>JAQQAF010000008.1:43749959-46249959 GCA_029747655.1 Ensete ventricosum | reverse complement strand
GACTTCAAACGTAAAATTTCCTTAAGTTTGATATATGGCACATCCTCGGTAGTAGCTTTCCTTCTAACGTGGCCAGCGTAAAAGCCCTATCTCGAACAGTGTCGATAACCTGGTACGACCCTTCCTAATTCAAGGCCAACTTGCCTCTCATATGCATCGGGTCACTGAATTCGACATTCCGTAGGACTAGGTCACCACTTACGATATGCCTTGGCCGAACCCTCTAATTGTTGAGCCTTGCAATAGTTTTCTTGTATGCGAGGGTCCGAAGGTGCACCCCGACCCTTCGTTCATAGAGGAAGTCGAGGTTCTCTCGCAACCTTCTCCATAATGCTTCTTCCTCGAAGCATTCGACCTGAAGGGTGGGAAATACTACCTCAGGCGGTAGAACTACCTCGGTGCCAAACGCGAGGCTAAAAGGGGATTCTCCCATTGGCATTTTTGGCGTGGTTCAGGATGCCCACAGGATACTTGGGAGTTCTTCTACTCAAGTACCCTGTGCTCCGACAATCCTCCTCTTCAGGCCTTCAAGTATCACTCGATTGGTGACCTCAGCGAGGCCATTGGCTTGTGGGTATGCAACCAAGCTGAACTTTAACTAGATATTGTAACTTTGACATAAGGACTTGAACTTCAGGTTATTGAATTGAGTCCCGTTATTGGTGAAAATGGTCCTCAGGATACCGAAACTTGTGATGATATTTTTCCAGACAAATCCTTCAATCTGCTTCTCGATGATAGACGTCAGAGGTTCGGCCTCGACCCACTTGGTGAAGTAGTCTACCCCGACTATCAAGAACCTTTGCTGCCCTGAGGTGGGGGCAAATGGACCCAGGAGGCTCATTCCCCATTGTGCGAAAGGCCACACACAAACGATCGGGGTAAGAGGCGTTGCTGGTTTGTGTTGTACTCGGGCATGCTTTTGGCATTGAGTGTACCTCTAGATGTTGATCGTGGTGTCTCGATGCATGGTCAGCCAGTAGTATCCCTGTCGGAGGATCTTGAAGGCTAAAGTTCAGGCGCTGATGTGCTCTCCGCATATTCCTTCATGGACCTCGGTAAGAATGGTTTCGACTTCGATCTGGGCTAGACAGTGGAGCAAGGGTTGGTTGAAGGCCCTTCGATAAAGCCACCCATTGACCTCGCAATACCATGCCTCGGTTCGTTTGATCTGGCGAGCGATTGTGCGGTCGACGGGCAATGTCCCGTCCCTTTTGTAGTGGAGGATTTCGTCCATCCAGTTGGGCTCGACTCTAGTAGCGGCCAACTCGGCGGCATTAATGGTTGGTTTGAGTAGCTTTTCTACTTATGGTGGGCATTCTCTTGAGTCATGCGTCGAAGCGAGTTTTGCCAATGTGTTCGCCTGTGTGTTGTCCGACCGAGGTACCTTTGATATGGAGAAACGTCGGAAGCCATTGATGAGCCGTCATGCCTCGGTCACGTATTTAACCATGCTTGCTTCTCGGGCCTCATAGTCTTTGTTGATCTAGCTGGCGACTAGCTATGAGTCGGTGAAAGTCTCAATTTCTTCTATGTGCAACTCTGTAGCTAGGCGCAACTTGAACAACAGTGCCTTGTACTATGCTTCATTGTTGGTGACCTTAAATTCAAGACGAAGGGCGTGCTCATATAGCTGGTCGGTGGGGCTTCTTAGGATGAGCCCAACACCTCCCCTCTTGAAATTGGCCGATCCATTGACAAGCAGCGTCCAGGTCGCCTCCTGCTGTGGGGCGTCTTTCCCGGGGGAAGTTAGTTCAGAGATGAAGTCAACGATAGCTTATGCCTTGTTTGTCGCCCTCGGGGTGTATTGAAGGTCAAATTCTCCAAGTTTAACTGACCATTTGAGCATCTGACCTACTACGTCAAACATGGAGAGGATCTGACAAAGTGGCTAATCGGTTACCACCCTTGTGGTATGGGTTTGGAAATATGGTCGTAGCTTTCTTGCCGCTTGGATCAAGGCCAGCGCCAACTTTTCGATCGAGGGGTAGCGTTCCTCGAGGCCACTCAAGATATGATTGGGGTAGTAGATGGGCTATTGCCTCTTTGCATCTAGTTTGACGAGAACCTAGCTGGTGGCATGTTCGGAGGCCATGAGGTACAACTCGAGAGATTCGCCCAGGGTGACCGAGGTGAGCCGAGTGATAGGACCATAACAAGGTTGGGTCCTCATCTATTGAGTCATGTTCTTTATTGAGTCATGTTGGTCAGTCCAATCAAATCAATTATGAGTCCTAGTAGGAGTTGGAGTGATAGGAACATAAAGGCTTGTATCATAGATAGATTGATTGTTATAGGGGCTCAGCCCCTAAGTTTTAGCTACAAGAGCTGAAAACAAATCTAAATTTTTCATTGATGAAAGGAAAAGTTTACTTGCTTATTTATAGGGTTTCAAGTCCAAACCCTAATAAAACTCCTTCTCGTACTCAAACTCCTACTCTAGCGGAGTCATAGTCCAACTAGGACTTAGACCCTCTTATTCAAATTGACTCCTAGCTGAATCACATCTGGTCTAGGTCGACCAATCAGGGTTTAAATCAATAATATGACTCAGTAGATTAGGACCCAATCTTGCTAGGGTCCTATCAGACCTGTGCTCTTCAAATCAGCCTTGTCCTTAAGGCTGAGCCTTCATAAACTCTGGGAGCTTCAGCTTCAGTTCGTCATAGGACTCCCAAGTAGCATCCTCAGCAGGCAAATTAGTCCACTACACTAGTACTTCTATGGAAGGCCGTCGGTGGCTCATCACGACCCTACGGTCCAGTATGGTCACCGACTGGACCTGAACCTCTCCATCAACTGAGACATTAGGTAGGTGGCTTTAGGCTAGTTCCTCCTCTCCAAGCTTCAATTGATGCAGGACACGTGAAAGATTGGATGAATTTTGGAGTCTACAGGTAGATCCAATATGTAAGCCACGGCTCCAATAAGCTCCACAATTTTGTAGGGTCCGAAGAAATAGGGAGACAACTTCATAGATGCTTGGGTCCTGATGGATGTCTGCTTGTAGGGTTAAAGGCGAATGAAGACCCAATCTTCAACATCAAACTCCCTTTCGCTCCTGTGTTTGTCAGCCTGCTGCTTCATTCTTGCTTGGGCGACCGAGAGGTTGTCCATCAAAAGCTGCAAAATTTTATCTCTATCAATCAATTCTTTGGCCATCTAGTCCACTTTTGATGTGTCGGCCACATATTTGGTATTTGCTGGGGGAGGTCGGCCATATATCGCTTCAAATGGGGTGCATTTGGTGGATGAATGATACATCATGTTGTACCACTATTCAGCCCAGGGAAGCCATTTTGTCCACTCCTTCAGTCTATCACTGATGAAGCATCTGAGATAATTCTCCAAGCACCTGTTCACCACCTCTGTTTGGCCGTCGATCTAGGATGGTATGTTGTGCTCATCTTCAATTGGGTGCCTTGTAACTGAAAAAGTTCTGCCTAAAACTTGTTGGTGAAAACCCTGTCATGATCATTTACAATAGAACGAGGCATCCCATACAATTTAACGATATTCTCCATAAAAATTCGAGCAATACTAGTAGCGGTATAAAGATTTGAGTTAGGACCGTAGCTGAGTCGAGTCCTAATTGATTGAGATGAGTCCTTAGATTGGGTCTTGTTTGCTAACTAGACCTGGTATTAGGTCGACTAGGAGAAGATTTGAGTCTATTATAATAAATCAGCCAAATCCTAATAGGATTAAGATTTGGCTAAACTGGTGTCTAGTTAGGAGTCAGAGTTGGATACAGGTCAGAGTCAACTGAGTCATGCATGTAAAACCCTAAACTAGCCACCACCCCAATTGAAGAAGTGGTCGGCTAGGGTTAAGGGAAAAGTCCTCATGAAGAGAGAGTCTTCTAGCCGCCTCTCTCCTCTAACTCTATCGTAGATAGAGATGGAAAAAGGGGATAAATGATCACTTCGAGTGGATCAGGCCTCCTTGATCACTTCGAGGTGATCTACCTCCTAGGGTTTTACCTATTAGCTAAAATAAGACTTCTTCATTAATTGATTCATGAAAAAGTTTATATCATTATTTATAGTATACTACCAAGAGTCCCTCTAAGCTTGGACTCAAAGTCCTACTAAACTTGGACTCTTAACTAATTGATAGACTCCTAACTGAAAATAATAACTGACTCAATCATAACTGAAGATAATAATCAACTCCAACCAACTAATAACTAACTCGATTGGGCTCACCTAACCAATAACTGACTCCGACTGACAAACCAACATGACTCAACTTGAATTTATTGTGAATCAATGGACCCGACCCTGTTATGGTCCTATCATAGTGATCTAGGTCTAGATACCTGTGATAAACGTTGTTGGTTGTGGCAGCAACAAGAGATGGAGATGGTAGCACCAGATGAAGATGACAGCACAAATGAAGATGACATTACCATATAAAGATGGCAGCGACAGATGAAGATGGCAGCAAGGCAGCGGCAGGGGGTAGATGAAGATGGCAGCGACATCAACAAAGGTCGACTGTAACAGATGAAGATAGCAACAGTAGGGGGTAGATGAATAGCGAGACGCCAAGAATAATGCTCTGATACTAGATGATAGGAACCTGAAGGTTTTTATCAAAGATACATTGATCGCTGTAGGGGATCAGCCCTCCTCGATCTCTATAGGGGATTGGCCCTCTTAGGTTTTGGCTACAAGAGCTGAAAACAAATCTAAAATTTTCATTAATGAAAGGAAAAGTTTACATGCTTATTTATAGGGTTTCAAGTCCAAACCCTAATAGAACTCTTTCTCCTACTGAAACTCCTACTCTAACCGAGTCCTAGTCCAACTAGGACGTGGACCCTCTTATTCAAATTGACTCATAGCCGAATCACACCAGATCTAGGCCAGCCAATCATGGTTTAAATCAACAATGTGATTCAGTAGATTAGGACCCAACCCTGCTAGGGTCCTATCATGGAGTCTATTTGATTACGAGTCCTATAGGAGTTGGAGTCTATTTGATTAGGAGTCATAGTAGGAGTTGGAGTTTATTTGATTAAGAGTCCTAGTAGGAGCTGGATTCGACTAAGAGTCTCTATAAATAGGGCTGTAATTATTTTTTTTAAGCAATCAAGGAAGAAAATATGTTTTATCCTATTGGCCAAAACCCTAGGAGGGCTGATCCCATATATAGATCAAGGAGGGCTAATCCCTTATAAAGATCAAGGAGGTTGATCCCCTCAAAGTGATCATTTATCCCCTCTTCTTCTTCGATAAAAACTTAAGGGTTCATATCATCTAGTATCAGAGCAGTGTTCCTTGGCACTTTCGCTGCTATCGTTCATCATCTCCATCCCTCGCCTTGCCATCGTTGTCGTTGTCATTGCACCTGCCACGTCGCTGCAGTATCTCACCATCTTCACTGCAGCTATTCAGCCAAAAGAAAAAGGAAAAAGAAAGAGATTGAAGCCAACAACTATGCCACATCCTACTCGAGCAAGGAAGGACTATCGTCGGCCATCGTTGTTCCTCCCCTCCTCTTCATCACTTGCCGCTATTGTTCCCCTGCCCTCTCCTCTTTTGCTGCCCCTACCGCCACTACTTTTTGCTACCCAGCCACATCGCCAGCGCCCTCTCCCCTGTCGCTTGCTGTCGCTGCACCTCTAGCAGAGACGACGTTGCGCCTCATCCTGCTTTCACCACCACAGTTTTTCCTATCGTCGCCCTTATCTTATTGTTGCTTCCACTACTCTCACCTTCCTTCCAAGCTCTCATCTTTCGCCTACAACCCATGCAGCCATAGCCACCATTGGTGGCTCCTCATGCCGACACCGGTGCCTCCTCTGCCTTCTCCCCTGCTCCACTACAACTGTGACTTTCAGCTTTCTACCACAACCACCAACCCCATCAGTGTTGCTCCCGTCGCTAGCGTCTCTCCACCCACCGCTGCTGGCCGTCGCCTGTCACTCTTCCCTACTGTCGCTGATTTCCCTACTCTGTCCATCATTGCCTTTTTTTCCCATCCTATACCGAGCCCATTCCTTGGTCGCCTGATCGCTGCCCTCTTCTTCCTCTACACGCTGTAGCCTCATCCTTCATTAGTCGACGCTGCTATCTTCCTCCATTGGTTCCAGTCGTGGCCTTTGATCACCCTCATCTACTATCTTCAACCCTATCAGAGATAAACGCCATCGCCACCCCCCGATTGCTACTATCGCTGCTCTCATATGTTGCCTTCAGCCCCATCAGAGATCAGCGATGCTGCTAGTCGGGCACAGTAGCGTCACTACCCCTCCCTTGCCATCGCCACATCATTGCTGCCGTAGCCCTCGTTATGCCATCACTGTACCAACGCGTTCCCCCTTCCTATGCCCGATGCCACCATTGGCGCCATTGCCTTCCCCTTTCCTTTGTCCATCGCGACCTCACCCTTCTCATTTCCTCTTATCCACCAATAGCACCAACAACCGCAACCATCGCTCGCCAGAACCCCCCCTTCTTCCTCTACCAATCGACAGTCGTAGCTGTTGGTTGTCGACGCCATCGCCTGCAGCCATGTAGCTGCCGACCGCTACTGTTTCTCGCCGCTACCCTCTTCCCTCTCTTCCCGCTGCTATCGCTCCCTCCTCGGCCACCACATCTCTTCTTCCCCTGCCTCATCCTCTGCTGTCATCGCCATACCCCCCCCTGTTGTCTTGCCTACCACAACACTGCCTTCAGCGATAGCTACGCCCTCCTTTGCTGCAGCCACCACCTCTGCCGCTGCCGCACCCTCCTCTACTGCAGCCGCCTCTGTCCCCCTTCCCTTTACCTCTCTTTTAGCCTTCTACGATCATCTTCTCCGATGCTACTGCCATCTTTCACCCTTTCGCAGCACTGTCAGCCATCATCAATAGTAGCCAATCCCAGTCGAGATCAGCGGACCACCCTCTTTCCCCTTCTTCACAACTTCTTCCTGCCTCGAAACAACGACCCCTCCTACCATCTCCTCGACTGCCATCCTCCACCTACGCAGCAACATCATGAACTTATCATCACCACCAGTTCTGCAACTGCAGCCAGGTCACTTTCTACGTCGACATTGTTGCCTTCTATCCTGGGACGCTCCTGAACCCGTAGCACTCTCACTTTGTGCAGTAACAAAAGTAAGGCAGCAACCTTCCTTCCATGCAATGACCGAAACAGGGTAACTTTCACCCTCAGCCGCTGGCATCTTCCTCCTTTGACGGCTACATCAGTGCCGCCCCTTTTTCCTTATCCACCATAGCCTGACAGCAGCGATCCCTCGTTGCAGGCACCTATTTTCTTTGCAGCCACACCGAATAGGACGATACATATGTCATTGACCTAATATCAGAAATAGGAATTGAACATTACTGAACTACAATCTTTTGCGATGGCTATTGATGGTTCAATGGAATTAAGATTTGAAGCCTTCGAAGTCTGAATGAAAGAAAATTGTAAGAACTCTTTAGCAAATTCAGAAGAAATCTATTGGATAGCCCTAACAAATCTCAACATGGTGAAAGTTTCAACCTCAAAGGGAGCCGATCTGAAAAATATGATCAAAAGCAAGACACAAAATACCCACGCATGAGGATGGAGTTCTCCAGATGTGAAGATGGAGATCCGACTAGTTGGATCTCATGGGCTAAAAAGTTATTTCACTTCCACAGAACTCCAAAAGAATCCAAGGTGGAAGTAGCTTCAAATCAACTTAATGGTGATGCAATCCAGTGGTATGATTTGTATGAGACCTATCACGGAGTCCCTTCATAGGGACAATTCAAAAGAGAGCTCTTGATCCGCTTCGGACCGTTAGAGTAAGAGAACGTTAATGAATAGCTCACCAAAATCTACTAGACTTCCACAGTACAGGAGTACCAGAGTAAATTTGAGTGCTTGTCGAACTAAACCCGAGATTGGTCCGAGAAACAATTGGTGAGAATATTTATCGAGAGACTTAATCCCAAGATTTGGTGCGAAGTTAAAGCTCACTACCCCCGCACCATGATGGCTGCCATATCATTCGCTTGCGTGCATGAAGAAAAAATCAATATGGACACTCACCAAAATAGAAGCTTCAACAGACATGTAATCAGTAAGCCGCCCATCCCATCTATTCCCAGCTAAAACCCGGACATCCAAAAGCTGACCTGAGAAGAACCCAAGAAAATATCAACAAAGGATTTGTGCTTGCATTATAAAAAAAACTGATGCGCACAAGGGCAACTTCTGACAATTGAGCCAATTAAGGAGGAATAAAAAACTAACAATGTGGAGTCCGATCATGAAGGCTGTGACAAACTTTTGATGATTGAGCAAATTAAGAAGGAATCAGAGACTAAAGATGTGAGATCCGATCATGAAGGTATGGATTCTGATAAAAATATTGGACCTATCACACATACAGTGCATGCATTAGTCGGCTACTCTAACCTGCAACCTATGAAAATTGAAGGAATTTTGAAACATCAGCCTGTTACTATTTTAATCGATATTGGTAACACTAATAATTTTATGGACAAAAGGCATGTTGACTGATTGGCTCGTCACATTGAAGGCTGTGACAAATTCGAAGTTAAGGTTGTTAATGAATGAATCCTAACTTGAGATAACAAGTATTCAAAGATAAAGTTGATCATATAAGGCAAAAAAACTACTTGTGGATTTTTTTTTTATACCTTCGGGAGACTTCAAAGTGGTGATCCTCAAAAGAAGACATGGAATTGCCACTAGCCATCAAACGGAGAAGATTCTGTAGAAGACTACAATGGTTACTACACCAGAAGACTGGCCCATTACTTACAATAAGTGGAGATCCTACTTAATTGATCAAAGGGTTACAATGCGCGATAAATATTGAAGTGCTCCCATAATTTGATGCCGCTCAGCCTTGAGGACAAGGCTAATTTGAAGAGGGCGGGCAGGTCTGATAGGACCCTAGCAGGGTTGAGTCCTCATCTATTGAGTCATGTTCTTTATTGAGTCATGTTGGTCAGTCCAGTCAAATCAATTAGGAGTCCTAATAGAAGTTGGGATCTATTTGATTAGGAGTCCTAGTATGAGTTAGAGTTTATTTGATTAGGAGTCCTAGTAGGAGTTGGGTTCTATTTGATTAAGAGTCCTAGTAGGAGTTAAATTCGGCTAAAAGTATCTATAAATAGGGTTGCAACTATTTCATTTTAAGCAATCAAGGAAGAAAATAAGTTTTAGCCTATTAACCAAAACCATAGGAGGCCTGATCCCCTATAGAGATCAAGAAGGTTGATCCCCTCGAAGTGATCATTTATCCCATCTTCTTCTTAGATAGAAACATATGGGTTCCTATCACTAAGGCAAATGGGCAAGGTGAGACTTGAGCTTCTGGAAATCCCCTTCACATTCGGGGGTCCTGTTAGGATCAATTGACACTAAGAGGGGGGGAGGGGGGGGGGGGGGGGATGAATTAGTGCAAGTATAAATTTTTTATTTTAAACAAAAATGTTTCAGTTTAAGCACGATAGAAAGATCCAAAGCTTGTTGTTCAAATAAAGCAAGTGAATGATATGAAGATTGCTAAGTTACTTGCTTACTAATTACTTAAGAAAGAGTAAGAAAATCTGAAAGATAAGAAACGTCGTAAGTGAAATGTTTGCTTTCAAAGAGTAAACAAGATCAGAAGCGTTAATAAGGAATTCAAAAGATAAATGCAAAAGATAAACTCATAATTTTTATAGTGGTTTGGCACCAATGGCCTACGTCCACTCTCGAGTCCTTCTTGAGGCACACCGGCATCCACTACCGATCTTCTTTGGGTGAAGACCAAACCCTTACACTTTGCTTACAAGGGAGACTTTGAGAAAATTTTTAACTATAACCTCTCTCCCTTCCCTTTTCTTTTTCTTATAAATCACACCCAATTTCTTTTTCACATAGTTTAATTGCCCAAAAAGAGTTGTTGTGAATGCAAGAATACTTGAGATGTTTATAGACCCCAAGTGGCTTCAGAAATTAGAATCAAAAATCAAACATACCCGGAAAAACCAGGTGTGGGCGGTTCAGCCGCCCGAACACCAGGGTACGGGCGGTTTGCTCGCCAACCCTAGGCGGGTCAACCATCAAAAATACCCATATTCCTAGGTACAAGCGGTTCAACTGCCCAGCCTGGGTGGGTCAACCGTCGTCAGCCTCCTGAAAGCCTGTGCGGTGGCGGTACACCCGTCGCTCACCGGCGATTTACCCGTCGAAATTTTTGTAAAAGTGGTTCCCTCCACTTTTTGAATTTCGGTTTGAACCTGATGTTGACCAACCCTCTGGTCAACCAATTGAGCACAACCTGAGCTCAATGAAACCCCAATAGTGGACCCGATTGTTTTATTGAGTTGATTTGGATTTCATCCAAATCTAACTCAGTTAGGACTCACTTCTAACTACGACTCTATGATTACAACGCTTAAAGACCACAAGCTGAAACTAAGACCCAACTTCTGCCAATCTGGTAACCTTCGGCATTCTTGCGGTAAGTCATCCGGTCTTCTTTTGGTGATCTCCCAGCGTGCTTCCAGTGAGCTTCCCGATCCCTTCGGTGAATCTCCTAGTCGAACTCCCGACGAGGTCCCACTACATTGTCCAAACTCGGCCTGATGCCTAAGCTTGATCTTGGCCCTGGATATAACTTCATTGCTCCTATCATAGTTAGACTTGCAAATCTTCCTCTAACACATATGTTAGATAAACACTCATCAATTGATCTCATCATCAAAATTTGAGATTCAACAATCTCCCCCTTTTTGATGATGATAATCAATTGATGATGGGAGTTTATCCTAACTCCCCCTATATTCATGTCATGATAAAAATGTCTTAAATTCAAGAGAATCACACTCACTCTTGAATTCAAGTGAATTAAGGTAATCAATATTTCAAGAAATCATATTTCAAAGATTACAATAAGACATGTATATATCAACAATAATTTGCTTTTAAAGTATCATGTAATCAACGCATCAAGGATTATCATGTTATCAACGCATGTCATCAATGCATCAAGGATTATCTAAATATTTGAAAATTTTCCTTAAGTTATTACATAAGTCATCAACACCCATTTAATTACATAAGTCACCAACATCAATTTAATTACATAAGTCATCAACATCCATTTCTCCCCCTTTGTCATCAACAAAAAGGTGAGAAGTGGGACTAAGGATTTTAGGCTTATGAGTTCTTGCTCCCCCTTTTTAAAATACAATATGATTAATAAAGAACTTTCTTCCTCTTGTGAAAAAGAAGTAAATAAAACAAGGGAGGAGTTGTAAATATATTATTAACAAGAGCTTTCAATTTTGTAGAGATGAATTTTGAAAAGAAAATTTCAAAGATAAGCTCAAAAATCTAAGAAATCCAAGAAGATTCAAGAGTTTAAGAGCTACTCATGTATTTTAAAATCATCTCATATAATTTAGCAAATTTTTTATAAATAATGAGATGGATAATTCATATCAACAATAAGATAATTTCAAAACAAGATAATTTTTTAAACATTATTATCATCATGAAATCTAGATTAGCAATCACATACTTTCATGATTTAGCATTCAAAGTTCTCTTTTAAGAAAATCAAATTATTCTTCATTTAAGGGTTTTGTAAAAATATCCACTAATTGATGCTTAGTGTCAATAAATTCCAAAGAGATATCTTGATAATTTACATGATCCCTTATAAAATGATGTCTACTATCAATATGTTTGGTTCTTGAATGTTGAATAGAATTTTTGGTCAGACATATAACACTTGTATTATCACACTTTATAGGAATATTTTTTAATTTTATTTTATAGTCTTCTAGTGTGTTTCTCATCCAAATGACTTGGGCACAACATACATTAGCTGCAATGTATTCTGCTTCTGTAGTAGATAAAGCTAATGAATTTTATTTCTTGGAAGTCCAAGAAACAAGTCTATACCCCAAAAATTGACATATTCCGGTAATGCTTTTTCTATGTATTCTATATCCACCAAAATCAGCATCAGAATAGGCAATCAAGTCAAAGTCCTTTGATTTAGGATACCATAATCCTAGTTTAGATGTTCCTTTTATCTAAATTTTTTTAACTGCTTTCAAATGAGAGTTTTGGGTTAGATTGATACCTTGCACACAATCTAACACTAAATATGAGATCCAATCTTGTAGCATTTAAGTGTAATGAACTTCCTATCATACCTCTATAAGTTTTTCTATCAAAGTTTCTCCTTCACTGTCTAAGTCCAACTTTATAGATGTGCTCATGGGAGTGTTTAATGCTTTAGCATTTTTCTTCCCAAATCATTTTATCAAGTTCAATGTGTACTTATTTTGACTAATAAAAATATTATCATTAAGTTATTTTATTTGTAATCCTAAGAAGAATGTTAGCTCACCCATTAGACTTATTTCAAATTCTTGACTCATTTCTTTAGCAAAAGACTCATATAAAGATTCATTTATAGATCCAAAAATGATATCATCAACATAAATTTGAATTACAAGTAAATTATTTTTAAAATGCTTCAAAAATAATATGGTATCAACCTTGCCTTTTGAAAATTTATTTAAAATAAGAAAAGAACTAAGTCTTTCATACCAAGCTCGAGGGGCTTGTTTTAATCCATAGAGAGCTTTTGTAAGTTTGAAAATATGATTAAGAGTGGGTTGTTCAAATTTTAAAAGGCAACTTAAAATAAAATCATTTAGAAAAGCAGTTTTAACATCCATTTGAAACAACTTAAAATTTTAAAAGAAGCAAAGGCAAGGAGCATCCTTATGGCTTCAAGTCTAACTACAGGAGCGAAGGTTTCATCAGAATCGATTCTTTCTTCTTGGTTGAAACCTTTGGCCACTAATCTAGCATTGTTTCTAACCACGATACCATTTTCATCTTGCTTGTTTCTAAATACTCATTTAGTATCAATCACTAAATGGTCATTAGGTCTGGGAACAAGTTCTCATACCTCATTTCTCTCAAATTGATTAAGCTCTTCATGCATTGCATTAACCTAAGAATCATCTCTTAGGGCCTTATCAATACACTTTGGCTCGATTTGAGAAATAAACGCAGCATTTGTACAAAAATTTCTAAAAGAAGATCAAGTTTGAATTCCTTTTGATGTTTCTCCTATTATAAGCTCCTTAGGATGATCATTCACATACTTCCATTCCTTGGGTAAGATATTGGAAGTAGATACATCCAAGTTACTTTTAGGAGTGTTATCTTTTAAATTCAAAGTATCAAAATCAATTTCATCATTAAAATCAATCTTCTTATATTTAGAAAGTTCATTAAAAACAACATGAATGGATTCTTCTATTACTAATGTTCTTTTATTAAAAGCACGATAAGCTTTTGAAATAGAAGAATAAATATCGTATTAAATTTACCTAAAGCATCCTTTTCATTCAAAATAAAATATTTACAACCAAATAATTTAAAATAAGAAATATTAGGCTTTTTACCATTCCATAATTCATAAGTAGTTTTACTGAGTAATGGTCTTAATAGAACCCTATTTAAGACATAGCATGCCGTATTAACGGCTTCAGCCCAAAAATATTTAGGAAGACATGTTCATTCAATATTATTCTAGCCATTTCTTGTAAGCTCCTATTTTTTCTTTCTACTACTCTATTTTGTTGTGGATTTCATGGAGTAGAGAAGTTATGGATATATCCATTTGAATCACAAAAATTTTAAAAATTATTATTTTAAAATTCTCCACCATAATCACTTCGTATTGAAGAAATTCTACATCTTTTTTTTATTTTGAACAGCTTTACAAAATTTTATAAAACATTTAAATGTATCACTTTTATGTGCTACGAAATAGGTCTAAGTATATCTACTAGTCATCCACTAAAACAAATACATATTTACTACCACCTAAACTTGTAATGTCAATTGGTCCAAATAGATACATATGGATCAATTGAAGTGGTCTAGAGGTGCTAATTTGATTTTTTAACTTAAAGCTACTCTTTATTTATTTTCCTAATTGACAAGTGTCACATACTTTGTCTTTGATAAACTTAAGATTAGGTAAACCTCTTACTAGTTACTTGATAGAGATTTGGTTTAAAAGTTTAATGCTAGCATGACCTAATCTTTTATGCCAAATCCAAGCATCATCATTTAAAGCCGAAAAACAAGTTTCATCATAAAATTTTTTAATATCTATGGTGTATATATTGTTGTTTCTCAAGGCAATCAAGGATTTGTTTTTGTGTGGCAATTCAATTATGCAGGCATTAGGTTGAAATTTAATCACATATCCTTGACTAATGCTAAGCAAGTTATGTTTCAAACCATCAACTAACAACACATCTTCAATCAAGAGGTTTGATGTGTTACATATTATTTCTTTTTCAATTATTTTACTCTTGTTGTTGTCTCCGAATGTAACAACTCATTCACTTAAGCTAGTGAGCTTAGAAAAATAAGATGGATCTCCGGTCACATACCTTGAGCATCCACTATCAAGATACCATTTGGTGCTCATAGGTTTAGTTTGGAGACAAACCTACAAGAATGATATATTTGATTTAGGCACCCATTTTACATTGGGTCCTCCATAAAAAACTTTTTCTTTCTTTTCTAATTAATTTTTATTATATAAGGTTTTCTTTGGAACCCATACTAGTTGATGTGGACTACATTTTCTAAATAGGCATTTGTTTGCCTTATGTCCTAATTTACCATAAAAATTACACATGATTCTTAGTGGCATATTTAATGTAGGTCCTCTTATAAACATGGTTGGCTTTCGTTGGACATTACCAACAAAGCCTATGCTATTTTTCTATTAATATAACCCTTATTTGCAATGATCATATTTAGGGATTTGTTCCCTATTTTAAAATTTTCTAGTGTGGTTTTAAGCATGATATTAACTTCTTTAATATTATCTAGTAAATCATATTTAGAATATGGTTTATGTGAAACTAATGAATCATGCATTTCGTCAAGTCTTTTAACTAACAAATCATGATCAACTTTAAGTAATTTAAAAGACTTGCCAAGTTTTCGAAACTCATTGAATAAATCATAAAACATATTTAATAATTCTAAAAAAGAAATATTTAAAGGCTCACTAACCTCATCTTTGATTGTCATTAAGGTATAGTTAGCCACTTCTTGTTTGGAGTTGTCTTCCTCATCCGAAGTGCTCGATTCATCCCAAGTAGCCGAAAGTGATTTTTTTTTAGTGTTGGCTTCTTCTTCAAATGAGGACATTTATTCTTGAAACGTCCTAGTTTTTTTGCATTCATAGCAAATGATATTGTCCTTCTTCGGTTCTTTTTTGTTTTTATAGTTTTTGTTCTTTTTTATAATTTTTTAAATTTTCTTGATAACAAAGCAATATCATGGTCTTCATCACTCGAGGTTTCACTCCAGGAGTCATTTGTTGTCCAAAGTGCTACATCCTTCCTGTTCTTTGGAAGGGGTTCATCAAACTCATCATGAGCTTTACAATTTAGTTCATATGTCATAATAGAACCAATCAATTCTTCAAAAGGCAAATTATTTAAGTCTTTGGCCTCTTGAATAACGGTTACTTTAGGATCCTAATTTTTAGGTAAAGATCTCTTAATCTTACTAACTAATTCAAAATTCAAAAAATATTTTCAAAGTGCTTTTAGGCCGTTGACGACATCCGTGAAACGGGTGTATATGTCTCCAATGGACTCACTTGGTTTCATTCGAAACAACTCATAGTTATGAACTAAAATATTTATCTTGGATTCTTTTACTCTACTAGTCCCCTCGTATGTGATTTCTAGAGTGTGCCAAATATCAAAGGTCGATTCGCAAACGGAAACACGATTAAACTCATTATTATCAAGAGCACAAAAAAAGACATTCATAGCCTTGGCATTTAAAGAAAAATTCTTCCTTTCCAAATCATTTAGTTTATTCATTGACTTGGAAGATTTTTCAAATCCATTATCAACAATACTCTATAGATCAATGTCCAAAGAGATAAGAAAAATATGCATCATTGTCTTCCAATACGTGTAATCCGTCCCATTGAACATGGGAGGACGTGAGATGGAATGTTCCTCATTCATGCCAAAACAAGTCATTTACTCAAGTGGGTGTTAATCCAAAGAGTAAGTACCTTGCTCTGATACCAATTGTTAGGATCAATTGGCACTAAGAGGGGGGGTTTGAATTAGTGCAAGCGTAAATTTTTTGTTTTAAACAAAAACATTTCAGTTTAAGCACGATAGGAAGATCCAAAGCTTGTTGTTCAAATAAAGTAAGTGAATGATAAGAAGATTGCCAAGTTACTTGCTTACTAATTACGTAAGAAAGAGCAAGGAAATCTGAAAGATAAGAAACGTTGTAAGTGAAATGTTTGCTTTCAAAGAGTAAACAATATCGGAAGCGTTAATAAGGAAAGCAAAAGATGAACTCACAATTTTTATATTGGTTCGGCACCAATGGCCTAGGTCCACTCCCGAGTCCTCCTTCTTGAGGCACACCGGCGTCCATTACCAATCTTCTTTGGGTGAAGACCAAACCCTTACACTTTGCTTACAAGGGAGACTTTGAGAAAATTTCTAACTCTAAGCTCTCTCCCTTTCCTTTTCTTTTTCTTACAAATCACACCCAATTTCTTTTTCACAAAGTTTAATTGCCCAAAAAGAGTTATTGTGAATGCAAGAATACTTGGGATATTTATATACCCCAAGTGGCTTCAGAAATTGGTGTTAAAAATCAAACATACCCGAAAAAATTAGGTACGGGCGGTTTACACGTCGACCTGGGCAGTTCAGCCACCCGAAAGCTTGGGCGGTAGTGGTACACCCGTCGCTCACCGGCGGTGGTACACCCGTCGCTCATCGGCGATTTACCCGTCGAAATTTTCACAAAAGTGGTTCCCTCCACTTTTCAAATCCCAGCTTGAACCTGATGTTGACCAACCCTCTGCTTAACCAATTGAGCTCAACTTGAGCTCAATCAAACCCCAATAGTGGACCCGGTTGCCTTATTCAGTTGATTTGGATTTCATCCAAATCCAACTTAATAAGAACTTGCTTATAACTACGACTCAACGATTACAATGCTTAAAGACCATAAGCTTAAACTGAGACCCAACTTCTGCCAATCCGATAAATTCTGGCATTCTTACAGTAAGTCATCTGATCTTCTTCTGGTGATCTCCCAGCGTGCTCCCAGCGAGCTTCCCGATCCCTTCGGCGAATATCCTAGCGAACTCCCGGCGAGATCCCACTACATCGTCCAAACTCGGCTTGAAGCCTATGCTTAATCTTGGCCATTATCTGGTTGTAACTTTATTACTTCTATCATAATTAGGCCTGCAAATCTTCCTCTAACACGCATGTTAGATAAACACTCATCAATTGATCTCATCATCAAAATCCGAGATTCAACAGGTCCGGCTGAAGTCCTTGGCGCGCTTCAGGGCCTAGAAGAAGGGAAGACTTTTATCTTCCGCCTGAGAGATGAACCAGCTCAGCGTAGCCTGTCTTCTCATGAGTCATTGGACTTCTTTAACTATCTTAAATCACTACATCTTGGTTATTGCCCAGACCTTCTCGGGATTCTCATCAATTCCTCGCTAATGTATGATGAAGCTGAGAAACTTGCCTGAGATGATCCCGAACACACACTTGGTGGGGTTGAGTTGCATCTGGAACTTTCTAAGTGTTTGGAAGGTCTCGGCTAGGTCCGAGAGGTAGGCACGACCGAGCTTGTCCTTGACGATCATATCATCCACACAGACTTCCATGTTACTCCTGATCTAGTCCATAAACATGCAGTTAACCATCCTCTAATAAATGGCCCTAGCGTTCTTTAGCCCGAAAGACATTGGTTTGTAACAATATGTCCCTTGGTGTGTGATGAAGGCGGTGTTCACTTGATCTTTGGGAACCATTGAATGAGAGTAACTCGTATCCCGAGGTGACATCTATCAATTGATCGATCCTCGAGAGGGGATAGTAGTCTTTTCGGTAGGTTCGATTGAAATCAGTATAGTCAACACATATCCTCTAACTTCCATTAGCTTTTTTGACAAGTACTACATTGGATAGCTAGGATGGATATTTGACCTCGGTAACCAACCTCCATCAACCGATCTACTTCATTGTCGATCGCTTTTTGTGGGTCGGGAATGAATTTATGGGTCTTCTGTTTTATCGGGCATGCCTCGGGTGACATGTTGAGGTGGTATTATGCTACCTCTGGGTGGATCCCTGACATATCTCTCAGGGAACAAGAGGAACACGACGAGATAGATCTGTTCCCCTTTAGGGAGTGTCGAGCTGACCCTTACAACTTTGTTTGGACGTCCTTTGTCGAGGGGGACCTCCACTATCTACTCCGTAGGCTTGGGGCATGGCGATGCTTTGTCGGGTTCCCGGGGGTCGACCACCGGTGTCTCTAGCCTGATCTTCTTAGGCAGGGTGGTCACAGTCAAGTAGCACTATTTGGACTCCCCGGGTCACTCTTTGCTTCACCTACTCCTGCCCTAGTCTGGAACATCATCGTGCAATGGTACGTTGAGGCGACGACCCTCGACTTGTTGAGGGTCGGGCCACCGAGGATTACATTGTATGCAGAGGGCAGTCCGACCACCATGAATAACACCATCAGAGTCTTTAACCTCGGCTCCTCCCCGACTATCAATGAGATGGTAGTGATGTCGAGGGTGGAGATTGAATATCCAATGAATCCTATCAGAGTAGAAGTCATGGGTACAAGGTCCTTGTTCGTTAAGCCAAGTTTTTGAAAGGCATCAAAAATATTAAATGTCGATCGAATTCCCTATGTCGACCATGATCCTCTTGAGTCGGGCATTCGCCATTCATGCTGAGATCACTAGTGCATCGTCGTGGTCGGGATATTCTTCCCCGACCAGAAGGTGATCTCGGGGTCATTTTCTTACCTGGGTCTCTTCTCCACCGCAGCCTGGGCATAGGCTTTTTGCACTGAAGAGGTATCCCACACCCGAGGTCAGGCCACTGATGATGATGTCAATCTTCTTCTCGATCAAGCCTTTCAAGTGAGGGGAGGGCTCGCGTGGCTTTCTGACATAGTAGTCGATATGTCCTCGATGGATGAGGCCTTTAATTTGGTTTTTAAGGTCATGGAACTCCTCGGTGTCATGACCATAGTCGCGGTGAAACCGACAATACCTTGTCCAATCACACTCTTCCCACCAAGTCTTCATCGGGTTGGGCGCCCTGAGGAGCCCCTTCTCTCGGATTTGGAGCAAAATCTCTGTTCGTGTCGAGTTGAGTGGGATTTGAGGTGACCTCGGGGGAGTGGCTTGGGTCTGTCCATCCTTCTCCTTGGTGGTCCCGAGGGCTATCCTCGGAATTGTTTGGTGTGGGGTTATTTTTGATCCTCATGCTTTTCGGGCACTAGTGTCTCGACGGCGACATACTGGTTCGCCTGCTGGAGCATCTCGGGTACTATCGAGGGTGGGTGTTCAACCAGCAACCAGAAGAACCTGGATAGTGGCAGCCCTATTAGGTTGACAATGAGGGATGTGCGTCGGGTATCCCCCGGATTTTGCTCGCAAAACGTGCGACAAATTGAGCCAAGGACTCATCGTCCCTTTGGCTTAATCCGAGAAGCGACATTGTGATCGGTTTGGGTCGAGCGCTTGCCAAGAACTCAAACTCTTTGGTGAGTTGGTCAAAACATGAGACTGAAGAGGACCTCAGTCGGCTATACCACATCTGGGCAGGCCCCAATAGAGTAGTTAGGAAGGCTCAGCACGTAGAATGCCATCTAGGCTCGGAACACCGTGACATGTTCCATCGGGTCTGAGCTACCATCATATGCTTCGAGTGATGGGAGTTAAACGTTAGGTGGGATCGGCTTATCCTGGATCTCTTGGACGAAGGGAGAGCCTACCATGGTGATTTCCTTGAGCTCTTTCTTGGACTTGACGAACTCCTTCTGGACTTCATCAAGGCGTTGGTTTACTTAGCGCAACTACGCTCTGAGGAAGTCGATCGAATCGGAGGAGAGGGTGTCCGGCTCGGGCAATCTGGGAGTAGAATTCCTGGAGTCAGGTGCCAGTCGATCGGTAGTGGCCCCGGGAACCCCTGAGCGAAACTCTGGAGGGAGTTGCAGGCTCTCAACATCTGGTTGTCGTGGGGCTGGGAGCGTCTCCCATGGAACGAGAAAATCCAGCCATACTGTCAGGGAAATTTGCTACTATGGAACTGTCTGTTGCGCCAATTATGGGATGTGGGAGATGATGGTCTGGATCATCATGACTAGAGCTTGTACCTGGTGAGTGAGTCCAAGGAAGGTGGCTTCAGCGGAAACAACAGGGGGTCCGGTGTTCAAAGTGGGGGGAGAGAATCTTGGATCATTGAACATCCTTCAGTAATAGCCCAAGGTGAGCATCTAAGGGTTTCCTTCTCCGAGAGGAGGGACGAAAGTTGCCCTCCTGCCCCGGGGGCTTAGTGGGTGACTTGGACTTCCTCCCCGAGACGTTCACCAAGGTGGCTAGGCTGCGGGCGTTCTTGCGACATCGGGCCCTTTTTCTAGTACAAAAAATGTTAGGAAACATGATGTCATAGCCAAGGAGTTAGCATGGCTAGGTCAGGTCCGCGTGTGCAAGACAGTCCAAGTAGGTCAGTGAGTGGGCGACGCTCGGTTGAGTCTGGTGAAGGGTGTCTCGGATGAGTGCCTTGGGGTTTGATCTTATTGGGCCCATCGGTGGGTCCTGCACAAAAGCCTCGATCAGGGAAGTGTTGTTTGAACCCTTGTGGATTCTAAGCTTGGGATGATTTTTATAGGGGATCGACCTCCTTGGAACTCTATAGGGGTTCCTCCCCCCTTGGTTTTCTGCTATATGAGCTGAAAGATAATTGATCTATTGATGATGAAAGAGGGGAGAATACAAGGCTATTTATAGGGCTTTTAAACCCCTACTCCTAATAGGATTCCTACTTAAGATTTTTACCCCTAACAACCCATACTCCAACTCTAAGAAGCAACTCCTACTTCCAACAACTCCAACTCCAACTCTAAGAATCAACCTCCAAACTAATTCTAATCATATTCTAACTTAACCCCTCCTCAACCAACCTCTCTTTAACTAGGATAAGGGGTGGTTAGTTAGGGTGACATGTATCTTATTCTTCCCTCAAAATATCTTTCTTCAAACTAATCCTAACCTAGCCGGCCTGCTCACCTCTTTAATAAGGGTCGGCTAGATAGGATTTACATGAATTCCCTTAGGATTTACATATTTGTCATCTTCAATGAAACTAAATTAGGACTCCCCTAGCTAGAGTCCTAACAGACCCGCCATCTTCAAATCAGCATTGTCCTCAAGGCTGAGCTCTATGTCTCTGGGTCGTTATATGTAATTCCTCACGAGGGTCCCTCGTGTCCCTATAATAGGCACATCTTGCTCCTGGGGTCCAGCATCAGCAGTAGTGACTGGACGGTGATGTGTTGCGATCCCATGATCCATTGCAATCATCAGTTGAACCTGGGCCTCCTTATCGAGTTGGGTGTTAGGTGAATAAATCGGGGCTAAGTTATCCTCTCTAAACTTTCATTTGCGATGAGATACTTGGAGGATTAATTGTATTTTTAAATTGATGTACTAATCTGATCCATAAGTCACGGCTCCATTGTGATCCCTAATTTTGCAAGGACCAAAGTAGCAGGGGGACCACTTCCTTGAGTCACAAATTTTCTACTGGTAGGGCTGGAGATGAAGGGAAACTCGATATTCAACAACAAACATTCTTCTGCTCCAATATTTATCGGGGGGTTATTTCTTTCTTGCATAGGCTGCCACTTGGTTATTCTTTGATAGTAACCGAGCCTTCTTTTGGAATAATTGCTCCCCTTTACTATAGTCCCTGGTGGTGTGAGCCCATTCAGAGTCCGATGAGGGTAGTAGTTATAATTTATCGAGCCTATTTTCATCTCTCCTTTGTGCTGTTGACATGTATCATGTCAAACATCAAATTCAGTAGCAATTAGTATCCCTTTACAGATCAAAAGCATTGTGTGAAATGTAGGGAGAGCCTTAGTTTATTAGGAGTCATCCATCTTGCATGAGGGTAGTGTCGATCCCAATTCCTGATATGTCTGCTCCAATTGCGAACACATTACCACGATCGAGTAATGCTAATACTAATGTAGATGGCATCATGACTGTGAGGATCCTGTAGATGGTGGACGTGTGGATGCCTTCTTCCTGTTCCTTCAGAATTTTGATCTCCATCCAATAAAGTTTGGTATCACAAATTTCATATCGGTATTATCGTTGGAGGGACTCAATCTTCTTACGGTCGTGGGCCATGGATTGGTGGTCATCATCAGGGAAGACTTTGAGCATTATGGTCCACTCCTTGGAGAAGTCATAGAAGTAGCCCAAGATCTGGGAGTGCTTCAGAAGCCACAGCTGGTTCGGCTGTATGTGGCACTTCAAGAAGAGTTTATACCTGCAGACAAAGAGGTAAAGCTTTTAGAGATAAAGTGTCCTTGCAAGGGAAGGTCGTGACCTAATGATCTATGTCTCCTACGTCTCTTGGGCGATCCTTTTAGCTTCGGCCCTTTGAGGACGTGGACAACAATATGGCCGAATATGTGCTAGTGGTTCCTCCTACAAGATCAACACATGAAGATTGTATAGCCTGGTAGTAAGTAGTCGGCTCGGTTCGATGGAGGCGCCTGAAATTTCAGCAAGCTTCTACAAGCGTTGTGTCGAGGTCATCATTACTTTGCTTCCATGTTTCTTGCATAAGGTCACTTGTTCTCCTTTGTCATTCATAAGATTGTTGGTAAGGATGGTGACGGGTTGTTGCTTAAAGGATTATTTAACTTTTGCTGCTTGCAGGTTCACATGGCCAGCTAAAGAATGAGTCGTGCAATCGGCTGGCTATGAGTCCTCCTTCGTGTTCTCATCCTCAGGTTCCTGGACCTCTTCTTTATATTCTTTAATAAATTTTATCATGGAAAGCTCCCCTTTTTTGCAGTGATGGTTGCAACTCCAAATTTCATTGCAATGCCAACAAATGACATTCGTTAATTTGTCACGTAGCTCTTCTCTCATGAAGCAGAAGGAGGTTCATATGTCGTGGATCTAGGGGTGGTTCTCATCCTCTGAGCATCTTGGTTGAGTCGTTCCTCTTGTACTCGAGCGAAAGAAATTGCAACTTACGGTTTGAGGTTGTCATGCCTTAACCTCTTTGTTAATCTCCGGCTTGAGCCCCTCAATGAATGTCCCTAATAATTATCGGTTAGTCCAATCACAAGCAAGGTAAGATAATTCCTAAAACCTGGTTTGGTATTCTTGGATCGTGGAGGTTTCTCGGAGCTTGGCAAGTTGTTCGTTGATATTCTCGTTCTTGGTCGGCCCAAAGCGGTTCAGCAGTGTGTACTTGAATTGTATCCATGTTGGAGCCCCATGGTTGTTTCAAGCCAACTGTACCATTGTATAGCATCTCCTTCAAGGTGGATGACAGCGGTGTCCACCATGGAATCCTCCGATGTTTGGTGATGACAGAAGTAACGTTCGACGCGTGAAATCCATACCGTCAAGTCTCCTTCCCATCGAGGGAAGTCCACCCTCATGCGTGGCTGCATTATATCAGTGGCTCGTTCTTCCTTCTTTGAATGCCTCTTTGAACTTTCTCCTTGCTGGAATTTTGTTGGGCTCGAAGATTGGCCCAATCTAAATTGAGCGAATAAGTGCGCAATATGTTCTCCATGCGTGATTCAAGTGCCTCCAACTTGGCTCCGAATAGATCTCCTGATAACATGATGAAAACTTCAAATTTGGTGTAATAAGGTCATTCTCTTACTGTTGGATCACTGGTATGGATTGGTTGGGTGGATTGGTGGCCGAAAGAGGTGATGGATCAAGGGTAGATGACTGTGGTTTTGGGCTGAAAGGTTATTATTTTTTGTTATTGTTGGGGCTGTGATTTAGGGCTGTTGTAGGAGGGTTTGATGATAGAGGTTTAGGGTTAGAGAGATGGCTAGGTTTGTTGTTGATGGTAATAATCAGTTTTATAGGATTGTTGGCCAAAAGGATGATGGATCAAGGTTATAATTCAGGGTTGATAGCTTGTGGTTTAGGCTGTTGTTGGTGCTACGGTTTGAGGGTGTTGTGAAGGCTACAAAGGATTTTTATGGCAGTGGTTTGAGGTTGGGAAGGAAGGTTTAGGGTTGTTGTTGGGGGCAACAACCGGTTTGGCAGGTTCAGTGGCTGCGAAAGATAAGGATCGGCAGAAGACCATTGGGTTTCGGTGGGTTAAGAAGAAGAAGAAAGACAAAGGTGCAGTGGTAGATTTTTTCATCGAAAAAATTTCAGTAGTGAAGACATAATTTTTCCATAAATTCTCAATGAAAATTCATTTGAAACTTAAGGGGAATCCACTGGCAAGGGAAAGGTAATGCTATCAAATTTTTTTTGCAATAGTTCATAATAAGAAATCAAGTTAAACTCAATAGGAATCCACTGGTAAGAGAAAGGTAATGCTGTCAAAAAATTTATGAAAGAAATCGACAATAAAAGTTTTGGCAAGATCAAGGAATATGAGAAGGTACTGTAGTAGAATTTTTTCATTGAAAGATTTCAGCAGTATATACGAGATTTTTTTCCAACAGTTCAAAATAAAGATTCAAGTAAAACTCAAGGAGAATCTACTGGTAAGGAAAGGTAATGCCGAAAAAAAAATCATGGAAGAAAATGACAGCAAAAGGTTCGGCAAAATCGAATATCACGGGAAGGTACTACAGTAGATTAGACGTAAAAGATCAGCAGTTTATGTTGAGAATTTTTCGACGAAATCAAAAGAAAATCCAAAGATAAGAAGTGCTAAAGGTGTCGTAAAAATTTTGTGGAGATTGGATCAGTAAAAACATAACAACAAATTGAATAGGGATAACTAAATTGTAGTAGTAGTAAGGTAGGAAACCAGAACCTATTACAATTCAAGGGGAGATTAAAGGATGATTTGCGGTAGTGGAGATGATGGTGGAATTTGGTGACGATCTTCAAGCAATTGTGGGAATTACTTTGGACATCTATGGGCTGATGGATGGCTGTGGAAGGGCAGCAAGACATCAAAAATGCTACTATGATACCAAGTGTTAGAACCCTTATGGATTCTAAGATTGGAGTGATCTCTATAGGGGATTGGTCTCCTTGGAACTCTATAGGGGTTCCTCCCTCCTTGGTTTTCTACTATATGAGCTAAAAGATAATTGACCTATTGATGATGAAAGAGGGGAGAATACAAGGCTATTTATAGGGCTTCTAAACCCCAACTCCTAATAGGATTCCTACTTAAGACTCCTACTCCTAACAACTCCTACTCTAACTCTAAGAAGCAACTCCTACTTCCAATAACTCCAACTCCAACTCTAAGAATCAACCGCCAAACTAATCCTAATCCTATTCTAACTTAACCCCTCTTTAACTAGGATAAGAGGTGGTTAATTAGAGTGACATGTAGCTTATTCTTCCCTCAAAATATCTTCCTCCAAACTAATCCTAACCTAACGGGCCTCCTCACCTCTTTAACAGGGGTCGACTAGATAAGATTTACATTAATGCCCTTAGGATTTACATGTTTGTCCTCTTCAATGAAACTAAATTAGAACTCCTCTAGCTAGAGTCCTAATAGGTATGTGCCCGACGTGACCCCTCCGATAGTTGAATTAGCAATTGAAATGAGAGAGTTTATGAGGTGTCGAAGAGTCGATCTGACGCACTGTGCCCAGGGTTGGCGTTTATACCTAAGGATAGGCGACTAGTTGTACGCAACGTGAGGCTCGAGTCGTCTGGAGCAGCATCGCCCCTAGCGCTGCTGTTGAGTGACGCCACTCCCCGAACCTCGGGCGATGGGAATGGTATTTGGTGGTCGGCGCCATCTTTCGGGATCTCGGGCAGTAGGTACGACCTCGAGCGGTCGATGCCATCCTCCATGATCTCGAGTGGTCGGTACGGCTCGAGTAGTCGGCGCCGTCTCATGGGATCTCGGGTGGTAGGTACGACATCAAGTGGTCACCACTGTCTTTTGGGATCTCGAGCGGCAATTATGACACCAGGTGGTCAATGCCTTCTTCCGGGATCTTGGGCTACAGGTACGACCCCGGGTGGTCAACATTGTCTCCTGGGATCTCGGGTGGCTAGTATAGCTAAGGAAGCCGACATGGCTTGAGGTGTTGATGTGGCTCGAGAAGTCGACGTGGCTCAGTGACTAGGTATATCCATTATTTATCCAATCAATTAAAAATAGTTTTTTAGATGGATTCAAATGAAAGAACGTGCGTGGAAGATATTAACATTGAATGATACATACATATACCATATCAAAATAGGCAGCGTAAAATATGTCATTTTTAGGATCTTTACTGACTGATAATGGACTTTCTTCGGCCTGAATCATGTTTTGATTTTTTTTAATTAAGTTTGAAAATTTTCCAGTAGAAAATTAGGTTTCAGGTCGTGTGGTTTAGGTTTTATTAAGTATGTAGTTAAGTTCGTTTGAGCTCTACTAGGATAAAATTGGTAAGGCTTGCTTTAGAAGGGAAAACACGAAGATTGTTGTATTGAGGATCGCGTATTTGCGAAGTTTATGGAATCCCTAATCTGAACCGTTCACTGAAAACGACCAACCACACCGTGTTTAACGTGAACGATCCCATCATCGATGGAGCTGTCACTGTGCGACAGTACTTGAAGAGGATCCGTCCATGACGTTCGCGAGATTCGCGTCAAGTCAGCGGAAAGGTCAGCGACTGGGAAGATCGCGTGTCCATCCTGAAACAGGATACAGTCTTCTGTTATCTTCAGGTATATTCTAACGCTCCTTTCTTTTTTTTTTTCTTTTGCTTGTTGGTACACCACTCGCGTTTGAGAGAGGGGTAGAACCCTAAACCATGTCTGCATGCGGACAGCCAATCTCTGCTCTCTGTTTCTCTCTTGCTCTCTCTCTCCACCCATTCCCAACAAACGCCCGTTGCACTCCAATTCCTCTCTCCTATCGACCCCCGCATTTAGTATTCGAGTTAGGATTGCAGTCGACGCAGCGTCATTCGGTTGATCCTATTGGGCGGGGTAGGATTTGGATTGCTGATGGAGTTGTTCGCCCGGGCGAAGGTGGTCCGGCTGCGGAGCCACCACGACAAGTTCCTGGTGGCGGAGGAGGAGGGAGAGCACGTAAGCCAGGACCGCGACGGCAGCGCGCGCGGCGCTCGGTGGACGGTGGAGCGCGTGGACGGCGCCCCCCACGTGGTCCGTCTCCGCAGCTGCCACGGCCGCTACCTTACCGCCACCAACGAGCCCTTCCTCCTCGGCGTCACCGGCAAGAAGGTTCGCCTGACCATGCCTCCCCGTCTCGACTCCTCCGTCGAGTGGGAGCCCCTCCGCGAGGGCGTCCAGGTCAAGCTCAAGACCCGCTACGGCAACTTCCTCCGCGGAAACGGCGGCCTCCCCCCCTGGCGCAACTCCGTCACCCACGACGTCCCCCACCGCTCCTCCACCCAGGAATGGATCCTTTGGGATGTCCACGCCGTTGAGATCCTGCCCGATCCGCCACCGTCCTCCTCCTCGACCTCCTCGCCGTCGTCCCCCAGATTGTCCAATCTCGAGGTCGGTTGGCTTGCCTGGCCATCTAATTTCTTCGTTGCGATCTAATCTTCTCGACTTGTTCTCAAAAAATAACCAAATGAGATTATCCTTCAGATTTCTTCCAAAGCAAAAAATCTTGGCATTTTCTATTTATTGATTCGTGCAGCGAAATCTTACATGTTCTCTAACAGTTTGCAATAGTGGTCAAAAAGGCATCTTCAATTTGTTTCATAGCCAAAAAGATTTCCCCTTCCTTTTTATTGATCAATCTGGAGCATCCATTCTTGTTGCTTTCGCTTTCAGCAAAAGGGAATACCTCCCATTCACTTCATGTGAACTAATAAACAATAGAGACAAACATAAAGAGGAAATAAACATGATGTTCTCAAATTGCAATTGTCATTGTGTTCTTGAATTGTTTCCATTATTTATCTATCTTCCTTTGCCGTCTTGCTTTAGATATTAGTTCTTGGAATTGATCAGCTAAACTCATGATCTTTAGTTCTTGAAATAGTGATCCCAATGTTTCTTAAATGTGTTATCTTAATTAACTCTCTCTTAAATGCTAACATGCTCCAAGAATGCTTTTTGGATTGTTTTTAGATCCCCAATATCTTGGTTTTAGATTCAATCCTTGTAACTTCTAAATTAGGCTTGCTTGTTCATTGTTGTTTCATGTGTACCAAAAATTTTAGTCCATAAAGAGCTATGTGCTTGGAATCTGCAGTGTCAATGTATTGTCGTGACAGAAAATGGTTTTGCCTCTTGAAACTCCAAGCATGGATAAAAACTTGAATCTTCTTGCTCCTGCAGTCATCCTCTTCTTTCTCCTCCCCACTGCATAAGGTGGAAGGCCGCAGCATCTACTACACTGTTGCAGATGATGATGGAAATGTGGATGACAGTATCGACTGGCCTCATTTGACCTTTAACAGGACGAGCGTGCCTGAGTTGACAGAGAAGCTGAAGGAGGAAACAGAACTCGATGATATAATTGTGTGCACAAAGAACCCATTGAATCAGCACCTGATTCCTCTTCACCTGCACTTGCCACCAAACAACACCACAATGCGGCTCGTGGTGGTAGATGCCAATTCAAAAGGTGAGTTCATTGAATTGTTAGTTTGTCTTCCTTTCACTCGGTTGATCTATGCATCACTCACAGTGGATTTACTGACTTCGCAGTTTGTTAAATTAGTAATGCATTTAGCATGCTTGTTATGGATTTAACATGTACTTTGTTTGCAATTTATTTTAAATCCTAGTAAAAGAGGACTTTTTGTTTCTGGCTATGAAACAAACTGATGCTTTCTTGAGTTTGATCTGGCTGTTCTACATAGCAAGACTCTTTTGCCAAAAAAAACAGTACTTATTATGTTCTTGATGTCCTGTTAATGCTTGTATCTTATGTGTTTATCTTTGTCTTTGCCCTCTTTCTGCATACATGTCAAAAATCCAACAAAATTTAATGATCCATCAAGTTTTCATTATAAAGATTATTCTAGTTGGTATGTATCGATATGTACCAGTTTGACCAAGTACCAATATCAAAATATACCACTATGATGGTATAATATTATTCATTTTTATTTTTTTATTATTCTGTTCGATGGAACTAGGGTGTACAGGTTGGTATTACGGTTAAGGTCTGTCTACTATCTGGTGTACTGGAATGATACTGGGCCCTGTAAGTTATTGGAGTCAGGTGCCACACTGATATTTAAAACCTTGGATTCAATGTCATCTTTGTTTCCTTTTTTCATTAAATGTAAGCGTGTTATTCTTAAAGTAACATTTCTTCTAGCATTTATTGATCTATAGTGCAACTATGTGCAGAGGTTTAGCAATAAGTTCTCTACTTGGAACATATTGACAGGCAAGCAATATTTTCTTTCAACCAAGATGTGAAATTTATGCCATGATGTCTAGTTGCAGCAGTATCAAATTAGAATTAGGAGTCTTCTTGTCTTGGAAATAAATGTGGCTATCGTGCTGCATGGCTGACCTAATTATCAGATTGAACTCGGAATCGCTTGGAGGGATCTCTTTCTTCATAAATTAAGCAGTGGTATTACTGTCTACAACATCTAGGCTAGAATATATCATGATGACCTTGTTGCTTGCTCATGTATCATTTGGCACACAGTAATCTTCTTGTGTTGAGCATGAAGCTCTCAAACACATTAAATTCATTCATTTTCCTTGTATACATAGACATGGTAACTTTCATTTGCTACATATTCTTTCAATATTGCACAAAGCACAAGCGTTTATGTGGCTTTTATGGTACATCAGAGTGTAACAATCATATATGGTAGTTCTGACTGGTTTATACTTCAAATATCTCTTCATGTTATCAAAGTTGGGTATCCATATAAGCAAAATCTGAGCTAAGATTGAATCAAGCCAAGATGGACGATGTTGTTGGATAATACCTCAATAGGAGAAAGCAATGGACCATCTCTAATTATTGAAAAGTAAATCAAGTTAACATTCAAGAGTAAAGGAAAGACGATCAAACCATAGATGAAAGTGGACGATATTAGGTAAAATTCATGTGTGAGATGAACTAAAAATTAGAGTCATATTACTAAGAGATAATGTGAGTCAAATTATATATGTAGGTGTAGGCCCACAACTTAATAACTTATATTTATCAGGTTGCATGGATGCCCAACCACTATCTATGATATAGTTCTTAGCAGACAGACTCAGATTTATATACTCAAAAGTCTCAATATGATTATAGGTCTCTTTTCGAGTTTGTTTGATTAGAATCTTGCAATTTCCTCATTGTTGCCTTGTAATTGTTTTAGCTAAATATTGCTAATTGTGCTACAAAAGGTTATGTTTCGGTACTGCCTTATGTGCCACATTTACCTTTGATATTACCTACAAGAGGTTTTGGCTTTGACCTATTACCTTTGATAATGATTTTGCTGCTATACCTTTCCAGCGGCAAAGAAGTTAAACATTTAAAGGATGAACATGAACAGTGCTGAAGATAAGCACTCATTCTGGCCATTCATCTGTAGAAGCATTCTGAATCCAATTTCCACTTGTTCTTGTTGAGCTGGAATAGATGGTGTTATTGGTGGTCTGTCAATATCTTGATGCAGATCAACGTTGTGTATACCTGGATGCAGGGGTGTTTCATTTGTATTTGTTAAAAAAGTGGGAAGATAATACCTCTCCTTTTTTCTTATATGATTTATTTTTCCTTGTTTCTTTTTGTATTCTCTTTGATCCACACCTGTAGTCTTCTTCAACTGGGTGTAAACATTCAAGAGAATATTTGTATCCTTGCAGGATTATGATATGGTCTAAGACTTTTCTTAGATTTCATGGCAGGAGACAAGTTCTTGTTTTCCTATGTGGAAGGCTCTGTTAGGTCTCAACATTATGGAGTAAGCTGAATCGAGTATCATCCCTTGTTTAATTAATTAAGAACCATCAATATCTTTTAATTGTTCATAACAAGATGGTGTAGACCTTTCTCAATTTTTCATTACTAAATAATTTTCTCTTATTTTATCCTTGATCATAATTATCCCTAACTGCTTCCTTACACCATCAATCTTTTTAATGCTCATAACAAAAAACTTCAAACCTTTATCTTTTGTCCTCACATTAATAGTACTATTTAATTCGGTTCAATTGAGCAATAATAAAGTTTTTCAAATTACTTCAAATTATTTTCTCTTGTTTTATCCTAAGCAGACGAGAGGATAAAAGGGATCAACTTGAAGAATATCTTTTCCCAACTCAAAGAAGAAATATTTATCCAACAATAATGCACCTATGATTAAGTGTAAATTCCATTCAAGTAGAACAAAACAATAATCTTGTCAGAATTAGAAGAACTGCACATGCTTTAGGAGGTATTTCTGCAACATTCGCAAAAATATGTTAATTTGGGGCATGTTGATGACTTCAACAAAATGGCTATCAAAGTCCTCAATCCAAATATTACAGAACTTACATAAATAAAAAATCATCTCGAAGATCATCAACAAGAGAACACAAGCTTTCAGATAACATTCGATAGTCACAACCATGGTTGGGATCATTTTGATCACTCTGCCTACAATGAATTTTCTCTAATGCCGGGATCACATATTGTGGATATTTAGCAAGACATAGCTTACAGCTAACCATTGCATTCCTTGTAGTCCTTCGGGTGTCTTGTTGGTTTGAATTGTGCTAATCCCATTAGCAACATTATGCTGTAAAATGCAAATGAAATGTTGTAAGTAGTTGAGCATATAATAAGATATGTTTCCTAGCTTTCTTGAAAATAAAGGCACAGCTTGAAGACAAATATCAAGATACTATCAAACTTGGGAGTATCTGCAAACCAAAAACCAATCGTTCAATTAATATCAAAATGGCACAAGCGTACAAAGAGAATTACCCTCCAAACACCAAATTCTGTATGGAGATTTTGCCACTGCAACATCCCAAATACTCTGTCTATGTCGGCTGGATGTTGTCAAAAAAGAACATGTTCAGAGATTTCATTTAAAATTATAACTGCACTAGTTTTTACTGCATTTTACAGAAACCGTCAAGCACATATCAGAATTTACTTCGTGACATACCTGACAATCACAACTTGATTAATCTGATCCGTCTTACAGTCTAAAAGTTTGGATGTGATTGCTTTGACAACCCAATATTCTACCTCGTGATCGGTGATCTAAAGTAAATGCCAAACCCTCAGAACAGCAAGAACAGGCAAAACATTATCATAACAGGTGAGGTAAAACATTTCATTACCTGAAGTGTGTCCCTTATTAGAGAATATGGGATTTCTCCAGATTCATGGGAACTGAGATCCAGCAATGACATTAACCTCATTTTTGTTATGCAGTCTTCATGAACCAAACCTACAGAGACACAGCTGTCAGAAAATATAGTAGAAATTGTGGAGTAGGTCCAGGCAAAACATGTTCCTATATAGTATATACCATAGCTTTGCAACAGAGTCGAATTTGCAGCATGGAAATCCAAGTAGGCATCGAGCCTTTGGGTGACAATGATCTTAAGAGCTGGTAAACCACTGCATATTTTCCATCTTTTTCAAGTTGTGCAACAGCAGGCATATCAAGTAAATCACAATGCACAAGTATCACATGTCAATGATATATCACATCAACTTTAGACCAGCAACTAATGGTTTTATCCCAAATCAAGTTGTACAGTTCTGTCCCCTTTTTTTCTATCTCAGAAGATAAGGAAAAAACATGAAATTTATATTATACTATAGCAGAACACATATTTAAGAGTTCAATTCCTTTTTAGTGAGTCTCATTAAGTTCAGTATAGACTCTTTTTCCTTGTTCACTTGGTGCTGCTAGGAGTTTAGAATGATGGTGGAAACTTGAAATGATGCATCGAGAATGGATAGAGCCTGGCATGTTGTGAGACACTCTGGTGATACCAATGCCAGTGAAATTTCGCTACTGTCTCCCAGTTCCTGTAAGCTGAAATTGCTATGTACCGGAAATTGAATGAAACTGCTACCACTGCTAGCATGATGATCCAAAGTGGAGCAAATTTTTCTTGAAGTTAAATAAATGGTTAAAAAGCATCTCTGCCTTTTTTTGAATCAGAATTCAAATTGGAAATGAAGTTCCGAAGTCATTCTACCAACCGTATAAACAAAAGATAGCAGTGCTTTAGACACCGATAAAAGAGACCCAAATGGCCCCTAGTCAGGTCAAAGTAAAACTATGGCAATATACCAAGGTTGAATGATGCAATTTGCTGAAAGTGTTAGGAGTGGTGTCTTTTCTTGGGATCTCTTTTATGGTCTAGATTGTTACTAGCTTAGCCAAAAACACATCAAGGTGAACAAAAATTATCATTTTTCAGGTAAACAGATCCATTATCTTACCATTTCATCCGTCATTGTGTTTAGTATCTTCTACATATTTGAGTATTCAATGTGCTAAAACTACAAGTGAGGTACCTGAAAGATATCTGCCGACTTGACAAAGTCTGTGACAGCATGAACAGCTTCTTCTTTGGCTTCATTCTTGCTTCTTGATAAGGTATCTATTACATATTTGAGTATTCAAACATTTGTTGGATGTGCTAAAACTACAAGTGAGGTCCCTGAAAAATATCTGGTGACTTGACAAAGTCTATGACAGCACAAACAGCTTCTTCTTTGGCTTCATTCATTGTATCAGCATCCTCATCCACACCAGAAAAAGTGGCTAAATACCTAGTCAAGAATGCAAATGAATTTTTTGCTATGCTGCAAATCATGAAAAATACTAAAATAGAACTTAAGGAAAAACATGTATGCATGAGAAGGATCAGAAAATCACTTGGCATTTTATACCACACCTCTTGTTATCCTTCAAAATGCTCGAGATGTTATGGAAAAGTTCCCTTTGATCCATTTTTCCAATATTCCATTCTTGTAACAGCTATTGATCTTTTTAAATGAAGGTATGAGGCCTTAACTTTCCAACTGACCGCCAAATTAAGTGCTTTTGTGTAAACAAAGAACCTGCTGTATGGGTTTTCTAGCAGATTGTAGAGATTAAATAGGCTGCTTCAAACAACTGGACACATAAAAGATAGCCGACAGCAGAAGGACCCAAAAGACAGTAAAAAAGCCTCACATATTAAGCCACAAAACAGGTGTATCAGTTGGTACTTGGACAACTTATGCAGATATCAATTTAGCAATTTCAAGTGCTTCATCAGAAGAATTTGCTCCTGTGACAAGATTGCAGGTAACAGTGTATATGCACTCGAGATCTGAAAAACGCAAAACAAACAGCAGAGTTTATTTCTTATCAGAAAAGAAACTAGACCTCAATAGGGTCTGATTAATTCAGGAGAATCTTGAATTTTTCCCAGTCATTGCACTGTATGTTAGTGGAAGAGGAAAGGCTTTCAAGTTTACTGGAAATGATAGAAAACCTCAAAATTTTCTTTTGTTGTCATGGGAGAGCTCAATCATTAATACCTCTGAACTAATGAGTGGATTAGTAACTCTAGCAATAGAAAGCAGCAAATAACAATGTTGCCTAAATTTTAACATGCTACACAACAGAGACAAAAGATGATCCTGGTAATAACTAAGCAAATTAGAGACAGCTTATGTAATAGAACAATGAACTTCAGAAATATCAAGATTTCTTTTCATGTATCACAAATAAGAAAGATATTGAGATTCAAAACCACTTACACGAAGGGTATATAACAGTTACATCCTGCAAAGTAGTAACTGTTCATGTTGACAGCTTTTGCTACATTGTCAAAATGAGTCAAAAGGTTACCTTTGCTTGATATGCATAAGCTTTTCACCCAATTAAGAAAATCAATACAAAGAGAAAAGTGTTCTAACTTCCAAAGGTCACTCAAATAGGTACCAAAATCAGCACAGTCACCAAGATAGCGGCCATCTCGAATTTTAACTTACTTTCCAAATTCTTTCTTCACTCAACTCAACCAGTGTAGCCAATGATGGTACATTAGATGTTAATTGCTGCAAAATTACTTTCTGTTGCCCAATAGTTCTTCTAGACAAAACACAACTAGGTTAGCCTCTAACTTCACTGTCTAGAATATAACCTGACTCGCTACCTATCTGATTGGAGATCTTCAGTACCTGGATTTGTACAGGGCTTATGCACAATTTTGTCATGGGTACTCTTAAAAATCTGGTCGATAATCAAATACTGCAAAAGCATAAAAGACAACCTTATGAAAGGTTTTATGCACCCGGTTAAAAAATGAAACCAAGTTAATAAGACAAAGAACTGAAGAAACAAAGATTTTGTATGGAAGAATATCAGTTCTAAATTATCAATTCATCATTTTCTTAAATATTTGTACCAACACAAGTGTTGATTCTCAAAGTCATATTCCGAAACAAAAGTTAAAAGGTGGATAAAAGCTAGGTGCAGAAAGAAAAAAAAATAAAAAACTCTGAAACAGAATAGCACCATATACCTTTACAGATTCATTCATTCTTGCAAAAACAAATAATCAACCAATAAATTTAATCAGAAAACACAAAATCAACGTATATCATAATAAAGCTCAATATGAATAGTAGCCAAACGAGAGCATCACCAACTAATTTGTCATTCAAAGTTACTGTAGATGGTAAAAGTGCAAAACAAATTATTACAAAACTTGCATTTAGTAGCCAACAGTTAGTTACTGACAAATCTTGATCAGTCAATGCGTATGCAATTTTATAGCAGCCATAAAATATACAAGGTAATTTGCATAAGAAGAAGAGTTTTCAGGTGGTGCTCACACAGCTCCCTTACCTTGGAACAAAGTCAAGCCAATAAAACAAGGGTTGCCATTATCATATCAATTGTGTCAATTCATATATGTGGACAAGTTGCACAATGTTGCCTGGGGCTTACTCCTTTCACCTCATAATACTAGTTTGGCACACAAGAACTTCTAAAAATTAACAAAAGAGCCTAACATTAGACTTCCCCCAGCAGAAGGTACATTATGGTCGCTTATGAGCCAAGATCACAGGATGGTACTGTTAGAACTCTTGCGGATTCTAAACTTGGGGTGATCTCTATAGGGAATTGGCCTCCTTGAAACTCTATAGGGGTTCCCTCCTCCAAATTGCTGCTCAAAGATTATAAAAAATATTCATCTATTCACGAAGAAAAATGGATGATTATAAGGCTATTTATAGGCCTTCTAAACTCTAACTCCTAATAGGACTCCTACTCCTAACAACTCCTAATGCAACTCATAATACTTCTCTAAGAAACAACCTCCAACTGGCCCATCTAGGGGTGGCCGGTTGCTTATTGATTCATAATCCTACTCTAACTTAACCTCGCCTTAACCAACCTCTTTTTAACTAGGATAAGGAGTGGCTAACTAGGGTTACAAGTGCCTCCAAATATCTTCCCTCAATAATATCCTAACCTAGTCGGCCCCTTCATCTCTTTAATAAGGGTCGACTAGATAGGATTTACATGTACGTCCTCTTTAATGAAACTAAATTAGGACCCCCCTAGCTAGAGTCCTAAGAGACCCGCCCTCTTCAAATCAGCCTTGTCCTCAAGGTTGATGCTCCATGATTCTGGGAATTTGATCCTCAAGTCATCATAGCTCTCCCAAGTAGCATTTTCTGCTGGTAGGTTCGCCCACTGTATTAGTACCTCAGTGGTGGGTCGTTGTCGTCGAGTCACGATTCGTTGATCAATAATGGCACTCGGTTGAGTCCGGAGCTCTCCTTGGGCAGTTATATCTGGTAGGTGGCTTCAGGCTGTCTCGTTTTGTCCCAACTTGAGCTTCAAGTATGACACATGGAAGACTGAGTGGATTCGGGAGCTGACGGGTAAGTCCAATCTGTATGCTACTGCCCCAATGCGTTCCAAAATCTAGTAGGGTCCATAGAACCGAAGTGAAAGCTTCATGGATGCTCTGGTCTGGATCGACGTTTGCCTGTATGGCTGGAGCCGTAGAAAACCCAATCTCCCACTGAAAATTCTCTTTCGCCTTTGTGTTGATCATATTGTTGTTTCATCCTTGCTTAAGCTGCTTATCTTCTAGTAACTTCAGCATTTTGTCTCTGTCCTACAGTTCCCTGTCAACTTGTTCTACTTTAGATGTGCCCAATACATATTTTGGGATTACAGGGGAAGGTCGGTCAATCATAGCCTCATAGGGAGTACATTTTGTGGATGAATTATAAGTTGTATTATACCACCACTCAACCCAGGGAAGCCACTTTGTCCACTCTTTTGACCAGGCACTCTGGGTTCCTTAGAACTTATAAGAGAATTAAGCAAAATTTTTATTGGGTAGGGATGAAAACTATTATTGCTGAATTTGTAGCACAATGTGATATATGTCAACGACATAAAGGCAAAACAGTGGCAAGCCCCGGAAAGTTACAACCTCTATCCATCCCGGACTCAATATGGACTGATATATCAATGGACTTCACCGAAGGGCTACTCTCACCATAAGAAAAAAGTACAATTCTTGTTGTGGTTGATCGTCTTACAAAGTATAGTCACTTTTGTGCTGTACGCAACCCCTACACTGCCTCTAGCATCGCTTGAATCTTTATGGAGAATATTATAAAATTGCATGGGATGCCAAAATATCTGATACCAAGTGTTAGAACCATTGCGGATCCTAAGCTTGGGGTGATCTCTATAGGGGATCGGCCTCCTTGGAATTCTATAGGGGTTCCCTCCTCCAAATTGCTGCTCAAAGGCTATAGAAAATATTCATCTATTCATAAAGAAAAGTGGATGATTATAGGGCTATTTATAGGCCTTCTAAACCCTAACTCCTAATAGGACTCCTACTCCAAGACTTGTACTCCTAACAACTCCTAATGCAACTCCTAATATTTCTCTAAGAAGCAACCTCCAACCGGCCCATCTAGGGGTGGTCGGTTGCTTATTGATTCTTAATTCTACTCTAACTTAACCTCACCTCAACCAACCCCTCTTTAACTAAGATAAGGGGTGGCTAACTAGGGTTACACATGCCTCCAAATATCTTCCCTCAGTAATATCCTAACCTAGCCGACCTCTTCATCTTTTTAATAGGGGTCGGCTAGATAAGATTTACATGTATGCCCTCTTCAATGAAACTAAATTAGGACTCCCCCAGCTAGAGTCCTAATAGGTACTTACCCTCACTTTCCAGGAACTACATGAGATAAAAGTAAGAAATCTTTTTTCAAAGAGGTATCACTAATCTGATTGTCAGATACATATAATGATGGATTGTCTCTAAAGATATCTTAAACTTAAATATAATGTTTGAATGCTGATTAACTAACAATAAACAAGATCAGCGACTAGGCTTCAGAATATGCAAGTCTGCAAATTAAGTTTTAATCCTCAAGGCACATCGCACAGAGAATGCTTTGTTCGAAGATACAAAGACAGATAAATAATAATTATAGATATATTGCTACAAAATTCTGAGTAAAAAATAACTCAAGATTCATGACAAACTAGGACAGCCCATAATTTCATGTAGATCATTGAGATTTCTAGAAAAGGCTGGCATGGAATGCAAGCCTAGTTAAGAAAAAATTAAATAAATAAAAAAGGACATGGGCTCTAACATGATTGGTAAACTGATTTGCCTAACCATTTCAAAATGTTAGGATGTTACAACCATTAATTTCGTATTAAAATGTGGTCAAAAGCATGGCAAAATTAGTCATTGAACCAATCAGGCAGCCAGCTAATCAAATTTGTAGTCCTTATAACGTGGGCAACACAGGTTGCAAGTATTTGTAACTTTCTCAGAGACTCGTAATGCAAACAGGTCAACCGAAGTCATCAGCACTAGAGAAACCAGGTCCGACCATCTACCTCTACACACGAATTCTTCGGCTTCCATGCATAATCCAGTAACATATGTCTGGACAACCTATCAAGAAGAACAGGAAACAAACTTTCGATGTGAAAATTCCCAATCAAAGTGCTCGTATCTTTGAATTAATTAACATGATGTTTAAAGCAGCAGCATTCTCTGTGTTTGCACCACGCTAGCAGAACATAAAAAAGATCATGATGTCTACGCCGTGTATACAACAGAGAGAAAAATCTACTTGTATTATTTGTTGTGGCGATTCCATTGAAGATGAATTTACACCAAGCAAGCAAGATGGAGTGAAAAAAACACAGTGTCTACAATGCATAAAATTCTACTAGTACTATTTATTATAAAAATTCCCGAAGTAAAAAACCGCAAAAACTGGTTACAATATAGAAACAAAAAAGAGATGATCGTCACCAACAACTTCGAAGTCGTTTCTCTCCAGGAATGCGATTATTTTCAATGTTGAACCAACGACATATTTCGAAGTGAAAAAACGAATAAACAATGCGTATGAAATGACAAATACTGCCATTTCGATCTACTGCTTAGAAGCCGGAAGATAACCTTACAGAAAACTGGATCCCAAAATATACCATCACATCAATCAAATTACAGGAAAAAAAATGGCCAAAAAAGGCGATTTTTCTGAACCTCAGGCCCCGCATCAGCCCACGAGAGCTCGGCGGTGAATCGGACAACAGTGACAATGGTCGACATTTTCGGGTGGAGGAGGGGCGAGTTGGCGCCAAGACGCGCGCAGGGTTCGAAGAGCCGGCGTCCGCGAAACCCTTGATTGAACGTTCCGTTAATCGAGACGTTAACCAAACCCGTCCGGTTCGAGCCGTAAGCCTTAAACCGTAACCCCCCGAACCGGATGGATGAACCAACGTTCTTGGGTCTGATTGATGATTTTGCGGCCGATAATTAGGTCGGGTTTTTTTTTTTCTCGATCCATCCAAGCCACCTAATTCTTGTTCGAATTAGGTTTAATCACGAAGGTAAGTTTGGTCTACTAAATAGGGTTAAATTTATATGTATCATAGCTAAGTGTTACTATGAAACAATAGTGGATCAGGATTTTTGGGTATTTACTCGACCTGCATAAGTCGCATTTATTTGCATATGCTTTAATTGGGTTCGAGTGGGAAAACAGAGACATTAACCGGTCTTTGATTTGAACTAACTCAGTTCGGTTGGAGACGGCCTAAAAAATAAATCGGATACATGAATCGAACCTCTTGGATGACCTAATTTATAAGATCTTGTGGTTGCCTCGACGATTCGTGATCATACTCCCTCCACTACATCATGAATGCGAGTAAAAATTAATGATCGCATTCATTCGAAACTACATCAAGAACTCAAGACGCTTTGTTGCCATACTCGATCACATCATGACTTCATAATGCTTCATGACCAATTCGACACTGCATCATCGGACACGACCACATCAAGGACATAAGAATTGAAATCACGCTTTGTACTCGTACTAAGAAGGATTTGGGACAACACTTGTAAATGTAGGAAGACTTTGCCATAAATAAAAATTATACAAGCAACATCCAAAAATTAACTCTCGAGCAGAATCATCCATCACACAATTGATGGATTGAACAACTTGTATTGAGATCTCATTCACCGTTCCATTTTGATTTTGATGGAAGATGTGCATCTGCTACAAATCTAGTAGACCATTCACAGTGACACTGAACACAATTTATTTGTAGAACAATTGTACCCTATACAAGAACAAAAATTGAAATATGATCCCTTTCATGTCCCTGTAATCAATCAATTGCCACTGCTTGAATATTCTTCTAGACTTCAGGGTAAGAATACGCAGCGAAAATTGCCACGGCTAAAATATTCTTCTTGACCTGAGGTAAGAATAAACAACAAAAAATGCAGCTACTGCTCCGATTATTATCCCCGCCGTTGTCAGCCAAAATGCACACTGCTCGAAGTTGCAATCTCGTGTCAGTTGAATGGTGAAAATGAGCTCAACATCCAGTAATCGTGTGATTACCGAAAGCATTGGCAAGCTGAGAAAACAAATCAAACAAATTTGAAATGTAGTCAGGAGTTATATACCATTTTCTCCTCAAAGTGCGATTTCAAGTTCATGCCAAATATTCCTGCAAAAGGGGCAACAAGTGGTTATGAGAATAGCAACTAATTGTTTCACTTTATTTAACCAAGAATGATAAATGAAGAATAATGTTTGTACATAACATTGTAGCCAAGACCTGCCTACTTGCGATGCACACCACAGTGCCTATGCATGTTTATTCGACATTATCATGCACATAAATCCTCGTCCTAATTTAATGTCTAAAATCAAGCACAAAATTTTGACACAAAATTTACATTCAAGAAGCATACAATTGCAGGAGTAGAAGGATGCTCCATTTTGTCAACAATGCACTATCGAAATCTTCACGCGATGTATGTTCACATGTCATTTTCAAGAACAAAGTGCTCAAAGATGTAAAACAAGTTGTAGATATATATACCTGCTACTAAAGCACCAACCGAAACACAGAATGTGCCAACCTGGAGAAGTAGCTCCACTCGACTAACCTCTAGTCGACGGGAGCTGGAAAAAGCAATAACTAGACTGAGAGATTAGCCAAGTAATATATTTTAGCAACAGATAAACTATTCATTACACGCATTTATACTCTCTGGATTTTGAAGGCACGACAGGAATTTATTGGCATCTTCGTAAAATTAACTTAACTTAAAATCATTACTTCAGTATCTTGAGTACCTAGAAGGTAACCATTTAAATTGCACTTAGTCAATTCTACTAGCACTCTTAAAAGAACTTTTAATAGGGTAAAATAAAATAATACTGTTATTGAATGAAGCAATATGGAACTTGTAGATGTAAACAATACATCTTAACCTTAAAAAAAAATGAAAATATGAAACTAGATTTTTAAACCTTAAGTTCACAGCAATTGAGTCTTCCATTTCTTTTGCAGAATCGAGAAGTCTTTCAGCTTGACCATGGCAGGATTCACATCTGGGAAATTGAAACAGACATAAACAATTAGATACCTAAAGTAATTATTTTGTCAAAAAACTTGCACAAAGGTATCAATGCCTTTACATATAAAATATGACCAATTGGTGCACAGTATCTAACTCTGGCAATCTTGAAAGGGTTTTCTTATTAATTCTTCTATGCAACCTGATACATGCTCGTATCGCAATCTACTAAAGTATGTTAATCTAATTTAACTGAAAATATATTTTGAGAACCCAAACAGGGGAAGCGGGGTAAGAAATATGTATATTCTGCCACTCACCAGTCCAGTTAGCAAATTATGTTGACCACAATATATATAGATTTCTTTTATTTCTTACCGCTACTTCTTTTGAAATTGTTCTACTCTTAACCAAGAACACATTGCTTGACCATGCTGAAGGAGGGTGTGAAGGCAAAAAAGTAGCAATTAACTTGAAAAATGAAAAGAGGTTGCTTGTATCGAAGGACAAAAACAATTAGGTATATTTGAAGTAGCTATACAAATTTAGCAATAAAATGGAAGCTAAATGAACTTCATAATCTGAAATGCATGGGAAGCAATTTGAGTGAGTCTGCAACTGAATAATCATCACAAACCCATATCCAAAATCTTGACATGGGACTTCAGATGGTTCATAGGGATCCGATCCAATAGATAGCAACTAGAATGGAGTAGTAGAAGATACACATGGTAGCATGATATGACATTGATAATAACCTACTTCTTTACATAACATGTGATACAGTTAACTAAGCCATCCGTTTATGCACATTGAATTCAGTGACTAAAAAAGCATATAGGTTTTAGCTTTGACCATTGATCTAAGCTGATTGTTTATATTTCCAAAGCCACAATGACAAAATGTCTTGAATAACAGTGGTAGGTAGCAGCTGAAGCTGGAGATCTAAGCAAAGAGGTTAACTAGGGAAGATACCTTGGAATGAACACACAAAAACGATGATGGAAATAAATACCTAAACATGCATTTTCAAACAAAAAGGAAAATGAGGTGGCTTACTGATGTCACTGTTTCAACTCAAGATTTTAATTTTTATGCACAGGCAAGTAACTGAAAACCAAAGAGGTTTACAAGCTAAAAGTGGTTTTTTGCATGATGATCATCAAGAGATTCACTGCAGAAACAAGAACATGATTGAAGCATAATCAACAAAGACCAAAGTTTGACCATAAATGAAAAAAGTCATCAAATCCCATTCTTAGGAAGTTTTGGTCAGTTAACAAGTTCTAATTCAACCTTATATTTAATATTTTTAAATAGTATGCACAAACATAATGCTTCTGATATGGAAGGAAACGTAAGAGATAATTTTCAGATAATAATAGAAATGAAACCCTTTGGATCCATGCATACCTTTGAAGATAATTCTCCAAGAGCATTTCAATTTCTTCTTCTTCTTCTTCTACAAAAAGTCATTGCAAAAACATATCTATGTTAAGAAATATGTTAAACAGGATACATCGAAATAAAACAAGAAAGTATTTGTACCAAGATGCTACAGAAAACATAAAACTAATGTGTAATCAAATAAGCCAGTCATATTAAATAGATCAATCAGGAAATACATCTCAACAAAAGAGGTGCTAAGGTGTGAAAGCCACAAAAGACTTCACTTGCTTAAACATAAAGCATGGTTTGAATTGCCAGAATAATGCAAGATGGACTGTGTTTCCATTGCCTATGTATTACAGACATGCTTTATGTAGTGTACAGCTAACAGTGTTACATGACTCATGTAGACACCAACATGGATAATTATTATCTGTGTCCATTACTTGGATTTACTTTGCAGCCTTTAGTTGTACTATTCCAATCCTGGAGTATATAACAAATAGAAGTAGACCCTCTTATGATTCTCAGGGTTCTTATGAACTTTCCGGTGTTCCATATTCTCACAACACCAAAACATAAATCCAAATCTTCTAAATTATTTTTCTTTTAGATGTCCCTATATCTCCAATTTGTCTTTTCAGGGAATCGCATAATTAGATATGCATCAGCATCAGATTCTCATATTTGTGTTCATGCAACAACGATGGGTAACACTTCTAATCTTGTTTTATAAGCATCAACTAAAAGAAAATCTTATGTAGCTTCTCATTTCCCTTTAACAAAAGGTCAAATGTCTTATCCTGCTTTATACTCTATCATTTTACTGCAAATGGCACAACATGGCATATTATGGTACACTTGCCAAGCATCAGTCATCTAACACGAGCTACAAAGTACTTAATCATTCACATAATCATAGTTTTATGCACAGAAAAATGGAAGTTAGTATTTGCTTTTACTAACACATGTCAAAACATATTTTGCAAAATTTATTCAGGCTCATGTAGCGACTGGTACCTAATTCCAATTGGACCAATCTACTAAACGTACAAAAGGAATAGGGTATAAAGATATTTCAAAAAGGAAAGAAAAATACAATAACAAATTGTATACCTTCAGTAACAATCTGCTTGTCTAATGGAATGGAGCATTCCATGTAACTGGTTCCACGCCGAACTGTACAGTTGCGACCCATTATACAAATGCGGCGAATTTCATGGGGATCCTCAAGAAGATCGAGCAGCATCTGTTTTAGAGTTCCCGCCTTTGAGCCTAGCTCAACCTTTAAAATGTGAAAACAGTGATCAATGTAAATCATATAGTACCAAAATATTTGAGACAGTAAAATTTCTAAATATTTATTATATGATACCAAGGCCTGTTTACTAAGACGAAGCTGCTCCAATACATCAGCTGTTAATCTATTGGGCAGAACTTCAAGCAATGCAGCCACCTGGAATGTAAGGGATGAGTATTTACTCAAGCCATTTAAACATGATTACAAATGTTGATACAAAAATGTGTCACTGTGGAATACATTATGTGGTTCAAGAAAAAAATAAAATGCAAGAAGAAAAAGGGTGAGAACAAATGATGTTCATTACAAGGGATTCCATATATACTACACTTAGTTGGACATCTAATTATACATTTAGTTAAAGGCTAACTGTAAATGTTTTTTTCTAGATAAATGATTCATTATCATGAAAATGATGTATTGGGTTAAGAAAATGAACTGGAAGTTAATAACCTTCAAATCGGAAACTAGCTGTAAATTCTACATCCGTTTCTTAGATACTTAATAATCAACAAGATAGATTTACGTGTAATATGTCCTTTAAGAATACCATGTCTTGAATCCTACAAATTCATTTAGTTTCCCTTTTGGAAGTTGAAGTTAAAACTGGATCAGCATCATGAACCTGAATACCTCCCTTGTAGAAGGCTAGGAGAAGGTATCTACATGCCCAAGATTGAACACCAAACAAGAGAGCAAAGAAGAATTAGAGGCTCGAAAGCAAAAACACAAAACACCTCCAAGCACAAAATTCACATGATTCTAACTATAGTAATAACCAGAAGATGGTTAAATAGGAATCTCACAAGAGAACAATAAAAAACAAGAACTATTGAGGATCTCTGCAAACAATGTATTGCTTGTAGAGAAAAAGTTACAAGAAAGCCCCTATAAGCTTCAGGACTGAACCTTCGTCTTGTTCTTCAGGTGACAAAATCCTCTAAATAATGATAGAAGATACTTTCTACTCTCTGTTCATACTAAACCAAATATTACAAAGAGTAGTAAACTAGTAATCAATACCCACTAATAAGACAAAGGTACATATTAATTCCTGACCTTGACATACATGGCAGTAGGCTACTGTATAAGAAAAGGCTTTAGTACTAAAGAATGTTTTAAACTAAAAGTGACGACAGTTTGGTGATGTAAGATGGTTTAGTGTAAGAGGAGAATTCCCATACATATAAGTGATTGGCTATACAAAACAGGCTCATGAAGAGATGGATAGTTTGGCAAACTAAATTATCAAAGCAGTATAGAAGATCTGAAACATCTTTTCTTCAGATGTGCAGTTACTAAACAAATAAGGGTGAGGACATTATTCTTCTATAAAATGTATACAGTTGCTTATCAAGAGTTACTTTAGCATTTAAACAGTAGACGATGTTATGAAGTTATAAACTGATAGGACGCTTGCTTAGTAAACATGTGGAAACAACCATTGAAATTGCAAAGCTTGTTTAAATGAAAATATATGTTAGTTGGAGAAGATCAAACACGAAGGCAAGCCTTGGTACACCAGTAAGATTCTCCTTAGCATCCTAGGTTATCAGTGTTCGACTCATGGAACAACCACTCTAATTTTAAGAGTAAGACTACAAACTGTCAAACACTGATTCCCCTAATCCAGCATAACTCATGCATTTCCTTCTAGAGAAGATTAAATGTAAGAATCAATTAAAAGTCTAGCAAAGTGTCAAAAAATAAGCTTTCAATTTTTTTGTCATTTTAATATGATGTAGAAACCTTTTTGGTTTTTAGTATCTAAACAACCTAGATACTACTTGAAAATCATAATTAATTCTACAATTTGAATTGACAATACTGTTAATCAGTGATTGATGCTTCACGATCAAAATTCTAAATACATTCCATAAAAAGCTAGACAAGAAAAGGGTTATAAGACATAATATGATATCATACCCTAAAGAAAGGGTTCTGTTTAATGCTCCAATTCCATGATGTGGTTTTTTCAATACAGAATCTTTGAGACCATAGTTCTTGGAGATAAAAGTATTAATATGATGTAGAAACCTTCTTGGTTTTTAGTCTCTAAACAACCTAGACGCTACTTCAAAATCATAATTAATTCTACAATTTGAATTGACAATACTGTTAATCAGTGATTGATGCTTCGCTACCAAAATTCTAAATAAATTCCATAAAAAGCTAGACAAGAAAAGGGTTAGAAGACATAATATGATATCATACCCTAAAGAAAGGTTTTGTTTAATGCTCCAATTCCATGATGTGGTTCTTCAATACAGAATCTTTGAGACCATAGGTCTAAACACAAATATCATGCTAAATTATTTAGGCAGTCAGTTCAAACAACAAATAAAAATATAAACAAGCATACATAAATGTCATGACATGCATCATTCGTATCTAAGTTCAGTTCCCCTAAGAGAGTACTTTCAACAGTAGAGATAGTGAGATACAATATACTCAATATGCTTACTCACACGAGGTTCAACCTCCATTAATTTCTGCTCCAATCGTTGTATTCGAGACAATAATGCAGCTTCAACAACCTACATAAAACACAAGATTCATGGAGATGAATCCTCAAGCATGACTGGTTTCTAACATTGAAAGAAAGTGAAATAATGAAAAAAAGGGACCACAAAGACCCAACCAAAGAGGAACAGGAAGCAGCAGCAATGTGGCAGGATGGGGTAGTAGGCAAAAGAGGAAAGGACAGAGAGAGAGATAGAGACTCCAAACAAGAGCCTACACAATGACCCATGTTGGTCATTGTTTGCAGCCCTAATGTCCCTTTAAAGAACTCCAAATAATAGCCTATTACGTTGAAGGGAGAAGAAGCAGCTCCAAGTGAATAATTTGAATTAACGAGAAAAATATGTAACAAACTTTTTTACATGAGTTAAGCTAAAGTCGTTCTAGGAATAAATAATACTTCTTAGTTCTGACTAATAAACCTTATCTTTCTTTCTTTTCTCTCATTTTTCTTCTTTTAATTCTATCTTTAACTCTCTGTACTTCTTCCTTCTACCCTACCTTCCTTCTTTCTCCAAATATTTCATTTTAGCTGCCCTTCTGTAGTTGAATAGGCTGAACAAACCAACAGATCTCACAGATCTGAATTCTAGGGTCTAGATCTCCATATCATGGATCATGGAAGATTTGTTTATGACAGTTATAGGCCTGTAGCTTCTCTACAGCAAGTGTGAACATTGATAAAATAGGAAAATTCCAAGTCAGGAAATTAAACAATAACCCATATAAAGCCTCAGTCTGTCGAGCTTATAAATAAATTGCTTATATAAACGCTGCAAGCCTCTGATGTTAGTACCTAAACTTTATATCACTATCCCTATAAATCTTTGGGACTTGAAGACAACAGATAATTAAAGAAAACGGAGAGTTCAGAAACCAAATTATTAGAAACCTTCGCCAAGTAACTTTGTACAATAAATACTTAGAATTTAGCATCCATCATTATTTAAGTAAACTACATGGCATGAAATCAGAATTGTGTTTCAATATTTGTTCAGTAAAAGATGCAAATAAAAGAATTTTCAAGACTATAAATTACCTCAAGTGCAAAAGGCATGGCACAACCGACATTCATATTTCTAGGATTCAAGCGAGGCAACAATGACTTCAGAAAGGCTTTGCCACCTTTACTGTATTTGTCAAGAAATAGATTACTTCTCAGACTAAAAAACATTAAAAAAGCAAATATTATCAATACATCATAAGAATTTACCGGTTGTAATCAAATATAAGAACACATTCATGCATAGCAATTGCTCGTAAGGTACCAAGGTTCAACAATATAGCCTGCTCCCTTACCTGCAATATATAAGAAAACATGCCATTTATTTTGAGAAATTGAGAAAGTACCAGAAAATACAAAACAGAAAATATTGCCACTTTATATTTTAATTGCATATAAGAAAATATTCTACATCAAAAGAACAGGCAAAGTAAAATAATACTGCATGGATCATTGAGAACAAGACAATGTACATCGAAAGCTTTTCATCTGCAGAACAAAAATGGAAAAAACATGTAACAGTTGCACACATTTCTCATTGCTAAATTGTAGTATAGTTTCAGAGAAAGAACATTCTGAACCAGGAATTCAAAAGTAACAGTTCACTAGTAAAAATAAATAACATTGAAAAACAGATCAACAAAGTTAAATGCAGATTAAATTATTTGTTTGAATGCAGATCTGTTAAGCTTAGGTGAATATTTCCTTCTCGTGAAAATCACTTAATTTCAGTCAATAATCCTATACCACCCAATGTAGTTGTTCTAAAATGGCAAACTCAAGACAATTTTAGTTCAGAATTAAACTACATCAACTATAACCAATTATTTGAATCTTGATCCAATACTGCTTTCAATAACAGGTTGGATAAAAATTGTATCTATATACTGAGCTATATATTAACATGTATTGCCTGATATCAATGGAAAAAAGGAAAAGAGACTAAATACTCAGTACGGACCTATGGTGTCTAATGTCATTCGTTGATTACACTGGTAAATACAGGTCGACATGTATTGGTCTTGCTAGCGTTTAATTCCTTAACAGCAACAACATCAAGACAAATCCTTTTTTATTGTTCCAACAAAGTTTCTTAGGTCTGCATGTAGCCCTTCTCACATCACTAATCTAAATTGACTCACTTCATGGTGAGAGCATTTTTAGGTCTTTCTTGAACATGTAAAATAAGGGTTGGCCTGGCGTATAAGGTTTGTGCCAAAATGGATATGTGGAGGATCAATTTGAGCCTTACCCCTATATGCAGTGGGGCTATTTCCGTGACTGGAACCTAATCACCTAGGTCAAGAAGAAACAACATTACCAGTGACATCAAGGCTCAACCCTCTCTCTTAAACAACTCAACACTATAAAAGCTTTCTTCATGTTATCTTTGATTGAGTCTCCTCTTAACTGTTCATGAATGCAAATGATTCTCTAGCTACCCTTAAATATTCACAAATATTCTCTATCTATCCTTAAATATTCCCACTCTAGCAAGGGCATGAGTGGGACTACATTCGACTGTTCTCCCCACCTATAATTGCCACCTTGTCAGACACACAAAAATAACAATTAATCATGGTCAATTTAATTATTATAAGAAAATTTTAACCATTTTCTCTCCTGTCAAGTCCCAACTGTTTGTGAGCTTCTTGCCATTATTTAGTCAAGCATATTAGTAGTTCATGTTAGCTTGTATTATGTCATGTAGATATTAAAATATAGTAATTTGTTATGGAAATAAGTATAAAATACATCTTTAATAGCTGTAATGGAAATGAAAACCAATGGGTTCAAGTGTTCAACAAAGAAGCTCAGATATCTAAGAGAACACTTTAATCTTGCAAGTAGCAGCTACAAATTAATGGTCATGCTTCATATTGCAGTAAATCTAGAAACAATGTTAAAAATGCATAACATTAAATAATGATGACGTGAAGAGAGGGTTCAAAATATTCTAATAGATAACTGGAATAATGGAAAAAAAGCCAAATTTGAAAGAAATAACATAGAATATCTGACTGCTAGAAACATAAGCATGTTAAACACATCTCTGAGAATCATATAACACCTTAACATTATGATATATATATATATATATGGAAAGCTAGTTAAGAGTAGATGTTTCTACATTTACCAGCAAAGAAGGCATTGAATTCAGCAACCATAATGATGGATCGACACTCCTGATATCCCTTGGGCGAAGACCTAAAGTTGCAGGAAAAATTATATCACACAAAAAAGACATGATGGGATCCTGAAGAAATAGACACAGTAATTTAGTTAAGACATAATTACAGCCTTGAGGCATGAATTTCAATATTTTCCTAGACAAAAAATGTTAGAAAAGTACTCAAGTATAGGATACAATAGGATGGAGAATAGAGATTCGAACACTTTGCAAAATGGAAGCATCAATTTCACAAAATCTATGACTTCCCTAGTAATCAAAATTGTTCATTATGAAGCATCAATGAGGTGAAAGAATTATTAGGATTTGTTTCTTTAATACATGGGAGTTTATCATTTTGGACTTCAGAATTAAGATTCTTGGATGCCTATAAGGGAAGCGACAAAGTCCAAATTCAACCCAATCAGAAAAATAATCATAGCTTGAAAAGCATGGCCTAAAACAAGAGTAAGTGTTGTATAGTCAGTATTGTTGACAAGGAGAAGCGACAGGGTGGAGGAAAAAAGTGTGAATGTGCATGTGCTTATGCATGAGAGAGAGAGAGAGAGAGAGAGAGAGAGTTTAGAACTACTTGGCACATACCACTTGACTTCAAGAGTTGTCTCCTATTGATCTTTTTCGTGTACATTGTCCCATCTGATTTTACTTCGATCACCTGAGATCCAACACCTCGTAAGATTAGAAACTTCAAAAATGCATGTTCAGATATGTTAGGCCGTCGCTTTTATATTTAACTCTGTGGAATGATAATAAAAAAATTAACCAAATGCAGTGCCTATAAGCAGGTGTGGACCAACAGAATGCAACTCAAAAGAAGCACACACAAAGGCACAAACCTCATGACATATTAAGTAATGAAGCAAATCATGTTTTATAAGTAACGAGATGACAGTAAAATTCTTAGAGTGGATGGCAGTCTTGTTATATAAATGCCTGTGTATACATAATGTATTCACTGGATTCTAAATGACTCGCATTTCATGGTGTATTTGATGATGTTTACAATCTATTATACAAACAGGAACCAGAATTTATCATTGAAACAATTACATTGCATCAGATGTACTGTGAGAACCCTCATGTATGCAATAAACGCAAGTGAAACAAGCAATAGAAGTTAGAGCTCCATAATTTACCTAAAAATCATTAACGAAGGATCCATGTCACTGATCTTCATTTAAAAATATAGAGCATACATTCCGAATTAACTCTTTGAGATACTCCTAACCTTAAAAACAAATAGTGATGTCTGGTTTTAAGCAATTTTAAAGTGTTGTAGAACATCAACTTGGAAAAAAAAAAAATTTATATCAGCAACTAATTTGGTTGCATAAATGCATCCTAGAGAGAATTACATTACTATTGTGTATGTGGCTCCTGCAAAAGAAGAATCATGCACTCTAAGTGGCTACAGTCTGTTAGATTGTTTCCTTAGGCACATTGATCCAGTCATATGATATCCTATGATTCTGAACTGCCCATTGATGGCCCTAGCTTAACATACAGTTTTGACTTACCACTTGATATTGCATAAATACCCCCATGGAAATGAAAACTCTTATACAATGGCATGAGTACAAATCCGGAGTATCATACATGCGTAGAGGTTAGACAATAGCAGTAGCATATGCAATTTTATATTTTATATGGATAAACAAAAACATTAAACTTGTTTGGATACATATGTCCAAATTTTGTATGTGAACCACGGTAGAACTACATGCAACCGACACAGATTGTGATAGATTTTGACTTGACTAGATTTAGTGGCAACAGCAGAATGTGTTTATGGGCAATCAAAGGGCTTCCTTTCTGTCTTTGGGCAGGTTTCCAAGCATATCATAAAACACAGTGACTTGGTGTGTTTTCCAAATCTTGAAACAATAATGTCGAGCACTTGTCGCAGCATCAAGTATCAACATCTTTGTCCGACAAGGAGGCACATTTGACTCAGATTTACCTCATAGACAGGCTCTTTGATGCCCAACGAGATCGAATCCGCAGAGCCCGCACTCCTCTGCGGTCGCGGCGTCTCCGGACGAGCACCGACACCGACCGCGCGGCTCGAGCCGTTGTCAACGCCGTCGTCGCCATCTCGGTCATCGGCCAACGAGCTCGACGGCGGCGGTGTTAGTTTCCGTCTCAGCGACGGGAGCAGGGGGCTGAAGGCGACAGCAGGGACGAGAAGCTTGGTCCTCCTTGCGCTTCTTGACGGATTCTTAGCAGGAGGGCAGAGGAAAGGAGAGCGAGAAGCAGAAGGGTGGTTCTGGCGGAGGAGACGAGGCAAATCTAGGAAAAGGATGATAAGAGAAGACGATGAAGAAGAGGAAGAAGAAGCGGCAACCGCCATGGAAGTGAACAAGACGCATGAGAAGGGAAAGAAGAAGCCGTGTTGGACTCCTCTGCACTTCCAGAGAGGTCAGGGAATCCTCGAGGATGTCGCGGTCACAGGTCGCAAGGAATCTGACAGAGGAAGATGGAATGGGGGCAACGAGAGCCAGTAACTTTGGTTTCGACCTCCTCTTTCCTTTGACTGCAAAAGTCGTGGACGTGCATGCGACAGCAAGTCCATCCCTACGCTGCTCTCTTCCACTGCCGGATTGATTCTATTTGGGCTTCAGAAAGAGAAAAAGAGAGCGAGAGAGAGAGAGAGAGAGTTAACTGAGCGGCTTTTCACACGAGAATCGAATGCTCAATCAGCAACTCAAAAATGGATCATCAATAATTCAATCATATAGACACCGATCTAATATAAAATTTCAAAAAAAAAAAAAATATTTCTTCGAGTTACTAGAGCAGAAGGATCTTGTTGGGAACTCCCATCTGAACTTTGTCTTCGCCCATATCGTGTCTCTCGTTCGGCTACATCCTGCGCATATAGACCCGCACCGAGTCAAATTAATTTGGACATCACCAATTCTATTAAACTTAGATTGAGCTAATACTTATCAGTCTGAATTGTCAGTGAGCTCATCTAATGCAAACTGCAACTCAGCCAACATTATATTGACCAATACGTTGGTAAAACAAAATTCATTGAAGATTATGAGAAAGTTGAAGAAGTTGTCACATCCGAATATTATAAAAAATATTAATATATTATTTTATTATTTATAATTTACACAATATATTCTTTTTTTTTCTTGAATTCAAATTCTTATCTTTATAAATAAATATTCTAAAAAGAATATCTTCCTGATCACAAGCCTATTTCATCATCTATTATGAAGTTGTAGATTATTTTAAAAATAAATAAAAGATAAAAACATATTAGTGGCTATCTCTAAAAAAATCATAAAGATAATTTTTAATACTCGTGAAATATATATAAATATCAATAAGTTAATAGAATATGATAATATATTAATTCATTATAAAATTTATGCATCAGAAAAATAATGATTTCTTATGTAATAAATAAAATCATGCATCAACCACAAACAACACATTTGAATCATATATCAAAGACATACACCATACCCGATGGTGCACTCTCCCAATAACAAATGAAGAGGCATACTTCACAGGATGGATTCCTCCAAACAGTGGATAGAGGTAACCCATATCGCACTCCTAATAGCATATGGGTATCCCAAGTGGGGATACATTTCTCCCAACAACGAATGAAGAAACCATCTAGTTGTCACATCTGATGACCCGTTAATTTCCAAAGGGAATCACCATATTAACCATCGGTAAACATACATAAATATATATGATAATTTATTTATATTCATTTATTCATTCACGCATACATATAAAAAATAATATGATCAAATAATATAAAAAATAATTTTTCATGTATGATTGCCATACTATGTCTTTGGTGGCTCTATAATGTGATGAGCCTCTAGCTCCATTCACATGTTGCAATTCCGATGTCTACCACTAGCATAATCATATATACTACATTGTAACAATCATATCAATATCATAACTTTAAATATTAAAAAATTAATAATTATTTTCAAATGATATCTTCAAATAAAATTTTTAAGTTCATGAAACATCAATCTCTCAATAGTTTCCAATCAACAAAAACCTTAATTGGAATAGCTTAATTGATTTAAAATAAACTCAATTTAATTGGAATCACTCTAGACAAGTCTAATTTAGATTTGATTGATTTTGATTAGGTCAAATAGGTTTAAACTTGTCAAATTGGTTTAGAATCAATCTAAACTGACTTGAACTAATCAATTTGTCTGATTCAGTCAATTAACGAGCTTAAACCAATAAAGGGAGAGGAATTCAAACTATGTCATAAAGTGCTAGCTCAAACTGAACCGACCCACCTGAGTCTTGGACAGGTCACTTGTGTCACACATGCTTGTCCCAAGTGGTAGGTTGGACTTGTTGGTTACAAGTGTCCTACAAGCCAATTATATGAGTGATAGCATGTATGACATGATCTTTTTGCTTATGTTATTATTAGCATATTCTCACATTATATTATCTATTATATATATATATATATCCTTGGTTCTGTGCAATAGGAATAGATCGTGATGAGATCACGATAATGAGATTGATTCACCTTTAAATACAGATTCTAAACAATCCTGGTCATATGTTACTCGAGAGAGACATCGAGATAACCAGACAGACCGATATACTATATACATGTCCATATAATGGAGACGGTTGATCTCATAGCCATTTGTGTAGAGACACTAAGGATATAATATAGGTGCTCATTGGAGAACGAGTTCACTAATTGATCCGCTTATGAAATATTGTATAGTTAATGATATCTAATGTCAAACAATGATTTCATAGTTCCAATTGTGCATCTGATCCTTAGATTTGAGACACTAAAGATGCTTTATTTGAGTACTCCTTTCTTTGGCACCGGACTTATAGGGTTAGAAAGTTTCAGATCTGGTACAGTCGGTTATCGAGATTGATAGTCAACCTTATGAAGGTAATTAGTGTCAATAAAGGATCATCCACTCTTGGTATCATCATAGGAATATCTCATATGTGCTTGCTTAGATAAATCTCCGGTCAGGGTCATTTGGATTAAGAGAGAAGAAGTTCTCCAGGAGAATCCGATTAGAGCGAGACTATGATAGATTTCGTAGGTGACCTGATAGTACCATATCCAATATACGGTCTCTGAAATATTAGTTGGATAAGGGATTATAGATACACGATAACTATGGACAGATAAGTCCAATGGATTTGATCCCCCTGTACCGTCTGGGGACTATGGTGTAGTGGCATAGTACGTTCATAATCGATGAGTCGAGTGAATTATTATAGAGATAATAATTCACTATATCAGAAGGATTTCTAATTGGAGTGACTCACGACCAGCTCGGTATCGAGTCTAGAGGGTCACCCACATATGGTGAATGCTTCAGCAAATAAAGGATTGGATAGAGATCCAATTAGCCCATATTCTCATTAGATGAGACCCTATGTTGATGGACTCCTTGGTTGAGGCACAATTAGAGGCTTAAGGAGATTATTAGATAGAGATCCAATAATACAAAATTAATGGATAATTGGATGAAGATCCAATATCCATTATGGCATGAGCCCTAGGTTTTTTTGGTGGCTCTCTATAAATAAGAGGGGAGACTCGTGGTTGATGGACTACAGTTTTGGCCTCCCCCTCCTATTCTCCTCCCTTCTTCTGTGCAAGAGTTATGAGATCATATTATAAGAGTTTCGCTACAAAGATCCATCATATGGATACCGCTAGAGATGAAGACGTTTGACTTCCTTTATCATCTCCATCCAAATCTGGATTATAGGGATATACGATCTCCCTACATAAATCAATCTATCACATAATGCAGTTTTTTCAATTTTTGCGGCTTTCTCGCGGCCCCAATTTTTTGCACGATAATTTTATCTGCGTGGGAAATTAATTTTTGTTTTGATTTTCACTGCACATGTGATGCTCCCGCTGAGGTTTCCCAACAGATATCGCTAGAGAGGAGGACACTTGACCTCTTTCATCTCTCCATTTGGATTTGGAAAACAGGGATATACGATCTCCATAAGTAAAATAATTTCTCACAAGATATATTTTTTTATGGCTTTCTCGCGACCCAATCTTTTACATAACGATTTAATCTGTGTGGGAAACCTATTTTTTTTTAATCTTCCGTTGTGCATGTGATGATCTTATTGAGGTTTCCCAATAGTGGTATCATAACCAAGGTTGTTCGTGTAAAAATTAGTTTTAAATTACGTGTGATGAGATTGAATCACGTAAAATCATTTTACAGGTTTGTTGCAATGATTGGCAGTGATGGTAGCGTTGTCTGTGGTTTTAGGGGCGGTCGCCTATATGTTGTTTGCTTGCAGGGGTGGCCGGCCATGGCCAGGCCACCTACAGGGGCAACCGACTGCAGCCAAGCCCCTACTGAGGCAGTCGGCTGCTGCCATGGCCCCTTGCAAGGGGCAGCTAGGTTGCGGTAGGTGCGAGCAATCACTCACAGGAGCGACCGCCAGTAGGGGCAGCGCCCGCAAGGACAACACCCATGGAGGTGTCGTCGATGGGAACGGTGCTTGCCCGTAGGGGTAGCTACCTATGGGCAAGGGCAGTCATCGCCTGCGCGGCAACGGCAGCGACGCAGTAAGAGCAAGGGCAGTAGGGCTAGGGTTTCACTTTTTGGTAAATGTATGTTTTTTATCCCTATGAACTTGAGAAATTCTAAGGTATGTCCTATGCCCAAAATATCAAAAACACCCTCAATAATTTTAAAAATTTCGAGGACTATCCTCTTGTCAAAAAATTTTAAATTACCCTTGATAATTTTAAAAATTCTCAACATATCCTAATTTCTAAAAAATAATTAATTAAATAGTTTAATTAATTATTATATATTTGTTAATCCTACATGTGACGTATGATATGGATAGATGATCATGAGCCATGTGTTGTGATGTGTGTAATTGTGATTATTATTATTATTATTATTGGCGCCTACGAGCCTCCATTTTTTATATTTATTATTGGGTCTGCGTACTTGTGATTATTTTTTAATTACATAGAGAGGCACGATAGGAGCGTAGATGTGACAATGGAACCCACGATGTTGTGACGGGAGATCACAATGTATGGTGATGCGGCGAGGATCCAACAAAATCGATGATGACGAGATCAATGATCACATGACATAGAGATGCGTCGATGCACACATAGATCCTATTGTGAGTGATTAAGCTCATTGGTTCAAGCTTAATCATATTAGGTGATAACTCATGATCATTCGGTGTGGCTTGCATATATATATATATATATACATGCGATGTATATATATATTAAATATGTATGTGTGTGACATGACATATTTGGAGACCAATACGAAACAAAAACTCATCTTGCGATAATATTAAGTCAGTAAGCATGAGGTAATAAAATTGACCCACGTAGCCTTCCATCGTTATAGGAAGAAATTAAATCATGACATAGGTTAAGTTGGTCGAGTCCCTCGAGGCTCACCTATCTATGTTATCGAGTCCTGGCTTATGCTATATACATGTCACTCGGTGACCTGTGGATATGATATGACTTGGTCGAGTAGTCGAGAGTATATCAATCGAATCAGACTCATCTTGTAACGATAGTGATGACTTAACTGAACTTCATGGTTGGTCGACAGTCGAGACCATGATGATTTGGAGGCCAAACATAACGAAAATCATAAGAAGTTATGATTGGCAAGAGTTGTCTACCTTTCGGGCTTAGTGTAATTTGTCGAGTCACTCGAGGTTGCACTAAGATGTCGATTGGATCCCGATCCCCACTAGGAGTCTGCTAGAGACTTCTATCTCATGTGTCGAGGTTGTCATGTGATTCGCTAGAAAATAGTTATAGCATATTAAGATAGAAGTTCATATCTTAAGTAGTTTTTTCTGTAAAATATGTATGTTATTTATTTATGTTATATATTGTTTGTCAGAAACATGACGTTTGCAAACCCCCTACGCGTCATACTTGATGTGAACTGCCTCACCGGTCCTAACTACACAGATGACTCTGCAATTTGAGAATTGTTCTCACTACGGAGAAAATCACATATGTCCTTGATACAATTATGCCCATACAGGAAGAAGGGGCAAGCGAAGATGAGATCACTCGCTATATTAAGTATATAGATGATTCCATATTGGCAAAATGTTACATATTTGCCTCTATGACTCCTGAGTTACAGAGGTATCATGAGAGCATGGATGCAAATTCTATCCTTCTTCATCTCCGTCAACTGTTTGAGAATAGGGAAGAACTCAAAGATATGAGATATCTAAAAGACTCTTCCAATCTAGGATGACAGAAGGGACATCAGTTGAGAACCATATCCTAAAGATGATAGAGTAGATCGAGAAACTCACAGGCCTAGGAATAGTCCTAGAGAATAACCTATGCATTGATTGATCTTATACTTCAGTCCCTGTCAGATTCCTTTTCTCACTTCATCATAAATTTTAACATAAGCAAGTTTGATGTGACTCTCCCTAAGCTCCTTAATATGTTGAGGGAAGCTAAGAGTGCCATCAAGAAAGAGAAGCCAGTTCTCTATATTGGTGAGACCAAGAAGAAAAGGAAGGCTAGTAAGACCCTTAAGAAGGGCAAGGGCATAGAAAGACTGGTTAAGGCAAATATTGCCAAGAAACACCCGGCAAAGGATAAAGGACAATGCTTCTACTACGGCTAAGACGAGTATTAGAAGAGACTATAAGGACTACCTTACAGATAATGTGAAATAGAAGCTTGGAGAAGTTTTAGATATATTCATGTTTAGTCTCCACTTATCAAATTTTCATGATAACACATGGGTATGGATATTGGGAGTGCTTATCATATTTGTAATTCATTGCATATTTTGGCAAGAACTAAGAGATTGGCCAGAGACGAGATGAACCTCAAGATGGGCAATGGAGCAAGAGTTGTTATAGTTGTTGTTGGGGAGGTCACCCTATATCTGCCTAGTGGAGCTATTATTACATTGGATGTATGCTATTTTATTCTCTCTATTTTCAAAAATATTATTTACATCTCTTGTTTGACAATTAGTGGTATAAATTATTTTTTGATAACAATAGTTGTTCAATAATTATGGATGATTAGATCATCATTAGAGGGACCCTATAAATGGCTTATATGTGTTAAACACTTCTCCACATATCATGAATATAAATATGTCTAAGAGGAAAAGAGATGAGGTGAACAATGAATACCTATGGCATTGTAGGCTAAGTTATATATATGAGGGAAGGATTCAAAAGTTGCTGAAAGATGGATACTTACATCCATTTGACTATGAGTCATATGCAACTTACGAACATTGCCTTCATCGGAAGATGACCAACTCTCCTTTTAGTGGAACTGGAGAGAGATATATTGAGTTATTGGAACTCGTACATAGTGATGTATGTGGTTCCATGTCGACTTAGGCTATAGGTGGTTACTCATATTTCATTACAATCACTTATGATTTCTCTAGGTATGAATACGTATACTTGATGAAGTACAAGTCCGAGGCCTTTGAGAAGTTCAAGGAATATAAGAATGAGGTAGAGAACCAGATTGGAAAGAGTATTAAGACTCTTCGATCAGATCAAGGAGGAGAGTACTCGAGTAAAGAGTTCACTCATTTCCTTAGGGACCATGAGATTCTATCCCAATGGACACCTCTATATACACATCAACTCAATGATGTATTAGAAAGGAGGAATCATACGCTGTTGAACATGGTGCGGTCCATGATAAGTTTCACTAACCTACCCGTTTCATTCTGGGGATATGTCCTAGAGATCGCAGCTTACCTTCTGAACAAAGTTTCATCAAATCGGTAGTGTCTACATTATATGAGATATAGAAAGGAAAGAATTCTGATCTTAAGATGATTAAGATTTGGGGCCGTCTTGTCCATGTTAAAAGACACAATACCGACAAGTTGGAATCAAGGATAGAATGGTGTTAGATGATTAAGATTTGGGGTTGTCTTGCCCACGTTAAAAGATACAATCCCGACAAGTTGGAATCAAGGAAAGAATGGTGCAAGTTCATGGGATACCCCAAGAAAATTTGTGGGTACTATTTCTATCATCCTAAGGACCAAAAGGTCTTTGTTGCCAATAGGGTTGTGTTTCTTAAGAAGGAACAAATTCTTGGTGGAAACAATGGGAGTGAGATAGAGTTGAGCGAGGTTGGAGAACCTATCTCAAGCACCATTCCAGAGCCCGAGTCTGCTCAGGTACCTAGCACATAAGTTCCAACTCTGCGCATGTCTAGCAAAGTATCTCACTCTCCTGAAAGATATATGAGACATATCAGTGGAGATGACTCTTAAGATATTAATCCTCAGACCTACGATGAGGCTATTATGAATATATACTCCGGAAAGTGGCAAGAAGCCATGAATTCTAACATGAATTCAATGTACTCTAATAAGGTTTGAAACCTTATAGATACACTTAAGGGTATCGTACCCATCAGTTACAAATGGATCTTTAAAAAGAATATCAGAGGGGATGAAAAGGTGGAGACCTATAAGGCAAGGCTGGTAGTTAAAGGATATCGTTAAAGGCAAGGAGTTGACTATGACGAAACCTTTTCCCCTGTAGCCATACTTAAATCCATCAGAATTTTTTTTTGCCATTGTAGCACAATATGACTATGAGATCTGGTAAATGGATGTGAAAACAACATTCCTCAATGACAACCTTGAGGAGGAGGTGTATATGATACAATCAGAGGGATTCATATCTAGAGAGAGTTCAGATAAAACGTGCAGGTTGCTCAAGTCCATTTATTGACTAAAGCAAGCTTCCCAAAGTTGGAACATAAGATTTAATGAGACGATCAAATCTTATGACTTTGTTAAGAACGAAGATGAGCCGTGTGTGTATATGAAGGCAAGTGAGAGCGCTATCACATTCTTGGTTTGTATGTGGATGACATCCTAATCATTGGAAATGATGTAGGAATGCTCTCCATAGTAAAGGTTTGGCTATTCAGAAAATTTTTCATGAAAGACTTAAGGGACGCATCTTATATTTTGGGGATACAGATTTATAGAGATAAATCCAAGAGGATGTTTAGTTTGTCCCAATCTAGGTACATAGACTCCATTGTCAAAAGATTTGGCATAAAGAATTCCAAGAGAGGTCTCATACCGATGAGACATGGAATATGTCTATCATATTTGTTATGATATGTACTAGGCCGATATAGCACATGCTCTGAGTGTTAAGAGCAAGTATCAGGCAGATCTAAGTTTGAAACACCAGAATATAGTAAAGTGTATCCTTAAGTACTTGAAAAGGACTAAGGATCTTTTACTGGTATATGGAGAAGGTAGCCTTTAGGTTGAGGGCTATACGGACTCAAGTTTTCAGTCTAACATTGATGATAGCAAGTCAAACTCACGGTATGTTTTCACCCTTAACGGAGGAGCAGTAAGCTGGAAGAGTTCCAAGCAAGATACTACTGCTGACTCGACCACAGATGCATAATACATTATTGCAGCAGAAGCAACAAAGGAAGGCGTGTGGATGAAGAAGTTCATCAGGGATCTGGGAGTCGTACCAAGCAGCGTAGAGTCAATTCTCATATACTGCGATAATAATGGGGAAATTGCTCAAGCGAAGGAACTCTTGTCTCATCAGAAGTCTAAGCACAACCAATTCTCATATACTGCGATATCCAATATACGGTCTCTTATTAGTTGGATGAGAGATTATAGATACACAGTAACTGTGGACAGATAGGTCCGATGGATTTGATCCCCCTATACCATCTAGGGACTATGACATAGTGACCTAGTACGTCCATAGTCGATGAGTCGAGTGAATTATTATAGAGATAATAATTCACTATATCGGAAGGGGTTCTGATGGGAGCAACTCACATCCAGCTCAGTATCGGGCCTAGAGTATCACACACATATGGTGGATGTTTCAACGAATTGAGGATTAGATAGAGATCCAATTAGCCTCTATTCTCATTAGATGAGATTCTGCACTGATGGGCTCCTTACATGAGGCCTAATTAGAGGTCAAAGAAGATTATTAGATAGAGATCCAATAATACAAAGTTAGTAGATAATTGAATAGAGATCCAATACCCACTAAGGTAGGAACCCTACGACTTTTGGTGGCTCTCTATAAATAAGAGGGGAGACTCATAGTTGATAGGTTGCAGTTTTGGCCACCCCCTCATATTCTCCTCCCTCCCTTAACGCAAGAGTTACGAGATTGGAGACTGCAATTAGAGGAGTATCGCTGTAGAGATCCATCATTTAGATATCACTGGAGGGGAGGATGCTTGACCTCTTTTATCATTTCCATCCGAATCTAAAAAATAGAGATATACGATCTCCATATGTAAATATCACTCATAAGTTGGGATGAGCCTTACCACTGAACTGGATCATGCTTGGCCCGCGAGTTAGATCGTGTCTAGACACATGAGTTGGGGTTGTCTCTGATCACATGAACTGGGTCTTACCTAACTATATGAGTTGGACCATGCCTGGTCGCATGGGTTAGATCGTACCTTACCACATGGGCTGGATCATACCTAGCTAAATGAGTTAGGTCATGCCTGACCATATGGGTTGGGTCGTACCTGGCCATATGGGTTGGATCATGTCTGACAACATGAGTTAGGTTGTACCTTTCCACATGAACTGGGTCATATATAGCCAAATTGGTTGGATCATACATGACCACATGGGCTGAGTCATACATACCTTTACCACATGGGCTGAGTTATACATGATCACATGGCATAGGTCAACTCGGTTTGACAGATCAACCTAACTCAAATCAGACCCCAATCATACTCCTCTTGTATCAAATTAGATTTCAATATTTTAAATTATTAAAGAATAACTCAAATTCATAAATTAAAGAATTTAAATTCATGGTCTTAAATTTAAAACTAATTAAATTATAAAAATTCACACATAATTTTTAAAATATAGATATATATCTAATTAATTAAATTAGAACTATTATGTCAATCCAAAAATAAAAAATTAAATAATTAAATCAATCTTAAATTTTACTTAAATGTGACCAATATAAATCAAATAACCATTATAACATCACCAATCAATTATCATTATTTATTAATTATAAAAATTTAAAATTATAGTATTATTATGCATCATAAAATTTTAACAACCGCAATATCAAGATTTCAAAATATGAATCAAAGTTGATAAAAAAAAAAAGAATAGAGGATCCTATCTCTCATCCACTATTGTTTTCTTGGAATCATTTCCTTAAGAAATCCCCTTCTTAATCCTCTCATTGTGAAGCTAGATGATGAATAGACGAGAAGGAAAGATAAGATATCTCTCAAAGATAAATAATAATTTAATTTTTAATTTATATTCATTATGCTTTCATATATAAAGAGAGAAATATAATATTTATTTATTATAAACTATTAAACTATTTACTTCCTAAAAAATCATATCACTCTTTGAAAAATAAATTGATTAATAATTTAATTGATTAACAGAATTTCTAACTTATTCATATGATTGAGAAAATCAAATTTAATCATTTCCTTAATCATAATATACAAACAAAGAAGTTAATTATCTAAATAAAATAATATATTATTTATAGTAATCAATTTATATTAAGGAAAATATTATCGATGACTACACAAATCATCATCACCAAGGGTGCCAAAGATACAAAAAGGATACATTCCTTCAAGCAACTGTAGATCTACATCAGTTAAGGCCAATAAGGAGGAAAAAGGACCCCATTAGCGAACGATAGAAATAACTTTTAAGGGACTAGTGTATTCTCGGCCTTCACTAAACTCTTCCGCAGTCATGCCCTCATGACAAGAAATGGCTGAGACATTTAACTTATCAATACTCACTGCATTAATAGCCGATAGGCCGCATTGTTCATCTCATATGCATACTCGTATCCGAGATTCTCAGCTCGATTCTTGAATTCTTCTGTGTCCTCCTTTGGTACTTGAATTCCGACCAACACGTTTGCACCGGTCTCACCCTATCAAACATAGAAACCAGAAGATCTAAGATATGAATCCAGTGTTTCCTTTCTTAGTAACTAGAAAGACACAGTTGAACCCATGTTTCTGCATAAGTCTATCTCGGAAGAGCTCTACCATTGCAATGCCACAGATATTATGCCACTCTGAGATGTATAATGAAGAAAAAAAAAAAAAAATTCTCGATGATGCGAAGTAGCATACTTGTGCTCGATAATGGAAGAGGCTGATGTTCCAACGTGGACTAAAGGAGTCCAAGAATTTCATCAGAGCACCTGGCTTCTCTGGGAAGACAAACCTGCAAAGTAATTCATCTTCAACATTTGATCGCCCTCCCATCTGAAACGAAATCAAAGTTAAAAGTGATGCATATTTATAGTAAAACAATGAATATATGCATAGGATATAAGAGCACCTCTTATGAAATAACTTGCTAGAGATGAACAGCCAAGCTCCTTAATTAGTCCCTTTCAGTATTTGTTGAGCATGTACTCTGATGTTTTAAATATTGGCATTGCCCTGATACCAAATTTTGGATACTGTTGAAACACTCTTATCTATATTCTCTTAATTAATTGACACATGACTGCCACATTTCTCATCTATACATGATCATAGATCATATAACACTCATTTTGCTTATCTCACACACCTTCAAAATAGCGCACTCACAAATCCACACACCTCACATAAGCCTGATAAGGATTAATACTTCTTTTCAGAGATGAGAAGGGTGGTTACCTCTCTGTGCATGGAACTTAAAAAGTTCCTCTCAATTGATTTAAATAGGTGGCGGATGAAATTAACCAGTTTTCCAAATTAATAGCGACAGAGAGTTGATTCCAAGAAAACATAGGAAACTGGAAGAGTGGATAGGAAGAATGGAGAAAGGAAGGAAGAGAACCAAGGAGCAAACAGAGGAAGAGAAGAGAGAGGGTTGGGATAAAAGAAAGAATCACTGATTACTACCAATATGGTGAATCAAACTTGCAATAGTTGATACAGAAAACTGAATATGAACTATGATTTGGGGAGGGCATACACCAACTGCTTGTAGAGTTGAAGAAAGTTCCTGACTCTAAATGAGGCTATTTATTTACTATAAAAAGACATGTAGACGATGTCACTTGACATTTAAAACGCTTGTAGTTGTTACATGCACAAAGTAAGCATACTTTTGTGCATATCAAAAGATACATTTGTATAGTTTTACATGCACATACTAAATATATTTTGTAAATAATAAAGACAAGACACGAATCTTATGCATCTTAGGGAAATTGATATCAAATGCAGAGACTTGTTAATTTACATAACAAACTATCATGTCGAAATCACCATATGCATTTAGTGTCAGAAACAGGAACATCATATGAGAAGTTTGTCAATCAATTGCAAGCTTTAATCCCTGTATACATATCACAAATAAGCCAAAACCATGTTGCAAGATGTTACAGTAAAGATCTGGATGAAGGCATCAGGATGGACCAGATAACAACATTTGATGGAAAATCTATTAATGTCAAAAAAACATGTATAAATTCACAGCAAATTTAGTTGATCAATTTCTAATCTCAAATCACACGGTAGCTACCAAAGCGTTGGCATCACAAGGTAAGATACATACAAAGTACCGTAGATGATCCTTTGCCAAGTCATCATTGGTGAGGTTAAAAGTTTTGAGTTGAGCATGTTCCATTTGATGAACCATTGCGGCAAGTTCAGAATCAGTATGAACACCAACACTGCAGTAAAAAAATTGCCAAAAAGCTATGATCAGAAATTGTAATGATACCAAACAAGAGGAAGTTTAACATAGTAAAAGAAATTTCAAAAAATGTGCATAGATAAAGGAAAATAAGTTGCAATGTGTTCTTATGTGAAGTAATCAGTTGCAGGTTTGTTCATACGAGCATCAATGCAGAACTTGCCTATATAGAACAAGAGCATCATCTTTACGTGAATCAAATCTGTACTTAAATTCTGTAATATTCATAGGGCCAACCTGCAAGGTGATTTTATGAATCAGAATCAGAATCTCTATCTTGAAAGAAAAAGCCAACAAAATAAACCTAAAAAATACCAGTTTACAGAATTTTTTAAAACTTCCTCGCTCCTCTGGTAGAATAGTTGCCAGAACAGCCTCCCGTTTCCGGCCAACATCAGCAAGTTCAGTTACCAACCTCAGCCTGTCAAAGTTCATGTTTGCCCCACTAGTTATTGCAACGATTGTTTCATCTTTCAAGCCATAGTATCTGCAATAGGCTTCAGCACCAGCTAGAGCAAGAGCACCAGCTGGTTCTAGTATGCTTCTTTTCTCCTCAAACATATCCTGAATTGAATATAAACTTTCCAAATCAAACATTAATATTCTTTAATTCTGATATTATATTTTATAACACCAAAAATGTGCGAAAACAATTTTCTACAAGAAGCTAATGATTCAAGACAAGAATTCAAAAGCTCAAAACGACATTATTTTAAAATGTTATCACAGATGGAATGCATTGTGAAACAATTATATGCATCATTTCCCAAATAAGTTATCAACAGAAGTTATTTGTCAGCCATGAACATCAAAGAGCAACTACACCAAGCACTTGTTTTAGTCCTTTTATCTCTCACTATTTTGTGGACCAAAAAAAAAAAAAAACAACGAACATAGCATAACTGTCCCAGAATGTTAATCATAAAGCACACTGCATTTAAGTAAGGTCTTTTAAACCTCTGTGTGTCTCTAAATATCATAAGATGCCTTCATCAATTCTAGCAGGCTACTGATTGACAAGAGTCGGCAGCCAAATAATAAATTATAACTAAATAGAAAAGCCTTTTAGAAAGAGCAAGAATCATGATGATGTGATGAGAAATAAATGAGGATATAGCCAAATTATGAGTAGAAAAGATTCACCAAGTAAAGTTAAATTTTCTGAGATATATTGTTTAGTAGGAGAGAAGATACATGAATATACAAACCATAAAGCTAAAGTCGATACAATAACATAGATAGCAGCATCTACAGTGTTCTGTTAAAAAGTTACCTTAATTTTGTAATCACAGTATTGTGCTTCCATAAAATAACTTGCTAAATATTTTGTACATAGACATGAGAATAAATGGAAGTCTAGTGTCACCAAAAGATCGAACAGAAAAATGATTATATTCTCAAAATTTTAGATCGCCAATAATTATGGAAAATAAGTGAAATCATATATGGTAAGTTAGACACATGAGATGAGTCATTTTATATTAGAGATGCCAGTAACAACAGTGTTAGAGCAAGAAGACAGTGTATTGTTATGGACAATAAAAGAGGAAATATGATATCACTTTGAGTTGACATTGATTTCAACCTTAATAGAACTTAATGGCAGGGGAAATCCATATGCCAACCCCAAATAATTGGGTGAAAGACGATGTTCTCATTCATAATATTTTGAGCTCAATAGTAGGGATCTTACATAAGCCATGACAAATCGACTTTAAAATCTCCATGGCCTAAAAGCTTCACAGGAGTCATATTCTTAATATTCAAGTAATGATCTTCTATTATTTGTTTGCATCACCTCCAATGAATATTCAAATCCTCCATGCTTCTATAAAAAATTTTGTATGCAAATTAAAGAAATGATTGGATGAAATAAAAGATTATAGCATTCTTAAATGTTATTTTCTAAGACAATACAAGTGTCTGTGTTTGATGAAAGATACATATATACAGAGCATGTGATTATCTACAAACAAACATGTCAAACCCTTGACTTTTGATACTTTAATGCAGAGCCTTCCACCTGTCAAGAAGACATCAAAGAAATTTCATGGCTTCTTGTAATACAAGGTTCCATGATTCATCTCACCTTATTGGTTTATATAATTATTGTTGGTTGCATATCACATTAACATCACAATAATTATGCTAGAAGGACTCGTAACTACAGTAGGTATATGCTCTTTCATGGGCTGACTCAGATATCTTTCCGAGGAAATCATGTGTAATATTAGCCTCACTTTAAGTAAAACAGCAAACCACATAGAAAATGACAATGGATATAATTTCACCTTTATAGATGCACAAGTAGCATCACGACTAACAAGAACCACTCCATCGACAAGTTCCCTGCAGAGGCAAAATGTCTCTTCCCCAACCACTTTTACAGCCACACCATCTGCAAATCCTCCCACTTGTTCTAGCATAATCCTCTGCCCATGATACAGAGACAATGCCATTGCATTTGCATCAGAGGGTTCTACTCCAATGACCTTTACCTGTAGAGAATGATTAACTGAGTGACCAGCTTTCCAGAACGATCACTGATTGGAACCAGAGAGCTCTTTAAGTCACTAATTTCATTTTTTTTTTTTTTTTGCTAATGGTGCATTTTGAAATGCATTAAAAAAATTGTAGATGCAACAGATACAAAAATTGAATTTACAGCACTTAAACAACAATACACATTTATGCCTATCAAAATGTATCTTAAGAAATATATCACATTCATACTGATATTGATGTCCATTAACTTAAGAATCTAAGTTTCATGCACTTGCATGGCTTAAACAAAGAAATTTTACAATTTTATTACAAGGCTTCTCATGCAAGACAAATTGCTTGGTAACTCGATTTGCAAGGGATAATTAAGAAAGCAAAAAAGAACTAAATCGTGAAGCTATATAATACTAGTTTTGGGGTGTTCTTTTATAAAGTTGTCATCCTTGTATAGAGTATGAGCTATACATCTTTTCCAGTTTCTGTTGACATTACTGATTAATTTATTTATGTCGCTTAGTCCTCACACATCAAATTTTAAAAGAGTGTTTGGATTTTGATAAATGTTATTTTTTACTTAAAGAAGGTTCATCAGAAGCAGAAAAACATAAAACATTCCCAAATGCTTCTGATCAGTTATCATGAGTTACAATAACATATTCTCCCATAAGGTTATCCATTGAGCTCCACAACCAAGCAAGGTCTGGTGCAAACATTATGTATGTATGTGTGTATATATATATATATATATATATTGCTAAAAGGAAAGTTATATCTTTAATGGTTAACCACCAATAAATGCTTCCAATAAACCTGGGGCAAAATGAAATGAAGGATAAGAGCAGATACTGCCATGAACAAACCTCTGGGCGAACCCGTTTTACATAAGCAGCAATTCCTGCTATTAATCCACCACCTCCAACTGGTACAAAGATTGCATGCAGTGGACCACTCAGCTGGCGAATAATTTCCATACCAATAGTTCCTTGACCTGTAATAACATCTGGATGATCAAAAGGTGGCACAAATGTGCGACCCTCCTGCTCTCCACATTGCTTAGCGTATGACTGTGCTTCATCATATGAGTCCCCCTTAAGAACAACTGTTGCACCTAACCTCTCAACCGATCGCCACTGAAATTATATTGTCAAGGTAAGAAAACAAGGTAACAAGCACATGGAGCATGATTCTTTTTTCTTAACTGAATACACATTGTCAAAAAAGTGATTGTTTCAGACACTTAGGAACCTTGATTTCTGGTGTTGTCACTGGCATTACAATCACTGCATCACAACCTAGCCTCTGAGCAGCTAAAGCAACTCCTTGGGCGTGGTTTCCAGCAGATGAGCAGATAACACCCCTATCCAACTGCTCCTTTGTAAGTTTAACCATCATATTGTAAGCTCCTCGCAACTTGAAGGAGAACACCTGCATACTAGATCACTAACAGTTACTAGCAAGAAACCAAAATATTGATTACATATCATCACAAACATAATAAACTAACCACGAGAAACAACAAACAAAGTGTATAATCGAATCTTTCTAAGGTTGATTTAGATTTTGAAAACGGGCAACTGAAATTTTTTTGCATGATATGATGCAGGTTTATTCGGCTAGAGCTTAACTCATGTATCTTTAGCAGCAGCAATTGCAATGTAGTTTTCCTTGTAGAGTGCATGCATCAATTTCACTATGTAATAATTTGGCAGTCACTGTCAGGAGAGATTGGTTAAGTTAGCTCTTTTAATTGCTCCCAACCCCTGTATTTAGTTTCTTTCTTAGAAATGAAAAATAGACTTTTTTGGCGTTTGTTGGAAAAAGGAAGAGTATGGTTCTTTTGCATCATATAACAATGCATTACTAGTTAATGTGAAACTAAAAGAGTTACATTATCTAGTGAAAAAAACAAGAAACATTTCTTCTCTGAATTTTTCCCGCAAAAATGAGCTATAGGTGCAAACATTAACTTGATATATGCGCCCTTAGACGAAAAGTAAGTCGCACGATTTCCCAAACCCGCGTAACGGGAGGAATATTGAAGACTTCAATGCATTAACCACAATAACAGCGCAAATGCAAGACATGAAATGGAAAAGCAAGCATCTTTCTAAGCAATTTTGATCAAATAAAAGAAGATTTCCACGACAATTACCGGTTGCAAGTCCTCTCTCTTGAGCCAGAGATCGACCCCAAGCCTCGCCGACAGCTTCGGCGCTAGCTGCAGCGGCGACTCAATCGCCACATCATAAACCCGCGAGGAAAGAATGTTGGTCAGGTACTCCATCGGATTCAAAACCCCGTTTTGAACTCCGTCGGCTGCCTCCGCCGGCGACGGCTTGGTCTTCTCCGAGATGCCTCCAAGATAACCGCTTTCGTACTGCAACGAATCCACTGAGACTCTCTCGAGCATCAAGGTGGTGGAAGTGGGGGCGGCCGTCAGGGCCGCGAGAGAGAATGAGGAGGAGGAGGATACAGCGGCCGGAGCCATGACAGGGCCTGTTCGACCGCCGGCGAGGGGCTTCGGGGAATGGTAGTGGAGGCGGAAGGATATGTCACGGGGAGCAATGCTCCCCGGGGATCGCCGCCGGGCCGGCGGCAGGCGGGAAAGGCGGGCGGGGGCGGGGGCGAGGGCGAGGGCGAGGGCGAGGGAGGCCATGGGCATGCGGTGTGGGTGGCGGGCGAAGCGTTTGGGTTGGGGCGCGGCGCACCTCAAGAGACGTTTCATTCGATCACGTTTTTCGGGATTTATTGCAAGAAGTTTCTAATCTAATTGTTTGAGAAACGTTTATATCATTCCAACATCCTCTTCCTGATTGGACCTAATATATCCTACATGGGCCACAACTGCCTTCGTCCAATGGAAACGAAGGTACCAATATATGTAAGGCAAATGGGTGAGGTAGTATTTCTCAATTTTATTCAACCCATGGCTGAAAGAATCCGCTGCAAAGCTATTTGGAAAAGTTATCTTGCATATCCAAAACATGGATGATAAGTTCTGTATCGAGCGGCTGTTGACATCTAACCGTCGAACTTGGTTGGTTATGTTGACTTCAAAGTTGTCTGCAGATTGTCTCCTGGTCCTACCACTAGGTGGCATGTTTTTAAGTATGTTAAAAATTATTTTCTAAAAACATGATGTTTGTATGTTAAATGGAGAGAAAGATATAGATCTGAAGTTGATTACAGGCTGGACTCTATCTCAATTATATAGTTATATAGTTAGAGACATTGGAGTTTAATAAAATTGTTTTGATACATTCAAAAGCTCACATACGTATAAAAAAATATAGGGTTAAAGGTTCATTTACGGTTATAATTTTGATCATAAACTATTTAAGATTTTATAGTTTACTTAATACCTAAAATAATCCTTATATTTTTAAAAATATGACATATAAGTTTCTTCCGTTAAATTTAGGTTAATAGATACTAGAATCTATTTACGTGATATACTGACTCATAATAAATTATTAATATAATAATTCATATAATTTAAATTTTTAAAAAAATATTTTAGCCACTATGATTTTGATACTTAAGTCTTAATGATTTTATTTATATAAGTTTTTTCTGTCAAATCTGAATTAATAGATGTTAGATTTTGTTTAAGTAGTATACTGACTCATAATATATAATTAATATAATAATATATATTTTTTAAATTAAAAAATTAATTTTAATAACGAGAGGATATATCATCATGGAAGTAACTATTTTAATATCTAACTCAAACTTGACGGAATGAACTTATATAGTATATTTTTAAAAATATAAAAATTATTTTAGATACGAGTAAATCATAAGAACTTAAAATGATGTATCATCAAAATTAAATGGACTAAAATGAATATTTACTAAAAAATATAATATGATGGATCCCATGGATGAATTGGCTTGCTTAGGTTTTGAGTATCAGCATATTAGGATTTACATGAGTAGTAATATAATAGGCTCCAAGTCCGAATGCAGCATGACAGCATCTTTTATATATAAGACCTTCAAGGTTTAAATATTCTAGAGGTCAATAGTCTTCCACTTAGCAGCTACAATTAGATTTTGATGGGACTTCCGTATGAGAAGCAAGTGGCTAATTGGTCTATTTAAGATGTATTTTTTATAAAAAAATACTTCAGACTTGATATGACAGATGTTGACCTGGTCGCCACATCATCGTGCCCCTCGGACAGCTGGCCCGTCGACGTGGTCGACCCAATGCAGGTAACCGATTGGATGCAAGTATGAGCGGCGTCAGTGGACGTACAGCCGACCTGACACAGGTAAGGTCGACACCCCCTACCTACAAACGCACGCCTCACCGTAAGGACGACGGGCGTGGTGGAAGGGTACGATGGCATGGTAGGCCATAAGGGCAGTAAGGTTACCAGGTACGGGTAGCCTACAACACTCACTATAAAAGCTCATGCACCTCTACGGGGCAGGGGGATCGCAAAGACCAACCACTGAACTAACTTGACCGTCGGAGGGGTCACGTCGGGAACCTACCCGACCCGACCTTCTTGCAAGAGTCAGCGGCCAACCCGAGCTGGAATACTTCAACCCGACCCAAGCTCCACCATTCCAACAGCCGACTTCCCGAGCCGAACCCCGAGGTTCCACCCATCCGACCGAGCTCCAACTCCGCACCAAGACGACCGCGGGCGAGCTAGCGCACACGGGCCTGAACCAGCAGTGCTTGCTCAACAGACACGGAGGCGAAACGCATCTACTAGGCAAGCACCAGATTTGACACTAACATTTTCGGCGCTAGAAGGAGGGCCCATGTCGCAAGAACGCCCGTTTGGGAACTCGGGCGCGGAGCACCACCCGGAACCTAACCACCCTCACCCAACTGACGAGGCCACGGTAGCCGTGCCAACCCCCAATCATTTTTGGAGGATGATGACCAACTCGGGGTTCCCTTCACCCGCATCCAACCCCGCGTCGTTCGTGATCACGGTCGAGGCTTTTCTCGACCCCACCAGCCAAGTCCAAGCACTAGCGGGTATGGTGCAGACCATAGTCTCGTACCTGTCTCAGCTCGTGCATTTGACGACTCACCAAATGGCTCCCCCGGCGGCACCCCCACAAACGGAGTCACCAGCAGCCCCGAACCACGGGGTCCCGCCCGAGGTAGAGCCGCCCCAGTGTCAGGTCACAGATGCCCGCGCAGCTTCCCCGACCCCGACGCCAGCCCGATCACAAAGTCGCTCCTACGATCCGATACAGACCAAGCCCGACTTTGACACCTTATCGACTGACACTGCTGATTATCTAAGAGAGCAAGTTCGCTGAGTCCATCAGCGGCTCGACGAAGTCCAGAAGGAAGTCCTCAAATCAAGAGGGGAGGTTGGGGAAAGCTATAAAGGCAGTTCCCCATTTACTCCCGAGATATAGGCCAAGTCGCTCCCGACCACCTTCAGGCTCCCGACCCTTGAGCCCTATGATGGCAGCAGCGACCCGATAGACCATATTGTCGCATTCCATGCCCAAATGGCCCTTTACGATACCTTAGATGCGCTGATGTGTCGGGCTTTCCCAACCACCCTTAGAGGGCCGGCTAGAATATGGTATTCTCGTCTCAAACCCGCGTCTATACCTTTGTTTGATTTATTAGCAAAAGAGTTTGAGCTAAACTTTTTGGCGAGTGCACGCCCAAAACCGACCACTGCCTCCCTCCCGGGGATGGCCCAAGGGAGCGACAAACCCCTCTCCCAATTCGTGGGGCGATTCACATCGTAGGTCCAGGGAATTCCTGACCTCCATCCGTCCCTAGTCATCCAAGCATTCTTGATGGGGCTGAGACCGTCAAGGTTTTTCTGGTCGCTGATCGAGCGACCACCTGCGACCCTGCCCGAGATGCTGTAACGGGCACATCAGTACATGGCAGTCGAGACGCTAGTAGCCGGCAAGCGGGAAGAGACAAAGCGCCCCCCGGGGGGAGCAGTCCCGTGGACATCCCGCGCCACCGCCAAAGAGGAGGGAAGACAGGTCGGGCATGTTGCCAGCCAGAATCCCCTCCCGCCCCCCCCCCCCCCCCCCCCCCCCCCCCCAATTCCCCTCAATTCAACTCGAACAGAGATCTTCTTTCAGATCCGAGAAAGGGGGCTCTTGAAGGCCCCAAGCCCAATGAAGTCACACCCCGAGCGGCATGACAAAAGAAGGTACTATCGCTTTCACTGGGAATACAGACATGACATTGAGGAATGCCGTGACTTGCAGTACCAAATTGAAGACCTTATCCGGCGCGGCCACCTGCGATGATTGTCCGCGAACAATCCTCCCTCCCTAACGACCGACCCCCCCCCGAGGCTCGTCACCCAGACCCAAAGGCCCGGTTGAGAAGCAAATCGACGTCATCTTCGGTGGGCCAGCCTCGGGCGGTAACAGCTCCTCGGCACAAAAAGCTTATGTGTGATCCGAGGTCGGGAAGAGGCCGCTGCATGAGGAAGACCTTGACGTTACGTTCAAGTCGGGAGGCGAGGAGCATCCATGCCATGACGATGTGTTAGTAATCTCAGTCCTCATGGCTAACGCTTACGTCAAGAGAGTGATGATCGACACGGGAAATTTGACTGGCATTTTGTATCTCGACGCCTTTCAAAAATTGGGGTTAACCGGCCGAGATCTCGCCGCTCTAACATCTACTTTGACAGGGTTCACTAGGGATTCCGTCTCTCCCTTGGGGGCAACCACAATTCCGATCACGTTCGGGGGAGAACCAAAGTTGAAAACTCTGATAGTGTCGTTTACAGTGGTCAAGCTCCCATCAACATACAACGCCATCATCGGGCACCCGACCCTCAACCGGCTCAGGGCGGTCGTTTCGACCAACCACCGGATCCTGAAGTTCCCGACCCGAACAGGGGTCAGCGAGGTCAGGAGCGACCCAAGAGAATCCAAGCAGTGCTACTTAACAGCAACGACGTTGTCCAAGAAGCCGAGGACTCAGCCGGCCGCTACGGTACCTTGAGACCCAGATGATAGCGCCCGGGACCCCCACCCGATGGAAAAAGCTTTGGAATTGCCCCTCGACCCAAGCCGTCCGGATAAACTGGTGAAGGTCGGGTCGGAACTCACGGAGAGCCAACAAGTTCAACTAATAGAGTTCCTGCGAAAAAATGAGGATGTCTTCGCATGGTCCCCGAATGATATGCCAGGGGTCGACCCAGAGATCGCCCAGCATCACCTGAACATCTCTCCCGATGCCTGACCCGTGAAGCAACGTCCACGCAAATTCGCCCTAGATCGGCAAAAGGCTATAGAGGATGAGGTCGCTCGTTTGTTGGACGCGAAGCTTGTCGAGGAAGTAAAGTACCCGACCTGGCTATCCAACGTTGTACTTGTTAAGAAAGCTAATGGAAAATGGCGGATGTGCGTTGATTATACCGATCTCAATCGGGCTTGCCCGAAGGACTGCTATCCACTTCCCCGCATCGACCAACTGGTAGATGCCACGTCGGGACATCAGCTACTCTCCTTCATGGATGTATTCTCGGGGTACAACCAAATCCGGATGGCCCCGAGAGACAAACAAAACACAGCCTTCATCACTCATAACGGCACCTACTGTTATAAGGTGATGCCGTTCGGGCTGAAAATGCTGGTGCAACCTACCAGTGGCTGGTAAATCACATGTTCAAGGACCAGGTCGGAAGGAACATGGAGATTTACGTGGACGACATGATAGTCAAAAGCCGGAGAACCGAGACCCACCTCTCTGATCTAGCGAAAACATTTCGAAAGCTAAGAAGATACAAGATGCGTCTCAACCCGACAAAATGCACCTTTGGCATTATATCCGGAAAGTTCATCGGCTTTATAGTGCATCAGCGGGGGATAGACGTCAATCCCGACAAGATAAAGGTGATACAGGAAATGCGCCCCCCAGAACAGTAAAAGAGGTCCAACGACTTACAGGTAGATTGGCGGCCCTGAGCCACTTTATCTCCCGAGCCGGGGATAAGAGCTCTACCTTCTTCCGAGTGCTAAAGTCGGCAAAGGACTTCAGGTGGACCCCCAAATGCAAAGAAGCATTCCGCCAACTAAAGAGCCACATCGAACACCTACCACAGCTAGCATTGGTGAGGGACAGGGAGCCTCTCAGCTTGTACCTCGCGGCAACTGACCTAGTGGTTAGCTCGGTCTTGGTGACGCTCGATAAAGCTGGGCAAAAGCTAATCTACTACACCAGCCATGTCCTGACGGGACCTGAGCTCCGCTATCACCCCATAGAGAGACTGGCCTTGGCTTTGATCCTGGCATACAGGAAACTGAGGCCGTACTTCCAAACACATCATATCAAGGTGATAACCGACCAACCCTTACGCTAGATCCTCTCAAAGTTTGACGTTGCAGGTCAGATGCTCAAGTGGTCGGTAGAGTTGGGGGAGTTCAACATCGAGTACGAGCCAAGAAAGGCGATCAAAGGTCAAGTGCTTGCGGACTTCCTCTCGGAACTCACACCCCCTAGAGATTTGTGCCCGAGTTCACCCTCTCGGCCAAGTCTCCAGGGTTTGTGCCCGAGTTCACCCTCTCAGCCAAATCCCCAGGATTTGTGCCCGAGTCCACCCTCTCGGCCAAATCCCCAGGATTTGTGCCCGAGTCCACCCCCTCGGCAAAATCCCAAATTCAAATTCTCGGGCTCTTGCTCGGTCGGATCAGCTCCTGCACCATTCAAATTCCCGAGCTCTTGCTCGGTCGGATCAGCTCCTGCACCATTCAAATTCCCGAGCTCCTGCTCGGTCGGATCAGCTCCTGCACCATTCAAATTTCTGAGCTCCTGCTCGGTCAGATCAGCTCCTGCACCATCCAAATTCTCAAGCTCCTACTCGGTCGGATTAGCTCCTGCACCATTCAAATTCCCGAGCTCCTGCTCGGTCGGATCAGCTCTTGCACCATTCAAATTCTTGAGCTCATGTTCGGTCGGATCAACTCCTGCACCATTCAAATTCCCGAGCTTCTGTTCGGTCGGATCAGCTCCTGCACCATCCAAATTCTCGAGCTCCTGCACCATCCAAATTCCCGAGCTCCTGCTCGGTCGGATCAGCTCCTGCACCATTCAAATTCCTGAGCTCCTGCTCAGTCGGATCAGCTCCTGCACCATTCAAATTTCCGAGCTCCTGCTCGGTCGGATCAACTCCTGCACCATTCAAATTCCCGAGCTCCTGCTCGGTCGGATCAGCTCCTGCACCATTCAAATTCCCGAGCTCCTGCTCGATCGGATCAGCTCCTGCACCATTCAGATTCCCGAGCTCCCACTCGGTCGGATCAGCTCCCGCTCCGATCAAGTCCCCGAGCCCTGCTCGGTCGGCTCAATTCCAGAGCCCCTCTCGACCCGATTAGTCCCCGAGCCCCTACTCGGGATTAGTCCAACGCCACCACAGGCTAGCAGATGAGCACAGGACCTCATCTCCAGCACCCTAGTCGGGCACCTCGAGAAGGTCTTCCCAAGGGGGGGGGGGGGGGGGGGGGGGGGGGTGGGGGAAGAATGATATGACAGATGTTGACCTGGTCGTCATGTCATCATGCCCTCGGACAGCTGGCTCGCCGACGTGGTCGACCCGACACGGGCAGCCGATCGGATGCAAGTATGGGGGGCGTCAGTGGACGTACAACCGACCTGACACAGGTAAGGTCGATACCCCCTACCTGCAGACGCACGCCTCACCGCAAGGACGACGGGCATGATGGAAGGGTACGATGACATGGTAGGCCATAAGGGCAGTAAGGTTATCAGATACGGGTAGCCTACAACACTCACTATAAAAGCTCCTGCACCTCTACGGGGCAGGGGGATCATAAAAACCAACCACTAAACTAACTTGATCGTCGGAGGGGTCACGTAGGGAACCTACCCGACTTGACCTTCTTGCAGGAGTCAGCGGCCGACCCGAGCTGGAATACTTCAGTCCAACCCAAGCTCCACCATTCCAGCAGCCGACTTCCCGAGCTGAACCCCGAGGTTCCACCCATCCGACCGAGCTCCAACTCCACACTGAGACGACCGCAGACGAGCTAGCGCACACGGGTCTGAACCAGCAGTGCTTGCTCAACAGACATGGAGGCGAAACGCATCTACTAGGCAAGCACCAGATTTGACACTAACAAGACTATACATGAATCTGTATATAATAAATATAATACATAATATTATTAAATATAATACATGATATTATATGTGACAACACTTATCATTTATGTATATTTAGACTACACATGAATCTGTATATTGTCCTCTAAAGGTTAATTAGATATTGATAATTGTGTATGTTATATCGATGTATTGTACGCGACGGATGCACTATATTATGTGAGAGTGCCTATCCTTTATGTATTTATGTATATTTAGGCTGTACATGAATCGGTTTATGTACATTTGGACCACATAATCTTTAGATGTAAACATTGGAAAGCATCTCTACTATTTGACGGGACTAGCTGAGATCCGCGTGCCTATTTAAGCTCTTCAAGGCGTGCTTCCTTCGCAACATCACAAGGTTACGAAATGAACGTAGCAATCGTTTTCTAATTAACCCATGGCAGTACTGCAAGGAGCTTCTTCAAGCTGCAGACATGCCGGAACAGATCAAAGCTTTGAAAGGTGAGAGTGGAGAGCTCGAAGCTCGCCGAGCTCTGGTATAAAGGAACCGGTTATTTTGAGTGACATTGAAAACAAAGACAAGAAAAAAAAAAAGTCTTGGGATGATATTACAAGAACAAGTTACGGAAGAAACAAACAATGAACAAAACGTGAGCCCGGGCTTGGAGCTTTGAACATATAAATAAAATTTATATAAATAAGCAAGGGCTTTTGAACAAACAAGGGAACAAAAAAATGGAATTAACAATTAACTAATAGTGTAAGAGTAGGTACTAACGTGAGTTTTTGGCAACAGTAAAACAAGAAATTCAAGTAACAAGGCAATAACGATATTTAGCACTAAAAAGCAACATTCTTCTTCTCTCTCTTCTTATTTTTAGGATTATCTTAATTGATAAAATAGAGATATGTCAGAAGATCGACACAAAAAAAATCTTTATAACCATGATCCTTAGAAGGTCCTATACGTAGGCAAGAGAAAAGGTCTAAGAAATAATAAGAATCACTCTCATTTTCTAAAGTATACTATTATAATTAGACTCTCTTTATATTGATCAATAATCTCAAGTATAAACCAATCAAATCTCTATTATATTTTACATAATTAAATAAGATTATATAATCTAATATTTATCTCACTTGGTAATTAAATATAAGATATAAAAAAAATTCAAAATCAAAATAAATAAATAAATAAATAAATTTATTTTAAAATAATTTTATCGAATTGGATTCTAAAATTTTGAAAAATATTTATACATGCATGAATTTAAAGATAAGCTAACAAATCTAATAAATATAATATCACTATATTAAGTCTGATTAACATTACGAGTCATAGCGGTTATATATTATCAATATCATACTTACTTATACGTACTACAATATTATTAGTCTTTCTTAATATAGTCCAAAATAACCTCTATAATTACAGTTGTTATTTACATACATACATAAATATGATCAAGATAGTACAAATAAATAACTTTAACTACATAAATAATATCCTATCAAATATGTATCAACGTACCTTTTATAAGTTGCTCACAAACCTAATCATAAAAATATATTCTTTCAAATACTTTAGATTATAAATTTTAAGTGAATGGATCGGCAATTGATATAATAAAACTCAGGTTCTTAACTGACACTAGTTTATTATAGACTCATTCTTTGACATTAAGTAATTTATTTTAATATACTTAGAACTATTATAGTACTTATTTTTCTTAGAGAATAAAGTTTTTATGGTATGTCAAAAAATATCTTTAACGACTTGACAATTGATTCTAATTATATTAAGTTCTTAGATAAAATTTCAAAGTTCTATTAGTAGTCTTGAAGAATATCATAAAATCAATTTTCACTATTGATAATATAATTTATTATATTATTCTTTTAAATTATTCCTTTGTAAACATAAATCATAAAGCAAACTTTTTGTTAACGAGATCATTTATAAAATCTAAAAATATTATTATTTTAATCTATTTTGATTTCCTATATATGAGCATATAATCTTATATTCACTATCTTATTATTTTTTATAGCTTTTTAATATTTATTCCTCGGTAACTCTTGATATCTACCTAGTATTCCAATTGCAAAATTGATATTTGGTTTGGCATAAACTTAATACACTTCTAACTATGCATACATAAAGAATATTGTTTATTAATTTATTTATTTGATTTTTCAAATCAATTTTAGAAAACACTAACTTTGATTCAAATTATACCTTTGTCATTTGTTGAACAAACTTACATACTAAATCTCTTCAAAACTCGATTAATAAATATTTTTATGATAATCTTAACAATTATTAAGATATATGCTTAAATATCTATATGTCAATAAGATAAGTTATCTTAATCATATTAATCATCTTAAAATTTTTGGAGAATTTTTTAGTTTCATGCAATAAATAAGATCATTGATAATGAGCAAAATATCATTTGTAGATAATACTAATACTACAACCTTGCTCCTACGATATAAATATTGATTAGTATTGTAATGAAATTTTATATACCATTGTTTAAAAGCTTGTTTATGATTATAGATAGATTTCCTAAATTTACATGTCGAATTTTATTTTTTATAAATTATTTAGTTTAATCCATATAAATTTTCTTATCCAAATTTTTATTAAAAAACTATTTTCACTCAAAATTATAATGAGGTACTAATGTATTAATTATTCTTAAAAGTCCATTAGATAAACTAAAAAATATTTTATTATGATTATTATTTACTTTATGAATAAAACTTTTGATCATAAATCTGACTTTATATCATTCGATATTACGGTTTGAGTCATATATAATCTTAAAAACACATATAAAATTGATTCTTTTATAATTATTAAATAATTCAATGAGTTCTCAGGCTTTATTCTGGTCCATTGATTTTGTCTCTTCTTTTATTGCATCGTATCATTTTCTAGAATCATCAATTTGCATAACTTATGAAAATAATAAGAGATCCTTTTGATTCCTATATCATTATATAATTCTTATAGATATATTATTTTCTTTTTCTTTAAGATTTTCTCAAAAATATCGATTGTGATTATTCTACAAATCATCGACAATGATATCACTTCATCAAGTTATTAATGTTATTTTTTAGTTTGCCTTCATCAAGTCATTTAGTGATTTAAGAAAAAATAACTTCTTAAATATAAAATGATAAAGGAATAACGACATGTATCTCCTCAATATTAAGATTATATTTTGAGATTTTCTAGAAATCTTGCTTTATCATATTCAACTATTTTTATACTATGATTAGAGTAATAAAATATATACTATTTAAAAATTTATCTAAATAAATAATAAAATATTTAAAAAATAATCCTTTAATCTAATTTCCTTATATATAATTTAAAAACTATTATCTCTATAGGACAATCCTAATTATATAAATGTTTGAAGTCAGGTTTTCTATCAGTCCATAACTCAAAAAGAGTTGATAAAACTGAATTACTAGGAACCTTCTTTAAGATATATATAAGAATCCTTAAAGCTTCACCTCACATTGATTTGATTATAAAAGAAAAACTCATTTGTTCCTAACCATATTCATAAAATTACCTCATTTTGTTGTAATATACTTGCTAAGATATACTAAATATCCTCTTTTTTTAGGAATTTAGTAAAAGAACTAAAATTATAATTGAACTCATAATAACTATTATATAATTTATCACTCCTATAAGATTTGATAATTTTAATCTTTTGATCTAATTATCTTTCAAATTTATTTATATACACCTAAAGATATCAACAGCCTAAGATCTTATATAAATTAGATAAGCATAGTCATCTCTCATCGTGTTTCTATAGAGGTGATAAAATATCTCTCTACTAAAAAATAAACATGGAATATATATAATCTTAAGGAGTTCATGAAACTATGTTTCATTCTAATTTTTTATTATAAGGTAATTGTAAACTTAAATATTAATTTTATGTAAATCATCATACAAAATTTCATAACCAATTTAATCATAAATATATTGAGTTTATTATTATAAAAAAATAATATCTTAGTAATTTTAGATAATATAATCAAAATTTTAAAATTATAAGAATATGATATATATCCATAAAGATCTATCGGATGAATCATTTCTAGGCGTAGATGATCCCTCGAAGAAGTCCTTCCCATGCTCTTCCTTTGACTTATGAAACTCTCTCTGGACTCATCTGAGCGGTATTTATCCAAATGCAGTTGAGTCCTGAAAGAGTCTACTTAATTGAATGATAAAGTGTCTGACTTAGAACAACTTGTGATGGTCGATGGGACCTTTGAAGTCCATGCTCGGTTATGGGCCATTTGCCTCTAGACAGTTCTTCGTTTGATGGACAAGCATCTATCGCTCAGTCTTGTCGATTGGACATGGGAGGGTCTTGAGGGGTAGGAGAAAGAGTTAGTTGAGCCACTGACAAGGTCATCTACAGTGGTGTTGTCTGCTAAGCAAACTAAGGAATGAGGGGAATGATGGTTTGCATCATCCTAACCAAAGCTTAAACCTGGTGGGTGAAGTTGGGGAATGTCTTAGTGGAGACGATGGAGTGTCCTGCGCTCCCCCTAGGGGGAGAGAGCCCGGGGTCTGGGATAGAATATTCTCGTTGTGGAGTGAGGGAAAGGGGAATTGTCCCCCGAGACCAAAGGTGGAGTGGGTCATGTGTGTCTCCTCTCTAGGGTGTTCATCGGGGTTACTCAATAGTTGACGTTCTTATGACATCAACCCTCCTTCTACTGTCAAAAATGTTACCGTTCCTTATGCATGGCTGAGGTGTCATCACAGCTTGGTCTGATCCGACTGTGCAAGATTGCTAATACTCCTTCCGAGCTGAAGTGAGTTAGTGACAGATCTAATCGGGAGGTTACCTAACTAACTTCCCAAGATGTGGCTCAGAATCGCTTCTTCCTCCTAGCCACCAAGGTCCTACATGAAGGTCAAAGTTGGTGGTAGAACCCTAGGGTTCTATCATAGAGGAAGAAGGTGGAAAATGAGAGATAATTGATCTCTTCGAGGGGATTGAGCCTCCTAGATCACTTCGAGGGGATCTGCCTCATAGGGTTTTGTCTTTTGGCTAAAACTAAGACTTTTTCATTTATTAATTCATAAATGAGTTTATAGCATTATTTATAAGGCTTTACCAAAAGTTCCTCTAGGCTTGTACTCAAAGTATCACTAAACTTGGACTCTTAACTAAGTGACAGACTTAAAAGAATAACTGACTTCATCCTAACTGAAGATAAAAATAAACTCCAACCAACTCATAACTAACTCAATTGGGCTCACCCGACCTATAACTAACTATGACTGAATAGACTAATATGACTTAGCTCAAATTAATTATGAATAAATGGATCAAACTTGGTTAGGGTCCTAACAGACCCGCCCACTTCAAATCAGCCTTGTCCTCAAGGCTGAGCAGTATTAGATTTCAGGAGCACTTCAATATTTGTCACGCATCACAACTCTTTGATCAATTAAGTAAGGTCTCCACTTGGTGCAAGCAATGGTTTAGTGTTCTCGTGCAATTGCTATTGTAGTTTTCTAAAGAACCCTTTTCATCTAATGGCTAGTGGTAGTACCATGTCTTCTTTTAAGTATCACCACTTCAAAGTCTTCTTGGGGCATCAAAAAGAAATCGACAAGTAGTTATTTTAACTTTGAGCATCTGTTATCATAAATTAGGATTCGCCATTAGCAATCTTGTCTTCGAATTTGACACAATCTTTGTGATCGGACTCCAATCCAAATTGTCAATTTTTTATTTCTCCTTAGTTGGTTCAATCGTCATAAGTTTGACACAGCCTTCATGATCGGACTCCACACTATCAATTTTTTATTCTTCCTTAGTTGGCTCAATTGTCAAAAGTTGCTCTTGTTTGCAATCATCTATGTTGACCACTTTGAAGTCCTTCTTTATTGATTTTTTCTATCCATAGAAGCTTTTGTTTCGATGAGTGTCTGCATTGATTTTTCCTTCATGCACACTGAAAATGATATGGCTGCTATCATAGTGCGAGAATGACAAGCTTTAACTTTGCACCAAATCTTGGGATTAAGTTCCTCAATAAATTTTCTCACCAATTATATCTTAGACTAATCTTGGGTTTAGTTCAACATGTGCTTAAATCTGCTCTGGTACTCATGTATTGTGGAAGTCTGATGGATTTTGGTGAGCTATCCATTAATGTTTTTGTACTTCGATAGTCCGAAGCGAATTAAGAGCTCTCTCTTGAACTATCCCCATGAAGGGACTCCGTGATAGGTCTCCTACAAATCATACCATTGGATCACATCACCTTCGAGTTGAATGAAAGCTATCTCCACTATAGATTCCTCCAGAGTCCTGTGAAAATAAAAAAAAACTTTTCAGCATGTGAGATCCAACCGATCGAGTCTTCATCTACTCATATGGGAAGCTCCACCCTCATGCATGAGTACCCTATGTCTTGCCTATGATCATACTTTTCAAACTAACTTTTTATGAATTCACCGAGGAGTTCTTGCAATCTGTCTTCTATATGGGCCTTGGAGGCTTTAAACCTTGTGTCTAGTACATCATTCCATAGTCGTCGCATTAGTAACGTCGTATTTAGTGTGGCTGCAAAAGAAGTGGGCGCTTGTGGGAGCGAGGGATGGCTGAAAAGGAAGATGGTGGCAGCAGCAAAAGCGACCGTGGGATTACAGTGGGAAGCAAAGGGACAGTGGCAGTCGGTGACTGCATAGTTGTAGAAGGCGGCATCGACAACCACAACAACATGGCTGGCAGAGGAAGAAGATGTTGGCTTTTCTACAGAACTTCAGGGAGAAGGAGAAGAGAATAGTAGATGACACCATGAGTACTTTCAATCAACAGTCTGCAGTGCTCTGGAATGAACCAAGAGCACCTATTTATAATGATTAAAAGAGAGAATACAGATATTTTAAAATAATAAAAAATCTATCACATCTAACTAAATCTTATCTTTATCTAAGCTGATCTCATCATCATCTCATCATCATCTTAACTACTTGGATTATTTCCAACACACCCCCTTAATTCAAGTAGTTATAATTTAAAATTATTTTCAAGTAATCTTTTTTTCTCTCCAAAATTTTTGTGAAAATGTCGGTAAGCTGATCTTCGTTGTTGCAGCGGTTGTCTTATATTTTTTCTTGGTCCACACATTTTTGAGAACTTCTGATCTGAAATATTTTATCGTTTCTCTTGACATTTTTCTCTTTGGTAGCCATCTTTGATGATATGATGGAGACTCTGCATTTGTAGGATTGAATCCCTTTGTATGCGGAAGCTTCATTTTCCTTTTCTTTCTCTTGGCTTTCTTCACATCATCAGAAACTTCTACCAACTCTGTATGCGTACTTTCATTGTTGTCCTTTAAATTTAGAGCTTCACCCCTTTTCTGTATATGTGTATCATCAACATTACGACCTGCATCATCTAAGACAGTTTGCATAGATCCACAGAATTTTAAATGATCATAACTATTTTTCCATAATGTTGATTCTTCGGTAGGAGTAGCGAAATCCGAAAATAATAAGACAAACATTTTGTTTTTTGTCATCCTTGCAGTTGCTATCAATTTACCAATTTTCTTATCATAAATTAGACATTTTTCTTCATCAAAAATAACATAATATCCTTTTCTCATTAGTTGTCCTATACTAATGAGATTTTGTTTTAAATCAGGAATAAATAACACATCATCAATAATAATTTTTTTACCAGACTTTGTGTTCATAACAACTGTTCCTTTTCCTTTTACTTGAGCCTTTTTACCATTTCCCATCTGCACAGTAGATCTGACCGAATCATCAAGCTTCTGAAACAGACTTTTATCCCCTGTCATATGATCACTACATCCACTATCCAAAAACCAAACAGATCTAGAATATTTTTCATCAGATGCTATAAGACAAATATTTTCTTCATCTCTTTTGTCATCATTTTTTTCCTCATGATAGTTTGTTTGATTTTTGTTCCAACAATCTTTTTCAAAATGTCCATATTTTCCACAATAAGAACATAGAGGAACATTTGGATTTTTATTTTTGTACCAACAATCCTTTTCAATATGTCCTATTTTTTTGCAACAAAAACATTTTCGAGTTTCTTTGTTACCTTCATTTGGTCGGTCTCGTCCTCTGTCCTTTTGATCTCTCCCTTGAGATCTGATTTCTGAATTCTCTTTTTGATCCTTCTTCTGATCTATCTTCATGTGAAGAACATGTTCCAAAGTTTCATCTGAAGATCTGTTCAATTTTTGTTCATGAACTAAAAGAGATCCCATTAATTCATCAATAGATAATGTACTTGTATCTTTAGATTCTTCTATAACAGTAGAAACCATATCAAATTTCGGAGACAAACTTCGTAAAACTTTTTCTACTACAGTTTGATCTTTTAGATTTTCACCATAAGATCTCATTTGATTCACAATGGAAGAAATTTTTGAGAAGAAATCAGCAACAGATTCTGAATCTTTCATCATAAGTGTTTCAAATTCACGACAAAAATTTGAAGCTTTGAAATTTTTACCTTCTCTGTGCCTCCAAACACACATTTTAATATATTCCAGGCTTCTGTTGATGTTGATGCCATCATGATTCGGGGAAATAAAGAATCGTCTAATGCTTGTTGTAGCATATAGAGAGCTTTTGCATCTTTCTGTATATTTTCTTTCATATGGTTTTTTTGATCTTTTGTAATACTAGGATCTTGCAGATCATACTGAATAAAACCATTTTCTACCAAATTCCACAATCCTTGTGAAACAAGGAGAGTTTTCATTTTAATAGCCCAAAACTGATAATTATCACCTTTGAGAATAGGAAGAACTTGATTAGGAACACTTACTGTAAGTCCTGCCATCTTCTCTTTTTTCTTTTTCTTTTTTCTGGATCTACTAGTCTTCTCTTCTTTTTGACCGGTGTACTCCTTTTTGATTTTTTCTGAACCAGGCTCTGATACCACTATTGGCTTTTCTGCAGAACTTCAGGGAGAAGGAGAAGAGAATAGTAGATGACACCAGGAGTACTTTCAATCAACAGTCTGCAGTGCTCTGGAATGAACCAAGAGCACCTATTTATAATGATTAAAAGAGAGAATACAGATATTTTAAAATAATAAAAAATCTATCACATCTAACTAAATCTTATCTTTATCTAAGCTGATCTCATCATCATCTCATCATCATCTTAACTACTTGGATTATTTCCAACAGAAGAGGGCAACAGCGGGGTGATGTAGGAGAGGGTGATCTCGGTGGTAGAGGATGGAAAGGCAGCGGCGGCAAGTAGGGGCAACGGCTGCTGTAGAGGGTGATGGCGTAGTTGGGAGCAGCTGCGACAACAAGCAGTGAGGCAACAGCGAGGGCTAGCAGCAACGGTGGTGACAACTTACGTGGGTTGCAAGGGGAGATGGGGAAGATAGTAGCGGGGCTGACGGTTGGCGATGGGGAGGAGAGGAAGATGGGTGCGACTGTGGCAGCAACAAGATGCGACTACAAGATGATGAAGTTAGTGGTTGGGCAGCACTGGAGATGAGGATGGGCTGCAGCCTTCGATAGCTCGACAAGGAAGAAGAAGGTGATAGTAGTCAGGAGAGCGAGAGCAGAGCAAAATAGAGGAGGCAACAGGGGAAGCAGCTGCAATAGGGTGGAGACGACAACAGTGGCAAGGGAGGCAGATGGAGAAGACAACAGCATGGGGCCGACGGTTGGCGGTGACAGGCATTGAGGAGGAGAGGAAGAAGGGGTGACGGTGACACGGTTGTGTGGCTAAACAGAGGAGGAGCAGGGGGATAACATCGAGTGCTATGGTTGCGATTGATATGGGGCAAGGGAGAAAGAAGGACGCAGAGCAACGACAATAGTAGGGAAGGAGGCAGTAGCGACATCAGTGAGGACTATGGCAGGGGAGATGGGGAAGAGCAACATGGCAGAGGTGGCACAACTGGGAGCAGTGGGCGACAGATAGGTGTTGAAGAGGAAGGAAGGAATAGAGGTGGCCGGTGACAGTGGCAGGGAGGAGAAGAAGATGGCAGAGGCGATTATATAAAGATGGCCACGGGAAAAAGGGGGATGACAGTTGGAAGAGGAGATCAAAGTTGCGTTAGGGAATGATGACCGCTGGTTGTGCACTACCGAGGGCTAGCCAGCGCAGATGAGGAGATGGCAGCGGCTAGTGAAGAGGACGGGAGGAACAGAGGTGGCAGGCGGTAGTCCTTAGGGCAGGATGATGCTGTTGATTCCTTTTCTTTTGTTCCCCTCTTTGTTTTTTTTTTGCTGATGATGGCTGCAGCAAGATGGTGAGACTGCAGCAAGATGGGTGGTGAGGATGACGATGATAAACGGTAGCAACAAAAGTGTTGAGGAACGTTACTCTGATACCAATTGGTAGAACCCTAGGGTTCTATTGTAGAAGGTGAAACATAGGAGATAATTGATCTCTTCAAGGGGATCGGGCCTCCTATATCACGAGGGGATATGCCTCCTATGGTTTTACCTTTTGGCTAAAACTAAGATTTTTTTATTTATTGATTTATAAAAGAGTTTATAATATTATTAATATGGCTCTACCAACTCATAATTAACTCGATTAAGTTTATCCGACCCATAACTAACTCCGACTAAATAGACTAATACGACTTAGCTCAAATTAATTACGAATAAATGGACCCGACTTAGCTGAGGTCGGGTGGGGCTCTCCTGACTAAACCCCTTCGATACTTAAGTTAGTAAGAGTCATATTTTACGGAAGAGAGAGAGAGTGCTCGAGTTGGGAGTTACTAGTAGTACACTCATTAACCCTTATATGACATTCATATGTTTATACTTTTTCAATGTAAGACTAAGTGGTGTTACACTCTCCCCAACTCATATATTTGATATCCTCATCAAGGTCAAACATATCCCAAATCGAACCTTAGATGGACCTGACTTGGTTAGGATCGGGCGGGGCTCTCCTGATTAGACCTCTTTGATACTTAAGTTAGTAAGAGTTATATTTTAAGGAAGAGAGAGAGAGAGTTGCAATGTGTTAGTGTGAAAGGTCTGACCCAGTACTATTCCTATGGATGGCTTTTATATCATTTACTTTGTATCGATGTACATAGCCATTTAATGATCATCAATGTCAGCGTACATATGTGTTTAATACTCACTAACACTTTAGATGGTCGACTTATACACTAGTTGCAGATGTCATCTGGATTGTTCAATGCTGCTCCTTACTCCTCGAGTAATCGGGCGCCAAACTGCATCGTGCTATACATCCTTGAGTAAAGATGACACAGAGGGCCACTTGCATGGTTGACATGTAGTTGTTTTGTCATAGGTTTGTGATGCTAAGTTGGCTCGACATACTAGGTTAGCTTCTAAGAATGAGAAATATGTTATACCACTTAGGGTCATGTGGAGTGGAAGCCAAATATGTTATACCAATTAGTAATCTAATTTTTATCTTTTAAGGTCAACCTTCTAATTTTTGGACTACTCAAGAGCAAACTTATTTTATCTCACCTTTAGTATTTAATTGTAGGTTGACACGAAGAACCACCTCAAGATCATAAGAATGAGAAAGAATAGACAAGATAACATTAAAAAGGATGCAAGTACTTTAAGATATTTATATATTTTTGGGTGAAAAGAAACCAAACAAGAATGAACTATTGAAAAGATTTGAATTCAAAACTTTTTATTGAAAAAATATATTGACACTCAACTGAAGGAAACAGTTACACGCCAATAGATTTCTTTTTCTTTTTTTTTTTCTCCTTCTCACAGTGGTAATGCAAATCATATTATTTCATCCACTGATTTATTATTAAAATAAGCATCTATTCATGTTTAAAAAAGATACAACTAATTTATGTTGGTTCAGATTTGACCATGACATTATTCTAAATATCTTTTGTATGTCTGCATTTTATATCAATATATTGTCGGTCAGCTATATAACCAAATCCTTAAATTACTTTTACCTCTTTCAAATTTTGGCAATGAAGAAGATAATCTTGATTTGGGAAGGCAACATAAGTGTGTCATCTCATATATATATATATATATATATATATATATATATATATATATATATATATATATATATATAACACATATATATATTATCGCTTGAGGAACCATAATTAGTTTATGAAATTTTGATTTGCTCTAGTAAATTCGTGATTTGGCATTTAACAAAACAAAGATAGACTTCTTTTTTACTTTAAATTTAATTTTTATGACAAAACCAATTGAATTAATTCACTATGATATTTGGTGAACTTTACTAATCTTGTCCTCAATCAATTTTTCCTTTTTTTACTCTCTTATGGATGATTTTTATATGAACCATGGATATATCTCGTGTTTTAAATTAGACTAATTTTTTCAACGAAGAATGATGTATACTAGTTGGGTTTTGTCATGCTTATTAGGGGGTTGTTGAACTACAAACTATGATAGTAATCATTTGTAAATTTAATTGCTTATACTATTCTTTTACATGATTTATAGGTTGATACAATAGGCCCTGCTAAACTGTATTGTGATAATAAGACGACATTACGTGTATTGATAGCAAATCCAGTCTTTCATAAATACATAAAAAATTAAAATTAATTGTCGTGTGGTGAGAGAAAAGATTCAATCAAAACAACACCTTCTTCACTTAGCCACACACTAGGTAATTTGATTAAACTATTTGGAAAGATACTTATTATTATTGATATGGATGATCTTGCTCCATGCTAACTCTTTTGTCACGGAAGCAAACACCTAAGCAAGACTCTTAGTCGTCAGCTCCCAAACGATGCCATGGCATGAGCGTGTCTCGATCTATCTCTCATTAATGACTGGCAACGTGACTCACTCTCAGTAACTACCCTATCCGATTAAGATTATGGGTCAAGGAAAAAGGAAAAGATTTCTTCTATCATGATTAGAAATTAGCCTGATCTTATCTCGGGCCAACCGGGATAAAGGCTTAATGTTCAAGTACAAAATCTCCAATCAACTCATGCTGAGGTGAGATTTAGACATTCACTCTGTTATACAGCTTATACTGTTGTCTCCTTTCCCCCTCTACTAAGTTAAGCATAGGAGGGGTCACACTAAACAATTACCAACGCTGACCCATCATGCAGGATTGCTAACGACCGAGAGGCAAAACCCAATTACCAGATGGTGTCCTAGTAATTGGGAGGGGGCCTCGTAGCCAAAAAGATCTCAATCTACCTACTCGTCCACCTCAATCCCTAGCCAGGTCTCCATCGGTAGAGCAACCTTTAACCGAACTTCCTACATGGCTTCGCCATGTCCATTTTCCACGTCAACCAGGAGAAGACACTAGGATGAGCCTGCACCTTCAGTAGTGAACCAATCAGACCGATTCATCAGTCGAGGGTACCCGTGACACATCAACAATTATCTATTCAAGTTGGGCATCTTAAATATTTGTCCTCCAACTTGATAATGGTTTTATATTTATCAAAATATTCATGCTCAAACTTAGAGAGTATTGAGGATGGTATTCTATTTATTAAAATCTGATAAATTAAAAGAATGATGCCATTAAATTGATAAATTACATGATTGAGATTTTGCATTATGTAAATATATGGTGTGAAAGAAAACGATGAACTTGTAAAAATTAGAAAGCATATCATTTAGATTTATTTTGACTACGTACATGTAACAATGTATTCCCCTTAAATGCTTAATGAATTAAGTTTCTTAATGAAAAAAGTAAGGAAATTACGAAGCTTATCTCTTTTTCACAGAATTAGCTGTGGATATAAGTGCCAATTTTGTGGTATTCGACACCGGCTGCTTCAGACTTGGAGCCATTCGCATCACAAGGTTTGGGAAATAGAACAGAGCATGCGTTTCTAATTGACCCTTGCGAGGACCGCAAAGAGCTTCTTCAAGCTGCAGCCATGCCGGAACAGATGAAACCCTGGAAGGTGAGAGTGGAGAGCTCGAAGCTCGTCAAGCCTTTGTATAAAGGGGAACCGCCTTGCGCCGATCTCTGCATTCCCCTCAGTGTCTTCGATAAGGTCAGTTACGACGTCCACGTGGCCGTCATCTACGCCTTCCGACCGCCGACGCCGTCGAACTCCGACATCGAGAAGGGCCTCACCACGGCGCTGTCCGAGTACCGGGAATGGGCTGGCCGGCTGGGCGAGGACTCCCGGGGTGAGCCCGTCATCCTCCTCAATGACGCCGGGAGTCGGCTCGTCGAGGCCTCGTCGGACGACGTGCTCGACCGGACCGTCCTTCTCGGGCCGTCGCCGGCCTTGGTCCCGCTGAGTCCGATCATCAAAGGCATGGAGGAGCTGTTGCAGGTGCAGCTGACGAGGTTCGCGTGCGGAACACTGATAGTGGGTATCACGTCGCATCACCTGATCGCCGATGGCCACGCCGCCAGCAACTTCCTTGTGGCATGGGGCAAGGCCACACGGGGCCTTCTAATGGATCCCCGCCCCTTGCATGACCGCGGCGCCTTCATCCCCCGCAACCCACCTTGCGTCGAGTTCGAGCACCACGGGGTGGAGTTCAAGCCCAAGAAGGCGTCCGACACCGAGGACCTCCCTCTGACGGCCGACATAGTCATCCAGAAGGCGCACTTCACCAGAGAATTCCTTGATAGTCTCAAGGCCAAGGCCTCGCTCGGGGCCGACCGACGCTACACCACGTTCGAGAGCTTGATGGCGCACTTATGGCGAGTGGTGACCAAGGCCCGCGGGCTGGACGAGCACATCACCAGCCACGTCCGCATCTCCGTGGATGGCCGCGCGAGGCTGACCCCCCGCGTGCCGGATGAATACTTTGGCAACCTGGTGCTGTGGGCGTTTCCCCGCGCGAAGGTGGGGGACCTCGTCAACAAGCCGCTGCAGTTCGCGGCGGCGCTCGTCCGCGAGGGCATCACGGGGTTGGACGACGGATATTTCAGATCGTTCATAGATTTCGCGAGCTCGGAGAAGGTGAAGCAGGAGGGCCTGGTGGCGACGGCCGAGGTGCACGAGAGGGTGATGAGCCCAAACTTGGAGGTACACAGCTGGTTGGGGTTCCCGTTCCGTGACGTCGATTTTGGCGGTGGGAATCCCTTCTTGTTCATGCCAACCTACACTCGCGAGGAGGGGATGCTGATCTTAATGCCATCCGCCATTGGAGACGGAAGCATCGAGGTTTACGTGTCTTTGTTGAGACACAACGCGGCCGCATTCAAGCAGCTGTGTTATTTGTTAAAAGCTAATTTGTAATTTGCAAGCGCAGTTTTAAGGGCAATTGCGATCCGCTGCTATTGCCTAAAATTGAATATTAATGGGTGGAACTATATAGTTAGAAATCTATATTTTAGATATGAAAATTTCTACAGAAAACCCCTCAATGTGAAAGGGAGAACTGTATCAAAAACTCTTACGTCTGCTGCACTTTCTTTTCAATTCAATGGAATATTCATTTATTCAATGATATTTCTTATTGAATGTGACAAAACTCCATCCCCATAATGCTTGTATATATTACTAACCTAATTTTCATCTTTTGAAGCTCAACATTCTGATTATTGGAATAGCCATATGCAAACTCAATTTATCTCTCAACATCTTTGGAATGTAATCGAAGGTTTATAAAATGATCCACCTCAAGATTATAAGAATTAGAAAGTATGTACAACAGCACAATAAAAGTAATACAAGAATAACATCAAGAGGGATGTAAGTACTTTTCAATACTACAGCAACGAGCAAGTAGATTCATCTATCTATATATTTTTTGTTTCTTCAAACCACACAAGAATAGATTATCTCAAGGTTCAGAATTCAAATCTCGATTTCATCATTTCTTTTTATTAAAAAAATATATATTGTTGTACATTTTACATATCAAGACTTAGGTGTTGCCTCGACTTAGTTATTTCTGCGCACACATGGACACTCGGGGATTCTTCGTTAGTGTCCGAGGAATGTGTTAACTCCTTGAGACATCGACTAGTAGATCGGGTACTTAGGTGGTCGCCTTATGCTGGAGTCGACTTTTGATCCTCAGTGGAGCTGCAACCACTCAAAGTCTATTGTGATGTTTTGGAGGGAGTTGCTTATCCTCAATCGGTGGACCTTGTTTGGTTGGCCTCCGTGGGTGAAGCTTTCCTCTTTGCGAGTGCATCCTTTCGCTCCTCAATTGGCTCTCCGATCGTCAACGTCTGCACCAAGGCCTCCGTCAAGCGATGAGGGCACCTCGACCCATCCGATGATCAAGTTAGCAATGAGAAGTGAACTATTGGAGTGTATGTTGCACAGGTTCGAATGTCCTCCCCTTGTTATTATTTACCTGGGTGTCTTTTATACTACATGTGGGAAGAAGAGTTTGTACGAGGTTGTTTAATGAGTGTGAGGCTGGTTTAAAGTCGTACCCTGTCATACTCCTCGGGCAAGGAGCGAGCCGTCGATATGTTTGTTGATGTGAACCTGAGGTCCCTAAGCGATGGGTGAGGAGCATGCCATCGATCTATCTGCTGATGTTGACTTGAGGTCCTTGAGTGATGGGTGAGGAGCAAGCTGTCGATCTGTCTACTAATGTTGACATGAGGACCTCGAGCAGTGGACCGGGGTAGCACTCCTTCCCGACACCTAGGTCCGAGCCAAGTCGGATGTGTTTACTCAGCTTTTGTCGAGGTTGATATGGAGGTCCACATTTGATGGCTAAAATATACCATATCTTCTCTCTCCCTCCCCCCAAAAGAGAGTCGCACCTTGAGAGAAGCCAGGGGGTGCGACATATGATTATAAGTTTGAGCGACCATCAGCTTTGTTCCAGGAGTTATGGCTTTTTAGGCCGAGATTGGAATTAGCATGGATTGGCCGAGACCGAAGTCAACATGGATTGGCCGAGACCGAAGTTGGCATGGACTAGCTGAGATCGAAGTCGACATGGGCTGGTTGAGACTGAAGTCGGCATGGACGAGCCGTGAGGCCGAGTCGGAGATCATGTTTGGAAACGAGAACCTTTGCTAGTTTATAGATAGCCCTTTGGAGGCTATTCGGAACTAGAGTTCTCTTAGGAGTCATTCGGGGTTAGAAGTCGATTGGAGCAGGAAGCCCTATGTAAAATTTTTGAGATTGAGAATTTATGGAGAGTTCGGAAGCCCTTTGTTCATATATTGGGAGTAAGAGCCTTTGGGAGCTGTTTTAGACTGAAAGTCATTTGGGAGTCAAAAGCTCCTGAAAACTTGTTCGAGACTGAGAGCGCTTCAAGAGCTCAAAAGCTCTAGAAACCTTGTTCGAAACTAAGAGCCCTTCATGAGCTCAGAAGCTCTTGAAAACTTGTTCATGATTGAGAGTACTTTGTGAGCTTGGAAGCTCTTAAAAACTTATTTGAGACCGAGAGTCCTTTAGGAGCTCGAAAGCTCTAGAAAACTTGGCCAGAACCGAGTGCCCTTAGAATATGTTTTATGACTGAAATCCCTTTGGGCCTATTTTAGGACTGAAAGCCCTTTTGGAGCTCGGAAGCTTATAAAAACTTGGCCGAGACTAAGAGCCCTTTGGGAGCTCAGAAGCCCTTAAAAATATATTCGGGACTAGGAGCCATGTGAGAGCTCCAAAGCTCTTAAAAGTTTATTTGGGACTGAGATACTTATGTTCGGGATTAAAAGTTGTTTGAGAGCTTGGAAGCTCTTGAAAATCTGTTTGGGACTGAGAGCCATTTGGGAGCTCAAAAGCTCTTAAAAATTTGTTCGGGATTTAGAGCCTTGTGTTTGAGACTGAAAGCCATTTGAGAGCACGGAAGCCTTTGAGAATCTGTTTGAGACTAAGAGCCGTGTGGGAGCTTGGAAGCTCTAAAAAATTTATTCGGGACCGAGAGCCCTGTGTTCAGGACCGAAAGCCCTTTGAGAGCTCGGAAGCCTTTGAGAATCTATTTGGGACTGAAAGCCTTATGTTCGAGATTAAAAGCTAATTGAGAGCTCGAAAGCCCTTGAAAATCTGTTCGGGACTAAGAGCCCTTTAGGAACTCAGAAGCTCTTGGAAATTTGTTTAGGACTGAGAGCCATCTATTCGAGAATGAGATCCCTTTGAGAGCTCAGAAGCCCTTGAGAATTTATACGGGGCTAAGAGCCCTGTAGGAGCTCGGAAGCTCTTTAAAATTTATACGAGACTAAGAGCTCTATTTTTGAGATTGAAAGCTCTTTGAGAGCTCAGAAGCCCTTGAGAATCTGTTTAGGACTAAGAGCCTTATGGGAGCTCGGAAGCTCTTAAAAATTTATTCAGGATTGAGAGCCTTATGTTAGAACTAGAAGCCCATTGAGAGCTTAGAAGCCCTTGAGAATCTATTCAGAATTGAGAGCCCTATAGGAGCTTGAAAGCTAGTGAAAATTTATTCGAGATTTAGAGTCCTGTGTTCGAAACTGAAAGCCCTTGAAGATCTCGAAAGCCCTTGAGAATCTATTTGGAACTAAGAGCCTTTTGAGAGCTCGGAAGCTCTTGAAAAGTTGTTCGGGACTGAGAGCCCTGTGTTCAGGACTGAAAACCTTTTGAGAGCTCGAAAGCCCTTAAGAATATGTTTGGGATTGAGAGCCTTGTGGGAGCTCGTAATCTCTTAAAAGTTTGTTCAGGACTGAAATCCCTTTGAGAGATCAGAAGCCCTTGAGAATATGTTTGGGACTAAGAGCTCTGTAGGAGCTCAAAAGTTCTTGAAAACTTATACGTGAACGAGAGCCATGTGTTGGGACTGAAAGCCCTTTGAGAGCTCGGAAGCCCTTGAGAATATGTTCGCGACTAAGAGCCCTATGGGAGCTTGGAAGCTCTTAAAAATTTGTTCAGGGCTGAAAGCCCTGTGTTCGAACCGAAAACCTTTTGAGAGGTCAAAAGCCTTGACAATTTGTTCAGGACTGAGAGCCATTTAAGAGCCCGGAAGCTCTTAAAAATTTGTTCAGAGCTGAGAGCCCTATGTTCAGGACTGAAAGCCCTTTGAGAGCTCGAAAGCCCTAGAGAATTTGTTCGGGACCGAGAGCCTTGTGGGAGCTTGGAATCTCTTAAAAATTTGTTCGAGACTAAGAGTCCTATGTTCTGGACTGAAAGCCCTTAAGAATCTATTAAGGACTTAGAGCCCTATAGGAGCTCGGAAGCTCTTGAAATTTGTTCAAGACTAACTATGTTCGAGGCTGAAAGCCCTTTGAGTGCTCGGAAGCCCTTGAGAATTTATTTAGGACTGAGAGCCCTGTGGGAGCTCGAAAGCTCTTGAAAATTTGTTCGAGACTAAAGGCCCTGTGTTCGGGACTAAAAGCCCTTTAAGAGCTCAGAAACCCTTGAGAATTTGTTTAGGATTGAGAACTCTGTGGGAGCTCAGAAGCTCTTAAAAATTTGTTCTAAATTAAGAGTCTTGTGTTCGGGACTGAAAGCCCTTTGAGAGCTTAAAAGTCTTTGAGAATCTGTTCGGGACTGAGAACCCTGTGGGAGCTTGGAAGCTCTTGAAAATTTGTTCGAAACTGAAAGCCCTATGTTCGAGACTGAAAGCCCTTTGAGAGCTTGGAAGCCCTTGAGAATTTGTTCGAGACTGACAGCCCTATGCGAGCTCGAAAGCTCTTAAGAAATTATTCGGGACTGAGAGCCCTTTAGGATTGGTTGGGATGACGCCGGAGCGATATTGGTAATTAGGGGCTGAAAGCCCTTAAGATCGGTCAGGATCATATCCAAGCGATGTCAGTAGTCACAGGGTGAAAGCCCTATGAATAGGCAGAAAGTCCTTGAGATCGATTGAGATTATGCCTAAGCGATGTTAGTAATCAGGGGCTAAAAGCCCTTGAGATTGGTCAGGATAACGTCCAAGCGATGTTGGTAATCAAGGGCCGAAAGCTCTTGAGTCGGTCAGGATCATGCCCAAGTGATGCTAGTAGTCAGGAGCTAAAAGCTCTTGAGATCGGTCGGGATCATGTCTGAGCAATGTTAGTAATCAGATATTGAAAGCCCTTGAGATCGGTCAGGTTCACACCTTAGTGATATTTGAGACACTACTGGGGTCAGTGAGCTACCCTACCTTACTTGGTTTGCCATGGTTTAGAGGGTTACCTTAGTGGCCTTTAAATAGTTGCATCCAGCCCAAGCATGGCCGTTGGAGGGTGGTGGAGTATGGCCTAAGGCCTTCTGACCGATATTCCCACTCACGGGGAAGAAGATGAGGTTAGGGTCCCTCGAACCCAGATTAGGAATATGCATACAGGTGACTCAACCAAGGTGTTTTCCCGAGTCTGCATATGATGTTGGGCGCTCAAGCGACACAGACCCTCCTTATAGCATCAAAAGAATGTTGTACATTTTATCAAGGCTGATGTGTCACCTTAGTTTGGTTTTGCCCACGTACACATTAACGCTAAGGGATTCTTCGTTGGCGCTCGAGGAATGTGCTGACTCATTTGGATGTCGACTGGTAGATCGAGGACCCGAGCGGTCGCCTTATATTGAGTTGACTTCTGGCCCTTGGTGGAGTTGTAGTCGCTCAAAATCTGTTGCGATGTTCCGGAGGGAGTTGCTTATCCTCGATCGGTAGACCTTGTTTTGTTGGCTTTCATGGGTAAAGCTTCCCTCTTTACAAATGCATCCTTTCACTCCTAAGCTGTCTCTCCGATAATCAATGCCTACACCAAGGCCTTAGTTGAGCGATGGGGTCGTCTCGACTCGGCTCCTCCGATGATCAAGTCAGTGATGAGAAGTAAAGTATTGAAGTATAGGTTGCACGGATTTGAATGTCCCCTCCCCCCCCCCCTTTACTATTTACCTGGGTGCCTTTTTATATTACTTGTGGGAAGAAGAGTTCGTACGAGGTTGTTTAATGCGTGTGGACGCTGGTTTAAAGTCGTACGTTACCGTGCTCCTAGAGCAAGGAGCGATCCATTGATCTATCTACTGGTGTTGACCTGAGATCCTCGAGCGGTGCGTGAGGAGTAGGCCATCGATTTGTCTATTGATATTGACTTGAAGTCCTCAAGCAATGGACCAGGGTAGCTCTCATTCCTGAGATCTGGGTCCGAGCCAAGTCGGATGTGTCTAGTCGACTTTTAACGAGGCTAACGTGAAGGTCCACTTTTGATAGACCAAAATATACCCTATCATATATTATAAGGGCTGCTCCCATTAAGATAATCTCCTAAATAATTTTATCATAATTAAAAAAAATTTATTGGTCAAACCATATTAGAATTCAATCATATCATAATACGTATTGCCTAATTAGATAAGATCATATGATTTAACATATTAAACTAACGATAATCACTTATGAGTTTATTTGATTAAAATATTTTTTTACATGATTTATAGGTTGATACTTCTGGTGGTGCTAACTGTGTTGAGATAATTCAAACAACATTACATATATTGATAACAAACACCGCCTTTCATTAATACATAAAAATAATAAATTAATTATCATGCGGTGAGAGAGAAAAATTCAGTCAAATCAATACCGTCTTCACTTAGTCACACACTCATCCTCGAGAGAGTGTTAAAGATGGTATATTATATTTTGGATGATGTAAATAATATACGGTGTGAAAAAAAAAAACCTATGAACTTGTAAAAATTAGAAAGCATATCGATTAGATTTACTTAGACGTGGTACATGTAACAATATGTTCCACTTACACGCTCAAGTACAAATTCAACGAAAGTAAATTATGAAGCATATCTATTTTTATATAGAGTGAGTTGATCTCTGCGTGCCAATTTAAGCTCTGCGTGCCAATTTAAGCTCCTTAAGACTGCAAGCCATTCGCATCCCTAGGTTAGGAAAAAGAGAACAGAGCAAGCGTTTCTAAACCTCGGGAGCACCGCATGAAGCTTCCTCGAGCTGCAGACATGCCGGAACAGATCGAAGCCTTGAAGGTGAGAGTGGAGAGCTCGAAGCTCGTCAAGCCTTTGTATAAAGGCGAACCGCCTTGCGCCGATCTCTGCATTCCCCTCAGTGTCTTCGACAAGATCACTTGCAACAACTACATGGCCGTCATCTACGCCTTCGAGCCGCCGTCGCCGTCGAACTCGGACTTTGAGAAGGGCCTCGCCACGGCGATGTTCGAGTACCGGGAGTGGGCTGGCAGGCTGCGTGAGGACGCCCGGGGCGAGCCCGTCATACTTCTCAATGACACCGGGGCGCGGTTCGTCGAGGCGTCGTCGGACGCCGTGCTCGACCGGACCGTCCTTCTCGGGCCATCGCCGACCTTGCTCCCACTGAGTCCGTGCATCAAAGGGGTGGAGGAGCTGCTGCTAGTGCAGCTGACGAGGTTCGCGTGTGGAACCCTGGTGGTGGGCTTCACGACGCATCATCTGATCGCTGATGGAAACGCCGCCAGCAAGTTTCTCGTGGCATGGGGCCTGGCTACACGGGGCCTTCCGATGGATCGCCGCCCCTTGCATGACCGCGGCCGCTTCATCCCCCGCAACCCACCTCGCGTCGAGTTCGAGCACCGATGGGTGGAGTTCAAGCCCAAGAAGGCGTCTGACACCGAGGACCTCCCACTGACGGCCGACATAGTCATCCACAAGGCGCACTTCACCAGAGAATTCCTGGAGAGTCTCAAGACCAAGGCCTCGCTCGGGGCCGACCTGAGCTACAGCTCGTTCGAGAGCTTGATGGCGCACTTATGGCGAGTGGTGACCAAGGCCCGGGGGCTAGACGAGCGCATCTCCAGCCAAGTCCGCATCTCCGTGGACGGTCGCGCGAGGCTGAGGCCCAGTGTGCCCGACGAATACTTCGGCAACCTGGTGCTGTGGGCGTTTCCCCGCGCGAAGGTGGGGGACCTCGTCAACAAGCCACTGCAGTTCGCGGCGGCGCTCGTCCGCGAGGGCATCACGAGGTTGGACGACGGATATTTCAGATCGTTCATAGATTTCGCGAGCTCGGAGACGGTGAAGGAGGAGAGCCTGGAGGCGACGGCCGAAGTGAACGAGAGGGTGATGATCCCAAACTTGGAGGTGCACAGCTGGTTGAGGTTCCCGTTTCGTGACGTCGATTTTGGTGGTGGGAATCCCTTCTTGTTCATGCCAACCTACACTCGCGAGGAAGGGATGATGTTCTTCTTACCATCCGCCATTGGAGACCGAAGCATCGAGGTTTACGTGTCTTCGTTAAGGCACAACGTGGCCCCATTCAAGCAGCTGTGTTATCTACTCGACTAGCTGACGTGGTTTGGAACCAACAGGCCAGCTTCCTTCCTTTCTCGCTAGTACGTAAGACTATCTCTCTCTCTCTTAGATTTCTTGGCCGCAAGCCTCTTTTTTGCCTCTGTTTTTTTTTTTGGTGTAATGATTTAAATTAATGTAAGGTGAAAATAAAGTTAAAAGAAGATCTTAGCCAATCCATGTCAGAGATGTTCTATTAAATTTTACATATCTCATGGCCTCAGCCTCAGTTGAAAGTGGTGGCCGATGTAACGTAACAATCTTATAGGCTTTTCCTATAAGAATATAAGGGAAAAACCAAAATATAATAATTTCTACAGAATATTTATTATATAATTTATTATATAATTTTGTTCATAATTAATCAATTCATAGGATATTAATAAAATAACTCAAGCCATAATCAATCTACGCATAGGACATTTAGTAGATTCAAGAATTCCTTAAAAATTTATAATATTTCAATCTAAATAACATATATATATGTGTGTGTTATAATCTTAATAAATTAATTAAATCATCAATCGGTAATCGATCCACTGCGCTTCTGTTGTGTGATTCTTAAAAACTGAGAGATGATCATATGAGTAAATTAGTAAGTATCGTGATTAATCAAAACATATTATAAATAAATATTTTTAAAAATAATTTTTTTATGCATTTAACGCATGTTTTTGATATATGCATGCATATCAAATACTTTTTTTCAATTTGCATGCATTTCAAGAATCATGATTTGCTAACATAAATTGCTCGAATATTATATAATTTTTTTATATTCAAAGCATAAGTTTAACTAATGTCACATATTAAATCATAAAATATTATAGTGTAAACACTATTATTAATAAAAATATAATTAAAAATTAATAAGCACAAATATACTTAAGGTATGTGTTAAAAGATAGAGTTGTTAGATAGAGCTGAGAGCTGTTGTAACATAATGGTTAGACTGTTGCGAAAAATCCTCAATGTCTAATCCTTTATCATTTTATCCTCTTGTATAAATAGATACGAGTGAATGAATAAAATAATAGCAATTCATTTCATTTCTCATTTCTATCATGGTATCAGAGCAATAAGAGAAACTATTCTCTCTGTCAAACGATATAAATTTTTTTCCCAAAACTCCTCTGCGCTACCCGACCAAAGTTTCCTTCGGTTTCAACAGTGGCGCTCTATAAGGCTACCTGCTATCCGTCGTTTTCTGTGTAGATCTACCAGATTCCCCTACCTTGTTGTGGACTTCTCCATCGACGTAGCTACAATTGCTGCCTCCTTTATCGCTGCTTCACAGCCATCGAAATAGAGCAACCAATGCTTTGTTTCTTCGGTTGTTGAAACTACGAAAAGTGTTGCTGCCTCTCCCGTCGGCTTCCTCTAGCACCCGCCTCTACCACAGAGCTGCCGTTAGCAGCAGCCCTCGTCGGCCACAATCATGGCCTTCTCCTTTAGCCTATATCAGATCTTGGTACTTTCTGCCGGCTAGCCCTCGACAGTGCACAACCAGTGCCGTCGTTCCCTCCATAGAAAGATCAACTGCTTCCATAGCCAAGCCTTACTCCTCTGTCCTCTCTTTCCTTGCCATCTACGATTGCCGTCCGTCGCTCCTTGTCACTGACCACTGGCGCAACAGCCGCCCGATAACAAATTCCTCGCTGTCAAACGACATCAAATTTCCCTCTTGCGAGAGAACCTTTAAGGGCCATCGCCTGCTTCCACCATCAGCCTCCATTACCATCGTCAGTCTTCTAGCTGCTTACTCTTCTCCTTCGTTTCCGCAGCAGCCCCTTTCCTGTTGCAACAGTGCAGAACACAGAAGGCGGAAAAAGAAAAAAAAAGTGATCGGTAACATTCTGTGATGCAGCAACATTCACTTCCAGCAATCCGGTCAGCCACGTAGTTGATCTGCAATAGACATTTTCAGATCCAAAAGTGATCGATATTTTTTTCTTCTATAATGTTTTTATCATCTACTTCTTACATTCCTATCAGTGTCATCACAGGAAGCACTAGTACTTCTCAGAATACTGGACTGGTCTCCATCAATGCTACAGTCATCATCCATTTCAAATTATCCAGAGGCAACTACGTTTCCTAACATGCACAATTCACTAATATCCTCTTTGGATATGATTTGTTAGGTTATGTAGATGGATCTTTCAGTTGTCCACCAGCAATAATTGACATCCCGAGGACAACAAGTCAAGTATCAAATCCAAAGCATAAACTGTGGTTACGTCAATATCATCTCATTCTTCAAGCGATTCAAGCCTCTATTGCTAGTTCCGTCGCACCGCTTATATCTTCTTGTGCTACTGCTGCCGACGCATGGTGCAAGCTGTAAACTATCTTGGCAAATCGCTCGTGCACTCGCATACTCGGCCTCCTCTCTAGTCTAATGAACACAAAACAAGAGGGAAGTATCATCACTGATTATCTCCAAAATATAAAGGTTATCATCGATGATTTAGCTCTAATAGGGCACTATCTAAGTGATGATGAAGTTATAGTCCACACCCTCAATGGTCTTGGAGTTGAGTATAAAGAATTGGTAGTAGCAATCCGGGCACGCGACTCACCACTATCGTTTGAAGAGTTGTACGACAAGTTGACTAATTACGAGACATATTTGAAGCATGATAATAGAGTACCAAGATAACCTATTACTACTCAAGTAAGTTACAAATTTAAAAAGAATAATAATCAGTATTCTAAGCCTGCCAACAAGGGTCTAGGGTAGGCACCGCCTTATCATAATCCAAGTAGCAACTATGATTCGCAACAGTCTTAGCGTCCTACTCCCATGCCTCAAGGTAGCAACGTCAATTACCAACAGCCTTGGCGTCCTGCTCCCATGCCTCAAGGTAGCAACATCAATTACCAACAGCCTTGACATCCTGCTCCTATGCCTCAATAACGAATAGTCTACTAGCTATGTGATAAGATTGGTCACTCCGCCAAGGTTTGTCAATCTTATCCTCGACCTTTATCTCCGTCTCTCAATTCTGTAAATAAAATAATACCTCCATTGAATTTTTTCCTAACTACTTTTTTATCAAGGATCTGAGCACAGGGGCATCGTTAGTTCAAGGAAAGAGTAAAGATAACATCTACCAGTGGCCATCAATCTCTCAGCCACCGCCTACTTTTCTGTTGCTGCTTCAATGGATGTCTTGGTCACCCTTCTTCCTCCACTCTGTAAATTTTATTTTCTCGTTATTCTCTTTCATCATTTAAATTTAGCTCCATTGTTACTCATTGTGATGTATGTGTTAGTAATAAAAGTCATAGACTGTAATTTAAAATTTTCTCTATTTCTTACACGCAACTATTTGAAATTTTGTATATTGATGTTTTAGATCCTACACAAAGTATTTCATTTGACAAATACAGATTTTATGTTATATTTATTGATTATTTTACCAAATATACTTGGTTTTATCTTCTTCAACATAAGTCTGAGATCTCCAAAACCTTCCTTACCTTAGAAAAAATGGTAGAAAATGTCTTTCAGTCCACCATTAAAATAGTTTATTATGATGGTGGACGTGAATACCAAACACTAACACCATACTTGTTAGCTACGGTATTCAGCATCTCAAGTCTCCTCCGTACACTCCTCAATTAGTTGGCTTAGCCGAACGCAAACATCGGCATATAGTTGAAATTGGTCACACACTTCTTAATCATGCTTCCATGCCAACTACTTTTTGGTCTGCAGCCTTCCAGACTACAGTTTATCTGATTAATCGTATGCCTACTCTAGTCCTCTATAATCAATCATCATTTGAAAATATGTTTCATAAATCTGTAAATATTTAGAAACTTAGGGTTTTTGGTTGTGTCTGCTATCCTTGGCTACATCTTTATGTATCACATAAACTAGCCCCACGGTCGAAGCCTTATACCTTTATTGGTTACTCACTTAAATATAATGCTTACCAATGCTATGATCCTTTGACTCACAAGGTATTTGTGTCTCACCATGTTATCTTTGTGGAGTCATCCTTTCCATTTCACCAATCCAAATCTTATACTGTACCAACTAATTGGTGAATATGCATCAGAATGAGCCTCCATAAGAACCACCCACTCCAACCCACATACATGAGTGAAGCACTTCTCCAATATAACATCTAGCTCCCACTTTTTCTTCTCCTTCTTTTGCATATATACCCCTACCACAAACATCCAAACTTCAGACACTCAATCACTAGCATTTCCCTCACCCCAGCCTACTACAACTAATGATCCTCAGTCCAACTCACCCTATTCTATTACTTCCTCAGCACCCATTCCACCATCATCTCTTAAACCACTTGGACATCCAATGACAACACGCTCTAAAAGTGGTATTTTCAAACCACGTCAGGTTCTCGACCTTAATATGGTTGTGGCTCCCTTTGTTGAGACTTGTGAACCTACCATGGTCATTCAAGCCCAAAAGTCTCCTCATTGGCGTCAAGCTATGTTTGATGAATATGACGCCCTCATTCATAACTCTACCTGAACACTTGTTTCGTTTCATCCCGCATAAAATGTAATCAGGTGTAAGTGTATTTTTCGAGTTAAGCGAAACCCTGATAAGGCCCGTTTAGTGGCCAAAGGCTTTCATCAACATCCTGGTGTTGACTTTATGAAGACATTCAGTCCTGTAGTTAAATCCATAACAATCCGATTGATTATGAGTTTAGCTGTTTCAAAAGGTTGGCACCTGCGACAACTTGATGTGAACAATGTCTTCTTACAAGGAACATTAACTAACGATGTCTTTATGGAGCAACGTCCTGGTTTTCTTTATCCTCAGTATCTGAAACATGTCTGTAACCTCCACAAGGCGGTACAAAGAACTCGGCTCATTTTGATGTCAATCGGCTTCTTCTCCTTTTTTTTTTTTCCTTCTTTCATTTATTTTTTTCTTTTCTTTCCCCTCTTCTCTTTCTTTTCTTTCTCACGATTTCACCTCACCCGCAGCCCCTTCTCTCGTTCAAGGGAGAGGCGGCACAGCAGAGGCGCAGTTACGTGAGGAGAGAGGCCGTGGAAGGAAATATTTTTAACTTTTTTTTTGTATTTTATTCCCTGCAATTTTTGTATTATAAATAATTCCTTTGCTAAGGTTTAGACTATTACGTGAAAGGTTCTATAGAATATGAGACCAACTAATATTAGATATAAAAAATAAAATATTAACAAAACATTTTGGGTGGAGTAAGGATATTTTATTCCTTCATTCAAAAGAGAGTTTAATTTGATTAAGATATTAGAGGATCTATTCATTTAAATCTTCTTGAATAGTCCACAATTATACCTATACAATCAAATATATTTCTTACCTTATAAGAAGCATTTTTAAGTACAAAACCAGAATCATAATACTTATTTTTCGACTCAAAAGGACTGTAATACTCAAAACGAACTCAGCTTCAAATAGATCGATTAAGGATTAGGGGAGAGGCAACCCTTTATATTTGTGATTGCTATTATTGTACACTAAATCGAGTATTAAGTTATTATTATTAGACATGCTGCTATGACTACAAATACTTATGCTAAGTAGTATTTTAAGCGTTTTAGGTGAATCAATTTTTTTATTTTTCAATAAAACTGCCATGTAAAAATGCAAATACTTATGCTAAGTAGTATATTCTACTCATGAGATTTTTGTTTCTCTTTTTGACAGCAAAGCTCAGCAAGGAGAAAATTGACCGATATCATAAAATATGATGATGGAGAAGTATAGTTTATCTTTTCATCAATTAAAAGAAAATTGATTGAAAAAATCAAGATGTTAAAACATTTGTTCAAAAGAAAAGAAAAAGCAACAACGAACGAATCTGTGAAAAATTATCCAATTTCAGCGTCGATCATAAGAGTGAAATATAATAATATGTAGAAACAAGTCTACTAATTACAAAGAAAAAGATATGTGAGTTGGAAACTAGAAAATATGAGCATATGCATGCACGATAAGAACTTCACAATACCACAGAGGCAATACTTTTTTTAGATCATCACCAATCTTATACTCTCAAGCATAAAAAATGGGGCTAAGATGTAAAAGAACAAGAGGAAAGATGATGGTACATATATATATATAATTCATAACTTGAACTAAAATTTCATATTAATTAAATACCTAAAATTTATCTAAATTAGTATATTTTTCAAAAACCTCCTCTGCATATAATTTAAAATCAATAAGAAAAAAAAAAAAACAACTAAAACTAACGTTGTCATCTCCGGTTTTTAATATTATGGAATGTAATATCCTAGAATTGGTAACTTCTAGTATCCAAAATTTTCTAGCCAAGAACATAAATCAGTAGAAGCTTGCTCATGAAAACTTTACTAGATAATTTATCAAGCTTCATAACTTGTCCCTCTTCAATAATATTAACTTCACTCTATCACACGTTCAAATTACAGATAGTATTATTAAACAAACCACTTAGAAATACAGTATTTCTTTCTTATTTATGCAAATTGAATATCTTTAATATTCATGTTTTCACTTAAAAGGGAGTATTGAAAATGATATTATATCTATCAAAAATCAAGCAAATTGAAATAATGGTTCCTCTAAATTGATGAAGATAATATTCTCTAGCCGTGATGTAAATACACACACACACACAACATACGATCAATATTCTCTAGGCATCATAAGATCAATACAGTGCGAATGTAACTTGTAAAAATTAGAAAGTTGGTAATTCTCCTCGACGATTCAGGGAAAGAATGTTAAAAGAGTTCGATGAAGGTGGGAGCATATCTCCTTTATCTCAGTATGAGATGACATCTGCATGGCTGTTTAAGCTCTTCGAGACATTGACATCCTAGAATTAGGGTAAGAAAGATGAGATTTGTATGCCTATTTAAAGCTGATCGGGACTACGAGCCATTCGCATCACAAGGTTTGGGAAATAGAACAGCGCAAGCGTTTCTATTTAATCCTTGGGAGTACTGCAAGGAGCTTCTTCAAGCTGTAGCCATGCCGGAACAGATAAAAGCCTTGAAGGTGAGAGTGGAGAGCTCGAAGCTCGTCAAGCCTTCGTATAAAGGGGAACCGCCTTGCGCCGATCTCTGCATTCCCCTCAGCGTCTTCGATAAGATCAGTTACGACGTCCACGTGGCCGTCATCTACGCCTTCCGGCCGCCGACGCCGTCGAACTCCGACATCGAGAAGGGCCTCGCCACGGCGCTGTCCGAGTACCGAGAATGGCCTGGCTGGCTGCACGAGAACGACCGGGGTGAGCCCGTCATCCTCCTCAATGACGCCGGGATTCGCTTCGTCGAGGCGTCGTCGGACGCCGTGCTCGACCGGACGGCCCCTCTCGAGCCGTCACCGGCCTTGCTCTCGCTACATCCGTTCGTCAAAGGGGTGGAGGAGCTGTTGCAAGTGCAGCTGACGAGGTTCGCGTGTGGAACGCTGGTGGTGGGCTTCACGACGAATCACCTGGTCGCCGATGGACACGCCGTCAGCAATTTCCTCGTGGCATGGGGCAAGGCAACACGGGGCCTTCCGATGGATCCCCGCCCCTTGCATGACCGCGGCACCTTCATCCCCCGCAATCCACCTTGCGTCGAGTTCGAGCACCGCGGGGTGGAGTTCAAGCCCAAGAACGCGCCCGACACCGAGGACGTCCCTCTGGCGGCCGACATAGTCATCCACAAGGCGCACTTCACCAAAGAATTCCTGGAGAGTCTCAAGGCCAAGGCCTCGGTCGGGGCCGACCGGCGCTACAGCTCGTTCGAGAGCTTGGTGGCACACTTATGGCGAGTGGTGACCAAGGCCCGGGGGCTAGACGAGCGCATCACCTGCAACGTCCGCATCTCCGTGGACGGTCGCGCGAGGCTGAGGCCCCGCGTGCCGGACGAATACTTCGGCAACCTGGTGCTGTGGGCGTTTCCCTGCGCCAAGGCGGGGGACCTCGTCAACAGGCCACTGCAGTTCACGGCAGCAATCGTCCACGATGGGATCGCGAGGTTGGACGACGGATATTTCAGATCGTTCATAGATTTCGCGAGCTCGGAGAAGGTGAAGGAGGAGGACCTGGAGAAGACGGCCGAAGTGAACGAGAGGGTGACGAGCCCAAACTTGGAGGCGCACGGTTGGTTGAGGTTCCCGTTCCGTGACCTCGATTTTGGTGGTGGGAATCCCTTCTTGTTCATGCCATCCTACTTTCCCGTGGAAGGGATGCTCTTCTTCTTACCATCTTCCATCGGAGGCGGAAGCATCGACGTTTACGTGACTTTGTTAAGCCACAGCATGGATTCATTCAAGCAGCTGTGTCATCTACTCGACTAGCTTAGCCAGCTTCCTTCGTCTGTTGTTGTTGATTATGTTACAATCTGATGCCCAGATTCAATTCATAATGGATTTTAGTGAAGCTCACAGCTCAGAATATCACTTATATTAACCTAAAACCTAGATTAGATGATTAGGATTGAGATTAAGAGAGCAACGGCGGCTGAAAACGTGGGAGAGAAAAAAAAGCAGATTGCAGATTGACAGTAGAGGCCAGAAAATAAGAGATCCAGGAAAGGGAAGAAGACAAGGGCAGGAAAAGACTATTCTCAATCATTCAAATCTCAGGTTAGATCAGTTTACAGTGGATTCTTACTATGATCTCTTGGGAAGGTTTTGGATATTGTGCTTAGGATTATAGTCCTTGTATCCCTGAGATTCTCTTGTGGCTATTGCTTTGGGCTTGGGCAAGAAGCCTGAGATCTGTATATTCAATAGTGGATTTTCTCTGGCTTGTCCCGTGATTTTTACCCTTCGAGCAGAAGGGGTTTTTCACGTAAATCTTGGTGTTCATCTGATTGTGATTTCTGTTTGATTCCGCTGTGTGTGACGGTCTGCTAGTATTTGTTCATATACAAAATTGATTCCTGTTTTATTCCCATCAAGGATAACCTATTACAACATAAAAAAGAGGTGAAACAGTGACACCGACTAATGACACTCTTATTTCGCTGCAAAAAGCTAAATATCTGATTAAATATTTCCATCCCTTTGTTCAAAATATTTACAGTGCGGAGTGTGTCTATTTTGACCCATATATCGGAGTATTCATTCTTCTAAGAAGTTGTTAAATTTACTGTAATATCTCATAATTCTGTTGAGAAAAAAATATTTACCTTAATCATAGTTTACCATGCAACACTACATTCATAAAAAAAGAGATAACATGAGCCTCGATCAATAATTGAGCCATATCAACCAAATATAAAAAATTAAAAACTATTCAATACTAGAATATTCTTATGGCTTAAGTCCTGTCTATCAAGTCATAGTAACTGAGGTCAACTATTATTTATTAATAGCTTTTAATCTATTGATAATATTCGTAAGATTAATATACATATCACCAACAAATTCACTTAATTTTATTTAAAATAACTCATAATTATGAAAAAAAAATATTTTATATCTCTTTACTCTATTATGTGTATCTTTAAGGATATGTCATATATCATATGTGGTGTCATGAGGGGAGGCTTGATTAAATTTATTTTTATCTAAACCATAAATAAAGTATTCATAGTATTAACATATAAAAAATATTTTTTTTAAATCATCCTATTCATCTGTTTAAAAGATTTTTAAAAATCAAAATCAATAGCTTTCTATAAATCACAAAGATTTATATTCTAATTTTCTAATATTAGTAGCTCGTCTTATTGAATATAGGAGGAAGCATGATGGAGTAACTTTCTTAATTGTATAAAAAAATTATTAGATCTCCGTTAGGTGATAATCTAACAGAGAGAATTTTGTTTTGATAGCAATTGATAGAATGTGATACCACCTTTCAAATTCAATCTAGAGAAACATATACTGGAAATACAATTATCTAAATTTGAGTATGACTAAGATCTGCAAATAAAGTAAATAGTAATAAGTATACAATCATAAAAGTCACAAGCATGATAAGAAATACATACTAATAAAAAGTGGCTCGGTCTTTATAACTTATATGCACTCGTGGTTCCTCTGCACTTGATATCACTCGCTTTGACTATCGATCTTATTTCTACCGAGTGAAGATCAACAACCTCTTATAAATATTTCTTTTTTTTTTTAGGTTTAGAAGAGAACCTTCGTGATCACTCCTTTATAAGAAATCTCTCACTTCTAATATTTAGTATCATAAATATACTAAGAGAAATAAAAAGACTCAAACAATCCTTAAAGAGAGAACAATACTACTCAAACAATCCTTAAAGAGAGAACAATACTACTCAAACAATCCTTAAAGAGAGAACAATACTTCACAATCTTAGGAATAAATGCTCCATCAACTAAATTCAAGTGAGGTATTTATAACCCCAAAGAACTTTTAAAAGAAAGTCAAAATTTAAAATTTTGATATTTTCGGATATGAACGATACTATGATTCACTTTGAATGATGCTACAATCATATTTTTTTGAAATAAAAAAAAAATACTAAACTCTCATGGTATTACTATCATAGTTTTTATACAAAGCCATGATACTATATACTTTGATATTACTACTATCCTTATTCTTTATATGAGATCGTAAAACTCGACTTTGGTAATACTACCACTATCATACGTAGTAATATTATTGACCTAAGTAGTTTAGGTCATGTACGTAGCTTTCTAATAACCCAAATTTAGCCCAAGTTCATGCTCAATAGCTATCATGATACATGAGCTATGTTTTAGCTCAATACTAATTGAAATTGACCCAAAGTTACATCGACCAAGATCTTGAATTATCAATCACTTATCTAGCATATTGTCAAAGCTTTTGACATATTGTCTACTATTCCGACATGTTGTCTTGATATCTCGGCACTTTATCCAAATCTCCGATACATTGTCCTATCTTTTAGCATGTTAACTTCACCACGATATCTAATCTTTTGCTATAATATCTAATCCTTCGAGTATAATATTTGAACCTTTAATATGAAGCTTATTCTTCGACATAGTGACTAATCCTCTGGCTCAATGTTTAATTTTTAGCATGATAATCTTTTAGTATAATATCATACTTCTAGCTTAATGTTTGGCCATTTGGTAGTCCGAGTCCACGAGTAAAGTATTTTCAATATTACTTATCTCAAAAATATTAGTTTATTAAACTTATTAATTGATTTCTTCATCAAAATATGAAATTAGCAATCTCCTCTTTTTTGTATGATAATAACCGATTGATGATGGGGTTTTAACAAGACTCTCTTGTCCATATATCAATTAAAATATTATGTTAAACTTGAACTCAAATGATTATATATCTTTTTTTTAAGCTAAAAAAATTAATTTTACTAATATTATGATTCAGTTATTCAATCCCAAATATTGATATTCAATCCAGCTTCAAATTTTAGGTTATAATCATAATCATTTCAAGTTTTAAATCTCAACCATTATGAATGTGTAATGCTAATAAAAAATTAAATATAAGTTAATGATTTACATGAATCAAACATGAGTCATATGATCATAAAAAAATAATAATAAGACATCATGATTCTTCATATTCATACATCAGTCACCATTTCTCTCCCTTTGTTATCAATAAAGTCAAATAAAAATTAGGCATGAGTTACTATTTCTCTTTATTTGTCAACAACAAAAAAAAAAGTTATTACTTATCCTCCTTTGTCCTCAATAAAAAGAATTAAGCATATCAATAATTCAATTTTGTGAAAATAAAAAAATTAATTTAATATCATGGCACATGAAAGGATCCAATATTATATCATTAAAGATAAGTTATAGTCATGGACACCGAACAAATTAAAAAAAAAAAAAATCTAGTATAGATCATGATTCATTTGGATAAATCTTCCTCATAAACATTATCAAAAATAATAAATCATATGAGAAGTAATAGCAAAATCTCTTTAATTATATGTTTGAAATATTTAAAAAAATTAATTCTATTAATAAAATCAAATTAAATCTCACTTAGAGATTAGTAAAAATATCAATAAATTGATGCTTCACATAAATAATCTCTAGAGATATAGAATAAAATTCTTTATCAAATAAATTACACTAGTACTATCATATTTTTATAAAACAGTTAATAATCTTTCGAAGTGTGTTTCATCTTAAAAGAATTTTAAGATGGCCTCAAAGATTAATATATACATACCCTATGAAATTTAGGTCCCGTGACTCCGTAGTGCTTGTTTTCAGTCTCTCTATTAAGTTCGTATATTATGCGCAGCATCCCAGTGATGTTTTCATCTCCGAAATAAACGTTCACGTCGATGATGTCGTCAACAGATCCCGTATGCCACTCGTTCTCTTCTTCCCCTCCCCATGCAGTGACCTTGATCACTCCCTCGCGCCATGTTGAGACACTGGTCGGCACCCATACATGAAGAACACAGAGATATGATCGAACACTTCGATGAAGCATGTATGCCGAAGGCTGCAAATGATGAAACCCGTAACCCAAATAAATAAGCAAGTCTTTAGTAAAAGGAAAGACGAAACCGGAAGCCGAGAGCCTCTCACCATTGGCAGTATACGGTGCTCCCTTTACACAAGAAATTATTGCAGGTGTGCAAGACACTTGGAGGAGAAGGGCAAGAGATGGGGTACTACTTGTAGACCAGCTAGCCTTAGGGCTGAGATGAGTTGGGGAGGAGGAAGATAGTTGGTCAATGTAGGTAAAGCAAATGTTGCCGACTCCGACTGCTCGATCTCTTTGGTGGACACATCTCCTCCCTGTGTCGTTGTGGACATGGAGATTGTTTTCATGGTTACTGCGCGTATTATCATTTAAAGAAAGACGTGTGCATGCATGGCGTTGGAGGAAAGGTGGAGGGAGGTACGTAACGATGCCTGCCCTTAGAATTTATTGGCTGAGAGGATGAACCCCATTTCCATATGCTGCTGCCCGCGTCGGGCTTAAAACTTTTTAACTTCGTCTTCTCCTTGTCTTCAGAACAACGTTCCAAACCCTAACATAGTAAAGGGTTGGCTCTTTCATCGACATACTTTTGCTTCGGCCAATGCTTCCATGTGGATGAGAAAGGAATGCACACTCTTACAAAGAAAATTGTAGTTTATGCTAATAAAAATATAATCGGCTCGTACTAAACTCCACGAACCTTTATGTTCGATATTTTCTTTTGCCATTTGCTCTCTTGGAGTAGTGTTGTCGATGCCGTTGTGGTGTCCAAGGAAATGGATGATAAAAAAACCCGAAATATAATGTCACTTCGTTGGAAAATAAACATAACTTACTATCCATCACTTCTTAATCAAAAGATTCAACAAGAATAAGTGATGCAGATTGAAAGAAGCATGGATCAAAAAATATTTTCTCATTAGGGGACACAAAAGTAGATAAGATAGAGAGATATTATTAAGATTGGTAAGTATTTTAAAATCTTTGAAACTATGTTCCCATGGGATAAGGAATCCTAATGTAAGAAAATAATTTTCATAAACAAAACCTTTGTAACTAGAGTTTGGTTCCTTTATGAATATATTATATATCTCTGGGTCTTGATTGAGGGAGAGCACGATGTAAAAAATATTTGGGTGCTCTTGGTTATCCTCTGCGTCCTCTAGAGAAAGTTATCCCATAGGACTTTTATAAAAAAATGCGAGAAATAATATAATTTTTTAGAATTTATGTAAAAGGATATATAAGAAGATGGGTCGTGTAACTATTGTTACATGATAACAAATTTATTTTTTTTCAATAGATATCGGTAAAAACCTATAAAAAAAAATGTTAATTTTATGTCGATTTCTGTTCTTTTAATTATTGATTTTTGATAGATTTCTCTATTTAATTTTTAAATTTTCTCCTTCCCAATATAGACTTAGAGGAAGTGTCATAACACATACAGGTAAGTCTATCAATCATAACCATAAGCACAATACATGTAATGCCACAAACCTAGCAAAAATTCAAAGATTGGTATATAATGCCATAATTCCTATAAGTTTCCTCACAAATCCATTGAACATAACTCAATCAAATATCTCAAAATATATCAACTCTCAAATACAAAATAGGTTCGAATGACATCAACCCAAATATTTATTATATTTACAAGTCTCAAGAGTTTAAAATAATAAAAATAACACAATTTATTTCCTTCAACGACACCAATCATAATATACTCCTCGTGATTTTAAAAAAATTAATAATATAGGTATGAACAAACACAACTCATACTTAACCCGTATGGGAACACATTTATCTATTGCCATGGTCCAAAAGAAACTAGTTTATGAATTTATGATCAATATATAACTCCTTTTAACATGGTCCAGATTATATCCAAATTGATTAAATAATAAAAAAATTATTTAATATCAACATATCTTTTCCATGAATCCATCTTTATCTATAATTTCAAATAAATAACATTTAAAGCTATAATAATAAGATTTTTTATTTAAATAAATCCATATAAAAATAGATAAAAAAAAAGATAAAACTCAATCTACACTTCCAAATCATATAACTTTGATTTGAAACCAAGCTAAACAAGGTTATCAAACACTTACCTTGATTATTTGAACTAACATGAAAAATAATCAATATTTTTTTCTTAAATCATTCAAATAACATAAATCAATATCATGATCATTTCTTTCTTTCCTCAATAATAATTATTTATTTTTATTTATTTTTTATTTTTTAAGATCATATCACATTCAATGATTTAATATTTATTGATCTACATGACTATCTATTTTTTATTAATAGGATATGATAGGAATTCATTGAGTCATTATATATTAACCCCTATATGGTTAACATTCCAATCCCTATACTTTAAAAAGTAGCATTGGGGTCCCTACAATTACGAAAGTAAAACATTTAAGTCCAATTCTTCCTATGTCGTTAACTTCTTCAATAGGAAAAATCACATATGCTATCACATGTAAAAAGAGCACAAATGAAAAAAGATAAAAAATATATAATTTTATTATTTTTAAATTATTAAAACTATATCATCTTCTCGCCCTAATCAATTTTCTTTTCTCTCCTCTTTCCAACCTACTTCCTACTTGCCCACAACACCCGCTCGATTGCCACACCATGGTCGCTCGTCGTTAGTGGTGAGGGTGAGGTAGGCGGTGGTGGTGCTATCATGGTTGGTGAGATATTCTGGATGAACCTGTTATTGTTGAAGAAGAGCACCTCAATGTCATGAACATAAATATAAATAGGGTGATCGATGTAATGCTCATGTATGTCCATGTCTTCTAATCTTTGTTTATGCTTTGTACAGTAATTAGCGGGCTAGTAGTAGGCTCGGCACCCCTAGTTTGGTCAACTTTCATGGCTATTTTTGGCTTGTAAATGAGAGTTGTGTCATGTGGACACTTGTGGGGACTTCGGTGTTGGGAAACCTCAGCGGGAGTATCACATGTGCAGCGGAAGATCAAAATAAAACCAGTTTCTCACGTAGATCAAAATTATCGTGCAAAGATTGATACGCAAAAAAAGTCACAAAAAATGAAAACCGCATCAAAGTGAGAGATTGTTTAAATAGGAAGATCGTATATCCTTATTTTTTTTATATTCGGATGGAGAGAATGAAGGAGGTCAAACGTCCTCTTCTCTAGCGGTATCCACATGATGGATTGTTGCAATAATACTCCTCAAATCGTAGCTCCAAGTATCACAACTCTTGCGCAAAGGGAGGAAGGAGAATTGGAAGGGGCGGTCAAAGGTGCAGCCTATCATCTATATACCTCCCCTTCTATTTATAGAGAGCCACCCATATAACCCTAATGGATCATACCTTAGTGGGTGTTGAATCTCCATCCAATTATCCACTAACCTTAGATTATTAGATCTCTATCTAATAATCTCCTTTGGCCTCTAAGTGAGCCTCGTACAAGGAACCCATTAATGTAGAGTCCCATCTAATGAGAATAGGGCGAATTGGATAACTCATATCCAATCTTCTATTCACTGAAGTATCTACCATATGTGTGTGATCCTCTAGGCTCAATACTGAGCTGGTCGTGAGTCGTACCCACCAGAACTCCTTCTAACTCAGTGAATTATTATCTCATAATAATTCAGTCAACTTATCGACTATGAACGTACTAGGCTACTACGCTATAGTCTCCAAACGGTATATGAGATCTTATCCATTGGATCTATCTGTTCTCAGATACCATGTATCTATAAGCCTTCATCTATCTAATATCCTAGAGACCATATACCAGCTATAGTACTGTCAGGCTACATACAGAATCTGTCTAAGTCTCGCTCTAATTGGATTCTCCCAGAGAACTCTTTCAATCTGACTAATCTGATCATGAATTTACTTGAGTGAGAGCATACAAGATATTTCTCTTATGATATCGAGAGCGGATGATCCTCTATTGACACTCAATAACCTTTGTAAGGTTGGCTACCAATCCCGATAATCGATTGTACCAAATCTGAAACTTTCCAAATCTGTAAGTCCAATGTCAAAGAGATGAGTACTCAAACAAGGCATCTTTGGTATCTCAATCTAAAGACCAAATATACCACTAGGACCATGGAATCGTTGTCTAACGTCAAGTATCATTAACCATATAATATTTTGTAAGCGGATCAATCAATGAACTTATTCTCCAATGAGCACTTGTACTGTATCCTTAGTGTCTCGACACAAGTAGCTATGAGACCAGTCGCCTCCATCATACGGACATGTATACAACACACCGGTCTATCCGATTATCTCGATGTCCCTCTTGAACAACATATGACTGAGATTATTTAGGATCTATGTTTAAAAGGTAAATCAGTCTCATTATCGTGATTTCATCATGATACAATTCCTATTGCATAGAACCAAAGACATTATATATATATATATATATATATATATATATATATATATATATATTCAATAGATAATATAATATAAGAATATATCAATAATAATAATGATGCAAAGAGATTGTGCATCGTATCACACGTGCTATCACTCATGTAATTAGCTTAAAGGGTACTTATAACTAGCATTCGATCTGTAATGGATCATGATCCTTTGTGTGCGACCATTCAGAGCTTATGAAGTCCATGTTTGAAATTTGCATTAGCTATAAAGTGTTTGCTGAAATGGTTGCTTGTGAATCTAATGTGAAATACTCTCTCTAACCCATTTTCTCTTTTGTAGGTCCTAAGGGACCATAGGAAGTTTTTGGTGAGGTTGACCTTTGTAAACGGACACGCAAATGTGTTGCACAACTGAGGCAAAACCAGCTAAGTTCATGACATATGATATCAGAATAGGATAAGCACATGTAGAAACACTTGACATGCAAACGTGGAGGACCTAGTTAGGGCTGGATAGAGGGCCACTGGCATGTGTAACCGTTTGTGGAAAACATACATTGAGATATAGGGAAAGGAGTCATTCAGAGGAGTGTGCATCTAAGATTGACATTCAAAGGAATGACCAACCCTTTGCGCGAGAGGCACCACGAGGACAAGTAAGCTACGAAGAATATGTAGCACATAAAGGTTGGGATGGTTTGTAATATCCCTTATTTTAAAAATATTTATAATGATCTATTTTAAATTATTAATGAGGGTTTGTTTAATAATAGATTATTTATAATGACCTATTTATAAATATAATAATTTATTTAAAAGCTTATTGTTAGAGACCTAAATGTAAAACTTAAAAGTTTGATATAAATTATGTAAGATTCAAATTAAGTTATAAAAAGAAAAAGGTGATGACATATGTCATTACCTAGTTAAAAGTTGTGCCACTTATGTATGTGCTTAGGTGACACATGTGCACATTACATGCATGCTTGCCACCTACAACCCATATATTAGCTTAAACAATAACAATTAGAGAATAAAGGGTTTTGGCTGCAACGTGAACTTGAGGAGAAGAATAAGAAGAAAGAAGAAGCGAAGGAAAGAAGAAGAAAAAAATTTGGGGTTTTGAGATTGTGATCTAATCCACACCTTTGGGATCAAAATATTTAAAGGCAAGTATTCTATCTTTCTCCTATTGAAATTTATCTTTGTTTTTATCTTGATTTATGAAGAAAATTCTGAATAAATCTGAAATCTTTTTGTTGGCTGCCTAAGTGTGAATCTGTAATAATTTTAAGATTATGACATGTCTACTTTATTCTTGCTGTAACTTTTAGTATAAACCTTTGATTTAGACAAAACTTTTTTCAAAAAATAGATTTATATATATTTCTTTTAAACCTAAGTTTGAAGAATTTGGAGTTCAATTTCTAGCCCAAATATTTATTTTAATTGAGCATATGACCTTTCATCACTATATTGCTTATATCTTCAGTTATTAATTTATGTAAAACTTATATTTGTTATAAACTACACTCATAGATCTTTCATTTAACACTAGGATTGAAAGATTTGGAGTCCAAATGACTATCTAAATTTCTATTTTGTTAGACCTTATAGATTTTGTAAAATAGGGATCATAATTTCTGACCTTTAGTTGCGAAATCATCAATAACTCTTTGTAAAAACCTTCAATTTGTATGAAACTAATTTTATTTGAAACTATATTGATTTAGCTTTTCATCAACACTTTTTTGAATAATTTGGAGCATGTTTGACTATCTAAATAACTTTCTAATTTGCCTTCTAAATTCTGCCGGAATAGGGATCATATTGATTTTGCCTTTATTTGCTTATTTCATTTCAAACCAGAATTCTATGCTCTTGTCCTTGATTCCTTTACACATCGATATATATTAAGTATTAATTGATTTCTAACTCATATTATTTTATATGGTGTATGCATGATTCATTGTTCCGCATGTGCTTCCATTATATGCCAAATTCATTACTCATGTCCCTTTGTACTATGGTATTTGTGGCATAATGTGAACCTTTGCTAGAAATAGTAAAGGAGTTCTATTTAGAGCCCGCGATGCTCTGCCAGTCCCCTATGACTTCACCCAGACGTGGGTGGATGGAGCTCCCACACGTGGAAGACTTATTTTTGGCGATCATTCAGCGATGGATGATCCATATTATGTTTATGGTCCCACTTCACCCTCTATGTCTTTGATATGATATCCAAAGTATTACTTATGAGTTTGTTTGTGTGCTTTGGATAATAATAAAATGAATATTATGTCTGATGTGATACTCGAGCTTTTGTTCCTTGTTCATTTAATAAGCTTTGAGATTATTCATATACCATTGATATGCTTCGGAAATATGTTCTATGTAACTTTGATATGTTCCGAAATATTTCATTTGTTATTGGTATATTCTAAAATATTTTATATATCTTTGACATGCTCCTAAATGTTTCGAATGCCATTGTTATATTCTGAAATATTTCATTTGCTATTGATATATTTCGAAACATTTCATATATCATTGATAAGTTCCGAAATGTCCTATACCTCTTAGATATGCTCTGAAATATTTCGTATTCTTATTGATATGCTTCGAAAGATTTATTTGCCATTGATATGTTGCTTGATATTCTTACACCCATGATATATATCCAACTTCAAATGTGATATATGAGCTTAAGTTTAATATTTGTTCACTTGATATGTTCCGAAGTATTTGATGTGTTATTGATATGCTCCTAAAACTTCATATGTCATTGATATATACCATAATGTTTCTAATTGTCATATATGCTCTAATTACCTTCCCAAATTTTTATGGATTTAAGTATGCTTCGAACGAGATGAACCTTGTGGTTTTAAAACTGATTTGATGCTATATATGAAAAATTTTGTACTCCCTACCTTGCATTCTTATATCAGGTTCAATTTGTAAACACATTTCCTTGTCTTAAACCTGCTTGATACTTACTGGGCTTTTTAGCTCACTCTGTTGCTATATAAATTTTACAAGTTAGCTTGCTACTTATAGAAAAAGTTAAAACTGAGCTGAGATAGTGGAAAACTATATAGATTTTGGGCAAGTATTGTTGGAAAATGTTGTATAAGAATATTTTATATGTAATAAAATATTATAGATAAATATGAATTGATGTATCTTGTAAAAAGGTTAGAGTACCTAATGGGTTTACGCCTCTCGAATGTGGGGGCATGAGAGAGATGATATCAGAGCATGAATTGAGGATTACTAATATTTGATATGTTTGATGTGCAAAATATATTGAAGTTTTATTAATTATATAGTGATGGATGAAGTTAGACAAATTTAGAGGGCTAATTTTTTTCTTTAGCGGGGGTGGGGGGGGGGGGGGGGGGGGAGTGTAATGTTTCTCATTTACAAAATATTTGTAATAATTTATTTTAAATTATTAATGAGGATTTATTTAATAGTAGATTATTTGTAAGGACCTATTTCTAAATATGAGAATTTATTTAAAAGGTTATTGTTAGGGACCTAAATATAAAACTTAAAAGTTTGATATGAATTATGTAAGATTCAAATTAAGTTATAAAAAGAAAAGGATGATGACATGTATCATTACCTAGTTAAAAGTGGGGCCAACTTATGCATGTGCTTAAGTGACACATGTGTAACCCATATGTTTGCTTAAACAATTAACAATTAGAGAAGAAAGGGTTTTGGCTGCAACGTGAACTTGAGGAGGAGAAGAAGAAGAAGAAGAAGAAGAGAAGGAAAGAAGATAAAAAATGGGGGGTTTTGAGATTATGATCTAATCCATACCTTTTAAGATTAAAATATTTAAAGGTATTCTATCTTAAAATTCTAAACAAATCTGAAATCTTTTTGTTGGCTGCCTAAGTGTGAATCTGTAATAATTTAAGATTATAACATGTCTATCTTATTCTTATTGTAACTTTTAGTATAGACCTCTGATTATGACAAGACTTAGTTTTTTTCAAAAATAGATTTATATATCTTTCTTTTGAATAATTTGGAGTTCATTTGCTAGCCCAAACATTCATTTAAATTGAGCATATGAAATCTATAAAATAGAGTCTATAGCTCATGATCTTTCATCACTATATTGCTTATATCTTCTTGTTGGAGTTCCTGATTTATATAAAACTTGATTTGTTAGAAAATAGACTCATAGATCTTTCATTTGATACTAGGATCGAAAGATTGGAAGTCCAAATGACTATCAAATTTTCTATTTTGTTAGACCTTATGGATTCTGTAAAATATGAATCATAATTCCTGACCTTTGGTTGCGGGATCATCGATAACTCTTTGTAGAGACCTTCAATTTATATAAAACTTATTTTATTTAAAATTATATTGATTTAGCTTTTCATCTTTTTGAGTAATTATGGAGCATGTTTGACCATCTAAATAACTTTGTAATTTACCTTCTGAATTCTATCGGAATAGGGATCATATTGATTTTGCCTCTATTTGCTTATTTCATTTCAAACCAAAATTCTATGCTCTTATCCTTGATTCCTTTACACATTGATATATGTTAAGTATTAATTGATTTCTACCTCATATTATTTCATATGGTGCATGTATGATTCATTATTCCACATGTGCTTCTGTTATATGTCAAATTCATTACTCATGTCCCTTTGTACTTTGATGTTTGTGGGATAATATGAACCTTTGTCAGAAATGGTAAAGGGGTTATGTGTAGAGCCTGTAATGCTCTGTCGGGCCCCTATGATTTCACTCAGACGTGGGTGGATGGAGCTCCCAAACGTGGGAGACTTATGTTTGGCGGTCATTCAGTGATGGATAATCCACATTATGTTTATGGTCCCACTTCACCCTCTATATCTTTGATATGATATCCAAAGTATAGCTTATGAGTTTGTTTGTGCACTTTGGATAAGAATAAAATGAATGTTATGTCTGATGTGATACTCGAGCTTCTGTTCCTTACTTGTTCATTTGATAAACTTTGAGATTATTCATACACCATTGATATGCTTTGAAAATATGTCATAGTATCTTTGATATGTTCCAAAATATTTTATTTATTATTGGTATATTCTGAAATATTTCATATATCTTTGACATGTTCCTAAATGTTTCGAATGCCATTGTTATGTTTTGAAATATTTCATTTGCTTTTGATATATTCTGAAATATTTCACACATCATTGATATGTTCAGAAATCTCCTATACCTCTTTGATATGCTCTGAAATGTTTTGCATTCTCATTGATATGCTTTGACAGATTTTGTTTGCCATTGATATGCTGCTTGACATAAAATGCATCCAACTTCAAATGTGACATATAAGCTTAAGTTTGATATTTGTTTACTTGACATGCTCAGAAGTATTTAATGTATTATTGATATGCTCCTAAAACTTCATATGTCATTTATATATACCAAAATGCTTCTGATTGCCATATATGCTTTAATTACCTTCCCAAATTGTTATGAATTTAAGTATGGTTCGAACGAGATGAACCTTATGGTTTTAAAAATGATTTGATGCTATATGTGAAAACTTTTGTACTCCCTACCTTGTATTATTATATCAGATTCAATTTGTAAATACTTTTCCTTATCTTGAACCTGTTTGATACTTGCTGGGTTTTTTAGCTTACTTTATTGCTATATAAATTTTATAGGTTTACTTACAGAAAAAGTTAGAACTGAGCTGAGACCGTGGAAAGCTATGTTGATTTTGAGCGAGTCTTGTTGGGAAATATTGTATAAGAATATTTTGTATGTAATGAAATATTATAAATAAATATGAACTGATGTATATTGTAAAAAAGTTAGAATACCTCTCAGTGTAGAATCTTTAAATGCTAAATTTTATAATCATGTGAAGTGATGGAAAATGATTGGTTCTACATTAATATAGATTTTTGAGACTGATAGTTTTATAAGTGTGGTTAATATTTTTTGTTAAGTTAACTTTAGATTTTATGGATTATCGAGTGATGTGTAAGATTTATAAAATGCACAGGTTTTATAAATGAATGTGAATGATCTCTGAAAATGTTTAATCAATATCCACAATGTTAGTTTGGATCCTGAGCTCGGATTGTCAATGAATTTTAATGTATTTTTATTTATGATAGGTTCACGCCTCTCGAATATGGGGGCGTAACAGAGATGGTATTAGAGCATGAATTGAGGATTACTGATATTTGATATGTTTGATATGCAAAGTATATTGAGGCTTTATTAATTATATAGTGATGGATGAAAGTATGATAAATTTAGAGGACTAATTTTTTTCTTTAAGGGGGGAGGGGGGGTGGGGGAGTGTAATATCCCTCATTTTCAAAATATTTGTAATGATCTATTTTAAATTATTAATCAGAATTTATTTAATAATAGATTATTTGTAAGGACCTATTTATAAATATGAGAATTTGTTTAAAAACTTATTGTTAGGGACCTAATTATAAAACTTAAAAGTTTGATATGAATTATGTAAGATTCAAATTAAGTTGTAAAAAGAAAAGGATGATGACATGTGTCATTACATAGTTAAAAGTGGTACCACTTATGCATGTGCTTAGGTGACACATGTGCACCTTACATGCATGCTTGCCACTTACAACTCATATGTAGGTTAAACAATTAACAATTAGAAAAGAAATGGTTTTGGCTGCAACATAAACATGAGGAGAAGAAGAAGAAGAGAATGAAAGAAGAAGAAAAAAAATTGGGCTTTTGAGATTGTGATCTAATCCACACCTTTGGGATCAAAATATTTAAAGGCAAATATTCTATCCTCCTCCTACCGAAATTTATCTTTGTTTTTACCTTGATTTATGAAGAAAATTTTGAACAAATCCGAAATCTTTTTATTGGCTATCTAAGTGTGAATCTGTAATAATTTCAAGATTATGACCTGTCTGCATTTTTCTTGTTGTAACTTTTTGTACATGCCTCTGATTTAGACAAAACTAAGTTTCTTTAAAAATAGATTCCCATATCTTTTTTTTGAACCTGAGGAATTTGGAGTCTATTTACTAGCCCAAACATTTATTTCAATTGAGCATATGAAATCTGTAAAATAGAGTCTGTAGCTTCTGACCTTTTATCACTATATTATTTATATCTTCCTGTTGGAGTTCCTGATTTATGTAAAACTTGATTTGTTAGAAAATAGGCTCATAGATCTTTCATTTGATATTAGGATTAAAAAATTTGGGGTCTAAATGACTATCAGAATTTCTATTTTGTTAGACCTTATGGATTTTATAAAATAGGGATCATAATTCTTGGCCTTTAGTTGCGAAATCATCAATAACTCTTTATAGAGACATTCAATTTGTATGAAACTTATTTCATTTTATTTAGCTTTTCATCAACACTTTTTTTGAGTAATTTGGGGTATGTTTGATCATCTAAATAACTTTATAATTTGCCTTTTGAATTATGTCGGAATAGGGATCGTATTGATTTTTCCTCTATTTGCTTATTTCATTTCAAACCAGAATTCTATGATCTTGTCCTTAATTCCTTTACACATTGATATATGTTAAGTATTAATTTATTTTTACCTCATATTATTTCATATGATGCATGTATGATTCATTGTTCCACATGTGCTTCCGTTATATGTCAAATTCATTGCTCATGTCCCTTTGTACTTTGGTATTTATGGGATAATGTGAACCTTTGCCAGAAATGGTAAAGAGAGTTTTGTTTAGAGCCCGACCCCCTAAGACTTCACTAAGACATGGGTGGATTTAGCTCCCAGATGTGAGAAACGTATGTTTGGTGGTCATTCAGCGATGGATGATCCACATTATATTTATGGTCCCACTTCACCCTCTATATCTTTGATATGATATCCAAAGTATTGCTTATGAGTTTGTTTGTGTGCTTTGGATAAGAATGAAATGAATATTATGTCTGATGTGATACCCGAGCTTATGTTCCTTGTTCATTTGATAAGCTTTGAGATTATTCATATACCATTAATATGCTTAGAAAATATATCATATGGATATGTTCCGAAATATTTCATTTGTTATTGGTATATTCCAAAATATTTCATATATCTTTGACATCCTCCTAAATGTTTCGAATGCTATTGTTATGTTTTAAATGTTTCATTTGCTATTGATATATTTCAAAATATTTTACACATCATTGATATGTTCTGAGATGTCCTATACCTCTTTGATATGCTTTGTAATGTTTCATATTCTCATTGATATGCTTCGAAAGATTTCGTTTGCCATTGATATGCTGCTTGACATTCTTACACCTATGATATGCATCCAACTTCAAATGTGACATACGAGCTTAAGTTTTATATTTGTTCACTTGACATGTTCAGAAGTATTTGATGTGTTATTGATATGCTCTTAAAACTTCATGTTATTGATATATACCAAAATGCTTCTGATTGCCATATATGCTCTAATTACCTTCTAAAACTGTTACAGATTTAAGTATGCATCGAACGAGATGAACCTTATGGTTTTAAAACTGATTTGATGCTATATGTGAAAACTTTTGTACTTCATACCTTATATTCTTATATCAGTTTCAATTTGTAAACATCTTCCCTTATCTTGAACCTGTTTGATACTTGCTGGGCTTTTTAGCTCACTCTGTTGCTATATAAATTTTACAGGTTAGCTTGTCACTTACAGAAAAAGTTAGAACTGAGCTGAGACAGTGGAAAGCTATGTAGATATTGGGCAAGTCTTGTTGGAAAATGTTGTATAAAAATATTTTGTATGTAATGAAATATTATAGATAAATATGAATTGATGTATCTTGTAAAAAGGTTAGAGAATACCTCTCAGTGTAGAATCTTTAAATGTTGAAGTTTTACAATCATATGAAGTGATGGAAAATGGTTGGTTTTGCATTAGTATAAATTTCTGAGACTGATGGTTTTATAAGTGTGGTTAATGTTTTTGGTTAACTTTGAGTTTTGTGGATTATCGAGTGATGTGTAAGATTTATAAAATGCACAGGTTTTATGAATGAATATAAATGATCTTTGAAAATGTTTAATTGGTATCCACAATGTTAGTTTGAATCTTGGGTTCGAATTGTCGATGAATTTTAATGTATTTTCGATTTATGATGGGTTCACACCTCTCGAATGCGAGGGCGTGACATGGTTGAGTTCGAACTACGGCTTGATGTTGGCAACCAAACTTAATAGTGCTTATGGCAAGTGGGGCGCTTGGTAAATTATGAGACCATGCAAAGTGGGATGGGTTGCACAACGATCGAAATAGTTATGGAAAAGCTCACAGATGTGAGGGGAATTGCTAACTCGAAGAATTCGATTCTCATGCAAGGGATTGTATGTAGATGATGTAGTGTTTGTGGTCATCCCACGATGACTGAAACTTGACCCCATGGAGCATTGAAACTTTCTCTTCGACATTAAAGGATACGTTTGTAGGAGACTGAAGAATGCAACAAATTCAACATATTGCTAGGCCTTGAAGGGAGCAGCAGGGGTTGTATTATCGAAGAGTCATAATCTAGCAAGTGTATTTACGAGGGCAGAATGATGTATAATTTGTTCAGCAAAGCAGAGTAGTCCAAGGGGATGGTGGTCTTCGAAACTTTCAGTGGGAAGAATGCGAAGAGAAAGTTGCTCCAACACGACAGATATCTATGAGAGATAAGTCATGATTTTCTAGAGGAAAAATCATGTGCAATAGATCGCACATGCTGAGGAGGAGTACCTCAAGACAACAACTCCACAAAACTCAATGAACCGAGCAAGCGACAAAGAGTCATCATATGATCTTGCATGAGGTAATGCATTGGTAGATGCATTGCGAGATCAAGTGGGGGAGCGACCTATAACAACATCAAACAAAGGCACACTTAGGGCCGATGTGAAAATCAAGCTCAATAGAGGTTGGAAGTCTCGCGGTTTTAGGGTCAGACTCGACTGGTCGGCACATCCGATCGGTAATGTCCCCCCATATCTATCCGAGGTGGAGTCCGTCCTGGTCGGCAGACTAAAGGAAATTCTTTTCTCTTCTTATGCAATTAAGGAAATGACCGAGCTTTAGCTGGTCGAGGTGAGTCTCGGCCCGACCTCTAGGTGTATTATTTCATTTATGCTTATTCTGAATCTCAGGGATGTTTTTCTAACCTGTGGATCGGGGTGTAGACCGGATGGATCTCGGCGATCTTCGTGGAATGCCCAGGGTGTCAGGGGGGAAGTTTCCCACAACGCGTTCAGCCGCATCAACTCAGGAGCCCGACGAGGGTCCACCGACCGAGGCTCCGAGGCCTTCATCAAAGAGGTCGTCCGACGCATCGGTTCAACCCGACGACCCTGCTCGAAGATATAAAAAAGGTGAAGATCTTATCAAGGAGGCACAAATCCCGCCATCGCGAAGGGGGGTCTCGGTCACATTCAAATGGCAAGGAGCCGACGATGTCCGTTGAAGAGCTCGAGGGGCAGGCGGAGTCTCCCGACGAGCTGGGACATCGGTCTTCGTTCGTCCAAAATCGATGAAGGACCTGTGCGGAACGAAGGTCCGCAAAGACGATGTGGGGTATTATGCCCTCTACATGTCCGATCTGGCTCAGTAGGATCCAGACAAAGAGATGCAGGCGAGGTGGGAGAACCTCAGAAACTCGTCTAAGGTCTGGAGTGATCATGCGGCTGCGGAGGAGTTCGAGAGGGGACTCCTTCATCCGTAACTGGCGAGGGAGCTGTACACGCTCCCGTCCAAGGTGCTTCTCGCCCGAGCTACCAAGGAGATGGTTCTGGTAATCCCTCGACTCTGAACAACATCTTTTTTATTATCTCTTGATTACATTCTAATGGGTGTCACTGTGCAGAATCAACATGTTCAGATGGCGCTGTTCGACCGAGTTTCCGATGCAGGTCGGTTGATTACTTTTATGGACTACCGAATCAATAACCTCCTTTAGGAGATTGATGCTTTGAAGGCGGGGGGCAGTCCAGAGGCAGTGGCCGCCGCCAAAGAGCGGGTGACCAAGCTAGAAAGAGAGCTAGCAAGGACGCAACAAGAGCGGACTGAGGCACTTCAGCGACTCGAGACGTCCGACAAGGAATTAAATGAAGTCCAAGGTGACTTATCTGAAGCCCAAAAGCAACTGAAGGAGGCACGAGTCAGGGCTCGAAAGGTGGACAACGACCTGCTGAAGTCCATGAAGGACCTGGAGAGCGCACAAGCCGAATTGCCGAAGCAGGCGATAGACGACTACAATGGGTCGACCAGCTTCAAGGAAGGTCTAAAGAGGATGGGTCGAGTCGCCTACGAGTACGACTATTGGGTCGCGCTGGCTGGCTTCCGCTCTTCGCACCTAGACTCGAAGGTTGAGGAGGATCCTTTCACCATCAGGCCCGAGGATGATTCAATACCCATGGAGAGGCAATAGGCCTTCGACAACTCGAACCCTCCCGAGGCATAACTTGTAGTTTTGATTTTTCGTCAAGGTGGGGTGGCATGTTGTTTTTCATCCGACCTCTTTTCATATGCAAAACATTTTGTAGTCGGGGTCGGGGAGAGCCTCATTTTGTTCCCGACATCTTTTGTAAGCAACTTTCGTCAATACAATCATATCTCTCTTTTTCCACATTATGTCTAAAATTTTCGAAGGTTTGAGATGTGCCATGTTTTCGGCAACAATCGTCCCTCTACTGTTGCCAGTGTACAAGTCCCTTCTCGGATGACATCCACAACTCGGTAGGGTCCTTCCTAATTTGGCACCAACTTTTCGCGGGATCGGGTCGGGTCGCTGACCTCGGCTTTCCGCAGCACCAGGTTGCCCACCCTGATGAACTGAGGGTGTACTCTGCGGTCGTAAAGTCTGGCGATAGCTTTTTTGTAAGCTAATGTCCGTAGATGGGCGTCGACTCATTTCTCCTCCAGCAGGTCAAGATCCTCGCGTAACTGTTGGCTGGATGCTCCCTCGTCGTGCATTTGGATTCGGAGTGTCGGGAAGACCACCTCGGGAGGGAGTATTATCTCAGTCTCGAAGGCCAGGCTATAGGGAGATTCCCCTGTCAAGGTTTTTGGAGTTGTCTGGGATGTCCAAAGTATGCTCGGGAGCTCCTCAACCCAAGTTGTCGGGGCCCTAGAAATCCTCTTCTTCAACCCTTCCAAGATGACCCAATTCGTCACCTCGACAAGCCCGTTGGCTTGAGGGTGAGCGACCGAGCTGAATTTTAGTTGGATACGGTAGCTTTGCAAAAGGCTTTGAATTTCACATTGTTGAATTTCGTCTCGTTGTCTGTGATTATGACTTTAGGAAGGTCGAATCTAGTTATAATATTTTTCTACACAAATCTTTCAACTTGCCTTTCGGTAATGGAGGCCAGTGGCTCGGCCTCGAGCCACTTTGTAAAATAATCGACTCCCACTATAAGGAACCTTCGTTGCCCTGAAGCTGGGGGAAAGGGACCGAGGAGGTCAATTCCCTATTGAGTGAAGGGCCATGTGCAGTCTACAGTTGCCAGCGGCACCATCGGCTGATGTTGGATCCGGACATGCTTCTGCCATTGCTCACAACTCCGCACATAAGTTTGAGCATCTTTATGCATGGTGGGCCAATAATAACCTTGCCTAAGAATCTTGTGTGACAAGGTTTGGGCGCCAATATGGTCTCCACATATGCCCTCGTGGATCTCAGCTATAGTGGTATGCGCTTCAGTCGGGTGCAGGCATCGAAGAAGAGGTCGGCTAAAGCCTCGCCAATAGAGTCGACCATTGATGATGCAGTACCACTATCCCATCCTCCTAATGCATCGGGCTGCCGCTTTGTCCTTAAGGAGGGTTCCTATTTCCTTAAAATGGATGATTTTGTTGATCCAACTCTCCCCTTCTTCGGTGATAGACATCACGACTGAATTGATGGAAGGTCCGGGGATCCTTGCTATTCCCCATGGTTGTGCACCAGTCCCATGGGAGGACGCAAGCCTAGCAAGGGCGTCCGCTTGCGAATTCTCGGATCGGGGTACTTTGGTGATAATGCACCTTCGAAATTAATCTGTCAGCCAGCGCACTTCAGCCAGGTAATTGACCATCACCTCTTCTCGGGTCTCGAAGTCTCCATTGACCTGACCTGCGACGAGCTGGGAGTCAATAAATATCTCTACACTTTCCGCGCCAAGTTCAACAACAATTTTTAAATCAAATAACAATGCTTCATATTCTGCTTCGTTGTTCGTGGGTTTGAATTCCAACCGAAGGGCGTGCTCGTAGACGTGCTCGGAGGGATCTATGAGCACCAAGCCGACACCTCCTCTCTCAGAGTTGGCAGAACCATCGATGTGCAGTGTCCACATGAGGTCCGAGTTCGTCAGGCCTTCCAAAGGTACGAATTCCGAGAGAAAATCTGCTATCACTTGGCCTTTACGTTCTTGCCATGTACTCGATGTCGAATTCCCCGAGCTCAACCGACCACTTGAGCATCCGTCCTGCAACATCAAATTTTGAGAAAATCTGATGTAACGGTTGGTCGATTATCACCTTGATGAGATGCATATGGAAGTATGGCCTCAGCTTTCTTGATGCTAGGATCAATGCCGAGGCCAACCTTTTGATGGGGGGGGGTAATGGAGCTCGGGACCCGCCAAGATGTGACTGGTGTAGTAGACTGGCTTTTGTCCAGCTTTGTCGAGCTTCACCAAAACCGAGTTGATCGCTAGGTCGGATGCTGCAAGATATAAGCCAAGAGGCTCTCCGTCTTTTACTGATGCCAACTGAGGTAGGTGCTCAATGTGGTCCTTTAGCTGTCGAAATGCTTCCTCGCATTCTGGTGTCCACTTGAAGTCATTTGCCGACTTTAGTGCTGGAAGAAGGTCAAGCTCTTATTTCTGGCGTGGGAGATTATGCGGCTCAACATCGCTAACCTGCAAGTGAGTCGTTGGACCTCCTTTATTGTCCTTGGAGATTGCATATCTTGTATCACCTATCTTGTCGGGGTTCACATCTATTCCTCGTCGATGTATGATGAAACCGAGGAACTTTCCGGATGTGATGCCGAAAGTACATTTGGCAGGGTTGAGCCACATTCCGTGTCTCCTTAGCGTGTGGAATGTTTCTGCTAGATCTGAAAGGTGAGCCTCAGTCTTTTGACTTTTGACTATCATGTTATCCACATAAATCTTCATGTTCCTCCCGACTTGATCTTTGAACATACGATTCATTAGCCGTTGATATGTCGCTCCGGCATTCTTCAGTCCGAACGACATCACCTTGAAGCAGTAGGTGTCGTCGTGAGTGATGAAGACTATATTTTATCTATCTTTCGGAGCCATTTGGATTTGATTATATCCAGAGAAGACATCCATAAAGGAGAGCAGTTTATATCCCGACGTGACATCTACCATTTGATTGATACGTGAAAGAGGATAAAAGTCTTAACACCCTTTTTTTTTATTTATAATTTTGAGATGCTTTTTAAACTTCTCCGATTTCTCTAATATGACTATTTTGGTGAGAAAACATATAGGTTTATCATTTTTACTGATGAACGTCAAAACTATTTAATCTTTTATTCACCACGTCTGTAAAAGTGATGATGAAGTTCAATGTACTTTGACCTTGCATGAAAAATAAGAGTATTCTTCTCAACTAAATAGCTTCACATGTTGCATCTGTAGTTGTAATATATTTAGTTTCATCAGAGGATAATGCTATTGATTTTTTTTTACTTTTCTGAGCTTCATGATATCTATCACCTTTGTTCCTAAGCTAAAGAGATAACCAATTTTTTTTCTTCTATTTTCTACAGAATCAGCCCAATCAATGTAGCCAGTCAACTTGTTATCTTTCTTTTTTCATAATTGATGCATTGCTTTTTTGCTTCCTTGAAGAGATCTGAGAATTATTGGATAATATAGTTTGCTAGGATCATTCAAAAATCTTGAAATCATACCCAAAGCATATAGAATATAAAGTCTTGTATTTGTAGACAAATCAAGGAACCAACTAGGCTTCCAAAGAGTGCTGAATTTTTTTTTTTTAAATATTTTATTACTCCCAAGTCTATCATTTCAAATTCCTTCATTTTATTACTCCCAAGTTTGTACTAACTTTGTATCTGTGGCCATATAAATAAGATCATTAATATAAATTTCTTTACATAAAGTGATAGTTCACTTAGGCTTCTTTGAAAATTACTTTTATAGAAAGATATATCAATCTTAACTTTCCAATCTCTTGGAGCTTGTTTTGGACTACATAGGGCTTGAAAGAGTTTATAGATCTTATCTTCTTTAACTTTGACTTCATAGCTATGATGTTTCTCTACATACATCTCTTTAAAACCATCATTGAGAAAGGCTGATTTGACATCTAGTTGGGACGCTTCTAACTCCAACTTGCAACTGGATTATTCTTATTTTACATCTAGTTGGAACACTTTAACTTGGAGCTGTTAATGCAAGAATTATTCTTATAATTTTCATCCTTGCAACTGGAGTAAAAGTTTTATTAAGATCTATTTCAGATTGCTGTGAATAACCCTTTGCAACTAGTCTTGCATTGTGTTTTAAAATTGTCTTGCATTGTGTTCAATCCTTGCAACTGGGATAAAAGTAATATTAAAATCTATTAAACTTTGTGTTGTAAAGTCACTTGAGTCCAATGACATCTTTTCCTTTTGGTAGGTTAACAAGATCCCAAGTATAGTTCTTTTCAATTGATAATATCTCAGTATCCATAGCCTTTTTCCATTCTTTCTGGTTGACATCTTTTCCAAAAATTCCGTGGTTCACAAAGTAAAGAATGCAACTTCACATGATCATAAATATGTGCTAAAGAATGCACCTTTCTTAGAGGAAAATCTAAATAATAATCTGAATTTTTCTGACTTGAACCTTCTGAAGAGCCTACAGGAATAGTGTTTGGAGGTGGTGTTGTAAGAAGTTGTAGTTACTCCTTTTGACTTGAACGAGGCTCTAATAACTCCCGAATAATTGGCATATTTACTGATTTTTCTTCCTAATTCTATGCTGCAATCTCATCAAAATGACCTCTTGGTATTACCGGCTTATTAGTCTTGGGATTGAACAACCTGTAGCCTTTGGATTCATCACCGTAACTAATAAAGAGTTGCTTTTCATCTTTTTTTCATCAAATTAGTCCGTATTTGGAGTTGAAATATATGTATATGCAATCCTGCCAAACACTTTAAGATGACCAATCACTAATTTCTTTTATGCTAAACTTCATATGGAGTTATATTAAGCATACATTTTGTAGGAGATCTATTCAAAATAAAAACTACAGTGTGTGTAGTTTCTGCCCAAAAAAATAGTAGGTAAATTTTTACCTTTTAACATTCTTTGTTCCATCTCAACAATTATATATATATTTTCATTCTGTACTTCATTTTGTTGAGGACTCCTGCTAATAGCAAGTTGTCTTTGAATATTATTTTTTTTGTAATATTCCATTAATGGAGTGTAGATGAACTCTCAACCACCATCAGTTCTTAAGGATTTGATTTGAAATCCACTTTACTTCTCTACAAGAGTCTTGAATTGAGGAAATATAGAGAATGCCTCTCACTTTCCATGCAAAAAGTAAACCCACATTATTCTGATAAAATTATCAATGAAAAATAAAATTCCTTCTATTGTTGATTGAAGCAGTTCTAAAAGAGCCACATATATCAGCATGAATAACTTCAAGTGATGATTTTGCTCTGCAATAAGTTTTAGGAAATGAAAGCCGGTGCATTTTCCCATAAATACCATAAGAGGGAAAATCTTGTTCGGACTCATAGATATAGTTGTTATAAAAAAAAAATTCTTTTTCTTATAAAAAATTCTGCATTGATCATTATTGAATATAATAGAATAGCCTTTTTGCAAAAATTGACCAATGCTTAAAAGACTATGAGTCAAATTTGGCACATAAGAATTGTAGTTATAAACTTTTTTGTTACCTCCCTTGGTGTGTACAAGAATGGTCCCTCTGCCTTCAACACTTTGGTCTCCAAGTTTCACTTGAGAAGAGAAGTTATATCAAGGCTAACAAATATTTTTTGATTCCTTATCATATGATTGTTTGTAACCACTATTCAAATACCACACATTTTGTGTATCTTGCTGAATCTTACTGAACGTTCATACAAGAGAAGAGTTGTTCAATTTCAGTCTTGGTAAAGTTTATCTTTTCCTTTTCATACTTCTTTTGAAACCAAGAATCTCTTTGAGAACGGTTGGGAATTCTGCACATTTTGCATCTGAATCTATAATCTTTTGATTCATGATTAGTCTTCTTGCAAGTTCTGCAACCTCAATTTAATCTTTTTGTTGATGCTCCTTCTTTTGGTAACTTTGGTTGTCTTGTGGTCTTCCCTTTTTGTTAAATGATCCTCCCTTAGAGTTAGGTTTTAGATTCTTGTCTGAAAAATTCAGTTTTTACTGAAATGCTTGCTCAACAGATTCGTTGATTCTTCTATTGCTGCCACAGCATGATCATACTTGGTAGAAAGGCTTCTAAGAACTTTGCAAACAACCTTTTTATCTTCAAATAACATCTCCAAGACTTTTTATTCGGTTGATAATTTCAATAACTTTTGTAAGAAACTCTTACTTACTACCTTGGGCTTCTTTCATTGTCATGTTGTCGAGCACTCTCCAAAGTCATTATAGCTTTATTGAGATCACGTTGTCATTCCCTTGAAATCCTTTTACTTCTTTTACATCGAAAATTCATAGATAGATGGATCTAGTCGCCGCTTGCTGAATATTTTTCCTTATATCCTTTTGTTTTGCTGCTATACATTCTTCTTTCTTCATCCTCTTGATGTTGGCATGAATCTTCAACATTCCAAAGATTTGGGCCTGCGTCTGACTGTTCCAGTAATCATAGTGCTATCTTTCAAAGATGAGAACTTGATCAGGAGAGTATGCAAATATGATAGGGATGGATTCCAAAAAAAAAAAAAAAAATAGAAAACCTTTGATGTCAAATTTATCGGGGAAGAAAGAAGAGATTCATAGATAAAAGAAGGGTTCATTTGCATTAAGATGAATGAAGATTGCAGCATAACATAAGATCAGCGTAATGCTTGTTTTGATCCAAGACCTTAGATTAGGATAGTTGCACCCACTGCCCATGCTGGAATTATAAATTAGGCCTCACCAGATGACACAGCTGCTTGAATGAGGCCACGTTGTGTTTTAACAACGACACGTAAGCGTCCATGCTTCGGTCTCCACTGGGGGATGGCACCAAGAACATTATTCCCTCCACGGGCACGTAGCATGGCATGAACATGAATGGCTTCCCACCACCAAAATCGAGGTCCCAGAACGGGAACCTCGCCAAGTTGTGCACCTCCAAGTTTGGGCTCATCACCCTATAGTTCGCTTCGGCCGCTCCCTCCAGCTCCTCGTCCTTCACGTCCTCCAAGCTCGCGAAATCTATCAACGATCTGAAATATCCGTCGTTAATGCTCGAGGTCTCCTGGTGGATGAGCGCCGCCGCGAACTGCAGTGGCCTGCTGACGAGGTCCCCCACCTTCACGCGGGGAAATGCCCACAGCACCAGGTTGCCGAGGAATTCGTCCGGCACAGGGGGTCTCAGTCTCGCGCGGCCGTTGACGGAGATGCGGATGCCGCTGGTGATGCGCTCGTCCAGCCCGCGGGCTACGCTCACGACTCGCCATAAGTGCGCCATCAAGCTCTCGAACGTGTTGTAGCGCCGGTCGGCCCCGAGCGAGGCCTTAGCCTTGAGCATCTCCAGGAATTCTCTGCTGAAGTGCGCCTTGTGGAAGACTATGTCTTCCGCCTTAGCGACGTCGTCCTCGGTGTCGATCGCCTTGTTGGACGTGGAGACTATGTCGTCCGCCTGAGCGACGTCGTCATCGGTGTTGACCGCCTTCTTGGCCGTGAACTCGACCCCACGGTGCTCGAACTCGATACGAGGTGGATTGCGGGGGATGAAGAAGGCGCCGCGGCCGTGCAAGGGGAGGGGATCCATCGGAAGGCCCCGTGTGGCGAGACCCCATGCCACGATGAACTTGCTCATGGAGTGGCCATCGGCGACCCAGTGATGCGACGTGAAGCCCACCACCAGCGTGCCACACGCGAACCTCGTCAGCTGCACCTGCAACAGCTCCTCCACGCCTTTGACCCACGGATGCAGCGGCAACAAGGCCGTCGACGGCTCGTGAATGACGGCTCGGTCGAGCACGGCGTCCGACGACGCCTCGATGAGCCGCGCCCCAGCGTCATTGAGGAGGATGACCGTCTCACCCCGGGCATCCTCGTGCAGCCGGCCAGCCCACTCCCGGTGCTCGGACAGCGCGGTGACAAGGCCCTTCTCGATGTCCGTGTTGGGTGGCGTCGGCGGCCCGAAGGCGTAGATGACGGCCCCGTGGACTTTGTAATTGATCTTGTCGAAGACGCTGAGAGGAACGCAGAGATCGGTGGAAGGCGGTTTGCCTTCATACGAAGGCTTGACGAGCTTCGAGCTCTCCACCCTCACCTTCATGGCTTTGATCTGTTCCGCCATAGCTGCAGCTTGAGGAAGCGACTTGGTACTACTCCAAGGGTTAGAACCGCTCTATTTCCCTCACCTCAGAATGTAGTCTGAAGCAGCATATCTCGAAGAATTTAAACAGATTGGTAAGCAGATCTCAGCTTATACCGTTAAAATAAAAGATATACTTGGGAGAACGATACCGGTCTTTTATTGAATCTTAATTTGACAAGCAGATCTCATCTCATAATTTGAAAAAAAAAAGAAATATATACTTGGAAGACGATGTTTCATTGAACCTTTTCGGGGAATATATAGTTGCATGTTCATAATTTAAATGATATGCTGTCGTTGCAACAGCTTTAGATGAACGTTGGACCTGCCATCCTCATTATCTTACTCTTTTCTGTATGCTACATAATTTGAGAAAAAAAGAAAGACATACTTGGAAAAATAATGATGTTCATTGAACCATTACGGGGATGCATGCATGTTCATAATTTAAATAGATTTAAATGAAATGCTGTCGATGCAACATCTTTTGATGAACATTGGGTCTGCGATCCTAATTTTTTAGGGTCTTTTACTCTAACCTTGGCATGCCAATGGCCCGTAGTTTGAAGGAGCGAAGCGCTTAAATAGGCACGCAGAACTCGGCCTATACTATGAGAAACGAGATATGATCCCTAATTTTTTAGCGTCTTTTATTGTTCTTTCTTGCATTAAACCTTAAGAAATATGTTTCCTGGTTTTTACATTTTTTTCACTAAATCTTTTTAGATAATTTATAGGTACATGTATGTTATATATTTTATGTACCGAGACCGAGGTGTCGCCTTGGCATGATCCTTCCCGCATACACATGGGCGCTCAAGCATTCTTCGTTGGCGACCGAGAGATGTGCAAGCTCCTCGGGACGTCGACTGGTAGGTTGGAAACCTTGGCGGTCATCTCATGCTGAGGTTGACTTTCGGTCCTTGGTGGAGTTGCAGTTGCCCGGGGTCTGCTTCAATGTTCTGGGGGAGTTGCCTATCCTTGGTCGAGGGGCCTCGTTCGGTCGGCCTATGAGGGGGGAGTTTCTTTCTTTTGAGATCGCGTCCTTCCACTCTTCAATTGGTTCTCCGGTCGTCGATACCTGCAATAAGGTCGTGGTCAAGGGAGCGATTTGTCACCTCGATACGATCCCTCTAACGATCAAGTTATCAATAAATCGATTTGTGTTGTCTTTTTTTTTTTTTTTTTTTGTAGAAAACCCCCATGGCACAGTTGCCTAGGTACCTTTTATTCTACCTGGGGAGGCAGAAGTCATACAAAAAAGGATTAATGCGTGTGGGTGGTAGGTCCGTGTCATATGCTGGTAAGTGGTTGAACCCCTAACCTATATGTTAACAGATAAAATTATTGTAACAGTATTAGCAGAATGGTTAGACAGCTGAAATGTCTATTGCAGATCAGCTATGTGGTCGACCATATTGCTGGAATTGAAGGCTGCTATTTTTAGGATCAGTGATTGCCTGCGTTTTTCTTTTTTTTTTGCCTTCTATGTTTCACATTGCTATAAGAGTAGTGGTGCATGGAGTGCTTGGGATGCTGCCTTAGAACGCTGTAGGGGTTTCTCCCTCCTAAACTCGACACAAGACTGAATAAAAGATGATTTTGTGGTGGTAGATCGTCTAACTAAATATGCTCATTTTTGTACTATGAGACATCCTTATACTGCTACCAGCATTGCTCAGCTTTTTGTGAAAAATATTATAAAACTACATGGGATGCCAAGGTCGATTGTGAGCGACCGTGATAGGGTATTTACAAGTAAATTTTGGACCGAGCTCTTCCAACTACAAGGCACTCAATTGAAGATGAGCACAGCCTACCATTCACAGATGGACGACCAAACAGAAGTGATGAATAGATAGATACCTTAAGACTTACTTACGGTGCTTCACTAGTTACCGACCCAAAGAGTGGACAAAGTGGCTTCCTTGGGCCGAATGGTGGTACAACACAACTTATCATTCATCAACTAAATGTACCCCTTATGAGGCATTACATGGCCAACCACCCCCTGTAATATCGAAATATGTAATTGGTACGACCAAAGTAGATCGGGTCGACCAAAATTTAATTGACAGGGACAAGCTTTTGGAGCTGCTGAAGGACAACCTAACTGTCGCTCAAGTCCACATGAAGCAACAAGCAGATACTCACCAGAGCAAGTAAGAATTTTTAGTAGGAGATTGGGTCTACCTTCGCCTACAATCATACAAGCAGCTATCAATCAACACCAGAGCATCAATGAAGCTATCTCCATGATTCTATGAACCATATCAGATTTTGGAGCATATTAGAGACATGTCATACAAATTAAAGCTTCCAAATGATGCTAAATTCATCTCGTCTTTCATATATCCTTGCTAAAGTCGAAATTGGGAGAACGAGAGTTGGCGCAGACTCAGCTGTCGAACACTACAATTGATGGTGAAATTTAAGCCCAACCTAAAGCTATACTTAATCAAAGAATTATGATGTGCCGACGACGCCCTTCAACTAAAGTACTTGTGAAATGGAATAATTTACCATATGAAGATGCAACATGAGAGTCGCATGAGGAGCTGAAGACCTAGTTCCCAGAGTTTATGGATCATCAGCCTTGAGCTGATTTTAAGAGGGTAGGCTTGATAGGACTCCAGTAGGGTTGAGTCCTAATCTCCCTATAAGTAATAACTAAAACCCTGTGAGATTATAATAAAATCTCACTTAATCACTTATATCCTATAAATAAGTATGGTTAGGGTTTAGATTGGGGCCTTAGGGCTTAGTGGTCGTCACCCCCTTCACTGGGCTGGTCGACCAGGGTTTCCCCCTACTTATGTCAGTTACAAAGCCAACCTAGCCGCCACTTGCTCCTACTTAAGCTGGTTGGCTATAGAAGGGGCAAATGAATAATTTTACTTAAGTAATCACCCCATCAGCTAGGGTTTAGTACCCTATATAATGATGTAGCCACTCCCTCTCTTTTATCAATCAATTATCATCTCTTATTCAGTCTTGTGTCGAGTTTAGAAGGAAGTAATTTCTATAGTGTTCCAAGGATTAATTCTCCTCAAGAATCCAAAATATATAGAGGTCCTTCTAAATTATTTGTAGCATAAAATTTTGAAAAAATTTATCCCACGTAAAAGATAAAAGAACAACAGTACGACTCTTATGAGTCATGGTTGTTCCCGACCAGGATAGCTAGTCGAGCATATAGCATAGCTGCTTGAATGAGTCCAAGTTGTGGGTGAACAAAGTCACATAAACGTCAATGCTTCCGTCTCCGGTGGGGGATGCTACCAAGAACATTATCCCCTCCACGGCATAGAAGCTCGGCATGAACAAGAAGGGCTTCCCACTACCAAAATCGAGGTCCCAGAACGGGAACCTCACCCAGCTGTTCACCTCAAAGTTTGGGCTGAACACCGCCTCTTTCGGTTCGATCGTCCCTTTCAGGCCCTCCTTCACCTCCTTCGAGCTCGCGAAATCTATCAATGATCTGAAATATCTGTCGTCCATCTTCGCGATTCCCTCGCGGACGACCTCCGCGATGGACTGCAGTGGCATGTTGACGAGCTCCCCCACCTTCGCGCGGGGACACGCCCACAACACCAGGTTGCCGAAATATTCGTCCGGCACGGGTGGCCTCAGCCTCGAGCGGCCGTTGACGGAGATGTGGACGGCGCTGGTGATGTGCTCGTCCAGCCCACGAGCTACGTTCACAACTCGCCATAAGTGCGCCATCAAGCTCTCGAACGTGGTGTAGCGCCGGTCGGCCCCGAGCGAGGCCTTGGCCTTGAGATTCTCCAGGAATTCTCTGCTAAAGTGCGCCTTGTGGACCACTAGGTCGGCCGTCAGAGGGACGTCCTCCTCGGTGTCGGACGCATTCTTGGCCGTGAACTCCACCCCACGGTGCTCGAACTCGACGCGAGGTGGGTTGCGGGGGATGAAGAAGGCGCCGCGGCCGTGCAAGGGGAGGGAATCCATCGGGAGGCCCCGTGTGGCGTGGCCCCATGCCACGATGAACCTGCTCATGGAGTGGCCATCGGCGACCATGTGATGTGACGTGAAGCCCACCACCAGGGTTCCACACACGAACCTCGTCAGCTGCACCTGCAACAGCTCCTCCACGCCGTTGACGCATGGATGCAGCCGGTGCAAGGCCCGCGACGGCTCGAGGACGTTCCGGCCGAGCACGTCGTCCGACGTCGCCTCGACAAACCGTATCCCGGCGTCATTGAGGAGGATGACGGGCTCACCCCGGGCATCTTGGCGCAGCCGGCCAGCCCACTCACGGTATTCGGAGAGCGCCGTGGCGAGGCCCTTCTCAATGTTCGAGTTCGATGGCGTCGGCGGCCGGAAGGCGTAGATGAGTTCCACGTGGAGGTTGTAACTGATCTTATCGAAGACAGACAGCGGAATGCAGAGATCGGCGGAAGGTGGTTCGCCTTGGTACGAAGGCTTGACGAGCTTTGAACTCTCCGCTCTCACCTTCAAGGCCTCGATCTGTTCCGCCATTGATGCAGCTTGGACACGTTCCTTGCAATACTCCAAGGTTTATATACGCTTCCTCGGTTCTTTTACCATAAAAAACCTTGCGATGCCAATGGCCCATAGTTTGAGAAGGAGAAGAGCTTAAATAGGCATGCGGAACTCAGCTTATACTATGAGAAAAAGAGATATGCTCCCTAATTCTTTTGGATCTTTTATTGGACTTCCTTTCATTAAATCTTAAGAGATATGTTTCCTAATTTTCATATTTTTTTACTAAAAATTTTCTGAAATTTATAGGTAAATATACACAATTTAAATAAATCTAAATGATACGTTTCCTAATTTTTACAAGTGCTGACGTCATGTTGACATGCATATTTTCAAATGCCCTCCCTTTATTCTGCTTTACTGAAAGTACAAGAAATAGTTGATTGTTTCTTTATCTTTTCAAGAAAAAACACAATACCAAAGAATTGATCTTCTTGTAATTGAACAATCTTCCCCATCAGAATAATAATACCATCTTTTTGTTGTAAAAAATAGTCCTCCCTTTAAACATCATAAAACTTGAAATACTATGACATAAAACATTGGCGAATCTGCATTATCTCTCTATAATGATTAGCCCTTTGTCTTATCAACAGAGTGCTCCACTTTCCTGATTGTATTAATGATTAGATTCAGTACTTATCGAAGGGTTTAAATTTTGTCTTTTATTTTATATATACATACAAAGTAGATGCAAACTCTGTGATTGTTGCACGTCAAAGGAGAAGACAATGTGTTTGATAGTTTTTTTCATATTATTTTTAAGTTTCACGTATAGAAGGTTGTCGAAAGGTATATATACTAAATAAAGGTAAAAAATTAAGCATTTAATTAGCATCGAGAGACCTATAAAATTAGGTTAGTTCGAGATATGAATTATATATCTCATGAATACGCTCTCCCTCATGAGAGCAAGAGCTAAAGACACTTTAAAATTAGGTAACTAAATTCCCCATAAATCACATTGCTATAAATGCTTCCACACCACGGCACTTTCCAGTTAATTAAAAATTTCAACCTGTCTCTCGTTCTAATGCGCAATAGTAAATAAAAACAAAGGTGATTGTGAAGTGGTGGGAGTATGTATGGTAAAGGATAATAAATCAAGTTTATTTTCCAACAAACAGAAATAGTTAATTCGGGCTTTTTGTTCATCCATTAAATGGACACGGTCGGCACTGGCAATGATAATGCAAGAGCATACGGCAAATAAATTATGAAGATAAAGCTTTTAGTGGAATTTAGTACGAATCAAGTAGCTTTTTATAAGCATAAACTACAATTTTCTTGGTAAGAGTTTGCATTCCATTCCCAACCACACATGAGCATGAGGCCATGCAAAAGTCTATCCATGAAAGAGCCAACCATTCAAAATGAAAGGGTTTGGAACGTTGTACTCAAGCTTCCCATCGTCATCTGCACAAGGAGAAGAAGACACGAAGTAAAAGGTTTGCGGCCGGACGTGGAATCGTTGCATATGGAAATGGGGCTCATCCTCTCGGCCAATAAATTCCGAGGCAGGCAGGCATTGTTACGTAAACCAACTCCCCAAACCCCCAACCCCACCCCCCGCCGCCCGCATCCTCCACCTTTCCTCCGGTTGCATGCAGGCAGACGTCTTTCTTTAAACCATAGTGTGTGCATCTGCCGTGAAAATAATCTCCATGTCCACAGCCACATGCATATGCAGCTTACTTGGTTGTCCGATCCATGGAGGAGATGTGTCCACCGAAGAGATCGAGAAGTCGGAGTGAGCAACATTTGTTTTATTTACATACATTTACCAACTCTCCTCCTCCTCCTCCTCTAAAACTCCTCAACCCTATGGCTAGCTGGTCTATAAGTAGTAGTAGTACCTCGTCTCTTGCCCTTCTGCTCCAAGTGTCTGCACACCTGCAATAATATCGTGTAAAGGGAGCAGTGCATACTGTCACCTCTATCATAAGGCGAATACATCCAATCATTATCGGGACGTTTTGAGGAAATGAACGGAGCCGTGGTGATAAGAAAACTTAGGATAACGGCGATTCCAAGGATTTTGGCAAGGACAGTGGTACTCCTTTCTCTCGAGAAGGGCAAGGTGAGAGCGGCTGGCTTCTATGGGCGTGCTGATACAACCAAAGCTGCAATTACTGCTCTTGGGGTCTACCTGCGGGCTAATTAGAGATGATCATGTCTCGACCCTGTTGCTATTTGGATGCTCGAATAAGTAAGTAGCAACGGATGTTATCGTTGATCATGTCTCGACCCTGTTGCTATTTGGATGCTCGAATAAGTAAGTAGCAACGGATGTTATCGTTGATCATGTCTCGACCCTGTTGCTATTTGGATGCTCGAATAAGTAGCTAGCAACGGATGTTATCGTTGATCATGTCTCGACCCTGTTGCTATTTGGATGCTCGAATAAGTAGCTAGCAACGGATGTTATCGTTGTGGTTGTTGTTGTCATCGTCTTTAGCATCAGTGTCGCCGGTCTTGTTGTCGTGGGATTGTTGTTCTTCTATAAATAAAATATTTGTGTCCCTCTCTCTCTCTCTCTCTTTCTCTCTCTTCTCATCGAGGTCCTCCTCTTTCTATTCAGATTCATCAGGATTCAATCAGGAGAAGTCGTCACTTCTTACATCGGTGGTCGCGGCTCCATGGCTCGTCCCAATGCCAATACAATCCCTTTGTAGATCTGTCATGAAGCTTTTCTCTCATAAATTTTTTCAGCTGAGGGGGTCGACTAGAAGTGGATGGGGCTGGAGGTTTGTATGTTGTTGATCATGGTGTGGGTCTCGTCCTCCGAACATCTTGATTATGTCACTCCTCTACGTCTTGATTAAGTCGCTCCTCTTGAAGTCGTGCGAAGGATGTCGCTGCCGTCAATGTATAGGGCTATTGTGCCTTAACTTCTCCTAATATCTCCAGCTTTAATCCTTCGATAAAGGTCTATAGCAATCATTTTTTAAACCAATCACAGGTTTAGTTAGATAATCTTTCAAACCTAGTCTGATATTCTTGGATCGTAGAGGTCTGTCGGATCTTCACAAGTTGTTCATCAATGTTCTCATACTTGGACTGTCCAAAGCGGATTAGTATATCGCTTTTGAATTGCCTCCAAATTGGGACTCCTTTGAGTGTGTTCAAACCAACTATACCACTGTATGACATCTCCTTCAAGGTGGATGGTAGCGATATCCACTATGAAAGTCTCCGAGGTCCGGTGATAACGGAAGTAGCATTCCACGCGCAAAAGTCATCTCTTCAAGTCTCCATCTTCCCATTGAGGGGAAGTTCACTCTCATGCGTGTAGATCAAAGATTACGAGGTGTTGCGATAGATTTTTATGTCTAAAGTGCAACAATTTGGACGTAAAAGATCAGCAATTTAAATTGACGATTTTTGCACAAAACCAAAGGGAAATTCGTTGTTAAAGAGTGCCAAAGCCGTTGTAAAAAACTCGTAGAGATTAGACATAAAAATTATAGCAAGATCAAAACAAACAGTGGTATGCGACTGAATTCTACAACGTAACATTCGTCATAAAAATGGAAGCTTTACGACAAAGAGTTTATGCCAAGATAGGAACTTTTTTTTTTTTTTGTGGTTTAAGTATAACTAAATTATAGCAGTAGTAAGGTAGAATACTAGAACCTGATGCAATTCGTGGAGAGATCAAAAGATGATCTATGATAGTGAAGATGATGACGGAATTCGACGATGATCTAAGTAATTATGGGAATTGCTTGGGCGACTGCGGAAGAGCAGCGAGATGCCAAGAATGATGCTCTAATACCAAGTGTGAGAACCCTTGCAGATTTTAAGCTTGGGTTGATCTCTTTAGGGGATCGACCTCCTTAGAACTCTATAGGGGTTCCTCCCTCAGTTTTCTGCACAATGGCTAAAAGAATATGGATCTATTGATGATGAAAAGAGGGGAGAATGCAAGCTATTTATAAGGCTACTAAACCATAACTCATAATAGGACTCATATTCCAACAAACTCCAACTTTTAATTAACTTCTACTCCAAATAATCCAAGACTCCTACTAAACCAAGACTTATCTTCCCCTTAACTCCTAACTCTAACCAACTCCTAACCATGATGTGGTTGGTGGCTATAGGGGTCTCCAACTCCTAATTTTATTCTTATTCTACCCTAGAGAGAGTCCAAGCTAAGTGGAACTCTCCCCCTCTTGCCTTAGTCGGTCTCTCTTAAGAGGAGGAGATGGCTAGGAGACTCTCATCCGATAATGACTCCTCCCTAACCCCAGCCAATCACTTCGTTATTAGGGGTGGCGGCTAGATTAGGATTTATTACATTCATGACTCAATTGACTCTGACCCTTATCCAACTTCGACTCTTAATCAAACTCCAGTTCAGTCGAATCCTAACCCTACTAGGATTTGGACTGATTTATTACAATAGACTCAAATCTTCTCCTAGTCGACCTAATGTCAGGTCTAGGTTGACCAAAAAGGCCCAATCTAAATACTCGACTCAATCAACTAGGACCTAACTCAGTTGGGGTCCTAACACAGCACTGCCCCTTGATCTGCTACAGTAATCAATGCTACCTCCCCACGAATCGTAGTAACAATTTCTTCCTATATATCGCAACGATGCGTCCCCATGAATTGCAACAACGATTTCTTCCCACAGATCGCTGCCCTCCAACTATCGTCGTCGCAACCTCAACGATCTCATCCTTGTAGCATCATTGCACCACCACCCTTCCTAGCCACCGGCATAGCAACAATCAATCCCAACCAAGATTAGCAACCAGCAGATCGCATCTAACCTAGTGATCGCAGTCCTCGGTGACGCCATCTTTCATCTCGTCAACATCCATGTAGCGATTCTTCACATCCACAGAGCCACCACCAACCGACGTTACAATAAAACCGAGTAGTCTTACGCAATGGCTACCGAGAATTCAATGAAAGCAAGATTTGAAGCCTTCGAAGCCTGAATGGAAGAAAGATTGTAAAAACTCTTCAGTGAATTCAGAAGAAGTCTATTGGATAGCTCCATTAAATCTCAACATGATGAAAGTTCCAACTTAAAGGAAGCCGATCTGAAAAATATGATCAAGAGCAAGACATATGATATCCACGCAAGAGGGTCGAGTTCCCCAGATGGAAAGATGGAGATCCGACCAGTTGGATTTCACGAACTGAAAAATTCTTTCACTTCCATAGAACTTCAGAAGAATCTAAGGTGAAAGCAGCTTCAAATCAACTTGATGGTGATGTGTTCCGGTGGTATTATTTGTATGAGACCTATCATGGAGTCCCTTCGTGGGGACAGTTCAAGAGAGAGCTCCTGATTCGCTTCGGATCGTCGATGTATGAGAAAGTTAATAGACAGCTCGCTAAAATCCATCGGATTTTCACAGTATAGGAGTATTAGAACATATTTGAGCACCTGTCAAACCAAACCCGAGATTGGTCCGAGAAATAATTGGTGAGAATATTTATCGAGGGACTTAATCCCGAGATTTGGTGCGAAATTATAGCTCCCCACCCCTGCACTAATCATATCATTTGTCTACGTGCATGAAGGAAAAATCAATATAGAGACTCACGGAACTAGAAGCTTCAATAGATTGGTAATCAGCAAGCCGCCCACCCCATCTATTCCCAACCAAAACCCGAACATCCAAAAGGTAACCCAAGAAGAACCAAAAGAAAAAATCAACAAAAAATTTGTGTTCGCGTTAGGACAAAAACCAATGCACACTAGGGCAACTTATGATGATTGAGCCAATTAAGGAGAAATTAAAAATTGACAATATATAGTTCGATCATGAAGGCTGTGACAAACTTCTGATGATTAAGCCAATTAAAAAGGAACCAGAGACTAATGATGTGGGATCTGATAATGAAGGTATAGATTCTGATGAAGATATTGGACCTATCACACATATAGTGCGTGCATTAACCGACTACTTTAACTCGCAAACCATGAAAACTGAAGGAATTTGGAAACATCAGTCTATTACTGTTTTAATCGATACTAGTAGTACTAATAATCTTATGACAGAAAGCTTACTAAACAACTAGCCTATCACATTGAAGACTGTGATAAATTCGAAGTCAAAATTTTTGATGGACAAATTCTAACTCATGATAAAAGGTGTTCAAAGGTAAAAGCCAATTATACAAAGCAAACAACTACTTATGGACTTTTTTTTATGCCCCAATAATACTTCGAAGTGGTGATCCTCAAAGGAAGACATGATACTACCACTAACCATTAGATGAAAATGATTCTTCAAAAGACTACCATGATTACTATACTAGAAGACCATCTCATTGCTTACACCAAGTGGAGATCCTACTTAACTAATCAAAGAGTTATGATGCGCGATAAATATTGAAATGCTCTCGAAATTTAATGATGCTCAACATTGAAGACAAGACTGATTTGAATAGGACGGGTCTGATAAGACCCTAAGAGGGTTGATCATCATCTATTGAGTCATGTTGTTTATTAAGTCATGTTAGTTGTTTATTTAGTGTCTAAGTAAGAGTCTATTTTAGAAGTTTAAATTCAATTAGGAGTTGATTAAGAGTCTTTATAAATAGGATTGGAGTTGATTAAGAGTCTTTATAAATAGGATTATAACTATTTATTTTGAAGCAATCAATAAAATAATCTTGTGTTAATCAATAGGTCAAAAATCTAAAAGGACCAATCTCCTATAAAAAACAAAGAAGCTAGATCCCCTCGAAGTGATTATTTATCACCTCTTTTCTCTCTTCCTCTTTGATAGAAATCCAAGGATTCTATCAATTGATATCATAGTAGCGTTTTTGACGTCTCGATATTCATCAATCCATTTCCACGATAAAAATCTAAGAGTTCCTATCAATTAGTACCGAAGCAACTATAGAACCGGAAGGATTCCTATCATAGTACCATAAGTATAATGGCATTTCTTTTTGCAGAACATTGAGCATGAAAAATACAAAATAATGTGATTACCCTATATTTGAATTCAAAGATAGTTTACAATATCGTGAAGATAACATCTACAAGATAATGAACAATCTTAATTGCTAAATGTAGACGAGTACCATTCCCAGCACAAACTACTTTGAAGTCAAACATTCATGGTCAGGAAGGTCGCCCTATGCTACCAAAGGGGTAAATACTCAGGCTGGTGTTCTTTGAATTTATATATCAGAGGTTCTTTGGGACAGTCTATTTTCTCTTCATGATCCAGATCGGATATCAGCTCCTTTAATTTGCATGCATCTGTAAGGATGATATATATATATAATCTCTACAGGGCTGTACATGCCTGTGGTTCAACCTGTTCTCCAGATTTTAAACCAGGAAACTGACCAATATCATGACCAGCAATTGCATGAAATGGATTGTTCAATCCAATGGCAAATTCATCTGGTTGTGTCCCTCCACTTTGGAAATAATCAGCCATCTACATTGCAAAGAAAATGTTGTGATGCAAGACAAGATTTGAACTAAATTTTTTATCATAAAGGATCCATAAAATTTAGACTAGACCCATTATCATCAGCTGCAATGTAAAATTTTAAAGGTAGATGACTGCATATAACAAGTTGATAAAATAAAGCAAAATTTTAACATCAACTTTGTAACCGAGTGAAGGAACTGGAATTTTTCTTTTCCTGATAAAGCAAGACATGATAAAGAATCTAGGTGACCAAGAAAATGTATAAAATATTCAGATAGATGGTGAAATATTTGGTTTAGAAATCTGTTTTCAATTGATGGTTCTAACAGTTACCTATCATTTTTGGTAGCAACTGAAAAGGATAGGGCTGTAGGAGGATTTGATATAGCAATAAAACTAGGGGAAGAACAGAAAAAATTGATGGGAATCAATATAACAGAAAAAAAATTGGAAGAAGAGGAAATGAGAACAAAATTTTGAAATGTAGCCAAGGAAACATGTTCCCAGAAGGCTTGTAATTTCCCGTATAAAAATACAAAATGACTAGAAGAGAAAGTAACACTAATATAGCATGTGATAAGGTTATTCGGGATTATAGGCCATGGATCAAGGGGAAATAAGGAAGAACAAGGCATAAATTCTTTTTCTTTCGTAACACGACTAACATTGTTATACATTCAAGGAGAAACAATTTAATTAAAGAATTGATCTACATTCCAAAGTTGAACTTCGATTAGTCCAAGAAAAGAATGAATATAATAAATATAACTCCTTAAAGTAAATGTGAGACTACAGTTCTCCAGGAATCATACATAAACTGTATCTATCTACTCTAAATCTAGCCATCAGTGGATCAACATCTTAAGCAGACATTATTTTCTCCTTCCTTTTCGATTTAAATGCTTATGGAAGAGTCTACCTGAAGTTTACTAGCAGTACCATGAACACATTAATAAACCATAAACACCTAAGTAACGGATATAGCGATTATTTTTCATTACTCTTGCACAATAAATTCAAACTATAATTGATGTGGTTACCTTGGTTCGCCTTACGAGTCTATATCGGTATACCAACTGGTTGTCGATACAATATCAAACCGTACTTAAGTACCGACACATTGTCACGGACAAATCTATACACAAGTGTTCGATATAATGTTTGTGTATGTTCATATCTTTCGATTGTGTTCATGTTTAGCTCAGCATGTAAAGGTTTTGCATTAGGCTTGGCAGCTAAATTTTGGTTGGCTCTTGTGGCTGTTTTAGTCCTGTAAATGCAAGTTGTATGTAGTCGTCGCGCAGAGGCAAAACTGACCAAAAATAGATCATCTAGGCAACCATTTTGAGGGTTTCCTAACTCCGCAAAGTGGTGCAAAGTGTCTACCAACATAGCACCCTGGAGCTATTCGGGTGGCATATGGCTGGATGGACCTTTGGGGTAGTGGCTAGGGTTAGTTTGCTGCCTTGTTCCGCGAGTGTCATATGGGCAATTTTTGGGGACTTATGATTGCGACGAATCACCATGGACCCTTTATTGGCGATTATTCAAAGCTTGCGAAGTCTATGTTTGTAATTTGCATTGCCTATCAAATGTTTGCTGAAATGTCTGCTTGTGGTATCCCGAGTTAAACGCTTCCTCTAACCCATCTTCTCTTTTGTCAATCATCAATAGACTATAAAAAGTTTCGAGGAGGCTGACCTTTTATGAATGGACACACAAAGGTGCTGCACAACTTAGGCAAAACCAACTAAGTCCGTGACATATGGTATCAAAGCGAGACAAGCACGCTTAGAAACACTTGTAATGCAAACGTGAGGGACATAACGAGGCTACATTAAGTGCAACCAACACGCATGGCCGTTTGAGGGAAACGAGCGTAGAAACGTAGGGAAAGGAGTCGTCCAAAGGAGCAGACATCCGAGTTTGGCATTTAGAGGAACGATCAACCCTTCGTGTGAGAGGCACCATGAGGACAAGAGAGTTGGGAAGAACCCGTAGCACACAAAGGTTGGGATACCTGAGTTTGAGCTACGGCTCAGCATTGGCTACCAAATGACCATGCTCAAGGCAAGCGAGACGCTTGGCAAAGGATGAGCTCGTGCAAGGAGGGATGGGTTGCTCAACAACTGAAAGAGTTGTGCAAAGCTCAAAGCGTAAGGGAAATTGCTAACTCGAAGCCCTAGTTTATGGCCATCCCAAGGCTTGTATGCGAATGATGAACCGTTTATGGCCATCCCAAGGCGACCGAAACTCGACGCCATAGAGCATGAAAACTCACTTCGACATAGGAAGAATGTGTCCGTAGGAGACTGAAGTATATAGTAAGTTCAGCATGTTACTAGGCCTTGAGGGGTGCAATGGAGGCTGTAATAACGAATAGTCATAATCTAGCAAGTGGATTCGGCGATGCTGAACAATATTTGTTCAGCAAAGTGGAATAGTCTAAGGAGATGGTGGTTTTCGAAGCTTCCAGAGAGATGGATGCGAAGAGAAAAGTTGTTCCGACGGGACAAATATCTAGGAAGAAAAGTCATGGTTCTCCAGAGGGAGAAACAAGTGCAACGGACCGCATATGTTGAGGGGGTACCTCAAAATGATAGCTCCATAAAGCTTAATGGACCGAGAGAGCGTAGAGCACAAAGTAATGCGTTAGTGGACACATTGCGAGACCAAGTTGGGTAGCGACACTAGGCAACACTAAACAAAGACGCACTTAGAGCCGATGTGGAGATGGAACTCAATGGAGAGCTGACCCGTGGAATAGTGGGCACAAGGGCCACCATCAACTTAATGCAAACTAAGGAGCAGAGTAACTTATGTAGAACTTGGTGAAGTGCCCAAGCTGCATAAAGGGGGTCAACATAAAAGACGAAACATAGAGCGGAGGCACAAAGCTTTTCTTGGACAGAGGTCAAGGACATGAACTCTTACAGAGGCAAGAGCAAAATCATGTCGCTCCACCGGTCCCTTGTTCTGATGGCGTGAACTCATCTTGCATAGTGTCGAAGTCGAAAGGGGCTTCGAGGTACATACACCTTATCTCGACGAAGCAACTAATGGAGTGTCTTCTTTTCTTTTTTTGTAAGTACAACTACATCAGGAGATCAAGCTCCAAAATAAACATCCTCCTTTAATTCCTTTGTATGGTCAATTTGATGCACAAGCCTATTATCGGATTAAAAGAATAAAGAGAAGATGTAGAAGGCCATCTTCGGTGCTCTCTCGGCGATCCTCCTCATGGCTGCAGTGATCGGAGTGGTAGCTACCATTGTGAGCTCGGATCATAAGGCCGATACTTCTGAGGATGATGATTCACTTTCCACCACCTCTAAGTCGTTCTCAACCTTTTGCACCCAAGCCGACTATGAACGCACCATTGGTGCTGCCATCACTAACTCTTCTCCCAAGGAAGTCATCCAAGCTTCTTTTCAAGCGGCCATTGACAAAATCCAAGCTGCCTTCCACCTGTCCAACAACGTAAGTTTGAAGGCTAATGACCCAATAAACAAGGCTACGTTCAACATTTATCGGCAACTCCTCGAGGATACCAATGAGGAGCTCAATGCTGCCTTTTCGGAGACTCATAACCTTCAGGGTCTGGCGAGGAGGGCTGATGACATCAAGACCTAGCTTTTGGTTGTCATCTCCTACCAACAGAGCTGTCTCGATGGCATCACCGAACCGGAGCTCTAGTCCACCATGAAGGATGGTCTAAGCACGACCGCAAAGGTCACCAGCAATGCCAATGCCATTGTTGATGAGCTTAGATCATTATTAGAGTCCTTCAAGGTCCCGATTAACATAACCATAGGTAGTTGACGCTTATTGGTTGATGAGCAAGGGTACCCTTCATGGTTCTCGAGCCATGACAAGAAGCTCATGGCTGCCCAAGTGCAAGGCCAACTAACCCCTAATGTGGTGGTGGCTAAGGATGGGTGTGGAAAGTTCAAGACGATCAACGATGCCCTTAATGCCATGCCAAAGGAGTAACCTGGGTGGTACGTGATCTAAGTGAAGGCTAGGGTCTACAAGGAGAATGTCATCATTGGCAAGGATAAGGTAAACGTCCTCATGTACAATGATGGCTCAAGAAAGGCAGTTGTGACTGGGAGCAAGAACTACGTCGATGGTGTGCAAAATGTTGATACCACAACCTTCGCTGCCCTAGGACAAGGCTTTATCGCCAAGTCAATGGTGTTCAGCAACAAAGCTAGACCAGAGAAGCACCAAGTTGTGGCGTTCCGCGTGCAATCGGACATGTCGGCCTTCTTCAACTACAAGATGGATGCGTACCAAGACACCTTATATATGTAGATCCACTGACAATTCTACCGCAACTGCGTCATCTCCGAGACTGTTGACTTCATCTTCGATGACTCCTCCACTGTCCTTCAGAACTACCTCATGGTGATGCGACGCCCGATGGACAACCAACAGAACATTTTAACGACTCATGGATGAGCTAAGGAGACCACCACACTGGTAATCCAGAACTGTCGCATCGTCCCGGACAAAGCCTTGTTCCCGGACAGGTTAAAGTTCCGCAACTACATAGGCTGGCCATGGAAGGCATACTCGAGGACCATCGTCATGGAATCTACCATCGGAGATTTGATCCAATTTGACGGTTGGATGTCGTGGGACGGAAAAAAATTCCTTGACACATACTATGTCGAGTACAACAACCATCGGCCCAGTGCCGAAACTAGCAACAGGGTGAACTGGCTTTGATACCATGTTATCGATAGGAATGAGGCACAAAAATACATAGTGAACTCTTTGATCCAAGGTTCCAACTAACGGAGCGTCACAAACAAAGCTGTAAACAGGGTGTTCGATATAATGCTCGTGTATGTCCATATCTTTCGATTTTGCTCATGTTTTGCACATGTAGGGAGCTTATAGTAGACTTGGTAGGCCGATTTTGGTTGGCTTTTATAGCCGTTTCTGGCTTGTAAACGCAAGTTATGTACAGTCGTCGCGTAGAGGCAAAATTACCCAGAAACAAACTATTATGGTAGCCATTTTGGGGGTTTTCTAACTTCGCAGAGTGGTGTGGAGTGTAAGCCAGCATAGCACCCAGGAGCTACACGGGTGGCACAAAGCTGGATAGACCTTTGGGGTAGTGTCTCGGGCTAGTTCGCTATCTTATTCCGCAACAGTGTCTTATGAGCACTTTTGGTCGCGATGTACCACCTTTGTCACGCGACAGCTCAGAACTTGCGAAGTCAATGTTTGTAATTTGCATTGTCTATCAAGTGTTTGCTGAAATGGCTGCCTGTAGATCCGAAATATTTTCTCTAACCCGTCTTCTCTTTTGCAAGTCCTTAAAAGATCATAAGAGGTTTCAGAGAGGCAGACCCTTTGCAAACGAACACGCAAGAATGCCGCACGACTTAGGCAAAATCAGTAAAGTCCGTGGCAGGAGGGACTAAGGAGACTCAACTTGCAAAGGCAAAGTTAGGGTCAGAAGGCCTTAGCACGAGGCAAGAGGACGCTGAGCTGGTTACTCTTGAAAAATATGCGACAATGCAGCTATTCGAGTTGTCAAAAAGGAAGCTATACGTAACAGAGATAGTACTAGAGGCAAAAGCCCAAGTCTAGACAATGGCACACTAATTTTAGCGAAGTCAATGGACTTCGAAAGTTGTTAGGTGATGGATTGTCCTAGAGCAACACTTTGCTCGTATGTGACCTAAAAACGGGTGGACGAAGGTCGATTGCCAAAGGAGCAAACACATTTGGAGGCGGTAGATACCTTGCAATGTGTTGGCAGAGGCCACATATGGAGAGATTGCAGTCTAAGTTCATTCCTCAAAAATCAGAATGCAATGGAGATATCACCAAGAGGCGACATGGTGTAGCAAATCATGGTGGAATAATTCATGACAATGTGACACACACGAGACAAGTCCGAGAGAGACTTAATCATACAAAGGTATGAGCGAGAGCTACTAAAAATTCCACTTCGGTGAACACGGCAGTAAGAAAAGCTATGGATTCAAGGAGTGAATGTCATTATACCGTAGAGGTGGGTCTGCTGTGCGTACATCGAATTTTACATTAAATAAAAGTCTTAGTCATCAGCATATGTGGTGCACCACTGAGGGGAATTCCGTGTGAAGTATCAGTGACTCCCATAGGGGGGGACTTAATCATATAGAGATATGATCGAAGAAGTTAGAGAGTTGGATAGATCCAGAGCTCATATTCACTTGAGGGAGCCTGATAAGTCAGAGGGCAAGGCTGAGTGAACAAACATTACTACCAAGGACACAAAGGAGAACAGAATCGACGCGAGCCCTGTAACATAATGGCGAAAGCCATATATAGGAGTTGTTGCCTATCTTTCCCAGTGATTTAAAAAGCGCTAGGCGCCAAAAGGCACCAAGGTCCCAAAACTTCTGAGAAGCTAGGCGCTCGCCCGATCGAAGCGAGACGCTAAAATAAAAAAATATATATAATATAATTAATAAATATATAAAAAATTAATGCTTTAAATTATTGTGGTAATTCAATATGAGAAAGCCAAAATAATGGTTCTTAAGTGTTGTATTAGATGGCCAACACATTCTTTATCACATGTATTGGCCTAGAATCAAGCTCATCATCGCTGGCACTTCGTGCGAGGCCTAGATGGACTAGCAAATGTCTTAACATGCTGGTGCATAACTAGCATAACCTTGGGTGCAAGTTCAAAATCACACTGTTAACATTAAGTTAACAGTACACTGTTAACAATAAGTTAACAGTAGAGATGAGTAGAGACAAGAGGCGCTGACCGAGAACAAAAGCTGGCAACGGAGAGCAGTAAAAACGAGGCGACGAGCTGACCTAACCGAGAGCGAGAGGAGCGACAGCGACAGCAATGGCGACAAGCGGCGGCAGCGACGACGGCGAAGAACAGCGACGACAATGAAGACCAGCAACTGCAGTGACGGCGGTGAAGAGAAGCGACAGCAGCGAGGTGGCGAAGACAACGACAGCGACAGCGAATGAGGCAGCGACAGTGGTGTTAGCGACGTAATCCCGATCGAGATGCGAAGGGTTGAACAAAGTATATATTGCTGAGTTAGTTGGTTTCATTAAACTAACGTGAATGACCGAACCAAGCTATCGCTTGGTTTAACCTGGGCGCTCGCCCGAAGCTCCCAGGAGGTGCCTCTTTGAAAAGTGCCACCTGGAGATTGAGCGAGGCGCTCGGGCCTCGCCTCGCCTCGCCTCACCCGAGTGCTTAGGCGAGCGCCCGAGCACCTATTTAAATCACTGATCTTTCTATCGACCAAGGGGAATTGCTTAGAGAACATTGAGGTGTTAAAGTGGTTGAAAGAAGCAAGAAAGCAACGACGAATCCGGATGGACTTAGCTTCCCAAAATGAAGCATTGGTTAGGATGGAGATGGACTCGGAGGAGTATCATAGTGCCGCAGAGGCGAATCTACCAATTGTGAAGGGACGTAAATTGTAATGTGACGAATAGTAGGGTCATGGGCATGATAATGCTATAGTACTATAGAGGCGAGAGTTCCGTGGAGTCATCGATCACTTGCTCTCATGAAGGGGGAGCACATGGTCGTGAAAGGGGCCGAGGAGATGGAGAATACAAAGGCAAACTCTGAGTACCAAAACAAGGCCAAAGGGCAAAGGCCAGGGAACTTCGTAAGATCTGTGTCGACGGGCTTCTTATAAAGATAGCCAAAAGTGAGGGATTTCGAGTTGATGCAAGAGTGCTCAACTAAGGAACAGAATAGGCAGTACATGATGTTGTACCCTTTGTACTCAGAGGAGTTGGCAACAGAAATGGTGGAGAAGACGATACAATACTAGAGGCGACCAAAACTATCGGAGACTTGATCCAAGTTGGGATAAGATTTTACCCTTTTTAAGCAAAAATTCTTACATTCCAAAAGTTTGATGGCAATAAGGTGAATTGCAATATCTAACTCAACGCAAGGAGTGCAAACATTTTAAGTGCTTCAAAAGTGTGAGCAAAGAACAGTTGAATGCTAGTAACTAGCTTAATGCATGAAGTACAATCCTCGAGGAGGCGAGAGAAGTCAAGGAACCTTTACCTTTTCAACCCTTAAGAGAATACAAAGGCAAGCTCTGAGTACCAAAACAAGGCCAAAGGGTAAAGGCCAGGGAACTTCGTAAGATCTGTGTCGACAGGCTTCTTATAAAGATAGCCAAAAGTGAGGGATTTCAAGTTGATGCAAGAGTGCTCAACTAAGGAACAGAATAGGCAGTACATGATGTTGTACCCTTTGTACTCAGAGGAGTTGGCAACAGAAATGGTGGAGAAGACGATACAATACTAGAGGCGACCAAAACTATCGGAGACTTGATCCAAGTTGGGATAAGATTTTACCCTTTTTAAGCAAAAATTCTTACATTCCAAAAGTTTGATGGCAATAAGGTGAATTGCAATATCTAACTCAACGCAAGGAGTGCAAACATTTTAAGTGCTTCAAAAGTGTGAGCAAAGAACAGTTGAATGCTAGTAACTAGCTTAATGCATGAAGTACAATCCTCGAGGAGGCGAGAGAAGTCAAGGAACCTTTACCTTTTCAACCCTTAAGAGAATAGGCAAAAATGAGTTCTATAGTTCTCTAATTTATCCAGTAAAGCTCTATACATGTTCAAAGACCCTTTAAAGAAATTTAGTGGAAGACAATAGTTGTTAAATCCTCACAAATGATGATCAGTTCTATCAAAAGTAGATTGTCTACTTCATTTCCCAGCAGAATATCAATCGAAAGCGGAAGTGAAGCAGACCTACTTAGAGGCGAAAACTAAGTACAAGAGGAATCGATGAGCAAATTTTGCAAAAGAAAGCCTCAGAAACTTTAAAATCTGCAAGACAATGCTCGTTAAAGCTCCAACAAGCATCCACCCAATTCAAGCGGCACAAGACGTTTGAGAGAATAGCGCATAATAAGGAAGACATTTTATTTCATCTGAGGGATCCGCAAGAACCAACAAAGATCAGCACAACTCGATCGACCCCACACTAGTGTCAAAGTCATTGGCGAGTTAAAGCAGCATTAAGCACATTCAATCAGCACAACAGAGTGCAGTTAGGAGCCAATAAGCATGTTGCAACTGGAACAAAAGATTGAAAATTCAACAGAGGTGAGGAGATGCAGCATTCGCAATGGCTTTGACAAGGATGTCAAAGGAATAAGTAGGGGAAAATGTCACGGACAAATCTCTAAACAAGGTGTTCGATGTCCGTGTCTTTCAATCCTATTCATGCTTTGCTCACATGCAGAGGGCTTGCTGGCAGCCCCATTTTAATAGGATCTTGTGATCATTTTAGTCTTGTAAACGCAGATGGTGTGCAGTCATCATGCAGAGGCAAAACTACCAAAAAAACAAGCCATCCAAGCAACCATTTCGGGGTTTTGTACCTCTAAAAACACGCAGATTGTGTGCAGTCATCGTGCAGAGGCAAAACTACCTAAAAACAGGCCATCCGAGCAACCACTTTGGGGTTTTGTAGCTTTACAGAGTGGTGCGGATTGTCAGCTAGTACAACACCCAGGAGCTACCCGGGTGACACATGGCTGGATGGGCCTTTGGAGTAGCATCTAGGGTTGGTTCCTTGCCTTATTATGTAGTAGTGTCATGTAAGGACCTTTGGTCGTGACGAACCACCTTGGACCCTTTATCATGTGACATTCAGAACTTACGAAGTCTATGTTTGTAATTTGCATTGTTTATCAAGTGTTTGCTGAAATGACTACTTCAGGGATCTCAAGTTAAACACTTCCTCTAACTCATTTTCTCTTTTGCAAGTCCTTAAAGGATCATAAGAGGTTTCGAGGAGATTGACCCTTTGCAGACAAACTCGCAAGTGTGCCGCACGACTTAGACAAAATCAACTAAGTATGTGACAATACAATTCAGTGGAGCTAACCAACAAACCGATATGTACCACTCATACCAATTCCCTATTGGACTCGTACATACTACCATATCAGACGATACACCTCGATATGACGAACCTTGATGGTTACTTTGGTCGACTCCATGCATAATCTTATGAAGGATGGATATAGACTACCTAGTGTTAGCAATGTTTCAAAAGAGTAACTAGAAGAAAATGTTTTAACCATGTTATCGGTCTCCTATTGATTATATGAAAGAGGTTACTATATTAAATTCCTAGGGAAAATCCCCTATTTTCTCAAGCCTATTCTTTTGTTAAGGTGCTTTTAATTTTATTTTTTTTTTGCACAATCCAAAAACATTTAGTTAATGCAACTTTGAGAAATTTTCATGTAAGATTAGATGTTGAAAAAACGAAAGCAAATGCCAAAGACATCCAATGATGACTCATGAGTTATATTGTTTGCAAAGAGATATTTGCTCCTTTTGATATGATTGTTAGCTATCATACTACCATAACCTGGACAAACGCATCCCACTTCCTCAATTCTAGAAACTGAAGATGGATAACTCTATAACTCTTGGTCTAAAATTAGTCTATATATACATATGCCTATGTTAATTGTTTGCGAAGTATTTCAAAATGTCATATTAGTCCAGAAGACACATTTCACTGACACCTCTGTGTACACAACTAAGATACTTTGATTGACGTATAACCTGTTCTAGTATGTACTTTAATTTATATTTTATACAATACTTTGAAGCAAGGATTAATCGTTAGTCTAATACCAGTTTTGACAACCAGTTGAACCGATACAAATTGGTATCCCTGACAGTAGACAGACCAGTACCATCCACACCACAAGAAAAATAGAATACTAAAATACTGAAGTCCGGTACATGTCTTTAGTCAAAAAGATATATATTATTTGGTATTATATCGGTCTGACTGGTATTTGAATCTTTGTTTCAACGCTTCTTTGATTATCAACTCTCACAGGCTTCTTCCAACCACAGTTGTCACCACCTTCCACAGGAAGTTTTACACAAAGCCTTGGTAGGTGTTTCATAAGCACACAAGAAAAGACAATATTTATCAAGCAGCATTCAGTTGGTCCAGGTTATTAATTTGGACATCATTCAAGGGCATCTGTGACAGTTAACAAATGGCTCATTTGTGGACAAACAGTTCCGTTTAAGCTAGTTACAGTTGATATCCATATTGCAGCAACCTCTGGGATGTGGTTGGAATGGTTCAGAATGTATTGGTGAACTATGCATGTTCAAGTTTGTAAGAGGACTGGATAAAAAAGCTGAAGGCCCGCAAAGTTATTTAATATGGATCTTTGTGGTTCAGGCTATACTGGATCTAATCAGTACATGCTCATCAAAGGTTCTACAGTGCACCATCAACCAATGTGTAGTGCAGTCTAATGACTAACAATGAAAATGTTGTCATAAGTACACTTGAACTTGAACTAGAAAACAATAAATTAAGAGGGTACTCACATGATGGGCAAGAGACATTCCACTTAAAGCTGCAGCTTCTACACTTGACCCAAGTAGCCAGTCACCACAAATTCCTGCACGCCCATTAGGGTCAAAGATACAAGGAATCTCAGGAGTATTTGTTGGAAGAGCTGCACCCCTAGGATAATAAAAGAGCATAAGCATACACTCACAAGCCAATTCACATAAAAATTTTCTGGACATTTATTATTTGAAAATACAATGCATACCATAATTGGACCCTGGTATAAAACGGTTTCTGTAGTGATCCTTTGGATAATCCAAGAGCAGACTCTACACCCTCAAGTATATCATCCTTTACTTTTTCTGCTGTGGCATTAGGGATGTTTTCCTGTATGTTCATGTAAATTTTGTTTAAGTAACCTATCAACACCAACTAGTATCGTAAGATATGGATTACAGCAAGAAATATGAGGCAACAGATCCGCCAGGGATATAGCATGCTGTCATATGTAGTACTTGACTGCATTAACCAAAAAAATATGGCGCAAGTCAACAAACTTTCAGCAACCTGTGGAACTTTATTTCGTTTTCCATAGGCTGCAGTGCTAAAAAAGGTCCAACACTGAGGTAAGTCACTTTCCAAAGGGGAGAGTTTGCTAGTGTTGTTGCCCATCCATGAAAGAGAATCTACACCTTTTACAAAAGCTCCTTCAAAATCTCTATTCTGAGAAATTGGAAGAGGATCTTCAAATGCAGCAAGAAGTGCCCAGATAGAACTAAGTTCTAGAGTCTGCAAACACCAAAATATGCATGAGTACAGCAACTTGAATCTAAATTTTACAAGACCATAAAGTACTATTCCTACAGTATTTGACAAGATGCAACTGGGGAGGTGCAGCAGCAACCTTCATCTGTTTAGTTAGTTGCGGTAAGCCTGAGGATGAAAGCAAATGATTTGCACATTTTCCTGTTGATGCAGCATAAGATAATTAAAACCATAAATAAATTGAATAACTGCCTACTTTTAACAAGAATGCATAAGTGGAAAAAAGAAAGGATAACCATGCCCAAATTTATAGATGATATCTACAATATATTATTTACATTTAGTGGATCTCGGTTAAATAATCTATTTTCTGTTTCCAGTGTCACAATTCCTTTCTGGAAGAGGGGTAAGAGTTGTAACAAGAAGTAGATGGATGTACAGTTGAAGTTGCTTAAAAGACATCGTCTTGGAAGCCAAAGAAGGGAACTGAGAACAGGAATAGTGTTGTATGACAAAACAAAGGGAAGTTGTGTTCAGCTCTCGAGATTTTACAAGCAGAAAAATAAATGAATATGCAATGTGAGGCTTAGCCCAAGCATATTAGTATCCTTGTAGCACTATGCTTTTCCCAAGCAGCTCCTAGAAATAATGAATAAATGAAGAACAGTCAGAAAAATAATAACTCATCAATATCCTTATAGTACCTAAGCATTTCCTAGCTAAATTTAGACCTCAAGAAGAGAAACAAATGGAACATAGATCAATTATGAGCCACTTCTCACGGTTTTCACGAGTAGAATATTGGACATTAAATAACTTCATAAAGGACAAGAAATAATTTTTACAGAGCAATTACAAAAATTAATAACTTGATTCACCTGAAACACCGACAAGTGATAAAGAGGTAATATAATTACCATTATGTGCGATAACAACTGCATCAAACTGGCCATGGGGTTTCTCTCGCTCAGTCAATCGCCATGTCCCATTAAATGGCTCAAGCTTACTTATCCAACAAGGCCTCACAATATTAGCCATGCTACTCTGCAGTTGCAGTTAAAATGCTACTTAGCACAGAGCTTGAAGGCATACCAACATAGCCAAAGAAAGGATAACCACAATCACCTGTGTGGAACCACAATCAACTCTTAGAGACAGTGTTTACGCAGATGAACTTCAAACTTTTAGCCACAATTTAACCCAACAGCATTCCCAGCACTTGGACTAGAGACACCATAATTTTATCTTTGATATTTATAATCTTGGAAATGAAAGCTATGCTTGGTAAACAAGATAATAAACTACCATAAGATTATAAGGCAATGCATGCTTGGCTTTTCAAAATATGGATAATGGTTGGTGTCCATAGGTTCACTCTTAATTTCATAATAGAAATCATCTGTTGTGCCAATTGTTTCTGAAGGTCACAAGTGCAGAAGCAGAAAACTTACACAAATATTCATCAAAATGACTAATGTAATATTTGTCAGATATATGGTTCTTTAACTCTGTTGATGAAACTAGGATAACATTTTGCAGCTAGAGCAGAGTTCAAAGTTGATTTCTGATTCAATTATGGAATTTGAAAGCCAAATGAACTAAAGAAGCAGAAAGGGAATTTTTCATAATTCAAACTCATTATTCATTGATCCTCTTAAAATTACTAAGGAAAATCATTCAAATATAAAAGAGAGAATTTAACTTTGACCTGACTTATAATTGAATCCATCAGAGAACGCATTCCTTTCATGCCTACATATCTTGAAGCAGAATATGGTAGAGGAGAAGCCTGCCCGCCAGCTTCAAGTTCTACTAACAGCCCTTTCCATTCCCGAACCAAGCCTTTCTCCAACCATCTATCAACAAGCTTCTGAAATCTTAAGTCACTTACAGTAAAGAATTGAGCTGCGTGATCAAATATGAATGGCTTGGAATCAATGATCCTCGTAGCCATTCTCCCACCTAAGCCATGCATCCCCTAAGATAGGACCAGAAAAATCAACATATCATATTTATTATAAGATAACTACAATGTCACTTATAGTCAAGACAGTGATGACATGGTATTGTAGTATTCCCAATGCAGATACAGAACACAATAGACCAAACAACATATAAGTTGATGCAAAACATGGATTTCCTTCAGAATACCAACCAGCCTATAAGTAAATTCTAATTAGAATTAGTAGTTCTAGAAGAGAAAAAAAATTGAATAAGAGGCTCAGCTTCCCTAGGATTCCTTATCCCACATCTTTCTTCCAAAATCATGATGTTTGCTTCATCAAGTGAGAATAAAAGGGTGCATAGTAGGCTGTTCTGTATAAACAAGTCTATTTATTTTCAGTAGTTATAGATGATGCTTTATAATTATCCATTCATCTAGTCTATCTGATTCGCATTTCCCATTGTCTTAATAATTACTCAAAATTTTAAAATTAACAAACATTTGTAAATATGATGCCATGACAATTAACGATCCCATCAAGCACAAAGCTTTTATGATATATGCCATGGAATGACTAATCAATTCTACGTATTCCAGCATTGCAATTTGAGTTGAGCATCTTAACCTACAATTTAACCATATGAAGGACAATATCAGCCACAAAAATGGTACAGATCTTAGTTCAGGATCAAACACCAACATGGCTTAGAACAAACACACTGACATGATTGATTCAATTGTTAAGCCCAGAAAATGTTGAAGAAGAGTCTTTATGGGATTCATAGGACCCTGGAAATGTTGAGGGGAAAAACTAACATCTCTCTAGGTGTTGCAAATTAGAAAATATTGAAGCACTTTATAACTCTCACCTGGATGCTGCAACCTAGACATTTCTAGAAATCATGCACAAACCTTCCAAAGGTGATGTGTATTTTTGGAACAGGAAACGCCCTCAATTTCCATAAATGCAATATACAAAAAATCTTCTGTGAAGAACAGGAAATGCACTTAAAGATAAGGGATTTCTAACAGTCCGATCAGTGACCTAGATTAATGGAACCACCTTAGAAGTAATTTATATAGATATCATTTTCATGATATCGAACAACATGAAGGAATATGTTTCACATCCTCTAGCTAAACAACATCTTTATATGCATCAGAAGGCTTAAATGCCCAAGTTGTTAGGTCAGTCACATCAAACCACTCCAATTACGTGAAATACTCACCCTACTTAATCAACCATATCCACAACTAGATTCCTCTAAACCAATCAAATTCCAATTTCATGCCGTATAAAGACAGAAAATCAAAATCTATGAAATCAAAATGAGGGGTAGCGCCTAACAGTATCGAAGACCGTCGACCGTATCCCTCTCTCCTCAAGCGTGAGAGCGCACACCAACCCAGCGACCCCGCCCCCGATGATCGCCACAACGGGATCCCTCGCCGCCGGCGTGGTGAACACGACCTGCTCCTGGGCGAAGCTCTTCTTGATGGCGGACCTTCGAGAGGTCCCATGCGGGCCTTTTCTTGGACTCCGCCGCCCGCCGTCCACAGGGCTCTTCCTTCCTCCGCCTCCGCCTCCGCCTCCGCCTTTCGTTAGGGGCTTCGGCTCCGTGGAGCAGAGCGGAAAGCGCGGCCGTGGGATCCTAGGGTTTCGGGGGAGGAAGGGCTTGCAGGGCTTAATGGGTTGGAGGACAACCGAGGAGCTCAATAAAGCAGTCGAAGTCATATGCCGCAGCGCTTGAAGTGGAAAAGATTGGCTTTGGGAGAGCGAGAAGCGAGGGAGTTGCTAATACCGTGAAAGTTTTACATATATACCCTTCTAGATTCCTACATATATCCCTCTAATTACTAATATCCATCCACTATTATTAATTATGATACCAATAACTAATTGATATAGAAAATATATCTAAAGGTTTTTAGGACTTCAAATATTCATCCTTTATAAGGAGTATCGATGATACTTAGAGTTTATGCTGATGGTAATATAATATTCCTTTGAGTCTTGGAGGATATATATATATATATATATATATATATATATATATATATTGTCTTCTATTGTAATGTTATTGTCAGAAATGAGTTTTATATGGATCCGTAAATCTTCTACTGGACATTAAACGTAACCGCAGGAGACCGAGTCAACACAGCTCGGTATGAACTTATTATTAATTATACTTGAAGCTTCAACAACATATATTGATTGATGCAGATAGTGCTCGTTAATGGACATCAATTAACAAGTGATAAAAGGCCTCCACAATAAGGATCTGTAGGTGACAGGGTCAAGAAAACTATTGAAGGCAGAGCAGGCTAAAATGCTGCCAATGCAGTCGGTGGTATCACTGAGAGATCAACAATAGTTTCTACAAACTCAATGCTCAAGAAATGTTTTGCTTACGATTCATGTTTTTCACATAAATTATCACCAAGTGAACAAGATCAGTCGGTTCCAATCAAGTTTCATGTTGTTGCATGCATCACATGTAACTTACAGATTTTACAGCATCATACATGTTGACATCGAGGATGACGGCAATTGTTTGATGCAAGATACAAGTTAAGCTTAAAGCTTTATGCATGTAAAAGCACACTTCATGTCTGTAAGGTGACACCAGTACTAGTCTGATCTGTAACCTTGACACAAAGGGTTTTAGAACTCTCTCTATCAGATTTGAGACTTTGTTTGCCTTTCACATTCTTATGGCTGCTCTGCAACCTTATGGTGTCCAGACTATGACTATGAAATCGATCACATAGTCCATTGCAGTTATCTCCAGCTGGACTGGCATCACTGTAGCTCTTTCTTCGAGTGAACTTGGGTGATTTAGCACGCGTAGGAGGTACCTTTTGAACAAAGAAAATGCCGACTTAGCTACGCCATAAGTATAGTTAGTTCAAGAAGAGCATAACTTGTAAACAATACTGGGAGAGCATTCAAGCAAAAGAGACTAAGCCAAAGGACCAGCAGGAAGAAAATACTTCATATGTGATTCAAGATGAAGGGTAGATTTACCTCTGTTTTGATTCTGTGATGCCACAGGCAATGGTTGTACCCATTTTTCTATGCAATATAAATTTATGCTTTCTTTGGAAAACAAAAAAGAGAGAGAGAGAACGTTTACTACTGATGCTTTCTAACTCATTATTTCATTGAAAGAGAACTATGAAGTTTATATACTGCGTTGTAATGACCAAATTCAACCACCAACTTTTCTGAAGTTTGAACCTGCTTTTTTGTGTGTGTGGTCCTTTCCTTGTAAACACAATTGTATTAGAAGATTACTTACATGCAATTTAATAAGACCACAGTAAGAATCTCTGAAAGATGTTTGAGATATATACTAAAGAAATAACTACTAAAATATTTGTTATGCTAGGAACTTCGTGTAGAAGATCTAATTCTTGTAACATCAAATAAAAATTTGCATTTTTTCCCTGAAGTTTAGTCTCCAGGAAATATCCACTCAAAACATACTTGTGCCTGTTATATTAATCATATCAAATCACACTAACAAGAACTAGCTCGAAGAGACAAAAAAATTGAGCATCACGAACCTGATAACACATACCATTTAAAAATTTATGCAAGTTAGTGCTTTAGTTCTTCTGTCCAGTTAAAACTATATAGTTTATAAATAACCAGGGTAACCCAAGCTGATAAACATTGCAATGATAAATGCTGGATTCCTGCTACTAGCATGAAAAATTCCTTGTTAAGGAACTAGAATTTAGAACTCTCTGTGCTTTTATAATTTCCGATTTACTTGAATAATTGAGAAACATGAGCTATAAGTGAAATCTTAGGATCATACCTTCTTTAGTTCAACCTTGGGAGGAGGACCCTCATGGTAGAAGCTAGGCATTGGATTTGCTTTGAAAACTAAACTCTTCCTCAATTCCTTCAGAGCTGTCTCTTGCTCTTCCTGGATAACATAATAAAAAATATAACTTAATGGAAATCATTTCATGCATAAAAGGATGTACTTGTACTTTTTTTGTTTGACAGAAGCAGAAAGAACAAGGCCCATTATAGATCAAAGTAACTGATGTGTGCAGAAAGCACATGTTAAAAGCACCTGTGGATTCTGATCAATCGGGATCTTATATTAGGATTCAGCCTCTCCGTTTGAGACTTTTAATATGCTTTCCCGAACATTTAAAAGTGATCCACTTCATCTTTTCCTTTTTTTCCGACCTACCGAGTCCTCACTCTAGTAAAGCCTCCCTCAAGTTAACTACCTCAGAGCATACTACTTAATCCAAAAGCATGTTCTTTTGTTACTACTGTCAACTTACTATATTTTACAGTTTATCCAAAATAACACATTATCAGCATCTTCTTCATTAAAAATTCATAGACATTTTCCACAATGCTGCAATTGCATTTCAACTATTAATATACTTGCATGTTTCCTTTTTTTCCCTCCAGGTGAACTATATATTCTTCATTTACGACCATCAATCTTTCCTTGGTAGTCAAAAAGAAGAAAACAATCACCAAGACAAATTTCCTGGTCATGGATTTACCAAGAGATTTCATTTTTAGACATATTGTAAGAGGGTGACCCAGTGCACAAGGCTACACAAAGTCTAGGGAAGGTCAATATATATTCAAGCAGAGAAACTATTTTATTTGAAACTTAGTGACCTAGATCATAAAGAAACTTTACTGTGACATGAAGCTCTACCTCTTCATTGAACTAATTGAAAAAAAAGTTGTTGCAAATAGACACAAAGATCTAGCATGTGTAGCTTGTAGGGATTTGAGATTTAAGTTACCGTATCAACCATCGAGTATAGACTAAAAGATAGCAGCTAGGAAAACTAAGATCTCAAAGAAAACCAAAGTAACCACATAAGTGGCGAACATGTAATCCACTGTAAAGAATGCTATAACAGTAATAGCTTGGTAAAGAAAACAAAATCAATGTCCTACTTGAAGTATGAAACATACGGTCCATATTTGTAATTAAGAAAAAATATAGATTTTATTTTTTCCAGTCATGAAAAGGAGAGGTCAAAGAAATCATTTGTATAGTTGATCGGAGACTAATAAAAAGCTTTATTAGAGATACAGATATTAGTTCTTTACAACAAGTATTTCACAAATTTTATTGGATAAAGTGATCAACTAGCAGATTTATGTGTTATATCAGAAATATCAAACTGTCAGTAAATAGAAAAAATCATTTCAAGGGAACCCCAAATAGTTGGACCGACTCATTTGCACAGTTAGTATGAAAGAAAACAAGTTGTGCATTATCAGAGATCAAGATATTGGTGAGTTCCAGAAAGCATTCAATAAGTTTCATAAATCTCTTAGGAATTTGTTCAAGTGGTCAATTAGTATGTTTATGCAAGTATTACATTGGATTTCTCATTTCACTGACAAAGAAAATCAAGCAAGATACTTTATCAGTTTGCAATACATTAATTCAAATATTTAATGTCTAATAAGCAACTGCCCAACCAAAAAAATGATGGTGGATAATTATTACACATATATAGCAGTAAGGCTCTAAATGTGACCTTTGTTTGATAGAAATGTGTGCAAAAGCAGTAGCACTCCTATAGACAAAAATAAGTGAAAAGTATGTGTATGTTGCTCCAAAGACTAATGAGACATAGCAATATACTCGAGCATATTTTGGATGGATTGAAAGACCAATACACAATACAAATGGGGAGGCAAAACAAAAGGAGAACATATTAAATTGCAGAAAAATACAAGCATAATAAATCAGCCTTTTTATTGGAAAAAATTAAGATCCACAGAACATGCTGGCATCCTCAGCGAGAACATTGTCGAATGATTCCTAATAATACATTGCTGCAGTATCTATAACTCATTATTTAGTATCTAAGTTTTTATGGATTCTGCCTGGTGCCTACACAGTAAACATCATGCAGGCAGCACTCGTGTTAATAAAGAAATTCCAAGATGGATGTAAGATAGCACAGATCTTAATTTTTCAAGCATCGTTACCGAGAAACATAATTGAAGCAAGAAAGCATACCCTCATCCTAGCTTCAGATTGTGTTTTCTCTGCTTCCAAAGTCTGGTGTTTCTGTTCTAACTTGGAGTAAAACTGAAGAAGAGGATAAAGGAGATTAAAACTCTGTGAATTCAAGTTGATAACAATTTAATTGCATAGTGATGGTACCTCCTTCCGCTTTTCTGCACGCTCACTGCATCTGAAAGTAGGGGCAGCTGCCACAGTTGTCTTTCCCTTTAAAGTTCTTACAGATGCTGCAGTACTATGAAATGGTTTAAGAAAAACTAACACAAAACTGTCTAATGGCAGATATGATAAAATATAGAAGTAGAAAAAGGATACGAAGAAGTAACTGAGCAAGAATCCTCATTGTCTGGGTGCGCTGCATCATGAGGTTGCAAAGGCTTCACAGAGATGGGAGGTGAATTACTCTGCAATATAGCACAAAGCCAAAAACTGCCAACAATTAATTTCATAGTTGAATATACTTCATACAAGAAGCAAAATGCTTTCAGGAATTCTCATCACTATATCATTAGAGATCACAGCTTATGATATTTCCAATGTTATTTAAATGGTACATGCAACATGCAACTTTTCTTCTAAATGTTCCAAACCAAATGCTGTGAATTGGAAATGGTGTCTTAAGGATGAAGAAATGGATTCATCTGGTGCAACTTGTCACCATCAGGATTACAAGATAGACACTAGAAAGAACAAATGTAGAAGTACATCATGGTAACTGCTTATAGAAGAAAATACATATTTACGCACATGTCATGCATATGAATTCCAAAGTCAGATGCTAGATTGGAAACAAAACACATCCATTTTTCTAAGTTCAGATCAAATTGAAGGAACGCATGAAGCATGACATCACCGATGAGTGAAAGTAAAATAAACATCCCAAGCAAGATATGAAGGTTACCTGAACATTTCTTAGGATGTTTGCTGATTGTCGACCATCTACTCCAGCTTTTTTGTCTCCACTAGCAGTTGCCTCAACACCAAAAGCACGATTTCCACCTGAAACAAGCTTTTCAGTTGCAACAGGTGATGGTTGAGGAACGGCGTGGTTTCCAGCATTAGCAGGCTTTGATACTGCCGGCTTCTTCTGATTTAATAACTTCTGAGCACTATACTTGTATACTGCTATGTCCCGACCCCGACACAAACTTACATTTCTAAGATACAGCACTTCTTGTCCTTTATTTTCATCACTGTGTGTACCATTATTAGCTTCATCTGCCTCTATAATTGCTGAAGGTTTGCCAGAAAGATCATTAGCTTGATCAGAGTTACTCTTGGATGCACGAGCGACAACACGATTTGATTTTTCAACAGTAGCCACTTTCATGACTTCTTTACCCATTGCCCTGCCAAAAGCAAATCAAATAGAAGTTCTTCGCAATATGCCAACAGAAGAGAAAATCCTTTACAGTATTCAACAACAAGTTAATGAGAAATCAAACATCTAGAAAGGTCTTCCCTTGCATATCAAATAAAAGATAAGTTTCCTGGGGGCACCTGAACATATTCCTTTAGGTAGTTGCAATCATACCTTTACGATGTTTAACAATTAAGTTAAAAAGAAATCACACATCTAGAAAAGGAGAACCATGCATATATGAGTTTAATGGGGGTGCCTTGACATGGTGCCTGAACATCTTGCATGAGGTAGTCCTGATAGTATAATTATCATCTTCCACAAGGTAGACCTTGGGTTGAAAGCGGAAAATAATATGTTCATCCTCAAAACAGCATAATATCAGTTTAATGAGCAAAAAATTGGTCAATATACCAGTTTATATAGCATATACTGCATTCCATAATCTAGAACACAATACGAAATGGTCATTTTTGACTCATGAAAATTTAGCAGAAAAAATATAATTACTGGAACAGCAAACAGCTCCTAATATTAATCCTATGAAGCAAAGGAAACAAGATACGGTTTCAAGCTTATTGTTGTATAAAACCAAGAATATGCAAAGCCAAAACGAATCATGCACATCTACTAGCAGACTCCATTCAGGGCGGACAAAATTAGTTTTAGAAAGTATAATCCAAGTGTATTTCTCAATTAGTGAAGAAAAACCTTTGTTTCAATTTCTTTCCCTAAATTTTCAGGACAACTGATGTGGGAAGTGGGACTATCGTAAGCAAAAACTTGAATAAAGAACAATTTTCTGTGGAATACAAGTTTATGCCACAGAAACGCATTCGAAGGATTTTAGTTTCATCAGTAATCATGACTAATCTATCCCACGCCTGAAGCATTCAATTAAAGAATACAGTTTTTTCCGTTCAACAAGCTAATAGCCCTTGAAGAAATGCTTCCCTGATTATATTTCTTTTCCCCATCACTTTCATGCCATAGGCTATAAAAATTAGCCACTTCCTACTGACCAATTAAAGAATCCATCAATTAACACCGTGTGCATTCAAAAAATATATATCTTTGTGGCCATCAACACGCAAGAAGCATCACCGATCGAAAACAATATTCACACAAACACTGGCCCTGAGGACAATAACATAACCCAAACCATTCCAAAGATTAAAAAAGAAAGAATTGAAGGGGAATCAAACGAAAGTAACAGCGAACTTATCCGGTTCTTCGAAAGAGAAACAGTGCTGGCGGGCTCATCTTATTAGGCCCAAGAAATAATATCATTTTAGCGAATTGGAAGGAAAAGACAACATTATCTTCGTCTATTTTGAACGCAACGCTCAAAAGATTGCGTCAAAACAATTCGGCGTGGTCGAGGAAACCACATTCCACAAGAAATCTTTGGGCGCAGTCTCAATATTTGCCACCCTAAGGATCAGAAAAACCCCAGTCGAGAAAGTAGTAGCGAAAAATCCGAACAAAGAACAGGAGAGCTCAAACGTCCCCTCCATAATCGCGATCGAACAGCTCGTGCATTCGATTCACAAGGAGGAAATGGTCAAAACCTAAGGAGCAGGGAATGCAAGTTAAGAAAGTAATGCCTTGGAATATCGCGTTCGTCCGTTCCGGGGACCTTCGCTTCCCTCCTCCGCCGTCGCCGCAGGCTCCACAACCCTCCTCTCGTCCGCCTTCGGCTCTAGGAGACGACGTTGAGCTTCGTCCGACATTTATAGCGGCCCTGCTTTAACGCCGTCAACTAACGGCCGGCAAGACAGCTCTCGCGAGGTGTTGCGTTCGCGTCCGACGTAAACGGGGCCTGTGGGTCATACCAAGCGCATGGGGGTAAGCTTACTGCAAAGCGGAAGCGGTGACGGAACCCGGATCGACCGGTCATCGTATCGCCCGACGCACGAACTAATCCCTCAGAATTCGCTCGAAATTAACTCTGTTACCCCCCTTGGGTTTGGAATTCTTTCTCACCTCTTCTTTTATTCGTGGCTTCTAGTGGGCCTGACAACTATCCAATCATAGGAGAAGTAGATAAGACAGGTGGTCGTGTTCGATCGAGTGGGAAAAAGGTTTTGGTTTTGTTCTAATCCTTTGCAACGCACGCCGCGTCATTGTATTTATTCATCGCGACGGGAACTCATCAACCACTGCCTTGAAATTACAGATGTGCCATCGATCAATTAAAGTAGTTTCCCATGTATTAAACAACGGCTGTAACGGTATCGTTGGTTTACATTGCCATCTATTAATTACCCTTAACCTTTCTTACCTCTAAATTGTAACCAATAAATGAAATAAAAAAAGGCGAAAATAAATAAATAAATATATGTATGTATATATATGCGTGTGTGTTAGAAATTCTCGTACGTGTTTTACGATTTTTTGATTGCAATAAAATTGTTGACTTTACATTGCCGCCTACATTAACAAAAACAATGATATATTATTCTCACAGCATATACTTTAGCTTCAAATAATTTTCTATTTAATTTGAGGTTGCATCCACGTCTCTTCTAATCCTTTTGTCTACGAAATTGAAAGTTGACAAAGATATTATTTTCTTAATTATCAAATAGAAATAATAAAAGTACATGTATTATTTGGAAACAAGATATTGTTTTAATAAATATGTAAGTCGACTAAATCCAATGTCATCCTTAGTTTGGGGATATGTGGAGGTGGTGTGTCGGCGGAGCCTGATCTGCCACGTGGGCGGTCACGATGTGCAATCGTGCCACCCGCCACTTTTCGTCGCCGTAGCTAAATAGGATGGACGGGCTCTGGAAAGTGACGCCACCTAACACATACATACACCCGCCCACCTCACCTGTCCTTGTGGGACCAGCTAAGAGAGTCCCACGGATTGGACGTCTCGTCGACTGATGTCACCACTTCTCGTACCACCTTAGGTTGCTCCCTGGAATTTTCCCATGTAATCATCACCTGCGTCGGTCGGTTGTCTTGTGATCTGAGCGGCTCCATCGGTCCAATCAAATCGGCCGACTTTGGGATGGGTTCTAATAATTATTCTTCAATGCTTCAATGCAATGTAGCTCTAAATCACATCCACACGAGCGCAACGCTCGAGTGTCAGTGACGCGTTTGACCGGAGGTGGGCTCGTTATGGGGAGCAGTAGCTTGCCTCGGGGACAAAGCCCTCAACCCTTCATAATTGCTTCTCCCTCCCTCTGATTTGTACTTCCTAACCCTTTTGATAAAGGAATGTTATATCATGAGAGGGGGAGAGACCGGTCTTAGGTTGGCTTTCGCTATATGATATTATTATCAGGCAGGCCCCAAAGGATGATGTTTGAATCCTAAGTAGGTTGCATTTAATGGCGCAGCCTGATGAGACCAAACAAGTCATCTTGTGAAGCACTTAATACTTGTCTTACTTTCTTATCAGATCTTAGTGCAACATTAGCTAAAGTCAAGTAATATGACCTGAATTCACCGTAAATTTTATGACAACTTTCCTTCCGTATTTTCTCACAGAATTTTGCAGAAAAAAGTTCAAAGGGACGATGTCCAGATGTTCAATATGTGTGTGCTGCTGCTTACGAATTTTAATCCACAAGAGTAGTCCACAAATGAAAAATAACATATTGTGCTATAAGAAAGAAGAAAAAGAACATATTCTCATAAAATGAAAAATAATTTTAATGCACAAGAGTAGTCCAGTATCTTCTTTCTCAACCTATAAGAAAGAAGAAATATGTTATACTTGATTGCTACAGATGGAAGGAAGAAAAGGACGAAGAGCAGACAGGATACTGGAAGAGTCATGAAAGAAGAATGATGGAGATGAATAATATAATATTGTGCTAACTTATCACCAAATTTTGAGTAAATAGTAAGATAAAATAGATGTCAACTACAGAAAAAAGAATACGTCACATGCTAAAAAAAATAGATGTCAACTACGGAAGAATTAAAGAGTAATGATTACCTCACATGCAATAAAAGGATATCTATATCTTGAGCCTTGTTGGGTTTAGGTACCCACTCAAGTGGCATCGATCTCAACCATAGGTTAATTAATGAGCTTGTGCCAGTAGCCATTTTCGAGACTATGTCAGTAGCATTGGCTCAATATTCTTCAACCTGATCATGTTCGCTCTCTTTCTGGCCTTCACTGTATGAGTTGGATTTGACGTGTCCAAAATTGCTTCTCTTTTCCTGCAAAAGATTAAGATAAAAACACTTTCTGATTCACATCAACTGTGGATGTTGTTAGGCTTACTGTAACCATGTCCTCTAGGTTTTCACACACCCACATTTATTCAAATCAGATTAAAAGGTTGAGACTAGAACAATTAGTAGAAATCGACTTCCACCAACAAAGACTATAGTTGCAAAGAAATGATTGAGCTACCAATTGTTAAATGCCAAAACTCTATTAACTAGAATGATATAGAATTATGATAGGTGTCATATTCAGAATTGCATGTTAAATTGAAGAACTTTAGTAGGTATGAATCATAAGAAAGCCAACAACTAAACAAGGGAATCCACTTTTACTTTCTAAAATTCTAAGCATGACTCTCCTTAAACACAGTATCAAAAAAGAGAGGTCTCAAGACAAAAAGAAAAGAGTCAAGAAGAAGTATATATATATAGAGAGAGAGAGAGAGAGGAAAAAGAAAAATGTAAATGCAATTCTTTTACTAAATAGATAGTCTGATCTATTGACCCATTTCCAATCGGATTTGGTGAACCAAAAGCTTGGTGGGGTTGATGGAATGATTCGGATATAATAAAGATGTACATAGCCTACACTGTTATTTCTATTTCTCAGGTATCCTATGGTGGTGACCTTGTGTATATCTAGTGAGCGAGAGTGGAAGGTAGGATGATTCGGTTATGGTAACTATGAACATAGCCTACACTAGTCTTTCTATTTCTCAGGTTTCCTATGAAGGTGACCTTCTGTCCATCTAGTGGGCGAGAGTGGAAGGTAGGATGTGATATGGAGGTTCCTTCATCAAAATTTCCAAGAAAAATGTGTGCCCAAGACATGACCACTAGATTCGGACCACCATAATTTGACTAGATGACTTGAGAAGCACCACTTTGATAAATTGATGAAATGGGAGAGGATTATACAAATCATTGATATGCAAGAATCTTGGATGAAATTGATGGCACATATTGCAAACAGAAAATTAGGTTGTTACATGAGATGGTGAGGTTGTTCTCTTAAAGCGACCCCATTTGGTATGAGAATTTTGTGGGATTTCCATTATGTTCTTGAAATTTAATCAAGACTTTTCACCCATTAGATTCAAGTTGAAAACCATACTAAATATGAGGATTTCATAGCTTGAAGTGAACATCTTAAAAACCAGTACACAAATCTGATCTTCTAAATCTCACCCTCTATGATTCAAATTACAAGGATACCAATGAAACTTCCAAATCCTAGATTTTAAATGCCCTATTACTTGTGCATCCCATGCTACAAATCCTCTGATCAAACACAAATTTTCCCTTTAAATGGAATTCAGAAACAATTCCAACTAAAAATAGAATCTCAAAATCTTTTTCTTTAGAAATCTAGAATTTCATAATGTCATACCGAAATGTCACGAACGGACGTCGCTCAACAACAACATCTTCACTCCGTGAACCGTTCGTGCTTTTTCTTGCTTGTACTTATGTTTGGCAGCTTATTTTGTCTTGAGTTTATGTGTTTTCACCTAAGAAATGTGAGCGAAAGTAGTGTAGAAGGCTGCAGAACGGTCGTTCGCTGCATAGAGCCAAAACAGCCCTGTTTTTGGGTCTTTTTCGTGTGCCACGGCAACCTTTCTGAGCGGTGCGAAATGTCAGCCATTTCAGCACCTTGGAACCCCCCGGGTGGCACCGGGCTGGATGGGGCTCCGGGTATATGTCGGGCGTAGGCGTTCATCAGCAATTGAACTTGACTTGCGTCCGATACCTTGGGAACCGTCGTTTGCTGACTTGCGACCGTTCCTACAACCCTCCAAAGTCCTATTTCGCTCTCTCTCTCTCTCTTTTCTCAGCTGCACTCAAGGTGTTCGACAAATTGCTTGTATAGTTTTCCGCTTTGCGAGACGTCGGGACGTGTCCGTCGCTCGTTTCCAAGCTAATCAACTTCTTCTTTGCAGGTCCTACGGGACCTTAAGAGGTTGTAAAAGGGCTGACCCTGTGCGGACAGATAACGCTTTGGGTGTTCCATGGCTTAGGCAATCCCAGCTAAGTCCAGAACAGTGGGCAAGGTTGCTTCACGACTTAGGCAATTTCAGCTAAGTCTTCGGGAGGGCCGCAAGGGTGTCGCACGGCTTATACAAATTTAGCTAAGCCCGTGACAGAAAGGGTGAACAACAATGAATAACATTCAACTCTTTCTTGGCAGAAACATTAGTATCAATTTCTTGGTTCAAATAACAGTCTAATCATGAGATTTTGTTAGTTGATTAGTAATTTAGGATTTATCTGTGTTTCTAGAAGATGATATTCAAGTACAATTAGACCACTTCGCATTAGGTCCATATACATGCAATGACTTTGTAACCAGATGACTGAAATGACAGATTTAGATTGAGAAAGATGGTGATGACAAATGTAGGCACTATCTTTAACAAGGGTCATAATAGATACATCCACCATCAATGATCAAGTTGAAGGGAAAGACCTTAGAGGACCGGTGATAATGAAGAAGATTATGATGGAACTCAGTAATTGATATGATATGTTTGACAACCGGTTCAACAAGCTTGACAACAAGTTTGAATGTCTCAACAAGCAGGTAGAGAGAACTGAATAAGATCAGCATTAGCCACTGTTTACAGTCTAAGAGATAAAGACAAATCAAGATAGTTTAAACAGTTTTACCAAATCAAATATGGGTTTGGAAGCATGTCCATTTGCTTATATCAAACTTAACACTATGCAGAAGGAATTAAATCTTGGTGGATGCTTGGTTTCCACTAGTTGGACAACCAGTGCAAGGCATCAAAAACGTCATTACTAATCAGGGAGGAGCAAAGAAAAGGCAGGACTCAGACAGTATATAAGGCTGCTGGTTCTTTCCTTCAGCATTGAAGCTCTCAGCCTAAAATCAAAGGATAAAAAAGCTGTGGCTCGTTCAATCCTAAACTCACCAAAAGCAAATAATGTATTCTGGCACAGATATTTTTTACATCAAATTTAATTTGATAAACGAGAATAATCAACTGATGTGCATTGTATGTTTGTAATGAGTTCTCAGCTTGATGTTCTATTTCATCTTAGATACCACAAATAAGAAATGGAGACTAATAAAAACCCTTACAGTACAAAATAATCGACTTCAATAGAACAGACAGTTTTCTCGGACTAAAACACCAAAGTCAAAGATCTCAATGAAGCACTACAGAAAGGTTAGCATCTACAATATAAATAGTAACAAATTACATCTGATGTGTTGTAGCATGTAGAGGAAAGAAAATTTGAACACAATGGTATTAGTCTTGGTCATTACGAAGCCAAAATCAACTTTGCTTTCATTTTAACAAGCCCAGAGTTCAGGGATGCTTAGGTTCGAAATAAAACAAAGCATATACAGATAGCAAATCTTTTTAGAAAAAAATAATTACAAAATATTTGAGAATTTGCTGTCCTACAGAAGACCCTTTGAGCTTAGGCAGATCAAGTCATTTTATAGCCTCTAGGTCAAGTTGTGCAGCTAAAACAATTTAATCAGACAAATGGACATAAACAACAAATATATAAAAGATTATCACACAACATAATTAATATTATTTATCCATTTCAACCTTCGGTTCACGGCTTGCTGTTATTGTTGTTGTAGTATCTATCCATTTCAACCTTCTAATGTATGGTTACAGTGATCTCATAGCAGTCACAAACATCATTTTGAGGCAACAACTTGACCTACATACTTTGAATGGATTGCAAAGATGGAAAGCTGAAGCAAGAGTTTGGTTCCATATCCCCGTCCTGGACTAATTCGTTTAACCTTCAAGCTTCTGTTTTTAACCTACATTGTCAAGCTTATGAGAAAAAAACTAGAGAAGGTTAATACAGTCTAGATAAAGAGGTTATTCTAACCCAGCATGCTTGAATTATCGGTTTTGACTTGGGAAAATGCGTCATCGCCAACTAATTTACCATAGAATCATCATAAATGCTTCTTTGTTTTTTTTTTTGTTTTTTTTTTTTTGGGCATAGAATCCTGGTAGCTAATTGAAGTACATTTTCATTACCAAGTCTCACATAAATACTATACGAATACCATTAACTCGAAAAAACCTACAAGAACTGTCAATAATACAAGATTAATTTTAAAAATATATTGTCATATATATGAAAGCTGTATGAGCAAGATAACACAAACAAAAACATGGTGCAGATAATCTTAGTTCTATAACATGTCTCAGGATATTCTACCAATACTATACATATTTACCAATGGAAGGTCAAGGATTGCATATATTTGATCAACATAATCCAACACATAGAAGAAGATATAGTGGAAGACGAAAAGAAACCTCTCTCCATCGCCATTTTCAGTAATCCCCCTGCTATTGTTCAAGATCGATCCCAGAGTTCCCAAGACAGCAAAAGCCAGAAGAGGACTGACATCGAGCGTATCGAAGACGGGCGGGATGATGTTCCTGAAGAGATTGAGATATGGGTCGCAGAGGTCGGCTGCCGGTCCCAAGGGAAGTTGGGGAACCAGCTTAGCAGAACCCTCACCATCAGCACCCCGCTGTAGATATCCAGCCACTTCGCCATCCCCGACGCGACCACGGTTAGCGGCGTGTTGAGGTACCCAGATGGCCGCTCAACCCGCCGCGCGGCGAAGAATAACGGCCCCACAGCCCAGGCCAGGCTCCCCCGGAGGGAGAGGAGCTCGGCGAGATCCTCCGCCGAGGGGGCGGCCACAGCGGCAGCGCGCTCGGCGACGCGGCGAGCGGAGGAAAGGACGATCCTCGAGGCGGAGAGGGCGAGGGCGAGGAGGGAGGAGAGTGTCCGGGTGGAGTCAGAGAGAAGGGAAAAGGAGGGCGGCGGAGGGGCGACGGAGGAGGAGACGCGGAGGCCAACTTGTGATCTCCGCCGCGGCCTGAGGAGGAGGAGGGAAGGGGATGCGGAGGACTGGTGGTGGAGGAAGAGGGCAGCGTTAGGCTTTAGGAGGACGGAGGCGGAGACGACGGTGGCCATTGTTCAGGTCGGGTTCTCATCGAGCGAGCGGGAGTTAGAATTAAGATTAAAAGTCTCCCGGCTAAGATTAAATTAAGATTAAAATCAACTAGAGAGCGGCTAAGATTAAATTAAGATTAAAATCTAACGGCTGAGATTACAAAACTACCTTTCTGATCTACAACTCCGATCTTTGACGGGTTCGCACCGAGTTAGAAGCCAATGTGACTCGAAGTGTGAGTCAAGCTTCAAATTAGGTCGGCGTCGAACTTGACCTAACCCAAACCACATGCCGTGCATGTAATGCGTGAATGCAAACTTAATTAGTACACACTATACCAAATTATGAAAGGTATAAAATAATGTTACACGCTTATTATTCATGACCCAAAACTTCGACACAACAACACCGGAGCAACATCAAATTAAAAGCTTTCCCCTTAATAATAGATAAAAAGATATTATCTTAAAATCATGTATATTATTACTCGAATATAACTATAATAATAATATTTGTATTATAATATAAAGATAGGTCATAGACCACTTAATACCTTATGGTTTTGCTCGTGTCTAAAATAATTCTATATTTTCAAAAATATAACATATAAGTCTCTACTCTTAAATCCTAATTAACTGACGTTAGAGTCTACTTACGTGAAATGCTAACTCATAATAAATAATTAATATAATAATATATAATTTAAATTAAAAAAATTAAAACTATCATCAATGGTGGGATGATATATTATCGTGGAAGCGACCACCAACAGCAACATCGAGTTGTTGCTGCCTAGTAGGGAGTCATACTCGTGTAGCCTCTCTCGTGCTAGTGACAATGTTAGGAGCTTTCGGTCCTGTCGCAGGTGGATGTGTGTCAACCAGTCCGATGCTAAGCGTGCAATGGTCTCTTACTCTTTCTTCTTCTGGACGTTTTCGTCCCTGCCGCCTCCCACTTTGTCATTTCCTACACTCCCACCCATTGTGTCTATGACAAGGTGGTATAACGCCTCCGACCTCTCTCACCTCCGCTTTCGGGCTCTCCTACCTTTGTCTCTCCGTCTTCGTCGACCACTACGGCCTCCGACGCTTCCTCTTTCTCGACAAGATAAACTTTTTTTAAAACTTAAATTACACATGTTATTATATTAATAATTTATAGTGAGTCAATATGTCATGTAAGTATATTATAATATTTGTCAACTTATACTTGATGAGAGACGCTTATATGTTATATTTTTAAAGATATATGGGCTATTTTTGACACAAGTAAAATCATAAAGGCTTAAATGGTTCATGAACAAAATCACAAGGGCTAAAATAGATTTTTTAATTTAAATTATATATATTATTATATTAATAGTTTATTATGAGTCAACATGTCATGTAAGAAAACTCTAACGTCTGTTAACTCAAATTGATGAGAGTGGCTTATATGCTACGTTTTTTAAAGTATATGAGTTAATTTAGACACGAATAAATCATAAAACTTAAATGGAACCAAAATTATAGGGCTAAAATGAATATTAACGCTATAAAAGATTCATCTAAAATCTTAAAACATGTTTACACCTATATTAATCAAGTTTTCTTTTCACATTGTTACAAACTTAGTCGGTTCTACCTAAGTTGTGCAACACAATTGCGTGTCCATCTACAAAGGTCAATATCCTCGAAACCTCCTATGGTCCCTTAGGACCTACACAAGATAAAACAAGTTTAAGAAAACATTTCACATGGGATTCATAAGCAATAATTTCAACAAACATGTTATAGCCAATGCAAATTACAACCATCGACATTACAAACTCTTAACGGTCGTACACAAAGGATCATGGTTCATTACAGATCGGGGTCCTCACAAGTATCCACAAGACAACTCTTATTTACAAGCCGATACCAATCACGAAAGCTAATCAAACTAGGGCTGTCATGCTTACTACTAGTCCGCTACTTGCTATATAAAGTATTAAAAAAATTTGAAAGACATGGACATATATGAGCATTATATTGAGCACCCTCTTTATATTTTTGTCTGTGACATCCTCCCCCACTTATTCCTTCGACGTCCTCATCGAAGCTATTGCATACGCTGCATCTCCTCGCCTTTTGCTAAATCTTCAGTCTCTATTGTAACTGCAACATGCCTCTTGGCTTCCAACTGCTCTCAACCGCTATTGTTGAGTAGTCAAACTTTGATTCGTCATGCTGTTTCAACTCGCTAAAGACTGACTTTGGTGTGGGGTCGGCTAAGTTGTGTTGATCTTTGATGATTCCTACGGATCCTCCTAATGAAGGAAAAGACTTTCTTTATTATTCGCCAGTATCTCAATCATCTCATATCGCTTAAACTTGGTGGATGCTTGTTAAAGCTTTAATGAGAATCACCTCACAGACTTTGAAGTTTTTGAGGTCATTCCTTCACAAAATTAGCCCATCGATTCTTCTTCAACTTTGTTGGTGCTTCCAAGTAGGTCTGCATCACTTCTGTTTACCATTGACATTCTATTAAAAAAATGAAGCGAATAATCTACTCTCAGTAGCATCAATCACTATTGGTGAGGATTTGTCAACTCTTTATCTTTTGTTAGATTTCTTTAAAGAGTCTTTGAACTTATGCAGAGCTCCTTTACTGGATAAATAAGAGAACTGAGGTACTCGGTGTCGCCCATTCTCTTAAGGGTTGAGAAGTCAAATGTTACTTGACTTCGCCTACCTCCTCAAGGTTACTTCATGCATCAAGTTGGTTACTAGTCTTCGTCCGCTCTTTGCTCACACTTCCAAAACACCTGAAGTGTTTGCACTCCTTGCATTAAGTTAACTACTATGATTTGTCTTTTCACTGCCATCGAACTTCCAGAATACAAGAGTTATGCATGAAGAGAGCAAAATTTCACCCCAACTTTGAGCAAGTCTCATATAGTTTTGGTCGCCTCTGGGATTATACCTTCTTCTCTATCGTCTTTGTCACCTATTCCTCTGAGTAGAAAATGTATAACATAATGTACTGCACACTTTGTTCCTTAATCGAGCACTCTTGCATTAACCTGAAGTCCACACTTTTGGCTATCTTAATGAGAAGCTCATTGATACTGGTTTTATGAAGTTCCCTGGCCTCTACCCTTCAGCCTTGTCTTAGTACTTGAAGTTTGTCTTTGCATTCTCCACCTCCTCAGCCCCTTTCACGACCAATGTTTTGCCTCTATGAGAGCAAGGGACCGATGTCTCTACGGAAGTCACACCTCTACGGTATCATGACATTGCCAAGACCATGACACTACTATTCGTTGCCTCACATCTACGTCCCTTTCTTCACGATCGGTAGATTTGCCTCTGCAGCACTGTGGCACTCCTCCGAGTCCATCTTTACTTTGACCGACGCTTAGCATTTTAGGTAGTTAAGCCCCTCTAGACTCGTCATCACTTCCTTGCCCCTTTCGACCACATGCTTCAACACTTCTATGTTCTTCAAGCAGTTCCCTTAGTCAATGGAAAGATAAACTACAACTATTATGCATGACCTCTACCATCTTGTTGCAGGGTTCGCATCGATTTTTGTTCTCCTTAGCTTCCTTAATAACAACGTTCGCTTACTCGGTCTTGCCTTTGACTTGTCGGGCTTCTCAAGCGAATATGAGCACTAGAGCAGTCCAATTCTTCAACCACTCTGGTTATACCTCTATATGATCAAGTCCTTCTCGTGGGACTCACAAGTGATTTTACTCCGAATTTCTTCTTGGTGGTACATAACCCCCATATGCTGATGACCAAGGCTTTCATTCGATGCATGCACGGAAGACCCGCCTCTGTGGTACAATGACATTCACTCATTGAATCCATAGTTCATCTTGTCATCGTGGTGTCCACCGAAGAGGAGCTCCTAGTAGCTTCTGATTATATCTCTGCATGATCAAGTCCCTCACGGTACTTCTCTCGCGTGTGATGTATTACCTCAAACTGTTCCACCATGATCCACTGCACCATGTCGCCTCCTGATAACATTTCTGTTGTATTCGGATTCTTGTGTGATGAACTCAAACTATGATCTCTCTAAGTGTGACCTCTACTAGCACATCATAGGACCTTTGTCACCTTTGATTGTGTTCGCTGAAATTGGTGCACCATCGTGTGTATCTTGGGCCTCTATTTCCCACCAGCACAATCTCCATTATGCATCATTTTTTTTATGACAACTTGAATGGTAGCACTATATATTCTTCAAGAGTGTCTGTCTCTGCATCCTCTTGCCCCTTGCTAAGACATTCTGATCCTAACTTCGCCTCAACCAGTTGAGTCGCCTTAGTTCCTCCATCAAATACTTCTCTTAGATAAGGTGCATGTGCCTCAAGACTCCCTTCGTCTTTGACACTATGTAGGATGAGTCTGTAAGAGTTCATGTCCTTGACCTCATGTTCCATCTTTTATGATCGACTCCCTTCATGTGGCTTGGATGATAATTACAAGTGCCCTACAAACTAATCACGTGAGTGATGGCACGTGTGATATGTTATATGATCTTTTTGTTTATGATTATTATTGACATATTCTCATATTATTTTATATGTTGCATGTATATATATATATTGTGATGTCCTTAGTTTTATGCAATAGAAATCCGATCGTAATGAGATCACGATAATGAAACCAATTCGCCTTTAAATACATATCTTAAATAATCTCGATCATAGGTTATTCGAGAGGGAAATCGAGATAACCAGATAGACCAGTATACTATATACATATCCATATGATGGAGGCAGTTGGTTTCATAGCCACTTGTGTGGGGACGCTAAGGATACAATATAGGTGTTAATTGGAGAATGAGTTCACTGATTGATCCACTTATGCAAAGCTATATGATTATTTATACCTAACGTCAGATAACGATTTCGTAGTCCCAATTGTGTGTCTGGTCCTTAGACTTGAGACGCCAAGGATACCTTGTATGAGTACTCATTTCTTTAATACAGACTTACAGGTTTAGAAAGTTTTAAATCTGGTACAATCGGTTATCAGAATTGGTAGCCAACCTTACTAAAGTAATTGAGTATCAATAAAGGATCATCCACTCTCGGTATCACGAGACGAATATCTCTTATGTGCTCACTCCGACAAATCCCTGGTCAGGGTTATTCAGATTGAGAGAAAATGAGTTCTCTAAAAGAATCTGATTAGTGTAAGACTCGAACGGATTCCGTATATGACCTGATAGTACTATATCCAATATATGATCTCTGTGATATTAAATAGATGACGGATTATAGATACATGGTAACTGAGGAGAGACAGGTCCAATGGATAAGATCTCTTGTACCGCTTAGGGACTATAGCACAGTAACCTAGTACGTTCATAGTCGATGAATCGAGTGAATTATTATGAAATAATAATTCACTAAGTCAGAGGAGTTCTGACAAGGAAGACTCACGAGCAGCTCAATATTGGGCCTAGAGGGTCATACATATATGGTAGATGCTTCAACGAACAGAGGATTGGATAAAGATCCAATTAGCCACTACTCATTATATAAGACCCGACATTAATGTGCTCCTTGCATGAGACCCGATTAGAGACCAAAAAAGATTATTAGATGGAGATCCAATAATCCAAGTTTAGTGGGTAATTGGATAGAGATCATATACCCACCAAGGCAGGATCCCTTAGAATTTTTATGGGTGGCTCTCTATAAATAGGAGGGGGTGGCACACATAGGTGATAGGCTATACTTTTGGCCACCCTCTCTTGTTCTCCTCCTCTCCCTCTCCCTCTCCCTCTCCTTCTAAACTGATTAGCCCCTCTCTGGTGTGAGAGGGCAGTGGAGAAGATAAAGGATCTTCTTTCATGTTCATCGCGAGAAGCTAAGCAAGAGTTGCAAGACTTGGGGCTACGACTGGAGGAGTATCGCTGCAGCAATCCATCATGTGAATATTGCTAGAGAGGAGGATGATTGACCTCTTTTATCCTCTCCATTTGGATCTCAAAAATAGGGATATATGATCTCCCTAGGTAAACAATCTCACACATGATACAGTTTTTTAGTTTTGGGTTTTTTGCGATGCAATCTTTGCACAATGATTTTGATCTATCTAAGAAAATGATTTTGTTTTGATCTTCCGTTGCATATGTGATGCTCCCGCTTAGATTTCTAGCATTAGACACTTCACCAAGTTCTACCCAAGTTACTCTGCCTCTCGATTTGTAATGAGTTGATGGTGGCTCTTACACCCACCATTCAACGGGTTAGCCCTTTATTGAGTCCGATTTTCACATCGGCTCTAAGTGTGCTTTCATTTGATGTTTTTATGGTCGCTCCCCCACTTGATCTCGTAATGCATCCACCAATGCATTACCTCATGCGAGATCATGTAACGACTCCTTGCCACTCGCTCGGTCCATTGAGCTTTGTGAAGTTGTTGTTTTGAGGTACTTCTCCTCAACATATGTGGTTCGCTGCATATAATTCTCCATTTAGAGAACCATGACTTAGCCCTCTTGGATATCTGTCATATTGGATCAACTTTCCTCTTCGCATCATTCCCTTTGAAAGTTTCGGAGACCACTATCCCCTTGGACTACTCCATCTTGCTTAACAAACTGTGTATTGTTTAGCCCTGACAAACGCACTTGCTAGATTGTGACTCTTTGCTAATACAGGCCTCGCTGCATCCTTGAAGGCCTAGCAACATATTGAACTTGTTGCATGCTTCAGCCTTCTACGGACGTATCCTTCCCATACCGAAGAGAAAGTTTCAATATTTCATGGCGTTGAGTTTCAGTCGCCTTAGGATGGCCATGGACATTCCATCGTCCGCATACAAGCCCTTGCATAAGTACTGAGTTCTTCAAGTTAACAATTCCCCTCATCTCTGTGAGCTTTGCACAACTCTTTCAGTTGTTGTGTAACCCATCTCACTTTGCACAGTCTCAACTTTTACCAAGCGCCCCGCTTGTCTTGAGCACCATAAAGTTCGGTTGTCAATATCGAGTCGTAGCTTGAACACATTCTTTTTAGCTTAGTTGTCCTCGTGGTACCTCTCGTGCAACGGTTGGCCATTCCTTTGATACCAGTCTTAGATTCCCGCTCCTCTAAGTGACTCTTTACCTTACATTTTTATGTTTGTTTCCCCCAAACGGTCATGCATGTTGGCTGCCCTCCATGCAACCTAGCTAGGTCCCCCATGTTTGCATGACAAGTGTTTCTATGTGTGCTTGTCCCACTATGATACCAACTGTCACGAACTTAGCTGGTTCTGTCTAAATCATGCGGTACCACTGCGTGTCCGTCCGCAAAGATCAGCCTCTCCAAAATCTCTTGTGGTCCCTTAGGACCTACAAAAAAGAAAATGAGTTAGAGAAAACGTTTCACACGGGATCCACAAGCAACTATTTAAATAAACACTTTATAACTAATGTAAATTACAACCATGGACTATACTAACTCTAAACGATCATACACAAAAGGATTATAGTCCATTACAGACCGAGGTTCCCATAGATATCCACCTGACACAACTCTCATTTATAAGTCGATACCAACCATAAAAGCTATCCAAATTAGGACTATTAAGCTTATTGCTAGTATGTTACTTACTATATAAAATATAAATAAAACCCGACAGACATAGATATACATGAGTATTTTATTGACCATCCTCTTTATATTTTTGTCGAGCATTCTCTTTATATTTTTGTCTATGACAATACGACAACAAAGTGTAGTAAAATTTTGTTGTCACTCTATCACCTATATATGATAGATTAGGTCTCTTGTTACAATATAATAATTTTACTTAATTTTTTTTTTGATACATAAGAATGAATTAATTTTCTTTGCCTCACTATCTTAGTTAAGAGTTTAATTTATAAGAAAAAGGTCGCCTATGTGGACGACTACAAAAACAATCTTAATTCTTGTAAAGCAAAATCTCTTGGAATAGCAACACATTATACGTATAATCAATTTTAATCATGCGAAAAATGGCATTTCTTTGCATCAAGATCCAGCAACAGATCTCTGCCAGGTTGGCCACTTGTTTCTAATCATCATTTGGGAGTCATTCCGAGAGCTATGAGTGGTTTTTGAGCAAATCTCTTGATCGCTCGTATTTAACACTTGCATCACTTTTTTCTTTGCAATATTTTGATGCATTGAATGAATGATGAAAGGCTATTGCTTTATCCACTTTATCCACATCCAATGAACACACGGGGCGATGGAAATGAGAGCATGTAAAACCAAATCAGAGGACACATATAGCAAGCAGGTTTTGTTAATTTAAATGGTGATGATTAGACTAATAATACCTGTCTTTGCATACACATTAATCCAAAACATTGATCACAGGAAAGCTAAAGAATCATCATGAGACCCATAGGCTATTCTTCTTCACTCAATCCACTCTACTTATTCGAAATGCATCTATTTTTTTAGAAAATATTTTCAAAATTAATTTAGTAATAAATTCTCCACAGTAAAATAAATGAAATTAAAATCAAAAATACTCTTATGATATTTAATTCCCTAGAATTTATTTCTTGCTATAGAATAGGTTTAATCATAATTAATGAATTATTTGCTGATAGGATTCCTATGCTATTATAAGATATCATCTTGGCTAAGACTCAAGTACATAATAATATTAACATCAATGTGCAGCAGTTCATGACCAAAATAAAAACAAAAAAACCAATCATTTTTTGTCTCCAATAATATATATATATATATATATATATATATATATATATATATATATATATATATATATATATATATATAATTTTAAAAAATAAAAAAGAAATATCATTTGACATAAACTTGATATTCTTGATCCTAGTTAATCATATCTAGAGTTTGGAAAATGATATGTTCGTGATCAATTATCTAAAAAAAATATAGATAACCAATATAGATAGGGATAGCCTATCCCGACAAACTACACTTTATTCGGTGACTTAAATCTTAATTATTTTAATAGTAAAAAAAAATGTTATTATGGTATCAGGACATACCTTTTAATTTATAAAAATATGCATATTATCAAGGGTTGTAGCAACAAAAATACTCAGAATTATTTACAAAATATCGTAAAAATGAGATATAGTAGCTAATCCTACCTAAATCTTAACCTAACTGATTGGTTAAGTCATTAAATCCGAATGCAACTGCAATGCCTCCCTATATTAATAAATACTACCATCGATCTAAGCGGGATGGATTAATTAGGTATCCCAAACAGATCCGATCCGATCCGCTACCACCCAACCATATACCTAACTTGTGTTAATTATTTTATCCCCAAAAAAAATAGATTTTGTGGGCATTCTCCCCAAAGTTCAATCACTACGTGCCTAAATTCTTTATAAAAATAATTCCTCAAAACAAAGAAAAAAAATAAAGTGCATTCCCCCCCTCTCGAATTAAACGTGAAGCTTTGTACAACAGAGACTTGATGCCGTTGCCCATTCAAACGATGATAGTTCTTATTCACATCTAATTTTGCTTCTCTGATATCTTTCTTAAGTTAGGAGTGCCAAGTATGTGCATTACTTTTAATTTTTTTCTTGTAATCGTCCTATTAATCTGGAATTCATAACCCTTGCAGATAGTTAAAATAAATTATTCGAGATGGGTTGGAATGATGAGTTTATCCTTCAATTTAACTAGATTTTATACATAGTGTAACGAACTTTTTTCGTACCTTGTGAATTCAATATATTTACTACTCCTTTAATATAAATTACTATTCGGATACATATTAATATAATTTGTATCTGATTATTTTTTTATTTATATACATAGTCGATAAATCTTTATATTATTTTTTTACATAATTTAATATAATATTTGAGAATGTTGAAGGAGATTTTTTTTTTTGTTTAATACCAAACAAAAACCTTTTTTTGTTTACTACCAAACAAAAAACTTTTTTTTTTCTCTATCTAAATGGGAAAAAAAAACATATTTCTCAGTGATTTGGTCATGAGGAGTGGGAAACTGAAGAAAATAAGAAAACAGGAACTAATTTTATGTCTTTTATTTTCCTTTTCTTCTGAATTGTGACCAAAACAGCCTATCTCTGGAGCAAAACAACACGCTGTTTTCCCACAATACGCGGCCCCGGCCCCAAAAATAAGCGTCGCAATCCCTTCCCGATCGTCTTCGGTCAGTCCCCGATCGTCATCTTCCATTTTGCTCGATCTGTTTCGGGTCCTGGGCACACAAGAATGTGCAAAAGATCCGATCTTTCTGTGTCTTTTGCTTGGAATCCAACTGCTCCTCCGGTCTCCCTGCCCAAAATCTCAAATTGAAGATTGATTGGGTGAAAAGTTCGTGTTCTTATTTGATTTCGCGTTTCAAAGTTGGATTTTTTTTTTCTTCCTGTCGCAGTATGCTTGGAGCTGCTAAAGATCGTTTCTTGAGTGGTCGTTAAGCGTTTTGTGGTATCTTCTTCCCTTTTGAATGGGCTTCTTGTATTGCTTTCTTGTGGTAGTTGAATGCTAACTCACAGCCCCCCCTCCCCTCCTCTTCTCATCCGTTTCACGTTGACGCCTTGGTGAATGGTGTTCGGTCTTGCGAACTATTAGCTATCGATGTGTTGTTTTGTCATCTTGTTTTCGAGTCCTTCAGCAGTTATTTACATCCTTTGTTCAGCTTGTTGCAAGACTTGTTTCGGCTCAGACGAATAATTGCTTATGCCATCGACTAATTTGCAATTATCCCAAGATTTGAGTTCATATGCAAATATCTAGTAGCCAGATCTGCTCTTTGTAGCGTCTTTTATGTCGATATGCTTGGAATTAATGGGACAAGCTGATGCATTTCATGCACTTCTCATCAGGTCAAAAGGGTATCTTCCTCGAAACACTGGTGATCACCGAAGATTTTTGAGAGAATGATTGTTTGTATTCGTTATCGCTTTTGATCGTTCAAAGTGGCACGAGAATGGCTAAGCTGTATTATACTGGCATCATGAAGTTCAAAGAAGGTGATAGAGTGGAGGTGTTGAGAAGTAAAGAGGAGCAGTATGGTTCTTGGTTTCCTGCTAAAATTACCTGGCTAAATGGATACACATATACTGTAAGATATGAGTTGTTTCATACTTCCGATGGGAAGCCTGTGGTGGAAACAGTGCATGAGGGGGACCTTAGGCCTTCCCCACCGCCACAGGATCGCAGAGAGCTTCGTTGGGTTGTTGGTGGCATAGCTGAGGTGCTTGATCTCTGCGCTTGGAGAGTTGGGAAGGTCATGAAAGTCATAAAAGAAGATCGCATTGTGATCAAACTCTTTGGCTCCATCCAACTTCAAGAACACAGTGTGTCTGATCTAAGAGTTCCACAAGCTTGGCAGAACAACCAATGGCTTATGATCGACATGGTAACAGATAGATGCTTCAATGCGTTCTTGTTTCTCTACTCCTTTTTCTTCCCTTTTTTCTGCTTATCCGTGTTAGTAATATCCTTGCTCCTTTTCGTATGAATGCCATAGATATGGTGTTAGTTTAATGGACAATACAAAATTAATGCTCAAATTGCTGAAAGATTCTTCCTTCGTCCGTTAATTGGTACAGTTGGCCTTCCACGATTAGAGCTCCAATTTGTGATTATGGGAAATTTATAGGTTATATTGGCACTGTAGTTCTTTCTGTTCAAGAGTCAGTATAAACGATCTATACTCAAACATGACTTTACTTGGGTTTATCCTTTGTTTATCATATTCGTTTCACTGATTCCATCTTTCTCTCTCACACAAACATAGACAGAACACTTTTGGTCTAGCAATTTTAAGTCAATATTCTGCATTGCATCCAGGACAGTTTTTTTTTAAAAACCACCATTATGTATGCATCGGATACATACAGCAGGATCTCATTCAAAACTATATCTTTGAAAAATCAGTATTCATTTTTGTTGCTTGATCCATTCATTTTCACAATTTTAATTTACTTATACTCTCCTGATTCTTCTCTTTAATTAATTGTATTCAGTTAGACCTGGTAAGTTTTTGACAAAGTATAGCGTTCATTTTTTTTCTTAAACCTTCACATTGAGCATCTTTGTGCCTGGAGCTTCCTGCTTTGACAGCATATAAAGATAGTTATAACATCATGCTTAATGGCTGGGTTCCGAAAAAAGTTCAATTAACACAACATTGCACATGATCTTTAAAGGATTCATTATGTTTAAATATTATCATCTTATTTTCTAGACATGTTACTAAAAATCTGGTCAGTGCTACCAAAGGAACTGGTAACTTTAATTAGTGTAATACATGTACCGGATGGCCCAGTGTGTTTTTGTATACTGAGCCTGATATCACTGAAAAAAATAACAATAATAAAATAAGGATTGGTATAAAAACTATGATTGATATATGAAATTAGAAAGAGTTTATTCAAAAGCATGACCTGGGAATACCTAGTCTTGTTTAGATGCTTCTGATCACTGCAGCTGATTTGCTCTTGCCATTTTTCAAATTTTTCTTGTTGACGGCTAATGAATGGTTCTGTCTTGTTCAGGGAATCAAAGGGAAGCGATTTGGATCTGATTACATCCCATCTAGCTCCAATTCTGCAAGAAAATTGGATTGTGGTACAAGTCAAGGCATTGATAAACAAGCTTCACCTGGACAGAGATCTAAGCAAAAGCGTGCCAGCTGCAATTCGCCTATGGAAGCTGTGAAGAGGACTCTCAACTCTCACAGTGTCTTCTCTCCTGTTAATTTAGTTGGAGGAACCAAACGGAAAAGGAAATCCATTACAGACACATCAAATAAGTTATCTGGAAGATCACTGCCTAAAAAGGTAGATTGTGTCTCTTTCTCAAAAGATATAGTTGCTGAGCATTTCTTGCACAAATCCAATAAAGATCGAATCACCACATTTCCTCAGATGAATGCTGACAAGGGGTCCACTAACAATCATGTCGTCGATTCATCTTCAATGCCTTTGGCAGTCACTGAAGAGAATATTGAATGCTCTGTTGCTAGCTGTAGTGGTAATGAGTATCCAGGATATAGTTATCAAAATCTCAGAGAACACCATAAAGATATTGCATTGGATAGTTTTGATGATGCCATATCATCATGCCCAATAGAAGGGAAAGAGTATCAGAGCAAATCTGGAGATGAATTAGCAGCCAATGTCCATGAATTAGAGCTACAAGCATACCAATATACTATGCAAGCTTTGCATGCCTCTGGTCCCTTGAGTTGGGAGCAGGAGTCACTTCTAACAAATCTTCGTCTCTCTCTCAATATATCTAACGAAGAACATTTACTTCATCTGAGGCACCTGTTATCTGCTTAAGTTCTCTGTTCAGGATCATAGAGTTCGTAGGTATATGTCCTAAACTTCTGTGAAGATCATTTCCAGAACTGGCATTTAGATAGTTTCAATCTGTTTATAGTGAACGATTAAACTGTCGATAAGAATGCTGGAGTTTCTGGAAAGCAGTTTCTTTTCGAGACTCTTGTTGTAACATATATGTAGATATTCTTTTATCTAGCATTAAGCACTGGTTCTTGCAATAAGCTGATATTTTCTGTTTCTACAATGGAATTCAATGTCATGACATCGAAATAAGAGCAATTTGTGTTGCTTTTGGTTTCTCAGCTGAATTATATCAAGTTGTTTCTGTTGGCAGAGTTCCAGGCAAATGTATGTTCCAACTATTCCATAGGTTAGTGAAGCAATTGCATCTTTGAGGGTTGCATATGGAAGATTTGTACTGTTTAGGCGTTACATTTAGTATCCATTTAAAAGAATGTAAAAATTGTGTAGCATTTAGTAACACATTGATAATACATTCTGATGAAGAATCTAAATCTTCCACCAGATGTTCATCTTCTTGTGAAGTTTTTGCTAAGAAAGAGTAGCCAACATATCATTTCTTTGCATTATTTTCTGCCAAATACTCCAAAGCTTTTAGGAGTCAGGATTAGAATACCTCCTCTTCTAGTCCTGTCTCTCAGATGGTGAAAATGTTCTTTTATCTTCTTATACAATTGCATACTGGTCTCAATTTAAACCTAAAAAATGAACACTTCAACAGCAAGTTCATACGTTGAGTAAACTCAAACAATGCCCCAATCAGCATATGTTGGGGCAAAAGGAAAATTCGTGTATATTATGAACACAATCAACATTAGGACATCTCAAATTATTACGTCATATGCAGAATCTCAAGCAGCTGAGACAAAGCAAACAGCAAGAAACCAGAATGGCAACAGAGAGAAGGATGAACTTGTGATGATGAGAATGCCACAGCAAGCATGAGTTTGAACCCTATAAAAATGAGAATCTCTACAGATGCAGCTAAGTAAAAAACCATATCCATCAGAAGTCTCATGCAGCCACTTCAATGGCAATGGCCAGAAAGGATTCAACATCACATTGGTTAGAATCAGTTTATCCGGACTTATTTGTTGATCATACTGAGGATTACAGGAGAAAGTTGGAAATTGAGATCCACCAAATAGGAAGCAGATTGATGAGAGTTTGAATTCTATGTACTAGATAGGATCAGATGAACTGGGAAACAAGTAGATATTAACAGGAAAAATTAATTAGTAGATACGTCCTCTCAAAAGTTTGTAAGTAGCATATCTCCCCCCTTAAAGTTGTCATAGTGCACATACATTCTCCAATTATATATATATATATATATATATATATATATATATATCCCTTCAAATATTTAAATCTTTTACATACGTCACTTCTCCATCCAGTAAATTGCACTCAATCATCACTAATTATATTAATTAATTGTTCAACAACTGAAATATTTAAAATATTCTTAATTATTTTCATCAAATATTTGATTAATTATATTTCTCTATAGTTTTTCGATCGGTTGATGCCTTTACGTATAAGTTTTTTTTAATTCTGTAAGGTAAATACATGCATTACTAATTTTATATTATATATATAATAGCAAATATGTTATTTTATATTTAAAAATATATATTATAGATTTTTCAAAAAATTCACTTTTTTTTCCCAAAAATCAATCCTTTTTGGTTTAATCCCACAATGCATCCTTTATTTTAGAGTCTTTTGCATCGGTTGTCACCATCGCCTCTCATTATTGCTACATATTCTATTAGGATAGGAATATTCCTTTCTATTTTATTTTTTTGAGAAAAGATGTGTATATTATATTTATGCTTAATACTTCTCGATTTTATCAAAAAAATCATATAATCATGTTATGAGTAGATTCATTGGATTGATTCATCAATAGTCTTAACTTAAGTCAGAATTCTATTTTTACTTCACATTCCACTATGATTATTGATTAATAATAAAATAAATCTTTTATAGAGATAGTAAACATAATTTATATAGATATTATTAGAATCTTAATGACACTAAAGAGGGGGGGGGGGGACATAATGTATATAGATATTATTAGAACCCTATAGTATTGAATATGGTCCTTTGTTAAATAAATTATACTTGTATTATCACATTTTATATGGATATATCTTTTAAAAAATCTATAATCTTCTAAAGTACTTTTCTTCCATATTATTTATGCACAACATTAAGCTTCAACGGATAAAGCGATAGAGTTTTACTTTTTTGGAAGCCTAAGAAACAAGTGTATGACCTAATAATTAACAAGTTCCAAGGGTATTTTTTCTATCTATTTTATATCCTACAAAGTCGGTATAAGTATAAGCAATCAAATCAAAAAATTTAGACTGAATATTATAATCCTGGGAGTTAATTTTATTGGGAAAAACTATAAAATGTAAAATAATATATTTTTCTCTTTGTGTATTAAAATAAGATTCTCACCAAACTTGCCAACTTATTTTCAAAGACAAATATTAACCAGAACAAGATAATAAAACATCCATAAAGTGAGATACTAAATTTTAACGTGACAAACCCAATACAGAAAAAATCACAGGACCGTAGTCCACTTAAACTTTCACTATCACCACTATTGATAATATGTTTACAATGAAACTTCTCTAGAACAACTAGAGGATCACTATAACATCAAGAACATATATTTTGGTTTACCAATGACATAGCATCATTAAAATATATGGATCTCACAATAGGTAGATATCAAAACTCACTAAGTAGATATTGTAGAAAACCATCATAGAGAGGATAAATTATATATCAGTACCATTAGGATTGTAGAGCTTGCTGCAAGGATTCTCCATATAAAATTTGGACCAAATCTGAGGAAGTTTTACCGTTCGATCTTGCCAAAGCTTCTTCTCTCCCTATTCTTTTCTTTCTCTTTCTTTTCACTATGCTCTCTGTTTCTGAAGCCGCTGACTTCAACTCACGCGCACACCGCCATAGCCTCCACTTGGGTTAGGGTTTTCTAACATTACCCTTTCCTTTTTTTTATAAAGGTAAGTTTGACTAGTCCAAGCCCACCTATGAGTTGGACCCAACAATTCTCCCCCTCCAGCTCATATGGTGGGTTGTTGTACTAAGCTTGTTCTCTGTCTACATGCTTCAAGTTTCTCTTTAGGCAAAGACTTTGTCGACATAACTGAATCATTCTCATTAGTATACACCTTTTCTAAGTGTAATTCTTTCATCTCAAGCACATCACGAATCCAGTGATATCTTACTTCAATATGTTTGGATCTAGAATGATATGTTGAATTCTTGGAGAGGTGGATGATATTCTGACTGTCATAGTAAACAATGTATCCTTCCTGTTTCAAACCCAATTCCTGTAGAAATTTTTTTATCCATAAAACTTCCTTACAGGCTTCAGTAATTGCTATATATTCTGCTTTTGCGATCGATAGAGTAACATAATTCTGTAACTTAGACTGTCAAAAGATTGCTCCCCCTTGAAAAGTCATCAAGAACCCTGAAGTGAATTTCCTGGAATCAATATCACCATCCATGTTTGCATCTGTCTAACCCTTTAGCATAGGTTTACCAATGTCAAAACATAAACACAACCTGGTAGTACCTCTTAAATATCTTAAGATCCATTTTACTACTGTCCAATGTTCCTTACCAGGATTCGAGAGAAATCGGCTGACAACTCTAATTACATAAGCTATATCTGGCCTAGTGCAAACCATAGCATATATCAAACTGTCTACTGCTGATGAGTAAGGCACTTTGGACATTTCTTCTTTTTCTTTCTCACTTATAGGACATTGTTATGAACTCAGTTTGAAATGACCTGCAAGTGGAGAACAAACTGATTTGGCTTTATTCACGTTGAATCTTTCAAGAAGCTTTTCAATGTAGGTCTCTTGAGATAACCAAAATTTTCCATTCTTTCTATCCCGAAGAAGCTTCATGCCAAGAATTTGTCTCGCCGATCCTAAGTCTTTCATAGCAAAAGACTTACTTAGTTCCCTCTTAAGCTTCTCAATTTTACTAGTATCATGGCCAACAATCAGCATATCATCAATATATAGCAAGAGAATAATATAATCATCATCTGAAAACTTCTTTGTAAATACACAATGATCATATGTGATTTTATTATACCCTTGGCTTATCAGAAAGGAATCAAACTTCTTGTACCACTATTTAGGTGCCTATTTGAGTCCATATAAGCTTTTCTTAAGTTTACACAATAGATTTTCTTTTCCTTTGACTTTGAAACCTTCTCTCTATATAAATTTCTTCTTTTAAGTCACCATGTAAAAATACATTTTTCATATCAAGTTGCTCTACTTCTAAATTCAAGCGAGCAACTAAACCAAAAACAACTCGGATAGAAGATATTTTCACCATATGAGAAAATATTTCTTCAAAATCAATATTCTTTTTCTGACTGAATCATTTTACAACTAACCGTGCCTTATATCTTTATTGTGAGCTATTATTTTCAGTCTTCAATTTATAACTCATTTATTCTTGAGAACTTTCTTCCCTGTAGGTAACTTTACCAAGTCATAGGTGTGGTTCTCAAGTAAGGATTTTATCTCTTCTTGCATGGCTTTAACCCACTCATTTTTGTGCTCATGTAGAATAGCTTCTTGGTAAGTTTTTGGTTCTCCACAGTCAATGAACATAACATACTCATGTGGAGGATATTTTGTAGATGATCTTCTCTCTCTTGTAGATCTTCTCAGTGAAATCTCATATGGTGGTGGAGGTGCTTGTTCAGTTTGTTCAGTTAGACCAACTTCATCAATTGTAGGAGTATTATCACTAACATTCTCACCACCATCTTCCTGTCCATCTCCCCCTTGATCATCATGAACTATAGGTGGGGGAATTGGGCTCAAACTCTAATGAGTATAAACAGAGGTATTTTGCTTTTCAATATTATCACCATCTTCAAATAATTGGTCTTCAAGAAACACGACATCTCTGCTTCTGATAATCTTCTTATTCACAGGATCTCACAATCTGTACTCAAACTCTTTATGATCATATCCCAAGAAAATGCATGCTTTTGCCTTATTATTAAGCTTGGATCTCTCATCTTTAGGAATATGAACAAATGCTTTATACCCAAAGACTCTCAAGTAATCATAAGATACATCTTCTTCCCCTTTCCATACTCTCTCTAAAACATCATCATTTAGAGGAACTGATGGAGAAAGATTTATCAGATCAACTGTAGTTCTCACAGCCTCCCCCTAAAAAGACTTAGACATCTTGGCATGAGAAATCATGCACCTAATCCTTTCTTTAATAGTTATGTTCATCCTTTCAGCTACACCATTTTGCTGGGGAGTTTTAGGAACTGTCTTCTCAAGCCTAATACAATGAAACCTGTAATAATTTTTAAAACGACCCCTGTACTCATCACCATTATCTGCTCAAACACACTTCAGTTCTCTTCCTGTTTCTCTTTCAACACTAGTATGAAACTCTTTGAAAACATCGAGTACCTAGTCTTTAGATTTCAAAGCAAAAGCCCAAACTTTTCTAAAATGGTCATCAATAAAAGTAACAAAATAAAGAGCACCTCTAAGAGTTCTAGTTTGCATAGTACAAACATCAGTGTGAATCAAATCAATGACATTTAATCTTCTAGATAATGGATAAGTATGAAATGCAACTCTATGCGTTTTTCCAGCTAAGCAATGATCATAAGATTTAAGAGATGTATCTTGCAGCTTTAGTAAGAACTATTTTCTAGCAAGAGTTTGAAGTCCCTTCTCGCTGATATGATCAAGCCTTTTATGCCAAAGATCTATGATTTCATCCTTTTAGATTGCATTAATATCTCCTTTATGTAACTTAGCCTCCATAACATAAAAGGAGTTCTACTTCTTTCCTCTTGTCATGACCAGAGAACCTTTAGTGAGCTTCTATTTACTTTCACTAAAATAGTACATAAACCCTTCATCATCAAGTTTCTCTATAGATATCAAGTTTAGATGAATATATGAAACATGTCTTAAATCTTAGAGTATCAATTTGCTCTTAATATTGGTCTCCAAGCAAATATCTCAAATACCTATAATCTTAGATGTACCACTATTTTCCATTTTGACATTGCCAAAATCACCAGCAGTGTAAGATCTGAAAAAATCACCATGAGAAGTAATATAAAAAGAAGCACTAGAGTCAATTACCCAGTTACTGTCATGAGCTGCAAGATTAACACATCCATCATCACAAATAATAATAATATCACCTTCAGCAGCAACTGTATTAGTCTCTTTCTCATTTTTCTTTCTTTCATTTTGTTCTCTTTTCCAGAACCTACACTCATTCTTCATGTGACCTGGCTTATTATAGTGGAAACACTTGATATCTCTTCTAGACTTGGATCTTCCTCTATAACCATGTAGATATATGCTATGACTTCTTCCACGTCATTTTTATTTTTCAATAACAAGTGCACCTGAAGAAGATTCTCCTTGTTCTTTTCTTCTGACATCTTAATTTTGTAAACTGTCTTTAACCATATCTATGGTTAGAGTCTTATCTGACGTGGAGTTAGAAATTATCACCACATATATTTCTCAACTTTCTGGTAAAGAATTGAGGAGTAGTAGTCCTTGCATCTCATCATCTATATTCATTTTCATAATAACCAACTTATTTGCAAGACTCTGAAACATGCTTATATGCTCAATAATAATATCACAATCTTTATACTTTAAATTGACAAGCCTTATGAGGAGAGAAATTCTGTTTCTCATTGTCTTCTTTGTAAATAGATTTTCTAACCTTTGCCAAACAACATCAGCTCTAGTTTCATCAGAAATATGCTCCTCATGCATATTTATATCCATCCATCTTCTAATATAGGCAATGACTTTTCTATGTTGTACCTCACATTCTTCATCATCCATAGTAGAAGGTTTTGCTTTAACTTTAATAAGCTTATACAGATCTTTGCAATAGAGCAGATCTTCCATCATACGCCTCCAAGTGGAATAGTTTGATAAGTTCAATTTAATCATATCATCTGACACTTTTATTTCAATCACACAAGACAAATTACACCAAATAACCTGTGCCCTGTTGGGAAAAAAAAATTATAGAATGCAGAATATTATCTTTCCCTCTTTGTGTATTAAAATAGGATTCTCACCAAACTTGTCAACTTATTTTCAAAGACAAATATTAACCAAAACAAGATAATAAATCATCCACAAAGTGAGACACTAAATTTTAACGTGAAAACCCAATGTGAGAAAAATCATGGGACCGTAGTCCACTTAAACTTTCACTATCACCACTATTGATAATAGGTTTACAATGAAACTTCTCTAGAATAACTAGAGGATTACCATAACATCAAGAACATATATTTTGGTTTACCAATGACATAGCATCGAGGATAGATTATAGATCAGTACCGTTAGGATTGTAGAGCTTACTGCAAGGATTCTCTATATAAAATTTGGACCAAATATGAGGAAGTTTTAACTGTGCTTTCTGTTTCTACAGCCGCCAACTTCAACTCACGCGCACACCGCCACAGCCTCCACTTAGGTTAGGGTTTTCTAACTTTACCTTTCTCTTTTTTTTTATAAAGGTAAGTTTGACTAGTCCAAGCCCACCTATCGGCTGAACCCAACACCTTTTAAGTATCTAAAACTTCTTTTAACTATTTTATAATGATATTATTTAGGATTGGATTGAAACTTTACACAAAGCCCAATACTAAACAATTATATCAATTCTAGTTACAGTAAAATATAATAAAGTACCTATCATACCTCAATAAGTATTTTGATCAAAGTATTCTCCTTCATTATTCATATCTAGTTTTGTAAAGGTGCTTAATGGTGTGCTAATAGCCGTAGCATTATTATATAAAACTATGTTAGTAGATCCAAAGTATATTTAGTTTGACTAATAAAAATTAAATCATGTAGGGTCTTAATTTTTAATCTTAAAAAAAATATGCATTTACCCATCAAACTCATTTCAAATTCTTGGCTCATACTCCGAATATAAAAAATTCATTTGTAGAATAAAAACTAATATCATCAACATAAATTTGAATAATAAAAAATTATTTTTAAAATATTTAATAAATAGTGTAGTGTTGACTTTACATTTAAAAAATATATTCTAAATAAGAAATTAACTAAGTCTCACATACCAAGCCCTAAGGGCTTACTTTAATCTAGAGAGCCTTAGATAATTTATAAATATGGTTCATAAAAAGAATATTTTTAAATCCGAGTGGTTGTTCAATAAAAACTTATTTAAAAATAAAATTATAAAAAAAATACTTCTGATATTCATTTGAAATAATTTAAAATTTTTAAGACAAGCATAGGCAAAGAGTATCCTTATGTCTTCAAGTCTAGTCACAGGAGCGAAAGTTTCTTTATAATCTATATCTTCTTCTTAGTTGAAACCTTTGACCACTAATATAACATTGTTTTGAACCACCATACCTTCTTCATCATGTTTATTCCTAAAGAAATATTTAGTGTCAATCACAAGATGATCACTAAGTCTAGGAATAGGTGTCAAAACTTTATTTTTTTCAAGTTCATGTATTGCTGAGGCCCATGAGTCATCTTTGAGAGCATCATCGATGTATTTAGGTTCAACTTGGGATAAAAAAGTAGCATTTACATAAATATTTTTTAATGAGAAATGAGTTTGAATACCTTTTAATTTATCTCCAATAATTAGCTCCTTAGGATGTGCATTCAGATACTTTCGTTCCTTCGGTAAGGCTTCTTTAGAAGTAGATGTATCCAAGTTTCTTTGGGGAGGAGAATTGTCATTTAAATTCAATCTATCAAATTCAAAATTATCATCAAAATTATTTTTTTTTAAACTTTGGAAGATTCACTCAAAACAACATGGATAGATTCTTCAATAACTAAGGTTCTTTTATTGAAAATTGATAAGCTTTAGAAATAGAGGAATAATTAAGAAAAATGTATTCATCGAATTTTATATCAAATTTTCCTAAGGCATCCTTTTTATTTAATAAAAAATATTCATAATAAAATATTTTTAAATATACAATGTTGGGTCTTTTATTGTTCCATAACTCATAAAGAGTTTTAGAGAGTGAAGGTCTTATGAGAACCCTAATCATGATATAACATATCGTGTTAATAGCTTTTACTCAAAAGTATTTAGGTAGATTATTGGGAAACTACAAAAGAGCATCACATGCATAGCGAAAGAACAAAACAAAAATGGTTTCCCACATTTATCATTTCATCGTGCAAAGATTGGTGAGCGAAAAATCATAAAAATCGAAGACTACGACTAATGTGAGATTGATTACCTAAGGAGATCATATATCCCTAAAATTCCTGATCTAGATGGAGAGGATGAAAGAGGTCAAATGTCCTCCTCTCTAGTAGTATCCACACAATGATTGCTACCACGATGCTCCTCTAATCGTGGTCCAAAAACCTGTAACTCTTGCGTACCTTCTCGCAGCACTAGTGGAAGAAGATCTGTTATCTTCTTCACTGCCCTCTCACAATAGGGAAGGGCTAGTCGACTGAGAAGATGAGGAAGAGAGGAGAATATGAGGGGTGACTAAAGGTGCAGCCTATCACTATTGTGCCGCCCTTGTCTCCTATTTATAGAGCCACCAAAACCTTAATGAATCATATGTTAATGGGTATAAGATTTATATCCAATTACCAACACTTCTTTGATTACTAGATCTCTATCCAATAATCTCAATTGGCCTCTATTTAGGCCTCATACAAGGGATCCATCAATGTTGAGTCTCATCCAATGAGTTAAAGGGCTAATTGGATAACTCATATCTAATCCTCCACTCGCTGTAATCATCCACCATATATGTGTGACCCTCTAGGCCCAACATCAAGCTGGTCGTGAGTTCCACCCGTTAGAACTTATTTTGACTTAATAAATTATTATCTTATAACAATTTACTCAACTCATCGACTATGAAAGTACTAAGCCACTACACTATAATCCCTAGATCGTACAAAGGATCAATTTTATTGGACCTGTCTGTTCTTAGTTACCATGTATTTATAGTCCCTCAACTATCTAATATCTCAGAGATCGTATATTGGGCATGGTACTATCATGTCACATACAAAATATATTTGAGTCTCGCTATAATCAAATTCTCCCGGAGAACTCCTCTTAATCTGAACGACCTTAGCCAGAGATATATCCGAGCAAGAAAACTCAGGATAGTCCTCTTATGATATCACAAGTGGATGATCCTCTATTGACACTCAATTGCCTTCATAAGATTGATGACCAATCCCGATAATCAGTTGTACTAGACCTAGAACTTTTCAAACATGTAAGTCTGACGTCAAAGAAAGGAGTGCACAAACAATGCATCCTTGGTGTCTCAAGTCTAAGGACCAGACACACAATTGAGACTATGAAATTACTGTATGATATTAGGTATCATTAACCATCCAACATTTCATAAGCAGATCAATCAGTAAATTCATTCTCCAATGAGCATATTTACTTTACCTTTAGTGTCCCTACACAAGTGACTATGAGACCAACCGGCTTCATCATATTGATGGGCATCCAGTACACTGATCTATCTGGTTGTCTCGATGTCTCTCTCGAGTAATCTATAACCAGGATTATTTAAAATCTGTGTTAAAGTCGAATTAATCTCATTATCGTGTTCTCTTCACGATCCGATTCTCATTGCACAAAACTATAAACATCACAATATATCATATTATGTGAGAATATGCTAACAATAATCATAAATAAAAAGATTTTGTAGTGTGTCACGCGTGCCATCACTCACTTGATTGGGCAAAGGATACTTGTAACCGACATAGGCTATGTTCATTAAGTATAGTTCTTACCATCTCTTATAAACTCATATTTTTCTCTCAATAATTTTATTTTATTTTAGATTTTTTGGAGTAGAGAAATAATGGTTATGCCCATTTGAATCATAAAATTCTTAAAAATTATGATTTTTAAATTCACCACCATGATCACTATAAATAGAAGAAATAACAAAGTCTTTCTTATTTTAAACTTTTTGGTAAAACTTGGTAAAGTATGTCCAGGTATATCTATTATAATCATCAAAAATCATGAAATCATATTTATTATATCCTAGACTTCTGATATCAATAGGTCTAAATTAATTCATTTAAATTAATTATAATAGTCTAGAGGTACTTACTTGGTTTTTAGGTTTGAAGCTACTCTTTATGTGTTTTCTTAGTTAGCATGCATCATAAATTTTATATTTAATAAATTTAAGTTTAAGCATTCCTCTTATAATTTATTAATTCTAATTTGTGAGATTAATTTCATACTTAGATATTCTAATATCCAAGTCATGCATCATCATTTAAAATTGAAAATCAATTTTCATTACAAAAATTATATAGATCAATAGTATAAACATTATCCCTTCTTAAAATAGTATTTTTATGATGCAAGCATTAGATTCAAATTTAATATTATATCCCTTACCACAAAGTTGACTAATGCTTATTAACTTATGTTTCAAACCATATACTAAAAGAATATCTTCAGTTAAAAGATTTAATTTATTATAAATATTTCCAATGCCAATGATTTTTTTTCTTTATTATTGTCTTCGAAAGTAATGTATCCTCTGTCTCGGCTAGTGAGCTTTGAGAATTATGTTGGGCCTCCGATCATGTGTCTTAAGCATCCACTATCAAGATATCATCTTTTGCTGATAGCTATTATTTTGGGACATACTACAAGAAAGAAGGGTTTGTTTTAATTACTTATTTAACTTTGGGTCTTTCGTATTTGTATCTACCTTTATTAACTATGGCATCTAATCATTTATAGTCCTCTTAAGAACCTAAACTAATTTATGAGAACTATATTTTTTAAGATAACATATATAAGCATAGTGATCAATTTTTTTTTTAAAATATATATTTAACATTAGGAGGAATATGTAGTATGGGTCCTTTTATAAATTTTTGTTAGCTTTTGGTATATATTACTACTCAAGAAATAAATTCCTTCTTTTCTTGATATGCAATCTTGATTAATAATAATAATGTTCAATGACTTATTTCTAATTTTAAATTTGTTTGATATTTATTGTAAAAATATATTTTCCTTTTAAGTGAATCTAACTCTTCACATTTAGTGTAAGATGTTGACATATAATGTGATCCTTTTCTACTTATTTTTTAATTTATCAAATTCTTTAGAGAGAGAGAGACATGATCCTTTTCTAGCAAATTATATTTTTTACCAATTTTTTAAGTTCATCATATAAATCATGAAATGCATTAAGTAATTCATCATAAGATAAAGATATTTTAGGAGAGTCAAATATCTTATCGTTGAAGGTCATCAAAGCATAGTTTGTCACTTCGTATTCATTAATTTGCTCTTCGGCTTTTGATTCACTTGATTCATCTCATTCTATCTTGAATGATTTATTCTTCTTTTGGGTTTGCAGTTTCTTTTTTCAGTTATGAACCCTAGCTTTTTACATTTTTGTAAGTACCCTAGCTTTTTACATTCATAATATATGATTTCATCTTTATTAAGTTTAAGCATTCCTCTTACAATTCTTTAGTTCTAATTTGTGAGATTAATTTCATACTTACATATCCTAATCTCCTATGTTAAAGCCATGTATTATCATTTAAAATCAAAAAGCAAGTTTCATCACGAAAGTCATATAGATCAATAATATAAATATTATCACTTCTTAAAGTAATTATAGATTTATTCTTATTTGGTACTTTTATGATGTAAGCATTAGATTCAAATTTAACATTATATCCCTTATCACAAAGTTGGCTAATGCTTATTAACATGTTTTAAACCATATACTAAAAGAACATCTTCAATCAAAAGATTCGATTTGTTACTAATATTTCTAATGCCAATATTTTTTCATTTATTATTATCTCTGAAAGTAACGTATCATCTATCTCGGTTTGTAAGCTTTGAGAAATGTGTTAGATCTCAGATCATATGCCTTAAGCATCTATATCAAGATATCATCTTTTGTTGATAGCTCTTGTTTGGAGACATACCTATAAGAAAGAAGGGTTTGCTTTAGGTACCTATTTAACTTTGGGTCTTTCATGTTTAGATCTACCTTTCTTGACTTTGGCATCTAATCATTTATAGTTCTCTTAGGAATCTAAACTAATTTATAAGAACTATAAATTTTTTAAGAGAACATGTATAAGCATAGTGACCAAGTTTTTCACAAAAATTATATTAACTTTAGGAGGAACATCTAGTGTAAGTCTTGTTATAAATTTTGTTAGCTTTTGATATATGTTACTACTCAAGAAGTTAATTCCTTATTTTCTTGATGTGCAGTCTTGATTAACAAGAATCATGTTCAATGACTTATTTCTAATTTTAAATTTATTTAATATTTGTTATAAGGACATATTTTCTTTTTAAGATCATCAAACTCTTCACATTTAGTGTAAGATGTTGACACATAATTATCATACTTATTCTTAAATTTATCAATTTTTTTAGAGAAAGAGACATGATCCTTTTCTAGCAAAATATATTTTGTGACCAATTTTTTTAAGTTCATCATATAAATCATGAAATACATCAAGTAATTTATCATAAGATAAAGATGTTTTGAGAGAGTCAAATACCTCGTCGTTGAAGGTTATCAAAGCATAGTTTACCACTTCGTCTTTATTAATTCGCTCTTCGACTTCTAATTCACTTAATTCATCCCATGTTACCTTGAATGATTTCCTTTTCTTTTGGGTTGACAGCTTCTTTTTTAGTTATGGACACTCATTTTTTTTAGTACCATGGCAATTTGCATTCATAATATATAATTACATCTTTACTAAGTTTGAGCATTCCTCTTACAATTATTTAGTTCTAATTTGTAATATTAATTTCATACTTACATGTCCTAATCTCCTATGTCAAAGCCATGCATCATCATTTAAAATCGAAAAGTAAGTTTCATCATGAAAATCATATAGATCAATAGTATAAACATTATCTCTTCTTAAAGCTATCATAAATTTATTCTTATATGATATTTTTATGATGCAAGCATTATATTCAAATTTAATATTATATCCCTTATCACCAAGTTGACTAATGCTTATTAACTTATGTTTCAAATCATATACTAAAATAACATCTTCAATTAAAAGATTTGATTTGTTACCAATATTTTTAATGTCAATGAATTTTCCTTTAGTATTATCTTTGAAAGTAACGTATCCTCTATCTCGGCTAATGAGTTTTGAGAAATGTGTTGGATCTCCAATCGTGTGTCTTAAGCATCCACTGTCAAGATATCATTTTTGTGATAGCTTTTGTTGGAGAGAGACCTACAAGAAATAAGAGTTTGCTGTAGGTACCTATTTAACTTTAGGTCTTTCATGTCTAGATCTACCTTTCTTGACTTTGGCATCTAATTATTTATAATTTTCTTAGGAACCTAAACTAATTTATGAGAACTATATGTTTTAAGAGAAGATGTATAAAACCAAAATTTTCATAAAAAATATATTTAACTTTAGGAGAAATATGTACTATGAGTCATCAAAGTACATATTTTGGGAGAGTCAAAGTACATATTTATCTTAATCATAAGATAAAGATATTTTAGGAGAGTCAAATACCTCATTATTGAAGGTCATCAAAGTATAGTTTGTCACTTCGTCTTCATTAATTTGCTCGGGCTTATGATTCGCTTGATTCATCTTATGTTACCTTGAATGATTTCTTATTCTTTTGGGTTGGAAGCTTCTTTTTTAGTTATGGACACTCATTTTTGAAGTACAATAACTTTTTGCATTTATAATATATGATTACATCTTTATTCTTTGAAGTACCCTAGGTTCATTTTTATTCTTACCTTCTTGTTTTATAGAATTAGTTTTGTTTCTCCTCATGAACTTTTTGAATTTTTTTGTAAGGAGTGCAATGTCATCATCGTCAGTTGAGCTTTCGCTCGAGTAGTCTTCTTTGGTTTTTAGCGTAATATCCTTCATATTCTTTGGAAGATTTTTCTCTTGTTCATCATGTGCTTTATAGATCATTTTATAGGTCATTAAGATCTTATGAGTTCTTTAAGAAGAAAGTTGTCCAAGTCCTTTGCTCTTGGATAACAATTACTATTGAATCCAAACTTTTTGGAGATCTTAAAACTTATTTAACCAATTCAAGATTAGTATAACTTTTAGCAATAGATTTTAAACTATTAACAACATCTGTAAAATGAGTGTACATATCACTAATGGTTTTGCTTGACTTCATTTCAAATAATTCATAATTATATGTTAAAAGATTAATTTTAAATTCTTTAACTCTACTAGTGCCTTCATGAGTAATTTCAAGTATGTGTCGAGTATCGTATATAATGTTACAAGTATAAACATGATTAAACTCATTTTTATGTAAAGTATAAAATAAAACATTCATACCTTTAGCCTTTAAAGAAAAAAAAACTTCTTTTGAAAATCATTCTATTCGTTCATTGGTTTAGAAGATTTTTTAAAACCAACCTCAATGATGTTCCATATACCAAAATCCATAGAAAACAAGAAAATCTGTATTCATATTTTCTAAAATATGTAGTTCATCCCATTGAATATAGGAGGACGGGTAATAGAATGACCCTCTTGATTGCCTGAAAAGGTCATTAGATCTCTCTTGGATGTTAATCCAACTGAGAGAACCAAGCTCTAATACCATTTGTTAAGATCATAATAGCATAAAGAGGGGGTGGGGGTAAATTAGTGCTATAGCAAATTTAATTAATTTTAAAAGTTTGATCGATAAATCTGTATTGAAAATATAATTAGCAAAATAAGCAAGTAAAGGTTACGAGTAAGTAAATCAAAATGCAACAAAATTTCAAGACAAGAGAAAGAAGATAAATCAATTTATAGTAGTTTGATATGTCCACTCTCGATTCCTCTTTCATCAGGTCTATCGACTTCCGTTAATGATCTTCTTTTCAACAGGTGAAAATCAACTATCCTTGTTACAACTCTTCTCCTTTTAATAGGCTTAGGAGAGAACCTTCACACTCATTCTTTGACAGGAGACCTCACACCTCCTATAACTGTGAATCACTTCTAAACTTAAGGAGGAGGAAGAGACTCAACCAATGCTTAAAGATAACTTCAACCCTTGCAAACTTCACAACTTATTTCTTACTCCAATTCAAGCCTTTGTTAGGGTATTTATAGCCCCAAATGGTTTCAAAATAGAGCCAAAAAATTCAAATCATCAAAAATTTTAGGATTTGGATAATCTTGCAGTCGTAACTTTTGACGTCACAATTTCGGATATTTGGATAGTACTACTATCACAAAATTTGAATTATGGATGATACTACAATCACCCCAAGCGGTACCACTACCACTTGCACTGATAGACACAAAATAATGGTTGTTGGCTATCTGGGTGATACCACCACCTGGGCCTGTGGTACCAATGCCCAGGCCTGCTCAAGACTACTTGTTTGGCCTCCTAACAAGCCCAACTTAGTCCTAGTTCAAGCCTAATAGGTTTTTTTAATAAGTTGACATAATTTTGGCGCAATACCAACTAAATTTGACCTCAAAAGATCTTAATCAAGACTTAAAAAATCCAACCACATATCTGGTACAATCACAAAGCTTTTCAATATGTTGTCCATCATTCCATCATGTCATTCGATCATCTGACACTTCGTCCGAACCTTCGACGTATCATCTTTTCCTTCGGCATATTATCTGATCTATCGACATGTTAACATTCCCACAATATCTGATTGGTGCAATACTCGATCCTTCTAGTATGATGCCCGAACTCATGGCACAAAGTCCAATCTTTGGCACGTCAATCAATCCTCTAGCTTTATGTATAATTTTTAACATGATACTTATCCAGCCCAACATTTGATTCTCCTACTTCGATAATTTTGCCTTTGATGGTTTGAGTTTGTGATCAAAGTTTTTCCTGCGTCACTTATTTCAAGAATATATTAGTCTATAAACTCATCAATTGATTTTATTATAAAAATATATAATAGATATAGTAAGTCTCGCTTGGGTTGCTTGGCGGTCTTTACATTTTCACTCCTCCATTGTGCAGTGCGTCTCTCACTTCCATCTCACCATGCAATGTATGTATAGTGTGCCCATCGTCATTGCCCACCTCTGCCCCCCCACCACCCTCACCCTTGTCCTCGTCTGCCAACTAGTCATACAACATGGACATGTAAGTGACAATGGGATAATAGTAGGTATACATGATAGAGCAAAAAAGAGTGAGGGATCTAAGAGTGACTCGGGTGGCGTTGAGGGTTACACCAACCTCCTTGTACTTGGCCGATACTAATGCCCCATTTGCTACTCCTTGATCCTTGATAGGTTCATCAACACCAACCTCCTAGGCTATCCCCTCTTAATTCCCATCACCTTAGTAGTGACGGATGATGACAGAGGTGAAGAGCACACTATCACAATGGGGCAAAGGTAGTAGGTAACAACGAGGGATGAAGGTGGTCAAAATGGGATGACGACCAATGAGGTGAAGGCCACAGGTAATCAACCAAAAAGGAGATGCTCTTGGGAGAGAAGAAAAATAAAAAATTAGATTTCTAGAAAAATTTGCATACCAAGTATCTGATGGTACATAAAAGGATAAATCAACATCAACAGTATACCATAGGATGTAAAAGGAGCATGCATTTGGGATAGAAAAAGTATTCACATAATGTTAATGTTATTATAGGCAGAAATATGGGCAAAAATATAGTGGGCTAGAATAACCTCAACTTGGAAAACTCCTCTGCCCTTAGTGTGATGAACTCAACAACGGAGGATGATAACCCTAATGCTGACAACTTCCTCTTCCAAGTTACTCGTCATAAGAAGCAAGAAGATGGAGACAAATCCAAATCTACCACTTGGTGTTCGTCCTTCTTTGCACTAGCGGAATAGATAACCCAAGTATTCCATTGGGCATTCGAGGAAACCTATGATATAGAATCTGGTTTAATGTTAGAGGAGGATGATCTAGAATACAATCATAATTCAAAAGCATGATGGATTTCTTTAAAACATAAATCTAAGAAGAATAAATTCAACATAGTGCAAAGGGATTTGGGAGCCCTTATGGCTCTTGCCCTAACTATTTTTCATGATGTTATCATGGAATTGTAGAGGGGTAGACGGTCTAAACTACCTCAAATACTTTATAGCATAATCTAACTATTTTTTTTATGAATTCTCTCTGTTGGAGACACATCTTAGAGTAGAAGATTTTGTCTACTTCCTCCAAAGACATGAGAGACATTTGGGCTAGTGATTTCATGGCAAAGGGCAAATCAAGGAGGACTTTGATTGGATGAGATGAGGAACAACTTCAATCAATTTCTGTTAATAAAAATAAATAAATTTTTAAGTTTGGTCTTCAACACCACAAGTCAAGCTCCTTGGATTTTAACTACAATTTACTTGAGTATTTTATTTATTTTATATAAAAATATTTAAAACATGAAGTGTTCTTGTAAGTTCGTTGAAGTCCCTTGGATTATTTACGAGGATATGATGTGATTTTTTAACCAAATAATAAGTCTAGGGAAAGCCACTCACCCTCTCCCAATTGGCTTTAAGCTTCATATTTTTTAATTTTTACATCGGTACGATGGACATTGATTTTCATAGATAATGATGCCATGAGTACCATCAACTAGTGAGTCGACTGGTTGGTCCATTACCGAAGGTGTAGGCTTATCCTGGTGTCTCTTCTTGGCTGACTTGGGAGACTTGGCGAGGTGAGACCACATAAGCGGCTTGGTCAGAAGTCGTTATGTTAGTGGGGACTAGATTTAGAGTGGCCAAATAGGTAGCCTGGGATCTTCTTGGTTGCAAGGCTCCTCTCGACGGTTGGGTCATCCTCTAGCAGTCGAGTGTCTCTAGGATGTCAACGATCTTGCGTGATAGGTCGATGTCAGGGGTTGCCTGATGCGACCCCTCCAATGTTTGAGTTAGTGGAGGGGAGAAGACAATAACGTGAGTTAGTGTCTTGAGAGCTCCCCTTCAATATAAGCTGATGGGTCCTTATTATACCTGACTTTTAGGCCTAGTTACTGGTTGGCTCAGGATAAGAGTGGCCAAATAGGTAGCCTGGGATCTTCTTAGTTGAAAGGCTCCTCTCGACGGTTGAGTCGTCCTCTAGCAGTCGAGTGTCTCTAGGATGTCAGCGATCTTGCGTGATAGGTCAATGTCAGGGGTTGCCTGATGCGACCCCTTCAATGTTTGAGTTAGTGGAGGGGAGAAGACAATAACGTGAGTTGTACGACTGAGTTAGTGTCTTGAGAGCTCCCCTTCAACATAAGCTGATGGGTCCTTATTATACCTGACTCTTAGGCCTAGTTACTGGTTGGCCCGGGATAAGATAATGTTAAGTCTGATCATGATAGAAGAAATCTCTCTGGTCTTTGATCCTGATATGGTCAGGTAATTATTATCAATCATCGATAAAGATGGATCGAGATGTTTGTTTTGGGACTGGTGACTTGAAGCCCTGCTTAGGTGTAAGCCTCTATGACAGATTAGCTGGCGTGAGACAAAATCATCCTTATTAGTAATAATAGACACACCTCGTGCAATAATAGATTTCTACTAAGTTAGATAGGAAGTTTATAAATAGATGGTGGTTTGATATTTTCAAGTATATTGACATTTTTCATCTGAGTTGGGTGGCTTTTGATCACTGCCCAATCCTCTAAGATTAGGATCCAAAACTTTAAAAAGAGAAAAGGACTAAGATTTTTAGATATGATTGCCGTTGATCTAAGCTTAAAACAATAGTAGGACACATGAAATAACTTACCTAAGTTTAGAGGTTGCATGAGCAAATTTATCATAACTTGAATGCAACTAGTCTGAATATTAAAAAGTAGAGAAAACGTTAGAGAAGTATAGAACAAAGGATTAGAAAAATCTGTAAAAAAAATTAAAATACTATAATCTAAGGATAGTTATTTGAGTTTGACTAAAGAAAAAAAAGCAAAAGGCTGATATGTCTCTAAAGTAATAACCTTGGCTCTTAACCATTGACTGTATCATTAATGAGTCCAACACTCAAACCCAATGGATTAATCACCCCTCTTGGATACTTCATTCTATAATAAAGGATTTAGGATTACCTAAAATAAAATTTTAATTTTATAAAAAATTTATCATATTAATTTGATATGTGAATGTCTTAACACATAATAACTTGGCTTTGTTCATCTTTTTGGGATTTGAATTAATGAGGAAGTTTCTTTAAAGAAAATTATAAAATAAATAAATAAAATAAACCACCAACCTCCCCACCTTTCTTCTTCTTCTTTCTCTTCAATCCAATTACAACGACACCCCAAAACAAACCCCCCATCACACCAACCAAACGAGCAGACTACCTCACTTGCCATTCCAAATCCCCATCACCGCCACCCGAAAACTAGAAAGCCCGCTTCTTTTGTCTGCCGATCTTCCACCACCATGGCGGCGGCCTCTTCCCTCCTCGGCCCCTCTTCCTCCCCTCTCCTCCTTCGCCGTCGTGCCCTCCTCGTCCGCCGCCGGCCAGCCGTGGCCCCCATCCGAGCACTCTCGGTCCCCGCCGCCCTCACCCAGGACGACCTCAAAAAGCTCGCCGCCGTCAAGGCCGTCGAGTACGTCAGCAGCGGCATGGTCCTCGGCCTCGGGACCGGCTCCACCGCCGCCTTCGTGGTCGCCGAGATCGGGGCCCTCCTCTCGTCCGGCAAGCTCAGCGACATCGTCGGCGTGCCGACGTCCAAGCGCACCTATGAGCAGGCTTTGTCCCTGGGGATCCCGCTCTCCACCCTCGATGCCCACCCGTGGATCGATCTTGCGATCGACGGCGCCGATGAGGTCAAGTCTCTGCTCCGCTTTTGCTCTTTTTTTTTTTTTTTTTTGTCTCTGTGGAAGAAAGTTGAGATTTTTAGCGTTTTTATTGTACATTGTTGACTACGCTTGAGTAGCATTGACCTTTTCCCTATAGTAAACACATACTGGAACTCTGCCTCCTCTTGTGTTGGAAAGAAACCAACAGGGATGGCGACTCCTTTGTAGGAATTTTACTTTTTTAGCATTTTTGTTATATCCTTTTCTTCTTCTAAAGCTTCTGGTTTATCAATTTTGCTGGGTGTTGCCAATGCTTAGGAAATGATTCGATGAATCAATATCAGATTTTTTTATAAAAAAATCTTTAAACTTGCAGAAACAATTGGGTCTCTGAGTTATCTGATCGCATGCATCGAGATGAATAACTGTTAGTGAACAGTAATTCTTTGTGCGGGACGCTGATTAGTCATTGCTGTCAATGGAATTCAATGGCAGAAAAAAAACCCATGTACCTGCCCCTAAAATGTTGGAATTAGGGTTGTTATTTGACTAAGAGCAATAAGTATGATTACAAACATGGACATGGCCAATCAGTTATTGATTGCTTCAAATTGGAAGAAAATTATTTTCTGATCGTTAGTGGTATCAAAACTTTTACTTGTGAAAGTTTGACTTAGACCCTATTGTTAGACATGTTCCATTCCTTGTGACATGTGACAAAGGACATTAACAATTCGATTTGATATCCTGGTAAAATTTCTTTTGGCTTCTAACTGTTATCTTTGCGTAATAGTCCATAGATTATATAGACTTGGATGACTATATGACTGGTTTCTTCATTTGAGTTTTACAGGCTTTGATTTGGAATTGTAACAGGTTGATCCAGATCTTAATCTTGTAAAAGGGCGCGGAGGGGCTCTGCTTCGTGAGAAGATGGTTGAGGCAGCATCTGACAAGTTTGTTGTGGTGGCGGACGAGACAAAACTTGTAACTGGATTGGGTGGAAGTGGACTAGCAATGCCGGTGGAAGTAGTGCAGTTCTGCTGGAAGTATAACCAGATAAGGTTGCAGGAATTATTCAAAGAAGAAGTATGTGAGGCTAAGCTTAGGTTGGATGGTAATGGCAAGCCTTATGTGACGGATAATTCAAACTATATCATCGATTTATACTTCAAGACGCCTATTAAAGATGCAACAGCAGCAGGAAAAGAGATTTCATCACTTGAAGGGGTTGTAGAGCATGGGTTGTTTTTGGACATGGCAACCGCTGTTATAATTGCAGGGAAGGATGGGGTGACTGTGACGGAAAAATAAGTTCATTCCACAGACCTATCTTGCATTTCTCCAATGTGGAATTAATTATATAGCAGAGTGTTGGGCAACAGATAAAGACTATGTTTTATCATTTCTTTCAGTCTAATTCTCTTTTTACTGAAATCAAACATTAGAAACAAACAGGCCTTGCTACAAATATGTGAACTGAGTGTAGGATGTGTGTATTCTCATTCTTCTGATGAACACAAAGCGATGAGAAAAGGGACCATATCTTATGCTTATACTTTTCGTCCTCAGAAGCATTGAAGAATTTGTATCTATCTTTTCCCTCTCTTAGATTATTCTTTCCTCTTGTCAACAACTTCAGTTGGACTGATGCCGATGATTCACTAAATTCCCAATTTTTTTGATAACTAGATGTCTATGATTTCCAAAGTAAGGCAGTGTAGGTTACTGATGTACTAACAGAAAGGTGTTCCTTGTAAAAGCAAAGTAACATCATAGATTACAGAGGATGCCTCTGTACAGCTTGCTTGAGGGTGTTCTGCATGGTTATTTGGTGATTGTGTTTCCACCGGAGATATCATTTTCACAAGTTGTGCTGCTAATTTTGTTCTATTCTTATTAATGCAAATTATTACATACCCTTTTGTGACATTGACTGCACAGGAAACTTTGTTATTCTTCAGCTACTGCACCTACACACGAGGAAGGGGCTCAAAGACATCTCAAGCAAAACCCTTAGCTTAATCTCGAGCATTTTTCTTTTGTTCTACTTATCTCATGCATGGACAGAGAATTACTTCAGATTAGTACATGGAAAATTGCTTCTCTTTGGTTTTGCTTAGCTTATACATTGGCTGCTAATTTTGTTCTTTTCTTGTCAATGCAAATTAGGACAAATTTGAGACAAATAATGCACAGGGAAGATTGTAGTTCTTCATCTATCACATACAGATGCGGATGGATCTGAAATAAGTGAAATCCCAAGGATTCTGAGTTGCTGAGCTTTTTCTGTTTTATTTAGTTTCTCTTTGCTTATTTCATGCCTGGAAAGAAAGGATTCAAGCAATGGACTGGTACTTACCAAGAGCTACCTCCATTAGATGTGCTACCATAGAGGTTTTATCATTCCTGATGACCTCACAGAAAAGCATTTCACAAATACTGTGTTAGCAGGCATTAATGTACTTGCTTGTTTCATGCAATTGAATCTGCAGCAATTTTTCTTTCTATAAAGAAATCGTTGGTAAACTATCTGATTTAAATAGTGGTGGTCTAGTTGGATCTGTTGTTACTACTGTCTTGTTAAGTGAAGCAGACATTCTTAGGTAGATAGATCACAACTTGACCTTCCAAAGGGTGAAGGTGCCCTCTATAGTAACATTCCATGAACAAATGAAGTCCCAACTTACATTTTTTTAGACAAGCAACAGAAGAGCCATTCAGAATTCAGCTTAGCAGACCAACTTGCTACTTTCTCAAACATGAATTAGGATGTACAGAGTAATCAGAAGTTGCAAGTCTCACAACAACAATGCCATTGTTAAACCTGAACCTTCATCCAAGCAGGACAAAAAGTTGTACACAGGCAACAGGAGAACCATTTAGAATTCAGATCAGCAGACCAATTTGCTAGTTTCCCAAACATGAATCAGGATGTGCTGAGGCATCAGAATCTGTAGTCTTATAACAAACAACAGTAAAACCAAATCATGACAAGCAACAATGCCATTCTTAAACCTGAACTACACCTCATTCAAAGCAGGGCAAAAGGTGGCACACAAGCTACAGGAGAACCATTTAGCATTCAAATCAGCAGACCAACTTGCTACTTTCTCAAACATGAACCAGGATGTGCATCAAACATGAGAGTTAGCAAACACACTGGAGTCTCATAATAAACAAACAAAGTAAGTTATTGTTTACCCGAAATTATACTTCATTTAAGCAGGGGAATATGTTGTTGATGCCATCACGACAAATGATAACAAAAATAAGTCAACAGCTCGCCATCATCAAAGTAAAAAATGACTATATCTTAGCTTGTACCACATCTATGATGGTGCATAACTAGTAGTTCCATGATTATCGAAGCACCTGCGCCTGAAAATTTTATCCATTGCCATAAGACACTTGTCAACAGGAGAAGATGGTAAAGAGGCTCTTATAACACTCGAGTATCAAACTAATCTTAAGGCTAGTACATGCATTGAATCAGCAGCTAATCTCAAGCTAAATTGTCAGCCTACCAAGCTACTTCATATCGCAAAACTGATTCAACAATTTTAAGATCTAGTATCAAAGAGTATATGGTATATGAGTGAGCATCTTAAGATGGGTTTCTATGCAAAAGACAGCAGCAGGCCTAATATATTGAGTTACAGTATGGTTTCCTTGAAGCTCTTGGTCAGCCATATAGCAGTTTCTCGAGGGGAGACTTTGCCAGGACCAAATGGCTTTAGTAAGACCCCCAACTCATCATACCTCTCCTGTTGCAACAGCTGGGCACTGAATTCCAGCAGGCCCTCCAAGGCCTCCGCCCGTTGCTGGTAGGATGAGGTGTCGAACCTCCGCTGCCTTGATTCTGATGATCCCCGGCTTGAAGCATCTGCGGCTGCCGGATTCCGATCCGAAGAATCACTCCCATTATCACCTTCCACTCGGAAGATTTGGATCGTGCATTTATCCTTGGTGATTGAACGATCTCCATAGTGTGGAGTGGCTGAAGAAGAGCCATGAGCTGAAGAAAGTTTACGAGTAGATAATAGGGGTTCTTCGTACGAGGCTAATGGAAATTCTGCAATTCGATCTATTCGAGGGGAGTTGACAGACACATCAGGGGATTCCACTCGGTGGAGACTGCCGAGACTTGATTTTGGACGAGTTTGAAATGTTGGTAAAGGAAGAGATGCTCTTCGAGTGGTTTGACCAATTCTATCTGATGGAGTTTGTGATGCAAACTGCATAAGTAAAAGTTGCACTTGTGAGAGCAGTCATAAATGAAATAGCATACCTACAAAGTATCCACTACTGTAATCAAGATATCTAGTCATATAATTTAGAGCATTTCAACTAGCCAAAACACTATACAGATTACAGAGAGCTCATATGTGAATACCACTGGCAGTGAACTTACCCTAAAGAGACATGATCAAGAAAACACAGCTAAACCGACTGATAGTTATCATAACAACAAAAGCATTAAATCTAATCCTTCCTCGAAAGGAGATCACAAAAATTAGCTCTGACACATTTCTCCTGTCAACATAGAACACTGAAAACATATGCACTTACTGAGGCAGTATATACAGAAAAGGGGTGCTTGATTTGATGTGTATCTTCAATGTTCCATGTGAAATGTCTCAAAAGTTTTGAACTTTTAACAATCAGGTATAGAAAAAGAATGTTCTATATTTGAGAACTCAAAGGTGAAAGTATTTTAGCAAAAGAATACCAACATTATGCTTAATGGTAATGAACATATGAGCAGGAGCACTTGGCCATACCGGTTCACGCTTCGGTCCAGTATGTGATGCCTTTGAGGACTCTACTCGCGTCCTTGGAGTTGTGAAGCTTTTAGTAGGCATGTGTCTTGGTGTCTTCAGGATATTTGAGTACTTCCCATCGATTGCTTTGTCAATTCCTATCTCCCCAACTTGACTGCTGCCAGTTGAAAGGTTCCTTACCCTTTGGTTCAGATAATTAGGAAAATCTTTAACAGTCTGAGTCGAACTGAGGGAGTACTGCTCCACAGTCTTGTTCAGTTTTAAGATTCTCTCGTTGCCTAAAGATTTCCTTTTCTCCTTATGCACCGAATCATCTGCATCATCCTGAAATCTGATTTTTCTGATGTGATTGGTTGTAATATGGTGGATAGGGATCATATTCTGCATAGGGCTAGACTTTAGGTTGACTTGAAGCACATAAGGTTGAAGATGTGGATGCTTGAGCAGTTCTGCAGCCTGTTGATATGAACAACCACATGAATTCTACACGTTTAAGAAGATATATGGTAACACAAACTACTTATAACATCATAAAGTGTCAAAGAAGCTTTCGGCACTTGAATATAATGTCTCTATAGACATACACTTGGCCTATGTTCAGGGCTTTTTCTTAGCATGCTTCTAATGAGTCCCCTGCTGCACAGAGTAATCAAGATTTGTCAAGATAATCAATCTTTGGATCTACTATTGACACAAAAAGAATCTGGAAAAGAAAAGAATAACCGGGGCATACAATGGACCAGAGTATGAACTTGGTAAAGGAGCCACTATGGACTTGTTAATTTTGTTTATCAAAGCCTGCATATCCTGCATAACAACAAAACATAAGAAAAGATCAAGATTGGAGACAAAATTACACTAATAATGTCAGATATAAGTTGCATTATATATATATATATATATATATATATATATATATATATATATATATATATATATATATATATATATATATATATATATATATATATATATCAATTAAATATAAGAAACAAAGTATAACCATTTTTGTATCTCAATAGTTAAATCAGACAAATTGTAGCTTAAATGTATGCATTTTAAGCTACAATCAGGTTTTAGTGCACAATCCAGATCAAAATTTAAATACAGTATCTTTTTAAAGAATCTATTGCTACTAAAATTAACAGATACAGGGGAAATATTTTGATTGTATTTCTTTTCAAAATTAACTTGAAAATACTTAGGGTTGAGATACAGAAAGGTATTCTTTTTTAAAATTTCAAGCAATGTCCCCATGTGATAACTGTGTATCCTGGCATATATTCATAAGCATGTCTATGTTTTGGACAAATGACACTGTTTTTCATGTCATGTACCCAAGCAACACTAATTTCTTTTTCACCAAAACAAGAAAAAGTTCAATTCAACACACATCAAGGAAGAGTTATGACCTAAACTGGACAAGAGAACATGAGATCCATATGATGAAGTTTTGTTGTTCCATCTCCTTTTTCCACCTTGCAGAACTTTTCTTTTTTACTTGAAGCATCACCGATAGAGAGCATTGTCATAAGTTATGAAATGATTAAGCAATAGGGAACTATCCATTTAAACATGTCCAAGAGTAAATGAATTCTTTGTTCAGCGACAGACAAAATCATATGTAATACTCTTTGTGATAAACAGAGAAGAAGTCTCCTTTTACTTAAGAGTTGAATCTTAAAGCTCAGCAGATCATTAAATTTACTGAAACTTACAAAAGCTTTGAATGTGGGCTTGAGGGCAGTCATCTCATAGATACAACAGCCTGGATAATTAAGAAACTTTATGTGAAAAACCATGTAGTTTGGGAATGATGAAAATGACATCTTTGCGAGCCCAATGAGATTGACTTTACCTAGAGACCAGATATCAGACTTAGAGCCATAAGGTATATCAGCAAGAAGTTCTGGACACATATAACTAGGAGTTCCAACAACCTGCATCAGGAGACCACAGCTCTCAGTGATAAGAAATGAAATGTCTCTTAAGATGCATATGTTTTAATGCAGCTTCAACACTCACTGAGCAAGCCAGATCATCTGAGGTTAAAATTTTAGCAAGCCCAAAATCACCTGCGGGATTATTCGATTTCATGAAACCATGCCAGATAACATGTATTAAATTTTAAATAATCAGTAAATGACATTCTCCATAACGAATATAATTAATTGACATATACAATACTTACCAAGGCGTATGCTTTGATCTTTTGTGAGAAAAATGTTTGAACACTAGAAAATAGTATTGCAACATAATCAGCAAACATAAGCTTTGCATCTATCATATGGTTATATAAAGAAGACACCCATTAGCATCAAACTGCCACTTACCTTAACATCACGGTGAAGAATGTGATTCTTATGCAAGTAATCAAGTGCCATAAGGAGCTGGACCAGCCATTTACAAAGCTTCTGCACACAGTCAATAGAAGAGAACTTGAGGACGCACAGAATAAACAAAATGCAAAAAGCAAACTTTTACTTAACAAATGTATTCTAGACGTATGCCAGAAATTTTTATCAAAATAAACAACCGCCTCAGGAAAAAGATGCCCATTGGCCTTCTTTATGGCTTCAGCCCTGTCAAACCACAGAAGAATAGATCTAAGTGTCATCAAAAGTGAATTTACAACTATCAGATCTAACTTAAAAGCACAACTTACATGTCACCTCCCTCACAATAACCTATTACAATGCATACATAGCATCCCTAAAATAAAGCAAAAACAATTAAAGCCATTACAAGAAAATAAACCAACGAGAAAGAGAGTAAATGATGTCATCATAAATATAAATATGACTAGCACCCCACCAAAATATAAAGGAACTTAGGAAAATATATCATATACAAGTTGAGAGTGGAAAACTGGCTATAACAAGGTGATATATTTTGCATTCATGCTAAAAATAGGACAATCAACATATTTACTGATAAGATGTGCAGAAATTGGTACTAAGTTACCAATTTAAACAGCCAAGAATCAAACTCTTTCTTATTGAAGTAATCATGAATTCATTCTCCTAAATATTTGATAAAAAAAAGTCAGAAAAAGGATACCTCTGGAAATAAACTCTGCAAATTCCTATATTGACATGTTTGCCACAAAAGTTCTTGAGGTGTATAAACAGGCATCCTGTGCATTGCAACATGGTACGAATATATCACTGAATTTATTGTTATACAGCACTGTCAGTAGAACAAATTCTTCTAAACCTTAACCATCTCAGACATTACAAGTGACCAGAAAAAGCAATTCCTTTTTTTCCATTTCTGGCACTAATTAAGATTGGAGTGCTAACTAGGGTAAGGCATCGGATAAGGGAGGTGATTGTGGGACCATCAACCGGGTTCTCCTGCCACTTACTAAACTTTCAAATTAGCTGCCCTAGCCATGGTTAATTGAAGAGGAAAGTAAAATTTAACCAGATATGACAGCAGCAGCCACATGACAAAATCCAAATGAGTTTTAGATGGATAATTGGAGCATCACAAAGTTGCTTTCAAGAATATCATTATACGAGAGTATAATCCTATGAAATGAAAGAAAGTGTATAACATAACTCATATGAAAACTTATGTTTGCTCAAATATTTTCTAGGCTTTTAAAATTGCAAACCAAATGCAACTAAGAATTCATCTAGTACTGAGATATTCCCGTTACGAAATAGAAAGGAGAAAATAGAATAGCAGATTTCATGTGCACCATTCTTTAGATCAGAGGAGGAACTTACAAACCTTTTCAACCCAGGAATCTCTGTATTCCACAATAAATGGATTTTGTACTTTAGAAATAAGCTCCATCTGCAAATTTGAGAAAGATGAGCAAAGGAATTAAAGTACAAGATGCTCACCAACTTTTCACAACTCATGTAACATATAAGTGAAATTGCAAACATGCGCCACATAAATGCATAACAAATGACTGAAATCATCATTATTATCATCTGATCTAAGCCTTCTTTCTTTCCCATCAAACATGGAGCCAGATATATAGTGCAATTCTTACTCAAGTAGGGCCTAGGGTAGAATCGAGTGGATTTTATGACCAGCCATCAACAGACAGCCAACACCATTGAAAAGGCAAGTTTAGGGGAAAAAGGAACTTTGCCACAATGTGTGTCTAATGCAACAAGAATTAATCCTATCTCAGGGATGAAAAGGAAAAATCTCAAACTTGTACAATGAAGATTGTTAACTGTTTAAAAGAGAAAAAAGATAGCCAAGTTGAAATTGGATAAGAAAAAAATCAATTAGCTAGAAGAATTTTGAAATGTGGAGGTAGCAAAGATGATCACCTCCTGGTGGGCAGACCGCCGGGTCCTGTCGGTCTGGCGAGCTAGACGGATCTTTTTCAAGACATACCTGCCACAACATTTAGGAAAAGGAGTAAACACGAGGAGAAAGGAGAAAAAACGGAACAAAGAACTGAAGCATGAAATGGACGGATCAGTGGCTTTCCTCACCTCTTGTTCTCAACCTTATGCCGCACCAGTAGCGCTGACCCAAATGCCCCTTTCCCTATCTGCTCCAAAACCTCATACTGCTCCATTTTAGAACCCTAGCTCGCCCAACCTATTGCCAGAAACAATTCTGCACAAGCCACAACAAAATCACGATCAAGCATTTCTCCGCAATTTCTTAACGAGATTTCACCAGAAAAAGGAACTAATGTAATATGGGTTAGGACCACAGGCACAACAAAAGCAGAGATTTCGACATCAACAAAACCGAATGCACATCATTTTCTTGTGATTTTTCCCTTCTCGGTAAAGGGAGTCGCCAAAACCAAATGCATATCAGGAGGAGCAAAAAATCAACAATTTAAATGAGGGTTTTACCGAGAATTAGAGGGAAGCTTCCGGGAATTCGAACCAGTGGAGTTTGATGGAAGAACAAGGCAGAACACGGCTTGGGATGCTCAGAACTTCACTGTCCCGGGCGCGGATCGACGCTAGATCTCAGACAAGAACTCGCATTTGTAGCTGGAATCTCGTGAGAGACGGGGGCACGAGCTCCTCACTCTCCCTTCTTCTTCGTAGTCAGCTTCTTCTCCTCCTCCTCCTCCTCCTCGTCGTGCTCCCCATTTGAGGCTCGAATCACATTGTACAGTACTAGAGAGAGTGAGAGGCGGCAAGGTGTGCTAAAAGGAGAAGATGATTGCGGATTTCAAAGTTTCTCTCTCTTCTCTCTCTCTCTCTCTCTCTGTGTGCAGCTTTTTGCTTTGCTTTATTTTGGGTACCCTTTTCTTTTCAGTGCAACACCATAGAAGACAAAGAGGTCTCTCCTCAGGGAGAGGGGAAGGTAACAGTGGTGGGAAGAACTGTTGGGGGACGCGAGGAAGAAGAAAAACGACCACATGCACATGCCCATTCACCAACACAATAATCCTGCTAATCAGGAACAGTCACGACCTCAATAGTACACGGGACCCAGCTTTTAAGGATACGAGGCTTGTTCTGGTTGGATGTTTATCGTGCGGCGTGGCGTGCGGTTAACGCGCACGAAACGCCCAGGACGGACGAAATGACATCGCATGCACGCGGGCACGCGGACACGGGAACCGTAACCTGTCCAGTCTTTGGCCGCCACGACCTACGCCGACACCACGTAATAGTCCCACGAACCACGTGGCTTCTTCCATTTGGATCTCTTACCGTGTGTCATGTTGTTGTACTCAACCGACACCAGCCCTACGTCTACCAGCTTCCGCCACCAGCCTAATCTACCGACCGATGGACTATGTGTGGGTCCCATTATCACAGGACGGGTACGCACGAGACTCGTCAAGCGGGTAGAGTAAGTTTTTTATTTCGCGAGATCTAACACGATCTTTTTTTCCCCAACCACCTCGAACCGCACCCGTGTAGTTTAACTTCTCACAGGGATATCTGGGGCCCACAACTGAGCCCGCGGATCCCTCCAGTTACCTGGAGGGTACCGAACCGTGTAAGGATTGGTTGGGAAGGAAACCATTTCCCGGTCGAGATTTGGGAGTTCGACCGCGGAATAGAGCAATGGCAGGACACGTCACTGTTCGAGTCGACGGCTTCAGCTCGGACAAAGCAACTAAGAAGAGAGAGTGGGGCCGAGTATTAAGTCATATTATATTGTTCTTCTGTACCATTATTACTTGTCTTTTTGTCTTGTTGCAAAGGGAGCATTATTAGGACACGCTCTTGAAGACACGATTTTGTTTGGAATCGCTCGGGGATGAAATGAAATTACGAACAAGCAGGAAACAGCATGGGAAGAGTGCCATTGGATTGGATGGTGTTACATGTGTAAATTTTCTTATTTAACATGAATGAATGATATTGATAGCCATAATCCTAACACCTTCAAGCTGGTATGGCCATGACATCTAAGCTAAAAGATAGGAGCCACTTACTCCTATGGGTATCAATAGGAGGTCACATTGCCTATCCAAAATATTTTCAAAAAGGGCATATAAGACCCACTCCTCACTGATCTCACGATCGGAAGATAAATCTGGCTCTGTATTATTGGTCGACGGTATGGTCTGACTTCACCAATCTTCCATTCTGGACGAACGATGAGGGGACAACACTCAGCCTAACCCAAAGAAGGAAGAAAGCAAGGTGAAGGTGTCATCTCGCTAGTCTCCATATGTCCTCCTTGGGAACCTACACCGGTAAGTCATCTGCATCAAATGTTTCCACCATGCTAAGTAAGGGGATCTTTGATGAAGGTCATCGGCTCCACCCAACGTTCAAGTATAAAAGTCAAACCATAAGTTAAGCTAGGTCAAGCAGGCAAAAAATGCTCCTTACTCTTTTATACTACTAGTGTCTTCCTCCCTCTCCGTCTTCCTTTGGCTTAAATATCAAAGGGGTCAAGCCGGGACACTCCCGACGTCAACCAACTATGGAGGACTCACAGTGCCATCCGAAGATGTGGCTAAGAGATGGTCTAGTGGCAAAGAGAAACCAGCTCTTCCACCCAACTTCACCACACCGAGGTCATACCACTCACAGCAAACCACCTTCCTAATGGGTTCTCTATATAGGCTCACTCCGATAACTTCCTCGTTAGAAAGGAGGAGTCATCAGGAAGGACTTATACCTTCGATGGTGAATCAATTAGGCTGACTCACCAGTTGACGGTCTCTATGTGTTAACATTTTGACACTAAAAGGAGGGCTAAATATCGTAGGAACATCCTGCTACCACTCCTAATAAGCACTTTAGCGAGGAGGTGCTACTTGCAACCCCAAACCCCTTCGAGTAGAGTTCACGCGCCTCCCTTCCAATAGAACAATGCATCTACTTCAACCTATATACCAGGGCTACTGGTTATAGGTATCCTGCAAGCCAATCATGTGAGTGATGGCACTTGTGATACGCTACATAATTTTTTTACATTATAATTATTGACATATTCTTGTATTATATTATCTATTGAATAAATATATTGTGATGTCCTTAGTTCTGTGCGTTGGAATCGAATTATGATGAGATCACGATAATGAGATTGATTCACCTTTAAATGTAGAATCTCGATAATATGTTGTTCGAGAAGGACATCGAGATAACCAGATAAATCGATTTACTGTATACCCGATTGTTTGATAGAGATGACTAGTCTCATAGCCACTTGTGTGGAGACACTAATGATACAATGCAGGTACTCATTGGAGAATGAGTTCGCTGATTAATCCACTTATGGAATACTATATGGTTAATGATACATATCGTTAAATAGTAATTTTGTAATCTCAATTGTGTGTCTAGTCATTAGACTTGAGACACCAAAGATATTTTGTTTGAGTACTCCTTTCTTTGACACTAGATTTACATGTTTGAAAAGTTTCAAATCTAATACAACTAATTATCGAGATTGGTAGCTAACTATACGAATGCACTTGAGTATCAATAGAGAATCATCTACTCTCGGTACCACGAGATGAATATCTCGTGTGTTATTGCTTAAACAAATCCTTGACCCAGATCATTCATATTGAGAGAAGAGTTCTCCGGGAGAATCCGATTAGAGCGATACTCGGATGGATTCTATATGCGTCATAATAATACCATGCCTAATATATAATCTCTAAGATATTAGATAGATGAGGGGCTATAGATAAATGGTAACTGAGAACAGATATGTTCAATAGATAAGATCTCCTGTACATCCGTAATCGATAAGTTAGAGTGAATTATTATGAGGCAATAATTCACTGAGTCAGAAGGAGTTCTGACATGAAGGACTCATAGCCAGCTCGATATTAGGCATAGAGGATCACTCACATATGGTAGATGTTTCAGCAAATAGAGCATTAGATATGAGTTATCTAATTAACTCATATTCTTATTAGATGAGACCCAACATTGATAGTCTACCTGCATAAGGCTTAGTTAGAGGCCAATTGAGATTAATAGATATACATCCAACACCCATTAAGGCAGGATTCCTAGGGTTTTTGGTGGCTCTCTATAAATATAAGATAGGGGTGGCATATAGTTGATAGGCTGCATCTTTGGCTATCCCCTCATATTCTCCTCCTCTCCCTCACCTTCTCAATCGACCAGCCCCCTCTGGTGTAAGAGGGCAGTGAAAAAAAATAGAGGATCTTCTTCCACGTTCATTGTGAGAAGCTGCACAAGAGTTATGAGATTTGTAATTATGATTTGAGGAGTATCACTATAGGGATCCATCGTGTGGACATTACTAGAGAGGAGGATGTCTGACTTCCTTCATCCTATCTATCCAGATCTAAAAATTCTGGGATATATGATCTCCCTAGGTAAATAATCTATCACATGTTGTAGTTTTTGGTTTTATGATTTTTTGCTCACTAATCTTTACATGAATATTTGATCTATATGGGACACCAGTTTTGTTTTAATCTTCTACTACGCATGTGATATTTCCACTTAGTTTCCTAGCAAGGGCCCTACTGGCACCTTATCAATGACCCAAAATTTTCCTCTAGGGCTAGGAATGGGCTCCATGCTCGTCCCATCAGAAGGGTTCCTAGGCCTCATTCAATAGGTCCAGGCCCTCACCGACATAATGTAAGTCATCGCCGCGCTCCTCCATCAATTGAAGCAGCTAGAGACTCTAGCACAGTAGCCTACTCACTAATCGCCAATTGCACATCTTTCACCTAAAGCTCAACCGGGGAATCTACGCCATACCTTTCCAAAACCTCCTCCATCGGAAGGGACAAGCGGTGCACACCACACCTTCTAGCGGTAGAGCATGGCTTGCTCGTCAAGTCGCACCGAAGCCCTGCTGGAGTCCAAGGCCCAATCCACCAATTCCTAGTAGTACTCGATTAAGACGTAGCTTCACGCCATGAAGTGGAGGATAGACGAGATTCAATAGGAATTTCAACACCCCCATGATGAACCTGATATGCCCGACATCCCCTTTTATTCAAAGCATCCAGGAGGAGCCCATCCTGGCCAACTTCTTCCTCTCTAGTCTGGAGACCTTCAATAGTGGCTTCGACCCTACAGAACACATTGTTGCATTCTGGGCCCATATGACTATGTTCAACACCTCATATGCTCTAATGTGTCATACGTTCCCGACGACGCTAAGGGGGTCAACCCAGAAATGGTACAATCGCCTTAAGCCTCTTTCAATTACTTATTTTTAATAGCTCGTCAAAGAGTTCAAACTCCACTTCCTCGCCAACATGCGATCAAAGCCCTCAATCGCTATTCTGCTTGGGCTTAGGCAAAGAGAGGGCGAGCCCCTGTCTGCCTTTGTCACATGGTTCACCAGGGAGATCCAAAGAATTCAGGATGTGTATCCCTCATTAATAATCTAGGCCTTTATGATGGGCCTGAGCCCCTAGGGAAGATGCGATGACGAGGTCTGAGGGAGATCCGCCCCATCTTCCCATGAATGGTTCTAAGGCAATGGTAGGCCCTGAAGTGTACCCAAGCCCCCCAGATAACACTCTCGGAGATTCGAAGAAGATCCCTCGATGCATCTTCCAGCAGCACAACAGCGTCAAGTTAAACCCGCTAGAGGAACCCGAGGAAGCCGGGATCCTCACCAAGAGCTCTCGCTCCCCTTCAAGGGTGCGAGGGGACCAACCCCAAGGTCCCCAAAATCCTAAATAGAAGGCCCATAGGATGGGCCCTGCAGCGGAGGAAGACGTTCACTGGTTGACAAGCCCCCATTAGGCCTAGGAAGGGCAACTGGAAGACGGTGCTTCATTAGCCCCCGAAGGTCCATACCTGCTGAAGTGAGAACATCGAGTGAGAGCCAGAGATAAGCAGCGCTAAGAAAAAAGAGTCAATTGTACCTTACGACACGGAGGTGAGGGTGGTCTCTGCCAAACAGATCTGCTCCACCGATCTAATTGCATTAGAGGATAGGTGTATTCTTATCCATTAAGTGGACTTAACCTCCCCCATGGGCAAGTAAGGGGGTGCATTATCAATGGCCCATGACAACCACGCTATAGGAAAGCCCTAGTCCTTATTGCTATGGACGATGAAGGACCTGGCCCTCCACCCCTTGTTGTCGAAGTCAGCCCCGCTCATCTTGAAGCCCCCATGAGGGGACAAGTAGTAGCTGCTCAAACCTTAGCTCGGGCGGAAGCATGAGTGGAACAGGTCGTGAGACGGTGCCACCCCCACACCATTACATGCATCCATGAAGATCATCATATACCGCCACTAGTTGCGTGTCATTTGAGAGGGCAATATCCACCACTCCTCCAAACAAGAGGCGATTACAGGATGGAAGTGGAGACATAGCCCCACCTTTAGGGCATCAACCATAAGACAAAAACCTTCGGTGCTTGGATGGAGTGGGCGAACCCCAGCCTCAAGAATTGACAAAGTGAACTTCGTTGGGATATAAAAATGACGGCACAACCACTCCAGTTGGAGGGCAGTCACGATATATTTGTAGTTATGGGCATCCTCCATCGAGCCTGACACCCTCAAAACCCTTGGAGCCACAGAAAACATAACCCTAGAAGATAAGAAATCGACCTGTACGACCCTCGAGGAAGAAGTCGAGGCCCCAGGGCCCCTCCAATACAAGAGGCGAGAACAAAAGAAGGAAAAGGAGAAGATGAAGAGAAGACATCGTGGCACATGCTAGAGGGCTCAGTAGTCGATAGTTACCTCAAGCATAAAGTGAACTCTGCCAATGAGAAGAAAGAAAGACAACTCTGCGATATAGAAAGACTAGGAAAAGAATACACAGAACTGTTTTAAAGCGTATCAGCCGACCTGATTTACGAATTTATTCCAACTATCGACAAATTCCTAAGATTTTAGGTGGAATAGGAATTGTAATTCTTTCTACTTCTCGAGGTATAATGACAAATCGAGAAGCTCGACGAGAAAAAATTGGAGGCGAACTTTTGTTATATGTATGGTGATCCTCCTCCTCTGGTATGTGTTATATAAAGGTCCCAACCAGACCAACAGACACCGAAGATGGCTCGCCTTCTACGGTACAACATATGTGCCCACTAGTTTGGGATGATGTGAGATCCTGCACTGCCACCCATGAATGCTTACAATGGGAACCACGACACCTCCTCGGTGCAACATTGAGGCCCTTAGAAGCCAAAAAGAACTACTTGAATCCCTAAGCGAATGAGGCCTCGAGCTAACAAAAAATCTCCATCATCATTAAAGACATCAGACAACAAAAATTAGACGTACCATTCCTCGTTGCCACACTAATGGCAAAATGCCATGACAAGAGTAACAAGACCTATTACAGCAGACACCACTAAGGCAGATCCACTTTCCTGCTTGTGGCGATCGAATCAAGACTCGCTATAGCGGAAGTTGCTAACATAGATCCACTCTTCCACCCCCGACAGTCAAATCAAGACCCGCTATGACAGAGCCACTAAGGTGGATCGACTCTCCCGTCCCTACCGGTCGAATCAAGACCTGCTACGATGGAAGCCGCTAATGCGAATTTGCTCTCCCACTCCTGGTGATCAAATCAAGACCCACTACGACAGAAGCCACTAAAGCAGATCCACTCTCTCGCCCTGACAGTCAAACCAAGATCTACTACAAGAAAGCCACTATAGCGGACTAATATAAATACTTCCGCTATGGCGATCGAATCAAAAACCCCTTACAGTAGAAGTCATCACGGTGGACTAATATACCAACACTACCACTACGACGATCGAATCAAGACATGCTACTGTTGATTGATACCAATCCTCCCACTCACGTAGTCAAACTAATGCTCGCTACTATGGCCTTACGCTCCCGCCTAGGTAATCAAGTACCTGCCCCTAGAAGCAGAAGGGTTACGCCCAAAAGAAGACCCAACCTCTCATGCAGAAGGGGGAGGCAAAAAGGGACAAGGAAACCTCACAAAGCATAAGGGTGAGGTCAAAAATGAGAGGGAATGAACTCTCATGCAGAAGGGGGAGAACAAAAATAAAGAGAGGAAAAAAAGAAAGGGGTCCCTTACGTTAACACTCATCACTCTAGCAAAACTGCATTCGCACAAACATGTAGAAATACAAGGAACACGACATCATTCGAGACCTCCATTTGAAGCTCCGAAGAATGTCTCTTCAGGGGGGACGAGTGATAGGGGGGACGAGTGATAGGGATAATCTGACACAATCTTGCTCTCTTCTCCACGTAAACAACACCTAAGGCAAAACCTTGGAGCCACCTACTTCCCTACGATCATTCGTAGGAGGTCACGTCACCTACCTTAGAACATTCTCAACAGGGGCACGCAAGATCCACTCTTAACCGATCTTGTGATTGAGAAGATAAACTTGGCTCTGTATTAATGGTCGATAGCATGGCCTGGTTTCACCAACCTTCCCTTCTAGATGGACGATGAGGGAACCACATCTTACCTAACCCAAAGAAGCAAAAAAGCTAGACTGAATGTGTCATCCCACTAGTCTCCATATGTCAGCCCTAGGAACCCACACCAGCAAGCTACTCACATTAAATGTTTTCACTATGCCGGGTAAGGAAGCCCTTGACGAAGGTCATCGACTCTATCCAGTGCTTAGGTATAAAAGTCAAGCTCGAGCCAAACCGGGCCAAGCAAGCAAAAAACACTTCTTACTCTCTTATACTACGAGCGTCTTTCTCTCTCTCCATTTTTCACTGACTTAAGCATCGGAGGGGTTGAGTCAGAATGCTCCTAGCATCGACCAATTGTGAAGAACCCCAAGTGCCATCTGAAAATACAACCCGGGGATGATCTAGTGGTAAGGAGAATTCAGCTCTTCCACCTGACTTCACCATATCGAGGTCAAACTACTCCCGATAAATCACCTTCTCAATGACCTCTTTACATCGAATCCCCATGACATCTCTTTTGTTAGTAAGGAAGAGTTATAAAAAAGATTACATCTTTGATAGTGAATCAATCGAATCTAATCAATAATGTGATTAAGAGATATAATGAAAAAGAAGACTACAGAGTTTGTAATTAAAGTAATTATAATCATGGCACTGTTTTAAATTACATGCTGCGTTGTAATTTTATCATGACGAATAAACTATTAGCTTCTTGGAATATAAGTTAGGAATTGCATAAATATAATAATCCTTTTTGGCAATTGTCGATCAAAAATCAACCAATCCACCTCTAAAAAAACCCTCGTAAGCATCCACGTGGCACCCGTTGCAAAGGACATGACGATCAGCTTCATACATGGAATTCAATTCAATGTGTTATATAACTATTCAAACAATTTGTAATATATTTCTTTATTTATTCTTTCTGTGCCCTTGTTGAAGTCTTTTGAATAGTATAATTTCAATCGTAAAAGAAGACTTTAAGTTTCTAGCTTAATCTTTCAACTCTATTATCGAGTTATCAAAATTCATCAAAGATGTTATGACTTACCGACGATAGATGATTGCCGTATGGAATTGATAGTAGTGTTGGTGATCTCTGACTCAAATAAATATCTTAAAAGATCTTTAAGAAAATCTTTAATTATACACACCTAGCTATTATACGATCAACAAATTGAAGAGATACAAGGTGGAGCCTTGGTAATATCAATGATTTATATGATGATTCCTTTCTCGGTTATCACTTTCAAATAATTTTATAACTTAGTAAAATATAAAACAAACAAGATAACTTAGAGTTTAGGAGTTAGACTTATAACTACACCTCCAATGATCTATATATATATACCTAACTTGTCTGCACTAATATGGCTATAGATTTCAATCGATAACACATGAAAGGAAATGGATTTTGGACCGCATCTAATATTGAGGAGTGGTGCTTTGTGAACGATTACAATGAGGTGTTTATTTTGAGACGTCTCTAATGGTTACGTAAATGATGTGTCTGTCTGTTCTTTCTCTTGCTTGCCGTGATATGCGCATCGCCATTACTGAAGTCGTTGCTTAGATCGGTTGAGATGAACGAAACAGCACTCGAAGAGTCCTCTTCTTCCATGACCGCACCCGCCCGTGGAAGTTTTTTAGAGTCTCTCTTCCATGACCAGACCACCTGTGGAATCCAAGCCAATTAGTAAGACTTTGGATACCTTCCACCTATGATTTATGGGGTGCACGAAAAGCTGTTTCCAGTCCAAATCGATGTCGTTCCGTGCCCCGACATTTGCAGCTCAAATCATTACCGAGAACTTTGTGGCTTATTTTGCAGCACAAGCAACAAAACAACAAACACATGGTCTGCAGCTCCTAACCGTGGAACGTTCGGTTCCTCCATGTGATTATGTCTGTCCTGCCATCTTCTCAAACCAAACGCATCACGTTCACTTGTTTATCTCTGAGGCTCGACCCATTGGAAACTGCAAAAGATTTACTAGCGAATAAAAGCCAGATATATATATATATATATATATATATATATATATATATATAGCAACCAACGTTGAAGAGCAAAAACAAGGACAAGCTCAGCTGGAGCTGCAGGGAATAATACTGTGAGACGAGCTTCCGGATCCCCCTCTGCTTCCTTTTTCTACTTTTTGTTCATCTTCTGTTGTGTACGTTTGCCCGTTATGCAAGTAGTTTTCCCGCAGGCGAACAGTAGATGCTGCACCGGACAGCAAGTTGATAGAAAGAGAGAGGGGGAAAGGTAGAACCAGAAGAAGATAATGTGTTTGTCAATGTTACAAACACCTGCTAGGAGATAAAAGGAACTCCACAAACCTGATGCAACTAAAAAGGACTGACATTACTTACAACTCCATGGAGTAGGCAAAACCTCATTATTATTCCACATCATCGTGCCTACCAATATGATACCAATGCTTGCAGGTATCAGTTTGGTCTGGTGGAGCCCCAAACTCATCATGCCTGATTCTGTCTTAAAATAATATGTAACTATCTTTAGTTGGGGGTCAAAGAACCTCATAATGATTTATCTTGATGGATGCCCAGGAAGCACAACAACGCAGTGAGTGCGCGAGGTGAAGGTCATAGACATGTGGGAACTTGAAAGGGAAACTATAATATAATCCTGTTAGAAAGCATACAGATTTCTTCTGAAAAGATCTTGCTTACACGTAGAGGCAAAGATGAGCTCTCTTGTGTTGGCTCAATAAACCTTCGCTAAGGAACATTATTGCTCACAAAATGCTTCTTATCGACCATCCATCCGGTGATGCACAAGCAGGACAACCACAGCCAACATATACAAATGATGCATTAGTTGTCTCAAAAATAGTTGTATAAAGATCCCATGACAACACTCGAGATTATTAGGTATTCTATTTGTCCCCTCGGCCAAACATCCCTCCCATTCCACCCATATCTTTGGATCCCATCTGCTTCATCAAGCTCTGCAGGCCACCCATGCCACCAATCTGCTTCAGCATTTGAGGAGGTAGGACCTTGCTCATCTGCTGCGCATTCATATTCCGAGACAGCGCGCTCATTTCACCTTTCTTGGGGATCTTGAGCCCCTTCATCTTGCTCCAAATCTTCGCTAGACGCTTGTATTCCTCCAGCATTTCTGTGACGTCCCTGACTGACCTTCCTGAACCCCTCGCAATCCGCATTATACGGGACTCGTTCATCAATTTAGGATTCGTACTGTCCAGCTCTGGACTCCAGGAAAAGGCAATTCGACCATATCATCCCACAACATTAAAATCTTTCCAGCAGTGGATAAAATTAGGGGACACATTACCTGCATTCGTCATGGAATCCATCATCGTCATATAACGCTTGATTTTTGCTTGACTTTCCTTTTCATGACCTTTAGGCATCAATTCTGCACTAAATCCAGGTAGCATAGAGAACACCTGCATGCACTCTCACGCTCATCATTAAAAAATAAATTAAAAAGGATCTAGTGAAATAGGAAGGTACAACAAAACAACTGCTGAGCTGCAAAATACAGTCCAATGCAAGAAAATATAATGGATACAGTGAAACAGAATAGTTAATCTTAACTAGTCAAGCTTAAAAAGTTGAATCATATTTTATGACATGTAGAAGCTACAGTGCCAAAGCTAAATCCTAATTTTGGTCGATCATAAAAGCAAGTAGTAAATGGCTATTGCTAAAAATGGCAAAGATATACTAGATGGAAGGCAACATAACTATTCAATACAAAAATAACAACCTGGCCTATAGGACCCATTTTGAGAATGTTCTGAAACTGCTCATACATCAGTCGCAAAGTAAAACTTCCTTCAGAAAGCTTCTGCAAAAGCTCAGGTTGTTGATCAGTGGGTACAACTTCATGAATTTTATCCATGAAACCGGACCAGTCACCCATCCCTAGACAAATGGCAAAAAGAATGAACATTACTACCTAATGAAAGTTATGAGCAGCAAAGATTGTAGATGGTTATAGCTCACCTAAAAGACGGCTTACAAATGGTTTTACATCAAACACTTCAAACTCTTCCATGTGCTCCCCCGTTCCAATAAATATGACTGGGCTTTTAGTGGCTGCAACTCTGCAGTCAAACCACGTAGAAATATTCATTAATTTTTAACAAAATGATGGAGCTTAAAATGTAAGTTGCTAGCTCCTAATTGAAGCCAAAGAAATGCTATAACACCTCACACAAAAGCAAAAGAGCAAGAAACCTTGATATATTATGACCATTGCAAGGGTGACACAGACACATATGAATGGAGTACTCAGACAATAAAGATGATGAAACAAGAAATGAAACTGATGAGTGTCGATTTGACGGGTTTTCTCTTATGTATTGTCACTTTCAGACATCTATAACCTGACTGACATGTCCGAGAATTGAAGGCATCTGGACAACTCAATGGATGCCTACTCAAGACAACAGCTGGTCCAAATATATAAGTACAATAAGAAACGTACAAATAAAACATACTTCTAGATCAGTATATCTAAATGGTAAAATTGATAGTGGCAATTATTATACTGCATGCAACAGACACAAGTCATACAAGTACAGCAACAGATGTGCAAACAAAACATACTTCTCCGCAAGGTTTGCCTTCCTGGTCCGTACCGGCATACCGAGGTCATCTTGGTATGGTACGGTACCTGATACCGAGCGGTATACACAATGCATACCACTCTGTATATTATAATATAATATAAATTAAAAAAACAAAAAGCAACGTCGCCTCGTTCTTCTCCCCGTGCAGGGAAAAAGAATCGCCCGTGGGCGACAAATTGCACGAGTGATTTTTCGCCCACGAGCGACGGATCACGTGGGGGAATCGAGGAAGAGCAGCACGCGGGGAACAGGTTTCTCCCTCTTCTTCTCCCGCTTCTTCTTTCTCCCTCAATCGACCGCCAACGGTCGAAATCAATCGCCGACGGCCGAAATGCCCGGTAGCGAGCGGTCTGCATACCGGTCAGATGGCGGACCAATACATACCGCCCGATACGGGGCCTTACCGCTCGATAAGGCAAACCTTGCTTCTATTTAGCTGTACCTAAAGATAAACCTTAATTTTTGCCCATGTTCAATAGAACTAGTGTCACATTTATGGTTCTACAACCACCTCTCCATCATATATTATATGCTAGAAACAAATGCAACACTGTAAAGAGTATGGTTCTATTGTTGCATGGATGTATTTCAAAAATTTGCCCAATGAAAATACATCACAAAACAACCAAAGTTGCCTGCCAAAAGGTATGACGTGCCTAGAAATAAAAAATAAGGGAGTTGACCTTCCAAAATTATATTTTAAACATTAATGAAATTGTAATAGACTCCTTACGCACTAAGCGCGCCACCTCCTTTTGCATGACCATCCATTTTTGTGACAATCACAGCTCCAACTGCTACACTTTGTTTGAAGGCTTGTGCTTGGTCAAATGCTGCTTGACCAATACTGCTGTCCATGACAAATATTATAAGATCGGGTTTCTGTGAGAGAGCAAAAATTATTAATCAACTTCCATTATACAGTAAGTCTGTAGTTGAAATATGATTGGAAAGAACAGCATATCTACCGTTGCTTCTGAGACTTGACGCATTTCTTCAAACAGAGCAGCTTCCTGTTTGTGTCGCCCACTTGTGTCCACAATAATCAAATCACGGTTTTCTTTCTTAAATGTTTCAACTCCTTCAACAGCTATTTTTACAGGATCTGATTCCATGTAACTGCAGCAGCAATTGATCAAAGTGAACATTAAAGGTGTTGCCCAGGGACCTTTTCATACAGATAGAAGAATAGAAGGCTTCTTTTACTTCAATGAGAAAAAAATAACTGGTTCTAAACACAAAGAATCAAGAAGCACATTAGGCATTGCAACATGGAAAAAAAGAAGAAACTGTCCAAACTAATTAGATTCACATCATATAACTCAAAGTGCAGTACAGTAGAATATTGCACTCATAGATCTTCACCTGTGATGCTGGATTAAATTATTTTCCAGCTAGACTTTGCAAAATATGGAGTTCGTGAACATGCTTATGAAGTAGATAAAATGTACCGCATCAGTAGAAAATAAATTCAATTAAATTGTCTTGGTACATATATGTTGGATTATGATGCATTTCAAGGTGACTGATTGAAAAGGGAGATAAAAGTCAGATACAGGGACATGTATTAAAAAAAATTAAAACTAAACATTCACTACTCTAATAGGGCAAGACAAGTATGAGTGGAAGCAGGTGGGAAAATATCTGTTCAAGTATGTTTCTGTTCCATGTGAGTTTGGATAAGCTTCCATGAATACATATCAGTCACATATCTAAATTCATCTTAGAAATTTAGTATTCAAGATAACTCCAAAGATAAGTATGGATTTGGGCTGAACTCTATCTGTATCCGGACATCGAAATCGTTATACAAAGGACTAAAATTACCTATACATTACTAGAAAGGGTGGTTATTTCATTGGTTTATGTTGGTTTTTCTAGAACACCTTATTTTCTTTTCCTAATTCTTCATTTTCTACTTGTATTTGCTTTCGATCTACCTATACAAGAAATATAATTGATGAATTTGAGTTAATGACTTTCGAATTTGCAGCTCAATGACAACAACATCAAAGCCGTAAGTGCCCACCTATTTGAGGTCGTCTACATGGATCTTTTGCTGTATAAAGATATGTAAAAGGTCATATGTTTAGTTAAATTCAAAGTACTTCAATTTTTTATTCATAGTTTCTATTAAAGTCTTATTATGTCTTCCTCTATCTCTCCTCATATCATTAATATTAATTATTTCATCTCTTTTAACTACCACATCCGAAGGTTTCATACGCACATGCCCACACCATTTTAAACGATTTCTCTCATCTTATCCTTTATCGAAACAATGCCTAGTTGTTCACAAATAAAAGTATTTTGTTACTTATCTTTCCTAATAACTCCACTCATCCATCTTAACACTCTCATCTCGGCAACACAAACTTTTTTTGTATATGTTATTGCTTAACTGTCCAACACTTGGATCCATAACACATTATTAGTCTCACAACCATCTTATAGAATTTTTCTTTTAATCTCAAAGGCATCTGATGATCACATAAAACTGTTGATGTCCTCACCATTTTAACCATCCTGATTTTACTTTATGAATAATATCTTCATCGATCTCTCCATCTTATTGAATAATTAATCCAAGATACCTAAAACTTTTACTTAAATGAACTTTTTATCAAGCCAACTTAATTATATTCTCCTATCTATTCATAGAATTACTATAATTATATTTAATATATTTAGTTTTAATCCTACTTAATCTAAAACCTTTAGTTTCCAAGGCTTGACTCTACAGTTCAAGTTTATAATTAATTCCACTAAGACTCTCACCAACTAAGACAATATCATCAACAAATAACATATACCAGGGAAGTCTATCATGCAAATGACCTGTAAATCTGTAAGTTCATCAATTATCAATGTGAAAAAGTAGGGACTTAATGTGAATCCTTGATGTAATCCTATGCTAATAGGAATCCTTGATTTTAACTAGTAGCTACATTATCATATATATCTTTAATAACATTAATATAATTAGTGGATATAGCTTTATTTTCTAAGATCCACCATAATAAATCTCTAGGAACCCTATCATAGGCTTTCTCTAGATCAATAAAAACCATATGCAAATCCTTCTTTTTCTCCATATACTTTTTCATTAATTGTCTTAATAACTAAATAACTTCTATGGTTGATCTTCCAAGCATAAAACCAAATTGATTTTTAGATTTATTTGTTTCAAGACTTATCCTACTTTCGATAACATATCATACATATCTTTAATAACATCAATATAATACCAAATTGGAATTTACAGCTAACATATATAATTCATGCACTATTCAGATCCATATCCATCCAAATAAAAATAATCATAAAGTTTAATTTCCATCTAGACATTCATATTCTTTGATAAAAAAATATTAATTTCCCAACATTTTTAATTGTCTACCTGTAAAAGTGAGTTCATTCAAATTAAAGTTACCACTAAAAGCTAAGAAAGACAAATAAAGACTTAACAAGAAAAAATAAGAAAAATGTTGTGGCTTTTATTTATCAAGTCCCAATACCCACAAGAGATCTCACTAATATAAAAAATCATTAATAACCTTAAATAATTGGGAAGAATCAGTTGTTATTTTTGTTATTACCGATGATGATGATGTTATATGGAAAAAAATATCCATTTATCAAACCTTAAATAATTAGGAAGAATTAGTTGTTAATTTTGTTATGACCGATGATGATGTTGTTAGTTTGGGTTATCTACAACAAGTTACCAGCATACCTGGGGAAAAGTCTGTGGTCATCAGCCACAAAAGACTGACATAACAAAGATCATTAGCATTAAACAAACTCGAGGATGAGATGAGATGTATTAATTGCAAGGAGACTAATTTAGAAAACACTTATCTACATATGGGTACTCACTCCATAACATTGTTCAAGACTAAATTGTTTTAACTTTTAACATCATAAGCTGTTCTCTTATTCACAGTTTTCTCATCTTCAAGCATTAAATCTCATATCATAATGGTTTTTGAATATCTTGAGTTGACTACGTATCTAATGCAATCAATAGCAGAACTAGTATACCCTTTCTTTTCTGTTACTTGATCTATTGTATTGTAACCAGGGTCCGACATCCCGTACCGTACCGACGTATCGGGCTCAGCTAAATATGATACGATATACCGGTACCAAGCGATATATGTATATATAATAGTAAAGTTAAAAAATAAAGAAAAGTTCCCTCTCCCCACGTGGGGAGAAGAAATCTCCCCGCGATGCCTCGGTGAGAAGCCCGCATGGGGAGAAGAAACGTCGTTTTCTTCTCCCAACGAAGTGTCGAGAAGCCCGTGGGTGAGGAACGGGATTGGGAGGCGGTGTGGATCTCCAGGTTCTCCCTTTTCTTCTCCCTCTTCTTATTTCTCCCTCGGCTAATACCGCCCGAAAGCGGCCGATGATGGTCGAAATCGACCGTTACCGCTCGACAGCAGCCGACGACGATTGAAATTGACTATTACTAGCCGATTTCGAGTGGTAACAACGGAAACAACCCCAAACAGTGGTACCGCCCGGAAGCGGGCGATTCGCGTATCGGTCTACGGCCAGACCGGTACATATCGCCCGGTACAGGCGATACCCATCGGTATTGCAGACCTTGATTTTTACCCTTTTTTTTTTGCTTTGGAAACCATACTTCAACTGATTTATAGAAGCTGCAGCATAGAACCTCATTCCTAAGCATTGTAAACTTTGAAGTTTGCCATTTGATTCTGTGCTAAAAGGAAAGAGCACAATTGTTTGCAACAATGTAATCAGGCAAAGTTCATATGAAAAATTCCATTACACACCTCACTTATATGGAGACAACATGGATCAAAGATTTAATCCCCGTATCATATCACCTGTACAAGGTGAAACATTATGTACCAATCATTTCATGCAACACAGAAGTAGCTTCCTTTGCTGATCTATAAATTAACTCTGAACAAAGCTCTCTTGACCAGGCTTTCTAAGTCAAATCACAGATCAAACCAATCTGGTTGTGAGAGATCATAGATTTTTTATGAACTGTGCATTCGGGTTTCTCTGAAGGTGAGTCATGCCAGATCACCACCAGAGAACAAATTTTGTCCTCTCCGGGTTTTTTTGTTCTTTTTTATGTTTGCTTTCTTTCTTGTTCTCACAGCTTAGAAGCTGAGATGCAGGAAATGACATGATTAGCCAGTCTGGCAGCCAACCAGCATCCCTTGCTGCCGGAGCTTCAGGCCTTAATAATGCACAACATTGTCAATTGTGCTAACCATATCCAATAGATATCTCTCAACAAATCAAACTGTAGCAAGGTTTCTTGATAAAAAAATCATAACATAGTGATAATGCAACTAAGAGGATATCTAAGTAACAGGATACCTTCCATAATAAGGAATTTTGGTTTTTGTTGCATTTTGCTTTAACTGATCAAAAGCACCAGCTCTAAATGTATCAGCACAAACTAAGGCAGGCTTCCATCCCTTCTTTTGATAGTAATATGCATATTTGGTGCAAGTTGTGGTTTTTCCAGAACCTGGACATAGAAAAGAACAAGCAAAGCAAGCCAGTGAAATAAGTTATGGTATTGCAACCTACACTAGGTTGAAGAAACAAAAAATGAAACAAAGACATTTCTTAATCAGAAGAATGGTAAAGACATGAGGTAACCATACTTTACATGCACACAACACAATTTCCACAGAACTCAACTAAGGTACATATCACACTCAATGAACTATGGCATCTCTAGTCACATTTGTAATTATATTGATTCAAAGTGTCACAGTTTATTTCCACAATGAAGTAACAGTTAACAAACAAAATTGATGTGCCTCTCCCAAGTGAACATTGTTTACGGTCAAGATGCAGCTTAGGGTAGTTAACAGGTCTTCAAGTTGAAACCAAAGTTGGCATGTTTATAAGAATAGTTGACATTCTTTCTTTTCTTTATGAGATTGTCAACAGATACGCAACATTTTGAACATGGTTGTTCGAGTTCCATAACCTCTTGCACAAGAAGCCTGAAGGTCTCATATAAAAACAAAGACCAGATGGTTGCAAAACCAAATTGATCGAATTACCTGCACAAAAAAAAGCATCTCTAGGATCGATGCTTCAAGTTGTAATCAGAAGTCTTTGCTTGAGAAAAAAAAATCTAGACCATAATGTCAGCACAAAGGTGAATGTTCATCAGTTGGCTCAGAAAAAAGAGACCACAGATACAAGAGGTAGCACTTCCATGGTAGTTCGATTTTGGCATGCAATTAAAAAAGAGGACGAAGACTTGCTCAAGAACTTGAGCGCCTATGGAGTTTTTTCTCGTTTCAAGTTATCTATGGGATGAGATTAAGTACAATTTGACTTGGAAGACATTGATAACTGCTCTCTCTGTTTTTCTTCACATTTTTTGGATGAGATTAAGATGATATCACGATAACAAAATTAGTGATGTTGACAATCACTAATTAACGGAGTCTTTGGTTATGTTACTTTTGTTATTAGATTTGGACAAATTGAGTGTTCTAACGATTTATAAATGATTAAATTTATGCAATTTTGAGGTTTTGATGTTGGATCTTTTAAACATGAAATGATATGAAACTCATATTATTCAAAATTTATTCTATTCATTGTCTTTATTCTTAATTATATTTTTATTTGGTAAGAGCCTAGTTTTGCTTGACCGAGCATGTAGAGCCTCAAGCATTTTGGAACCTTAGTGCATTTAGTGCCTTGACGACACTGCAACTAATGATGATAAGTACCAATACCAAATGTATATGTACCTCAAAACTACATATGCTTTTGGTTGTTTCTTTTAAATTTTAGATTATCCTGCCTTTTTTATTTGTTATCTTTAAGTCTTTGAAGAAGATTAACTAACTTTCCACCATAGTTCTGATCATTTTTCATGATGCAAATGCCTATGTGGATTTCATACCTTGTAGACCTACGAACATTACCACACTGGTCTTCCCCTTCTTGGGGATGAAAGAAGGTTTTCCAGGATCCAACATTTTGCAGAGTTCATTAAAGACAGCCTGAGGAAAAGACAACAGACAATTTTATTAAATACAACATAATAAGCAAAAGGTTTTAAAAAGGGAAATCATATATCGACAAATCAAAGAATTCTTAGTGAATTTCAAACAATATAATATTTTTAAGCAACAATGGTTTTAAGACAATCACTCGTAAGAAATAGAAGTCAAAACATCAAATTACTGATTCAGTTCAACCACAGTGGTAAGGTGGTTCCCAAACTACAAAATAGGAAAACAATAATCTTGAGAAGGAAAAAAATAAGAAATCAAATGTTTATTACCAAGGATATAATAGTGTGAATGCCTCCAAAAATAGAAGAATTAAGGAGAAAATAATATAGTTACATTAAATTACTGATGTTAGAACAAGAATAGTATTCTTCTAAGTAATAGCCAGCTGATCATCACAACAGAAATTTGAGAATCCACCGTCTTTATCAAAGGGAAACCTCAGTTTTCAAAAGTTCCAATAATCTGTTGTGTTAAACTAGCAGAGATACCTTTAAAAATGATTTCAGTATCCCCCAAAAGAAAGCACAATACTCCATATAAATGGGTAGTATAAACTAATTTCATGCCCATTAAATCATGAGAGGCTTACAATGCTTGGCCAAATTAAATTACAGTAAACATTATGGTCATTGTATTACCATAAATCCAGGATTCACTTTCTCAACTGTTTATAAAAATTTGATTCCTGCATTCTGAAATTTGTCCTCTGCCCCTAAAATTCTCATTTCAGCAAATGTGAACTGAAGCAAAGGCATGACTCATGGGAAGTATGTAGTAAAGTAAATCTTCTGCAAAGCAAAAGCATGAAAGAAAGTGACAAAAATATGGTTCTCAATGGTAGCCAGCTGATCTTTGTAGTGGCAGACAAGAATAATCGTGTTCTTTCAAAGCAAATTATTTTCTTATTCGTTTTTGAGGTTGAAAAAATCAAGTGTATTACACTACCAGAGATCCCGTTGAAGATAATTATAGTACCATGCAAGACAAAATTTGATACTCCATGTGCATGGTCGATAGAAACCAATATCATTCCAATCCGACCTACCTTACACCATTAAGAGATGCACAAAGTGGCTAACATTACATTTCCATGACCTTTAAGTTCTATTAAAAACTCGTCCCCTGTTCTCCATCATTTATGCTCTTCCATGGAAGTCCTCTACCTCAGCAATTGTAAACAAAAGTGAAGCCCTATTCTCTCGAAAGTACTAACCACCTTTCCATCCTTACATCATCCTTCCCAATCTGGAAACAATAAATCCAAGACAACTGGTAACTAAAACGACATATCTTTTCTGAATATTAAGAATAAGATTTTCACCATGATTACAGTACCGTGTCATCACAATTAGCAAACAGTTAGAACCTAAGTCATACAACCCAAATCCTCTCAGTCATCCCCATGGACCTGCATCAATGGGCAAAACCCGACAGCATTTCATATACTCTCCTTTGCATTTTAGGGATATCTTTTTCAGTCTACCATTCTACAAATCCCAATGAAAACATAACAGCACGAAAAGGACTCTGTGATTACAATTAAGGAATCAGAGAAAGAATTTGCTTCAAATTTTCCAAATGAATCAAACAGTGATCCCTTGAAATCAAATCCAAAATCTATGAAAACTAGACCCCTTTTTACTAATAAATTATAAACGTCAGTTATTTTCGCATCATCAACAAAGTAAGAAGCGAGAACAAACGCGCTTGAAACTCTCGCTAACCAATTCAATCCCAACTGAAAGCCGAAAGTGGCTTGATCGAATCGAATCAAGAGATCGATTGAGGGACGACCTGTTGGATGATGCGTCGCTTGTTGTGGCCGGCGGCGAGGTCGTCAAGATTGACGATGCGCTTGATGTTGGCCTGCATGTCCCGGACCAGTTTGAACTGGACGTCGGACTGCAGCAGCGCGCGAGAGATCTCGTTCAGGCATTCGCTGAGCACCTTCTCGTCGATAATGGTGGCGTTGCTCATCTGCTGCAACGCCCGGGCGATGCTCCCGCCGAGCTGTGCGAGCACCATCTTTGCGCCGATCCACCTCCGCCTGCTACCTAGATTTAGGGTTAGGGCTTGGATGAGAGTTGGGCTGAGAAGAGAAGAAACGCCTCGCAGGGGAACAAGAAAAGGGATCGGGATACCCGAAACTTTACGAAAGGAGACCCTAATTTATACGATTTTAAACTACGCCTTCCGAGGACTGCGACGATCTTTGTGCATTACATTTTGATCCTTTTCTTTGCTATTATATAGATAACACCCCTCGAGTCAGATAGCAAATGCTGATTATATAAGTTCCTTACGTTAAGTCGGAATTAATAGGCATACTAATAGACATTAAAGTTTATTTATATGATATATTGATTCATAATAAATTATTTAATATAATAATATATATTTTAAATTATAAAATTAATATTATCATCAATGACGTGATGAAATATCATCGTGGAAATGACCACCAATAGTAATATCAAGACGTTGCTGTCTAGTAGGGTATCGTATGCATGCAACTTCTCCCGCACTGATGACAAGCTTATGAGCTTCCAGTCCTATCTCAAGTGGATGTGCGTTGACCAGTACGTCGCTAGGCATGCATTGGTCTCTTGTTCCCTCTTCCTCCTCTTGGGTGTTTTCGTCCATATCGTCTCTCACTTCATCCTCTCCTAAGCTCTCACTCATCCTGCCTACGACGTGATAGTCTAACTCTCTCTTACATTTGTCTTTGGCCTCTTCTACTTCTGCCTCTCTATCTTTGTCTGTCGCTACCGTCTCTATCGCTTTCTCTTCCTCGATAAGATAGATCTTTTTTAACTTAAATTATATATATTATTATATTAATAATTTATTATGAGTTAGCATTTCACATAATAAAACTTTAACGTTTATCAACTTAGATTTGATGGGATGGGCTTATATGCTATGTTTTTTAAAATATATGGGTTATGTTAGACACAAATAAAACCATAAGGACTTGAATAGTTCATAATCAAAATTACAAGGGGCTAAAATAGATTTCTTTTTTCAAACTTAAATTATACATATCATTATATTAATAGGTTATTATGAGTCAATGTACCATGTAAGTAGATCCTAACGTTTGTGAACTCTTGACGAGATGAGTTTATATGTTATGTTTTTAAAAATATATAAGTTATTTTAGATACGAGTAAATTATAATGACTTAACTGATTCATAGTCAAATCCATAGGGGCTAAAATAAATCTTAATTCATAATTATACATTTGGATAAGACCAAATTGGAATGGGTCATGAGAAAAGAATCGAATCAAAAGTGGTTAAATGGAAAAAATCTATAAAAAAAAAATCATGATTGATAAATATTAAATAATTAAAGATTACATAGGAGAAGGGGAGGAAAGGTGAGGATGATAAGATCTCATAGTTGGGTGGAGGTGGTGGGCAGCGATAAGAGATAAAGATGATAAGGAGGTTACGATCGATGGGGCAAAGGCTATGGGTAATTTATTCCTTTAGGAAATAAGATGTGCTATACATAAAAAGAGATATTAATTTAAAATAAAATATTTAAAAAAAATTATTGGGATTGATCTAATAATTGGGTTCATTGCATTGACAAAGTTCGACTAATGGGTGGTAGCCTCGAATTAGTCCATATTACATAGTGATAAAAAAAATCTTTCTTATTAGTGATGGCTCAACATGTGACCACACATATAATGATAGAGGATCCGATCTACCTCACTTTGGCCCAATCCTCGTTGATCTAAAAGATTTAAGAGGAGTGCATTCCCGCTAGCTTCTTATTGTTGATCTTGGAGACATTTGATGGTGGTGCAAGCCTCACTAAATACATTGTGGCCTTCCATGATCAAATGGTGTTATGCGACACATCATATGCTTTAATATATAACATCTTTCTTACCTGGAGCTCAACATGAGAGTGGTATGTTCACCTAATGACACTTCTGTAAGGAACCCTTCAGCCAATTGGCCAAGGAGTTTAAACAACTCTTTATCGTAAATATGTGTCTTAAATGTTTAGCAGAGAAGAGGCACTCTCGAATTTCATCGCTCAATTCATAAATGAGATTTACGGTATAATAAATGTTAATCATTCGCTTCTCATATAAACCTTCATGATAGGGCTTAGTCCTTTCGATTCCTTTGGTTCTTGATAGAGAGACTATCGACCATAGTGTCTGAGATGCTATAGTGAACCAACTAATATATCACCCAACAAAATAGTTTTGAGTAAGTATCAGGAGTCACGCGAAAGGCTAAAGTAAGAATGACCACCCTTGATGTCGGCCCCGAGTTGCCTCATCAAAGGAAGCTCGATCGGACCGAAGCATCTTGCCCGAGCGCCGAGCTAGCCCTTCTTAGTATGTCACACACTCGGTGTTCCTTTAAATCACATAGAGAGGATTGTTAAGATATCCCCACCCAATGAAGACTCCAATCACAAGGAGAAATAAGTCAAAATACTATCGGTTTATACTCATGACCACGATATAAAGGACAACAATGACTTGAAGGAGCAGAACAAAGAATCAATTTACTATAAGCACCTCATAATTCATTTGAAGGTGTAGAGAGCCTTTACCCTAATCGAAGGGGCTAGTGGAGAGACAGATTGATATCATAATTAACAAATTAGCGTCTGGAGGGGACAGCTCCTCTGCCTATACTTGAGCCACAATTGAGAAGCGTAAAAGGATGAATGGTGACCTAAAAATAACGTTCGAGGAAGAAAAAGTAGAGTATCATGATTCAAACATTGACAATACTAATATGTTATTTGTGATGATGATCAATACTGTGGTAAAGAGGGTCAAAGTAGAATCATTAACATCCTCCAATTTTATCGCTCAATTCATAAATGATATTTATAACATAATAAATGTTAATCCTTAGCTCCTCATATACACCTTCATGATAGGGCTTAGTCCCTTCGATTCCTTTGGTTCTTGATAGAGCAACTATCGGCCATAGTGCTTGAGATGCTATAGTGAACCAATTAATATATCACCACTAACAAAATAGTTTTGAGTAAGTATGAGGAGTCACGCGAAAGACTAAAGCAAGAATGACCACCCTTGATGTCGGCCCCGAGGTTGCCTCATCAAAGGAGGCCCGATCGGACTGAAGCATCCTGCCCGAGCACCGAGCTAGCCCCTCTTAGTATGTTACACACTCGGTGTTCCTCCAAATCACATAGAGAGGATTATTAAGATATCCTCGCCCAATGAAGACTTTATTTATAAGGAGAGATAAGTCAAAATACTATCGGTTTATACTAATACCATGACCATGGTACAAAGGACAACAATGACTTGAAGGAGCAGAACAAAGAATTGATTCACCATAAGCACCTCATAATTCATTTGAAGGTGTAGAGAGCATTTACCCTAATCGAATGAGCTAGTGGAGAGACAGATTGATATCATAATTGATAAACTAGCCTCTTGAGGGGACAAATCCTTTGCCCGTAAAGTATATACTTGAGCCACCATTGAGAAGCGCGAAAGGATGAATGGTGACCCAGAAATAATATTATAGGAAGAAAAAGTGTAGTATATTGATTCAAACATTGACAATGCCAATGTGCTATTTGTGATGATGATCAATGCTGTGGCAAAGAGGGTTATAAGTAACACAAGTAGAATCATTAACATCCTTCATTATAATGTTTTTCATAAATTGGTTTTTATAACTATCTTATCCCAATAACTTTTTTCTTAACGGGTTTACTGATGACTCTATCTCCCCCTCGGGATCGTCAACATATACATCATGTTCAAAGCAAAGTCATCTTATACTATTTAATTTTAATCAAGTTTATGATAGTGAACATCATTTCAACATATAATATAATCATAGATCAGTCGACTTTTACTAAGCTATGAGTGATGGTGTTGACCTACCATATGTCAATATAGTTCCTAATAAGAGCAAGTATCTAAAAGCTGAGGAACAACCTGAATGAGTTCAATAATGCTACATGGTAAAAGTTTCTCTTTTAAATAAGGCCCAACCTAAGGTGCCCTCTAATGGACCTGTAAGACATTACAAAATTATCCCCTCGTTCTGAACCTATCGAGTTGATAATCAAAGTACTTCTTGATGGAGCTCGACCTAATCAAACTATTAAGATTAGTGCAGGACTACCCGAGCCAAGGTGAGTATAACTTCTTGATTTCATCTAAAGTAATATTGAAATTTTCTCTTAAATTCAAAGAGATATAACTAAAATCAATCCGAACATGACATATGCGACAATGTAGGTATATATTACGATATACAATATAATATATATATATATATATATATATATATATATATATATATATAATGATCAATAATATGAGTGCAATGTGTATTATATATATATAATACTTATATTTTGAATATTTTTCAAAATATTATTCCATCTCTTGGTTTTTCCCAAACAGTACTATTCAAAAATATATAAACTGTCTGTCCTCCGCTGACGTTGCCTTGGTGGTTACCATTCTTCTCCCTTCCTCCTCCTCTCACCTTCTTCCCGGTTGCTCGCCCTCTCCCCTTCTTACCCCCTCCTTCCTCGCTGTCCACCCTTTCTTCCTCCTCCTCTCCCCTCCCTCGCTGCCACCCGCCCTCTTCTCCTCTCTCCTCCTTTCCCCTTCTTCTATGTCGCTCATCCTCTCCTCTCCTTCTCTAGGTTCTCCTTTTTTTCTCTTTCCTTTCATTTCCCCTTCCTCTACTTTTTATCGACGTTGGGTGGGCGACGAACAACGATAAAGGTGACGTGACAACGGAGGAGGAGAGATGGTCTGAATTGTTTAAATTAAAATTATTATTTGAAAAAAATAAAAAAGATAATACGATTTGAAAAATATTCAAAATGTAAGTATTTTTTTATAAAAAAAATCATATATTTACGTCGTTTTATGCTACTCCATTTGTAGCACAAATTATTACAGAAAACTTTGTGGCTAATTTTGCAGCAAAAGCAACAAGACAACAAACACAAACCCAGACACGGTCGGTTCCTCTGTCATTATGTCTGTCCTGCATCTTCTCAAACCAAACATCACATTCAATCGTTATCTCTGCTCGATCCATTGGAAGCTGCACAAGACCAACTAGCAAAAAGAAGAAGATATAAAGCAACGTTGCAGAGCAAAAACAAGGACAATCTCCTCTGACCATGGTACGGGGCCGGAGGAGCTGCAGGGAATAATACTGTGCAAATGAGCTGACGGATCCCCGTTGGCTTCCTTCTTCTGCTTTTTTTTTTTTTCTGTTCACGGTCCTTGTTGGTTTGCAGGAGAGCGAATCTTCTGCTATGTATGTTTTGTCTGTTCTGCAACCAGTCTTCCCACAAGCGAGCGAACAGTAGTTGCTACACTGGATTGCAAGTGATGGGAAGGCAGAAAGAAAGTTAAACCAAGGAAGAAGATAATATGTTTGTCATTATTACAAACACATGGCCAGGAGGTAGAGGCACTCCACAAACAGGATCTAACCTTTGACACTTGCAAATCTCAAAGCAACTAGTGATGACTGGGCTTTGTAGTGATCACCCTGGTGATGACTGGGCTTTGTAGTGGCTGCAACTCTGCAGTCAAACCAAGTAGAAATATTCTATAATGATGGAGCTTAAAATGTAAGTTGCTAGCTCCTAACTGAGGACGAAGAACTGCTATAACACCTCACGTAAAAGCAAAAGAGCGAGAAACCTTGATATATATATGATGATGACCATTGCAAGGGTGACACAGACACATGAATGCAATACCCAGACAATGAAGATGATGAAACTGATGAGTGTCGATTTGATGGGTTTTCTCTATGTATTGGCAGTTTCAGACATCTACAAGAAACTAAATGCTACAGACAACAGCTGGTCCAACTATACAAGTACAATAAGAAACCTGCAAACAAAACATACATCTGGAATCAGACATCTAAATGGTAAATCTGATAGTGGCAATTATTCTACTGCATGCAACAGATACAAGTCATACAAGTACAGCAACAGATGTGCAAACAAAACATACTTCTACGTACCTATACCTAAAGATAAACTTCAATATCTGCCCATGTTCAATAGAATCTTTCAAACGTCGATGAAATTGTAATAGACTCCTTAGGTACTAAGCGTGCTACCTCCTTTCGCATGACCATCCATTTTTGTGACGCTCACAGCTCCACCTGCTACACTTTGTCTGAAGGCTTGTGCTTGGTCAAATGCTGCTTGACCAATATACTGCCGTCCATGACAAATATTATAAGATCGGGTTTCTGAGAGAGAGAGAGAGAGAGAGAGAGAGAGAGAGAGAGAGAGAGAGAGAGAGCTAAAATTGTTAATCAGTCTGTAGTTCAAATATGACTGGAAAGAACAGCATGTCTACCATTGTTTCTGAGACCTATGCATTTCTTCAAACGGAGCAGCTTCCTGTTTGTGTCGCCCACTTGTGTCCACAATAATCAAATCACGGTGTTCTTTCTTAAACGTTTCATCTCCTTCGACAGCTATTTTTACGGCATCTGATTCCATGTATCTGCAGCAGCAAGCTGATCAAAGTGAATATGAAAGGTGATGCCCAGTGACCTTTTCATACAGATAGAAGAATTGCTGGTTTCTTTTAGTTCAGTGAGAAGAAAACAACTGGTTTGAATCACAAAGAAGCACATTAGGCACTAAAACATGGAGTGAAAAGAAGAAACTGTACAAAACTAATTAGATTAACACCATACAAATAAAAGTGCAGTCCAGGCCAGTAGAATCTTACAGTCATACATCTTCAGCCAAAAGGCTTTGGGCATCTTTCTGCTGCTGACAGAGATTACAGCAGATATGTCTGTGTTGCCGTAAATGTTTGGAATCCTTTTGTTTCTGCTGCTTTTCTTGGTATGCTTGAGAAATATTGAACGAAATCTTTCAATTCTGCTTATTTTCTTAGTATGATTTGGAAGCCGAAAAAAAAGGGTTAGTAGCCATGCAAGTGTCATACAGTTTGTCTTTTCTTCAATCTAATTTTAGATGAATTCTCATAAATAATTTTGATGAAGTTTCCTAAAACTTCAACCCCTAATCACCTGCACCTCCATCGTTGGCAATCGTCGTTTGCGGGCTATTAGTTACCTCTGTTGTCGGTCAAGCTCTAGTCGCCTACACCTCCGTCCAAGTAGGCCCTTAGTTGCTTCCACTATGGGGGCATGTCTCGTGGGGGTTAATAAGGTCCGCAGAGGTAGGAGTCATAAGAGGTTCACAGAGATAGAGGTGATGTAAGATGAAGGCGGTAGTGGGTCCGATGAGGACTAGTGGGGGTTTATAGAGGCGATGGTGGGTCAAGCGAGGGATAGTCTGGGAATGCAAGAGCGAGTCTGACGAGATAAAAAAAAGGGAAGATATACTGACGATGTTGGTCGCTTATGTCATGAGTGAGGATGAGGTTCATAAGGGTGGGTCCAACAAAAGGCAATAGGGTACAAAGACGAGTGACCTCAGTAGATTCGATAGAGGTAGAAATGATCTTTTCATATAAGAAAAGTGTGTTAAATTTCTTAAAACTTGGGATTTGTTTTGAAGGAATGTTCATCCAATCAAATCATATTGCTTGTTGAAATGTTCTCATGCAAGACATTATCGAGGGAGGAACAGCCTCCATGTCTGAGATTTTTGTGTTTCTTTCCTGTTACTAGCATACTAACTACTTGTAAAATTACAGATATGTGGCAATGATGAGGGAAGTCAGTTTCCCAATTGGAAGATCTTCTTGACGTGGAAAATTAGGATGTTCTTAATCATTTCGGAAAGGGAATTCTTGTTACAAGTGTTGAGGAGTTGATATGTATGAATCTTCTAATTTGATAACTTGGAAGAATTTGGCTATGTTTCTGCTGCTGGCGAATGGACCCATCAGATCTCAAGGGAAAGCAAGCTATGCTGGAAGTTTGCCAATGATGCAAGCAGGTAAAGTTGGTAAGATTAAGATTAATATTATTAATTTTAATTTAGATATTTTGATAAGTAGTTTAGGTTTAATAACATTGGCAAATTAATTATTAACTTATTCTCAAAGACCCTTAAGGCAAAGTTTAATATTTTGAGCTGGAGTACCATAAGTTTCAGACAGGTATGACAACAGTTCGTGTCTTTTTTTCCAATGCTCTGTCTACTGGACCTGTTTAAACTGGATTTGTATACTCTTTTGATCGAGTTTGAGATGGATTTGGATTGAAAAGTAATCAGATTCGAGTTTGATGTAATTTGTGAGCACCGTATGCTTTGCCATTATATTGATGGTCAGTTTAGGTATGTCTCCGTTCATCGAGATCAAATCCACGCTTCCAAAGCATTGTAACTCCTCATTACTTGTCTCCCTCCATCTTGAAGCCACACAAAAATAATAATAATTTATGTAAATTTTTTCACTGTACTATTATATGATTGAAATGTATAATCGAAATCATATATATATGTATATATAATGTGTGAGAGACGATAAATTTTCTCCAAAGAAGCTCACCACCATTTGCAGGTCTGGAGGACAAAATTTGTGGAAAGAACAGACAAAAATGCTATGCCAAGGAGGAGGAGGATCTTAAATCAAATTCTCACAATAACAAATTTTCAACCTTAGTCTTCAAAACATGCAAAATGGATGTTTTCCCTATCACAGGATTAAATCACAAAGCAGACATCAAAGTTGAAAATCCAGATAAAAAAACTAGCATAACCAGTAGCTGAAATATAATTTCATCGCTTCTTCGACACACCGACCGTCTTTCCCCTTCTGCCAGTAGTCTTTGTGTGCTGACCACGGACTCGAAGACCCCAAAAGTGACGGAGACCACGGTGGTTCCTGCACACAAATGCTAATGCATCAACAATTTGAAGCTAGACAAAACAATGTTTGCCGCAAGTCCACTGATGATAGGAATGATGCAAAATGCAAATTCAATGAAACAAAGAATAAAAATCTGGCTATCAACTAGATAATGCCTTCAAAGCACAAATCTTGTCAATGAGTAATGCCTCATAATTTGTTAACAGCTATTCCTAGATACTGACATCAAACGTTCAGTAACATATGCTAATACAAGGTCCTCATGCTAAACTTCTCAGCCATAATGTGTGACAATATGGTCTCATCGACTGAGCAACAAATATTGACTTTCAAGTCAGGCTTATCAAACTAACCAAATAAAGAAAAAGAAAATGACAAATTGAGATGCTAGTGACATCTCCACTCCTTAATCAGTATATGTTGAAACTCATTTTCAACTTATGTGATCAGGTCATAGCTTACACATCAGGTAATACATTGTTTCAACCTGCAAGTTATGATGCTTTGTGACACGAGGTGAACTTAATAAGGAGAGGTGATTGACATTAAAAGAAAATGTCCTGGAATTGAGTTCAGAGAAACAAAAAATCAATTTACTCTAGGAAGAAGTCCCAACATAAGTCTTGATAACAAGTTAGGATGCTTTGTGACATGAGGTGAACTTAATAAAGAGGTGATTGACATTAAAATAAAATATCTCAGAATTGGGTTCAGAGGAAAAAAAAATCAATTTCCTCTTAGAAAGAAGTCCCAACATAAGTCTTGCAAACAACAATCAACAAACATGCCAATAAAGCACACCTCCAAGGATGAAGCTGAGGAACTAAGGGCAAACACAGCAGTAAACAAGATGGTTCGATCAAACGAATCACACAGCAACAATTAAGTTTTAGCAGTAGCAACCTTATCTTTTTCAGGCGCTCCAGATCATCTCTAAGCTTCATGTCCAGAGAATTTGAAACAATCTGGGAATATCTGCCATCCTTGTAGTCCTTCTTCCTATTCAGAAACCAATCTGGAATCTTGAACTGGCGTGGATTAGCAACAACAGTCATAAGATTCTCAAGCTCTGCAGCCGAGAGCTCTCCAGCCCTACAGAATGTAACCGAGTACAAATTACAAGAATAAGAGGCAAATGAAACCCAGCAGCAAACTTAGTTTACTCAACAAATTCAGTTCAAATCCAATAATTTATGAGAGAACAGAATGGATCTCTACAGTACTTAAGAGAGGGCATAAATTATACTAGATAAGATAATTATGCAAGCCAAATTATCTATCAATTGTAATCATTGCCAAACAAAAGATTTATAAAAATATCAATTTGAAAAAGAACATCAATAACTAAAATGATAAAGACTCGCAGTGAAGAACGCTTTACAACAATCGAAAAACAATATGACATAATCACGTCCATAAACAGTTATATCTGAGGATTAAAAATGAGGCACATAATCCTTCACTAAAGAAGATCTCAAGCAAGCTACAGAACAAACACCTACACATCCTAGATCAGTAATTAGTTAAAAACGAAGGGAGTCAAACACTGATTTTTTTTATTCCCAAAATATTAAGAAAAATAAAACACTAAAATATCATAAGAATATTGAAATCTCAAAATTGATGTCCAGAACCAATATCCTTTTTCCCAAATTCAACGTAACATAAATTAAAGAACTAAAATGCAGCCTAAGGATCAGAAGACGTAACAACAGGAGAAGATAAAAAGATGACCTTTTGTTCATGTCGACGTCGGCCTTCTTGCACACGATGTTGGCGAATCGGCGACCGACACCCTTGATGGAGGTGAGGGCGAACATGATCTTCTGCTTCCCATCCACGTTGGTGTTGAGGACACGAAGAATGTGTTGGAAGTCCTCGTTCGCTACCAAAGACTGCAGGTCCAAAGCAGACCACGAAAGAACAAGAGGCGATCACAAAATTGTCTTGAAAGTAAAGATCGTGACTCACGAAAAAAGAATCCAAGAGAGAACCCAACCATGGCGGCAGAGGAAGCTTTATAGAGGGGAGACAAAATTTTTCCTCGCGCTGCTGCTCTCAAGGGCGCTCGCCGGAGGAATACGGCCGAAGCGGCGGAGGAAGCTTTATAGAGGGGAGGCGAGGAGGAAAACTAAACCCTAGGGAATTTTTCATATCCGTCCTTGTACACTTTTGAAATAGCGTATATATTATTTCAAATGTTAAAAAAAATGTATTAGAATAAGTTTTTTTAACAGTAGAATATATAATCAATATATATTTTAATTTTTGATATAATTTATAAAATATTTAAGTATTCGCTTAAGATGGACATGAAGAGAAAGATAAAAGAAAATAGAGTAAAGCGATGTATAATAATAATGATATATTTATATTAATGTAAATTAACTATGGTTCAGAGATTAATTTATATTTGGACGGATGATAACTGAATCACGCATGCAAAATATCTAACTGTTCAAAGGGAGGGATAAGTATGTAAGATTATAATTTGTAAGATAAATATATTATTATATATATTAATTAGAGTTCCAAAGTTGTGATATTATTAGGTTGGGCCAGCACGGGCCGAACCGAGCCGAGCCGGTCCAGCCCACATGCACGTGATTCATGTACTCGGTGTGCGCTACGTGACGTCGACCAGCCGTGCTTTTAAGTAGTCGCGTAGCGAGTCGCGACGCAGCGGAAGTGGAGTAAACCCTAAAAGGTTCGCCTTGCCATCTCCGCGTCGGAATCTGTTGCGGCGAGTGGCATCGATCTTGCACCGAGTGCTTCGACGCAGAAGCGACCGGAAGTGGGACAAGCGATGGACTCTGCGGGCGGGGGGCTAGGCGACGAGGGGCCTCACGGGGTACTCTCTCCGCAATCTTTGTCCGTGCTGGGCGAAGGGATCTCCCTCGTGTTCTCTCGCTGGACGGCGCTTCAGATGGCGGTGGAGAACGCGTGGGGCGGGAAAGACTCCCGCAGCAATTCCGAGGAGCTCGCCTCCACCATCCTCTCGTGGTTCTCCCAATCTAAAGGTGACATGGTTGTTGTTTTGAAAATTCATGCATCTATTCCACCTCTTTGAGCTCTTCTTAGTTTTCCCGTAAGAAAGATCCTCTTTTTTTATGATCGTATATGGAGAATTGGGTATTACAATTGAGTTTTCTTATCTTAATTCCAAAAGCATGCCTTTTCGGCGACTTAGATTTGACCCTTATTGTCGAACGTCCTTAAATTTCAATTTTTACAGTGGGTTCCAATGTTAGTATCAGAATTCTATATCTTAACCGGGGTTGTAAATGAGTGAAGCTGTTTGTGAGCAGCTCCATGTTTGGTTCGTTAAATGTCCGATAGAACTTAATTCGTGCCTAATTTTATATCTCGGATTTTAGATTAACGAGCTTGGATACGGGTAACTTGGTTCGTCGAGGCTCACTTGTTAATAAGTTCATGAACAAGGTTATTTGTAGATTCATAAACAAAATCATTTATAAACTCGTGGACAAGGTCATCTATAGTCTCATGATTAAAGGCTCGTTCCTAAGTTCACAAATAGTTAGTAAATCCATAGAGTTGCCGTTAAATTATTTCTTAAATTCATAGATAGGCTTATAAATTAATGATAAGCCATGTAGTTAGACATATAAGGTTAGTAATCATTAAATTATTAAAAAAACTAAAAGCATGAATTTATTTTTTTCATTCAAATGGATTATATATATATTTTATAAATTGTGCATTGGTATTTTGTCAATAAGAAATTAGTTAATGTTGTGTTGCACATTTTCACAGATTTTAATGAGAATGTTTAAGGAAAATGTGTCATGAATCATTGTTTTATATTATGATGGATTATATGCCATTTTATATTTAAAGTTCAGATATGTATTGGATATACTTAATGATGATGATGTTGTTGTTGTTGTTTTCTTTATTTTGGATTATCTTGATTGTTTTTCATGAATGATACTTATGCCTACTAAATTATTATCTTAAAAAAACTTCTATCGGAATAATAGCTGGAATTTTGAACAACATGAATTTGGGCTCGAGCTTGGCTTATTTCATATATGAGCTTAACCTCAACTCTTTTGACAAGATAGATATGCTACTGATGAGCAAAATCTGAGATGATTTTATCTCCTTGAATATAAATGAAGCCGAGCTCAAACATAGTTTTCAAGCTCAACTCAGAACTTGAGTTGAGCTTGAGCCCCCCTAAAATAAGTCAAGCCAAACTTGAGTTGCACAATGCTTGGCTTGGCTCGATTGCAACCCTACTTTTGATTCTATTGTCGCAAGTTCTATTTGTAGGTTACACATTACATTAGTTTATAATCTTATTTCCTAAGTTGCTGCATTGTGCCAAAAGAAGAGTGGCTGAGGCCTGGTATTTTGATCCAACATGGTAATTGAGTTTTGACATTTATTTCACTGTTCTGTCTAGGACCACTTTACATTGACGATCTGGAAAATATGCTTGAAGAGAACATGGAAGCTTTGTTCAATACAGAGATCGAGGACGGTAGCATTGAGGAGGTGCTTCTTTCCATCACATCAAAAAATTCTGAAACAAATATCCCAGTTTTAATTTGTTTTTTAGTAGTGTCAAAATCATATGAGTTGAATGCATGTGAACCCAATCAGATGCCTTTTTTGACAAGGCCATCTAATCTTTTTAACTTTTCCTGCATATAATGATTCTTACATCAGCCCTTTTGTTATTTAGCATCAGCTCTATAAGCCTGTTGTCAAATCCGTTTCTGTACTGCTGCCCGTTAGTACTTGAGTATGCCATAATCATCTTGAGATGATATTATCCAATTTATGTGGTTTTAATACCTCATTAATTTTGATCTTTCATAATTCCATTTTACTTCTTTCTTCTTCAGTGTGCCTTTTGGCTCTCTATGTCACTCTATCCTTCTATATTCAAATATCTGAATGGGAACTCTTATTTCTTTTATTCCTTTAAGAGTTAGTTCTTTGTGGAAATACTGTAATTACCATTTTTTGTTCTCAAGCACTACTTAGATGCTTCATGGTTCCATTTTACTCATTTCTTCTTCAGTGTACATTCTGGCTTTCTATGTCCTCTCTCCTTATATGTTTAAACATCTGTTGGTTTAGTTTAGCAATTACCTCCTTTTTTAATCTCTTACCTATTTAGATTCTTGGAATTCTACCCAACTAATTTGTTTGTATAGTCGTAATAGTTGATAATGGACACTTCTGGTTCATCAATTAATTTTTCAACTGTTAAAAATTTTGATACAGGTAGCGGAAGAATTAATGATTATGCATGAAGCTTGTCTTGAAGGCAATTATGAATCAATTGAAAAGCTGAGGAGGTCTGGTCCTGTAGTTAGTGCTGTTTCTCAGAGCAAAAGGGTAATCCATTAAGGATTTCTAGTTCATTTATATGCTTTCTCCATTGTCCATTTCATATATATGTATTTTTTAGTTAGCCAGATGTTGCATTAGTTTAGATCAACTTGGTTTAACAAGCCATAGTGCCTTATCTTACATGCCAATAAATTACTCAGAAGATGTTTTAACAAGTCAATAAATTACTCAGAAGATGTTTTCACTCCGATAAACTTTTTTTGAGATTATATTTGATGTATTCATTAGAAGAGAACGGAGAATGGTACTGGAGTACTTATCTTACATGCTTTTAAACCTGTCACACTATTTTGCCAAGGTTCTGAAAACCACATCAGATTGGTACATAATGGCCATAAAAAGTACAGGAGAGTAGGCCTTGGCACACCAAAAATGATTTAAAAATTGTTTTATATGTTGATGCCAACCAGTATATCAGATGTATCAGTATACTGGTACTAGATGTAATGGTACACCAGTATTTTACACCTTTTTTGAAGAAAAAGATTTTCTAGTAATACAAGTTCCTTTTTTCTATTGTTAAGGACACCCACCCATTCCTTTGTAATTTTGAATGAATTCTATTAGTCTTGTGTTCTCTTAAACTGGTACAATGAAAATATCCTTCCCAAACCTCCTGTGTGCATATCCCTATAGTAATAACAAGTCTATCTTATTCATGTAATGGCATGTCCCTGAAACTTATGTTATTATTGTAAAAGATGTTCTCGGGGTGTTGAGGAAGGTGCTATTATTGTAAAAGATGTTCTTCCTTCTGATCTTTTAGAGCTTGTTGAAGAAGGTACATTTCTTCTTGATTGTTCAATTAAAAATTCATGTCTGTAGCTTCCCTCAGTAAACATCAACATGATTGTGACTCTGGTTGATCCGGGCATATATGGAGTTCTATGAGCTAATATGAACCAAACCATTCATTCAGTTAATGTACTCTCCCATTTGTTCCATCATTTGGGTATTTATAAATGATCCAACCCTGCAACCTTCCAGTGCTTGAGACATGTTATTTTTAGGTGCTTTCTTTCATGCAGATCGTATTTATTATTTCTGTTCCTGCTTACTCTTGATTAGAAGATCCGAACTTTGCTGTGCTTTGCTGTTTCCGACAGAACTGCTAAAGAACTTTGGTGATATATAGAAATCATGCTACCTCAAAAGTTTTGAGATTTTTCTATCATATGTGACAGTAAGCGAAAAAAATGTCGATAGTATGCAGGGATATCTGTAGTGCTGACAGCAAATGTTGTTTTTGTTCATGACTAGTTGGTTGATGATGATAGTGAATATGAGAGTTCAGATGAAGAAGCATCAGAAATGATGGTTGATGAGCCAATGCCACATGAAATGGTTGTGGAAAAGCCAAAGCAGAAACAAATGCCAGATGAAGATGGATGGTCCACAGTTACTTCCAGGAGAAACAGAGGTAAGAAGTAATGGTTGAAGGTAGTGAGAGTATGCAACTCTTTGTTGATCAATCAAATCGAGTCCTTTTTTGTTGTGGCCTTGGAGAGATGTTTAGGGTGTTTTGATAGCATTACGTCATGGTTTATCCACTTCATTTTTATTTATAACCCTTTCGAACAAGCTTGTGGTTATTGTCGCCCATTGTTTCAGATGTAATATTTTATGAGAAAATTTCGTGATAATAGTAGAATAAGTAATTCCTTGCAAGTATAATTCGTGTGGTGCCAAAACCATTTTTAACGGAGGAGATTTATCTAAATTGTTTTCAAAGTTTGATTTGATGGATTAACATGGAGATAGTTATGTTAACTACTATCATTGCAGGGGTATAAGTTTTAAATTTTTTCTTGTTAATGAGATTTAGTTAATAATTATTCAATAAAATAGGGTGAACTTATTTTTGTAAGTTCACTTTATGTGAAAGGCTCATCTCCTCATATTTCCAGTATTTCTTTTGTTCCTCATTAAAAGGAAGGGTTTCTAGTTTTTTTAAAAAAATTAATTTTTATATTTTTTAAATGTAATTTTTAATTTGTATTAAAAGATGTTATGATTACGGGAGTCTCATCGAGTAGAGATAGATTCTCTACTTTTCTCAAAAAAAGTGTTTTTTTAAATATTTAAAAATTTATATTATATTAAAAGATGTTATTACTTTTCATGTTATATATAATTTCTAAACTTGTTTATTTCTTTAAATATTTAAAATTATTCTTGAATTAAAATATGTTATAATTATTCATGTTATATGTAATTTTCTAAAATTTTATTTTATATTTATTTTTAAATTAACACATATTATAATTATTCATACTGTACACAATTTTTAAAATTTTTAGCTTACATTCTAGTTACAATATGTGATTTTCATTAGATATATATCATAAATGATTAAAAATATTTTTCACTATGCAACTTGATTTTTTAGTTGTTACAATTTAATATGTTTTAATGATATTGCTAATGATTAGATGTTTAATTATATTTCATGATGTTATAATTCAGAATCGAGGAGATTGGTTAAGATTTGGGTTGAGAGCAACCAACATATTAGGCCCAGCCCATGAATTAGACCACAGCATGCAGACTTGGCCTAGGTAGCAGGTTAGGCCCAACTCATAAGTCAGGTCCTGATCCATAGACTAGCTTATTCCTAATAATTAAATGTTTGATTATAATTGTACGATACTATAATTCGTAATTGAGAGAATTGTTCAAGATTTGGATTGAGATCAATCGTAAGCTACGCCCAGTTCATTGGCTAGGCCGAAGTTCACATATTAGGCACAACTTTCAGGCCAAGCCTAACTCACAGGTAAAGCCCTAATCCATAGGTTAGCTCGACCTAGCCCAATATAAGTAATCATGTGCAATGCATATGATTAGTCCATGGGCTATGACCAGCCTAGTATGGTGCATGCACAGTCATGTGTAGTAGATATGATCAGTATATGAGTTAACCCAACCTAACCTAGTGTTTTGCAATCTAACTCATTCTCCTAATTTTGTTTGACTTGAGCGTAAACATTGATTTAACCAAATTAGGTCTGATCAGTTTAGATCGATTCAGAGATATTCTGAATCGATTTGATTTACTTAAAGTCTGTTTAACCTAAATTAAATCGAATTTGATCCAAATTATAATTCTAACATTGTGAAATGAGGATTAGAAATCAATTCAATTAGGTTTTAGTTAAATCAAATTTAATTATACCGATTGAACCAGGATTCAAGTTAGATGACTAATTGATATTAGTTAACAGTCATGATATTTGAAAGAGATGTTTTAATATATTATTTCATCCCAATATAGACATGACCCATATTAGATGATGTTTTTCTGTCGAAGGCAAGTAGGGAGATTTCATTCGAGGATTAGCAAATTATCATATATGACGATTGGATGGTTCCTTCATATGTTGTTGGAAGGAATGTATCTCCGCGGGTGAAGAATGTCGTTTCATCTGCTGTTATAAGTGTAATATAGATTTGTCTTCATTCGTTGTTAGAAGAATACAAACTCATCCCTTATGGTAAAGCCTCTTTATCCATTGTTGAAGGAGTACTCCTTCAGTTTGATATACATCAATGCGATGATTGACTTTTGGTCATATATTTATTTTAGAATTGATTGATGGGTGTTCGTACTCAGCATGTTGAAATCTTTCTATTTTATTTTTATTTATTTTTAGAATAACCTCCTACTAATACTAGATAAGATTCCAATTGAGAACATCAGTTAGATTTGTTTTTAGTTAACATCACTAGGTTTTTCATTACTTTTAACTTGTATTTTGACGAATAAATAAATTATAATAAATATTTATAATTGATTAATGTTAACAAAAGTAATATTGAGCTCTTGAGCTCTTGATATACCTATGGAAAGATAATATGATATGATAAAAGTAAATAAAAAATCAGAATGTGACCATCATAGTAATATAAAAGTTGCTGGGAGAGTCATGATAAAACTGAGTGACAACAAATGGATGTTTAAATGGGATCGAGAAAATAATCCTGATAACAAAGGCATTTAAATCAAATTTGCAGTCGAGTACATTTGTCATGTTCAAAGGTTGGTCAGCTGTGGTAGGAACCAAAGGAAAATTATTGCAGCATATAATAAGAATTTCTTATAGCTGCAAAGCTAGTGTTTTCAAAGCCATGAGCATACTACTCTTTGATCATGGTTTAATATAATTATTCAATGATGGTTGGATAGGTATCTTATCTTAGCAGTCCCACATGTTAACCGAATTGGTCTGAAACAAAGATTTAAAACCTTAAACAGAGGATTTTTATTAAATAAAAAAAATGCATTTCAACTAATTTCCGATGGGATCTCATGTTTCAACTCTTGAAACCTCTTAAGTAGGCTGGACTTGTATGTTTCAACTTCAGCATATTCCAAGGAATTTGGGGTGGAGCTAACAATAGCAATTGCATCAGCTTGGTGCAAAGCCTCGGCAGCTTCATCTGCATTTTCCACAAAAGAGGGCAAGTGATCAGTTTGATTACAACAGATTCAGTCTGTTTCTTATGCATGGTCTTCTTCAAATAGCTAAAGAAGAACGTGGTACGTCGCAATAAATTTCAGATTGCTACAGATCATTCGACTTGTGCTTCAAAAGACCCCAAAACTCGATTAAGTAACACATAATAATGCCACCGAATCTCAAACTTCAGAGCATGTTGATGCTCGACAGGTAAACTAGTGCTACATGAAGTTAGTTCAGAGGAACCATATTGTTCTTGCAAGATTGGTGCCACCCTTAAAATCAAATTGTTATATCATTTGGAATATGGTTTCTCAAGGGGATCAGGCCTGCATGGCTACCACACTTTGAAGACACTACACCAGCTGGCTTGAACCCAAGAATATTGCATAAACCCTAACTGACAGCATCCTCACTCAGCATTCGAATGACACATGACCCACCAAGTGAGAATATGGGTAAACATATAGAAGCCTTGAAACAGGAAACTAGATCATGAGAAAAGGCAAATCCCTACTACTAATCCTACAGAATCAACCTAGTGATGCCCAAAACGGTCTGTGGTTCTAAGCAGCAGAAGAACCTCAACATGCCCTTAGGTTTATTCAGAAACATGTGTGCAAATATATGTTCACTAGTGATCAAAACTTTGACTTCATATTTATACAACTGCATACCGGAGAGTGAAATGAATGATACATATGGAATGACTAATCAGGTAAAATCAGAATTTGGTGATGACAAGATAAGATGCAAATCTAGATAATTCTTAACAGTATCATGCAACAAACACAAAACAGACTTGTAACATCATTTAACTTGGACTTACAAGAGTGAGAAAGGGCGACAAGAGCTTTAAGAGCTTGTTTGCGTGTCTTATCATCCTTGGCAGTCTTCAGCATATTCAACAGGTCTTGAGCTCCGCCCATCTCTACTACTTTCATCCTCCTTTCATCTATTAAAAAACAAGTCACAAATTGACAATAAAAGAAAACAAAGTTTGTCATTTCAAAATCCCAATCAAACAACACTTTGGTGAACTCCATCTATTTTAACAAGCAAAACAAGAAAAAGATGATAAATGCATTTTACAAGAAGAGGAGAATTTTCAGTTCTCCTTTCTGATAGAAAGGAGCTTCGCAAAAGCTGAAGATGGAGCTATGGTGCTAATTATGAACCTAATATCATTTGTGTTTTGTTGGAATGTGATGGCTTTTTTTACTTCTAACAATGACTGTGCAGGAATGACTATATTATTAAGAATCAAGAAGGAAATGTAGTTGCCACTGGTTCTTACTCCCAGATTCTGCAATCAATTCTCCAGGCCTAATGATGAGTGATTCAAGAAGCATACTCTTAAGCCTTTAGTTAAGGATATCATATTGTTTGGGTTTACTCCGATTCTCTACAATCCATCACTATCTCTGCTTCTTTTTCTTGGCTTGCTATAAGTATACCAAATGATTGTATTCAGGTTGCACAATGGGTAAATGTAGTTAAATGGTAACTGGGAGGTCATACTTTAGCAAGTACAGCTAGACTTCAAGGAATTGCTCACCACTGGGGGTGATGAATTCCAATGGGAGTCATAGCCTCATTGAAACTCTGTATCCATGTTTTGGTAGTAATTAAAAGCAAGTCCTGGAAAGGAAAAGAATTTGATTATGAAGCCATACTCAATAGAAGAACACCCAAGAGAAAGTACAAGTAATCATTTTCTTCCCGATCAAAATCAATAAGAGAAGCAGCAGGAATCACAATTAGAATTTCATATATAGTTTAAAAATATTTTCCATAAAAATGGACTCTTTACTCTGAAACTGTTATTTAAATAAATGGCATGAGAAGATCCATGTAGCCAAATCCCCAACGGTAAGGACATCATGTCTTCTTGTCGTTGTATACAAGAGTTCGGCTCCATATATATCTGGAGCACAAGGGGTCATAAAGTGAAATGAACATGCATATTTCCGAAAATCAAAGTAATGTTAAGAGTAGGAAAAGAAGTCCACAATCAACAGTAACTAATTGAATGATTCACTGTAAGAAATCATAAAGCATTCGTACAAAAGAATCTAATAAAATTTCACAAAGTGGTGGAAGTGCGTGAACAAACCAGAAAAGGAAACATTTGTGCACCATCATTGCTTGAGAATGATTAAAAAAAATCCAAAATTCTAAGCTATAGACAACATGCTACGAAAGTATGAGAAATACCATCAACTGCATACCGAGCCAATCTGGAAGCTCCCATTCTCTTAAACAAGGGATCTTTAACATGCAAAAGAGAGATGGACTGTCGCAACAGATTCTCTCCTGAAAACTTGTTGCATGACAGTATTAGAGATCCATTCTTTCTGCTTAGCAGAATATCCTACATGGATAATAACCATTAAACATGGAATGTGTCTATCGAATTAAGTGCCATACCCATGTAAGGAAAGAACTCAAATGCAACAAGTCCTGCAGTTCCCATAAAAAAGAGTTTCAGCAACCAGCCAACTTTCCTCTTGGCCTCTTCTTCAAGTGACATATCATCTGTAAAGTATGTAAAATCAAATCATTTTTTGACATGAAGTTTCTTTCTTGAATATTAAGAATTCCATAAATTTAGACAAGTCGAGTACGCAACTTGTGTCTTATAATTACTGGGACAACCCAAGAGAACTAACTCCTAGCAGCTCCTTTTCATGTTAAAAATTGCAATCTGGATTAATTGTCTTGTCCTGTAAGTATCATAAAAGTCAAGGAGCATATGAAAACTTTGCTCTCGATAGTTTCTTATTTTAATGGTTTATATAATAATGGTGATCCAAGGAAAGTTATTTTCCATTGATAGCATTAGTAGGTAAATCCTACTCATTGAAACTTAATAAAAGCCAAGGCAATTCTTCATCACCCATTCATTTATTAAAAGCATCATCTAGAGTAGGTCATAATGTTTGTCATTCAGTACACAAAAAGCCTTGGGAACTGATTACCATAACGTGGTCATTTTGATCCTTTGTTCTTATGTTTTGACGTAGCAAGACTCTGCAATCTGCATATCATATTATCTTCGCAAGTATTTTGCATAGCAAACTACTAATGCGCTTTATCAGGTTCCAAACTTTTCAAAGGCCACAAGCTAGCTATATAGGCAAATGTCAACCATCACTTTATGTCTGTCCCTTTCGTGGAACATGTTTTTCACCATAAAAGGCACAGAATATGTTATGGCGAAGGTCCAACATGCTCGGAACTCTGAACTCAAAGACATTATGAAGTGAAAAAAATCTCGATTTATAGATTAAACATTATCCACAGCAAGAAACTTTCCTATGTACCTTGAAGTCTGAAAAAAAAATGTTAGTAAATATATAGTCAAGAATGCAACTTACTAAAAGTTTCACAAGGTCAGGATGAGGATAGGCACAAAAATGTCATTCAAGGTATAATTAAAATAAGATAATAAACCGAAAATATCTTTATATATTATAGTATTTATAAAATTGTTAAAATACTAACTTATAAAAATAAAATAGTTGGGACCTTATGACTTGTTTATTACTGAAAACAGAAAACAGAAAACCATTGCTCACGAGATTAAAAAACCACCACTCCTACCCACACTCTTATTATCTCCCCTCAACTCTGTATCACACTGATGTTGGCAGATGTGGAGGTTCTTAGAAGAAAATAAATAACAAATACTTTGTAATTGAGCAAATAGGGCAACATGGCACAAAATTAACTGTATGGGATTGGTTCAGTTGATTTTGAGAAATATTACCCATGATCTAGTGATTCAATTGAAATGTTTAATTAAATCGGGTTGAACCAAGCTAACCTGGACTTGTTTGGGATGGCTTACTATGAAGGAAATCCAACTTTTTCCTATAACTTCCATCAATTCTCAATAGGCTCACTATCATATTAGTCACTATTCATTTCTTCATAAACCCCTGCCCACACATAATCATCATAAAAGTTGTTTGAGAAATCAAGCAAACAGAGAATGAATAATCACCTTCCTCGTTTATCGTTGACAATTGTCTAAGGGAGGATTCTCTCACGGTGTTTTTTCCGATCGACATCTGCAACCAAACCACCACCATGTCACCATTACAAGAGACATAACCATTATTCAGATCAAACTAGGGTTTAACGCTTGGAATCAGGGAAAAACTGAAGGAAGCTTACGAGCGTCTGGCGGAAGTCGGGAAGGGAAGGGCCAAGGAACCGCAAGCCGCCACCAAGAACAATCTCGGCCGTCGAGGATCCATCATAGGGCGAACGGGCGTATGAGGGCGGGGGCATCCCTGGATGAACGGAGCCGTCCCGGGGCACGGCTCCTTCCGGCGAGGGGAAGAACCCCCGCCGCACCGTGTGGCGCAGGGCTCTCAGTGGAAACCGCCGCATAATTTTGCCGACAACCGGAGAGCAATCGCTCCCTCGCGGCTTATTAATAGCCCCCTTTGATAGGCTTGATAGGTTATCTCCAGCCTTCCGCATAAAAGGCGAGTGACGCAGAAGGATCTGCCGTCCATTCTTCGCGTGATCCATCTGAGACGTCGACTGTCCCTGATGCAAGGTGTTCCCTGTTTCAAAGCATGTGGAGGTTTGAGGGGGGGGCGGAGGAAAAGAAATGGTGGGAGGGCGTGATAGCGTGCCACGTGGAATCATCTCGGGTGCGGAGCGGACAACGGCGGTCACAAAGACTGCACCGGCGCCAAGAGAGAAAGATGCAAAGGCGAATGGCTCGTTACATGTTACCCTATATTTAATTATGTTTTTATAAATTATACTAATATTTTTATATTTATAAAAAAAATTAATATCATCGATTTTTGCATATCATATATGTTGTTATGTATAAAAATAATATTAAAAATAGATAAAAATTAATTTTGATCTTTATCGTCCAAAGATATTAATCTCACAGATAACTTCGCTATCCTTCCTCTGACTTTGTCCTTGATACGGGAGTATCTAATTTGTTACGATCAACTCGTGTGGATCTTGTTAATCCTATAAGATTCTTTAACAGTCCATAATATTGTCTCATAGTCTTTAACCTAGCTCGCTTAAATATGAAAGCTCATGAGCATATTTCTTAGATAAAGTTAAAGCTATTTCAAAATAATTTTTTTCATGATCAAGAAATGCATTAAAATGTTTAGTTACCAGCTATTCATAGTTCTCTAAAGTATTGTCTCATGCATTAGTACTTATTTTGGTGTTTTAGGATTAGAAAGAGTTTAGAATCTGATTGGTACTAGCATAATCACATTTGAAGTTCTCTCTAAAACTCTATATCTCTTAGACAATTCCTTGAATAATGAGTCTTTTGTTTTAAGTTTTGTATCCTTGTTTAATATCCTTGGGGTAGTAAATTTTATATATCCCTTTGTGATTTTAAATAAAATCATAATAACTATCTTGAGTTTGTTTCTTTTCGATCCAAAAAATCTTATTCCAGCAAATATAACTTTATTATTATTATTATTATTTTTTAGAATTTCATTCCTCTTTCTCCTTTCCCCGGTATCAATCCTCTCCTCCGACTTCGCTATCCTCCTGGATGGCCTATCCAATGGCAACGTCGGTGATGATCTTCATCTCCTACATCATATTATTTCTTCTGCTTTGCTATCCTTCCCTTCGGCTTCGCTATTCTCTCCGATGACGTACCTAACCGTAACGTTGACGGTGATCCTCAACTCCTACATTATCTCATTTTTCTTGTTTCGCTATCCTACCCAATGCATTTGGCTTCGTGCGAGATCAATGGCTCTCAACTAACGATGAGAATCTAAATTACCCTTTTATCTTTTTTAATATCATTTCTACATAAGATTAAATATTATTTTTATAAATATAAAAAATATAAATATCTATATTTTAAAAAAACAATAATTAAGATATTAGACATATGCATAGGATAATATATACTTAACCGACGATGAATGCGAGAAATGGAGCAATGGTGAGTGAGCGGACGATCCACCTAACCACAACGTTGGTGGTGATCGTTAACCGCTGCATCATCGCAAGCGAGAAAAGAAAAGACAATATGAAACTAAAGAAAAGACAATAAGTAAACATCTGTGGCACTCGAAAAACTAGAATGTGACTGAACTCACTCATCGCGTAGCACCAAATCTAATGTTTGATCATTGCAGCAGAAGTTCTAATTACATGATTCCGAATGATCAACTTGCAGTGTAGACTTGAAAAGAACCATTACGAAATGAACAGAACTGATCAAGAATTATCAGCTACATCCCAAAGTGATCCAAAGCAGAAGACAAAAAAAGTACAAATGAAACTGCACATCGAGAGTTTGTGTTGGGTAACCGTTCAAGTCAGATTCTGATCATATGCCAAGTTAAAACAATAATGATCAACCCGGGGCAAAAAGGACGGACTATGAAGTATCATCTCCAGACATTTTAATCTTTGCACATCCTGAAATCAGTCCCACACGAGGAAGATGACAAAAAACTGGTCACAACTGTTGTCAGCCCCCGATGACCTGCGGGCCGAGGTATTCGATAACATTCATCTTCAAATCCTTTGATATATCGATTTCTTCCAACCATCCAAGAGAAGAATCCTTCTCTCCATTTTGGTCAGTGGCACCATCTGAAGAAAAAAAAATGTACATGAGTCTTGGTAAGTGGATCTTTTCCACTTCGAGAAGTAATCCTTACTCGAGCTTTGTAACTTCAGACAAAACAAAGAGATTTGCCAAGTTTATGGTTCCAGTGGGTTCTGGATGGATCATGCAGCCAAAGAAGCATATGTGTCTCAAGCAATGAAGAGAAGTTATCTGGTAGCTTGTTCAAAAGAAAAGGAAATTATGGAATATATAGGAACAACCATTTAGATGACAGACTAAAGCTGAATACTACATTCACAATCATCATATAGGATTAAATAAGACAAAACCATCTGTGTTGAGCTCCAAATGTCAAGTTTAATTAAAGGATTCAATTGCACGTACAAAACCATTTATGTATTTTACTTTAATGCTTTAATCATACTTGACTTGCTTGGCCATACTACAATGTGTAAAACTCAACATACCACAATGTAATGTATGTGGAGCGTAACATGGATACTATATAGAAGGAGGTCACTATCTCTTGTATCATCCTGCTACGACTACCAAACCATTTAAATTTAAAAAAAAAGAAGGTGTTTTAAAGGGTAAGCTTCAGACTTAAAGCATGATGTAGTTTTGTAGAAATTGCTTACTTGGATATGTCCCGTAGGGATAATCCCGATAGTATGTAATATCGCGATCCTCTTCTTTCGAGTAGGGGGGGCCTTGAACATCAAGTACTGCACAGGCGGTAATGGCTGTGAATGTATGCATGTTTCCTCCAGTTGTTGGATAAAGAATCGAAGTGTCGCAAGGAGCAGTAAAATCAGAATCCACCACCAACTTGGCTAGTCTCACTGCAGAACATAGCATACATGGTCAAGCCAATAAACTGAGTTTTGATGAATAAATATCATACAAGAAAGAAGGCTCACATTTAGGTGAGGGCTTAGAGCTACTTGATGCACCAGGTTCGAGCCAGTCGTAAGACTTTATATGCACCGATCCTGCCAGTAATTTGCTGAAAACAGTCATCCCGGGGTGGTTATGGAGAGGAATAATTGCTCTCGGAGGCAAGAAGAAGATACTTATCTGCAAAGAAACAGAACACAGAAACCATATTTACTGAATTATTAAAGTTTTCAATCCATTAGATGCTTAGAAAACAAATATGCTTCTCTACTTTCTGCTATCAAATAACAGGAGATTTTCTAGGCAGATTATTATTTCTGGTTTTGTAATCTATATCTCAGCATATTCAACAAATTCTTCTTCTCCAAGTGCCATTTTCAAGCAACCATTTCTAGTGATACAGTTTATAAGACTTACCGAAAAATTATCGCACTTGTATATCATCGCATATGTGATCTTTGGGGTTCCTTTGGAAGAACTTTTAACCCTGACAAGTGCATCCGTGCTTAGCCCGACATCTTCTGGTCTCATTTCATCTGGAGAGAAAAATAACAGAAAGTTAAAGCTTCAAGTACAGCATGGCTGGGTAGTCCCAAATAAGATCAAGAACACTAAGACATCCTACAACATATAGCTGGATTGCCCGACAAGAGAGTGTTCTGATTTGAGCTCAAAGAAAATAACAATTCAAAATCAGCAGGAAAAAAATGTATAAAGAAAAATTATGTTCTCTCCAAAGGTTAACAAGCCTCCGAGTGCCACATGACCAGGATTACAAAAAATTTCTTGGGTCAAACATGTTTTCACTAACAACCACAGACATGGATCTATGAGACCATGCGACTTCAAAGTAACACTGAAAGTGGATCTGACATGTACCACGGAATGAATGTGGCTACACAAAAGTACTTGTCACATTGTCCAAACCTAGAATTCCTACTGAAAGTTCCAGATACGGATATGGATATTAATTGGATTCCAAATACATTGATAGCATATCTACTCCAATCAGCATGCCAAGCTCACAAGTTATTGTTGAAAAAACTTGCATTGTTAAAACAAATGCATTGTCCAGATATCCATATACAAATGCATCAAAACAAACTCAACGAATCGTTCTCATTTCATCAGTCATTTTCTTCACAACTTTTATGATCCTATGCAAACATAATTAAAGGTCTGAACTTAGCCATTTAACTATCATCAGAATAGACTTATTAAGATCTCTTTTTGTTTGAACAAGAAAGAGATACGAGGCCAAAGGTTAAGATGATACCGATGACATTCAAAAGAATAACTACAGTGGGATGACAAATAGACATAATCAGATCCATGCAATAAATATCATGCATGAGAAGAATCCTTCACTTGATGGCATAATCAGATCCATACAACACATATCATGCAGCTCATAAAATTGACCCACAAGTTAACATTTAGATAAAGTTACAGCTCCAACTGAAGTTTTAGCTCCTTGGGTCTTTTCCATGAAGCAGAATTGACACAATATAGTAGGTAACCATACCTAAGTATGAACTTTTAGAGACTTGATTCCGCAAAAAGCTAAGGCAAAAGCCTATCTATTAGGAGAATATAAATGTCTATTAGCACGCAGAATAAGACTGGACTGCTAGAGCAACTCTAAGATGTTGACCATTTCGGATGCTAATCATAATAGAAAATGATCAAATGCTTTCACCACTACTGCAGGTTTGTATCAGAACAAATGTGTATTATATAAGTCAAAGGAAGAATCTACTCAGATAGAGCAGCAAAGCACCTAGAGATGAAGATAGACGCACCAAAGCAAAGAAGCTACTTGTATCGGCTAACTGGTGAAGTATGATAACATGTCGAAGCTCCTCGAACGAATGAGCGCAATAAAATCGTATTGAATTCATGCGAAGCAATCCTGAGAAGAGGTACTGACGCAATACCTAAGAGAAGCTGCAGCATCTCGACGTTGGCGGTATCGGGGACGGTCTTAGGGTCCTTGAACGCCATCTTGCAGGCGACGTACAGCCGCTGGATGGCCGTGGAGGCGGCCTGCACCCGCCGCCGCGTCCCTCTGCTGCACCCTCGCTTCCTCACCAGCTTCTCCCCCTTCCTCTTCGCCCCCGGTGGCTTCTTCTCCCCCTCATACCCATTGGTCGCCTCTACTTTCATCCCGGCCACGCGAACTCACCCAAGGTATGATCTTTCACCCCCAGCACTTCAATTCCAACACCAAAACAACTCTCCAAGGTTCCAACTTTACCGGCTCCAAAGATCTAATCTCGTAGTAGAAGCGAGAGAAAGCCGATACTTTCAGCGGACAAAGCCCGGTGTAAGGATCGGGATCGACGAGAACTGTGCGAAAACAATGGGAATTTCGGCGAGAACGAGGGCGCAAAGGGGGGGGAGGGGTATAAAGGCAGAGAGGAGGAAGCAAAACCGGGGGCCATGAGATAGCTTCGACGAGAGAAAACCAGACTCCGCCCGCGGAAGGAGGGAATTGCCCAAAAAGATCCTCTCGGAACACCACCAAAACTGCTTGTTTTCCACCCGACTCCGCCCGCATTATTGCGTTCCCGAAACAGCTCTCCCCGTCCATGGAACACAGTACACAGATTTGGGTACTGTGATTTGGGTCAAGCGTAGAACGGGTTGAATATAAAATGACCGAATCGCCCTCGTCGCGAAGGTTCGTTTACCCACCCCCTACCCGGTCAGCGTAACAAGTCACGATAGACACGACACAAGGCCCGACCCACTCCCGATCACAGCATCTAGTATCTTTTGATCTCAACCATCCATCTGTCTACTCAGGTCAAATCTATCACACGTTTTTTCATATTGAAAATGAATTGACGGTTGAGATCAAAGGTGATTTGAAAAAGGACGGTTTTGGAGGGACCGACGAATCGAAAGAATAAATATCATTTTAATGGACACCAATTTTGAAGGATAAGTAAGACCTTCGAGTATGTCCCAACTAAGCATTTGGACGTATGTAGGATATCTTGTCCAATGGACCTCCCTTTCTCTGTGAATCTGAAGAAAAAAAAAAAAAAAGGTATATTTTCGAGCTTGATCATAAGTCACTTGCATATTATATTTCCATATGATTCATTTTAAATACTATTTGATAAATATGTTAATCTGATTTAAAACAAATTTTATTTATTTAATTATTTGTTTATGCCAAAGGAATCTGATCGAGCGTAAGCTGGGACGAGAGGGATTGCAGGATCTGCTGTAAGTCCTCCCACGAAGAGAGTAGGTAGAAACCCATTCGAGGACGGACGCGTCGGGCGAGGCCAGACACGAGCGAGACGCGCGTCGAGATCGTGCGGCCACGCGGCGGTGCCGGGTAGGCTCGTGGAGCGACGCCTCCAAGCACGTGATTCAGACTAGGTGGGAGGTTCACGACGCGCCACGTGCGCATTTTACGTCAGGATAAATGGCGACAACACGGTAACGGGGTTTGACCACATCGCCGGTCGGCGCCAGGTGGGCGGAACAGCGCGTGCAAAATTGCCAGATATGCTTGGGTTGACGCTTACGTATTCTCGAGTGCACTTCTATATTCTTTTTTCGGAAAACACAAAAAAAGTTGACTCCGACAACATAGTCCAGTCAACTTGCCCATTCATCTCCTACTTTTAAGAACAGAACCGTTGACTGGGGCAACATGATGTGGAGTTGGCATCAAGAGAAAGCCCAATCTATGAGAGGGATCCACTGCACTGGCCCAGTCTGCTACAGTCATCAGTGGATCTGGGCCTGCACAATTCAACCTGCATCACGATGTGTATATTGTACATTTATATCTGACATGTTTTATTTACATATATAATTCAAAAAGAAACACAGTGACTACCAACCTTGCAAGTGAGTTGAATCAGAGAGAATTCCTTGAAAATATCTTTTATTTTATAAATGAAAATAATTACTTTATAAATAAATAGAAGTATCTTAGATATTGTTTATTTATGTTTAACCTCAGACTTGCATCATCAAAGTGGCTTTATCTAACATGAACAAGACTTATCTTAAGGGAGCAAATAATGTCGATTCTATTCTTAAAACGTCTCTATTTGACTTCATGACGTAGATTTATAACCATTCTAACACTAACACCGTCGCTCGAATATATGTAATCACGACATGAGTTACTTTCTTTTATTTGTGGGATCACATAATAATTAAATTTTATCTTTTCATGTTTTTTCTATAGAAAATTTTACATAGATATCCTCGTAATTTGGAAATGAAATAATATATTTTACCATAATAAAGTTTGATATAGAACATATATATATACACCTCCAAATATTATAATCCTCCATATCTGCCAGCAGATTGATCATCTACAACCATGATTAGCATTAGCTTGTTTGAGTTGCATAAATATATAACTCTAATGCGTTTCACAAGTAAAATAATGTAACCAGGAACAAACAGCATGTTGGGGATTTATTGTTTCTGGTGTTAAAGCCTGTGGTGGTGAGCAGGCATTTGTTTTAGTGGTCTCATGCATCCCTCTGCCTCTACCAGATCTTCTCTGTGGTCTCATATGTTTTAGATTTTGATATGATGACATGAAGGCCACAGACATTATTCACCAACTTTGAAGAAATCAGGTGGTTGTGTGTGTGTTCTTCACAGCTATCAACAGTTTAATTCACTGCTCCGGTAAGTATTCAAGTCTGTGGTGGTCACCAGCCATCTCCTTATGGGGAATCAAGTGTATCTGCCTCTGCCAGATCTTAGAGCAAGAAAGAGGTGCAAAGAAAAAAAGTATGTTTCTGTTCAGATCTTGCTCTGATGACCTGAAGGCCACATCGTTCCCATCTTCCTTCTTCTTCTTCTTCTTCTTCTCCTCCTCCTCCTTCTTCCATCACTAATTCCAAAGAAAATAGGTGGCTGTGTGTGCTTTTCATAGTTTTCAACAGTTGAGAGTACCAAATGTTTGAGTAACTTATCAACAAACCAAGAAATGGAAAAATTGGAAATCATGAACATCTACATTGACTTTGTCACCATAAACATTATATTGCCATCGTTCAGCAGCCATATATTTATGGGGTGTCGTGTTGACATAAAAATTATAATCATATAAATTATTATGCAGAAACTGTTATGTCAATATTGAAATCAAATAATACGAAATATGTTTACAATCGCACCTTTAGATGCAATCTGATTGATATCCAACTATAACTAGAATAGATCTAGACCCCTTCTCCTCTCTTCCTATCCTTTTACAAGACCACCTTAATTGATGGTTTTGGGAAGATCGAGAGAATAACCGTAATCTCTCGACTCTATTCCTATTGCTACATTTTCGTGCCGTGCATTAAGTTTATAGTAGGTCCTATCTATTTATAGACGAGAGCAGAGGGTCTATGGTAAGTTATTAGGAGAATTTCTTCCATCAAGAGCATCCCCTAAAATATCTCAATATAATATGGACTTTATTTAATATTGGCTAATATCTTTTATCAGAATCCAAATAATCCATAATATATCTTATTCAATTAATAAAGTGTCACATAATCTTACATTCTCTCACTTGGCCCATTAATTGATAAGATATAAAATATATCCAAAATCAAAATAAATAAAAATAAATTTATTTAAAAATAATTTTATATAATTGGATTCTGAAAATTTTAAAAAGTATTTTATACATGACCATAATTTTAAAAATAAGCCAATAAGTCCAATAAACATAATAATACTATATTCAGTCAAACTATCAATGTGAGTCATAGCGGTTGTATGTCATCAATGTCACACTTCATTCTATGTACTACAACACTGTTAGTCTTTCCTTATATAGTCTATAATGACCCCTGTAATTTGTCTTGTCAAGATAATCATATTTCTTACATTCAACCATAATATGCATAAACATAAATACAAACAGGATAGCAGAAACAAATAACTTTAATTATGCAAAAGAAATGTCAATAATAACATCCACTTAAACATGCATCACTACATCTTTTATGGCTTGCTCACAATCATCGTTCTAAAAACATGTTCTTTAAATATTTTACACTGCAAAGCTTTAGTAAATAGATCATCAATCATCATAGTTCAATTGACACTTGTTGTTTCTAGACTCTTTCTCTAACAAATAAGTACTTTATCTCAATGTGCTTGGAACCACTAGAGTACTTGTCATTCCTAGAGAATAAAATTGCTGCAGTATTATCACAAAATATCTTTAGCGGCTTGGCAATTGAGTCGACCATACCAAGTCCTGAGATAAAATTCTATAGCCATAAAGCTTGATTTGTGGCCTTGAAGCATGTCACAAATTCAGCTTCCATCGTAGATGATACAATAAGTGATTGTTTTACACTTTTCCAAGAAATTATCCCACTAGCCAGCATGAACACAAATCCTGAAGTCGATTTCCTGTTATCGAGGTAATTTGTAAAATCAACATATGAATATCCCGTTACTTCAAGCTGATCTGACTTTCTATATGTGAGCATATATCTTTTGTCCCTTATAGATATCTCATTACTTTCTTTGCAGCTTTCTAATGTTTCATTCCTGGGTTACTCTAATATATACCCAGCATTGTCACTGCAAAACTGATATCTGGCCTTGTACAAGTTTGAGCATATAATAGACTTTCAATTGCGCACCCATAAGGAATATTCTTCATTCGATCCCTTTCTAAGTCATTTTTCGGGCACTGGTTTTGGCTAAATTTTTCACCTCTAGTAATAGGTGTATCATTAGCTTTACAAAACTACATATTAAACCTTTCCAAGATACGATTAATATAACCTTTCTGAGACAGTCCTAATAAATCTTGAAATCTGTCCCTGAATATCTCAATGTCAATAACATAAGATGCCTCATTCATATCAACCATCTTAAAGTTCTTATTTAGAAATATCTTGGTTTCGTGCAACAAACTAAGATCACTACTAGCAAGCAATATATCATCCACATATAAGACCAATATAATAAACTTACTCCCACTAATCTTCAGATATATACACTGATCAATAGTGTTTTCCTTAAATCCGAAGGAAGTAATGGTATCATGAAACTTTATATATCATTGTCTGGAAGCTTGTTTAAGGCCATAAATGGATTTATTAAGTTTGCAAGCCCAACTTTCCTTTCCCTTTTCTATAAATCCTTCAGGTTGTTCTATATAGATTTTCTCATCTATATCCCCATTTAGAAATGTTATTTTCACATCCATCTGATGTAACTCAAGATCAAAATAAACTACTAATGTCATGATGATTCTTAATGAGTCCTTTCGAGAAACTGGAGAAAATGTCTCATGGTAGTCAATGTCTTCTTTCTGAGAAAAACCTTTGACCACAAGTTTGACTTTATATCGTTCGATATTGCCCACCAAGTCGCATTTAGTCTTAAAGACCCATTTATAACCGACTCTTTTATAATTATTGGGTAATTCAACGAGTTCCCAGATACCATTCTGGTCCATTGATTTTAACTTATCTTTCATTGCATCATACCATTTTTCAGAATTATTACTTTCTATGGCTTATGAAAACGATAAGGGGTCACTTTTTATTCCTATATCAAAAATCAATTCTTACAGATATACCACATGGCTTATGACATGTTTCCTTTTTTTTTAGATCTCCTCAAATATGCCAATTGTGATTGTTTTACAAGACTATCAACGACGACATCAACATCATGTGAGAATTCATTAATGTTATTTTGTTATTCACCCTCATCAATTCTCTCATTGATTTGAGGAACAACAATTTCTCGAATATGAGATAATACAGGAGAAGAAGCCTGAATCTCCTCGATATCAAAATTAATCCTTCGAGACTTTTGACTTCCACTGATTTTATCATTTTCTAGGAATTTTACATTACCAGATTCTACTATCCTCATATTATGATTAGGGCAATAAAATATGTATCCCTTGGATCTTTCTAGGTAACTAATAAAATATCAAGAAACTGTTCTTAGATCCAATTTCTTTTCATATGGATTGAATACTCTTATCTCTGCAAGACACCTCCAAATATGTAAATGTCTCAAACTGAGTTTCCTATCAGTCCATAACTCAAACGGAGTTGATATAACTTACTTACTAGGAACCCTGTTTAGGATATACATAGCTGTCCTAAGAGCATCACCCCATATTGACTCAAGTACAGAGAAATAACTCATAATGCTCCTAACCATATCCATAAGAGTACGATTTCGTCTTTCAGCAACACCGTTTTGCTGTGGTACACCTGGTAATGCATACTGAGCACAAATACCCTGTTGTTCTAGGAATTTAGCAAAAGGACCAATATTCTGACCGGATTCATCATATCTGCCATAAAATTCACCACCACTGTCAGATCTGACAATTTTAACTTTTCTATCTAATTATCTCTCGACCTCATTTATGTACCCTTCAAGAATGTCAACGGCCTGAGACTTTTCATGCATTAGATAAACATAACCATATCTGGACATGTTATCTATAAATGTGATGAAATACCTTTCTCCACTAAAACAAGGAATATGGAGTGGTCCGCAGATATCCGTATGAATAATTTCAAGAAGTTCTTTACTTCTTGTGGTATTTTTCTTTGTATACTTAGTTTGCTTTCATTTAATGCAATATATGCAAACACCAAAATCAGTGAAGTCTAAATTTTTCAAAATATTATCCTTCACTAATCTTTCAATTCTTTCCTGAGAGATATGCCCCAAACGTCTATGCCACAATATAGAAGAGCTTTCATTATTGGAATTACATTTCATTCCAATATTTGATTACAGAGTAAATAATGTATTTGCAAACTCAAGATTTAAATTAATTCTGTATAAATCATCACACATAATTCCATAACCAACTTTTATCGAATCATAAAATATGTTGAGTTTACCATTACCAAAAGAAATACAATATCCTAACTCATCAATTCTAGATAGAGAAATTAAATTTCTAGAAATTGTAGGAACAAAACATGTGTCTTTCAGATCCATCAGATGACCCGTCTCTAGGCGTAAGCGATAAGTCCCCACTGATACCACTTTTGCTTTGAGACGATTTCCCATAATTATGAATCTTTCATGTTCTTTTGGTTTCCGGATTAAAAGGAATCCCTGCATATTATTAGTAACATGAGTTGAAGCGCCAGAATCAATCCACCATGTATTAAAAGGAACTTTTGTAATGTTTGATTCAAAACATATAAAGGTTGAGTTTATACCTTTCTTTTCGAACCAAGTTCTACGTTTAATGCAGTCCTTCTTTACATGTCCTTTATTGCCACAGAAGAATCATTTTACTGTAATAGCTTTCTTTTCAATAGTCTGTTTAACACTTCCATACCCGACAAATTTCTTCGATGGATGATACTTCGATTTTCTTTTCTTGTTACTAACTCCTTGAGTAGTAGTCAGTACATTATATGAACTTTCCTGCCTTAATCTTAATTCTTCCTGAACACACATACTAGTTAACTCATTTAAGTCTCACTTATCCTTATTTGTATTATAGTGAATCTTGAATGGGTCAAACTGAGAAGGAAGAGAATTAAGAATGAACTGCACAAAGAAAGATTCATCAATATTCATTCCCAACGTCTTAAGTTTTGCAGCTTTGTGAGCCATATTGAGGATGTGATCCTGAATTCCTCGAGTATCATCATACTGAGCTGTAGTCAGTTCTTTCATTAATGTGCCAACCAATGACTTATCAGCAGATTTAAATATGTCTTTAATAACTTTTAAATATTCACGTATGCTAGATGTAACCGGTAATGAAGTCTTTATATTATTTGCAATTGTCATCCTTATGAACATTAAACTGAGCCTATCAGATCTTTCCCAACCATTCATTTTATTGACTTGTTTCACAGTACTTTTGTCAATTAATTCTGCAGACTTTTCAATAAGCAATGCCAAATCGAGATCTAATACGCCCAATGTAATTTGCACATGCTCTAACCATTATGAATAATTTGATCGAGAGAGTACAAGGACACTAGAAGCATGAGAATGTATGGACGGGAATACTACTACAGAATATAAAATAATATTAATGTTTTGAGTTTTACCAAAATATGATGAACTGTTGATATCATCAATATTTAACCTTTGGGTAAAATATTGACATATCTAGTTTCACTCAAGATCATTTATGAAGGACTGATATCATCCTTGTGGAATAGTTTTGCTACCTTTGGGTATACAATTCTAAACTGCAAGGATATTCAAAACAGTATCATCCTACCCCATCATATAATTATTTAAAATAGATTATCCTTTGGGATTATCTAAATCTCCTAATTATGTATATAATTTTGAATATTATTTCCTTAATGTCATTGAGGACTTGTTCCTTAATGTAATTTTATAAATCATTGATCTAGGCCACTTTGGTGACTACAAGACCAATACAGTAATATAAAATATAAATTAAATTATCCTATCAATGATAAGACTTTAATTATATTTTATATTCTATAAGCCTACCACACAGGCTACTTTGATAGCTACCGGTCAGGCATAACTTAAGGAGATGAACTACAAATAATATTCATCAAGTTCATTTTAACTAATTTATGCTGAGATAGTTCAATAATAGAATAACAACTATAATAATTATTGAACACTTAATCAGCAGAAAAAAACTCATATGATAACTGTAATCATGATAATACATAAATCATATATTTTTGTGAAAAATAAATTTTATTTCACAATTCCTAACATATGCATGTAAATAACTGAATAAATATAAAAAACATTAATTGAATTTAATACATATAATTAATAATTCATATGAGAAAACTATAAAGAAATAATAATTTATAATATTTTTTAATTGAACTAATTAATTTTATTTAATTGGAGAAGGCCATAAGTCCAATTAAATAAATTGATCAAGATAAAATATAATCAATGAATAATCATAATTAAATCTTATTAGATTATATATTGATTAATTTTATAATTGAGAAAATAAACCATAATTTCTTAATTTTATAATGACAAAACTATAATTCTAAAAGAATATAAATAAATTATAGAATTTATAAAAGATTATAGGATTAATAAAATATAAGGGTAAAAATATAAATAATCCTACTTAGTCGAAGGGTAAAACTATAATTTCGGTGAATGACAAAGCTATAATTTAAGCCTAATGGTAAAACTATAATTTTACACTTCAATGGCAAAACTATAATTTTTTCATTAAGAGAAAACCCTAACTTCTCTTCCCTTTGTCGTCGCCGCTGCCGCCACCGGTGCGTGGCTGCGGCGTGACTGCTACTTGCACGGCCGCTAGCTTGTGGGGCCATCGCTTGCGTGGCCTCTACTGCATGTGGTTGCCTCCGTGTGCGGCCGCCGCTTGATGCGGCTACCTTTACGCTCGACCGACCCAGCATCTGCCTGGGCTGTTGGCAGCATCGTAGACGCTGTTGATCTGTATGCACACTCGTTGTTGTCGCAGGTAGATCCGATAAAATAAAAAATATCAAGATTGTTGCGTCTTTTCCACGATGCACAACAATCATCAAGAATCGTTTGTAATCAAACGATTAAAATAACATTATAAGAAAACAGATCAATAGGATATTCAGATCTACGCATCGTAAACAAAAATAATAGATCTAATATTCTTGATCTCAAAACCTAGGCTCTGATACCAATTGTTGGCATAAAAACTATAATCATGTAAACTATTATGCGAAAACTGTTATGCCAGGATTGAAATCAAATAATACGAGATCTGTTTACGATGCATACCTTTAGATGTCATCTGATTGAGATCCAACTATATCTTCAAGAGCACCACCTGTTGGATCTGAATAACGTCGCTTAATATCGATATGCAAGAGGAACTAAAATAGATCTGGACCCCTTCTCCTCTCTTTCTATCCTTTTACATGACCATCTTAATTGATGGTTTTGGAGAGATCGAGAGAATAATCATGATCTCTCGACTCTATTCTTATTAGTATCTTTTCGTGCCGTGCATTAGGTTTATAGTAGGTCATGTCTATTTATAGACGAGAGCAGAGGGTCTAGGATAAATTATTAGGAGAGTTTCCTCCATCAATGACATCCCCTAAAATATTTCAATATAATATGAATTTTATTTAATATTAACTAATATCTTTTATCAGAATCTAAATAATTCATAATATATCTTATTCAATTAATAAATAACCATAAAATATTTCAATATAAGATGCATCACTCTATGCATCTCTGTTCCACTGCCAGATTATGGTAGAGCAAGGAACAAAAATAAAACAAAAAAAAGGAAAAATGTATAGTTCTGTTTTGTTCTTCTGTTCTGTCTATGACCCGAAGGCCACATTCTTCAATCTTTCTTCTCTTCATGGTGATCAAGAACAAATAACCTTTGGAGGTGGACCTGTCAGCAGATTAGCATGTTCTCATCCACTGATAACCTTTAGTATTCAGGCCTGTGGTTGTCACCAACCATCTTTTTTCTATTTAGATATTGTCTTTGATGACTTGAAGACCACATGTTTACATCCTTCTTCTTCTTCTTCTCCGGTGGTTCTGTGTGCTATTCATAGTTTCTAACATTCGAAAAGTACCCAGTATTTGAGTGTCTTATCGACCACCCAAGACAGAGAACTCATTATTTATAAAAGATATAATTAAGTTATAATTTAGATCTGATTTAAATAAGATTAAATTAAGATTTAAATATGATTTTTCTAACTAAATGATGAAATCACAACTGAATGAGGAAATCACATAGGTTAGTTGAAGAAAATTCTCCTATCTTCACCTGTATAAGTTGACGATGGATCAATGAATCAATTGGGCATTTTCATTATTTCTTCCTATTTCTAACATAGTATCAGAGCCCCTCTCTCTATAAGAGAGATTATCTTTCTTCTTTTTTTTCACTGTCAAACGATAGCTTCTATCATCATTTGTCCGTGGACAACTCCGTTGCGAAACTGCAGATACTCAGGGGTCATCCACCGCCATCCTCTCGGACATCCTCTGCTTCCTTTGCTCCGAAGGTAACTCTCTCCTCATCAGTGCAAATCTATCTCTTCTTGCTGTCAAACAGCAGTCTCTCGTCGACGTCGAAGTTGGAGACTTCTAGTGCATCAGCTTTCTCTTCCTCCATTGGACCCCGTTGGCTTTCTCAATTCCTCTACCGAGGCGTTATTCTGCACGAGGCCATCTTCCTTGTGCACCACCACTGTCGCCTCAGCTCCAACAAGTAGCGGCACCTTCTCTACCCCATATGCAGCAGACGACGGGTTCTACATCTGCTCGCCGGCGCCATCCCTCCTGCAGTCTCTGTTGCTCTGTTTTCTTTGTCGAGAGTACTTGTATAGGCCATCGCTAATCGTCTCTCAGTGCTCTGTAGAGAGGGCACAACAAGTTTTTTCTCGCTGTCAAACGACAGTAAATCTACGACCGCAGCGCTTCTCTCGTTGCCCTTCAGATCTACTGATCGCCTCAGCCGTAGCAGCATCTCCTCCGTCGAAGTCAATCGTTGTCAGACCTTCACCGCAGTTGACAACACAGCGGTCTCCTTGATATCAGGTCAAGATCTGCGTCCTTTACAGGAGCTTGATCTTGCAGGGGGGGCATGATAGTCCGATCTAATCGGATTGTCGAATTTGGCTCTAGCAGAATCGTCTGCTCATTTCTTCATATTCATTGTCATCGGTTCAAGATCAACGTCCTTAGTTCAAGATCGACGTTCTTACAGGAGTTCGATCTTACGGGACATGATAGAAGATAAAATTAAGTTAGAATTTAGATTTGATTTAAATAAGATTAAATTAGAATTTAGATATGATTTCCGAATGAGGAAATCACATAGTTTAGTTGAGAGAAATCCTTCTATCTTGAAAACTCATCTATCAATAGTTGACTTTATGGTCAATTGCACGGAGAATAGCTTATGATCCTTATGGATCCAATCCTGATTGATTTCTTCCTGACTAAGAATGATCCTAATATGTCAGGAGGAAGAGAAGACTTTCAAAATCTAAAAGAAAACACATAGATCAATAAACTAATATACTATAAAGTTGACCTAAGATTAATATTATTGGATAAATTCATAATTATACTCACGAAGAAAATTTATATTTTTTTTAATTCATAAGATTAGTATACCGCTCATATAAACCTAAATAATTTCTTTCTCAATTCGTTTTAGAAATCTTATAGATCATCTTCATCAACAATTAAAGTGTTTGACCCTCTTTCACACATCAAAATCTCAGGAACAAACCCTACTTCATTATGGAATTTTAATTTAACATAAAACTCTTTTAATTAATTAAAATATAATTATAATTCTTAAAAAATACTTATCAATCTTTTAAACAATAATTACATATCAACCATTGCTTACCCTAATAGTCTTTTTTTAAATAAAAATAATAATATTTTTGTTGGTATGCATATCAGAGATGAAGAAAACTGAAGTGTATCTATCAAACATTTGTTTTAAGAATCCAAAGTCTGATCATGAATGAAGCAAGTGAGAATAATAGTATGGGAACAACCATTCCCACAGCAACAAAAAGAATAATTAGCATTTAGAGTCAAGATTATTAAAATATTGATCTGTTTATCTTTAATATATATTTATTTCTTGATCAATCCTTATCCTCTTTTTTTAATCTAATATTGTATTTCTAGTTTAATTATTATAACATAATCAAATTTTAGATCAAGGACATCCAAATCACAAAGGCCAAAAACTAATTTTATTATCCTATAAATGCTTTTCTTAATTTTCTAACTCATAGGAGGATCCTACCCTAACCCACCAAAGCAAGGATGACTTGTCATATACTTAGGGCATCATTTAGTATGTTTTATCCTATTACTTGTTTGTAGTCTCACCATAAAATTAACGTTGTTTCTATGTTATTCTATTAACGTTGATTTGTTTCTAAAAAATAAAAGAAAACGTTTTGGCATCAACAGTTTCTAAAACCATCCCACTTTGATGGAGTCTTTTCCAACTGCTTCAACAGTTCTTATCATCCATCCTCTGTTGTGTTTATTTTGCAAGGATATAATTATGGCTTTATTGCAGTTGACATCACATGACATTAACTGTCAAAAAGAAAAAAAAAATAGAGAAGAGCATAATGTAAATTAATATTGTTCAAATAAATGATATCTAATGTTCTATGACTCCTCATGATTTAGTACGGGAATCAACGTAATAATCATTATAAATTAGACATGGCGCAAACTAATTCTAAACCACACATCAACAACAATTTTAAGTTTGAAGTTTATATGTACAAGGAAAATTTTAGAAACAGATATCATTACAAATTTTGATATAGAATGCATATACTGAGTTTTTAGAAGCTTTTAATGCAAATCAGAATGACATACATGTAAGTTCTAATTTTTGAAGGGATATATATATATAATTTATAGTAATGAATACAAGAATCTACTAACTTTTGCCTTTTTTTTTTTTGTAGAAATGTTTATTCATGTATTGATAGTTAGTTTCTCCATTTCAACAAGTATGTCAAATTAAAAAAAGAACAGATAAGTCAAATTGCGGGAGCCAATCAACAACTATAACAAGTCTACAAAGAACATAGGATCCAACTACAATTAATTATGTTTTCTATAATTTTTATATAATTAGTTTAGTACTTTTGAAAATTCTTGGTGTTTATTCAAATGAGTATTTTGGTCCTTTTCAAAGCACATTATTTTTTGACTTCACAATTTCGGATTTCCCCCGGCTGTCTTTCAATCAAAATAATAACAATAATAATTTTAATGAAATTAAATTTTCTGACCATTGAATTTTTTTTTATAAAGCTAGAAAGGTTAACAAGTTAAATAAGAAAAAAATGACAATTTAATACGACTAATTGACAACTGATTCTTTTATTGAGATTCATTTAATTATTTAAATATAAATAAATTAATAATTTAAGATGACTACTCGACAACTTCAAATTTATCCTCAAAATTTCCGATCCAATAACTTGTGTCCTGTAAACGGAAAAAAAGAAGTCCTCTAAATTTTTTAATATTTTACCGAATAAATTGTCATTTAGTAATTAGTTAAAATAAAATGTTTGTTTAACATGTCAAGAATGGCAACCACTTCTTTTTGTTCCGGAAATGCCCCTATGGTAGTGGAATTGCCGTGTGGAGAGAGAGAGAGAGAGAGAGAGAGAGGAGAGTTGGGGGTTTCACCAGACCTCCCCCTGGGGGGCATATTCCGTGCGTGGATTCGCCTCTCCTTCCCTCCATTAAACGCAAACCCTGCAAAGCAAACAGGAAAAGCCGGCACGCACCCTACGGATTGGTTTCTCTTGGTCCCCATCACTGGCGATTTCAGGTCGGTTCATCCTCGCCGGTTCTTTTTCTAGGTTTGGTTTGATTTGGTGGCCTCTACGTCCGCAGAAGCTCCGATTGAACATGGTTTGTTGCCCTTCGTTTTCTTTGGGAGATTTTAGCCCATTTCACTCGGCCGGTGGTCTTTCTGCGGCATTTTACTCTTCTGAGCGAGGGATTTTTTTGTCGAAAAGTTCGATCTTGTTCATGACGTGATGGCAAAAGTCTCGTTTTTCATCTTTTTTTTTTTGGAAATGTATGATTTTGGGGGCTCGCCATTGAGGCGATGCTAGATCTTGTAAGGGTTCTCCAATTTGACGGTGGATGTGGAGTTCTGGATGTGTCTTTGTATGTTTCTTTCTACATTTAGATATGTAATTCGTTTCGTGGATCTTGAGTATGTTTATTGATTGATAAACAACGTGGACTTTCTTCCTTTTTGGAAGGCTTGTGCCATGTTTAAAATCTACTGCTGGATCTAGACTTAAGGTCTGCACCTATTAGTTGTTCTGTTTGGTTGACCCTGGTGTTGAAAAAGTTCTACATGTTTATTACATGTAAAAGATAAATACTGCTATATATTATTTTGCTGACACTCGATGCATGACATAAATTTCAAGAATTACCATTTAGTTTCTGTATTACTTTTGGGGTAGCAATTGTTTTACTTGTCAGTATAATGTAAAATGGCACATGCATAACTCTCATTTTTCTACAGAATAATCCTGCAATCTGATGGTATACAAATAATGCCTCAAGATCTTATTGGACTGCATTTGCATCTCAAATTCATAGAGCATTTCATTATTTAGATTATGACACCTGACAACTGTTAGATCTTTTCAAAATTTTCACTACGTTTATGTGCTTCCTTAATGCAAGTAACCAGTTACTTCCTTTTAAAAGATTAACATACAATGTTAGAATTGAATCAACATATATATTTGGCAGGTTAATAAATAACTGTTGGGTATATATTTAAATGAGAAGAGAAACCAACAATCAGTTGGATCAGATAAACAGACACGATGTACAAAGTGTGAGTTAATTGTGTGCTATGAAGTTTATGTTGATGATGGCAAATAATTTGAGGCTACTGCTTAATTTAATTTCTACTTTGCATATTAGAGCATTGTTGCCTTTCAAGATAAACACAAGTATTATTATTATTATTATTGTTATTATTGTTGTTGTTGTTGTTCTATTTTAGTGACATAATTGAGGCCTACTCTTAAATACCAAATAAATCTTTGTGTGCTTTCCTTTTTAGATGTCAATAGGAAACTGTTGCCTGTCACGGTGTTCATTTAATTTAGCTGACTGACAATGTACTGTCTTTATGAACTAATTAATTGAATAATTTCAGGAATCTTTATAATACATTTTCCTTTCACTTCAAGGTTGTTGGTGTAAATTGGGAGGAACATATCTTGATAGACTGATATATCAGCATCAGGATCAGGATCAGTTTATCACTTTTTAGTCATGCAAGACATTTGACTACAACAACGAGAATCTTCTATTGAAAAAAGACTATGGGCTTTGTGAGAAGTGCGTGACTAGCTTCTGCTGATGTGAACTGCTATTGTATAGTCAAAAGTTGTTCGTATTTTGTTGGTCGACAATGTTCAGTCATCTGGCTCTTGGAAATTCTGCAATATGTGGAAATTGGTTTTATGGTAATTCGTGACTTAGGCCAGCAAAATGGATTAGAGTATAATAGCACTTCCTTGGAGAAGTGGACCTTGTAGAACTGCCTCAGCTCTCAAAGTAGTAAACTCTTGGAGCTACCATTAAACTGGTTTTGATTGAAACATACTGTCAGTTATATGGAGGGTTTGGTGTCTCATTCAGGCTCAGTGAGGCAGACATCTAATCGCAAGTTTTCTTCAAGCAGTTCTCAGAAAGATCTATGGTTTATCTGCAAACAAGGGTCTGTAGCTGAACTCGATTTAGCTTTGTTATCACTAAAGAAGAATGGTGGAAACGTTGATGCGAGAAATGCATTTGGCCTCACTCCTCTTCATATAGCAACATGGAGGAATCATGTTCCTATTGTGAAGAGGCTTCTTGCTGCTGGTGCTGATCCTGATTCAAGGGTATGTTATTCAAACTTTTCATTTGTTGCTTTGTCCAGATAAATATCATTGTTTGCTTACATGTTATGCATAGTGCTCTGACAGATTTAAAGATATTTCTTTCCTTTGGGTTGCTTGATTTCTATGTTTTGTTCTATATTAGTAGAAGCTTTTGCATCTTTCTTGGACTATTATTAGATTTTACCTTATGGTCAGATCTCTTGAGATAATAATTACTTTCAGGATGGGGAGTCAGGATGGAGCAGTCTCCATAGGGCACTTCATTTTGGTCATCTTGCTGTGGCCAGCGTTCTTCTACAAGCCGGTGCATCTCTCATTTTGGAAGACTCTAAATGTCGTACTCCTGTTGATCTTCTTTCTGGACCTGTGTTTCTGGCCATAGGAAATACATCTGATTCAGGTACCTGATTTCTATTGAACGTTGGAACAACCGAGCTAAAATTTTCTTTTGTTAGTATTACCTGCTATATGCTCATTTATAGTATTAAGTCTCAGGTAAATTGTCAAGAGCTTATTGTTGATTACTTAATCTCAAGTTTTTGTGTTGGATTATGTTACATTGTCGTTTGCTGGGTGAGTACATGCCTTTCTCTTAGTTGTTCAAACTGAATATACTATTTGGATCATATTCTTAATTTCTTATTCCTATTTTGTCTGTTATTTTAGTTGCAACAGAAGTTTTCAGTTGGGGAAGTGGTACAAACTATCAGCTGGGAACAGGCAACGCTCATATTCAGAAGTTGCCATGCAAGGTTGATGCACTCCAGAGCTCTTATATTAAGATAATTGCTGCTTCAAAGTTTCACAGTGTAGCTGTTGGCTCTGATGGGCAACTTTATACTTGGGGATATGGAAGGGGTGGTCGGTTGGGCCATCCTGATTTTGATGTTCACAGGTATATATGGCTTCTGTCTAATTTGGTCTCTTCTGAATGTCATGTAAATAGGGGCAGTCAGTGTTCCTTTTTTATTTTTAAGGGTCGGGAGGTGCCTATAGGATTCAAGGGCTGAACAGAGTTCAAGTGGACATCAGTTTATATTGTTCATTCGATGTTTAATTCAGAGGCCACAGGGTGTGCATGACAGTAGCTTGTTATACTCCAAATAGCAAGCCATATAGCAATTAAATGTCTGAATTGTCTGTTATTGAAAAGCAGATGGCAAATATTAATTACCTTGCAATGATAAATATATACAACAACCCCCTCTCATGGGAATATTCAGAAATAAAGTATAAGCAAATTGAAAAAAGGTTCAAGTATATTAATTATTTAGAATAAACAAACCATTCCACAAGTGATTGTTTTTTTTTCTTGAAAGAAACAAGATTTCACATTATAAAAAAAAGAAAAGAATTATCCGCAAATGTTATGCACTAGTTCTTTTTAACCTGAATGTTTGTCTTTTTCTAAGTATTTGCTTGTTTCTCTAGCCGCTTTATGTTGTATCTTGTATTCACTTGTATAAGCAATTAAATTAGGCATCTTATAGGTGATTGCTAGAAAGCATCATCTTTTTGGGATACATAAATATAACAATTTGCAGCCTTAAATAATCAAGCTTATACATTTTATTTACTTTTTTCTCTTTAAAAAATGTTCTTGAAATTTTTTTGTCAATGGAAAAATTTTCTGCTTGTCAAATTTCAGGTATTTTCTGTTGGAAGACAAAATCAAACATAGATATCCCACAAAAGTTGAACTCCATGTTGATATAGCATTGTAATTTCCTAACCTAGTCAAGCATGATAACGAAAGACGTGATTAGGTGGTCTATAGTGAACTAAACTTAATGGAAAAACAAAAAACAGATGATGAAGTAGAAATGTGATAAGATTTTAATATCAAATAACACTAATAATTACGACGAGAGTAGGAAATATATGGTTTGAGGAAGGAAAAATGTAAACAATTTGTGTTATTTTCTTTTTCTAGAGTTAGGGTGGGTTGTCCTTAGCAAGGTTTGCAATTTCGATATTTACCGCCAGGTACGGGCGGTACATACCAGTCCGCCAAGTTGCCGGTACGCGGACCGCCCGCTACCGGGCGGTTCCGCCAAAAATCGACCGTCGGCGGTCGATTGAGCGAGAAAAAGGGGCGAAGAAGAAGAAGAGGAAAAATAAGAAAAAAAAAGAAAAGAGAAAAAGAATACCTATCGCTCGCGCGCGGTCCTCGCCCGTGCGCCGTCGCCGCCCGCGGGTCGTGGGCGCTCTTTTTCCCATGCGGGGAGAAAGATCAAGGCGATGTCGCCCCTTTTTCTTTTTTTTAATATTTTAATATTATATTATAAAAAATTATATTATATTTAATATACCGAGCAATATGCATTGTGTGTACCGCCTGGTACCAATACCATACCGGTACCGAGATGAACTCGGTATGCTGGTACGAACCGGTAAGTCAAACCTTGGTCCTTAGTTGTTGCATGCTCTCTGTATCGTTTCAATTTTACCGGATGTCTCTGAGAAGACTTGTTGCATGCTCTCTCTAGTTAAACTTTAGGAAACAATTAATTGATTTATTTTCAAGCATATAACAAAGCTGAATAATTTGTGCTGATGGAGCTTTTTGTGTCATAAATCTTTGGGGGTTGCTGGTTGAGCTAGTAATTGAATTTTCATGGTAGTTGGAGGGTGCTGATAGTGTCTTAACATAATCCATCTTTATGCTATTTTTATGTGGTGTAACCATGCAGTGTCTTTTCTGGTCCTATAACAAGTGCACTCCTGGAATGACTTTCATGCTTTGCTTTTTTTTTTTCAGTGGTCAAGCTGCTGTGATCACTCCTCGACAGGTGATATTGGGCTTGGGTACTCGTCGAGTCCAGATTGTGGCAGCAGCCAAGCATCATACAGTAATTGCTACGGAGAGTGGAGAGGTTTTTACTTGGGGATCAAATAGAGGTATATTGTTCTGCATCTTTATTCTTCTGATAAACATGTTTGTTCTGTTCTCAGGTATAGATAAGCCATTGGATCATGCAGCAGTTCTGTTTCTTTTCAGCCATCATATTCTCCAAATTATATTTTTTACTCCCATCTATTCATGACTTGTGAGTTAATACCATTAGTCATGACATTTAGCTTTGAAAATTATTCCTTATTTGTTGTGGTATAAATATTACATGCAGAGGGTCAGCTTGGGTATACTTCTGTTGATACACAACCCACGCCAAGGAGGGTGAGTTCCCTCAAAGTAAAAGTCATTGCTGTTGCTGCTGGAAACAAGCACTCTGCTGCAGTTGCTGAGTCTGGTGAAGTTTTTACATGGGGCTGCAACAAGGAAGGTCAGCTTGGTTATGGTACCTCCAATTCAGTCTCAAATTCCATACCAAGAATGGTTGAGTACTTGAAGGGTAAAGTCTTCAGAGGAGTTTCTGCAGCAAAGTATCATACAATAGTTTTAGGAGCTGACGGTGAGGTAAATATCCACCCATATATGTAGAAAGATGGATTGTTGTTGCAAATTTCTTTTCTAAAATAAGTTTTAACAATAATAAATCAAGATAGCATTCCCCTAAAGGGAAAGAGTGAAGAATCATGATCAAGAGCACTAACAAATATTGCAGGAAGCAAGTAAAAGAACTTGAAGTAAATTTAGTGGTTTTTAAGCAGTACTTTATAGCTTTGCTGGTGTTACAGCGAACTTCCTGCAAGTTCAATATATTTTCTTCACGAGCTGTTTCACACTTTACACAGCTCGTCAGCTTTTAAATGGTATGATGGTGATAATGCTTCATTCAGGTTACATGCTTATCCTCTCTGACTTGCCAATGCTTCTTTATTGTCGAACTTATACATGCAGTTCATTGGTTTCTTCTAATCAATTGCTGCTATTGACTTAACTTCTTTTGATGTCATGGGACCCAGTTTTATAGGTTTCTTAGCCTCGTAAATTGAGACTTTCATGTCCTGACTCTTATCCTGTTGGTCCACCTTGACACTATACCCAATTCCTAACAGTATAATTAAAAAGCTATGAATTGCTTCACCTCTAGTTTCATCTTGAACGGTGGTCCCTTGATGTTGGAGTTTGGTTGACATCTTGTGATTTCAACTTGCACTGAGCTTTGTTTATGTGTTCTTTAAAACTTTCATAGGTATTCACTTGGGGCCATCGCCTTGTCACCCCAAAACGTGTTGTTATTAGCAGAAATATTAAAAAAAGTGGAAATACACCCCTTAAGTTTCATCGAATGGAGCGGCTTCATGTTCTTTCAGTTGCTGCCGGAGTGGTTCATAGCACAGCCCTTTCTGATGATGGTGCCCTATTTTATTGGGTTTCCTCAGATCCTGACTTAAGATGCCAGCAGGTTTGTTACTGTTAACATATCCTTGGATTTAATAAGTCAAGATACGGAAATGACTCCGACAAGCAAAAGTTCGTGTGGTCTTTTTCTTTTTCCTTTTCTGACCTTTTCTTTTCTTTTACATCTAGCTCTATTCAATGTGTGGAACGAATATCGTTAGCATTTCAGCAGGTAAGTATTGGACTGCTGCTGTTACAACAACAGGAGATGTATATATGTGGGATGGGAAGAAATATAAGGATGGGACTCCAATTCCTTCTCGCTTACATGGCGTTAAGCGAGCTACTTCAGTATGTGTTGGTGAAACTCATTTGCTGGCTCTTTGTGCTCTTTATCATCCTAGTTATCCTATCAGATCAGAGGTCTCTGTTGTTAAACAATTATCAGATGTCAATGCTGAAGTGGAGGAGTTAGATTATGATAATTCTATCAGTGACATTGAAATTGATGCCAGTCCTAAGACCATTAAAAATGATGTTGGTAGCAAGGATATACCAAGCTTGAAAAGCCTATGCGAGAAAGCTGCAGCAGAGTTGCTGGTGGAGCCAAGGAATGCTATTCAGCTATTGGAAATTGCTGATTCTCTAGAGGCTGATAATCTTAGAAAGCACTGTGAGGTATTTTCTTTTATTTTCTCATCCAAAGTTGAACTAGCAATCACTTTTTCCTTTTCTTTGTCAGATAAACCTAACAATTAAGAGTCATGCAGGAATTAGCTATACACAATCTTGATTATATTTTCACAGTCTCGGCATCAGCAATTGCAAGCGCCTCACCTGAAGTTCTGGCCAAGCTTGAGAAACTGCTCGATGCAAGATCTTCGGAACCCTGGAGTTATCGTCGCCTTCCCACACCAACTGCTACTTTCCCTGTCATCATTAACAGTGATGAGGAGGACATTCCGAAAGGACATTTTAGGCTTAGAGATAATTTTGAAAATGTACTCACAAAGCAAGAGAGCTCCAGAGTTGACTGTTTTGTGCAAACTGATTTGATTACTGACCAAAGTGTCTTCAAACAAGTCAGAGCTCTCAAGAAAAAATTGCAGCAAATAGAGATCCTTGAGGCTAAGCAGTTGAATGGGCATCATCTTGATGACCAACAAATTGCAAAGATTCAAACCAGGGCTTCACTCGAATGTGCACTTGCTGAGCTAGGCTTCCCCCTTGAAACAGAATCTACACTACTGGCTTCTGGCTTATCTGATGGAAAGGATAATAAAAAGGCTGAAATTTCTAGGAAACAGAGGAGGAAATCTAAACAGAAGGCAACACAATCTGAAGTTTTATCTATAAATAGCGAAATATTTGAGGAGCAGAATTCTGTTAAGGGTTTTCCAGATATCAAAACTCTTGAAGTTCCTGAAAATATGGTAATCTTATGAGTTCTTTGTATTCTACCTTTATATTAATCTTATTAGTTTCTCAAATTATTTATTGCACATTCTGTTGAACCTGAAAGGGTAATCCACTAAAATATTTGACCATAATGTTTTAGATATTTCTTAAAGAGAGTTATCATCTGTTAAGTTTTTTCTTTCTTATATGCTTTGTGATTCCTCTCTGGGTTTACTCCAACTATCAGCTTTCATGCACCTTAAAATATGTTGTCTTGGAAATGATTAATGGTTAACTATAGGCTTAGAGTTTTGATACTCTGTAGTTCTTTTGTTGCATATGCATCTGCTGAACATATCTAACCACACCATTTTGAGCTGGATTTTGATTGTCATAGTTGCTGGATGTTTCCACTCCTAGATTTGACAATTTGTCAGTCTGGAAATCACAATCACAGGTGGGAGGGTTTTGGTAGACCCAATGATGCAGTCCCTGATACACCAGATATAGGAGTTCTCGTAGACCGCTTTGACTGAATTGACTTGCATGTCAGTTTTTAGCATCTTTCTTTTATTGTGGCTCGATCCTTGTTGCAAACAAAATCATAGGAAAAAGTACATTTTAATGTTACTTTGAATTTTAATTTAGTAGTTAAATACACAAATTTTTAATTAAATGTAATAGGTGGATTCCATGTTTTGTACAGTGCACCATTATATATGTGTTTTAGAATGTTACAATATTCTTACCTCAGTTCTAATAATGTTGATTTTTTTTATCCTGACAAATTGTCTGTATAACAGGAAGACACTGCTGTGGATGTCGATGCCACTAGTAAAAGCATAATCATGGAAGATTCCTCTTCTAAAAATCAGAAAGCAATTTCTTTATCCCATACTAATAAGACTTCCCATTTAACCACGTCAAAGAAAAAGAACAGGAAAGGTGGCCTGTCGATGTTTCTGAGTGGTGCTCTTGATGATGCCCCCAGGCGTGCCCCTCTACCAATGCCGAAAAATGAGGGACCAGCGTGGGGTGGTACTAAATGTACACACACTTCTCTTCGTGATATTCAGAATGAACAGAGCAAAACAAAAGAAATAATTCCTATGAAGTCGAAAGTTAGGTGTGAAGATCCAACAGATCCTGCAAATAGTGGAAAGGTTCGATTAGGTTCATTCCTGCCGAACATATCAAGCCCAATAGCTATTGTCCCAGCACAAGGAGTTGCTGGACCTGACGGTGAAAAGAGCACACCTCCTTGGTCATCTTCAGGAACTTCACCTGGTCTGAACCAGCCATCATTAAGGGATATACAGTTGCAGCAGGTATGGAACATAATCAAAGTAATATTGCAGATTATTACCATCGTGATATATGCCAACTACCACTCTGGGCTATTTATATTGACTATTGACTATTGACTTGATTGTGGTAACCTGGTTTTGGGTAGTCATTTATAATATATACATTTTTGCATATTGTCAGTCAGTAGTATTTTTTGTAGTCTTTAAGAGATATACAGTTGATTAATTTATACCTATGCATTGTCTTAGTGATTAATTTAGTATGTTATATCACACAAGACAGTTATATAAATTTGTAGTCTTTAAGAGTTACTAGTCTAAGCTTTTGGTGTAACATTGTCAGTCCCTTGGTCATTGCAAATTAAGAGTTTGAACTTCTCTTATATACCTATGCATTGTCTGCTGGGTTTCTGTTTTTGACATGGCTGATACAATTTGGATTTTCAGTCGATGACTGATATTGAGCATTTGTTTATCAATGTTGTTACTTTTCCTTTTTTTTCACCTTAACCATAGCATTGCATTGTCCATTTTTCTACCTTCTGAAAATAAAAAAATCATCATGTTAGCAGGAGAGAAGACACATGAGCATCTCACACAGCCCTAAAACCAAAGTATCAGGCTTCTCAGTATCTTCAGCAGGCTCACCTTCGGAGGCTGGTGGCCCTAAAGACTTGGTTCCAAACCGCTGGTTCAAGCCTGAGACTGATGCTCCGTCATCCATCCGGTCGATCCAGATTGAAGAGAGGGCAATGAAGGACCTTAAGCGCTTCTACAGTAGCGTCAAACTGGTGAAACCTCACCATTGACCTCAGTAGGTAACTTTGATGTTCTTCCTTCTTTCTAGGTAGACTTGTAAATGTGGCTGTACAGATACTGTAACTTATTTTCCTTCACAATCTATGCCCTTTTTTTGACAATACTGCTGCCTGCAAGTTTTTTTTTTCTTCGGTTTTTTATTGCACTGAATGCATGCTTATTAACATATACATGGTTTTGTAACAACTGGATCCAGGTGACAAGTAAATAAAACAGTTGGAGAATGTGTTAAAGTTTTAATTCCTCCATTTGCTTAATTAATATTGTAACAATTTCATAACTTCACATCTTAAAAAAATATAAGTTGTTATGCACAGCATGTTTGAGTTTTATCTCCAATTGGTCTTTGGCTGCTCAGGTTCTTTGCTACTTGGTGCATACTGGTAATTCTGATGGGTTATTGACCATATTTAATTATTTTGTCATGTGTTAAAGATATCTATGGTTGTGTGTTTATTGTGTTTAGCTATTTGCCTTATTTTTTATAAGTGAATTATGATATATCATAATTTATAAGTTTCAAATCTTTAATTTGTTCATTGGAAAAAAAAAAAAAAAACCTACCCTACTCCACACAAGTTGTTTAGATATATAATTAATTATCCTGAAAGTTCAATGGCGTTTAAAATTTAAAATTGTAATTTGATTTTGATTCAAATTTCTACCTATCAAAATTGATGTAATAACAAAAAGCATTAGATCTCTGAGGAGCGGTGTGTCCACAGCATGTGGTTGGGTGCCGCTCTCACGTTGGCGCGCATTTGATTTCAATTCGAAAACCCTCGTTTAATCTCCCGCCATTGGTATGGTTAATATGAACCCCGTCGGTTTGGTTTCTACTTCATTTTGTCCGACCCATCCTTGGATCCGAGTTGGGGTTTCTTGTACGGTAGATCGCCCGATTCGTCTGGGGCTCGTCCTTGGAAGATGATTGACCTTCTCATGGTAATTAATCTCTTTCTTCGGATTGTGTGTGTGTTTTCTGGCGTCGATTTCTGGATGTTTAGGTGGTGGGATTGCTTGTGCTCGTTGTTTATGCTCCTTTTCCCGGTCGAGAGATTTGAGGACGAGGAAGATGGGGGGGATTCGAAGAGGATACGAGTTGGGGAACTGATGAGAGATACGTGGATGCGATCTGCTTGAGAGACATTCTTGTAGTGATTGACGGTCTTGGAAGAGGGGGGCGGCTTTTGTGCTGAGCAAATGTCAAAATGGGTAGAAGTCTTCGTCTATGAGGAACGGAGGAGTGATGTTAGGAACTTTGAGAAAGCTAAATTAAGATTCATGGGAAAGACCATGTGGAATCCCACAGCGCGAAAGTATTAATGGGAATAGTTCTGCTCGAGGCAGTCTTGATCTTTGAGGAGTGTGCCGAGAGAATGCGAGCAAATTGAGAAACCTTTTCTCTCGAGAGAATTATGATCGGATTTAGCTTCATCAATGTAATGTCAAGAGCATGCTGAAGTCCAGTCACTATACATTTAGATCCTCCCAAATCCTGCATCATCTCGAGTCTTGCTCGGCTCACCGTCTTCGCTCCATTTAGGTTTTGCAATGGAACTCTTAGACCATAACAGTAGTAGTCTAAGAGTGCAAGTTCCATGACCACCACCTCTTTTGAAGGCCCTTCCATTGATTGGCAAACGCATGTTCTTTCTACAGAGGAAAACGGGAAGATGCTGCTACCACTGGCGTTACGATACTCTCTTCTCTTCCCTCTCCGTGATGCCACCGGGCATCAGCAACCGGTAACTTTCGTGATCACCAATCTGTTCTGTCCACCTCAGTTGCAATTGGCTTTACGATGTTTTGATCTGCGGAGTTTCTTTGTTAAAATTTTATGCTTTAATTCTTCTGATCACAAGAACAGATTATAAAAGAGCATATGAAATTTGCACACGCATTCAATACTGTGATAACATTCTGTAGCATACAGATGTGGATCTCATTCATCGACATCTAATGGCTTGAAATATTTTCCATCTATGAGATACGTTCCGATCGCCAGGCGGACCGCCCATACGTCTTTCGGCTTCCTCGCTATGATTCTGCAGTTCCAAGTAAGAAGAAGTAAGTTGTTTATGTCCACATCTACTTCATTCTCCTAGTAATAACCCGAGCTGAAATCAACAATTTTCTTTACATCGATTGCATAACGTAGCCAAATGAACTGCTCCGAGCTTCATTAAATTTTCTTTTCATGTTCCTGAAGAGACATTTAGGTGGATGCCTAGGAATTTGATGCTATGTTCTCTTTCCTTCTATTTTCGTCTCTTTAAATTGCACAAACTATGCTTTTTGGCTCGTTACTTTGTGCAAAAAAAAACCTTCGATCTCACTGCTATTATTTTGTGCTACTTTTACATCCGTAACGCAGAGATTGTTTACTTCTGCCACAACATTTTGCATCCTCGACGAGCTTACTTACAGGATTCAACTTTGTGACCACGGGAAACCGAAGCAGGTGAAAGACACGGATGGAAAGACTTAATTACCTGCCGACGTCGCCCTGCTTGACCAGCCCCGAGTTGATCCGAAGCGAAGACATGGCAGTGGCTGTCTTGAGCGTCGGAGGGGCCTCGACGACGACGACGGGAGAGCCGATGCTCAGATCGCTCTTCCCGCCGCTCGTCTCGTTCCCCGAGCCTCCTTGACATCGAGGGAGCGAAATCGGTGCTTTAGATGGCTGTAGGAGTCGAAGAGAGCAGGAAGGGAGCCTGGGAGACGACGACCCAGCGCCAACAAGTGTTTTCATGGTGGTGGTCGCACAGTAAACGATAAGGCGGAGGAAGAAGCGTTTGTGTGTGGTTATTATAGAAGCAGGTCATCCCTACCACACCGGTCGATTGGGGGACCAATGTCGAATTAGCCTCAACCTTATTCGGGTGTTAAGATGGTATTATTCTTTAATCGGGTTTATAGAATGAGTTTTGATGGAATGGTGAGTTTTGGATTCGGATAGGTATGTCAGCGGACGGTTGTTGAACCCGTAGTGATATTGGCCATATCGTATCCATGTAAACCAGGTTTGGATAAGCTTTTGTCGGGTTTAGAGTGGACTTACATAGAAACATAGGTACTCAGATTGTGTTCGGGTTTGGCACCAAGACGGTTAGTTAGGTTTAGGTTTGGGTTCTTAGTAGATAATTAAATGGAAATGATGTGGGGATATTTTAATATGTTCGAAGATTGATTAAAGCTCAAATGGTAGAATTTAATGATCCTCCATCAACATCATCCCAGATGGTATAAGAAAAATATGATATTATCATCTCATCGGTTTTTGTGGAGTATATGGATATTTAGTTGCCAGTCAAACTTGTGATGCACTAATATAATCGTGCATATTTTAATAATTAAGACAGCTTGAATGTATGTAAGTTTTAGCAATAAAATTACATATCTAATCGGAAAACATATGCATCTTAGAATTACAAACAGTAGCGGCAAAGGTTTCTAACCCATTCCATGAGTGTTGTAGAGAAGCATGTCACCACTCGAAGCGATAAGCATATGAAGAGTGAAGGCAAAATTATCGTGTTATTCATTCTCAAAAGAAATGGATGCCTGGTTGCCGCCGGCAATGTTAGACGCACCAGTGCTCTGTCAATGAAACACTTCGGTTGTTTGTCACTGGACATTATGGCCGCTTTCAAGAAGAGCATCTGCTGCTGTATCCAAATCATTGGGGAAGAAGACCCTACAAGAACAAGGACGGGAAACAAGAGAACCTTAGAGAAGTATCAATCTTTTCCTAAAAGGAAGTAAGAACATGATGAAAATGAAGTTAGATTTACAAAAGAATTTATTAAGTCCGATTTGTAACCGATCGACCAAACACTGATCACTAATTTGGTAGGAAAATTTTGTACTCCTTCATAGATAGAGTTTAAATTGAACCATATGAACATTATCCTTTACGGCTACCACAAAACACTCAAACAAGCATCTGACTCAACAGAGCACATGAACCCTAGACAGTAAAAAGATTGGCGTAACATGATTGATTTTACAAGAACTGGGTAAAACCTCCGAACTTTCAGATAATTAGCGTGAGATAAAAAAAAAATTAATAAAGTGATCTTTACAAGGAGTAGAAGTAATGGAAGACCTCAAAACATATTGTATTGTGTAGTTCATTATCTTTGCTCTGGTAGAAGCTTTCTTTAGATTTAAGGTCAGCTCTAGGCATTCTCAAGAATAGAAATTACCTGCACGTGTTGTGGTACAAAACTTTGCTCAGGCGCTCCAAATCACCAATGCCTTTAGAGCCAGCTACAACTTCAAGGACTTGCCTGGCAAGCAAAGAATCACTATTTTTATATAAGGTGCTCAAATAATCGAGAAGAAAGTTCATGCCAATGACATCATGTCATACTTATAGTAAGCATAGTTCTTTCAATATGATAATTAGCACCCACTGAAGAATGTACTAGCAACAATATGATGGTTCAAACAAACAACGACTTTCCTGATTTGCATAAAAAGAAACTGAAACTACAAATGTCTTGGAAGACAGATATCCATGTTCCAAAGGTCAACCAAGCAAAAATGACCAAGGTTCCACCACAATGACTTTAACTAATTGATTTTCAATTTCCTATAAAACAACTTGATCTCTGTGTCTTATTCCCAAGTATTAGGCAACTTTTTCTCTCTCCAAGAAATGTATGTTCGAGACCTCAACTCATAAGTCTCTACCAGAACATGCCTCTTAATAACCGACACAAAAATTGCAGTAAGAAGATCCAAGATAGACTCAATTTTCCGCAAGGATCATGAAATTTCTGGTGGGTAACATCAAGGACTCCAGTTAAAGTGATGAATAAAGGGATGTCTCTGGGAGTAGCATATCAGGCAAACAATTGGACACAGGTGGGACTCTCATGCCATGGTTGAACATGATCAATTATCCAGAATTAAAGTGCAAAATCTAGCAAGCTAGTATAGATCTTCTGAGACATCAAGCCATGACATCATAGGCATCTCTGTTGGAAAAATTGTAGGAACTTTTGTTCTACATGTAAAAGAAACACTAAGAAAGGGATGTCTCTGGGAGTAGCATATCAGGCAAACAATTGGACACAGGTGGGACTCTCATGCCATGATTGAACATGATCAATTATCCAGAATTAAAGTGCAAAATCTAGCAAGCTAGTATAGATCTTCTGAGACATCAAGCCATGGCATCATAGGCATCTCTGTTGGAAAAAGACAGATTATAATGTTCCACAGTTCAGAAGGGATTCAGAATAAGACATTGTCAGCACTACATGTTCTGTAACCAAGAAAGGATTTAGATGTTTTAGAAATTAGAATATGATGATTATGCTTGGTCGAAAGCTTTCCATTTGTGGGGTTGGAGATGCCATGCTCCTAAATGTTTAGAGCTGAGTAAACAAAAAGTCAAAAACCAAAATTTTAGCAGGAAAAATATCATATCAACTATAAATTGTAGATGCAACATAAGAGAGGTTTTTCTTTCCAAAAAAAGTGGCTACAATGTATTTGATCTTGAAAGTATGCCTTTATAGTTGAACTTAGCATCTTATCAGAAAAAAAAAGCATAAGAATCACTAAAAATCAGATCATTAAACTGAATTCATGGCCTTTTGAGAACCGTTAAAAAGAAATTAAATGATAGCATCGCAAAATCAAGTAAATCTCAATTACCTAACAAAACAAGGCTCATTGCGACCTTTTACTGTAGAGTCATGATCATACTTTTCTTTTTTCTTAGAGGGCCAATCTGATTTAACAAATTGCCGTCCAGCATGAGTACTCCTGATTTCACAGTATGGTGAGTCTGTCTCTATCATCATCCTCTCAACAGGAATTCTCCGTAAAACATCAAGATTGTCATGTGTCTTCAGAGAGCAGCCATTAATGCCTACGGTCAACAGCAAGAACAGATAAAGGAACTTATTGCTTATGGAAAAGAGATTATATTTGAGACTGACTTTTTACTTTAATCCAGATATGTCACAGATAAGAATACTACTTAACTACAAAATATGCAAAGATAAGTAATGAGAAAAGACACCTTTAAACAACAAAACATGAAATATAAACATATCAGATGATCATGCAATGTGTATGAATATAGAGCTACGAGGCTACTACAAGTGTAAAGTCACATCTACTGCCTTTAAAAGATCAATGAGAGAAGAAAATTTCCAAAATAGAACCACTGGGTTATTAGATGGCCTCCACAAACATGTTGATGTAACAGTGCTAAAACTCAAACCCATTGTAGTGGTAGATAGAATAGTCACCTATAAAAAGATTTTCAAATGACAAGAGCCTGTCACGATCTTCTGCACTTCCAGTGAACGAATGAGCAACCCCAGAAACGAACCTGTCAAGCAAACAGAGATAACCATGTATGGCCATCTCAATCACTAAAGTGCCTAAGATGGCAAAGTTATTAAAAGGGATCAAACAATTGAGTGATTTGTATATCCTTCTTTCACTGTATATTACAGAAAGATAAATAATTAAGCATTAAAACATGTAACTACTCAATTTAGCACGAATTGCACAGATCTTTCTTTCCATTGCCCTTTTGTTTTCCCCATTTTCTATACTCTTCTTTTTGTCTCGTTCTTTTTTGTTATTAGAATATTCTATTTTTGTGCAAATGTTTCATTCAACATTTTTTACATTAAATGTTATTATATTGTTTTTTTGATCATATGTTCCTTTGTTTAACAATGTTGAGATTGTGATTTCATGGCTATTAGCTAGTTCTATCCTCTAGTAAAAGAAGTGCATAATCTTTTACATTCAAAAAGAAGGCACAATAACTTCATTAATTGGTAAACAATTTATCGAGGACTATACCTCATTAGCTTTTTATTTTTTTTTCTAACTAGTGAAAAGAGAAGGTTCCTGCGTATATGGGGCCCAGGGAGAGAGCGTACCCCATCTTACCCTTGCAAGCAAAGAAACAACTTCCTCTATTTCAACTCTAATCACGCGGAAGGCAAAGGGTTCATATACACATTCTTGTGAGTCCTGTTTAAACTTTTATATAAGTAAAAAATTGTCTGACCTCATTTAGTCATTTACTTGAATCTAGAATGACTATGTGTAGAAAAATAAAAAGTAAAAATAAATATAAAAGATACAAACTTAAGATAATCAATTTGCAGTTGCAGCAACCTTTCCTTATTTTGAGCGAGAATGTCACAGAAGTCTCCAGCAGCAGCACGCATATGCAGAAACATAGGCAGTTTTACAGCTTCTGCCAGTTCGAATTGCTTCTCAAAGTACCTAGTTGGAAACATTTGAAACATTACTAGCATAGAAAAGTGAAGATGCAATAAGCATCTATCTTGGAAACATTGTACATCACAATAATCGAGAATGCTTGTATATGTAACTATCTGTGGTATATGTCTGTATTGCATGTGTCCTATCCACACATGGACTTTTGGCAAAATGGAGGTATAAACATGCCTGCAAACTGCAGAGAGAGAGAGAGAGAGAGAGATAAAATGATTTTAATTTAGACACCTTCGAGCATATCAATTAGTAATTAAGGGCAAAAGTGAACACATATCATAGGCTGAAATTCAACAATCTATTTCACATTGGATCATGATTGGATGCCCACTTTTGTTGTTACCAGAGACTCGATATCAAATCTACCTGAAACTAAAGCAGTCATATGCCACATTTTGATCATTTCATAGCATAAACTTCTGTGATATAGACATGGCAGCCATAACTTTGTTGTAGATGTTAAAGATCACAGAAATGTGAACTAAAATTTGCAAATGAACATATGCATGTCCTCTTCAGTGCTTGTTATATGTATTTCACAAGTAAATCTGCAAAATGGTCCACTAAATTTTCAGCATACTTCTTTTGTATTTCAGCTGGGCAAAACTGAAGCCGGTCATAGTCCAGTCCACATTCTCCAATTGCCACCACCTAGATACAGTTAAGGCTTCAGAAACAAAGAGAAAAACAAGCTTAATTTAAGATTGATGTATAACCACTAGATAATGGTGTGAGATTGATAATCCAAAAAATAGTAGCAAAAAGTTACTGCTACATATCATGTATTGTCAAGTGATGAAGTTCAGCTGAGTAATATAAGCATCTTATCCATATCAGTGGGAGAAAGAAGATGATGTTTCATATCCTCCTACTAGATATCTACAATCAGAGAAACATGAAAATATGCTTTTAAAAGGTGATAACTCAGTGCTGGTCTGCAAGGTCTTCTCCTGCCATGGAGCAATTATGTTGCCAAGTATCCTATGACTTTTCTGAATTGACCTATCTAAACATTGTAAACAAGAGGAACATATAGAGAATATACAAGGAGATCAAGCAGTCAGATTGGTATTTAACAGCATCTCATTTCATGACAATTAAATTCATAACAGAGACAGCAAAAGAAATAACAGAAATATGTCCTACCACTAACAATGTCATGTTATTTTGAGGCCTACCTTCCCTTTCTGAATTCCCTCCTGAGCTAATGACACAAGCGCCTGGAAATGTTGATCTGGATCCCCACTCTCTTCAAATTCCTGAGCAACAAAGTACCTGATCACTCAATCAAAGATCTGAAAAAATATCACCAACAGGTGGTAACTCTTCTACTGATGCAGGGAAGCAGATCGACCACCTTGCATCTAGTAGGATGAACCCCAACCGTGCAGAAGAGCCGTCCTGGACATTATGAACATTACATCAAACACCTAATGAGCAATCACATAGCTCAACTAAATAACGCCGGAATCAGAGCAGGTGACACTAAACCAACCATCGGTTTCTGCGATGGCGAGGGCTTCCTTGGATTCCTGAAGGGAACCTCCTGTAACCTATACCCAAAAGTCAATGAGGAATATATATACATACATATGAGGAGCCAAAGCAGCAGAAGCAGCAGTTACGATGATACGGTCGACGCCGGCGCTCCACGCCCGAGCAAGCACGGCGGGGATGTCGGCGGCATGGCACTGCCGGCCATTGTAGATTCCCTTGAACATGTAATCTGTAGGGCACTCACAAGGTTTAGGATGAAGGAACAAAAGGGACGATCTATAGTGCGCTGATGATGGGAGGTGAACCTGTGAAGTTGACGGCGATGTCTGTGTTGGATGTCGGTCGATCGGGACGGCAGGAACAGAAAGGAGTTAGTAGAAATCGGACGACGAAAAGGATCGATCGAGAGAGATGGAAGGGAGAGTGGCGACGAGCACTTGCCTATCATTCGGACTGCCGAAGACATGGTGATGTTCGACTTTGAGTTGAGGAGGAATCAGCAAACAATGGAAGCCGCGAGGGATGCGATGATGGGTTGGGGACTTCCTCAGCTCTTGCGGTGGTTGAGTGTATATATAATGCTCCACTCAATACAAATTTTGAGATATATATATATATATATATATATATATATATATATAATTTTGATTTTCATAATTTCTCACTTAATGCCCTAAGTTTGAAAAGAGTCTCAGATTTATGAAAAGATGATTTTGCTTTCATCATGCTTTCGGCAGCATCACCATCACCCTTGGTCGCGCCTCCACCCACACTAGTCATAGCTATATTGATGACTTCTCTTCACCTCGTGTGTGATCATCTTATTAGCAGCCCTTCCTAGCTCACCGACCCCTATCGTCATCGCTAGTTACGAGGGTGAGTCGCCCCCCATCCTTTCTTGCCCTAGCCAATGGCAAGGAGGTTATATGATCCTCGTTGGACCCTCGACCCTTGTTATCGCCACTATTTGTGGAGGTGTTGTGTAGCATTGTGTTGTGCCCCTGCTCGCACAAGGATGACTAGGGTAGCTCCATTGTTGGTCCAAAGAGGTGTGAATTATACTTTTATCATTGAGCTAGATCGATGGGGCATGGCATGATCAAGGATCAGATAGAGGGCGATGATTGACGGGTACATGATGGTCATTAAAAAAAAGATACACTACTTGAATTTTTCAAACTTAGGATGATATTTAAAAATTATAAAACTTATATACTTTTTTTAGAAATTTACATATATACATAATTTTTTTAAGATTGTTAATTATTTTACCTAGAAATGTCTTTAATATTAGGCTTTTATCAAATTATCATGGATAAAATTATAAATAGGGTATTCGATTTAATGCTTATGTATAATACCATATGTCGATTTTGTTCATGCTTTGCACAACATGTAGAGGGCTTATAGTAGGTTTTGTAGCCCTACTTTAGTTGGATTTTATGACTGTTTTAGCCTTGTAAACGTGTGAAATCATTGCCTAGAGATATAACTATCCAAAAATAAGCTATCCATGCAACCTTTTTCGTAGTTTTTTAGCCCTACAAAGTGATGCAAAGTATCAGCCAATACTACACTCAAGAGTTACCTGGGTGGTACATAGCTAGATGGGCTTTTGAAGTAGTGTTTAGGGTTGTCTCGTTGTCTTATTCTGTAGCAATGTCATGTAGGCACTTGTAAAAACTTTTGACTATAGTAGACCACCTCGGACTATTTGTCGCGCGATCAATCAGAACTTATGAGGTTTATGTTTATAATTTATGTTGTATATCAAGTGTTTATTGAAATGGTTGTTTGTAGGATCCTGAGTTAAACACTTCCACTAACTCATCTTTTCTTTTGTAAATTCTTAAGAGACCATAATAAGTTTCAAGAAGACTGGCCCTTTACATACAAACAAGCAAGGGTGTCACATGACTTAGGCAAAACTAGGTAAGTTCATCATAGATAATATCAAAATAGGACAAACACACTTGAAAACATTTAGCATGCAAATATGAGGGACCTGATATGACTACATTGAGGGTAACCAACATGTGCGACTATTTGAGGGAAGTGAGCATAGAGACATAGCAAATGAGTTGCTCAGAGGATCGGGCATCTGAGATTGACATTCAGAGGAATGACCAACTCTTAGCATAAGAAGCACCATAAGGACAAGTGAACTAGGAAGAACACATAACACACAAAGGTTAGGATGACAGAATTCAGCCGATAGCTTAAAGTTGGCAACCAAACTTAACAATACTCACGGTAAGTGGGGCTTTCGGCAGAGGATGAGATTGTACAATGAGTGATGGGTTGCTTAACAACCAAAAGAGTTATATGATGAGGGGAATTACTAACTCGAAGAATTCGATACTTATATAAGAGCTTATATGTGGATGATAAATTATCTGTGGCCATCCCAAGGCAATTGAAAGTTAGCATCAAGATGCATTGAAGCCTTCTCTTTGGCATGGGTATGAGACGTCCATAAGAGACTGTAGTGTACAATATGTTCAACATATTGCTAGGTCTTGTGGGGCATAGTAGGGGCTGTATTAGCGAAGAGACATAATATAGCAAGTGTGTTTGAGGGATGGAATAATTCACAGTTTGTTCGGCAAAACAAAGTAGTATAAGGGGATGGTAGCCTTCAAAACTTCAAGAGGGAATAGCGCAAAGAGAAAAGTTATTTCAACATAATAGATATCTAGGAGGGATAAGTCTAGAGTCTTCGGAGGAAGAATCATGTGTAACAAACTGCACATGTTGAGAAGGGATACTTCAAAACAATAGCTCCATAAAACTCAACAAACTAAGCAAGTGACGATGAGTCATCACATGATATTGCGTGAGGTGATACGTTAGTATATGCATTGAGTTTAAGTGAGGGTGCAACACTAAATGAATGCACACTTAAGGTTGATATGAATATTAGACTCAATAGAGGGTTGACCCATAGAATGGTGGATACGAGGGCCACCATCAACTCAATACAAATTGAGGAGTGAAACAACTTAGGTATAACTTGGTGAAATGTCTAAGCTGCATAAAAGAAGTTGATATAAAAAATAGAATATAGAGTAGAGGCACAAAGATTTCTTTGGACAAAGATCAAGGACATGAACTCCTACAGAGGCAAGAGCGAAGTCAAAGGGAGCTTTGAGGCGTATGTACCTTATCTCGAATAAATAATTACAGAGGGACTAAGGCAACTCAATTTACGAAGATGAAGTTGGGGTCAAAAGACCTTAGCACATGACAAGATGACAAAAAAGTGGGTACTCGTAATGAATATATTATAGCATTACCATTCGAGTTGCCATAAAGAAAACTGTGTAATTGATATTGTGTAGGGAGTAGGGGCCTAGGATCTAGATAATAACACATTATTTTCAATAAGGCCGATGGACTTTAAGAGTTACTAGGCGACGAACTATCTTAGAGCTATGCTTCATCTATGTGTGTCCCAAGAGCAGGTCGACGAAGGTAGATTATCAAATGAGTGAATACCATTGAAGATGATGAAGGCCTTACGATGCATTGGTAGAGACCACACATAAAGAGATCATAATCCAAGTTTATCCTACAAAGATAAGAATTAAATGAAGATATCATCAGGAGGTGATATAGTGTAGCAGATCATGGTGGAACAGTTCAAGATAATGTGACACATATGAAAGAAGTCGTGTGAGGGACTTGATTATGCAGAGGTATGATCGATAGCTACTAGGAGCTCCACTTCAGTAAACAAAATGATGGCGAAAATGACTATGGATTCAAGGAGTAAATATCATGGTACCACAAAGGTGAGTCTCCTATGCGTTATCAAAATTTATATTGAATGAAAGCCTTGGTTATTAGCAAATAAGAGTTGTGTAGCAAATAAGAGTTGTGTACCATTTTGAGTACAAGTACTAATGAGTCTCATAGGAGGGACTTGATCAGATACTGGAGCCCAAGGTGTTAAAAAAATAAGACGAAGTAATGAATATTGCTACCAAGGATACAAAGGAGAATAAAATATATACGAGCCCTATAATATGATGGTAGAAGCGATACATGAGACTTGTCTGTTTTTTCATCGACTAAGGGCAAGTGCTCGAAGAATGTATAAATGTTGAGGCAGGTGGTTGAAAGGGGTAAGGAAGCGACGATGAGTCTAGAAGGACATAGATACCCAAAATCAAGCAACAATTAGGATGAAGGTGGACTCAGAGGAGTACCATAGTGTTACAGAGGTGGACTTATCGATCATAAAGAAAGAAACACAGATGTAAGATAACAGATAATAAGGTCATAGACATGACAGAGCCATGGTACCTACGATGTGAGACTTCCATGGAGTAATTGATCTCTTACTCTCATGGAAAGAGAGCATATTATCATGAAAGGGGGCCGAAGAGATGGAGAATATAAAGGCAAACTCTAAGTACTAAGACAGGACTGAAGGGCGGAGGTTGTGAAACTTCGTAAGATCAATGTCGATGGGCTTTATTAAGATAGCGAAAAGTTAGGGATTTCGTGTTGATGTAGGAGTGCTCGATCAAGAAACAGAGTAGGCAGTATACAATATTTTACCTTTTTACTCAAAAGAGTAGATGACAAAAATAATGGAGAAGATGGTACACTCCGAGAGGCCACCAAAATTATTGGAGACTTACTCTAAGTCGGGGCAAAAATTTGCTCTTTTTAGATAAAACTTCTTGTATTCCAAAAGTTCGATGGCAATGAGGAGGCGAATAGTAGTAGCTAACTCAACAAAAGGAGTGTAAATACTTCGAGTACTTCAGAAGTGTGAGTAAAAAATAGATGAAAACTAGTAACTAACTCAATATATAGAGTATAACCCTCGAGGAGGAGAGTGAAGTCAAATAGCCTTTGTCTTCTTAACTCTTTAAAAAATAAGTGAAATCGAGTACCCAGTCTCTTATTTATCTAGCAAAGGAGCTATGCACATGTTTAAAGACATTTCGAAAAAAAATTAGTGGATATTAATAATTTTAAAATCCTCACCAACGATGATCATATATGCTAAGAGTAGATTATCTGCTTCATTTCTCAACAGAATACTAATTGAATGCGAAAGTGATGTGAACTTACTTGACAATGATATTTATGTATAATTATCGTGTAGAGGTAAAACTGCCTAGGAACATATCATCTAAGTAATAGTCATTTTAGAGAATTTTTTAGCTTTGTAGAGTGGTGCAAAGTGTTCGGCAAGCACATTATATAGGAGCTACCTGGGTGACACATGACTGGATGAGCCTTTAGGGTAATGTCTAAGGACGGTTCATTGTTTTGTTCCTTAATAATATCGTATGGGTACTTATTTAGATTTTTTACTATGACAGATTATCTTGGGCCCTTCACTTGCAAAGTCTATATTTGTAATTTATGTTGTCTATTATGTATTTACTAAAATGACTTTGTAATTTATGTTGTCTATTATGTATTTACTAAAATGAATTCTCGTAGGAGCTACTCGGGTATGATATATTGTCCTCATTTGATGATATGATTTATGATGTCCGTGCTTCATAAGTATGATAAATAATATACTTATATTTTTTACTTTTAAGATTAAAGTATATACTTTAGAGAATATCATTCTTAATGTTATAAGTAATGTTGATTGAGCATATATAAGCATTAATATTTATGTTAAGTATAGAGCAATAAGCCAAATTATGCTTGCAAACTTGAATATGAGGTTAGGTTATAATAATAAGCATATATATAGTGATTAGAAGTTGCTTTTGAATTTTAATCGAATCTCAAGGCTTGAATAAATTTGAACATGATTAAAATAAGGAATTTTAGTTTTAAATATCATGTATATGGAGGATAATAAGCTAATTACGTATGGATAGAGTAATAAAAAATTAAAAAAATACAAATTAAAGAGGAGTGATATACTAAATGTTAAAATATGTAAGTGATATTGAATTATGAGTTTTGATAAAAAAAATATCATCTATGCACAACCAAATTTAACTCAGTTAAGGTTTCTATAATATTAAAATTATATTAATAAAAAATAAAAAATTTAAAATGAGGTATGATGGGATTGAACTCTAAACCTCAAGATAATCTCTTAAGTACCTAAATTTTATTTCGACTTTATTCTCTTTACCAACCTAATAACAACTCTTTTATTTCTTTTTTATTCATGATCTTAGCTTATTTCAAGGAGGTCATAAAACCTTACCTCTAAGGAAGATTAAGGTAAAAAAAACTTAACTCTTTACTTACTATATCTAAGGTTTTAGTTTTAAAGATTATTATAAAAAAATCATGAAATAGCATCACATGCACAATAGAAGAACCAAATAAAATTGATTTTTCATAGTTATCACAGCATTGTGTAAAGATTGGTACGTGAAAAATCATAAAAATAAAAAAACTGTGATACGTGAGAGATTGATTACCTAGGAAGATCGTATATCCCTGAAATTCTAGATCCAAATGGAGATGATGAAGGAGGTCAAATGTCCTCCTCTCTAGCGATGTCTATATGATGAATTTTTACAGCGATACTCCTCTAATCGCAGCCAAAAACCCATAACTTGTAGAAGAAGATCATATATTTTCTTCACTGTCCTCTCACAGTAGAGAAGGGCTGGTCGATTGAGAAGATAAGGGAGGGAGGAGAATAGAAGAAGACATCCAAAGGTGCAGCGTATCACTATTGTGCCGCCCATGCCTCCTATTTATAGAGAGCCACCAAAAATCCTAAGAGATCCTGCCTCAGTGGGTATTGGATCTTCATCCAATTACTCATTCTTCTTGGATTATTGGATCTCTATTCAATAATATCAATAGGCCTCTAATTAGCCTTATGCAATGAGTCCATCAATATTGGGTCTCATTCAATGAGAATAATAGCTAATTTGATAACTTATATCAACTCCTCTATTCGTTAAAACATTCATCATATATGTGTGACCCTCTAGGCCCAACACCGAGTTGGCTATGAGTCCTGCTTATTAGAATTCCTTTTAACTTAGTAAATTGTTATATCATAACAATTCACTAAATTCATCGATTATGGACATACTAGACCATTGCGTCATAGTCCCTAGATGATATAGAGATCTAATCCATTTGACCTATATGTCCTCAGTTATTATGTATTTATAGTCCTTTATCCATCTAATATCCTAGAGACTGTATATTGGGTACGGTATTGCCAAGCCACATACGTAATCCGTCCGAGTCCCGTTCTAATCGGATTCTCCCGAATAACTCCTCTCATAATCCGAACGACCCTAGACCCTAACTAGGGATTTGCCTAAGTGATAACATACGAGATATTCTTCTCATGATAACAAGAGTGGATGATTCTTTAATGACACTCAATTACATTCGTAAAGTTGGCTACCAATCCTAACAATCGGTTGTACAATATTTAAAACTTTTTAAATATGTAAGTCTAGTGTCAAAGGAAGGAGTACTCAAATAAGATATCCTTAGTGTCTCAAGTCTAAGGATCAGACATACAACTGAGACTACAAAATCATTGTTTGATGTTATGTATCATTAACCATACAACAATCGATAAGCATATTAATCGATGAACTCATTCTTCAATAAGCATTTGTATTGTTCCCTTAGTATCCCCGCACAAATGGCTATGAGACCAATCGACTCTATCATATGGATAGGTAGTAAGTATATCGATCTGTCCGATTATCTTAATATCCCTCTTGAATAACCTATAACTAATATTATTTAGGGTATATGTTTAAAAGAGAATATGTCTCATTATCGTGATCTCATCACGATTCGATTCCCATTGTACAGATCAAAGAACATCACATTATATATCACATTACATGTAACATGTAACATAAAGTAAAAATATGTCACTATTAATATTAAGTAAAAATAATTGCTCTATCATACTTATATGACTAGCTATAGATCTCGAGCCAGCTCCTTCTGTTCGCCTAGTACTTGTGTAATCCTATAATAAAGATCGATCATCTCTATCTCTACCTACAAATGAAACGTTAAGTGGTGAATAGCCTGTTACTATTGAAGAGTTGTAGTGGAGAATAGCCTGATGCGAAAGCACTTTTATAACGCTAGAAACTATGACTTGCTTACCACCACTCTCGTACTAATTCTTTACGTGCTGCTTGCTAACACCACAAACAGGACCTAACAGTGACTTGCCAGTCTTAACCTAAGCTTGTTTTGGTAAAGAATATTTTAGAACTGACTTGACTTGACCTACGCCTTGCCTTCTTCTCGGCCTAAACTTTAAATCAAACATCCGAACTAACTCTACTTTAAGAACCGATAAGACAATCGCCTACTTCTACTTAAACTTCAGCTCCTGCTTTTGATCAAGATATTTTAACTGCTTCTCTCAACTTGAGGATTCCCTTACCGTGAAAACAAATAATTGCTTATTACTCATATAAACATGACTAAAACACATAACTTATAATAATTATTTAACGTGTCACACATTATTTAGCGTGTCCTGCATAGCTTGCAGGACACCAACAATTATAAACTGACTTTTTTTTAAAAATTATTTTGGAGTAACCTATATTTTAAATTTATTTATGATTTTTTTAATTTGATTTGAATTATTCTCTTATGCAACATCATTAAATGGTATTTGATAGTGTAGTTATGAAACGTCGATGATATTTTGATTAACTCAGTAAAAGTGATGCTTGCAAATAAAAATCAATTAAGAGAACACCATTGGAGAAAAATCTAATATTTAAGATTAGTTTAATAAAAATATTTAAGACTATTTTTATGTTTTCCATTTATATATTGCCTGCCTTCCGAACAAATGCTTAACCTGCAGAGTTGCGAGTCAGATTCATTATATGTCAATTAATATTTCGGTATTAAACAATGTGAGATTACATTTTTGATCTATCTATTTCGACCTCTCTCACACAAACTTTTTATCCACCAAAACACAAGAATGGAGGTATCATAAGGAGACGGAAACGGACATTCCACTTTCTACTTTTTGATATGAAGGCGAGTGTCTGCTGGATCCCGCTGTGGAGATGTCAACCTCTCCATCTCATGAATGAATGATGTGTTGACTCCGAGCACACTTTTGTGATTCCTTGGTAGAGTTCACCTTTGGCCTTGACAAGCTCTATACCTCTCTTTCTCTCCCTTCGTGATACGAAGATGAGTGGTTGCCGGATCCCAAAGTGGGGATGCAACGCTTACCATCGTATAAAAAATGTGATTCCTCGCTCCAAAGTCTGCTTTTATGCCTTGGCAACACAATATACCCCCATCGACTTGTCTCCTGGAATATATATATATGTATATATATATATATCACGCCTTCGCAATAAAATAATATCGTGGGTGGGCCGCAACAGCTACTTTAATTGCCGCGCTGGCTGTCCGCTCGCACCGGGCGGCCTCCCTCGCTCCACCGGCTCTTCCGGTGGCTCGTGCCCTCGGGGCTCACCTATCCGACGGTCGAGGTCGCTCCATCGGACCGCTCCCCGTCCGCCAAACAGGGAGCTCTTTATTCCTCGCCCGCTTTCTCGAAACAGAAGAGGAGGAGGCGATGATGGATGGAACCGATGCCTAACAGGAGCGAGATAGATCAGTTCAGGTAAACTAAATCATATAGAAAACGAAGCAATCATCGACTCGTCGTTAGTACCCAAAACCCTTACCTCCCCTCGGAGAGATGTTGTCAAGTGGGTCCCATTTGTGATCTTACAAATAACCAGGCACGTAGGTTTGACGGGCGGAGTTGGACAGCTGACTTAAAGAGCCGGAGATTCTTTCGCGGTGTGCCCCCCCTCCTCCGCCCCTCTCTCTCTATCTCTCTCTTTGGGGTCGCCCTTTTCTAGTTTAATACGGGATCCATTTGTCTTTTCCTTTTCTTAATTTTTATTTTTGGGTCCAAGCTTCCTTCCATCTGCTTTTCGGGAGGGCGATCGATCGGGGGAGAGGGAGGCGACGAAAGAGGGAATCCGAGGAGGGGAAAGGAGATCCTTCCGCCTTTCCTTTCCCATCATTTTCTTGGTCTCGATTCGACACGGGCGAGGGATTCGGGGTCATTTGGGGGCCGGGGGAGCCCGATGTGGTGATCTCGAAACCCTCGTCGAGCGAATCGGGCCGCGCAATAGCCGCAGAGGTGGCGGCGTGCCGGGGGAGCAGTCGCCTCGTACCGGAGCTTTAGGGAACCCTCTCTTTCTTGGTTTTGACTCCGGCCGGCGAGGGTAGCTGCCGCGATGGAGGTGGATGCCTCGATGTCGACGGATCCCGACCACGATCCGGCGGCGGAGAACCACCATGATGGCTCCGGTGAGCCCTCGTCGCCGCCGACGCCGGCGCTCGGGCAGGGTCAGCCCGTCTTGGTTGGGCCGAGGCCTGCTCCGACGTATAGGGTGGTGAATTCGATCATCGAGAAGAAGGAGGACGGGCCTGGGTGCCGATGCGGGCACACGCTCACGGCCGTCCCGGCAGTTGGGGAGGAGGGAACGCCGGGGTTCATCGGCCCGCGGCTTATACTGTTTGGTGGTGCGACGGCGTTAGAGGGCAATTCGGCAGCCCCACCATCTCCGGCAGGGAGTGCTGGAATCCGTATTCACTCTTTCTTGATTTCTTGACCTTTTTAGCATTACAAGTTTCTGGCTATATTGAATTGAATCTTTTAAGTTTTTGGTTCTAAGGGAGTCTTCATCGCAAGCAATTTCAGTCCTCTGATAGTTAGATTTACAGATTTGAAACTTTCTTGAATTTTGTGGAAGTTTTCCTATGTATTCATTAGGTTGGGGAAAGTGAGTTAATTATCATAGGTTTTCTTGTATGTTAAATGGATTTAGCGCATGGTGGGCCGTATATATACAGACTTGGAATTGCATTTTTTTTTTTTTTTGGTTTAGTGAGTTAATACACAGACTTTCATTCTTTAATTGCAGGTCTCGCAGGTGCAACTGCTGATGTTCATTGTTATGACGTGCTTTCAAACAGATGGACAAGGTAAATCTGTTGATAAACTGACAATTTAGTAATACCATGGGCTACTGATTTCATAAATTCATATTGGATGTTGCTTCATCTGTGCAAATTAACAATCTTATGAAAGCAACATCGTGTATAGTTATTTAATGAATTATCCCTTTATTCATGTCGGAGCAATCCCTTATCATTGTACTTGTGCCTGTGGCATCGATTGTTATCAGGTTGATGCCCCTCGGAGAACCACCATCACCAAGGGCTGCACATGTTGCTACTGCTGTGGGAACTATGGTGGTAATTCAGGTAGCCCTAAAGTAAATATTTTTGATAGTTATACTTTAAAATACAATATTATAGTCACATAGCTCACCTAGAAGGTTGTTCACATAAGACACAGTAGCATAAGAATTCTTTCTTTCTTTAATTTATTGGAAACCATATAAAGGCTAGCTTCTAGAACCAATTTGTATTTTGAGTTTATATTCAGGGTGGAATCGGCCCTGCTGGTTTGTCGGCTGAGGATCTTCATGTTCTGGACTTGACACAACAGAGGCCACGGTGGCATAGGTTATGATCAAATCTAAGCATTCATCTTGAGTAACATGTTCGCCTTGTAGCTGTCAAAACTGATCTATAACATTTATGATATAGAGTTGTTGTCCAAGGACCTGGCCCTGGACCGCGTTATGGTCATGTGATGGCTTTGGTTGGGCAAAGATTTCTTCTGGCTATTGGTGGTAATGATGGTAGGTTTGTGCAGATAAAATCTGACATGTTCCAGAACAGTATATGTTTTCTTGCATTCTATGTTTTCAAAGATGAGGTTTATGAGAAAAAGAGTAAATTTTGTCAGGTAAGCGACCTTTAGCTGATGTTTGGGCCCTAGACACTGCTGCCAAACCCTATGAATGGAGAAAATTGGAACCAGAAGGTGAAGGTCCACCACCATGCATGTAAGTAATTGAGACTTTGATTTGTTCAATGAGGTTGTTGTTATACTGTTACAGGGATAATGTGGTATTTGCTGCATCTTTTGGCATTGCCTCTAGTGTAGCACTCTTGTGCATCCAAAAACACATGGTGCAACATGTAAACATTGCTTCTTTGGAGTGATCCGTGCATAATTGTGAATACGTTTCCAGCCCATTATTATTTTTGCTTATCTGTCAACTACACAATTTTTTAGTGTTTCATAATGAAAAAAAAAACTGTAAGAACCATAAGGATTGATTTGTATGATAATAATTATGATCCAGTCATGGAAATCATGGGTTTTGCAAGCAGAGGATATTCTAGATGGCAAGTTGGTCTTTTATGCCCAGAAGGTGCTGGAACATGACAAATAGGATGGCAAGGTGTTTTGCCATGGTCCTCATGCTTAACAAGTTTGATGCGAGCATTTCACAAAATTTTGGCCGAGCTTACTAAACTTTGTTTTTGTAGCTTTTTGTTGGTCTCATCTGTGTTTCCCTTTGATTTTTATTTACAAAATCCTAAGAACACACAAAAAAGATACAATTCAGTCCACAAAACATGAAACATCTTTGTTCAACAGGTTGTGTCCTATTCAGAAAATATATTTGTTTATATGGTTAAATCAACATCATATACAATCCTGTACAAGTACACTGTGGCTGAAATAAACTCATTGATAGACACATTTCAAGTTCTGGTGCATGATGAATTTAGTGAGCCTTTTAGAATATGCTAAGTCCATGAAAACTAGTTGTTCGACTGGCTGATTTTGCCCCTGGAGGAGGAACCAATAGAAGTTATATTGAGGTTGACAAGTGATATGTTCTTAGTAACACCTGTTTCAGTAGTCGAATAAAAACTTTTTATTTTGATATTAACTCTATTAACAAGTCTCAATTGAAAGAATGATCATAATTGATTGAACCTAAAACCAGGTTAAGAGTCATGGCCTGTATTTCAGACAAGTTTTTTTGTCTTTTTCCCCCCCAAAAGATGTGTGACTGTTTCAGACACTTCATGTCCATTTTCATGTGGAGTTTGTGGCGTGTATCTTCCTACAAGGAATTGAATGACAATTTTTTATATTGATTGTTCTGTTTCTATTTAAGATGTTAAAATCTTTTACATTGATTTTTGTCCTCGTATTTAAGATGTTCAACCATGTGCTTTGCAATTAGAAAAAATATAATTCCTTCTCAATCATTAATGTTAAATTTTACCACTTGCTTTTGTTTAGGTATGCAACTGCAAGTGCACGCTCTGATGGTCTTCTTCTGCTATGCGGAGGGAGGGATGCTAACAGCGTGGTGAGTAAAATATTTCTTTTTTCTTAATTGTTGGTAGTTGTACTTGGATGACATGCAAGATGATCAGTAGAAGGAAATTTGTGGTTGTTTTCTTGTTGAAGTGCAAAGTCTTTAGTTGGATGGATTAGGGCCAAATAAGCTTCTTAAAGGGTGCAATGTTGCTAATTAATTTGTTTTTTTTCTTAAGTTCCAAGTATGTCTCTATTTTCCTGTTGGAGAGCCTATGTTCTAGATAGAAAGTGCCATGTGAAGCATATTGTTGTGGACTGGTGGTGTAGAGATATGTAGTTTGTTCGTCATATGGACTTTGTTTAGATGTGTTTGCTTGACTGCATCCCTTCCTAGGATAAATGACTTTTTATACTTGTAAAAGAGTCATAAGTTCTGATAATTGAGTTTTTTCTCATGTTGTACATGCATGTGCATATGCATAATTGGTGAAAATTGATTGTCATGCTATTTTGTGAGGTTGTTGTATTTGGGACAGACACCAAATACAAGCTTTTCCTGTTGTATTTAGTTTCCAAAATATTGAAACTTGGAAGATCCTTTTGGGCACACCAATAAATGTTTCTCTTCAAGAAAACAAGCATCAACTAAGGAGTTGTGGGGGAAGCAGTGGCCAAAGGTGGCTGATGCAATCTCGCCTCGAAGCATCAGCTAAGAAGTTGTGGTATCCATCACTGTTGTCAGCAGTGGCCAAAGGCGGCTGATGCAATCTCGTCCCCAAGCATCAGCTAAGAAGTTGTGGTACCATCACGGTTGTCAAAGGAACTACCACCGCGTAAAGTATATAGGTCTGGTTCATATTGCTTTCGGAAGGTAGGGTTCCAGGAGACAGCAGTTTGAGACTTGGAAAATTTGATGATAGTTCACAAGATCTGATTCAGGATCAGGACCTGATAATGGTGATGCAATGGAATTAATCGGATTGTCCTGATTCTATTTAGTTATGATTTAGATGAACTTTAGTAACAAAGCCAAACAACAGGGTCATATTTGTTAGGTTTTAGGGTTTGAGGGATATGTAGTAAAGCGGTAATTTAACTTTTCAAGTTCCAGAAGTTAAGATTACTGGTCCTGTCTTGGTAATATTCTCTTTCATCCTAAGTTTGTATGTTTTATGTTAATCCATAGGAATATTGGTTATGTAGGCATGAGAATTTTACTGTAACATTCAGATCTCAGTGAGAAATTAGCTACACTATTTTCAGCATATTAGTTTATACATTGGAATCTAGCCGATGTAAACTGAACATTAATCACATGACTCAAAAATGCATATTTTAGCATCAAGGATCATTCTAGCAGTCTGTACCAAATATATTCGACAGTATGCTTTTTAGCACCAAGGATGATTCTAGCAGTGTGTACCGAATATGTTTTACAGTATGCTCCATCCTAGGCACTAATCAGGTCAATAATCTTAACAAACCCATGATACAATAATATTATAAGCTAAAGAGCATTATAAAGTCAACAAAACTTATGAGTTACAAGTCTGCACAAATTTATCCAACATATGACAAAGGAATAAGACCTTAACAAAATTCATATATATCAATGAATGTATTAACAAAGCTTCATATGTCTAAATGTATGTATGTTGGATATGTGGCTTACTAGTCATTAGGGTCTTTCGTCACAAAAGTAAAATACATCAGTGAATCTTTTCACAGATAAGAGGGATATGGTATGATCTCGTGATCAGTTTGGACTGGTCACGCCTCATGATTGACCTGGCTTTGGTGGACCCAACATAATCTCAGTTACATTATTAGCATACTTTTTAGCTTTTTAGGTTTTCTTTTCGGGATTGGGTCCCGCTTCCCTGATTACTTGTTTTGAAACCGCAGATGATAAGCATGGTTTAAGTTTGGCTATGTACTTTATGTTAAGCATATAATCTGATGATATTCCTAAGTGATACTTGTCTTATGAAGACATGATGACCATGTAGGATCCCCATGTAATTATTTGTTTGAGATTTCATTAACTGTTACTGAGGTGAGCTGATTAGTGAACATTGTGTTGATTCTGTAGCCTTTATCAAGTGCATATGGTCTTGCAAAACACAGGGATGGGCGTTGGGAATGGGCTATGGCTCCTGGTGTCTCTCCGTCTCCAAGATACCAGCATGCAGCTGTGAGATTCTCATTACTTTTTGCAACTGTTTTTCATTCTTGTTGCTTATATTACAAAACTATATATTTATGTTCAGAAGCATTGTTGCTTTAGGTTTTTGTTAATGCAAGACTTCATGTGTCTGGAGGGGCCCTTGGTGGTGGACGGATGGTAGATGACTCTTCAAGCATTGCAGGTAAAATTGCACTCATTCAAATGGAGGCATTTGTTTGGACCGATTTCTTTAATGAATTGTTGTGATAATATTAACTCATTTAGTTAGAAGCATACTGACTGGTTTTAAATAATTCCTTTAGAGCTTTGTACTTGTTGGATATCTAAATATGATTGGAAAAAGGTGCTGTTGGTATCAATCCACTGATTTAGCATTTCTGTAGGTTGACACCAATTGTGAAATACAACTTGTATCCAGGATTCATTGTGCAACTGATGGCTTTGTTCTCTAATGATGCTGTCTGAGTGAATACTTGTGCATATTTTAGTTACTAGAGAAACAAAAATTTGAAATTGGCAGGGTTAGGAAATAGAAAATAGGTCTGGAAGATTGGTGTTATTACAAAACCAGGAACAGTTATCCAGAATGAATTATCCCTTATGTTAATGTTGGAGGCAAATTCTTCTTTCCTTCGTTAATTGAGCTGAAATTGTCAACTGGAACTGGTACATCCATAATATTCATTCAAGTTAGGCTAAAATGTCGAAGTACAAAATATGATTATTTTATCAGAGTACAGGCTGAAGCTTGACATTTGCAACATATTTATAATAGTTTTCATCTAACATGGATAATGAAATATGGCTGAACTTTTGTAGCTACAAAGATTGCATTATAAATATTTGATTAATTATATGTCAAAATGTATATGATATTAATTTTCTTACCAGGAAAGAATTTTGAAGACTAAGGGAAAGCTGAAAAGAACCACCAAAACATGTGAAATGAGATGGACTCGGCAAAGTAGTGGCAAATTCTTTGTTGTATTTTTTTCGTCTTTTTATAAATTAGATGCAATACTTCAGGACTTTGAGTCCTTGAACAAAATCTCAAGCAATATTAGTGACCATGAGAAGAAGATTTAAATTAAAGGAAGTGAAGGTCTGGACACAAAAATATTAAAACAGTGTTGTATTTTCTTTTAATAAATTAGATGCAATAATTTGGATTTATTGTGCAAGATAACAAGCAATTAAGAATTCTAAGAAGAAATTTTAATTGATAGAGGAATTATGCTAAGGTTGCTTATCAACATATTTATATAAGAGATGGAGGTGCTTTGGTGCTCTTCTATCTTATAATATGTTGGCCGCCGGTATGATACTAGTGATTCCTGCTAATATACAGACCTTGACTAGTACCAACCAAAAAAATTAATAATAACCAATCTCAGACCATATGATCCAATACTGGTCCTTTGTTGGACAGCTACTAACCTATTGATTTGTACCATATTGATCCATGTTTATAAACTTGCTTGATTATATATGGTACGATCGAGTCGGCACTAAGAGGGGCGGGGGGGTTTGAATTAGTGCAAGAGTTAAAAGACTCGGTTCAAAAAATTTCGCTTGAACTAAAACCGAAATCAAAAGCATTTTTGGTTGGAATTCGTTAAGAGCAAGTTAGAAAGCGATTTAAAACCGAATGGAGAAGCTTGAGCTTATCTTAGAACTAGTTACGAACTACTAAAATCAAGAGCAAATTGAAAGAAGACAAGAGAAGCTCACAAAATTTTATAGTGGTTCGGTCAATCTTGACCTACGTCCACTCTCGAGTCCTCCTTTGTCGAGGCCCACCGGTATCCACTAATGATCTTCTTTGAAGGGTGAAGATCAATTATCCATTGCACACTTTTCTCCTTTTTACAGGTTCGGGAGAAGAACTTTTATAATTTTTCACCTCTTCCCTTAAACTCACTTTACACTTGAAGGACACAAGGGAAGTTCTCAATTGATTTTTATAGAATTTTTTCAAAGATTTCGTTTACTTTCTTAGCACATTCTTGCTTTCTCAATTAAGAATACTTGGGGTATTTATAGACCCCAATTGGCTTCAAAAATTAGAACTCAAATTCAAACCGTCTCCGAAAAATCCGAGTACGGGTGTTCTATCGTCGACACCGGACGGTACTATCGCAAAAAGTGCATAGAGATTCTGGGTGGCGGCAGTACTACCGCCATCTAGGTGGTACCATCATCGGGAAACTCAAAACTAGTACTTTTCAACATTGTTTCGTACCCGAGTCTTACCTCATTTTGACCTCTTTCCAGGTAAACAAAATGAGCTCTATCATGAGCTTAAATTAAACTCAAAGTGGACCTGGTTGGCCTCTAATTTGAGTTAATAGGATTTCTCTAAAACTAACTCAAATTAGGACTCAAATCAAGATGCTAACTATGACACACTAAGACAAATAATTACAATCGATCTTGTTGTCCGACATGTCAATTGATCTTTTGAACTCTCGACGAACTTCTCGGCATCCCTCTGTCGAACTCTCAATGAGCTCCCGATCATCTTCCGGCGAACTCCTACCGTACTCCCGACGAGCTTCTGATCATTCTTTGGCAAAATCCCTGCGAGCTCTGGCTGCATCGTTCGAACCCTCAGTCCGATGCCTGATCTTGACTCCGGCCCAACATTAGATTGTTTTGCCTTTTTATAGTTATAGTTAATCCTGTATCACTTAGCTCCAACATATTGATTAGATCATAAACTCACCAATTAGTTTCATCATCAAAATCCAAGATTCAATAATCTTTCCCTTTTTGATGATGACAACCAATTGATGACAGAGTTAACCTTAACTCCCCCTATCTATATGCCATAATTGAAAAACTTGAATTCAAAAGAAACAGTTACCTTTGAATTCAAGGTAGCATTTTGACCATTTTGATTAATTATTGAAATTTAACAATTTAACCATTCATCACCATGATAGCATACATGATAAAATTTTCAATAACAAACATTCATCTTTTTTGTATTACATGATAAAAATTTCAAACAAAATATGCAAACCAAACATTTAGCATATGTCATCAATCATGCTATTTCTTCCCCTTTGTCATCAACAGAAAGGAGAAATGTCCAACACATATGTGAACATTTATCACAACATTTAGCATATGTCATCAATCATACCATATCTCCCCTTTTGTAAACTAAGAAGAAAAAAAAAAGAGGAATTTGTTCATCACAAAGAGAATCAAATCACAAGTATCACATCAAATTCCCTTCTCCCCCTTTGTAAAAATATAGAAGTAGACGAAGAAGGGAGGAGTTAGATTTAAAAGAATCAAAGATCAAGTAAAAAAAAAAATCAAATATCAAGAAGGAGAGAGAGAGGGGGGGGGGGGTAGATTTAAAAGCATTGCATCAAAGATTCATGAATCCAAGAATCAAAATATTTTCTCTTAAAAGGGAGGATTCGAAAAAGAGTTTATAAATCTAAGAATCAAATATTAAGAGGGATGATTCAAAAGAGAGCTCATGAATCACATATCAAGCATCACAAAAATTCATGAAACACATTTTTTCTTTTGTAAATTTCAAGAATAATGTGAAATCATTTCAAAAGCGAGCTCATTTTGCAAAAACCGAGAAATCCGAAAAAATATGATAGCAAATTATGCATTTGGAAGATTTAACATTCTTAATTCTCTTCTAATAAGTCAAATTGTTCTTCATTTAATGACTTTGTGAAAATATCAGCTAATTGATGTTTTGTATCAATAAATTCCAAAGATATATCATAATTATTGATATGATCTCTAATAAAGTGATGCCTAATGTCAATATGTTTAGTTCTTGAGTGTTGAATGAGATTTTTATTTAGACATATTACACTAGTATTATCGTATTTTATAGGAATGTTTTTCAAGTGAATTATGTAATCTTCTAGGGTGTTTTTCATCCGAACAATTTGTGCACAACATGCCCCTGGTGCTTTGTACTCAGCTCCGGCGATAGATAATACAATCGAATTTTGTTTCTTGGAAGACTAAGAAACAATTGCATCCTAAGAATTGACATGTTCTGGTTGTACTCTTTCTATCTATTCTACAACCTCCAAACTTGACATCCGCATAGGCAAGTAAATAAAAAATGTTAGATTTAAGATATCATAATGCTAAACTAGTAGTTCGTTTTAAATATCTAAATATTCGTTTAACTGTCTTAAAATGAGAATGTTTAGGACTGAATTGAAATCTTGAACACAATCCAACACTAAACATTATGTCTAGTCTAGTAGTAGTTAAATATAACAAACTACCTATCATTCCTCTAGAGGTTTTTTGATCGAAATTTTTTCCTTCATTATCTAAATCTAATTTCGAGCAAGTGCTCATGGGTGTGTTTATGGCCTTAGCATTATCCCTACCAAATCGTTTTAACAAAATACTTAGTTTGACTTATAAAAATGCTATCATTTAATTGTTGTCCTAAGAAAAAGCTGAATTTGGCCATTAAGCTCATTTCAAACTCTTGGCGCATACTCTTGGCGAAAAATTCATATAAGGATTCACTAGAAGAACAAAAATAATGTCATTCACATAATTTGAATAATAAGAAAATTATTTTTAAAATACTTAATAAATAATATGGTATCTACCTTACTCTTCAAAAAATTGTTTAAAATAAGAAAAGAACTAAATCTCTCATATCAAGCCCTAGGGGCTTGTTTTAAACCATAAAGAGCTTTAGACAATTTGAAAACATGGTTTGGAAAAAGATCATTTTCAAAACCAAGGGGTTGGTCAACCCAAATTTTTTCGGAAATGAAACTATTAAGAAAAGCACTGTTGACATCCATTTGAAATAACTTAAAATTCTTAAAAGAAGCAAAGACAATGAGCATCCTTATGGCCTCAAGTCTAGCCATATGAGCGAAGGTTTTTTCATAATTGATTTCTTCTTCTTGGTTGAAACCTTTGACCACTAATCTAGCCTTGTTTCTAACCACGATACCATTTTCATCTTGTTTGTTTCTAAAGACCGATTTAGTATCAATCACTAAATGATCACTAGGTCTAGGAACAAGTTTTCACACCTCATTTCTCTCAAATTAGTTCAACTCTTCATGCATTGCAATAACCCAAGAATCATCTTTTAGGGCTTCATCAATGCATTTTGGTTCAATTTGACATAAAGATGCGGTGTTAGCACAAAAATTCTTAAATTAGGAACGCGTTTGAACACCCTTTAATGTATCTCTTATTATAAGCTTCTAAGGATGATCATTTACATACTTTCATTCTTTGGGTAAGGATTTGGAAGTAGATTCATCCAAGTTGCTTTTAGGAAGATTTTCATTTAAATTTGAAGTGCCAAAATCAAAATCATAATCAAAATCAATTTTCTTAATTTTGAAAACCTCATTAAAAACGATATGAATAGATTCTTTAATAACTAATTCTTTTATTAAAAACACGATAACATTTTGAAGTTGATGAATAACCAAGAAAAATGACTTCATTGGATTTTGCATCTAACTTTCCTAAGGTATCTTTTTCATTTAAAATAAAGCATTTATAGCCAAAAATTTTGAAATTTGAAATATTGGATTTTTTATTATCTCACAATTTGTTAGGAGTTTTAGAGAGTAATGGTCTTACAAGAACCCTATTCATAACATAGCATGTCGTGCTAACGGCTTCGGCCCAAAAATATTTGGGTAGGCTATGTTCATTTAATATGGTTCTAGCCATTTCTTGTAAGCACCTATTTTTTCTTTCCACTACTCCATTTTGTTGTCGATTTCTAGGAGTAGAGAAATTGTGATTGTACCCATTTGACTCACAAAAAGTTTTAAATTCATGATTTTGAAACTCACCACCATGATCAGTATGTATAGACGAAATCATAAAACTTTTTTCGTTTTGAACAAATTTGCAAAATTTTGAAAAACATTTAAACGAATCACTTTTGTGTACTAAGAAATAAGTCCAAGTGTTCTACTATGATCGTCTACAATAACAAACGAGTATTTGCTACCTCTTAAGCTTGTAGTATCAATTAGTCCAAATAAATCCATATGGATCAATTGCAGTGGCCTAGAGGTGCTTATTTGATTTCTTGATTTAAAATTACTTTTTATTTGTTTTCCTATTTGGCATGCATCACAAACTGTCTTTGACAAACTTAATGCTAGTCAATCCTCTCACTAGATTTTTAGTTGAGATTTGGTTTACTAGTTTCATGCTAGCATGTTCTAGTCTTCTCTGCCAAATCCATGCATCAGCATTCAACGCCGAAAAACACATTTCATCACAAAAATTATCAATGTCAATAGTATACACATTATTACTTCTTAAGGCAATCATAGATCTATTTTTGTGTGGTATTTCAATTATACAAGCTTTAGATTCAAATTTGGTAATGTATCCTTTATCACACAATTGGCTAATGCTTAGTAGATTATGTTTTAAACCATCAACTAATAACATATCTTCAATCAAGAAGTTTGATTTATTATCTATGGTTCCTTACCCAATGATTTTTATCTTGTTGTTGTCTCCGAAGGTGACAAATCCTTCATTTAGGCTAGTGAGCTTAGGGAATGAGTTGGATCTCCGGTTATGTGCCTTGAGCATCCATTATCAAGATACCATTTTGTGCTTCTAGCTTTTGTTTGGATAGGCGATTTTGGTTTAGGTACCTATTTGACTTTGGGTCCCTTATGAAAAGCTCTACCTAATTTTATTAAAGGTATTGAGTTGTTCATGGTTCATTTAGGCACCCAAATCAATTTATGTGATTATACTTTCTAAATACGCATCTATAGGCAAAATGTCCAAGATTACCACAAAGATTATATTTTATTTCTGTGAAGAGTGTAATGTAGGTCCTCTAATGAAGATAGTTGGCTTTTGTTAAGTGTTACCCACAAAACCAATACATTCATTTCTTTGAACATAAACCCTTATTAGTAAGAATCATGTTTAGAGATTTATTGCCTATTTTAAATTTTTACAAAATTTGTTGTAGTATGACATTTTTCTTTTTAATTGCCTCTAGTGTCTCACATTTAGAGTAAAAAACATATGGTGTTGATGCTTTATGTATGGTTTCAAGTTTACTGACAAGTAATCTACGTTCCTTCTTAAGTAATTTATAAGTTTTGTTAATATTTTTAAATTCATCAAATAATTCATAAAAGGCATGTAACAACTCATCAAATGTAAAGGAGGCTTCGGAGAGCTACTTGCCTCATCATGGATGACCATGAGCGCGTAGTTAGCCACTTCTTTGTTGTGGTCTTCATCATTTGACGAGCTTGAATCATCCGATGTTGCTGTGAAGGCCTTCTTCTTTTTTGGAGTCGGTAGTTTTTTCTTCAATTGTGGGCACTCACTTTTGAAATGTCCTGGCTTTTTGCATTCATAACATATTATATTATCCTTTTATGGTTCATTTTTATTTTTATGATATTTGTTCTTTTTTATGATTTTTTTGAGTTTTTTTTGTTAGAATTGCAATATCATTGTCCTCATCAGTCGAGGTTTTACTCGAGGAGTCATATGTCGTTCTCATTGTCATGTCCTTTTTCCAAACTCATTTCATAGGTTATCAGAGACCTTATTAGTTCTTCAAGAGACAAATTATTCAAAATCTTTGGCCTCTTGCATAACAGTTACTTTTGGGTCCCAACTTTTAGGTAAAGATCTCAAAATTTTATTTATAAGGTCAAGACTAGTATAAACTTTACCAAGAGATTTTAAACTATTGATGACATCCGTAAAGCGGGTATACATGTCGCCAATAGTTTCACTTGGCCTCATTTTAAACAATTCATAGCTATAAACTGGGAGATTTATTTTTGATTCCTTTACTTGTGCTTGCATGTGTAACCTCTAATGTATGTCATTTATCATAAGCAGAATTGCAAGTAGCAACCTGATTAAATTCGTTTTTGTCTAAAACATAAAATAAAGCATTCATAACTTTGGTATTTAAAGAAAACATCTTTCTTTTATGATAATTTCAATCATTTATAGGATTGGATGACTTTTGAAATCCATTTTCGAGAATATTCAACAATTTAAAATCCATCGAAATAAAAAAATTTTGCATTCTAGTTTCCCAATAGGTGTAATCTATCTCATTAAACATAGGAGGACGTGTGATGGAATGACTCTCATTAATGCCAGAGAAAGCCATTTGAATTCGCTTGGGTGTTAATCCAATTGAGTGAGCCTTGCTCTGATGCCAACTGTTAGGATCGAATTGGCACTAAGAAGGGCTTTTGGGGGGGGGGGGGGGGGGGTGAAGAATTGGTGCAAGAGTTTAAAAACTCGATTAAAAAATTTTGATTTGAACTAAAACCAAAATCGAAACTGTTTTTAGGTTGGATACGTTAAGAGCAAATTAGAGAGCGATTTAAAACCAAACGGAGAAGCTTGAGCTTATCTTAGAACTAGTTATGAACTACTAAAATCAAGAGCAAATAGAGAAGCTCACAAAATTTTATAGTGGTTCAGTTAGTCTTGACCTATGTCCACACCCGAGTCCTCTTTCATCGAGGCCCACCGGTGTCCACTAATGATCTTCTTTGAAGGGTGAAGATCAACTACCCCTTACACACTTCTCTCCTTTTCACAGGTTCAGAAGAAGAACCTTTACAATATTTCACTTCTTCCCTTAAACTCACTTTACACTTGAAGGATACTAGAGAAGCTCTCAATTGATTTTTACAGAATTTTCCCAAAGATTTCGTTCACTTTCTTAGCACTTTCTTTCTTTCCCATGCAAGAATACTTTGGGTATTTATAGACTCAAATTGGCTTCAAAAATTAGAGCCAAAATTCAAATCTTCTCCGAAAATCCAGGTATCGGCGGTACTATCGCCGACACCGGTGGCACTACTGTCGAAAGTGCCTAGTCGTACTACAGTTGCCCAACGTTGGTACTATCATCGGGAAACTCGAAAATAGTACTTTTCAATTTTGTTTTGTACTCGAATCGTACCTCATTTTGACCCCCTTCCAGGTCAACAAAATGAGCTCTATCATGAGCTCAAATCAAACCCAAAGTGGACCCGGTTGGCCTCTAATTTGAGTTAGTAGGATTTCTCTAAAACTAACTCAAATTATGACTCAAATCAAGATGCTAACTACAACACACTAAGACAACAATTATAATCGATCTTTCGAACTCCCGGTGAACTTCGCGGCATCCCTCTGGTGAACTCCCAGCAAGCTCCTGATCATCTTTCGGCGAACTCCCGATGAGCTCTCGATCATCTTCGACAAACTCCTGGTGAGCTCCGACTGCATCGTCCGAAGCCCCGGCCTGATGCTCGATCTTGACTTCGACTCAACATCATATTGTTTTGCCTTTTCATAGTCATTGTTAATCATGCATCACTTAGCTCCAACATATTGATTAGATCATAAATAAACTCACCAATTTGTTTCATCATCAAAATCCGAGATTCAATAATAGATTATGCTTGAATCATGGGTCTATCATGTATTGTTTTTTATTTTATTATGACTGTGTGCTACATTGCTAACATGTTAAATTATCATATATTATTTTTATTTGAGATATTACTCTCATGGTGCATTATTACGGTCTCATATGATATTTATGGTCAAGATAGATATCATCAATGAGACCCTTTTTTCTATGATTGGTGTCACAGATGATTGATTGTCATTCAGTGATTATTACAAAAAAAATAAGTTACATTTTATTGGTTTATCACATTGGTAGGACCAAAATTCATCCCAAGCATGAGGACTCATTGTATGGTACTGGTATTTAGAGGGGCCTGATATGTGTCTTAGATACGATAAGTCAGTCCTTGTTGTAATCAAGTTATTGACTGGGTGTTGTTTAAAAAGTGTTTCTTAGGAGCAGCTACTTCTAAAGCAGATGTAGCTGTTAGTGACCTTAGAGATGAAATGCTTTAATTTGCTAATAATTATCTGGTATCTGGTTGAACTGGAACCAAAATCAGACTTATATATTTTAAAGTGGAATGGTCAATTCCCTTGATATGTTTGGTTTGTGATTCTGAATTTGGAATTTAAATCCATCTAGTTTATGAATAATTATATCTAAATTATTTTTTCATGAAGATATGTAGCTATAATATGCAAAAATTTAGGATTGAGAAAATTGATTCCATGATATGCAAAAATTTCACATATATTTAAATTATTGAGATCTATAAATAGAGAGATTTTTGTTACATCAAATATCTTTCTTCAATTTGGGATTGAGAATTGAAACACTATAACATTAATAGGATTTTGACACCCCTCAAAGAGAGATTGGATTCACTCAAAGAGTAGGAATCAAAGTCCAAGATTGGCAACAAACTTTAGATATCAGAATTGTCCACTTTTGTTTTGAGTCAAATGCTCAATCCCTGAAACAAAAGCCGTGTTGGTCTTGCTATTCTAGATTACTAAGATCACTGTTGTCATCGACTTTCCAAATTCTGCTGAAGATTTCCATGGAGCTTGTTTGAGTCAATGTTTTTCTTCATAGTAAGTGATATCGATATTGAAAGGATTCATTGAGCACTATTAGTAGGCTAAGATTAGATCAAGTCATGCTATGTCCTTCAGAAACTTAATTGAGGAAAACTATGTTGACCATAGAACTAAATTTGTAATTTTGAGTTTGATGATAGTATGAATATTTTAGTCTCTGTTGAATTCACAAATATTAAGTATATAATGGCATAGTCCACATGCATTTAGAAGATTTTTTGTTTTTATCAAATGTTCTCTTTAGTCCCAGTTGAATGCAAACATATGATTACATAATGCCCTAGTGCATAATAATTTCATCAATGTTCTCTTACTTCTTCCAGAATACTGTTTAGCTTCTATAATAACTTCTTTTCCTGCAGCTGAAGCATATGTTGGCTTAGTTGTTCATATCCTTTGTTTCATTCTTTGCAAACAATGTTTTCTGAAGCAAGCTGCGGGATGGAGGCCACATGGTTGCTGCGTGTAACCATTCATTCAAATAAAGAAAATTGGTTCTTGAACTGATAATGTCCATCTGTAATTTTGGTTATTAATTTCTTGTTGCATGATTACAATGTTTCTTCAAGCATTTTTCCACAAATTACATATATAACAGTTATCTTAATTTCTTAAGTTCTTCTCTGTGTTTTGTTTGGGTTAGTGTTGGATACTGCTGCTGGAGTTTGGTGTGATACAAAGTCCGTTGTCACTAGTCCCAGGACAGGTAGATATAGTGCAGATGCAGCTGGTGGTGAAGCATCTGTTGAGCTCACACGCCGTTGTAGGCATGCAGCCGCTGCAGTTGGAGATTTGATCTTTATTTATGGAGGGCTACGTGGAGGTAATAATCAAACTTATTTATCTGTTCTAAAGAGCATTGATTTTCATCATTCTTTTAAAGGGAAAAGAAACGGAGGAAAGACAAGGGGCATGAGTTATCGAAATTTCACCTCTCTAGATTATCTTTCTGTCATGAATATGTTTCTGAGTGAGGGCTTTTGACATATCTGTTTGTGCAAATTTTGGAAATAGTGTATTTGTTCATACAGATTTTACTATATAAGCTCTTTTAAATAGTAAGATTCTCCACATGTATCCCTCACATTGACAGACATCCAGAAAACTCAGGCTAACTACTACCAAATGTGGCGATCAATAGCTATTTTTAGTTAAAATTAGAGTATGTAAAAATGTACGAAGAGAGGTGGAGGAAGACCTAAATTTTTTTAATAGAAACTATAAATAAGGATTTAAGTATTCTGAATTTAACTAAATATATGACTTTTTACATATCTCAATGGTGGTAAAAGATCTATGTACCCGATCAATAGCTATTGGTGTTGTGTTTTGTAGAATATATGAAAATGTAATAGAACTATAATACACTTAATGTTCCTATGTCTTAACAATCAAGAAATAGGGTATTAATATTAGAGCTTAACAACAGTCAGCTGAAGAAGATTTACTTCAAGGTATTATACAATTTTTTGACTTTTGCAAGGATGTATTTGCTAAACTCAAATTTGGAGGGATAAATATGAAAGTCGACAACTTTGGAGGGTTATGTATGCCAATTTTTCCTTAAAAGAAAATGCCATCAAAATGAGGTCTTCTTGAAACTTGTTATGACTGCTATTTTTGTTTCTTAGCAGGCATGCATTATTCTTGGGTTTTTTTATTGGCTGACAATTTATTTACTCAGTGAGAGATTTATAGCCATTTTCATCAATATTTCAATTACATCTGTATGTTTGTTCAGGATTTGTTTTAAAAAGTGAAATATGCTCATTGTCAATATTTCATGCATCCTGAAATAATCTACACTAATTAATCTTTGTACTAGCATGTCGATATTGATTTACTCACGCTAAATTTTTGAACCTTTATAAATAGGTTTTGTTGATTTGTTTTTCATGAATATCATTGTTCTGTTATCATGCTGTATAATTACACTTTTGTTCAAAAAATTTATTATCTATAGCTGCGAAGGTAGGCATAAATACTGTGTCATATCATACACAGAATCTTATTGTCTTACGTGTTCATGGTTTGTGTAGGCCCATGCATATCAATTAGCAACAGTTTGAGCTTTAAAATATTAATTTTGAATTGCACATGTTGTCTAAATAAAACAGCTGAACAGTACAGAAAAAGTTGATGTGAGATTGTGCTGATAACTGACATGGATGTGGTACAATTCTCTTGGATCTGTGGCCTGTGACGCCTGTCATTGATTCGTTTTTATTTTTCATTATCATAGTTCTTTACAATGTATATGCACTATCATAAAATTAAGATTCTGGGAAAGAAGTCCAAGCAAAGAACAAGAAGTAATATGCTAGCATGGCCACTTAATTACAATATTTGAAAACCACCAGTCTCTTTGTAGTTTATACTCTTTGATAGAACCATAAACTGATAAATCTGTTGTTGGTCTTTGGAGCAAGAACTTCTAGAATAGGTATGTCTCAGACATAATTGTATGATTAGATGAAATTCATTCTGAAGAGTGAAATATTATACTCCACTCCTTGAAGAGAGATTAGTTTTACAAGAGAATATAATATAGCAATGGGTTTGTCTTTAGATGGATTGTGTCTGTAGCTGGATTATTATTCCTTACATAACAATAGATCATGGTTTTTTAACTAGTTTCTTGCATTCTGATCAACATATTGTGATGGATTGAAACATATCGTACCAGAAAGACACCTGCACGCACCATTGTGACATATGCCAGAGGTGTCAACCCAACATATTGATAAGCCAATTTGTGACATGCTGACCGGTTCAGTGATCATGCAGTGCCAGAAAGATATGACAAATTCCCTTCAACAGCAGTGACATTTTCCTACCATTATGTGTATCTCCCTGTGATGTGAAACAATAATCCTTTCCTAACATTGTGTTTTAACTATAATAATCTACCATTTGTTCCTTTGTTTCAAAATTTGTGGCACCTAAAGTTGAACCATTTATGAACAGTGAATTAAATAACCCCATACACTGTTCATAGTATTGAGGTTGTGCCAAAAACTTGCAACCACATTTTGGAGATATCAGCCATAATATTTGTTGTATATCACCACATCCAATCAATCACAAGCAGGAGAGAATGTCTGGTCTGAGTGGTATCATTTATTACCGTAGATTAAGATGATACTGTCAGTAAAAAACAACATAGGTCATCAGGTACTTTTTCTTTTTTTTTAAATTGCATAATTAGGGTGCCATTTTTGTTCAAAATGATTTTGACCAAGCATTACTAGAGAAGGAAAACAATCTTTGGAATGTCTTAACTCATTGTTAATGTTTTGCTCATATATGTATATCTGCTTTGTTAGCTTGGAATATGCACAACAAATGCAGTTTTTCGATGGTGATGTTTGGTCTAGATCTGTGTGAACTATAACATGTGTTTTAGTTCTTAACTAGATTGTGGTTTTGCTGCAGGTGTGCTTCTGGATGATTTACTTGCTGCTGAAGATCTGGCTGCTGCTGAAACAACAAGTGCCGCTTCTCATGCTGCAGCTGTAGCTGCTGCTCTTAATGTACAAGCAGGTAGAATGCCTGGAAGATACACATATTCTGATGAAAGATCAAGGCAGGATATTCATGAAACAGTTCCTGATGGTGAAATCATGGTGGGAACTCCTGTTGCCCCTCCAGTAAATGGGGATATGTACACTGACATAAGCACTGAAAACGCATTGCTGCAGGGATCAAGGTATTCTACTATTTGTCACTAAATATTCTTGATGTTTTTTGTTTTTTTCTGCAATTTCTTACACAAATTTCTGATGTTATCTACAAATTGCTAATTTTTTGTCATTCATGTTCTTTGTTTAGATTGCCTAGATTTTTGTAGAATATGTTGCTTATGGCTGATCTTGCTGCAGGAGACCGAGCAAAGGTGTTGAGTATTTAGTCGAAGCCTCAGCAGCAGAGGCTGAGGCAATTAGTGCTACTTTAGCTGCTGCGAAGGCACGGCAAATTAATGGTGAAGTTGAACAATTGCCTGATAGAGATCGTGGTTCAGAAGCCACACCAAGTGGGAAGCCAATCTCAAGCATGGATAAAGTGCCAGATCCTTTTGCAAATAATACACCACCACCTGGGGTTCGGCTTCACCATAGAGCGGTTAGTGTAGTACTGTCAACATGTTGGTTTTGGCCTTTTTTTTATCATACCAATCAACATATTATCTTTTGGCATTATATTCTCACATTAGCTGTCAGAAAAAAATGATGACAAATATTTCTTTGACCTTGAAATTCAACATGTGCACTATGCAGGTGGTGGTAGCTGCAGAGACAGGAGGTGCGTTGGGTGGTATGGTCAGACAACTTTCAATTGATCAGTTTGAAAATGAAGGCAGGAGGGTCAGCTATGGTACTCCTGAGAGTGCTACTGCAGCCAGGAAGTTGTTAGATAGACAAATGTCTATTAATACTGTGCCCAAAAAGGTAGACTTTATTTTTTTAAAGTAAAAACTAAAAAGAAGCTATATTTATAAGTTTCATACACTCTAGAGTTGCATCGTTGGCTTGATTCATGGGAAATATGATGCTTTTTACTTATTTCTTTTATTTTGGTTGCTTATATTTAAGATACTGACAATAGCAAATTTGAAATGATTAAAATTTTCTTCTAGCACTTATATTAGTTAAAGAAATCAACCTGCAATAGAAACTCAAGAATTGAGCATCGGAGCTAGTATATCAAATGTGTGCTTATATATGTATCTGCCTATGCATCTGGCATAGAGTGACCTCATCTTATTCCTGAATATAACACTGATCCAGGTTATAGCACATCTTTTGAAGCCACGTGGTTGGAAGCCCCCTGTACAGAGACAGTTTTTCTTAGATTGCAATGAAATTGCAGATCTTTGTGACAGCGCTGAGAGAATATTTACTGGGGAGCCAAGTGTTCTACAAATAAAAGCTCCTGTCAAGATCTTTGGTGATTTACATGGTCAGTTTGGAGATCTCATGCGGTTATTCGATGAGTATGGAGCTCCTTCAACAGCAGGGGACATAGCGTGAGTATCTTGTTTATATGCATGAATTGCGACTTGATTTGTCAAAGTGATATGTAGTAACTTAGATTCCAGTTTCTTCGAGTTAGCATAAATTGTAACTGCTTTTTGTTTTTGCTTCTGATTTTCTGTATAAACGAACTCAATACTCTACTGCAACCATGTTTAATATACTTATTGTACTTTTGGTTGCATATTCTCAGCTGTTTGCTTCCCATTGTATAATTTTCAGAACATGGACTGCAATTTCTGTCAGGATGTATTTTTTAATTGTGTTTAGGTGAATTTTGTTCTTCATGCAATGCTGATTCTCTTTTATGTCTTCAGTTATATCGATTACCTCTTCTTGGGAGACTATGTTGATCGTGGTCAGCATAGCTTAGAGACAATTTCTCTACTTCTTGCACTGAAGGTACTATAGGGATGGTCTCGTGGCTGTAGTGTTGGATTAGTCTTTCTGCAACTATGATTTAAGAAGATAATTCCTTGTAAAAGCAAATATTTATCTTTTTTATTTTGTATGGCAGGTTGAGCATCCTCATAATGTACATTTAATCCGTGGAAATCATGAGGCAGCAGATATCAATGCTTTATTTGGCTTCCGGATTGAGTGCATCGAGCGAATGGTACTTATTTGTTGTTTGTAAGTTTTCGAACTATTTCTTTCTATTCACCACTTTCATTATCTGGAAACAGGGAGAGCGAGATGGGATCTGGGCCTGGCATCGGTTTAACAGACTTTTTAATTGGCTACCTTTAGCTGCACTGATCGAAAAGAAAATTATCTGCATGCATGGTGGCATAGGTCGGTCCATAAATCATGTGGAGCAGATTGAGAACCTTCAGCGTCCAATCACAATGGAAGCAGGCTCGATAGTTCTTATGGATCTTCTATGGTCTGTGCACTACAAGTAGTTTTTTGTCCGATATACAATTTAGTTTATCAGTAACTAATGCAGTTGTTAGTTTCCTAATAATTTAGGTCTGATCCTACTGAAAATGATAGCGTTGAGGGGCTACGACCAAATGCTAGGGGTCCAGGCCTCGTCACTTTTGGGGTTAGAATGTTAGCCTTTACTTTTGTGTGCTTGTTGATGTGCATGGCGATAATTAATCTCAAGTGTTTCTGCAGCCTGATCGTGTTATGGAGTTCTGCAATAACAATGACCTCCAGTTGATAGTACGAGCACATGAGTGTGTGATGGATGGTTTTGAGCGTTTTGCTCAGGGACATTTGATTACTCTTTTCTCCGCAACCAATTATTGTGGTATGAATGTGTGTTTAACAAACATGCTTGGCTTCTGATTTTAGGTTGTTGCCCCTGATTTTTTTCTGAATGGTCTTGTGGGTACAGGGACTGCTAACAATGCAGGGGCAATTTTGGTTTTAGGAAGAGACCTTGTGGTTGTCCCAAAACTCATTCATCCTTTACCCCCTGCCATTAGTTCACCTGATGCATCGCCAGAGCATCACACGGAAGATACATGGATGCAGGTATTGCACTGTTCCTTCTACAAATCTAGTTCTCGGTGATGCTTTCACCATGTTCTTGATGTGTTTTTTTTTTCTTTCTACTGGCTCGATTTCTGATCCTTGGACTGTTTCTTTGTTACATCAGGAACTCAATGCCAACAGGCCCCCAACACCAACTAGGGGCCGACCTCAATCATCAAACGATCGAGGCTCTCTTGCCTGGATATAGCAATCATCCGAGAGATACTGCAGTCGATCATATTCTCCAGTCTGAGGCTTTACTGGGATATGTGACTGTCCCATTTCAAACACAAGGAACCATTTTTGCTAGTTTGAAGCGACATCGATCACCGCTGTAAAGGTCTATAAGAAAGAGGTCAGCACAAGAACTACCACTTTGAAGTTGCAAAGAAAATGCTGGCATTCTCTGGACGAGCGACTGATACATCATAACCCAACACGTATCATGTGGCTGGTTCACTGCACCTGGATGAAACCAGTCCGAAGCTGCCTCAGCTCCTGTGTATATGTAGCTGCCGAATAGGTGTGTGTACGTTGGTTTTCTATTCACCATTGGAATTATTGATAGGTTCTCTCTGGTATGTATGTATTCTTTGGTGCATTCAGTTTTGTTTGTGAGGGACACAAAATAGTTTTGGTAACAGCCACACGAGTTCTAAGATCCATGGGGAGTCCTGTATCATAGCTATCTCTAGTTGCTGCACTCGTATTGTATTTTTGTTGGTGGGTCTGGTAACCTGGCGAATTCAAATTTATTCAGAACCAAACATTATGGCCATCCGAGTCTAATTGTAGGAGATTTGAGCTCTACTGAGGTACGCCCCTCATCTACAGATAATTCGTCTCTATTAATATCTGCGCTAGTTTCTCATCTCCCGTGTTAATGAGAGAATGAAATGTCGTGACATTCTTGGGGCGTGCCAATTATTTTTTATCCTTTACAGTTGACATGCATGCGATGCCTGGCGTGGGAAAAGGTGGTATTATATATTGAGTCCATGTTCTGGATTTCCATGTTTTAGACTGTTCAATGTAATAATCTCGTTGGGATTATGGATCCGGATTTGATTGACCGATTTATTTTTTGGTTTTGTGGTCTCACGTATGGTTTATCATGTAAAACGTTTCATTCAGGTGGTCACCTATGATTAACAAGTGATGGGACCTGCCCAACCCACCTCCCAGGGGAAAGCTAATTTGCTTAATGTCTTCAGTGATTGGTGGGTTGGCGTCTGCGTAACCATGCCATGTCGGCAGAACTGGCAGCAGAAATCATCATCGGTTGGCAAATAATAATTGATACCTGCCATTAGGTAGAAAGATGATGCAAAAAAAAAAAAAAAAAGGTATCCGCGAAAAGCAGTGGAAGAAAGAAAGAAATCACCCAGTGGCGCTCCGACTGATCGATCCATTTTGTCCGAAAACGAAAATAAAACAAAGAACATCACAGAAATGGAAGAAGTAATAGTATGATTGAAAAAGAGGATCAGGATGATGACGAGGACGAAATGTTGGTGTCAGTTACGACGATGATGATGGCGATGCAGGTGCTCTTCTGGTGTTGGCGGGCGGCGCGCTAAGCTGTTTATTCTCATTAGATAAAATCTTATGTTGATGATTTATTTGATTAATATTTAATTAGAGATCTAAGGAGATTATTGGATAGAGATCCAATAATACAAGATTAGTGGGTTGGATGAAGATCCAATACCTATTAAGGAAGGAGCCATAGAGTTTTTTTTTATTGGAGCCATAGAGTTCTCCATCCATATCTATAATACAGGGATATATGATCTCCTTAGGTAAAATCAATCTCTCACACATCATAGTTTTTTTTATTTTTGCAGTTTTTCTCGCTACCCCAATCTTTTGCATGACGATTTGATCTGCGTAGGGCTCCCGTTGAGGTTTCCCAATAGCTGCCACCCACAACAACCTTAAACCATCTTTCTATCCTGAAACCCCCTTTACAACCTCCATAGCAGCCTCAAACTACAGCATCAACTATACCTCCGACAGCAGTCTATCTACCTTTTGGTGTTTTTGCTACACCCATATCTGATCCTTACCAAAATTGTTGCTGCCACCCACATCACCCTTAATGCACCCTTCTAGCCTTAAGATGTAGCCATCATAACCTTAACAGCACCCAAAATTACAGCCTAAAATAGTGAACTATCGTAGCCATAACCTTCCACCACCGATCTTATCTTCCGCTGCCACTAAACCATCCACCACCCTATGCCCTTGACCCATCAACAGAAAAAAGATAGATACATCTCAAATCTAGAGGCATACGCAATGACATCTCAAGATTCAATCGATGCCAAGTTGGAGGCGTTTGAATCACGGCTTGAATCACGCTTGGAGGATAAATTACGTGCTTTATTCGTAGAATTCAGAATTGGATGATCCCCGAGTCCAACAAAATTTCAGCAAGGAGAAAGTTCAGAGAGGCCTTCAGAGAAGGAGGGATAACCCTTGGAGATGATATAGCCATGCATGAGGGTGGACTTCCCTCGATGGGAAGAGGAAGATTCGACAGGATGGGTTTCACATGTAGAACGCTACTTCCATTATCACTAGACACTAAAGGCTTCCATGGTAGATACCACTGTCATCCACCTCGAAGGAGATGCAATTCAGTGGTACAATCGTGTTATGACCCCAATTGAGTTGGGTCCTAGTCGATTGAGTCGAGTCCTTTGACTGAACTGAAGTCTGATTAAGAGTCAATTGAGTCATGAATGTAATAAATTTTAATCTAATTGCCACCCTTAGTAAAGAAGTGGTTGGCTAGGGTTAGAGAGGAGTCCTTATGGGATGAGAGTTTCTAGCTGCCTCCTCCTCTTAAGAGAGGCCGAATAGGGCAAGAGGGGGAGAGTTCCACTTAGCTTGGACTCCCTCTAGGGTGTAATATAAATAAAATTAGAAGTTGGAGACCCCTATAGCCACCAACCACATCATGGTTAGGAGTTGGCTAGGGGTTAGGAGTGAGGGGAAGAGAAATCTTGGTTTAGTATGAAGTCTTAGTTTACTTGGAGTAGAAGTTAATTAGAAGTTGGAGTTTATTGGAGTCGGAGTCCTATTAGGAGTTAGGGTTTAGAAGCCCTATAAATAGCTTGTATTCTCCCATCTTTTCATCATTAATAGATCAATTATCTTTTAGTTTTTGTGCAAAAAACTAAGGAGAGAGGAACTCTTATAGAGTTCCAAGGAGGCTGATCCCCTATAGAGATCACCCCAAGCTTAGAATCCGCAAGGGTTCTAACACTCGATATCATTGCAGCGTTCTTGGTGTCTCGTTGCCCTTCCACAACCACCCATCATCCTTCCACAACCGCCTAAGCAATTTCCACAATTGCTTAGATCGTCGTCGAATTTCGCCGTCATCTCCACTACCGTAGATCATCTTTTGATCTCCCTATGAATTACGACAGGTTCTGGTTTCCTATCTTACTGCTGCTATAATTAGTTATCCTTCATAAAAAAAAAAAAAAATTTGTTCTTACGTTGTTGGATAAACTTTTTATCGCAAAGCTGATAGAACCCCAGAAGGAGCTCTATATATTTTGACCCTTGAGGGGGATCAACCCTTGGAACGTTGTAGGGGTTCCTCCCTCCTAGACTTAGCACAAGGCTGAACAAAAGTTGATAATTGCTTGATAAAAAATAGGGGGCAGCTACATCATTATATAGGGTTCTAAACCCTAGCCCATGGGGTGCTTGCCTAAGTAAAATTACCCCTTTGCCCCTTCTATAGCCGACCTGCCTAAGTAGGAACAGGTGGTGGCTAGGTTGACTCTATAGCCAACCTAAGCAGGGGGAAACCCTGGTTGACCAACCTAGTAAAAGGGGCGACGACCACTAAACCCTAAGGCCTAATCTAAACCCTAACCATACTTCTTTATAGGATAGAAGCGGCTATGTGGGGTTTTATTACAATCTCACAGGGTTTTATTGACTACTTTTAGGGAGATTATGACTCAACTCTACTGGAGTCCTATCAAGCCCGCCCTCTTAGAATCAGCTTTGTCCTCAAGGTTGAGGGTCCATAAACTCTGGGAACCGAGTCTTCAGCTCCTCATGCAACTCCCATGTTGCATATTTAGATGGTAAGTTATTCCACTTCACAAGTATTTCAATTGAAGGGCGTCGGCGGTGCATCACAATTCTTCAATCAAGTATAGCTTCATGTTAGGCTTGGATCTCACTATCAGTTGTAGTGTTCAGCAGTTGAGTCTACGATAACTCTCGTTCTCCCAATTTTCGTTTTAGCAAGGATACGTAGAAGACGGGATGGATCTTATCGTCATCTGAAAGCTTTAATTTGTATGTCATGGCCCCAATATGCTTCAAAAATCTGATATGGTCCATAGAATCATGGAAATAACTTAATCGCTACTCTGGTGTTGATTGACAGCTGCTTGTATAGTTATAAGCGAAGATAGATCCAATCTCCTACTGAAAATTCTCGTTCGCTCTAGTGAGCATTTGCTTGTTGCTTCGTGTGGGCTTGAGAGACAGTTAGGTTGTCCTTCAGCAACTACAGAAGCTTGTCCCTGTCAATTAAACTTTAGTCGACATGATCTACCTTGGCCGTACAATTACATATTTCGGTATTACAGGGAGTGGTCAGCCATACAATGCCTTATAAGGGGTACATTTGGTTGATGAATGATAAGTTATGTTATACCACCATTCGGCCGAAGGAAGCCACCTTGTTGTTAGAACCCTTGCGGATTCTAAGCTTGGGGTGATCTCTATAGGGGATCGGCCTCCTTGGAACTCTATAGGGGTTCCTCCCTCCTAGGGTGGCTGCACAAAGGCTGCTGAAAAATATTGATCTATTGATGATGAAAATTGGCTGAATATAAGGCTATTTATAGGGCTTCTAAACCCTAACTCCTAATACGACTCCTACTTCTAACAATTCAAATTCTTTCTCTAAGAAGCAACTCCTAGCCGACCCTAATTAGGTGTGGCCAACTGCTAATGACTTCTAATCCTCCTCCAACTTAACCCTAACCCTAATTAGCCCCTTTAACTATAGTAGAGTGCATGTAGCTAGGGTTTACATGTGCCCAACGCCTAACCCAATACCCTAACCTAGCCAGCCCCTTATCTATTAACAGGGGGCAGCTAGCTAGGGTTTTACATGTGTGCTCCCTTAAAAAATTTAAAATTAGGACTTTATTAGCTAGAGTTCTAACATTTGACAAAAAAAGTATGCTCTCGAAGAATCGTCAAAACAAGTCGTAAGTGGCGGAGGTGACTTTCAAGTGAAGGGATGTAAATAAGGATATCATCGAAGAAAACCAATACGAACTTATGAAGATAACTTCGGAAAATATTGTTCATGAGGCTTTGAAAGGTAGAGGGGGCATTGGTGAGACCAAAGGGCATTACCAAAAATTCATAGTGGCTATTGTGCATCTGAAATGCAGTCTTTGGTATGTATTTTTCGTGCATATGAATTTGTGAAGACTTGTGCCCCCTTTAATTTGTCAAGTAATTCATCTACCATGGGAATGGGGTACTTGTCCTTAACCATTATTCTATTGAGGGCTCAGTAGTCTATGCACATTCTCCATGTTCCATCTTTCTTGCGTACAAGGAGCATCGACAAAGAATAAGGGCTATAGCTCGGTTGAACGATCCCTGTTTCAAACATCTCCTATATAATCTTCTCTATTTTAGTCTTCTGAAGGTGAGGATAATGATATGGTCGAGTATTTGCTAGTGGCTTGCCCAGTATGATCAGAATTCGGTGGTCATGCAATCAGGTAGGAGGCAGACTACGTGATTCGGCGAAGACGTCTGAAAATTCAATAAGTATTTGGAGAAGGTTTGGGTCTTCAATTTTTGTCGGCTCCCTCATATGTTGCTGCCGGAGTTGCAACAGGAAGCCGCTATTCACTTTTCAAAAACTCTCTCTATTCGCTGTGTTGAAATCATCTCACGTCAATCTCGCATTTCATGCGTAAGATAACTTATTTCCTTGACTAAAAAAATTCATAATTAATTTTAAAATTTTTTAGGAAACATCACTTGGCGTAGTCAGCCATTTGATGTCGAGCATCACCTCATAATCATCGATTGGGAGGAGAAAGAAATCAATAACTTTTTCTTGGTCCTGTAGCATCAACTTTATGCATTGGCATCTTCGATCACACTTCAAAATTTGGTCGTTAGCTACCTTAACATCAAACCTGTTGCAATTTCAATATGAAGCGCCATCCGAGCAGCAACCATGCTATTAATGAAGTTATTGGTGCTCGCAATATCATGAGGTTCTAAAAGGTAGAGGGAGCATTGATGAGACCAAAAGGCATTACTAAAAATTTATAGTGGCTATTTGTGCGTCCGAAAGGTTGTCTTTGGTATGTCTTCTTTGGCATACAAATTTTTTAATATCTGGACCACAAATCTAACTTTGTGAAGACTTGTGCCCCCTTTAATTTATCAAGTAATTCATCTATCATAGGAATAGGGTACTTGTCCTTGACCATTATGCCATTGAGGATTCGGTAGTCTATGCACATTCTCCACATTCCATCTTTCTTGCATACAAGGAGCACCGGCGAAGAATAGGGGCTGCAACTCAGCCAAACGATTCATGATTCAAACATCTCCTATATAATCTTCTCTATTTTAGTCTTTTGAAGGTGAGGGTAACGATGTGATTGAGTATTTGCTGATGGTTTGCCTAGTAGGATCAGAATCCAGTGGTCATGCAGTCAGGTAGGAGGTAGACTACGCGGTTTGGAGAAGATATATGAAAATTTAGCAAGTATTTGGAGAAGGTTTGGGTCTTCAATTTTTGTCGACACCCTCATATGTTGTTGCTAGAGTTTCATTAGGAAGTCGCTGTTCACTTTTTGCAAAACTTTCTCCATTTGCTGCGTTGAAATCGTCGTCATGTCATTCTCGCATTTCCCATGTAGGATAACATGTTTCCTTTTGTTAAAAAAAATTCATAATTAATTTCAAAATTTTTTAGGAAACATCACCTAGAGTAGTCAGCCATTCGATGCTGAGCATCGCCTCATAATCATTGAGTGGGAGGAGGAAGAAATCAACAACTATTTATTGGTCATGCAACATCAACTTTACGTGTGGGCATCTTCGATCACACTTCAAAATTCAGTCGTCGGCTACCTTAACATCAAACCTACTGTAATCTTCAATACGAACCACCATCCAAGCAACAACCTTGCTATTCCTAAAATTATTGGTGCTCCCAGTATCAATGAGGGCGATGATTGGGTGCTGTTTGAGTAGTCCTCCCACTTTCATCATCAGCGCGTTCACGTGGCCGGCAAGAGCATACATCATGCAATCGACTGGTTGTGGTTCCTCCTTCGTGTCCTCCTCTTCATGCTCAAATTCTTCAACGGGTTTGATCATGAGGAGCCTCCATTTCTTACAACGATGTTCGCGGCTCTAGGGCTCATCGTAGTGCCAACACAAACCTTTCGTGGATTGGTCACAAAGTTCTTCTCTCGTGAATTTTTTTGGCTGAGAGGGCCAGTCAGCAGTAGGAGGGGTCCAAGGCCTAGGTGCTGCCGGTCGAGTGATGACCCTAGTCCTCTAGACGTCTTGGTTCAATCGCTCCTCTTAGAGTTACGTGAAGGACATAACCGCCATTAGTAGGTACAATTGTTGCGCCTTGACTTCTCCCCGAATCTCCGATTTCAATCCTTTGATAAAAGTTTCTAGCAATTATTTTTCAGACCAATCTCTTATTTTGTTAGATAATCTTTCAAACCCGGTGTGGTATTCTTGAATGGTGAAAATTTGAAGGATTTTTGCAAGTTGGTCACCGATGTTCTCATACTTGGTTGGTTGAAGTAGATTAGTAGTCCGCTTTTAAACTACCTCTATGTAGGGACTCTATGGGTGTATTCGAACCAATCATATCATTGGATCACATCTCCTTTAAGGTATATAGCAATAATGTCCACCATGGATGCATCTGCGGTCTGGTGGTAACGAAAATAACGTTCCACGCATGAAATCTACCCAGTCGGGTCTCCTTCTTCCCATCTAGGGAAATCCACCCTCATGCATGGGTACGGAGGATCCATCATATGTTATCCTTTCTCTTGGGAGTTCTCTCTGTAATATGAACTTTTGCCTTGTTGAGATCTTCTTGGGCTCGGTAGTCGACCTAAATTGAATTCAATGAGAAGAGCGCGTAGTTTGTTCTCCATATGCGTCTCAAAGGCCTCCAACTTAGCATCGATTAGTTCTTCTGATGCATGGCATACATCTCAATATCAGTAATGTTAAGGTTCTTCTTTTGCAGCTGGGTTAAGGGCATGTATTGGTTGGAAGGTTTGGTGGCCGAAAGGGTTGGTGGACCGAAGGTTGAAGGCTATGGTTTGGACTTAGTAGGCTGATTGATGTTTGAGGTGTGATTTATGCTACTGTTTGGAGGTGTTATGGAGGTTGCAATGGGACTATGATAGCAGTGGTTTAAGGCTAGAGACATGGTTTTGAGTTGCAATTGATGACAACAACAAGTTTGATAAGGATCGGCTGGGTATGCAGTGAATAGATGATGAAATATGGTGGTAGAATTTTTCATCGAAGAGACAGCAGTTTCTCGATGAAAGTTCCAGTAGTCAACCGATGCTTTATGGAGAGAATTGACAGCAAGAAATATGTGTTGATGACAGCAATGTTGATGAAAATATAAATAGCAATTTGGCAATAATGCAGCAAGAAACACCGATAAATGTTTTGGCAGCAAAATTCTCATCGAAAAAGTAACAATTTTACGATAAAAAGTTGCAACAATATATGGATGTTTTAGAGATAATTTCAATGAGGAACTGATGTAGATGAAAGCCAAGTCAATGTAAAATATGTAGAAGAAAGTTGGCAACAAGATCAGTAATTGGAAGCAAGTATGTGATTGAAAACTTTATAGCATAACTTTCATTCAAAAATATAGTAACTTTACGACAATAAGTATTTTGCAGCAAGGAAATATTTGCAAAAAGGAATAGACAAACTATTTTTGGATTTTTTTGATAAAAATTGCAGCAACAGCAAGGTTCTCATGATAGAAGCAATATCAAATCCTGTTACAATTGGAGTAGCGGCAGCAGATAATGGATCTACGACAAAGGGTGATGACGGTGGAGTTGGCGATGGAGATAGCAATTGTGGGAATTGCTTGGATGATGGTGGGCGCTGGAAGGGCAGAGAGGCACTAAGATCGCTGCTCTAATACCAAATAATAGAACTCTTCATAATTCTATCGCTGGATTGATTACTGAAGGGGATCGACCTCCTTGGAACTATGTAGGGGTTCCTCCCTCATTGGTAGTCAGCCACAAAGGCTGAAGAAAAGAGATCTATTGCTTGATGAAAAGTGTGGTGGTTATATGCTTCATATAGGACTCCAAAACCCTAACCTTAGAGATACTCCTACCTCAAGTAAAATTTTCTTTCACTCCCTAACCCTAGCCGACTTGCCCAATAAGGGGGCGACGACTAGGAGGCTCCAACTCTTCCAAGGCTTCTCTCTCAAACCCTAGCTGACCTGCCCAATAAGGTGGGTGATGACTAGGAGGCTCCAATGCCTCCAAGACTCCTTCCCCAAACCCTAGCCAACCTGTTTAATAAGATGGGAGGCAGCTCAAAAGGGTTTATATCTTCAATCTCCTTCAGCTTCACCTCTTGAAGTTTATGAATTTGAATTGAGAAGCTACTAGACTCTTTTTGTGGTACCTTCTCCAAGCACTCTATTGCAACCGTAGTCACTTTGCTCCCTCTTTTACTGCGTAGGATCACCTGTTTCCCTTTATAGTTAGCTTTGATTTTAGGAAACATCACCTATCATGGATAACCATTCAATGCCGAGCACCACTTCATAATCATCGAGAGGGAGGAGGAAAAAATTAGTAATGATCTGTTGGCCCTGTAGAAATAATTTCACCCACGAGCACTTTTGGTTGCACTATAGGATTCGGCCATCAGCTACCTCGACGTCAAATCTACAGTAATCTTCATTTTGGAACATCAATCGAGCAACAATCTTGTTGTTCATAAAGTTATTGTTGTTCTAGGACTCGATGAGGATGGTGACGAACTGTTGCTTAAAGAATCCCTTTCATTCTTTGCGGGTTTGCATAGTCAGCTAGAGCATGAGTTGTGCAATCAGCCAGCTGCGGGTCCTCCTTCACATTCTCCTCATGCTCGAGGTCCTCATCTTCATGTTTAGATTCTTCAATGGGTTCGATCATAAGAAGTCTCCCCTTTTTGCAATGGTGATCATGGCTCCACATCTTGTCGCAATGCCAGCATAAGCCCTTCGTGGATCTGTCGCGAGTTCTTCTCTCGATAACTTCTTTAGCTAAGGTGGTCGATTGGTTGTAGATGGGGCCGAGGGCCTCTATACTGTTGGTCATGTGATTAATTTGGTCCTCTAATGTTCCTGATTCAGTTGTTCTTCCTGTAGGCGCGCGAAAGAGATAGTCGCCACTATAGGATTCTAAGCTTAGGTTGACCTCTATAGGCGATCGGCCCTCCTTGAAACTCTATAGAGGTTCCTCCCTCCTTGGTAGTTGGCCACAATGGCTGAAAAAGATTGATCTATTCATGATGAAAAGGTTATGGCTACAAGTGTTTATATATTATCTCAAAATCCTAACTCCTAATGGGACTCCTATTTCTAATAGACTTCATCTCCTAGTCGACTTCTATCAAAGGTGTAGCTGGTGGCTATAGAAGACTCCTACTCAAATTAAACTCCTAATCAACCCTAGAGAGAGTCTAAACTAAATAGAAATCTCCCTCTAACCTTAGTCGGCCACTCTAATAGGTGGGGACGACGGCTATGAGACCCTCACTCCATGAGGACTCCTCCCTAACCTTAGCTGATCTCTTCAAACAAGGTGGGTGGCAACTTATTTATGGTTTATTACATGCCTTGGGGTTTTCTTGACATCATGACTCACTGAACCTAGGACCCAACCCAACTAGGGTCCTAACAGCTTTGGATCTATTAAATCGATTTCACATAGATAGTGCTGAAGTCATTAATACACCAATGAGCATGTCTACAAAATTAGATTTGAATAATGAAGGAGAATGCTTTGATCAAACTTTGTAGAATGCAGAATAGATAGAAAACGTACCTCAAGAACATATCAATTCCTAGGTCATGCACTTGTTTCTTGGTTTTACAAGAAGCAAATCTCTATCATATGTAGCGGTAAATGCATGCTATGCATAAGTAATCTGAATGAAAGGTACTTTGGAAGATTATGGATTTAAAAAATATTCCTGTAAAATGTGATAATATAAGCGTAATTTGTTTAACAAAGAACCCTATTCAACACTTTATGAATAAACATAATGATACTAGACATCATTTTATTAACATAAAATATCAATTGGTAGATTTTTTTATAAAGCCATTGAACGTGGAATAATTCTATTTTATTATAAAAGAATTAAGCATGTTGAATCTTTTAAAGACATGAATCATGATTTTTTTTTTCTTTATTGGATCATTATTTCAAATATATGAATGATGTGATATTTATGTCATATGACTCTCTTTTATTAATATTCTTCATTAGCACATCAATATAAATGAAAGAAAGTAGCATCATGATAAAATCAAATCCATCTCTTTTTTGATAATAACAAAGGAGGAGAGAAAAGAAGTGGCTTACTCTTTTTTTTTTATGACAAAGAGGGAGAATTAATGGTAACTTTTTGATAATGTAGAACTCATGTGCATGTTTTGTATTTGATAATGATCTTTGTTTTAGATGTGTAACTATTTTAAACTATTGTTATGATGCATATGATTCTTAATCACTATTGAATGTTATTATAATTTATTATTTTGACTTGAATTAAAAGAGTTGAAAGCTTATCATGTTTATTTAAAATTCAAGTTCATTATAGTATATAGACGGGGGACTTTAGTTAAAACTTCGTCATGATTGTCATAATAAAAAAGGGAAAGATTGTTGAATCCTAGATTTTGATAATGAAATTAATTGATGAATTTATGAACTAATATGTTTTTAAGATAAGTAATGTAGGAATAACTTTGGTCTTGGACTTGGACCATCGAAGGAAAAATTATCAAAATAAGATGTTAGACCGAAAAACATCATGTTAAATATTGAACATTGGGCTAAAGGATTGGACGACACACGGACTTCGTGCCATGAGTTTGGGCATTGGGTCGGAAGATGACCTAGAGGTTCGAATGAAGTGTCGGATGATCAGAGGGCATACTAGAATGTTGGACAACATGTTAAAAGTTTTGTGATTATAGTTAAGGTGATTAGGCTTTAATCATGATTGTTTAGATTCAAATTAAGCTGGTATTAAGTCATAAATATGCCAACTTGATTTAGGGCCTATTGGGCTTGATGAAAGGCCAAATCAGCAATCTGAATTTGATCTAAGCAATGATACTACAAGGACCAGGCGATGGTACTGCCCAGACTACTGAAAAGTATTGTTTGTGTTTTTTTGAGCTTTCCTATGGTGATACCGCCACCTGTTAGCGGTGGTACCACCAGGCGATGTTGGTAGTGCCTAGACCAGCAGTAGTATCATCAAAGCCTAGATTTTTTAGTTCTGTTCAGTCATAGTACTATCCAATATCGATGGTGGTATCGCCCGTACCTCTAAAAATCGATGATTTGAAATTTTGGCTTCAATTATAAACCCATTGGGAATCTATAAATACCCCACTCATTGTTGTTTGATAAAACATGAATAATTATGAAAAAACAAAAGGTGAAAAGAGATAGAATCCTTAAGCTAAATTTGTTGTAAACTCTCAGTCTCTTCCTACTTGAGTTTAATGGTTATTCTAAAGAGGTGTGATGTCTTATGAGAAAAAATTTATAAAGGTTCTCTCCTGAGCCTAGTAAAAGGAGAAGTGTTGTAATAGTAGTAGATCTTTATTTATTAGAAAGAAGATAAGTAGTGAAAGCCAGTGACCTCGAAAGAAGAGGAATCAGGAGTGGACATAAGTTGGGACGATTGAACCACTATAAATCAATTTACATTTTCTTCTTATTTTTCTTTACTATTTGCTTAATGATTTACTTTACTCACTATTCATACTTACACTTTCAAATTAAACACATTTCGGTTCATATTCTCGTTAAACTTTTTCAAATCGAATCATTTTGTGAAAGCAGTGCCAAATATGTAAATATGTGACATAATTGAGAGATTATATTTTTTTAATCTTATCAATTAATGAATAATCATGTATCTTCTCTCATATTCTTTGCCCCTGAATCATAGTGATTCTACCAAAGGAGATGATGAATCTAATTCTCCTTATAGATCGATATCACTATAGATCTCAGATCCGACGTTTGTATGCTTACAAATCACATAAAGATTTTCTGAATAGCATCCAAAAATACATATGATAAATTTAAATTTTATTATTATTTAATTTTAAATATTAATATAAATTTTTTAAATAAAATAATAACATATTATAATTCTTATGCTTAAGGTCACTAGTTATTAACGCAGGACACTCGAATGATTACTCTTGAATGAGGCAGTGATGCAATCTCATTGTCGAGACAGATAATTTGAGAGCTTAATTCACATCATCACTGATTATTTTATTCAGATAAGGTGTGGAAACATGTTTTGTCTTCACTACACACGACTGTAATCGGATATCTCAACATACATACATACACAGACACATAGGCCCAATACTTGAATATTCCCACGAATAAACCATGGACATGGCACATACGCAGAAATATAAGGGTAAGAAGGTAGAAACTGCATCATACTGAGCTTGACCCGTTCTGGCCATCCATGTTCTTATCGTTTCAGTTGGGCAGGAGGAGGGGCTCTATAATACGCAGGAAAAGTAGCAGGGAAGAACGTTTGCCTAACCCCTTCTGCTTTCATGAGGGGGAGAATGATACCTGCAGCAGCCTGAAATAAAAGAAAGGAAGCAGCACAAGATAGAGTCGTCAACTTCTCATAAGAACATTTAAGCAGCTAAACTAAACTAGAAACTTTCATTACTCACAGAAATCAGTCTCGCACTACTACGTAATCGCCGGACTGATGGAATTGGCAACAGTAGATGACCAACTCCATAAGTAACAACAACAAGGAAGTGGATGACCAGATGCAGTGGGCTGGCAGTAAGACCACCGATGAAAGCAGTAGAGTCACTCGAAAACCCACCTCCAAGGCTCATCAGACAGTCAAAATAGGCTTGTCCAATTTCCTTCCTAGCTTCATCAGGTGATGCGCCGAATAATTTGTAAAAGGCATCTGCCAGCATGTTCATTGTAGAAGCAACCGGCTGCAAAGGAAGGAAAAAGGAATACATGTATGATGCACACACAACATGGAGAGTCTGCAACATAGCATCAAACACAAGGACAACACTTTGTCTTACTTTCCGCAAAATGTAGAATGATTCCAAGTATTTGCAGACAGCAGCAGCATCATGGAGATCATGGAGAGGTCTAAGAAGATTCCGTAGCACGATTACATCAGATAAGCCCACTGTCATTCCTCCACCACTTATGGGATGGCGCATATTGAATGCATCACCCATCAAGAGGACTCCAGGTGTACGATGAGCATCAGCTGGCATGCTTTTGCATGGCATAGTTCTGATGTTTCCTTTATCAATGGCCGCAACAAAAGCATCAAGCAGCTCAGTTGGAACCTGGATTAACCAGAATGCTAGAATTCACAACAATAATTGCACAGGAAGTTCCTTAATGTGACAAGGCATCATCTTAATTTGCAATGCTCACTCAAAAGTACCTGAGGTGCCACAATGGTCTTCAAATAATTTTCCATTTCACCATTCACAATAGAAGGAACCTTCTGCCCAGGGACATCAACAAAACAGCGAATCTCCGTGCTACTTATTGAGTAGAACAATACTATTGAAGGATCCGCTAAGATAAAATGTGCATGGTTTGGAAGTGGAAGTTGACAGTCCTCCAGAAGCAAACCAACAAAATAAGAAGGTACATCCACCTGTAAGATTGACATTTATCAGTGCTACAACCACAGGTCACATATACAAATTCTTGTCAAAATACAAGTGAATGTCAAAAAGAGATACTTCTGGTGAATTTTTTGGCAAATTGTAACAATGAATAAATGCAGTTGTTAGAAGAGAAATGAAAAAGAAAAGAAACTTCAAGCTCTCTATTTATTTTTACCTCAGAGGAACAGAGCGTGCGCCTCAGATTCGAAAAGCAGCCATCACATACAATTGTAAGAGGTGCAAAAGCTTTCGATTCTTTACCAGATTTAGTCTTGTAAACTACCCCCTTAACTATTCCATCTTCTTTAATCAAGGATGTTACAGTTCCCTGCTTCAACTGAACACTGGAAAGGAAGGGGCTGAACTTCAATTTCTTTTAAAGATATATAGAAGCAAAAAGACTCGAAATGTGATGATCTGCATCCTGATGATGCTTCATTGTACCAGTATTAAGAGTCACAGGAAAAATGTTTGCCTAATCTGACGGTACTTCAGTGTACCAGTATCGTCGCACCTAATCTGATCCATCTAATCAGCTCATTCTCGATAGCTGAATAGTATAGTACAGGAAAAGTGTTTGACGATATTGAAGATTATTACTTTACTACTTTTCCTTTCCAATAATTGACCTTCCATGTTCAGTTATTTAACTGATCCTCCCCCGACCCCGCACTGGGTGGACCCTCATGCACTGGATACATCTGTTATTTTCATTTCAATTATTCAATTAGTAACTGAAAATTAACCATGATCCAGGGTGGACCCTCATGCCTTACCCAAAATTTCATATGGATTGATCGCTAACAAAAGCCTCTATGAATATCTTAGCTAACAATGTTCAAGGATCAAATCCTATCATCACCACTTACCCTTTGCACAATATATATATATATATATATATATATATATATATATATATATATATATATATATATGTTTTACAGGTTCAAGGTTTCACAAAGTAGTCAATCAATGTTGAACTGTTGAATTTCATAATAAACCACATGCAGCCTCTTCTACGAGTAGGACTAAGTATTCAATAAATACCATACTGCTGAACGTTATGACATCAGGTTCATAAATGAAAATATATCTAAAGGAAAGTCTTTGACATCAACCAAAATCTTAGACTTGTAGAATTCTGTCTAAGGCTAAAAAATTTGGTGAAAAAAAAGGATAAGATGACAGCTAACCAATAGAAAATTGCTTCATATATCTCATATAAGGTATAACATCATTCAGCCAAACATTATAACTATGTTTCAGATGATTGGAATAAAAAAGAGTATCACAACGATTGTAGAAAGTTTCAGAATAGACGATAGATAACCTGGACAAGGACGCTGCTTTCTCTCGCAATCTTTGGATGAAACACCCATGATGGAAGCCCCTGGCAGCAACATCTGCGTGGTACTTCTCCAGAGATATTGAGAGTGTAGCGCTTCTCTCATCTTTGTAAAGAACATAGCCAAGGATCCGCTGAGCATCAATCTCGTCGACGCAATCTACAGCGCACAAAATTAATCGAGGAGTATGAAATCGCAAGCATGATGGCCAAATTGCAGCTAATCATTCAAATTTACTCTCCAACTGGTCAGCCTACTGCCTTACCCTCGAGCCCTAGCTCAAATAAGTTTAGGCAACCTCCAGGTTGCAAGATTTCACCAACAATTCTGTCGGGCTCAACCAAATCTCTCTCGATGACATGCACACGTCTCCCATCCTGCACAATCAGACTCATGAAGCCGCTCTATACGTTACGATTCTATTTTGCGTTTCCCTTATCAAGCTATAAAGACACGGATAGCTACGTGGGAGGTGATGTTGGCATCGACTAAAAATCCTAGTTTTGGCTGCGCCGCTAACTATTTGGAAGCGTAATGGCGATACAAGAAGAAGGAGACATCACCTTCCCGAGGGCATAAGCAAGAGCGGAGCCGGTGACCCCGGCGCCGACGACGATAACATCGGCTCCACCAAACCCGGCGGCCACCGCGACGGAACCGCGCTTTCCAGCGGCCTTCCGGCCCTTCCCCCAACGTCCATGGATCCCGACGAGGAGGAGAAACGCTAGGATCGAAGCAGTGATGACTCCCAGTGGGTAGATTCCCTCCATCTCCTTCTCCCTCCCACTCTGTGTCTCGCTTCCCTACTCTCGTCGCCCGAACCACACATACAAATTAGGTATATCGTTCGCCGCTCTCTACCCACTGCCGAAGTCGGCATGCCATTTTTTGGCCGCTCGGATATGTAACGCTTGATTTGTTTTAGCCATAAATCGGTATGAGAACGTTATATCGATCATTAAAACGTTACCCATCACACTTTGGAGATAATGTCGTCTCCAATACCGCCACGTCGCCTCCCGTCTCAGACCTCAGCCGCGCCCATTCGTGTCCACGTATCATTTCTCGTCGCCTCGTGTACGAGAAGACAGGACGGTGGAGGTGATATGAGCCTGCCGTTTCTTTGAGTTGTCAAAATCGTAGAGAGTACAATCACGGCATCGGTTCACGTGGAGACGTTAGAGAGTGGAATCCCAACTGTTTAAGGGAGGAACAATAGACTTGGATAGAGACAATTTTGGATGATTGAAAAATGAGAAGAGCATATGACAAGGATGCAATGGAATCAGGAGAACGAAGAACAACATTTTGGAGGGCAAAAATTTCCTTCCTACGGAAAAAATTGTTGACATCCTGTTCTCTATAGATTAGCACACAGATCCGATGGACACTCTCACCTCCAATTACATCCGGACACATCACTAGCAAGAATTTTGGATTTAAAGGAGAAGAACTTGTGATAGAATTCTATCGATTGATAGAATCACTCAAGGGGTCGTTTTTCTTGGAATATCATATGGATTTTTTCATCCTAGTTAATATCTTAAAGGTTGAATAAAAAAGATTTATATTGCTCGTTGAAAAGTTATGATGGCTATATATTTTATATAGGACTCCAAAATCGTAACCTACTGAGAACTCCTCAATCAATACTAAATTAGGAGATCCTCTCCTAGTCGACTCCTCGTTCAAGGGGGATGATGGTTAGATTAGGGGATATTACATGACTTCTTAATCATGAGAGATGATGGCTAAATTAGGAGGATATGACTCATCAATCATGAGGGATGATGGCTAAACTGAGGGATATTATATGACTCAGGGTCTTATTGACTCCCTAACTTATTGGGCTTAGGACCCATCCAAGCTAGGATCCTAACAAACCCACCATCTTCAAATCAGCCTTGTCCTCAAGGCTGAGACTCCATGTCTCTGGATCCTAATTTGCAACTCCTCATGAGGCTCCCTTGTGGCCCTGTAGTAGGCGTATCCTGCTCCTATGATCAAACATCAGTAGTAGTGACTGGATAGTGATGTGTCACGATCATGTGATCCTACGCGATCATTAGCTGAACTTGAGCCTCCTCACTAGCTTGGGTGTCGGTTGGATGGATCTTGGCTGAGTTGTTCTTTTTAAACTTTCATTTAAGGTGAGATACCTAAAAGATCAGTTGTATTTTTTATTTAGTGCACAGATCTGATCTTCGGGTTATGTCCCCAATGTGATCCCAATTTTACAAGGTCCAAAGTAGTAGGGGGACCACTTGCTTGAGGCTCGAATTTCCTACTGGTGAGGCTAGAGATAAAGCGAAACTTGATCTTCAATAACAAACTTTCTTCTGCTCCGACGTATGTTGGGGGGATGTTTCTTTCTTGCATGGGTTACCACATGATTGTTCTTTAATAATAGTCTGGCCTTTTTTTTGGAATGAGGCATGCCCTTTGATAAGGTCCCTAGTGGCGCGAGCCCGATCTAAGTCTAAGGTGGGTAAGAGCTGTGATTTTCTCAAGCCCATTTTCACTTCTCCTTTCTGCTTGCCCTATATCATGCCAAACTATAGTAGTAATTAATATCCCCTTATATATTAGCAGCCTCATCTAAAGTGTAGGGTGAGCCTCGATGTGAATTATGGGTCGGCCAACTTGTTAAAGAGGGTGGTGCCAGTCTCAACTCTTGTTATATCTACTTTAATTTAGAACACATCACCACGATCTAGTAATGCCAGGACCGATATAGATGGTATCGCGACTATGAGGGCCATATAAATGGTGGACGTGTGGATGGCTTCCTCTTGTTCCTTCAGAATTTTGACCTCCATCCAGTCACAGATTCTATGTTGGTATTATCGCTGGAGGGACTCAATCTTCTTACGGTCGTTGGGAGTGAGACAGAAGTCGTTAATAGGGAAGACTTCGAGCAGCGTGGTCTGCTCTTGGGAGAGGTAGTGGAAGTAGCCCAAGATCTGGGACCGTTGCATTAGAAGTCATAGTTGGTTTAGTTGGATGTTCGCATAACTAGATGAAGCATGAAAGGTGTAGATAGTCAGTTGTGATTTTTCCTCCGTATCCTTCTCCTTGGACTTGAGAGCTACATCTTCGAGTTTGGGTTCTTCAGTGAGCTCAATCATCAGAGATCTCTCCTTTTTACAATGGTGGTCTCGACTCTATAGTTTCTCGCAATGCCAATATAGACCCTTTGTCAATCTGTTATGAAACTCTTCTCTTGTTAATTTCTTCGACTAAGGGGGACGATTGGAAGTCGATGGTGTTGGAGGTTTATATTATGTTGGTTGTGATGTGGTTCAAATGCTTTGAGCATCTTGATTGGCCCCCCTTCTTAAAGTCATGAGAAGGAGATTGCTGTTGTCAAGGTGTAGGACTGTCACGCCTTAACTTCTCCTTTTATCTTCGGCTTTAGTCATTTGATAAAGATCCCTAGCAATTATTTCTCAGACCATTCATGGGATTGTTTAGATAATCTTTTGACCTAATATGGTATTCTTGAACCATCGAGGTCTGTCGGATCTTCATGAATTGACCGTTGATGTTCTTGTACTCGAACAATCCAAAGCGGATTAGCAGCCCACTTTTGAATTGCCTCCATGTTGGGACTCTGTGGGTGTACCTATACCAATTATACTATTGAGCAACTTCTCTTCCTAAGTGGATTGCAGTAATGTCAATCATAGAAGCCTCTGAGGTCCTGTGATAATGGAAATATCGCTCCGCACGTGAAATCCATTCCATCGGGTCTCCGCCTTCCCATCGAGGGAAGTCCACCCTTATGCATGGAAATGATGAGTTCGTCGCTTGTATCTCTTTCTCTGGTGGGTTCTCTTTGCGATCTAAACTCTCGCGCTACTGTGATCTCGTTGGGCTCGGTGATCGGCCCAATCTGAATTCTGCGAAGAGAGTACGTAGTTTGTCTTCCATACGCATCTCGAAGACCTCCAACTTAGCACCGATCAGATCTATCGATGCCATGATGTAGGGATCACCACTCTGTCGAAAAGACTGATTGGAGATGGTGGCTACAATCTTAAGGTTGACCGCAGTAGTGGCAGTAAGAGGGTAAGAAAGGGCGGCTGTAATCTTGTGATTGATGGCAGCAACGACAATATGGTAATGAGAGGGGGTGGCTGCGATGATGCTGCAAAATCATCGAGGCTGTAGTGATGCTACAAGATTGTCGAGGCTGTGATGGACAGAAAGGAACGATGTTGCAGGTTCCTAGAGTTGTTGTATTGTTGGAGGATAGCAGTCGAGGGAATCTGGATCGGGTCTCGTTGAACGATGGAGGAGGTGGAAGAAGGGTGGGCATTGGTGATGCGGCTTGGTAGCAGGAAGTAGCAGCGACAGTGGAGGAAGAAGATGGTAGTAGCAACACTGGATATGGCTACGGTGCGACTACATGGGCTGCAGGCGGAGATGGTGGTTGTTTGTAGCGATGGTAGATGGGGTGACAGCAGTGGCTGATGGGGTCCGATGAGACTCTACAGTGGATGTCGAGCATAAGCAGGGAATGACAGTGGTAGGGGAATGACAACAGCCCACGGTTAGTGGCCGAGGACTTGTGACAGTGTTCCCTTCTTGCTCGAGATGCCTATAGCAAGGAGGGAAGGGACAATGACAGCGGGGAAGAGTGGTAGCTACTGCTTCAGGCAGCTCTGAGAAGAAGGTTGCGACAGAGGCAATTACGACAGAGGTGCGACTGTGGCAAAGGGAAGAAGAGGTAGAGGAGGGCATGGCTGGAGCAGAAGGCAATAGCAGTGTGGCCGGTGTCAGAGCAGCGTGGAAAGAACAACAACTGTGGCAGAAGAGGACAACGTCAGCTTTAGTTGCTGGGGGCAGGAAACAGCGGAAAGTAGAGGAGGCTGAAGGAAGGGTAGCGGTTGGAAGATTATCGCGGAGAGTAGGGAAGCAGAGATGGAAGTAGTGGGCAGTAGGTGTTGGAGCGATAGAGATCGCTACTGGCAACATTGTGCAACGAGGGATCGCTACTGGCCGTGACTAAATTGTTGTTGGTCGCAGGAGATCACTACTAGCCATGAGAGATCACTACTGACAGTGTTGTGCAGCAAGAGATCATTGCTAGCCGTGACCAAATCATTATTGGTCGTGACCAAGGCAGATGGTAGCGAGAGATTACTACTAGCCGTGAGAGATTATTGTTGGCAACATTATGCAGCGAGAGATCATTGCTGGCAGCGTTGTGCAACAGTAATGCTTGTTGCAGTTGAAGGGATAAAGGGAGATGGTGGCAGCAAGGAGGAAAGAGGAAGAAGATGCATCAAGAAACACCAATGAATGTTTGATAATAGAAATCTCGTTGAAAAAATCATTAGTCTTACGATGAAAAGTTACAACAGTATATGGATGCTTTTAGAGATAATTTCAACGAGGATTGATGTAGATGAAAGTCAAATCAATATAAAAATACATAGAAGTTTTCGTTAAAAAAAGATGGCAGCAAGATCGGTAATTGGCAACAAGTATGCAGTTGAAAACTTTTACAGTGTGCTTTTGTTTGTAAAGATAGCAACTTTACGACGATGAGTATTTTGTAGCATGGGAATAGATGAAACTATTTTTGGATATAAAATTACAACAACAGTAAGGTTCTTGTGATAGAAGCAATACTAGATCCTGATGCAATTTGGAATAGCGGCAGTAGATGATGGATCTGTGGCAAAAGGTGATGACGATGGAGTCAACGATGAAGCTGGCAATTACGAGAATTGCTTAGATAATGGTGGATGGCTAGAAGGGCAGCGAGGCACCAAGATCACGGCTTTGATACCAAATGATAGAACTTCATAGAATTCTATCGCATGATAGAATTGCTGAAGGGGGTCGACCTCCTTGAAACGCTATAAGGGTTCCTCCCTCCTAGATAATCGGCCATAAAGGCTGAATAAAAGAGATCTATTGCTTGTTGAGAAGTGGTGATGGCTACATCCTATATATATGACTCCAAAACCCTAACCCTAAAGAAAACTCCTCGATCAAGGGGGAGGATGGCTAAATTAGGGGGATCCTCTCCTAGCCGACTCCTCATTCAAGAGGGATGATGACTAGATTAGGGGAATATTACATGACTCCTCAATCATAGGGGATGATGGCTAAATCAGGGAGATATGACTCCTCAATCATGGGGGATGATGGCTAAATTAAGGGGATATTATATGACTCAAGGCCTTATTGACTCCCTGACTTATTGGGCTTAGGACCAATCCAAGCTTGGGTCCTAACAACTTGATAGTGATAATTTTGGTGCATAGTCATTGGTCATAAAGATTGATATTTAAATATGGTTCCAGATCATGCTCCCAAATAATATATCCCAAAGTATTCTATACTAATGATTAACAATAATCATCCTATATTATCAGGATCAGAGACTAGAACGATTAGATCATTAGATTGGTCTCATCTCGGATTAGCCAGTAAGTGAGCCTACACACTAAGTATAAAAAGAACCCCCTAGCTCACTCATGCTGATGGTAAAAAAAATTGGCATTCATTATCTCTCTACACACTCTCTCTACTTATATCTTGCATCATTGTCTTCCCCTCACCGACTTAAGCATCAGAGGGGCCATCCCGAGCAATCCCTGATGACGACCTTACATGCAAAGTCGCTAGCTACCCGAGGACACTCGAAGGATTCAGCTTCAAAGGAGGAACCATACAACTTGAGGAAACCATATGTTGGACAATCCTAGTCCATTTACTTAGCTACTCTAAGCTGAATACCCAACTATGGAATACCCTCCGACTGAATGCCCGACACCATCTCAACCCTACCAAGCCTCCTATGTTAGCCAGGAGAGGCACCAAGATGAGCATGTATCTTCAGTAGTGAATCAATCGAGTTGACTCATCAATCGGTGGTACACATGACACCATCATTCTTGCACTAGAAGGAGAGCCAAACATCGTAAGTGCAACATTCCTCTCTTCCTAGTAGACTTCCCAAGGCAAAGAAAGGCTCCCCTTCCCTTTCTCAAAGAGTGGAGGCAACCCTCACACTTACTTCTGTAGGAGCGCTCTTTTGGCCTTAGCATCTGGAGCTGGGCATCCATAGTTCCAGACCTTCTCACATGATTAACAAGGTCGCCTTGACATTCTCAAGTCAGCATTCAATTTTACTTGCTTGGAAAGGAAGGAATCAAAGCTAGAGGGACCTTCCCTCCCGAGAGGACATTCCAATGATGATCAAGTTTTGGGGGCCTCTACCCCACAAGATAGTAATATAAAAAGGCACCGAACATTCCTTATGCACCATTCATGCTAAAATAGACCATGCATCCAGAATAAGTTGTTCATTAATTTGAATAAAACTTATAACATAAACAGAGGCTATCCCGAGGGGAACCCCCAAAAAAAGAAGATAGAAGAGATAAAAGGAAGGATCATTAGGATCCAGTGACATCAGGACGGAGGAGGTAGAGCCGGAGGAGTCATTGGGCGATCATCGAAGGGAACCTCCATAGAAGTAGGCACTTTCGCATCCGAGGGAAGCTCAACAAATGGGTCCTTGTCGACGTCAAGCTCAGGATACTTTGCCTTAAAGCATCTGATGGTGATTTGGTACCCGACCTAGCTGGCACTCTCAAGGCTATAACGAAACCCCTCAGATTCCTTGTAGGAGACATGGCCCTCCTCTTTCGCATAGTGACATAGCTCCTCGCCTGCTCCTAAGCCTATTTTGCCTCCACGGCAACTAGCTGTGCAGCCACCAACTCGTCGGAGTTGGCCAACAACTGCTCCTTAAACTACCTTCTCTCCTCAATGATATTGTCCAATTGCTAATGGGCATCCTTTAACATGCGATGGAGGGTCTTAATCTTATGCTTGCTCTTCATGATACTTTCAGTGGCCATGTCCTCAGCTACGGTTGTCTCATCACTGGCCTCCTCTGCCCATACCTTGACTTCTTCAGCACGATAGAGGGCCAAATCTAGCTTTAAGTTCAGCTCAGCAACCTGGGAGCCCGCCTCCTCATGTGCCTCAACAAGGCACTACTCTGCCTCTTCGGCTCGGAGGCGGACCCAAGCTAGTTGTGTGGATAGCTCGTTGGCCCAAGCCTCTATCGCCTTCCTCTCCTTCTCAGGCCGCCCCACCTGAGTCTATAGTGTAGTGGTGTCCCTCAAAAGCTGGCCAACCAATGCCCTTGTATCCTGTCGATGGTCAATGAGCACCGTCATGTAGTGATGGTGTTGCATGAGAACAGGAGTAGAGTGTTTGGAAATTAAGGACATACAAAAATAATAGAAGATGTTTTGATGAAGCCTTACCAAGACTTGATGGTTGGAGCAGAGATCCGCCAATGCCTCTTAAGGACATCGGTGCACTAGCCTATCCAAAGTAGGGCTAAGTGAACCCGAAAGTAGGTACAATTGCCTCAACCTCCCACAACCATTGGGTCTCTGTCAGCCCTTCCTAACGAGACCTCAATTGAGCACTTGAGAACGAAGCTAAGTCCCTAGAGGTAGTAGCAACTGACGGACCAAAGGCAGAGTGGTCCCAACCTACCGAAGCATTGAGACAGGGGAGGAGTAACCATCAGCAGATCCTTAAGGGTGTCATATGCTGGTTATAGGTGCGCTACAAGCACATGTGACACGTTGTGTGATCATTTTGTTTGTTATTATTATTAGCACAATCTCACTTTCTCTTACTTGTTGCATATATTGTGATGTCTTGTATCTATGCAATGAGAATCATATTATGATGAGATCATGAAAATAAGATCGATTCACCTTTAAACACGGACCTTAAATAATCCTGATCATAGGTTACTCGAGAGGGATATCGAGATAACTGGATAGACCTGTGTACTGTATACCCGTCCATAGATGAAGGCGGCTAGTCTCATAGCTACTCATGTGGGGACACTAAGGGTACAATACAGGTACTCATTGGAGAATGAGTTTATTAATTAATTATCTTATGAAATGCTAGATGATTAATGATACATGATATCAAACAATAATTTAATAGTCCTAGTCCTTAGACTTAAGACACTAAGGATATCTTGTTTTAATACTCCTTTCTTTGACATCGAATTTATAGGTCTAGAAATTCTAGATCTAGTACAATTGGTTATCGGGATTAGTAGCCAACCTTACAAAGGCAATTGAGTGTCAATAGAGGATCATTCACTCTTAGCATCACAAGAGGAATATGATGTTTCTTACTCAAGTAAATCCTTGGCCACGGTCGTTCGGATTGAGAGAGAAGTTCTTTGGGAGAATCCAATTAAAGCAAGACTCGGATGGATTATATATGAGACCTAATAGTACTATGTCCAAAATAGGGTCTTTGGGATATTAAATAGATGAGGGACAATAGATACATAATAATTATAGACAGACAAGTATAATGGATTAGATCCCCTGTATTGTAGATGGACTATGGTAGTGGCCTAGTGCATTTATGTCGATGAATTGAGTGAATTATTATGTAAAGAAGGTTTACATGCTTATTTATAGGGTTCATGAAGAGATCCCCTAAACCAGGACTCTTAATAAGAGTCCTACTAGAAATAAAACTCTAGCTCCAACTCCTACTTTAAGTGAAACTCTACTAGAAGAGTCTTGACTATAGAAGAGTCTCAGTCACAAGGTTTTCTTTCGTACATTCCCTACATAGTAGGAGGATCTGTTTCAACCCAAACAACGACCCATGGAAGGATCGTGCTTACTGTAGATATATAATAAAAGCAACCAGCATAATAGACGAAATTGACATACACGTCGCGGGTTTAGCCACCGACCAACGTACGACGTTGAACTACCACCCATGCACATAACCCACTTCGTACAACTTTTTCAACACTAGGTATACGACATAGAACAATTCACCTAGCTGACTTGATCTTCGGAGGGGTCGAGTCGGGGCGACACCTCACCCCCCGACCACGGCCTTAGCGCAGGCGTCGATGACCAGGGAGCCAGCTGAAGAGCGAAAAGATGCACTTGCAAAGAGGGAATCTTTGCCCACAGAGGCCAACTAAACAAGGTTCCCCGACCAAAGATTAGCAACTTCCCTCGAAACGTCACAACGGACTCCGAGCAGCTGCAGCTCAACCGACGTCTCAAGGAGCTAGCACATCCCTCAGGCAAGAATCTCCGGGTATTCATATATACGCAGACAGTACCAAGCCGAGACGACATATCATCCTCGATACTTCAACATTTGGAGATCCCATGTGAAACATTGCAGGTAAAGTATGATATAAGCTTCGTAGTGTTGATTCATTTTTAGGTAAAACATCAATTTAAATCATAGAACAATGTCAATCGATGACCTAAACCAAGCAAAAACTCTAACACTAAAGTTTGAGCTTTATTTAAAGTTGAAAGATGGTTTGAAGCTCTTTCCAGTCCTTTCAAATTATTCAGATTACACCAAGTCACCATGATAACTCAGCCGCATCAGCGTATCTACATGTTTTCATTTCATTATTGTGATCATGGCTTTAAATACCAATCTGGATGGTGCATACAGACCAACGATTACCAGTTCGATCAAAAAATATATAATTTAGTACCCGATCGGTGTCCTATTCTTTAGTTTTTCGGGTGATGCAAAACTGTAAGGTCAATCTATTGCTCGATACCAATCCAAACAATTACCGAAACTGTCATTGGATCAAGATTTAAATTGTCAATCATGACAATGCAAATTAATCACATCCTATTTGCCTTTTCGAGTTAACAAATCCTGTCAACGCCTCCTCATTTTATTTGTTGGTCAATTTATTAGACTTTACAAAGAAAATCACAATATCAGTGTTACTTGTGGAGCCATGATAAATAAAATAACACAAAGAAAATGTTAAAAAGAAAACTTGATTTAGTAACTGATTTAAGGAGTCTTCTTGATTCCTTTAAGTAGTTTATTACAATGATATCTTTGTTGAAAATTTTCGATGGTATGAGGAGACCTCCGAACACAATAATTAAATTGAAATAATTAATATTAATGCTACCAAGAGATAGAAAAAAGCCTGAAATATATTAATAAAAATTTTAAATACTTTAAATTTAATTAAATATATAATTTTTTACATATATCATTGATGATAAAAGATCAATCTAATTGATTCCAAATAATTATGACTTCTTATTTTTTTTTGTTACTATTGTTATAGCCACTAAAAGCTAAAACATTATCCTAACCAATCTAACAAGTTAGCACATCTAAGCTAATAAAAGGCACACTTTCATGTTGCCCTTTTATAACTCAATAAAATACTAACGTGGCTATAGGAAAGAAACGTAACTTCACATGTATGTCCAATTTAATTCTGCTGCTCATAAAAAAGAGTAATGCAAACATGTATATGTATTAAAATGTGGCGATGGGATATCATACCAGCAATCACCACAACATCATTCACCACCCAGTGCTTGTGGATTGTAAATGTTTCTAGACTTTGTGCCGGGTTTGATTCAGCTCGTATGTACAGACTCATTCGCATCAGTAAGAATAGATAGAGGTCTCAGGAGAATGGTTGGGTCTGCTCAAGAGTGTGCCTTGGGTTTGCCCTTATCGGACGGAGTCTATCGAGGGGTCCTGCACAAAGGTCTCTTCGAGATAGGGATGCTTGATGTAGCCCTTCCGACGATCAAATCAGTACCTTAAATGAGATGGTCTAAAGAGTTCAATATATAGAGTTTGAAAGTTTGAGACAGAGAAAGAGAGAGAGAGAGAGAGAGAGCCCCTTGAGTCATTTCTAAGAGTAGCTTTTATACTAAAAGGAGGGCAGACAGTCATACCCCGGCCCTTAATACCGACGACATCCTGGGCTGAACCGGGGGTATGACCCTATTGAGTCAGACAATGTCACCTTCCTGGTCTCAAGTCTGCTATTGTGATAGGTCGATCGGTATTGTGCCAGGTCAAATGACACTGTGGCAGCTCGATTGATATTGTGCCAGGTCGACCGAGGCTGTGCCATCTGTCCAGGGTCGCTAGATGATGTGGTCTAGTAAGTTGGCTCTTGGGACTAGCGTGTCCTATGAGGACCGGGCGACCCATTATATGTCTTATCATATAATGGCTTTTTCTAGAGCTCCTCGAGGGGCACTGAGAAAGGCTTTGTCGCTTACCATCATTGGCTGTTGTCTATTCATTGGGGGAATCGATCATCCTAGATGCTGAGGCTGAAGATGGTGTATCTTGATTGAGTTGTGGTCAACTGAGGCTGAGGCACTAAGGTTGGATGAGCAGGGGCGACCGAGGAGCCCGACTCGGGCAAAACTGATCGATTAGCGGAGGCACCGGGTTCAGGAAAAGCTGATGGATTGACCGAGGTGTTAGGATCGGGCGGTACTGAAGAACTGGTTGTAGAGTTGAACTCGGGCAAATCTACTAGACTGGCCAAAATACTGGGCTCGAGCAAGGACTGAAGGATTGGCCGAGATCCTAAACTCGAGCAACAACTAATGGACTGGTCGAGATCCTAAACTCGGGCGACGATTGATGAATTGATTGAGATCCCAAACTTAAGCAAAGTCTGATGGACTGGCCGAGATCTTGAACTTAGGCAAAGACTGATGGATTATCAAAGATACTAGGCTCGGGCAAGGGCTAAAGGACTAGTCGAGATATTGAACTCGGGCAAAGACTAATGGATTGGTCAAAATATTGGGCTCGAACTAATGGATTGGCCAAGATACTAGGCTCGGGCAAAGACTGAAGGACTGGCCGAGATACTAACTCGGACAAAGACTGATGGATTGGCCAAGATACTGGGCTCAGGAAAAGACTAGTGGACTAGCCGTGATACTAGGCTCGGGCAAGGATTGAAGGGCTGGCCATAAACTCATGCAATGACTACTGGATTGGCCGAAATACTAAGTCGAGCAAAGACTGAAGGACTGGCCGAGATCCTAAACTCGAGTAAAGACTGAAGGACTAGCCGAGATCCTGAACTCGGGCAATGATTGAAGGACTAGCCGAGATCCTAAACTCAGGTAACGACTCATGAACTAGCCGAGGTCTTGAGCTCAGGCAAAGACTATGGATTGGTCGAGATCCTGAACTCATGCAAAGACTGACGGACTAGTCGAGATCCTGAACTCGAGAAAAAACTAATAGACTGGACGAGATTTTATTGCATTGTCAATTTTGTTGTGCATGCTACGTCAATTTGTTGTGTCAGTCAGCAACGGGTGTCAGGTGTGATTTTACACCTGACGCTGAGATCCCCTTGGCATCATACGAGATTTTGCATCTCAAGCCAGGATTTCCTGGTCTATGTGGTACATCGTCCATATGTGACATGTCCGGCCTCTTCTTATTTCTCGATAATTAATGCTAAGTGCTTGGCCTCAACCCATTAGGTGAAATAATCGATCCTGACTATCAAAAACCTCTGTTGCCCCATGGTCGAGGTGAACGAATCGAGGAGGTCTATTCCCCATTGCACAAGGGCCACACGCAATCGGTGGTGATGAGAGGCATTGTCGGCTTATGTCGAATCCGAGCGTGCTTCTAGCATTGCTCGCACTTCTAAACATAAGCTTAGGTATCTCAGCGCATGGTCGATTAGTAGTATCCTTACTATAGGATTTTGAATGCTAGCATTCGGGTACCAATGTACTCCATGCTACGAAACCTCAGCGAGGAGCATCATATACGCAGCGGAAGATCAAAATAAAACCAATTTCCCAATTAAATCAAAATCATCATGCAAAATATTAGTGTGAGAAAAGCTACAAAATCAAAAACTACATTGTGTGCGGGATTATTTACCTAGGGTGATTGTATATCCCTATTTTTTCAAATCCATATAAAGAGGCTGACGGAGGTCAAACGTCATCCTCTCTAGCGGTATCCACATGATGGATTACTGCATTAGTACTCCTCCAGTCGCAGCCACAAATCTTGTAACTCTTATGCATAGGGAGGGACGAGAATAAGAGGGGGTGGCCAAAGGTGCAGTCTATCATCTATGTGCTGCTCCTGGCTCCTATTTATAGAGAGCTACCAAAACTCTAGTGCATCGTGCCTTAGTGGGTATCGGATCTCCATCCAATTACCCACTATTATTGGATTATTGGATCTCTATCTAATAATCTCATTTGGCCTCTAATTGGGCTTCATGCAAGAAGCCCATCAGTGTTGGGTGTCATCTAATGAGAATATAGGCTAATTGGATCTCTATCTAATCATTTATTCGTTGAAGCATCTACCATATGTGTGTGACCCTCTAAGCCTGATACCGAGCTGGCCTTGAGTCACTCCCATCATAACTCCTTCTGATATGGTGAATTAATATCTCATGATAATTCATTCGACTTACCGACTATGGATGTATTAGGCCACTATGCCATACAAACGATACAGGGGGATTGAATCTATCAGACCTATCTGTCCATAGTTACCATATATCTATAATCTCTCATCCAACTAATATCTCAGAGATCGTATATTGGACATGGTACTATCAGGTCATATATGGAATCCATTTGAGTCGCTCTGATTGGATTATATTGGAGAACTTCTTCTCTCTCAATTCAAATAACCCTAGCTAGAGATTTGTCTAAGCAAGCACACATGGGATATTCCTCTCATGATATCAAGAAATGATCCTTTATTAACACTCAATTATCTTCGTAAGGTTGGCTACCAATCCCGATAAATAACTATACTAAATCTCAAACTTTCCAAACATATAAGTTCGACATCAAAGAAAGGAGTACTCAAACAAGACATTCTTGGTGTCACAAATCTAAGGACTATATACACAATTGAGTCTATGGAATCGCTGTCTGACACTAGGTATCATTAACCATATAGTATTTCATAAATAGATCAATCAATGAACTCATTCTCCAATAAGCACATGTTTTGTATCCTTAGTATCTCCATACAATTGGTTATAAGATCAGTCGCCTCCATCATATGGATGGGTGTACAGCACACCAATCTGTCTGGTTATCTCGATGTCCCTCTCGAGTAATCTATCATCAAAATTATTTATGATCTGTATTTAAAGGTGAATTGATCTTATTATTGTGATCTTATGACAATTTGATTCATATTTCATAGAACCAAGGATATCATTATATATATATATATAACAAATAATATAATATGAAAATATGCTAATAATAATCATAAGTAAAAAGATTATGTAGCGTATCACATGTGTCATCACTCACGTGATTGGCTTGTAGGGCACCTACATACCAGTAATCTCCCACTTGACCAAAAGTCAATCACCTATATGTTTTATTCCCATCAGACCCTTATGATGCTCAAATACAATATGAGCCAACAACTTTGTTAATAGATCTATAATGTTATCTTCGGATAGAACTCCTTCAATTACTACATCTTTTCGGGCTATGATCTCTCTTATTAGGTGAAACCACCTCAGAAATTCTGATGAGACTTAGGTTCCCTTATTAGAGCTATCGCTCTATTATTATCGCAGTATATGGAAATCATCGATGTTGCTCGGTATGACTCTCAAATCTCTAATAAACTTCTTCATCTGTACCTCTTCCTTTACTGCTTCTGCTGTAGCAATGTACTCTGCATCTGTTGTCGAGTCAACGGTAATATCTTGCTTAGAACTCTTCCAGCTTACTGCTCCTCCATTTAGGGTGAAAATATACCCTAAGTTCAACTTGCTATCATCAATGTCAGACAAAAAACTTTAGTCTATGTAGCACTCATTCTGGATGCTACCTCCTTCATATACTAGTAAGAGATCCTTAGTCCTTCTTAAGTACTTAAGGATACACTTACTAGCTTCAAGTGTTCCAAACTTGGATTCGTCTGATACTTGCTCGTGACACTTAGCGCATGCGTTATATTAGGCCTGATACATAGCATAGCATAACGATTGACCCTATCACTGAGACATAGAGTATCATATCCATGTTTGCCCTTTCTTCAAGTGTCTATAGGGACATACTCCTAGAAAGTGATATTTTATGTCTCATCAGTATGAGACCTCTCTTGAAATTCTCTATGCCAAACCTTTTGACAATAGAGTCTATGTACCTAGACAGGGACAAGTCGAGCATCCTCTTGGATCTATATCTATAGATCCAGATCCCCAAAATATAGGATGATTCCCCTAAGTCATTCGTGAAGAAGTTTTTGAATAACCAACCCTTTATTATGGAGAGCATTCCTACATTATTCCCAATGATTAGAAAAGGTGATAGTGCTCTCATTTACCTTCATGTATACACAAGGCTTATCTTCATTTTTAATGAAGTCATAAGATCTAATCGCTTCATCAAATCTTATGTTCCAACTTCAGAAAGTTTACTTCAATCCATAAATGGACCTTAGCAACCTGCATACTTTATCTTGACTTTATCTAGATACGAATCCCTCTTGCTTTATCACATACACCTCCTCCTCGAGGTTACCATTGATAAATGTCATTTTCATATCCATATACTAGATCTCATAGTCATAGTGTGTTGCAATGGCCAAAAGGATTCTGATGGATTTAAGCATAACTATGTGTGAAAATATTTTATTATAGTCAACTTCTTGCCTTTGACAATATCCTTTAGCTACGAGTCTTGCCATATAGGACTTCACATTTCCATCCACTTCGATCTTCTTCTTAAAGATCTATTTGCAGCCGATGGGTACGTGATAGGACTCCAACAGGGCTGAGTCCTAATCACCCTAGAAGTAATCAATAAGAACCCTGTGAGATTGTAATAAAACCCCACTTAGTCATTTTTATCCTATAAAGAAGGGTGGCTAGGGTTTATTTGGGGCCTTAGGGCTCATGGTCGTCGCCCCTTTATTGGGTTGGTCGGCCAGGGTTTCTAGCAGGCATAGGAGGCGTTGGTGCCATCATAGCCGCCACCCATCCCTATTAAGGCAAGACGACTATAGGAGGGGTAAGGAGGTAATTTCACTTAGGCAGCACCCCCCTATAGTGTTCCAATGGTTGATCCCCCTCAAAGATCAAATTCTCTAGAGCTCATTCTAAGGTTCTATAATATGGTATTAGAGCCGTGTTCCTACTGCCCCTACTGCCATCTCTGTCGCCTCAACCCTTCCAAGTAATTCTCATAATTGCTGCAACACGTGCCTCCATCTTCTACCTAAGCCGCATATCAAATCAATCTACTGCTACCCTCTGCGTTTGAACTGGCGATCTAGTATAATTTCATCATCCACACCTATTTACTACTACAAACCCTTTACCTTACACGTTGAAGAAGTTTTTTCCATATTTTCTCCGCTGTAAAATTCTGTCATCGCAAACGTGATTAATGTTACGAAGGAGAAACGCTATAGAAAAAATTCAGCTAACTGTCTTGAAACCGAACTATTGCTCCTCTATTTTGGTCAAAACCTTTATACAATTTTATAGATCATCTTAGCTCTCATCCAAGATTGGTCTCTAGAAAAAAATCCTCTCTAAAATTGGTTTTATTGTGCTTGAATTCCTCATCACGTATTGCTTGAATTTTATGACGAAGAATCTGCCTCCCATCTTTTCATCTATTTTCCTACCATTATACTGCCAAAATTTTGTTGATATTAATTGCTAATATTACCCACATCTGAACTAAGGATTTGTTAACAATTTTTTTCATATTTTCCTTGGATTTTTCTCTGGAATTTACATCGAGAATTTATTGTTTCTCCGACGTAAATTCTGTTCAGTAGGATAGCACGTATACAACACTTTCTTCATCAAATTCCATCAGATTTGGTTGTTGTCTCTTTTGGTTTTTTGGACTCTCTTCCTATCATCTTCAAACCCTACATCACCACCCAAGAACCTTACCAAACCGCACCCTAAACTGACCCTAATCAGCCTCTAAAGCTAGCCCTAACTGTAACCTTTATCTCCACCCATCCACCTACCCTACCGGCCACCTTTTCTCAAAAAAAAATTCTCATGCCATTAACCCAACAACACAAGAAAGATCTCAACACCAAAGATCTAGAGGCCTATACTATTGCATCTGAAGAGGCTATTAGTGCTAAGTTTGAAGCCTTTGATAACCGCATAGATGAGAAGATTCAGTCCCTCTTCGCCGAATTCAGCATGGGTCGACCATCGAGCCCAAAGAAATCGCAGCAAGGAGAAACCTTATATCGGAAAGATGATTCCTAAGAGCGAGGTTGCACCATCACTGATCTATGTAATCCACGTTTGAAGGTAGACTTCCCTAGATGGGAAGGAGACCCAATCGGATAGATCTTGCACGCGGAGCGCTATTTTTTATTCTACCGAACCGCCGATGCTACCATGGTGGAGATTGCTACCATTCACCTTGAAGGAGATGTTATTTAGTAGTTCAATTAGTTTGAGCATACCCACAGAGGTCTCTCTTGGCGGCAATTCAAAGAGGGATTATTGAATCGCTTTGGACTAACCGAGTATGAAAGTATTGACAGACATTTGGTGAAGATTCGATAAACCTCTACAATACAAGAATACCAAATAAGGTTTGAACAATTATCTAACCAAACTTATGATTGGTCTGAAAAGTAACTTTTAGGGACTTTTATTGAGGGCTTAAAGTTCAAGATTCAAGAAAAAGTAAAGGCGCAACAACTGTACACTCTTATGGCAGCAATTTCCTTCGCAAGAATCCAAGAGGAACGACTGAACCACGAAGCACGAAGGACAAAGGTCACTCCCCTATCAACCATGCTGAAGCCTTCAGCCTCCTCTACTGCCATCCAAGCCCCTACACCAAAAAAATTGACAAGAGATAAGGTTCGGGAATGATCAGCCAAGGGGTTGTATTGGTACTGTGACAAACTATGGAGTCGAGAATATCGCTGCAAAAGGGGACGGCTCCTCATGATTGAACTAGTAGAGGATGAGGATACCGAACCATATAAAGAAAACCTCAAACCGGAAGATGAAGCCATGGAGGAAGAGCCCCAATCGGCCAACTCTGCAATACATGCAGTGGCCAATTACTCCAACCCGCAAATGATGAAAGTTGGGGGACTTCTTAAACAACAACCCATCACCGTTCTCATAGATATGGACAACACAAATAACTTTCTCAATAGCAAGGTTTCTACATGTATGACACTTCAAATCAAAGGTTGCAACAAGTTTGATGTAAAGGTCGCCAATGGTCGAATCCTTAAGTGCAACCAATGGTACCCATGAGTGAGATTGCTCCTACAAGACTAAGAAGTGATTGCCGACTTCTTCCTCCTACCCATCGGCAACTATGAAGCCATGCTCGGAATTGAATGGATCAAACATTATGTGACATCTCTTGGAATTTCTCTAACTTAATCATGAAGTTCTATTGTAAAGGCAGACAGGTCACCTTATGAGGCAAGCACAGGAGCAATATTTCCACCATTTTGACACCACGGATGAAGAAGGTTTTGCACAAGACATATGGTAGGGTTTTAATGCATATCTAGCAGCCATCAGAGGAGAAGAACATGCAAATCTCATATCCTAAGCTTGCCCTATTGTTGGATGAATTTGTCGATGTTTTCGCGGAGCCGCATGGACTTCCCCCTACCAGCAGCATAATCACTGCATCCCTATACTTTCGAGCAAACCTCCAGCAAACTTAAGGTCGTAGCACTATCCTTACTTGCAAAAGGACGAGGTTGAGAATATTGCTAAGAAGATGCTTGACACCGGAGTAATTCGGCCAAGCTGCAGCTCCTACTCCTCGCCGATATTGCTAGTGCGCAAGAAGGATGGTACGTGGTGGATGTGCATCGATCACCGATCTTTGAACACCATCACTGTCAAAGATAAATATCTTATACCAGTAGTGGACGAGCTCATGGATAAACTAAAAGGAGCCCGAGTCTTCACGAAATTGGATCTTCATTCCGGGTACCACCAGATTTGGGTATGCACTAAAGATGTCCCAAAAATAGCATTTCACACACATAACAGCCACTATGAATTTTTGGTCATGCCCTTCGGACTCACAAATGCTCCTTCAACTTTTCAAAACTTGATGAACGACATTTTCTAGAGGTTTCTATGCAAGTTTGTGCTGGTATTTTTTAATGACATCCTCATTAACAGCCCTACGCTTGATATACATATTCAGCACTTACAAATTATTCTAACGATTCTTCGGGAGAATACCCTTTATGTTAAATAATCAAAGTATAATTTCTTACAGTGTAAAGTGTAGTACTTATAGTACATTATATTAGAGGATGGAGTGGCGGTAGACCCGATAAAGATCGAAGCGATGCAAGGATGGTCGAGACTTATGAACGTAAAATCGTTACGTGACTTCCTTGGACTTACGGGCCACTACTGGAAGTTTATGAAGGATTATGGCAAAATTAGTGCCCCACTCACTTCCTTACATGATGTGTGGAGTAGTGTCTAACATATATAAACCATTTTTCAGGGTCCCTCTAGTGATGATCTCATCAATCATAATTATTGAACAACTATTGTTCTTAAAAATCAATTTATATCTATTGATTGTCAAATAAGAGATAGAAATAATATTTTTGATAATAGAGAAAATAAAATAGGATACATCTAATCCAGTAAAGGAGGTGGCGACCACTAAACCCTAATGCCATAATCTAAATCCTAGCCACAATTCTTTATAGGATAAAAATGGCTATGTGGGGTTTTATTACAATCTCATAGGATTTTATTGACTACTTCTAGGGAGATTAGGACTCAATCCTGTAGAAGTCCTATCATTCTACAAGTGAGGATAGTTGTATGGTCTCAAATTTAATTGAGGTTTGCCCGATAAAATTGGTATGCGGTGGTTATGTGGCCGACTAGGGGGCAGCCCTCGCGGCTCCATGAAAACATCCGTAAATTCATCTAATAAGAAGGCAAGCTTAGGATCTGAATTTTGCATGTTCTCCTCCTTGGATGGCTACTGGATATACATAAAAAATCCTCCATGTGCTTTGTGCAAAACTTTCTCCATCTGTTGTATTGAAATAGTACAAATATGGCTCCGCGCTTGCCTCGCAATGTGACATGTCTCCCTTTGCAATAAAACTTCATAATTAGTTTCAAAATTTTTTAGGAGATATCACCTAGCGTTGTGAGCCATTTGATCCTGAGCATGACTTCATAATCATCGATGTGTAGGAGGAAGAAATCGACTACCACTTCTTGGTCTTGGAGGAGCAGTTTCACTCGCGGGCACCATTGGTCATAATTGAGGATTCGACCGTTAGAGACCTTTACGTCAAACTTATCGCAACCTTCAATTTGAAGCATTATACATGCAGCAACCTTAATGTTGAAGAAGTTATTTGTGCTACTAGTGTCAATGAGGACAGTGATGAGTTGTTATTTTAGAAGTTCTCCAACTTTCATTGTCTGCGGGTTGGAGTAGCTGGCCAATGTGTGCACTGCGTAGTCAGCCAGTTGGGGATCTTCCTTCATGGCTTCCTCTTCAAGTTTGAGGCCTTCTTCATATGGTTTATTGTCCTCATCCTCTACTGGTTCAATCATGAGGAGTTGGCCCTTTCTGCAGTGATGTTCATGGCTCCACGATTCGTCGCAGTGCCAACACAACCCCTTGGTCGATCGTTCACGAAGCTTGTCTCTTGTCAATTTTTTTGGTGCAGGGTCTCGGATGGTAGTAGAGGGGGCAGTAGACCTCGACATTATTGGTCAGGGGGCGATCCTTGTCCTTTGTACCTCATGATTCAATGGTTCTTCCTGGATACGCACAAAGGAAATCACCGCCATAAGCGTGTATAGTTGTTGCGTCTTTACTTCTCCTCGAATCTCCGACTTTAGGCCCTCAATAAAAGTCCCTAAAAGTTATTTCTCAGACTAATCCATAGTTTGGTTAGATAAATGTTCAAATCTTGTTTGGTATTTTTATATTGTAGAGGTTTGATGAATCTTTGCCAACTGTCCGTCAATGTTATCGAAATCGATTGGTCCGAAGTGGGTTAGTAGTTCTTCCTTGAATCACTGCCAAGAGAGACCTCCATGGGTGTGCTCAAACCAATTTAACCACTGAATAGCATCTCCCTTGAGGTGGATGGCAGTAATCTCTACCTGTGTAGCATCGGTGGTTCGGTAAAACTGAAAATAGCGCTCCGCGCGCGAGATCCATCCGATCGAGTCTACTTCTCATCATGGGAAAGTCCACCTTCATGCATGAGTTATTCTGATAAGGATGATGTGCCCATACTCTTGAGGATTGTCTCACTGATCTAAAGTCTCTCCATACTGTGACTTCCTCAGACTTGATGGTCGGCCTATGCTGAATTCGATAAAAAGGGATCGCATCTTCTCCTCCATATAGCTTTCAAAGGCTTCAAACTTAGCGTTGATGGCCTCCTCTGATGCCATGGTGTATGCCTCTAGATCTGTAATATTGAGATCTTTTTTCTATTGACGGGTTAGTAGCATGAGAATTTTTGGAGAGGTGGTGACCGATTGGATGAGTGTATCAGTTTAGATAAGAGTAGGCTACGTTTTAGGGCTGATTTGGGTGGTTGTTTGGAATCAATTTAGGGTGTGGTTTAGAAGGGTTTATTGGTGAGGATGGTAGGGTTTACAGATAACAGAAAGAGAATCCAAAATCCCACAAAAGATAGCACTCAAATCCAATATAATTCGACGAAGAAAGGTGATGCGATATGTTATCCTGCTGAACAGATTTTATATCGGAGAAACAATGAATTCTCGACATAAATTCCAAAGAAAAATTCAAGAAAAATATGCAAAAACCTTCGGTTCAGATATGGTCAAGACCAGTAAAAAGTTTGACAAAATTTTGGCAATGTAATAGTAGGAAAATAGGGCAAAAGACGGAAGGTAGATCCTTCATTATAAAATTCCAACACTGCATAATGATGCAAGAAGGCACAATAAAACTAGTTCTGAAAGAATTATTTTTCCAGAAACTAATATCAGATGAAAGCTAAGTTAATTTATAGAATTGTATAAAAATTTTGGTCAAAAAAGAGAAGAAATAAACTGATTTCAAGAGGCAAAAAGATGACTGAAAATTTCTACATCGTTTCGCCTTCGTAACAACGATAACGTTTGCGACGAACGAAATTTGCAATGGATAAAATTTGAAAAAAATCTTCAACATGTAAGGTAAAGGATCTTATAGTATTGAAGAGGCATGGGTGATAAAAATATACCAAATTTCTAGATGTTGATGCAGAGGATGGCAGTAGATTGATGGATCTGCGGCTTGGTGGGTGACGATGGAAACAACGTCAAAAATAATTATGGGAATTGCTTGGGAAGGTGGAGGCAGCAGAGATGGCTATAGGACAGTAGGAATGCTACTCTGATACCAGATGATAGAACCCCAGAAGGAGCTTTATAGATTTTAACCCTTAAAAGACATCAACCCTTGGAACACTATAGGGGTTCCTCCCTCCTAGACTCGGCATGAGACTAAATAAAAGTTGATAATTGCTTGATAAAAGAGAGGGGACGGCTAAATCATTATATAGGGTTCTAAACCCTAGCCCATATGGTGTTGCTAAAGTAAAATTACCCTTTTACCCCTTTTATAGCTGACATGCCTAAGTAGGAACAGGTGGCGGCTAGGTTGGCTCTATAGTCGACCTAAGCAATGGGAAACCCTGGTCGACCAGCCCAGTAAAGGAGGCGACGGTCACCAAACCCTAATGCCCTAATCTAAATCCTAACAACAATTCTTTATAGGATAAAAGTGGATAGGTATGGTTTTATTACAATCTCATAGGATTTTATTGACTACTTCTAGGGAGATTAGGACTCAACCCTGTAGAAGTCATATCATTCCCTTCCCCAAGGGGAGGAAAGAAGCTTGGGCCCCCGATGCCGAGGGCTTGTGGGGCGATGGCGGCCTCCTCCCCGAGGTGGTCTCCATTCGCATTGTTCGACAAGCGCTTTTACGACATTGGGTCATTCTTTTAGTGTCAAAAGTATTACTAAACTTTGTGGCGTGACCGAGAAGTCAGCACGGGTTGGTTCGACCCACGTGCCTGCGTCAATCAGGAATAGGTAGGGAGCTCAGGAGAGGTCAGTTGGGTCTACTCAGGAGCTCACCTCGAGTCTCGGGGTCTGTCGAGGGATCCTACAAAAAGGTCTCGTCGGGGGCGTCGGATATGGCCCCTCTAACGATCAAGTCAATGTCCTGACTGAGATGATCTAAAGAGTTCAATATATAGAGTTAGAGAGTTCAAGAGAGAGAGAAAGAGCTCCTTAAGGCGTTCGCAATGGTAGCTTTTATACTCACCGAGCAGGAGACAATCGTACCTCGGCCCTTAATGTCGACAACGTCCTGGGCTAAACCGGGGGTACGATACTATTGAGTCATGAGGTCTCGGTTGGTGGGTTGGTGTCAGACAATATCACCTTCCGAGTCTCGAGCATGTTGTTGTGACAAGTCGATCGGCACTGTGCCAGGTCGGATGATATTGTGGCAGCTCGATCGACATTATGCTAGGTCGGCCAAGGCTGCGTCATCTGTCCCGAGACATTGGATGAAGTGGTTTGGCGAGCTGGCTCTTGGGACTTGCATGACCCATGGTAGCCGGGTGGACCCATTATTTGTCATATCACTAAAATAAAAAACTATATAGGACGTTCACGAGGAAATGAGGCAAATCCATGAACCCTAATCAAGATTATCATCTCATAAATGAAGAGAAAAGTCAAAATGATTAAGACATCATTTTAAGGATGTTTAGGGGACGGATCAAAGAATCCAACAAGGGGTCAGCGATTAAACGAGGACTACCCATCTTAGAATTACAACCACCGAATAAGAATGAGGGAAGACTCAAGTCTTACGACGAGACGAAGCAAATCAATCGACAGAAACTCCAATCAAGATTCTTATCTCACAATCGAGCGATCCGAGAACCCGATCTAAGAAGGCCAGAAAGAGAAAACGAAAGAGACCTCCATATCTCATGACGAAATGGGCCAAAATCAATCCGCAGACATCTAACCACGATTATTATCTCACAATCCAGCGATCCAAGAAGACCGAAAAGAGAAAACGAACAAGGGTTCCACACCTCATCACGAGGTGGGGGCAAAAACGATCGACAGACACCCTAACCAAGATTCTTATCGCACAATCGACCGACCGAAGAACGGCAAGAGCGAAAAATGGATTAGGGCATCGTACAGATATTCAATGCAAGGATCAGAGAATCAAACCCAACCATCGAGAAAACCGAGGACGAATGACGACCCTGGCTGTGATCTCCCATGGCGATCGTGAAGCCAAAGAGGCGATACCTTCGTCGCCCGCTCCTTCCTCTCCTCTTCCCGCTCTTTCTCAAGCGAGAGAGAGAGGCCTCCGAGAAGACATACTGCTATTTAACGTGGTCAAGAACTTGGTCCCACCTCACTCGAAAGATTATTTCTTTTCTACTGTCGTATCAGTTACCCATCAACCATCTTCTGGTATTAGAGAATGCCACGTAGGATCCCTAATGTGTGGTTATCAATGTCTCAAGTTAATGGGCAGGTCAGTGAGGGGTACGTTAGTTGGGAGGATCGTTTCTGGACCACTAATATATATATATATATATATATTAGTTTAATTGAACGAAAAAATATTTCTTTTAGTTATTGTGCGTCTAATTAACTATATTTAGCCCAATCATGTCAGCTCAATTATTTGCTTACTTTTTTCCAATTAAAAAGGTTAATTGTTTTCTGTGCTCCATAAATTTTATCCATGTAATATACACATTAACATTTTTAAAGTTTTGACTTTTTTATAAGCTTCATTGATGTGCTAACTGCACACTGTATTCTCAATGACATAAGATGAGCTTACAGTGGAGCTTGAACTTGTTTATTAAGTATCATTAAAATATAAAATCAATAGATAGTGTCTTATCTACTATTTAAATTTTTAAATGAAATTATATTAAAAAAATTAAGGTAGTTCCTACATTCAAAGCTTATCCAAATCACTCACTAAATGTATATTCTCATTTAATTCAACTTCTCTTTATTGGATTTAAGTCTGTCTATTGAACACACATGTGGAGAGAATTAAAATATAAATCAATAAAATGGATCAGGTCACATCTACAATAACAGTACCAAAAGAAATTATGATTTCTGAACTATGATTAATTTGTTAATCTCCCTTGGACAATATTATTCATTGATAATTAAGGAAACAGTGGCAAGAACATTAAACCACCACCCTTTTTCTCAGGTTACTGTGCTTCCTTTATTGTTTTGCACCTCCAAAGTAGTATAAAACTCCCCTCAGGCTTCCTACACCAGCTTAGATGACACAAGACCTGCTCCAAAGATGGATGCAAGTAAAGGCAAGCCAAACTCCAGCAGTAGTAGACTCCATCACAAGACCAAGAAGCTGTCCATCTCCATTCTGGTCATCTCCATCCCTCTCCTCTACCTCTCCCTCCTACACATCCCCCCCTCCACTCTCCTCGAAGACACCACCTTCTGGTTCCTCATGTCCAACTCCATCATAATCATCGTCGCAACAGATTCTTGCATCTTCTCCTCGTCAAACGAGGCAGGCGATTTGTACGATGAGTTCGTGAAGCATGTCCGGGAAAGGACTGCGCTCCTCGCTAAGCCATCGGTGGAGACTGGTGTCGGCGACCGGAAGCACAAAGAGCAAGAGTCTGAGGTAGCAGATGACCGGAGTTTAGTGTTGCATGGGAGATCAGTGAACCAGAAGTTAACGCCTGCTGACGCAAGCGTCAGCATGAAGGAGGAAATGCCAAGAAGAAGCGAGGAGGAAACCTTGGTTTTGCGTCAGAGATCGCTTCCTCCAGTAGGCAAGGTAGAGGAGATCATGCCACTCCGGCGCTCGGTGACTGCGGGGGAGACAGAAGAGTACTGCTGCGGCGCGGTGGACGATGAGTACTCGCACATGTCGAACGAGGAGCTCAACAAGAGGGTGGAAGAGTTCATCAGAAGATTTAACAGGGAGATGAGGCTTCAGAGGAGGAACGAATGAGGAGTGTGCATGGGGTGTTCTTCCCAATCTTGATACAGCTTTGCTTGACGTGTGCATGTTATGTTCTTCGATTCATCATAATAAATCGATCCTTCTCGTTGACAAGATTATTTTTGGAACATTTGAGTCAAATATTATTGTATTGCACGTCAATTCCATTTTCCCTTGCAATCCAAAACCAATGCAACGTGAGACCAGCAATCGACATCAATGCTGCAAACCCAGAAAAGAACATCACGTCTTGTAGTTTCCATGAGAACTCCCATACAATCTGATCTCCTGCAATATGCCATGAACAGTTGCTGCGAAGATACATATCAGTTCCTGCACCCCCTCCAATTCAATCCTTCTCAAGTCCAAAAGGTTAGTCCAGATCTTCCATGTATCATATCACACAAGTATCAAATTAGAACCACACATTACTGTATGATCTCCATCTCAGTATCGGATTATAATGGATTTAATCTTCTATATCAGTTTATTGTCAGAAATAAAACATTATGAGGTTTTCTTGCTATGGGAGACAAATCACTATTTAACATCTAAGAATGGTTCTTGGTAGCAAAAAACTAGAGGGAGGGAGCAGTTCATATCAACATCTTCAGTGCCCTACCAACTACGAAAACTGCAGCAGCGCTGCTTGCTTTATGAGTTGGGATCTTCTCTGTCCATGGAAGCTCGCTGCAACTTGGAATACAGCGCTGTCATTATTATTCCCAAGGAAGCTGACAGTGTCCCCTTTGGATCTTTTATGTTCTTTTCTTCTTATTTATTTTGGAATAAATTGTTATGAAATAAATCCTATCTTTCCTCTATATAAAAAAAAGAGAGAAAATTAACCACATTATGCTCTAAGATTGGATAAGCATATTGTTTGACATAAATAATGCTATTTAGCATTATTAAAATTAACATTATAAATAAGCAAGCCATATAAAGTGCTCATTTGGGGTCTTCTAATCGAATCTTTTTTTTAATCGAGTTTTGTTGTGAGCAAAATCAGTAATAAAAAAACCATTATTATTAAAAAATGTATAATTTCGTTAAATCAATTTGTAACATAACAGATATATATTTGTTCATGCTTAACTAGCATAATTTAATCAATCAAGCTACTACATCATAACCAAACAATAGCAACTACAGAATATATATATATATGTATGTATTTATAAGAAAAAATAAGTTTAATATCCTAAATTTTGTGAACATGTTGTAGTTGTGCTAGATGTACTAATTTCAATTGGATTCCTATCATTACGTCATTTTATCCAGAATTTCAACTCAATTAAGATTATTAATTTTATTATTTATTATTTTTAAAATTTTGTTTTAGAGTTTATATAGAAGTATATTATTATATAATTGAAATTTTTTGAAAATAATATAGTTTATAATAGAATATATTTTCTATTGGATGCATGATTTTTTATTAAAAATAAATTAAATTACTTTAAAAAGTACTGATACAATTCTGACCAAGCTTATTAGAGCACAACAATACAAGTAGTCAATTGATATTCCACAATAAATCTGACCTAGATGATTTTGCACAAGTGGATAACACTAATTTTCACTCATAATTTTTAATTTACTTATGAAACCAGTCATGAATAATCAACAGATATTTGATTAAAAAGAAAATTAGTGTATGGTTCAGACATATTGCCCCTCCTAATAATAAAACCTTTCCAAACTATTAAATGCAAGACAATTAATGCAGACATTGTATGGTTTTGAGGTAATCCGTGCACACTAGGATAGTGTAGCTAGTATTGTAGTATATACTAGATTCCCTTTCATTGAAAAAGAGAATAATTTTTTAAAAAAATATTCTTAAATTTGAAATTTTTATTTTACCCATAGTCCTATGAAAAGATTATTTTACCTATGACTTTGACACGGGCATCACAAGTAAGTATGGATACCCATACTAGCCTTAGTCGTTGAACCCCATAAACATAGACGACTTTGAGGGAGAGGGGGTCAATGGTGCCAACCTATACGCGAAGGCATAAGTGGCCAAGGGAGAAAAATTAATAGGATGATCGTTGGATGGAGGGCGATGATCGATAAGAGTAAGATAATAATTTTGAAAAAAGAATTTTACATCAAATTTTATTGAAGTTAGGAACGAAAAATTCTCAAGCTTAAAAATTTACCTAAAAACTATTTTTAATTCATTTCGCCCCTCTTAATAATCAATCTCATCAATATAAAAATTATAGATGTGCAATAAATACTTCTCAATGCTATAAAATATATAATCAAACTAATGTATGGGTATGATTTTTGAGTTGCTATATGGATATCACAGGCTACAACAGAACAGAAAAGATAAATTATAGATCACAAAATATTTTTAATTAAATATACAGTTCACGAAAACAACAAGGGCAAATACATAATGAATGCTCTCTAGATTGTAAATAATTTAAATATATTGAAAATTATCGCTTCTATAATTTATTTATCCTTAAAAAAATGCAATCCAATTGGTGCGCAAATTGTTCCAACTTAATTCAATATTCCTCTCAGGAACTGATTGGAGTTTTCTTGAAGCATCTTTTGATATTAAATGCATGACGTCTTGTGTGTTAATATTGTATGTGTCCAACATTAAATGCATGACGTCTTGTGTGTTAATATTGTATGTGTCCAACAATCCTGTGCTCATAAATATATATTTACATATTGCGTCTTCTAAACGAAGGATATCTCTCGACTTGGGTTGTTTTGCTTTAAATATAAATCAAAAACTTAATATCATCTTATACAATCTTCGCATCCATGTGAATCAACAAATATAGATCAGGAGATATATTCAAAACTTTAATTTTTAACAAAATTAACAAGCCAATTGGTCGGACGATTCCTCTCATGCCATAGTGTTACGGACTTAATTGAATTTGCTTAAATCGTGTGGCACCCTAGAGATAAACTTGAAGACTTAGCTAGAATTGCCTAAGTTACAAAGCAACCTTTGCCCAATGTTACGGACTTAGCTAAAAATTGTCTAATTCATGAAAACGTCGAAGCATATTTGCCTGCAAAGGGTCACCCCACTTGCAACCTCGTGTGGGTCCCGAAGGACCTGCAAAAAAAGAAGTTGATTAGTTTTTAAGACGAGCGACGGACAAGTCTCGACGTCTTGCAAAACTGATAACTTTTACAAGCAATTCGTCGAACACCTTATGTGCAATATAAAAAGGAAATGAAAAAAGCGAAATAGAAATTTAGAAGGTTGTAGGAACGATCATAAGTCCACAAACAACGATCTCAAGGTATCGGATGCAAGAAGAGTTCAACATTCGATAAATGCTCACGCCCGATACTATCCCGAAGCCCCATCTAGCCCTATGCCATTCGGGGGGCTCCAGATGGCTGACATTTTACATCGCTCGGCCAGGCCATTGTAGCACACGAAAATAGCCCAAAACTAGGCAGTTTTGGCCTGTTTTGACTCTGTGCAACGAGCGACCATTCTGCAGCCTTACAAACTATTTCTGCTCGCATTTCTGAGGTAAAATCACACAAAACCAAGGTAAATCATGCTGCCAAACATCTGTACAAGTAAACAAAAGTAACGAACAGTTAGCTAAGCGAAGAGTTGCGGTTGAGCGACAACCGTTCATGACATTCTCCCCCATTTAAACTATCAGCGCCCTCGTCAACGCTTGTTGGTAGGCTTTGACGTGGGCTTCTTCATGTCGTAGGATGTCTTCTGGCTCCCAAATGGCTTTTATTTGGAGAAACTTTTACCACTTCACCAAGCACTCTGTTGGGTAGCTTAGTCTTGCGATTTGCCAGAATAGTCTCAATTCACTTCTCGTAAGAGGCTCTAATTGAAGGTAGTTGAGTTAAAATATTTTACGAAGCATCTTGCAGATCTGAATAGTATGTTTCAAGTTGCTTGCATGGAAGACATTGTGCATTTCGAGCTATGCCGGTAGTTGTAAATTGTAGGAGACGTTACCTATCTTGCTAATAATTGGGAAAGTGCCTTCAGACTTGCGCACAAATCCTTTGTGCACTTTGTGCCTAAAGAATTGGAGTGATGCTGGTTGGAGCTTCACCAACACCAAGTCACCAACTTTAAACTCTTGTGATCGCCTTCTCAAGTCTGCCCACTTCTTCATCTTTTTGGTTGTCTTATCCAAATAGGCCCGAGCAATATCTACATTTCAATGTCATTCCTTTGTAAAGTGGTATGTTGACGCACTACTCCTCATATAACCAATAGCCAATGTGTGAGGAGTCGATGGATGTTGTCCCGTGATAATCTCGAAGGCGTTCTTATCGGATGTAGAGCTCTGTTGCAAGTTGTAGGAGAATTGGGCTATGTCCAACAGCTTCACCCAATCTCGTTGGTTAGCACTCACGCAGTGCCGGAGATACTGCTCCAAGAGTGAGTTAACTCTTTTAATCTGGCCATCCGTCTAGGGGTAGAGGCTTGTGTAGAAGTATAACTTCGACCCTAGCAATTTGAAGAGTTGAGTCCAAAATCATCCCAAGAACCATGAATCTCGATCGATGATGATGTTATGCGAGACTCCCCAATACTTCACCACATGCTTCATCATCAACTTGGCCTTCTCTTTTGCTGAACAATATAGGGGTGTAACAATGAATGTTACATATTTTGAAAATCGATCGACCACCACGAGTATTGATTCGAGTCCCCCTATTGTTGGCAAGCTTGATATGAAGTCAAAAGAGATGCTCTCTTATGACCTTTCAGATATGGGTAGCGGCTCCAAAAGTTCCACTGGCACTCGCTACTCTATCTTATCTTGTTGGTAAGGAAGGCATGTTCGAACATAGTCCTCCACATCAGTCTCCATCTTTGGCCAATAGAAGGCCCTCTCCACGAGAGCCATTGTTCGGTGGATGTCAGGATGTCCAGCCCAAAGGGAATCATGACTCTCTCAGGAGTTCACACATCAAATTGTTCACATGCGGAACATAAACTGTATTTTCTGATGAGCTGCATCAGGGTTACTGCCTGAGGATCACTATACAATCCATCCCTGATCCTGGAAAGAAAGTTGGAGTGCAACTGACTTGCTTGGCCACCACCTTTCAATTGTATACGTTTACTAATTCAACTTTCTGGCTCAATGCATCGGTTATGACATTGGCTTTTTCGGGTTTGTACTCCATTACCATGTCGAACTCGACCAAGAAGTCCTGCCATCGTGCTTATTTTTAGAGAGTGTCTTTTGAGTTTGGAAGTAACTCATTGCGACATTGTTTGTCCTTAACACAAATGGTGCTCCCAGAAGGTAGTGTCGCCATACTCGTAGAGAGTGGACCGCCGCTATCATCTCCTTCTCATGCACATGATATCGTCGCTTGGTCTCGTTGAGCTTGTGACTCTCATAGGCTACTAGATGACCCTCTTGCATAAGTACTCCCCACTAAATGACGAAGTTCCTCCAAGACTGCTCCTTCCTGAGCAACTCCAGCAGTGAAGCTACACGCTTCAAATATCAAGCAATGAAGCATCGATAATAGTTGATGAACCCAAGGAAGGATCTCAACTATGACACCTTCTTTGTTGTTCGACATTCTGTCACAACTTGCACCTTCGATTTATCCATTCGGATAGAACCATCACCGATTCGATGCCCCAAGAATAGAAACTATGTTTGAGCAAAGTAACACTTCTCCCTCTTTACAAACAAAATGTTCTCCCTGAAAACTTTGAAGATTGTTCGAATGTGTCCAACATGCTCCTCAAGTGTTTGGCTATAGACGACTATATCGTCCAAGTAGATGACCATAAACTTATCCAAATATTCCTTAAATAGTTGGTTCATTAGAGTACAGAATGTGGCTGGAGCGTTGTTAAGCCGAAAGGCATTACCAAGAACTTAAATGCTTCATACTTGGTCATACATGTAGTCTTTGCCTCATCACCTTTTGTAATATGCATTTGCTAGTACTCCGACCGAAGGTCAAGTTTGGAGAAGTACTTGGCCTTGCCCAGTTGATCAAACAAATCCGCGATGAGCAGGATAGGGTATTTGTTCTTCACCATCATTTTGTTCAGGGCTCGATAATCCACACATAATCGGAGGCTCCCATCTTGTTTCTTCTGGAAGAGGACTGGAACTCCGAACGGGGCCTTTGAACTATGGATGAGACCACCGCTCAGCAGTTCGTCTAACTGCTTTCTGAGTTCTGCCAACTCTGGAGGGGCCATGTGGTATGGTGGTCTCGTTGGAGGCTTAACTCCCGGCTCCAGCTCTATATAATAATCCACGCCTCTGCGTGGTGGTAGAGTTTTTGGCAAGTCAGTTGGCATCACATCTGAAAACTCCTTCTAGATGTTCGTCACCACAGTAGGTTCTTGAATGGCCTCCCCGTCAAGTATTTCTAGCTTTATGGCCGCTACAAAGGTAGATTCACCTTTTCGTACCCCCTTCTTTAACTGTAATGCTGATATTGGTTGTGGATCTTTGGTTCCTCCTCAGGAAACTAGAATCACGCAGGAATCATCACCTCCCATAAGGCATAGGGAGCTCAAAAATGACATAGGCACCAACTTTGCTGCGTGCATGAATTTCATTCCAAGAATCACTTGGAAGTCATCCAAGGGCACTGACATCATGTTTGTGCTTTCACTCCATGTTCTGATCTTGATATGGATCTCCTTTGCTAGTTTGAAGATTTGCTTGGCCTCCGAGTTTACAGCTTTCATATGACTTAGATTCTTCTCCAAGATTAGTCCAAGTCGCTTAGCTTCTCTATCAACAATAAAGTTGTGGGTAGTGCCCGTGTCCACCATTGCTCGGGTTGTTCAGCCATTTAGTTTGATGTCCACAAATATCAGCTCATTGCTCACTGCCTTTGATGGCTTTGCCTTTGTGTTCTCCCCCACTTAAACCCATAATGTCTTTAATAAGCGCATTGTTCCCATTCGGAGTCCTTACGACTCCTCGTTATCACTGCTGGATTCAAAATTGCTCGAACTAAGGGTGACAGCTTTGCCCTTATCCGACTTATGGGGTGTATAAATATCGTTAAAGCATTGAGTGCCTGCATTTGTGGGCACTCTCTCACCATGTGCGATCCTCCGTATAAGAAGTATCTTCCAGATTTTGGGGCTTTGCCTTTTGAGATTGGTCCCTTGTGGAAACTTTTCTTTTTTTTGTTCGCCCCCAGACTCCTTTGCTCGGGAGTATTTTGTTGGGCAATTTCCCGAGGATTGTTTCTTCTTTCCCAAGTCATCCGAAGAAATGAAATTAGTTAGCCTTTCTGCAGCTGTAATTGCCCCGACCACGTCGGTGATATTCCTCCGATGTAATTCTTATTATGCCCATGGCTTTAAGCCATCGAGAAAGCTGAATAGTATATCATTTTCGGACATGTCTTGTATACCCAACATCAGTATCGAAAATTGTTTCACATAGTCTCGAATGGATGTACTTTGGCAAAGTTATCTCAGTTTCCTTATTGCGACGAACTTTGTGTTCTCGAGCAAAAACTGAGTTCTCAACTCTCGCTTTAAGTCTTCCCATGTATCCACTCAGCATCGGCCTTGCTAGATCTCTTCCCAACGGGTTTGCCACCAAAGTTTTGCATCTTCATTCAAGTACATGGTTGCTATAGAAACTTTGGTTTCCTTCAAATCGGGTCTCGTAGCATGAAAATATTGTTCCATGTCGAACAAAAAATTCTCGAGCACTTTTACATCTCTAACGCTCCCATAGCAATGCGACTCTAGTGCCCTAAAGCTTTGTGGCGATGTAGCGCTGGTATTGTTCCCTCCCGCATTAAGAGTTATAGTGAGCAACGTCACTTTGGTCGTGAGTTCCACCACAACTTCATGTAGATGTCGTACGGAGTCTTTGGTGTCCTCTGTTAGATGGTCGACCAGGGACTTGACCCTATCGATCCGAGATTCAGCTTGTTCATGCGAGCTCTCTACCCCAAGGATCCTTCCTTGGCCTTGGTAGAGTTCCTCCTAGCTCGCTTCAAGAACATCGAGGCGGGTTTCTACCATTGTAAGTCTCTCTTTGTGGCTCCTTTTTTCAGTTGGCGCACCAGATTGCATCTCCTCCGCTCGCGAAGAGTACCCAACTTCATACTCGTTTTGTTCGTTGTCGTGCTCCACATGAGCGACTCCAACAGTTTGCAAGTGAATCTGCTGTCACGGGTTTAGCTGATTTTGCCTATGTCGTGTTGCACCAATGCGTGTCTGTCCGTAAAGGTCAGCCTTCCCTAAGATCTCCTAAGGTCCCTTAGACTTACAAAAGAGAAAACGGGCCAGAAGAAGCAATTCCATCGGGATCCACAAGTAACTACTCAAGCAAACACTTTATAAAGCCAGATACAAATTATACTCATAGACATTACAAACTCAGAGAGGTTGCACACAAAGGATAATGGTCCATTACAGACCGAAGTCCCCATAAGTACTTACAAGACACACTCATATTTACAAGCCAAAATCGATTACAAAGCAAACTAAACTAGGGTTGCTTAGCCTACTGCAAGCCCGCTACTTGCTGTACAAGGTATGTACACAAACCGAAGGACACAGACAAACATGAGCATTTCATCGAACATCTTGTTTACATTATTGTCTATGACATTCTCCCCCACTTATTCCTTCGACGTCCTTGTCGAAGCCACTGTAGACGCTGCATCTCCTCGCATTTTGCTGAATCTTTAATCTTCTGCTTTGGCTGCAACAAGCCCCTTTGGATCTCGGCTGCTCTCTACCGCTGTTGTTGAGTAGTCGAACTCTGATCCGCCATGCTGCTTCAACTCACCAATGACTGAATTTGGTGTGGGGTTGGCTGAGTTATGCTGATCCTTGTTGGTTCTTGCGGATCCTTCTGATGAAGGAAAAGACATGCCTTATTATGCGCCAGTATCGCAGTATACTCATGTTGCTTGAATTAGGTGGATGCTTATTGGAACTTTGACGAGCATCGCCTTGTAGACTTTAATGTTTTTGAGGTCCTTCCTCCATAATGTTTGCCCATTGATCACTCCCGCTTTCGATTGACATTCAATTGAAAAATGAAGCGGACAATCTACTCTCAATAGTACTGATCACCAATGGTGAGGATTTGACAACTATTTTCTTCCATAAGCTTTCTTTGAAGGGTTACTAAACTTGTGCATAGCTCCTCTGCTGGATAAGTAAGAGAATTGAGATACTTGACTTCACCTATTCTCTTAGTAGTTAAGAAGGCAATGCTACTTGGCTTCACCTTCTCGAGTTAAGAGAATTGGGGTACTCAGTTTCGCCCATTCTCTTGAGTTGAGAAGGCAAAGGTTACTCGATTTCGCCTGTCTCCTCGAGTTTGTACTTCATGCATTAAGCTAGGTACTAACATTTGCCCGCTCTTTGCTCACACTTCTGAAGCACTAGAAGTGTTTGCACTCCTTACGTTGAGTTAGCTACTGTGATTCGCCTTCCCATTACCATTGAACTTCTGGAATGCAAGAAGTTTTGCCCGAAAAGAGCAAAAAGTTTACCCCAACTTGGAGTAAGTCTTTGATAGTTCTAGTCGCCTTTTGGATTATACCATCTTCTCAATCACCTTTATCGTCTACTCCTTTTTGTAGAAAAGGTATAGTACCGCGTACTGCCTACTTCGTTCCTTGGTTGAGCACTCTCGTATCAACCCGAAGTCCCTCGCTTTCGGCTATCTTGATGAGAAGCCCATCAACACTGGTCTTATGAAGTTCCTTGGCCTCTGCCCTTCCGTCCTGTCTTGGTACTTGGAGTTTGCCTCTGCATTCTCCACCTCCTCAGCCCCTTTTACGACCAATGCTCCCCTTCATGAGAGAAAGGCATCGATGACTCCACGGAAGTCCTGCCTCTGCGTTACCATGGTGCTACCAAGCCCATAGCCCTACTATCCGTTACCTTGCATCTTCATCCATTCCTTTGCGATCGATAGATCCACTTCTGCGGTACTGTGGTGCTCCTCCAAGTCCACCTCCTTTCTAACCGACGCTTTGCTTTTGGGTAGCTGAGCCCCACTGGACTCATCGTTGCTTCCTCACCCCTTTCGACCACTTGCTTCAACACTACTGTGTCCTCCTAGCAGTTCTCTTTGGTCGATGGAAAGACAGACTGCAACTTTCATGCATGGCCTCCGCCATCTTATTGTAGGGCTCGCGTCGATTATGTTATCCTTAGCTTCCTTGGTAGCAATGTTCGCTTACTCGGCCTTGTCCTCTGACTTGTTGGGCTCCCTTAAGCGAATGTGAGCACTAAAGCAGTCCAACTCTCCAACCGCTCCGATCATACCTTTGTATAATTAAGTCCCCTCCATGAGACTCACTGGTACTTACAATCTGACTTCTCCCTCGATGGTACACAACCTCATATGCTGATGACCAAGGCTTTCATCTGATGTAAGCTTCGATGCGCACATACGGAAGACCCGCCTCTGCGGTACTGTGGCATTCACTTCTTGAATCCACATCCCTTCTTGCCGTTGTATTGTTCACCGAAGTGGAGCTCCCAATAGCTCCTGATTATTTACATGATCACATCCCCCTCCATGGGACTCACTGGTACTTACACTTGGACTTCTTCCTTGGTGGTATACAGCCCCCATATGCTGATGACTAAGGCTTTCATCCAATACAAGCTCCGATGCACACACACAGAAGACCTGCCTATGCGGTACCATGACATTCACTCCTTAAATCCATAGTCCTTCTTCTTGTTATGTCGTACACCAAAGTGGAGCTCCCAGTAGCTCCTGATCATACATCCGCATGATCATATCCCTCACGGGACATGATCGCCTATGTTGCATTACCATGAACTATCCCACCACGATCCACTGCACCATGTCGCCTCTTGGTGACATCTCCATTGCATACAGATTCTCGTGTGATGAACTCGAACTACGACTTCTCTACGTGTAGCCTTTGCCAACACATCGTAGGGCCTCCGCCATCTCCATTTTTTGCTTTGCTCCCTTGGCAATTCACCTTCACCCACCCACTCTTGGGTCACACCCGGACGAAGCATAGCTCTAGGACAATTCGTCGCCTAGTAGCTCATGAAGTCCCTTGACTTCGCTAGAATTGGTGCACCATTGTTTGGATCCTGGGCCTCAATCCCCTACTAGCACAATCTCCACTATGCACTACTTGTTGTTGACAACTCGAATGGCAACACTGTGGCATATTCTTCAAGAGTACTCGCCTCTACGTCCTCTTGCCCCATGCTAAGGTATCCTGATCCCATCTTTGCCTCCGTAAGTTGAATCACCTTAGTTACTCCGTCAAATGCATCTCTGAGGTAACTTGCATGTGTCTCGAAGCTCCCTTTGTCTTTAGTACCATGCAAGATAAGTTCGCCCCATCAGAATAAAGAACCTATGGAATGACATGATCCAACTCTTGCCTCTCTTCGTGCCTCCGCTCCATGTTCCGTCTTCTATGTCGACTCCCTTCATACGACTTGGATACTTCACCAAGTTTCACCCCAGTCACTCCTCTCCTCGATTTGTTTTGAGTTAATAGTGGCCCTCGCGTCCACCATTCCATGTGTCAGCCCTCCGTTGAGTTCGATTTCCACATCGACTCGAAGTGTGCCTTCATATGATGTTGCCTTGGATTGCTCCCCCACTTGATCTCGAAATGCATCCACCAATGCATTATCTCATTCGAGATCATGACGACTCTTTGTCACTCGCTCGATCCGTTGAGCTTTGTGGAGATATTACCTTGAGAAACTCTTCCTCAATATGTGTGATCTGTTGCACATGATTCTCTCTCTGGAGAACTAGGACTTATCCCTCCTGGATATCTGTCCTGCTGGAGCAATTATCCTCTTTACATTCTTCCCACTGGAAGTTTCGGAGACCACCATCCCCTTTGGACACTCCGTTTTGCTGAATAACTTGTGTCTTGTTCTGCCCCGGTAAATGCACTTGCTAGATTGTGACCCTTTGCTAATACAGTCCTCACTGCACCCTTCAGGGTCTAGCAACGTGCTAAACTTGTTGCACATTTCAGTCACCTACGGACGTATCCTTTTCATGTCGAAGAGAAAGTTCTGATGCTCCCCGAGTTCCGATCGCTCCTTAGGATGGCCACAAACACTCTGTTGTCCGTGTATAATCCCTTGCATGAGTACTGAATCCTTCGAGTTAGCAATTCCCCTCACTTCTATGAGCTTTGTATAACTTTTCCGGTCGTTACGCAACACCTTCCACTTTGCACGGTCTTATCTTTCACCAAGCGCCCCAATTTGCCTTGAGCACCGTCAAGTGTGGTTGCTAACGTCGAGCTATAGCTCGAACTCAACCATCCCAATCTTTATGCGCTACACATTCTTCTTCGCTTGCTTGTCCTCGTGGTGCCTCTCACGCAAAGGGTTAGTCATTCCTCTGAATGCCAAACCTGGATGCCCGCTTCTCTGAGTGACTCTTTTCCCTATATCTCAATGTCCATTCCCCTAAACGATTACGCGTGTTGGTTGTCCTCCACACAACCCAGCTAAGTCCCCCATATTTATATGGCAAGTGTTTCTGCGTATACTTGTCCCGCTCTGATACCATAATGTCATGGGCTTAGCTGATTTTGCCTAAGTCGTGCGACACCCATGCGTGTTCGTCCGCAAAGGTCAGCCTTCCCCGAGATCTCCTAAGGTCCCTTAGACTTACAAAAGAGAAAATGGGCCAGAAGAAGCAATTCCATCGGAGTCCACAAGCAACTGCTCAAGCAAACACTTTATAAAGCCATATGCAAATTATACTCATGGACATTACAAACTTAGAGAGGTTGCACACAAAGTATAATGGTCCATTACAGACCGAGGTCCCCACAAGTGCTTACAAGACACACTTATATTTACAAGCCAAAATCGGTCACAAAGCAAACCAAATTAGGGCTGCTAAGCCTACTGCAAGCCCGTTACTTGCTGTACAAGGTATGTACACAAACCGAAGGACACAGACAAACATGAGCATTTCATCGAACATCTTATTTACATTGTTGTCCGTGACACTACGGCTGCTTGGGGCAAAGGTCTAGCTTGCCCCATCTTGCTTGATTAACCATGGTGTTTCACCATGGCGAAATTGTGAATCCTCTTCGCTTGCTTGTTTGAATTGCTTGTCTGCTCTGATATCACAATATCACGAATTTAGCTAAATTTGCCTAAGTTGTGCGACACTCCAACGATAAACTTGAAGACTTAGCTGGAATTGTTTAAGTCACGAAGCAACCTTTGCCCAATGTTCCAGACTTAACTAAAATTGCCTAAGTCATGAAAACGCTAAAGCGTATTTGCTCGTAAAGAGTCAGCCCACTTGCTACCTTGTGCGGGTCCCGAAGGACCTGCAAAAAGAGAAATTGATTAGTTTTGAAAACGAGCAATGGACAAGTCCCGACGTCTCACAAAAAAAGTAGCTTTTACAAGCAATTCATCGAACACCTTATGTGCAACAGAGAAAGAAGAGAAAGAGAGCGAAATAGGCTTTAGAGGGCTGTAGGAACGGTCACAAGTCCACAAACGATGATCCCCAAGGTATCATACGCAAGACGAGTTCAACAGTCGATGAATGTTCACACCCGATACTATCCCGAAGCCCCATCCAACCCTGTGCCACTCGGGGGGTTCCAAAGGGTTAAGATGGCTGACATTTTCGTCGCTTGACTAGGTCGTCGTAGCACACGAAAATAGCCCAAAATTGGACAGTTTTAGCCTGTTTTGGCTCCGCCCATCGAGCGACCGTTCTACAGCCTTATAGACTATTTTTGCTCATATTTCTGAGATAAAATCATATAAAACTAAAGCAAAACATACTGTCAAACATCTGTACAAGCAAACAAAAATGATAAACGATTCGCTGAGTGAAGAATTACGATTAAGCAAACAAAAGTGACAAACGATTCACTGAGTGAAGAATTACGATTGAGCGATGATCATTCATGATAATACACGAGCAAAAGAACATTTCACAGGAAATAAGATAATTTTAATTAAAAAAAGTACTTCAAGATGATACTGAATTGTTATTTAAGATATCAACGATGACTTTAAAACCCAATGCCACGGGCTACTCCCAAGTTCAAAGCTTGTGCCTCAAACAAAAAACACTTTTTTTCTTCCTCTATAGGATGTTTTCAACATTGCAACGTTGGTCACATATAAAAATAATGTGGCATTCTCTATCTAGAAAACGTCCTCTTTGTCTCTCTACACTTGTAACTCGTCTCCCTAAAGATAGAGACTAGATGACCATTCTAAAGGGACAACCTCACATGATATACATAGTTTTTTTTTTTTTTTTTTTCGATCATTCAGGTAGAACATAAGTAATTTTGTCTTGATAGATTATATAACTCATCTAAATCGAGAAAGTATAGATAGGGAATCCCTCCTCAGGTAAAAAGGATTAATTCCTTCGATCATTATGCCTTAGACTCTCTAAATTTATTATTGTTACTATTTTGTTTAGGTCCATCAATTAAATAACTTGAGTATCGAAGAAACACCGCATTTGATTAGATTTCAAAAGACTAACACTTTTCTAGCCTTTAGAACTTAGGGCCATAGTATAAGTAGCATTATAGTTTTTTTTAGATACTTTTATTTGTATCAATAAAAGGCATTAATTCTATGAAAATATCAAATGTGAAAGAAAAAAAGAGGGGACAAGAAATTCTAAAAAAAATGTAGTAATTGTATTTGATAAATTGACCATTATCTTGATGTTATAAAGTGTTAGCTAGAAACCAGATGTGACTTCTTAGATAATTGGGTCTAATGGATCACCATAAATCAGGTTTGGTATCCGTAATCAAATAGCAAAATAGCCAATCAGATTTTTATATATAAATAAATTCATTTAAATAATATTTTTATTTACCCAAACAGTTAAAAATACTAAAATGGGCAAATAAGAAAATTTTCATTTCAGCAAAGTCAAGATGAAGTATGATTTAATGATAATTCAGGCAATTAGGTGTACAAAATGTTTAGGATACTAATCCCGAAAGATCAGCAAAGTTATTAGGGAGGGAGAAGAGAAAAATAAAAAAATTAAAAGAGGAATTTATCAGAGATTAAATAAAAATAATATCTTAAGAATCAATACAAGATTTAAAATATTTGCAAACGCAAGACACATATCAATTAATTGCAAGACTCAAATTATCTTGGACACCTTCTCAAACAAATTTAAAATATTTTTCCTCGTCTTCTCCATAAATCTCAGATAGCACTATGTTTGGATACCTTAGAAAGAAAACAGAAAGAGCAAGATTATTACTCCATTTTATTTTCATCCATCAAAATCTAAAAATAAAACATATGATTTTATTCATAAATTTTTTTATAATGAGAATTTCTTATACATTGAATCCAGAAGTTTTAAATTGCTTATCAATTCCAAATTAAAAAAAAAAAAAGGTCAAATAAGAGGATTTGATGGATGCATGCACAGAGTCGATCTGCATCCGAGAAAACCTAAGTTGCACCTACTCCCGTCCTGAAACGTTAGTTCAAGAGTTCAGGCGCCACCTACCTTTCTTCTCCGAAGGACACTAAAAACCATACGGTGGACGCAAAGCAGTGGATTGGACTGTTAGTTGATGCATTGTCCGCATGCGCCGCTGACGTCGTTTAAATAAGGGGGGTGGGCGTCGTCTTCGTCCAAGTCGTCGAGGCGAGAGGATGAGGGACGAGGCGCAGGAGGATGGGGCGGCGCTGCTGGACGTCGACGAGTCGTCCAGGGCGGCGGAGGAAGTTCTGGGGGCGGAGCCGGTGCCGCTGCGGGCGGTGTCGCGGCTGGCGGCCTGGGAGTCGAGGAACCTGTGGCGGCTCTCCTGGGCGTCCATCCTGGTGCAGCTCTTCAACTTCATGCTCAGCCTCGTCACGCAGATGTTCGTGGGCCACCTCGGCAAGCTCGACCTCGCCGGTGCCTCCATCACCAACGTCGGGATCCAGGGACTCGCTTATGGGATCATGGTAACTGTGCACCTAGCGCTCTCTCTCTCTCTCTCTTCATGGAACACGATACGCCATTAAAGTACAGATAAGGATTGGAAGAAGATGAGGGAGACAAGAGGGTGGTTCATTTCGTTACAATCTTCTTCATCCATGAAAAGGATCACATTAGAACTTATGTATGCTACTAAGGCATGTCAGGATTAAAAGAGAAGAAAGAAGAAGAAGAAGTGGGTTCATTTCATTTCAATCTTTATCTATGAAACAGATTACCGTAGAAATATTCACTTCTTTTCATAGTTTCCTATAGTCTGAGAGATTCATTTTCAAAACATAATATTTTTCTTAGAGTTACAACTACAGATTTTGATAATTTATTCTAATATTTTTGTCCTTTGAAAAGAAAACTAACGACACTTTATTCTCATAGAATTATTCTTTAGAAAAAGTTTGTCTCATATGTAGTCAAACCAAAAAAGTGTGGTGGTGGAAAAATGAAGGGGTCGATGATATTATTACTAAAAGAATAATTAAGAGAATGAATAATATATTATAAATTTAAAATAGTTAAAAGAGATTTAGATGAAGTATCACAAATTTAAGCATAAGTCGAAGTGTTTCTCTCACATATTTTTGTTTCTCATACTCTATCGTAGCTAATTCTTGTTAAGGGAAACGGAAACACTCAAATAAAAGCATTTTCATATATCCCTCACCAGTGAGATGTGGAGGGAGATACATTATGTTTTCTTTGGTTCACATATCGATCTTTCTCTGTTTTAATTTTTTTTTATTTATTTTCAAGAATATTGAGGTCAGGAATCCAAAAATATTCACCAACATTTTAAATCAAATAAGTCATACAATCTCAAACTAAAAAAAATATTCTGTATCCATCCCCGCTGCAGCTCGGGATGGCGAGTGCGGTGCAGACGGTGTGTGGCCAAGCCTACGGAGCCAAGAAGTACAAAGCCATGGGCATCATCTGCCAAAGGGCCCTCATTCTCCACTTCGGCGCCGCCATCCTTCTCGCGTTCCTCTACTGGTACTCGGGCTCGCTCCTCCGGGCGATCGGGCAGTCGGAGTCGATCGCGGCGGTGGGGCAGCTGTACGCGCGCGGCCTGCTGCCGCAGCTCGTAGCCTTCGCGCTCTACTGCCCCATGCAGAGGTTCTTGCAGGCGCAGAACATCGTGAACCCTATGGCCTACATCGCCGTAGCGGTGCTGCTGTTTCACGTCCTCATCTCTTGGTTGGTCGTCTTCGTGTTCCGATTCGGAATCCTGGGGGCTTCCCTCACCTTGAGCTTCTCCTGGTGGGTGCTCGTGGTGATCACATGGCTCTTCATCATCTTCAATCCTTCTTGTAAGCACACTTGGACAGGATTCTCTTCCCAGGCTTTTAAAGGCCTTTGGTCCTATCTCAAACTCACCGTCGCCTCAGCTATCATGCTAGTGTAACTCTCTCTCTCTCTCTCTCTCTCTCTTTCTCTCTCTCTCTTTCTCATAATGGGGGTTGAGATTATATTCTCTTTCTGCAGCTTGGAGATTTGGTATGTCCAAGGATTCGTACTTCTGACGGGATACCTGAAAAATCCAGAAGTGTCACTCGATGCAGTTTCTATATGGTAATGAACCCAACCAAACATCTTCTCCATGGTATTATTACATGCTCATCATTGAAACTGGGATTTGCTGGCAGTGTCAACTACTGGAACTGGGACTTCATGATCATGCTGGGATTGAGCAACGCAGCCAGGTTGGTGTGAGATCGACGACGCTCTTGACTTGTTTCTGAGACTCTGGTCTTCTGGCTACTAGTTAGTTTGAACTCGTTCTCGGCCTTGATCGATCCTCGCAGCGTTCGAGTTGGGAACGAGCTGGGCGCTGCCCACCCGAGGGTGGCGAGGCTCGCCGTCATCGTCGTGGTGGCGACGAGCCTAGGCATCAGCGTGGTGATCAGTGCGTTGGTCCTCGTGCTCCGCACTCCCTTGAGCAAGCTCTACACCAGCAGCAGTGAGGTGATCCAAATGGTGGTTCACTTGACCCCATTGCTTGCGATCTCTATCTTCTTGAATGGGGTTCAACCGATCCTCTCAGGTATCACACGGTGCTGTTCCTCTCATCCGTCTCGTCAAACACACACAAAAAAAAAAAATGTATCTGACGAATGCTGTTGCACGAACAAATCTCTCACAGGAGTTGCCATCGGGAGTGGGTGGCAAGGCATCGTTGCTTACGTGAACGTCGGGGCTTACTACTTCATCGGCCTCCCCATCGGATGCGTTCTCGGGTTCAAAACAAGCTTAGGAGCAGCTGTGAGTGTTCTTTTGGGGTTTGTCACGGGGGCACGCACACACAGATGGGCCAATATTTGATCTCTTTCCTCTGCTTCAGGGAATATGGTGGGGGTTGATAATTGGAGTCTTTGTGCAGACGCTGGCTCTCATAGTCTTAACAGCCAGGACAAACTGGAACAAAGAGGCAAGTCTGGGGAAGAACTTGGGAGAGAGTTACTTGCTACCCGGGTGGGTGGGTTTCAATCTTCCTCTTCCTCGTGGGGTGTTAATTTTTTTGTTTGCTGGGATTTTGCAGGTAGACAAGGCTGTGGAACGCTTGAAGCATAATAATGCAGATGATGATGATGTTGATGATGCTCTTGCAATTGCTGACATATAACGGTCACTCCCGAGTGTTTTTGGTCCATTACATGACTTGTTTGCATGTAGCAGAGGAATCCCGAGTTCTGTAGTAAGAGATTGGTGGTAGCCGATTGATTGGTAGATAGATAGATAGATAGATCATTACAAAAATGATGAGATCAGATAACATACCTTAGGAGGAGAATCAATGTCATCCAAAAAAAAACACAAAAGACTCATCTAAGAGTTAATTTGTTTCCTTCAATGAATGGGGCACCGAAAACTCGACTGGCATTGTTGTTTAGTCAGCAAATTAGAACTGGGAAGCACTTGAAAGCAATATTATTGATCACACAAAACACTGCCAAAAATGAAAGATTGCACGCACAATAGATTCTTCAAGAGTGTCCTGCAGAGAATCAGTTTCCCAAGCAGTCTTTTATCTTTCTGTTTCTGCAGCTTCTCTGTTGCTATATATATATATATATATATATATATATATAGACATGGGCATCATAATTCCTCCAATTATACATGTCAAATGCACTCGATAGGCTGAGATGAATCATCACAAACACCCAAAAAGAGGCATATTTAGACTAGTCTGATGGTTGAACTCCTGTAGCTGCACAAAAGAAGCTTCTGTAAGTTGCATTTTGATCTTTGTATGCAAATTATTCACACAAGAAGTCTCACGTAGAATAACACAAATTACTGGAATTAATAAGTCCAGAGATTAAAAAAAAATTCATGCAGCACATTAATAAAATTGCCTTTCGATCAAAAACCACTTATTTATGTATGGCCTATGACAATGCTCAAAACATAAGAAATCTGTCTTCAAACTATAGATAACAATCTCAAAATATAACTTGGAACCTGACAGTAGCTAGAGCACACCATAGATACCTCAAGCTATCTATATCTTCAGCTAAATTTAAAATCTTGATGTGTCCTTTTTTTCCCGAATTCATGTGGCACTGGCCCAAAGACAGGCTTACCGATTGGATCTCCCTGTTTGTTAACAACACTGCATTATCATCAAACTTGATCACAATGCCCCCTCTGCATGGCAGCACTACCACTACTCCATACACTACATCCCCCTTCTTCACTTTAACATCCGGCTTGCTTCTTTCAACTGATGCAAATATGGTGTCTCCTTCCCTTCACCGCTTGTACGTACATGACCCGTTTTACACCATAGTTGTCCACCAACTTGAGGTTGGTCCTCATCTGTATAAATGTTCTTTGTTGCCGCAATGACACAGCAAAATTTCAGCTATTTAATCTGCCAAATTTGCATATATACATATGCATATGTATATATATATATATATATATATATATATATATATATATATATATATATATATATATACACACACAATTTTTTCCTTCACAACCTTTTTATGTACGTATATCTTAGTTCTAACTTCCCAAATTAGCTTATGTTTTCCATCCACACATACTATTATTTCAATGATCTAGAAACATTCAGTTTCAAGATGCAAAACTTTTCAATTCTGCAGTTATATTTGAAGTGTTATACATTGCTTCATTTCTTGGTAAGAGGAAAGGTTAAAACTCTAAGGAAGAGCTAGGACTAAAAGTAACTTAATGATGGGGCAGATGTCTCCCGGGAATGTCCAAAGTACTAATGGCACTCAAATTCAAGGGAACCGGCAACCAATATAGTTATATTGAGTGATACCAAATCAATAAAACCATTTCAGTTCGATGGAAAAGAAAGAAAACTCGTTTACAAGATACCTCAAATTATCAGAAAACATCCACTGGTCAATCACAAATCTTCCTCATACAAGCTGGCTTTTAAAAAAAGAAGAAAGATAATATTTGGTACTTGAAGGTTGTACTGTGAGTTGCCAATTTTTAGATCTTCAATACATATGTTCTCTCGAGTAAACAATAATAGGCAGAAATATATGCACATCATTACAACCAGAAAAGGAAGAGTATAACTGAGACTATTTAAATAAATGCATAAGTCAAATTCCAGAAAGTCAAATTCCAGAAAGTCAAATCACAATTATCTTCTGCAGGAGTTATACAGCACCTGTGCCAAAAATTCTTGTAATTCAACTGTGAAACTATTGCATTTGGTCCTTTGGCTCCTGAGAAATGGTTGCCAAAGCTTCACATCAATGAACGACCAACTGCAAAAATTATGATACATGGCAACAACATTATATCAGAATGAGCAGGTATAAAACTATACATCAGATAAAATTCTAACTTATTATTTATGGTATGTACATAATCCAAGAAGATCAACCAGTAAACATGAAAAAGTCTAGTATATGACAACATATCCAAGATTCCTGGAATATCTGTACAATCTATTTTTCTAGTACAGTACAGCTAAATTGTCATGTTCAACAAATATTTAATCCATAATATGACAATGGAGTTATACTTCATTTTCATGTCCATCAAATACTTAATCCATAACATCATCCTTGGAAGAAGTATTAATTTTGTCTTCTGCAGTCATCAATGAAAAAAGAATGATTTTACAGAAAGATATAATATCAATATTGCTGGAAATCATGAAGATAATGATTAGCTTGAACTAAAATTTATTTTATATAAAAGTTCATAAAACACACCTGTAGAGCATTTTGATGTACGAAATGCACTCATTTTCGTCTGTTAAATGATGCAACCAGAGATGAGATATTTTGTTCTTCCCTGTCAAGGAGAAAGTGTATAAAACATTACAACTTGATGAAAAAGCCTAAAATTACAACTTCCCTGTCAAGGAGAAAGTTGTAGAAAACATTACAACTTAATGAAATAATTATTAAAACATTGCAACCGTCCAGAACTTGTAAAGTCCATAGTTGTAATTTGCATTGGTTATATAAAGTGTTTGCTAAAGCTGTTGCTTGTGGATATCGTGAGAAGTGCTTTTTCTAACCTGTTTTCTTTTTTATAGGTCCTAAGGGACCCTAGGAGTTTTTGGGGAGGCTGACCTTTGCGGACGGACTCGCAAGGGTGCCGCACGACTTAGGCAAAACCAGTTAAGTCTGTGACAGGCGGTCAATTTCTCCCTCAATCGACCATGACGGTCGATTTCTTCCTCAATCGACCGCCAACGATCGATTTTTGACGGTACCGCCCAGTAACGGGTGGTCCGTGTACCGATAACCTGACAGACCGATATGTACCGCCCATACCAAGTGGTACAGTTCGAAATTGCAAACCTTGGTTCAAATGTCAATTAGATATATGAGTAAAAGCAAAATAAATTGTTATGGGTACCAACACATTTCTAAAATTTTCCTTTTAAATCAAATTTCATGACAGGAAGGAATATATCTCACTGTTGTCTATTCTTTGTAGGTGTATCTGTTTATTAGCTTCAGTTCAGGAGCTAACTACTTGCATCTTCAGCTGCAATTACATGTATCCTGAACAAGCCTCATAAGGATGAGCGAGAGATGGTCAGGCAATCTTCAGACCAAGGGATCTGCAATTGGAGAGAACTTGTGAAAGCAGTATGTGCTTTCAAAGGAAGGTTGACAGTAGTGGAAATCAAGCAAATGGAAGTTATAATGGAATAGAACAGCCATTTAAGATATGGATACCAAGACTTATGCTTCCCAGTGTTTCACCCACTACCACAGAAAGCAATAGAACATATCACTTTTAGATTTTTTTCCTCTACTAAAAAAATGCACTTAAAATGACCACTAATAGAGTTCTTATTAAAAAAAAAAATACATCTGAAAATCTAGGGCTTGTATTCAAAATTGAAAGGCTTCCTTGGGGAAAAAAGGACAACATCAATATCTTTGTTAGAATCCAGAAATATATGTGTACACCTAAAAGAATAATAAAGAAATAAAGAACAATTTTCTTAGATGCGAGAGGTTTCATGATATAGGAAACTATGTTAAAATAGTTTTGGAGGTAATATGAACATTTAATTATCATGTAAGAAGAGCATAGCCTTAAGAAAATAATAAAAGATACGTGACTTAAAAGTTCAAACAATACAATAGTTTAAGGTAGATGAGAAAGGAAAAGTTCAACACAGCAACGATGATATACACAGCCATAAAGGTCAAAGGGTATAAAGTCAGATAAAACATAAGCCATGCACCCCGACCATAAACTATAAAGGACCACACCTCAAGACCAGAAGTCACACGATTCTTGGCAGTACCACTGTAGAATGATCAACCAACTCAAAGGAGGACACTACTGGAATAGTATCTCTTTTCGACACCAAGAATTCGCCAGAGCATTGTGCAAAAGAAGGGTAAAAAGAAATCTATAGCCAGAACAAACTCTTATTCTTACAAATCCGGATAACCATATAGCTATGTTTTGACCGAAACAAAAAAAGAACCAAGACATTGCGTCGAACAGGTTATGTGCAAAACGTGAACGGACAGCACCACAGCCGTCGAGCTGCTGCTCGAATCTGCACTCCACTCCACATCACGTAAATCTTTTCCTGGGTTTGGAATTGCGAGAGAGATATTGAGAGGGCAAGGAAGCCGCACCGGCAACTCCGGAGATCGCCGCCCAAATAACAAGCTTTCGCACTCCAATACAACCGAGAAGGACAATAAATGTAACCCGAGGACGTGGAGTCCGGTTCAGCTGTCTCGTCCGGAACGCGGTTCAGAAAGACTCGCCCGCTGGAAGCCACGTAAGAAAGTTTAAGAGGATTGCCTGTGTCCTGGCCCGGGCTCAAACAGCGGAGCCTCACCGAGATCCACGAAGCTTTTCCACCGTCTGATCTTAATCCAGCGAGATCCATGGATTGTGGATTCTGAATCCGAAACCCGTTACAAAATCTGCAACACTCATTTCAAATGTAAACCCATAACAGAAGAACAGCGTCTTGATAGTCGTCGTCGTCGTTTGACCGTTTCATTCCGGGTCGGATCCATTGTCATCCGCTCCGCAATTCACAGCTCCCGCAAAATAATGGATCGGATTTGTTCTTCGGACCCGTCTCTTACCGACCCGTCCCAAAACCCTTCCTTTGTAAAACCCTCGCTTCTCTCTTGTCGCCGCTTTCCCCGTCTACGCTCAATCCCGTCCTACGGAACCCTAAGCTCTAATTCAAGTAAGCCCGGCGCCATACAATATTCGATCCCGTGGCGATGAAGCCGCAAAGCCGCAAGAGGGCCATCCGGCCGATGGCCGGCAAGAAGAAACCCAGAGTATCCGGCGGCGGCGGTGGCGACTCCTTCTTTGAATCCGATACCAAGCAGCGGGGACGAAGGAGCAGCAAGGATGATTATTTAGAGAGCGACGACGACTTGGCCGACCTAGATGCTGGACAAGAGGAGGACGAAGAGGGGGAGGGCGTCCCCGAGGAGACGGCGGACGAGAAGAGGGTTAGGGTTGCGAAGGAGCATTTGGAGAGGATCCGGGCTATAGCGAAGAGGGTAGAGGAAGAGGAGGAAGAGGAGGAGGAGGAGGAGGGGCGAGATGAGAGGGAGGGTAAAAGGGATTCTTTGGTGGCGGAGATTCTTCAAAAGGAGCAGCTCGAGGAGAGTGGTCGTGTCCGGCGATATATCGCGTCGAGGTAATAGGAAATGTTTCCCACCATATAAACTGAGCCCCGTGGATGCTTCTGCTTTAAATTTGAATCTGCAAAATAACTTCATTTTTGCTTGCTTCGATGACTCTTCCCATAGGCGACTTATCTTTATGCACACTTCAATCTTCTTAAAGAGTTTACTCGGGTCATTGGTGGAGTTGAGCTTTTTACTTATTCACTGGTGATTGCTACCTTCTCCTCCATGTATTTCCTTACCTTTTATCCTTTCTTAGAATTTGACACAGTAATACTTTGTATTTTGGATCTATCACTGGTGATTGCTACCTTCTCCTCCATGTGCCACCTGCAAATGACTTACCAGAGAAATGTGATTCAAGGCACTTGTGAACTTTGGCTTACATGCTAATTCGAAAAAATTACTTCAATTAATAGTAGTCTACTATCATAGTCTTAAAATTTGCATATTTAGTTGAAATACATATGTCAACTTAGACCTTTTGTTACTTTCGATGAGATGGGACTTTTAAGGCCCATTTATGATATGGTGCAGGGTTTTAAGTCCAGAACCTGCTGATGAGTTCCGACTGTTAGTGAAGCACCGACAGTCTGTGACAGCTGTAGCTTTGGTGGAGGATGACTCAAGGGGGTTTTCAGCATCCAAGGATGGGGCCATTCTGCACTGGGACATTGAGAGTGGGAAGTCTGAGAAGTACTCATGGCCTAGTGAGGATGTATTAGTATCACACTATGCAAAGTCCCTGCAGAATCCAGCTAGGAAGAGAAGCAAGAATGTGTTGGCTTTGGCTGTCAGTTCTGATGGGCGATATTTGGCCAGTGGTGGGTTGGACCGCCATGTCCATTTATGGGACACTCGTACTCGGCAGCATCTCCAGGTAGCTCAACAATGACCATTGTAACTTTGTGCTATTTTATTAATGAGATGTTGCAATCAAGTATATGCTCTACTAATGTTGGACAAGTTCTACCTTTATGATATTTTATTTTTACTGATAAAGTGAGGCATTAATGGAAGTTCCTTTTGCACATTGTTTATCATTTTTATGATTTTTTATTTTTACTAGTAAAGAGAGGCATCATTGCAAGTTCCTTTTAAACATTGTTTACCACCATAATTATAAGCAAAAATATCTCATGGTGCTTTATTACCTATATTTTTTTTTATATTTGAGCAGCTTGCATGGGCTCCCTCTTCATAGATCCATATGCAAGTCATGGCAGCATAATCATGAGACAAATTGCACAATGCTTTTTAGACTTATTTCGCAGCTTCATTTTTCCTTTCAGGCATTTCATGGTCACCGAGGAGCCATCTCATGCCTTACTTTTAGACAGGGGACTTCACAGCTTTTCTCTGGATCTTTTGATAGAACCATTAAGCTATGGAATGCTGAAGACAGAACTCATATGGACAATTTATTTGGTCATCAAAGTGAAACATTGACAATTGACTGCCTACGAAGAGAACGACTCCTGACTGTAGGGCGTGACAGGACCATGCGATTGTGGAAGGTGAGCATTGGTGTTTTCAGACTATGATGATGAACATGTTAGTGTGGTTTTCTCCAAGTATAGCTGAAATATCTCATCCATGCAGACTCTATGTTTTGCATGCTTAATATAATTATTTTGTAAATTCTGATCATTTCAGCTTCGAAAAGAAAAAGACACACTAGAAACCAAGGATTGCAATTTCGATCTATACCGCCTGGTACGGGCGGTATGTACCGGTCCACCAGGTTATCGGTACGCGGACCACCCGTTACCAGGCGGTACCGCCAAAATCGACCGTCGGCAGTCGATTGAGGGAGAGAAAGGGAAGAAGAAGAATAAGAAGAAGAGGAAAAGAAGAAAGAAGAGGGGGGCAAGAAGAAAGAAGTACCTTGTGTCGTCCTCGCCTGCACGCCGTTGTCGCCCGCGAGCCGTCGCTGCTCTTGCTCGCGGGCGATTTTTCTCCCGCGCGAGGAGACGGAACGTCTCCCCGCGCGGGGAGAAAGATCGAGGCGACGTCGCCCCTTTTTTTCTTTCTTTAATATTAATATTTAAAATTTATATTATATAATATTATAATATACCAGACGGTATGTACTATGTGTACAGCTTGATACTGGTACCGAGAAAATGTTGGTATACCGGTACGGACCAGTATGTAAAACCTTGCTAGAGATACATGCTAAAATTAATTTGGACACCTGGTTTGTGGCTGCAATTATAAACAAGTCAAATGTTGTTCCAGTGGATTATGTTTGAAGCTCTTCTTGCAAAAGGATCATCTGAGAGGGGCATCATCTTTTCCTATAGGGAGATGAAATGAAATCTAGTTTGTTGTTTGATGGCCAAACTGTGTTAAGTTATATAGAGACTTCTTTAATAATGGGACTGCCAGGCTAAACAATTAAGAATTGATGTGCAATTGAGTTAGTGTGCTGCTCAATAGATCCAATAAGTTGAGAATAAATGGGTGATAGAATTTATTTTGCTCAAGGATTTTGTTTTTTCCTGAATATTGTAACTCTCATACCATATGATTATTATCATTCATCAGTAGCTTAATAATTTAGGCTGTTTTGAGCTTCTTTGCAGTAGCTAGATAATGCAAATCAATTAGTTGCATACCTCTATTTTTATGTATAATTTGCTTGCATTCTGAGCAAATCATTATTAGATGTTCATGTTTTCAAGCAAACCAACAAAAAATTTGACTTGTAATAACTATGCCAAAGATATTAATGGTAGAATGGTAATCTCCATTTTATAATTTTTTTTCAAGGTTTGTTGTACTATCCGAGATGGTACAATATGAGCAGTATGTACCGGTCTGACTTGCCACATAAATGTGACTTGCTTGAGTTCCTGTCGGCATGCCCTGACGTATCGTGTGTTGGTACATTGGTATAGACTGATATGTACCATACCAACAAATCTCTGAGACGGGTCCAGTACCCTAATGGCGAACCTTGGTTTTTCGTGTTTGATTATGTATCAGTCCTTAGTAAATTTTTGGTCTGTTTGTGTACAAGAATAGAGAGATCAAGATATGGTAATTTGATGATTGGATATTATGATTTACCATAATCTGAATATGTATGACTATTGTCTTTTGCCTTTAAATTAGAGATTTGAAAGGCAATTACGGGGTTTTTTATTATACTTGGTACAAAAATGTGGATCCTTGTTATAAAAGTTCACAATTTCACATGATTGAGGTAATCTTGGCCCAGATTATAGGATCTAGAATCATTATATGATAGATTAGCTGAAAGAATTGATTTGTTGTATTTGGTCAAACCAGTCTTGCTTGGGACTTGCTAGTACTGTTTGTAACTTGGTTGGAAAAATGAATTCGTGCGGAATTGGTTTAAACCTGATCATCTGATTGATTTTACTAGGAACAAGCTGGGATTTGCAGTGCTTGGATCTGACTAGGGTATGCCACAACACGTGACTTGTGTCGGTTATAATTGACTGAATTCTTGGAAAGTAAAGAATTAAGACTGGACTCAATCAATTGTGATTTGGCTCTGCTGGATTCGGGCAGCTCAAAAATTTTGTTGTGCCTCAGAAGTCTGATATATTTTTTTTAAAACCCAGAAGGGTACCCACTAGAGTATCAAAATCCTAAGACTAGATATTGCACATCTACTGCTTTTACTTATTATGCATGCCATGGTCAATTTTTTTCTTCCTGCACCAGTACACCTTAGTGGCTTAATCTTAAATAGCTCATCCCTTGAAGCTACTGATTTTGTTAAGAACGGGAGTCAATTTCTTTTCTTTTTTCATGTGGGTTGTCCAGAAATTGTAAAAAGTATGGCCTTCTTGTACATAAGACATCTAGGAGCTTAAATCATCCAGTCAATTTATTATGTCATTTGTCATCTTGGGTCATTCAGGGTCCATGATGATGGTAGGATACTATATCTGCTTGTGTGTGTGCATATCTTCAGAACTTGTTCATTAGTATACTGATATTCTTTAAAAAAAAATTATCTGTGAAATTTTGACTGTTCCTGCATGTATACTAATGAACATATAATGGATTTATTTTGTGTTTGTGGGATCTAAGACCCGATAACGGATCGCCAAAAGTGGCATTAGGCTTCATATTTTTCACTGTTCCTGCAGGACACATGGGGCTATGTCGCTGAAGCTTTTGGACACTTGTATGAACATCATTGGCATTTAGAAATTAGAACATTATATTAATTTTATTCATACTGCATCCGCAATATTACTGAACTCTCTTGAAGTCTGTATCGGTGATTTACCAGTCAAATCAAACATGACATAGAACCTACATGAAGTATAGATGTTCCCTACTGTCGAACACCATTCCTTTTTATATCTGAAGAACTCTAAATTGAAGTTGGTGTGACCTATGCTTTAGGATCTTCAGTAGAAAGGCCTTAATTTTCACAATATATGTTATGGGTACTCTTGCAATGGTTTCAAATTTACTTGGTGTGCTACTTTAAGTCTAAACCATGCAAGTGATAACATCTTTTTTGCTTTGTGTGCTAGGTACCTGAGGAATCACAGTTGGTCTTCCGTGCTCCTGCATCATCCTTGGAATGCTGCTGCTTTATCAATGACAATGAGTTTTTATCTGGCTCGGATGATGGAAGCATTGAACTTTGGAGTGCAATGCGCAAAAAGCCTACACACTTGATTAAAAATGCACATGCTCCATCTTTATCTTCGAATGATTTTTCGTATAAAGAGGATGAGCCAATTATGTCTAATGGTGGCAATATGAGTAAGATGGAATCCTTTTCTATCATATGTCAGTTTAGGAGAATTAAGCTCTTGAGCAAAGATTAGATAGTATTTGTTTTATTTTATGCATATATATTATCTAATAGTCCTAATATTTTGACGCTGGAAAGTAGAAAACCATGTTAATCCAGTTTTTTATATATGCACACACACACACATAGGTTGATTATATTGCATATTTTTGGATATTATTTTTTAAATTATCTAATGGTTTCATCTAACTGTGCCTTCGTTAGAAAATGATCACCACGGAGATGCAAACTGTTCTTCAGCGCACTTGTGGGTTAGTTCTGTTGCTGTATGTAGAGGTAGTGATCTTGCTGCATCTGGAGCTGCTAATGGTGTAGTTCGTCTATGGGCTGTTGAAAGTGATAACAAAGGCATCCAACCATTATTTAGTTATTCTCTGGTATGGTTCAAATTTTCAATGCTTTTTCATTAAAGTTTCTAGCTGCTTTTGTTTTAATAATGACTTTGATTCATTTAGACAAGGATATGCTTGAACTTAGTATGCTGGTGACTCTGGACAGTTGGTGGTGCCACTTAGTTTTATATATGGAAGTAAATCTCCAAAAGAACATGAAGAGTAGTATATGGAGAAGTTACACAAGGTTTCCTATTTTTCTATAGAAAAGGAAGGTTGATTTAGAAATAAAACATAACGAATGGAGAAAAAAGTGAGTAGGATTTTCATGCCCCACATATCTGCTGTTTGGACATTGTAATGAATAGAGTGGAGCAAGTCCAGTGGCTTGAAAGTTTCTGCAGGATGCTCCATGGGTGGCCCAAGAGATTATTCACTTCCTGATCTTGTTTCTGTGCTCGGAGTTGTTATGCTGGATTGTGTCTATCTATAAATGCTATCATAAGTAATTGGTTTTTTTCTTGATAGCTATTATAGTTAATGATTGTGCTATGGTAATGAATGAATTAGATGATATGATTGTCTAAATAACTGAATTTATACTGTGTGGCTTATATATTTAATTTTTTAATGCATGATTCAGATAATTCTTAATTTTAAGATCTTGCTTTGTCCTTGACATGACCATTTGAAAGTGTAGATATTAAACTTGTGTGCTGAAACTTGCAAAAGCAAATTGCAACAGAGTTATTCTTTGGTGTGCATAAACATCAAAACTGACTACTTGTTGCTTGCATTTCTTTAGTCATGTACAACTATTGGTTTAGTTTGAGCCTCTAGGATAAGGTAACTTGCAACACTCCCCTGCCTAATTTGTTAGTACATGGATCTATAGTATAACATTAGGCTTTGTTTGTCTTTTCTAGATTCGAGCAAGCACTATGCATTTAATCTGAAGTCCTCTTATTAGAAATATCCCTTGTCCACACAAATGCATGGCACAGTATCATAGCTTTATTGCTGATGATGGGGAATCATATATTATGCAAACAAATAATTGCATATTCGTTATCGGAAAATTTAAATTCAAAGAAAGAACATCTTGTATATGTATAATTCCAAATTGAAACAAGTATGGAAGCCCGGAAAACAGTTGATAAAGATATTGAGGCATGTGAGTAGAATCTTCTGTTTGATATTTGTGACATGGAAACTTGGGAGCATATCAGTATCATATTTAGATAGTGATTCTGTCTGATGCTCTCTCTGTATCTGCTTGTACATCTCTTGATACAGGAATGTATTGTTACACTTAAATAATTTTAGCTTTTGACATTGGAAATTGATTCTGGCAAATAAAGGTTATGATATCATGCCCGCTTACTGCATATCTGATGATTTGCAGGCTGGATTCATCAATTCTATTGCATTTGCAAAATCTGCACGCTTTCTTGTTGCTGGGGTTGGCCAGGTAATGCTATGTAATTCTTTTTTCCCTATTAAATAAAAGAAAAACTCAGTTGAATTACCTTTTTTTATTGGTGCTTTCGATTGATTTAGTCCAAAAGCTTGTTGGTGCACTGGTAGTATATCCAGCATGTTTCATCTTGCATTATTCTTTGACTAAAAATAATTTAGATTGAATGGTAATTCATTTTTGAATCATAGCCTTTTTGTACTACGAAAATAAACTAAGTCCAGCATCATTCCAGTGGTACCATGGAGAATATAACTTAGTCTAGCATCTTATGTTCCTTTGATATTATAATATCCATATTGATCATGAGATCAGAAACCAAACCATGCTTGCATGAGGCCCTATGTTACTTCTGTATCTTTAACATTTTGAACTGCAACTACCATGCCCCTGAACTGCTGTAGAAAATTTTGGTTTTTTTGAACTGCTAACAAGCTGTATAGTCTCTCCTACACCAATTAGGATGTAGAAAAAGTTTGTTATCTTCTTTATTGTCCTCATGTTCATGCATATATATGCATGTGTGACATCTTCTATCAGGAACCTCGCTTGGGAAGATGGGGGCGTGTTCGAAATGCTCGAAATGGAGTTGCGATACACCCCATCAGGTTAAAGGAGGATCAGACAACAGTCCTTTAAATGCATGGCTTCACCAATTATTTATGCAAGCATGAAAGGATTCCTCAGCTAGACCATTAAGCTGAGCAATTTTATTGTGTCACAAGATGCATCAGAGAGGCTTTGGTTTAATTCTTCTCTGTGTGCATATATTTTGTAATTAACATTTTGCTGCACCTTTAGCCCTCATGCATATCAGGGGAGCCCATGTAGTTTTTGTTTCAGCCCTTTTTTTGTATAACTTAATTCTTTTACCCAAGGAAAGAAATACACAATCTTTTACTGGTGACTTCCACACTTTATTATGGAACATGATAAAGTGAGAATTTGCAAACTTGATTTATAGTGATTTATTTTTTCCCGGCTTTGTTGAGATGTGTAGGAGATTTGAGAGTGCTCAAAGGTATTCAACAACTCTAGTCATTGCTCAAAAGTATATGTGGTAGCTTCGTATTAACATTTCACCATGTCACTTAGATAACATCTTTTGCTTTTGTTGGACTGGGGTCTGTGATACCCAACTTGAGCTCAATATGGACGATGGTATATGTCTAATGTGCTGCGGATGAAGAAAATATTTGTAGCTGGTGAGAAAGAGAGGAGTTTTTTTCGCTAAGAGCAACACTTTCTTCCTCTTTGCATAGCAACCTAAAAACTCTGTGGAATGCAATTGACAAAGGCATTCGGGTTGTATGTTGGCTCCTTGTATTGCTTTCCTAAGACCCATCTCCAAAGTGAAAAGTGATGCGAGAAACATGATGTGTTGCAAGATCAACTGACGTTTTGTCAAGCTTTTATGCTTATTTCATCTTGTCATGGACCTCAGTTTGATCATTATGGCCTGTGATGTGAGAATATCCTGCAAGAGGAGTGAGAGAACAAATCTGATCAAACTCCATAAAACTATTTCAAAAGCCAAAAAAAAAAAAAACCAGGTGAGGACACCCATGACAATGTCTATGTCACCATACCCCTTTGCCTTTATTCCTCCACTCGCTCGCACCATTCCCGAGATCTGTATAGTCTTTCAATGTACTTAAGGATCTTTATACTTGATGGATGACTTCATTCATCAGCAGCAAACCACCGCAACTCGCTCATGCCGCCGTCCACCAAAACAATTAAAATTCTTTACAGTCACTCTTCCGAGCATCCCAAATCACGCCGCCTCCACACAGACTCGATGCATCCATAACCGGCAAATCAAACAGTGTTGTTCGTTATCAAGCATTGTTAATCATGATTTTGTCATGCAAACTCGATCGATTCATCACCAGCAAACTCAAACAGTGTTGTTCGTTATCAAGCATTGTTAATCATGGTTTTGTCATGCAAACTCGATCGATTCATCACCAGCAAACTCAAACAGTGTTGTTCGTTATCAAGCATTGTTAATCATGGTTTTGTCATGCAAACTCGGTCGATTCATCACCAGCAAACCACTAAAACCTTCGTGCCAGTACATGTTCATGTAGTCCTCGAGCTACGTAGGTCAAGCTGGCCATGGAACCAAGAGCTCTGAGGTGTTGCAGGCATGCAGAGACAGCACACAGATCGAAGAACACGCGCACTGACTGCTTCACTCCCCATGGGGACGAAGTGACCTGCATGCATCAGTTAATCCGCAAAGTTCATGCGGTGGAGGACATGCCTTGTTAAGTAATGGATGCCCAACACTCCATGAAGTACTCCCGAAACCACGTTGGAGACAGCAAGACATGATTTATTATTCTTTTGCCCATTGTTGTTGTCATCCTTGTTGTGGTTGTAACAGTAAAAGCAGTATCTAGACTGGGGAGCCCATGTCCGAATTAGGGTTTGTCTTCAGTCTTTTCTTGGCATATCAGCAACCTAAGAGAAGTTTAAAATCCAGTGCTTCTGCTGTCCAACAGCCTTCTCAGACATCTTCTCTTTTTTCTCTGAATAAAGCCAATGACAAGCATGAGAATGAAGGGAAAGGTGTTGCCAACAACACCATCTGCTTTAACTGCTGCAGGAAGAATATTGGAAAGTGATGGTTGTGTGTTGGTTTACCTCATGCCACTAAAGTGACTTTTAAGACACCTAGGGTTTGGAGTTCTAAGTCAAGGAGTGGGGTGGCCAGGACTCTTTTTAAGTATTGGAAGGTGATGGTGTTGGGTTTGGTCTGCCTCATGCCACTAAAGTGACTTTAAGGATCCTAGGGTTTTAGAGTTCAATCAAGTTCAGTTTTGATAGTATAATCCACTGCTCCTCAGTTTTATTATCCTCTCAGATTTACCTTTCATCAGGATGGTAGGGTTACAGCTTCTGAGGTTTTATGACTTGTCTTCCTTACCGAATCTTATCATTTCACTCATCTTCCTTTACTGAATGTTATAGCTACCTAAACATCTTATCTAAGTAATTATAAGGTTTCATGACATAGACTTATTCTGTTGGGAGTCCAAGGCAATATAGGTTCCATAATTCACTGGTCCTCTTTTCCTGGACTTTGTTGTTAGGAGTAAAAGCTGGACAATGTAAGTCTCCAACTTCATTGGACTTTTACTGAACTCTGAAGGTAGCTGAGACATCTTATGTAAACTTCACAGAACTGAAGCTGAGGTTATAAGGTTTCATGACATTTAACTCTTCTGTTGGAATATTACTGTTTGGAGTTTCATCTCTACAGTTTCTTTCTCAAAATAAAAAGATACTCTTTACAGCATCATTTGCTGTTCATGTGTTAGTTTGTAGATTAAGTAGAACTAAGAGCTTTTAGACAGAAAGAACTATGAAGAACAGAACTGACCCTTAAAACAAGTAGAAAAAAGAGCTTATTATTAGTGGAGCTGATGTTGTTTTCATCTTCTGCTTCTTGGAGCTGACACACCAGTTGCTGAGAGAAAGATTTAAGATATTGTTTGCATGTATGGTACAAGGTTCAATGCAGTGACAATATCATAACTTACTGCTGGTTCATCATTGAATCCTCCCATGGGTGAAACATGATTAATCCTTGAACATAAAATAGCATGGAATTTAGTACTGCTGTAAAAGAATTTTTTTTTTTCTACTGCTGTATATATGTACATATACATCTTTTGGAAAAACATTTTCTCACATCCATTGATATCCTACAAATAAAAAGAAGTAGATGTTGCCACTAAGAACCAGGAGAAGTGAAAAAAGGTAATTAAAAATATATGTGACATAATTAATACATACAATTTATTTACTGACTCATTAATGGTTGACTGAAAATAGGCAAAAAGACAGCCTATCAATCCTTTATTTTTTTTTTCTTTTTCATGCCTACTTTTCCAGCTTACCCATCAGTGATATAATCTTTTTCTTAGTATTTGATTTCTCCCTTCAATGTACTAAATCTAATATCCATGTTCAGAGGTAAGATAAGAACAAGTGGGATGTAAATTGAGATTAAAAAATATAAGAAAAAGATGGTCTTGAGCAAAGCACTTCTATTGGAAATAAAAAATAAAAAAAGATTTAAGAAAAAGAATGGAAAAATTAAAGACAAGGCAAGATTTAAGAAAATATTACTTAAAAATAATAAATTCGAAAATTTATCAATTCAATTGGAAAAACTATTGTCTTGAACAAAAAACTGAAACAATATTAATCCGCCACATATTATGGTATTATTTAAAAAATATTTTTAATGGAAGAAGAGAAAAATGTTCTGAAGTGGCCTAAGAAGACTCTAATGCTACACATGTAATGCCAAATCAACTTTTCTAGTATTAGAATCATTCGAGAAAATAAGCAATAAAAAACATCCCACCATGTTATTATTAAGAAAAACCAAAGTTGCATACATCTCCTTGACACTGTGAAACTTAATTTATATAAAAGTTTCTACTAAAACAACTTTAGATAAAAAAAAATCTAAACATCTGAGTTCTCTGTGAAACTTAATTTATATAAAGCTATGCCTCTATCCAATTAAATAAGAAGAGAGTGATTTCATGGATGTTAATAATGTACAAAAAAGATTAGGCTAATATTGTGATAAGGTCCTTTATCTAAAAATTAATAGTTTACGGTCTTACATGAAATGTATTTTATCTAATAATGAAAATTATTAATTATTTAGGGGCTTAAATGAAAAAGGAAAAGGGCCGAGAGGGGGGGAGAGAGAGAGAGAGAGAGAGAGAGAGAGAGAGAGAGAGAGAGAGGTGACGATGACGGTGACGGCTTAATGAAGAGAAGAGACCTCAATGCGCGGACTCTTACTAATGGCCGCTTCGGGAGAGAATAGGAGGTGCAGAAGGGTGGCTTAGGGTTACGCCGATCCTTCTACGACGTGTTGCTATCGGCGGGGGGTCGCGAGTTCTTGTGCCTTGTGATGCGAGGGGACGGGGCCGCTTCCACTTACCACTGTCGAGCCGGAAGAAGAGGGAGCGCGACGGGTGCTAGGGTCTGCGTTCTGCCGAGGAGGATTAGATTGGGATACTTTATCTAAGGTTCTTTCTTTTTTCTTTTGCGGTGGGGAGATGCCGATGATTGTGTCAGGAAAGGAGGCCGGGAAGGAGCAGAAGCTGGCTATGGACGCGGGGAAGTACGTGCGGTACACGCCCGAGCAGGTGGAGGCGCTCGAGAGGGTGTACAATGAGTGCCCGAAGCCCAGCTCGCTGAGGCGGCAACAGCTGATCAGGGAGTGCCCTATTCTGTCCAACATCGACCCGAAGCAGATCAAGGTTTGGTTCCAGAATCGCAGGTAACTAATCGGAAGGCCTTGCTAGAAAACAAAAAAAGGGAGGTGGTGGGGGAAAGGATTTTATTTGTTCTTCTCAAATTCTGACAATTTTGGATTTGGTTACGTTTGGTTTGGAAGGTGATTTTTCCCTCTCCTTTTGATTTCTGAGTTGAGGTTGGACAAATATTATGTGGTGCTAGATTTTACTTTGAAATACATCTTTCTGCTTCCATTCTTCTTTGACTCTTATGGAAATATTAAATCAAGGAGGAACAGGTTAGAAAGTTGGGATCTTCGGGATATCTAGGGTGGTTTCAAATTTATTTCCTCCTTATTTTGGTATTCGAGCTGTTCTAGTTCGCTGTTTATTTGGCTGCAGACTCACTTTTGTGCTCTGTGCAATTTACTATATTTGTGTGCTCTCATGTTCTTGCCTAGAAGTTATACTACTGAGACTTCTTAGTCGCAGAGCTTGGACGTCATGAATATGGTTTATTTCCGTGTCATTGTTTTCTTTCTTGTTATGGTGAATATATGTATCCATATGTTGTTTTTGTTAGTCATGCTGTATGAAGATCTGTGGGTTTCATGACCTTTTGCCTGGTCTTCTGCAGTAGTAAACATAAACCAAATACATCTGGTGAGTCTTTCTAGGATTTTGTTTGGTGTTTTGAACAACATTTCTATCTTATTTCTGTCATGGTATTTTAGGCCTTGTCTTTCATTCGAGCAAACAAAAAATTGATCATCAATAAGATAAGGTTGATTACTGCATAATGTATCTTTTACACGTGTTTCTCAATTTTTCATTGCTTGGAACTTTTTTTTAGGACAATGGTATCGACCCCCCAAAATAAGGGTGACTCATCTACTGTTGACTTTTTGGTACTTCTCGGTGTTTATCAATATTCACCACATTCACTGAGCTGGAAAGTAATCCTCTTTCCATGAAAAGCCTAGACTTGGCCGGATTGCTTGAAATGAATAATAGAAGGGAACCAACTATATTATGAGAAAATGGCTTGAAATGTAATCTTGCTGAGGGTTTTTGTTAGCTTCCCTGTTAGCTTGCATCTGATTTATTTTTGCATCCTAAACCCATATAATGATACCGATAATGATGCATTGCATGTCATTTTTGGTATATATCTTGTTCTGGACTTACTTTATGTCATTGTCTATAGATGTCGTGAGAAACAAAAGAAAGAGGCATGCCGACTCCAAGCAGTTAACAGAAAGTTGACTGCCATGAACAAATTGTTGATGGAGGAGAATGACCGACTGCAGAAGCAGGTGTCTCAACTTGTTTGTGAAAATGGCTATATGCGCCAGCAGCTTCACAATGTATGAGTAACCTCTTGGAATCTCTATGATGCTGATTGCACTTTTTTTCTTGAATCACCTATTGAAACCTTTTCTTTCTTTATTTGTTTGCTTCTGTTTTAAGCTTCTGATTGCATTTTTTTTATTACTTTGTTTTGCTGCTAGATACTGGTTTTGTTTTGAAATCCTCAACTTCATGATGTGCCTGAAGGTTACACTTGATTTGGTTTTCGAACAAGATTTGCTTCAAGTTCTAATAGTATGTTTTGATAGTTTTTATGATTTGCTGTGTCTACAAGTGTCGGTTCAGTGTTATATTTTTATCTACTCATTTGCATTTATGCTGGTGGGGAACAAAAAATGTTATCATTGAATGTCTTGTTCTTATGTTTAGAAACCTATTTAACATTATTTATGTTGTCAAAAGTCCTCATCTACTTCATAAATGTCAATATTACTCTTAACTTGGTTTGTTGAAAATGTGCAGGCATCTGTGGCAACTACAGATACCAGTTGTGAGTCTGTGGTGACAAGTGGTCAGCACCACCACCAACAAAATCCAACCCCTCAATGCCCGCAAAAGGATCCTAACAACCCAGCTGGGTAACATAACTTTGGGGTTGTTCATTTATTACAGTAATCTCTTTCTTATTTTGCCTCTAAATGTATTTATTTTACTGGAGTAGTCTGCTTGCAATTGCGGAGGAGACCTCGGCAGAGTTCCTCTCAAAGGCTACTGGAACTGCTGTCGAATGGGTTCAGATGATTGGAATGAAGGTGATATTCAAAGCATATCTCCGTTACATATTTTGAATTCAACCAGTTCATTCATTTATGCTTTTCATTGTAGCCTGGTCCGGATTCCATTGGAATCGTTGCTGTTTCCCACAGTTGTAGTGGAGTAGCAGCTCGAGCCTGTGGTCTTGTGAATCTAGAACCCACAAAGGTAAGCCAATGTACTTCTCTGTGGTTCTAGATATGTCTTCACCCACAATGAGTTGTTGTTCAAGATTCTTGCTTGTTGTTAAATTTTTCTCAACATGCTTTTCTTTCTAGGTTGCAGAGATTCTAAAAGATCGTCTATCTTGGTATCATGATTGCCGATCCCTTGATGTGCTTACAGTAATTCCTACTGGAAATGGAGGAAATATTGAACTATTATACATGCAGGTCTGTTCCTGTTGTGTTAGCAGCAATCTGTAGGAATTGTAATTTCTCTTTTTGTTTTTTGTATATTGACTGTTTGTAATATGTTTGTAGACATATGCACCTACTACTTTGGCATCAGCACGTGACTTTTGGATTCTCAGATACACTACATGTCTCGAAGATGGCAGTCTTGTGGTATGAATTCTTTATCATTGACAGAATAGCAGCATTTAGTTTTTAGCAGGCATGTAAGTCTTTTTCTTATGGTTTATATGCACACCCGTGGTCTGTTAGATATTGTACTCCAATTGTCTTAACATTTTATCCTATAAATGATTTGACCATGCAAGTTATGTCATAGAGATTTTCCTTGTAGATCTGTGAAAGATCGCTGACTCCATCAACTGGTGGTCCTGTTGGGCCAGCTGCTTCAGATTTTATTAGAGCCACGATTCTACCTAGTGGCTATCTTATTCGTCCATGTGAGGGAGGAGGTTCAATGATGCACATTGTTGATCATGTTGATTTGGATGTATGTTTCATGGCCTTAGATCTACATACTTATTTTCTGTTGGTTGATCTTATGGAATTATTTAATTCTTTAATATGCTGCAGGTTTGGAGCGTGCCTGAGGTTATCAGACCATTGTATGAATCATCCGAAATTTTAGCACAGAAAATGACTCTTGCTGTAAGTCTTATTTTGTCATCAAGCATTATAGACCTTATTTAACAGTTCTCACATGTGAACTTATCTTTTATAGGCATTCCGACACATAAGGCAAATTTCACAAGAAGCCAGTGGTGAAATTGCTTATGTTGGACGACACCAACCTGCTGTATTGAGGACTTTCATTCGGCGATTGAACAGGTCAAAGACTTTGTTATTATCCTATGCTGACCAAGCATCAGTTTTTATTACAAAAGCATTGTTCCATGTTTCTGTTGTTAAATATCATGGCTGATCACAGAGGCTTCAATGATGCTGTAAACGGTTTTGCCGATGATGGTTGGTCACTGATGGGTAGCGACGGTGTTGAGGATGTGACTATTGCCATAAATTCATCACCGAACAAATTTCACAGATTTCACTTTAACTCTTCAACAGTGTTTTCTGGCATTGGTTGTGGCATCTTATGTGCAAAAGCATCAATGTTGCTGCAGGTATGTCCTGTCCTATTTATGACATCTGTTTCTTTTCAAATTTGTTTCCTTGTGCCTTCTGAGTTTTGGAGTTGCAAGTAACACCTGTCGTTCTCATGATATAGAATGTGCCACCTGCTTTACTGGTATGCTTTCTGAAGGAACACCGTTCTGAATGGGCTGATTTCGGCGTTGATGCTTATTCTGCTTCATCACTGAGAGCTAGCCCATATGTAGTTCCTGGTGTGAGGTCTGGCAGTAACTTTGTAGGCGGTCAGATTATACTTCCTCTTGCTCATACTACTGAACATGAAGAGGTAATTCTTCTTCTTCCAGCAAAGAACAAGGCATTCACCTTTCTATGGTTTTATTAACCTGATTGTATGGAGTATTTATGCTGTTCTGGAGCGTAGACCTTGGAGGTGGTGAGGATTGTAGACAATGGGTTCGACCAAGATGATGTATTATCTAGAAACATCCACTTGCTACAGGTTTGTCTTTCACAACATGAAGCTAGGGCCTGTTCGATGCTACTTCCATTTGTGCTTGTTATTTACATCAACACAAAGCAAATAGCATGTTTTTTTGGTGGTGCTTCTGTTTTTTAATTCATTTTGTTTAGACATTTAAGACTCTGAGCAAGAAATTGAAGAACTTTAAGTTATGAACACTCTACCTGTATATGGAAATAAAACAAAAAAAATTAATAAAAGTAACATACTTCAAATTTATCTGATACTTGTTAGGTACTAATTTTCTTGGGCATGTCTCAACTGACTACTATGTTTCTTAATGGCAGCTTTGTAGCGGCGTTGACGAAAATGCAGTAGGTGTTTGTGCACAGCTTGTTTTTGCACCTATTGATGAATCTTTTGCAGATGATACCCCTCTTCTAACCTCAGGTTTTCGCATAATACCGCTAGATTCCAGACCGGTATGGTTACCATAACTTCTGTTGTTTTTGAACTTTATTCCATAAGACTATATTTACGAGCCTCTACTTGACCATGTGCTCTGATCAAATCCAGCTTGCAAACTTTTATTTGCTGTTGAGGTTATTGTCCATTTTGTGATATCATTTACATTATCTAACTTTGACCCTTCGTGGTCCTCGCATTGGCGGGAGACTCATGCACACCCTTTTGTTTACACTATCTTAGTTATGGTTCAGTCCCTGTACAGGAAGTTGCTGGTTACCAAGTAGGATTAGCTCATAGTCATTAATTGTAGCTCATTCCTACAGGAAGAACCTAATGAGTATGCCAAGCTGTATGGTTCATCTTTGGCTGCATAAAGTTAGGTTACATATTTTGCTGCAGGATGGTACAAAAGCTACTCGAACCCTTGATTTGGCATCCACACTTGAGGTTGGTTCTGGAGCTGCAGCGCAAACTGCAAATAAGACTGCTTGTAGTGCATTCAACTCAAGATCAGTTCTGACTGTAGCGTTCCAGTTTACATACGAAAATCACCTCCGGGAAAATGTGGCTGCAATGGCACGACAGTATGTTCGAAGTGTGGTTACATCAGTTCAGAGAGTTGCTATGGCAATTGCACCTTCACGTCTGGGTTCTCATATTGGGGCCAAACAGCCACTTGGTTCACCTGAAGCCCACACACTGGCACAATGGATTTTTCGAAGTTACAGGTACTTTTTGATGACATAATGTATTTGATTGTGTTCCTCTGTACATTATGCAGATTGATGTTTGTTTTTGTCTATTAAGTCTTGTCATCAAATTGTTAAACAAGTAATGTACATATTCAATATTATTATAGTCTGAATGTTTCTTCTTCTTGTCTATTTCTCGTGGAATGATTTTTCATTCAATACCTTTACAAGCAAGCAACATGAGAAATATGAAACCAGAAATTGTTGATAAATGCTTTCCATTGCCTTTGAACTTTACAAGCAATCTACTCCATCCATCACTCAAGCTTTAGGAATTTGTAGGTGTCGTCATCTGTTGTTTTAATTACAAAATGCTTTTATTTTGTTTATTACATGCCTTTCCTTTTAAGTTAGTTTAGCTAATCATAAAGCTTTTTACTTTACTAGGGAAGTATGGTCTGTCCTATTAATCTGATTTTGATTACTATTAACAACCTGATAAAATAAAAATTCAGATTCCATATTGGTGTGGATCTCTTTCAAGCAGACTCCCAAACCAGTGAATCATTGCTGAAGAATCTGTGGCACCATTCAGATGCAATCATGTGCTATGCTTTAAAGGCAAGTCGCTCTTCTGTGTGTCTTCAGACCCTTTGTACACTTTTCTCAAGGATTTAAATCTACAAATGTTCTAATCTCGAAGCTTGTTTTAATCAATATTTTAGTTTTTTCTGTTTCCTGATTAAAATACATTGATCCCTTTGTAGGTTCCATCTATTTTCAACTTTGCCAACCAAGCAGGCCTTGACATGCTAGAAACAACTCATGTAGCTCTGCAGGATATACCACTGGAGAAGATTCTTGATGACAGCAGCAGAAAGGTGCTTTATGCAGAGTTTCCCAAGATCATGCAACAAGTGAGTATAAGAGAGGAAACTTTGGATCTCTTTGTTATCAGTTCCTTGTGTACAAGACTCTGTAAACATTTATTACTCTTTAGACTTGTTTCACTCCTTCTGCAACTTTTAGGGCTTTGCTTATCTTCCTGCCGGCATCTGCTCGTCAAGCATGGGGAGGCCGATATCTTATGAACAAGTGGTAGCATGGAAGGTCTTAAATGATGTGGATTCACCCCATTGTCTTGCTTTCATGTTTGTAAACTGGTCTTTTGTTTGAGAATCCTGAGTAGGCCAGGTCTGAAGAAGCATCTGTAGTCTGGATGAAACTACAATTATCCCCTTCTATTTATGTCTTAGTTTCCAGTTTATACCATCCATGGAAAGTCTGGACATTGTTCTCAGGCCTGCCTCCCCATGTGTTCTAACACTACCTTCCACAAAGTTGGATGATGTTTGGACTTGTTTGCTTTTCCATCTCCATCTCTCATTTTAAAGCTTACACTACAAAGTTGTTTCTTTGCGACTTGGTTAATATATTTCTGAATTAATAATAGTGGGGGTTTCTGGCATTAAGCCCAAAATTTTCTCTTATTCTGTAGCGGAATGATTCATTATAAGCACTAAGGTTTGGGTAAGTGTTGGTCTAACGTTTTGGTTTATCCTCACAATGACATTGATGTAACTTGTTGTTCGTTACTGTCATCCCTAAATATTAACTTGAAATTGTTGTGGCTGATGTAATAATAATACATTATAATCACTCATTAACATGTGTATATAGCATAAAAAAGAACTTACATACGTATGTATGTATATATATATATATATATATATACACACATGTATGTATATACATATGTATCTACATATATGTATATGTATATATGTATATGTATTTATGTATACATATATATACACACACATATATTTATTTATTTATTTATTTATACAGAACAAAGCAAAAGCAAAGACTTATTTAACTCCGTAACCGACGTTGCTTCTACATACATGCGACAAACCGCAAGGCTTCTAACACGTCGTGGCTTCCTTTGGCTTCTCCTCTGTCTCCTCTCGTCTCGTCTTCTGTTCGGGTCACGGCTAGGGAAGAATGGCGAATCTTCTCCCCTCTCTTTCCGTAAGTGGCGCTTTCTTAGGCGGAGGGCCCGCTTCCCCCTCTCCGGTCGCCCCCGCCGCTGCCGGCCTGCCCTCCTTGGACCGGACAATGGCGTCGGTAGGGCAGCTCGTGCTGGACCTCTGCGATCCAGAGCTCAGAGAAAACGCCATCTTCGATCTGTCCAAGGTCGCGTTCCTTCCGACCCTTCTATCCCTTTTTTTCCCTCTCGTCTCCCTAGAACGCCTGTTTCTTCGAGTACTGTAGGTCAAAATATACCTGGAAAAAGCTGTTCTTTTTTAGTTCTCACAGTTCGCAAAAATAATTAAGGGAAGATTTCTTGGGTGGTTGATAGGTAAACGCTGTTCCTTTCGTGGTTAGTGGGAAAGGTGAAAGATACTTTGACGAGGAGGAACTTGTATAAGAGTCACAGACGGTTGAATCATCCTAGCCTTCACTTAAAAGGATGTATCAGGGGATGAAACGAAGCACGAAAAGTTTTCTAATTTCTCTCCTATTTACTAGAAAGGAAAAGGTAAAAAATAGGAAGGTGAGGCTGCCTATGGCAGAAGTAAACTGAAGGGCACGTTTGAAAGAAAGAACTTCAACGGAGGAATGTGTTTAAAATTTTCCACTTCAGAACACTTCAAGGCCAAGTTTCAACCTTTTTTTTGGTAGATGACTAGCTTCTCTATATTTATAATTTTAGGGTTTCTTGGGATCATTCACCTTAAGTTAACATTCGTCATTATTGCTTCACTTAAAATAATTTCGTAATGAAGCCCATGTGTACATGCCCCTACTAACAAATTTTCTCAAGCTACATTTAAGGTTGGACAGTTTCTTGCGAGTATGTTGATATGTTATTTAGCAGAAGGTTGACAAATGTTATTGTGTAGCTACTTATTTAAAAAAGTCCGCCCTGTGTTGAAACTCATCTTTTTTGCATGCTTATTAGATCAGATCACTCTAGAATCTTATGTTTTCCACTTTGTTCTTATAAAACCCATCTAATCTTGTATATTCCATGTATAAGTTGGCTAGCTTTCTTTTTTCAAGTTTTATTTGGAAGCAAACTTTTTGGCAATAATTTAAATTTGTGAGATGAGCTCAGAATAGGATCGACGGCCACAGTTAACGTTGTTGCTTTTCAGCTGTATGGATTTTTTTTCATGACTTGTCACTTTCTTGATTGTAGAAGGTCCATGTCCTTATTTAACTAAGTTCCTCTGATTTTTATCCTCTTTCTAGAACCTTGTATCTCTTGTGAGTGCATTTTCTTCTTTTACATATGAAACATCTTAGTGCAATCTTCCATTATTTTCTTATTGATGGTGCTGTCCCAACTTACCACAAATGCAACTCCTATATCATCATCCATCTATCTCTAACATTCAATATCAGAGACACTTATTTCTGTAAATGCCTTTTGTAATTGCCCATCAGTTTGACTATAAAGTTCACTTGATCTTATGACTGAAAAGGTTTTTGACACGCAAGGTTGTTGATTGTGTTGTATATCCTTAGTCTTTGATTCCAGGTAATCACAAGACCATGAGGTCAGTAAATTGTAAGCTCAAGTGTCTAGTGTTTCAAAGTCAATACTTGTGGGATTTTTCTTATCCATCTTATTATATGCTACAATTGCCATTTCTGGCAACCAGGAGTTCCTCTGAGGAGATAGTCTCTTTAATCTTCTCTATACACATACATGCGGGGACATGCGCGCGCACACCTGAAACCTCTCATATGTGGATAGACACTCAGACATGCACCAATGGAAGCACAAGCACACATATATATTCATGCACAGGCATTCCTTTTCTCCCATCAATTTTGTTTCTTCCTTTGAGAAGTATAAGAAGAGTAATAAATGAATGAAACCTTAAAGCCTTTGCCAAAATAGTACTTGTTCTTTTTTCTATATGATTTTTTACTATTTTGGAAGGAAAATTGTTAGAAAACTTGATTACAAAAGAAAATAGGGGGGAAGATAGACATCTTCGCCAACTAAATATTTCAACTATTTGTTAAGTTTATAGCCTTACGAATAAAACTTATGCTGCTATATTCATTAACTAATGCAAAAAAGAAAGTAGATACCAGCAATGCGTTTCATAATTGGAAAGAAGGTCTACTTACAAAGGCCTTCTTGGACAGGCTATATTATTTCTGGAAATATGATAATTTGATTTTTTTTTTCAACTGATTCGGAAAGATTTTTGTCACTTATTACTTTTTAGGTTAGGAAATCTTGAGAAAGTTTTAGTAATCATGATGATGTTTTATTCTTGAAGCTAAAGTGATTAGCAACTAGTTAATTAAAATAATTTAGTTACTATGATTAAAGGTCATAGATTAAGAAAGATCAAACGGTACAAGCCCAACAGAAATTGAAATTAGGTGGTAGTTCCAATAAAACTAGGACTATCTTGCAAGATTCGCCATTTTGGATATCGGACCCGTCTTGGAGATTTGTCGGATCAGTATGTACCGGTTTGTATGAGTGTATCGGCACATGGTACACCGGTAAGTGCAGTGTTTTGTAGAGGAAGAAAAAGAGGGAGAAGAGGATGGGACACTGGAGGAAGGAGGAAGAAAGAGGGAAAAAGAGGAAGCGACGGTGGAGGAAGGAGGAGGAAGAGGAAGAGGAGAAGAAACATACCTGGGAAATGATTAGGGCAAATATTTTGCGTGGTGGTGTACAGCAAGGTCATGGGCAGTGGAGGTTGCTGCTAGCCACCTGCGTGAGAAGCGAAGGCATCGATCGTGGTGAGAAGACGGAGGTGAGAAATCGCGGTGAGAAGTCATAGGCTCACAACATCGATCGCGGCTGTGTAAGAAGCAGAGGTAGCCTGGAAGTGCGATTTATGATTTCCTACTTTCCCTTTTATATGGCGGATCAGACCTGTACATGCTGCCCGTTTCATATTGGTCCAAGTGAAACGGCGCTCCTTGCTATCATGTTCACTAAGATCTCCTATATAGAAATATCCGATAGTCTTGTTTGGGAATCAAAGGTCTTGATTACATTAGATAGATATTCCAATTCATTGCTCTTTTGTTGGATTTTGAGGAACTGTTTTAGAATCAGAAACACATGCAAATGAAAGCATGGATGCTTTCTTTTCTTAAAATACTTCATTTAAACTTTCTTGTAACAAGAAAAGCTCTCTTGTGTTGGGATCTTCACAAATAAATAAATATAGCTTCTCTTTCTTGCAGAAAAGGGACATTTTTCAAGATTTGGCTCCGATGTTGTGGTATTCTTATGGCACTATTGCAATGCTCCTTCAGGTGTGTATGTTTTAGATTGTCAGTGTGTTGAAGTGCATAATTTCTTCTGTGTTGGTTTAATTTTGATGCTGCACAAAAGCATTCGTCCGTGTTGTAATCTAAATCTGATTCAATGTGCTTGCTCACCTCTTGACCTCTTCCTACTATAATTCCATATAAGGAATGGAGTTTATAATTGCTTCATTGTTTAAAAAAAACTACTTTATAGAAACTTACAAGAAGATAAAAATGTGTTTGTCATAGCAATAGGGATATGGTACAAACTCGATGTGATGGTTTACATATTTATGTAGATCAACATACCATGAATGAAGGTAGATGGTTTAGTTAAATATGTATGTAAAGTTACTTCTTGCTTCACGCGCCTACAAATGCCCTTCAACCCCTTATGGACTTGAATAATATGAATGTTTCATTGATAAAATAGATTTGCCTGAGATAAATCATTCAATTTGGTTTGTGGATATCACTCAAGATTAGATGACTTGTTTATGCTGCATGGTCCCCCCATTGGCAGGAGATAGTTTCAATTTATCCTGCTCTTTCATCTCCAACACTGTCACCAGGTGCATCAAATCGAGTTTGCAATGCTCTTGCTCTTCTTCAGGTCAACTGCTTGCTTATAAGTTTTTTTAATTTGAAATTCTTTAGAGAAAACAACTTACACAGTTTTTTTTGCATAGTTTTCTTTGTGTTTTTTTACATGATAATCATAAATGATTATTTGAGTGAGTACTTTGATTGGACACTTGTGCTATGCCTGTGACACTGTGGGAGACATCCATGGACATCAATTCTAATCTGCTCATCAGAATCTCTCCATGTTATGCTTTGTTTGATGAATATGTGATAGTGATGCATCAAGGAATAAATGCACATACCTTTGGATAAAAGATATGCTTGCTCACGTCTACAGAAGTACAGCTAATACTGTATGGGAGAGACAGTGCTACCAATTCTACCTCCCTACCAGAAAACCCACAATTGAACCAAAGTAGCTTGTTTTGATGGAAGCATATAAAAGGCCTCACAATAAGATATGGAAAATAATTGTCATCAATGACTACTACTTGCTAACCACATTGAGAAACATGGAGCAATGTTTGAAGCAAGGATTGCCTTACCGAGCGGTAAGGCCCCATCCCAGGCGGTACGTACTGGTTCGTCAGCTAACCAGTACGTGGACCACCTGCTACTGGGTGGTACCATCAAAATCGGCCATTGGCAGTCAATTGAGGGAGAAAGAAGAAGGAGAAGAAGAAGAGGGAGAAAAATACTTCCCGCTCTTCCATGGTTCCCCCGCACGGTCCGTCGCTCGTGGGCGAAGAATCGTCGGCGGGCGATTCCTTCTCCCTGCACGGGGAGAAGGAACGAGGCGACGTCGCCCCTTTTTATTTTTGTTTTAATATATATAATATTCTACTAATATAATATAATATAATATTATATTATAAAATATATATTATATTATAATATATCGAGCGATATGCACTGTGCATACTGTTGGGTACCATACCATACCGAGATAAACTCGATACGCCGGCATGGACTTGACAAACTTTGATTTGAAGTCACAATAATTTATTGAAGTAGACATAACTATGACAATGGTTAAGGTCATTGTGCAATTTGAAATCTCATAGTAAGCACTTCATCAACACAATTCAACTTGAGACATCTTTTTTCTGCTTAGATGTTTTAAATTTAATTAATACAAGTCTGAAGCAAGGATTGCAATTTCGATCTATACCGCTCGTACCGGGCGGTACGGGCCGGTCCGTCAGGTTATCGATACGCGGACTGCCCGCTACCGGGCGGTACCGCCAAAATCGACCGTCGGCTGTCAATTTCGATCGTTGGCGGTCGATTAAGGGAGAAATCGACCGTCGGCGGTCGATTGAGGGAGAAAAAGGGAAGAAGAAGAAGAAGAAGAAGAAGAAGAAGAAGAAGAGGAAAAGAAGAAAGAAGAAGAGGAGGAGAAGAAGAAAGAAGTACCTCGCGCTGTCCTCACCCACGCTTCGCCGTTGCTCTCGCTCGCGGGCGATTTTTCTCCCGTGCGAGGAGACGGAACGTCTCCCCGCGTGGGGAGAAAGATCGAGGCGACGTCGCCCTTTTTTTTAATATATTAATATTTAATATTATATCATATAATATTATATTATATAATATTATAATATATTTTAATGTACCAGGTGATACACACTGTGTGTATTGCCTGGTACCGGTACCAAAAAAAAATGTCATACACCGGTACGGACCGGTAGGTAAAACCTTGGTCTGAAGGTTTTGAATATTTCTCTGCACGGAATATCAATCCTGGTATTATGCTGAGGTTGCTTCTTTTCAATTTAGGTGACTCGGGCTTGAGTCACGGAAACATCCCTGCATGTTGAAGTAAGATAATATACATTGACTCTCTTTAGACTCATCCATGGCAAGAGCCTTGTTTGCTGGTCCACTTTATTTTACTTCTCTTTGTATGCTATTCTTCCTCCTCGTTTTCCTTTCTCCATGACTGCTTGGATGAACAGTAGGAAAGGAACTCTCAATTGAGCCCTCATGGTGGTTGGTACAGATGAGCTGTTAAATGTAGAGTATGACTTTGTGGGTTAGGGCACTTTATCAACAATATTGATTTATTTAAACCTGAATAAACAGAGTGATTTAGCTAACTAATACTCAAGGAATTGTTCATATTTGAGACATGTTATCCTGCTACTAATTGTGTCCATCTTGGACGTAGTAGATTTAGATGTTACACCAAAAAAAGCACACTTAGGACTAGTTCTGGTCAAAGAGTAAATCGTATGGCAGACATTGCACATTCAGAATGATGAGCGCTTAAATCATCTTTCATATATGTCTAAGCAAACATAAAGGTGTGCCTTCCATGGTATTGTGGCATATATCGTGTTTTTTGTGATGAGGTAGTGTACTCTCTATGTATTTTGACTTGCTAGTTGGTATGCCTTTTGTTTCTTTAAAAATTGCTTATTCTGATCTTTTGGAAAAAGCTTTTTGCCATGCTACTTTTCCGTCGCTGTGATCTGATTATTTTCATATTTGTCTTTTTGTTAATTCTGCAGTGTGTTGCATCACACCCAGATACACAAATTCTTTTCTTAAATGGTAATTGGTGGACTCCTTATTATCCTAAATGAAGCTAATGTTATGGGCACATTATCAGGTGTTGGTCATGCTTCATTTGTGAACATTGTAGCTCATATGTTGTTTCTGTGCATAGTTAAGTTCCATAGTCCATATGCCATTCTGAATTTATACCTCTGGGCTTCTTTAGGATTACATGAAGAATTGGTTAAACTTATGAAGTTTTTCTAACTGCATGTTTCTTTTTTAGTTTCTCTACAAACTTCCATAAAATTTAAGTAGTGATCCCTGACAAACCTGAAATTTGCCCAATGGAACTATTATACTGCATTTTATCCTAGTTTACTTATAGAACAAATGGAAGTAGATTTTAGACTCTTTTTCCTTTTTCAAGGTTAAGATTATACAACATTACTTCTATAAAGTTGGTGGTGAACATCTATTCCATACTCTTTCTTGCCTAAGGGTTGTTAGCAGAGACAATTGGGTGAAAGTCTTGCCATTGTTCTTCCATTTTTCTTGTTACAATGGGCTTTTAAGTCTTAATAGTGTTTGCACCACCTTGCTCTCTTGCTGGACTTATTCATAGATCCAAGTTAGCTTAGCACCTTGCTTTGTAGCAAGGATTTAACTACAAGTATGTACCAACTACCACATTCTAGCTGGCTAGCGGAGTGGTACAGGAAGCATAGATTGGTGCTGGCTCGCTGGCACAAGCATCCTCCAGGAAGCAAAGAAAGAAAAAGAGAAGTGGAAAAAAAAGAGAGGGAAACATGGTCATATATAATAATCATATATAGGTGTACAAGTCGTGAAGGTCAGACATAGCTAGCTTAGCTAAAGACTTTGTCACATCACTGAGGTTCTGGATCAAGATCCGTCTTCACAACCCTTTGCTAACAATAAAAAAACCAGTAGAATGAAAAAAAATACTAGCTCATATATAAGATCGGTAGCCTATTTCATTATCTCTTTGGTGATATTGCAACTGTCTCACTATTGGTCACCTTGAAAATACATCTGCTGAATGCTCATGTTTCTGCAAATTGTAACTGCTACATATCTTACAGTGAAATGCCTATGTTATATTTCATGTGATACTAGTATACTCTCTGAACCTGTTGTTGTGTTACATGTTCTTTAAAACTTTTTCTCTTTGTTGATGAAAATTTTCTTATCCCCATATATTGCATTGTTGTTAATACTACCACAATTTATCCATTGATGCCTCTTTTTTGTTTTTCTATTTAATAATTTTTTACAGCACATATACCTCTATATCTGTACCCATTTTTAAATACCACAAGCAAAACAAGACCATTTGAGCACTTGCGGCTTGCCAGCTTGGGAGTGATTGGGGCTCTAGTTAAGGTATTTATACATTGAAATGATTGGTCATTGTCTCATTCCTATCATCTACTTGTTGGCTTTAGTTTGTTGACATTCTTCATGATAATCTCTTTTATCTCTTCATTCCTTCCTGATCCATACAAACTTAAAGATTCTCATCTAGTAATAGAAGTTCTTCTTCTTGGTATATAAGCTACATGCACTAGCATTTTATGAAGGGGTGGCAATAAGTTGGATTAACCGTGCAGGTAATTACATCACCCACCTCATCAATTTAGGATTACTTGCATATTATAGTAATTTTTAATCAAGCTGTGAAGTTCATCTTAAAGAAGTTACATTGTATCATATACAGGTGAAAAACCTGGCATCTCCTTAGCTGCTAATACAAATCAATAAGGAAAAGAATAGTAGCTGAAACCACTGCCTTTCTCTTCTTATGGGACAAGAGCAACTAAATATGTATTTTTTTCCATTTACACATCTATTTTTCCATGCTAAGTCGTTTATCTCTGAATTGCTCACAGAATTCTTCAATTTCAATTTTGATATATATATTTTTTTCATTGTATTGGCACCTTTATATTTCAAATAAGTAATCATGAGCATGAGTATGTTACCTATGTAGGTCGATGATCCTGAGGCCATCAGTTTTCTTCTCCGAACTGAAATAATTCCACTATGTTTACGCACCATGGAGATAGGCACTGAACTTTCACAAACCGTGAGTAATATATCTGTTACTTTTTTTTTTCCTTTGATACTAAACAGTTTGTCCTTACGGCAACACTAGCATTCTGCAGATTGTAAGGGTTGCCACTTTGATCCTAACCTATTGAACTTGATCTTCTGCTTGTGGGAGGTGCTGTGTATGGCTCAATGCTCTCATCTTTCCTAGTATCATCACTCTTACTTATCATGATGACAGAGGGATGACTCCTTATTCCAGTAAATAAAGTAGAAAAAGTAGTAGGATCAGTCACCATTGACTGACACTAAACCTCATGATGCCTGTTATTGTTGCCAGGGAGAAGGACCAATTAAAATGGTTTCATAGTTCTGTTGTGGGTCATTGACTTTACAAATATCTCTCTTTTGTTAGGTGGCTACGTTTATTGTTGAGAAGATCTTGTTGGATAATCTGGGGCTTCAACATATCTGTGCCACCTTTGAGCGGTTCATTGCCGTTGTTGATGTCCTAGCTAATATGGTCGTATCACATGTGGAGCAACCTTCTACAAGGTTGTTGAAACATATAATCAGATGTTACCTCAGGCTGTCAGAAAACGGAAGGTCTGTTTTACCAGTCATTATGGTAGTAAATATATTGATTTCCATCTTCTGTTAGAACCTATTTTTTGTATATTTGTGTCCTCCTTTACAGGGCATGCAAGGCTCTCACCCGTGGTCTCCCAGCGAAGTTGAAAGATGGGACCTTCATTCTTGTAAGTGCTACTCCATAGCCATGTCCACCACACATCCCTTTCCACTCATTTTGATGCAGGCAATACTTTAATAAAGTTACAAAGTACTTCCATTAGCTGTTTAGTGATATGAAACCTCAATTCCATCATCTACTTTTATCGTAGGATGACCCAGCAGCCCGCCGATGGCTTCAACGACTGCTGCACGATGTGGCTGGAGCAAACCCAGTGTCATCTCTTCAGGCAGGAGGGCTGGGTCACATGATGGGAAACTAGCGTGGACCTCTCTTCGTTCCCATTCAGGATTGTCGTGGTGGTGTAAGATCTTTCTTTCTATTAACCATGCCTAACTTATTTTGCTCGGCTCGCTTATCATTCATTGTCTTGGCAAATTCATCGATGATGAGCATGCCCAACGTTGTAAAAATCACGAGCGGAAGTCGGAGCCCTTTATGAGCTACTGTAAGATTTTAATGGAGAAGCATCAGACTCTCGTTTGGTCTGTACTAAGATACAAATGTGTTAGAAGGCAATCCATCTCATCTTTTGAGCTTGTCAATTGCTATCGTGAACTAGTTAATGAAAATTGGTGTATTACTACCTCTAAAGGTGCATTACTTGGGTCGAAAACCTATTTCGACCCCCCATTATTGGTATTATGTTCAAGTGGTGATTGCCAAAGTAGTCGGTTTTGTGCAATTGTTAAGAAATTAGATGCATTTCACCAAATACTCTGATGACTTCTCTTCCACTAGCAAATTTTGAAGGATGCAGTGGGGTTGAGAGTTGCTTTCCTTTGGGATCTCCTCATAAAGTGCTGTCATTTTTTTCTTTCTTTTTATCTTCTAATGTCAACATGTCCACCTACCCAAACCTTCTCTTCTGCCAATAATTCTTCTTCCCTATGTTCTCATGCTCACTCCCACTGACTTAGTTTAGATGTTTCCAATGATCCATCATCATGCTTTCTGTGCACATATGGAGATTTATTGTACAACAGATATCAGACTCATCTATTGTCTATGCACATATCTATAAATTGTTGGATCGACCTTTGACTCCTTTATACAAAGATGATAAGACATCACATCGAGAAAAGAATAAGAACAACATTACCATCATTGATTCATTCCCTTGTGATCTCCTTTTATACTTCATAAAGATGTCAACACATCACATCAACAAAAAAAACGAGGACAACAATAATATCATTCATTCCCCTCCTATCAAAATGTTGATTATGATTTAGATTGTCATATTATATAATACGAAAAATTGATGGTCTACGGAGTGTAATGGTGTTAGGAGTGTAATGGTGTTAATATAGGTGTTAGGTCAACTAATGTAGCTTGACATGCACATGATTTGATCAATTTCCATGACATTCCAAACTAATTGCTAAAGTTTTTATTCTTGTGAAACTTGATTTCTTTTTCTTTTTCTTTACACATCTAACTACAATGTGATATTTTGTGTGGATAAGTGAAGCCAAATAGACAGCTAAGTTAAGTTGAATTGTAATCACGGTCAACATAATTTTTTGAAGGAATTGACTTCGATCTACCAACTTTGTTTTGGTGATCGAGGCGACCTCCACATGGCATATTAGTCATGAATTCCAATTAATTAAACAACCATTTTCATAAATTTTAGTTTTTTATTTCCAACATATCGTATTGCTGTATGGTATTTATTGTGTGCTTAAAACCAAAAAACAAAAAAAAAGCAGAGTTATGATCACACCCACCTCCTTTCTTTAAAAAATATATAAAAAAATTATTAGACTCAAACTAGAGATCTATCTCTTGTATAATAATTCACAGACAAATCGAATATCTAAGAAAAAAAGATAAGACACTTAAAAACTTGATTTTGATCAAGATCATCAATATTATTCGTAAATATTAATGAAAAAAATAAAGGATTATATCAAGTTACTAACTTTTCATGTCAAATTTTATGAATATGAATTAAACCGTTTAGTTTAATGATAAAAGGCTCCAAGAGTTTGAATATTTTGGATTATTATTGTTGTCATACTGCATATTATTACATGTGATTGCATGTTATGTACTTAAAACAAGTCGGCCAAAAATTAAAGGAAATAAAATCAACTAATTTTCAAGCAACTCTATATTTTTAAAATGATAGAAGGATTTAATTGCTACAGAAAAAAAAATTTGAAGTTTGTAAAGAAAACAAACAATGTGAAAATTCATGAAAAATAAAGTAAATTAGAACGGAGGAAACAGCTAACTCTCCCCCAACTTCCAGTCTTATTTGATCTCATCATCATCATCTCCTCTCCCTTTTGGTCTTTGTGCTGCCGACTCGCCCATCTTTATCCCTTTACCCGCCACCATCTCCGCCTCCTCTCTTCGCTTTTTGCACGAGCAGTGCCGGAGGCCGAACCAAAAGACGCACAACACCCAGACAAAGTTGGGGTTTGTCGCAGTCCCGTGCATCATCTTACGATTCTTCTTTACAAATAGCGTGTCGTAGAAGGAACATTGGATTTGGTCGTCGGCGTCCACCTAAAGCCCCCTCCTCCTCCCCTAAATAGTCGTTTATTTTCTTGTTCTCCTTCTCCGGCTATGAGTCGCCGGCCGGGTTAGCGAAGACGGTTAGGGGGTTGTGCGAGATTAGCTGGAGGAAGGAAAACCGGGGAATCTTGGGTTGGTCTCATGCAGAAAGATCGGGTTTTCATGTGACGTTTGCCGTCTTTACCTTTTCCTCCGCGGGTGAAGACGATTGCGGGATTGGCGGAGGTGATGGAGGAGTCGTTGAGCTGAGAGATCTGCTCGATCCTCCAAGAAAAGTGGTTTTTGGAACGGTTATGACGATCGCCTATGGGAGCTGCTGAACGAAATCTTGCCTTGTGTTGGAAGATTGCATCGTGGTTCTCGATGGGGCGTTCAGGTGATGTGGTTTTGGTTTTGTCTTCGAGGGGTTGTGATTAGCATCGTATCATTGTGGCATCGACGGGCGGTAGCGTAGACTTGTTCTGGAAATCGTAGGAATGGATTCCATCTAAGAAGCAGGTCTTCGAGAGTGGCCGAGTTGCTGCGAGCTGCGTTGAGGAGAAACTCGTGTTTCTAATGGACCGCCACTGCCGGTTGGTTTACGGCTGGGTCACAGTTGCTCGAGGGTTTCTTTTCGGGTTGCTGTTGCGTTGGAGGGATTCTGTGGTGGGAGGCTTGAGGTCCCTGGTTACCTTGGGTACAACGGCTCTATTCGTCATTTTGTGGAGTTGCTTCCTTTGCTTGACTCCTGTGACTTCGCTTGTTTATGTGCTTCTGAGTCTGGTTGGTCCTTGATCTTGATTTGACTTTTTGCACAGGCAACCACTTTCTAATGTCTTGTTTTCCACGATCTGTTTGAAACATAGCTGGTTATGTGATATGTTTTAGGTATTTGTATCTGATCACAGTTAGCTTCAAGTTCTATTCCTTCTCTTTTTTGCTATCTACTTCTTTTAGTGTATATGTATTTCTTGGTTTATCTGGTTCTATTACTGGTTAGTTTTTGTGATATTGACAAAGTGGCAGGACATTTTTGACATCATCATCAGGTGCTACTTACTATTTGTAGGTGTGGTTTCCCCTCCCATAAATCACTTCCCTACAGTATATGGTCAAGTGGAAGCTATATTGGCATATCATTCCCTATATTGTTTAGTTTCTTATTCCATTACCTTGGCACTTTCGTTTTAGACTCTTGTCTATTTTACAGTTTCACTGCCTGACAGTAAGTATATGTTCTGTGCATGGAAGTTATAGTTTCAGTTTCCTTGATGTGGCTTGTTTGGAACACTTATCACCTTCTTTTTTTGGGACTATATGCATGTTCATTTACGAAAACATACAAGAGGGTATATACATGTACACTTCGTACTTGCTTGAGACTAACATTGTAGAAATAGATGATGTCCTTCTGATCAAGCCATTGTATGTTGGAAATACTTTACAGTTATTATTGTTTTAGAAGCTAGATCGTAGCATGCTTGGGTTAAAACTGGTTCATGAAATGGTTGTCCCTACCATCAGGTGGTTTACATGAATTTTATTGTTGGATGAGTAGGGACATGTCAAGCTTATAGTGTAATATCATGAATATCACAATAGGATTAGTATATTATATGTAAATTCATATATTATTTTTTTCTTTTACAAGATAGATGCGCCAACTCAAAATAAAATATTTTTGTTTCAATCATAGTCTTCTATTGCAATGTCACTAGAGATTTGCACATTTAACTGCTACTGGGATTCTGTCGTCGACCCTACGAATCACAGACGGACGATATCTATTCATGTAGTAAAATAGGCATAATGTTTCTGCATATAGTTCTAAAATATGATATGAAAGATGATGTTTCTTTTTTGCTTTAAACCTCTTTTTAGAAACATCTTCTACCTGAAAGATGTGGTTTCTTTATTTATTTATACTTTATAAGTATAAATATCATATATAGTCACTGTATATGCAGATGGTTATAGGAAACTCCAACCTTGTTAATAGAAATTTGGAAACAAGTTATTTTCTACTTGTTGTTTCCAGATGTCACTGTGAAGACGCAATTATGAAGTTATCTAATTGATATTAATTCGTTTTATGACAAAATTCTGGCGCACACACTTGTCTTCTATCTGGTATCTGTAGGGGACTCATGGTTCTATGCTATCACTTTTTCCCTCTCACTTCATCTCCTACTTGTAGCAATAGGATAGTATAAATTTAAAATCTCCAGCTTGCTTTTTCTTGTTGTGCTCAGATTAACAGTGAACTAGATTTCCTGCACTGTGCTTGATTTTGTTCATTTTAGATCTACTGTGTTTAGCATTTCACTCAAAAATATATGCTCTTGCTCCTATAAGAGTCTATCAATAGGAGAGAAGTAATTGAACATTTGAACCATTGGAAACTTTTTATGAGGACGTCCAGTAGGTGTTGCTAAATATACATATAAATGTGTTTTACTAGGGAGCTGCTGCTGCTGCAGTTCACTATTTGGGCTTCACACCTGGGCTCATGATTGTTGGATTTTATGGCATTTTGATCGTGTGGACGTATGGCTATGTTTGGATAACAACAATGCTATTAATAGTTGGAGGTATGAAAATCATTTTACCCTATTTAGGTCTGCCTTACTTTCTTGCTAGATGTTTCTATCGAGGGGACTTTTTTTGTGTGCAGGTTATATGTTCTCTCTTAATCATGCACGGTTCTTGATTTTAATGGTAACTGCTTATGCAGTTTATTGTGTCAATGCTCATATTGGATTGCATGGAGTTCTTTTGTCATTAAATATTTCTTTTATTTCCAATGATATATTGAATAAGTTGCTAGAAGGATATGATGGTAATGGTAAAGGCATACATGTTAAAGAGCAAAAGGAACCAGAACAGGTCACAGAAGGCTTTCCTTTTGACAGTGAATATTCCCCTCTGACTAAAGAGACTGAAGACGTGATGTATTCTAAATCATCTTGCACAACACCCAAGGCATCAAACACGTCAAGTACTCAGAAGGATGCTTCCTCTAGTAAGGTTAACATAGTTGACTTGACTTCATTGGTTGAGATACAAAGGATAATGAACAGCTTAAACCATTATGAAGTTCTGGGCTTTCTTAGGAATAAGAATGTTGATCCTAATATATTGAAGAAGGAATACCATAAAAAGGTCTGCAACTTGGTACAGAAATGTTGCTTCAGTTGAACATAGCCTTATCTGATGCATAGCATGTCACAAATTAACTTGTGTCTATGAATTCCTAGGTCTTACTTGTGCATCCTGACAAAAATATGGGAAATTCATTAGCTTGTGAATCATTTAAGAAGCTTCAGTGTGCATATGAGGTAAATTATATCTCAGAAAATAATTCTTTTCTTGGTCTCCCGAGTAATACAGAAATAATTCATGGTCTGTTTTCTGTTTTCCATATGTTTAAATAATAGTTTTCCACTAATAAGCAAAAAAAAAAAAAAACTCAGGTTCTTTCAGATTCCACAAAGAAGAAAAACTATGATGAACAATTGAGGAAGGAAGAATCTGGGAGAGAGTGTCACAGGTCTTCTGTAACATCTCAACAGGTATGTACATCATGATGTAAAAGATGTGTGGCACGACTTTGTCATTTTTTATATTTTCAAACTTGTAGTTATAGCTACATGTGCTATCAGCTCACATCCCATGCATTCAGTTTTTGTAGTACTTAATGCTAAAGTGGTTACTTTGAAGTAAATGTTTGTCATGCATCTGAATCTGAAGGGCTTAACAGTTTTGCTTGTTTAATATGTTTAAGGTAGGTATCCTTGCACAGGGGATGGTCTTTAAAGTTAAAACTGTCCAAATGTTGCTCGCAGTTGCTTTGCCATGATGGACACTCATTCAAGAATATTTTGTTCTTTTTGTAAACTTTATCAAAATTTATCATGTAACCTCATTGATTCACTTATGACCCAACTGACCTGCAAAGATTCTAGATGAGTTTGTTTAGCATTGAAACCAAGATTTGCAATTTCGACCTGTACCGCCCGGTATGGGTGGTACATACCGGTCCGTCAGGTTGCCGGTACGCGGACCGCCCACTACCGGGCGGTTCCGCCAAAAATCAACCGTCAGTGGTCGATTTTGATCGTCGGCGGCCGATTGAGGGAGAAATCAACTGCCGACGGTCGATTGAGGGAGAAATCGACCATCGGCGGTCGATTGAGCGAGAAAAAGGAAAGAAGAAGAAGAAGAGGAAAAGAAGAAAAAAAGAAAAGAGGAGAAGAAGAAAGAATACCCAGCGCCCACGCGCCGTCCTCGCCCGCGTGCCGTCGCCACCCGTGGGTTGCCAGTGCCCGCGCGCCGTCCTCGCTCGTGCGTCATCGCCGCCCGCGGGTCGCCAACGCCCACGTGCCGTCCTCGCTCGCGCGCCGTCGCCACCCACGGGTAGCCAGTGCCCACGCGTCGTTGCCGCTCGTGGGTCGCGGGCGCTTTTTCTCCCGCGTGGGGAGAAAGGCGATGCCGCCCCTTTTCTCTTTTTTTTTTATAATATTATTAATATTATATTATATTATAAAATATTTATATTATATTTTAATATACCGGGTGGTATGCACTGTGCATATTGCCCGGTACCAGTATCGTACTGGTACCGAGATGAACTCGGTACACTGGTACGGATCGGTAAGTCAAACCTTGATTGAAACTACAGATTTTCTCTTGTTATTATGTATCCTTGGCAGTATTTCGTCAGAAGATTGTGAAGGAAGAACTTCTTTTTTGGGTTTGTGCCTTATTTCATAATTCAAGGAATAATTGAGAGATGTATTTATATATATTTTTGAGCATATCACCTTCAATGTGGAACAACCAATGTTGGGTGGTTATCTGACTAAATATTTTGCTTCTAACCCCTTTATTTATGTTTTGACCCAATGTGTGCATCTTTTATTGTCAAATTTTCAGTTTGGCATGTGACTTTGGATTATTCTCTTGCCCTATGTTCTTTCAAACTAGTTATTTCGTAGGATCTAAAGTACTTAGCTATTATCTGATCGCATCATACTACAGGGTGGGGTGGAGTACTGTTCTGAAGAATCTAGGTGTATTGAGTGCACAAAGTGTGGAAATTCTCATATATGGATATGCACTAATAGAAGTAAAGCCAAGGGAAGGTGGTGTCAGGTGAGACTCACCTAAATTTTGACATATGATTATTTTTGTTGACATCTTCACATGTGAAGAATGTTATGCGACCTTTGGAGTCTTATTATGACTCTACTGTTAAATCAGGATTGCTCCCAATATCATCAAGCCAAAGACGGAGATGGGTGGGTAGAAAGTGGGTGTTCACCGGTTGTTATGCCACCTCGGAAGGTATTGTTTATGTTATAAGTACATGTAGGTTTTCCTCTCTTCAGCATCACAGTTTTTTACTATATTATATGTTAATTTTATTCTTTACTTTGAGGCTTTTTTGGTTGTTGTTAATTATGCTTATGTTAAACAAAAACAATGGATTCTATATATTCTTTAAGTCTTTATAACTATAAGAATGCCTATGTATATTTCTCGACTGTATTTATACAAATGAATATGGGATCTCACTTCAGATATTAGTGTCGGAGAGTCAAGCTGACACATGTTGAACATATGTGGCACTCAGGTGAAGATCTGGTGCCAAACTAGTGTGTGTTTTTGGCTCATACCAAAATTCCACTGGTTGGTTCACACTGACCTGCTTTAACTAATGTTTGAACTGTAGAAACCAATCTAGAGATGACCAAACATAGCTCAATCATTTATCAATCCAAATTGTGATAAGATATATCACAATTTCTGAGAACAATTGCCACACAGATCATGTTGTTTGTTGTAACACTAATCTATTGGTTGTTTGGAACAACTACCACTTCCAATTAGAGCGGATGTACCATTCTTTGTTTCTGACAACCGTGTACAAGAGAACAGACAGACATAAAATAATGCCTTTATTCTTTTTACGTTTAACTAATATCTCTTGTAATCCTACAGAGTCTGTAAATATACGCTTAAAAATATGAGGAACATAATAAGGTCAATACTTTATCTATGTAGTATCTTGGACCACAGATGCAAGTCTTATTTGCAGTTGGTGTTACATCTTATGGTAGTTCCATCAGCAGTTTGCCTATAGTTACCACTTTGGCATGCTTAGAGAATTTTGTCCAAGAAACTGATTGGTGTAGTTGGTACCATGGATTTAATTCGAAGCCATTTGACAAAATTAACTAGATACATTACTTTACCGTTTTGTTTTGCCTCTTCCTTGGAAAGAAAGAAAAAATTTTAGTGTTCTTGCCCATGGTTTTCAGGTGTCTATTAGTATAAAAGGAATGAGACATTTTAGTTTTAACTGTTGGATCTAACGTTGCATTATTTTAATCATTTTGTCTATGAATTTCTCGTCTTTTTAGGTTGAAATACCACGAGCTTTTGTATGTGCAGAGAGCAAAATATTTGACGTGTCCGAGTGGGCTATTTGTCAGGTCAGATTTTTTTTATATTATGTTTTATTATCTGTTGCATTTTTTTATGTTTTGTAAAATCATAAAATTTTACTTACATTTGATGTATTGATGATTAGATTAGTAGTTATCGTTGGAGTTGCATATGCATATACCACTTGTAATTGTCTTTAATCTTTATAATCTAGATAGATGTCAATCTTTATAATGGAGAGATGGATGAGAAAGTAAAAAGGCTCAATTACAACAAAAAATCTATGCAGCTGAGCCAAAGTAGTTGGCACTTGGCACATTACCACATGTTGTTGTTGAATTAGGGAGGTTGAAATTTTATTGAAGATTCATTCGTCCTTGGCCAAACTATAGTCTTCTCATTGTAGCTGGTGTGGCGTGAACAGTAGGTGTAAGCTTTCACTTATTATCGTTACATGGACTGCTCTTATACAATTTATTTTTTCTTTTGGAAAAGGGATCAGTAATTGTTCAACATGAATAGCAGCATGGTTATAAGATAGGTAGTTTTGACATCATAAAAGTGATTTAAAAGCCTGAATTAACACACAAAGAAGCACCTAATGATAACATTATCCACATTGGAAATACGGCATGCTTTAAAAAACTTGTCTATTTTATGGATACGGGCAACATCTTCAACTGCATACATGCTCGCTAACTGGGGAAGCATCTGATTACCTCAATCTTGTTTAAGCATTATGGCACCACGTTTTTTATGTTGCCATATAGAGCTTGCGACATTCTATTTGCACATTTTTCACTCAAACCAACTTTTATGTTGCAAGTGACAACTAATTATACACATAATAGCTGTTCGTGTCCTTGTATGGCGCACTGATTGTTGAATCTGTCCCAGTGATTGCTGAATGTTTAAGGATTGAGCACTATAACCATTAATGTATGTGTTAATTCAAGCAGTCGTCAACACAGATTAGAAATTAGAGCCAGCTTTTTGTTATGCCTGCACTATGGTTGCATAGCCAGTTCTACAACATGTCTCGTGAGAAGCATAAATGAGCGAGGAACATGTGGTATTTATTAGCCATATAAAATTGACGAGCCTAAGTAGTCGCAAAGACTTTCCAGAAGAGGCCTGAAGGCAGATCGATTATCTTGGCCCTTTTGTGCAAAAGAAATAATCAATAGGCCTTTTCTGTCTTTGACTGAGGTTATGGTTACCTGAACTAACAGAATTATGATAATTAACAATATAGTAGTTTGCTGTGTGACAGTAATTGTACTCCAACAAAGGCAATCATATTGCTCTGTTTTTCACGCAGTCATGGTGAAACTCAGGTTTTGCATTTTGCAACATGACCTAACTACCAGTTTAAGATTATTTAATTTGGCAAATCCAGGTAATGGAGAAGGAAATACAGGTCCTATATGGTTCATTCGGTAGGTAAAGCCTCAAGAAACTTAAGACTATATGTCTGTGATCATGCATTGACTTAAGAAACTTGCATGAATCATTGAAAAAAATAAAAAACAGCCATAGTTTCAGAGTCCTTTTGCATTTAATTCCTTGAAATCCTTGTTTGCAGGGAATGGCATGTAGGCCTGACACTCATGGGCCAACCTTTCATGTGAACATGGTTGGTTTGGACAAGACAGGACTGCGATCCAATTCCTCCAGATATCCTTGGGGATTGGATGCTGAGATGATTGATGAGGATGATGAGTTTGAGCTGTGGCTTCAGCAGGCTTTAGCATCTGGCATATTCTCGGAGACTCGGAAACATAGAAAAAGCTGGCCGTTCAAGATTCACCAGAAAAGCATGAGACCATGGCGAAAATTACCATAAATGAAGATAATTAGGTGCGAGGGGGTGAATATTTAATTGGAAGAATTTCTTGTTTCGTCAATATTACAAAAGAAGAAGCACCAGAAGGAAAACCGTGCCAGCCAAATGATGAAGTTTCATTCCGAGTAAGCAGGTTTCTTGAGAATAGATGGACTAGAAGAGTGATTAGTTGCACTAGATGAACTCACCGATGGTTGAGCAATGCATGATCGTATGACTTGCAGAGAAGGTCAATCTCTTTGTCTTGAAATCCTAATGTGGAAAACAACGAGAAGGTTATCATGGTTTCGGCAGTTGCGACCCTGCAAAATGAGGACAATTGAACCAGAACGCTGGAGAAGCAAAAGTAGAGTTTTTCTCCATGTTAATATGAAAATTAAAAAGAAAAATGTTACAACGGGACAATCTGTGAATAAAATTAGAGGCATGTTTCATGTAGGTTATCAATGTCCTGTCATATTTTGTACAGAGTAGAAAGCTAATCTAGGGTTGGCAAAACTTGTAAAGAAACACTGGTGATTGATGTATCAAGCAACTCACTTTATGTAACATCTGTGACAGATCACCTCTGTTGCAACTAAATTACATGACTTAATATGCCTTCTATTTTTTGCATCTAAACAGATTGGTATTTTAGTCTCCTCCTCTTTTAAGGTTATATCTCTTTCCTTGCAGAGAGTGCCAATGGTTCTGAATCAGCTCATAATAATTGTTGATGGAAATGGTCTGCAGAGAATTATGATATCATGATTAGCAGCTAATCAATAATAATAATAATAATAATAATAAAAGACACTCACAGGGCTATTATTGGATGGTGGATTTTTTTTTTTTCCCTAAAAATGGAGATGATCTAATTTGATGATGAGTGAACTACACTATCACTTCATCAACAATCATTATCACCTCTCATGTGATTCTTGATTTCCGCAGTAACTTTATCGTGAATGAACTACATGATCACTTTAACCTCTCTTGATATAACTTCAACAACAATGATCACCTGTCTTCAAGCTCTTGCCCAAGCATCAATTGATCTCTCCACTTGTGGATTTTGGCACTGCAAATTCCCTAATGCTCGTCTTCAGTCTTGAAGGTGTCGGTCATACTGAGGATGCAGTCACTGAATTTGGTGGGGCAATAAAAAATATATATATTCTGGCTTTATTATGAGTCATAATAAATAAATAAATAAATAAATAAACTCATCAAGGAGACTTACAATGTGCATATATTAATTACTGTGTATGACTCAATGCAATTTATCTGATGGGCTGAAACCCTCGTGTTAGTGTGGTGCAAAATGTTGTCTGAAAGCAACAAGCTATGATAGCAAAGGAGGAATTGACATTGAAGAACTAATACAGAAACTGTCTTCATAGTTGTTTGTCATGTGACAAGGGATACGATATATTTTATGCAGCCAAACACCAACACTAGCATAAGCACCTAAAGACATTTACTTCCGGATTGAGCATAGGTTTTCAAATAACACATCTATTATTGGAGGTTTTCAAATAACACATCTCTGCTTGTGAAACTATTATTGGAAGGGCTCTGTGAAATAAGATAGCGACTTGCACTGTTCATGTGATATTTCCATGGATAAAGATTGAAACTGATGGATTAACAAGAACGATCATTAAACTAAAGAGTGACAGCGCATGAGGCTTCCGTCAATGTAAAAAAAAAAATCTTGACAATATACATATAAAAGGAAGTAAGTTATTTCAAAATTAAACTCTAAATGTGTGAGACATAAAGGAATAAACATCAAAGCTTATCCTTTATAACATAGATGTCATGCAAGGATGCAAATAAAACCTGTGGATGAGAACTGTCACATATTGCAACGCAGTAAGATGACAGCATTCAAATTGCACCCAAAAAAAAAAAAAAAACAACAAAATCAAAGAAATTAAAGGTCTTCTATCTGGTTTATGGTGTTTGGAAATCGTCATGGCATGTCTCCATATCATCTGAACTAAGCTAATTGCCTGAACTGCAAAATCATCTTCTCTCCTTGCTGAGTCTCCTTCCTACAAAACCCAGTTAGAGAGATATGCCATGTAAGACAAATCAATCTCAAAAGAGGTTGACCACTCACCAATTGCTTTGTGCAACAGTGACAACCACTCCATCATTTCTGTCGAGTGCTTTCTATTTCAGATGTCATTGTAAGACCATGGATCCATCACAGATAAAGCTAGAATAAATAAAAAAAAAAAAACAGTTGCATGTTTGATAGCCAGTAATTCCATGCATCATACTCGAGACACACTACCTACAGCTGCAGGCAACTTGAAGAGCTAATGTCAATCATAATCCCAACAATAATTCATGGACAAGTGGATACAGCGACGAACCATAATGTCCTAACCATTTAGGATCGAAAAAAATATATTCTATCGATTACTAAATCAAGAGTATTGGGTTCTCTCTTTCTTGTTGTTGTTTTCAGTTCGTACAGAAAGAGACGTACAAGCAAACAAAACACAGAAAATTCAACAGTAAAAGGTTGTTTTCAGATCAGATGAAGAAGAACCTGCAAATATCTATCTGGACTTAATCATGGTATCTATCTATCATTAAAAAGACACAAACCAATGAAATCTTAGCTGCAGCTAGAACTGAGCTGTCTCATCTACTGCAATTAAGGCTGCCCAACACCTGTATGTTTTTGGGATGCATTGCTTGATGTGATTGTCTCATCTACCAAACATCCAAATCCACCTTCACTGAAGGGGTGCCATGATTCTTTAACAAGATGAAGGTTATCATAGAATTTGGAAGGGCCCCTGTGGGATAGATACTGTTGCTATCACATAGATTTGCAGAAGGCCTCCCTATCACTTTTGGGAAGTAGATGATGACCGACAAGGAAACACAGAATACAATACTTAGACTTGTCAGAAGCTCCAATTGTGATCAACTGGGAGTTGAAACAGATCAGTCTGGGAATGCTTTCAAAGTAATTACTTTGGCTCTTTGACATCTTTTGTGTAATTCTTTGACCACATTCACCTTTTCTGCTCTAAGATAATATTTATACTTAAATCAAGGGCACTTTTATCTCCTTTTGTTATCTCTAGTAAAAGCTTTCCTGGTTTTAGCCCATATCTTCTCATATTGACCAATCATAATTCACCTATTCTTTCTAACCAGAGAAATTATAAATTTTCTTTGAACATGTTTATACCATCTTAATCCATATTCCCTTTACAAAGCTTATGCCCCACAGATGTTACAGCATTGCAAGCTTTGTTTCATGGGAAACTCATCTGTTTTTTTTATTGCCGAATCTGCTGATAAAAGGTAAACAAACAAGAGGAGAATCCACAGAAATGATGTTTACACTTCAGGGTGTATGATCAAGAATATAAACAGTTATTCCTATATATCACTGACAGTAATAGAACACAACAATAGAGACTGACAAAACATGCATGAATGAGAACTAGCAGGGGAAGACAACTTAATCTACCATAAAAATCAAGGAAAGAGCTCTATAGAAAATTGAGGTCAGAATATTACTCCTTGTTCTTTGATTCTCTGATCCTCAGTTTCCTCTCAGAAATGATGTACCTGAAATAATTCAGATTAGTTTAACCTTATCCAGAGAAAATAGTTGACATGGCAGTCTACTGTTCCTGCAATGAAGTCCCATCGCCATCGAACATTATGAGCTACATTTTCGGATAAAGCTCATAAAGATTATCTTGTTCAAGGAAGGACTAAATATTATCTTGGATTTATCTTGTTCTATCTCACCTCGATGCAGTTACAGAAGATTCACAGAGTACCTCAATAACAAGAATACATGTATGTCGAATGAGAAAATTGATGGACATTGTATGATGATTAGCTTTATTCATAGAGTATGTAAAACTAGCAGATAGAGTGTCAATCCTTTGCAATTTAAAGTGATAAGCTGATGGGCTCCAACCAACATGCACCATCTCAGATAATATCAAAAAATCTTGGAAAAGCAAGATATCATACTAGAAAGATGACTAAAAAAGCTGCAGAAAGCCCTGACAATGGCAGTATCCATAGATGTCATTAGCGCAATCTATCAGATAACATAGGTTCAAAGGATTCTTGAACATTGTTCACATTATATATATATATATATATATGTATATATATATATATATGTATATATATATATATATATAGAGAGAGAGAGAGAGAGAGAGAGAGAGGGAGAGGGGGGTTAACTCCTGCTGCCACAGACAATGAAACATGATACAGTGGATCTTGCAGTAACTAATTTCTCCCAAGCATATTGAATTGCCTGGTTGATGTCACAAGCATTGGTTGGTGGGTTGTCATCAAGTGCACTAAAAAATATGTCCCCATGAGGAAGTGATGCCCTAACCGTACTGCTGCACGGCCATGGTCCTTTCATCCTTCAGGATGTAATCCATAGACAGACTAACATACATTCTGGGATCACTGTTAGCAAGAATCGACCAATACTAGACTGATGTCACATAATGCAACTTCCAAGAAAATAATTTACATGCACAGCATCTGCCTTTGTTGTTAGGAATTTATATCATATCATTTTCGTCCCAATAAATTGGTATCAGTGACAACAATGGTTACCATGATAGGACACTACCAAGGCCATGAAAGAAGGATGATTGCAGAAAAGAGCTTTCCTGTGTAGATTCCCCAAAGATGCTCAATAGTACAACCAATTAACATGAATTAGAAGAAATGTCACTTTCATTTACTTAGTAGTCACTTTCAGTTCAGATCACTCTCAAAAGGACTAATTCTTCTGCACAAGTAATTACTGGTAGAAGTCATGTTCATTGGATTCTTATGCCTGACAATGAACTACTAATGTTCTTGATGCCATTAACTTGTAAGTGTCCTAATAAGGATTAGTTTAGATTATGTTTAGCTTGCAAACTTTGTGATAATATACATTGAAAGGTGCAGTCAAGTCATGCCCAGTGGCGATCTGCAACAGTAATCTGAAGAACAAGCTGCTAAATTAAGCTGGCAGAAGTTCTGATAACTTCTGTAATCCTGGAATGATCTCATGCTCATGCTCATGCTGACACCTGGAACTCTAGAACATTTAACTTACAGCTCCTGTTTGGAAATTAGGCAATGGTAAGTATGGCTTTCATCTCAGACTCAAAACTTCATATGGTAACCAATTAGTGAATTTTTTTTTTATTATTTTGTTATCAAATCTGTTAATTATTTAAATATCAGCTTATTCGATTACTATGCTGTACAGAGTAACTACCTTGTTTTTATTCTTAGTAAAAGATGACATTTGAATTTAATTACAAGTAAAAATGGATATGTAAACTATACGACAATGTGTTCTTAATATAGATTTTGGACCTAGCACCTCCTATCTTTATTTGTTTTGCTTTTCATACTAGAGAAATTTTATTTGTTTGTTTGGGTTGTTTAGATCTCATTGGCTAGGATAAAGTTATAATCACCCCAGCTTATTTAAACATGAAACTTTTTAGTTTATCTCCTTAAATCCTTTAATGAGGGTCACATTTATCCTCTAGGGTTTGACATTATTCTTTCAATTGATCTCTTTCAGTCCTTTGATGAACTTTACCTTTATCTTCCAGGGTTTCTCATGTGCAGCTCTATTTTCTTGCTCTCACCCTACCGTATCAAAGTCGAGAATCGATAGACTTGATCTGATATCACGATGAAGTATATAAGGCAAACCAATTAAGAGGACTGCAAGTTCCACAAATCCTATTCTACCAGATTAATATATGATATTTTTTAGATTTTTTTTTAATGTTTTGAAAATCTAAATGATCAGAATAGAATTTTATTTGGTAAGAGTTTATTTCTTTTCTCGCAGACCAAGTTAGCTATGTTCCTTACTAATGGAGTCGATATCTTCTAATCCTTTATTGAATGCTATATTTGTACTCATATACTCTTCATGCCTCTACAATAAAATGGGGGAATGCAAACTTCTTTTTCCTCAAGTCTTATATGATGGGACTACCTAATTTACTTCTTGATATGGATCTGACCTCTGCCCCACCGGGAAGCAAACACAAACCGACACCTAAGCATCTAAAGATTACCATACAAAATATATATATTTTTTCTTCTCATTCACTAAGGAAATTATTGTCTTCTTTGGCTCTCAGAGAACTTCCAAGTTCCTTCTCGAGAATCCAATAAAGATTTAGAATTTTTTTTCCTCAAACTTGTTTGGTTCTACAGTCAATGCAGTAGTCTATTGACATTATTTATGGTATATTGACTGCAGATGAACCTTTATCAACATTCTCTATTTGATCATGACATATCTATATCTACTCTCTGTTTCTCTTTATATACATGTAAAATAAATTTGAGTTGAGAGAATACAAGGCCTTACTTTCATGTTAAGTGGACAAATCAAAACTCTATTATTAAGCCATATGTCACTACCAATTTAAGATAAACATGTCTAAAGTTAGATCTATATCTCTGTCATATCTCCACCTGTCTGTATCTTAGGACTAATCTCTCATGTTTCTTTCCCCCTGTTGCTCTCCTTTCATCTTTTTCTCTCTTATTTCATATCTTGACAGCCAACTATATAAATGCATGTTGTTCATGTAATTGACTAGATCCTTGAGTTTGATCTAAGGTTTTCTATAATCGGTTTCATGTCAGCTCACATACCTAACTAAAACACTTCTTCAAAGAGATAATGATCGAGAAACATGAGGTTAGAGAAAAAAAAAAGGGGAAAAGGTACAATAATTTAAAAATGGAGGAAAATGCCATGAACAAGAAAGATTAACACAGTATAAAGATAAATAAATAAATAGATAAACATGTTATGGAAATATTTAACAAGTTCTCGATGGCCCAGTCTGCTGCCAATGGAATTCCTTTAGAAGTAGGAGGAATAAGGTGGTTGGTTCCTCTTTTTTTTTATTTTTTATTATCATACAATGCTTTGCACCAACCCTTCACATATCTAACAAAGTAGCCTTTCTAAACTATTTTCAATCCACTCAAACCTAACACTCGATCACACGTTCAATGCATCAAAGAAGAGAGTACAATCCACAACAATATCAAAGGATTGGTCAATGAGAGGGATATGAGAGGAGCAGTGTTTAGAATGGTTATGAGAGCATAATGCACAAGTTGATTCATGAAGTTGGTTGCATGATGGAAAGAAAATTTTGGAGATACAGAAGTTGTCATGGGGGTGTTCAGATCATTCACCAAGGGAACAACATTGTTCTTTTTAATACTCCATTTGGATAACACCAATTTGCTGGTGTGCCAAACTGTGGCATTATTATAGTAATATCCTTATTGTTTTTGCCCCCCATCAACCCCTCCAAGAAATGACCAAGGGAAAATTTCTTCTTTTAAATTGTCAAAATTTGGATAACACCAATTTGTTGGTGTGCCAAACTGTGGCCATTATACTAACTAATATTCATGTTGTTTTTGCCCCCCATCAACCCCTCCAGGAAGTGAAAGACTTTGACTGACACCACATCACTTGATTAAAAAAACTTGCAACAATTGGAGATCAAGCATATCAAATTTGTAGCATATATATATATATATATATATATATATATATATATATATATATATATATATATATATATATATATATATATATATATATATATATATATAAGCATTTTCCAACTATCTGGTTCCCTATGTCATAACATAATTACTAATTAAGATCCATGTTCTTTATTTGACGACATGCAGCTCAATAACAAAAAAAAAGATTAAAGAAAAAAAATAGAGATTCATATAGTTGAGCACAAGTAGTCAAAGTCAAGACTAAAACCAATGTAATCTAACTAAGTTAATCATGATGTTTGATTAATTAATTGATTTCGTCGGATGCATTTTGACTAACCCTAATCTAAAACTCATGCTATTATTGTTGCAATTGTTAATTGGGTAAAGTTGATCCAAATGCACATGGAATGAGCACGTACTCACCTCTTTCCTCTGTGCTTTGTCGTTTTACGGTGACCGGAGAGCGGGACGCGAGGCCACGTTGCGCAACTCGTCGGCTGTGTGTGTCTCGTCTACCCCCGACACATCCCTCCGATCCCCCGATCTCGTCCGTCGGATCGCAGGGGTTCGCCTGCCGAGGCCGTCGGTGGCTGACTCCGGGGGGACCTCCCGCACGTGCGGACCCTCGCCGATTCGTAGCCGGATCTCCTCCACCGACCCCCTCCCCCCCCCCCTCCCTTTCCTCCCACCTTCCGCGGCGCATCTCCTCCACTCCCCCGGATCCTCAGCCGTCGGCTCCACATCCGACGGTCCCCACCGCACCTCGCGAAGGATCGCGCGCCGCGCACGCGGGGACCAGGTCCACGGGGCGCCGCTAACGTGCGCCGGGTTCCCCGGCCTATTTAAGCGACGCGATGCGGCTCCGCGCTTCCTCAAGTCATCCGCCGCCGCGCTTTGAGATCTCTGTCCTGCTTAGACAAATAATTTGATTCGGTTCGATGGCGATCGTGGATGCCGACAGGCTCAGCTACGAGATCTTTTCCATCCTCGAGAGCAAATTCCTCGGCTTCGACGACTCGAAGAAGCTTGTCTTCCCCGCCTCCTCCGCCGCTTCCCCGCGGGCCCCTACGGGCGCAGGCAGGGTCCGGATCCTGTCCATTGACGGTGGCGACAGCCCATCCGACAGCCTCCTCGCCGCGGCCGCTCTCACTCGGCTGGAGTCGTCCCTCTGCCTCCGCTCCGGCGATCCTTCTGCACGGATCGCCGACTTCTTCGACGTCGCCGCCGGGTCCGGCTCCGGCGGCGTCCTCGCTGCATTACTCTTTACCAAAGGGTACGACGGCCGCCCCCTGTTCTCCGCCGCCGACGCCCTGCGACTGCTCTTCGCCGAGAGTCGCCGCCGCGTTGGGGGCTTCTCCGCCAGGAGGGGCCTATTTCGGGGGATATTCCGGCGATCGGGGGGCTTGTTCCGGCGGATATTCGGGGAATGGACGCTGAGGGACACCGTGAAGCCGGTCCTGATCCCGTGCTACGACCTCGCGACCGGAGCGCCCTTCGTCTTCTCGAGGGCTGACGCCGTGGAGGCGGACGCGTACGACTTCCGTATCAGAGAGGTGTGCGCTGCCACGTGCGCCGACGCGGGGGCCGCTGCAGTGGAGCTGCGGTCGGTGGACGGGCGGACGCGGGTCGCCGCCGTGGGCGGTGGGGTGGTGCTGGCGAACCCCGCGGCTGTGGCCATCACGCACGTGCTGCATAACCGGCAGGAGTTCCCCTTCGCCGTCGGGGTGGATGACCTCTTGCTCGTCTCGCTCGGTGCCGGCGGTAGCGCGCCCGCGTTGGGTGCGGCTGATCTCGTCAGGATCGCTGGGGAGGGCGTTTCCGATATGGTACGTACGGCGGAACCCTCCCTCTCTCTCTCTTCCCTGACCCTCTTTCCCGCCAGCTTGGAATCATCTGTGGAGAACTAATCGGGACCGTCCGATTGATGGAACTCTCTCTAAATGGAAAAATCGGACGGCCACGATTATATCGCTCAACCAAGCGAAATGTAATCCGTCCGAGCCTCGAAACATTAACATAATGTTGTTCTCTCGCACATCAAAAATAAATAAATAAATAAATAAAATAAACAGTTAAAGAAGGCAAAATGGATGGCTCATAATTTCCGTTCATCTTAATTAAATCAGGTGGATCAAGCAGTGGCAATGGCGTTTGGACAGCGTAGAACAAGCAATTATGTGCGCATCCAGGTACTATTTTTTTGTGACTTTTGAGAGCAATCTGTATGTTAATTACGGCAATTCTGTACTCATTGCCGTTCGTTCGATCACTCTTTTTTCCAGGCTAACGGATTCGCGTCGGGAAATTGCAATCCGAGGACGAGGAGGAGTTCGAGTCGGTCGATGGAAGCGGCTGAGGAGCTGTTGTTGCAGAGGAACGTGGAGTCGTTGCTCTTCAGGGGAAAGAAGATATCCGAGCATACTAATGCCGAGAAGCTCGAATGGCTCGCCGGAGAGCTCATTCAGGAGGACGAGAGGAGGAGGAAGTGTCCGATTCCGACGGTGATTCCGAAGCACGCGATGACGCCGAGAACATCGTCGGCGACGACCATCACCACCGTGACGACGGAGTCCACGGGATCGTCCACGTCGCCGGTCCACTAAATTCCAACCGTCGAAGTGAATCTGATAATTATAAACAGCCGTGGGTGTATTTTTACTGGGTTTTTTTTCCCCACCTTTTTTTGTTTGATTTCCCTGTTAGAGAGCTTAACATGGGGAGTTAGCTCAAGTTTGACTCAATCTGCCTTGTGGCTTAAGATTGAAGCGGATTGGATTTCACAAACAGCATTTGCAGCTTGTGATTTCTTTTGCTTTCTTTGATCATGTATATATTAATTAGAGGGTGAATCAATGCTAAGATTGTTTCTTTATGACACACGCTGTTCCTTTCTTTCACAATGCCATATATTTTTCTTCATTACTTCTAGCTGCTATTCTATTTAGAATGAATCCTTTTTGTGCTTAGCCTTCACATTAGTTTAGTTGCTGATGAAGAAGAGCATTGCAATATAAATAGGCAAAATAAAGATGGCATGCTCCATCATCGATCTCATTGACCTAAGATTAAGAAACACTGATATATATTAGTAGTCAACCAAGGTTCACTGAGATTCCACAGCTAATAATATATATATATATATACATACACACACATATGCTACAGTAGCAAACACATGCATGCACGTGGCGTGGGGGGGGGCGTCGTCAAAGAGACAGTGCAGGGAGAACCTGCATCTCTGTTGATAGAGAGCTGTGTTGATGTCTCTTAGCATGGAAGGTGGATACCCTAAAGAAACCTTCAACGTGGGTACGTAAAGAATCATGGCCTTGTTTACCTTACAAGCTGGTTCATGTCTTGGATTGCTGCAGTTAGCAGCTTCTTCGAGAACATTGATTTCCTCCGTATCTAACTTCTCTGACTTGAAGACGTATACAGAATATGTTTCGTTCATCAACCATATGCTTTACATGTTCGATTGAGAGAGAGAGAGAGAGAGCTACCTAATTTCTGCTAGAAGATTGTTTTCCTTCTCCACTTGTGCAGTGTGAGTTCAGCTGGTAGACAGCATACTGCAAGCTTGTCATCATCTTTTTTCTGTCCCATTTGTTGTGTTGCAGCTCCACCATCTGTTGTATAGAAGGGTGTGCAGATAACAATGAGATTGCCGAAGAACTTTCGTGGAAGCTCAGCTTGGACTCGAGCTCTGGTCTCACTTGAGATTCCACAGCTAATTGCCACATGCATCCATGCGTGTGATCCAATCGACAACAAGATCTGCAGGCATCAGTAGTTGTTATCGGGTTTTCTTATATTTCTGAACCACGGAGGTGGTACTGCAGTAGCATGCATCTGTGGTCGAGGATAACACTACTTGTAATCTAATATGTAGCTTGACAGCTTAGGAGTTTGTCTGGAAGCAGCAGATGCTATGCTGCACACATAAGTGACGGACGGGCATGTAATTAGAATGATTGCAATTATAAGATTATGATATTGTACTTTTGACATAATAGAATTGGTTTTTTTTCTAGTGAAATAGGAATGGTGTTGTAATTCCTTTTTTTTTTTTTTTTTTGGTGTCATCTAGTCATCCTTTACATACCATATTTATGTATCTCCCTTCTCATTAGAACTACTCGTAATTGTTTTTTTTTTTCTTCTTTTATACCTCAAGTCTTTTGTTTTTTTTTTTGGTGTATATGCAAAATATTAGCTGATAAATATTTATTCGAGTAGCTAAGGATATGTTGGCGATGATTCTGAAGTCCACATCATGTCAATGGAAAAGGCTTCTGAAATGTATAAAGTAAAAGCTGCCTTTCTACTGTTTATGAACACAGGTACAGTCAATGATGAGGAGTTGCAAAAATCTGCAAGGAGTGGATGAGAACCTTTTTGTCTGCTGCAAAGTGAAGGCACCATGAAACTCCACCCAAAACATTGAGAAACTGTGTATCTAATGATGCTTCACCTTTCCTTTCACTTTTTTGCTCACTTTTTTGTGGTGATGGATGGCATCATAAATCGAAGACCAGTAGCAGGATGAGTGGTTTGGGAATAGCTTTTCTCTTTATGATGGCCCATCAGACCATTTCCGAATGCTTCTTTCTCAACATTGAGAACGAAGATTATTTGTTGATGGAATCCTGCATGTTGTGTTAAAAGCTTATACAACTTGTCTGGGTGTCCTAATCGATCTGAAATGTTGACCAGTTGTCAACCTTTGTTTGGCCTTTCACAGCACTTGTCAATCTGATATATATATATATATATATATATAACATCTGAAACTTTTGTGCAAACATGAACTTGGCATATCATTCTTATAATTAATTTTTTTAATATCTTAATCTTAAAAAATTAAATTTAAATATTATTTTTTATAATTTTAAAAGTAAAATATTTAATTTTATTTATCCTAATATTATCGATTTTACAAACGAAAATACAACACATGATAGGAAATGATACAAAAACAATGGACACAGTGGTGATAATGGGCTAATTACATATTAGATTTTATAATTAGATCTCTTTAGTATCTTGATCTATAAACATAAAAAATTTATATTGAAATATCTAGAATTATAAAAGCGAAACAAATATTTACCTTATTTACCCTAAAGTTATCAGCTTTATCGATATAGTGATAATACGTGCATGAATGATGTCACATTACTCTATCTTATCTTCCTCCTCCGGTGTTGACGCAAATGTCAAGTGGCGTCGTAGCAATAAGAGGAGGCAGAGTAGTACGACATCGACACAGATGTCTCATCTCTCTCTTTTTTCCTCTTCTGATACCGATGTAGATATCTCATTATTTTGTCTCCTCATTATCGATGTTTGGAATGATATCAACAAGATTAACCATATTGTCATTGTTATCGAGCACCACCATAATATCCACCCACAGTGTTAACATTCGTCATCATAATTGAAATAACCTTTTTTTGACTATTATTTTTATATCATTTAAGTATGTATTATAACATTAGGATAAATATGATTAAATACTTTACTTTTATAATTATTAAAAATTTAATATAAATTTTTAAAATGTAGGGATTGAAATGCTAAAGAGATTTAACTATAATAGGTAATTTATAATTAGCTTACCACTATTATTAAAATTATCTTTTATCTACCATTTTTGTATCATTCATGCACTTGTTATCACTATATCTTTCATGAGTAAAATGGATAATGATAGGATAAATATTAATTATATATATTTTTTATAATTATAAATTTTAGAATATAATTTTTTTAAATATATTGATCAAAATATTAAAGAAATATGTAATTAGCCTGATGTTAACATTGTGTGATTGTTAGCTCTGTCCTTTCTCTCTGTAAGGTGGGTCAAGAAAGCCACAGGACTTTTATTAGGTGAACCCCATTGAAACCTTCACAGCTTGGGTGCCCTTTGGTTGTCGGTGACGAATGGGAAGCATGGTTCTGCGGTTTCCATATCGTGGGCACGCCGATGACACTTGGCAGTCACCTGAGCCGTCGAACCGTCGGGTGTGCGAGTCGGGTCAACGTCAGAGCCGACGCCGTTTGAGAGAACGGCGGTCGGGTCGTTAAACGACGAACGAGGACCGTTGCGGATAACGACGAAACCGATACGGATCCCATTGTTAATTGTCAAGCGGATATAACTTGTAGACTATGCCACCACGTGCACCACTTCGACCAACCATAATACGCACGTGTTTGTTGACACGTCAGCATACACATCTCCTCGGAGGGGTTTAAACGTCGCACCGGAAAAAGGCCGCCGTGGATGTAAACTATTAATTAGTATTATTGGACTTTTTTTTTTAATTTTAAATGGATCCAACTCGAATCCGACGAAGAAAATGAGATCCTATTTCAGAAATAGCACGGATAAAATAGCATCAACACCGTCCAAATAGGATGATCTGCTACTATTAGCCACATCATAAAAATAAGATCGAGGGAGATGCCACGCGTATGGCCTTGAAGTCGTTGGCAGCCATCCATCACAATGCACGCTTATTTAGTCGCATCGCATCGTAACGACCACCACTCTTGGCCTCTCCAGTCTTGGACGCCGCCGATTTGGGTGGCGCCACTGGTCCTCGCCGGACTTGGATGCCCGATGAATGGCCTCCGCCTGCATCAACAAAGGTCCCATGCCTCCGGACTCCTCATTCCTCGACTTCGCCCCAGCGTGCCCCTCCTACGGCTTCCTTAACCCCAGGATCTCCCTCAGCCACGACGGCCCCGCTGACGGCGGTTCCGTCCCGGGCCATGACGTACAAGACCCTCAGTCCGCCGCCTCGCCGCCGGGCGCCGCAGATCTGGTTGATTCGGAGAGGGTTATACCTGATTTTGAGTTCCGCCTCGACGATCCCGTCATGATGCTGCCCGCCGACGAGCTCTTCTCTGATGGAAAACTTGTCCCGCTCCATGTCGCGGCTGCGCGGCCTCATGTGGAGCCGGCTGATGGGATCAGTTTGCCGGAGGCGGAGATGCCCCGTCGGGTGGCGGAGGTTCACGGATCGGAGCTCTGCGCGCGGTCGCCCAGAGCGCCGAGGAGCTCGAGCCGGTGGAGGAAACTGCTCGGTCTCAAGAAGCAGCAGCAGAACCCAATGCCGGAGTCCCAGAAGGTGCCGCAGCACCCTTCCAAGAGCCTGACTGCCAACACCAGATCGCTCTGCGATATCCTTCATCGCCGTCCGAAACCCTCCGCCGACGACTGCTCCCTCAACACCCCGCTCCTCAACGACTCGGATTCGGAGCCGGCATCGACCTCCATAACGGCCCGCCGCTCCCTCTCCTCCTCGTCATCGTCCTCGGGTGCCGACCACGACGAGCTCCTGCGGTTCTCCTTCGACGCGGAGAAGCCCTCCCAGGCGCCGATCTCGCTTGTCCGGGCGCCGTCCTGTGTCCGGGTTGCCCGGCCGAGGGGCGACACCGCGGAGGGCTACCGAGCTGCGAGAGAGGGACGGTGCACGGTGAGGCGGGGGTCGGACGGCGCGCCGGCAGAGCCGCCGACGTTGGCGGCGTCGGTGGACAGCCCCCGTATGAACGCGTCGGGGAAGGTGGTGTTCCAGGGGCTGGAGTCGAGCTCGAGCAGCCCGGGCAGTCTCCACCACCGACACCGGGGAAAGCCGTACCGCGGCATGGAGCGGTCGTACTCGGTCAACCTCCGGGTCGTCCCGGTTCTCAACGTGCTGCCGGTCGGCTCGCTCCGTGTGGGCGCGTCCAAGCCCGGGTCAGTCTTCGGCCTGGGCCACCTCTTCTCGCCCCACAAAACTGATAGGCCGGTCTCCGCCGCGGGACGGAATGCTCGCGGCAGCGTCAGGAGAAGCAAGATTGGCAAGGAGAAGGCCTGAAGAGGCTCTCCACATCAAGGTAACCCAAAAACGAAGAAAAAGCCTCTCGTTTTTTTTCTTTTTAGCTAGAAAAAAAAAATTTGTTGTTTGACGTTTTGATCGAAGGTTGTTGTTCTTCGACTTGCTTAGAAAAACTCCGCATTGTTACAAATTCGCGTGTACAAATTGCCCATCTACTGTTTGATGTTTTGACAGAAGAGTAGCGTGTTTACATCTGCTTCGTTTCCTCGAGAAAATTTGAAGTGTCCCATCAAAAAACTAATTTTTTTTTTTTCCCTTCGTTTTGGCATCTTCGATAGACGAGATTACGAATTAATAATAATAAATAAATAAGTCAAAAATCGTGATTGCCTGTTGTCAATTGGAATCACAAAGCAAACCGGACTTAGCGCCGATCCCTAATCTTGAAACGGAATAGGAAGAGACAACCACCTAATTATTTGGATAAATAAGATCATGAAATAAATTGGACATGATTCCATTGTCGTCTAGTCCGGTTAGGATACCTGGCTTTCACCCAGGCGACCCGGGTTCAAATCCCGGCAATGGAACTTTTGTTTCTTCCAATTTTAACTTGATTATAAATTTGCAACAACAGACTGCTAGTTTCCATCTTATTATGAATCATCTTGGAATTGGTGGAAGGTTAGAAAGAATTATACTGGATGCATGGAAGCTGCATTTTGCTATTTTATTTATTTTTATCTTTAATGCAATTAATAAATAGATAAGTGTTGTTTCAACTGATTGACTGATGGTTTCTGTCTTGTCATGGATTATCTTAGAATTAATGGAAGCAAAAAATTACTTGTCAGTGACAGCTCCTATCCATCTCACTAAAAATTATTTTACACAGAAATATATTGGAATTATTAATTAAAGCAACGTTTTATTAGACTTTTCAACGGCAACAACGATTCAAAACTTCTTTTTGGAAACACGGGAAGTATAAACAATTTCCTTTATTTTTTTTCATATGAATTCAGCCTAACTCAATCCTAATTTTTTTTATTTTTATATAACATTATTTGGAATTACCTTTTCTCTTCTTGGTAAATTATTGGCTTTTTAATCTAATATTTTTTTAAAGGATAAATGATAAAGACAATATTTAAGTTCAAGACCTCACAACATATTATCAAAGTTTTTACCGGTTGATAGGGAATATAAGATCAGCTAGTCACCAATCACGTTAGTACTAGACCGATGTTCTCTTATCCACAAGGATCCGAGATCCAAAAAGCACCTTGGGTCAATTTTCAAGCTATCAAGTTATCGAGATGCCTCCCAGAAAGATCAACATGTCGATTAGATTAGTAACAAATTAGTACCCTATAAAATATTTATAGAAATATTCTAAGAAGATTAAGTGATAATTCAAATTCGTTTAAGAATCAGTTCTCCTATAGAATATCCGTAGGAATATTCCAAGAAGATCAAGGAACAGTTTAGGCAAGTTATAAATATATTCCAAGAAGATCAAGAGTCAGTTCAGGTCGATTACAAATTGCCACCTTCATGAGATCTACATGAGATATTCTTCTCCCTTTGGAGGTTAGTATAAAGATACATACATAGCTAAAAAAAAAAGGATAAAAATAAGGCTACTAACTTGAATGTCAGAGGAACTGGCATAGGAGAAACCCCTCAACCTCAGTCTTTATGCAGAAACAAGACTAGAAAGATCCTGCTTCACCCTAGATGACTTCTCACACTCAGATCAAGGCCACATCATGCTGATACATTCAACAATACGTTTTCCTAACACTTGGTGCTAAAAAAAGAGACTGATGTCGTAGGAGCATATGAGGGTCGATCTTGTCCATGAACATCTAGATGAAACATTGCCTCTAACTCAAGACATCTTTCCACAAATAAGGTACCAATAACCCTTCTCCAACATAAATATACCCACCTCGTAGCAAGCACTACTACAATACTGGCAATCACTTAACGATCCCAGATCCTTGACTCCATGAGTGTCGGACGACCTCTCCTCCTTCCCATCGAGACATTCATTAATTTCACCCAACAAATACAAGCACTCATTGGTATAATATAAGTATTCATCTTTCTTTTGCCTCTACCAGATCAACAAGTGACACCACTGCCTCGACCACTGATGACGATCCCTTGGCCCTAGGTGTCAGTGTACATTAGAATCTTTTTGACTGATATGCTACCATCCTCCCTCGATCATTTACGACCCCTCGAACCATCAAGTGAAAAGGTTTTCCATTCGCCACCATTGAATTATTGGGAAATCTCAGTCTGGGCATCATATGAGTAGTAAAATATAACATTAAAAATAATATTTTCTAAAGAAAATATCAAGTCATCGTGCAAGGGTTGATGCACGAGAAACTGTAAAATTGAAAAATACTACAACATGTCCTCAATTATTGTGTCTCTATAGTTGCTCATCCATCTAATATCCCAAATATCATATATCTAGCATGGTACTATCAGGCTTCATGCGAAATCTATCTAAGTCTCACTCTAATCAGATTCTCTTAGAGAGCTCCTCTCTCAATTTGAACGACCATGACTAGAGATTTGCTTGAGCGAGGACACATGAGATATTCCTCTCGTGATATCGGGAGTTGACGATCCTTTATTGATGCTTAATTACCTTCATAAGGTTAGCTACAATTCATGATAATCAGCTAGACCAAATTTGAAACTTTTATAATCGTAAGTCTAACGTCAATGAATGAAGTACTCAAATAAGGCATTCTTGGTGTCTCAAGTCTAAGGACCCATACACACAACTAGACTACATAATAGCTTTTTGATATTAGGTATCATTAACTATCCAGTATTCCATAAGCAGATCACTCAGTGAACTCATTCTCCAATTAGCACATGTACTATACCCTTAGTATCCTCACACTGGTGGCTATGAGACCAATCATCTCTATTATATAGATAAGTATATATTATACCGATCTGTCTAGTTATTTCGATGCCCCTATCGAGTAATCTATGATTGAGATTATTTACAGTCTATTTTTAAAGATGAATTGATTTTATTATCATGATCTCATTATAGTCTAATTTCTATCACATAAATCCAAGGACATTACAATATAAACAACATATGGTAAGAAAATACCAATAATAATAATATGTAAAAAAAATATTACATCGTGTCATACTTACCATCACACACGTGATTGGCTTGCAGGGCACCCATAACTAATAATTTTCACATGACCTAAAGTCAATCACCTACGTGTCTAATCTCCATCAGACACCTATGACACTCAAAGATAATCCGAGACAATGACTTTGTAAGTGGATCTGTATTATTTTCGGATGTAACTCTTTTTATTGTTATATTTCTATGGGCCATGATCTCTCTGATTATGTGGAACCTCCTTAAATATGCTTGAACTTCTGATAAGATATAAGTTTCTTTGCTTGAGCAATCGCCCCCATTATTGTCATAAAATATATGGAAATCAACTTCTTGTTGTTCAATATGACTCCCAAATCTGTGATTAACTTTTTCATTCATACTTCCTCATTTGCTGCTTCTGCCATAGAAATGTATTCTGCCTCTGTGGTCGAGTCAGCAATAGTATCTTGCTTCGAACCATTCAACTACCTGCTCCTTCATTCAGAGTGAACACATACCCTATGCTTTGTTGGTTATAGGTTCCTACAAGCTAATCAGGTGAGTGATGACACGTGCGACATACTACATAGTCATTTTGCATATTATTATCATTATTGATTTTTTTTATATTATATATTATCTGCTATGTATATATATTGCAATGATCTTGGATTTATGTAATGAGAATCAGATCATGATGAGATCAGGATAATAAGACTGATTAAATTTTAAATAATCTTGATCGTAAGTTACTCGAGAGGGACATTGAGATAATTAGACAAGTCGATGTATAATATATCTATCCATATAATGGAGGCAGCTAGTCTCATAACTGCTTATGTGGGGAGGGTACAATACTAGTGCTCATTGGAGAATGAGTTCACTGATTGATCCGCTTATGAAATGCTGGATGGTTAATGATACCTGACGTCAGACAATGATTCTGTAGTCCTAGTTGTGTGTATGACCCTTAGACTTAAGATATCAAGGATGTCTTATTTGAGTAATCCTTTCTTTGACATGGGGCTTACATGTTTTAAGTTCTAGACCTGGTACAACCAGTTATCGGGATTGATAACCAACCTTATGAAGACAATTAAGTATCAATAGAGGATCAGTATCATAAGAGGAATATCCTATATGTTTTTTCTCAAACAAATCCCTAGCCAGGGTCGTTTGAATTAAGAGAGCATGAGTTCTTCGAGAGAATCGATTAGAGCAAGACTTAAGATAGATTCATGCCTAATATATGGTCTCTAAGATATTAGATGAATGAGAGACTATAGATACATGATAACTAAGGATATGTAGGTCTAATACGTTCATAGTCGATGAGTTGAGTGAATTATTATAAGATAATAATTTACTAAGTAAGAAGAAGTTCTGACAGATGTAGTTTATGGCTAGCTCGGTATTGGGCCTAGAGGGCTATGCACATATGATGGATGTTACAACAGGTGGAGGTTCAAATATAGGATATCTACGGAGTCCCTATTTTATTAGATATCCAATAAGCCTTAGTATTATTAAATCTTATAGATGTGATCCAATAAAAGCTAATAAGAGATTATTAGGTAGAAATCTACTAATCCAAGAAGCTTGGGTAATTGGATAGAGATTCAATACCCAATAGGATAAAATTCATTAGGGTTAAGTTGATAGAGACCTCTATAAATAGGAAAGGACCATAAGGCTCATGGGCTAGATTTTTGGCTGCCGCCTCCTATTCTCCTCCCTTTTCCTCTCAACCACCACCCTCTTGTTGGTGCATGAGAACAGTGAGGAAGAATGAAGTTCTTATTTCATGTTTGCTACAAGGTGGTGCACAAAAGCTACAAAGAAGGTGCACAAAAGCTACGAGCTTTTGTGCTGTAAGGGACGAGCATCGTTGCCTCTTCCACCATGTGGATACCACTAAAGAGGAGTACATCTGACCTCACTCATCTTCTCCTTTAGATCCAATTTTTTAGGGATATATGATCTCCCTAGGTAAAACATCTAATACATATTATGTAGTTTTTCGATTTTATGATTTTTTGCACACCAATCATCGCACAACAATTTGATGAACATGGGAAATCAATTTTATTTTGCACATGTGATGCTCCTACCAGGTTTTCCAATAGTGATATTAGAGCCATGTTTATCGTGCGATGATTGGCTATAAACTACGTATGTTGTTATGAATCATGTATATTATTTTCTATACATATTGCTACTAATTTTATTATAGTTTTTCATACCTAGATAATACCTTTTCTTATTGTTGCGAGGTGCTATGAAGAGGCTTTTTGATGTCAAAATTATTGACACAAAAGAGGGAGAAAAGGGCTGCAACTGTTGCTGCCCTATGGTTCGACTGAAGGCTGCTTGCAGCCTTGGTCGAGAGCCTTAGAAGATGCTCTCAGCCTAGCCACCTAATGCAAACCGAGAGCAACCATGTGGCTAAGGAGACCTGGCCATAAGGGGAATCCATGGTGGCTAGGTTTTCCTAGGCACAGGTGGTAACCCTACGATTGGGGACTCTTGGACACAAGGAGCAGCATGGCAGCCGAGCTTTGCTAGCCGCCCATGGTAGCTTGCAGCCAAGACTTTAGGGTTTCCTGGCCGCCCAAGGTTGCCCTGTGGCCAGGGGCTCTTGGCTGCAGGGGTGTCCCTAGCGGTTAGGGTTTCCTAATCGCATAAGGATTATTTTTTGTCATGAGGCGCACCTTATCATAAGGATGAATTAAATAGTTTCATTAATTATAAGTATCTAGTGGTCCTACATGATGATGTGTACATATGATGTATGATGTAGATGGTTGATCATAGACTATATAATGTGTGTATGTGTGATTATTATTATTATTGGGGTCTACGAGCCTTTAATTTTTCTCATTTATTATTAGGCATACATGCTTGTGATTATGTTGTAGTTACATGGGGAGGCACGACGAGAGCATGAAGGTGCTAGCGAGACCCATGAGACCAAGATAAATGATCGTGACGCATAGAAATGCGTCGAGATTCCAACGGTATCAGGTGAGTGATGGGCATGGAGATATGTCAATGCACATATAGATCCTGAGGTGAGTGATGGGCCCACTGGCTTGGGCCTGAGCACATTAAATTATAGTTCATGATCATCTGGTGTGATTGTGTATATATAATATTTGATTACTTATATACCTATTAGATACATATATATATTTGCATGCGATGTAGATATATATTAAATACGTACATATGTGACTCGTCATATTAGGAGACTGAATCAAATCTTCTACAATAACATTAAGTCGATAAGCACGATGTAATTAGATTGACTCATGTGGCCTTCCATTATTATAGGTAGAAATCGAAACTTAACATAGGTTAAGTAGGTCGAGTTTTTCAAGGCTCATCTGTTGGGAAACCTCAGCAGGTGCATCACATGTGCAGCAGAAATCAAAATAAAAACTGGTTTCCCATGCAGATCAAATCATCGTGCAAAAGATTGGGATCACGAGAAAAATCATAAAAATAAAAAAAATCACAATGTGTGAGAGATTGATTTTACCTAGGGAGATCATATATCTCCCTTGTATTCCAGATCCGGATGGAGAAGATGAAGGAGGTCAAGCGTCATCCTCTCTAGCGGTATCCACACGATGGATCTCTGCAGCGAAACTCTTCTAATCTGGTCTTGCAACTCTTGCTCAGAGGGAGGGAGGAGAATAGGAGGTGGTGGCTAAAGCTGCAGCCTATCAACCATAAGTCTCCTCTCCTATTTATAGAGAGCCACCAAAACCTTAGGGCTCCTTCCTTAGTGGGTATTGAATCTCTATCTAATAACCCACTAACCTTGCATTATTAGATCTCTATCCAATAATCTCCTTTGGCCTTTAATTGAGCCTTAATCAAGGAGCCCATCAACATAGGGTCTCATCTAATGAGAATAGGGGCTAATTGGATCTTTATCCAATCCTCTATTCGTTGAAGCATCCACCATGTATGTGATCCTCTAGGCCCGATACCGAGCTGGCCGTGAGTCACTCTCATTAGAACTCCTTCTGATATAATGAATTATTATCCCCATAATAATTCACTCGACTCATCGACTATGGACGTACTAGGCCACTACGCCATAGTCCCCAAACGGTACAGAGGGGATCAAATCCATCGGACTTGTCTGTCCACAGTTACCATGTATCTATAATCTCTCATCCAAATAATATCCCAAAGATCGTATATTGGACATGGTACTGTCAGGTCATATATATAATCAGTTTGTCTTGCTCTATTCGGATTTTACCGGAGAACTCCTCTCTCAATCCGAATGACCCTGGCCAGAGATTTGTTTGAGCAAGCACATATGAGATATTTCTCTCATGATATCGAAAGTGGATGATCCTCTATTGACACTCAATTGCATTCGTAAGGTTAGATACCAATCCCGATAACCAACTGTACCAGATCTGAAACTTTCCAAACCAGTAAGTCTGACATCAAAGAAAGGAGTACTCATATAAGACATTCTTGGTGTCTCAAGTCTAAGGACCAGATACACAACTGAGACTATGGAATCGCTGTCTGACATTAGGTATCATTAACCATACATTATTTCATAAGCGGATTAATCAGTGAACTCATTCTCTAATGAGCACCTGTACTATATCATTAGTGTCTCCACACAAGTCGTTATGAGACTAGCCACCTCCATTATATGGACGGGTGTATAGTACACCAATCTATCCGGTTATCTCAATGTCCCTCTTGAGTAACATATGATCGAAATTATTTAGGATATGTGTTTAAAGGTGAATCGATCTCATTATCGTGATCTCATCACGATCCGATTCCCATTACATAGAACCAAGGACATCATAATATATATGTAACAAATAATATAGTGTGAGAATATACCAATATTAATCATAAGCAAAAAAATCACACAGTGTGTCACACGTGCCATCACTCACGTGATTGGCTTGCAGGACACCTGTAACCAACAATCTCCCACTTGACCAAAAGTCAATCACCTATGTGTCTGATCCCCATCAGACCTTTGTGACGCTCAAATATAATATGAGCTAGTGGCTTCGTCTGTGGATCTACACTGTTATCTTCGGATGAAACTATTTTCAATGCTATATATTTTTGGGTCATGATCGCTCTAATCAGATAGAACTTCCTCATAACAATTCTGTTGAGACCTGAGTTCCTTTGTTGGAGTTATCGCCCTGTTGCTGTCACAATATATGGGAGTCATCCACGCTTCTTGGTATGACTCCCAAATCCTTGATGAACTTCTTCATCCACACCCCTTTGTCTTATTGCTTCTATTATAGTAATGTATTCCGCCTCTGTGGTTGAGTCAGCAGTAGTATCTTGCTTGGAACTCTTCCAGCTTACTACTCCTCCATTCAGGGTGAAAACATACATTGAATTTGACTTGTTATTATCAATGTCGGACTGAAAACTCGAATCTGTATAGCCCTCAACCTGGAGGCTACCTCCTCCATATACCAATAAAAGATCCTTAGTCATTCTCAAGTACTTAAGGATACAGTTTACTGCCTTCTAGTGTTCTAAACCTAGATCTGCCTGATACCTGCTCGTGACACTCAAAGCATGTGTTATATCAAGCTTAGTACATAGCATCACATACATGATAGACCCTATTACTAAGGCATAATGTATCTTATTCATGTATGTTCTTTCTTCAGGAGTCTTTGGGGACATACTCCTAGAAAGTGATATTCCATATCTCATCGGTATGAGACATCTCTTGAAAATTTTCATGTCAAACCTTTTGACAATGGAGTCTATGTACCTAGACTAGGACAAGCTATGTATCTTTTTTGGATCTATCTCTATAGATCCGGATCCCCAAAATATAGGATGCTTTCCCTAAGTCTTTCATGGAGAAGTTTTTAGATAGCCAAGCCTTTATTGTGGAGAGCATTCCTACATCATTCCCAATGATTAGGATGTCATTCTCATATAGCACCAAGAAGGTGATAACGCTTTCACTTACCTTCCTGTATACACAAGGCTCATCTTCACTTAACGAAGTCATAAGATCTGATCACCTCATCAAATCTTATGTTCCAACTTCGGGAAGCTTGCTTCAATCCATAAATGGATCTAAGCAACTTGCACACTTTATCTGGACTCTCTTTGGATACGAATCACTCTGGTTGTATCATACACACCTCTTCCTCGAGGTTGCCATCGATGAATACCGTTTTGACATCAATATGTCAGATCTCATAGTCATAGTGTGCTGCAATGACCAAAATAATTCTAATAGACTTAAGCATGACTACAGGTGAAAAGGTTTAATCATAATCAACTCCTTATCTTTGATGATATCCTTTAGCTACCAGCCTTGCTTTATAGGTCTCTATCTTTCCATCCACTCCGATCTTCTTCTTGAAGATCCATTTACAGCCGATGTGTACAATACCCTAAGGTATATCCACAAGGTTCTAAACCTTGTTAGAGTACATGGTATCCATCTCAGAATTCATGGCTTCTTGCCACTTCCCGGAGTCTATACTCATAATAGCCTCCTCGTAGATCTGAGGATCAACATCCTGAGAGTCATCTCCACTGATATGTCCTACATATCTTTCAGGAGGGTGAGATACTCTATTAGACCTACGTAAAGTTGGAACTTGTGTGTTAGGTACCTGAATAGACTCGCTCTGGAATGGTGCTTGAGCTAGGTTCTCCACCCTCGCCCAATTCTATCTCACTCCCACTGTTTCCACCAAGAATGCGTTCCTTCTCAAGGAACACAACTCTCTTGGCAACAAAGACCTTTTGATCCTCAAGATGATAAAAATAATACTCATAAGTTTCCTTTGGGTATCCCACGAATGTGCATCATTCTGTCCTAGATTTCAACTTATCGGGGTTGTGTCTTCTAACGTAGGTAGGATAGCCCCAAATTTTAACAATCTTAAGATCGGGCTTCTTTCCTTTCTATATCTCATATGGTGTAGACACTACCGACTTTGATAGAACTCTGTTCAGAAGGTAAGCTGCAGTCTCTAGGGCATATCCCCAGAATGAAATGGGTAGGTCAGTGAAACTCATCATAGATTGCACCATGTCTAACAACGTGCGATTCCTCTTTTCTAATACACCATTGAGTTGAGGTGTACAAGGTGTCCACTGGGATAGAATCTCATTGTCCCTGAGGAAATTGGTGAACTATGTACTCAAGTACTCTCCTCCTCGATCTGATCGAAGTGTCTTAATACTCTTTCCAATTTGGTTCTCTACCTCATTCTTATATTCCCTGAATTTCTCAAAGGCCTCAGATTTATACTTCATTAAGTACACGTGTTAATACCTAAAGAAATCATCAGTAAATGTAATGAAGTATGAGTAACCACCTATAGCTTGAGTCAACATGAGACCACATACATCACTATGTATAAGTTTTAATAACTCAATGGCTCTCTCTCCAGTTCCACTGAAAGGAGAGTTGGTCATTTTCCCACGAAGGCAAGATTTGTAAGTTGCATGACTCATAGTCAAATAGATCTAAGTATCCATCTTTCAGCAACTTTTGAATCCTTCCCTCATGTATATGACCTAGCCTATAATGCCATAGGTATGCATTATTCACCTTATCTCTTTTCCACTTAGACATATTTATATTCATGATATATGGAGAAGTGTCTAACACATATAAGCCATTTATAAGGGTCCCTCTAGTGATTATCTCATCATCCATAATTATTGAACAACTATTATTCTAAAAAACTAATTTATATCCACTAATTGTCAAACAAGAGATAAAAATAATGTTTTTGATAATAGAAGGAATAAAATAGCATGCATCTAATGCAATAATAGCTCCACTAGGCAGATGTAGGATGACCTCTCCAACAACAACTGCAGCCTCTAGCCAATCTCCTAGGTCTTGCCAGAACCTGCAACGAATTACAGATATGATAAACACTCCCGATATCTAATACCCATGTATTATCATGAAAATCTGACAAGTGGAGACTGATCATAAATATACCTGAAGCTTGTCTCGCCTTCTCTGCAAGGTAGTCCTTGTAGTTCATCTTCCAATGTCCGTCTTGGCCATAGTGGAAGCATTGTCCTTTATCATTTCCTGGGTATTTCTTGACAACCTTTGTCTTACCTAGTCTTTCTTTGCCCTTGTCCTTCTTAAGGGTATTGCTGGCCTTCCTTTTCTTTTTGGTCTCACCAATATAGAGAACTGACTTCTCATTCTTGATGGCACTCTCCGCTTCCATCAACATATTGAGGAGCTCAGGGAGAGTCACCTCAAACTTGCTCATGTTAAAATTCATGATGAAGTGAGAAAAGGAATCTTATAGGGACTGAAGTATAAGATCAACGCACATGTTATCCTCTATGACTATTCCTAGACTTTTGAGTTTCGTGATCCACTCTATCATCTTTAGGACATGGTTCTCAACCGATGTCCCTTCTGTCATCTTGGCTTGGAAGAGTTTATTAGATATCTCATATCTTTGAGTTCTTCCCTGTTTCTCAAACAGGTGGCGTAAATGAAGAAGGATAGAATCTGCATTCATGCTCTCATGTTGCCTTTATAACTCAGGAGTCATGGGGGCCAACATGTAACATTTTGCCAATGTAGAATCATCTATATACTTCACATAGCGAGCGATCTCATCCTCGCTTACCCCTTCTTCCGGCGTGGGCAGAATTGTATCAAGGACATATGCAATTTTCTCCGTCGTGAGAACAATTCTCAAATTGCAGAGCCAATTTGTATAGTTTGGACCAGTGAGGCGGTTGGCATCAAGTATGCCACGTAAGGGGTTTATGAGCAACATGTTTATGATAAAATAAGATATAGCAAAAATAAATAATAATGCAGATTTTACAGAAAATACTAATTAAGATATGGACTTCTATCTTAATATACTCCCATTATTTTCTTAGCGAATCACGCGACACCCTCGACACGTGAGACGAAAGTCTCCGGTAGACTCCTAATGGGGATCAAGATCCAATTGGCGTCTTAGTGTAACCTTGAGGGACTCGACTAATTACACTAAGCCCAAAAGGTAGGCAACTCCTTGTGATTCCTGTCATATTCGGCCTCTGAATCATCATAGTCTCGAGGGACTCGACCAACCATCACATTCAGTTAAGTCGTCATCATCATTACAATATGAGTCTGATTTGATGATATGCCCTCGAGGGACTCGACCAAGCATACCATGTCCTCAGGTCACCGGTGACATCTCTATGTCGTAGGTAAAATCTCGATCACGTAGATAGGTGAGCCTTGAGGGACTCGACCAACTCAACTTATGTCGTGATTCAATTTCTTCCTATAACGATGGAAGGCCACGTGATTCAATCTTATTGTCTCACGCTTACCGACTTAATATTATCGTAGGAGGGGTTTTTATTTTGTATCGATCTCTTAATATGTCGTGTCACACACATACATATTTAATATATATATATATATATATATATATATATATATATATATATATATATATATATATATATATATATATATATATATATCTAGTAGGTGTATAACACATCACATATGCAAGCCACACCGGATGATCATGAGGCATCACCTAATATGATTAAGCCCGAGCCAATGGGCCTAATCACTCATAATAGGATCTATGTGTGCATTGGCGCATCTCCATGCCCTGTGATTGTTGATCTCGTCATCATCGGTTCCGTCGGGTCATCGCATCACCATGCGTCGTGATCTCCCACCACGACATCGTGAGTCCCGCTATAACCTCCACGCTCTAGCTGCGCCTCTCCATGTAATTATAAATAATCATAGGCACGCAGGCCCAACAATAAACGAGAAAAACGCAGGCTCGAAGGCCCAAGTAATAATAATAATCACAATTACACACATCACAATACATGGCTCATGATCATCCATCCACATTATACATCATACGTACATCACATCATATGTAGGATTATTAGATATATATAATAATTAATTAAACTATTTTAATTATTTTTCTGAAAATCAGGACCAACACAGAATTTCCAGAATTGTCAAGGGTATTTTCATAATTCTGGATGAGAGGACAGTCTTCAGAATTTTTAGAAGTGTCAAGGGTATTTTCATAATTCAAGATGAGAGGACAGTCTTCGAAATTTCTAGAATTGTTGAAGGTATTTTTGGAATTCCATATACGAGGACAGTCCTCGAAATTTTCTGAATTTATAGGGGCAGGATCATCCTTTTCTCCAAAGGATGCCTTAACCCCATATTCCCCTTCTGCGCCGTCGCCGTAGCTGCCCCTACGCAGGCGGCGGCTGCCCTTGCTCGCCGACAGCCACCCCTGCGGCCGGCGTCGTGCCCACAATAGGCGCCTCTATGTGTGCCGCCCCTTGTGGGCTGGCCGCTAGCAGCGGGCGATGCTTCTGCCTATAGGCGGCCTTCATGCTAGCGTCGCGCCCATAATCGGTTGCCCGCTTGCGTGCTGCTGCTCGTGCAGGGGGCCTGGCTGCAGTTGACCGCCTTCTTGTAGGGGGGCCTCAGCTGCAGCTGGTAGGCCCTTACAGCTGGCCTGGCCGTGGGTGGCCGGCCCTACATGGGGGCTGGCCGCCCCTCCTCCTCGTTGCCTTCGCTACGAAAACGCAGCATGAACGCATAGAACGATTCTATACGATTCAATTTCATCACACAGTTTAAAATCAATCTTTCGCACAAAAACCTTAGGTCTGATACCACTGTTGGGAAACCTCAGCGGGTGCATCACATGCGCAGCGGAAATCAAAATAAAAACTGATTTCCCACGCAGATCAAATCGTCATGCAAAAGATTGGGGTCGCGAGAAAAACCGTAAAAACTGAAAAAAAATCCCGATGTGTGAGAGATTGATTTTACCTAGGGAGATCGTATATCCTTGTATTCCAGATCCGGATGGAGAAGATGAAGGAGGTCAAGCATCCTCCTCTCTAGCGGTATCCACACGATGGATCTCTGCAATAAACTCCTCCAATCTGGTCTTGCAACTCTTGCTATGAGGGAGGGAGGAGAATAGGAGGTGGTGGCTAAAGCTGCAACCTATCAACCATGAGTCTCCCCTCCTATTTATAGAGAGCCACCAAAACCTTAGGGCTCCTTCCTTAGTGGGTATTGGATCTCTATCCAATAATCCACTAACCTTGCATTATTGGATCTCTATCCAATAATCTCCTTTGGCCTTTAAGTGAGCCTTAATCAAGGAGCCCATCAACATAGGGTCTCATCTAATGAGAATAGGGGCTAATTGGATCTTCATCCAATCCTCTATTCGCTGAAGCATCCACCATATGTGTATGACCTTCTAGGCCCGATACCGAGCTGGTCGTGAGTCACTCCCATCAGAACCCCTTCTGATATAGTGAATTATTATCCTTATAATAATTCACTCGACTTATCGACCATAGACGTACTAGGTCACTACGTCAAAGTCCCCAGACGGTACAGGGGGGATCAAATCCATCGGACATGTCTATCCATAATTATCATGTATCTATAATCCCTCATCCAAATAATATCCGAGAGACCGTATATTGGACATGATACTGTCAGGTCACATACGAAATCAGTTTATCTTGCTCTATTCAGATTATACCGGAGAACTCCTTCTCTCTGAATCCGAATGACCCTGGCTAGGGATTTGTTTGAGAAGCACATATGAGATATTCTTCTCGTGATACCGAGAGTGGATGATCCTATATTGATACTCAACTGCCTTTGTAAGGTTGGTTACCAATCCCGATAACCAGTTGTACCAGATCTGAAACTTTCCAAACCTGTAAGTCTGGCGTCAAAGAAAGGAGTACTCATACAAGGCATCCTTGGTGTCTCAAGTCTAAGGACCAGATACACAACTAGGACTATGGAATCGTTGTCTGACATTAGGTATCATTAACCATACAACATTCCATAAGCGGATCAATCAGTGAACTCATTCTCTAATGAGCACCTGTACTATATCCTTAGTGTCTCTACACAAGTGGTTATGAGACCAGTCGCCTCCATCATATGGATGGGTATATAGTACACTGATCTATCCGGTTATCTCAATGTCCCTCTTGAGTAACCTATGACCGGAATTATTTAGGATATGTGTTTAAAGATGAATCGATCTCATTATCATGATCTCATCACGATCCGATTCCCATTGCACAAAACCAAGGACATCACAATATATATGTAACAAATAATATAATGTGAGAATATACCAATATTAATCATAAGCAAAAATATCACACAGTGTGTCACACGTGCCATCACTCACGTGATTGGCTTGTAGGGCACCTATAACTAGCATCATCTATATTATGATTTGAGATCTTGCCTATGACATGGAGATGTCACCGGTGACCTAAAGACATGGTATGCTTAGTCGAGTATCTCGAGGGCATATCATTATATCAGACTCATCTTGTAATGATGATGATGACTTAATCGAACAACATGGTTTGTTGAATTCTTGGAGACCATGATAGTTCAAAGGCTAAAACGGATGAAAAACACAAGGAGTTGTGATTGACAAAAGTTGCCTACCTTTTTTAGCTAATGTGATTGGTCGAGTCTCTCGAGGTTACACTAAGATGTCGATTGAATCCCAATCCCCACTAGAAGTTTGTTAGAGACTTTCGTTTCATGTATTGAGGGTGTCGCATGACTCACCAAAAAAATAGTGGGAGTAGATTAAGATAAAAATTTGTCTTAATTATTTTCTTTTTAGCAAAATCTGTATGTTATTTATTTATGCAACATCTCTTGTTTGTCAGAAACATGCTATTTGCAAGCCCTCATACTTGATGCCAACTGCCTCACTAGTCCAAACTACACAGATTGGCTTCACAACTAACTTAAGAATCATTTTTATAGTAGAGAAAATTATATATATCCTTGACATGATTATGCCCACGCTAGAGGAATGGACAAGTGAGGATGAGATTGCTCACTATGTAAAGTATATAGTGTTGAATATTAGATTTTGATGATGAAACCAATTGGTGTGTTTGTCACCTATGTATTGATGATAAGTGATATAAGATTAACTACAATTGGAAAAAGATAAAACAATTATGGAAGAATCTATCGTTGGGCCCTAGTCAAGGTTAGGAGCTCATTGAGTCTCACCGAGAGTCGATCGGGGTTTAAACGATGTGGTCCGGAGCGCTTCGAGAGTTCGCTAGAGGTCGACCAGGGTTCAAATGATGTGGTTGCGAGCTCATCGAAAAGTTCACTAGAAGTTGGATGAGGTTCGGACGATGTTGTAGGGAGCTTGCCGAGAGTTCTCTAGAGGTTTGCCGGGAAGTTCATAAGGAGGTCACCGACAGGTTGTCGGGAGCTCACCGGAAAGATGCTGGGAGTTCGCCGAGAGTTCACCGAAGGAGATCGAAAGTTCGTCGGGGGTTTACCAGAAGGATGCTGGGAGTTCACCGAGAGACCAATTAACGACTGAACAATAAAGATTGTGTGTTGTAATTATTTACCTTAAGTATCATAGTTAGCATCATAATGAGAGTTAGTTTTGCTAACTCAATTAAGAGGTCATTAGATTTTAATTGGGGCTTATTTGAACTTATTAGAAAGCTCATTTCAGTAATGCAAGGATGGGTAAGACACGGTCTTTGAAGACATAATCTCCGAAGAGACATAGTTTTCGAAACTATGTCAGGTGGTGCTATCGCCCAGATCAGGTGATGGTACCACCTAAACATAGTCTCCCAGATTGTGTCAGACGGTGGTACCACCCAGGCTGACGGTACTACCACCAGAACACAGTCTCCAAGGTGTAGAGATTGTCAACACCTTGGAAATCCCCAAAAATTTAAATTTTGACTCTATTTTTGAAGTCATTTGGGGCCTATAAATATCCCACCTATTCTTGCTTGAAGATGGAAGAAATATGAGCAAAAACTTGTGAAAATGCAGTTGTAATTTCTTGAGAGCTCCCCTTCTTTTTTCTAAGTGTAGTTTCAATTTAAGGGAGAGCTGAGAGAACTGTAAAGATTATCTCCTAAACTTGTAAAAGGAGAATAGAGCTATAAGATGATAGTTGATCTTCATCCGTTGAAGGAAAATCAATAGTGGAAGTCGATGGCCTCAACGAAAAAGGAATCAGAAGTGGATATAGGTCACGAGACCAAACCACTATAAATTGGTGTGCCTTCTATTCTCCTCTCTATTGTTTATTTACTTTTGCATATTCTTTTACTTAATCATTATCGTCCTACGAATGCTTTTAAGTTCAAATGCTTTTCAGATTCAAGCTATAGAGACAACATGAGAGTATGAATGTTAATTTCATCATCCTTCATATTTGCCGGTTGTTTGAGGAACATGAAAGAACTCAGAGATATCAGATATCTAAGAGTCTCTTTCACACTAGAATGACAGAGGGACATCATTTCAAAATAGTCCTGAGGATGATTGAGTGGATCTAAAAACTCAGAAGTCTAGGAATGGTCCTAGAGGATAACCTATGTGTAGACTTTATACTTCAGTCCCTCCCAGACTTCATTTCATAATTTATCATGAATTTTAATATAAATAAACTTGAGGTGATTCTCCCTGAGCTCCTTAATACGTTGATGGAGGCAAAGAGTACCATTAAAAAAGAAAACTCAGTTCTCTATACTGGTGAGACAAAAAAGGAAAAGGAAAGTTGATAAGTCTCTTAAAAATGGTAAGGGCAAGAGCAAATCGGGTAATGCAAAGGTTGTTATGAAAGACTTAACAAATGATAAAGACAAATGCTTTTACTGTGGCAAAGACGAGCATTGGAAGAAGAACTGCAAATAGTACTTTGCATAGAAGGTGAAACAGAAGTTTGAAGAAGCATCAAGTACATTCATGATTTGTCTCTATTTGTTAGATTCTTATGATAATATATGAGTATTGGATACCAAGAGTTGTTATCACATATGTAATTTTTATTGGTTCTAGCAAGGCCTAAGAGATTGGTGAGAGGTGAGATGAACCTCAAGATGAGAAATATAGCAAGAGTTGATGTAGTTGATGTTAGCAAGGTCACCCTACATATGCCTGGTGGAGCTACTATTGCATTAGATGCACGTTATTACATCCCTTCTATTATTAAAAATATTATTTTGATTTCATATTTGATCATTAATAGATATAAATTTATTTTTGAGAATAATCATTATTCATTAATATTGGATGATAAGATCATCATTAAAAGAACATTGCACAATGGTTTGCTTGTGCTAGGCATTGTTCCATAAATCATAAATGTAAATGTGTCTAAAAGAAAATAAGATGAGGTAAACAATGCGTACATATAACATTGTAGGCTAGGTCATATCCATGAAGGAAGAATTCAAAAGTTATTAAAGGATGGATACTTAGATCCATTCGACTATGAGTCATATGCAACTTTCGAACCTTACCTTCGTGGAAGGTTGATTAACTCTTCATTTAGTAGAATTAGAGAGAGAGTCATTGAGTTATTAGAACTCATACATAGCGATGTGTGTGGTCCTATGTTGACTCAGGCCATAGGTGGTTATTCTTACTTCATTACTTTCACTAAGGATTTCTCTAGGTATAAACATGTGTACTTGATAAAGTATAAGTCTGAAACCTTTGAGAAATTTCAGGAATATAAGAATGAAGTAGAGAACCAGATTGGAAAGAGTATTAGACTCTTCGATCGGATTAAGGAGAGAGTACTTGAGTATAGAGTTTACCCATTTCTTTAAAGACTATGTGGTTCTATCCCAATGGTCACCTGCTTAATGTATATCAGAAAGGAGGAATCGCACGTTGTTAGACAGAGTGCGATCCGTGATGAGTTTCATTGATATACCTATCTCATTTTAGGGATATGCTTTAGAGACCACAACTTACCTTCTGAACAGAGTTCTATCTAAGTTGGTATTATCTACACCGTATGAGATATATAAAGGGAAGAAGCCCAATCTTAAAGTTATTAAGATTTGGGGCTGCTTTGCCCATGTTAGAAGACAACCGCGATAATTTGGATTTAAGGATGGAGCGATGTAAGTTCATGTGATACCCTAAGGAAGCTTATGGGTACTACTCCCTATTCCTCTTCACTCGAGGCCATCGGCTTTCACTCATGATATTTTTTAACGAGCAAAGATGAAACACCGCTCTTACAACTGTATTCGACTTTTACAAGTTCGGGAGATAACCTTAACAATTCTCTCAGCTCTCCCTTAAACAAAAATTACACAAGAAGAAATGAGGGGGAGCTTTCAAAGAATTATAATAATATTTTCACAAGTTTTTGCTCTTAATTCTCACATCTTCAAGTAAGAATGGGTGGGGTATTTACAGGCTCCAAATGGCTTCAAAAGCGGAGCCAAAATTTAAATTTTCAGGGATTTTAGATGTGTTGATAGCCTTTACCCCTTGGAGACTGTGTTCTGGCGGTAGTACCGCCAGCCTAGGTGGTATCACTACTTGACCAGTCTAGGAGAGTATATCTCGATGGTACCATCATCCAGTCTGGGTGGTACCATCGCCTGATACAGTTTCAAAGATTGTCTCTTTGAAGATTATGTCTTCGAAGATCGTGTCTTACCTATTCTTGGGTTACTGAAATGAGCTTTCTAATAAGTTCAAATCAACCCCAATTAAAGTCTAATGACCTCTTAATCGAGTTAGTAAAAACTAACTCTCGTTATGATGCTAACTATAAACTTAAGGCAAACAATTATAATACATAATCTTTGTTGTCCGGTCGTCAATTGATCTCACGACGAACTCCTGGTGAACTCTCGACATCCTTTTGGTAAACCCCTGGCAAGCTCCTGATCTCCTTCGTTGAACTCCGAGCATCATTACGGTGAACTTTTGATGAGGTCCCTACAACCTATCGGCGAACTCCCAACAAACTTCCCAGCAAACTCTGAAGAATGCTTGTCGAGCTTCCGATGACATCGTCCGAACCTCGGTTGACTTCTGACAAATTTTTGGTGAGCTCCCAACCACATCATTCGAATCCTGACCGACCTCTGTGAACTCTCGACCACATCATCCAAACCTCGATTGAATCTCGGTGAGCTCCCGACCACATCGTTCAGACCCTGACCGACTCTTGGTGAGCTCTCGACCATATCGTCCAACCTCGATCGACTATTGAAAAGCTCCTGACCTTGACTCCAACTCAACGACAGATTCTTCAATAATTGTTTTGCCTTTTCCTAATCGTAGTTAATCCTACATCACTTATCACCAACACAGTTTATAAACACACTAATTGGTTTCATTATCAAAATATGAGATTCAATAGAACCCTTTCTTAAAACCCACAGATGACTTATACTCTGTGACAACCTTCTCTAGATACCTCAGCACCTTACCCTATTCAGCCTCTAGCTCCTCCAGACTCCTAGGCTTGCTCCTCTGTTGCTCTATGTTGGGAAACCTTATTAGAAGCATCACATGGTACAATAGAAAAAATAAAACAAAAAGGTATTCCACGTTGGTTAAATCATCGTGCGATGATTGGTGTGCGAAAAATTATAAAATCGAAAACCCATATCCAAAAGGAGAGGATGAAGGAGGTAAGATGTCATCCTCTCTAGTGATATCCATATAGTGGATTGATGCGGCGATGCTCATCCAATCGCAGTGCAAAACCTTGTAGCTTTTGCGCACATTTTTCGTAGCCTTTTACACGCCATCTTGCAGTAGGCGTGGAAGAAGAGCTCGTTTGTTCTTCACTATCCTCGTGCACCAAGGAGAGGGATAGTCGATTGAGAAGAAGAGGGAAGAGGAGAATAGGAGGGGGCGCAAAGGTGCAACCTTTCCCTTTCTTGGCTGCCCATTCCTCTAAAAAGCCTCTTTAAACCCTAATGGATCATGTCTTTATGGGTATTGGATCTCTATCCAATAATCTCAATTCGCCTCTAATTGGCCTTATGTAAGGAATCAATTAATGCTAGCTCTCGTCCAATGAAAAAGGGGCTTATTGGCTAACTCATATCCAATCCTCTACTCCTCACAATATCCACCATACATGTGTGACCCTCTAGGCCCATAACAAACTGGCCGTAAGTTGCACATGTCAGAATTCTTTCTGACTCAAAACTCCTTTTGACTCAGTGAATTGTTATCTCATAATGATTTGCTCAACTCATCGAGTATGGATGTACTAGACTACTATGCTATAGTCTCCAAACGGTATAGGGGTATTTAATTAATTGGATATGTCTATCCTCAATTACCATATATCTGTAGTCTCTCATCCATCTCATATCTCAAATATCGTATATTGGGCATGATACTATCAGGACTCATATGAAATCCATTCGAGTCTCGCTCTAATCGGATTCTCCCAAAGAAGTCTTTTTCTCTTAATCTGAATGACCCTAGCTAGGGATTTGCTTGAACGAGAGCACATGAGACATTCCTCTTATGATACCGAGTGTGGATAATCGTCTATTGACACTCAATTATCTTCGTAATGTTAACTACCAATTACGATAATTAGTTATACTAGATTTGGAACTTCTAGACTTGTAAGTCCAACGTCAAAAAAAGGAGTACTCAAACAAAGTATCCTTGGTCTCTCAAATCTAAGAACCAGACACATAATTGGGACTATGGAATCATTATCTGATGTCAGGTATCATTAACCATCCAGTATTCTGTAAGCAGATCAATTAGTAAACTCAATATCTAATAAGCACATGTAATGTATCCTTAGTGTCTTCACATGAGCGGTTGTAAGACCAACCACCTCCATCAAATGAACGTGTATACAGTACACCGATCTATCCGTTACCTCGATGTCCCTCTCAAGTAACATATGATCGGGATTATTTAGAATCTTTGTTTAAAGGTGAACCGATCTCATTATCGTGATCTTATCATGATCTAATTCTCATTGCACAAATCCAAAGACATCATAATATAGATATTTGCAGCAGATAATATATAGTGTGAGAACATGTCAATAATAATAATAATGTAAAAAGACTGTGCAGCGTATCAGACGTAATATCACTTATGTGATTGACTTATAGGACATGTAACCAACTCTCCAGTCCTCTTTTCAAACTTAGTGTTAAGAGTCTTTGCCAGGTCAATCTCTCAGGACAACTCCAACAACTCTTCCTTTAACCAGGATACTCCTTCAGACACTCTCCAATTGGGAATAGAACTATCACTAAATCTTCTCTAACTTTTGAGCTAGTATGTTGCCCCAAGTTATTGCCTCGGCCAGCCAGTGACAAGAGAATCAGCTCCTGAGCTTGCTAGTTGATGATAATACTAGTATCTCAAACTGAATCCAACAAGGCTATCATATAATGATGGTGCTGTAAACATGAGAAAAAGTCCAAAAAAAAAAGGAGAGATAGGGAAGAGAAAAAGAATTTACACAGCTTACCAGCACTTCAAGACGATAACCTCGGTGGAGCAACACTTCATAAGGGGAGGTATAGATTTATTTTGCCATACCTAGACAAAGAGATCATTAGCACAGGCTCGAATTGTCGAGGTGGTGGCTACACCGAAAGATGAGCCATGACTCATTTTTTTCATGGAATATAGGTCCATATCTACCAAAAAGAAAAACCAACATTATGAGGCTATGAAGGGCTAAAGACATATAATGATGAGGGGGACCAAGACATACCTTGAGAAGTCGGACTAAGGCTCGCATTGATCAGTTAGTCCTCATTCATCTTTTGAATGATCTCGAATGAGAAAATAATCTCGCTTAGTGGAAGCACTTGGTCCCCTTCCTCGTTCGACAATATAGGAGGGGCATTGTCAAAGGAGTGAGCTAACCAAGATAGGTTGAAACCTCAATCTCAATCTAACTTTACAAAGAAAAAGTGCCCCTTCAAGCCCTTGTTATTTGAAAGAGCACAAGCAACTTTAAATCCTCCCCAAACAACTAGATAGTAACTACTCTACTAATATAACCCCACAAGATTCTATCATTGATGGAGATGAAAAAGGGGAGATAAATGATCACTTAGAGAGGATCGGGCCTCCTTGATCACTTCGAGGGATCGACCTTCTAGGGTTTTACCTTTTGGTTAAAACTAGATTTCTTCATTGATGGACTCATAAGAGAGTTTATAGCATTATTATATTACCAAGAGTCCTTCTAGGCTTGGACTCAGAGTCCCACTAAACTTGGACTATTAACTAATTGATAGAAATCAAATAAATTTCTTACTAAAAATAATACCGACTCCACCCTAACTGAAGATAATAACAAACTCATAATTGACTTGATGGGGCTCACCTGACCCATAACTGACTCTGATTGAACATATTAGCATGACTCCACTTGAATTAATCATGAATAAATAGACCCGTCTTAGCTAGGGTAATAATAGACTCACCCTCTTCAAATCAGCCTTGTCCTCAAGGTTAAGTAGCATCAAATTTTAGGAGCACTTCGGTCTAGGATATTTGTCACGCATTACAACCCTTTGATCAATCAAATAATGTCTCCACTTGGTGTAAGCAATGGGCCAATCTTCTGGTGCAGTAGTCATTGTAGTCTTCTGAAGACCCCTTCTAATCTGATGGCTAGTGGTGGTACCATATGTTCCTTTGAGGATCTCCATTTCAAAGTCTTCTTAGGGCATCAAAAAGAAATCGACAAGTAGTTTTTTTACCTTGAGTACCTATTGTCACAAATTAGGATTCGCCCATTAGCAATTTTATTTTCAAATTTGGCACATCCTTTATGATCAAACTCTACATTATAAATTTTTTATTCATCTTTAATTGGCTCAATCGTCAAAAGTTGCTCTTATTTGTGATCGTCTATGTTAAATACTTTGAAGTCCTATTTTGTTGATTTTTCCTGTCCATAGAAGCTTCTGTTTTAGTAAGTGTCCACATTGATTTTTTCCTTCATGCACGTTGGTGAACGATATAGCTACTATCATAGTGCGAGAATGGCGAGCTTTAACTTCGCATCGAATCTCGTGATCAAGTCTCTCAATAAATTTTCTTACCGATTGTATCTCGGACCAATCTCATGTTTGGTTCGATATATGCTTAAATATGCTCTGGTACTCGTGTATTATGGAAGTTTGACGAATTTCTATTAATGTTCTTATATTCTGATAGTCCGAAGCGAAACATAAGCTCTCTCTTGAACTATCCTCACGAAAGGACTCCGTGATAGGTCTCGTACAAATCATACCACTGGATTGCTTCACTTTTGAGTTGAGTCGAAGTTATCTCCACCATGGATTCCTCTAGAGTCCTATGAAGATGAAAAAACTTTTCAGCACGTGAGATCCAGCCGTTTGGATCTCCATCTTCCCATATGAGAAACTCCTCCCTCTTGCGTGGGTATCCTATGTCCTACCCATGATCATACTTTTCAGATCGACTTCTTTTGAATACACGGAGGAGTTCTTATAATCTGTCTTCTATGTGGGCCACAAAGGCTTTAAACCTTACGTCTAGTGCATCATTCATAACCATCGCATTAGTAATATTATATTTGGTGTGGTTGCAAAGGAAGTGGGCACCTATGGGAGTGAGGGATAGTTGAAAAGGAAGATAGTGGCAGTGGCAGAAATGACTGTGGAATTGCAGTGGGTAGCAGTGTGACGGGGAAAGAAAGGGACAATGGCGGTCAGCCACTACATGGCTGCAGGAGGCTGCGTCGACAAAGGAGGAAGCAATGTGCGGTTGAAGCACAATAACGAGGGCTGCGACAAGGGAGGACGGTGGCAGCATGGGCTGCAGTCGCAGATCCTTGCTGGAGTTGAGGAAGCAGGGGAGCAGCGAGGTCCAACAAGCAGCGAGGTCTGGCGAGGAAGAGGAGCATGGCAGAGGGAAGGTGATGGCGAAAGGCAGTAGATGAGGGTCTCGGTGCGAGCAGCAACAAGAGGAAGAAGCAGCAACAAGGATGCTAGGGGCGGTTGGGCAGCGCTGGAGGAAGCATAAATGACAGCGCTGGATCCACAGATAGGTAGGGTCGACGGTCGAGGAGGGACAACGACGACCAACAGGGTGGGCTGCTATGATGGGGAGGAGAGCCCTCCGGGAAATAGAGGTGGTAGCCATTGTGTGGCAGCGATTAGGGCTACGAGCAAAAGGCAGCAGCAGTGTGGGGAGGAAGAAGGGCAGCAGAGATGGCAGCAACAACAAGCAGTGGGGAGAAGGGAAATGACTGGGGCTACGGCTAAGAAGGCAATAGTGTGGGGAGCGGCTGTAGTAGTAAGATGACAGCGACTGTTGCAAAGGAGGATGGGAGATGACAGCGGCAGGTGGCAATGGTAGCAAGGGTATGGCCAACGAGTGATGAAGAGGAGGGGAGGAATAGAGGTGGGTAGCAAAGATGGCAGCAGCAGGGGGCCGACGGTTGGCAACTACGAGATTCTATCGTAGATGAAGATGAAAAAAGAGGGATAAATGATCACTTCGAGAGGATCAGGCTTCCTTAATCACTTCGAGGGGATCTACCTCCTAGGGTTTTGCTTTTTGGCTAAAACTAGATTTCTTCATTGGTTGACTCGTAAGAGAGTTTATAGCATTATTTATAGGGCTCTGCCAAGAGTCCCTCTAGGCTTTGACTTAGAGTCCCACTAAACTTCGACTCTTAACTAACTAATAGAAATCAAATAAACTCCTAACTGAAAATAATAACCAACTCCACCCTAATTGAAGATAATAATAAACTCTAACCAACTCATAATTGACTCGATGAGACTCACCCGACCCATAACTGACTCCGATTGGATAAAATAACATGACTCAACTTGAATTAATAATGAATAAATGGACCCGTCTTAGCTAGGGTCCTAACATCTACCCCCTACACGATTGAAATAGAAAGCAAAAAGCTTCCAGGATGGGAGACTACCAACATGCTCGCATTTCCCAATGAACACCACTAGATAATGCCAAGAGTTAGGAGCCATCTAGGATGGGGATATACCCTACCATTCAAGACACAACACTATAACAGGGTGAAGAGGGAGACTGTCTTGCCGTGAGGGCATCATAGGACAAGCACATAGACCCAGCGCTTAGCTAAACGAGCGTTGGCCTAGACCAGGAGCTTGCAACTCAAACTCAGGAGGGATAAAATACTTGATTCATAGGCGCCCTAGAAGCGGGACACCTACTATAGAGTTGCGGTCATGCGCACTCTTCATAAACTCCAAATCCAACAGGATCGTAGGGTCCATAGGAGTCAGCCCCCTCCACCTCGATCGACTGGTGGTCGGAGGATTAGGAAGAACTCATATGAGAAAGAATAGATATTTCCAACCTGAGTCAAGAGGACCAATTGCAAGGTGACCTAAGGGCAGACTCGCCTCTTTTAGAACCAAAGCCAAGCAAAAGATTAGGGCTCAAGCGATAGAATGAATCCTACCAAACAAGCCGAGTGAGGTTTTATAGACAGGGTGACCCTATCACCCCACCAAATCAATACAAGTGTCGCTTCTGGATCACACCGAAGGGGCACTCTATCGTCGAGGTGCCTAAAAGAATACCATCACCTATCGTCAATGCGTTAATCAAGATACGAGAAATCCATCTTTGATATCAAGTGTGGTAATCAAGTATTTTTTTTCAAGAACGCCCTGCCTCTCTCCCCATTTGTCTCCTCTCTCCTCATTATTGAAACACCAGCCTAGAAGGATATGCAAAAATACACCTAGCACTGTCTATAGGAAGAATCACTAGCGAACGAGAAATTGATTGCAGGAAACTCTCCTTCTACACCCCATGAAGTCACTTTATGCAACCAAGATAAAGCACCTTCTTGGGATCATCTTGCCCAATGCATCACAGTTGGGAATACCCAACCTGTGCAAGAAAAATCTATCACAACAAAAAAAAGGCCAAGAATATGCCCAAGACGAGAGTTAAACATACCCGACCCATGCAAGAAAAATCTACCATGATAGAAAAGAGGGCCAGGAAGGTGTCCAAGGCATGAGAGTTGGACATACCTAACCCATGCAAGAAAAATCTACCATGACAGAAAAAAGGGCTAGGAAGGTGCCCAAGGCATGAGAGTCGGACATACCTGACCCGCACAAGTAAAATCTACCATAGTGTAAGAAGAAGCTAACCAAGGTACAAGAGTCAACATACTAAACCTACATAAGAAAAATCTACCATGATAAAAAAAAAGGCCTAGGAAGGTGCCTAAAGTATGAGAGTCCGACATACTCGACCCATGCAAGAAAAATCCACTATGGCAAAAAAAAGAGCCAACAAGGTGCCCAAGCATGAGAGTCATATTGAGAAACCTCAGTGGGTACATCATATACGCAGTGGAAATCAAAACAAAAAACTGCTTTCCCACGCAGATCAAATTATCATGCAAAAGATTGGGGTTACGAGAAAAATACAAAAACTGATAAAATCACGATGTGTGTGAGATTGATTTTACCTAGGGAGATCGTATATCCCTGTATTTCCAGATCCGGATGGAGAGGATGTAGGAGGTCAAGCGTCCTCCTCTCTAGCGGTATCCACACGATGGATCTCTACAACGAAACTCCTCTAATCTGATCTCGCAACTCTTGCGTAGAGGAGGGAGGAGAATAGGAGGTGGAGGCCAAAGCTGTAGCCTATCAACCATGAGTCTCCCCTCCTATTTATAGAGAGCCACCAAAACCCCAGGGCTCCTACCTTAGTAGGTATTGGATCTCCATCCAATTACCCACTGATCTTACATTATTGGATCTCTATCTAATAATCTCCTTAGGCCTCTAATTGAGCCTTAATCAAGGAGTCCATCAGCATAGGATCTCATCTAATGAGAATAGAGGCTAATTGGATCTCCATCCAATCCTCTATTCATTGAAGCATCCACCATATGTGTGTGACCCTCTAGGCCCGATACCGAGCTGGTCGTGTGTCACTCCAATCAAAACTCCTTCTAATATAGTGAATTATTATCCCCATAATAATTCACTCGACTCATCGACTATGGAAGTACTAGGCCACTACGCCATAGTCCCTGGACGGTAAAGGGGGGATCGAATCTATCGGACCTGTCTGTCCACAGTTACCGTGTATCTATAATCCCTCATCTAACTAATATTCCAGAGACCGTATATTAGATATAGTACTGTCAGGTCACATACAGAATTCATTATAGTCTCGCTCTAATCAGATTCTCCAGGAGAACTCTTTCTCTCTCAATTCGAATGACCCTGGCCAGAGATTTGTCTGAACAAGCACATATGAGATATTCCTCTCATGATACCAAGAGTGGATGATCTTATATATATACCAGATTTGAAACTTTCCAAACCTATAAGTTTGGTGTCAAAGAAAGGAGTACTCATACAAGGCATCATTGGTGTCTTAAGTCTAAGGACCAGATACACAACTGGGACTATGAAATCACTGTCTAACATTAGGTATCATTAACCATACATCATTCCATAAACGGATCAATCAGTAAACTCATTCTCCAATGAGCACCTGCACTATATCCTTAGTGTCTCCACACAAGTGGCTATGTGACCAGCCGCATCCATCATATGGACGGGTATATAGTACACCGATTTGTCCGATTATCTCGATGTCCCTCTTGAGTAACTTATGACCAAGATTATTTAGGATCTGTGTTTAAAGGTGAATCAATCTCATTATCGTGATCTCATCACGATCCGATTCCCATTGCACAGAACCAAGGACATCACAATATATATGCAACAGATAATATAATGTGAGAATATGTCAATACTAATCATAAGAAAAAAGATCACACAGTATGTCACACATGTCATCACTCACGTGATTGACTTACAGGGCATCTGTAACCAACAAGTCATTTGCGACCCTCATAACAAAATCCACTAGTGTAAAAAAAAGGGGCTAAAAAAATACTTGAAACACGTGAGTCGAGCATACCCACCTGCATGAAGAAGAAATCTACAATGATAGAAAAATCAAATTAGGAAAAGGTATTTGAGATATGCGAAGTGCGAAGAATGCTCCAAGAATATTAAAATCAAGAAGACGTGCTCCGAACCCTAGAAGCTTTGGGAAGGACAAATGATATGGAATATAAGATTAAATCATCATCATTCACCATGTCACTACCATATCAAGATCGATGTTCTATTATCCATAAGGGTTGAGGTCCAAAAGGTAGTTCATATCAATTACGAGTCAGCTCATTTATGAAATATTCGTAGAAATATTCCAAAAATATTAAGGGACAATTCAAATCGGTTATAAATCAACTCTCATACAGAATATTTTTAGGAAAATTTTAAGAAAATCAAGGGATAGTTCAGATGGGTTACAAACATATTCCAAGAAGATCAAAAGACAATTCGGATAGGCTACAAACCACCTCCTCTATAAGATCTGCACGAGGTATTTGTCCTCCTCCTCTGGAGGTTAGTATAAAAACACATTCATAACTCCCAAAAAAGGGGAGAAAAATAAGGCCACTAACTTTAATATCGAAGGGATAGACTCAAGAAAACGCCTCCACCTCGGTCTTTATGCAGGCTATTTTATATTAATACATATATCAACAACAAAATTTTCTAGCTTACTTTCTTTTTCCTAGCTTAATATTAAAAAAAACAATTATCAAGCAACTCATATGTAACAAAAACACATAAAATAATTTATATTGTTACTCACAATGAGTATAAAAGAAAGCAAAATTGAAAAAAAAAAATACATATAAAATGTTACAGCTAGAACATAATTTTCTTAAACTCTACAAGTGACTTATATTTTTAAGGATGAGGTAAATTAAAATTTCCTATTAGTATGTGAGTTCACACCCCACTTAAATCAGGTTTAGACAGCTTTAATCACAATAACATATCTCAATAATTTGGTTGTCTATAAGATACTTAACCAGAATTTTTTTTTTATCTGAGCTATTTAACACACTTAAATTAGGTACGAGTATTTGATGAAGTATGGCATGGGTTTGGGACATGCAAGCACGTACCTGAGTTATGCTCAACATCGGGCAGCTACCAAAAAAGGCAACTACATGGATTCAAGTCTGAGTTCTGAAGAACCGCTGCTAATCTTTAGCAATTGGTCAACTTCACCGCAACCAATGGCATGTAAACATAAAAATTTCAACGAACTCCGAGAGACGACAGTTCCACCACTAAGTTCTATGTTGTAGAAATGGCAGGTTCTTTTTATAGATAATTTAAATTGTAATAACACAACCACGATTCCATTGTCGTCTAGTCCGGTTAGGATACCTGGCTTTCACCCAGGCGACCCGGGTTCAAATCCCGGCAATGGAAATTTTTTTTTTATTTAATTTTTACTGCTGCAATTAATAAATCGACTAGTCATCTTACAATTAATATACTGCTATTTTCCATCTTCTCATGCATTAGCGGAAGAAAAAGAAATATTTCATTAAAATAATACTCATCCTTACCAATAACTGCTTTGAAATAACAAGAATAAACTTTTTTTTTTATACATTTTACATAGCGTTATTTTGAAATCCTGGAAGTATAAACAATTTATTTCATTCTTTGATATGAATTCTCCTTATATTCTTTTTTTAATACAACAGATATTTTTCTTTTGATTTTTGATATCCTAATTACTGGACATGATATTTTTCTCTCTCCTTCTGCAGCGATTTTTTTTTTTTTTTGCTCCTTAAGCAATTCAAACATAGTTTTGAATGGTTTCCAACATTTCTTCGACGTTTCTATTTTTCTTAAATTTATGTCTGAAGAAGAATTCTCAAAGGACTAAACATATAACTAAAAACGGAACACATAATTTGCTTTGTTTTTGGTGATAAAAAAAAACCTCAATAACAAGTTTTTTATTAGGGATATGAATGGGGTAAGACAAAGAAGGGATTTGAATCAGATGGGTTATGTGTCTGGGCCCAATATCTAAGCCCACATAATGATGAATCAAGGATAGGGTGGGAAGTGTTCTACTCGTCCTTATCTTTATATCTGTTCGAAAAATAAAAAATTAAGTAATCAGAGTTAGTTCTCTCACAAGAACTCGTCAAAACATACTGAGCTCCCCCTTTGCCTTTATCCTGTAATGTTTTGATTAGTTTTATATTGAAAATAGATAATGTTGAGATTGAGTTATAAGAACTTGATAAATATATTATTAGAATTTTAATTTAAATATTTTAATTAATAATTTATGTCAAACAAAACCTCTCCGATATCCGGCAGCTGTCGTATTCTCAATTAGCAGGCGGTGCCCATACCGACGGCAAGAGGGGTAGGGACGGTCCCGCAAGGTATACCTCTCGCCTGCCCGCCGCCGCTCATCTGCGGCTCCTCAACTCGGACCCTGAAATGGCGGCAGATTCCAGGGCGACAACATCCGGAGTGATATGAGCCCAATCCCCGTCTTCTCGACGTCGATGGGGATCTTGCCGAGGGTCTGGGTGGCGTGGGTGTAGAAGAAGACGCCCTTCTCACGGCAGATGCCGCCCGATCACATCCAGTAGCTGGACGACGTCGATCTCGTTGTTGACGGCGATGACAGAGACCGGGCCGGTGTCAGGGCGAATAGCATGGCGGCAGCGAGCTGGTCGAGATCGACGAGGCCAACGAGGCGGACGGCGAGGCAGTCAACGTCGTAACCCTCCTGCTGGAGGTGGCGGCAGGAGTCGAGGACGCACTTGTGGGTGGTGACGACGAGGCCCTCGACGGAGACGTTGTTGGACTCGGTGGTGCCCCCAAGTGAAGAAGATCTCCATGGGCCATGGTAGCGAGTGGATTCCTGTTTCGGCGGAGTTGATGAACGTATTAGAAGGAAGTGGAGGAGGCCGCAGCGGTGGTGATGCGGCGGTTAGAAAGAACCTGCAAAACCGATGGGAGCGAAGGCATCCACGTTTCCATGTTTCGATGCGATTGCCCCAAACGCTACCTTTCTTGTGACCGGGCAAATGCGGGTCTAACGGCATGACCAACCAATATATGGGTATTATATCATTTTAACGCGAATCTTAAAGTTATTGCATACATTCGATCATGCCTTAGATGAACGCTCACGGATAGCTACGGTCACGATCCCATCGGGTACCTTTTAATGGGTTGGTTTCGTCCATACCGTCGCAGTCTTCTGCTACCCTCGCAAGGGACTCGTGCTTTCTGCGTTGGCTAAAGGCAATTAAGGTTTTCAATAATATCAATCTTGATTGAATCATTTCCAGAGCCAAGATCCATTCTTCTAATGTCTTGTAGAAATTAAACTTAATGTGTATGTTCCGCTAAACCAGATTCCATTTATACTTAAAACTACTACACCAGCGGTCTCGCTTGTAACTCTAATTACTAGCGAAAAACTCATAAATATCATTTATCCTGTAATAGAATCTTAATTTGCTTTTTATTCTAAAATAATTCTAAACTAGTACGACATTTCACATTATACGTGGACTATTTGAAATTAGCACAGACATATACTGTCATTCTCCATTCTATAATACACCACCGCAGGAACAGAATACCGCTTGTTTTCCAGAGAGCGCCGGGGAGCGCGGGAGACTTCCTCTGACGAAATTACACTGCCGTGTTAGCGAGCGAGTCACAGATAGACTCAACTAAGTTTCGTGCCGATTCCGATGGCGAAATCAAGCGTACGATCCGTCGCCTCCCTTTGCGGCCGCATGGCCAAGCTCCGCCCCAGGAGCTTCTCCTCTGCCACCCGTTATGACGAAGCCCGTAAGCCATCGATGTTCCCTATTCTCTTCGTCATCTCCCTCTTTTGGGGGATTCTTATTTGTGAAGGATTGACAGTTATTCTCGTTCGATTCGGCAGATGAAGCGGAGAAATGGGAGAAGATCTCAATCGCGGGAATCCTCACCTGCGCTGTGCTCTCGATCTATAATCTGTCCAAGGGCCATCACGAGCATCCCGAGCCTCCGGTAGTTGCTCTTGTTCTCTTCGTCTAATCTAATTTGGGAACTCGACTTGCTTTTCGTGATGATTGACGGCAAAAAGTTCGATCTTTCTTGCAGCCTTATCCATATCTCCGCATCCAGAAGAAGGATTTCCCTTGGGGTGCGTTTTTAGTCCTCACCCCTTCTTAATTATGCAATTGTTTGATCTGTAGCGTCTGGGATGTTATTATATTGTCATATATAATTAGTTAAAATATATTATATATAATTAATTTGGCCTCTTGTGATTATTTATAATCCTTTAATCTCGCTATAAATGTATAGTACCTCTTAGATGGATACATTATATAATGCTATTAAAAGATTATAGATCTTCTTTTATTTTACGTGATAGGAAGAGAGAAGAAAATGAATCTAGTTCTTCTTGTAGATTGTCATCGTCGTAACTTTCGGATTCGACGAAGATGTACCTATAAATCAAATAAAGACTCTTTGAATGACATCGAATGATACAAAAAGTAAATTTGATCTATCATTATTTGATTTTAGTTTCTGACATCAAAGTTTACCGCATAACAGAAACATAAATCACGGTTTTTATACTTATAATTAGTTTCAGAGTCATGTTTTGAAATTAAATTCTTTAGATCGTAAAAATATTTCAGATCTATTTTATATTTATGTTTATTTGTTAACATATTTGGTTTGCGAAAAGGTGTTATTCGATTTTGGTTTACAATGTTTAAACGCTTCGTGCTTTTCTATATTGTTTGCCTTGTCGTTTGCTTACGAGTGATGCAAGGTTCATCGTGTTGAATTGATGAAAACCATCAACAACATTGTTGAGGGTCGCGGCCTCCGGTGGTCACTGCCCTAATCGCGACAACGATTGCATACGTAGTGGAAGCGTTGTGGGATGCGATAGTCAACGATTGCCTATGTGTAGCAACCTTGTGACGATCAACCTACCTTGGTCACAGGTGGCTGCAACAGTGTCATTACTTGCGGCAGCTGCAATAGTGTTGCTACCCACAGTAATTACAGTAGTGCTATTGCGTGTAGTGGATGCAGCACCGTTACTGTCTGCAACGGTTGCAATACTGCCTTTTAACTAGCATTTGTAGCAACGTCGCTGCGGTGTTTGTTGGCCATGATCAATGTCAACTAGACATAGAAGGCCATGACACCTAATGGCGGCACGTAGAAGGCCGTGACGTAGAAGGCCGTGAAAGAACTTACTAAAATTCAATATTAGTATTTGAAGAATTCAATATTATACTCTCCGTATGGCTAACAAAATTATGAGATTAAGAACATTGAGAATGAATGTAGTTGAGTTATTTCTTGAATAATTTATCTTTAATTCTATTTTTTATTAATTTGATATTTAAAATTTATCATAATAAAATTTAAGGATAAGTGAAACTTAATTGAGCTGACTAGTATATATGTGTATAAAAAGAATTAATATTAAGATAAAAAAGATTAATAATATTTTTGGGTAATACTCAAGGAGTGGATAACAATAAAAGATAGTTGAAGTATATATCATTAGAGTTTTTAAATGTAATATAAACTCAAAGAAAAACTTCACCGAAAAGTGCTACTTTTGTGGCAAGAAAGGGCATGTGAAAGATTATAAAGTTTTAGTTCGAAAGGGAAAGGTATAAGTCCAACCTTTGTATGTTTCGAATCAAATGTTACGTAAGTCATTTTATAATACTTAGTAATTTGGGACTAATGCTTCAAGTTATGTGCCTAACAATTGAGATTCATTTTAATATCAGAACCAAAAGAGTATAAAATATTCATTATTACAAGAAATCATATCAAAGTGAAAGATCACCTATGTCCAAATATGATTCATATGATAGATATTGAGGATGTATGTTATGTTCCTACAATTCTAGAGATTTAGTTTCTTTACTTACAATTGTTAGGATATTATTTCTCTTTTGGTGTTATAAACTTAATATATTTATGATTCAATAAATATATTATTTCCCAAGGAAGTGAAGTTCAAACTCCTTCATGAGCTGGGCAAAACAACTGATGGAAAATAGCTTTAAGCGGGCATAATATTCTTATGCTGGGCCTCTTAACATGGTCAGGTAGGTGCGGCACATCATGGCATTTGAAGTATTGTACAATAATATTTGGGCACAAAAAATTATAATGTGCTCCATTAGGTCAGCATTGCCATCGAACGCCTCCAGGATGGTAGGCAAAAGTTCGCTACAATCAGTTCCTCCTAGATTTTCTAGGTGAACGATGATCGACCTAATGTGGGGTTGACTAACGCTTTCCCTTTTGATTGTTAGAACTTATATCGCATCTCTCAAACGTCAATATATATGCTATAGTTGAATCTAAAGAGAATCCTTCGTCGACTCCATCAATTGGGCCTTAGATTCAGACAAGTTAGAGTGGTGGTGCAGTATATTGAATTCCATAATTGGGGATCAAAGTGCCCTCTTGATTGATGATTCGATGGGTCTTTGGAGCTCTTGGGATGTTGGTACCACATCAGGTTAGGAAACCTCGACGGGTGCTTATGCTAATCACGATGGGGCCAGTGACGATGATTGAGCCGATGGCATCGCTTGCTGGGTTAAATGGAGCAACAAAGTTTATTATGCATATTAGCATTTGTACTTCCAGGGTGAGATTTAAGAATACCTCAGTGAGAATGAGCAGGTGGTTCGGGGCCATCCTTAGGGGTGAGAGACCCTAGTCATCAAATAGATGCTAGTAATGCATTGGCGTCTATGTCGAGGTGGATACACTCATGTGTAAAAAGGGTGGCTGCTACCCCCTCGAGTGAAAATACTATGCATTGGGAGCAAATTCTCTTAATTTGAGCATTCATTGAGAGGTTCAACAGGCCCATCGTTCCTATGACATCAGACATTCCTTCTAGATCCAAAAATATTACGAGAAGAAGTCATTGATATCCTAGTCAATTCGATAAGGTTTAGACTCGTATGTGCAGGGTTATCTGAGATGTATCTGAGATAGAAATGTTGAGCTCTCGAGATATAACTTGTACGAAGATCAAGGTTAGAAAAGGTTTCTCAATTTGATATCTTTAATGCTTAAGTTCGTAGAGGTATATAAGTGTGAACGTGAAAGGATAGAATATTTCATGAAGTATTTTACGAGGAAGTAGCTTCTAATTATCTCCAACAGTCTTCTTTTATCCTCTTGTCCTACGATATCGAAGAGGAGAGGAAGCGAGAGAGGTAGCTTATAGTCGTATACCTTAAACCCTTTCTCACTATTTTCTTTTTTAACTCAAAATACAACGTAACATATATATGTCAAATAAAGAACGTTACCTATCAACTAACATGATAAATACCTTGAATTTGATTGTTATATGTCTCGTAAACTAATTGTTTGGGAAACATCAGATACTTATTATGTTTTTGCAGTCCCCAACGAAAGTATCGGAGCACAGGACCCCAATTCCAGTATCTGTGGTTGGAGTCTCAACGAGGATGTAGGGCACAAAATTACTCCTCGGATACCTTCTTCTTGGTGACCGTCTCTCTCTCTCTCTCTCTCTCTTCCTCCTATACCTTCTTCTTGGTGACCGTCTCTCTCTCTCTCTCTCTCTCTCTATCTCTCTCTCTTCCTCCTATACCTTCTTCTTGGTGACCGTCTCTCTCTCTCTCTCTCTCTCTCTCTCTCTCTCTCTTCCTCCTATACCTTCTTCTTGGTGACCGTCTCTCTCTCTCTCTCTCTCCGAACGGGCTTTGCCACCTGCACCTGAGATGTCATAAGTGTGGGTGCAGCAATGGATGGTTGGTGAGAAAGGGTTGACCGTGGTGGACACTTCCGTTGACCCAAACCCCTATCCTCCCGCTTTCCCCATTCTTTTGTGTCACAGAGTAGTGGTCTTGGGAGGAACCATTATTATAGCTTGTGGGGGGGGAGGGGGGAGAGAAGGTTGTGCGTGCTCGTAATTGTATAATTATCCTTCATTCTGTTTAAATCATTTTCTCCTTCAATGTAAATTAGCATTCAGTGTTTTAATCTATCAAATTAATACATTTATTATCTCATCAGATTGAGGTTTTGACATGCTTTGTCATATTAATGATCGATGTGTTTGTAAAGTAAAACGAACTTGAGGATAGGAAGACCACATGAATTAGTGACTGACACACTCTTCTATTGCCCTAATAAATTTCTTGAACTGGTATTTGGTCCACATCCATTCTAGTGTTTCAATGTGCCCACCAAATTATTCCATACAGAGAGATGAATGGTAGAGAGAAAGAGAATATTGTAATGTTGCTGCCTAATCATGAGGACTTTTTAAGTGCCACTCAACCCATCGAAAGTAGCGGAAGATGAGAATGGTTAAAGCAATGTATATGAAATGTTCTTTATGGAAGGTGGTCTCTTTTTTTTTTGGTATGTGCCAACTTGGAGTCCTCCATTAGCATTACACCTTTCTTGGGTGGAAAAGCGACAGGGATAATAAATTCCTTGTGTTCTCCTCCTCCTCCTCCTCCTCCTCCTCCTCCTTATCAAACACATTCTTAAAGCTTGAGCAGTGGTCACACCCACTGAGATTTGCTTTTCCTTTTGGGGTTTCACATTTATTTTCGCAAATTCTTGACATATATCACATTTGAATATTAAGCTTGGAAATAGCATACTTCAAATTTTAATGTATCAGATTGATCCTTCAAAATTTTAGACCCTTAATCACTTCCACCTATTATTCTTACAATCATTACAATTCCATAAAGTTTATAATGTCAATGGGAATTGTAGTCAACAATTACATAGAAAATGAATTGATGGAAATTAATTATTTAGGGCATATTTGCAAGTTAATTTTAGAAGGGCAAATATATATATAAAAAATAAGATGCTTGCGAATGACAATATCTTCTTTTTTTTTTATTGGTAATCCCCCTTGCTATTCATTGTCTTTAAAAAAAATAATAAAACAGCCTTTAGTTATCAATCTTATTTTTTTATATATTTTTTTCTAGTAATCCCTAATTTTGTTCGTATTAATGTTTATTCTTTCGTTGTTCAATGCTATCTATATTTATTCGAGGAAGAAGAAGAAGAGGAGGAGGATAAAAAAGAAAAGAGTATCTATATTTGTTTGTAAATGAGCACTTTATATATATTTAAAAAAATTAAGATAGGAATATAAATAGTATAATGGGGATTGCCAAATACAACGTATATGTTTGCATGTGGTGGAAGGGGGTCCGCGTGGCACTCTCTATAGGGACGTGCACTAACAAACATATGCTATATGTTTGCTTTCATCTTTTCATTGTTTTTGCTATTTACTCCCACATATGAGGGAGCTGATTGGAGAAGGTTCTGCGGGCCCACTCCCCTTTGTCTTCTTGTCTCTCCCGTCATTGGCCCAACGAGACACACAACGTTTGGCCGGCAAGCTTACGACTGCAACAGTTCATGAAAGAGAAGAACGAAAGCATTTTGTCGTAGCAGCAGCAGAAGTGAGAAACTTGTTTCCTGAAGAGAACAGCTGCATGTTGAGAGAGAGAGAGAGAGAGAGAGAGAGAGAGAGAGAGAAAGAATCCGCTCCACATTATACAACGCATGGTGTGCATTGATAGAGAAGCAACACCAACCTGATGGTAACAAGAGAAGCTGCATCTATCATCACCAGTTGCCGGTAATCTGCAGCAATTTTACATCTAATCAGCGTGGAGAAGATAGAACATAATCTACTTATCAGCTACAGTTAGTGGAGCAGCTTCCAAGTCTCCCTCGTTCACTTCAACGTAATCTCTATCTTGTGCATATATATATATAGATGGTCGCACTGCGTTACCTCCCCTCATCGATCTCTTCTATGGCTACGGTGTTATCTTTGTTGCTTGTGGTACTCCTTTCTCATGCTCCCTCGGCCTTCCCTGCGACCACCACCGCCGCCACCACCGGGTTTCGAGTGGCAATAACTCGTACCCATTCCCCTAACTCTTTCACGTTCAAGGAGCGGTTTCACCGGGCCGTGCAACGAAGCCGGCGGCGGAGGGAAGTCCTCAAGCTTGCCAACTACTCGAGACATGACGTCGAGGCCGTGTTCAAGTGGGGGGACTCTGAGTACCTGATAGAGCTCGCCGTCGGCACTCCGATGCAGCCCATCACCGCCATCCTCGACACCGGCAGCGATCTCATATGGACGCAGTGCACGCCGTGCATCCGGTGCCTGCCCCAGCCCAGCCCCTACTACAAGCCCTCCACCTCCTCCACCTACTCCGTGCTACCCTGCTCCAGTCCCTCCTGCTCCGGCGTCGGACATCGCTGCAACCAGAAAGCGTGTCAGTACGATACAAGCTACGGGGACAACACCGAAACCCGTGGCTTCCTCGCGACCGAGACGCTCACCTTCGGCCGCAAGCGGGTGCCCGGCCTCACTTTCGGGTGCGGCATTTGGAACAACGGCACCCTCTCCGGCTCCACCGGCATCGTGGGGCTGGGACGAGGCACTCTGTCCCTACCATCTCAGCTGCACCCACGTAGATTCTCTTACTGCCTCACTCCATACAATAGCTCGAGCACCGGCCATCTCTTCCTGGGTTCCAAGGCCAAACTGGGACGACGACACCGAGGTGGTCATGTCCAGACCACGCCGATGCTACCGAGCCCTTCTGCTGTCCCGTTCAACACTTACTACTACCTCCCTATACAAGGCATATCGCTCGGCCGCACCCTTCTTCCCATCCCAAAGACCGCGTTCCAGATCAAAAAGGACGGAAACGGAGGCATGATCATCGACTCCGGCACCTTGTTAACCATTGTGGATCCGGCCGCGTTCCATGTCATAGTTAAAAAGATCTTGTCGCTGGTGCACCTGCCGGTGGCCACTTCGACGGACGAATTACTTTGCTTCTCGTGGACGCCGGGGTTGCACCGGCTGCCGGAGATGCCGGACATGGTCTTCCACTTCGACGGCGCCGACATGGTGGTTCCCAAAGATAAGTACATGATTTCGGATCCCGAGGAGGGGCTCTGCTTGGCGATCATGTCCGGGGAAGGCACGTCGATCCTGGGCAACTACATGCAGCAGGACATGCACATCCTCTACGATCTGAAAGCCAACTCGCTTTCCTTTGCTGATGCGCGGTGCGACCAACTCTGAGTCGCGGCCGATGCTGCTACTCTCATGCAATAAGTACGTACGGTCTGATATGATGCATGCGAGTCTATCTATGAAGTATAAATTAAGACATTCCACGCGGTTGAATGACTTTCTAAGCCCCTCATAGGATTTAGTTATTACCTAAAACGTACTATACTGTCAATGCCGATAAGTAATGGCTTTCTACGGGTCTCATATTCCTCATTTAGTTATTACCTACAGCATACCATTTGGTCAATGCCAATAATTAATGGCTTTCGGCGGGTCTCCGCATTCCTCGTTTCCTCAACTCCTATCGAGTCGAACGAGCTCGAGACCGTGCTTGGCGCGTTTTGATTGAACCGTGAGCGGGAAACGACTCCTCGGTGGTACTCGCCGCAGAAGACTAGACCCGTCAGGTTCGTCGGAGCCTGGTGCATCTCCGGCGGAGGAGCGGGCGGATCTGAGACATGGACGGCGGCTTTGGTGAGGTAGAAGCATGGAAGGCGGCGGAGGCGCCGTCCATCTGTGATGGAAAAGTGGATCTTGGTCGGTTAATCATAACCGTCCGATTCGTTTGATCGCTTACGTGGTGGGGCTACATATACCGAACGGCTTCATTAGCGTGTTAGGGTGGAGAGAGGGATCGCGATGTTTCGCCGTGGGAGGTTCTTGTCTTTCCCTTTGGTGATCGGCGCAGTAATGTAAGTGTTTCTTCTCTTCCTTTCTCTCTGACTAACCTACTCGTATTCGATTTCTACGTGTCTTCTTCTTCTTTCGAAACCCTAATTTGTGCGCCTGGGGACATTGGAAAACCCTAACTCATAGTTCTGAGCGCCACACGCACACATCTGTCGATGATCTACGGCGGGCTAGTGTTAGAGATGAAATTCCTAACCTGTTTTGATTAATTTGTGAGGAGAAAGATATTGTCTTGCTTGGGACTTGGAAGGAGTTGGATTGCAGTGCAACTAGGAAGATCCTTGTTTTTTTTTTTTGGATTTCGGTAGCAGAATAGTCAAAAACGAAAAGATCACCTTCGATGCTGTTCTGAGTGAGATCGATGAGGTTAGACAATGGGGCGTATCCTCTCTCTGTCGGTGTTGGTGGAGGGATACGGTAATCGAGAGAGCCTACTGCAACATTTGCATGTTTATGTGTCAAATTGAATGGTTGTTTTCAATGGTAGGTGACAGTTCTTGGATACTATGGTTGTGTGCCTCGTCCCCTTCCCAGCTCAGGTGTATGCATGCGTACATGCCCCCTCATTGATTGATGAAAATTCACTTTGTTGTATCTTTTCTTTGTTGTTTGATGGATCTATCTATGCTCTGCAATGCTGTTGATCTGATTGGTTGCTTGAGGATCACTAGATGCCATTGGAAAAAAGTATGACATTGCTTTTCTTTCTCTATATAGTATTTGTTTGTGACCTTGAGTTTCACGAGTCTTGAATTGTTGGCTGACTCGGGAGTTCCTAATCTGTTATAGTCAGCTCAAATAAATCTTGTTGATCCTATGGTATTCTCTACATATCACAATACTTGTCTCATAGCCTTCAATGTAAACCTCTCAAATATAATAGCTCATGAGTATTTTCACTAGAGAAAGTTAAAGCTGCTACATTAATAGGTGGTTTGGAAGGTAGAAAGTTAAAGCTATTTCAAGGTGCTTTTCTTCATGATCAAGGAATGCATTAAACGGATTAATGCCAGTTGTAAAATACTTAATTTCCTAGTTCCCTATGCATGAAGGGTTATTTTATGCACTAATACTTATTTTGATGTTTTAGGATTAGAAAGAAATTTAGAATCTAATTTATATTGGTAGATGCTCATTTTGAATTCTCTTTAAAATTTTGTATCTCTTAATCACTTCTTTAAGTGGTAAGTTTTTTGTTTTCAGTTTGGATCCTTGTTTAATATCTTTGGTGGTGAATTTTCTGTATCCTTTTGTGATTTTAAACTTAGTAGTGAACTATTTATTGATTTTATATAAGTTATATCTTAAGTTTGTTTCTTTTCAATCCAAAAGATATTCCAATAAATACAACTCAACTATCGATTTTTTTTTTTTAATTTCATTCTTCTCTCTTTTCCCCAGTATCAGTTTGATATCAAAGCTAAAGGTTAAAGATCATGACAAGACGGAATGGAAAACAAGTAGTTGGTGAAGAAAGTGACAATGAAGATGATGTTGAATCCTTGAGGTTGCAACTACAAAAACTGCTACACAGTCTACAAGAAAAAAACGAAATCATTGAGGAACTTCTAAATGATGCCCAAAAGTTTGGTTCTGATGACGATCCACCTCCTCACTTAAGGGAGTTGGGAAGATTTCTGACAAGGTATAAAGACTAAGATAAGTGGCAGAACAAATATAACACAAAGTTGGATATTTCGGAGTTTGTAGGTAAAATCAATGTTGATGACTTTATTGATTGACTTAACATGGTGAAAAGAATATTCGATTTTCATGAATCACAAGAACAAAAGAAGGTAAATCTTGTGATACTTAAACTCAGAAGGAATAAATCTTTTTGGTGAGAAAATCTGAAGAAGTAAAGAGAACATGAGGGGAAGAGTAAGATCGTGACATGGGAGAAAATAAAAAAGGAGTTGAAAAGAAAATACTTATCTGACAACTATACGTAAGAAATTTTTCTCAAAATCTATGATTTCAAGCAAAAAGATTATAGTGCGGAGGAGTACATAGTTCGACAATCTTATGTTAAAAGGAGAATTTATGGAACCAGAAGAGTAAACCATTGCATTGCCACTTAAGAGGTTTGAAATATAAGATCGCCAAAGTGGTTCAACTTCAGCCATATAGGTCTTTGAATGATGTGAGTAAACTGGTTTTAAAAGTGAAGCAACAAAAGTTTGAAAAAGATTCTTGATACGGGTCGAAAGATGGTTATACAAGAGAAGAAAATTTCAAGCCTACTCTCCAAAGCAAAGTGCGATCGAAGGTGCAAGACAAGGGTGAAGGACCAGTTGGCAACAAATAACCATCTAATTCTTTTACACCAAATGAACGAAAATGCTTTAAATGTCATGGTTTTGGTTGGGCATATTGCTTCAAATTGTCCAAATAGGAGGATTGTTACATTTGTTGAAGAACATAGTGATGGAGAAGGAAATTGAAGCAAACGATGAACCAAAATATGATGATGATGAGGAATATGTTATTTATGCTGATCATGGTTTGTCTATTGTGTTACAACGTAGCTTACAAGTATCTTATGTGGTGGAGGAACAACGTGTTTCATATCAAATGCACTTCTCATGGCAAGGTGTGCTTGATGATCATTGATAGTGGCAGCTTTGAGAATGTGGTATCTTTGGAGATGGTGCAGAAATTAAAGTTGGATACAATCGCTCATCCACATCCTTACCAATTATGCTGGATGCAAAAATAAAATGATATCAAGGTAACTAGAAGTTGTTAGTTTTGTTTTCTATTGGCAAGTATTATAAAGACAAAGTATAGTGTAATGTTGCTCCTACGGATGCTTGTCATTTGCTGTTTGGTAGACCTTAGCATTATGATAAGAAGGAGTTGTATGATGGTTACAAACATACTTATTCTTTTAAGGTGAATGAAAAGAAGATCATTTTAGCTCCATTACAATCTTCTGAAAACAATGCACCAAGGAAGTTAGTGCTTTTATATCCTACGATGAATGCAAGGTTGAATTAAAAAGGGGTGGTCATCTTTTGGCTCTAGTAGTAGTAGAGGAGAATGAACAATATAAGGAGCCACCAGCAATCATGAAATCGATCTCGAAGGAGATGTCACATCGGAAGAGATCTCACATAACCTTCCACCTTAAAGAGACATCTAGCATCACATTGATCTTATTCCAAGGGCCAATCCTATAGATTCTTTGGATTTAGTTCGTCATTCTACAACTAAGCAATTTAGTAAAAATACAAATGAAAGAATTAAGCAGATATAAAAGTTGCATGAGAAAGTTAAAGCAACCATTGAAAAGCAAAATGAGATGTACATGCAAGTTGCCAACAAACAAAGAAAATATATGGAGTTTAATACAAGTGATTTGATCTTGATTTATCCAAGGATAGGTTACTATCAGACAAATTTCAAAAATTAAAACCAAAGAGTGATGATCCATTCAATATGCTAAGAGAATTTATAGGAATGCTTATGAGATTGAGCTACTTGAAGATTATGGGGTGTTTCCAATATTCAATGTGGCTGATTTAAATCCTTATTATGTTGATAGAACAAATGAGGACTTGATGACAAGTCGTTTTCAACCAGGAGAGATTGACATGGGAGTGCCTAATTTGTTGTAGTCAGCTCAAGTAAATCTTGTTGATCGTATCGTATTTTTTACGGATCATAATGCTTGTCTATAGTCTTTAATCCAAACCTCTCAAATATGACAGCTCATGAGCATTTTTACTAGAGAAAATTAAAGCTGCTTCAAGATACTTTTATTCATGACCAAGTAATACATTAAAGGAGTTAGTTATCAGTTGTAAAACACTTAATTTCGTAATTCCCTATGCATGAAGGGATGTTTTATGCACTAGTACTTATTTTGGTGCTTTAAGGGTCAGAAAGAAGTTTAGAATCTGATATATATTAGTAGAAGCTCATTTGGAGCTATCTTTAAAACTCTATATCTCTTGGACACTTCATTGAATGGTGAATCTTTTGTTTTTAGTTATGTATCATTGTTTAATATTCTTGGGGTGGTAAATTTTTGGTATCCTTTGGTGATTTTAAACTTGATGGTGAATTATTTATCGATTTTATGTAAGTTCATCTTAAGTTTGTTTCTTTTCAATCCAAAAGATATTCCAGCAAATACAACTCGACTATTGGTTTTTTTTTTTTTCGAATTTCATTTCTCTTTCTCCTTTCTCCAATATCATTGGCTCTTCCAGTCTTATATTTTGTCTTTATGGATCAAAGGAGATTTGAAGCCGAGTGGACATCATACGATTAGTTAAGAGGATTTAACCTCTATTTATAATTTCTATTAAAGTTTTTTAGATCTTCCCCTACCTCTGCTGACATTAATAGTATTTGGTTCACCTTTCCAAACTACCACATGGGTATGGCTCTCCTGAGCACATTCTTATGCCATTGTAAACCATTCTTCCTCTTTTTTTATTCTCAATCGAAGTTATGCCTAATTGTTCACCGATAAAAATATCTTGTTTTCTTTCATAGCAACTCTAGATGCCCAACTCAACATTTTTATCTCAGTAACACAAGCTTTTTTGTATATGTTTTGTAGAATTAGTTATTAGAAAAATATAATAAGAAATACTTTCACTCGAAAACAATTAAGTCTAAATTTTGGTTGAGGATAAAATAAGGAAATAGTTTGGATGTTTTGGACATATTCAAAGAAGATCTTGAGATGTTGTGAATTAGATGACATGCATTGAATGCAATTGGTGGTGCAAGAAGAGACAAATAGTCCAGGAAAGTCAAAAGAAAAAAAAAGAGAAAGATTTTGATTGTCCATGCAAGTATTGATATTTCTCTGTGTAGCTGAACTCAAATAGGTGCGATATCACATGCAGAAAGGCATACAGATTACAGGTTAAGCAAAAAAAAAAAAAATCCATCTTCTATCTTCATCACTGACTTTTTAGCAAAATAGAACACAAAACTACAATCTGAATTTTTTTTTATAGTCTCTACCAAAAGCTGCTCAGCTATTGTCTTTTCATTCTTTTCTATAGCCCTTATATAGTCAGGGATGGTAATCCAGGGATCTTTCTTTATGATCTAGGAATCTACATGCTTTTCCTATTTCAAATAGGCTTCACTCTTATCATCAGTGTCATCAAAGAGTTGAAAGGATTCTACCACATGCATAACATCTACTAAATAAATATTTCGCTGCAGCTCCATTTGTTTCTATATTACTTTCATGTTATCCTAGACTTATTACTCTCGAAACTAAAGCAATGTGTACAGAATAGGAGTGGTATCTGGGAAGGCCATTTTTGGGCCTCCTCTTGAGGAGTACTGGACAAAGAAATCGCAGGAAGAGGCGGCCAAGAAGGGTGATGCCAGCACCAGTTAGCAGCAAGCGATAAGCAAGCACCAGTTTGATTACTTGCTCCTGTAGAATTGATGGTGGTTTTAAGGTCGGTGGTCCGTAGCTTCTCTTGGCAGTCGATGGGGTTGTAATGAAGTTTGCAGGATGCCAGTTTTCTCAAACAGTGTAATTGGTTGGTCCTAAACTCGCTGAAGACTTTGGGCTTAGAACTGCAGCACTTGAGTTGCTATGTTTTTATTTCGGCCCCAATACAGTTTTATATGGAATTACGAGGGATCGCAGGCGAGGAACTAATTAACACATCCACAGATACTTTGGAGATATGTAATAAATGAATGGAGTCAAATGTAACGATGATGAAAGCTAACTGTACAAATTTTGCTCACCTGGTGATGCTGTTTTCGTGTGCTTTCAGACGCATTTTGGCTAATACTTGCTCTAATTTCGCTTTTCCAATACATTTTCCTCTGCCTGAGAGAATGCGTTTGCTTTAGAAAACGGTGATCCGATACTCAGAATTCATCGAGTGCAAGTTACTTCAGCCTGACTGAGAAGTATGCATGTAAAGACTTTGAGACAGAGAGAAGTAACACGCTTCGATTGCATGCCACTTCTCTTCTTATACACTGTTTCTACTATTGAACTGACACTACATGCCTGGAAAACCCAAGATACCGGTGAAAGATGTATAGCAAAATAATCATGACTAGAGCTGCTGTAGAACCCAAGAAGACGAATTGCCAATAATGACAGAAAAAGATGCAACCATGGAAGAAGTATAGTAATAATAAATATGGTCAATCATAAATAAAAATTATTTAGCTACTTCCAAAACAAAGCACTAATTATATTAAGACACCCATGAAATATGTACAGTAAAATAATCTTCAGCTATAGCTACTAATTTGGACAAATACTAGTAAAGTAACAAAAAAGATGCAACCGCAAAGCAAGTAAGGCTGTTTATGTGAAAAGTGGTAAATGTTCAATCACAAAATAAAAGAATTTTCAGATTGCATGGAGAGAATTATTATTTTAAGACACTACTAACATGAGATGTATAGGAAAGATAATCATGACAAATATCAATAATTAATGCTACAAAAGCATCCAAGAAACAATCACAGAGCTAGTAAAGCTGTTTATGTGAAAATAATAAATGTTCAATCATTAAAAAAAGAGTTTGGATATAGCATCAATGCTATGTTTAAAGTAAAATAATCATGTCGTACAAGCTGCATGAGAGAAGTTTATAGACAACACAGGAACTCCATAAGCGTTTGCTATTTAATGCTAGTAGAGTAGCAAAGATGCAATCACAAAGACAGTAACGTTGTTTCCGTGAAAATAATAAATTTTAATTAATAAAAAAAAAGTGTCTATTGCAAAGAAAGCATCAATTATTTTAAAATCTCAAAGATGCAATTCATTCAATTTGATCTCTAAAATGATAATAGTATGGATTTTGATTCCCTTCTTAGGGGAACTCAAATTTTCTATTTGAGCAGATTTGCAATCCTAGCCAGTAGGGTGAGTTATCATATCCTGTTCCTTAAGGCTAAATAAAGAATACACAAATGACAAGAAGTATAAATATGAACAAATACAAAATTTCATAAATTTAATTACTAAATAAAGAAATTTCTAAATGCAAAATTCAAAAGCTTTTCATGTTGATTTTAACCATATAAGATTTAAGCATAGTTCAGATCAATAACATTGATATCCAATCGAGTTAAACAAGAAGCTCTTCCTTATCTCACCTCATCTTTTTAAAACAGCTGCTCAAATTCACCTCCAGTCTCAGCCATTTGTCTCTCATAAGAAACAGAACAGACATCTTCAAATTTATACTGCTCTTCCAATTTTTTCATTTTGATGTTTTATCCTTCTGGAATTTGTAAGTCACAAATCCACATCTTCAATGCATAGCCACATGAAGACAGTGAGACTAGAGTCTCATATTAACTAACTAATCTAGTCTGGTATTCAAGTCAACAACAAAGTCATAAGTCCCAACTATTTGGGATCAACTACATGGATCTTTTGTTGTCATTAAAATCTGGCAAAAGCCAGATTAAAATCTAGTTAAGTTTACAGCACTTAGATCATAGTTTCTATTAAAATCTTTTTAAATCTTCCTCAACCTCTTCTTATACCAATAACATTAATTATTTCATCTCTTCTGACAACCGCATCTGAAAGTCTCTTCAGCAGATACCCGTACCATTTTAAACAATCTTCTCTCATCTTATCTTATCCTCTATTGAAACGATACATAATTGTTTATAAATAAAAGTATTTCTTTTCCTATCTTTCCTAGTGACTCCACACATCCATCTCAATATTTTCATCTCGACAAAAGTATATGTATAAAATAATCATCTACAATATTCTTCCATGAGAAGTGGGAGCAAAGAAAAAGAAACAAAGTACAGCAAAAATGTCAGACCATACATATACTCTGAAGCAAAGATGCTAACTAAATCTATTTTAATCCACCAATTATGACAATTTCTTAAAAGCAAGACATGATCAGTAACATATAATTACTATAGGTCTTCTTTATATTTTTCTAGAAATGTCATGTTGGCAGATACAAATAGATTCCTAGTAGTATATCTAATTCATTGCAGATAGGAGTCAGTTTTAGGTTTTTTCTCCCCCAAAAAAAGACATATGTCATATCTGTGACAAATTTTGAGTTGTTGAGTCCATTGAAAATTTTCAGGATGCAATTATGTGGAACCAGCATATAAACATGTGATAATAACTGATTATCAAACAAAAGAAAGCACAATAAAAATAAACAGAAAGGCTTCATTGAAAGATATAATATGCAAAAAAATTTCATTGCTTTTAAGAAGACCCATGCTCCATGGGTTTTAAACCTGTCATCCTTCCAGCCCACCGTCAAAAACATATATCCAAGAAGTATGGGCAGATATCTCAGTGATCTCATATGCTTTAGCTACTTAAACAAGGAAAGTACATTAATTATTCTACTAATGTCCAATAAACCTCAGGCAAGTAACAATTTCCATCATATATAAATGACATAGGGAGGACGTGATCATTGAAACCTTTTTCTCATAGAGTTCACCAATATTTTTTCAGTGATTATAAATTGCATACCACTGAAGGAAAGAGAACAGCCTTACATATGCTATCAACATGATATGTAGACAGGAGGAGCAATGACTTCCTTTTCTTTAGTGACTACATAAGATCTTGTTACACACTGCACATGCTAAGAAATTTACCAAAAAGGGATATGTTACACACTGCACATGCTAAGAAATTTACCAAGATATTAACATAGGAAAAGAAAAGCAAGAAATTATCCAATGTTAAACACCTATCCTCCTATTTGTAATAACATACTACGTTTCACTCACATATAATCCACTCTCAGAAGGCATTTTGAGTGCTTCTATATGCCACTGCATATTTACAAATCATTTTATCCATTATCAATCTCCTTTATACTTACAAGAGTATCAACAATTCCAATAGAAAAATCACCTGATTTCCTTCAACAATGCTGATCTTCTCCCCCTTTTTTACCCCGTTTTGTTTGAATTTTGCAATGAGAACCATAAGAACCAACATCATATCAGGTTCTGCAACTTCAAGCACAACAAAAAGCATGCCTTTCTGAAACACAGAGAAAAGGAACTTCTATATGATTCTAATGCTGTTAAATCAGTTTGGAGAACACAATACACCAACCTACGCAGGCACCAAAACTCGTGTCCCCATGAAGATGTGCATGCACAAGGAGAGGCATATTGTGATGATGACCATAGACTTGGCACTGATGTATCTTACCACTTCCAAACCCTTTACGACCAACTCTTCTCGCGCAGAATTTACTCCTCTTTTTGCACCATCATATATCTTCCACAACACAAAATCGAGAAAAGACCTGACAGTCTCGAAGGTTATTCTCCCTGTGACATCAAGAATGAACCTCCTGTTGCTCGGTACAGCCAATTTGGATGTTATCTGATCCACCCACGCACCACTATCCTTCTCCTTCTGATCGAGTTCCTCTGCTCGAGTAAGATCTTCTGCTCTGACCTCAGGCGAGCCCGAATTGGAGCTTATCACCTGGTGGGAAGTCTTAACAAGGGTTTCGACTGCTCCGTTGCACATTGAAACCAACATGTCCTTCACCTTAGCCTCGTGTTTCGGGTTGGTGAGGCCGGAGAAGAGCTCGTCGTAGGTGTTGATGTCCATTGTCTTGTCGAGGTAGACCGCGACTGCAGTTCTCACGAAGACCTGGACAACGTTACCGATGAGAGCTCTAGACTCATCGCCGCAAACCAATTGGAACCACTGTGGCACCGCCTGCGAGTTCGATAGGTCGATGCCATCGGATTCACAACCGACCGATTTCCTTGTGTAAAACCCCATCACGAGGCCCTTAGCTAAGCTGCCAACCACCACGGAGGCGAATCCGGTTCCAGCGGCGGAGAACAGCTTATCCATAACCCGATCGGAGAATCTTGCTCCGGTCCCGGTCCCCGAAACGGAAGAATCAACCATCGGACCACTGGATTGGAGCCCTCCCACAAGTCCGATCGTTAGGGCTTCGGAAATACTAGAAACGGAGCCGGCGAACTCGTCGGAGCGGACGATCTTGGATAACTGCTTCAAGCTTGAGGGGAGATCGTCGGCGTCAGAGCAGAGGAAGCGGTTGAGATCGGAGGATACAAGGGAGACGGCCTCAGCGGAGGAGGCGGCAGCATCGGCTGCGGCGGCGAGGGCAGAGAGAAGGCGAAAAAGCTTCCTGCGCCGCCGGGCGACGGAAGGAAGGTGGTAGATTCTGTAGGCGCCGTATCCGGAGACTACGACGGCGGCGCCTAGGATGAGCCATCGCCGGCGGCGAATGTTGGGAAAGGGTAAGAGGAGGTCCATCGAAAGAGGCGGCGATCGAGACTACTTGTGTTTGGGGAGCACCGTCAAAGTTTTGGACGAGACGGGCAAATACAAATGGGGAAATAAAAAAAGCCATCAAAGAAACTGCTCTTGCATGTCTTAAATGCATGTCTATGCTTGAAAAAAAATGAATATATGCTTAATGATTAATTGTTAACAGAAAAATATAAAAAAATTAGTTAATACCAATAATACCTATTTGGTTGTTTTATAGGGTTTAACCTTCTTGATGTAATATAATAAATAGTATTAGCTCGAAGTCTGTAGGTTTTCTGTAGTATCTAATATATATAATATTAGAAAAAAATTATTTCTGTTTTGACATCCAAATATGCAAAGGAAGGAATAGTAAGTAGGTTTTCTGTAGTATCTAATATATATAATATTAGAAAAAAATTATTTCTGTTTTGACATCCAAATATGCAAAGGAAGGAATAGTGAATAGAAAAGAAGATAACAAATAACAAGAAGTCTTGTTATTTTTGAATCGGATTTTAGCCATTCAAAACTACCGAGTTTGGACGACCTTTAGTTTGATTTGGAAGCAGTCGAGTAGGAAAGTCAATTCTTAATTCAGGTTTGATAGTCAGTTGGATTCAAGTTAAAATAGAAACAAAGTTCACACGTGCGTTGCCTCTTTGACATTCATAACTGAATCATTGTAACAATTCTATAAGTATTCCCACTAATTATTTATTTTTAGTAGAAACAGAAGTAATTTAATTTGTATTTATTTACTCGATTGAGGTATCATTTAAAATGAATAACATAAGTTAGACAATTTTTTAATAAAACCTTATCAAAATATTTTTAAAATAATTATTTTATCCCTCCACCGTCATATTTAAAGGATGACGAGAGTCATCATTGTCACCTACGCTCACATGAGGGCTATCTCTGTGGTGCCTCCTCCTTCCTCGTGTGAGGGTGAGGTGGATAGGTCCAGCGGGGCAAATGTGATGCAGGAGTGAGATAGTGAACACGACGTAGGGTCGATATGGGGGTGAATGATATGAGATAAGAGCGACATAAGGGTGAGGACAAAATTATAATGATCAATCAAAAGTTATCAAAGATATATATTTTTTTTTGGCCCACATAAGCTTATAACCGGATTTAAATAGCTGCTGCCACGTGGGGAGTAATGCAGACTTTTGGGGAGTTGTGCCGTCCACGACAAACTAACGTCGCTGATCCATCCGTGTCAAGTTAACTTTTCACCCAAGCATTTCATCACGCTCAAAATATTTTCATCTAAATACTTGTAAAAAAAGAAAAAGGCATTGGGAGTAAATCTAATGAGATAATAAGTCATAATCCAAAAAATAAAAGTCAAGAAGGTAATAAAATTATTAGATATAATAAATGTGAGCGAAATTGATAAGGTAGATTATGGACTAGCCTCACCATGACTACACACCATAAGCCACGTCAGCTCCTCGAGTCACATCAGCACCCCAAGCCACGTTGGCTTCCTGAGCGATACCGGTAACATGAGATCCCGAAAGATGGCACCGACATCTAGAACCGTACCAATCACCCAAGATTCCAAGAGATGGTGTCGATCACCCGGGGCTATACCTATCGCCCGAGATCTCGAGAGATAGTGCTGATCGCCCGGGGCCGCACCTGCCACTCAAGATCCTGGAGGATGACGCCGACCACCTGATGCTATACCTACCGCCTAAGGTTTGGGGAGCAACATTGTTCAATAGCAGCGCTGCTCTGGACACACTCCAAAGGATCGGCTCTTTGACACCGACCATGGACACACTCCAAAGGATCGACTCTTTGACACCCAAAAACTCTCTTGAACCAATTTCACTCGCTGACTTAGCCATCGAAGGGACTACGTCAGGCACACACCTCGACGACCAAGGCTATCATGTAGGGCTCGCTAGCGAATTCGCGAGGAGACACACGCCCGAGATAACCAATTCCGAACCTGACCGAGCACCACCCATCCCCTTGACTGACATGGACATTTTTGCTCATGCAAGCAGAACCAAGCTATGCTGACTCCTCGACCATGGCATGAAGGTTCCACAATATTTTTGGCGCTTAAAGGAGGGCGCGATATCGCAAGAACGCCCGCAGCCCAACAATCTTGGTGAACGTCTCAAGAAGGATCTCCCGGTCGCCCAACAAGCCCCTAGGATGGGAGGATAACCCTTCTTCCCCCTCCCGAGGAAGGAAACCCTTCGGCGCTCACCCCGGACCATTACTAGAGGCTATTCAACGACCCAAGATTTTCTCCCCCTACTTTGAACATCGGACTCCCTACCGTTCCTGCTGAAGCCTTCCTCGGGGGATCACTCACCAAGTGCAAGCCCTCATTTTGATGATCCAAACCATTATCCCTAACATCCCATAATTAGCACAAGTTTTCACTGAAGCCATCCTCGGGATCACTCACCAAGTGCAAGCCCTCACCGTGATGATCCAAAGCATCATCCCCCACATCTCACAATTGGCACAACCAATAATTCCCTAGCAACAAGTTTCCCCAACAACACAGTGGGGCTCCCCACTCTGCGGAAGATGCCCCCGAGCCCAAGACAACCAGATGTCGAGCACCACTCGGGAGCTCCCGGGGCCACTCCTGACCAACTGGCACTTGACTCCAAGACTCCCACTCCCAGTTTGCCTAAGTCGGACTCCCTCTCCTCTGACTCCGTCAAAGCGCAGTTGTGTCAAGTAAACTGATGCCTGGATGAAGTTCAAAAGGAGTTCACCAAGTCCAAGGAAAAGCTCGGGAGAGCACCACGGTAGGTTCCCCCTTCATCTGAGAGATCCAGGATAAGCCAATCCTGATAGAAGATAAGGTTAAATTAGGATTTAGATATGATTTTCTCAACTGAATGAAGAAATCACGTAGGTTAGTTGAGGGAAATCCTCCTATCTTCACCTGTATAAATTGACGATGGATCAATGAATCAATTGGGCATTTCTTTACTTCTTCCTATTTCCAACATGGTATCAGAGCCCCTCTCTCTATAAGAGAGATTATCCTTCTTTTATTTACTATCCAATGATAGTTTGTATCTTTTCTTACTGTTAAACGACAGCCTCTTGCTAATGAGGGATCGACGACACTATCTGTTATTAGTGATAGCCCTCTGAGGTCCAACGACAAGGGTGATCATCTATCGTCGACTTTCTCATTTCTCTGTTGAGGCGTCCTTTTGCACGAAACTATCTTCTTCGTGCACCATCACTGTCGTATCAGCTCCAACGAGCAGCGACACCTTCCCTACCCCATCTGTAGCAGACAATGGCTTCTACACCTGCTCGTCGGCGCCATCCCTCCTGCAGCCTCTACTGCTCTGTTCTCTCTGCCGAGAGTATTGCTCATCGTCTCTCAGTGCTCTGCAGAGAGGGCATAGCAAGTTCTTTCTCGCTGTCAAACGACATCAAATCTACGATCGCAGTGCTTCTCTTGCTGCCCTTCGCCCCAGCCATAGTAGCATCTCCTCCGTCGAAGTCAACCACCATCAGACCTCCATCGCGGTTGACAACATAGCGGTCTCCTTGACATCGGGTCAAGATCTACGTCCTTCACAGGAGCTTGATCTTGCGGGGGCATGATAGTCTGATCTAATATCGAATTTGGCTCCAGCAGAATCTTCTGCTCCTTCCTTCAGATTCATTGTCATTGGTTTAAGATCAGCGTCCTTAGCTCAAGATCGACGTCCTTACAGGAGCTCGATCTTGCGGGGGCATGATAGAAGATAAGGTTAAATTAGGATTTAGATATGATTTCCCCAACTGAATGAGGAAATCACGTAGGTTAGTTGAGGGAAATCCTCCTATCTTCACCTGTATAAATTGACGATGGATCAATGAATCAATTGGTCATTTCATTACTTCCTCCTATTTTCAACAAATCCCACCCAACTTTTGCCTCCCAATGCTCAAAGCATATGATGGCAGCTTAGGCCCGTTGGAACACATTACGGCTTTTTGGGCCTATATGGCACTCTATAACACATCAAACGCCTTAATATGTCGGGCCTTTCTAACAACTCTACAAGGGCCTGCCCGGATGTGGTATAGTCGACTGAGGCCATATTCGATCTCATGCTTCAACTAGCTTGCCAAAGAATTTGAATTGAACTTCTTGGCCAGCACTCAGCCGACCGTGGCGCTTCTCGGACTAAAATAGAAAGACGATGAGCCCCTGGCCCAATTCGTTGCACGTTTTGCAAGCGAAATCCGAGGGATACCCGATGCACATCCCTCGTTGGTAATGTAAGCTTTCCTAATAGGCATGTGACCATCCAAGTTCTTATGGTCGTTGGTTGAACACCTACCCTCGATAGTGCTCGAGATACTCCAGCGTGTGAACCAGTATGTCACCACCGAGACACAGATAGCTGGAAAGCGTGAGGACCAGGAATGGCCCCACATTGAACAATCTCGAGGATAGCCCTTAGGACCACCAAGGAGAAGGATGGACAAACTAGAGGCGCTCACCCCGAGGCCAGAGACACTGATGCCCGATCCTTGGGAGCTCAACAAAGCATCGCCATGTCTCGAGCCCATAGAGCAGATAGTGGAGGTCCCCCTTGACAAGGGATGTCCAGACAAAGTTTTAAAGGTCGGCTCGACACTCCTTGAAGGTGAACGAATTCATCTCGTTGAGTTTCTCAGTCAGAATGCGGATGTCTTTGCCTGGTCCCTGAGGGACATGCCAGGGATCCACCCAGAGGTAGCTCAGCATTATCTCAACATCTCACCCGAAGCGCACCCGATAAAGCAGAAGCCTCGGATATTTGCATCCGACTAGCAAAAGGCGATCGACGATAAAGTAGGTCAGTTATTGGATGTAGGTTTTATCACCGAAGTTAAATATCCATCCTGGCTGTCTAATGTAATATTTGTCAAGAAGGCTAATGGAAGCTGGAGAATGTGTGTCGACTACATTAATCTCAATCGAGTCTACTCGAAAGACTACTATCTGTTGGGAAACCTCAGCGGGTGCATCACATGCAGCGAAAATCAAAACAAAAACTGGTTTCTCACGCAGATCAAATCGTTGTGCAAAATATTAGGGTCACAAGAAAAAAACAAAAATCGATAAAACCACGATGTGTGAGAGATTGATTTTACCTAGGGAGATCGTATATCCCTGTATTTCAGATCTGGATGGAGAAGATGAATAAGGTCAAGCGTCCTCCTCTCTGGCGGTATCCACATGATGGATCTCTGCAGCGAAACTCCTCCAATATGATCTTGTAACTCTTGCGCAGAGGGAAGGAGGAGAATAAGAGGTAGTGGCTAAAGCTGCAGCCTATCAACCATGAGTCTCCCCTCTTATTTATAGAGAGCCACCAAAAAACCCTATGGCTCCTTCCTTAGTGGGTATTGGATCTTTATCCAATCACCCACTAACCTTGCATTATTGGATCTCTATCCAATAATCTCCTTAGGCCTCTAATTGGGCCTTAATCAAGGAGTCCATCAGCATAGGGTCTCATCTAATGATAATAGGGGCTAATTGAATCTTCATCCAATCCTCTATTCGCTGAAGCATTCACCATATGTGTGTGACCCTCTAGGCCTGATATCGAGCTGGCCGTGAGTCACTCCCATCAGAACTCATTCTGATATAGTGAATTATTATCACCATAATAATTCACTCGACTCGTCGACTATGGACGTACTATGCCACTACGTTATAGTCCCCAAACGGTACAAGGGGATCAAATCCATCAAACATGTCTGTCCACAGTTACCGTGTATTAATAATCTCTTATCCAACTAATATCTCAGAGATCGTATATTGGACATGGTACTGTCAGGTCACATACGAAATCTGTCATAGTCTCGCTCAATCGAATTCTCCCGGAGAACTCTTTCTCCCTTAATTCGAATGACCCTGACCATGGATTTGTCTGAGCAAACATATATAAGATATTCTAATGGACTTAAGCATGGCTATAGGTGAAAATGTTTCGTCATAGTCAACTCCTTGTCTTTGACGATATCGTTTAGCTACCAGCCTTGCTTTATAGGTCTCTACCTTTCCATCCACTCTAATCTTCTTCTTGAAGATCCATTTGTAGCCAATGGATAAAATACCCTCAGGTGTATCCACAAGGTTTCAAACCTTGTTAGAGTACATGGAATCCATCTCAGAATTCATGACTTCTTGCCACTTCCCGGAGTCTATACTCATAATAGCCTCCTCGTAGATCTAAGGATCAATATCTTGAGAGTCATCTCCATTGATATGTCCCACATATCTTTCAGGAGGGTGAGATACTCTACTAGACATACGTAAAGTTGGAACTTGTGTGTTAGGTACCTGAACAGACTCGGGCTCTGCAATGGTGCTCGAGCTAGGTTCTTCAACCTCGCTCAATTCTATCTCACTCTCACTGTTTCCACCAAGAATGTGTTCCTTCTCAAGAACACAACTCTCTTGGCAACAAAGACATTTTGGTCTACGGGATTATAGAAATAATACCCACAAGTTTCCTTTGGGTATCCCACAAATGTGCACCATTTTGCCCTTAATTCCAACTTATCAGGGTTGTGTCTTCTAATGTAGGCAGGACAACCCCAAATCTTAACAATCTTAAGATCGAGCTTATTTCCTTTCCATATCTCATATGGTGTAGACACTACCGACTTTGATGGAGCTCTGTTCAGAAAGGTAAGTTGCAGTCTCTAGGGCGTATCCCCAGAATGAAATGGGTAGGTCAGCGAAACTCATCATGGACCGTACCATATTTAACAGCGTACGATTCCTCCTTTCTGATACACTATTGAGCTGAGGTGTATAAAGAGGTGTCCATTGGGATAGAATCTCATTGTCCCTAAGGAAATGAGTGAACTCCATACGCAAGTACTCTCCTCTTCGATCTGATTGAAGAGTCTTAATACTCTTTCCAATTTGGTTCTCTACCTCATTCTTATATTTCTTGAATTTCTCAAAGGCCTCAGATTTGTACTTTATTAAGTACACGTGTCCATACCTAGAGAAATCATCAGTGAATATAATGAAGTATGAGTAACCACCTATATCCTGAGTCAACATGGGACCATATACATTGCTATGTATGAGTTCTAATAACTCGGTGACTCTCTCTCCAGTTTCACTAAAAGGAGAGTTGGTCATCTTCCCACGAAGGTAAGGTTCGCAAGTTGCATATGTCTCATAGTCAAATAGATCTAAGTATCCATCTTTCAACAACTTTTGAATCATTCCCTTATGTATATGACCTAGCCTACAATGTCATAGGTATGCATTATTCACCTCATCTCTTTTCGTCTTAGACATATTTATATTAATGATATGTGGAGAAGTGTCTAACACATATAAGCCATTTATAAGGGTCCCTCTAGTGATGATCTCATCATCCATAATTATTGAATAACTATTATTCTCAAAAACTAATTTATATCCACTAATTGTCAAACAATAGATAGAAATAATATTTTTGATAATAGAGGGAACAAAATAACATATATCTAATGCAATAATAGCTCCACCAGGTAGATGTAGGGTGACCTCTCCAACAACAACTACAACAACTCTTGCTTCTTTGCCCATCTTGAGGTCCATCTCGCCTCTAGCCAATCTCCTAGGTCTTGCCAGAACCTGTAACGAATTATATATATGATAAACACTCCCGGTATCCAATACTCATGTGTTATCATGAAAATCTGACAAGTGGAGACTGATCATGAATATACCTGAAGCTTTTTCAAGCTTCTGTCTCGCCTTCTCTGCAAGGTAGTCCTTACAGTTCCTCTTCCAATGCCCGTCTTAGTCATAGTGGAAGTATTATCCTTTATCCTTTCCCGGGTATTTCTTGGTAACCTTTGTCTTACCTAGTCTTTCTTTGCCCTTGCCCTTATTAAGGGTCTTGATAGCTTTCCTTTTCTTTTTGGTCTCACCAATATAGAGAACTGATTTCTCCTTCTTGATGGTACTCTCAGCTTCCCTCAACATATTGAGGAGCTCAGGGAGAGTCACCTCAAACTTGCTCATGTTAAAATTCATGATGAAGTGAGAAAAGGAATATGGTAGGGACTAAAGTATAAGATTAACACACAGGTTATCCTGTAGGATTATTCCTAGACCTGTGAGTTTCTCGATCAACTCTATCATCTTTTATACTTCACAAAGTGAGTAATCTCATCCTCGCTTGTTCTTTCCTCCAACGTGGGCATAATCGTATTAAGGGCATATACGATTTTCTCTTTCGTGATAACAATTCTCAAATTGTGGAGCCTTTGGACCAATGAGGCGGTTGGCATCAAGTATTCCACGTAGGGGGTTTGCAAGCGACAAACAAGATATAGCGTAAATTAAATAACATACAGATTTTACAGAAAAATACTAATTAAGATATGGACTTCTATCTTAATATACTCCCACTATTTTCCTAACGAATCACGCGATACCCTCGACATGTGAGACGAAAGTCTCAGCAGACTCCTAGTGGGGATCGGATCCAATTGACATCTTAGTGCAACCTCGAGAGACTCGACCAATTACACTAAGCCCAAAAGGTAAGCAACTCATGCCAATCACAACTCCTTGTGATTCCCGTCATGTTCGGCCTCTGAATCATCATAGTCTCGAGGGACTCGACCAACCATGATGTTCAGTTAAGTCATCACCATCGTTACAAGATGAGTCCGATTCGATGATATATCCTCGAGGGACTCGACCAAATATACCATATCCTCATGTCACTGGTGATATCTCTATGTCGTAGGCAAGATCTCGATCACGTAGATAGGTGAGCCTCAAGGGACTCGACCAACTCAACCTATATCGTGATTCAATTTCTTCCTATAACGATGGAAGGCCACGTGGGTCAATCTTATTGTCTCACGCTTACCTACTTAATATTATCTTAGGAGGGGTTTTTGAATCGGTATCCTAATATGTCGTGTCACACACATACATATTTAATATATATCTACATCGCATACAAATATATATATATATATATATATATATATATATATATATATATATATATATATATATATACATATATCTAGTAGGTGTATAACACATCACATATGCAAGCCACACCGGATGATCATGAGCCATCACCTAATATGATTAAGCACGAGCCAATGGGCCTAATCACTCACAATAGGAACTATGTGTGCATTAGCGCATCTCCATGCCCTGTGATTGTTGATCTCGTCATCATCGATTCCGTCGGATCGTCGCATTACCATGCATCGTGATCTCCCACCATGGCATCGTAGGTTCCGCTGTAACTTTCACACTCCCGCTGCGCCTCTCCATGTAATTACAAATAATCACAGGCACCCAGGCCCAACAATAAACGAGAAAAATACAGGCTCGTAGGCTCCAATAATAATCACAATTACACACATCACAACACTTGACTCATGATCATCCATTCACATCATACATCACATGTACATCACATCATATGTAGGATTACTAGATATATAAAATAATTAATTAAACTATTTAATTAATTATTTTTCTGGAAATCAGGATATTCTTAAAATTTCTAGAATTATTAAGGGTATTTTTGTAATTATGGATGAGAGGACAATCCTCAGAATTTCTAGAATTATTGAGGGCATTTTCATAATTATGTACACGAGGATAGTCCTCAAAATTTTTGAAATTTAAAGGGGCAGGATCTGTTGGGAAACCTACAGCGGTTGCATCACATGCGCAGCGAAAATCAAAACAAAAATCAGTTTCCCACGCAGATCAAATCGTTGTGCAAAAGATTGAGGTCGCGCGAAAAATCACAAAAACTGAAAGACCGCGATGTGTGAGAGATTGATTTTACCTATGGAGATCATATATCCCTATATTCCAGATCCGGATGGAGAAGATGAAGGAGGTCAAGCCTCCTCTCTAACGGTATCCACACGATGGATCTTTACAGCGAAACTCCTCCAATCTGATCTCGCAACTCTTGCGCAGAGGGAGAGAGGAGAATAGGAGGTGGTGGCTAAAGTTGCAGCCTATCAACCCTGAGTCTCCCCTCATATTTATAGAGAGCCACTAAAACCCTAGGGCTCCTTCCTTAGTGGGTATTGGATCTCCATCCAATAACCCACTAATCTTGCATTATTGGATCTCTATCTAATAATCTCCTTAGGCCTATAATTCGGCCTTAATTAATGAGCCCATCAACATAGGGTCTCATCTAATGAGAATAGGGGCTAATTGGATCTTCATCCAATCCTCTATTCACTGAAGCATCCACCATATGTGTGTGACCCTCTAGGCCCGATACCGAGCTAGCCGTGAGTCACTCCCATCAGAACTCCTTCTGATATAGTGAATTATGATCTTCATAATAATTCACTCGACTTATCGACTATGGATGTATTAGGTCACTACGCCATAGTCCCCAAACGGTATAGGGGGATCGAATCCATCAGGCCTATCTGTCCATAGTTACTATGTATCTATAATCCCTCATCCAACTAATATCCCAGAGACCGTATATTGGATATGGTACTGTCAGGTCATATACGGAATCAGTTTATCTTGCTCTAATCAGATTCTACCGGAGAACTTCTCTCTCAATCCAAATGACCATGGCTAGGGATTTGTTTAAGCAAACACATATGGGATATTCCTCTCGTGATACCGAGAGTGGATGATCTTCTATTGACACTTAATTGCCTTCGTAAGATTGACTACCAATCCCGATAACCAACTGTATCAGATATGGAGCTTTCTAAACCTGTAAGTCTGGCGTCAAAGAAAGGAGTACTCATACAAGGCATCCTTGGTGTCTCAAGTCTAAGGACCATATACACAACTAGGAATATAGAATCGCTGTCTGACATTAGGTATCATTAACCATACAACATTCCATAAGCGGATCAATCAATGAACTCATTCTCCAATAAGCACCTGTACTATATCCTCAGTGTCTCCACACAAGTGGCTATGAGACCAACCGCCTCCATCATATGGACGGGTATATAGTACACCGGTCTGTCTGGTTATCTCGATGTCCCTCTTGAGTAACCTATGATCGAGATTATTTAGGATCTGTGTTTAAAGGTGAATCGATCTCATTATCATGATCTCATCACGATCTGATTCCCATTACACAAAACCAAGGACATCACAATATATATGCTACATATAATATAATATGATAATATGCCAATATTAATCATAAGCAAAAAGATTACGTAGTATGTCACACGTGCCATCACTCGCGTGATTGGCTTGCAGGGCACCTATAACCAGCAATCTCCCACTTGACCTAAAGCCAATCACCTATGTGTCTGATCCCCATCAGACCCCTGTGACGCTCAAATACAATCTGAGTTAGCGGCTTCGTCAGTGGATCTGCAATGTTATCTTCGGATGAAACTCTTTTCATTGCTATATCTTTACGGGCTATGATCTCTCTTATAAGATGGAACCTCCTCAGAACATGCTTAGACTTCTTATGAGACCTGGGTTCCTTCGCTTAAGTTATCGCCCCATTGTTGTCGCAGTATATGGGAATTGGTTCTACACTGCTTGGTACAACTCCCAAATCTTTGATGAACTTCTTCATCCATACCCCTTCCTTTGCTGCTTATACTACAGCAATGTATTCCGCCTCTGTGGTCGAGTCAGCAGTAGTATCTTGCTTGGAACTCTTCCAGCTTACTGCTACTCCATTCATGGTGAAAACATACCCTGAATTTGCTTGCTATCATTAATGTCAAACTGAAAATTTGAGTCTGTGTAGCCCTCAACCTGCAGGCTACCTCCTTCATATACCAGTAAAAGATCCTTAGTCCTTCTCAAGTACTTAAGGATACACTTTACTGTCTTCCAGTGTTCTAAACCTGGATCTGCCTGATACCTGCTCGTGACACTCAGAGCATGTGCTATATCAGGTCTAGTACATAGCATCGCATACATGATAGATCCTATCGCCGAGGCATAATTTATCTTATCCATGTTTGCTCTTTCTTCAGGAGTCTTTGGGGACATACTCCTAGAAAGTGATATTCCATGTCTCATCGATATGAGACATCTCTTAGAATTTTTCATGCCAAACCTTTTGACAATGGAGTCTATGTACCTAGACTGGGACAAGCCAAGCATCCTTTTGGATCTATCTCTATAGATCCGAATCTCCAAAATATAGGATGCTTCCCCTAAGTCTTTTATGGAGAAGTTTCTAGATAGTCAAGTCTTTACTGTGGAGAGCATTCCTATATCATTCCCAATGATTAAGATGTCATCCACATATAGCACCAAGAAGGTGATAGCGCTTCCACTTACTTTCCTGTACACACAAGGCTTATCTTCGTTTTTAACAAAGTCATAAGATCTGATTACCGCATCAAATCTTATGTTCCAACTTCGGGAAGCTTGCTTCAATCCATAAATGGATCTAAGCAACTTGCACACTTTATCTGGACTCTCTTTGGATATGAATCCCTCTAGTTGTATCATATACACCTCTTCCTCGGGTTTGCAATTGAGGAATGCTGTTTTAACATCCATCTGCCAGATCTCATAGTCATAGTGTGCTGCAATGACCAAAATAATTCTAATAGACTTAAGCATAACTACAAGTGAAAAGGTTTCGTCATAATCAACTCCTTGTCTCTGATGATATCCTTTAGCTACCAGCCTTGCTTTATCGGTCTCTACCTTTTCATCTACTCCGATCTTCTTCATGAAGATCCATTTGCAGCCGATGGGTACAATACCCTCAGGTGCATCCACAAGGTTCCAAACCTTGTTAGAGTACATGGAATCTATCTCAAAATTTATAGCTTCTTGCCACTTCCCAGAGTCTATACTCATAATAGTCCCCTCGTAGGTCTGAGGATCAACATCCTGAGAGTCATCTCCACTGATATGTCTCACATGTCTTTAAGGAGGGAGAGATACTCTATTAGACCTACATAAAGTTGAAACTTGTGTGTTAGGTACCTGAACAGACTCGGGCTCTGGAATGGTGCTCGAGCTAGGTTCTCCAACCTCGCTCAATTCTATCTCACTCCCACTGTTTCCACCAAGAATATGTTCCTTCTCAAGGAACACAACTCTCTTGGCAACAAAGACCTTTCGGTGCTCGGGATGATAGAAATAATACCCACAAGTTTCCTTTGGGTATCCTACGAATGTGCACCATTCTATCCTGATTCTAACTTATCGGGATTGTGTCTTCTAACGTGGGCAGGACAGCCCCAAATCTTAACAATTTTAAGATCGGGCTTCTTTCCTTTTCATATCTCATATGATGTAGACTCTACCAACTTTGATGGAACTTTGTTCACAAGATAAGATGCAGTCTCTAGGGCGTAACCCCAGAATGAAACGGGTAGGTCAGAGAAACTCATCATGGATCGTATCATGTCTAACAACGTACGATTCCTCCTTTCTGATACACCATTGAGCTGAGGTGTATAAGGAGGTGTCCATTGGGATAGAATCTCATTGTCCCTGAGGAAATGGGTGAACTTCGTACTCAAGTACTCTCCTCCTTGATCTGATCGAAGAGTCTTAATATTTTTTCCAGTTTGGTTCTCTACCTCATTCTTATATTCCCTGAATTTCTTGAAGGCCTCAGATTTGTATTTCATTAAGTACACGTGTCCATACCTAGAGAAATCATCAGTGAATGTAATGAAGTATGAGTAACCACCTATAGCTTGAGTCGACATGGGACCGGACCACATACATCACTTGTATGAGTTCCAATAACTCAGTGGCTCTCTCTCCAATTCCACTAAAAGGAGAGTTGGTCATCTTCCCACGAAGGCAAGGTTCACAAGTTGCATATGTCTTATAGTCAAATGGATCTAAGTATCCATCTTTCAACAACTTTTTAATCTTTCCCTCATGTATATGACATAGCCTACAATGTCATAGGTGTGCATTATTCACATCATCTCTTTTTCTCTTAGAGATATTTATATTCATGATATGTGGAGAAGTGTCTAACACATATAAGCCATTTATTAGGGTCCCTCTAGTGATGATCTTATCAGTCATTATTATTGAACAACTATTGTTCTCAAAAACTAGTTTATATCCATTAAATGTCAAACAAGTAATAGAAATAATATTTTTAATGATAGAGGGAACAAAATAGCATGCATCTAATGCAATAATAGCTCCACCATGCAGATGTAGGGTGACCTCTCTAACAACAACTGCAGCAACTCTTGCTCCATTGCCCATCTTGAGGTCTATCTCGCCTCTAGCCAATCTCCTAGGTCTTGCCAGAACTTGCAACGAATTATAGATACTTTTGATTTTGCTATTGGAGTTCTTATGCAGGAGGGTCATCCGGTGGCCTACGAGAGTCGCAAGCTCAACGAGACCGAGCGGCGATATCCTGTGCATGAGAAGGAGATGACAACGGTGGTCCACTATCTACGAGTGTGGCGACACTACCTTCTGGGAGCACTATTTGTGCTAAGGACAGACAATGTCGCATTGAGTTACTTCCAAACTCAAAAGAAACTCTCCCCAAAGCAAGCACGATGGCAGGACTTCTTGGCTGAGTTCGACATGGTAATGGAGTACAAGCCCGAAAAAGCAAATATCATGGTCGATGCATTGAGTCGGAAAGTAGAGCTAGTGAATGCTATACAGTTGGAGGGCGGAGGCCAAGCAAGTCAATTGCGCTCCAACTTCCTTTCCAGGATCAGGGATGGACTGTACCGAGATCCTCAGGTAGTAACTCTGATGCAACTCATCAAAGAGGGCAAGGCACGATGATTTTGGGTCCAGGAGGGACTCATCTATACCAAGGGGAACAGAGTTTATGTTCCGCGAGCGGATAACTTGAGACGTGAACTCCTGAAAGAGTGTCATGATTCCCTTTGGGCTGGACATCCGGGTATCCACCGAACAATGGCTCTCGTGGAGAGGGCCTTCTATTGGCCGAAAATGGGGACAGATGTGGAGGAATATGTTCGAACATACCTTACTTGTCAACAAGACAAGGTAGAGCAGCAGAAGCCAGTGGACTTTTGGAGCCGCTCCCTGTACCAGAAAGGCCTTGGGAGAGCATTTCCTTTGACTTCATATCAAGCTTGCCCACAGTAGGGGGACTTGGATCGATACTCGTGGTAGTTGATCGATTTTCGAAGTATGCAACATTTATTGCTGCACCACTACATTGCTCAGCGGAGGAGGCGGCTAGGTTGATGATGAAGAATGTGGTGAAGTTTTGGGGAGTCTCACACAACATCATTAGTGATCGAGATTCTCGGTTCTTAGGACGATTCTGGACCGAGTTGTTCAAGTTGTTGGGATCTAAATTATACTTCTCCACAGGCCTCCACCCCCAAACGGATGGCCAAACAGAAAGAATTAACTCGCTCTTGGAGTGATATCTTCGGCACTATGTAAGTGCCAACCAACGAGATTGGGTGAAGCTGTTGGACATAGCCCAATTCTCCTATAACTTGCAGTGGAGCTCTGCATCCAACAAGAGCCCATTTGAGATTATTACGGGACAACATCCATCAACTCCTCACACCCTGATTATTGGTTATACAGGGAGTAGCCCATCAGCCTATCACTTTGCAAAGGAATGACATCGCAATGCAGATATTGCGCGGGCTTACTTGGAGAAGGCGGCCAAGAAAATGAAAAGGTGGGCAGACTTGGGGAGGTGACCACAAGAGTTTAAAGTGGGCGACATGGTGTTGGTGAAGCTCCAACCAGCATCACTCCAGTTCTTTAGGCACAGAGTGCACAAAGGATTAGTGCGCAAATATGAAGGGCCTTTCCAATTATCAGCAGAGTAGGCAATGTCTCATACAAGTTGCAACTGCCAGCATGGTTCAGAATTTATAACGTCTTCTAGGCGAGTAACTTGAAAGCCTACCACTCAGATCCGCAAGATGATTCTCAAAATGTTCCAACTCGACTACCCCCCACCAGAGCCTCTTACGAGAAGCAAGTTGAAACTATTCTAGTGGATTGTAAGATAAAGCTACCCAATGGAGCACAGCAAATTGAGTACTTGATGAAGTGGCAAAAGCTTCCTCAAACAGAAGCCAGTTGGGAGCCAGAAGATGCCCTGCGACATGAAGAAGCTCGCGTCAAAGCCTACCAATAAGCGTCGACAGTTTAAGTGGGGGAGAATGTCACGAACAGACGTCGCTCAACCACATCATCTTTGCTTCGTAAACCGTTTGTTGCTTCTTCTTGCTTGTACATATGTTTGGCAGCTTGTTTTGCCTTGAGTTTATGTGTTTTTACCTAAGAAATGTGAGTGAAAGTAGTGCAGAAGGCTGCAGAACGGTCGTCCGCTGTACAGAGCCAAAACAGCCCAAAATAGCCCTATTTTTTGCTCTTTTTCGTGTGCCACGGTAACCTTTCTGAGCAGTGCGAAATGTCAGTCATTTAAGCACCTTGGAACCCCCCGGGTGGCACCGGGCTGGATGGGGCTCCGGGTATATGTCGGGCGTAGGCGTTCATCAGCAATTGAACTTCTCTTGCGTCCGATACCTTAGGAACCGTCATTTGCGGACTTGCGACCGTTCCTACAACCCTCCAAAGTCCTATTTCACTCTCTTTCTCTCTTTTCTCAGCTGCACTCAAGGTGTTCGACAAATTGCTTGTATAGCTTTCCGCTTTGCGAGACGTCGGGACGTGTCCGTCGCTCGCTTCTAAACTAATCAACTTCTTCTTTGCAGGTCCTACGGGACCTTAAGAGGTTGTAAGAGGGCTGACCCTGTGCGGACAGATAATACTTTGGGCGTTTCATGACTTAGGCAATCCCAACTAAGTCCAGAACAGTGGGCAAGGTTGTTTCACGACTTAGGCAATTTCAGCTAAGTCTTCGGGAGGGCCGCAAGAGTGCCGCACGGCTTAGGCAAATTCAGCTAAGCCCGTGACAGCAGGGAATGCTGAAGGTTGCCAGATTACAGGAGTGAGGTCGTAAGCTTGGTGGTCATGTTTGATTGTAATCTTTAAGTCGTAGGTTAAGATTGAGTCCTAATTGAGTTTGATTCGAAAGGAATCCAAATTAACTCAATAAGGCAACTGGGTCCACCATGGGGTTTGATTGAGCTCAATTAGTTGACCAAAGAATTGGTCAACATCAAGTTCAAGTCAGAATTCGAAAAGTGGAGGGAACCACTTTTCTCGAAGATTTCAACGGCTGAACCGCCGGTGAGCGGTGGGTGTACCACCGCCGCCCAGGATTTTGGGCGGCTGTCAATGGCTGAACCGCCCAGGCTGGGCGACTGAACCTCCTGTACCCTAGATTCTAGGTACTTTCGATGGTTGAACCGCTCGTACCCGGATTTTTCAGGTGAGTTTGAATTTTGGCTCCAAATTCTGAAGTCATTTGGGGCCTATAAATACCCTAAGTTTTCTTACATTATATGAAAAAAATTATGTGTGAATTGTAATAAAAAGAAAAGGGGAAGGGAGAGAGCTTAGAGTTAGAAAATTATTAAAGTCTCCCTTGTAAGTAAGTTGTAAGGGTTTAGTCTTCACCCAAAGAAGATCGGTAGTTGACGCCGGTGTGCCTCAATTAGGATGACTCGAGAGTGGACGTAGGTCGGTTGGTGCTGAACCACTATAATTGTGATTGTTTTTACTTGTTGCATTTACTACTTACAATTGTCGAGTTCTTAATCGTTTTGAACTAAATACTAATAGACGCTTCCGATTTTTACTTACTCTTTGAAAGAAATATTTCAAGTCAAGCATTTTCTTCGTCGTTGCTTATCTTTTTATTAGATTTTCTTGTTCATTCTTAAGTCATTTTTAAGTAAAAAACTTAGTATTTTCTTTGAATCATTCACTTGTTACGAAAAGCTTCAGATTTTCTATCTTGCTTAAAGTGAAAAGTTTTTTTTTGTTAAAACTAGAATTTACACTTGCACTAATTCACCCCTCTCCCCCTCTTAGTGCCAATTGATCCTAACAATTAGTATCAGAGTAAGGTTCTTACTCTTTGGACTAAATACCCACTAGAGTAAATGACTTTATTTGGCACGAATGAGGGTCAATGCATCATAAGTCCTCCTATATTTAATGGGACGGACTACTCATCTTGAAAAATTCGAATGCGTATCTTTTTGGCTTCAATAGATCTTGATTTGTGGTGTATCGTTAAAAAAGATTTTCAGAAGTCATCCAATCTGACAAATGATTGGAATGATTATAAAAATAAATATTTTCGTTGAATGAAAAGGCTATGAATGCCTTATATTGTGCATTTGATCAAATTTTTTATTTTGATTCGGCTTTCAATATATGACATACATTAGAAATGACACTTGGAAGCATAACTAAATTAAGTGAATCATTAAATGAAAAGACTTACAAAAATGAACTTGAAGAACACCTTCTAAAGAACATGAAGGAATTTGAACTGAACATGACATATGACTCCTCGAGTGAAATCTGGAGTGATGAGGACATTGAACCTTTGACAAATGAATCGAATAAATTAATAAATATAAACCATAAAAATGATTTTAAAATCATGGATAAGAACTCTTGCTATGAACGCAATAAGCCAAGACACTCCAAAGATGAAGAGCACAATCAAAATGAAGTGGAGAATCTCGTACTTATGGTCATCAACAATGAGGTAAGTGATTCCTCCAAAGTCTCATTTACTTTTGATGAATTATCAAATACTTTTTATGAGCTCTGAATTTAGAATGATTAGCAACTCTTATAATTTATTTAAGAAAGAACATAATTCTTTAGTTAGTAAATTTGAACAAATGTATAATACATCACCATCACATATTTCATGCACTAAATATGAAACATTGAATGATGCATCAACATCATATTTTTCTTGTTCTAAGTATAAGTCACTAGAGATAATTAAACAAGAAAATGATATATTACAATAAACTCAAAAAAGGCTTAATATAAACAATGAGTCTCTAAACATGATTCATGTTGATAAGGGTCATGTTCATAAGGATTATGAATGAGACTCATCAAAAGCCAACTATCCTCATTAGAAGACTCATATTACACTCTTTGCCTAAAAATAGATATAATTTTTGTGGTAAAATATGGACACTATGCTTATTAGTGTTCATTTAAAAATTATAATCTATATAAATTAATTTGGGTTCCTAAATGAACCATAAACAACCTTAAGCCATTAGATAAAATGGAAAGAACATATCATGAAGGACCCAAACTCAAATGGGTACCTAATCAAAACCTCCCATAATATAAAGTTACCTTCTAACAAGGCTAGGAGCACTAAATAATGTTTTAGATGCTCAAGACATATAACTTGAGATCTAACAAGCTCACTAGCCTAAATACTAACAAGATAAATTATTAAAAATAAAAATAAATCTTCATTATGATGGTGTGTAACCCTTTCGTTGCATGCTAAAATTAGAAAGAAGAAATATTAGCTAGCTTTAATGAAAAATTATAAATATGAAAGGGAAATTTTGATTATAATGAAGGTATTGATTTGTGTGCTTGTATATATGTACGTTGTCTTGAGATTAAATGATCAAATATTAAATTCAAATTTAAAAGTCATATACAAAAAAAAAATTCTTAAAAAAAACTTCTTGATAACATAATAGAATCTTCCAACGTATAAAAAAATTATCATTGAATTTTGGCTAAAGAATATCTCGTAGTAGTGACTTACTCATTTGGATTTATTTTATCATAACCTTGATTGATAATGCATAGTTAGAGCATACTAGTATTAAAATGAACTAGAACCAAGGAACCTTTGTTATTCTTAATGAAAATATTTATGTTGAAATTTATAAAAATGAGTTTTTGTTGATGATATATTAGTTTCTATGATTTAAAATGTATTATATATATATATAAAACAACTCTCTTGACTCCTAAAGATATTCATCCAAACAAAGACCTTTTTATATGAGTCTATTTTATTATGGTTATGACTAAAGATATTTCTAAATAATCCATAATCTTCTAAAATAAGTTTAGAAGATCATATTAGGTGGACTTGAAATATGTTTCATGATGGAATATTATATCATTTTTGAATTGAGACTTAAAATAAATAAAAAAATTTAAATGAGTTTGTCAACTCCTTGTACTATGTGTAAGAGTTAGACTCATCTAAATGTTGAAAATGAGATTAGTTGAATTTTTGATTGAAGATGCTTTATGTTCAATGAAACCATGTTTGATGATTTAATGAAGCATAGTGATCATGTTTAATTAGTTTATATTTCAAAATTATGCATGATGATCTTTGTGATTTATGGCTTATTGATCTTTATCGTAATAAAAAAAATTTCGGTTTTAAATGATGATGCATATTTTTATTTGGCTTAAAAGACAGAGCGATGTATAAAATAAAAAGATAATACATTTTTCTTGAAAATTTCTCTTATAAATTTTTCAAAAAGAGATTAATGAATCGATTATGTTATTTTTTTATGAATCTCTTGAACTATCAAAGTGATTTTGATGATTTGAACTTAAATAAGTTATTATCATGATTTTTGGCAAGTTTAGAAAATGAAACTTAAAATCTTTACATAAATACTGTGATTATAAACTTTACATAAACTTCTACTTTGACAATGACTAAGAGAGAGACAAAAGTAATATTTTATAATAATGAATTTAAATACTTTGATTATGAAAAATCTTCATTAGATGAGGAGCTATTTGCTAAAAAGAAAATTTTAAATTTTAAATACATGAGATTTGCATGATTGGATTTCTATTTTAATTGGAATTTTGAATACATAAGATTTCTTGATTACTTATGTTCAAATTTACAAACAATAAGAAGGGGCAAATTTATTAATTTAAATCATATCTTATGGTACTTAAATATTTGATTTTATGACATGAACTCCTTGTACTTTTGGGCGTAATTTGAATATGGATGTTAAGAAGAAATTATATAATCATATTTTTTTGATAATGACAAAAAATGGGAGATAAAATTATCAATATGATTAGAAGCAAATTGGATATGATAACATTGAATGAGAAATAATTTACAAAGAAAATATAGAATTTTAAATTTTTTAAATAAATGTGAAATGCATAATTAAAAATTTGAGCTTGATTTACTATTTTCCTTTGGATTTCTTGGACTTTATAAATTACACTTTTTATCAAAATTTGGATGCAAAATGTATTGATTTGTTTGATTTGCTACCATAAAATTTACATAAAATAAATTAAATTGCATGGGTAACTCTTGATTTTTTTTCTTGGATTTTAGAATTTACATCAATAAAATTTACATCTATAAAATTGAGTATTTTTATGATATTTTTCACTTCTCTACCTTGATTCTACCTTATTGTTTACAAAAAAAGGGAGAAAATTACATGAAGATAATGATTTATTATTGTTCAGATTTATTTGCTATATTTTCTTGAAATTTACATGAAAAAGATTTGCTGAGCTCATATTCAAAATTTTCTTTTAAAATCTTATATCTACAAGATTGAGGTTGAGAGTTAAGAATACTAAATCATGAAAATATATGAATTGCTAATATAAATGTAATAAGATTAAGTCAATTTTGTTTTAGTGATAATATCTTGAGAACTCTCTCCATGTTCTTTATCTTATTGTTCACAAAAAGGAGAGAAAATTTGCATAATGTTTTGCTACTTTACGGATTTATTTGCTACACTTGCTTGAAATTACATAAGATGATTTTAAATGCATGAGTAGCTCCTAAACTTTTGAATCTTCTTGAATATCTTGGATCTTTGAGCTTATCTTCGAAATTCACCTCTATAAAATTGAAAACTATACTTGATGATGTTTTACAATTCCTCCCTTATTTTCTTTCCTTCTTTTTCATAAGAGAAAGAAAATTCTTTATGGCCCATGTCTTATTTTACAAAGGGGGAGCAAAAACTCATGTGCCTTAAAATCCTTACCCCATATATTTTACCTTTTTGTTGATGACAAAGGGGGAGAAATATATATTGATGATACATGATATTAATGATATACATTGATGACACATGATATTGATGATATACATTGATGACACATGATATTAATGATATACATTGATGACACATGATATTGATGATATACTTGGATATTTTAGATATGGATGTATAATTTTTTTTAAAATTCATGATTCGATAACTTGATGCAAATTCTTATCGAATGTTGCTTGAAATATGATTTATTTCGTGACACTTGAATTTAAGAGGGTGTGGTTCTCTTGAATTTAAGTTTTCTTTATTGCGGCATGAATTTAGGGGGAGTTAGAATTAACTACTGTCATCAATTTAATATCATCATAAAAAAGGGGAAGATTGTTGAATCTTATTTTTTGATGATGAAATCAATTGATGAGTACTTGATCTAACAAGGTTGTTAGAGTTGATTGATGGAAGATTAACTATGACAAAGAGTACTACAATCAAATGTTTGGCCAGAGTCAAGTCCAAGCATCGGGCCAGAGTTCGAACGATGCGATTGGGAACTTGCCTGGAGTGCGTCGGGAGCTCGCCGAGAGTATCGGGAGCTTGCCAGGATAGTGCAAGGGAGTTCACCGAAAGATTGTCGGTGGTAGTCAAAAAGCTTGTCGGGAGTTAGGAATGTCTTGAAGTGGATTTGTGGCAATGTTGATTGTAATTAATTAAGTTGTAGTTAGCATCATGTAAATTTAACCACGATGGTGAAAAGGAGTTACAGATCAAACATGGACCCAGAATCAAGCTTAGGCATCGGGCTAAGGATTGGACAATACGATGGGAGCTCGTCGGGAGTTTGCAAGGACTTCGCCGAAGGTATTGGGAAGATCACTAGGAACACATCAGGAGATCGTCGGAGAAAGACCATGAGACTCGTCGCAGGAAATACCGAAGGTTGTCGGATTGTGGGAGTGAGGTTGTAAGCTTGGTGGTTATGTTTGATTGTAACTTTAAGTCGTAGGTTAAGATTCAGTCATAATTGAGTTTGATTTAGAAGGAATCCAAATCAACTCAATAAGGCAATCGGGTCCACTATGGGGTTTGATTAAGCTCAGGCTGAGCTCAATTAGTTGACCAAAGAATTGGTCAACATCAGGTTCAAGTCAAAATTTGAAAAGTGGAGGGAACCACTTTTACGAAGATCCCGAAGGCTGAACCGTCGGTGAGCGACGAGTGTACCACCGCCGCCCAGGATTTCGGGCGACTGTCAGTGGCTGAAATGCCTAGGCTGGGCAACTGAACAACCCGTACCATGGATTCTGGGTACTTTCGGTGATTGACCAGCCTAGGCCGACGATTGAACCGCCCGTACCTAGATTTTCTGGGTGAGTTTGAATTTTGGCTCCAAATTCTGAAGTCATTTGGGGCCTATAAATACCCAAAGTTTTCTTACATTCCAGACAACAATTTTGGGGATTATATTCTATAAAAAAATTATGTGTGAATTGTAAGAAAAAGAAAAGGGGAAGAGAGAGAGCTTAGAGTTAAAAAATTCTTTAGTCTTCACCCACAGAAGATCGATAGTGGACGTCGGTATGCCTCAAGGAGGAGGACTCAAGAGTGGACGTAGGTCGGTTGGTGCCGAACCACTATAATTGTGAGTGTTTTTACTTGTTACATTTACTACTTGTAATTGTCGAGTTCTTAATCGTTTTGAACTAAATATCAATAGACGCTTTCGATTTTAATTACTCTTTGAAATAAAAGTTTCAAGTCAAGCAGTTCCCTTCGACATTGCTTATCTTTTTATGATGATTTGCTTGTTCCTTCTTAAGTCATTTTTAAGTAAGAAACTTAGTATTTTCTTTGAATCGTTCACTTGTTACGAAATGCTTCACTTGCGCTAATTCACCACCACCCCCCCCCCCCCCCCCCCCCTCCTCTCTCCTTAGTGCCAATTGATCTTAACATGAGTGAGATAGAGTTGAGCAAGGTTGGAGAACATAGCTCAAGCACCATGCCAGGGTATGAGTTTATTTGTGTACCTAGCATACAAGTTTCAACTTTACGTAGGTCTAGCATAGTATCTTACCCTCCTGAAAGATATATGAGACATATCATTGAAGAGGACTCTCAGGATGTTGATCCTTAGATCTACGAGGAGGATATTATGAGTACAAACTCCGAGAAATGATAAGAAGCCATGAATTCTGAGATGGATTCCAATGTTTGAAACCTTATGGATGTACCTGAGGGTATCATATCCATCGGCTACAAATGGATATTTAAGAAGAAGATCAGAGTCGATAAAAAGGTGGAGACTTATAAGGTAAGGCTGGTGGCTGAATGATATCGTAAAGGCAATGAGTTGACTATGACGTAACCTTCTCACTTATAGCCATGTTATAAAGTCCATCAGATTTCTTTTGGCTATTGCAGCATACTATGATTATGAGATCTGATAAATAGATGTGAAAACCACATTCCTTAATGGCAACCTCAAGGAAGAGATGTATATGATACAGCCAAACGTATATGATACAGCTAAACGGATAAAATGTGTAGGATGCTCAGATCAATTTATAGATTGAAGCAAGTTTTTCAAAGTTGGAACATAAGATTTAATGAGATGTCAGATCTTATGACTTCATTAAGAACGAAGATAAGGCTTGTGTGTACAGGAAGGTAAGTGAGAGCACTATCATCTTCTTGCTGCTATATATGGATGACATCCTAATCATTAGGAATGATGTAGGAATGCTCTTCACAGTGAAGGATTGGCTATCTAGAAATTTCTCCATGAAGGACTTAAGGGAAGCATCCTATATTTTTGGAATCCGGATCGATAGAGATAGATCCAAGAGGATGTTTGGCTTGTTCCAATCTAGGTACATAGACTTCATTGTCAAAAAGTTTGGCATTGAGAATTCCAAGAGAGATCTTATATCGATAAGACATAGAATATCATTTTCTAGGAGTATGTCCCCAAAGACTCTTGAAGAAATGGCAGACATAAATAGGATACCCTATGTTTCAACGATAGGGTCTATCATATATACTATGCTATGTATCAAGCCTGATATAGCACATGCTCTGAGTGTCATGAGCAAGTATCAGGCGGATCCATATTTGGAACACTAGAAGACAATAAAGAGTATCCTTAAGTACTTGAGAAGGACGAAAGATATTTTATTGGTATATGGAGAAGGTAGCCTCCAGGTTGAGGGCTACACGGACTCGAGTTTCCAGTCGAACATTGATGATAGCAAGTCAAACTCAGGGTATGTTTCACCCTAAATGGAGGAGCAGAAAGCTGGAAGAGTTCCAAGCAAAACACTACTGCTGACTCGACTACAATGGCAGAATACATTGCTATAGCAGAGGCAGCAAAGGAAGGAGTGTGGATGAAGAAGTTCATCAGGGATTTTAGAATCGTACTGAGTAGCATAGAGTTGATTCCCACATACTGCAATAATAACAGGGTGATTGCTCAAGCAAAGGAACTCATATCTCATCAAAAGTCTAAGCACGTTCGGAGGAGATTCCACTTAATTAGAAAGATCATAGCTCATAAAGATATAGCGACGAAAAGAGTTTTATCCGAAGATAACATTGCAGATCCACTAACAAAGTCGTTGGCTCAGACTATATTTTAGCATCACAAGGGTCTGATCATAATCAGACATATTGGTGATTGATTTTAGGTCAAGTGAGAGATTGTTAGTTACAGGTACCCTGCAAGCCAATCATGTGAGTCATGACATATGTGACATGTTGCATAATCTTTTTACATTATAATTATAGGTACATTCTCATATTATATTATATATTGAATATATATATTGTGATGTCCTTGGTTCTGTGCAATGAAAATCATATCGTGATGAGATCACAATAATGAGATTGATTCGTCTTTAAACACAGATCCTAAATAATCTCGATCATATGTTGCTCGATAGGATTATATCAAGATAACCGAATAGGCTGGTACTGTATACTCATTCATTTGATGGAGGTGGTTAGTCTCATAGCCACTTGTGTGGAGATAGTAAGGATATAGTGCAGGTGCTCATTAGAGAATGAGTTCACTGATTGATTCACTTACAGAATGTTGGATGGTTAATGATACATATCGTTAAACAACAATTTCATAGTCTCAGTTGTGTGTCTGGTCCTTAGAATTGAGACGCCAAGGATGTCTTATTTGAGTACTAATTTCTTTGACGCCAGACTTACAGGTTTGAAAAGTTCCATATCTGGTACAACTGGTTATCGAGATTGGTAGCCAACCTTATGAAGACAATTGAGTATCAATAGAGGATCATCCACTCTTGTATCACGAGAGTAATATCCTTTGTGTTATCGCTCGGACAAATCCTCGATTGGGGTCATTTGGATTGAGAGAGTTCTCCGGCAAAATTCGATTAAAGCGATACTCGGACGGATTCTATATGTGGTTTGACAGTACCATGCTTAATATACGATCTTTGAAATATTATATGGATAAGAGATTATAGATACATGACAATTGAGGACAGACATGTCCAATGGATAAGATCTCATATACCGTCTGAGAACTATGACGCAATAGCCTAGTACATCCATAGTCGATGAGTCAAGTGAATTATTATGAGATAATAATTCATAAGGTCAGAAAGAGTTTTGACTGGAAGGACTCATGGCCAACTCAGTATTGTATATGAGTTATCCAATTAGCCCTATTCTCATTGGATGAGACCCAACATTAATGAGCTCCTTGCATGAGGCCCAGTTAGGGGCCAATTGAGATTCTTGAATAGAGATCCAATAATTTAATATTAGTAATTAGATATAGATCTAATACCCACTAAAGCAGGATCCCTAATTTTTGGTGGCTCTCTATAAATAGGAGGTAGGGGCAACACATAGTTGATAGACTGCATCTTTGGCTACCCCTCCTATTCTCCTCCTCTCCCTCACCTTCTCAGTCGACCAGCCCCTCTCTGGTGTGAGAGGACAACGAAGAAGATATAGGATCTTCTTCTACGTTCGTTGCGAGAAGCTGCGTAAGAGTTGTGAGATTTATGGTTGTGATTGGAGGAGTATCGTCGCAGCAATCCATTGTATGGATACCACTAGAGAGGATGACATTTGACCTCCATCATCCTCTCCATCCGGATCTAGAAATTTAAGGGATATATGATCTCACTAGGTAAACAATCTCTCATATGTTGTAGTTTTTGATTTTACGATTTTTCACACACTAATCTTTGCATAACGATTTGATCTACATGAAAAATCGATTTTGTTTTGATCTTTCACTATACATGTGATGCTCCAGCTTGGTTTCCCAACATGACCGGGTCCGAGCTCGAAATTCTTTCAGCTGACGATGAGCATCACCAAGGTGAATGTTCGCGTTGTCCAGCTCCTTCTGCAACTCCCCACACTACTATTTGGCCACTAAGCTCGGTCCTCAAGTGGTTGATCTTAGCTTGGAGGCTGGCGGCTCGTTTCTCAACAGCAGCCACCGCCTCCGACCTAGTGCTCCCCTTAAGTTCCCGGATCTCAGCCCGAAGGTCGACCATTTTGTTGTCCATAACACTGATGATCCAACCGCGTCGTGGACGCAGTCGATCAAAGACATCGCATAATGTTGATTCTGCCAAATTGAAAAGACAAATCAGCAACCACAGAGGAGGGTCGATTCTTGAGAAAGGAACGGCAAAGGCAAGAGCCTTACCCATATTAGCAACTTGGCCGCTTGGTCGATTATCACCTCGGTTGGGGATTCGTAGAGTTGCTGCGCTAGGCTGGGGTTTAGCACTCCCCTCCCAAACTCTATAGCACCGACTCCATCCGACCAGATCCAACTTGAATTCTTCAGTGTTGGCAACCTCCTTGGCGGCCTCCCGAGCGACTGCACTATAGGATAGTTTCCTGGTCCCTATCTTCGGCTTCTTGGGGGGACGAGTGGTTTCTCCCTTGGTAGGATGCTTCGCTATAGCTCCCGTAGGGGCCTCCCGAGCCGCGGGAGAAGATGGTTAGTTAGCAGGTATGCACAGAATTCCTTTTTAAGTCCTTTAGGTTTACCATATCTGTAGCACGATAGGAGAATTAGTGTAAAACAGATATGGCATGCAAAAATAAAGCACAAAAAGTGTTAGACATACCTCGAGGAGCTGGGCTAAGACTCGCCTTAACCAACCAAGCCTCAGTCATATCCTTTGTAGCTCGACATGAAGAAAGAATGCCCCTAAGTCACCCGACCAGCTCGGACCCTTCGTCAGAAAGACAATGAGGGACGTTGCTCATGGTGCGGGCCGACCACTCAAGTCAGAAGTCCCACCCTCAACTGTCACTAATAAACAAGTGTCGGGTCTTCCAACCCTTGTTGTTGGAAGGAGCCCCTTCAACCTTAAAGCCACTTCAGAAGATTGTAGTAATCGCCCTGACCCCTGCATAGGCGAAAACACACCACGAACAAGTTTTGGGTCGGAACAATGCCCGCCCCTCGACATTCCCTGAGAAATGCGATCATATAGCGCCACAAGTTGGGCGCCATTTGGGAAGGCGAGATTCACCACCACTCGAGGCATGCCTCGATCACGGGGTGGAGTGAGAACCGCAACCCTACCTCAAGGGCATCTATCGACAGCTCGAACCCGTTCGGGAACAAGTCTTAAGGACACTACCCGGACAACGGAGCATGCAAAGCATACTCATTCGGGATGTTATAATGCTTCCGAACTTCGATCAGCAACTCGTCAGTCACAACCGAGTCGTAGTCATAACACGACCTCATGACTCCTAGAACCTTGAAGGCCTTTGTGTCCATCGGGGACATACCACCTGAGGATGAGCTTAGGACCTCAACCTCGGGACTATCAGAGGAGCTATCTACGACCCTAGGAGAGGGACTCGAGGAGGACAGAGAGAAGGATGAGGAGGAAGAGGATGAGGAAGACATCCCGACCTACGCGGGATAAGCGACAAAGGGGGCCACAAAGATCTGAGAAGACCAAGAAGGCAAACGACCGAGGAGTGAGGGGAGAATGAAGTACTATCTGTTGAATCTCAAATTTTTATGATGAAATCAATTGATGGGTTATTGATCTAACAGGATTGTTAGAATTGATTGATGCATGATTAATTACGATAGAATGATTATTACAATCAGGATTGGCCAAGGTTAAGTCAATGCATCAAGTCGATATAGTTGGAAACTCGCTAGGAGTGCGTCGGGAGCTCGCCGAGGGTATCGAAAGTTTGTCAGGATGACACAAGGGAGTTCGCCAGAAGAAGACCGAGACTCGCCGGAAGATTGTCGGGGGTAGTCGAAAAGCTTGTCGGGAGTCAGGATGGTCTGGTAATGGATGTTTGGCAATTATGATTGTATTTAATTAAGTCATAATTAGCATCGTGCAAGTCTAACTATGACAGAATCAATGAAGTTACAATCAGATAATGGGCCAAGATCAAGCTTAGGCATCGGGCCTGGTTCGGACAATGCGGTGGGATCTCGCTGGGAGTTTGCTAAGAGATTTGCTGAAGGGGTCGGAAAGCTCGTGGGGAACATGAAGGGAGATCACCGGAAGAAGACCGGAGGACTTGCCGCAAGAATGTTGGAGGCTACTGGATTGGCGAAAGTTGGGCCTAAATTAAGCCTATGGTTATTAAGTGTTGTAATGTGAGTCTTAGTTAGAAGTGAGTCCTAATTGAGTTTGATTTAGATGAAATTCAAATCAACTCAATAAGACAACCGGATCCACTACTAGGTTTGGTTGAGCTCAATCAATTGACCAAGGAGTTGGTCGACATAAAATCAAAGTCGGAATTCGAAAAGTGGAGGGAACCACTTTTGTGGAGAATCTGGCGAGTAAACCACTAGTGAACGACGATTGGACCGCTCGTACCAGAGATTTCGAGCGACGACCAGCAGCTTTCGGTGGGTAAACCTCCCAGGTGGCGGTTAAACCGCCTGTACCACATAATGCACGTGGTGGCAGGCGACAACCAGCGGCTGACGACGGATAAACCGCTTGTACCCCGATTTTTCTAGGTATGTTTGGTTTTTGGCTCCAATTTTTAAAGCCAGTTTGGGGCTTATACATACCCCAAGTTTTTTTTACATTCAAGACAATAATTTTTTGGATTATATTCTGAGAAAATATTGTGTAAGAATTATAAGAAAAAGAAAATGTGTAAGGAAGAGAACTTAGAGTTGTAAATATTGTCTCCCTTATAAACTAAGTATAAGGATTTGGTCTTCACTCAAAGAAGATTGATAGTGGACACTGATATGCCTCAAGAAGAAGGACTCGGGAGTGGACGTAGGTCATTGGTGTCGAACCACTATAAAAATTGTGAGTGATTCTTTATTTTCATTGATTACATATTTCTTATATTAAAGCTTCCTATTTAACTCATCTTTTAATAAAACAAAATTTTCATGATAATTTCTATACTTTAAACATTGATTATCTTTCCGATTTAATTCTCGAGAGGAAGGCTGTCATCAAAAGATTGCTCGCATCCATAGGGACATTCTTGTCCTCGGGCAGATTGGCAAAGGGATCCTCCTATTAGGAGATCCAGGTAATTGGCTCGGAACCAAGCCAAGGCCACATTGTACTCGTATGAGACTTGACCAATTCTTTGGAGCCCCATCTTAATGTTGGGCGACTCCTTGTACTCGGCAATGGCCTTTGAAGGCGCAGCTTGGAGCTCGGACTGCACCACCTCGATATCCCGAGACGACTTCAGCAACTCATCCTCCATGGACCGGGTCCAAGCTTGAAATTTTTCAGCAGACGACGAGCATCACCAAGGTGAAGGTTCGTGTCTCCAGCTCCTTCTGCAGCTCCCCGCGCGACTGTTCGGCATCACTAAGCTCTGTCTTCAAGTGGTCGACCTTAGCTTCGAGGCTGGCAACTCGCTTCTCGGCAGCAGTCACCGCCTCCAGCCCAATGCTCCCTATAATTTCTCGGATCTCGGCCCGAAGGCCGACCATTTTGTTGTCCACAACACTAATGATTCGACCCGCGTCATGGACGCATTCGATCAGAGCCATCGCATAATGTTAATTCTACCAAATGGAAAAGATGAGCCAACGACCATAGAGGAGGGTCGATTGCTGAGAAAGGAACAACAAAGGCAGGAACCTTACCCAGACCAGCTACTTGGCCACTCGATTGAGGTGGATCCGTAGATTCCTCTCCCGAACTCCTCGACGTTGGCTCCGTCCGACCAGATCCGGCTTGAATTCTTCAGTGTTGACCAGTGGCCTTGCAAGGGGGTATACAGGTCCCTGTCAGGCATATCGATCATTCGGAGGGCGTGGAAGCCTTCGTCCTTGTCCCCGACCAGGGTCTGACATAATTCCTTCACCGATTTGGGGCATCGGACCTTCTCGACAGTGGCCTTGTGCCCGGTCATCTCGACTGGTTCCTTTCAGCAAGGGCTTCGCATCCTCGGGACTTCCTCCACGCGAGGTGCCTTGGCAACCTCCTTGGCGATTTCACGAGCGACCGCGCTCTGGGATAGTTTCCCCGTCTTCAGCTTCTTGGGGGGACGAGCGGGTTCTGTCGCCAGGATGCTTCGTCGAAGCTCCCGCAGGGGCCTCCTGAGCCGCAGGAGAAGATGGTCGACCGATAGGTAGGTACTCACCAGTTTGATTACTTGCTCCTGTGTTTTTCACTCGACGAAACTGTAGAATTGAGCGGTTTTTAAGGTCGGTGGTCCGTAGCTTCTCTTGGCAGTCGATGGCTTACTATCCGACTTCAATGTCTAGCAGAAGTTTGCAGCTCTAATCGGATGCCAGTTTTCTCAAACAATGTAAGGGCTTAGAACTGCAGCCCTTGAGTTGCAACTAATTAACAGCCCAATACAGTTTTATATGGAATTATGAGGGATTGTAGGCGAAGCACTAATTAACACATCCATAGATACTTTGGAGATAAGTAATAGATGAATTGAGTCAAATGTAATGATGATGAAAGCCAAGAAAGATTAGTTACCTGTACAAATTCTGCTCACCTGGCCATGCTGTTATCGTGTGCTTTCAGACACATTTCGGTAGTATTACCTCTAATTTCACTTTTCTAATACATTTTCCTCTGCCTGGATGCTATAAAATAATCATAATGCGGTTGCTTTAGAAACCGGTGATGCGATACCCAGAAGAATTCATCGTGTAAGTACTTCAGTCGACTGAGAACTCTGCATGTAAAGACCTTGAGATAAACAGAAATTACACGCTTCAATTGAATGCCACTTCTCTTATTACACTGTTCGACTATTTGACTGACACTACATACCTGGAAAACCCAAGATACCGGTGAAAGATGTATAGCAAAATAACATGCCTAGAGTTGCTGTAGAACCCAAAAAAAGGTGCATTGCCAATAATGACAGAAAAAAGTAGTAGAACAGATGCAACCATAGAAGATGTATAGTAATAATAAATATGTTAATCATAAATAAAAATTATTTAGCTACCACCAAAGAAAGCACTAATTATATTAAGACGCCCATGGAATATGTATAGTCAAATAATCATCAGCTAAAGCTACTTCAGAGATAATTTGGGCAAATACTAGTAAAGTAGCAAAGATGCAACCGCAAAGCAAGTAAGGCTGTTGTTTATGTGAAAAGTGGTAAATGCTCAATCATAAAATAAAAGAAGTTTCAGATTGCATGGAAATAATTGTTATTAAGACACTAACGTGAGTTGTATAGAAAAAAATAATCATGACCGCAAGCCGTTTATGTGAAAATTTAGAGATGTGTGAAAAGAGAGATCTATTAATGTAGTTTCTAATGAAGCAGGTTTTGCCATAATTGAATTTTTCAATAGGAGAGTTACAAGAAATTTAGTATCGAAAGGTCAAAGTTTACGATCTTTGTTTTACAAATTCTTCAGGGTCAATTGAAACAAAAGTTTAAACAAGCATATAAACTTCAAAATTTTTAATTCTAGTATCAGCAGGAAGATCCATGAATCTACTTTCGGATGAAATAGGTTTTGCCTAAATCAGAGTTCGGTGCAAAAAGTTATGACTTGAATAACGTAAAAAGGTCAAAATCTCAAAATTTCTAGATTCATAGATTTACATCTGACTGGGAGAGATATCATGTTCTAAGCCACAAATCTTTTAAATCATATCAAACTGAGATGAAATTAAGGAATAAGACTACTGTAGGATGGGGTTAGAACACTTGTCTTGTAAACATTTAATTTCCAAATGTGAGCAATTGATCTAAAACTTCAAACCAAAGCAAAACTTCCTCTTCAACTTCAATCCCTTCTTATTCTCAACGTTGGTTATGTAGTATTTTTTTCTCAATTTTAGGTAAGTTTTCTTCCTTATTTTCTCCACTAATTGCTTACGTTTGGCTAGCATAGGTGTCACCCATGCAACAAATATAAGTGGCACCATCCTTAGGCTAGCTAGTGACACATGTCTTTCTCTTTTATTAAGTTACTAGCTAGTGACACATGTCTACCTCTTTTTTTTTTAACTTAATATGAATCTTTCACAATTCATATCAAATTTTCTAAGATTCACACTTAGGTCCCTAGCAATAAGCTTTCAATATAAAATTATTTAATCAAGATAATTATTAAATAATTTTCATATTTACAAATAGGTCCTTATAAACAAATTTAAAATAGATCATTATAGATATTTCAAAAATAAGAATATTACACTCTCCCCCCCCCCCCTAAAAGAATATTTTAGTTTCCTAAATTTATCATACCTCCATCAATGAAAAGATGAGGATAAGCTTTCTTCATTTCCTCCTCTAGCTCCTAAGTTGTTTCATCCATTGAATGATACTTCCAAATCATTTTAATAAGAGGAATGATCATATTCCTTAGGATCTTTTCTTTCTTATCAATAGTATGTGTGGGCTCTTCCACACAAGACAAGTCTTTATCGATCACGATCAGTTTATACTTAATGATATGAGAGAGATCTGATATAAACTTTCTGATTGACTATCGATCACAATTCCACATCTTCAATGCATAGCCACATGAAGACAGTGAGTCTCATATTAACTAACTAATGTAGTCTGGTATTCAAGTCAACAACAAAGACACAAGTCCCAACTATTTGGGATCAGCTACATGGATCTTTTGTTTTCATTAAAATCTGTAAAAAGCCATATGTCTAGTTAAATTTACAACACTTTGATCATAGTTTCTATTAAAATCTTTTTAAATCTTCCTCTACCTCTTCTTATACCAATAACATTAATTATTTCATCTCTTCGACAACTGCATCTAAAAGTCTCTTCAGCAGATACCCATACCATTTTAAACAATCTTCTCTCATCTTATCTTATCCTCTATCAAAGAGGTACCTAATTGTTTATAAATAAAAATATTTCTTATCCTATCTTTCCTAGGGACTCCACACATCCATCTCAATATTCTTATCTCGACAAAAGTATATTTGTAAAATATTGTCATCTACAATATTCTTCCACGACAAGTGGGAGCAAAGAAAAAGAAACAAAGTACAGCAAGAATGTCAGACCATACATATACTCTGAAGCAAAGATGCTAACTAAATCTATTTTAATCCACCAATTATGACAATTTCTTAAAAGCAAGACATGATTTGACAACAGTAACATATAATTACTATAGGTCTTCTTTATATTTTTCTAGAAATGTCATGTTGGCAGATTCAAATAGATTCCTAGTAGTATATCTAATTCATTGCAGATAGGAGTCAGTTTTAGGTTTTTTCTCCCCCAAAAAAAGATATATGTCATATCTGTGACAAATTTTGAGTTGTTGAGTCCATTGAAAATTTTCAGGATGCAATTATGTGGAACCAGCATATAAACATGTGATAATAACTGATTTATCAAACAAAAGAAAGCACAATAAAAATAAACAGCAAGGCTTCATTGGAAGATATAATATGCAAAAAAAATTCATTGCTTTTAAGAAGACCCATGCTCCATGGGTTTTAAACCTGTCATCCTTCCAGCCCACCGTCAAAAACATATATCCAAGAAGTATGGGCAGATATCTCAGTGGTCTCATATGCTTTAGCTACTAAAACAAGGAAAGTACATTAATTATTCTACTAACGTCCAATAAGCCTCAGGCAAGTAACAATTTCCATCATATATAAATGACATAGGGAGGACGTGATCATTGAAACCTTTTTCTCATAGAGTTCACCAATATTTTTTCAGTGATAATAAATTGCATATCACTGAAGGAAAGAGAACAGCCTTACATATGCTATCAACATGATATGTAGACAGGAGGAGCAATGACTTCCTTTTCTTTAGTGACTACATAAGATCTTCTTGGAAGTGCAATAATCTGGCAAAGTACGACTTACAGACAGGTAATCCATAAACACAAACACATAATGGAGTTTTCATCACTTTTTTAATTGCTTGCAATGTCTTGTCCATAACTATATGCCAGTAAACCACACATTTTCGCAGACAACATATTTCCACCTACACTTCAATTTGCAATTATGAACATAAATCTACCATAAAATATGTACTTCAAAATTTAACATGTGCACATAACAGCCAACTGAGAGCATGGCATATTGAATATATAACATTATATAGTGATGTTCATTAAACAGAAAAGACACTCAAAAAGGGATATCTTACACACTGCACATGCTAAGAAATTATCAAGATATTAACATAGGAAAAGAAAAGCAAGAAATTATCCAATGTTAAACACCTATCCTCCTATTTGTAATAACATACTACGTTTCACTCACATATAATCCACTCTCAGAAGGCATTTTGAGTGCTATATGCCACTGCATATTTACAAATCATTTTATCCATTATCAATCTCCTTTATACTTACAAGAGTATCAACAATTCCAATAGAAAAATCACCTGATTTCCTTCAACAATGCTGATCTTCTCCCCCTTTTTTTCCCCCCTTTTGTTTGAATTTTGCAATGAGAACCATAAGAACCAACATCATATCAGGTTCTGCAACTTCAAGCACAATAAAAAGCGTGCCTTTCTGAAACACAGAGAAAAGGAACTTTTATATGATTCTAATGCTGTTAAATCAGTTTGGAGAACACAATACACCAACCTACGCAGGCACCAAAACTCGTGTCCCCATGAAGATGTGCATGCACAAGGAGAGGCATATTGTGATGATGACCATAGACTTGGCACTGATGTATCTTACCACTTCCAAACCCTTTATGACCAACTCTTCTCGCGCAGAATTTACTCCTCTTTTTGCACCATCATATATCTTCCACAACACAAAATCGAGAAAAGACCTGACAGTCTCAAAGGTTATTCTCCCTGTGACATCAAGAATGAACCTCCTGTTGCTCGGTACAGCCAATTTGGATGTTATCTGATCCACCCACCCACCACTATCCTTCTCCTTCTGATCGAGTTCCTCTGCTCGAGTAAGATCTTCTGCTCTGACCTCAGGCGAGCCCGAATTGGAGCTTATCACCTGGTGGGAAGTCTTAACAAGGGTTTCGACTGCTCCGTTGCACATTGAAACCAACATGTCCTTCACCTTAGCCTCGTGTTTCGGGTTGGTGAGGCCGGAGAAGAGCTCGTCGTAGGTGTTGATGTCCATTGTCTTGTCGAGGTAGACCGCGACTGCAGTTCTCACGAAGACCTGGACAACGTTACCGATGAGAGCTCTAGACTCATCGCTGCAAACCAATTGGAACCACTGTGGCACCGCCTGCGAGTTCGATAGGTCGATGCCATCGGATTCACAACCGGCCGATTTCCTTGTGTAAAACCCCATCACGAGGCCCTTAGCTAAGCTGCCAACCACCACGGAGGCGAATCCGGTTCCAGCGGCGGAGAACAGCTTATCCATAACCCGATCGGAGAATCTTGCTCTGGTCCCGGTCTCCGAAACGGAAGAATCAACCATCGGACCATTGGATTGGAGCCCTCCCACAAATCCGATCGTTAGGGCTTCGGCAATACTAGAAACGGATCCGGAGAACTCGTCGGAGCGGACGATCTTGGTTAATTGCTTCAAGCTTGAGGGGAGATCGTCGGCGTCAGAGCAGAGGAAGCGGTAGAGATCGGAGGATACAAGGGAGACGGCCTCAGCGGAGGAGGCGGCGGCATCGGCTGCGGCGGCGAGGGCAGAGAGAAGGCGAAAAAGCTTCCTGCGCCGCCGGGCGACGGAAGGAAGGTGATAGATTCTGTAGGCGCCGTATCCGGAGACTACGACGGCCGCGCCTAGGATGAGCCATCGCCGGCGGCGAATGTTGGGAAAGGGTAAGAGGAGGTCCATCGAAAGAGGCGGCGATCGAGACTACTTGTGTTTGGGGAGCACCGTCAAAGTTTTGGCCGAGACGGGCAAATACAAATGGGGAAATACAAAAAGCCCTCAGAGAAACTGCTCTTGCATGTCTTAAATGCATGTCTATGCTTGAAAAAAAATGAATATATGCTTAATGATTAATTGTTAACAGAAAATTATAAAAAAATTAGTTAATACCAATAATACCTATTTGGTTGTTTTATAGGGTTTAACCTTCTTGATGTAATATAATAAATAGTATTAGCTCGAAGTCTGTAGGTTTTCTGTAGTATCTAATATATATAATATTAGAAAAAAATTATTTCTGTTTTGACATCCAAATATGCAAAGGAAGGAATAGTGAATAGAAAAGAAGATAACAAATAACAAGAAGTCTTGTTATTTTTGAATCGGATTTTAGCCATTCAAAACTACCGAGTTTGGACGACCTTTAGTTTGATTTGGAAGCAGTCGAGTAGGAAAGTCAATTCTTAATTCAGGTTTGATAGTTAGTTGGATTCGAGTTAAAATAAAAACAAAATTCATACATGCGTTGCCTCTTTGACATTCATAACTGAATCCTTGTAACAATTCTAGAAGTATTCCCACTAATTATTTAGAAACAGAAAGAATTTAATTTGTATTGATTTATTCGATTCAGGTATCATTTAAAATGAATAACATAAGTTAGACAAAAAAAAATTTAAAAAAAAAACCCTATCATTCCGCCATCAGATTTAAAGGATGACGGGAGTCATCGTTGTCACCTACACTGTTGCTCGCATGAGGGTGAGGTGGGCAGGTCCAACGGGGCAAATACGGTGTAGGGGTGCGACAGTAAACACGACGGAGGGTCGTTGTGAGGGTGAAGGAGATGAGATATGGGCGACAGACGGGTGAGGATAAAATTATAATGATCAGTTAAAAAGTTATCAAAGATATAGATTTTTTTCGCCCACGTAAGTTTATAACCGGATTTAAATAGCTGCTGCCACGTGGGGGGTAATGCAGAGAAATAAAGTCCTGTAAAAGAAAGAAAAGGCATTGGGAGTAAATCTAATGAGATAACAAGTCATAATCCAAAAAAATAAAAGTCAAGAAGGTAATAAAATTATTAGATGTAATAAATGTGAGTGAAATAAAAGCAACTGACTTCATATTTACCTTCTTTCCAAGTGTATACAGTTACAGTGATAGTTGCTTAATGATAGCCTACATACACTACACAAACATATTAGCGGATATGTTATTGCAGTGGAAAGTGATTGATTATCCTTACCCTCAAAAGAACAAAAATAAAGTGTCTTAGAAAAAGAACCATTATTTAAAGAAAACCTAACATCATGGGTTAAAAACATGTCAAACACCCTTCCTCAGATTCTAGTGTTTCTCATCCTTGTGAATCTCTTTCCTCGGAGCCTGAGAATCCAACTCCTTGGGTGCTGATCGCTCCACAGATCTGTAACCGATGACAGTTCAAAAAACAAAGTTTAAACAGTCACCAAACATCGAGCATCAAGCAACATTAAGAACACTGACATCACGGCAAAAGATACAAGCGGTTGTTGGCTTTTTTAAAATTCAGCAAAGTTATTGCAAGAGAATAATGTTTTGAAAAGAAGAGAAGAAGATATTCCGCCCTTAATTGTATAGCAAAGTATCTGATGGAAAATTCGAATTTACTTTTATCATAGAAACCAAAGTTTTGTATGTTATAGGCATAAATAAAAAGATTGCAAGAGATTAATTGTAAATTCTTTATGGATCATGGCCCAGAACATCATGTGGCAAACCACCCTTTTCTGGCTACTAGCAATACCTTCAGCTCTTCAACAGTTCACACTTCTACACAGGTCTACTTAAATCATGACCCATCATTACTTGACTAAAGCAAAAATAGATTTCGTGACAAACACCATCATGGAACAATCGTAGTTAGCATTGATATGGGAAGATCATACTGGGCAGGCTGTCGACACCTCAAAAAATGACATTTGGATCACACGTGATCTGCTAAGTAGGCAACGTGGCTGGGCAAGTGAACAACATACCATAATCCCGTGATTCCCAGGTTCGGTAAATTCATGACCAAATGATACACGTAACAACCCCCAATATCTAATCACATCCCCGAGTTTCACAATCATTTACCGCACTATAAAAACCCTAGATACACCACCTCTAGAGATTATGATTCACTTTTAGCACTTGACCGAATCCTCCAATCCATTTGCTCACCTAAGCGTTAGAGGGGCTATGATGAGCACACCCTGACCACAGTTTTGCATGATCTTGGCTCGGTGATTTGACTCCGGAAAAGGGCCACAATTGGATCCGAATCATCCTCCATGTCCGACATCTATAGATTAACAAGAATATATTTGGCGGAAGACAGATAACCTAAGTTGTCCAACATACAATCAAGTCAAATACTGAGATGACACTAATGTCCCCATGTGTTTATACTCAACAGTCCTTGCATCATAAACCCCTAGGGATGATAACCATAACACCTACATAACATACCAGAGTGAAGTTAATCCAGAGAAACGGTATGCCATGAAGTTCCCTAAACAAGCCCCACAAGTAAAACTATTGGATACCAACAGAGGGTTCTTCTTATGTTAACAAGTGTTTGAGTAGAAAGAACACTAGATGTAACAGGATTTACAATGGATGCATGTTAGAGCAACAGCTTGATGAGTGATTAGAGTAATTGAAAAATTGCATCTTTCAAATCCCAAAACTGAATTTGTTTACGTTTTAGTTAAAGATAGTAAAGCTTAAAACATCAGACAACTTCTTAGTGTCCAGTTTCACAGATGTGAATATAACATAGATTACCACAAAACAAAAGCCTCAAATAAAAAAAATACCAGGAGAAGATAGAACAGTCACATAAAATTAGCCACCTACATATAAGACAGAAATATTTGCTTTTCTGTTCAGAACATGTTTTCCTGCAAATATTTTATTCTACTAAAACTATTCGATAGAATAAAAATGATAAAAATTATCTCTATTATATTTTAATACTTGGTATCCTTTTGAAAATTCAAGAATTTAAATCCACAAGGAACACGTTGATGAAAAGCATAAGTTAAACAAAAAATTCTAATTACCTGAAATAATAGCTTCATTTAGTCATTAGAATTTTAATAAGCAAATAGATGCACTACTCAACCAATAGGATATCATTTGTTATTAAAGTCGAGATCACACTGCAAATCAGTATCACTTAGATCTTGAAATTTTGCTGGCTAAAAACCATTAGAAATAACTGGAAGCTAAAACTAACCAGAAAAATAGGCCATCTGAAAATTATATTGATTAGTAATAAAGAATCATCTGTGGAAACATAGAATCATTCATAAGAAAGTAAAATAGAAAGAACAAATTAAGCCACTCTTGTATGACCAATACGTAAAAATCGTGTGTGTTAGTTCATTATATTTACTTAAACCAAAAAATTCCACATATGATCTTATCCTTTTTACAAAGTACAGGCACTTTCAGATTTATAGTCTGTACCGAGGTCTTGTTACCAGCATCAGTCCCAGAGCTAGTCTGCAAATGAACTAGTGCACAGATGCAAACATGCAAATTTTCCATTAGCCACTGATTTCAGTTCATCACTATTGACAGCTTAGCAGTACACCATGAAATGTCTATGTAACTCTGACGCTTGTTTCCTTCGTCTCAATTTGCATCAGGAGAGGCTGAGACTCTGGTGAACCCATCCCTCAAAATAAAATACTCCCTGGTTAATTACCTAAACTGGCCCAATGGAAGAAAAAGGTCTCGAAAGGTAACAACACTATTACATCGATAACCCAAGTTTGTGGTCAATCAAACTAGTAATGGTGCATGTCAAGCAGCCATATGCTCCCAAATTTCATTCATTAGTTCTACATTCACTACCTTAAGCGGCCAACCTTTGTTAGTCCCCCTGAAATAAATTACTTAGTTCATAAATGTGATGTCTTATAATATTTTTTAATAAGAATATTTAACTCCAAAATATTAGTAATGTAAACAAATCACAGAATCAATCAGGAAATGTGTAGGAACATAAGCAACTCATGGACATAAATGTTAGGATTCCACCTCAGCCCACCCCATGGATGGGCCATAATTAAAATATGATTGCTTTATCTACCTTCTAGGATCTGGGTAATGAGTCATATGATGACAATATTTCCAGGAAAAATCCCAAATTCTTAAGCAGTAAAATGCAAGTACTTGAACCATCCTTAAAATGACCCTCAATTCCCTAATCATTGCACCATTCTGATAACATTCATTTATGTTTTATAAATTGCCAATGGAAGTGCTAGAATTTCTTATCTAATAACTAGGATATAAGGAAGCTACAACAATAACAACAAACAGTGATGTCCGACAAAGACATAAGAAAACCAAGACATCGTATATTTTAAAGGTTTTAATTAATGTATTATTTTAGTTTAGTTCTAATGAAGGTTTCTTGAGGACTAGGATAAAAGGAAACTATAACAATGACAACAAACAGTGATGTCCAAGAAAGACATAAGAAAACCAAGACATCATATATATTTAAGGGTTTTAATTAATGTATTATTTTAGTTTAGTTTCTAATGAAGGTTTCTTGAAACAGCTCGAAATAAAGATGGTAGAAACACTAATGAGGGCATTAAGTAGCTAACAGATCTGTCCATTTCAAAGTCTCAAACACAATATTTTTTCTTTTCAGATTCAAGATCTTATATTGAGCATTCATGGTGCATGTCACTCAAAAACAATACGTTGTATGCTTAAAAGGTGTCAATGAGTATTCGATAACTAAGGCCCCTTTTAAAGATACGAACTGCAAGATATCAAACATAACGCCCAAATAGCCAATTTAGCAGGTAATAAACAAGAAATATACCACGAATTTTATTTTTCGTTCTTTTACTTATTTCATTAAGAAAATACCGTAGTAAGGTTGATCGTTTTGCTATCTCATATAAGAGATGCTGCACTAGACACCATACAAGTAAAAGAGTTTGGCTCAATATATATACGTCGTGCTACTTTTAAGAGTTTATCCTATATTGATCTATATGAGTAAGTTGTGACACCATGAAATCCAAGATGATCCCCGCACAGGTTGGACTATAAATGTATGTTATCACAGAAATTTCCACAAGGCATCACCTCAATATTCAACGGGTGAGCAGAAACAACTCGATTATTCCATATAATAAGAAGAAATTGATGCAAAGTAACAATTCGAATTAAATTCCAGAAGTTGGTTTTGTTTACTTGGCAGCGGAGGTGGACTCTTCTTCGAGCCACTGGCGGATGTGGCGGACGTTGCGGCGAAATATGGAGGCGGACTGCTTGACGTCGCTGCGGAGGAGGAGCACGGCCGCCGTCACCCCCACCACCGTCACGATGAAGTTGGTCAGCGCCATCCTCTTCTTCCCCCTCGAGGCCAACAGAAAGAGAGAAGTAGCGTAACAATAACCCTAAGTTACTCCGCCCGGTTTCCCAAAACAACAGCAGAACGGCTTCGTTTTGGATCCGTTTCTGATCCCGTCCGACCCGCAACTTCCTACAAACCCGAACCCATTTATAGGGGTTCGACATCAACCAATTTGATTCGTGTCGATTAGCCCATGGTAGGATTATATCGGCGGAATTGTAACAAGCAAATTAGTGTTACAATAGTTAAACCGGTTATTTACACCGTTACTTAGGTTGATGAAACCCGTTATATGTGGCCGTTAAGGGGAACTCGATGGCGGAACATGCTGTCAATCGGTGCTTCTTCCTCCTCTCTCTAAGCTCAGCGAAGAAAAGAAGGGATTCGTGTACGATCTTTCTCTCGCTCTCTCTCTCACGCTGATGTCCTCGTCCTCAATGTTGAATACCATCTCCATATCCGTCTCCGACGACGACGAGGTCACCGGGAGGATGCGGGTCCGCGTCCGCCCGAAACGCAAGAAGCCGGGGCTTCGGGGACGGCGCGAGCTCCTCCGGTGGGCGGTGAGGACCGCGATACGGTGGTGGCCTGTGCTTCTGTTCCTACCGGCGGTCGCCCTGCTCCTCCTCGAGAGCTCGCGGTTGGGGCGGAAGCTTCCTGACGAGGTCGGAGACAATCTGGCTGCTTCCGCGAAGGTGGAATCGCTGAAGAACCTGAACCGGCTCGATCCCACCACCAGAGTCGTCCATGGCGTTAGAGAGCGTAAGATTTCTCGATTTTCTTCTTTCATATATGATATACTTAGGTTTTATTTGGCTTTTCTGTCATAATCACTGGAAATAGGGGAGGAAGCTCTTGCAATGAGCCTCAAATTGATCTTGCAATGTGATAACTTTTCGGTTTTGGAAGACAGCTTTTAAAAATTTGGTCTTGCAATGAGCCTCAAATTTGTTGCTTTCATGTCAATCGACGACAAATTGTTCCTCAATGTGGAAAAGTAGTAGCTTTATTCCTATTTGACATATAATTGGATCGTAGAATTTCTTCGGGAATTGTGCACAATGAATGAACTAATGAATAAAAACATGATTCTGTAGAAACAAATCACAAATCCCTGACCAAAAGAATATATTTTATCCTGTTGATAATTGAGTTTGATTTCTGAAATTGTGGGTGGAAATGGTGTTTATTAATAGAAAACAGTAAAATATAAAGCAGTATCTTTTATTGATCAACTGTTTCTCTTGATTTGACAGACTGCCTTAAGATCCTTAGTCCTGAAAAGTTAGAGAATTTACAGTTTCCAGCATCGGCTGAATCCAATTTCCCTGCCAAGAGAGTGTTATACAGATCAGATTCTAGTGATCAGCATCCCGGAGAACATTACACATTTACTCAGAACGAAGAAGCTACAAGATTTAATTTGTTCACTGGATATCAAACTCTTCACGAAAGAGAAGAAAGTTTCAAGGTCCTGTTCTGCTCTTGTATAATATTAAGTAACCAAAAATGTGCTTGTAAGGGATTCTGTTTTGCACAGTTATTCATCTATAAATTTCCTTTTTGGTTTCTTTTTTGTGAGTATTATTGAGCTATTATTTGGTACCTAAAAATATAATATGAATATATTAATAACTGTGCAATGTATTTTGATTATATTCTTCTCCCAGGTTAAATAAATTCTATCATGTTTATTTTGTGCACATGTCTCACATCAGGCGAATGAAACTGCTGTGGTGCATTGCGGCTTTTACAGTGAAAATGGAGGATTTAAAATTTCCGATGATGACAGAAGTTACATGGGAACTTGCAAAGTAGTTGTCTCTACATGTGCATTTGGAGGTGGGGATGATCTGTACCAACCTATTGGAATGACAGAGGCATCACTTGAAAAGGTTCCAGTTATAAGTGTACTTGTAGACTCTACAAGAATTCTCTGCTCAATTCATGGGGTCATAAATAGCTATTATTATGATGCAGGTTTGCTACGTGGCATTCTGGGATGAAATCACTCGGGCAACTCAGGAGAAGGAAGGAAAGGTAATTGGTGAGGACCACATGATCGATAACTGGCATGTTGTGGTTGTGAAGGATCTTCCTTTCTCAGATCAGCGGTTGAATGGGAAAATACCCAAGGTAAAGTTGCTGAGTTTGTAAAACTAATTTGATATCTATGCTCTGTTTGTAAATTCCTTATTTCAGTTGTTTGGTTTTGTTTTCATTATCTTTCCATCATTCGATTAATTATTGTCTGATTATAAGATTTTTCATTTTAGAAACAAATTAGAATTTCAGTGAAAACATTATGTCATTGTGTCTAAGATGAGTTGATTCTGAAACTGAGATTTTATTGTTCACTCTCAAATGAAAACTTGACTTAATTCATGGAATTTTATGGTCTTAAACTCTCTCCTAAGTAACAAATATTTGTTATTTATGTAAGTTTGACATGAATTTTCATTTTAATATCCTCCAACAAAAATCAGTCAGGAAGCTCTAATTATCATCATCATGCCCGATCGATTTTAGTTTCTGAGGAATTAAATCTCGGTTCGGTACCTGATTCATAACCTAGCGGACTGATATGGTACTATGGTACATGATCAAACTAGCGGACTGGTATACTGCTAATATGTTATCTGATTTCTTTTCAAGAATGCTTCGAGGAAGTTTATGTGGTCTTTCAGTCAAGCATAAATCTATTTTTCTTTCAAGTTTCATTATTGTAACATATAGTATAGAAACTTATTTATTGATAATATGATCAACTGAGTTATCAATCTTTCTCATACTCATTGCTTTAATTTAAGTTGACACTATTCTTTTTTTCCTTGAAACAATGGTGTAAAGTTTTCCATCATTGTATCTCATTATATATTGCAACATCGCATCAGTTTCTTCAACAATTTATTGCATTTGCTGTTACAATTTTGTGGGTCGGATGAATTTTCCATCTTCAGATTCAATTATCACTTGCTAGGATTCAACTGTCAGCAACTTTATCATTTTACATGATATGTTTTCCTCTTCAGATGTTGAGCCATCGCCTTTTTCCCGAAGCAAGGTTTTCAATTTGGGTGGACTCGAAATCTCAGTTTCGAAGAGATCCAATAGGTGTGATTGATGCTCTACTTTGGCGTACTAATTCTGTCCTTGCTATTTCTGAACATGGAGCACGAAGTAGCCTATATGATGAAGGAAAGGCTGTTGTTAAGAAACACAAAGCCACTCCAGAAGAAGTGGAGATGCAATTAAATCAATATCGGATGGATGCTATTCCTGATGACAAGAGGTTCAATGGAAAGAAAGGTTTGCTCGTGATCTTACTTATTTGGTGGATACAGATTGCAATTTTTCATAGAGGGCAAATTAATCATCTACATGTTCTGCTATTTTGTATGGGCCGTCATAAGCAGCATATGTTGTGATAAGATATGCTGCTTATGATTAAATCACATATGCTGCTAACCACTTTAGGATTTGGTTTTGTACTGCATTATTGTGCAAACTAGATTAGAAATTTTATCAAAGAAGGTGCTACAAAACAACTGAATGATTCGTGGTACCATTTGATGTTTCTATGAACTTAAAAGTTGGTGACAATAGTGATTCCCGTACCATTTTACTGATATTTAATTTCGTTCTTTGACAAGTTTTTGTTCATTTACATCCCTATAGATTAGGCCATTGGACAAGATTGGTCCCTCCTTTATTGGTATTGCATGCATGGCTAGTGCTGCTGTTAGTTGCTGCGAAATATTATTTGTTATGATGCAGCGTGCTGCTTCCTTAATCCTAATTTAAAATTTTATCTTTCCTTCCATCTTCTTTTCTTCTCTCCGTTGCCATCATCAACAGTGCCTCCTCTCATCCTCTTCATCACTAATCGGCTACTGCCTTGCTGCTCAAGCCTTTCCCTCTCCAATGCCAACTCCTCCTTCCAGCCACTCCAACTGTCTAATCCCCACTCATCATCACCAACCTAGGAATCACAGTCCCTTAAAAGGGAGAAAAATAAACAAAGAAAGAAGAAAATGAAAGGGATCCAAACCACCTCCAGCTAGAGGCTGCCGCCACCATTACTAAGTCAACACCAGCAACAGGAGAGAAGATAAGAGACTTCAGCCTCCTCTTTGATGGTCAAAGTAGGATAAGAGAAGGGCTGCAGCCCTCTCTCCTCTCCTGTCTATCCCTGGGACGAACATGCTCCCTCCAGTTGCGAAGAGCAGCGGGGGAGAATAGACCCACTTATTTTTATCAATTATGGGGGCTCTTTTATGTATGAGAAGAAAGGAGATCAAAGGAGTGATGAGGAGGAAGAAGAAGATCAGATAAAGAAGAGGAACCAGGGACTAGTTATAACAACACTAATTGAGGTACTCTAATCCAGTCATTCGGTGGTGCACCTTGAACTAGTGTGACAGCAGAGTGACAAATGGTATGCAACAGTCCAATGTATAGGGATCTAATTGAACAAAAAACTTGTGCAGAGCAAAATTGAACAAGTAATAGTAAAAAAAAAGAAGAAGTTCCTGTCACTAACCTGACAACATAATGCAAAAGCTCAGCTATTCATCTGGCCTTCCTTTATTGGCTGAGGGTTGCATGTGAATAAGCTGCATATCATTTTGAAACCAACAATCACTTTGTATCAGGGGAGTAAGTTATCGGAGCTGATGCTTGTGTTGTTTTGCAGCTCTAGCTGAGGCATCTGTGATAGTGAGGGAGCATACTGCATCTACCAATCTTTTCATGTGTCTCTGGTTCAACGAGGTGGTTCGTTTCACATCAAGGGATCAGCTTAGTTTCCCCTATGTGTTGAGACGTCTAAACATGACAAGAGTAAATATGTTTCCTGTCTGTACCAGAAAAGATCTTGTAAACAGTATCGGCCACCAGCGCAAGGTGAAACCCCTTGAAAGGCTAACTAGTTAAACCCTCGGAAACTGACATAGGCGGAGCACAGTTCTAACTCATTTTCAGGTATGTGCATCTACTGATACCGAAGATGTGATTCAAATTGGGTGTAGTTTCCTTGTTACCCTCACTCACCTTTGGTTTGTCAGAATAATTCTTCTTCTGAAATTATGGTGATTGATAGTGCATATTGATGAGCTACAGGCAATGTATTGTGCTTCCTGCAGTAGATCTGCATTTCTTGTAAGAGTCCATCAGTTGACTAAGAAATCTTGTTGAATGTGGCTCCGTCTCTCAAACTCGGCCAATCAAAATCAGAGATTAAAAGATCACCACATCAAACTCAATTACAGGTGATGTTTGTTGAAGAATGAACTGAAAAGGTGCTGATTCTGTGTTTCTTTGTAAGAAGCTAAGCGTCAAACAGTGTCGTAATTCTAGTATTTTATGGGTAATTTTGTGGTAGGAGTTGCTCCAAGTCCATGCATGGAACAATCAAGATGAGTTTTCTTATGCCTCAAGCAATCTTACAGGGAGAAGAGCTCTTCCATCATATGCCAATTTACTAACAGGAGATCACCTAACCGCAATATAAAAGACTGGTGTTTAATCTCAGAATTTAAACCGCCAAACTATTTAATCTATTATATGTAAATGTTTTTTAAAATTGTATTATAAAATAACAGATATTATTATTATTATTTAGCCGAGACGTAACCCGACAGGCAACAAAAACGGGGAGCACTTCTCCTTCGAAGAAAGAAGGTAAACAAGACGATGGCCTCTTCTGCTTCATTAATCATTCCATCTGGAACACCTATTTCCCCGAGTCGATCCCGCAGCGGCGCCCACCGGCGTCCTGCGTGGATCGGGGCCTCATCATCCTCCTCCGCTGATCTTCCGCTGCGGAAGATCCCCGGCGATTACGGCCTCCCCTTCCTCGGCCCGCTTTGCGACCGTCTCGCCTACTTCTACTTCGAGGGCCGCGACCAGTTTTTCAGGTCCCGCATCCGCCGCTACGGCTCCACCGTGTTCCGAGTCAACGTGCCCCCGGGCCCCTTCGTGGCGCCGGACCCCCGCGTTGTCGCCCTCCTCGACGCCGCCAGTTACCCCGTCCTCTTCGATACCTCCCTCGTCGAGAAGCGCGACCTCTTCACGGGGACCTTCATGCCCTCCACCGAGCTCACCGGCGGCTTCCGCGTGCTTCCCTACCTCGACCCCGCCGAGCCCAACCACGCCCAGCTGAAGCGCCTCCTCTTCTTCCTCCTCGCTTCCCGCCGCCACGCCGTCGTCCCCGAGTTCCGCCGAAGCTTTGGGTCTCTGTTCGAGGCGATGGAGGCGGAGATCGCGAGGGAGGGGAAGGCGGACTTCAGCGCCGCTAATGACCGAGCGGCATTCGACTTCCTGGTGCGGTGCTTCTTCGGAACAGATCCGGCCGGCTCAAGGCTGGACCTAGACGGCCCCGGGTTGATCAACAAGTGGGTTCTGTTCCAGCTTGGGCCTCTCCTCAAGCTCGGTCTCCCGCCCTACCTGGAGGACTTCCTCCTCCACTCCTTCCGCCTGCCGCCGGCGCTGGTCCGGGCCGACTACGACCGGCTCACCGACTTCTTTCGCGAGTCAGCTGGGCCGTTCCTGGACGAGGCGAAGCGGTTCGGGGTCTCGAGGGAGGAAGCGCTCCACAACGTCCTGTTCGCCACCTGCTTCAACGCCTTCAGCGGCATGAAGATCCTGTTCCCGAGCCTGATCAAGTGGATCGGCCGGGCCGGGGCGCGACTCCACGGTCGGATCGCGGAGGAGGTCCGGTCGGCGGTGCGGGGGACGGGCATCGGGAAGGTGACGGTGCGGGCGGTGGAGGCGGCGATGCCGCTGACTCGATCGGTGGTGTACGAGGCGCTGCGGGTGGAACCCCCCATGCCGCTGCAGTACGGGCGGGCGAAGCGGGACATGGTGGTGGCGAGCCACGACGGCCGGTTCGAGGTGCATGCTGGGGAGGTGCTGTTCGGGTACCAGCCGTTCGCGACGAGGGACCCACGGGTGTTCGAGCGTGCGGAGGAGTTCGTGGCGGACCGATTCGTGGGAGCCGAGGGGGAGGCGCTGCTGCGTCACGTGCTGTGGTCTAACGGGCCGGAGACGGAAGGGCCAACCACGGAGAACAAGCAGTGCGCCGGGAAGGACTTCGTGGTGATGGTGGCGCGATTGCTGGTGGTGGAGCTCTTCCTGCGCTACGACTCCTTCGAGATCGAGGTGGGTGCTTCGCCGCTCGGCTCCTTGGTGAAGCTCACCTCACTCAAAAGAGCCACCTTTTGAAGGACGCTTAATCGACATACTATTTCGGCAATCACTTCAGTTACAAGAATGGTAAGGAAAACTTTGTTGTACTCGATGCATAGTGTCGACTGCTTTTTAGCCTACAAAGGAATTCTACTGCACATTAGATTCCACGATTAAGATTTCTCGAGGAGGCAACAGAGGAGGAGGAACAAGGAGAACAGCTATGCTCACTGGCCCATTGATCCTGCACTGAAACTGGGGACACTGCCTGGGGTTTCTCCACCACTGCGCTCTCCGCCGCCGACCTCCTACTCTGTGGCTCGTCATGTTGCTCCTCCGATCCTTGAGGTTGAGCTGGGCTACTACACTCCTGCATCATGATCTTTTCCAGCTCTTCTGCGACCTCCGCCATCGACGGCCTCGCGTCCCTGTGGAACGCCAGGCACCGGAAAGCGAGCTCCGCCAGCTTCTGCACCGAAGCCCTGGTCTGACCGTTGCAATTCTCTTTGATAATGGGGTCGACGATGTCCTCCACCAGCCCCTTCCCGATCTTGTCGGCCGCGAGCGACGCCAGGTTCACCTCGCTCGCTGCACGACGGAAGTCCACGACCTTCATCGCCGTGATCATCTCCACCAGCACCACCCCGTAGCTGTACACGTCGCTCTTGTCCGAGAGGTGGAAGTTCTGGTGGTACTGCGGGTCGACGTAGCCCGGCGTCCCCTGCGGCGCGGTCGAGATGTGGGACGACTCCACCATGCCGACCCTCGAGAGTCCGAAGTCCGCCAGCTTGGGCCGAAGGTCGTAGTCCAACAGGATGTTGCTGGACTTGATGTCCCGGTGGTAGATGGGGGGGTGCACGGCGGTGTGGAGGTACGCGATGGCCCTGGCGGTCTCGGTGGCGATAGAGACCCGGGCGGACCATGACAGGCCGTTGCCCCGCTCGCGGTGGAGGTGCTGCGACAGGGTGCCGTTTGGCATGAACTCGTAGACCAGGATGTGCTCGCCTTTGTCGATGCAGCAGCCCAAGAGGTGGACCAGGTTGGGGTGGCTGACGGAGGAGACGAGCTTGATCTCGTTGATAACATGTTCGATGTTGTCGGTGTCAGGGTGTTTTAGCCTCTTGATGGCGACGAGGCCGGTGTTGGAGATCCGTCCCATGTACACGGTGGCATAGGCGCCGGCACCGAGCTTGTAAGCATCGGAGAAGTTGCCGGTGGCACGTTCGACGTCCTTGTGGGAGTAGACGGCGACGGTGCAGGATGTTTCGTAGAGCAGGCGTCGGGTGCCGGATTCCTCCACTTCGGAGACGATGCCCCGGCGTCGGACGAGGTAGCAGAGCAGTGCCAAGCCAAGAGCAAGAGCGGCTCCCGCCACGGCCCCTGCGATGCGAGAGCAGAGCCAGAGAGCGCACGTAGCATGAGTTGTGGGCGACCGCTGCCACTGACACTATAAGCCACACTGAACTAGCTTTACATGCACTGATACTTTTGTGTTTTTGCATCTTTACCCCATGCAATTCGCAAAAGATTTTTGCCTTTTCCTTATTTTAATTTCATTCAAATTAATACGTTATGTTTATGATCCATGATAATGTTGGCTCTTAGTATACATATGGTGTGATACCATCCTGCATAGTTAAAAATTTCATGTAGTTGAGCCTTGATAATTTGGGCATTCAGATCATGCATTTTGTCGTTGCTAAAAAGAAAATTCCATTATGATCCCTATGAAGCATTAATAAAAGAAAGCTCTTACCTCCAACGATAGCACCAGCTTTGCCATCGGTTATCGATGCAGTATCTGCCCAAGAGTCCACAAAAAAGAGAGAATCAACGATCTGCTCATTCTACTCTTTTATCAGCTAGAAAGAATGATTCAATCTAGAGGATCTTTTAACCGTTGGATGCAAGATGGGCGATACCGATTTAAGATTGAAATCATCATGTCTTTATTCAAAACTAGTATTACTTTCCTTTTCAACCTTATATGGAGGATCTTTATGTATCATAACGATGATGATGAATATGCAATGCATGAATTATGGTCGCCCATCCATCACTTCCTACGGACTATAAGTCATGCATGCGTCATTATTTAACATGCTGGATTGGCAGGATGGGACGCACCACCAACATCAAGCCAGCTAAGCTTTTTTTTTTTTTTTTTTTTTTTTTTTTTTCTGGTAGACGATGATTTCATTTGTTCGTTCTATATGCAATGCAGGTATCATGGTTGACTTGTCAATGGTTACATCAGGCTTGCAGTACTCGTTTATTGTCCCTTCTTTCCGTCTCTCCGTCACTACCACTATTGTAGACCCCTATCCAATCACCGAAAGTTGTCGTCTTGTTTGTTAGAACTTAATGACCACAAGCAACAAAAACCCACGCACCCACGTTACCATCGGCAACATGGTTTGCAGTCGATGGTGGAAGACTCCGGCTACCACCACCACCATCTTGGGACCATATTCCGAAAGCTACGATGATGGTTTCATCAAAACCGCCACCTCCTCTAGTTGGATTTGAGCATCAAGCAAACCCGGCTACCTAATGAGACCGTGTCGGGTCGTATAATCTTAGCATGAGAAGAGACGAGCATGGCGAGAACAGGGTAATGGCTGAGGAGGACATGGGACTAACCTCTCCGGCAACGCTCGCCCTCGGCGAAGCCGTCGCCGATGAACCCCTCGTGGCAGCTGCACCTGAACCCTTTCTTGGAGCTACTCCGGGGGTCGATCGGAACGTCCACGCGCTTGCAGGTGGCGTTGGCCGCGCAAAGGCACTCCCCGTTGAGCCACCACCCGATCTCCGCGGCCCCGAATACGAGCGACGGTTGGTCGGAGGAAGCGTCCTCCCCGTACCTCACCGAGGTGTACAGGAGCCGGCAGTTAGTGGCGGCTGCCGTGAAGTTGACGTCGGATATGAACCCGTCCGTCCTCCCGCTGGAGTAACAGCTGATGTCGTCGTCCTTCGCCCCGCAGTTGGTCAGGTTCATCCGCTTGGCGATGATGTCGGTGGAGATGCTACACTCGGATCCGGTTTTGGACGTGCAGTTGCGAAGGAAAAGCGCGTTGCTCGACGTCATGGCGTAGTTGGTCCCGAAGAGCCCGGTGGCGCCGCTGATGGAGCGGTTGCAGAACGGCGGGACGTCCAAGTACACGGCGTCCGGTGTGATGCTCCGGACGCGAAACTCGCCGAGGAATCTCGCGCCGTCGTGGGAGCAGGTAAGACGGATCGGACATCCGGCGGAGAAGCCAAAGGGGTAGGGGACGGCAGGGCCGGAGCCGCAGGTCCGGTTGCACCCAGCAGCGCTTGTAGCGACACACAGCAACGAAAGCGCAAAGAAGAGAAACAAAGCATGGGCTTGATGCGACGAGTGGTGGTACATCATGGAGCATCCGAAGAAGGCATAACCCAGCGACGGCGAGCTTTTATGCGTCGTTAATGGCGCATGGAAGTGGTCGACTTTCTGGTTGCCGGCAGCAGCAGATTCTTTCTATAGAGAGGGAGGGAGAGGAGAGGGGGGGGGGAGGCGTGAATTGTGGGTTAAGGATGGAGGCGATCAAGCTAAGGCCTACCGTGGTTCGACGCGGAGGGATAATAAGAAATGCTGTGGTCTTCTCATCGTGGGAAGCATTGAATGTGATGATGGAGTGTTGCATGACAGTCAACGCCGTCATTAATAGTGTCCCACTCGCTAAAGCTGCATCCGTCCGTGGAGCACCGGGTTTACCCTAATCTCCAACCTTATCTCATAATTGGAGAAGGGGGGAAACATGGATGGGAAGCAACACAGCGGATGTGATGGCCCCCACCTGCTGCTGATCCTTCCTGATGAATTCAATACGTCATAGGAAGTGGCAGAGGCGGAGTTCCTCCACCGGTGAATGTTGTCATCCGTCACCTTCCCATCCTTTTTCTTAGTCTGAACGCTACAAACCAGTCAATGTACACGTAAATATGTTGATATAAAATTAACATATTTATTAATGATGGAGCCCTTCTTTTAGTGTTAATATAATAATATGGCCCTCCTTCTAGCGCCAATATGATATAGGATATTTTGATTTTTTATAGAAACTGAAAATTTTAAAAAACACTTTTGAGAGTAAGGAAGTCTGTTGTACTTATGAGCTCTTAGTTCCCCTACTTCTCAACCAATGTGGAACTAAAGATGATCTTATCAAAAGCCTTCAAATTTTTTTAAAATAATAATATTTTTAAAATAATAATATTTTTAAAATAAAAAATATATATCTCTATCTAAGAATTGAGGCATTATTCGTATGTGTCATAGAGATAAGTTGATTACTTCCAAATTAGTGTAATATTTTTGGTTTAGTGTAATATTTTTGGTCTGAACACACGTGCTCAAGAAAGGTAAGTGAACGATGTATGTGTGTTATATGGTTGTCTTATACGAAGGTCTATTCTTTTAACTCTCAAATTAATTTTGAAGAGGACAGAATAAATTTTATAAAAACTAATTAATCTCGATTATCATATCAAGAGTAATTTTTTTCTAATGAGTTAATATAGGATAACATCATGTAGAATGTTATTGATCCAAACTTTCCTTAGCCCTTCTTTTGGACCATTGTCTATATGACTCGATTATTTATTAATTTTTATCCTCTTATTGATTATATCGTCTGTCTATATTATCATGTGTCGAGTTATTATTGGTAAAGAAGATCTCACATAGGATTTTTTTAAGTTTTTCATATTTAAATATCGTATGATTTCATAACCTAATCATCGCTACACTTTTCTAAAAAAATCTATAGAAATATTCTCTAATAATAATAATAATTTATTTGAGACATACAAAAAAAAAATGTAATTCAAGAATGAATCAAAATTAGATATCTAATATCTAAATTTTCTTATTAGACAAAGTGGAATAGTCGTCAATCTTTTCTTTTTTTTTAAAAAAAAGGTGATATCTTATCTCTTTTGTAGGTCTTATTTGCTCACTAAATTCCAACAAAAAATATTAATTTCCTTCTTCTATTCTAACACGTAAGAGGGAACACATAGTCTGAATGGGAAAACATTTGCCGCCGAGTTAGAAGAAGCCATCAATGACGCGTATGGATGATTAGAAATGGTACGCCAAAGTACTTCTGTAGAGGCGACGGATACGGCACGCAAGTTGAGGACTTGCAATTCGCCCTTGCTCATTAGAAGAGCATAAATACGAATTGATGGTGGCATAGCTTGGTAGGTAGATTAGGAATCTAGCTTATATCATGCATCCATTAAGCTTCATATAAAAAAAAAGTATAGCGGTAAAATACTCGAATAATTTATATTGTGAGATGTAAAGGATCACCATCGTCGACCATCATTAACGGATAAAATATGAGTTAATCATGATTTCGATATATAAAACCTACTTGACGATACCTCAATCAATTTTATTTTATCATATCAAAATAAATCTAAATAAAAAATAAATATTTCTTTTATCATTCTAACTTGTTAACGTATCGGGGCCAAGGTATATCGACAACCAACTTTATTTTATCGTATCAAAATAAATCTAAATAAAAATAAATATTTTTTTATCATTTTAATTTATTAAGGTGGAAGTACAACTCTTAAATAACGAGATAAATATGTGATCTATCTCGAGATCGTGGTTTGAGCTGGCTCGAAACGCTCGACTAGCTCAATCATGATAGGCCGACGAAATAGAGAGTCATAATATACCATATCACAACTATATATATATATATATATATATATATATATTGTTTCTATTGGCGATTACGATTCAAAATTATTTAAAAATATTTACGTCAAAAGCATCAACTTGAAAGAGCATCATCGATGTTGGAATTCTTTTAGATATCTAGTTTTCATGCGTATTATAAATTAACTCCAATTATTAAAAGATCAGACATGGGACAGCAGCAGAATCTAAAAGGGACCAAGAAAGCATAAAAGAAGATCCTGTGATCAGAATCTAATATTAATCTATGGAACAAGCATGAATTGGGAGATGTCCCACACGTTCTACCCTTAGTACGAGTTAATTAGATTAAAGCCACTGTGAATGAGAGGACACCAAACCCACCTTGTAATTATTATGTGAGACAAGCTACGCGAGGGCTAAGGATATTGGTATCATCATGCTTTGTGGTTAAACCACCCATTGGTAACTTAAAACATTAAGGATTTTGTTGTTGGCAAGCTTAGTTCGATCTTAATAAATTTATGTTCTAACATGATCTCAAAGTTACTTTAGTTGATCGAAATCAAATCGAGTTGTCGATTGAAACACTATCTTAATTGGTTAAATTAAGATAGTCGTAGTCATGAGAAATTTTTCAGTGCTCCTGTTCTTGATAAGAGCAATCTTATCATGAAACCAATCTTTTATAGGGGGTAAAAAAAAAAAAAAAGTATATGAAATTAAATAAAAGGAATCAACCGGGAAACTTTCATCTTCATCTTCATCTTCTCTTCCTCCTTCCACGGAAGAACTTATCATCTGCATCAAAGTCAACAAAATATATACTCATCTAATCATGAGCTATAGGGCCCATCGGGCATCATCATCATCAACATCACACTCACCATGTCTCTTGTTCAGACCGAACGGTCAAAGTGGATGATTAGCTCCTGATGAAAGTTTTTGGCACCTTCTTTCTCCCTCAACCCCACAGTTCCTAAAGTTTGAACCTTTCATCATTGCTCAACAGTCTGTATAACACAGTTGCATGTTTAGAAAAAATTATAGAATGCTAAATAATATCTATATCATTAAAATATAATTTTCACTAAATTTATTAATTTATTATGAAAAAATAAATATTAATCAAAGTAAAATAATAAATCATTCACAAAATAAGATACTAAATTTTAACGTAAAAAAATTAATGCTAAAAAACTCATGAGAGCGTACACCATTTAACTTTCACTATCATCACTATTGATAATAGGTTTACAATGAAACTTCTTTAGATAGCTAGAGGATCATCATAATATCAAGAATATATGTTTAATCATCAAAATATATGGATCTCACAATAGATAAATACCAAATCTCACCAAGTAGGTATTGCAGGAAACCATTATAGAGAGTATAGATTATAGATCAATATCATTAGGATCGTAGAGCTTACTGTAGAAATTCTTCATATAAAATTTGGACCAAATATGAGGAAGTTTAACCGTTCCATTTCTCTCTCTATTCTTTTCTTTCTCTTTCTTTTCACTGTGCTATCTGTTTATGCAACCGCCGACTTCAATCACGCACACACATAGCCTCCACTTAGGGTTTTCTAATTTTACCTTTACATGTTCTTTTTTTTTTAAGATAAGTTTGACTAGTCCAAGCCCACATATGGGCTGGACCCAATAATTCTCTCCCTCCAGCTCATATGGTGGGCTATACTAAGCTCGTTCTCTGTTTACATGCTTCAAGTTTCTCTTTAGACAAAGACTTTATCAACATATCTAAATCATTCTCATCGATATGCACTTTTTCTAAGTATAATTCTTTCATCTCAAGCACATCACGAATCCAATGATATCTTACATCAATATGCTTGGATCTAGAATGATATGTTGAATTCTTGGAGAGGTGGATGACACTCTGACTGTCACAGTAAACAGGGTATCCTTCCTGTTTCAAACCAAATTCTTATAGAAAATTTTTCATCCATAAAACTTTCTTACATGCTTCAATAATTACTATATATTGTACTTCTGTGGTCGATAGAGCAACACAATTCTATAACTTAGACTGCCAAGATACTGCTCTCACTACAAAAGTCATCAAGAACCCTGATGTGAATTTTCTGGAATCAATATCATCAGCCATGTCTGCATCTGTGTAACCCTCAAGCACAGGTTTACCAATGCCAAAACATAAACACAACCTAGTAGTACCTCTTAAATATATTAAGATCCATTTTACTGTTGCCCAATATTCCTTACCAGGATTAGAGAGAAATCGGCTAACAACTCCAACTGCATAAGTTATATCTGGCCTAGTACAAACCATAGCATACATCAAACTACTTATTGCTGATGAGTAAGGCACTTTGGGCATTTCTTCTTTTTCTTTCTCACTTGTAGGACATTATTTTGAACTTAGCTTGAAATGACCTGCAAGTGGAGAACAAACTGGTTTGGCTTTATTCATGTTGAATCTTTCAAGAACCTTTTCAATGTAGATCTCTTGATATAACCAAATCTTTCTATTCTTTCTATCATGAAGAATCTTCATGCCAAGAATTTGTCTCGCCGATCCTAAGTCTTTTATAGCAAAAGACTTATTTAGTTCTCTCTTAAGCTTCTCAATTTTGCTAGTATCATGGCCAACAATCAGTATATCATCAACATATAGTAGGAGAATAATATAATCATCCTCTGAAAACTTTTTTGTAAACACACAATGATCATATGTGATTTTATTGTACCGTTAGCTCATCATAAATGAATTAAACTTCTTGTACCACTGTCTACGTGCCTGTTTGAGTCCATATAAGCTTTTCTTAAGCTTTCACACTAGATTTTCTTTTCCTTTGTCTTTGAAACCTTCTGGCTGCTCCATATAAATTTCTTCTTTTAAGTCACAATGTAAAAATACAGTTTTCACATCAAGTTGCTCTACTTCTAAATTCAAGCGGGCAGCTAAACCAAGAACAACTCGGATAAAAGACATTTTCATCACAGGAGAAAATATTTCTTCAAAATCAATACCCTTTTTCTGACTGAATCCTTTCACAACTAACTGTGCCTTATATCTTTATTGTGAGCTATTATTTTCAATCTTCAATTTATAAACTCATTTATTCTTGAGAGCTTTCTTCCCTGTAGATAACTTTACTAAGTCATAGGTGTGGTTCTCAAGCAATGATTTCATCTCTTCTTGCATGGCTTTAATCCACTCAATTTTGTGCTCATGTACAATAGCTTCTTGGTAAGTTTCTGATTCTCCACCATTAGTTAATATAACAGACTCATATAGAGGATATCTTGTAGATGGTCTTCGCTCTCTTGTATATCTTCTCAGTGGAATCTCATATGGTGGTGGAGGTGCTTGCTTAGTTTGTTCAGTTGGATCAGCTTCATCAACTGTAAAAGTATCATCACTAACATTCTCACTACCATCTTTCTGTCCATCTCTCCCTTGATCGTCATGAACTATAGGTGGAGGAACTGGGCTTAAACTTCAAGGAGTATAAACAAAGGTATTTTTCTTCTTAACATTATCACTATCTTCAAATAATTGGTCTTCAAGAAACACGATATCTCTGCTTCTAATAATCTTCTTATTCACTGGATCTCATAATCTATACCCAAACTCTTCATGACCATATCCCAAGAAAATACATGCTTTTGCTTTATTATCAAGCTTGAATTTCTCATCTTTAGGAATATGAACAAATGCTTTACACCCAAAGACTCTTAAGTGATCATAAGATACATATTTCCCTTTCCATATTTTCTCTAGAACATCACCATTCAGAGGAACTTATAGAGAAATATTTATCAAATCAATTATAGTTCTCATAGCCTCCCCCCAAAAAGACTTAGGTAACTTGGCATGAGAAAACATGCACCTAATCCTTTCTTAAATAGTTTTGTTCATCCTTTATGCCACATTGTTTTGCTGAGAAGTTTTAGAAACTATCTTCTCAAGCCTGATACCATGAAACATACAATAATTTTTAAAAGGACCCTTGTACTCACCACCATTATTTGCTCAAACATACTTCAGTTATCCTTCTGTTTCTCTTTCAACACTAGCATGAAACTCTTTGAAAATATAGAGTACATGGTCTTTAGATTTCAAAGCAAAAGCCCAAACTTTTCTAGAATGGTCATCAATAAAAGTAACAAAATAAAGAGCACATCCAAAAGTTATAGTTTGCATAGTACAGACATCAATGTGAATCAAATCAATGACATTTAATCTTCTAGATGATGGATAAGTATGAAAGATAATTCTATGTGTTTTTTTAGCTAAGCAATGATCATAAATTTTAAGAGATGTACCTTGCAGTTTTGGTAAGAACTATTTTCTAGCAAGAGTTTGAAGTCTCTTCTCGCTGATATAACCAAGTCTTTTATGCCAAAGATCTATACTTTCATTCTTTTGGATTGCATTAATATCTCCTTTGTGTAGCTTAGCCTCCATAACATAAAAGGAGTTATGCTTCTTTCCTCTTGCTACAACCAGAGAACCTTTAGCGAGCTTCCATTTACTTTTACCAAAATAGTGCATAAACCCCTCATCATCAAGTTTCCCTATAGATATCAAGTTTAGATGAATATCTGGAACATGCTTACATCTTTGAGCACCAATTTGTTCCCAATATTGGTCTCCAAGCAAATATCTCCAATACCTAAAATCTTAGATGTATCACTGTTTCCCATTTTGACATTACTAAAATCATCAGCAGTGTAAGATCTAAAGAAATCACCATAAGAAGTAACATGAAAAGAAGCACCAGAGTTAATTATCTAGTTATTGTCCTGAGTTACAAAACTGACACATCCATCATCACAAATAGTAACAATATCACCTTCAGCAACAACTAACTATATTAGTCTCTTTTTCATTTTTCTTTCATTCATTTTGTTCTATCTTCCATAATCTACACTCTTTCTTTATGTGACCTGACCTGTTGCAGTGAAAACACTTGATATCTCTTCTGGACTTCGATCTTCCTCTATAACCATATGGATTTCTGCTATGATTTCTTCCACGTCATTCTTATTTTTCAATAGTAAATGCACTAAAAGAAGATTCTCCTTGTTATTTTCTTCTAGCATCTTTATTTAGTATATTATCTTTAACCATATTTATAGTTAGAGTCCCCTGTGACATGGAGTTAGAAATTATCACCACATATGTTTCCCAACTTTCTTGTAAAGAGCTGAGGAGTAGCAATCTTTGCATCTCATCATCTATATTCATTTTTATAGTAACCAACTTATTTGCAAGACTCTGAAACAAGCTTATATGCTGAATAATATTACCATCATCTTTATACTTTAAATTGACAAGCCTTCTGAGGAGAGAAATTCTGTTTTCCACTGTCTTCTTTGCAAAGAGATTTTCTAACCTCTGCAAGACAACATCAGCTCTGGTTTCATCAGAAATATACTCATGCAGATTTATATTAATCCATTTTCTAATATAGACAATGACCTTTCTGTGTTGTACCAACCATTTTTCATCATCCATAGTAGAAGGTTTTACTTTAACTTTGATTGGCTTATACAGATCTTTGCAATAGATCAAATCTTCCATCATACGCCTTCAAGTGGAATAGTTTGATGAGTTAAATTTAATCATATCATATGACTCTTCCATTTCAATCACACAAGAAAAGTTGCACCAAATAACCTGTGCTCTGATACCACTTGTTGAGAAAAAACTATAGAATGCGGAATAATATCTTTCCCTCTTTGTGTATCAAAATGAGATTCTCACCAAACTTATTAACTTGTTGCCAAAAGACAAATATTAACCAGAGCAAGATAATAAATCATCCACAAAATGAGACACTAAATTTTAACGTGAAAAACCTAATGCGAGAAAAACTACGGGACCGTAGTCCACTTAACTTCCACTATCACCACTATTGATAATAGGTTTAAAATGAAACTTCTCTATACAGCTAGAGAATCAACACAACATCAAGAATATATGTCTTGGTTTATAAATGAGATAGCATCATCAAAATATATGGATCTCACAATAATTAAATACCAAATCTCACCAAGTGAGTATTGCATAAAATCATCATAGAGAGAATAGATTATAGATCAATACTATTAGGATTATAGAGCTTACTGTAAGGATTCTCAACCAAATCTGAGGAAGTTTCACCGTTCTATTTTGTTAAAGCTCCCTCTCTCCCTATTCTTTTCTTTCTATTTCTTCTCACCGTGCTCTTTGTTTGTGCAGTCTGACTTAACTCACGCACACACAGCCTTCTAAGATTTTCTAACTTTATATTTTTTTATTTTTTAAAAATAAATTTGACTAGTCCACGCTCACTTATGGGCTGGACCCAACGTTGCAAATATAAGCCACAATATTTATCGGTTACATGAACACAAACAATACTTAAAAGTTTCTTCATTTTTTTTCTATTATCATTTTCCACTCTTATTATTTGTTCCACTTTTATCGGTTTTCTCCTGACTCAATAAACTAAGAAATTAGTATTTATCGGAATTGAAATAACATGGGTAGCATGTAAGGGGGCAAAAAGAAAAGAAAAAACTCAATTTTAGTTTTCTAAAACTGCTTTTTGTTTGAAATTATGATGGGTTTATCGACTTTTCTTTTTTTTTCAAATGATAAATGATGAGGATGTAAATAATTAAAGTGTTAATCAATTAAATTAATTGATATTCTCATAATTTGTTGGATGAGGTTTTTGTTAAGATATATTCCTACAGAATGAGATATAGAGAATTCATAGCCAACGTTGGATTCTACCACTCATGAGTTTGATCTTGGAAGCCAATTAGTTTAATTGATAACTATTTAATATAAGAGAAAAACTAATTCATCAAAATAATTTTATAAAATTATGGATCATTATTGAATTGTAAAAAAGAGTCATATGAATTATCGTAATGCTGTTCAATTGGATTGCTCGTCCAACATGTCAAATCGATGCCGGACTAACGATGATACGTTGAATCTATCTTATCATGTTTCAATCCTCAAATTTTTTTACAAGTAAATATAGTAGTATATCACCACGATCAGTATTTATTTTAGGTACAATTAATTTTCTAATTACTTAAATTTAATTTAAATATATACTTTTTCGCTATCTTTTAATAATAAATTAATACCCCTTATAAAATTTATAATATTTAAAATGTTGCTGCCTATTTGTGCCTCGGTTGGGTTCATCGGAAGCGAAGACCGGTGGATGCGTGGTCGAGCCGGACCGGGCGTCTCGAAGCCCCGTCACGGATCTTAAAGCTAATCCGACGCATCGTATCGAAGCCCCCGCATATTTTTCCCAGAGGACGAAACTGCCCGGCGACATTTCAAGATTCCTCCTCGAGAATACAAGCTCGAGGAGCATAGCATTTCAAAGACTGACAAGGGTAAAATCGTCCATCCATCGATTTCCCGCCCCCCCGTCCCTCCTCTTTGCGGTTGAGGAAGAGAGGGCGCGTCGCAGTCTCCGGCTCGGAGCCCGGGACCGACTGCCCACCGCCGGACCCCAATCCCAATCCCCAGGCGCGGCCCCCTCCGGTCCTCGGTCCTGGCCCTAGCCTAGGTTCGCCTGGCGTCGCCGCGCTGGCGAGGAGGAGGGCGGAGAGGGAAGCGGCGCGGTGGCTGCAACGTCATTTCTACCTTCCCTTCCCATCCCGAACCCCGACCCCAAACCTTGATCGTGGATTTAATGGTGGTCTTGGCCGTGGGGGCCGAGATACCCCCCTGCCAGCGGAGACGAGAGCGGCTTGGAGGCCGCAACAGTTTCAGCCGAATCCAAACCTTCCCTCCCGCTTCCGGGTCCCGAACCCAAACCCTGATCTTGAATCTCATGGCTCAGAGCATCGGCCTCTCCGTCCCGATCTTGGCCGTGGCCTTCGCCCATCGCCGCCGGGGGTGCTTCCTGGCTTCGGCGACGGAAAGTTAGCGGACCGGCGGAAGACCTTACTAATTTGGGAGATCACACTGAAGCATGATTCGCGGTTATCTCTACGGCCGCCGCTTGCGTTCTTTCTGCCCTAACATGGTGGTTTTTTTTTTTTTTTTGTGTGTTCTTGCGGCTCTCATTTCTTTTATTGTCTTGTCAATTTTGCGTTTGTTGTCCCAACCGAAAAAGATCAGATTTTATTTTCGCCCGTCGCTTGCATTTGTTGTTCTCCTTTAGAGTAAATTATTTTTTTTCTACCTTTTCCTGCTAGTATTCTGCTTCTGTATCAGTTTGCTGATTGCTGCTTCCATATGAACCAGTCTGGCTTATGCTTTCATGTCTCACAAACATTGTGTTGATGCTCTTCTGATGTGAGTTAAATACCAGCAGTCGATCGATCTTTGTACTTTCTTGAATAATTTCATGGTACTAAAGCAAACCTGCTTGCAGGGTGATGATTAATGAAGCAGAAACCAGGAGGCGAGAGCTTAGGCATTTTGCTGACCAAATCCTGCAGGTTATTATACTCTTCTGTGCCTCCTTGGTCTATCATTGCCCTGAATGTTTATTAGGCTTCATGTATATGTATCAACACCATTTCTGTGGCTTTCTGGATCTCCATCATTTGATGTGGAAGTTATTAGCAAACATCTTTATATGTTCTCCTTCACATTTTTTTTCTGTCACTCTACTATTATGACCTGATCATGATCTGATTCTTACATCCTCCAATTCTTACAAGTATATACTATACTGGTCCAGTTTTCATTGAGACACACTAAGAATCTTCCGTCTGGATTAGTTTATTGGTACATCCTCTTGTAGCGGCTATTATGTGTGAATACCACAGATGCTACTCTCTGGGTGTTGAAACCTTCGAGATATAGAACCTTTGAATTATAACACAAGGCTCTGTCCAAGTCCAAGGATCAATTTTAGGTTAGTGAAGTTTGTGTTAGAAGATGTGAGGCACAGAGATGGCAGTAATAGTAGTGGAGTCTGAATCGTACTCGTGCTTCTCAATATACAAGGAAAACAAGGATAAGTGACACAGTCGGTATATATTTTCTACCTGTTCACCCTCCAAAGCCAGAAAATGGTATGAATCACCCGTTTCCTTGAATCAGTTTATCTTACCTTCATAACATCATTAGTCTACCAAATGATTCATCCGTAACCATATCTCCTGCATGTCTCAGTTTCAATCTATAATAGACTTTAGATTTCAACCTATAATGAAATTTAGTGAACCTCATAGCATCAAACTTAATTTCTCTTAATTTCGTCCTGAAAACCAGAAAATAGTATGAATCAGCCTTTTACTTGAATCGGTTTATCTTATCTTCATAATATCATTAGTCTATCAAATAATTCATCTGTAACCATATCTCCTGAATGGCTCAGTTTCAACCTATAATAGGTTTTAGTGACTCAATTTCAACCTATAATGAGTTTTAGTGAAGCTCATAACATCAAACTTAATTTCTCTTAACCAAAATCCTAATTTTGGTGGCTATAGTTGTCTAAAATTAGACAGTGACGACTGAAAATGTAGGAGAGAGAAAGACAGTAACAGATTGATAATAGAGGGTAGAAAATAAGAGATCCAGAAAATGGAAGAAAACAAGGATAGAGAAATATTATTCTCAATCATCCATACAATATTCTCATCTCAAATTATCAAATCTCAAGTGGATTCTTATTGTGATCACTTTGGCATGTTTTGAATATTATGCATAGTAATATAGTCCTTATATCCCTATCATTCTCTTGTGATTGTTGCTTGGGCTTGGGCATAAGGGTTTTGATATTTGTACATTCATTATTTTTATAGTGGATTTTCTCTGACTTACCTTATGATTTTTACCCTTAGAGTTGGAGGGAGTTTTTACGTAAATCTTGGTGTTCATTTGATTACGATTCCTGTTTAATTATGTTATGTGTGACGGCTTATTGATATTTATTCGTATACAAAAGGTCTTTATCCTTTTATATCTCATCAACTGGTATCATAGTAAGGTTTGGTCGTATTTAATCTTTTATGTTCGAATATTGAGATTAGTAATGTTTCTCGCATGATTAGCTTGAATTGAAATAATTGGATGATATAAAAACTAAGAATGAAATTGGAGGGTTTTGATATTTGTACATTTATTATTTTTATAGTAGATTTTCTCTGACTTACCTTGTGGTTTTTACCCTTAGAGTTGGAGCGAGTTTTCACGTAAATCTTGGTGTTCATTTGATTATGATTCTTGTTTGATTCTGTTGTGTGTGATGGCTTACTAGTATTTATTCGTATACAAAAAGTCTTTATCTTTTTATATCCCATCAACTGGTATCAGGGTAAAGTTTGGTCGTATTTAATCTTTTATGTTCGAATATTGAGATTGGTAATGTTTCTCGTATGATTAGCTTGAATTGAAACAATTAGATGATATAAAAACTAAGAATGGAAGATCTCTTGTATTGCAAAGACTTGTATGGACCCTTGTAAGGGGATAATGCAAAGCTCACAACTATGATAGATGATAAATGAAAGAGATTAGATCGAAAAACAGTTGGATTCATTCAACAATGACTTGTTGATAGTGTCTTTCACCGTGTTTCTACCAAAAGTTCTTCGTATTCTCTTTGAAAAAAGTTGGAAGGTTCTATGAAAGAAAAATTGCTAGTAACAAAGCTTTTTTTATCAGAAAACTTATTAACCTAAAATATAAAGAGGGCACTTCTATTGCTGAGGTGTACCAAGAACTGTCAACTCATGCTAGATGTCATGTGACCTATAATAATTATTAAACAATCTTGTGTACTCACCACCATTATTTGATCTTATGCATTTCAATTATCTTTTTGTCTCCCTTTCAACTCTGACATAAAAACTCCTTGAAGATATAATAACCTGATCTTTTGTCTTCATAGCATAGGTCCAAACTTTATCTATAAAATTGATAAAATAAAGTACACCACTGATACTAGGAATACTAATAGATCTATCTTAATTTTTTATCCTTAAAGGACCACACACATTTGTATAAACACGATCCAAGACATGTATTTTTCTAGATAAAGTATGACTAGTAAAGAAAACTCTATCTTGTTTGCTAATTAAATAATCAATACAAGGATTCAGACATGTACATCTGAGTTTTGGTAATACCTCTTTCTTGAAAAGAACTTACAGCGCATTCTCGCTTATTTGTCCCAATCGCCTATGTCATAACTCTATGCAGAAGTCTTTCTCTATAGCATTCAACTGCTCACAATAAGCTTTATCCTGCAATCTGTACAATATATTATATTTCTTCTCATTAGCTATAGTAATAGAACTCTTACTAAGCTTTCACTATCATATGTGAAATCTGACATCAAAGCCTTCATCATCCAGCCTTTTAACTGAAATTAAATTTAGCCTTCAATCAACCACATGTCTTACATCCTTAAACACCAACTTACAGCTAAGGTTGGTTTTTATGTAGATATCACCTATGCCAATAATGTATGTTGTCTCATAGTTGTTCATTTTCATAACACCAAAATTTTTAAACTTGTAAGTAGCAAAAAACTCTCTTTATAGTGTAGCATGATAATAAGTACTCGTGTCAATTATTCACTCAAGATCCTGACACACATAAGAAAAAATATCATCATAAGTACACAAAATCAAATAATCACTACTATGCACTGTAGTTGTGATATTCTCTTTTGACTTTGTAGACTCTACTTCTTTCTTTTTTTTCTTGCTCTTCTTAGGTTGCTTGCACTAATTATTATAATGTCCTTTCTCACCATAATTGTAACAAATAATATTTTTTTTTATCTTGACTTGCTTCTACCCAAGCGTGAACCACTTTCATCATTTGACTTTAATCTTCCTCTATTCTCTGAGATAAGTACCTGTGAATTAATCTGAGAAGTTGCTGAATTCTTTCTCCTCATCTTTTTATTCAACAAAATGATTGTTATTTGACTCATGGTAACAATACCATATGGTGTAGAATTACTGAGGGAATACTGGTGTCTCGTAACTTTCTAGCAATGAATTGAGAAGTAACAATGTCTATAACTCATCATCAAGAGATATTTTCATAGAGGATAACTAGTTAGTAATACTCTGCATTTCATTCAAATGCTCAGCAATAGAAGTGTATTTTTTATATTTTAGGTTTATAAGTTTTCTGATCAAGAAAGCTTTGTTGCCAGTAGTTTTTCTTTCATAGAGACCTTCCAACTTGTTCCAAAGAGAGTATACATAACCTTGAGTAGAAACATGGTGAAGGACACTCTCATCAAGCCACTATTGAATGAATCCAATTATTTTTTTGTCTAATCTCTTTCACTTATCATATATTATAGTTGTGGATTTTGCACTATCCCTTTGTAAAGGTCCATACAAGTCTTTACAATAAAAGAGATAATTCATTTTTGGTTTCTATATCATCCAATTATTTCAATTCAAGCTAATAATGCAATAAACTTTATCGACCTCAATATTCGACATAAAAGATTAAATACCATAAAATCTTACTCTAATACCAGTTGATAGGATATAAAAGGATAAAATACTAGTTGATAGGATATAAAAGGATAAATGCTTTTGTATACAACAAATACTAGCAGGTCATCACACATAACGGAATCAAACAGAAATCATAATTAAATGAACAATAGAAAATCCCTTCAACTTGAAGGGTAAAAACTATCGGACAAGTTAGAGAAAATCCAGTATAAAATAATGAATTTACAAATATCAAAACTCTCATGCCCAAGCCCAAGCAACAATCATAAGAAAATGACAGGGATACAAGGACTATATTACTATGCATAATATCCTAAGTGATCACAATAAGAACCCAGTGTAGATTTGATCTAATTTGAGATGAGAATACTGTTTGGATGATTGAGAATAGTCTTTTTTATTCTTATCTTCTTCTCTTTTTTAGATATCTTGTTTTATGCCATGTATTAATAATATGTTGATTTTTTTATGAGAATAGTATTTTTTTTTCCTCTTAATTTAAACTCTATAAAGAAAAATAGAGTTTAGATTAAAAAAAAATGAATATTAAAATTATAAACTTCATTAAAAAAAAAACTCATTATAATAAGATGAATCTGGGCCATCAGCCCAAACACTCTTATGTGCATCATACTTCGGTACTCCACCTCCTGCTTCTTCTTCTTCTTCTTCTTCTTCTTCTTCTTCTTCTTCTTCTTCTTCTTTGTCTCGCTCCTGGGGCAAGCCTGCCTTTTAAGTCTTCTAAAGATTATCCAGCTGATCAACATGAATCTCATCAGCTTCACCCACACCTCTGAATGCAACCGAACCAGTTCGTGTTGCTTGTTTTGGGATTTATAACTGCTGGTTCTCCATGTTTGGCTCTTCAATTTTTTCTCCTGCACCCTCCCTCGCTTAGCCATGTGGTGGATTTCCAACAGCCAATTTTAGTGACCTCGACTCGGATTAAGCTGTGGCTGATGTCGGAGTTGTATCTGAAACGGATCCAATTATTCGTCGGTCGGGTTAAAAGTATCAAAGTAAATGGGGTTTACGACCCGCTCCGGCCCGGCCCACGCTACACCTCTATCGCCTTTCTCTCGGTTCCCCTTTTGCTCCCGCTGACCGCCTCTTGTCCTCCTCGGTCCCTCTCGATCGTTGTCTCGCTTCACCAAACGCTCCTCTTTTTCTTGCTGCCATCCAGTCATGCTTGCTTGCTAGGGTTTTACTCCTTAAATCCGCCGGGCAGAATCTAATCCCTCCTTCGATATCAAGATGATCGTCTCCGCCAATCCGCTGCTGCCGCCGCCGTCGTTTCTCCCTTCGGTCGGCAATTCCCCGAATTTATCCCGTGCTACGAGGCGATTCCGATTCCTTCGGATTAAGGCTGCTTCCGCCAGCTCGGATGAGAACCGTTCGCCGTCTGCCAAGGGGAAGAGCCCTGTGGCGGCCGTCCTGGAGGTGCCGAAGACGCTGTGGCGGCAGACGATGCAGCCGCTCGGCGACTTCGGGTTCGGGTGGAGGAGCGTGTGGGAGGGCGGGGTCGGGCTGTTCATCGTCTCCGGGGTGGCGCTCTTCGCCCTCACTATGGTCTGGCTACGGGGGATCCAGCTGCGGTCGCGGTTCAGGAAGTATCAGGTGGTGTTCGAGTTCTCGCAGGCGTGCGGGATCTGCGTGGGCACGCCCGTCCGGATCCGTGGGGTGAACGTAGGCAGCGTGGTGCGGGTCGATTCCACCTTGAGGAGCATCGATGCGATTGCCGAGGTGCGTGTGCTTGCTTGCATGAGTCTTTCAAGCTTCGCAATACTGCTACCACTTTAGTAACTCAATGATTTTGAACTGCTTGACATATATGTGCGTACCAGTTTCACCGTATAGATAGATGTCCACCATTGAACAGGTCCAAAGAGAATACATTAGTGGGCTCTGATTTTTTTTTTTTTTTTTTTGGTTGAATTATTGGTTGAATTTTAAGGTGAACCATAGAATAATTGATTAAATGCAGGAGGAAAACTGAGAATGATTTGAAAGTTGGCCTTTTTCTTGTGCAAATTGTAACAATTTTGGAACACACAATTAATGTTGTGGTGTCATGGGATGAGAGTGATAACACATATTTGCAACGCAATTATTATTGTTTCCTGATACACATTAACTACTTCTAGAAATGATATTACTGTCTGATAATCTTAATAATCTTTCAATTGTATACTGATTAAAAGTCGCATGTTTTTTATGTTCATTGTGATGGAAAGTTCTAATTAACTTTGTTGCCTCCCTGTGAGTAATATCGATACCTTTCTTATATGTCACTTCACAGCAATGTTGAATTTTGTTTCACCAAAGGTTTGAAAATGAAACTGACCGGATGCATGCCAATCAAAATATACTGGTTCGAGTGTTCATATCCAGAGTCTACCTACTATTATCCCTTCGTCCCACTCAAATTCACTCTAGGAAACTTGTTATTTTTCCAATTCAAAGTAGGCTTGTATCTTCCTAATATGTTAAGCTAATATTTGTTGCTTATTAAATGATGTTTAGGATCTATTTCTTTCTCGGATTACATGTTATTTTGTGTCACTGTATTTACGTTTTTTGGTTTGAGGCATGCCATAGGTTTCTCATTCATGCTATATATGCTGAAGATCTAGGCAGCAAGCTAGATCAGGTGGATCAATTTATCCTAGATCCACATGATTCCTTTTTGGATCTGTGCTAATTAGGCCTACATCCACATACATCTAGGATAGATGTGCATTGATACAACATAATTTTGAATAGATCTTACCTACAGAATCGTATGTCTAGGCTCGTCAGGCAGATATGACCTAGATATATGGATCTAGCCTATATTCATATGAAACTAGCCTATTTTCATGTGGATTTAGTTTAGCAGTGTGAGGATTTGGTTTATACTTGCATATGTCTAGGTTATATCCATGTTGATCTACCTAAATTTACACAGATCTGGTGTAGATCCCATGCAGATCCGGTCTATATTCACTAAGATCTAGTTTATCTTTGAGTATCTGACCTAGTTCCATATGGAACAGTAATTCTAGATTGCATTAACATTACATAAGGACAAATTAAATTATGTACTCCAATTCATTTTCAGTGGTTGTACGATAGGAAGTAAAGTATGGATTTAATGTCGCAGCATGACCTTCACATGGAGCACCAACATGATTCACAATCCGTCTAGTGTGTCTATGTTAGTTGTGATGGAGGAATGATAATATCATTGGTGTTGTTTCATCTTTCACTTTGAGGCAGCATAGTGGCAGTAATGCTCATGATCTAGGAGGGAGTACTAGTATGTGATAGTCTAATGGCAATGGTGCTTGTGAGATGACAGAAACGCTAGAATGAGGCAGTCAATTTTTGCCCAATCCTGAGCGGGAAGGTTAGGATTTTCTTGAGCACCTTTTGTAAGAGGCCGATTCCTAATGATATTGATCTGCCCTTTTAAATTGTAGAACTGAACAGAGTACAATCAGATCCTAGGATAATCACTTCATATCTTGATGAAGTGATCAATGAAATTTGCAATTGAATTTAAGTCCTTCAAGAAATAGCAAGACTTATATGGTGTAACCCTTATGTGCAAGGGTTGGTCTAGTCCTTGGATAAGCATCATAAATTTCTTATGGTATTGTAACTGAAGGATCATTTTCACAAATCCCTTGATGTATCTAATCAGATTCATAACACATGATGCATACAGATTTGATGGGTACTGCGATAGATGAGATTGGAGAGCACTACATAGTCCAATGTAATATCAAGATGACTAATGTGGATAATGGAGGCACAAGTTCATTTTTTCAGACCATGTAGGATCCACTGTATTAGACCTGCAGCTGATGGCAACATCTTTTGCCATGAAGAGGATCATGAAGAGATCCAAGTCGTTCCTCTATATCATTGATCTTGACACTAAATTGTTCAAATATTTACGTATTACAGATGAAGAAATGGCATAATCTTGTTGTTTTTAAATTTCATATAATCGTACTATGTGAAGTTGTAATAAACATTAACAATTGGCATGACGTGGGTTACCACCTTAATCCTACGTATCAATATCAATATAACCTTGTTATCAAAGATGACTGGTTGTTCGTTCTTCAGAATGTAATCACTTGATGGAACTTGGAAGCAGACATCTCAAACGTAGTCGATGCGATCAAGAAGATATATGGTTATCTTATCTTTTAGTACAATCTTTTAATTTTAAGAACATGAAAAGTTAATTTATTGACCTACCTCTAAGGGTGACAGTGTCATGAGGGTTATGACACATTCAGAAGGGATACTTAACATTATGCTGATACAATTTGGATTATAGTGACACATGATTGTAAATTTTTTATCATGTTACGATCAATCAAGCATGTTATTGGAGCTAATTGTTTAATTGCAAGTTTGTAGCTGAGTGGTAATTGGATTATGAAAGATCCATACTTGAGGAAACTTGCAGTGTAGCATCTATCATTGGCTGTACTACCTGGCCGTTGTGATGGTAGCTTGTCTATGTTTTTGTTGATATGCACCACACAAGGATTAGAGAAATCACATCCACTATAGCATACATATGAGATTGCAATACCTAGAGTTGGACAGAGATGAGGGGTGCCCATGAATCCATTTGCCACTGAATGTTACTGGGATAATTGGACCTAATGATTGATTGGGTATGTGCAACAAGGAACTATGACAACAACTGTTTTTTTTACAAAGGGTAAGTGGCAAAGGTGGGATTCGAGTCCAAGACCTTGCGATAAACTATCAAGATCTTTACCAGCTAGGCTAGCTGACACCTTCACTAAAACAACTTCTCAATGAGGTAGGATATTCACCATGTCTTTTATTTTAAAATAGATAGAGGAGAAAGAAAGACCAATTCAAGGACCTAGGTCAAACATGTGAATTATATACTGGTTATAGGCAAGTCATTTATGGGTTGGAGCACTGTGAGTTAGTCTCAATCATTTGACCAACATGACGAGAGAAAAGGTTGCTAATCGTACTCAATTGATTCATTGCATCGAGTAATAATAAGAAGGATGATGGGACTTCACCATCAGATTTTGGTTTTTGTGAGGTATGTTATTGTAACAATGAGGTGAATAATAACAAATTTATTAGTTATCCTAATATGGGGATGTAAACTTTAAGCGTGGACTGAGTAATATTATACCCATAAAGAGCGTACCTAGTTTATAAGGCTCCTGCTGATGCAGGGTTTGGGAAGAGTCAAATTATGCAGCCTTACCTTTCAATATTAAAAGAGGATGCTTTCGTGGCTCGAACATGCGTCTTGTAGGTCACAAAGAAGCAACCTTACCATTGTATCAATGCCTACCCTCAAATGACGATCTAATGTCATATCATTGGTCAAATTAGTTCACAACCAGTACATTAAGGGCAAAGGGAAGACAATTTATGGTTTTGAGGAGATGAGAAACTTAATTGTGATCAAACTGCACAGAAGATTATTGTGATGGAAGCTCTCTTAATTTTGTGAGGCACAATTCAATGTGGATGGTCGATCCCAATTTTTGAGAATCCAAAGCTTCATATGGCTCACAGTGGTGATGTGGTATGGTAGTTCTGCAGCTCAGCTGCTATCATGGTTGCATAAATTAATGCGTCATATTTTATCGGCCCCATTAGAATCGTATGTATCCCACATCATCAGAGAGTGACTAATACCCTGGTCAAGCTAGAGGCCAAGCTGCCACGAGTATTATTACTATGATTTAACAGCAACATGTATATATCAATATCAGATGTCGTGGGAACAATATCATACATGGACGTATCAACATTGTACTATTGATCTCCGATGAATATGGACATAGTAACCGCCTACTTCAGCATGAATCCATGACAATCCTTTTGGTGGTAGTACCACTAATAGGCTATGACTTAAAATCTTCTTAAGTTCATGTATTTACAAAATTTTAAATTATAGTTTTATAATACATTTATCATGTGCCATCTTCCAAATCTGGAAATTTTGTATGTATGTGTTCTTTACATATGATCAATATTAGGTCTTAGAGACATTTTTTCATTCATTGTTGAGACGAAAACAAAAAAAAACAAAAAACAAAAAACTACAAAACAAGGTTTCATAGGGAACCACTGGGTCTGGAACCGGCTAATAACCATATCAATCTGACACTTGACCAATATCAGTACTGGCCTGAGATTTTAGTCATTGATTTGCACTATTCTGGTATTGCTAAGCAGAATTAGATTAATTGTGTTGGTAGTTAGTGTTAATTTTTGTAGTGTTTCATGTTTTGAGAAGTTTTAAAACATTTACCATCATCATAAACTGAAATGTAGTAGTTGGTTACTGGAATCTCAGAAGTTCCTCGTTTGATTTACACAACTTTTAACATCTGAAAAGGTGGGATACTGATGTGGCTGCAACTTTTACATGTAACATAATGCATTTTTATGAAGAAATATTTATGTACACAGAACTGTCTGTGTCTGAGCTTCTTAGGTCTGTTGACTCACAATTGCAGATTGAAAACTATAGCTTCTTTAACCTTCTTCTTGTCAGGTTGATGATGACAATATTATTGTACCTCGAAATTCGTTGGTTGAAGTGAATCAGTCTGGCCTTCTTATGGAGACCTTGATTGATATTACACCAAGGGATCCACTGCCTGAACCTTCTGCAGGTCCTCTTGATCCTGTTTGTGCCGAACAAGGCCTAATTGTGTGCGACAAAGAGAAGATCAGAGGACAGCAGGGGGTAAGCTTGGATGCATTGGTAGGTGTGTTCACCCGTCTTGGACAAGAAATGGATGAAATTGGTCTTTCAAGAAGCTATAGATTGGCTGAAAAAGTTGCATCTGTTGTAGAAGAAGCACAACCACTTCTAGCAAAGGTCCGTAGAAAGTTACTTTCTTGTGTTACCTTATAAGTGCATGGTGATTCTGCAAATTGAATATGTTTGATGTCCTCATATCCTGTGTTATCCATCACTTGTATGGGATAACCAAGGCTCCTCACTTCTTCTATCAGATGTTAATCTAGTTTAGTATTATGATAGTTTTTCTCAAGTTACTCATGTGATCATTCTACATGAGATCTTAAAAACAAGAGGTTTGCCTTCTCTTAGATTTCGCTGGACAGTCCTCGTCATATATGTTTATACTTTTTTGATGTTTGGAAACTATGTTGTAATTGGTAGTTTCACCCGTCCAATCATAACATTAGATACTGAATCAAGAATAGCGGTGTTGTCTTACGCCTGAGTAAGGTGGTTCTAAGTCTTTATCGTTAAAGCCATGCAGAAAGTATAGTGGCTTTTGAATGTGTCATTTAATTTTTTTCTGGTAGCTCATGACATACTAAGCAATCTTTGTGCCTGTGAACCAAGGGTGTTGTGCACCTAATACTCTAAAAGTTTGCTACATCAACATGAAGTTTGAATAACTTCATTATAAAATTGATTTTCATTGCATTTGTTCTTGCATCTATTTGGTTGTTTTTATTTTGTTATCCTATTCACCAATAAAAAAAAATTCAATTTTAAGTTTATTTTCTTAAATATGAAGAATTTGTAGTAGTGATGCAACAGATTGAAGGCTTGGCTGAAAGTATTCAACCTTTGCTTGCTGAAGTACGTGATAGCACTCTGCTGCAGGATGTGGAAAGTTTAACCAAAAGTCTAGCTGAGGCAACTGAGGGTTTAAGGTATACCCTTTTGACATCATTGACATAAGGTAGCCCGTCCATTATAAATATTGTTAACTGATTGACTAGATATGAAAATACACATTGCTATTGATATAATATATTAACAATCCTTATATTGTAGTTATGGTAGCAGTATAAGATTTGTGTTTAGATGGTTCCTGTTTACAACTATATGTGATTGACTAAAATGAGCCGCGAGTGCACAATGCTGTTGCCATTGCCGGGATTGGGGCAATCAAATGCATGCAGCCGTATGCTTGCGAGGAGACTCGCTCATAAAATGTGTTTTGGAGATCTGCATATTGTATGGATAAATAATTTACTTCATTTAAAAGGATCCTTTGTTTAAGAGAGAAAATCTTGATATGCTCTCTTTATACTTTTGTCATGTTGCTCTGCTTTTGAACTCTTTACTCGTGTCGTAGACTTCCAAGTTTGGTACAACCAGAATATATTTCAACAATTACAACAAGGCTCCGAGGATTAACTATTGCTTGCAGAGTAGGCTTAATTTAGTTTCAGTTCACATATATTCTGTGAAGCACTAGTGCAACTTATTTCAGGAGATAAAGCTAACTAGGTTAAAGAAGCTAGCATCTGATCTTGGATTAAGCAGAATCTTAATCCATGCTTTTTGCTATGGCTTGCCTCATGCTGGTAGAGGTTGATTTCTGGATGAGCGTGGCAGGCTAGAAATTGAATTATTTTGCTTTAAACTTCAGTATTCTTCTCATGCCTTTCTAACTTGACAGTTTCTAGTACTCTGTGGTGGCACCTGAAAACTATATTTCCTTGGAACTTAATCCATATTTTTGTAAGATATAGCTTTATAATATACCTTCAGTCAACTTGATGATCCTCATAAGGTTTATACTTGAGGGAGTTGGTAGTGTGTGATAAAGGTGGAGACCTATATATGTTTATGTTTTTTGCATCTTTTCTCACTTGTCTTGATTTGCAAATTTTATTATTTTTGTTTATGTTTAATCTTCTATTATGTTAATTTAGATAGAAGCTAAGGTTTGGGCTATACAATAAAAAACCTTTGGTCACGAGGAACCTTGAGTTTTATGTGTCAGGCATGCACATCTATACTCACCAACTTTTGTCATCTTGTAGGAAGGTTCAGTCTGCCATCCTAACTCCTGAGAATGCTGAACTAATTAAGCAATCTGTTTACACCCTCGTATTTACCTTAAAGAATATTGAGGTGAGGCATCCTCGCTCTCTTTCTGAGCCCTATTTCTTATCAAGACAGTCCTTGTAACTACAACTTTGTGTTTTCAGAGTATTAGCTCAGACATCTCGGGCTTCACGGGCGATGAGACTACAAGGAGAAATTTGAAGTTGTTAATCAAGTCTCTCAGCCGGCTTTTATGAAACCAGGTTTTTCCTCGGGTCTCTATTCTTATGGAATTTTCAACAATGAAAATGCTTGAGGAAGGCGGAAATGAGTACGTAAACCAGTATCTCAAATCTGTCTCGACATTCAGTATCTCATATCTGTCACTCAAAGAGATGCATCAGATGCTGCAATCAATTTTTTTTTTTTTTTTCAAAGAAAGAAGTTTTGTAGGATGGTGAGTCATCGTCCAGCTTCCGCCATGGAGGTACCTTTCTTTTATCATGTTATTTAGTCAAATTGTTGAACTATTGATTTCATACTCTGCTTTTGGAAATCCAGATTTTTTAGATGTATTAAAAGAAAATAATCAGAAAATGTATGACTCTAACAATCATAGTAGTTTCGTTAGCGATGCCACCACTGCTTCACGGGTTGTGGAAATCAAACAGTACCCAAAAATATCATGCCTGGAATATTAATTCAGCACAGCTTAGGTTGTGATTGCATTCCTTGCTGCCTCAATTATGTATGTGTCAGTGAGTTCTGCAGGTGCCATTCCCGATCTCCTTGAGGTCTTTGAATTTTTTTTTTTATTTTTGGTGTGCTAGGTAGGATTCATGCATTCTTGATCTTGAGTTTCACACCCACATAGATGGAATGCTACCCTTGCATCGGTCTTCTTTTGATCTTGTGTTCCATGTTATTGGCCCGTCACCGTGATTACGGTGTGTCATGTACCTACCATTCCTGCTCCTGTCACAAATGGTCCATCTCCTCGCTCAGAATTCCGCCACGGAAACGTTCCACAAGACACGATGATCTTGTAATCATTATTCAACAAGTAAAGCAAATGGTCGATGGGATGAATCGTTGTTCCATTTGCGGTGGGTGCATTCTTCCTGGATGCAAAGAAATCGAGGGGTACCCCTTCCGACACAGCCTTCGGTGCGTGGGCCACCGCGGCACCTTTATTTATTTATTTGTTCTTTATCCTCGATCGGAGCGAAAAGTGTGGGGCCTTGACCACTTTGACTGGTACCCCCTTTTCCCACCGCCTGACACGTGTCATTCCTCCATTTCATCTATTCGGTTGAGTTCTGCGGACTACATTTGCTTAGCTGCTGATTTATCTGTAGCTATAGCCGATCAAACTATACATACATACATGGTAGGGGGTAATGTAATTAGGACTGAAATCAATTACAAAAAAAAAATGCATCTATTCTTTGGTTTATGCACAAAAAACAATCAATTTATTATTATTATTATTATTATTATTATTATTATTATTATTATTATTATTATTATTATTATTATTGGTGTTGGGATATCTAACTAAACGTTAGTTGGCAAATTAGGGTTGTCCATCAGTAGTAGTTGGGTGAGTAGACAAGTGTGTGAACTCCAGTCTTGACATCAACAGCGATTGGTACACATCATTCGATTGCAGTGGCGATGACCGAACGGGTGATTCACTGCATCACGCAGAAACTTTAGCGACGCCTCGAAGCATCAGAATGTGATGATGGGGAGGGGATGGTATACGTTTCTTTGAGCCAAGCATAAATCTTGGGTCATGCATGCATGCTGTCCTCACCCTGTCGGAGAGGAACTCCATGGCAACTTCTGCTTCTGCAGCAAGAGAATGAGCTCATCCCTCCATGAGAGAAGACACCATGATCCATCCAGTACAACATCGAAATTCTTCATTAATTGTTTCTTCTTGTTCGAAATCGATGAGGCGGAGATGTACATTACTGATCATATCCTCTGCACGCGGTAGAATGTTTCTTTCGAGTTGGGAAATCTGTGTGGGTTGTCAATTTTATGTTTCTTCATCCGAGCGAGCTGGTGCTCTAAAGAGAAGAGGTGAGGTGAGATGAGATGAGATGAGATGGAGAAGGACCGATCCACCAGCACGAAAACCCATGCACACCACACTCCACGAACAAACCATTCAAAGATACAGATGTCTGTGGTGGTGTGAAACCCTAGGCAAAGGTGGAGCTGCCTGCTGCCGGGGGAGCAATCTCATCCGCAGGCCCCACCATGGAACGAATCCCTACCCGAGATAGATAGAGATAGAGAGAGATGGAGACGAGCGCCGGGGTGCGTTTCCCGGCTCTTGTCAGGTCACGAAATGGTGTCTTTGTCATTGGGTTGTATCGTGGCAGGCACTGACATGCATGCATGACCACCTCGGGCTGCAGCTCTTTGCCGGATGAGCTGCCCTCGGTCATTTCTTCGTGCGCCCGAGCTTCCATCACAGAGCCATGAGCGGGCAAAGAGAAGTCAAGCCAAAGGGAATCTATCCCTCTCTTTCTCCCCGTCTTTCGCTCTTATCTTTTTCCTCCTTTGCTCGTCTGTGATCTCCTTTTGACAGCGACGGAGATGGAGGCCTGAGTCACGGAACAGTGCTGCCTTCCTCGGCGACGCTAGCTACTGCAGCAGGGTACGGCCCTGGGCGTGGAAACGGGATGAGGTGTGGGATGAAGGGTACGGCCACGGCCGAGGGGAATGGGACGAAGCGTCGCTCTCATTCGCGCCTCCTCGGGCGGCGCGTCCCGATCTCACGGCCGGGTTCCGACGCGGTGCGCCGCCCTGCTTCTTCCGGACGGCACGCGCGCCCAGCGTACCCGACACGGCCAACCGTAGCGCGCCGGGCGCGTCGGGAACGGAGCAGAATCCAAACGAGCGCCATCTGCGGGCGGCCCCGCCCCGCCCCGGCCGCGCATGCATGCACGCCCGCACGTCGTCGTCTCCATCCACTTCGCCGGTGTAACAGTCGTTGGAGGAGGAGGTGGGGCACACGTTCCTCAGCTTGTGTGAGTTGGGACAAAGAGTTGGTCGACTTTGGGCCAAAGCTCGATAAGCTCTGCGCCATCTAACAGTCAGTAGTCACAAGAGAACAGAAACTGGACATGAAGAAGATGGATATCTTAAACGTAATAGCCACACTTCAAATGCATGATAAGAAGCCGTTCTGCCGACAGCATACGTCAAGCTGTGCACACCGAGGTGAAGCCGCGTTCGATCGCGTCTTCCCTCCTCTTTACCTACGTATCGTTGCATGGCAGACGTACACACACGTCTCCATACATCGATAGACGCGTAGAGCACATCCTCCATTGCACGCTTTACCAAGCACTCAGGCTGCCTTCCCTGTGCCCGTAATCATCATCATCATCATCTTTGAACAACATCCACTGGCGAGAGGAGACTTGGGAATGGCCCATCTCTCGTTCCAACGTCTTCTCATTCCATTCCTGTTATACTATACTGATTCACGCTTTCCATATCATCCATCCCCCCCCCGCCCTCTCCTAATCTTTGATCGGATCAGAACAACCATAAAGAAGGCTGTGACTGATGTCACCGAGAGAGTCGGATGCTGAGAAGACGATGATGGCGTTCCAATTTATCCCTACTACCGAGGAACATGACAAGATGCCCACTGTCTCCCTGCTTTTTCCTCTCTCTCTCTCTCTCTCTCTCTCTCTCTCTTAGACTAGCTATATAATTGGTGCTTCCAACCTCAATAATTAGTGCTTCCATGTTGTCTTTGACTAAGATCCCCACATCCTCAAAGCTGAACCGTTTGCGTCACTGACACAAGTATTTTTAGATTTCTGCAAACATCTGATACATCCATTTAATATTTTACCCATTCCATCAGTGTTACCACAAAGATTTGCTGCAGTAAATTATTGAGTGTGATCTAACGTGATGGATAGATAGTAATTATCGCACCTAATAATAATATACTTAACTCCATGCCACAAAACTTGCTTTTGCCTATATAACCCCTCCGCTGCTCCTTTACTCCCCTTCCCTGCATTCGACATCTGATAACTCTCCAAAGCCGATTCCACTTCCCATCTCTTCCCTTGGATCGAGCCATACTCTCCCATCGCCAACTTTTCTTAGCTTTGAATCCTCTCAAAGCGAGTGGATTTCCTGTTTCCCTTCCTTCTCTTTTGCTTTGCCTTCTCCTCTGCAAGGAGTAAAGATGATCCAGGGATTGCTAGGTGGAAGCGTGGAGGAGAGGAAGCTCTCTCATGCTGGAGGCCTTCTGATCGACCCCTCCTCCTCATCCTCTCCCGCCTCTTCCATATCCTCTCGGTCGCAGTCGTCTTCAACGTCGTCGCTGTCGTCGGCCGCTGCCGAGAAGCAGCAGCACAACCTCCGTTGCCCCCGGTGCGACTCCACCAACACCAAGTTCTGCTACTACAACAACTACAACCTCACTCAGCCCCGCCACTTCTGCAAGACCTGCCGCCGGTACTGGACCAAGGGTGGTGCCCTACGCAACGTCCCTATCGGCGGCGGGTGCCGCAAGACCAAGGCGGCGCCCGCCATTGCCGCGGTCGGGGCTGGCGGTAAGTCGGCAGGCGCCACCAAGGCGAAGCCGGCGTCGTCCGACCTCCTCCTGAGGTCGGCCCTGACGGCCGGGCTGGAGACCGAGCTGTCGAGGAGCTCCATACTGTGGGCTTCACCACATACTTCCCACCTGATGGATCTTTTGAGGTCCGCCACCACCATCCAGAACCCTAACCCTAGCCTCAATTCTATGCCCAACCTTAACCTCAACTCCGGCAGAATCAAGGAGGACAGGCAATTGCTCGGAGCGCAGACGGTGGCCGAGACAGGAGGCATGCTAAACGCACACGCCCCAAGCTTGGACTCTCTGCAGGGTCAGCTCGAGTTGGGTGCTTCCCTATGGAGGAACAGCAACAGCTGCTACTCACAGCAGCAGCAAAGCAACAACGTAGTGTTAGGTGACACGCCGATCTCAGAAATCCAAGACCTGTACCGAAGGTTCAAATCCTCCTCCAATTACTACAATGAGCAGTTGGAGACAGCGATGAACAGTGTCGGCAGCTTCGATTCTTCTTGCTCCTCGATCACTTCCATGATGACCAGTGCTGGTGTGGTTACTACTTCTACGACTCCTACCGTGATGGACCCCATCCCACACCCTGTTGGTGAATTCGGCTACTGGAATCAGGCTTTGGCGTGGTCCGATCTACCAACTCCTAATGGTGCAGTATTCCACTGAGAGTAGTACTCAGCTCCTAGCAATTGTGTTTAGGCTTTTCGTGATCGAGGGTTCTACTTTTTTTGTTGTGTCGTAGTGGCTTCAAATTTATGCGTGTCTGTTTGTGCTTCGGGATGTGTTGATCGATTAGCCATTGGATGGCATATCGTCTTTCTTTGTCTCTTTCGGAAGAAGAGTGTGTCGTTGGGTTGTGACACAAAAGAATTCGAATCGACGATTCAGATCAAATGTAGACACTGGAAGAGAGTAGATTAGTGGGGAGAAAGGAGAGGAGATATGATGGGAGGGAGTGGTCGGAGATTCCTATCTCCTTCTTGTTGTTGTGCAGTGGGAAAGCGGAGGGGGATAAAGAGGAAGGAGATGGCAGCCTTTGGAAGGGGGTTGTGGCCTGTACGCAGCTGCAGGCGAATTGGATTCTCCCACAACCCAACACATTGCAGCCTTATCTTGGGGAGAGAGAGAGAGAGAGAGAGAGAGAGAAAGAGGGCATCTAAATTTGGCTCTGCTAGCCTGCATTGCAAATATGATGTCTGAACTTTGAACACATTAAAAATGTAAAATCTTATTAATATCATGCATATATTTTGTCACACGATTTCAGAGATTGTTTGGGGTTATCAGCATGTAATAGGATAAGCACAGAACAGTCAAACTAGTGCTCAAAGGGGGGAAGAACGAACAGAAGAAAGATAACAGGAACACAATTCTGAAACTGACAATGACACAGCTTAAGAGAAAACCTGAAGGAAATCCATCTTTCTCGAGTATCTACCTCTCCAGACAGCTTCATGAACTTGTGCCGAGATCATCCCAGTGAAGTCTTTTCACTAATCTAAGAAGCATTATTGTAGGGTAATCGCATCCCTGAACACAAAGCGAAGCATTCACAAGGTTGTCAGGCAACTGCAACTATTGGGGAGCAGCTACTTGGCTTTCTTGAAGATTGATAACAGTCTCAAAAGCATCAGCTAAGGCCTTAACTTTGCTCTTCCTGGCCTCGAGAAGCTTACTTGCAGTTTCCTTTATCACATGATTGAGCAAGCTTTGAGTGTCTCTCTTATCCTGCACATCTTGATGTCTCAAAACAACGTTGGTAGCATCGCCTGGAGATGTATCTGACTCTGCACCATCCGTTTCCACTCTTTTTATAGAGCTCCTCATCTGTTTTCCTTCAGCATTCTGATTGCCACCCATCATCTTGACCTGCCTGAATCGAAGTCTTTTTGGACTAATGTTTTCGGAGTGAAGGTTGATCATCTTGCCCCTGCTGAGGTTTAACTTGCGAGGAGTCGCAACACCGTCTTCTGAGTTGACACTAGCACTTCCTAGCCTACTCTTTACTGTGCTTTCTGGAACACCTCTGTAGGTTCTCTGCGTTACTTCTCTGTGCAAATTAGGCTCATTCTCTCCACTCATTTTAGGACCACATTCCTCACTTTCTCCTATCCTATCTGGGCATGGTTTGTGTTTCCTGAGCTTCTGTTTCATGGTTTTGAGATATAACTTGTCCGGATTGAACTCAGTTGCAATCATGTTTCTCTCATTGAGACCAAAGTTTCCTTTCTGATTCTTCAACTTGTTCCCCTCTATCTTTGTTTTGTCACCTGAGCTCAAACTCTTCAATCTTGCTGGATCAGTTGGTTTATGGGTAGCAGATGCTGTGCTCTTCTGAATTGCTGGAGTCTTTAGATTCACGATCGGAACTTCCTCGGATGATACTTCTGCCCGAATGACAGGTCTGTACTCAGCAGATGCTTTGCTGGTGTAATTCTTCGGTGTCAGGCTCAACGGCCCTTCAGATGGTCCAGGAAGCCTTTTCATCTTGACCTCGATCAGTTTATCATATGATTTGTCTGTTCCTTTGGATGTTTGGTACTCTGCAGACGCAGTGTTATCAGTGATGGGAGTTGCAATTATCAATTCAATGCTTGCTTGCTTCACTGACAACCCTTCTGATGGATCTCTACTTTTATACTCGGAAGCGGCAACACCTTTCTGAATTGCTGATGACAACATGAACTTTATTCTAACAGGCTCCTCACATGATCCTCCTACCTGAGCCATGGCCGAATGCTCTTCATTCGCAACATCATTCTGCGTTCTCTGTCTTTCGAGTCTCGCAGTTACAAGTTCTCGAAACAATCCACAGGATCGATAAGTTGATTCTTGCACCTCAGCTGCAGGGTGCACAGAATCATCAAATGCTTTTTCATCTTTATTAGCAACTGGATGGTCAAGAGATGGATCATTTATTTGGTCTTGCAATCCAGCATTATGATCTAAAATTGAGAATTCATGAGCTGATCCTCCTGCCGGATTGGTTGGTGAATCTGGAACCCGAATTATCTTCTCAGATGGCAGATCTGTCTGCTCGATTAATGCAGTCTTATTAGTGAGTTCATCTGTTGCATGAACTGAACTTTTCTTCAGCCGCAGTGTCTGCCTACTTTGCCGTTGAGTCATAAAATTTGATTGACCGTGTTTTCCATCATGAACATGCTTAATTCCATATTTGCAGAAATCATGGGAGGAACCAGTAGAAGGTCTCATGTAATGAGGAAGAAGCTTCTCATCGCTCTTTGAAGAAGGTGGTAAAGCTATGGTATGTGGCTTTCCTGTTGAATTTGTTGTTGCTGCTCCTTTTTCCTTATCATAAACATGCTTAATTCCATATTTGCAGAAATCATGGGAGGAACCAGTAGAAGGTCTCATGTAATGAGGATGAAGCTTCTCATCGCTCTTTGAAGAAGGTGGTAAAGCTATGGTATGTGGCTTTCCTGTTGAATTTGTTGTTGCTGCTCCTTTTTCCTTATCATAAACATGCTTAATTCCATATTTGCAGAAATCATGGCAAGAACCAGTAGAAGGTCTCATGTAATGAGGAAGAAGCTTCTCATCGTTCTTTGAAGAAGATGGTAAAGCTATGGTATGTGGCTTTCCTGTTGAATTTGTTGTTGCTACTCCTTTTTTCTTATCATCCTCAGAATTTACTGAAATCATAGCTCGCTCTTCACTCATTTGAGGAAGAAATATGATCTGACTTGTACCTTGGCTTCTTCTGTAACAAGGTAAGCAGGACACTTAAGTGCCAAATAAGCTGAAAACCTAGCAAGCAAACTACAAGACACTACTCCTTATGAAGAATTAGTCACAATCACAGCATCAACTTATTCAACAAGACATGATTTATTTAGTTCATGGGAACATAACTCCCAAAATGCTAGAAATATATTCGAGTAAATGAACTGTCGTTTCAGCAAAACTGTTTAAAGTCGATTCAAATTGACGATCCTATTCAAACTTTCAGTTAAAACATGATGTGGAAGTAAGAAATTATCTTATATAAGTAGGAGTTAAACAAAGTGTCTGTTCAATGATACAAACCCAAAACAGAGGCAATATTGACTAATTGAAGCATAGGCTGCTAATTTGTAACTTTCTGCACTTAATTGGATTTTGTTCCAATTATTTCTTATCATACTCGAATAACATAGGCAATAGAATAGCCATAGAGTTCCATATGGCATCAAACTCTACTGAATTTTAGCATTCATAAAAAAAGGCAGAACAAGCAAAACGAGCTTTTTTTTATTATGTTTTATCAGATAACTACAAATTGCCTGTTAGCGAACATATCATCACTCACTCACAATTCAAAACTTGTCGATACTAAATAAGCTATTCCAAAAAGATGTTACAAGAGATACACATAGGTCATTGACAGTAATAAAGGAAAACCAATTGCTTTAAAAGACATAAAGAACAATTAAGATGCTCCTATCCAAATTATTCTGGAACACCATACATATTTAAAGGAGAATGACCATACTTTTCAAATATATACCTTTTTGATTTTACAAACCATCAAAACCAAACAGTTCAGATCTTACAATTTAATGTGTATGTGTGTAATATACATACATACACATATATATATATATATATATATATACAGAAATGTCATCTTAAGAAGAAGATTAAATAAAAAATTAAAAACTTGAAGAACAAACACATTTTACCCCATAAATTTTGCCTTATGAAATTGCAAATTAATGAGGTTAAGTTTTCTGAAAACGCAAATGAAAAGGCAATGTTATCAGAAACAGAACTCTACTTGAAAAGCGCAATCTGGAAAGGTTCCCAACAATTTCACAGGTTTTAAATAAAAACCCAAGAAGAAGAAGAAAAGACCAAATCCAACATAAGAATAAGAAAAATACAAAACTTCACACACATTTCATGATCTTAGTTGAAAGCTTGGGGAACCAGTCGACACGTATCACCCAAAGCAATTAGAAAAAGCGATGGGAAATGGAACAGAGCATGGCGAACCAAGCAAGAAACTGAGTCAAAATCGATAGGCTCAAGAACAAGAAAGGAAAGCACAAGGAGACGGGAAACCTGGAGATGCGCATCAAAGATCGTACCTTTCGAGGATGGCAAGCCACAAGAAAGCGAGGAGAAGATCTTGCTTTCAGTGGATTGTAGGGTAGTGCTTTTTTGTTTGCCGGAGAGCACAAGAAAGCGACAGCGACAGCGACGCCTCTGAGGAGTTGATACGGTGCGGAGGGGATATAATGGCTACCTGCTTTCTAATTAAGGATGAATGAAACCATAAGCTACCAAATTAATATGTACTTAAACAAGAGTACCAAAAACAAGTGGTTTGGTTGTTGCTATTGTAAGAGCATTTCTTTTCTTTTTATCTTCTTGCAAACTATATGTTGTTGAGGTATTATTTTTTCTCAAAATCGTTTGACAATATAGCACATGATGATTCCCGAGTTGATGCATTCGATCAATGATACTATCACGATTTAGAAAAAGAAGTGCATCAACAGAAAACAAAAGCTTGTGAGGCATAAGATCCTTTACCATCAGTTTATACTCCCAAAATAAATGATAGCTCAAACACAAAAAGATGGTAATTTCTTTTGTGTTCTCCTATATAGTGAATCATTTTTTGCTTTGAGAACTTCATATAAGTTTACTGTCTTTGACAAAATGCTCTACTAGAGGGAAGTAGATTTATGAAAAAAAAAAATTCAGAATACAAAAGGATTACATGAACATCTAACTACCACATTGGCTTCAACTACATACACATACATGAACAACCAGTGAGCACAACCAACCATAAAAACCAACACTAAGAATCCAAGCATAGCCTACAGTGGCAAGAACAAAAATCACAAGGATCAAAACATCTGACTACCACCAAAAGTAGGGAGTGATTGTATAATTCCCCTTTAAAGTTAACATGAGACCATTCACTTCCTCTCTCAGCTTTGGCTGGGACAAAACCAGGCTCTGCATTTTGGAATCGATGTTACAAATCAGATCGATCAGCTCATTCATGGACAAGGGAGCACATCAGCCTACACAAACAGAAGTTAAACCAAAACAAATACGTTTTGCACAGTCATTGTGACACACACACATACATAACAAAAACCTCTCCACCTAGAGTTCCCTCTGGGAGAGCTGCTGGGATCAACTCTAGTCGGTCCCAAAGTCAAGCTTTCGACATATTTCAGGGCCGAATTGCCTCGATCTTCCTGGTTGTCTCCTAGGTGCAGGGGGGCATGTCCCTGCAATGCCTGTTAGCCAAGGTAATGAAATGGGTGTCCTGATGCATTCACCAAATGGCAACTTCCCAGCAGATATTTCTTGTATATGATTTGAAACTATCAGTTCAAGAAACGATCGAAAAACCAACTCCAGGAGGTCCTCATCTTCCTCGGAAGCATCTTTTCGAGAGGAATCACAACGATAGTCGTCAAAGTTCAGCTGCCGTCGAGAAGGGATTTGCATTTTGCCCTTCAGCATCTTCTTCTTAGGGGCAACAACCAATTCTTCTGACCCAGGCGCAAATGGATCAAATATGTTCTTTGTTGGGGTTTGGCAGCCCAAAATTGAATCCGGCTCCTCAGATTGGTCAGAAGAGGTCGTAAACCCCAAATCCTCTCTGTTTGGAGGTGGGGTTGCAGGATAAACTTCCCTTCCACCAATGAGTTCAACAGATGCATCGTCTTGATCCTCTGAGTGGCTATCGCTTTCCATCAAGGGAGCCTGCCCATAAATTTTATGCCCACCACTTTCCACCTTAATCACAGACTCCATCTCCAACATCGTTCTCATCAACTTTCAGAAGCCCTAACTTTCTCAAAGGAGGATTCTTTAGGTCCTGGCCAACTTCCGGAGTCAATTGACCTAACTGTAAACCTGCCCTGACAGCAACAAAATATCCTTTCTGATCTATACTTCAAGTTGAATCTTACAAGGCTGTTTTCCACGATTAAAATAGGGATTGAACAAAAAGAATCACAATGCCAAGCCCCTCGTCAGATCATCCAGAGAAGCACCTATCGAAAATTTGATCTGTCTGTCAAACGAAGAATAAAACGAAAAAGAATGTCAGTAAGCTCTACGCTTCATTTTGATTTCGAAAGCCAAAAAAGAGGCAATTTCTTCAGAACACCTATCGAAAACCCTAGTGACTCGACTCCAAAACAGCATCACCCGCAGAATCGACAACTACGAACTCAATCAACGATAAAAATTTTCGATTTTGGAGCAAAGAACTCAGATTAAAGGGCAAACTCCCAATTCCTGAAACGATCAGAAACCCTACAAAAACCCATGGAAAAAGAAAAGAGGCCATTTTCTGCTGCCCTCCAAAGCTATGAGAGAGAGAGAGAGAGAGAGAGAGAGAGAGAGAGAGTAAAGAAGAGATAGCGTACGTCTCGAACAGACGGTCGATCGGCAACGGAGAGCTTGGCTTTCTGTGAACGGCGAGCGAGGGAAGGAATGTACGCCGCCGAAACGAAACGAGACGAAAAGACACTGCGGCCGTGCTATATAAAGAAAGCGTATAGAAGACGATTCGTGAATCGGACGGCTCTAGTTGCATCAAGCTCCCGTGATCCTCGACTGTGTTTTGCGGCAAATCACAGCTTGCCACGTATCCACCATTCTGCTGATGGGAAGACGCTGTCCGCCCGATGGCCATGATGAGCAGCTTACATTGTCATTTGCTCGAACGCCTTGACGACGATTGACATCGTGGCACTCGTTGGCGCTGAGCGACAGGTAGCATGCAAGAAGCTGCTCCTCCAAATCCTTCGATCCCCGCATGTCGTTTTCCACGACAGGTAACATCGCCGGCTTTGTGATGAAGGGACCGAGTCGACGAGTTCAGCGATGACAATGGCATCCTCCTCGGATCGACAAAGTGGTGATGGCAGTCCATTACTGATGTCGAAACTGTGGTTTCATAGCATCCTCACCGATAACGGACTTCCATCACCACCTTCACAGAATTGCTAGATCAGTAGTTTACTGCGTTCGTTTCACCGTCATCACGTCCACAAAAGCTTCGATGTTGCAGGGAGAATTAGCAGCTGACGGAAAAATATCATATGCACAGAGAATCCAATCCATCATTCTGCCAAAAGCTATGCATGAAACTGTCAGTGAGATTAAAAGGATCAACATGTGACAATGTCAAACAAGCTGAAGTGCACCGAATGATCACACATTCTTGCCGTGGCGGCTGACCGGAGAACTCGTGCGCTGCTTCTGCTGCTTCTTCTTTTGCTTTGCCAAGAAGAGTGAGAGAACCAGCACGCTGAATTTCTTCCTCTTCGCCGAAAACTGCTTCTGCACGCCGCCACCATCGTTGATTATTAGAGGAGACAAGAAGTCGTCCTTTTTGCTTAGCATTTGGCGGAGAGAAACCTTAGGTTTTCCGTTGATTATTTGTAGCGCTCGCGAATCTTGCTCCTCGCGGCCGGTGAGCTTTCTGCTCAATATCTGTCCGATAGAAAGGGTGGACCCCTGTGAACTGCTACTTGATCCAGCAGTTATCATACTCAGTCCATTTACATCAAGAATCCAAGAGCGCCGTTGATGGGGAGTCGAGGAGTTCTTGAATTTGGTGTTGGTTAGATGAGACGACCGCCGCATCCTATCATGTTGGGACCTCCATTTCCTAAGAGCTTCTTCAGCTGCGATCTTACCGCTGGTTGCAGCTTCCTCCTTCTTTAAGGCTTCCTGTAGTGCCTTTCTACTGGTTTCAACATCTGCATTTGTTTCCTCCACCTTTTCCAGAAGATCTACCTTAGAGTGCTGTGCTTCTTCTAGATCATTCATGACAGCTTCCATTTTCCTTCGCAACTTTTCATCGGCCTCTTGGGCTCTTTTGAGCAGCACAGCATACTCCTCCATGGTAAGAACAACTTTGTTGGTGTTTTGGAGAGCCTCATCTGTATCTTTGCCATCTGTTTGAGCTTTAATTTCTGTGAGGGCTACAGCCTCCGCAGATCTGGCTGCTGCCTCCACCTTTTTCGCTGCAACAAACCTCACCTCAGCAGTCTTTATACTAGATTTTGTCTGTTGGATACCAACAGATAGCTTAGAAATTTCACTTTTGGCAGCCTCAGCAGTTCTTCTAAACTTCTCTGTTTCAGACTTGAGCTGTTCCATACGTCTCAACATGTCCGAAGGGCTTTGAGAATCTTTGCTTTTTGCATCTTTGATCTGTGCTATTTGTGACAATGTTATACTAAGGTCTTGTTCCAAGGAGGAAGCCTTAGCAATATTTAAGTTTAGCTTTTCACGGGTTTTCTTAAGAAAATTTTTCTCATCCTCTATGGCACTCTTTAGCAATTCAACTGAACTCTGAGTTCCAGCAAGGCCACCTGTGGTCTTGTTCAGGTATAACTTAGCCTGCTTCAACTCCCTTAAAATCGAAGCTGGAGTTTGTTTCTGATCTGAAATTTGATCTATGGGCACCTTGTGGTCCTTAAAATAGGTGGAGCACTTTTCTTGAGTATTGAAACTCGGAGGCATCAGCATCGTACAAGAATATTCCTCTGGATCATCAATGACTTGGGAGGCTTCTCTCTGTAGTTGTAATTTTAAGCCATCTGCTATTTTTTTAGTCATTTCCAGTTCTTTCAACACATTAAGCGTCTCTCTTTCCTTCAAAAAAAGATCCATCTCTAACTTTATGGTTTGTTCTTCCATTTTCATAAGCTCAACATCCTGAAAGCAAGCCTAGTTTTCTTCAGAATCCAACTTGCATAATATTGAGATTACGGATGAAGCTGTTATAGAAGGTCTAGTGATAAAAAGAAAAAGAAAATCTAGAACTAGCTCTGAAAAGCAAAGAATGAACAAAAATGCCTCTTCCAGAAGATCTAACTATAAATAATGAAGCTGAGGAGTTCAAAGTCTGTAAACTAGAGCATATGCTCCTCAGACAAAGTCCGTTCAGATAATTGAAACAGCGAATTAACAACTCATGAACATTATCCTGCATATTGCTGAAATTTGCATACCATGCAAAATTTCAAAGCAAAAGAAGTTACCAGCTCGTGAATGTTATCCGTCAAGTTATCAACTCACGAACGTAATCCCTTAGGTTATCAACTCACGAAGCTACCAAATTTGGCCTTTCTAAGAGAACTTTTGTGACCTTTCCTTCCAATCATATGGGAAACTAAGTAGTAAAAAGCACATCCTGATAATTACAAAGCAATTTTTCAATTTGGAAGACACCAAAATTTTAACAAAATTCCAATTGTTTAGCCAATATAAATATAATCTAGTTTGAAAATCAAGATTGAGGTAGCTGATTTTGGTCATTTTTACTTGATCAAAGAACAAGGTTAACTTTGGCTGCAGGATGGCGGCCACACAGAACCCAGAAGGAGGTAGGGCCATGCCAGAAATCCCACTCACTTGGCCAATGGCCTGAGCAGTCGCACATGCTTTCCTTCACGCATGGCTCCCATCATATTGGTATCTCTAAAATTAAAAGAACTGTAGCTACTTAGGTCAATGTTAACTCTCCTTACTCGTATGAACTCCATCTAAATTATATTATGAAAACCCACAAACAGAAGAGGTTAAGGATGGGCCACATGTTAGTTGTACCCCTGTATTGGCAAGAGTATGTGCGTATACAGGGAACAAAGGTGTCTTTAATCACTGCTTCACACTTCAAATGAATTGAATAAGATGGTTTGGTAACTGTTAGGAGGAAGAACTTGGCAACTTTATATTCTGACTGAAGTGAGTCACAATTTAACTGTTAGGGAAAGAAATCGAGCACAACCGGCCAACCAACATGGGCCCATACTCATGAAGGACACCAATCAACCCAAAACCCAATTCTAATTTTTTGAAGAAACAAATGATCCTGAAACTAACTATTCGTTGAAATTAGGTTAAAGAAAAAAAAAAGGTCCCACGATCAAGTAACTCATGCCGCACTCCCTGGTAGACAGAAAATTACGCTCAGCATATATCTTGTCATTTTCTTGTGCCTGAAAATATTTTCTACTTTCCATGTCAACTGTGTATTCTGTCCAAAGCCTTGGTCACAGTCCTCCTTTTTCTCCCTCAGGTTCCATGCATTTGACTGTCTTAAATTAGCAGCTTTCAAGTGCTTGTGACCGATTATGATATATTCCATTTCTTATTTACATAACGCATGATTTTCACATCAAAATTCTTAATTATTGTCAGGTATCACAATATCACCCATCTTTGATGCTTCAAGTTGTTGACAAAGTGAATCAACATTCCTTGATTGTCCTGCCTTGGGAGCATCTTGAAGACAATAGTTTCTCATGAAGTCTTAACACCCTCGCTATCTCGAATAGTTCTTATGAGATTCAATCACTGTACCAAAATCAGTCTAGGAATTCTGTCATATCTTCGTCAAAACTGAGTAACCTCTATGTTCTCAAGATGCCAAGAACCAATTTTCTTAAGATCTTTAATTACAGCTGACTTGCGACAACACTGTCCTTGCCAAGATAAGAAAATAAGCAATATAGAGTTGCCACAGGTACCAATTATCCCATAAAGAAAACATGCAGAACAACCATGATCGTCTAAAATCACTCTTCAGAAACCATGTACCGATTTCTCCTTTTTCTTCTTTTTTTTTTTATATTTTTTTATGGAGGAGTGAAACCAGATTAGCTTGAGTAAAGCAATCTACATTTTCCTAAAATCACTCGCCCGTTCCTCCAACAATAATGACCAAATCCTGCGATTCCGTTCATCGATCAACTAACCTTGTTTACCTACATTCATCGATACGACCAAATCGACCTGTTTAATTCATGTTCCTACTTCCTAGTGCCACTGATGAGGAGTAGTACCGGATGTGCGTGCACCACCGATTGGCCTACACTACCATACTTCAATGGGAGTAAAAGTAGAGAGAGGGCAGGGGATCACAAGACCAGTGAGAAGAAGGGAAATGTGGACTGACAATATGGAGTAGAAGATTTGATTAGCAATCGGTGTTACCTCAGGGGAAAGAAGAAACTGAGAGCATGGCTGCGGCCTCCACGGAGTGGCGCTCCCACCAAATCGGTCGACGGCCTCCTTCACCGACCTAAACGGGGCCGAGAAGTCGACCTCCCCTCTCCCGTTCCTCTTCGTCGCCTCCTCCATCGAACCCGCAGCAGCAGAGGCAGCAGTAGGAAGAGGCCGCAGCCGCATCATCGTTCCCTCCTCGCAGAGACCGCTAACCGGGGGAGACATGGCATGGCAGTGGAAGAGGAGGGAGGGAAGAGCGGCGGATAGGTTCGTGACATACACTTGGTCTATGCGGCACTGATTTTAACCGTCCATTTCTTACTGTAGATAAATCAGGACCGTCTGAGTACCCCATCGCCCAAGGAGTGACGAGTGGACGGCGGATATGATATCGCGTAATACTGCAAAAGGTGCGTTAGGCACGAAACATGTGGGTGGCAGTACGCCTCAACAGCGATCCCGTGACTCCCACTCCCGCATCGTGCAGGGAATCGCATCACGAGGCGCCGAGATTGGCCCTCCAAATATTTCATCTCCCATGATATATATATATATATATATATCTACTGAAAATTTAATTATGCACTTTTTTCTGATCATTTTTAGAATTTATTAATTTGATCCAAAACAGTAAACTCATTTAAATCAACAGATGGACACGGTCATGAAATCAACGATTCTAACTTTATCAAATTCGAATCCATTATGGATGGTTCTGAAATAGAAATGACTTTTTATTTTGAGTTTAGATTTAATCCATTGAATTCGATTGGAAAAAAATACTGACTGACTATCGTACACAGTCGAATCAAACAGAAATCACAATAAGATGAACATTAAGATTTACGTGAAAAATCTCTTTAACTCAAAGGGTAAAAATCATAGGATAAGTCAGAGAAAATCCACTATCAAAATAATAAATATACAGATCTCAAGACTTCTTACCCAAGCCCAAAGCAACAGCCACAAGAGAATCACAAGGATACAAGGATTATAATACCAAACACAATATCCAAAATATTCCCAAGAGATCACAGTAAGAATCCACTGCAAAGTGATCTAAGAATGATTGAGAATAATCTTTTCATGTCATTGTCTTCTTCCCTTTTCTAGATCTCTTATTTTCTGGCCTCTACTATCAATCTGCAACCTTCTTTCTTTCTCTCACGTTTTCAGCTGTCGTTGCCCTCTTAATCTCAACCCTAGCCACCTAATTTCGGTTTTAAGTTAATATAATTGAGGTTCTGGGCTGTCAGCTTCACTAAAGCCCATTATGGGTTGAATCTGAACCATCTGCCCAACAACCTCCCCCTTTAGCCCATAAGAGAGGCTGTAACTGCTTCTCTTCAAGCACATTTCTGATCTAGTGATATCTGACATCTATATGTTTTGACTTGGAATGAAATGTTGGGTTTTTGCACAAATGGATGACACTCTGGCTATCACAATACACCACATAATTTTCTTGTTTCAGCCCCAATTCTTGTAAGAATCTTTTCATCCATAATATTTCTTTGCAAACCTTTGTAGCAGCAATATATTCTGTCTCTGTGGTGGAGAGAGCAATACATCTTTGCAATATGGATTGTCATGATACAACTCCCCCTGCAAAAGTAAGTATAAAACCTGATGTGGACTTTCTTGTGTCAATATCTCTTGTCATATCTGTATCTGTGTAACTTGTCAACACGGGTGGTCCACCTCCAAAGCTTAAACAAACTTTAGAACTTTTTCTGAGATATCTAAAAATCCACTTCACTATTGCCCAATGCTCTTTACCTAGATTTGCAAGAAATCTGCTAGCAACACCCACTGCATATGCGATGGCTGGCCTCGTACATACCATCGCGTACATTAAACTTTCAACTACTGAGGCATAAGAAACCTTTTGCATTTTCTCATTCTCTTCATCACTTGACGGACTCTGATTTGAGCACAACTTGAATTAACTGGCTTTGCATTGCTCATACTGAATCTGTCCAATACCTTCTCAATATATTTCTACTGTGACAACCAAATCTTTCTCTTTCTCTTTCTTCTATCACAAGAAATCTGCATGCTCAATATTTGCTTTGTTGGTCTCATGTCCTTCATTGCAAAAGACTCACTCAGGTCCTTCTTCAACCTATCAATCATAGACATATATTTTTCGATGATAAACATGTCATCAACATAAAGTAAAAGAATAATAAAATTCTCACTAAACCGTTTGATGTACACACAATGATCTGAAGCTGTTCTTTTATATTCATTTTCAATCATAAATGAATCAAACATTTTATACCACTGTCTTGGAGCTTGCTTCAGCCCATACAAGTTCTTCTTCAACTTGCAGACAATATTTTCTTTACCTTTGACTTTGAAGTCTTCTGGTTGCTCCATATAAATTTCCTCCTCCAAATCACCATGAAGGAAAGTTGTTTTCACATCTAACTGCTCAATCTCAAGTCTTGGTTAGCAGCAATACCAAGAGCAACACGGATAGAAAACATTTTAACAATAAGAGAAAAAATTTCTTCAAAGTCAATACATTTCTTTTGACAAAGCCTTTTACAACCAATCTAGCTTTGTACTTTGGTTGAGAACAATATTCTTGAGTCTTCAACCTGAAAACTCACTTGTTCTTCAAGGCCTTACTTCCCTCTAGTAGTTGCACCAAATCATATGTGTGATTCTTCTGTAAAGAATCATTCTCTTCCTGCATAGCAATAAACCACTTCTTTTTCTACTCACTTTAAACTGCTTCTTGGTAACTCTCTTGTTCACCTGCATCAGTAAGCATCACATACTCATATGTAGAGTATCTCATGGAAGGTTGACGTGGTCTAGAAGATCTTCTTAACTGAGGTTCTATGGGAACTTGCTCTCTTTCTTCTTCCTGCTCAATATGTCATGCAGGTAGATCAACATCTGGCTCTACACCATCTTCCTGCATATCTCCCCCATCACCCTGATATATTAGAGGAGTAATTGGGTCACAGTCTACAAATCCCTCTATAGAAGTCTTCGCTGGTGTTTCCTTCTTCAAATCATAAATGGTTTGATCGTCAAAGAAGATAACATCTCTGCTTCTGAACACCTTCTGCTTTTCTGGATCCCAAAGCCTGTAACCAAACTGATCATGTGAGTAACCAAGAAAAATACACTCTTTTGTCTTACCATCCAGCTTGGACCTCTCATTCTCTGGAACATGTGCAAATGCACGACAACCAAATACTCTTAAATTCCTATAAGAGATATCTTTCCCTTACCATATATGCTCTGCAACATCACCATCTAGAGCTGTATATGGTGATAAGTTGATTACATCAACTGCAGTCCTTAAAGCCTCATACCAAAACCTTCTGGGCAGCTTGGCCTGTGAAAGCATACATCTGATCTTTTCCATAATGGTACGGTTCATCCTCTCTGCAATTGCATTATGCTGAGGCGTACTAGGGACTGTCAACTCACGCTGGATGCCATATGACCTGCAATAATCATTAAAAAATCTTGTATACTCACCACCATTATCTGATCTTATGCATTTAAATTGTCTTTCTGTCTCCCTTTCAACTCCGGCATGAAACTCTTTGAAGACATTAATAACATGATCTTTGCTCTTCAAAGCATAGACCCAAACTTTCATGAAAAGTCATCTATAAAAGTAACAAAATAAAGTGCACCACTAATACTAGAAATATTAACAGATCCACCAGGAGTTTTTGTCCTCAAAGGACCACACACATCTGTATAGACACGGTCCAAGACATATTTTTCTAGATAAAGTAGGACTAACAAAGGAAACTCTTTGTTGTTTACCAGCGAAACAATCAATACAAGGGTTCAAACGTGTACCTTTGAGGTCCGGCAATACATCTCTTTTGGAAAGTTCTTGCAGCCCCTTCTCGCTCATGTGTCCTAGTCACCTATGCCACAACTCCATACTGAAGTCTTTCTCTATAGCATTCAACTGCTCACCACAAGCTTTAGCCTGCAATCTGTACAATGTATGACATTTCTTTCCGTTAGCTATAATAAGAGAACCCTTACTGAGCTTTCATTGTCCTCTGTGAAATCTGACATCAAAGTCTTAATCGTCCAGTCTTCCAACTGAAATGAAATTCAGTCTTAAGTCAACTACATGCCTCACATCTTTAAGCACCAACTTGCAGTCAAGGTTGGTCTTTATATGGATATATCTCATGCCAATGATGTTTGTTGTGTCATAGTTACTCATCTTGACAACATCAAAATTTTTAGACCTGTAAGTAGCAAAGAACTCCCTCTGTGGTGTAGCATCATAAGAAGCACCTGTGTCAATTATCCACTTGAGATCCTGGCACACACAATAAAAAATATCATCAGAAGTAGACAAAATCAAATAATCACTACCTTGCACCGTAGCTGTTATATTCTCTTTTGACTCTGTATGCTCCACTTCTTTCCCTTTTTTCTTGTTCTTCTTAGGTTGCTTGCACTGATTCTTGTAATGTCATTTCTCATCACAATTGTAGCAAATAATATCTTTCCTTGATCTTGACTTGCTTCTACCCATGCGTGAACCACTTCTATCCTTTGACTTTGACATTCCTTTCTTCTCTGAGACAAGTGTTTGTGAATCAATCTGAGAAGTAACTGAATTCTTTTTTCTCAACTCCTTATTCAACAAACTGCTTGTTACTTGACTCATGGTGACAATACCATATGGTGCAGAATTACTGAGGGAAATCACCAGTGTCTTTCAACTTTTTAACAAAGAACTGAGAAGTAACAATGTCTGTAACTCATCATCAAGAGACATTTTCGTAGAGGATAATTGGTTAGTAATACTCTGCATTTCATTCAAATGCTTAGGAATAGAAGTACCCCTCTTTATATTTTAAGTTTACAAGTTTTCTGATCAAGAAAGCTTTATTGCCAGCCGTTTTTCTTTCATAAAGACCTTCTAACTTATTCCAAAAAAAGTAAGTAAAACTTTCAGTAGAAACATGGTGAAAGACACTATCATCAAGCCATTGACGAATAAAGCCAACAGTTTTTCAATCTAACATCTTCCACTCATCATCTGTCATGGTTGTGGGCTTTGCACTATCCCCTTGCAAAGGTCCATACAAATCTTTGTAATACAAGAGATATTCTATTCTTGGTTTTCATATCATCCAATTGTTTCCATTTAAACTAATCATGCGAGAAATATTACCGGCCTTCATGTTCAGATACAAAAGATTAAATACCACCAAAACCCTGCTCTGATACTAGTTGATGGGAATAAAATAGGAATAAACTTTATATACGAACAAATACTAGCAGATCGTCACACACAGCGGAATCAAACAGAAATCACAATAAGATGAACACCAAGATTTACGTGGAAAACCCCTGTAACTCAAAGGGTAAAAACCACGGGACAAGCTAGAGAAAATTCAATATCAAAATAATAAATATACAGATCTCAAGGCTTCTTGCCTAAGCCCAAAGCAACAGCCACAAGAGAATCACAGGGATATAAGGATTATAATACCAAACACAATATCCAAAACATTCCCAAGAGATCACAGTAACAATCCACTGCAAACTGATCTAACATGAGATATGAATGATTGAGAATAGTCTTTTCCTGTCCTTGTTTTACTCTCTTCTTGGATCTCTTATTTTCTAGCCTCTACTGTTAATCTGTAGCATTCTTTCTTTCTCCCACGTTTTCAGTCGCCGCTGTCCTCTTAATCTCAACCCTAGCCACATAATTTAGGTTTTAGTTTAATATAAACGAGGTTCTGGGCTGTGGACTTCACTAAAGCCCATTATGGGCTGAATCTGGGTCATCTGTCTAACAATTAGATCACTAAATTAATATTAATATTTTAATTTTATATTTAATTTGTTTGAAATCAGAATTGATAATCTCGATTTTAATGGAACATAGTCACCACTAAACACGGTCTTCCTTCTATCTATAGAATATATTCAAAATTTATCTACGATCAACCTTGATTTTTTTTAAAATAAAATTCTTCTATTAGTAAGCTTTTTTTATATAATTTAATTACTTGTCCTCCAAATAAATTGGTTTCACGTAGTCAAAATTACTTGTCAACCCGGCCACATTATAGGTGTGAAATGTCACATAAGTTAGTATGTAATCTTGGATGAAATTATTGTATAAAAATATATGCACCGACATGCACAGCATACGGACAACTATGACTTTGGATCTTTGACTTGTTTAAGGGAGCAGTGCAAGTCAAGTCTTGGGTTCTTCGTGTTCCAATATGGTCCTATCATCTCGAGGTGAGAAGACTTATATGACAATGTATTTTAGGGTGAAAGATTTAGGGTTTTCATTCTTCATGGTCACTATTTTTTAGGCTGTGTATTATGTCTTATAATTAATTCTTTAATTTTTTTTTATTAAAGTCTTATATGACTATGTATTTTATAATTGATTATCTATAATCATGCATAAATTAATTCCAACTACTAAAAATACATAACGAGCTACTATTTTCTCAATAAATGGCATGCATAAAAATATCACTTGTTTTATTTATATTTATTTATATGTTCTTTTTTGTTTTTGTGATAAGAGGTAAGAAGCATGTTGTTCATGGATTTGTCATGGGAAGAAAATAGAGATTGACATTTCATAGAAAATGTATTGATCAACAGATGAGAAGAAGAAAAAAAAATAAAATTAAAATGCATCTAAATCGTTTGCTAACTCATGACTCAGGAAGCACTACAAATCAATACATTTGTATGATGCTCCAAATTGTATCAGATGGTAGGGCCATTGAATTGCCACGAGAAGGACAAACAAAAGAGGTGTCAGTCACCATGGTTTCCATTCTTCCATGGAGCTTAAATAACTCATCGGGAAGTATCTTTCAATGAAAGATGCCTCTCCCCAGCTTTTGTTTGTACATGGAGCATCAATCTTGTTTCTACCGAGTGCAGGTGTCGTTGACCAAGAAGAAGTTAATTTTGGGTCCCCTAATCATCTCTCTCTGTCACTCTTGAGAGGCTCCCGGTACGACATTGCTGGAGGAGCCAAAGCTCATGAGCTGAGGCACTATGCTGTGGCTGTTGTGCCCAACAACGGACTTGTCTTCGGCGTGGGTGATCTGCTGGTTAGCCATTGACGACTCCGCCTGCTGCATTTGAATCCATAAGATCTCCGCTTGAGCCACAGCGAGCTGCATCTGTAGCTGAGATACTTGGTCTTGAAGGTAGGAGATGACTCCCACGCAGCCGTAGATTGGATCTTTCATCCTCGCATTCGCCTCGTAGACAAGGCTTCTCACTGCATCTGCTCGCTGATGCTCGGAAAGTTCCTGCATCGATCCATACAGTTAGCCATGTTTCCACACAGAGAGAGAGAGAGAGAGAGAGAGAGAGAGAGAGAGAGAGAGAGAGAGAGAGAGAGAGAGAGAGAGAGACCTTCAACATCTTGCTAACGTTGCTGGCACCGAAGACCTTGTGAACGATGGCGAACTTGTGGGGATCGTCGGGAGGGAAGAAAGGAGCAAAGATGCAATCTTTAGCGCACCGTCGCCGGAGCAGTTTGCAGGAAGCACAAGGAGAGCTGCCACCCATTTGTCCTACGTGAAATCAAGAACGCAAGCGAGAGGAGGAAGACGGGGGGATCGATCACACAATGGATGGTGATGGCTATGCCATCAACTTATAATGGTGGTGTGGCCTCTGAGAGGTAGGTCGAAACAGCAACAGTGAGCAATAAGATATTACAGCAAGGTGGTCTTAGGATTTCAAGATTGTGTTGCGTGTTCACATGTAGTTTTAAGTCCGCTCCTGCATCGTCTCCATCCTCGATCTCAGACAAGGAGGGTTGCAGGAAGCTTCGTTCTGGATGTTGAACGTTCGAACTCTTACCACGCATGTCCTCACTGCCAGCTTTTGATGATGATGGTGATGGTGATGGTGATGGTGATGGAACAGTTGGTCAAAGTTAATATTTTAGTTACCCTTCCTTCTGCATCACAAGGTTAGATTGGACATTAAGGCGCGAATCCGTAAGGTTGAATTGTCAACGTTTGACTTTTGTTTTTTATCTCCCCCCCCCCCCCCCCCCCCCCCAAAAGTCAATCACGTATAGTGGATCGATCAAATAAGAAACAGCAAATGGCAAAACGTTTTCTTACTGGAATCTTGATTTGAGACGAACTCAATGTTCATTCAGATTGAGAATAATGTAGAGAAGCGCATGCTGCTTTTTCTCCCACGACTCTTTTCGATTAATTGACCCGTTGATTGATCCCAAGCTCCAGATGCGTGCTTTAATTGATCGCTTGAATCTTTTATATCCTGTATAATAAGGTTAATTACGTATTATATATATAATTAGTTATCTTATTTTATTTTTTATATTTAAAAAAAAATTATATTAAAATTTTTATACTTATAAAAATAAAATATTTAATCATATTTCTCCTCATGACTATATTAATATAAATGTTTAAATTTTTATAAATATAAAGATATTAATATAATTTATAAAAATATATAAATATTTTATCTGATATAACTAATTATAAGGATAATTAGTAATTAGCATGATATATATAGTATGAGACTCATTTACCAAATTTTACTTTACAAAAATATTTATTCAAAAAAATTTAAAATAAGGAGTTTAATTTGGAAAAGAAAAATCTAGAAATCTAAACAAAAAGCTAAAAAAAGAAAATTCGTGCTCTTCAAAACAAAAGACACGAGAAAAATGTTTGTTATGGTAGGGAGTTAATAAATATGAGAACAATAGGGAGATTATTACTGATAACAGTATCGTATAAATAGCTGCGGAGGTGAGATGGGCGTGATGCTGTTCTTGCTGTCGATCTTATAAAGCCTCCTCCCCATCCATTTCCTCCACCGCCTCATCTTCTTGCCTCGAAACCCTAAGCTATCCGACCGGTAGAACGGATCGACCGACGACCAAGCCCAGATTTCGATCGATCTCACCCTTCCGCTTCACTTCCGATCCCTCGGTACGTTTTCTCTACCGATTACTCTCTCACTCTCTGTCCATGGATCCATGGCGATCGGTTGCTGTTAGGTAGGTCTCTCCTCCCCGATCCTCGTCGGAATCCTCTCGACTGTTCTTGCACTGGATCGCGATGATCTGGATTCAGTGTTTTTCTTACTCTCATTTAGCTAGCGGGGTGTTTTGGGCAGCGTGCTGCTCTATATGCTTCCAAGAAAGAGATCTGTGGGAGCTGTGGTTGAAGAGGACCAGGAACCGATAGCAGAAGAGGCGGTGCAGAAGAAGGCTAAAAGGGACTGCTCGGTCTCTTCCGAGGTGGCGGGGTCATCGGCGATGGAAGAGGAGAATAACCGAGCCAATGGCTTGGAGGTCGATGCTAATGGGAACAGCAAGCGGTCGGAGATTGATGAGGACTTGCACAGCCGGCAGCTGGCTGTGTATGGAAGGGAGACAATGCGTAGGCTCGTTGCATCAAATGTTCTCATTTCTGGAATTCAGGGCCTAGGAGCTGAGATAGGTAAATTTTCCTGACTCTGGATATAATTTCTTTCCTTCCTGAAGGAAGTGATTGCTAACCATTTGTCCTCGAATCTTCTCTTATACTGGAAAATAATGCGACTGACAAAGGCATCAGGCGGGGGCTGTTGTGTCTGTTAATTATTCATGGCGATCTGTGTAGTAGCTCTGTCATTTTCGTCATCTATTTCTTTTGGAAACCTGAACCAGAATAGGAGAGCTTGCCCCTTCCATGAATTAAAAGTATTTGTTACATGATGCTAAATCGCCTGTTATTTATGTTAGTAAAATGTATTTGTTAATCAGCTATCTACTTATTTTTGTTTCACTTTTATGCCATTTTGTTGATGGACTTGATACACAGGTCTTCTTTAATTCTTTTAATGAGCAGGCTTGTGTAGATTTTTTGCTTAAACTTATCTCTTACAAAGGTAATTTGTGCAGAAAATAAACATCCTTCATTCTTTCATTTCTTGTGTTCTTGGAGTTATGATGCGGCAATCTTTAGTATCAAAACTATTCATCTTACGATATTCGTTTATGTTGTGCTTTCTTTTGGTAGTTGCACTAAAAATGTTTGGCAACATGAACTTATACATTCTGTTTGCTTGCAGCAAAGAATCTTGTTCTTGCAGGTGTCAAATCTATTACCTTGCATGATGAGGGGGATGTAGAACTTTGGGACTTGTCCAGCAATTTCTTGTTCTCAGAAGATGATATTGGTAAGAACAGAGCTCTTGCTTGTGTTCTAAAGCTGCAAGAGCTGAACAATGCTGTTACAATTTCCACCTTGACTGGTACTTTGTCAAAGGAGCACCTTTCTTGTTTCCAGGTCTGTACATTGAATGTTGTATCTTAAAGTGTGTTGTAGAACAGCTTCCATGTATTTAGTAATCACAATGTGAATAGGCTTATTCTTATTTTATCACCATGTGTTTGTTGCAAAAATAAGTTGCTTCACTGTGACATGTACATGGTAGCTGTTTCCAGCCTATCTACAAATTTTTTAAGAGTAAGGAAAACAAAAAAAAGAAGAAGAAGAAGATGAGGGGAAGGAAAAAATGTAAAAGGGAGAGGAGAAAGCGAACTCGAAGGGAAGGCAAAAGAACTGCAGTCATGATTATAATTATGAAGCAGAGGAGGAGGTGGTGTTGATGTCTTTGCCATCTGTTGTCACTGTTATTGACGTCTTCTTGCTGTCAGTGCCACTGCATGTACATTGGTTGCTGCATGAGACAAGGAGGAGATGGTAGAGGGAGAAGGAAGGGGAGAGTGTAGCCCTAGACTTTTAAGGGAACAAGGATGTTGTGTCAGTGAGGAAGATGTGATAGGATCCATGACTAATCCTAATCCCATGATCACTTCTCCATAGAAAGTGTTTTCTTGTATCTGTATATGTATTATTTTAATGCTCTGCTCACCGGCGCGAGGAGGAAGTGGAGCCAAAGTCTCTTTAAGTCTATAAGCTATTAAGTTTTGGATCATTTTATGGGGTGGATGCTTATTTTTTATTCATCTAGAAAATTACCTTTATATGGTATGATACAATGTTTGTTCTTCCTAGTAGATTTATCAGAGTACTTTTTTTTTAATGAACTATTCTATAATATTTCTTATTATCATTTATTAGACAGTTTTTAATAATTAAATTGTATGTATAACCTTATGATATATAGTAAAGGGATCTTTTAGTACTTTTCTACTTGATTTATGAAATTTATTTCTTGATTTTTCTTTTTCTGCTACATTTACTGCATTTTTTTTATTTTCAAGCCATTTCTTGGCTTATTCCAACTACATTTATTTTTTATTTTCAATCTCGATCATGTTCCTATGACCTCTATGTCTACTTCTTTTCCTGTTCAGGATAACTAGCATGTAGGAAAGAAGATGTTCTGAAGAAACCTTGTGCACTAGTATGGTGTTCTGGTTGGTGAAACTAATTTGTCATCTTTAACAAATTTTCCTAATGGAATGAATGATTTGGCTAAAAGGATCAGAATTTGAAATAGACATAGATCTTGATTCATGTGCTTAACTTTGTTTTAACACTTCCAATAATAGAAAAGGGTAGAAGATTTCATGTTTGTCAATCCAAGTCACTGGACATATATGTGTCTAGAGTAGACAGGAAAATCCTAGTGCCACCAATGTTGCAGCGGTGGTAGCATATGTCTTTGACTTATAATCTTAAATTGTCTATTTCTTTCTGGTGATTTTATCTCTAGCAGCATAACCCATTTTGTCAGAGTAGCTCATGTTTGAGGTTTTAGTGCAGGCTGTTGTTTTTACTGACTTGAGCTTGGAGAAAGCAATTGAGTTTGATGACCATTGTCATAACCACCAGCCTTCAATTCCCTTTATTAGATGTGAAGTTCGAGGACTTTTTGGCAGTGTGTTCTGTGATTTTGGTCCCGAGTTCACTGTTTTTGATCTTGATGGTGAGGAGCCACATACTGGTATAGTTGCATCCATCACTAGTGACAATCCTGCACTTGTATCATGTGTTGACGATGAGCGGCTGGAGTTCCAGGATGGGGATCTCGTTGTCTTCTCTGAAGTCCAGGGGATGACAGAACTTAATGATGGGAAGCCCAGAAAAATTAAGACTGCCAGGCCAAATTCTTTTATTCTTGACGAAGACACAACCCAGTTTGGTGCATACAAGAAGGGTGGCATTGTTACTCAGATAAAGGAGCCTAAGGTTCTAAGATTTAGAACTTTAAGGGAGGCTCTTGTAGAACCAGGAGACTTCCTTTTAAGTGACTTCTCCAAGTTTGGCCATCCACCTCTATTGCATTTGGCTTTTCAAGCCTTAGACAAGTTTAGATATGAAATGGGTCGTTTTCCTGTTGCTGGGTCGGAGGATGATGCTCAAAAGCTAATTTCCTTGGTTATTAGCCTCAATGAGAGCCTTGGTGATGGTAAGCTAGAAGAAGTTGACAAGAAACTTCTACACCATTTTGCTAATGGTTGCAAGGCCATTTTGAATCCTATGGCTGCAATGTTTGGTGGGATTGTTGGGCAAGAGGTGGTTAAAGCTTGCTCTGGAAAGTTCCATCCGCTATTTCAGGTGAGATATCTAACTTGTTTTATGCATTCTTTTATTAAGTCATATTCTATCTGCTTTACAACTTTGTTTACAACCTAATAAATTATATTTCATCTGGCAGTTCTTTTACTTTGATTCAGTTGAGTCCCTTCCTGCTGAACCATTGGAACCTAGTGATCTTAAGCCACTGAATTGTCGATATGATGCTCAAATCTCTGTGTTTGGATCCAAGCTTCAAAAGAAGCTGGAAGAGGCTAAAGTATTTATTGTAGGATCCGGTGCTCTTGGGTGTGAATTCTTGAAGAACTTGGCTCTGATGGGGGTTTGTTGTGGGCAGAAGGGCAAACTAAATATAACCGATGATGATGTCATTGAAAAGAGTAATCTCAGTCGTCAATTTCTCTTCCGTGACTGGAACATTGGGCAAGCGAAATCCACTGTAGCTGCTTCTGCTGCAGTTTCAATCAACCCTAGTCTTCATATTGAGGCTTTTCAGAATAGAGCAAGTCCAGATACAGAAAATGTGTTTGATGATGCATTTTGGGAGAGCACAGATGTTGTTATTAATGCATTGGACAATGTGACTGCGAGAATGTACATTGATGCCCGGTGCGTGTACTTCCAAAAGCCACTTTTGGAGTCTGGAACTTTAGGTGCAAAGTGTAACACACAGATGGTCATTCCTCATTTGACTGAGAATTATGGTGCTTCTAGAGATCCACCTGAGAAACAGGCACCTATGTGCACTGTTCATTCCTTCCCTCATAATATTGATCACTGTCTAACATGGGCGCGGTCTGAGTTTGAGGGCTTGCTTGAGAAGACACCAAATGAAGTAAATGCTTTCCTGTCTAACCCAAGTGCATATGCGTCTGCCTTGAAAAGCCAAGGTGATGCCCAGGCCAGGGATCTCCTTGAACGTGTTCTTGAGTGCCTTGATAAGGATAAATGTGAGACATTCCAAGACTGTATTAGTTGGGCTCGTCTAAGGTAACATTCAAATTCCTACCATAGCAATATTCTCTATGCATCTGTAATTTGGGAAGATTCATATTGCAGCCATTTCGTCTCTCAAAGTTCATCAGTTTCTTGTCACGTTAGGAGTTTATGCATCGGCTTCATTCTTATTGCTGTTGTCATGTCTTTTTGGTTCCACTGGTAAAGAAAAACTTTGCAGTTTTGACCAAGCATAGTTAGTAACAATGTTTGACATCAGTACAGTGCACGGGTAATCAGGGCTCCATATAGCACATACGTGGTATGCATAAAGCTATACAATTGCATATGTGGCTTAATTAAAATGGTGATACTGAAGCTGCATAGCCTCAAGTGACAATATACGTGCTATATGGTACCATGATTTCCCGTGCGCTCATGTGGCAATATACCTTGTACAGCCACATATGGCTATGTAGACTACATTTTAGAAGATTAATTTTGTAAGAAGCTCCAACTGCATTTTGGTCTTTTAAATAATTTTATTTAGAAATAATATCTTCCATATTGAACTGAAACTTTGACAGAGCTAATGAAGTTAACCGATATGCATCAACATCCTTGGCTTTGACATTCAATTTCCTTTTCCCCCTCTTTTTTTCTCTTGATGTTCACAAAATTGTATTCCTTTTCCTCGTAGGTTTGAAGATTACTTCTCCAATCGTGTGAAGCAGTTAACTTTCACTTTCCCTGAGGATGCAGCCACCAGCACTGGTGTACCTTTTTGGTCTGCTCCCAAACGTTTCCCACGACCATTAGAGTTCTCATCTAGTGACCTCGGTCACCTTCACTTTGTTATGGCTGCTTCCCTGCTAAGAGCAGAGACATTTGGAATTCCTATTCCTGATTGGTCGAAATATCCAAAGAAATTTGCTGATGCTGTTGACAGGGTTATAGTGCCAGAATTTCAGCCTAAGACAGGAGTTAAGATCGTAACAGATGAGAAAGCTACTAGTTTATCCTCTGTTTCTGTTGATGATGCTGCTGTCATTAGTGATCTTCTTGCAAAGCTGGAGGAGTGTGCCAAGAAGCTGCCTCCAGGATTTCGGATGAACCCAGTTCAGTTTGAAAAGGTTAGTTCCTACTTCAATTCGAAGTATCTTTTGCATCTAGAAGTAGTCAACCTCTCTGACTTAATATATATATATATATATATATATATATTGTATTTAGACTGGGTCTCATTAGTTACTTGGTGTATTAATTTTTGTTCTTTTTTGTACATCTGAAATTAGATACCTTTTAGTTCTAGCAAAAAAAATTTGGCCAGCTTACAGATCTGATATGTAGTCCAGAACCCCATTGTAATTTCTTTCATCAATGATCACCATCTCTGTGAAACAAGCTTTTTCTTTGTTGTTAGAGCAATTGCTTTAGCTGCTCGATGGCATTCTCCCATTAAAAATCGCTAAAAATTGAAGTTTGTCATAGGAAGTCTTCATAACAAATGTGGGATTACATCAAATGGCTTTATACAGCTGCGCTTTTGCGGTTTGTCTGTTTTTATGTTTCATGTGCTGTGTCATCTGTCATTCTTGTCTATTAATTTTATCACCACTAAATTTTATTGCTTGATATTCTGCTTAGTGTTGTTTTCATTGTTGGGAAGATTTTTTTGTTTGCTTTCTTCTATCACTCATGTGGAACTTAGGTCACTGTTTCTTTTGGAAAGTTCCGGAGTGTTTTTCAAAACCCTGCTTATTATATTATTGGTTATACAGGACGATGACACAAATTACCACATGGATTTAATTGCTGGGCTAGCCAACATGCGCGCAAGGAACTACAGCATCCCAGAAGTTGACAAGCTCAAAGCAAAGTTTATAGCTGGAAGGATCATCCCAGCCATTGCCACTGCCACGGCAATGGCCACAGGTTTGGTGTGCCTAGAGCTTTACAAAGTTCTTGCTGGCGGACATAAGGTGGAAGACTACCGAAACACCTTTGCGAATTTGGCGCTTCCTTTATTCTCCATGGCGGAGCCAGTTCCACCGAACGTGATGAAGCACCAAGACAGGAGCTGGACAATCTGGGATCGGTGGATCGTTAAGGGTGACCTCACCCTTAGGGAGCTCCTTGGGTGGCTCAAGGACAAAGGACTAAACGCCTATAGCATCTCCAGTGGTACTTCTTTACTATACAATAGCATGTTTTCCAGGCACAATAATCGGATGGACAGGAAGGTGGTTGATCTAATAAAGGAGGTTGCTAAGGTGGAGGTGCCCCTTTATAGGCGTCATGTGGATGTCGTCGTGGCTTGTGAGGATGACAAAGATGGCGAGGATGTCGACATTCCGCTGGTATCTATTTACTTCCGGTAGTCACATTTGAGATCAAAGGACTTGTTTAAGGTCTATTGATAACTCAGCCTGCGGAAGATTGAGTTTTTAAGATTTTGAGTGTACTGAAAATAAAGAAAAAAAAGAAGAAGAAGCATGACAGGTTGCAAAGTTGTAGTATCCTCAGCTGCTCATGTATTACTCTGTTTTATCCTTAGAGCTAGAGAGTCATGTAGGTGCTGTTGCTCGTCTAACCTTTAGTTGAGCCATCACACAGCAGCTTGTGTTTTTGTTCTCTCCTCAGACAAAGCGCCGGTTTATATTCACAAAGATCTGCAGTTATATATGTTTTGGCAGATTCAGTATTTTTGATATATTTAGCCAATTCATCCTTTCAGTCCATGCTAGTATTCTCAACAGTTGCATATAGTGTTGTCACTTGCAAATTAGGATATAGTTTTAGGTGGTCCAAAGTCAACTCTGGACTCCACAATTGGAAGTTTTACCATATGTTGTTCCTCGAGTTCAAGGATTGGTGTGTGTTGCATGGCATATCAGGATTGGTGCAAACATGGTCCCCCAAGGGTGATGGGAATGCTGGCGCGCAGCAATCCCATCCCATGGTTCACCGTGATGATCCTCCACAACAAGTCGGCACTGGCACTGCTGGGGGAAGGAGGAGGACGGCGTGCGTGCACCCTGGCCGTGTATCCACCGCCACGCACGCAGTCGCTTCTGGACTCCTGGGCGGCGGCGGCTTCCTGGCAGAGCCGTCCGGTTCCACACGGTCACGAAGGCGGCCGCCACCAGCTGCTCCGGGAACTGGACGACGCCGCCTACGGGGCGAAATAGGACGCCACCCGATGCTGCCGGCCGACGATGCCATGATGGATGGAGGTCGCCGGAGCCAGAGGAGTGACCATCCAGCCATGGATCTTCTATCTGCCTTCTCCTCCTACTCTCCTGCATATGCGCACTTCACCGTAAGTTTTGGTTTTGGTTGGATCACTCTAATGCGCAATTCACCCGAACGTTCCATCCTATTAAAAAGTTGTGTGTGTCGATGAGATATGATCTATTAACGAAAGAAACTAATAACACAATTCTTGATTTTTCGATGGTCCAATAAAACTATAACTAATATTCGCAGAGAGAGAGAGATGTATCCATCAATCTCTAATTAACCACAAATCCCAAAAGACCGAGTTCGAACCAATTCCGAAACCACCAACCTCCTTCAAAACCATCCACTTTCACCATCCGGCATCTCTTATTTCTGTGTGCAGCAACACCTGAAAGGAACTATAATATCCAACCACAATAGCAGCAGTGGCAGCAACAGCGCATGCATGAGCTGACCCCCTCCCAAGCTTTTCGTTCTGCTTTTTTCACCTTTTGATGTGAGGAGGGGGTTGAAAAAGGGATGGCGACTGATATGAGAGAAGTATGGGCCGAAGCCTATTTGTTCGCAGCTCTCACCGCTTCTCCTCCCGGACACCCTCCCACCTCCCACTGCCCCCCCCCTTCCCCGTATTGCCTCGCCATCTGCGTGCATGGAAGCCCAGAATGCTCAGCCCTTCCGCTGGCACTACGACATGCTCGACGACAAGAACTTCCACGTCCGAGGCCGCGGCCTCCTCCTCCTCCTCGTCTCCTTCTTCGCTCTCCTATCCTTCGCCCTCCTCTGCTTGTACCTTTGGTGGGCATGTCGCTACCGCCGGTGGGCGGCTGAAACCGGCTCAGCGAGCGTGTCTTCTGCCGCGATGTCGCCTTGTAAGGCCGGTCTGGACGCAGACACCATCGGCAGCTTCCCGGTGCACTTGCACCGAGCGCCGGGGACCGGCGACGAGGCGTCGCAGTGCTCCATATGCCTGAGTTGCTTGATGGAAGGGGATAAGATCAAGGTGTTGCCGGGTTGCTCCCACGGATTCCATCCGGACTGCGTTGATGAATGGTTACGGGATCAGGCGAACTGCCCGCTCTGCAGGGCTTCGCTCGACCGGTCGTCGGTGGCTGAGGCGAAGGAGGCCGTGCCTTGAGAGAGAGAGAGAGAGAGAGAGCTCTGCAGTGCGCAATGCTTTTCTTGGACATCTGTGACATAGGTTATCGTTAGATTTGGAATTCGAATCCTTTCTTCACTGCTTACCTTACTATATACACTTAAAGAGAAGAATTAGCAGCGAGCATTGGGAACTATATTGGCATCAGAAGAAACCAGACAGAGAAAACAGACTGTCACGGCAAAGCTTTTTGCTCCACTCCACCCCCTCACAAACATGCTGTGTGGTGGAGAACAAACCTCAACAAAGAAAGTTGGAGAATCACAACTTTTAAGATACACTCTCAAGTAATATCTCTTTTCGTAATGCTCTCTCCACCCTTACTTAGCATGGAGTCGCTTTGGTTTGTTCCTCCGAGCTGCGACCATGAACATCTCATATGCTTTCCATTTCCCCAAGCTATGTTTCGTCTCAAAAGTGTAAACAAAGGAAGCATAATAATGCAGAAAGCAACATCGGCCAGCAATGATCCATGGGTGCTGATAAAAGATGCTGATCCAATGAGGTTGGAAAATGCAACCATCTGAAAAGAAAAAGAACAAAAAAAAAAAGAGCAATGTAAAGAAAGATATGGAACAGCATGGATTGCAGAGAAGGAGAAGATCAAACCTAGTATTGCCAGACACTGAATATGGGTTCATGGTGGCACATTTGCCCCAAAACAACCATAAATCATCTTAGCTTTCAAGATTTTGTTGACTTTTGTGACAAGGAAATCGTAAAAGATTGCCACAATCGCGACCGAAAGATTCATTTCCAAGCATCTGGGTGCGGATATCCTTGTCCTAGATCGCGACCGAAAAATAAGAGCCAACAGGAGGAGGCTATCCGATGTCCTGCAAAGAGCAGTCAGCATCTCATTAACCTGCGCAGAACATTTGGAGAAGGCACCTTTTTCCCAATTGGATGATCACAAACTGCTTCCGATTTTTTGTAGTCTCATCTTCCTTTTGTTGAAACTTTAGGGCATGACACACCATTTTTTTTTTTTTTTTCAGCTCGTGGTAGCATTTAGATGGAAAGCAGTGTCTCTAGATGTTTGTGAGTGTGGTGATCTTGAAAGTTTATGCCTGGAAGTTTGAACATAGGACAATAATTTAAGCATGCAATAAAGCAAAGTTTAGGAGCTCCAGAAATATTATGCTCCCAATGTGACATCGCATAATGGTATATCGGAGATCAGAAAGATCTTAGTTAATGCTTACACAAGTTGGACCGACCCAAGCAGACTTGCCTTCAATTCTCATGGAGATTGGAAACTGATCGATCACCTTTCTTTTCAGAAGCATCCCTCTCGTCAACAGCCTAAACTCACCAAGAGAATTGAAAGCACAACTGCAAAAGAGGAAGAGTAGATGGCTAGGAATCCACATGAAGTAACAGCAAAGTGTTTGTAGCCACAATTGTACATTAGATCTTTTTGTTCTACATCTTTCTACGTATCGAATAGTTTAAAGATATGAATGGAAATGGTACGATGTTGAGTGCCAACAGTAGTGGACAAATTAAAATTTTTCCAAAATGCGCAAGCGGATATCGTTGATCCCTCCTATGAAGCATATTTAGGGTCATCACATGAACATTTCCTATCATGTACAAGAAGCGGAAAGATATATCATTGTGTCAAAAGTAAAATGATCTGACACCCTTAGTTTTGATAAAGAATTCCCAAATTAGAATGTTAGAATGTCCATTTAACTATTTGTTTGATAATCGTAGTCATACATACTCATTGAAAGAAAAAAATATATATAAAAAATCCCAATACAACAGATGTTGTATAACAGTGTGCCACAAGCTAGAAATCTGTCTCAAACAATACAATTAGGAGAATCCAATATCATCATTTATAAATCCTTTGTGGTACATAATTAACATGATTTTCCATATTTTTATTTTTTGCTTATACACCTATGATTTTACTTGTTGCTCATATTTCTTAGCACATTTTCATTATGCATCCATCGTTGACTTTTTGTCACAACCTTATGATACACTCTGTTAGGACACAACCACATGTCTTGATTAATGTCTACATCATCTCAACATAATCTTCAATTCTAATTAATCTTTAGTAGTACATTCATAGAAAACCTCGATTTCGATCTGTATATGTGAATCTAAACTATGACACCAGAGATAAAAGCACTCAAATCAAACGATGAAATGTCTCGTTAACCATCATCAAACAATTTGACCTAATTAATATCTTTCACCAAGCTTTATAAGAAATAAAACTTGGTCGGTATAGGTGAATCTAAACCATGCCACTAGAGATAAAAGCATTTCAAGCAAACGATGAAATGCCTCATTAACCATTATCAAACAATTCGACCTAATTAATATCTTTCACCAAGCTTGTATAAAAAATAAAACTTGATCGATATATATGAATCTAAACCATGCCACCGGAGATAAAAGCACTTAAAGCAAACGATGAAATGCCTCGTTAACCATCATCAAACAATTTGACCTAATTAATATCTTTCACCAAGCTTGTATAAGAAATAAAACTTAGTCGGTATATGTGAATATAAACCATACCACCAGAGATAAAAGCACTTAAAGCAAACAATGAAATGCCACGTTAACCATCATCAAACAATTTAACCTAATTAATATCTTTCACCGAGCTTGTATAAGAAATAAAACTTGGTCAATATATGTGAATCTAAACCATACCACCAGAGATAAAAGCACTTAAAGCAAACGATGAAATGCCCCGTTAACCATCATCAAACAATTTGACCTAATTAATATCTTTCACCGAGCTTGTATAAGAAATAAAACTTGGTCAATATATGTGAATCTAAACCATGCCACCGGAGATAAAAGCACTTCAAGCAAACGATGAAATGCGTTGTTAACTATCATCAAACAATTTGACCTAATTAATATCTTTCACCAAGCTTGTATAAGAAATAAAACTTGGTCGGTATATGTGAATCTAAACCATGCCACCAGAGATAAAAGCACTTAAAGCAAACGATGAAATACCCCGTTAACCATCATCAAACAATTTGAACTAATTAATATCTTTCACCAAGCTTGTATAAGAAATAAAACTTGGTCGGTATATGTGAATCTAAACCATGCCACCAGAGATAAAAGCACTTAAAGCAAACGATGAAATACCCCGTTAACCATCATCAAACAATTTGAACTAATTAATATCTTTCACCAAGCTTGTATAAGAAATAAAACTTGGTCGGTATATGTGAATCTAAACCATGCCACCAGAGATAAAAGCACTTAAAGCAAACGATGAAATGCCCTGTTAACCATCATCAAACAATTTGACCTAATTAATATATTTCACCAAGCTTGTATAAGAAATAAAACTTGGTCAGTATATGTGAATCTAAACCATGCCACCAGAGATAAAAGCACTTCAATCAAACGATGAAATGCCCCGTTAACCATCATCAAACAATTTGACCTAATTAATATCTTTCACCAAGCTTGTATAAGAAATAAAACTTGGTCGGTATATGTGAATCTAAACCATGCCACCAGAGATAAAAGCACTTAAAGCAAACGATGAAATGCCCCGTTAACTATCATCAAACAATTTGACCTAATTAATATCTTTCACCGAGCTTGTATAAGAAATAAAACCAAGTTTTTGGATATTGTTACTTCAACAAGCGATGCTAAAAGCTCGTCCTCTACGAGGTCTTTTGGATCAGCGAGAGGTTGTTCCTTCGCCTTCTCGTTTACCAATTTTGCCACAAGACCCAATTTCGTCTTCTTTTTGCTCAAAGCCCACACCTTTTTGTCTCGGACTTTCCACATAGCTCCCTTTCTAAGGACCAACTTCTATTATTTCCAGCCCGAGCAGCTAGTATCGATTAACGTCACATTGGTCCTTGAACACGTCGACGAATCCAAGTCCACCGGAAACCCGGTCGTGCCCCGCTTCCTCCGGCTCTTCATGGCATCCGCCACGCTGGTGTCTACGCTGGAGAGCAGTGAGGTCGCCGAAGGGGCACGATAGCCGTCGATGCTGGCAGAGGCAGAAGAGATGCATACCTTATGGTTGGGCAGCTTCTAGGCGCCCTTCTTGGCCTTGAGGGCATGGACCACGGGCGACCCTCCCATGACGAAGAGATCTGCGAGGGCGCCGCCCATCAGGTCGAAAAGCCGCTACTTTTTGTCGACAACAACGTTTGCCGACGGATGCAGACTGGCAGATGACTCCGGAGGCGACAGATCAGGGAGTTCATTTTTGAGAGGAGGAGAAGAGTTAGGGTTGGAATTCGTAGTGGGGGAGAGGAATTCGTGTTGGTGTAGGCTGTCACGGGCTTAGCTAATTTTGCCTAAATCCTGTAGTACCCATGCGTGTCCGTCCGTAAATATCAGCCTTCCCTGAGATCTCTTAGGGTCCCTTAGACTTACAAAAGAGAAAACGGGCCAGAAGAAGCAATTCCAACGGGATCCACAAGCAACTGCTCAAGCATATACTTAATAAAGTCATATACAAATTACACCCATAGACATTACAAACTCAGAGAGGTTGCACACAAATGATAATGGTCCATTATAAACCGAAGTCCCCATAAGTGCTTACAAGACACTCATATTTACAAGCCAAAATCGACCACAAAGCAAACCAAACTAGGGCTGCTAAGACTACTGCAAGTTCGCTACTTGTTGTATAAGGTATGTACACAAACCGAAGGACACAGACAAACATGAGCATTTCATCGAACACCTTGTTTACATTGTTGCCCGTGACATTCTCTCCCACTTATTTCTTCAACGTCCTCGTCGAAGCCATTGTAGATACTGCATCTTCTCGTATTTTGCTAAATCTTCGATCTTTTGCTTTGATTGCAACGTGCGTCTTTGGCTCCCAGCCATTCTCTACCGCTGTTGTTGAGTAGTCGAACTTTGATCCGTCATATTGCTTCAACTTATCAATGACTGAATCTGGAGTGGGGTTGACTGAGTTGTGCTGATCCTTGTTGGTTCTCACAAATCCTTCTTATAAAGGAAAAGACCTACCTTATTATGCACCAGTATCGCAGTGTACTCATGTTGCTTGAACTGAGTGGATGCTTGTTGAAACTTTGACGAGCATCGCCTCGCAGACTTTAAGGTTTTTGAGGTCCTTCCTCCATAATGTTTGCCCTATTGATCCTTCTTCCATGTTTAGTTGTCACTTCCAAGTAGGTTTGCATCACTCCCGCTTTCGATTGACATTCAATTGGAAAATGAAGCGGACAATCTATTCTCAGAAGAACTTATCACCAATGGTGATGATTTGACAACTATTGTCTTCCAGAAGCTTTCTTTGAAGGGCCACTGAACTTATGCAGAGCTTCTCTGCTGGATAAGTAAAAGAACTGGGATACTCGACTTCACCAATTCCCTTAGTAGTTGAGAAGGTAAGGTTACTTGTCTTCGCTCACCTCCTCGAGTTAAGAGAATTAGGGTACTCAGTTTCGCTCATTCTCTTGAGTTGAGAAGGCAAAGGTTACTTAATTTCGCCTGCCTCCTCAAGTTTATACTTCATGCATTGAGTTGGTTACTAACATTCACCCACTCTTTGCTCACACTACTGAAGCACTATAAGTGTTTGCACTCCTTGCGTTGAGTTAGCTACTGTGATTTGCTTTCCCGCTGCCATTGAACTTCTAGAATGCAAGAAGTTTTGCCCGAAAAGAACAACAAGTTTACCCCAACTCAGGAGTCCCCCAACTTGGAGTAAGTCTTCGATAGTTCTGGTCGCCTCTGGGATTGTATCGTCTTCTCCATCATTTATCGCCTACTCGTTTGAGTAGAAAAGGTATAGTACCACATACTGCCTACTTCGTTCCTTGATCGAGCACTCCTGCATCAACCCGAAGTCCCTCGCTTTCGACTATCTTGATGAGAAGCCCATCGATATCAGTCTTATAAAGTTCCTTGGCCTCTACCCTTCCGCCCTATCTTAGTACTTGGAGTTTGCCTCTGCATTTTTCACCTCCTCGGTCCCTTTTACGACCAATGCTCTCCCTCCCTGAGAGCAAGGGATCGATGACTCCACGAAAGTCTCGCCTCTACGGTACCATAGTGCTGTCAAGCCCATAGCACTACTATTCGTTACCTTGCATCTGTATCCCTTCCTTCGCGATTGGTAGATCCGCCTTTGCGGCACTGTGGTGCTCCTTCGAGTCACCTCCATGAGAGCAAGGGATCGATGACTCCACAGACTCGTTATCGCTTTCTCGCCCCTTTCGACCACCTGCTTCAACACCACTGTGTCCTTCTAGCAGTTCTCATTGGTCGATGGAAAGATAGACTGTAACTCTCATGCATGGCCTCTGCCATCTTGTTGCAAGGCTCATGCCGATTCTGTTCTCCTTAGCTTCCTTGGTAGCAACGTTCATTTACTTGGCCTTATCCTCTGACTTGTCGGGCTCCCTTAAGCGAATGTGAGCACTGAATGATCATACCTCCGTGAGAAGTCGTGTCGTACACCAAAGTGAAGCTCCCAATAACTCCTGATCATACATCTGTATGATCCTGTCCCTCACGGGATACGATCGCCTATGTTGCATTGCCACAAACTACTCCACCATGATTCGCTGCACAATGTCGCCTCCTGGTGACATCTCCATTGCATACATATTCTCGTGTGATGAACTCGGACTACGACTTCTCCGTGTGTGGCCTCTGCCAACACCTCGTAGGGCCTCTGTCATCTCTGATTTTTTTTTTTTGTTCACGCCCTTGGCAATTCACCTTCGTCCACCCACTCTTGGGTCACACCTGGACGAAGCATAGCTCTAGGACAGTCTGTCGCCTAGTAGCTCCTGAAGTCCCCTGACTTTGCTAGAATTGGTCCACCATTGTCTGGATCCTAGGTCTCTATCCCCTACCAACATAATCTCCACTATGCACCACTTGTTCCTAACAACTCGAATGACAACACTGTGGCATATTCTTCAAGAGTACCCATCTTTGTGTCCTCTTACCTCGTGCTAAGGTCTCTTGATCCTAACTTTACCTCTGCAAGTTGAATCACCTTAGTTACTTCGTCAAATGTGTCTCTGAAGTAAGGTGCATATGTCTCGAAGCTCCCTTCGTCTTTGGCACCATGCAAGATAAGTCTGCCCCCATCAGAATGAAAAACCTATATAACGATATGATCCCACTCTTGCCTCTACAAGAGTTCATACCCTTGACCTCCATCCAAGAAAAGCTTTGTACCTCCGCTCCATGTTCCATCTTCTATGTCGACTCCCTTCATACGGCTTGAAAACTTCACTAAGTTTCACCCAATTAGTTTCGCTCCTCGATTTGCATTGAGTTGATGATGATCTTCGCCCACTATTCCACGGGTCAACCCTCTGTTGAGTTCGATTTCCACATCGACTCTAAGTGTGCATTCATATGATGTTGCCTTGGATTGCTCTCCCATTTAATCTCAAAATGCATCTGCCAATACACTACCTCATTCGAGATCATGCGATAACTCCTCATGACTCATTCGGTCCGTTGAACATTGTGAAGATATTGCCTTGCAGAACTCTTCCTCAATATGTGCAGTCCGTTGCACATGATTCTCCCTCTAGAGAACTATGACTTATCCCTCTTGGATATCTGTCATGTTGGAGCAACTTTTATCTTGCATTCCCCCCACTGAAAGTTTTGGAGACCACCATCCCCTTTGGATTATTCCGTCTGCCCCCGCAAATGCACTTGCTAGATTGCGACTCTTCGCCAATATAGTCCTCACTGCACCCTTCAAGGTGTAGCGATGTATCGTACTTGTTGCACATTCCAGCCACCTACGGACGTATCCTTTCCATGTCGAAGAGAAAGTTCTGATGCTCCATGGTGTTGAGTTCCGATCGCGCCTTGGGATGGGCACGAACACTCGGTCGTCCATGTACAATCCCTTGCATGAGTACCGAAGCCTTTGAGTTAGCAATTTCCTTCACCTCTTTGAGCTTTGCACAACTTTTATGATCATTGAGCATCACATCCCACTTTACACGGTCTTATCTTTCACCAAGTGTCCTGCTTGCCTTGAGTACCGTCAAGTTTGGTTGCCAACGTTGAGCTGTAGCTCAAACTCAACCATCCCAATCTTTGTATGCTACGCATTCTTCTTCGCTTGCTTGTCCTCGTGGTGCCTCTCGCGCAAAGGGTTGGCAATTTTTCTGAATGCCAAGCCTAGATGCCCGCTCCTTTGAGCGACTCCTTTCCCTATATCTCAATGTCCATTTCCCCCAAATGGTTGCGCGTGCTGGTTGTCCTCCACACAGCCCAACTAGGTCTCCCATGTTTGTATGGCAAGTGTTTTATGTGTGCTTGTCCCGCTCTGAGACCATAATGTCACGGGCTTAGTTAATTTTATCTAAGTCGTGCGACACCCATGCATGTCCGTCCGTAAAGGTCAGCCTTCCCCGATATCTCCTAGGGTCCCTTAGACTTACAAAAGAGAAAATGGGCCAGAAGAAGCAATTCCAACGGGATCCATAAGCAACTGCTCAAGCAGACACTTTATAAAGCCATATACAAATTATACCCATGGACATTACAAACTCAGAGAGGTTGCACACAAAGGATAATAGTCAATTACAGACCGAAGTTTTCATAAGTGTTTATAAGACACACTTGTATTTATAAGCCAAAATCGATCATAAAGTAAATCAAACTAGGGTTGCTAAGCCTACTGTAAACCCGCTATTTACTGTATAAGATATGTATACAAACCGAAGTACATGAATAAACATGAGTATTTAATCAAATACCTTATTTATATTATTGTCCGTGACATGGTGACTTGTAAATTTGCTGGTAAATAAGAAAAGGAGCGATCTCTTATATATAGAGGCGAGGACATGATAAGCTTCGTGTGTATATATATATATTCCTTAATTTTTTTTTTGTTTTAGAGAATAATATATGTGTAAGTTAGAAAAAAATCAGCATAAGAAAAATTTGAAGTTTGACTTGGCCTTCGGTTTCAAGAAAAAGTTCAAAATAAATCCGCACAAAATATTATACTTTTATTTTTATAAAATATAATGGAATTATCTTTTTAACAAATTATTACTATTCTTGTTTATCATTCAAGCCTCTTTTATCTGCAGAAGAGAAATAAATTAGATTAAAAATATTAAAGTTTAGAAAGAATATGATGAGAGACAAATGCATGGAGAAGGCAAATGGATTTTGGATCTCAACGATCCAAACGATTACACATGAATCTTGTGAAATACATTAGATTAAAACATTAAAATTTAAAAGGATTTTGATGATTGAAAAATGTAAGGACAATGCGATCAATGTTGGTACTTGTATTTTAGTTATTCCACATATGAAAGATTGAATTCAACTTGAACTTATTGTAAGCCTAGTAGTATTAAGGAATCGAGGGTCCAATAGATTCAAAAATCATATAGAAGGTATATTTGACAAAGATCCTTAACTTATTAGTTAGCAGAATAGAAGGATTTAAAAATAATAATATTTTAGATGTGGTAAAGGATATATGATTTTCTTTTAATAAATGCAAGTAATGATCGAAATAAAATGAAGAGCTAATTAAAAAGTTAGTTTTGGATGGTCATAAAGATTTGTATCAAATATTACTAACGTAATAAAACTTGATGTATCATTCCTTGAGGCCACAAAGTGTTTAATGAGTTGATGTTGATATCAAGAGTCGAGAATAAAGTTGCTATAAGATAAGATTGAGTATCAAATGTATAAAGTGTTTAATGAGACTTGATGTATCATTAGTGATAGGATAGTTAATGGGTCAGCCCAATCGTGCTTTAACACGTCATCCCTTGAGGCCATATTAGCCTGCCACGACTAGGGTAATTCAAACGTCAGATGTCGACCTAGCATAGTTTTCACATCAGAGGCCGACCAACCCTCCGTAAGTATAAATTTGAAACCCGCCACATCGATCGAGACATGAAGCAGCAGGCGACGCGTGGTGCCACATAAGGATCCGAGAATCCCACAAAGCCGTACTCAGCACAGTCGAGAAGAACTATAGCGGTAATGAATGACCCGGTATGATGGCTCCCTTGACCGATGGTATAAAAGTCCTCCCGAGGTAACGTCAAGGGGACTCATCCTTCAAAACCTTTTTCCTGCCTCACCCCTTGAATAAAGTCAACCAGGACTTTGACTTCAGGATCGGAGGGACCCGACCGAGCCCCCACAGCTCGCTAAAGTCTTGTTGTAGGTAGTCAGGGTGAGCGCAAAGAAGGAGGCCCATTACCTTATGTCGAAGGGGGATGAACTTGCGCAAATAGAAAAACTCGATCAGGTTGATTCATCGGCCACGTCACGAGGACACCACATCAATTAGATTATCTATATAGCGACGTCTCTTATCAAATATAAATGCGCATCGTTAAATAAAATTAAATAGTCAAAATCAAAACCAAAATCCTTTCAACAATTAAAGATTGAAATTTAAAATCGAAACGAAGAGAAGATAAAGAAAAATAAGCAAAAGGAGGGGAAAAAAAAATGGAAATCATAACAATAAAAATGCGGGGCGAGGGAATCCCCCACACGTGATTGGTCTGCAGCAGCCACGTGACCCGGGTCGACCCAGTCATGAGGCCCGAATCGCGTCAGAGCGCGCGGGCGCTTCGGATCGGAAGAGGCGACGGGTGGTGGCGAGCCGCCCAAAATTGCACAGCTCTTCACCCTCCCGCACCCCTGACCAAGAACGAGCCAGCCATGAGGCTCTTATACTCCTCCTCCTCCTCCTCTGGGATATCCCCCCTCTGCATCTGGCCTTGGCCTTGGACAGCCGCCGCCGCGCCCGCGCCCGCGCCCAAGAAGATGGTGGCGATTACGAGAAGGGAAGAAGATGTTACGGCGAAAAGCGAGGAGGATAAGTCCGACCTCGGGAGGCCGCCGCCGTTCAGGATCGGCGATGTCCGTGCGGCCATACCTAGCCATTGCTGGGTAAAGGACCCCTGGCGGTCCATGAGCTACGTCCTTCGCGACGTCGTCGTCATCGCCGCGCTCGCCGTCGCGGCCGGCTATCTCGACAGTTGGATCGTCTGGCTCATCTACTGGCTGGCCCAGGGCACCATGTTCTGGGCCGTCTTCGTTCTCGGGCACGACTGGTATCGATCCACATTTGGTCGCTGCAAGGTGAGCAATACTTGATAGAATTCGGAATGGAGGAACTAACGATGACTTCTACTGGCAGTGGCCATGGGAGCTTCTCCGACAATGTGTGGCTGAATAATGCGGTGGGCCACTTCCTTCACTCCAGCATTCTGGTGCCATACCATGGATGGTAAGTTTTAGATTCGATTTAGCCTGCGATTCTTCGAGTTGGATCGATGGAGAAGGTGAATGTTTGCAGATATCATAGTTTCTTGCCTTTTCCTTGTTTGTTGGTGCCTGGAGCAGGAGGATTAGCCATAGGACTCATCACCAGAACCATGGGAATGTGGAAAAGGATGAATCATGGCACCCGGTGAGTAGTTTCTTGCCTTGTTTGTTCTTTCTAGTTCTTGTTCCAGTTGGATGGTCTTTGATCATTCATAGTCTCAGATAAATCCAGCTCCTGCTTTTGTTGTATTTTAGCTGTAAAATTGCGTACTCTCAATCCTTTCTGGTTTGTGTAGAGGCTTGATGGTCTTCACCATGGCTCGGTTCTCAAGCTCCATGTTTGGCACTAAGCCATGGGTTGTCCAATTCAGCTTACGAGAACTAGACTTGAACATTATACTTTCTTTTTCTTATATAAGCATTATTTTAGTTGGGTGCTTAGGTAAAGAGTCTGTTTGAGTTCCTGGTGATTCGAGAAAGACTCATCAAATATAAACTCATCAACATTATGTAGCTAACTAGTAAAATTTGTCGGCTCAACATGATATTTCAATGTGTTCAAATGGATAGACACTGTAAACAAGTGATTGGTGGCTCATTTTAGAGAATAAAAATGAATCTAATTGTTTAATTCAAACAGGCACAATTTATTTGTCCGAAACAGATTTACATTCTTGGTTTTTAATCTATTAAAAAGGAAAGGGATACTTAACATGATTGTTCAACCATACTTTTGATTCCATTGAGACAACTATGGCCATAATATTTGATTTGTCTGAAGGAGTTCATGATATGTGCTTTAAGAGGCAATGAACCCAATTCCCCTACAACTCTTCCTACAGAAGCTGCATGGTTTGGGAGTTGGTTAAGAGTGTTCTGCTTCCACCGTGCTAATAATTAATATAGAAGACTAGCTATCTCTTAAGACATCTTGATTTGTGAACAATGGAATCTAACCTAAGATTCATGTTTGAAGGACAGAAAACCACAGACTTGTCACTTAGTGGGCATCATGAAACATGCTGGAAATTCCAATAATGTTTTTCTCTTTTGAGAATCTCCTTCTCACTGTCGACGACGAACAACCTTTAATTTCTTTCAATGAACACTAAGTCGAATAACTAGTTGGTGAAATTCTGTGTCCAATTGCTTATTTCATTTGTTTGCAAAAACAACAATAACTCTTTCTTTGTTGCAGCTAACCGAGAAGACGTACAAGCAAATGAATTCAACCGGCCGAAAGATGAGGTTTACATTACCTTATCACTTGTTTGCATTCCCTGTCTATCTGGTGAGTTTGTGCATTCACCAAGAACAAAGTTCCTTTAATTGAATTTAGAAAATTCTAATTTAATTTCTTGTCTGCCATAATCCAAAAGTTGTGGAGAAGTCCTGGAAAAGAAGGTTCCCACTTCCTCCCAAGCAGCAGCTTGTTTCATCCAAATGAAGAACACGACGTTATCGTATCAACCGTGTGCTGGTCATCCATGATGGCCTTGCTTCTTTGTCTATCCTGGGTATATGGTCCTGTTCTAGTGCTCAAACTCTACGGTGTACCCTACGTGGTGAGTACGTAAATCAACTGTAACTTGTAAAAACTACTGATTGCATTACATCTGATACACCTTCAATTCCTTGCATCAGATTTTCGTAATGTGGCTAGATTTGGTCACGTACTTGCATCACCATGGTCACAGCGAAAAGCTCCCCTGGTACCGTGGAAAGGTAAGAAAAATGTTTCCTCACCTTATAACAAGATTCTGTATCATGTATATGGATTTACATGTTTATCAATCTATGAGATCAAGATATAATGATTGTGATGGGGGCAGTCGACAATTAGCAAATTAAGTTTCTAAGTGGAATCCTCTACTGAAGTAAATAACATTCATTAAAGCAAATTGCTCGTGATTCCCTTGGAAAAGACCTTCACTTAGAGTCCCAACTCGGCCAGAGTAATCCCATAACTATCAAATTTTTATATCATTGGATCTTTTGATAGGAGACCATGCCATCTGTTTCAAACTTGTTCACTTATAGGTTCTCAAGAACAGGACTGGTCATTCAACATCCTTCAGTCGATGCCCTGTTAATATTTAGGAATTTTGGCATCCATCTTCTGGTTGGTATTCCAGTTTGTATGGCCATATTAACACACACACACACACATCAATCTCCTTGTTGATCAACAACATAACAAAACCGTTCCGAAAACCTTGATGGAGAGTGTGGCTCTCAGGACTTGTAAACTTTTCATATAGCGGTGCAAAAGCAATTTTCCAAGAGAAATTAGATGTGTTTGTCTTTCTATAAAATCGAGCCAAGTGCAGGAGGACTTGTGAAATCATTTACTACCTATCACTCATATGGATGCTTTAAGATCACTTGAACATAGATCTTTTCATGCAACAGAAGAAGGATTCAAACTGGGGTGCCGTCCATTTCATGGTGGATAGGATGGGGACTGGGCATCCTCCTAGTTAATAGGACAATGACAGGGTCACGACATGCAGGGATGAAAGAGTTGGATCCAAAACCACCACATAATTAGATTGTACAGTTCCTTTGTAGCTTAGCATGAACATTGTACAGTTCCTCTGTAGCAGGAACTACCACCACCTAACCACATTTGTAACTGTTCCTCTATAGCTTACTATGCAGAATGTTAAATAGTTTGATTGCAAAAACTATATAATATCGGATGAGATAAACCTGACAGAGATAGGATTCAAACTCGAAGCTTTTTTCTAAGACCTGACCTCACTGTTGCATCTTTGCGCTCATTTTTGTAGGAATGGAGCTATCTGCGGGGAGGACTGACCACCCTCGACAGGGACTATGGGTGGATAAACAACATCCACCACGACATCGGAACTCACGTCGTTCACCACCTCTTTCCCCAATTACCACACTACAATTTGGTAGAGGCAGTAAGTACGCATTTCACCATTGATCTGTCATATTCTCCGATCTCCTCTTACCTGTGACTGTGACCATTCGTTTCAGACGCAGGCTGCTAAACCTGTGCTCGGGAAGTATTACCGAGAACCAGAGAAATCTGGGCCTCTTCCGCTCCACCTCTTCGGCATTCTACTCAGAAGCCTCAGAGTCGATCACTTCGTGAGCGACGAAGGAGATGTCGTCTACTACCAGTCCGACCCTCAGTTGTATGGCGATTGGCAGCACAAATCCAAGTGAAGGTCTCCCGTGTCATTTATATGATCACCAGATGACACAGTTGTTCGTCTTTTAGTTGCTTTGCGCAAGCCAGGGATGTCTCCCTCTTTTTATGTTTTTTTGAGTCTTCTCGTCGTCTTAGTTACTCGAATGCTGCATCAGAAGTTGCATATTTATCTTCCCACAAAACAGGGGTTGTTGAGAATGCTGAATCGAAGTTTCTGTTTGGTGGGCCCCACATTGAAAGCCAATGGGACGACGCTGGTAGGTGTTGGGTCCCGCATCGGACACGCCAAAGGCACGTGGTCCCCATTTGCAAGCGTTAATTCCTATCCCTAGCGGAGTAGCTGATCCTGGAGCGACGGGCTGCTCACGCCTTCTTCCCCTCCCTCTTCTTATCCTCCTCCCTTGCTCTGGTGCTCCGAGTCGAGTCCACGCAACTCTTCTCGGCACTCACGCATTGGGGAAACGCCCCACTGCGCCTCTCGCTCTCTTCTCGTTCCCCGACTTACACCCGACGGAGGTCTCAGCTTCCCCCATTCCCATTCCTCCCTCGCTTTTCCCAACAGAAAAGAAATAGCCAAAGGACTCGTATCTCGAATTCTTGATGTGAAACCCTAGCGATCTTGGCGGTGTTTGATCGCTTTCTGGGAGGAAAGAGATCGGATCGGAGGTTGGGATGGGCAACTGCTGCCTGTCGCCGGAGGCCGTGGCCCGGGAGGATGTCAATACCCACTTCCCCGTAGCCCACCACGACCACGGCGGCTCTGCCGGCAAGAACCACCACCACCACCACAACGGGGGCGGCGGCCACTCCAAGCGGATGATGGTGCTGAGCAGCGACGCCAAGTCGGTGGGCGGGATCGAGGAGAAGTACGTGCTCGACCGGGAGCTCGGCCGTGGGGAGTTCGGCGTCACCTACCTCTGCATGGACCGCGACACCAACGAGCTCTTCGCGTGCAAGTCGATCTCGAAGCGGAAGCTGCGGACGGCGGTGGACGTGGAGGATGTGCGACGCGAGGTGGCGATAATGCGGCACCTGCCGAAGAGCCCTAGCATCGTGAGCCTGAGGGATGCGCGCGAGGACGACGGCGCGGTGCATTTGGTGATGGAGCTGTGCGAGGGCGGGGAGCTCTTCGACCGCATTGTGGCCAGGGGTCACTACTCGGAGCGTGCGGCGGCCGTCGTCACGAGGACTATCGTCGAGGTTGTGCAGCAGTGTCATCGGCATGGGGTAATCCACCGTGACCTCAAGCCAGAGAACTTTTTGTTTGCAAACAAGAAGGAGAACTCGCCGTTGAAGGCGATTGACTTCGGGTTGTCGATATTCTTCAAGCCTGGTGGGTCTATTTCTTTGGTCGATCCGCGTGCTTAATAGTCAAAACCTACTTCTTGACTTGCATTTGTTGCATAAATTGCTTATACCTTGCAGAAAACTAAATCACTTCGGTATCAGAGCTAAATTGCTTCATAAATTCTGGTCTCACATGCTGCTACAGAAGAAACGTTTGTAGTGACGTTGATTTCTAGAATTTTAAATTTGCCAGGATATCCTATATGTAGTGTGCCTAATGGGATGACACTAAGAAAATTGTCCATAACACAGTAGAAAGGGGCTGTTTGCTGCATGAGGTTGATTCACATCTTTCTTTTTTTAAGTTAGTAGTAATGATAACCATAAACCTGTGGAAACTTTAGTGATAACCATTTCAGTTGATTCACATCTTTCTCTTTTAAGTTCATCCGTTGAGTCAAGGTTGAATGAGCTGCTTATTGCACATTTCCATAACATTCTGGCTATTCTTTTTCCTTTTTTAGAAACTTCGATGCTGAAGAGTGTATCCTTCTTGGTTGCACTCAACCAATTATCCTTAGTTGTATGCTTAAAATCTAAACCATTGGCCCTGATGATTGCTAGCAATACTAGTTAAGAATTTTAACCTTTTACCACATGATGCTCTGTTTGAGCTGAGAAGTTTTTTGGTTGATATAAAAATAAACTTTTCTTTTATAAGTGGGCATCAAAAAATGAAACAATTATTTACATGCTTCCTTTTCATTTGTTAACTTCTTTGATGTAATAATTGGTTTGTATTTTTCCCATTCTAGGGGAAAGGTTTTCTGAGATTGTTGGAAGCCCATATTACATGGCTCCTGAAGTACTAAAACGGAATTATGGCCCAGAAATTGACATTTGGAGTGCTGGAGTTATTCTCTACATCCTACTGTGTGGGGTTCCCCCATTTTGGGCTGGTAAACTTCAAATTAGTTGATCTGCGTTGTGTTATTAAAACATTATTAAGACTTCATTCTGCCACTTTCTTCAGCTATTATTATCTTCTAGCCTTTGTTAAGTAAATTTTGTTTGCTCTTGTTAATTCTGCAGATATATTTTCTGTATATAAAGGAATACAATGTGTCTAAATTGCAGAAACCGAACAGGGAGTTGCACAAGCCATTCTTAGGGGGATTATAGATTTCAAACGTGAACCATGGCCTAGTATCTCAGAAAGTGCTAGGAAATTGGTCCGGCAGATGTTGGAACCTGACCCCAAGTTTCGTTTAACTGCAAAGCAAGTGCTTGGTATGGTACATCGTCTTCCTTTCTCATTCACTAGTGAAGCCATTTTCCATTTTCTAGAAGAGCTTGTTAAATTTTAATTCCACAATTGCAAGATAATTCATCAGTTCATTGTCAGTTGATTCATCATATTACAACTGAATATTTTTGGCTTTGGGATTCTTCATCGAATGATCTAAATTGAGAAGCTAGGGTCTACAAATGGTGGTAAATTGAGCTGCATAAATATCCTGATAATTACCAATAACTTAGAAGGTTAAGGGTAGTTACACAAGCTACAGACTTATGTTTAGTCGTTTATGTCACATCTCAGATTTATAAAAAAATAATACATCATCATTTTATTATTCATAATCTATAGAATACACTCCTTTTTTTTCTTTTTATTTCTTGAATTCAAATCTTTGTCTTTACAATAATAAATATTCTAGAAAAAAGAACATCTTTCTGGTAAGGTCATAAGTCTCTTTCACTCGAGCTTCAGATCTATTACAAAGTAGTAGATTACTCTGAAAATAAATATAAGATAAAAACATATCATCAACCACACAGCTCTTCCACTCAAGCTTCAGATCTATTACAAAGTAGTAGATTACTCTGAAAATAAATATAAGATAAAAATATATCAGCAACCACACATGCTGTTAGAAACCTCGAAAAATCATAAAAACAATATTCAATATTCATGAAACATATACAAATATGAATAATAATATATAGATTCATTATAAAACTTATGCATCAGAAAAAGAATGATAATTTCTTACGTACTAAACAAAATCATGCATTAGTCACATACAACACATACATAAAATCAGATAATAAAGGCATGCATCATACCTGCTGGTGCACTCCTACCAGTGGATGGAGAGACATACCCACGGGATGGATTCCTCCTAACAGCGGATAGAGCTAATCCATATCACACTCCCAACAACGGATAGAGTGGTATACTTCACCTGTCCAAGTGGGGACACGTTCCTCCAACAACGGATGGAGGAACCGTTTGGTCATCACATCTGACGACCCGCTAATCCCTGAAGGGAATCCCCATACTTGTTCTCGGTAGGGATACATAAACATCCATGATCATTCATTTACATTCATCATTTCATTCATGCATGCATCCAAGAAATAGTATGATCAAATATTATAAAAGATCATGTTTGATGATCTGCTAGACTTTGTCCATTGGTGGCTCTGCTATGATGGGCTCGTAGCTCCTTTCACAAATTGCACTTTCAATGTAGATTACTAGTATAATCACATATACTATATGGTAACAACTATATTAATTTCATAAACTCAAAAAAAGTAAAAAACCAATAAAGTTTTTCAAATAAAACTTATAAGTTCATCAAATTAGAAAGATATGAAATATCAATCTCTCAATAATCCTCAATTAACTAAAACTCTAATTGGAATAACTCAATTAACTTAAACCTAACTCAATTCGATTGTGACCTAACAGAACCAACCTCAAATCCTTATGGAACCTGTCTGGAATTACCCTAGATTAGTCTAATTTAGATTTGATTGATCTTGATTAGGTCGAGTACGTTTGAACTAATCAAGTTGGTTTTGAATCACTCTAAACTGACTTGAACCAATCAACCTGTTTGATTCAGTCAATTAACAAGCTCAAACCAATAAAGGGAGAGGAAATCAGACTATGTCGTATAGTGCTAGCAAAAATCGAACCGACCCACCTGAGTCTTGGACGGGTCATGTGTGTCGCACGTGCTTGTCCCAAGTAATAGGTTGGGCTGAGGTACAATAGGTTAGATAGAGGAGTGACAATGTGTCTAGTGCCAATTGCATAGTTGAGCAAGCTTAACTTCACGGACTAGGCTAAGCCTTACTCACAAGTTAGGCGGAGCCTTACCACCGAATTGGGCCATGCTTGGCTCACAAGTTGGGTCATGCTTAGACACATGAGTTGAGGTTATGCTTAACCACACAGACTAGGTCGTACCTGGCTGCATGAGCGAGACCATACCTGGCCATATGGGTTAGGTCATACTTTACCACATGGGTTGGTTGCTACCTTGCCACATGGGTTAGATCGTACCTGACCACATAGGTTGGATCATGCCTAATAATATGTGTCGGGTTGTACCTTACCATATGGAATGGTTCGTACACAGCCACATGGGTCGGATTGTACTTGGCCACTTGGACTAGGTGCTTGGTTATATGGGTTAAGTCGTACCTTACCACATGGCTTGGGTCATATCTGGCCACATGAGTTAGGTCGTACTTTGTCATATGAGCTAACTCTTGCCTAGCCATGTGGGTTAGGTCATGCCTGACCATATTACATAGGTTGAGTTATGCCTAGTCACATAGGCTAGATTGTACCTGGCCACATAGGTTTGGTCGTACATGATCACATGGGCTGGGTCGACCTGACTCAAGTCAGACTCCAATTCGACTCATATTATCAAATTAGATTTGAACATTTTGAATTATTAAGGAATAACTCAAATCTATAAAATAAAGAATTTAAATTCATAATCTTAAGTTTAAAACTAATTAAATCATAGAAATACAAACATGATTCTTGAAACATAAATATATCTAATTAATTAAACCAGAACTGTTTATCTAAAAATAAGAATTTTAATAATTAAATCAATCTTAAAATTTGTTTAAGCTTAAGAAACTAATATAAATCAAATAATCATTCTAACATCACAAATTAATTATCATTATTTATTAATCATAAAATTTCGAAATTACAACATTATTATGCATCATAATATTATAAAAATCCTAATATCAAATGTAAGATATATTAAAGTTGATAAAAATTAGAGGAACCTATGTCTCCTCGATTATCCTTTCCTCGGGAAGTCCCCTCCTCAATCCTCCCATTATCAGACTCGGTGAGGAATGAGGGAGGAGTCCCTTTATATAAGAGAAAATGAGATCTCCCCGAAAGCTAAGTAATAATTTAATTTTTATTTTTAATTTATATTAATTATATTTTTACACACAAAGAGTGAAATATAATATTCATTTCTTATGGTTCACACACAAAAATGGAATATAAACTATTTACTTTCTAAAAATCACATCACTCATTAGGAAATAAATCAATTAATAATTTAATTGATTAACAAAATTCCTAACTTGTTCACATGATTAAGAAAATCAAATTTAATCATTTCCTTAACCATAATATATAAAAAAGAAGTTAATTATCTAAATAAAGTAACACATTATTTATAGTAATTAATTTATGTTGAGGGAGAAATTATCGGTGATTACATTTTAAGTGGCATGTTTCAAGTTTCTACTACTTGTTGAACAAACTTCATTAAGCAAATGTGACAGACCAAGTTCAGGTGCAATTCTTGCTATATGTCAAGACTAGAAAATGAGACTGACACAAAAAATTCCAATATTTGACTATTGCTAGCTAGTCTCATACTGGTCATTGCATGGCACAGTAGGATAACATTTTAAATAATTCTGATGCCAGCATGTATCGTATCATCATATCCAGCTGGTAGTGGTTTTATAACTTGAAGCATAATGTCGTTCCCTCTTTTCACTGGATTTCAAAGTAGAAGCTCATGCAGAAAAAATAACAAATGAACTTTAAAGATATGTTATGCTGCTGAAGATTTATTAATTTTGCAAAGGATTAGCTTTTGTTTACTTTGGTGTGATCCTTTTCTATTGTCCTTACATTACTGCAATCGTCTTCTTTTGTCAAAGATAATATCTCTGAACAGTTATCTCTCTGAACTTGTTTTTGTGGATTTTAAGTTTCTATATGACAAAACATGCTAATGTCTGTTCATAAATGCTATTATTGCATTTACATATTTAGTAGTTATAGTATGAAATTATGGTCATACGCAACTGTTGTTTAGTAAAAATATTAGTGATTATGATAGTGGTAACACTATACTTTTGTTATGTGACCACAAAAGAATGGCTGTCGTAATTGTCTGCTTAGACTTTGAGATAATATGCATTAGCTGGAATGCTTGTCTGTCATTTTTGTAACTTGATGCTTAGTTCGAATATTCTTAATTTTAAGTCCCTCGTATTCCTTTTTGTCCAGAATATGTCGAACCGATGCTTATATATTTGACTGTTCTTGTAGAACATCCTTGGCTTCAGAATGCAAAGAAAGCTCCAAATGTACCCCTTGGTGATGTTGTCAAGTCAAGACTCAAACAGTTTTCAAGGATGAATAGATTCAAAAGGAGAGCTTTGAGGGTTCGTTGCAAAGTGTTCTCTAGTTAACTATTTTAAATATTTTTGAGATTTTGAGTATATGTTTATTTGATCAACTATGAATTAGGTTATTGCTGATCACTTGTCTACTGAAGAAGTTGAAGATATTAAAGAGATGTTCAGGATGATGGACGCTGATAATGATGGGATTGTTTCTCATGATGAACTTAAAGCTGGGCTTGCTAAGTTTGGTTCACACCTTGTGGAGTCTGAAGTGCAGATGCTTATTGAAGCTGTAAGTGAATTATACACATATATATACCTGAATTCCTATGCTCCATGTACTTTAAGTTCAATTATATAAGAAACACCTGTTTGAAACCTTATTAGTATTGATGAGAGCTTGTCCCCTTTTTCTCTATTCCTATGTTTGAAATTTTAATTTTGGAAGGTCTTGACCGAACTGTTTATGTGCTAACTAATTGCCATATAAAAGCTTAAACCTAGCGGCAGAACCTTTAGTTTGAACATTTTGTGGTAAATGTGATCTAACCAATCTGATTAACTCAAAGAATAAACTTCAAAAATCCTGTGGATCCTGTAATTCTTGGGATTCCCTGAAGGAGATTTTTTTGAACAACTTGAGCTGGGCTCAACCTCATAAATAGGGACTAGTCTGTAAGTGGCCTGTCTCAGCTGATTTGTGTAACTTGGACTGGATCCTGTAGTTCTTGGGATTCCCTGAAGAAAATGGTTTTGAGCAACTTGAGCTGGGTTCAGCCTCGTGAGTTGGGACTAGCCTGTAAGTGGCCTGGGCTCAACCTCAGGACTGAAGCGTTGTACCATATGGAGGAATAATTTATAAATTAGTTAAGTTTTAAAATTTCGTTGCTAATTTTGCTTAGTTAGGGTGACAGGAGCTTCAATATTAGTAAACTGCTTCCGTAGAATTGATGCTTAGTTCCTGTACAAAGTGTGTCACATCATTCTTACCATTTTAAGAAAGGTTCCATGGAAAGTCAATTACCTAACATCTTCATATTAATTTCAAAGATCAGCAAAAGGTTCAGTAAGGAATGCATATGGGAATATAGTAATTTTTTGTAATCTCTTCAAATTTTTTGAGAGATTTTTGGGTTACTTTTTTGTGTCAGTGGTAGATTGAGTATACACTAATGTTCAAGGTTGTTTAGGTCTAAATTCAGGCTTACATGGTCCGGAAATTAATATTGGTGGAAGTGGCTCTCATGTAATTCTTTAAGCTGCATGAATCATTTTTAGTGTTTTTCGTAAATATCAGGGCTGGTTTATCATCACGACAAAGTTCTTGGTGATGAGCAGCATTGGTTTTTTTCAAAAGCAAAGTCAGTACCTAGATCAAAGGGAATATGAATTAGATTCCAGGAGTTGCTGAGACATTTGCAACTGTTCAAAAAATAAAAGAATCTTCAGCAGAATCATGGATCTTTACGAGGAAATAATGTCATAGGGGACTTAGTGAAACCAGCTCAATGATAGGGGTTTGTGTCTACTATGCACCAAGTAGATTGATTGATTTTGTTTCATCTGATAAGCTTCTTGCTTGAGGGAGAAAATATGCTACAGAACCTAATCATTTCAACTTGCCAAACAGGTTGACACCAATGGGAAAGGGACCCTAGATCACGGAGAATTCATAGCTGTATCTCTTCATTTACAAAGAATGGCGAACGACGAGCATCTCAGAAGGGCCTTCTCCTATTTTGACAAAGATGGGAATGGCTTCATTGAACCCGAGGAGCTTTGTGATGCCTTAGCTGAAGATGGAGCTCCTGATAGCAGGGATGTGGCAAATGATATCTTAAAAGAAGTTGACAGTGATAAGGTAAGCCGTCCGTTCCAACTCTGGAATGTAAATGTATTCTTCATCATCATCTCCATCACCAACAAGCTAGGGCGGGCTGTTATGTGATTGTAGGATGGGCGAATCAGCTATGACGAATTTGTGGCAATGATGAAGACTGGAACAGATTGGAGGAAGGCATCACGGCACTACTCGAGAGGAAGATTCAACAGTCTGAGCGTCCGCCTAATGAAGGATGGGTCTCTTTAAACTCGGGCAACAATTGAACTAATTGCCAGAGTTAACAATCCTGATGATTTAGGATTGGCTTCAGGTCGACCCTCAGATTTGCTTACACTCTGTCATCGGCTCCTCGACCATCACGAAAGATAGACGAGCGATCAAAGTTGCACGGTTGCTGTGTGAAAATGCCAGTGTCTCATACAATACGACGGATTAGTTCATCTAGTGCTGCAAGAGAGAGAGAGAGAGAGAGAGAGAGAGAGAGAGAGATTTATCTTTCCAAGGAAATGGGCATGATAAACTAGGGAAAAGTGTCAGCTGGAAAAAGAGAACATCCGGTGTTATTTATCATGATGACAAGCTTATATTTGATTTCGCAGAAGGCATATGCGTTAGTTTGAAATGTATGAGGCTGTATCATTCGTCTCATGGCCGATCACACGAAAAGCCTAAAGGAAATGATTTAATGGATTTATATGGATTGGGAGAAGATACAAGTTAAAAGTTATATGGGTAATGCAGGAGCAAGGAGGAGGAGGATAATGCCCTGACCAGAGATCTCTCACTCCACATGCTGCTTGCGACTCGACGACTCCTAGTGTGTGTGTGTGACAGACACAGCCTACAGAAGAAACAGAGAAAGCAACAAAAAGAAGCTCGAGTAGTGTTGTTGTTAATGTCCCGAGTCGGACGGAAGAAGCGCCACGCCATCATCAGTCGCTATTTTCGTCACTCTGCTCATCTTCCGACACATCATCTTCCGGTAATGAGTCCGCTGCCGTCGTAAGAAAGCTCAGCGCCTTGACGACATCAGCCATTAGCGGGCGAACCGAAGCCTCTTCCTGGAGACACATTGCGGCGACGGCGACTGCTTGGCTCAATCCCTTGGCTGGATAGTCCCGCTGCAGCAGCGGATCAACCAGTTCCGGGTACCTCTTCTGGTCTCTGAACATGGGCAGTGCCTGTTCAAACGAGAAACAAGCATCAGAGAGAGAGAGAGAGAGAGAGAGAGAATAAAGGAGGAGGAGGAGCTGCGCATTCCATTCCATTCCATACCCAGGCGACGAGGTTCTGTTCATTGGTTGGCTTGGATGCATCGATGACCCTCCTCCCCGTGATCAACTCGAGCACGACGACACCGAAACTGTACACATCCGACTTCACAGTGAGCTGATCCGTCCTTGCATACTCTGGTGCACAGTATCCATCCGTTCCCATCACCATCGAAGAAACATGGACTTTGTCCCCCATGGGGCCGAGCCTCGCAAACCCCGAATCCGACAGCTTTGCATTGAAATCTTCATCAAGTAATATATTGGACGATTTAAGATCTCGGTAGATCACTGGTGGGTTGGCCTTCTCATGCAAGTACTCCAGACCTTGAGCAGCACCATGAGCTATCCTCATCCTGGTATACCAGCTTAGAGGTTTCTGATCAGCTGATATATCTGATACATCAGGAAACAATCAATCAAAACCAAAAACAAAGAAAGAGAGCTATCAAATTTTTTCTAGCTTGCTCTTGCAGTGATCTCAAGTCAATCATACTAATGGAAAAAGTACTTTCTGTAACACAAATGTGGCAGGCACCACACCAACATGCATGGGTGGAAAGAAGAAGAAGAAGAAGAAGAAGAAAAAAAACATGATGAACATAAGAGAGGCTCTCAAGGAGATTTACCAAGCAAATGGCCTTCCAAGGAACCCATGGGCATGTATTCGTAGACCAGAAGCCTTTGATCACCATCAGCACAGTATCCTACAAGCGTCACTAAATTTTCATGGTGAAGGAGACTGAGCATCGACACTTCAGCTACAAATTCTTTGTTGCCTTGGATGCCATTCCTGTCAAGCTGTTTAATGGCCACCATCATCTAACCCACGAGAAGAAACTTTATGAGCAACCATGCCGCATGTAATCCATCCATCCATCCTCACCAAAAGGAAAAGTGATAAAAGACTACCTGCCCACTGTTCTCAAAGCAACCTTTGTACACCCTACCGAACCCTCCTTCCCCCAGAAGCAACTCGGGCCGAAAGTTCTTGGTAGCCGAAGCAAGCTCACGGAACGTGAATGTCTGCGCTGCAATTTTTGCATTTCCTGCATCCTTTTGGGTTGCTTCGTCGGAGGTTTTATGTGCGGGACGAGACTCTGCACGGTGATCGAGTCCATATTTCTATTTCGATCAGTTCTCATTCGTCGTCGGAATTCGTATTACTTTACTTTCAAACCACAAGCACGAGTTACATTAGGGAGGAAAAGGAATGTTCGAAGCGACAAAACCTCACCAGGCTTTCCATTTGGCTCATGCTCCTTTACCACGCCCGAAACCGGAGGCACTAGTTCCTCCTCCTTTGGGATATTTTTCTTGGAGAAACAAGGAAAGCAGCTCATTTCTTCTTAGAACAACACCCCTTGGCTCAATTTGGCATTCCGAATACATTCAATTCAATTCACCGAAGCGGAACAAGAAGGCCCGAAAAAGATCGGGACTTGCAGCAGCGCCGAGTTGCAATTAAGGGACACGAAAACCACTGTCGTGATTCGAGGGCAGAAAAGCGCGGACGTAAGGTGGAAGTTTGATCATCCGACACGCCCACACCACCCCCCGACCGAAAGACTGGAAACACGTCCCGGCAACGGCAGCGAGTCGGGTCAAGAAGGACATCTTTTTTCGCGGGATAAATGCCGAGGGAGGAGGAAGCGGGGCCATCTTGACCGGTGGCTCCTCCGGAAGCGGCGGGAGGGCGTGAGGACGTAGTTGAAGCCTTCCGAGGACCAAGCGTGGATCGGAAAGCGAGGAGAGCGGAGGACGCGAGGCGTCGTTGACGCTCTCCCTGTCGAAACGGCAAATGCGTCGGAGCAGAAACACAACCCTGAAGCATAATACCCTCCCTGGTTGGTGGAGGAGGTCCCTAAGATAGCCAGCCCCCGGCAATCGCGGGGTCGATAACTCATCGTTCAATCTCCAGATTCGCGCACTCGATCCCATGACACGTCTACCTGCGAGTGTGCGTACGAAAGGATCGGTTCGTTCCTGCACGAGATCCAATCCGTTGGTGTTCATCGAATCCCCGTGGCTCCGAGATTCGTGCAGATTATCACATTCGTTTGGTGGCCCCCAGCCCCGATCATGGCAGCGTGGGCGTGTGGCACAGTTTGATACCACATTGTGCACGAGATCTGATGGCATGTCTGTCAGTGGGCCCGAGTCGCTGAGGTGAGAGAGATACGATGGATGTGTGGGCCCCGATGCTTTAAGTGGTCTTTGGGAGTCGATAACCCCCACTTATACGTAAGTTATGGGTGATAGATAACACGTCGGTGATGGATAAATATCGGCTTCATAATATATGATGAATATTTTAATTTTCAATAGAGCGAATACCAATCTCATTTTTCGAGCATAAATTTATATGTCGCAAATTTATAACGTGCGATACGAATAAATAACGTGCGCTATATCCCGTGGCGGCTCAATTGTAACATATTTACGATCACCGTCAGCGTACGTGTTGTCGTTGGTGTAGCGGTTACAATGCCCCCTCCGACGGCAAAGGTAAGGGCACCGGCGGTACTAGGATCGCAACCCTCCAATAGGTGCAGCTGGTCCGATAGAGACGAGCATTCGACACCTGGAAACGTTTCCTCCTCTCTCGTCGAGTCGACCTCCCTCGCCACCTCCCTCTCCTCCTCTCCTAATCTCTCCAATTATCGATCTGCTGCACGTTGACGCCACCAAATGCAGGTAATTCTCCCCAAAGATCCTCCTTGATCTTCGACCTTTCGTTTTCCATATGTAATTCTAGGGTTTTGCGATGCGTTCAAGAAGATATTGGGATTTCCGTTTGGATATCAATCGCTTAGGTGACTTGTGAAAACGGCAGAGGGGAGGATCTTCCAGGGATTCTCTTATCCAATGACCTCCAACTCGGGGATGGAGGACATCGGAGGCATTGACCTGAACGTGGCTGGCGATGCTGGGGAAGATGGTAATGGAGGTTGTTTGGCTGGTGCAGGCGACCGGGATTCGGTTCCACGGGAGGCGGATAATGCTCCATCTGGGGATCAAGATGCGATGATGGATGCCGTGGAGGACACAAGTGTTGCGGACACCGGTGGCCGGGGGCTTGAGATTCCTCGTGGAGGGAATGAAGCTGGGTTACAGATCATGGGTTGTGGTGGTGCTGCGGAAGTTGGAGAAGAGAAGCAAAACGATGCAAAAGATGAGGGGGGTAACAGTTGCCTGGGTCACGGATTGAAAGGTGATCAGAATCCTGAAAGCAATGTGGTATTAGAGACAGGGAACTCAACTGCAGAGGTTGAGACCGTGCCAGACAAGTTTGAGCCGGCGGAGTCTGTAAAGACCGGCAATGAAGTTGAATCTAACAAAAAATACGAGTCTTCTTTCGTGGAGAAACCAAACTCAGAGAATGATCCGATGACTGGAAATTTGGTTGAGGGCGTGATTCCTGCTGCTGAAGATGAAGCAGACCAAAGTCGTTTGGTAGCTGAAGATGAATCTGGAGGTCACGTCTGGAAACGATCACAAGTTATGGAGACACAAATTGTTATTGAGTCTGCAAAAACAATGGATGCCCTTGATCTCAAGGAGGTTGAAGGCGTCAAAGATCTTTTCGCTGATGTCAAAGCAAATGTAGGTGGAGAAAAGGATAATGGATTAAAGAATGAAAATGGGGTTGTCCTTGTGGAGGAAGATTTATCTCACGAAGATAAGGAACAGACTACATCAAATGCTGCAAACTGCTGTGGCTCAGTGCACGGACATATTTTGAGTGAAGCTGACTCACGTTGCTCTCATGACCTTTCAGTTGGTGCAGAGCATGCAGAATGTGCTGCAGAAAATGTAGCAACATTAGCTTCTGCTGCTTTTGATGTGGATAAAGTCAAAAGATTGGTGGATGCATCAGATCCAGGAGCTATTCAGGTCGAAGTTTCAGAGAGCAGCAACCGAACTGCAGCCAGAAACGGACATTCATCTTGTACAGATAAGAAGTTTATGGTGGTTGGATGGCTACAGCATGAAAAGGGTACTGATGATTGTGTAGGTGGTGAAAGACAAAAGAGATCTTGTGATGATGAGAAGTCAGAAGCTGTTTTTGTAAATGTAGGATGTCTATCAAGGAGCAAATCTTCCACGAATCAAACAGGGGTGGAAGCTGATAATTTGGAGGGTATGGCAGATCAGGGGAATGTAAAAAACGGGGCTGTGGAGATCAGTGACAAAAATGAACCTACTAGATGTGGTGTATCATGTCCAGAGAATGCGACTCATGTGACCAAGCATGATTTTGTTGATGGACATCTTGGTGCTGCAGAGTTTGACCTGGGATCTGATGCATTGGATGCAGGATGTGCAATGATGGCTACTGAAGCTGATCCACCAGTTGCTTTTGTCAAGGTGTACACTGGAAGCTTGGAGGGGACACCTGATGAGCGAAGAGCCCAGGTTGATGTCATGGAGATGAGCAGTGGAATCAATCTCCCTGGGCATAGTCTATCTATTGCAAAGCAGAATAAAAGTTTTCCGAATGAGGTGGTGAACCATACTGTAGCTGATAGTCATCTTCATGCAATGGAAGGTGTTCTTGGACCTGGAACCACTGATCAGAATGAAGCAATGACTCTCAAGTCTTCTGTTATAACTAGTGAAAGGGAGGATGTCCTTACTTTGGAGGTCAATCAGGACAAGGAGTCACAGTTGGATGGGAAAACTGTGGTGCGTGACTTGTCCATGCTGGATAATGATCAAGGCAGCTCTTCTGTCTTGAAGTTGCCTCTTGTGCCAGGGGAGAGTTTAGTGAATGCTAGTCCTGATGTAGATGCAAATGATGACCAGAAGATGGTGGTTAATGAACAGGAGAACTCAAAGGGAACAGATAAGCAAACTGTTAAACATGCTGCTGCAAGGCCTGGAATTTCCATCAGGGATAAGGACCGGCGTGCTTTGTACTACTTGCCTTATAAAGATGAGGATGGTTTCTCCACATCTGATCTGGTTTGGGGTAAAGTCAAGAGTCATCCTTGGTGGCCTGGTCAAATTTGTGATCCATCAGATGCATCAGATTTAGCATTAAAATACCAAAAAAAGGATAATTTTCTTGTGGCCTATTTCGGGGACAAGACATTTGCTTGGTGTGATGTCTCTCAGCTAAAGCATTTTGAGACATTTTTTTCACAGATGGAAAAGCAGAGTAGCTCAGATGTGTTTGTGGGCGCTGTACAAGGTGCATTAGATGAGCTTTCTAGGCGCATAGACTTGGGCATGACTTGTTTTTGTTTCCCTCAAGCAGCTAATGCCGGCATTAGTTACCAAAAGGTTGAGAATTCTGGCATTCGTGAGGGCAGCAACAGCTATGCTCTTGACAGGTCTGCTACGTTAAGCTATTTTCAGCCTGGCAGACTACTTGGTTATGTAAAGACTTTAGCTAAGTTTTCCAATGGGAGGACTAATAAACTGGAGCTTGTGATGGCTAATGCACAGTTGAAGGCATTTTACAGGTCTAAGGGCTATCCTCAACTTTCTTCTTTCCAGTTTGACGATGGTTTAACTGTGAGCTGCACTGATATTCCACATTCTAAATCATATAGGACTTGCGAAGTAACCATTGAACAATCGAATTCTACACCCTCAGATTTAGTGTTTGGAAAACGGAAATCAAGAGAAAGAGGGAGCTACTTCAATAAGCAAAAACATATATTGGAGGATGGCAAAAAACAAAAGAGCTTGTCTGAGCTGCTGGAAGCTGAATATTGTCAGTTTGCGAATGGTGCAAAAATTGAGTCTGGTATGAGAGATGTTGAATCAGTTCCAATTTCTTCTGGCAAGAAGCACAAGGTTACGGATACTGATTCATCTGATTCGGGAAGTGGTAAGAAAAAGAGGCTTGACTCATTAGGGGATCTGGAAATTAAGCAACCATCGCCACCTATTAGCAGTTTTAAGATTGGAGAATGCGTCCGTCGTGTTGCAAGCCAGCTGACTGGATCCTCACCTATTCTCAAGTGTCATAATGAAACATCCATGAAGAATGTCTCTAAGAAGGATAATATATTTGATATGTTTGTTTCTGATGGCTTTAGCCATAATATTATGCACAGTCCAAAAGTTCGGATAGACATTTCAGACTTTTACTCTTCTCCAGATGAAATGTTGTCACAGTTACGCTTAGTTGGAAGAAATCCAATAAAAGGATACAGTTTTCTATCTACTTTAATTAGTTTCTTCACTGAATTCAGGGACTATTGTGTTTCTAGTTCTGCATGTCAAAAGAAACATCCTGAGAAATCTGGGGGTAGAAGGGGTAGGAAAAGGAAAGTCGACATTCCATCAGCCTTTTCTCAGATGACAGAACTCGATCACATGCGGGACTCTTATTGGTCTGACTTAGTTTCTTACGACAGCCCTGCCAAAAGTAAAGAAGCTCATACTCGCGGTCAAAGAAAGAGGAGGGAAACTTCGGCAAAAACATCTACTCCTACATTGGTCTCCATTCTGCAAGGTACAGAACATCTACAAGTTGGAACAGTAAGTCCAAATGTGAGGCAAGCTCCACCAACAGATAGGTCAGCAATCAGCATAGAGGAGAAGATAGTTGAGGAGTGCACGCCAACTGCATTGATTTTAAATTTTAGTGGATCTAAGTCTCTTCCTTCTGAAACTGATCTGATTAGGGTTTTCAGTCACTATGGACCCCTAAAGGAAGCAGCAACAGAAGTTCAACGAAAGAATAATCGTGTGAAAGTAGTCTTTAAGAGGCGTGCTGATGCAGAAATCGCTTTCAGTAGTGCAGGGAAGTATAGCATTTTTGGTCCATCGCTTCTTAGTTATCGACTTAGATATTTGCCATCAACACCCGATACTTCTCCAGCGACCAAGCTACCAGACAAAAGGGACTCATTACTAGTAGAAACTAGCAGCATGGACATTTCAGGTAATCTACATTCATCAATATCCAGTGCTCCTAACACCCATCTCCAAGACAAAAGTGATGCCACACTCACAGAGAGTAGCAACACAACTATTCCTGGTGACCTTCATTCATCAAAGTCCAACTCTTCTAGGGACACAAACCTCCGAGTCAAAAAGTGATGCAGTACAGACAGAGAACAGCAACACAAATGTTTGCAGTAAACCTCATCCATTGATGTCCCATGCTTTGCCCATCACCAATTTACTAGGCAAAAGTGATACACTACTCTCATAGATAGTAGCAATGCCAACCTACCCAATAACCTCAATGTTCCAACGTCTGCTGCTTCTACAAGCACCCTTCTTGAAGACAAAAGTGATGTGGTACTCGCAGATAACCAAAACGCAACCATCACTGCTCATCTTCATTTAGCGATATCGGATGACAAAAGTGATGCAGTACTCACGATGACCTTCTGTCAATATGTGATGTTTCTTCAGACACCAATCTCCAAGACAAAAATGGTGCAGTAGTTATGGAGGGTGGTGACACAAACATTCCTAGTATTCTTCATCCATCAACACTTGATTCTAATCCAGACACCAAACCCAGAAGACAAATGTGATGCAACACATGGCGACATGGACATTTCAGGTAATCTTCATCTAGTGACACCTGATGCTACTCACAGTTGATGTGTTTTCTTAACTGCATTTAGTTTGGGGTTAAAATAACTAAACTATCCAAATGTGGGAAACTAAATTTAACCTTTTTTTTTGGCACTGTGCTACCTAACTAATTGGATTATATGGGATAGCAATGAAAATGAGAGATTGTTATTTTAATCCACATCTTACATGGGTTCTTTTACCTAAGGTTATCTCGGTTAAAAACTCTTTTGCCTGGTTTTACTGTAATGATTAGTTTAATCCTCCTTAGCCACGAAACCAAACGCAGCCTTAGAAATTTAGATTTTCCCTCTTCACTTGGTTTGTTTGTAACCCAATATTAGTTGGTGTCTTGTTTATGCAGCATTGAGATTTAGATGTTTATGCAAATCTATGCTTTTTTCCAGAACAAGCAGAGAGAGAGAGAGAGAGAGAGAGGAGAGAGAGAGAGAGAGAATAATTGTCTTAGATACTATGCAAGTTAGGAAGTTGCTGAGGTGGATGAGCAAGCTGGCTAGATCATCTCCAAAAGGGTTTCTTCCTGATATGCCATTAAGGTACTTCCATTTTTCTTGATTTGTCCCAAAAATTAGGTTGGAGAAATTCAAGTGCATGTTGTACAACGATGTAAGGTGACCTTAGTATGAAAAGGATTCTCCTTAGAAAAAAAAAATATTATAGCTTTTTTTTTGACTGACTTTAGTTTGGTCTTCTCAAGTTCATAATAATCAACATGAGAATGTCTAATTTACTCCTTGAGATATAAATGTTCTCTGCTACGCATTGGTTGGAAGCCGCCTGTCTTGAACCAAAATGTCTCACTGAATTGATTCTGTCTTATCCATATTAGTGGTTTTCAGGGGAAAATGTCATTGTTCTTTTACCTGCACCTGATTTTGTCGGACAACTGTGATGGATGCAACACCGTGTGAATCTTCAGTAAATCTTCTGCGGTTGATATTTATACCGCGGAAAAGAAAGTGTGCTTTGTGACATTGACATGGGGATTGGCGGAATGTTACTACTTTTAACATTGTTTATTCCAAAATGCATCCTAACCATGGGTTAGCATTGTATATTAGTGAAATTTTGAAGTAGTTGTAGTTCTGGGACAAACAGGGCAGCCTTCAAACTTTTACGTAGTTATCTTTCAATAGTTGTCTCATACTTTGTATTCCTCCCCGTGTGAAATTATTGAGGAGTATATGCCATGCATGCACTCTTCTTCTAAACTCGTCCAACGAGCCGTCTGTCTTGTTGATCCTTTGGGAGTGTATGCCAAACAACCAAGGCATCTAACTAGTCCTGACGGTTGTAAGAAAAGAGAAACTTTAGGAGCCGAGCCATCTTTAATGCTCAGTGAGAAAGGAAAAATAACTGATCAGTTGTCTCAAACAAGGAGATGATGGATGGCTTTGTTTGTATAAGTGAAGACATCGTGTCCCTACCTCGGTCATGTCATGGTTCAGTTATGTCGGGCCTGCGTCGCGCACTCCACCCGACCTCGGAGGATCCACTGGAAGCCCCGTGGTTAGCTAATTGTCTCCCCTAACAACGGGCGACATAGCAGAGAAGACTTGCTAGACCAACCCTCGACCAATGTCGTTGATCCATGGCAGCAGGTGGCTGGTGGCGTGGCAGGACAGACACAACAGGCCGACTAGTGAACAGTGCCCCTGACCCCTGACAGCAGGTGACTGGCGGTGTGGCAGGGCAGACACAGCAGCCGACCAGTGCCCTTGACAACGGGCGGTTGGCGACTTGTCAGGCATTGTGGGGACGACGTGGCCCATGTACGACTAACTCGCCTACGCAAGTATAAATGTCCCCTGACCACCGTTGATCAAGGGGGCCAGAGGAAGGGAAAAAGAACCATATCTCTTCATTCAATCCGCTCGACCCATAACTTGATTGTCGGAGGGACTCGACCGAGCACAAACAGCTCGGTCTGGGTCTTTTTGCAAGAGGACACATCGCCGTCCGACCGAGGAAGCCGACCAAAGAGTGGGACGAAATTGCCACGTCACCAGACCACAAAGGCCACATTGCGCACACGGGAGACCTCATCCGGGTGATTCGTCATCCTACGTTGCGGGGCGGCTCCAACATTTGGTGCTAGAAGGAGGGCTCATGTCGCAAGATCATCTCTCCAATCTCTTCCCCAATCGTGTGACCGAGGAAGCGGTTCCACCTACCGCAACCGCAGCAACCATGCCTCAAATTATTGTCGTACCCTCGGCCCCCCATCCGGGGCTTGCAGTCGGGGGACAGTCTTACCCTGACTCCCGATAGATACTAGAGGTTGCTTACCGATCTCAGACTCACCCCTTTGGGTCACACCGCGCCCCAAGCTGTTACCGCGGAGGCCATCCTCGGGCTAGCCCATCAAGTACATGCCTTGACGGGGATGATACAGGCTATCATCCCCCATATTCCTCAGCTCGCCCAGACGATGGCTCCCCCCCAATAGGAGCCCCAGCGACCCCCGACCAACCAAGGGGGGTCTCGGGAACACTCAGCGCCAGCTCGACCTAGCCCAACGGAATAGAACCCTCCCGAGGCCCGGTCTGAGACCCCTTCGATCGTCCCGGAGAAATCAACCGCTCCGCACCTCGGGGAGGAGCACACCCCGTGGGAGTCGGACATCTTATCATTGAACTCGACCAACTCGTTCCGAATGCAGCTCCGACGCATAAACAAACGGCTCGATGAGGTATAGAAGGAGATTACCAAATCAAAGGAGGGGGCTGGGGAGAACTCCAAACATAAATCACCCTTTGCCTCGGAGATATAAGACAAGTCGATATCGACCAACTTCAAGTTACCCATCTTAGAATCGTATGACAGAAGCTCAGATCCGACCGAGCATGTGGTGGCCTTCCGAGCTCAAATGACATTGTACGACTCGTCCGATGCGCTTACGTGTTGGGTTTTCCCGACCACCTTGAGGGGACCGGCTCGGATATAGTACATCTGTCTCAAGCCGGCATCCATTATTTCCTTCGACCAGCTCACGAAGGAACTGGAGCAAAACTTTCTGGCCAACGCCCGACCAAAGCCCACAACAGCCTCGCTCCTTGGCATCGCCCAGGGAAGGGAGGAGCCACTCGCCCAGTTCATCAGCAGATTCGTCACCGAAATATGAGCGATCCCCGACGCGCATCCTTCCCTAGTTATCCAAGCCCTTTCTGATGGGGATACGCCCGTCCAAACTGTTCTGGTCTTTGGTCAAAAAACCTCCAACCATAGTCCCCGAGATGATGTAGAGGGCAAACCATTTCATCGCAGCTGAGACTCTGATCGTCGGAAAGCGCGAGGAGCAGAAGCGTCCCCGAATGGAACAACCCCGGGGACCCACCTCGGGCCGTCAAGGAGAAGGATAGAGGGGCCAGACATCAGCCGCTCACGACCTCCGACAACTCCACGCGGACGGAGATTTTCCTCCAAATAGGGGGGAAAGGGCTCCTTGCGCCCTCAAACTGCATCAAGACCCGTCCCGAGGAAAGGGACCGGGGCAGATATTAACGTTTCCATCGTGAAAACGGCCACGACACCGAGGAGTGCCGGGACCTAAAGAACTAAATCGAAGACTTGATCTGCCAAGGACTCCTCGGTCATTATGTCCAAAGGCGAGGAGACCACCCCGACAGGCGATCGGAGAGAGACCGACAACTGCGCCCAATCGACCCAATCGAAAGATAGATTGACGTCATAGTCGACGGACCGGTTGCGGGTGGAGACAGCGCCTCGTCGCGCAAGGCCTATGCTAGGGCCGCAGTCGAGAAGAGGCCGAGGCACCGCCCTGACCCCGAAATCAGCTTCCAACCTGAGGGAGAAGAGTATCCGGATCATGACGACGCCTTGGTCGTCACCGTACGCATCGCCAACACCTGAGTCAAGCGGATAATGATAGACACAGGGAGTGTCACAGACATTTTATATTTCGAAGCCTTCCAGAAGCTAGGTCTAACCGACTAAGATTTAACCCCACTGACCTCTATGTTGACAGGGTTTACAGGAGATTCAATCGCCCCTCTTGGAACAATGACCCTGCCATTGACGATTAGCGAGGAGCCACGCGCCAAGACACTAATGGTCATTTTCATGGTGACCTTCCCTCGGCTTACAATGCTATAATTGGCCGACCAACCCTCAACAGGCTGAGGGCCGTGGTGTCGACATTCCACCACTCCATGAAGTTCCCGACTAATGCTGGAGTCGGTGAGGCCTATAGTGATCTACGAGAGTCTCGACAATGCTACTTGATCGCCACCACACTCCCAAAGAAACCAGAACAACGAGCCCGGGGACTGACCCGAGAGGACCCAGCAAACTCGCTTTGAACCCCGAATCGATCGAAGGCGTGACAGAGGTCGTCGTCGACCCCAAGCATGACAAAACCTTAAAGATTGGCTCGGCGCTCTCAGGCGAACAACAAGTCAAGATGATAGAGTTTCTGGAAAAGAATGTTGTCCTATTTGCATGGACCCCGGAAGAGATGCCTGGTGTTAACCCAGATGAGGCACAACACTACCTCAATATAACCCCCGGTGCCCGACCAGTCAAACAAAAGTTGAGAAGGTTTGCCCCGGAGCCCCAGAGGGTCATCAAGGAGGAGGTGGCGCGCCTACTCGAAGCCAACTTCATTGCAGAAGTCACGTATCCGACCTGGTTGTCCAACGTTGTATTGGTTAAAAAGCCAATGGAAACTAGCAAATGTGCATTGACTATACTGATCTAAATATAGCCTATCCAAAAGATTGCTACCCCCTACTTCACATCGACCAATTGGTAGAAGTCATGTATGGCCATGAAATGCTCTCCTTCATGGATGCGTACTCAGGATACAACCAGATCCGCATGGCACCTCGAGATCGGGGGAACACTGCCTTCGTCACGCATGTCAGCACTTACTGCTTCAAAGTAATGTTGTTTGGATTAAAAAACGCAGGCGCCACCTATCAGAGAATGGTGAACCGCTTGTTCAAGGACCAGATTGGCAACACCATGGAGGTTTACGTCGATGACATGATTGTAAAAAGAAAGCCTCGAAATACCACTTAAGGGATATAGCAAAAACGTTCTGGACCATGTGACGCGTCGGAATATGACAATCCCAACAAATGTGTCTTTGGGGTCACGTCGGGAAAATTCCTCGGCTTCGAGATCCACCAACGAGGAATCGATGCTAACCCTGAGAAGATAGAGGCCATCCTCCAAATGAGGTCCCCCCAAACGGTGAAGGAAGTGCATCAGCTTACAAGGAGACTCGCAGCTTTGAGTCGTTTCATCTCTCGGGCAGGTGACAGAACTTGCCCCTTTTTTCGCACCCTAAAGAAGGCCAAAGATTTATTGTGGACGCCTCAGTGTGAAGAAGCTTTCCAAGAACTAAAGGCACATCTCTCCTAGCTACCCCAGCTGTCTGTGGTCTCCCTGGGGGAACCCCTCGGACTATACTTGGTGACGTCGACAGTGGCCGTTAGCTAGGTCCTAGTTACACTCGCCGAAGCAGAAAGGCTAGTTTATTTCTCAAGTCACATCCTCAACGGTCCCGAGGAGCGATATCCCTCGGTCGAGAAGTTGGCCCTGGCACTGGTGATGGCCATAAGAAGACTTAGACCATATTTTCAAGTGCATCCCATTAAGGTAATAACCGATCAATCACTCCATCAAATCTTATCAAAATTTGATGTCGCAGGCCGCATGCTCAAGTGGTCGATCGAGCTGGGGGAGTTCGATCTCGAATACGCACCCAGGACGGCCATAAAAGCGCAATTGATGGCAGACTTCCTTGTCGAACTTACTCCTGCGAACGATCCAGCCGACGTGCTCTCGATTTGGAAATTGTATGTGGATTGGTCGGCAAACACCAAGAGAGGGGGTGTCGGCCTCGTACTTGAAAGTCCCACCAACCAGGTATATGAACAAGCCCTTCGCCTCGACTTCAGAGCCACCAACAACGAGGCAGAATACGAAGCATTGCTCTTTGGGTTGAGGCTGGCAACAGAACTCCAAGTGGAGAAGGTCGAGACCTTCACCGACTCCCAACTGGTAGCTGGCTAGGTTTGCGGAGAGTTTGAGGCTTGAGACGATACCATGGCGAAATACCTGGCCGAGGCACGGCGACTGATCAACACCTTTCGGTATTTCTCCATCGTTAAAGTACCGCGAACCAAAAATGCGTGTGCAGACTCCTTAGCGAAGCTTGCTTCAGACGAAAACACTTGTGAGCAAACTGTTCGATTTACCAAGCTCACCTGACCTTCCCTCAGCACGCCCGAGGTAGCGGCAATAGAAACAAGGGAATGTTGGCTCGACCAACTTCTCCGGTTCAAGACGGAGGGTGCCTTGCCCGATGAGCAAGCGGAGGCGCATTGAATAAAGCGATCAGCATCCTGGTATTGCGTGATCAATGGACTTCTCTACAAGAGAGGCTTCAATCGACCTCTGCTCCGATGCCTCTGCCCGAGCGAAGCACAGACGACGCTCGTCGAGGTACACGAGGGGGTGTGCAGAGAACATATCGAGGCTCGCACACTCGCTCACAAAATCCTCAGACAAGGCTACTACTGGTCGACCATGCGAAAGGACGCTCAGACCTATGAACAAAAATACGAACGATGTCAATGTCATGCTCATGTGCCACACCAGCCGGCGACTCCCATGGCAACGACTGAGGCGGCCTAGTCGTTCGCCCAATGGGGAATGGACCTGCTTGGCCCGTTCCCCCCCCCGCCTCGGGACAACGTAAATTCCTTATAGTGGGGGTCGACTACTTCACCAAGTGGGTTGAAGCCGAACCACTAGCCTCAATCACAGAGAAGCAAGTCGAAAACTTCGTTTGGAAGAATATCATCACCAGGTTCGGTATACCCAAAGTCATAATCACAGACAATGGGACACAATTCAACAACCAAAAGTTCAAAGATTTGCCGAGGCTTTAACATCCATCTCAAGTTCAACTTGGTTGTGTATCTCTAAGCCAACGGGCTCGCCGAGGTTACCAACCGAGCCATCCTTGAAAGTCTGAAGAAAAGAGTCACTAGCGCACAAGGGGGCGGTGGGGATGGAGTCGTCGAATTCTTGACGAGTCTCTATCGGCACCGAGCTATCTTCGGGCTGCTCGGTGAACAGATCATTGTTGACCTCCAGGTCGGGATATCGGGCCTGAAAATGGGCCAGGGCAACTTGATACCCATATTCGTATGAAACATGGCCCATCCGTCGCAACCCCCACCCGAACCTAACCGACTGCTTGTAATTGGCGACACTTTTGCCTGGCAGCTCGGCCTTGAGGAACTCATTCTCCCTCATCAGTTTCAGCAGTTCATCGTCTGCCTTACGACGATCGGCTCTCTGTTCTTTCAACTGACGCTGGCTCTCCGCCAAGCCCTCCCGAAGCTCGTTTAGCTCCTTGTCAGCTTGTTCCAACCGATCGGTCAGCTCATCCACTCCCGACCTCAGCTTGGCATTGTCTGCCTGTAGCTCGTCCACTCGTTGCCGAGCCAGGGTTAGCTGCTCAGGGTCCTTTTCCTTCTTCAGCTTCTCGAGCTCCACCTCGAGTAGGGATGCCCTGTTCCCTATATGGGTCACCAGACGACCTGAGTTATGTACCCTATCCAGAAGAGCCATCTGGTAATGGTGCCCCTGCAAAAATGCAAAAGGTAGTCAACATAAGGAAAAAGAGAAGGCGACGACATTTAAGTATGGAGACATGACTTACCAGCTTAATCTGCTTCGTCGCTCGGGCTATGAGGACCTTCGAAGGTAGGGTATAGAGGTTCTTGGCCAAGATTGGGTGCAACACCCCCCAACCAAACTCTGAGGCTGCTTCGGGGTCGTCCTAGACCCTAGCTTGGTACGAGAGGTTCGGCCACCGAGCTCGCATCGTAGCACTCAAGTCCTTCGGGGCCCAGTCGGCCATTTGAAGGACTAGTAGCCCTCATCGTCTTCACGGACCCGCATGCCACATAGGTCCTTCATCGATTTTGGTCGGCGGTAGGTCGAAGATGAGTCCTCCGTCAAAACCTCCGGTTCTCTCTCCCGAGTTGCCCACTGGGAGCTCCCCTCGTCGTGACGGGACTTGTGCTTTCTCACTGCTATTTTGACCTGCTTACTGGGTCGGCCAGTAGTAGCTTGGTCAGCAACGGACTCCCGATGGGCCTTTTTGCTGAAGTCTCTATATGGATCACTTTCACCTCCGGCTGTGTACTCTCGGGTCCAACGGCGGGAGCGCTCTCCCACCCGGCATCCTGGGTTTCTTGTGCAGAACGTTCAAATCCATGGCACCTGCATCTCGACCAACAAGTTAGGATCTGGATGACAGTCACACATGCCACAAGCGTTAAAGTACAGGTATACCCCGAAAAGTAGGACTAAGCTCGGCCTCAACCAACCACTTCTCGGTCATATCCCAGATTACCTGGGAAAGGGGAAGAATTCCCCTCAACCTATTGACCACGATAGACTCCTCCTCGGATAATAAGGGGGGACATTGCTGATCCGATGAATTGACCAGTCGACTCCGAAACCCCAACTCGGACCACTGACGAAGAAGTACCGAGCCTTCCAACCTTTGTTATTGGTTGGCGCACCGCTGACCTTAAAATCAGCCCGAGCCGTCAAATAGTAACCTCCCCGACTCTTACAGAGGCGAAAGTAAGTAAAGAATAGGGTTTGGGTAGGAACAATGTCGGCACCCTAACACTCACCTATGAACGGAAGAAGGAGAACTGCGAAAGGCCGAGGCGAAAGCAAAGGGAGTTCAGAAGAGCAAGTAAGGTCTTTGGCCGTGGGAGACGGGGTTATAAAGCCTCCGAACGGCGGTTTGCATGCCCGAGGCAGAGAGAGAACACTGCCTAGAGAACCCATCATATCAATAAATATGGGTTCACGTCAGCCCTAAATGGTCATTGTCGTCCGCTGCTGAAATCACGGGCACAACACGCGACAGAGCGAAGCGCGAGTCCGTGCGCACGCGACCTGCGGGGGCCGAAACTCACGCATGATGGTCACGTGTAGCATATCGGCGTGTGTTCTCGATGCACACCCTTGATCATCATCAGTCCAATCGTGCCCGAGATGCGTCTCTCGGTCATCATCAGTCCAATCGTGCCCGAGACGCATCTCTCGGCTATTATTAGTCCAATCATGCCCGATCTGCATTCCTCGGTCACCTTCAGTCTAATCGTGCCCGAGACGCATCTCTCGGCCACCATCAGTCCAATCGAACCCGAGATGCATCTCTCGGCCATCATCAGTCCAATCGTGCCCGAGACGCTTCTCTTGGCCACCATCAGTCCAGTCGTGCCCGATCTGTATTCCTCGGTCACCTTCAGTCCAGTCATGCCCGAGACGCATCTCTCGACCACTGTTAGTCCAATCGAACCCGAGACGCATCTCTCGGCCATCATCAGTCTAATCGTGCCCAAGACGCATCTCTCGATCATCATCAGTCCAATCGTGCCGGAGATGCATCTCTCGGTCATCATCAGTCCAATCGTGCCCGAGACGCTTCTCTCGGCCACTATCAGTCCAATCGTGCCTGAGATGCTTCTCTCAGCCACCGTCAGTCCAATCGTGCCCGAGACGCATCTCTCGGCCACCATCGGTCTAGTCGTGCCCGAGCTGTATCCCTCAGCCACCTTCAGTCTAGTCGTATCCGAGACGCATCCTTCGGTCACCATTAGCCAGAACATGTCCTATCGATGCGCCTCGGCTACCATGAGTCCGTAGCGTCCAAGCCAACCAACTTCCTCGCAACATGCCTCAAAAGATATAAAGATTCATGGCAATCCTTTTCGCCGCAGTCTAAGCCCCATCACAGTCCTTTGCAGGTGCATCCCGTAAATAAACAACGAAAGGATTTCTGCATGGGGGAGAGAATGATGGGGCCAATAATGGTCAGTCCAGAACGAGGCAAAGAACACCGCGTCCCCACCTCGGCCACGTCATGGTTCAGCCACGTCGGGCCTGTGTCGCGCGCCCGACCCGACCTCGGAGGATCCACTGGAAGTTCCGTGGCTAGCTAACTGTCCCCCTTGACAACGGGCGTCATAACAAAGCAGACGTGCTAGACCAACCCTCGACCAATGCCCCTGACCCATGGTAGCAAGCGGTTGGCGGTGTGGCAGGACAGACACAACAGGCTGACCGGCGAAAAGTGCCCATGACCCCTGACAGCAGGTGACTGGCGGCGTGGTAGGGCAGACGTAGCAACCGACCAGCGAATAGTGCCCCTGACAACAAGCGGCCCTTTCATGGAGTATATAGTTCCAATAAAGAAGATGGAAAGAGATGTCGCCGCTCGACCGCTTCTCGATCGTTCGCCGGAACGAGATCGGGTGTGTTGGAGGAGTAAAATGGCCCGTGGTTGAGGTACGATCCTCGTCGCTCATTGCAAGCCCTAGCGATGGAATAATTTTTTTTTTGGCTAGGGCTAGGGGTTATTCCTATTAGGGTGATTTGTTTTTGACGGCTAGATGGTTGATTTGATGATTTTTTTTTCTTCCTTTTTTCCTTGCTAGGGTTTCGTCATCTCCCCCTTTTCTGACTACTTTTTGCCCTCTTTGATCTCACCATTTAAAGCCCTTTTGCTCCGCCCCTTTGAATCCGCCCGCGCCTGATCACCAAAATCTTGTGTGTGCCTTCCACAATTAAAACTCCAAAAGGAAACAAAGAAGCCAATCACCATTCTTATTTTTTATAAAATAATTCTTTATGAGATAACTGATGCATTATTCAAAATGTTTAATCTTACGTGGATGCGATACGTTTTGTCTATATCATGTAAGAGAGTCATTTAGGATAAACTCGAAATCCAACAGACCTATTATATATATATATATATATATATATATATATAATGTCAAATCTTTGGAGGAGGATACTTTGCTTTCGCTCCTGCTTAATTGATATATCTAAGATTCTGAAGCTCCAACAAAGGAATGCTCGTCATAGCTACCAAAGCATTGATACTATTATGCTTCCTGGTAACTAGTGAGCAAAGCTTTAATTTATCATGCCAGAGTGTGAAGGACAACTTAATTCATCTTTAAAAAGTATTGAGAATATAAGCTCATCTCATCTACAGGCGGAAGCTTTTAGATGAAATAACAGTGATGAATAACAACTAGAAGGCACCTAAAGCTGATACTTCTTAATTAACAAGAGCTTCCAACGCACTTTGGATCAATTTGTTACTTACCATCTATTCCATTCTAACATACATAAAATTCATTTTCTCAGTGAACAAAAAAAAGAAGATAGCATAGCTTAACACCATCAATGTCGGTCCCAATCATAGATAAAGAAGGTGGAAGGTTATGTTAGGTCACTGATAATCAATGTAAAATTATATTAAATCTCATTAATTTGGATCTTAATCGATTTCAATGTAGAGATAGGTCGTCACTCGAAAGTGACGCGAAGCACCTTCACCATCTAAGTGTCCCAAATTACAAATGATAGGCTAGAAGGTCGTCCAAAAGTAGCTCATCAGAGTTTTCTTATTGTTTTGGACCAATGAGATTTAAATAGTTAGTCGAAAAACAAATGGCTACGTCAGCAACTTCGAATATAATAACACTTTTAGAGAATAGATTAGAATCGGTAAATATTATGAATAGAAGAATAATAAATATTATTTATTTACAAGGGACTATATGGGTAGAGGAAAAAACTATAGAGATTAATACCACTCGATTTAAAATTTGGTATATTGGAAAAGTTAAAACACAAAAGTAGTATAGGATTTATTGTCGATAAGGATTTTAAGAATAAGTTATAGTTGTAAAAAGACTTGAAGATATAAATTATAGTACTAAGATTTGTAAAATGACAAGATGTCTTGAATGTCAATAGTGTTATGCCCCTCAAGTCATATTGGATGATGAAATCAAAGAGAATCTTGAGAAAGCTTAAATGATATTATTCAAGGTATGCTTACAACAACAAAAAAAAACTTTTAGTTGTAGAAAGTTTGAATGGTTATGTAGGAAAAATATATTGTGAATATTAAGGGGTGCACGATGGCTTTGGTTATAAGGAGAGAAATGAAGATAATTGTATGATTTTGGATCTTGTAACTTCTTATGATCATATAATTGTTAACACTCATCTTAGGAAAAGAGATGAATATTTGATTACTTATAAGAGTGGTTATAACTATAGTCAAATATATATTTTTTCTCACTAGAAAGATAGATAAAATTATTTATAAGAATTATAAAGTTATACAAGTGGAAGTTTGACGAATCAATATAGATTGATGGTATTAGATATTTACTATAGAAAATGAAAGAACAAAAAATAAGTTCAAAAATTTACTAAGACTAGATGGTGAAATTTTAAATATGATAATATAATATTGTTTAAGAATAAGATGGAAAGGGAGATGACTTGGAACCTAGATGAAGATAATATTAATATTATTTGAACTATGATGACTAATAAGATTATGAGCTTAATACAATAGATTTTTGACAAAACTAAAAGGCAGAGGTGTCACATTAAAAAATGATTAATATGGTGAGGGATAAGGCTTATAATAATTTTTATAATAAATTAGGTACTAAAGATGATAAAAAAGATATATATCGAATTGTTAAAGCTATAAAAAAATGTAAGGATTTAGGTAATGTTAAGTGTATTAAGGATGAAGATAAAAGAATACTTATTAATAATAATGAGATTAAGGAGAGATGAAAAATATTTCTATAAATTAAATTTAAGGAATATTACACATGGGACTTGAATTAAATGATAAATAATAATGGTAGATTTAATGTTCATAAATTTGTTCGTAAAATTTAAGTTAATGAAATAAAAGATGCATTAGAAAGGATGAAAATAATAAAGAGTCTAGGGCATGGTATCCCGATGGAAGTTTAAAAAGTTTGGAGGCAAGATAGTAGCTTAGTTAACTTTATTTAATAAAATTATGAGATTCAAAAAGTATTTGATAAATAAAAAAATTCTTAGTGCTAATTTATAAAAATAAGGATAATATACAAAAATATTTAAATTATTAAAAATTAAAATCATTAGTTATACTATAAAATTTTGAGAAAAAAGTTATCGAAATTAGGATAATGCTTGAAACAAATATATCTAAAAATTAATTTAGTTTTCTACTTAAAAAATAAACCATCAAAGTTATTCCTTTATTAAGATAATTAGTGAAAAAGTATAGGAAGAAAAATTTATTAAATCTTGGATTTTGATGATGAAATCAACTGATGAACTTATGGACTAATATACTTTTAAGATAAGTGATGCAAGAAAAACTTCGATCATGGGCTTGAACCATCAGATAATAAATTGTCGAAGCAAGAAAATCAAACATTGGGTCGAAATCCTATCATGTGAGAGATTTGATCGGGTCGAAGGATTGATTGACGTGCCGAAGGATGGACTTCGTGCCATGAGTTTGAGCATCGGATCAGAAGGATTATATATTGCGCCAAAAGATTAGATGTTGTGGGAAGTTAACATGATGATAGATTGGATGATATGCTAAAGGAAAGGATGATATGTCGAATCTTCGGATGAAGTGTTAGATGAACAAATGACATGTTGAAATGCTGGACAATGTGCTGAAAGTTACGTAATTATAATTAGAGTGGTTAAGTTTTGATCATGATCGTTTCGAGTCAAATTGAGTTGATATTGGGTCAAAATAATATCAACTTGATTTGGAGCCCATTGAGCCCGAACCAAGGTCGAATTAGATATGTTGGATGACCTAAAGTAGGCCTATATGGTGGTACCAGCCAAGCAATCAGAAAGCATTGTTTGTGCTTTCCGAGGCTTCCGATGGTAGTATCGCCTGTGACCGGCAATGGTACTACCTATGCGATGGTGGTACTGCCTAAGCTGGCGGTGGTATCGTCAGAGCCCAGAATCCCAAGCTTTGTTCGACGGTAGTATCGCCAGGCACTAATAGGCACCACTAGTATCCCGAAAACTCGTTGATTTGAATGTTTAGTTTTATTTTTGAAGCTTTTGGGATCTATAAATACTCCACTCATGCTTGATATAAGGGTGAACAAGAACGAAATTTTAAGAATTTAAATGTGTAAACTCTTTTTGAAGTAGTTGAGTCTCTTCCTCCTTGAGTTTAGAAGTTATTCTAAGGAGGTGTGAGGTCTTTTGTAAACGAGCTGGTGTAAAGGTTCTTTTCTTAGCCTGGTAAAAAGAGAAGGGATGTAACAAGAGTACTTGATCTTCGCCCATTGGAAAGAAGATCAGTAGTGAAAGGTAGTGGCCTCGAGGTAAGAGGAATCGAGAGTGGACGTAGGTCGGGACAACTGAACCACTATAAATCAGTTTATATTTCTTTCCTCGCTTTGCCTTGTCATTACTTACTGACTTATTCACTACTCTTGCTCATAGTTCTTAGTTAAATGCATTTAAGATACATAGTTTTTGATCGAATTTTTCAAATTGAAACCTTATTGTGAAAGCATTAATGCACCCCTCCTCCTCCCTCCCTCTCCTCTTAGTGCCACTAATCCTAATAGTTGGTATCAGAGCCTGATTTTCTTAATTAGATTAATACCAAGAGAGATTTAATAACTTTTTCTAACAATCAAGAGAGTCACTCTATCACTCGTTCTCCTATGTTCAATAGGATGAACTACACTTATTGGAGAACATGAATGAAATTTTTTTAATTTCTATGAATTTTAATTTGTGGAACATTATTGAATGTGATTTTTAAAAATTTTCTATGAATGAATGAAATGATTTTGAGAAGAAAATATTTTCCTTAAATGTTAAAGCTATGAACGCTTTATTTTGTGCTTTAGATAAAAATGAGTTTAATCATGTTTCTACTTGTGAACATTACACATGATATTTGACACACACTTACTCATGAAGGCATAAGTAGAGTAAAAAAATAAAAAATTAATATCTTGATACATAATTATGAATTATTTAAAATAAAATAAAGCGAAACCATTAGTGACATGTATATCCATTTTATGAATTTTATCAATGATTTAAAAGCTCTTGGTAAATGCTATACTAATCTTGAATTAGTAAATAAGATTTTAAGATTTTAATAAAATGACCTACAAAGTACATGATGAATAAGAGGAAAACCTTCCAAAAAATAAGAATTATATTACACTTAGAACCAAAGAAAACTCCTTAAACGAAAACTTAAGTGATGATGATGATGACATTGCACTTCTTACAAGAAGATTTAAAAAGTTCATGAAAATGAATAAAACTTCTAAGAATAAAAGTGAACATAAAATGTATACAATAATATATTATGAATATAAAAAACTAGGATATTTTAAAAATGAATGCCCACAACTGAAGAAGGAGTTGCCAACCCAAAAGAGGAAGCAATCAATCAAAGGGAATATGGGATGAATTAAGTGCATCATCAGAAGATAAAGAACAAATCAATAAAGACAATGGCAAACTATGCATTTATGGCTTTTAATGATGAGATATATGATTTTTTCAAAACATCTTTATTTTATGATAAATTATTTGATATATTTAATGATTTATATGATGAACTCAAAAATATTAATATAATTCACTAAAAAGGGATCATGTATTACTTACTAATAAATTTCATACATTAAAAATTATGTATGAAACATCAATATCTTGTCCTCCTTGCTTTAAATGTTAAGATTTAGAATTATCTAATCTTGAACTTCAAAAGGAGTCGTATGCTTTGGAAAATATGAAAAAGGACTTAATTGTCATGAATTAAAAACTGAAAAATTATTTAGAAGAATTAATTGATAGTAACCATTAATAGAATCTCTTAAAAAGGAAAATATATTACTACGACAAACATTAAAAAAATTTAAAATTGAAAACAAATCATTGAACATGATTCTTGCTAACCAAGGTTATGTACATAAAAAAGGAAGGAATCAACTTCGTATATAGTAATACTCAACAAAAGCCAACAAAACTTATAAAATGACCCATGCTATATATTCTCCCTAAAGTTAAATATAATTTTTATAAAAATTTTGATCATTATGCTTATTCATGCTCTTTTAAAAAACATAGCTCTCGTAAATTAGTTTGGGTTCCTAAAGGAACCATAAACGATTTGATCCCAAGAGTCAAGAAAGGAAGATCTAATTATGAAGGATCCAAAGTTAAATGGGTATCTACAGCAAACCCCTCATATTTCTAAGTATATCTCTATACAAGAGCTATGAACAAAAGATCATATCTTGATAGTGGATGCTAAGACCATATGATCAAAAATCTAATACACTTCTCAAAGCTCACTAGCCAAGACAGAGGATATGTGACATTCAGAGACAATAACAAAGGAAAGATTATCGATATTTGAAAATTTGGTAATAAATCAAATCTTTTGATTAAAGATGTTATGTTAGTTGATGATTTAAAACCTAACTTATTAAACATTAATTAATTATATGATAAGAGATATAATATTAAATTTAAATCTAATGTTTGTATCATAGAAATATCAAATAAAAATAATTCTATGATTGCTTTAAGGATTGATAGGTTTTATACTATTGATCTGGATGATTTTTATGACAAAATTTATTTTTAATTTTAAATGATGATGCATGGATTTGATATAGGAGATTAAGATATAAAGTATAAAATTAATCTCATAAAATGGAACTAAAGAACTTTAGTTATTTTTTTAGTTTTATAGGAATCTATCCATGATGTTCAATAAATCTTCTAAAGGTAAGAAAAATAATTTTGATAATAATTTTGAATTTGATATATTAGATTTGAATGAGAATTCTCATCTCCAAAACAACTTGGATACATTTACTTCCAAAGAAACCTTACCAAAGGAATGAAATCATATAGATGCACATCCTAAGGAGATAATTATTGGAGATATATTAAATGATGTTCAAACTCACTATTCATTGAAAAATATTTATTCAAATATATGAATCTAGATTCTTTGTTCTCGTATGATTCTTTATATTAAAGAGAATTTTTTTAAATGAATCATGATCTTTTACTTGACTTATTGATATTCCTGATTTTAGATTTATCTCGTGTAAATCAAGAACTTTTACTGATTATTCTCTTATGATTCTTTTTGCTAAGGAAGAATTTTATCCAATCGAATCATGATCGTTCACTTAACTTTTCGATATACATAATTTTAGATTTATTTTATATTCATTCTCGTATGATTTTTTTTTTGTTGAGTAAGAAGGAGATTTATCCAAATGAATCATGATCTTTTATTTGATTTTTCAATATTTATAACTTGAGATTTATCTTATATGAATTAGAAACTTTTGATATTCATTCTCCTATGATTATTTCTTTTCACTAATGAATAAAGAATAAATTTATTCAAATAAATCATGATCTTGACTTCTCGATGTTTATAACTTGAGATTTATTTTTATAAATTATGATATTTTACTATTTATTCTCCTATAATTTTTTTACTATTTACTAAAAAAAATGAATCATGATTTGACTTTTTAATATTTACAACTTGAGATTTTTCTTGTATGAATCAAGAACTTGAGATTTATTTTATATGAATCAAGATCTTTTATTATTTATTTTACTATAATTCTTTCTTTTTAATAAAAAGAAGATTCATCCCAATGGATCATTATCTTGATTTCTTAAAGTAAAATTTATTTCATACGACTCCTTTGTGTTCATAACTTTTATACCCCCATCATCAGTTGGCCTCGCATGATTTAAACTTATCTTCAATATTAATATCCTTCATGTGATATTCATGACTTATATACCCCATCATCAGTTGGCCTCTCATGACTTAAACTTATCTTCGATATTAATATCCTTCATGTGATATCAAAGTAGTTTTACAATTGGTATATTAATATAAACAAAGAAAAGTAGTACTATGATACCATATCATTCTCTTCTTTTTTATGATGATAAAGAAGGAGAAAAAAATAGTAGCTTGTATATTTATCCTTTTTGTTAATGACAAAAGGGGAGAAGTAATATTAACTTTTTAATGATTTAGTAACTATGTAATACTCTTATACATGTTATATCTATTTAAAATGTATACTATTTTGACATTCTAACTATGGATATGATGTGATTATTTAACTAAAATTATACATATAATTTTTGTAATGATTGTTATTAAAAGTCATTATGGTTTTTGATTAAAATTATTTTGACTTGAATTTAAAAGTAGTATTGAAAGATTATCATTTTTTAATTCAAGTTCATTAGAATATTTTAAAATAGCATATAAACAAGGCGAGTTTAGTTAAAACTCTGTCATCAATTGGTTATCATCATAAAAAAAAGTGAGATTATTGAATCTCGGATTTTGATGATTAAATCAATTGATGAATTTATGGACTAATATGCTTTTAAGATAAGTGATGTAGGAAAAATTTCGATGGATGTGGTGGGGTGAATTAGTGCTATGACAAAAAAAATCTGATTTATCAAATTCAATCAATGACATCTGTAATGGAAGGGCGTTTAACTAAAAGTGTAAGGTAGTGAGCAAGTAAATCAATTGCAATGGCAAAACAAAGACAAGAGAAAGCAAACTGATTTATAGTGGTTCACTCTTCCCGACCTACTGTAAAAGGTATAACACCATGTATTGCCTACTTCGTTCCTTAGTCGAGCACTCCTGCATCAATTCGAAGTCCCCCACTTTTGGCTATCTTGATCAGAAGCCCATTGACACTGGTCTTATGAAATTCTCTGGCCTCTGCCCTTCAGCCTTATCTTGGTACTTGGAGTTTGCCTTTACATTCTCCACCTTTTCGACCCCTTTCACGGCCTATGCCAGCACATCATAGGGCCTCCGTCACCTCCGATTGTGTTTGTTCCTTTGGTAATTCACCTTCGCCCACCCATTCTCGGATCACACTTGGATGAAGCATCGCTCTAGGATAATCCATCACCTAGTAGCTCTTGAAGTCCCCAAACTTTGCTAAAATTGGTACACAATTGTCTGGATCCTAGGCCTCTATCCCCCACTAGCACAATCTCCGCTACATACCATTTTTTTCATGACAATTCAAATGTAAGCACTGTGACATATTCTTCAAGAGTATCTGCCTCTACGTCTTCTTGCACCGTGCTAAGGTCTTCTTATCTCAACTTTACCTTCGCAAGTTGAATCACCTTAGTTCCTCCGTCAAATACATCTCTGAGACAAGGTGCATATGCCTCGAAGCTCCGTACGACATGATTTCACTCTTACCTCTACAAGAGTTCATGTCCTTGACCTCTATCCAAGTAAAGCTCCATACCTTCGCTCCATGTTCTATATCTTCTATGTCAACTCCTTTCATACGACTTATATACTTCACCGAGTTCCACCCAAGTTGCTCTGCTCCTCGATTTACATTGAGTTGATGGTGGCCCTCACGCCCACCATTCCATGGGTCAGCCCTCCGTGAGTCTGGTTTCCATATCGACTGTAAGTGTGCCTTCATATGATGTTGCCATGGATTGCTCTCCCACTTGATCTCGTATATACCCACCAATGCATTACCTCATTTGAGATCATGCGACGACTTCTTATCGCTCGCTCGGTCCATTGAACTTTGTGGAAATATTATCTTGAGGTACTCTTCCTCACATGTGCGATTCGCTGCACATGATTCTCTCTCTAGAGAACCAGGACATATCCCTCTTGGATATCTGTCCTATTAGAGCAACTTTTCTCTTTTCATTCTTTCCTATAGAAGTTTTGGAGACCACCATCCCCTTGGACTACTCCATCTTGCTGAACAACCTGTGTATTATTCTGTCCCCGCAAATGTGCTTGCTAGATTGTGACTCTTCGCTAATACAACTCTCATTGCATCCTTTAAGGCCTAGCAAAGTGCTGAACTTGTTGCACACTTCAACCTCCTATGGACGTATCCTTTCCATGCCGAAGAAAAATTTTCAATGCTCCATGGTGCCGAGTTTCGGTCGCCTTGGGATGGTCACGAATACTCCATCGTCTGCATACAAGCTCTTGCATGAGTACCAAATTCTTCAAATTAGCAATTTCCCTCACCTCTGTGAGCTTTGAACAACGCTTTTGGTCATTGCGCAACACATCCCACTTTGCACGGTCTCATTTTTTACCAAGCGTTCTGCTTGCCTTAAGCACCGTTAAGTTTAGTTGTCAACGTCGAGACATAGCTCGAACTCAGCCATCCCAATCTTTGTGCGCTACACATTCTTCCTAGCTTGCTTGTCCTCATGGTGCCTCTCGCACAAAGGGTTGACCATTCCTATGAATGTCAATTAAGGATGCCCGCTCCTTTCGGCAACCCCTTTCCCTACATCTCAATATCCATGTTCCTCAAATGGTTGCGCCTATTGGCTGTCCTCCATACAGCCCAGCTAGGTCCCCCATGTTTACATGACAAGTGTTTCTACGTGTATTTGTCCCACTCTGATACCAAATGTCACGAACTTAGCTGATCTTGCCTGAGTTATGTGGCACCATCATGTGTCCATCTACAAAGGTCAGCCTCCCTGAAACCTACTACGATCTCATAGGACCTACAAAAGAGAAAATGGATTAGAGAAAGCGTTCCCACAGGATCCGCAAGCAACCAATTTAGCAAACACTTTATATAACCAATGTAAATTATAATCATGGACTTTACAAACTTTGAACAGTCGTACATAAAGGATCAAGATCAATTACAGACCGTAGTCTCTATAAGTGTCAACATGACACAACTCGCATGTACAAACCGAAACCAACCATGAAAGCTAACCAAACTAGGGCTGTCAAGCTTACGATTAGTCTGCTTCTTGCTATACAAAGTATGAACAAAACCTGAAAGACACTGACATACATGAACATTACATTGAACACCCTCTTTATATTGTTGTTTGAGACACTACGCCACTCTCAATTCCTCTTCCTTCAAGGCCACTGACTTTCACTACCTATATTTTTTCTAATGGATAAATATCAACTACCCTTGTTACAACCCTTCTCCTTTTACTAGGCTCAGGAGAGAACTTTTACACCAACTCTTTTACAAAAGACCTCACACCTCAGAATAACCTCTAAACTCAAGGACGAAGAGATTCAACCACTTTTAAAAGAGTTTATATACTTGAATTCATAAGATTTCTTTTATGTTCACCCTTACATCAAGCAAGTATGAGTGAAGAATTTATAGGCCCCTAAAGACTTCAAAAATAGAGCCAAAATTTTAAATTCCTAACTTTTTGGGGTATTAGCGGTACTACCACTGACGTTGGGCGGTACTACCATCGAACAGAGCTCGAAAATATGGGTTCTTGTGCCATTATCATCCTAGGCGGTACCATCGTCGGCAGGGACGGACCACCGCCAGAATACATGGAAAAGCACAAATAGTGCTTTCTGGCTATTTATGTAACATCTCTTAGTCCTATATTGGAAAAGTGGGAATATATGAATGTCTTATAAGGGTTGATGAGTGTACTACTGTTAACTCCCGACTCGAGCATTTTGGCCAGTGGTTGGGCGAAACTTAAGCTATCAGGATAGTTAGCTCATCAACCCGGGTCGTGACATTTGGTATCAGAGCCGACCTAGTATTCGGGCATGGTGAGGGGACTCCCGTCGGAAAGGGCTACTTGTGTATATGGAGTGCTCTGAACTCGACACAGCGTGGAGCCACCACTGGGCTAAGTCTCACATGCACCATACTAGGGTTCGATCTGGGATATGTTCAATCTTGACGAGGACGTCAAGTAGTATGAGTTAGGGAGAATGTAACACCCCTTAGTCTCACATTGGAAAAGTGGGAACATATGAATGTCTTATAAGGGTTGATGAGTGTCCTACTATTAACTCCCAGCTCGAGTATTTTGGCCAGTGGTTGGGCCAAACTTAAGCTATCATGATAGTTAGCTCATCAACCCGGGTCGTGATAATTTAGGCGATACCAACGCTTGGGCCTGGCTGTACCACTGCTTGGGCTTGGCATGTTGTCCAGTATTCCGACATGACATCTGACCATCCAATACTTCGTTCGAGCCTCCAGTGCATCATCTTTTCCTTCCGCCTCGATGCTCGAACTCATGGCACAAAGTCCATCCTATGGTACGTCAGCTAATCCTATGGCCTAACATCCAATCTTTAACATGATGCTTTCCGACCCAATGTCTAATTTTTTTGTTTTGATAATTTGCCCTATGATGGTTTGAGTATATGATGGAAGTTTTTCCTATGTTAATTATCTTGAAAGTTTGTTAGTCCATAGATTTATTAATTAATTTCATCATCAAAATCTGAGATTTAATAATTCAAGATTTAACTAAACTCTCCCTATCTATATGCCATTGTGAAATATTATAATGAACTCAAATTTTTAAAGAAAAATGATAATCTTTCAACTCTTTTAATTCAAGTCAAAATAATTTTAATCATAAATCACAACAACTTTCAATAATGATTATTACAAGAATTATATGTATAATTTTAGTTAAATAATCATATCATATCAATAGTTTGAATGTCAAAATAGTTACACATCTCAAACAAATATCATAATCTTATCAAATACAACATGCATATAAGTGTTATATCATAAAAAAAATTCTCATACTTCTCCCCCTTTGTCATCAACAATAAAAGAAAAAAAAAATGTAAGCTACTACTTTTCTTTCCCCCTTTATCATTATTAAAAAGAAGAGAATGATATTGTTTATCATGGTGCTCTTTTTCTTTGTTTACATTAATATGTCAATAATAGAGCTATTTTGATATCACTTGAAGGATGTTAATAGAAATGAGTCATATAACATATATCTCACTTCATAAACATCAAGAAATCAATATAATGATCCAATGTGATAAATCTCTTTTTTAGTACAAAGAAAGATAAGAAGAATCATGATTCATGTATTTGAAAGATTCAATATTTCTAATTCTCTTCTAATAAAATTAAATTATTCCTAATTTAGTGGTATAGTAAAAATACATACTATGATATTTTGTGTCAATAAAATCTAAAGATATATTATGATTGCTAACATGATTCATAACAAATAATGTCTAATATCAATATTTTTAGTCATAGAGTGTTGAATATGGTTCTTTGTTAAATAAATTATATTAGTATTATCACATTTTATAGATATGTTTTTCATGTAAAGTCTATAATCTTCCATAGTATTCTTCATCCAAATTACCTATGCACAACATGCACCTATCATTACATATTCAACCTCGATTGTAGATAATGCGATAGAATTTTACTTTTTGAAAAATAAGAAACAAGTGCATGACCTTGGAATTGATCACAATATGATCATTAGAGATCACAATATCATAACTAGATCTATTAATAAATGTCCAAACCATATTTCTTTCAAATTGATTTAATTCTTCATGCATTGTCAAGATCCATGAGTTATCTTTAAGAGTATCGTTAATGCATAGGTTCAATTTGAGATAAAAATACAATATTTGCACAAATATTTTTAAGTGAAAAACGAGTTTGAATACTTTTGATATATCTCCAATTTAGCTCTTTAGGATATGCATCTGCATACTTTCATTCCTTGAAAATGTTTCTTTGAAATTAATTATATTCAATTTGCTTTAGAGAGGAGAATTTTCATTCAAATTCAAAATATGAAACTTAAAATCATCATCAAAATAATTTTTCTTAACTTCAAAAAACTCATTAAAAATATCATGACTAAAGTTCTTTTATTAAAAACTCAAAAAGCTTTAGAAATATAAGAATATCTAAGAAAAATACCTTTATTGGATTTTACATTAAATTTTCCTAAGACATCCTTTTCATTTAAAATAAAATATTTACAACAAAAAACTTAAAATGCGAAAGGTTGTGTTTTTTATTATTTCATAATTCATAAGGAATTTTAGATAGTTGAAGTCTTATGAGAACTTTGTTCATGACATAGCCTGTTGTGTTAATAGCTTTAGCCCAAAAATATTGGGGTAGGCTTTGTTCATTAAGATGGTTCTTACCATCTCTTGTAAACTCATATTTTTTTTTCTTTCAACAACTTTATTTTGTTATAGATTTCTTGGAGTAGAGAAATTATGATCACATTTATTTGAATTATAAAATTCTTGAAAATCATAATTTTTAAATTTACCACCATGATCAAAATCTTTTTCATTTTGAACTTGTTTAAAAAACTTCATAAAACATTTAAAATAATCACTTTTATTTACTAAGAAGTATGTCCAAGTATATCTACTATAATCATCAACAATCATAAAAACATATTTACTACCTCCTAGACTTGTGATATTAATTGGTCTAAATAAATCCATATAAATAAATTATAATGGCCTAGAGGTACTCACTTGATTTTTAGATTTAAAGCTACTCTTTATTGGTTTTCCTAGTTGACATGCATCATAAATTTTATCTTTGACAAATTTAATTCTATGCATTCCTCTTCTAGTTCTTTAGTTTCGATTGATGAGATCAATTTCATACTTACATGACCTAATCTCCTATGCCAAAGTTATGCATCAACGTTTAAAACCGAAAAATAAATTTCGTCATAAAAATCATCAAGATCATTAGTATAAATGTTATTATTCCTTAAGGCAAGCATATATTTATTCTTATGTGATATGTCTATAATACAAGTATTAAATTTAAATTTAATATTATATCTTGTCACACAATTGATTAATGCTTAATAAGTTATATTTTAAATCATCTACTAGCAAACATCTTCAATCAAAAGATTTGATTTGCTACCAATATTTTTAATGTCGATAATCTTTTCTTTGATGTTGTCTCTGGAGGTGATATATCCTTCGTCTCAACTAGTAAACTTTAAGAATTACGTTGGATCTCCAGTCATATGCCTTGAGCATCCACTATCAAGATACTATCTTTTGCTTATAGCTCTTATTTATAGACATACCTGCAAAAAAGAGATGTTTATTTAAGTAATTATTTAACTTTGTGTCATTCATGGTTAGATCTACCTCTCTTGACTTTTGACATTAAATCAATTGATTGTTCCTTTATAAACTAAACTAATTTATGTGAGTTATATTTTTTAAAAGAGAATATATAAGCATAATAACCAAATCTTTGACAAAAAATATATCTATCTTTTAGGGGAATATGTAGTGTGGATCCTTTTATAAATTTTGTTGGCTTTTGTCGAGTGTTACTACTTATGAAACTGATTCCTTCCTTTCTATATACACAATCGTGGTCAGCAAGAATCATGTTTAATGATTTTTTTTAATTTTAAATTCTTTTAATATTTGTTGTAATAATATATTTTCCTTTTTGAGTGAGTCTAACTTTTCACATTTAGAGTAAGGAGTACAAGATATTAATATTTTATATATAGTTTTTAATGTATCAAATTTACTAGTGAGTAATGCAGGATCATATTTTTAGTGAATTATATATTTTACTAATCTTTTTGAGTTCATCATATAAATCATGAAATACATCCAATAATTCATCTTAAGATAAAAATACCTCACGAGTCATATATCTCATTATTGAAGGTAATCAATGCATAGTTTATCACTTCATTTTTATTGGTTTGCTCTTCGACTTCTGATACACTTGATTCATCCCGAGTTATCTTAAATGTTTTTTTCTTTTTTTGGGTTGGCAACTTTTTATTTAGTTATAGACACTCAGTTTTGAAGTATCTTGATTTATTACATTCATAACATATTATAGTATCCTTTTTAAGTTCATTTTTATTCTTATAAATTTTGTTCCTTTTCATAAACTTTTTAGGTCATTCTTATAAAGAGTGCAATGTCATCATCATCATCACTCTAGATTTCTCTTGAGTACTCTTCTTTAGTTCTAAGTGCAATATACTTCTTATTTTTTGGAAGGTTTTTCTCTTATGAGTTCTTCATGAGAATAATTATCGAAAAAAATATAATTTGAAATCATTCAAACGAGAATATAAATTGAAAATGTGTTTGACTTGAAAGTTTAAGTAGTGAGTAAAGATCCTTTTTGAAATCATTCGAACGAGAATATGAATAAAAAATGTGTTTGACTTGAAAGTGAAAGTAGTGAGTAAAGTAAATCAGTAAGAAACAAATACAAACCGATTTATAGTGGTTTGATCGTCTCGATCTATATCCACCCCCTATTTCTCTTTACTCAAGGCAACTGGCTTTCATTACCTATATTCTTTTTAACGAGCGAAGATCAACTACCCTTACAATCCTTTCTCCTTTTACGACTCAAACATTAAGAGTTTACACTTTTATCTCAAGGATTTTATCACTTTTTCACCCTTTTTTTTCACACTTATTTATGCTCTTCAGTTGCTTCTTCAAACAAGAATGATTGAGATATTTATAGATCCCCAATGACTTCAAAATTGAAATCAAAATTGTAAATCCCTGATTTTTTGGGGTACTAGTGGTACCACCACCGTCACTGGGTGCTACTATCACCGAACAGAGCTCGAAATACTGGGTTCTGGTAGTACTATTATCGGACTAGACGATACATGATAGGTGGTAGTACCACCGCCGGAAACTCTAGAAAAGCACAAAATAGTGCTTCGCAGTTTGGGCGATACCATCGCTCAGGTCACTTTCAGGTCATTGAATTGGCCTTTCATCATGCCTAATTCAATCTTGGTTTAGGCCCAATGATCCCCAAATCAAGTTGCATGGTTTCGACTCCATGCTAGCTTAATTCGACTCTAAACGACTACGATCAAGATCAAACCACTCAATCACATATCCAGCACAATCATGAAGCAATCAGCATGTTGTCCAACGTTTTGACATGTCATCTGATCATTCGACACTCTGTTCGAACCACTGGCACATCGTCCTTTCCTTCGATGTATTGCTTGATCTAGTAACATGTTGATTTATCACAACATTCAATCTTTTGGCGCAATACATGATCTTTCTAGCTCGATGCCGAACTCATGGCATGAAGTCCATCCTTCGGCACGTCAACCAATCCTCTGGCTCGACATCCAATCTCTGATATGATACTTTGCTAGTCTAACTTTTGATTCTCCTGCTTTGACAATTTGCCATGTGATGGTTTATGTTCGTGATTGAAATATTTTTTGCATCACTTATCTTAAAGTCTATTAGTCCATAATTTCACCAATTGATTTCATCATCAAAATTCGAGATTCAACACTTTGCTTCTTGGATAGCCATTACATTTGGATCCTAACTTTCTGGAAGATATGTTAAAATCTTATTTAGCAATTCAATGTTAGTATAACATTCATTTACCATGAGCTTTTTAACCATTGATAACATTTTTAAAACTAGTCTACATGTCACCAATGCTTTTGCTTGGCTCCATTTTAAACAGTTCATAATTATGTACCAAAAGATTAATTTTAGATTATTTTACTTTTGTACTTTCATGAGTAACTTCAAGTGTGTATCAAATATCATGTGCATTGTTGCAAATAGAAACACGATTAAACTCATTTTTGTCTAACGCAAAAATAAAGTGTTTATAGCTTTTGCATTTAAGGAAATTTTTTTTCTTAAAATCATTCCATTCCTTCATCATACTAGAAGATTTTTGGAAACCACATTCAATGATGTTCCATAAATCAAAATCCATAGAAATTAAAAAAATTCTCATTTTTATTTTTCAATAAGTGTAGTCTGCCCCATTGAACATAAGAGGATGAGTGATAAAGTGATTCTCATGATTATCAGAAAAAAGTTATTATGAAATCTCTTTTGAGTGTTAATTCAATTGAGAGAACCAGACTCTGATGTCAACTGTTAGGATCGTAATGGCACTAGGGGGGAGGGGTGAATTAGTGCTATGACAAAAAGAATCTGATTTATCAAATTCGATCGATGAAATTCATATCGAAAGTGCATTCAACAAAAAGTGTAATTAAGGGTAGTGAGTAAGTAAATTTATATGCAATGACAAAGCAAATGCAAGAGAAAGCAAGTTGATTATAGTGATTTGATCTTCCCGACTTACATTCGCTCTCGATTCCTCTTCTTTCGAGGCCATCGGCTTTCATTATCAATCTTATTTCCAATGGACGAAGATCAATTACTCTTGTTATATCCCTTCTCCTTTTACTAGGATCAAGAGAGAACCTTTACACCAACTCTTTTTCAAAAGACATAACACCTCCTTAGAATAACCTCTAAACTCAAGGAGGAAGAGATTTAACCACTTTCAAAATAGTTTATACACTCTAATTCACAATATTTCATTCTTGTTCACCCTTGCATCAAGTAAGCAAGAGTGGGGTATAGACCCCCAAAGATTTTAGAAATAGAGCCAAAATTTTAAATCCTCGAGTTTTCGTGGTACGGTACCACTGTCGGCATTGGGCAATACCACCGCCAAATAGAGCCAGGGAATCTAGGCTTTGGCGTTACCACCACCGGTAAGAGGCGGTATCTCCATGAATAAATTGATGTTTCTTTCTCTTGTTTGAAAGAGGTTATGAATCTAGAATATCGTTATCAAATTCTGTTATTTATAGTGAAACAAGTTGGGAAGAAGTTGTCAATAATAGATTACCCAAAGAAATAGGTAAAAGAAATTTCCATCCAAGATTTAATAGCTGGTCCATTCTCATCCTAGGTAAAGTCCATCTTGTTGTGATAGAAATGAACAGAAACAAATAAGCTTTAACTAATGTAATAAAGATACCAATTGTCATTCCAAAGACTCCAGCTATTTTTTTTATTCCGAAAGGCCACTGCAGAATACCCAGAAAACTACATACAGTGCTTTTTGGCTGTATGGGTGGTACCACCGCTTGGGCCTGGTAGTATCACTGTCGAGGCCAATTCAGGTCATTGAATTGACCTTCCATTAGGTCCAATTCATCTCTAATTCAGGCCCATTATGCTCTCATTAAGTTGGCTTTGTTTCGGCCTAATACCAGCTTCATTTGACTCTAAACGACCATGATCAAGACTTAACCACTTTAATTACAATCAAGAATCTTTCAACATGTTGTTCAGCATTCTGGCATACCATCTGATCATTTGACACTTTGTCTGAACCTCTAGTGCATCGTCCTTCTCTTCCGACCCGATACCAGAACTCATGGCACGAAGTCCATCCTATGGTATGTCGATCAATCCTCCAGCTCGACATCCAATCTTTGACATGAAGCTTTACGATCCAACATATGATTTTCTTTCTTTAACAATTTACCTTATAATGGTTCGAGTACATGATCAAAGTTTTCCTACGTTACTTATCTTGAAAGCATATTAGTCCATAAATTTATCAATTGATTTCATAATTAAAATCCAAAATTTAACACATTAGAGAACAAATTGCCAAAGTAGGAAAATCAGACGTTGGGCCAGAGTCCTATCATGTCAGAAATTGGATGTTAAATCAGAGGATTAGTTGATGTGCCAAAGATGGACTTTGTGCCATGAGTTCCTGCTAGTTACAGGTGCCCTGCAAGCTAATCACGTGAGTGATGGCACGTGTGACATGCTGCACAGTCTTTTTGTATTATTATTATTGGCATATTCTCACCTTATAGTATATGTTGTATATATATTATGATGTCCTTGGTTCTATACAATAGGAACTTTGGATCGTGATGAGATTACGATAATAAGATCAATTCACCTTTAAACATGGACCATAAATAATCCCGGTCATATTGTCACGGACAAAATGTAAATAAGGTGTTCGATGAAATGCTCATGTTTGTCCGTGTCCTTCGGTTTATGTTATACAGTAAGTAGCGAGCTTGTAGTAGGCTTAGCAGCCCTAGTTTGGTTTGCTTTGTGGCTGATTTTGGCTTGTAAATATGAGTGTCTTGTAAGCACTTGTGGGAATTCGGTCTGTAATAGATCATTATCCTTTGTGTGCAACCTCTCTGAGTTTATAATATCCATGGGTGTAATTTGTATCTAGCTTTATAAAGTGTTTGCTTGAGCAGTTGCTTGTGGATCCCGAAGGAATTGCTTCTTCTGACCCGTTTTCTCTTTTGTAAGTCTAAGGGACCTTAAGAGATCTCGGGGAAGGCTGACCTTTGCGAACAAACATGCATGGGTGCCGCACGGCTTAGGCAAATTCAGCTAAGCCCGTGATAATGTGGTATCAAAGCGGGACAAGCACATGCAGAAACACTTGCCATACAAACATGGGGGACCTAGCTGGGCTGTGTGGAGGACAGCCAGCATGTGCAACCGTTTGGGGGGAAACGGACATTGAGAAGTAGGAAAAGGAGTCGCTCAGAGGAGCGGGCATCCAGGTTTGGCATTCAGAGGAATGACCAACCCTTTGCGCGAGAGGCACCATGAGGACAAGCAAGCGAAGAAGAATGTGTAGCATATAAAGATTGGGATGGTTGAGTTCAAGCTATAGCTCAACGTTGGCAACCAAACTTGACGGTGCTCAAGGCAAATCGGGACGCTTGGTGAAAGATGAGACCGTACAAAGTGGGAGGTGTTGCGTAACGACCGAAAAAGGTGTGCAAAGCTCACAGAAGTGAGGGGAATTGCTAACTCGAAGGATTCGGTACTCATGCAAGGGCTTGTACACGGACGACGGAGTGTTCGTGGCCATCCTAAGGAGCGATTGGAACTTAATGCCATGGAGCATCAGAACTTTCTCTTCGACATGAAAAGGATACGTCCATAGGCGGCTAAAATGTGCAACAAGTTCAGCACGTTGTTAGACTCTGAAGGGTGCAGTGGGGACTGTATTGGCAAAGGGTCGCAATCTAGCAAGTGCATTTACGGGGGCAGAACAAGGCACAAGTTTTTCAGCAAGACGGAGTAGTCCAAAGGGGATGGTGGTCTCCAAAACTACTAGTGGGGAGAATGTAAAGAGGAAAGTTGCTCCAATAAGACAGATATCCAGGAGGGATAAGTCCTAGTTCTCCAGAGGGAGTGACGAAGAGTCATCACATGATCTCGAATGATGTAATGCATTGGTGGATGCATTTCGAGATCAAGTGGGGGAGCAATCCAAGGCAACATTATATGAAGGCATACTTAGAGTCGATGTGGAAATCAAACTCAATGGAGGGCTGACCTATGGAACGGTGGACGTGAGAGCCACTATCAACTTAATGCAAATCGAGGAGCAGAGCAACTTGTGTGGAACATGGTGAAGTATCCAAGCCACATGAAGAGAGTCGACATAGAAGATGGAACATGGAGCAGAGGCATAAAGCTTTCGTTGGACAGAGGTCAAGGGCATGAACTCTTGTAGAGGCAAGAGTGAGATCATGTTGTTCCATGGGTTCTTCATTCTGATGGGACAGACTTATCTTGCATGGTGCCAAAGATGAAGGGGGTTTCGAGGCACATACACCTTACCTCATAGATGCATTTGACGGAGTAACTAAGGTGATTCAACTTGCGGAGCCAAAGTTGGGATCAGGATACCTTAGCACGGGGCAAGAGGACGCAGAGGCGGGTACTCTTGAAGAATATGCCATAGTGGTGTCATTCGAGTTGTCAGGAATAATAGGTGCATAGCAGAGATTGTGCTGGTAGGGGATAGAGGCTCAGGATCCAGACAATGGTGCATCAATTCTAGCGAAGTCAGGGGACTTCATGAGCTACTAGGTGATGGACTGTCCTAGAGCTATACTTCGTCCAGGTGTGACCCAAGAGTGAGTGGATGAAGGTGAATTACCAAGGGAGCGAATTAAAAATTGAAGATGGCGGAGGCCCTACGATGTGTTGGTAGAGGCCACACGTGGAGAAGTCGTAGTTTGAGTTCATCACACGAGAATCTATATGCAATGGAGATGTCACCAGGAGGTGATATGGTGTAAAGGATCATGGTGGGATAGTTCGTGGCAATGCAACACAAGCGATCGTATCCCGTGAGGGACAAGATCATGCAGAGGTATGATCAGGAGCTACTGGGAGCTCCACTTTGGTGTACGACACAACAAGAAGAAGGGCTATGGATTTAAGGAGTGAATGTCATGGTACCGCAGAGGCAGTTCTTCGTGTGTGCATCGGAGCTTGCATTGGATGAAAGCCTTAGTCATCGGCATATGAGGGCTGTATACCACCGAGGAAGAAGTCCAAGTGCAAGTACCAGCGAGTCCTATGGAGGGGGACGTGATCATGTGAATGATCAGGAGCTACTGGGAGCTCCACTTCGGTGAACAATGCAACGACAAGAAGGGCTATAGATTCAAGGAGTGAATGTCATAGTACCGCAGAGGCGGGTCTTCCGTGTGTATGCATCGAAGCTTGTATCAAATGAAAGCCTTGGTCGTCAGCATATGGAGGTTGTGTACCACCGAGGGAGTAGTCAGATTGCAAGTACCAGTGAGTCTCATGGAGGGGACTTGATTATACTAAGGTATGATCGAAGCAGCTGGAGAGTTGGACTACTTCAGTGCTCACATTCGTTTAAGGGTGCCCGACAAGTCAGAGGACAAGACCGAGTAAGTGAATGTTGCTACCAAGGAAGCTAAGGAGAACAGAATCGGCGCGAGCCCTGCAACAAGATGGTGGAGGCCATACATGAGAGTTACAGTCAGTCTTTCCATCGACCAAGGAGAACTGTTAGGAGGATAAAATGGTGTTGAAGCAGGTGGTCGAAAGGGGCGAGGAAGCGATGACGAGTCCAGTGGGGCTCAGCTATCCAAAAGCAAAGCGTCGTTTAGAAAGGAGGTGGACTCGGAAGAGCACCACAGTACCGCAGAGGCGGATCTACTAATCGTGAAGAAAGGGATGCAGATGCAAGGCAATGGATAGTAGGGGTATGGGCTTGGCAGCACCATGGTACCGTAGAGGCGGGACTTCCATGGAGTCATCGATCCCTTGCTCTCATGGAGGGAGAGCATTGGTCGTAAAAGGGGCCGAGGAGGTAGAGAATGTAAAAGCAAACTCCAAGTACCAAGACAGGGCGGAAGGGCAGAGGCCAAGGAACTTCATAAGACCAGTGTTGATGGGCTTCTCAGCAAGATAGCCAAAAGTGAGGGACTTTGGGTTGATGCAGGAGTGCTCGACCAAGGAACAAAATAGGCAGTATGCGGTACTATACCTTTCCTACTAAGAGGAGTAGACGACAAAGGTGATGGAGAAGACGGTACAATCCCAGAGGCGACCAGATTTATCAAAGACTTACTCCAAGTTGGGATAAACTTTTTGTTCTTTTCGGGCAAAACTTCTTGCATTCCAGAAGTTCAATGGCAGTGGGAAGGCGAATCACAGTACCTAACTCAACGCAAGGAGTGCAAACACTTTTAGTTCTTCAGAAGTGTGAGCAAAGAACGGGCGAATGTTAGTAACCAGCTCAATGCATGAAGTACAAACTCGAGGAGGCAGGCGAAATCGGGTAACCTTTGCCTTCTCAACTCAAGAGAATGGGCGAAACTGAGTACCTCAATTCTCTTAACTCGAGGAGGTGAGCGAAGCCAAGTAACCTTGCCTTCTCAACTACTAAGAGAATAGGTGAAGTCAAGTATCTCAGTTCTCTTACTTATCCAGTAGAGGAGCTCTGCACAAGTTCAGTGACCCTTCAAAGAAAGCTTATGGAAGACAATATTTGTCAAATCCTCACCATTGGTGATTAGTACTACTGAGAGTAGATTGTTTGCTTCATTTCCCAATTGACCAATCGAAAGCGGGAGTGATGCGAACATACTTGGAAGTGACAACTAGACGTGGAAGAAAGATCAATGGGCAAACATTATAGAGGAAGGACCTCAAAAACCTTAATGTCTACGAGGCGATGCTCGTCAAAGTTCCAACAAGCATCCATCCATTTCAAGCAACATGAGTATATTGCGATACTGGCGCATAATAAGGCAGGTCTTTTCCTTCATCAGAAGGATCCACGAGAACCAACAAGGATCAACGCAACTCAGCCAACCCCACACCAGATTCAGTCATTGGTGAGTTGAAGCAGCATAGCAGATCAGAGTTCGACTACTCAACAATAGCGGTGGAGAGCGGCTGGGAGCCAAAGGGTCGTGTTGCAGCCAAAGCAGAAGATTGAAGATTTAGCAAAATGCGAGGAGATGCAGCATCTACAGTGGCTTCGACGAGGACATCGAAGGAATAAGTGGGGGAGAATGTCACGGATAAAAATATAAATAAGGTGTTCGATGAAATGCTCATATTTGTCTGTGTCCTTCGGTTTGTGTTGTACAGCAAGTAGCGGGCTTGCAGTAGGCTTAGCAGCCCTAGATTAGTTTGCTTTACGGTCGATTTTGGCTTGTAAATATGAGTGTATCTTGTAAGCACTTGTGGGGACTTCGGTCTGTAATGGACCATTATCCTTTGTGTGCATCCTCTCTGAGTTTGTAATGTCAATGAGTATAATTTGTATCGAGCTTTATAAAGTGTTTGCTTGAGCAGTTGCTTGTGGATCCCGATGGAATTGCTTCTTTTGACTCATTTTCTCTTTTGTAAGTCTAAGGGACCTTAGGAGATCTCAGGGAAGGCTGACCTTTGCGGACAGACACGCATGGGTGCTGCACGGCTTAGCCAAATTCAGCTAAGCCCGTGATAATATGTTACTCGAGAGGGACATCGAGATAATCGGATAGACTAGTGTAATGTATATCTGTCCATATTATGGAAGCGGCTGGTCTCATAGCCACTTGTGTGGGGACACTAACAGTATAGTACAAGTGCTCATTGGAGAATGAGTTTACTAATTGATTCGCTTATGGAATACTAGATGATTAATGATATATAATGTCAGATAGCGATTTCGTAGTCCTAGTTGTGTATCTAGTCCTATACTTGAGACACCAAAGATGGCTTGTTTGACTACTCATTTCTTTGACGTCGAACTTATAGGTCTGAAAAGTTTCAGATATGGTACAACTAGTTTTCGGGATTAGTAGCCAACCCTATGAAGGATCATCCAATCTCGGTATCATACGAGGAATATCCCGTGTCTTATTACTCGAGCAAATCCTCGATCGTAGTCGTTCGGATTGACGGATAAAGAGTTCTCTAGGAGAATCCGATTAGAGAGAGACTCAGACGGATTTTATATGAGGTATGACAGTACTATGCCCAATATATGATCTCTAGGGTATTAGTGGATGAGGGACTACAGATACACCATACTATGGACAGACATGTCTAATGGATTAGATCTCCTATACATTTAGGGACTATGGCATAGTGGCTTAGTACGTCCATAGTCGATGAGTCGAGTGAATTGTTATGAGATAATAATTCACTGAGTCAGAAGGAGTTCTGATAGGAAGGACTCATGACCAGCTCGCCTAGAGGGTCATACACATATGGTGGATATTTCAACAAGTAGAGGATTAGATATGAGTTATCGAATTAGCCCCTATTCTCATTGCATGAGACCCAACATTGATGGATCCTTTGCATGAGACCCAACATTGATGGATCCTTTGCATGAGATCCAATTAGAGGCTAATTAAAATTATTGGATAGAGATCCAATAATCCTAGGAGTGAGGGTAATTGGATGAAGATCCAATACTTACTAAGGTAGCATCTATTAGGGTTCACAATAGTAATAGGCGGCACCTTTGGCCACCTCCTCCTATTATCCTCCCTCTATCATTTTCTTAGCCGACTAGCTCTTCCCTATTGCGAGAGGGCAGCGAAGAAGATAGCATATCTTCTTCCACGAGTGCTGCGAGATGGTGTGCAAGAGTTACGTGTTTTTGAGCTACGATTGGAGGAGCAGTGGTGTAACAATCCATCGTGCGGATATCGTTAGAGAGGAAGACATTTAACCTTCTTCATCATCTCTATTTGGATCTGAAATTTTAGGGATATATGATCTCCCTAGGTAGTCAATCTCTCATGTATCTTTCAGTTTTCAATTTTATCATTTTTTTCATGCACCAATCTTTGCACTATGACTTGATATACTTGAGAAACTTATTTTATTTTATTTTCTTCCATTGTGCATGAGATGCTCGCGTTAGGTTTCCTAACAGTGGTATCAGAGCCAAGTTGCTCAAGCAAAAGATTGGCTTTTAAACTACGTGTGATGAGATTGAATCGTGTAGAACTGCAACGCCTATGGGTGAGGGGCGGACACTTGCAACCAGGGTGGCTTGCATAGGTGACCAGGTTGTCTACAAGGGTTGTCGCCCGCGGCCAGGCCCTTTGCAGGGGCGACCAGGCTGCTTGCAAAGGCAGCCGCCCTTAAGCAGGGCCGCCTGCAGAGGTGGTGTCCACGGGCACGACACTCGCCCGAGGGTAGTGGTGTTTGTAGTGTAGCCTGTGCAGGGGCAGCGGCAACCTTATTAGCGGTAGAGGGGTTAGGGTTTTCTTGTAATAAAAAGATTATTATACCTTGAGAAGTGAGAAATTCTAGGATTTATCTTTTTTCTTAAATTTTAAAAATACCCTTAACAATTCTAAAAATTATTAGCATGTCCCGATTTCTAAAAAAAATTAATTAATTAGTTTAATTCTTATTATTTATCTAGTATTCCTACATGATAATGCGTATACATGTGATTACATTACTCCCCCTTAATAAAATAGGATAAAATCATAATTTTTGTATAAAAATTTCTCTTCACTTTCTTTGAATAATAAATTAAAAACAAGGGAATGGAGTGAAAAATATCATATCACAAAAATAGAACTTAATCTTGTAAATTTTAAAAATCCAAAAGTTAAGAACTACCAATTAAATTTAATTCATTTCATTTCAAACAACTGTTGCAAATCAAGCAATTCAAGCATTCTCATGGTTTAGCATTCCTAGCTCTCAACCCCTTGAAATGATTATTTTAAATATGAGCTTAAAGATTTAAGAAATCCAGGAAGATTCAAAAATTTAAGAGCTACTCATGCATTTAAAATCATCTCATGTAAATTTCAAGCAAATGTAGCAAATAAACTCGTTAAATAGCAAATCATCATTTTTATGTAAATTTTCTTCCTTTTGTATAAACAAAAAGGTAGAAACAAAGAAGGGGATTTAAAAAGTATCGTCACAAAAATAGATCTTAATCTAGTAAATTTTAATAAGAAGCTAAATTTGTATAGGTCAAGAAATCCAAAAGAAAATATAATAATACATCAAGCTCAAATTGTGAATTATACATTTCGCATATATTTAGAATATTCAAAATTCAAAATATTCTTCTAAGCAAATTGTTTCTCATTCAATGTTATCATATTCAATTTTCTTCTAATCATATTGATAATTTTATCTCCCTCTTTGGTCATTGTAAAAGCAAATATGATAGTATGATTTTTATTTACATCCAGGTTCAAATTACACCCAAAAGTATAAGGAGAAACATGTCATAAAAATGAAAAATCAAATCTTTAAGTATTAAAAGACATGATTGAATAATTCTCCTAACAATCTTGATTGGAAATCTTATGAGATCTAAATAATCTTGATATTAGATTATAATTATCAAAATCATAAATATCATTTTTACTAAAAATCATAGATGTTAAAAAAAATTTGATTTCCATTGAGGATATGACAAGTCTAGAAACCAAGAGAATATTCATGATACAACAACTCTCATTTAATTTTTAACTTATCATAAATTTAAGAAATATTAATTTTGGTGATAAGTTATACCATTAATGAGTTATAAAATAAATCATGTCAAAAATGATATATTATTAAAAGATATTGATGAATACCAAAAGACATGATTTAATAAATCTCCTCTTAGATGATAAAATAAAATCTTAAGAGTTCAAATAAGAAGAATCTTGATTTAAAGGTTATGAGAAGTCAAGATCATGATTAGGATCAAAACTTTTTCAAGTTTAAATCATCAAATCAATTTTATAGTTTAAGAGATTCAACAACCAAAGTATCATTTTATCTCTTATTGAAGGCTTGATCAGATAAAGATGTTTTTAAGAAATATATTTATTTTTAATTGTTTCATGTGATTTGTTTCAAGAATGACTTTATGCATTATCATAAAAAACTGAGTTTTATTTATAAAAAATCAAAATAATAATAAATATTTTCAACGAAATAAAATATTTTCAAACATTTCAAAACTGAAAATCCAAGAATTATTTCCAAAAGAAATTATCAAATTCATTACAATAAAATATTTTCAAACAAGGGCTTTCATTCATTCCAATGATTTTTCCTTTTTTAAGTGAGTCTAATTCGTTAGACTTAGTGAAATGAGTTACGATACTCATTTCATCCTCATTTTAAAAATATTTTTAATTTTTTCAAAATATTAATAAATGAAGCATGATCTTTTTTCCCTCTTTTTTTATTTTATTCTATGCCCAAATTCTAATATTCAACCATTCAATCATATTTTAAATTATTTCTTCAACACTAACATTAACATAACATCATCAAGGTCATTACAATATAAAATTTTCATACGAGTAAAATATTTTCAAATAAAATCATTATGATTATTACAACAAGATATTTTCAAACAAAATCTTTTGTATATTTCCAATCCAACAATTTTTGTTTGTTAAATGGGTCTAATATGTTACCAAGAAAATTTTCTTCTTATTTAATTTTTTAATTTTTCAACCACATTTAGAAAATAAGGCATGATTTCATATATATAATTTTTGAAGTTAAAATTTAGCATTTACATTTCATTCAATTTTATCTTAAAGATAACGTACACTCATTTAACCATTACAAGTCAATACAAGACAAGCATAATTAATATCTTTTTTCTATACTTTTCAACTTAGTTAATTTTACACTAAACTTTTTTTGTTCTAATTTTAGCATACTCTAGATACGCAAAAAGTCATGCACCACTAAGAGCAATAAAGATTAACTATAATAATGAATCATCCAAAGATTCATTACCAATAATTTTATTTTTAATAAATTTTCTTGTTATTATTTAGGCTAGTGAGTTTGAAAGAATGTTAGATCTTAATTTATGTCTTGAGTATCTACCTTCAAAATATTATTTAGTACTCCTAGCCTTGTTAGGAGACAATTTTATAGTATGAGAGGTGTAGGTTTAGATACCCATTTTACATTGGGTCCTTCATAAAATTTTTTATCTTTCTTATCAAATGGTTTTCGATTGTTTGTAGTTCCTTTGAGAATCTAAACTAATTTGTGAGGACTATAATATCTAAATAAATATTTATTAGATTTATATCCTAATTTTTCATAAAAATTATATTTAACTTTTAATGGTAAATTTAAGGTAGGTCCCTTAACAAAAATGGTTGTCTTTTATCGAATGTTACCAACAAAGTCTATACCTTTTCTTCTATTAGCATGACTCTTATTAGCAAAGATCATATTAAAAGATTTATTCTTTATTTCAAATTTTTCTAACGTTTGTTGAAGCATGATATTTTCCTCTTTAACATCATCTAGTATTTCACATTTAGAGCAAAGATTATGTGATGATAATGTATTATACATTTGATCAAATCTACTAACTAACAAATCATGTTCATTTTTAACCAACTTATAAGATTTATTAATTTTTCTAAATTCATCAAACAATTCATGAAACATATTTAATAATTAAAAAAATATTTAAAGATTCACTTATCTCGTTGTCGATGGCCATAAGTGTAAGATTCTCCACTTCTTGATTGTGCTCTTCATCTTTGGGGCGCCTCGGCTTCTTGCATTCATAGCCAGAGGTTTTCTCTATTTTAAGTTTATTTTTATTAATATTAATTAAATTTCTCGGTTCTTTTATCAAGAGTTCAAGTTCAAGGTTCTCATCACTCGATGTTTCACTCGATGAGTCATATATCATTCTCGATTCACAATCTTTCCTGTTCTTTGGAAGGTTTTGTTCTTGTGTTCCTAAAGTTCTTTCATTCATGTTCTTTGGAATGTGTTCTTCAAGTTCATTTTTACGGATCATTTCATTGAATGATTCATTTGATTTAGTTGTACTGTAATGTGTGATTTTCAATGTATACCAAACATCAAAAGTTGAATCACAAGAAGAAACTCGATCAAACTCGTTTTTGCTTAAAGCACAAAATAAAACATTCATTGCTTTTGTATTTAAAAAAAATATTTATTTTCATAATCATTTGTTGGATTTGATGACTTCTGAAAACCTTTTTCAATAATACACTATAAATCAAAATATATCGAAATAAAAAAGATACACATTCGAATTTTTCAAGATGTGTAATTCATCCCATTGAACATAGGAGGATGTGAAATAGAATGTCCCTCATTCATGCCAAACAAAGTCATTTACTTAATTTGGTGTCAATCCAATAAGTAAGAACCTTGCTCTGATACTAATTATTAAGATCAATTGGCACTAAAAGGAAGGGGGGGGGGCGGAATTAGTACAAGAGAGATAGTGCTTGATTAAAAACCTTTTTTTCGTAAAGTAAAGAGTGAACAATGGAAGCTTCTTTTGATATTTCGATAAAACCGATTAAGAACTGATTTGAAAAAAGTTGAGAGTTGAAACTTTGTATCTAACTATCAAGTGTTTAAGAGAAATCAAAAGTAAAATGAAATCATTAAAGCACAGTCACATTTATAGTGGTTCGACCTCAACCTGACCTACGTCTACTCCGTAGTCCTCTTCTCCGAATCCCACTGGCATCTACTTGGGTGAAAGATCAAACCCTTACAGCTTCCTCTCTTCCTTTAACAATATTAAGAGATGAATTTTACAACCTCACAAGGGAGAACTACAAGTTTTACTAGACTTTCCTCTCTCTTACCCATTTTCTTTTTCTTACAACACAATTGATCTCAAAATTTCTACCCAAGAATTGTTGTATGAAATATAAGAAAATTTGCGGTATATATAAGCCCCAATTAGCTTCAGGATTTGGAGCCAAAATTCAAACGTATCCGAAAAATTCAGGTGCAGGCAGTACAACCGTCGGTGCCAATGATATAACCTCTGAAAGCCACCCTAAAAATAGGGTACGGGCGATACAACCGCTAGCTTGGGCGATCCAACCGTCGCTTGCTGCCTGGATTCCTGGGCGGCATCGGTACAACCGCCAGGATTTTCGGAAAAGTGATTCCCTTCACTTTTTCAATCCCGGCTTGTATCTCCTATTGACTAATTTTCAAGTCAACCAATTAAGCTCAACCTGAGCTCAATCCAATTTCAAATGTGTACATGGTTGCCTCATTGAGTTGATTGGATTCGTTCCAAATCAAACTCAATTAGGAGTTGGTCCTAACTACGACTCACTTGATTACAACCATACAAGACCATCAAGTCTAACAATTGACCTGACTCCCGGTAATCCGACAACCTTCGACATTCCTTCGACGAGTTTCACAGTCTTCCTCTGGCGATCTCTCGACATGTTCCCAATGAGCTTCCCGATTTCTTCAGCGAACTCCCGACGAGCTCTCACTGCTTCGTTCAAACCTTGACCCGATGCCCAAACTTGATATTGGCCCATCATCTTGTTGTAATACATTTTCTCCATCGTAGTTAAACCTTAACAATGATAACTCCAAATTAATTAATTTTAATTAATATGGCCAACAAATCAACTTCAAGACCTTCCCAACTCTCGACAAGCTTTTCGGTTTCCCTTGACAATCTTCTGACGAGTCTTGGCCTTCTTCCGGCGAACTCCCATGCGCCGTCCTAACAAACTCCTGATACCCTCAGTGAGCTCCCGACGCACTCCAAGCGAGTTCCCAACCGTATCGTCCTCACTCCAGCCTGATGCTTGGACTTGAATTTGGCCAAACCTCTTATTGTAATTTTCTCTCTATCGTAATTAATCCTGCATCAATCAACTCTAATAACATTATTAGTTGAATAATCCATCAATTGATTTCATCATCAAAATTTGAGATTCAACAACTAAATATCATGGTTGGTCAAGTCCCTCGAGACTATGATGGTTCGGAGGTCAAAAAGATCGAAATTCACAAGGAGTTGTGATTGGCAATAGTTGCCTACCCTTTTGGGCTTAGTGTGATTGATCGAGTCCCTTGAGGTTACACTAAGACGTCGATTGGATCTCGATCCCTACTAGAAGTCTGTCGGAGACTTTCATTTCATAGATGGTGTCGCGTGATTCACCATGAAATTAGTGAAAGTAGATTAAGATAGAAGTTCATATCTTAATTAATTTTATATAAAATCTACATATTATTTATTCGTGCTATATTTTTGTTTGTCAGAAGCATATCGCTTGCAAACCCCCTATGTGGCATAGTTGATGTCAACTACCTCATTGGTCTAAACTACACGGATTGGCTCCATAATATAAGAATTATTTTTATGGAGAAGAAAATTATATGCATCCTTAACACGATTGTGCCCATGCTGAAGGAAGGGGCAAGCGAGGATGAGATCGCTCATTATGTAAAGTATATAAATGATTCCACTTTGGCAAAGTGCTATACGTCGGCCTCCATGACTCCCGAGTTACAGAGGAAACATGAGAGCATGGATGTCAATTTCATCTTTATCTTCGCCAATTGTTTGGGGAACAGGAAAGAATTCAAAGATATGATATATCAAAGAGTCTCTTCCGAGCTAGGATGATAGAATAAACATCGATTTAGAACCATGTCCTAAAGATTATAGAGTAAATCGAGAAATTCACAGGTATATGGATAATCCTAGAGAATAACCAGTGTGTTGATCTTATACTTCAATCCCTGACAGATTCTTTTTACAGTTCATTATAAATTTTAATATGATCAAGTTTCAGGTGACTCTACCTAAGCTCCTCAATATGTTAAAGGAAGCTGAGAGCACCATCAAGAAAGAGAAGTCAATTCTTTATGTTGGCGAGACCAATAAGAAAAGGAAGACAGATAAGACCCTTAATTAGGGCAAGGGCAAACCGGGTAAGGTAAAGGTTACCAAGAAATACCCAACCAAGGACAAAGGCCAATGCTTCCATTACAACAAAGAAGGGTACTAGAAAAGGAACCGCAAGAATTACCTAGCAAAGAAGGTGAAATAGAAACTTCAGGTACATTCATGATCAGTTTCATTTATCAGATTTTCATGATAACACATGGGTATTGGATATCAGGAGTACTTATCATATCTATAATTCTTTGTAGATTTTGGCAAAGCCTATGAGACTGGCAAGAGGTGAGATAGACCTCAAGATAGGTAATGGAGCAAGAGTTGCTACAGTTTCTATTGGTGACGTCACCCTACATCTGCCTAGTGAAGCTACTATTACATTAGATGCATACTATTTTGTTCTCTCTATTATCAAAAACATCATTTCCATTTATTGTTTGATAGTTAGTGGATATAAATTAGTTTTTGAGAATAATAGCTATTCATTAATTTTGGATGATGAGATCATCACAAGAAAGACTTTGATTAATGGCTTATATATGCTAGACATTTCTCCATATATTATGAATGTAAATATGTTACAAGAGGAAAAGAGATGAGGTGAACAATATATACGTATGACATTATAAGCTATGTTATATCCATGAGGGAGGGATTCAAAATATGATAAAAGATGAATACCTTGATCCATTTTACTATGAGTCATATGCAACTTGCGAACCGTGACTTCGTGGAAAGTTGACCAACTCTCCTTTTAGTGGAACTAGTAAGAGAGCCACTGAATTGTCGGAACCCATATATAGTGATATATATGGTCTCATGTTGACTCAGGCTATAAGTGGTTACTCATACTTCATTACATTTACCGACGATTTCTCTAAGTATAGATAAGTCTGAGGCTTTCGAGAATTCAAGGAATATAAGAATGAAGTAGAGAATCAGGTTGTAAAGAGTATTAAGACTCTTCGATTAGATCGGGAAAGAGAATACTTGAGCATAGAGTTCGCTCATTTCCATATAATCCATGGGATTTTGTCCCAATGGACACCTCCTTATACACCTCAGCTCATTGGTGTATCAGCAAGTGAAAATTGTACGCTATTAGACATGGTGCAATCTATAATATATTTTATCGACCTACTTATCTCATTCTGGGGATATGCATTGGAGATCATAATTTACCTTCTAAACAAAGTTCATCTAGGTCGGTAGTGTCTACATCATATGAGATGCAAAAAGGAAAGAAGTATGATCATTAGATTGTCAAGATGTGGGGCTACCCTGCTCACGTTAGAAGATACAACCCCGACAAGTTGGAATCAAGAATGAAATAGTGCAAGTTCATAGGATATCCTAAGAAAACGTGTGGGCATTATTTCTATCATTTCGATGATCATAAGGTCTTCGTTGCTAAGAGGGTTGTGTTTCTTTAGAAGGAATACATTCTTGGTAGAAATAGTGGGAGTGAGATAGAGTTGAGCGAGGTTGGAGAACCTAGCTCAAGCACCATTCTAGAGTTCGAGTCTATTCAAGTACATAGCACATAAGTTCTAACTTTGCACATGTCTAGCAGAGTATATCACCCTTCTGAAAGATATGTGGGACATATCAGTGGAGAGGACCCTCGGGATGATTCTCAAATCTACAAGGAGGCTATTATGAGTATAGACTTCGGGAAGTGGCTAGAAGTTATTAATTCTGAGATGGATTTCATCTACTCCAACAAGGTTTGGACTCTTGTTGATGCACTTAAGGGTATCATACCTATCAACGATAGATGAATTTTCAAGAAGAAGATCAGAGTAGATGAAAAAGTGGAGACCTATAAGGCAAGATTGGTAGCTAAAGGATGTCGTCAAAGGTAATGAGTTGACTATGATGAAACCTTTTTACCCATAGCTATATTTAAATTCATCATAATTTTTTTGGCCATTGCAACATACTATGACTATGAGATATGACAGATGGATGTGAAAATAATATTCCTCAATGACAATCTCGAGGAGGTGTATATGATACAGCTAGAGTAATTCATATCTAGAGAGAGTCCAGCTAAAATATGCCGATTGGTCAGGTCCATTTATGAATTGAAGCAAGCTTTCCGAAGTTGGAACATAAGATTTGATGAGGTGATCAGAAATTATGATTTTGTGAAGAATGAAGATGAGCCTTGTGTGTACATAAAGGTAAATGGGAGCACTATCACATTCTTGGTGTTATATATGGATGACATCATAATCATTGAGAACGATGTAAGAATGCTCTCCAAGGTAAAGGCTTGGTTATCTTGAAACTTCTCCATAGAGGACTTAGGGGAAGCATCTTATATTTTGGGGATTCAGATCTATAGAGATAGATCTAAGTGAATGCTTGGCTTGTCCCAGTCTAGGCACATAGACTCCATTGTTAAAAGATTTTGTATGGAAAATTTTAAGAGATGTCTCATACCGATAAGACATAGAATATCACTTTCTAGGAGTATATCCCTAAAAACTACTAAAGAAATGGCATACATAGATAAGATATCATATGCATCAATAATAATGTCTATCATGTATGTTATGCTATATATCAGGCCTGATATAACGTATGTTTTAAGTGTCACGAGTTGATTATGATGACACTTTCTCACCTGTAGTCATGCTAAAATCCATCAGAATCTTTTGACCATTACATCACACTATGACTATGAGATCTGCCAAATAGATGTGAAAACTGTATTCCTCCATGATAACCTCGAGGAGGAGGTATATATAATATAGCCATAAGAATTCGTATCCAAAGAGAGTCCAATAAAGTATACAGGTTGCTCAGGTCTATCTATGGACTAAAGCAAGCTTTCCGAAGTTGAAACATAAGATTTGATGAGGCAATCAGATCTTATGACTTCGTTAAGAAAGAACATAAGTCTTGTGTATATAGGAAGGTAAGTGGGAGTGCTGTCACCTTCTTTGTGTTGTATATGGATGACATCCTAGTCATTAGGAATGATGTATGAATGCTCTCCACAGTTAAAGCTTAGCTATCGAGAAATGTCTCCATGAAGGACTTAGGGGAAGCATCATATATTTTGGGATTTTGATCTATAGAGATGATCTAAGAGAATGCTTGGTTTGTCCCAGTCCAGGTATATAGACACTATCGTTAAAAGGTTTGACATGTAAAATTTTAAAAGATGTATCATACTGATAAGACATTAATATCACTTTCTAGGAGTAAATCCTTAAAGACTTCTAAAGAAAAGACAGACATGTATATGATACCCTATGCCTCAACGACAGGGTATATTATATATGTTATACTATATATCAGGCCTGATATAGCACATGCTTTCAGTGTCACAAGTAGGTATCAAACGGATCCAGGTTTGGAATATTGGAAGGCAGTAAAGCGTACCCTTAAGTACTTGAGAAGGACTAAGGATCTTTTATTGGTATGGAGGAGGTAGCCTCTAGGTTGAGGGTTACACCGACTCAAGTTTCCAATCTGACATCGATAATAGCAAGTCAAACTTAGGGTATATCTTCACCCTGAATGGAGGAGCAATATGCTGGAAGAGTTCCAAGCAAGATACTACTACTGACTCGACCACAAAAGTATAATACATTGTTGCAACAGAAGCATCAAAAGAAGGGATGTGGATAAATAAGTTCATCAGGGATTTGGGAGTCATACCTAGCAATGAGGAACTGATTCCATATATTACGATAATAACATGGCAATAGCTCTAGCAAGGGAACCTAGGTGTCATCAAAATTATTCTGAGGAGGTTCTAGTAGATCAGAGAGATCATAGCCCCATAAAGATGTAGCAATAGAAAGAGTTACATCTGAAGATAACATTATAAAGTCGCTTGCTTAAACTGTCTTTGACCATCACAGGGGTTTGATGGGGATCAAACATATAGGTAATTAGCTTTAGGTCAATTGAGAGATTACTGATTACAAGTGTCTTGTAAGCCAATCACGTAAGTGATGACATATGTGACACACTACATAATTTTTTTATAATATTATTTTAGCATATTCTCATATAATGTTATTTGTTGCATATATATTATGATGTCTTTGGTTCTGTGCAATGAGAATCAGATCGTAATGAGATCACGATAATAAGACTAATTCACCTTTAAACATAAATCTTAAATAATCTCGGTCATAAGTTACTCGAGAGGGACATCGAGATAACCGAACAGACCAGTGTATTATATACCTATTCATATGATGGAGGCGGCTGATATCATAGCCACTTGTCTGGGGACACTATGGGTATAGTACAAGTGTTCATTGAAGAATAAATTTACTGATTGATCCGCTTACAGAATGTTGTATGGTTAGTGATACCTATCGTTAAATAGCTATTCTGTAATCCCAGTTATGTGTCTGATCCTTAGACTTGAGACACCAATGATACCTTGTTTGGGTTCTCATTTTTTTGATATCGAACTTATTAGTCTAGAAAGTTTCAGATATGATATAACTGGTTATCGAGATTAGTAGCACACCTAATGAAGGCAATTGAGTGTCAATAAAGGATCATCCACTGTCGGTATCGTGAGAGGAATATCTCGTATATTATCGCTTGGATAAATCCTCGACCGGGGTCATTTGAATTGAGAGTGGAGTTCTCCGGGAGAATCCGATTAGAGTGAGACTCAGAGGATTCTGAATGAGGCCTGACAGTACATGCCTAATATATGGTCTCTAAGATATTAGTTGGATATGAGACTATAGATATAGGGTAACTGAGGACAGATAGGTCTAACAGATTAGATCTCCTGTACCGTCTAAGAACTATGGCGTAGTGGCCTAGTACATCCATAGTCGATGAGTCGAGTGAATCATTATGGAATAATAATTCACTGAGTTAGAAGGAGTTCTGACAGGTAGGACTCACGGGCAGCTTGGTATTGGATCTAGAGAGTCACATACATATGGTGGATGTTTCAGCGAGTAGATAATTAGATATGAGTTATCTAATTAGCTCCTATTCTCATTGGATAAGGCCCAATATTGATGGACCCCTTGCATGAGGCCCAATTAGAGGCCAATTTAGATTATTGGATAGAGATCCAATAATTCCCACTAAGGTAGGATCCACTAGGGTTTTTGGTGGTTCTCTATAATTAGGAGGCAGGGGCGGCACAACAGAGATAGGCTGCACTTTTGGTCGTCCCCTCCTATTCTCCTCCCTCTCTCATTTTCTCAGCCGACCAACCCTTCCCTACTACGAGTGGGCAACGAAGAAGATAGTAGATCTTCTTCCATGAGTGCTGCGAGAAAGTGCATAAGAGTTATAACTATTTGGACTACGATTGGAGGAGCATCGCTACAATGATCCATCGTGTGGATACCACTAGAGAGGAGGATGTTTGACCTTCTTCATCCTTTATATATGGTTATGGAATTTCAGAGATATACAATCTCCATAGGTAATCAATCTCTTACGTATCATAATTTTTAGTTTCACGGGTTTTTTCACATTCTAATCTTTGCACGATACTTGATATATATGGAAACTTTTTTTATTTTTTTCTTCCACTACGCATTTGATGCTCCCGCTAGGTTTTCCAACAGTTCGAGCATTGAACTAGAAGGATCGAGTATTGTTCCAAAAGATGGAATGTTGTGGGAAGTCAACATATCGATAAATCGGGTAATACATTGGAGGAAATGGTTATGCGCCGAAGGTTTGGATGAAGTGCCAGATGAACAGATGACATGTCGGAATGTTGGATAATATGCTAAAAGTTTCGTAATTGTAATTAGAGTGGTTAAGTCTTGATCATGGTCGTTTCAAGTCAAATTGAGTTGGTATTGGATCGAAACCATGCCAACTTGATTTAGAGCCCATTGAGTCTAAACCAGCATCGAATTGGGCTTGTTGGCCTAGGTAGTTGTACTGCCAGCCCCAAACGGTGGCACTACCTAAACAGTCGAAAATCACTGATTGTGCGTTTTTGGGATTTCGATGGTAGTACCATCCGTGGTTGACGGTAGTACCACTCAAGCGACGATAGTACCACTCAAGCGACGACGATACCACATAGGTTGCAATTATATCGCTAGAGCTGAAAATCTCAAGCTTTGTTCGATGATAGTACCGCATGGCGCTGGCAGTGGTACCGTCAGTATCTTGAAAACTCAATAATTTAAATTTTTAGCTCAATTTCTGAAGCATTTGGGGGTCTATAAATACCCCACTCATGTTTGATGCAACGGTGAATACAAATGAAATCTTGAGAATTAAAATGTGTAAATTCTTTTGGAATTGGTTGAGTCTCTTCCTCCTTGAGTTTAGAGGTTATTTTAAGGAGGTGTGATATCTTTTGTAAAAGAGTTTGTATAAAGATTCTCTCCTGAGCTTGGTAAAAGGAGAAGGGTTGTAATAAGGGTAGTTAATCTTCACCAATTGGAAAGAAAATTGGTAGTAAAAGCTGGTGGCCTCGAGGGAAGAGGAATCATGAGTGGGCATAAGTCGAGATGATTGAACTACTATAAATCAATTTATATTTTGTTTTCTTTGCTTTATCTTGTCATTACCTATTGATCTTATTACTCACTATTTTTGCTCACACTTCTTGGTTAAACGTATTTTTGGTACATATTTTTTGATCAAATTTTTAAAATCGAAACATTATTATGAAAGTACTAATTTAACCCTCCTCTCTTAGTGTCATTATGATCCGAACAAACAAAATTAAGATTTACAAATGATTTTTATTAACTTAGAGAAAACGTATGATAGGGTTCTTAAAGACTTATTATAGTGGATTTTAGATGAGAAAGATGTATCCACTAATTATATTGATATTACAGGGAGTGTATCTAGTAAGTTTTTTATTAGAATATGATTATATCAAGGATCCACACTAATTTCTTATCTTTTCACATTGATAATGGATGAATCTACTAGTAGTTTTACATGATAGACTTCTCTTATGTATATTATTTACTGATAATATTATCTTAGTTGATGAAAAATTAAATAATATTAATTATAAACTTGAGTGATGGAGGAAAACATAAGAAATTAAAGATTAAGTAGGACTAATTGAATATATAAAATATAATTTTAATGATTCTAGAAATAAATAGGATAATATAGTTAAATTAGATAAACAAAAAATCTATTTAAGTAAAGACTTTAGGTATCTTGGATCAATTATTCAGAAAAAAAAGAGATCAATAAATATATTTATTTATAGAGTAAAAATAAGATGGTTAAGATGACAAGAGTCATCAAAAAGTCTTGAATGATCTTTTTTGAGATTAAAAGAATTATAAGATAATTATGAGTCTTGCCTAGTGAAAAAATAACATATTTAAAAAATATATTGTCGAGTTAAAAATATTAGGGTTAATGTGTGGAGTTGTTAGGAAAGACAATATAAAAGATATATATAGTTAATTATAGATAATTAAGATTTATGATTTTATTGTTGTTATTATTATTATTTTTTAGAAAAAAGCCGCAGGCTGCTTAAACCCTAAGTTTCTCTAATGTCACCATCATGCTTAAGGGCCATGCAAGGAAGAGGGTGTTAAAATATTCCAAGTCGCACGTAGTCCACAACTTAGTTTAGCTCTGCCTCATTCTATATCTGCAGGTTTAGAAACAAAAGGTTAATCCCATCGCTTTCGTTCCCATGGAGAAACCGCACCAGGGTGATGCGAGCGGCAATCATGAATAGAATTTTTTGGGAACGCCACCGCCCACTCCTTTCGAGAACTGTTCATGAACACTGCAACGGTCCTTCTCTTGCTCGACGAATGACAAGTTTCCTTTGCCCACAAAGAACTAGTGTTTCTTTTCCATAAAGCATGCGCATGATGCTGCTGCTGCAACCAACAATAATGTCGCCACGGGGACTGCAAACTGATGACGATCGATGTCTCGGTTTTCCTGCATGCTTTTTAGGTCACCACTCTTATAATAACATCAAGAACATTGAAAGAGACCACAAGTTTTCATTACACGGATTATAGCCATTTTTATGAGGTGTGGGGGGGGGGATGTATGTATCTATAGTTGGACCTCTCACAGCAAGGAGCTATTGATCAGTCCATGCAAGGAAGAACCCACAACACCATTCCAACAATCCCTTGCCGAATCCATGCTTCCTTCCTGCCATGAGAGACCTGTGATGAACGCTTTGTTATCCCCTCCATCCATGGCTTTGCATGATCCTTGGCCGGTTGTTGCACCACCCAGTCCTCCCTCGAAGGACAGCCCTCCTCCCTTTTCCCCACCAACGCCAGTTGCCATCTCCAGCCTGCCATTGACTCCATAACCATGGTAGAGGTGGTTTAACCCGCTTGGTCTTGTGATGTCAACAAATCCATGTCCGAGGGTATCATGAAAACCATTTGTTGGGGCTGGAGCAGATAACGCCGGGTTAAGGTTGTGGGTATTGTCACCCAGGCCAAACTGCACCATGTGTGGCTGCTTTTGAAGCCTAAAAGTGAGGTCACTTGGGTCGTACGAAAGCGGTGGAGGGATGAGAGTAAAGATAAGTGGGTCGGAGCGGGTAGAGGTGAGGTCTAGTTCTTGCGCCTTCTTTGAATAAGAAGAAGGGGAGGAGGAGGAGGAGGAGGAAGACCTCTTGTTCTTCCTGCAGCCACCTCCCACAGGGACGTTCCTGAGAGAGCCTCCCAGGGTCCAGTACCTCCTGCACCCCTTGCAGAAGTATCTGGGCTGGGAGAGGCTGTAGTTGTTGTAGTAACAGAACTTGGTATTGGTGGAGGCACACCTGGGGCATTTCAGGGCTCGCTCCGGGTGAGGCCTCAGCCTCCTCTCCTGTTGCTGCTGGGTCAATCCATGGCCAGCCATTGCCTGTGGGTGCACAGAAGAAGAAGAACAAGAAATCAACACACACCAACGGTATAAATAAGGGCTTTGAGTTCATAATTTACGGATCTTATCATACGTTGATCGTGAAGAAATCAGCAAAATCCAACAAGGATGCACAAAATCAGATAGAAATTTTGACATGGAAAATCTAAGATCTAGAATGAAACCCAAGCATGATCTTACTAGTTGATGTGTTCTAGCAAATAAGGAAGGAAAAGTGGTCATCAAAACAAAAAGAATGATCGAATTAGATGTTACCCTAAGCAGTGCAGATTTTATAGGAAAGGGTAGGGGGTGATGTTTTAGAGGTCTGTAACAATTTCTAGTGCAGAATTCCTCTCAGAAAACAAATAGAGGCCTCTCCTAAAAGGATTCCTATTTCAGGATGGAAGTAAGGTGAGGGGGTGTGTACGTGCAAACCCTAAAAACCAGTTCAGGAGCTTTCATCACATAAAAAGAATCATCCAGATGGAAAGAGGAGAGTCGAGTACACCTACACAATGGATTGCTTCACCAGGAACGGATCTCTTTGATAGCTTCTGCTGAGACCTGAGACGGTTAAAGCGAAAGAGAGATGATGGCCCTCACTCAAGAAAGATACAGAGAAACACATGATGAGAAATCATTTTCTCCAGGCGTAGGAATATCCACTGCAGTGTTAACTCTGGAAATGCCAAGATCAGAACCGCATCAGCATATTGCATGACCTAAATAACCTCAGTAGACCGATCTATACACAAACAAAAACCAATCGAACTCACCTGTAGATCAAATCATGCGCTAGTACAGAAAATTTTCAGTTTGGGATGAGAGTATTACTAGCTAAGGAGATTATAGGTCTCGGGCAGTAAGACGAACCTTGAATCCAAGCAATGAAAAAGGAGAAGAAGTAGTAGAGATCAGTTAAGAGCTCTAGAAATCTCTATGCATGCAGCAGAAACGACCTGCCAGAGAACAAGATAAGCAGCAGCCACTGCAGCAGGTGCCTCCCTCTCTCTCTCTCTCTCTCTCTCTCTCTCTCTGTCTCTAGGGAGAGGGCACCGGGCGCAACGGAGAGGATAAGAGCCAAGTCCTCCGCTGCCGTAGGGATGGGGCAGGCGCGGGCGGGCCCCCCACCCAGCTTGAACACCTAGCACCCAAAAGGAACGCTCCGGCCCCCACCGCGCTGGCCACCACATGGCACGGTTAATTTGTGAACGAACGCCATACTGGTCCCCGGGCGTCCTCGAGACACGTGCCACCCGCGGAGGCCACTTCAATGTTCCCAAATATACTTTGGCATTTGCGCTCCAAGAGGTACTGCCCAAATCCAACTCATGTGATTGATGGTCGTGGCTGTCCACTACTCGGATTCAGATGGAGAGCGAGTCACCCTGAATCAAATTCGATGGACGCGTCTGGAATTTGCGACGGTCCACTGCCGTGCACGGCTTAATCGCCATTGGTTCGCGGGCCGGGCGGAACGCGCTTGGCATTCCGTGGGGTGGCATTCGTGGCGTAAGCTGCGACACGATGACAGATGATATCAATTGTTGTCCCTTTCGCTTCTCGGGGATGCAATGAATAGATGATGATTGGCGAGGACTCGAGCGGATGATTCTGAGGAGGCAAAGCTTCGTGTGCGTGCATCTGTGGACGCCAGTTGCGACTTGAGGATTGACTTAAGTTGCTGCGTTGGCGCATCTCCTTTGGCCCCCCACCCCATTCGCCGGATGGAGGACGAAAAATTGAGCACGAATTCCGCCGCGGCTGGTAAACCCATCGAGGCACAGAGGAATCTTTACCTTCGAATTCGAAAGTTAGCCGCAATCTTAAAGCAAGCGGGTCGGGATCCGCGAGGAGGTGGTGGGGTTGTTTGGGTTGGGGGAGGAGGGTAGAAGGAAGGAATAAATGGAGTGAGGACGGTAGAATTACGAAGGAACTGCTACTCTGTCTTTCTTGGAAACAACTCTTTACTCTTCGAATCGCCGCCAATTCTTTGGAATTTGATCATCTGTCACTGAATAGAAGGCATTGCCTTGGTGGATGTTGCATGCATTGATCTGTTTCTTGCCGATTTCAAACAAATTATCCTTATACTAACTACCATTCGATATCATTTATATTTGTCTTTCTTTGATCCATATTACTAAATACAATATTTTAAGGAAATAGTTACATTTATAATATGGTAAATATTTTTTTGAGGGATGGAAGTGAAGACATTGCGGGGGGCGTGAAACGGATCGGGCTTGCTGAAGCGATGGGCCGGATACCGAATGGTTTTGGTACTACGATCCGGATCAGCTCCGTTAAAAGGGACGGAGTCAGTAACGTGCCTTTCAAGAATCCGCCCCGTCGTCGAGGTCAAGTTCGTCGTCGCGAAGCAGTGAAGGGAGGAGAGGCAGTGGCGGCGGCCATCACCGGCGTTCCTCTCACGTGTTCTCTGCTTTTGTCTCGTCGCCTTCTTCTCTCCACGATCCGGTGAGATTTGTCTTGTTTTGTAAATCAAATTCCTAGTTTCTGTTTCTTGCTTTCCTTGTTTCTTTTCTCCGAGGGAAAATAGGGGTCCGATTTAGGAAAATATGGGAGACGGGAGAATTGATAGCCCATCGATGTTCTTGATGCATTGATCTTTTATTATGGCGTTGATACCGTTGATGATTAGTGGTCTTTCGAGGGTTTCAAATTTAAGCTTCTTTCTAGTAACCTTTGAATCAAGGAACGTAGCACTTTGTAGCTTTTGACGAGATGATCTTGAGTTCTGACACTCAAGATGTTTGATGAAATGAACTCGGCAATACTAACGCCAGAGTGTTCGAGACAAACTCTTTCCCCTCTCTTGCTTTAGTTAGGGCAACCTAGGACTGGCCTAGGATTGAAATGGCAGATTCAATCCTATTTCTAGCGAGTTCAATTGATCTAGAAGTTGGAATGGAATTGGTAGACTGCAAGCCAGAGCCTTAATGTACTGAAACTGCCAGCCAATTGTTGTGTTTTGAAAGATGGATCGGTCACCTCTTGAACTTAACCACTCCAAGACAAAGCCTGGTAAACTTTCCCCCATTGTTTAGCTGTTTCGGTGAGGCAACCAAAGAAGATACGGAACAAAAACTCTGTCGGTACATTTGTGATGATGGAAGAGGTTAATCCTAAAGCACGCTCATATTTTATTAGCTTCTCCTCAAGTTATTAGGAGGAGAGGTATGGAACTGTAGAAATATGTAGCTGTTCTATTCAAATTCAAAGCATCGTCAAAATAAATGATAATATCGGTTGAATTGAGGTCTTAGTACATCTTTGGGGTTTACCTTCATTGTTATAGTAGAAGCACAAGTACCAGCTAAAATGATGAAGCTTCATGAGATGAATCCATAATTGCATTTCTAAGTTCATTTCTAAGTCTTATATTATTATTATTATTATTATTATTTTCAATAACCAGTAGATGTATCAGTCTTTGTCATGTTTAGATGGTCCAATTGACCCACTTTGATTCTCCAGAGAACTTGATCATATTATATGGAAGTCAATAGGGAAGGATTCATTCATTTGGAGTGCTCTCCTCCACAACCTCCAGTTCATTTTTGATATTAATGCCTTGTTGACAATATTAAGAATAACACATATATCCTTGTGTTTCCCAATACTTTTTTTTTTTTTTGCTTTCTCTCCGTTTCTTTAGAGGTTGATATATGTTTTTTTCTTATATCTAAAAATTACAGTGTGATTGAAAATGGGGATAATAAGGAGAAGTTTCTCTTTTCTACTGGGAACTGGTTGTGGTATTTACATTGCCCAGAATTACAACGTCCCAGACGTAAAGAAGCTCTTCCATACATACGTTTTTGTTGCCAAACACATTGAAGAATCCTACAGGAAGCCTAAGAAAGATGAAGATTAATCATGCTTACAACTCTCACCTCTTGATAGGCCCCATTTTGGCAGAACTTTGAACTTTCATGCAGCAGCTTATTCGGTTCAATCTCTCCTCTTCTTTTTTTTTTTGAAGTCATTTATGGCGATTTTGTGGGGATTAATTTGCTGTTTTCGGGCTTAGCTCGGGTGGAACACATTTTGATAACGTAAACTTCCTCCATATCGTGCATTTAGTTGTTAGTATTGATTGTTCCGAACTAACAGTGTTTTACTTGCATGACTTCCCAACTTCTCATAAGTACATGAGAAGCTTGCTCTAGATTTCTGGATTCCTGAAGCCTTCTCAGGAGTAATGTAATTAACCAGGTGAATAAACAATCTTGTGATCCATAAGTTGCAGATGCTTCGTAGCCACTTAAATAGGAGAGAAATCTAAGATAACTCAGACGCATAAATAAATAAAAGATGAAGCACCCAAAATTATAACTGGACCGTGAAAAGTTAGTACAAAAATTACCATACTTTTAATCTATATAACAACATTACCATATAGGCATGGTGGGAATTCACCGTCATTCAAAGCTCGAATTCTTCGTCGCGAAGCACCATCTCCGCGGCGGCCTCTTCGCCATCGAGAACAAAGTACTGGTTCTTCTCCACCGGCCTAAACATGTAAAACATGAAGATGTAGAAGGCGAGACTCGCTGTCTCTTCGGCTGCCACGCTGACCCACCGATACTTGTAAGACGTGATCGTCTTCAGCGCGTACACCACCACTCTCGTGAAGTAAAGATACCCGATCACCACGGTGTAGAACTGCCGGAAAAGAGTGAGCTGGGCAACGTTTCTCGCGGCCTTCCCGTCCGTCTTTGAAGTCTCGCGCAGCGATCTGATTGACCAGATGATGGGGAACAAGATGGCGCAGCAGCAGAGGACATCGATGAGGAGGATTACTCGGTTCCAGGTGACCCAGTCCCGGATGAAGGGTCCGGTCTCGCCTATCACGACCGACGCGATGTTGGCGATGACCTGGAGCGGGATCACGATCATGAGCACCTTCTTCTCTCGCTCCTGGAGGAAAGGCTTGAGGAAGGACCATCCGGTGCCGATGAGGACGATGACGGTGAACAAGAGGACGGCTTTCAGGAACTGGAAGAGGTAGAAGAGGACGTCCCACCCGTGGGGGGTGCCGGTCTGGCGGACGTAGTGCTGGTCCTCGGCGGCAAAGATGAGGTTGAGAGCCTTGGTGAAGAGGAGGCCGGCCATGAGGTGGTGGAGCCGGTGGGCGGCGAGGCGGTTCTTGAAAACGGCGAGGTGGATCCACACGACGAAGAAGGCGGCATAGGCGGCGGCGAAGAAGGTGTACAGTGAGGGAACGGGGGACTGGCCGACGGAGAGGTAGTCACGGGAACCATCGGGACGGGTGTTGTACATCTCGGTGCGGACGGACATGGTGACCGCGGTCTCTGGGGCGCAGTTGGCGAAGAAGAGGCTGTACTCGTCCGGGTGGGAGATGGGGAAGGAGCGGTTTAATGCGGCTGAGGGCGCCGGGGAAAGTTCATCGAAGGTGAAGAGGAGGCGGACGTAGGAGCTATGGAGCACGCATCCGGGATTGGGGCCAGGCTTAGTGTCAGAGTTGGAGCTGCGGCCATGCTGGGAATCGTAAGCCGCCTGGATGAGGCTCTCGTCGGAGGGGAGGAAGAAGCCAAGGAGGGAGTGGTCGGGGGCGCCGAGGGTGGAGGAGATGGAGACGTCGGAAACAGCAATGGCCACCTCGCCACGCGGGGTAAAGCCGAACTTCTCGAACAGGATGATCGCCCGGAAGTCGGAGGAGATCTTTAGGTTCTTGATCTCCGCCATACACGAAGAGATCGAAGCGAGGACGATGAGGAAGAGGAGCAGGAGAAGATGAGGCCGCAGAGATCTCGCCATGCCGACCGAACCTGAATCCTTGGGGCGACGTCGGCAGCGTATTATCGAAGCAGAGGACGGGGAGTCGGTGGGCCGTCTGTCGCCTTCACTCTTAAGCGTGTCCGTTTGATCAACTTTAAGATGGATGGGTGACGATTTGAGCAAAGGAATTCTCACAATAATGCATTCCAACAACCCAATTTAGCCAATACGCAATCACAATAGCTTTGTGGGTAAGCTTCAAATTTAGGCAGCCTACGCTATAGAAAATGAAAGAACGGTACAATTATACACACACATTTAAAGTTATATTCGAAATTTCATGTGAAATGCCTTGAAATATAGTTTAAGTCGTAACTAGAAAACCTAAATCTGATGAATGAAATTAACCATATTAATTCACCACGACTAATTTTTAAAGCCATTTAGACTCAATAAGCCATTATGGCCATCTGATCCCAAGTCGCCAGTATGTAGCCAGCCCTATGTAAAGCCCAATTTAGGCCCAGTAAAAGCAACAGACGGCGGGGATCTCGCGGCTAGGGTCTCAAAAGAGATTTCGCCGCCGTCTGGGTTTAGGGGCTCGGTCGATCCAGCGAAGATCCGCGGAGAAGGGCGAAGAAGAAGACATCCCGATTCAATGGGTAAGAAAAAGATCTCTGTGAGTTCCCTTTTCTTGGTTGCACTGCTTGGATCCGACGCCGATACCTTGTCGCAGCGAGGATTAAGGTCCAGGGGAGACGAAGGCGGAGCTGCAGAACGAGCTCAGCGTCCTCCGCGTCGCCAAGGTCACCGACGGTGCTCCCAACAAGCTCTCCAAGAGGTAAGTCGATGCAACTCCTTATCCCTCACATCGACGACCGCGTCCGTGGAGCTCTCACTGTGCTCTCCGATATCATCTTTCGTTTCGCAGCAAGGCGGTGAAGCTGTCGATTGCGCGGGTGTCAATCATGTGGCACAAGTTTAGATGCTGTAATTTGTCATGCATTTGGCTTGCTGAAACCGCGATATGCAAATATCATCTTGTTATGGTGCCTAATAGGAAAAAGTATTTAGACCGATGACCTTCCAGATATTGATATGGTAGCTTAGTTAACCTCGAGGACATATCGAAAGCAATAGTAGTAGGTTGTTTTCTCTCACATGGATAAAAATATAAATTTAGAGACGGTTAAAGGACGGTCTCCTCGTGTAATATTTTATTCCTTTGCTATCAGATATAAAAATTTGTTGATAGCATAGTTACGAAGGGGGATTACTTTTTACTACTTATTATCACACTCATCTATTTACTAACTTGGATTATTCTTGTGCACACGGCTAGAATCACGTCAGTTCATCATTCCCACCAAAATAGTTATTTAATCGAAGTGTAACCATCGAAAGAAGGTTTTCTGGTGGTCACTTGACTCCTTTTATCTGGTTTTCCATCCTCATCAATTAGGTTATGTGTTAATGTAGCTTGGACTTTTGACTACATGGTTGTACCATGCTGATCTGTGTAGGTTGGCATGGGTTAATATGGACTCTGCATTGAGCCATGCTGGCAGTGCCGACAAAAGGGCAAGTTAATTTTTTTGTCATGTGTTGGTTGGCATAGTATTGTGGTGATTGTGGAATTCGTGTGCCCTGATGTCACTAAACAACAAACTTAATGTAGATATGTTGCAAACATGAAACTTTTCACATGTTATTATTATATTACTGGTGGTTGGTTGATGGTGACATGACATGGATAGATACTATGTCTTGTGGGCACAAATGGATATATAGGAGTGTTTTAGACTCTTCGGTACCTAAATACAGTAAAAGGTTGTCATTAATGTCATTTATGATGAGGAGAAGGGTTTGATGATGAAAAGAGAAGGTAACCATGGCCTCCCAGTGTAAGAGAGGATGCCATGTTTAACATTTATGATCTTTCATTTTAGTAAGTACTACCTGACTCAAAAGATACGGATCTTTCACTTGTAAAAAAGACTTTGACAGCAAGGAAAGAAATTAAAGAATATAAATAAATGTATGATGTTATCCGGAAACTACACTTGGTTTATTCTTCTCAGTGTAGTTCTGTAAATTTATGTTCAACACTTGATCTGCAACTGTTTAATAACAGTTGTAGAGCATACTAGCTCTATGTCAACAAGATGTGAAGTTCCTAACATTATTGTAAATTTTGTAACACCTACCTAGATTAGCACCATATCTAAAATGGATAAGACTAAGATTGACTTATAAAATATGATTAGTGTATTACTATCAATCTTAGCTTAACAATTTTGATTGATGATTTGAGTCAAACGAAGTTGATAGTTTAATTAACCCATTAAGCTCGGGTCATGATATTTGATATCAAAACCGATTTGGGTATGATGATGAGGAAACTCGAGTAGGAAAGGATAACCTTTAGATGACTCATTACAACATGAAATCATCATTGGGCTACGGCTCACATGCATCATATTAGGATTTTACTTAGACTATGTTGGGCCTTCACGAGGACGTCAAGCTCATTATAACATCTCAATTAGTCCCATGTCGGGAAGCGATCAAATAAATTTATAATTTGTTGGCCAGTAGTTTAGTTTGGGCTACTACTGTTCTGCTTCCTGTAGGTGTATTTGGAGTAGAGAATGAATGTTTTTGCTTCATCCTCAACAAGAACATGAGGATGCTTAGTTTTGTTGAGGTCTTTCTTTGTTGCTGTGGTTATTATTTAGTTATTCCAACTTGGTGTCCAAGGCAAGAAGAAGTCAGTGTCACCAAATGGATGAGATAGATAGATAGGTAGCGCGATTAAGCGACCATTTTTTAACCAACCAAGTCCGATATTGTGAAGTAGTTGGGCATTAGACTTTGGTACCACCAATACAAAAAGTGACGGTCTGACATGGAACTTTACCTGCATTGAAATGCCAACTCGTTCCATGGATTGGGTAGGACAAGAACAGATAACCGCCCCGAGTTCAAATGCCAACTCTTCAGCCACTCGTACATTGACCTCCGGGTTGAATGACACATTTAGCTGCTTCTTTCTCCCTTTGGCTTAAGGTTGGATGATCGACTTGACTTCCTAAGGCGCCAACATTCGTGTTGCCATCCAATTAGTTATCCTTCACCCTCAGATGGCGGCAGCAGAGCGACTCGTGGATCTGCCATATGGTTCCTTGATGGTACGACGTGAGGTGGAATTCCCGACTCCAATTGTACACACACGTCGGATAGAGTTGTCAACCAGCAACTACTTTGCCTCTATTATTTCCTGTCAATTCCATCTCCGCTGAACCCACGGCGGTGGACCATTCTCGAACTGAACTGCTTCTCCTTGTGATCGATCTTCTCCTTCATCCCGGTGCTGGCATCCCGATGTCAAAGTACGCGCTACCTGATGGCTAAGGGAATGCCAAGTGATGGAGTCATTCACGGCTTACACACATGCCGTAGTTTTAAGCTACTATAATAGTCCCCTCCAGGGTTTCCCCTATCTTCTCTCTCGCTCTCTCTCTCTCTCTCTCTCTCTCTCTCTCTCTCTCTCTCTCTCTCTCTCTCTCTCGTCTTTACCAGTCGGAGCACCTCCTTTCGTTGCCATGGTACCTTCTTCTTCCCTCCCACCGTCTTTTTTAACTTTTGTTTTCTTTGGTTAGTATGTGATCTTTTTTATGGTGGGTCACAGGATCCAGGTGTCGACGATATCATATACGAAGAGGTTAGCTAGCATTTGGTGATCAGAATTCTCTCTTTCTTCTTTGATTTTGCTCATGCGTTCGAATGATTCCAGGAGTTCATCAACAACTCTAGTGGACTGAAGCTTTTCACCTGCAGATGGCTGCCGGGGAGGAAAGAACCCAAAGCCTTAGTCTTCCTGTGCCATGGTACGTACGCCTCCCGTGGCCTTATACGTTCTTCTCCTCCTCATATACTTTCCTACCTTTTTTTTTTTTTCTCTTCCAGGCTATGCCATGGAGTGCAGCATATCCATGAGAGGTAACAAACAGTATTAGCTGCATGCCTTTTGGATTCAAACTTCTGTTGGATCAAATATTGTTGATGGCTTATGTATTGGATTCAGACACTGGAACTCGGCTAGCCAAGGCAGGTTATGCGGTTCACGGGATAGACTACCAAGGCCATGGGAAGTCTTCTGGGTTGCAGGGCTACATCCCGAGCTTTAAGAATCTGGTCGAGGACTGCTCCGACCACTTCACCAGCGTTTGCGGTACGTGTGAACTCCATAAGCTAAAGCTACCATTGATTCGCTTTTTAGTTTTCATCCTACTTCTTCTGGTCATCTTGATCATACCCCGTTAGAGCGAAGCGAGAACAAGAAGAAAGCAAGGTATCTCCTGGGAGAGTCGATGGGAGGCGCCGTGGTCCTCCTCCTCCACAGAAGGGAACCACCCTATTGGAACGGTGCTGTTTTGATCGCCCCCATGTGCAAGGTAAACGCTGTGTCTTCTTCCTCCATCTCTTCCTATCCATAGTGCCCATCGATCGTACTGTGATGGCAGCCAGCCCTTTCTTAAGACAATCTCTCTCTCTCTCTCTCTCTCTTTGACTTTAGATTGCTGATGAGATGAAGCCACATCCTGTCGTCATGAGCACTTTGGGGAAGCTGTGTAACGTCATACCAACATGGAGAATAGTTCCTACCAAAGACATTATAGATATCGGCTTCAAAGTTGCTGAAAAGAGAGAGGAGGTAGTCAAAGGTGCATGCATGTACCCGACTTCGATTGGGTACGCACGTCATTCCAGTTTCTGACTCCCTTGTTTCCCGTCTTTGTTTGCATTAGATTCGGTCTAATCCATACTGCTACAAGGGAAGGCCTCGACTAGGGACCGCTCATGAGGTCCTCATGGTTAGCTTGGACATCGAGAAGAGCTTAAACCAGGTAATCAATCTTTCTTTCCGTCAACGTCTCTGTCTTCAATTTATGGCTATTTCTTGGTATGTAAGTCCTTCTCTGTTTCGTTTTCTTCATCCACTATTTTGCTCCAGCTGTGTGGTCGACTATAGCGATCGATCACTCAATGAAGGTCGAGCTAAATAGGAACTATACGTTTATTTTAGCTGGCTATAGCACTAACATTTACACCTTTTACTCATTGGAATTATAAGAACTTTTAGGACTGATATCCTATAAACACAAGAAATCTTCTTAGTCCAAGAAGAAGAAGAAAAAAAAAAAGTCCTTGTAAATGAAAGAAACCTTATCTTTCAGATTTTTTTGTGATATGATTATATAAAGGGGTTGTGCTTGAAAGAGATAACTCGATGATCTTTTGATATATTTATTCATTGATCTCTATTATTTCTTCTGGTTTTGAAAGTTTGATCTCCCTTCCCTCACGCATGCATCGGATATAATATTAATAATGGTTGCCTCCTAATCAGACGGTTCCAGGCCATGTAGCATCTGCATGCAGCGATTAATGAGAGAGGTCTGCTTCTGTCTGCAGGTTTCACTGCCGTTCTTGGTGGTGCATGGCGGGGATGACATTGTGACGGATCCATCCGTCAGTAGACTGCTCTACGAAACAGCATCGAGCGAGGACAAAACGTTGAAGCTCTACCCTGGGATGTGGCATGCGCTCACGTCCGGCGAACCCTCGGCGAACATCGACCTCGTCTTCGCCGACATTGTCGATTGGCTTGACAGGAGGACTGCCGCAGAGGGCTCGACGTCGGAGATGGAACAGAAGTCGAAGCACGACGAGCAGCAACTCTTCTTCGATGCGCAGGCGAAGCAGTTCCCAATCGTCTCGTTGTGAATTGTGCGTCACCTGTACATTATACTGATAAATAAGGGATGCATGATACTTACTGTTTGCGATCGTATCCTATGGGCTTAGCAACCTTCACAAGACCACCATCATCGCAACACAAGAATCTAATTATCCTCGAAAAAGAAGAAGAAGAAGAAGAAGAAAAAAAAAAAGATGGAAGGTAAATTTAATTGTCACTTCATGGCAACAGCAACATCGTCGTATTTGTTGGATCTCTTTCATTCTATTTAATTGCTGAAAAGGGCCTGAACATACTACAACCCATTGACGTCCTTAATTATCAGCTGAAAGCTAAACGCAAAGCATGAGGCATGAGCTCATCTACCTCCATCCACCTTCTCATGGTTGGATCCGTATGTCTATAGAATACAATTTCCAAGGGGTTGGATAATTCTCTACAAAAACTATTGTTAAAAGAGTGTGTCCAACGGTCTCACTCTAATGATTAAGGTCGAAATTATTCATGCAACAGAAAATATTCTTCGGAATAATCTTTCCTCTAACTAATGCTTTTTTTTTTACTTAATAAAAAAAACAATGGTCATATCAACACATAAAAATTAATTATATTCTAAATCTAAATTACGTTAATTGGATATATTCCTATTTAGTGACATGTCAAATACTACCTACGGTATACACCAACTAATCATTTACACAATTAAATTGAAACCAAATCAAGGTCTTTTTCTGTGTCAATCTCAATCTATGTTTAATTCGTTTGACTTGGAGGATGTGGAATCTTATAAAATTGGTTGGCAGGCATTCCTGATAAACTAGGTCGAGATTCAAATAATTTGAAAAGAATTATAAAAGCTATGTTCTAAAATGTGAGGAACGCCCATATGGGTGGGTGGTCGATTATGAATTTATCTTGGCCTTCCTTGATTATGATCGTGTCATGCCAACCTTATTAATAAGGTAACAAACAACTCAACCAATTCGATCATGTCATATTTATCTTATGTGGCCCCTCGAGGGGTCAAACACACGAGTACTACGTGTCTAACATATATCATCTATGCTAGGTATTATTAGTTGAGTGACGCTATTGTATCGACTATGTGGTACTTAGATATCTGTCACTTTCTTTATTCCCACACCATATCAAGTTAAATATTCATAATCTCACTTAATATTTTTTTTATATGATTTCTATTTATCCTTACGCTAAAAAAATTTAAATTTTCATCTCACAGATTATATATATATATATTACTCACAAAAGGTCAAAGTTCAACTATTAAGGAGAGAGAGAGAGAGAGGGGATGGTGGACAATTTTAATGGCCCAAGCCAAGCCCAAATAAAACCCAATCCTCACAATAAGTAATTCTCCTTTATATTTATTATTTATCATATCACTCAGAGAAGTCTTTGGCATCAGAAAAATATTCTTCGAATAATCTTTCCTGTGGCTAATGTTTTACTTGTTTGAAACATTGGTCATATCGACATGGTTTCTAAATCTAAAAAAGATAATCCTATTTTAGTGACATGTCAAATCTTATGGTATATCAAACTAATCATTTACACGATTAAATGGAACCAACGTAGTGGAAAATCTGTATTAGCTGTTTTAATAGATAAGGACCTTTATCATGTCATGATCTCAAAATATACTTTAAATCCGTTATTATTGATGCTAACAACTAATATTTATGGCTAATTGATTGAAATATTAATATCATGATCATATATATTTTTGTTTTTTTATTCAGAACCAATCAAGGTATTCTTCTACGATTATCTCAATCTCATATCCATCTATGATTAGTTCATTTAACTTTGAGTATGTTAAATATTATAAAACTAAGTCGAAAGAAAGCATTCTCGATAAATTAGGTTAGGATTCGAAGAATACTTTGAGGATGTTAAATATTATAAAATTAAGTCGAGATTCAAAGGATTTGGAAAAAGCTTTAAAACTATGTTCAAAAGTATAGGGAATGCATATAAAAGACTTTTTAATATGAGCTATTAGGATCATTATTCTCGTGATAAACATCAATTATGGGGAATGGTTATGGATTTATCTTAGCCTTGATTGAAATTGTACCATGCCAAGCCTATTAATACAATAATGGCTTTGGTAATTTGATCATATGACGTCAAGATAGCCCTAAGGTGTTAGACATATATCGTTTATGTGAGTTTGAGATGTCGAATATATATCGTTTATGTGAGTTTGAGGTGTCAAACAAACACGTCATCCATATGAGTATGAGGTATCAGATGTGTCAACTGAGTGATACTATCATATCGATCATGTGGCATTCAAATGTGAGTCATGTCCTTATTCTCTTATCATATTAGGTTAAATATTCAAAACTTCACCTAATTATTTTTTTTATATATATGTTCCATTTATCCTTATGTTGAAAAATATAAATCATCATCTAACAAATTATATATAAAAATATTAATTTATCAATAGTATACCATATCACTCACCAATAAAGTTCAACTAGCTTATTTGTTAAGGAGAGAGGGTATGATGGACGTTTCTAATAGCCTCACCCAGACCCAAATAAAGGTATCATATGTATAGTATGCTATACATAATTCTCCTTTTTATTTATTATTTATCATACTATATAATATCTATGCTTCATAAATACGATAAACGATATGTTCTATATTTTTTATTTTTAAAATTGAAGTACATGCTTTCCAAAATATGTTATTCACAATGCATAACTATATGTTAGTTGAGTGTGCACAAGAATCAATGTATATTTTAAGTATGTTTCAAAGTACAAAGGTATGATTCTTTGGCACAATAAGTAAAAGTTTATTAGCAAACCTAAATATGAGATTTAATAAATATGTATATAGTTGTATAATCTTAGATTTTGATAATGAAATCAATTGATGGATTTTACGATCTAACTTGTGTGTGATAGAAAGTAATACAAGATTAACTATGATAGTGAAAAGGTAATATAATTTGATGTTGGGCCGGAGTCAAGTTTGAGCATTGGACTGAGGTTTGGACGATATAGTTAGAGCTTGCTAGGAGTTCGTCGAAGGTGATCGGAAGCTTATTGGGAGCATGTCGAGAGTTTGTCGAAAGATGACCGAGAGACTCGTTGGGAAGTTTATCGAGAGTTCAGAAGATCAATTGTCATGTCAGACAAGAACAATTATAATTATGTAGTGTGTCATAGTTAGCATCGTAATTAAGTCCTAATTGAGTTAGATTTGGAGAAATCCAAATTATAATATAAGGTAACTAGGTCTTTGGGTTAGACTTGAGCTTATGGTTGACCTCATTTCATTGACATAGCAACAGGTCAATATGAACCAACTAATTGATCATAAATCTACCAAAGACCCTTGTACTATTCATGAAGGACTAATTACAAGAGTTAAAGACTAAAAGGATAAAAAATATCATAACTTATTTACTGAAAGGCATTTGGCAGAAGCAAGATGGTCAAGATTCGATCAAGATTCTATGGATGCAAGAAGAGCATATAATGGTCAACGTAATTCAAATAAGTTCATATCATGAAGAGAAAGTCCAACCTCGAGAGAAATGATGAAATTTAATTTATTTTGAAGAATAAAGGTCATTTAGCCATAATGGACTATATTGAAAATTATGGACATATTTTATTTTGGGTTTTCAAGGAGATTCATTAATGATCTACATTCACGAATTAAAAATATGAATATTATTCAATGTATTAAATTAATTCATTCCCTTTGTATTTAGTCTTACTCTATATACATAAGACTGACTACTTTTGTAAAAAAATAATTTTTGAAATATAATTAATTATCTTTCAATACTGGTAAGTATTTTATTTTTAAGTTCTTATATGAACTTTTGGAACTAATCAAACTTTTCTTCTTGTGGCGTTCAAAACTCCAAAATCTTTGATTTCCTTTTAACTTATAAGCTTATTAGTTTTTGATGTTTTTAAGGGAATCAAAGTGCTATTTTAATCATTTATCATTTTTCTATTGATAAAGTGATCAAAATAGTTTTTCTTACTTCAATATTGAATGATGTGTCTTGTTTCAATTCATTGGAGGGTATCAATTTGTATTATATATGTATCAAGCTCTTTAGCTATTAGGGTGTATGGTTGCTAAGTTGATGATTTCAATCATTTGCCTCCGAAGACAATTTTTGAAGACCAAATGTGCATAAAGCAACAATATGTGGAACTTGAATTTTCATTAACCAAAACTTTGGGGAGGGAGCAAGAAAGAAAGAAAAAAGAAAATTTTGAGTTGAGTGGTAAAAATGAGAGTGTTGGGAAACACAAGTAGAGAGAAAACAAGGAACACCTTGAGTGAAAGAAAAGAGTGTTTATGCCAAAAATGAGTAATGTAAAGAAAGCCTTAACCTTGAGACAGCCCTTATTTATACTTATGTACAAGGATTTGATTACTTCTAATGAAATTAATAAGAGTTTTCCTAGTGTTATTATTGATCTTTTGCAGGAAAATGAGGATCTCTTTCCCGAAGAAGTTTCAAATGGTTTGTCACCAATTAGAGGAATTGACCATCAAATTGATTTCCTTCTAGGTGCAAGCACACCAAATAGGGCAGCATATAGATGTAACCCTGAAGAGACCAAGAAAATCCAAAAGCAAGTAAGTGGGCTTATGAAAAAGGGATATGTGCGAGAAAGCATGAGTCTATGTGCATTTCCTGTTTTGTTGGTACCAAAAAAAGATGGATTTTAGAGAATGTGTATTGATTGCAGAGACATCAACAAAATCATGGTAAAGTATAGACCTCTTATTCCTAGGCTAGATAACATATTGGATAAATTACATGGTTTTTATATATTTTTAAAAATTAATTTCAAATCTAGATATCATCAAATAAGAATGCACGAGGGTGATGAATAGAAAACCGCTTTCAAAACTAAACATGGTTTATATAAATGGTTGGTGATGCATTTTGGCCTAACTAGCGCACAATTTCATGAGACTGATGAGTCATGATTTGCATGCTTATATTGGAAAGTTTGTAGTGGTTTATTTTGATGATATACATGTTTATTACGAAAGTTTAGATGAATATGTAACACATTTTAAAGTTATTTTCGATGTGCTTAAAAAAAAAGTTATATGCTAATCTAGAAATAGACTTTATGCACTAATGAAATTATTATTATTTGGTTATGTTGTTAATGATAAAGGAATATATGTTGATCAAGAAAAAGTGAAAGTAATTAAGGAGTGGCTGAAATCCACTAATGTTAGCGATGTTAGAAGTTTTCATAGTCTTGCTGGCTTTTATAGAAGATTCATTAAGGATTTTTCTATAATTGTTGTACCATTAACTAAATGCATAAAAAAGAATATGAATTTAAGTGAGGTAAAGAACAAGATGATGCTTTTAATTTTATTAAAGACAAGCTTAGTTCAACACCTTTGCTTGGTTTACCAAACTTTACTAAAAAATTTAGGATTGAGTCTAATGTGAGTGGAATAGGTATTGAAAGAGTCGCAAACCTATTGCATTCTTTAGTGAGAAGCTAAGTGGAGCAATCTTAACTACTTGATATATGACAAGGAGTTTTATGCTTTGATAAGAGTTTTAGAGATATGACAACACTATCATTGGTATAAGGAATTCATTATACACACGGATTATGAGTCCTTGAAATATCTCAAAGGACAAAGAAAGATAAATCGTAGGCATGCAAAATGGGTAGAGTTTATTGAATCATTTCTATACATCATCAAGTACAAATAAGGTAAGAAAAATATAGTTGTTGATAATCTTTCTAGAAGGTATGCTCTAATTTATAAACTTGATGCAAAATTATTGGGTTTTAAGTATATTAAAGATTTATACAATTCTAAGCATGATTTTGCCAATGTTTATGAGGCATGTGAGAAAGGAGATTTTGACAAATTTTTTAGTCATGGTAGTTTTCTTTTCAAAGAAAATAAGATGTGTTTTCCTCAATGTTCAATGAGAGAATTACTTATGAGAGAGGCACATAATAGAGGTTTAATGGGGCATTTTAGAGTTAGAAAAATTTTAGATGTGTTAAATTATTATTTATTTTAGCCACACATGAAAATATATATTGATAGATTATGTGATAAATGCATTACTTGTAAAGAAACTAAATCAAAAGTAATGTCTCATAGGGTTATATACTTCTCTTCGTATACCTAATGAGCCTTGGGTTGATATATCCATGGATTTTATCTTGGGTTTACCTAGGTCAAAAGGAGGGAGAGATTTTATTTTCATTATTGTTGATAGGTTTAACAAGATAACACATCTTATTCCTTGCCACAAAATAGATGATGCAACACATGTTGCAAGGTTGTTTTTTAAAGAAATTGTGAGATTACATGACATTTCAAGGACAATAGTGAGTGATAAAGATGTGAAGTTCCTTAACCACTTTTGAAAAATAATTTAGAGTAAGTTGAGTACAAGGCTATTATATTAAACTACTTGTCATCCACAAATAGATAGACAAACAAAGATAATAGATAAAATTTTATCAACACTTTTGAGGTTCATAATTCAAAAGAATTTAAAGAATTGGGAGGAATGTTTGCCACTGTGGAGTTTGCTTATAACATAAGTGTGCATGCTATAACAAACAATTTCCTCTTTGAAGTTGTGTACGGGTTCAATCATTAACTCCTATGAATTTACTACCTTTACCTTTACAAAAGGCTAATTTAGATGATAAGCAAAATGTTGATTTTGTTAAAGCATTGCATGAAAGAGTTCGAATACAAATTGAAAAGAAAACTCTACAAGAAACAACACAACAAAAGCCGAAATCAAGTAGTATTTGAACCTGGTGATTGGGTTTCGGTACACTTGAGGAATGAAAGATTTTGTAGCCAAAGAAAGTCTAAACTAATGCAAAGAGGAGATGGTCCATTTCGAGTCCTTCAAAGAATCAATGACTATGCATACAAGCTAGAACTACCAGGTGAGTATGGCAATATTAGTACAACATTCAATGTTTCTAATTTATCTTTGTTTGATGTAGGTGATTAAGGCGTTGATTCGAGGATGAATCCTTTCGAGGAAAAGGAAAATGATATGAACCAACTAGTTGATCATAAATCTGCCAAAGATCCTTTTACTATTCATAGGGGACCAATGACAAGAGCTAAGACTAAAATGATGAAAGAAGCCTTAACTTATTTATTAGAAGACATTTGGAAGAAGCAAGCTGGTCAAGATTCGATCAAGATTCTATGGATGCTAGAAGAGCCTAAAATGGTCAACACGATTTAGATAAGTCTATATCATGAAGAGAAAGTCCAGCCTTGAGAGAATGATAAAATTTAATCCATTTTGAATAATAAAGGTCATTCAGCCATGATGGATCATATTGGAAATTATGAATATTTTTTATTTTAATTTTTAAGGTAGATTCATGAATGATCTACATTCATAAATTGGGAATATAAATGTCATTTAATGAATTTAATCAATTCATTCCCTTTATACTTGGTCTTACTCTATATAAATAAGACAGACTCCTTTTGTAAAAAAAATTTCTGAGATATAATAATCTTCCAATGCTAGTGAGTGTTCTATTTTTAAGTTCTTGCATGAACTTTTGAAACTTATCAAGCTTCTCTGCTTATAACATTCAAAACCTCAAAATCTTTGCTTTCCTTTTAACTTATCAAACTTCTTAGTTTATGATGTTTTTATGGAAATCAAAGTGATATTCTAATCATTTATCATTGATAAAGTGATTATAATAGTTTTTCTTACTTCAATCTTGAATGATTTGCCTTGTTTCAAATTCATTGGAGGTTGTCAATTTGTATTCCATATGTATCATAGCTCTTAAGCTATTGGGATGTATAGTTGCTAAGTTGATGATTTCCATCAAGAACAGTATAGAAAAGTACTATTCTCAGGCTGTCCAATGATGGTACCACCCAAGTAATGGTAGTTCCGTCGTTGCCCAGGTTTTCGAGTAATTACCAATGGTGGTACCATCGGTGCCAATGGTAGTACCATCTATACCCGATTTTTTCAGAAAGATTAAATTTCGGCTCCATATTTTGAAACCAATATAAATACCTAAAGTATTCTTATATTATGGAGTAAGAAAGTGCAAGAAAAGTGATCATATCTTGGTTAAAATTATGTAAAATTTGAGAGCTTCCCTTGAGTGCTTCAAAAATATAAAGTGAATCTAAGGGAAGAGAGAAAAATTGTAAAAGTTCCTCTCCTAAAACTATGAAAAGGAGAAAGTATAAGAGGATTTGATCTTTACCCATAGAATAAGATCATAGCTTTTTTAAGAAAGATCATAGCTTTTTTAAGAAAAGATTTTATTCAAGCTAAATTGATCTATTTAGGGATAGGATTATGTTCGATCATTTTAATATATTTTAAAAGGTTCTCTCAAGGTTATGTAAGATTTATGTAAGATTTAGGATTGAGTGAATACCATCTCTGTATACAGAAATCTAAATTCAGACAATCCCAACTCAGTTTCAACAGAATAAAATAAGTATTGGTAGTTGAATTAGAAATATGGTTTAGCCTCCAAATGATTTTGTTTTAAGCTAAAAATTAATTTATATTTAGTTTTATATGTCTCTATTTTTTTAAAAAATTATGATAATTTAAGATTATATGATCAACTAAAACAGTGAAGTAAAATTTCTTTATAAAATTATGTAATGGCTTAAGTGATACTAACTAGTTCATTTAATTATAGAGTGGATAGTTAAAAAAATTATGGTAGAATTTAAATGAACTGTTAGATCGAGTATAGTCCATTTTATTAGGTATTTTATCAAAAAAATTTATGAATTATTATAAATTAATAATTCAAGAGGTAGTATTATTAATTAAGGTACCTCATGAACTCTCGATAAGGCAATCTCTTAAGCATCTTTACCTTCTTTTGGTCTCATCCTCTTGGTGTATATTTAGTTTCATATGTCTCTTATTCTTCTATAAAAAAAATTCATGATAATTCAAGAATTTAGTTTTAAAAAAATTCTTGGTCAATAGTTAAGCAAAAAATTTTCACAAAATTATGTGATGTTTGATTAATACTAACTAGTTCATTTGTTTATGGAGTAAATTGATTGATTTTTAAGTTAAGTATAGTTTATTTTATAAGAGATTTTATCCAATTTTTTTTATGAATTATTATAAATCAATAATTTAAGATATAAGGTTTTTAATTAAGGCATCTCATGATCTTATTCTCCTAATCTGGTAGATATATCACTCCCTAGCATACTCAATCATTAAGAAATATGATTCGGTATCATCCTTTTTTAATTCAATTAGGTAAGTATAAAAGCTTAATTCACCGTAAATTAAGGGGCATATAAATTCTCAATTATATAATATATTTTAGAAGGCATATTTTAAATTACATATCATCATGAGCTAGTCATAAGCTAAAAGTGAATGTATATATTTTGTAAGTATAAAAATATAATGTATGCATATATATACGATGATGTGTGTTCTATGACCTATGGTGTGGGAGTGTACAGATATGTTACGACATGCAATGTATGTATATATTATGATGATGTGTGATGTGAGATGACATATATATGTTATGTACGGGGTGCAGAAGTCTATGAATTTGCTATGTTTCCTATATATAAATAATTTAAATTATTTCTACATAAACTTTTATCTCTTTATTTTGCATATATTATGTCATAGGGTGAAATATTTATTATTAATTATCTTATGATGACTATTTTAAAATATGATATACATGACATGATGCATGCTTATCTGAATAAGACTATAAAGTTTTATATTTAGTGACTGATTACTCACTATAGATCATATTTTATATATAATGATACTAGTACCCTACCCTAAACGATTGGGTAGGAAAGTGGGCACGTGTAAGCTCATGCCGCAATAGATATGGACGATAACCTGTGGGCATTTTGTATGTATAAATCTAGAACATATTATGTTTGTATTTTTTCTTGGTTAGATGTTATAATTATGTACAGTTGTCAATAACACTATGTGTAGGGGAAACCCTATCATTTTGTTTAATAATTTAATATGCTTTAATCTTAAGATTACTTACTTTATGTTGCACTCCTATCGAGAGCAATAATGAAAATTTAAATATGGCATCCTATTTTAGTCATGCATGTAGAGTATAAATGAAAATAGAAGTATAATGTTATAGTTAAAAATATATTTTCATTTGTTATGATTGATTCTAATAACTAATACTTAGGACTAATTGATTAAATCATTGATATCATGATCATATATTTGTTTTGGTTGATTAGGAGTGGATCTTGATCTTCTACATTCATCTTAGTTTGATCTCGATCAATATTCAGTTCATTTGACATTGAAGATGTTGAATCCTATAATAATATTGAGGGCATTCCTGATAAACTAAAATACTATTGAGGGCATTCTTGATAAACTAAGTCAAGATTGAAAGATTTGGAAATAGTTATAAAACAATGTTGAAGAGTGCGGGAAACGAACGAGAGATCTTTTCTATAGTGGACTCTTATGATTGTTACTCTCATGATCGACGTAGTTATGGGGAGCGATTATAGATTTCTCTTGCCCTTGATTGTGATCGTGCCATGTTGAGTTTGTTAATGTGATAATGATTTAGTCAATTCGATCATTTGATGCCTAAAAATCATCCTATGTGATATTGAAGTGTCAAGCACATATAATCCGACCGACATCTTAGTACCGCGTAAGTTCGAAATGTCAAACACGTGTCATTCATATAGGTCTAAGATATTATGTGTGTCAGTCGGATTATACTATCATATCAATCATGTGGTACTAAGATGTCGGTCATATCCTTATTTTTATATCGTATCAGGTTAAATATTTAAAATCTCGACCAATATTTTTCATATAATTATTTTTGTTCTTATGTTGAAAAATTCTAATCATTATTTAATAAATTATATTTATAAATATATATATATATAATATTAATATAGAAATAGTATATCACATCACTCATGAAAGGTCAAAGTCCAACTAGTTTACTTACTAAGGAGAGAGAAGGGATGGTCGACATTTCTAATGGCTCGGGCCAGTCTAAATAAAGCCCAATAGATAGATACTATACATAATTCTTCTTTTTTATTTATTATTTATTATATGGTCTTGGACGTCTCTTTAATAAAAAAATATTATTCAGAATAATCTTTCTTCTAGCTAATATTCTACTTGATTAAAATATTGATCATATCAATACTTAGAATTGGTTTCTAAATTTAAATTATTTTAATCAAGCATAATCCTATTTAGTAACATATTAAATGTTAGGATATATCTAACCAATCACTTGATGTCAAAATATCACCGTAGGTAATCTTGAGGTGTCGAAATAAAGGTGTTCGAATATAGTATTAATATGTCAACCATATTTTTGTTCTTATATTTTTGTTCTTATATATTTATTTTTTTATTTTTATATTAAAAAATAAATCGTCATCTAATAAATTATGTATATAATATTAACATAGTAATATACAATATCACCCAACAAAATTATTTATAGTTAAAAGAGGAAGGAGGAAAGTGGGCGTTTCTAATGACCCTCAAATAAAACCCGGTACGGACTATACGTAATTATTTTTATTATTTATTTGAAAAAGGAATGTTTCCTTAGTAAAAGCGACCCACTTTCCCCTCCGGCCATTTCCAGGGTCTTGGGCGTCTCTTCTGCTCTACTTCCCCTATCCAGCCTTGCCCCGCCTTAATCGAAGAATCGCCTTCAGGTTAGATCTGGTTCGCCGAACTTGTTCATCTGTTCCTTAGTCGATCGATCGTCGCTTGCCATTTCCGTTTCTTCTTCTCGTCTTTTGCTGACGAAATTTGAAGATTTAGGGTTTAGTGTTCTGGATCCAGTGATCTCCAGCCAGTTCGCTGTTTTCTAGGCGATTTTATGTTTTCGATCCATGAAAGAGGCCATCTTTCATTTTTTGTGCTTCATTTTTTAGCAACATCGGTAGAGCAATCAGATATGAAGGGTGTATTGGTGGTTTTGGTCAATACTTGGTTTTCTTTTACCTTCTTGTGGATTCCTTCAATTATAGTTGTTATCTGTGTGCAAAGATATGCCTCTTTGATGACCTTTTAATCCGCTCTCTGTACTCGTATAGTCTATTTTCTGATTCTTCATTAAGCTCTGTTAGATCTGACCTTTCTCTCCCATCTTTTTCATGCGTTAATGCACTCTATTACTTCTCTAGTCGAAAAGCTTCGGCTTTTTCATTTACGTTGTTTTTGCTATTGTCTTGCTCTCCATTTCTTGCTCGATATATTACTTGCAAATACTGTTTTAAATACTGTTATGGAAACAAAGGTAAGTAAGGCTATGAACGTCTAAGTCTCTCTATATGTCCAAGAAGGGAATAACTCTACAAATATGTTTTAATTGTTTTATTTCTTGATAGTGCTATTTACAAGTATTCTACTTCTGCCAATTAATTGGAGAGACAACTCATGCAACTGAAAATATTGTAAATTTTGAGTTTTCAGTCTTTGGGTCGTTCACCCTTTATACATGCATCAAAGTCAGGGTTAGTGCATGTGCCGCTAGTGATAGGGTTGCTTATATCTTAATGTGCCTTCTTCAGATTTATAGAAAATGGCTGATGCTGAAGATATCCAACCTCTTGTTTGTGACAATGGAACTGGAATGGTCAAGGTCAGTCAATTTGGCTTTTCCTTCTTGTTCGAAGCTTGAAGTATATTTATGTGCTTTGATTCTGTCCATTGCCTTCAAAATGACTGGTGCTTCTCTTTCCCTTGTCAAACAGGCTGGATTTGCAGGTGATGATGCACCTAGAGCAGTGTTCCCTAGTATCGTAGGGAGACCTCGCCACACAGGTGTTATGGTTGGGATGGGCCAAAAAGATGCCTATGTTGGTGATGAGGCCCAGTCCAAAAGGGGCATTCTCACTTTGAAGTATCCAATCGAGCATGGAATTGTCAGCAATTGGGATGACATGGAAAAGATTTGGCATCATACCTTCTATAATGAACTCCGTGTAGCTCCGGAGGAGCACCCGATACTTTTAACTGAAGCTCCTCTTAACCCCAAGGCAAATAGAGAGAAGATGACTCAAATCATGTTCGAATCTTTTAACGCACCTGCAATGTATGTCGCAATTCAGGCAGTCCTGTCCCTCTATGCTAGTGGCCGTACCACGGGTTTGTATTAGTGACTGGTTAAGTAGGGAAATTGAAATTTTCTTTTGTTTGATTGGGATTTTTTTTTTAACAGGTATTGTGCTGGACTCTGGTGATGGTGTCAGCCATACTGTTCCAATTTATGAAGGATATGCACTACCTCATGCAATTCTTCGTTTGGATCTCGCCGGTCGTGATCTCACGGATGCTCTCATGAAGATCCTTACTGAGAGAGGTTATTCATTTACCACGACTGCAGAACGGGAAATTGTGAGGGACATAAAGGAGAAGCTTGCATATATTGCTCTTGATTATGAACAGGAGCTGGAGACTGCCAAGACTAGCTCATCTGTGGAGAAGAGCTATGAACTTCCAGACGGGCAGGTTATTACTATTGGGGCTGAGAGATTTAGGTGTCCAGAAGTCCTCTTCCAGCCTTCATTGATCGGCATGGAAGCTGCTGGAATTCACGAGACTACTTATAACTCGATTATGAAATGTGACGTTGATATTAGGAAAGATTTGTATGGGAACATTGTGCTCAGTGGTGGATCAACCATGTTCCCTGGGATTGCTGATCGTATGAGCAAGGAGATTACTGCTCTTGCCCCAAGCAGCATGAAGATTAAGGTGGTTGCCCCACCTGAACGTAAATACAGTGTCTGGATTGGAGGGTCCATCCTTGCCTCTCTTAGCACTTTCCAACAGGTATATATCTTAGTCCTCGTCCTGTGTCATTTCATTTTTGCTGTTACGTGTCATGCATGACTTTAGCACATCTCAAATGTGCAGATGTGGATCTCGAAGGGCGAGTATGAGGAGTCTGGGCCTGCGATTGTCCACCGGAAATGCTTCTGAGCTTTCTGTATGTGGTGCTTACCTGTTCTGACAGGCAGATCTTTATGTTGTAGTTATGGCTTTATTATAACAGCAGGTTTGCTGAAGATTGGGAGATATGCAAGTGTGATGCATGTCTGCTTTCAGATTGGGCTGATAAATGCCCCCTTGTTAGATGATGTTTTGTGCCAGGGCACCATAAGCATGTGCAGTTGGTGCCATAAATATTTTGGTCCTTTAGACCCCATCTTCCTATCTTATTTTTGTTTGGTTATAGTGGACTGTGTCTTTTCCTTCAGGTTTGCTGGTATTGTTTGGTTTCTCTTACCTCTAATGTTGCTTACATCAAATTATTTTTGTTAAATTTCACTGTATTCGCTCAGCTTGGTTGTCTTTTTGAAACATGAAACCATCTTGTCAGTTTGTTTGGTTTGACAAATTGTGATGTTTTTTGTGCTTGCAGCTCCAAAAGTACTAAATCTTTTAAGTACTTGGCAGCTGCTGGAACAAGAAACATTAGATTTCACAACAATTGTTTGGTAAGGAAAAATCTTGGACCATTAAGTGTCTGAGGAATGATTGATGGTAGAGCTGACATGAGCTTAGAACAAGGTGGACACAGTCTTCATGTCCCTTGTTTTGCTGCTTCTACATCTGATCGATACAAGTGGAGGTACAAATAACACCCAATCCTCTTGAGGGAGGGGAAAAAAGAAAATTGCTGTGCACTTTGTCGGTCCTCTCTGAACAGTTGGAGAAATGTCTTCTGCACTAAATTTTTTTTTAAGAATATTTTCTGTTTAGATATTGATGTATTTGATGATTTATTTTTTATTTTTTTCTACTCTAATGTTATATGTCCAATTTTGATGGGATGTTATATGTTGAATTCTGATGGGAGACGAATAAATATCATAACATCAATCTGTTTAGAATTTATACAATCAAATCTTAAGCCACTTTCACTTTATATAGTTGTCTATATATGATTTCTACTGAGAAATAAATGTCATAACATCAATCTGTTTAGAATTTATACAATCAATTTTGATTGGATCCAAAATGGGTTGCTATAGAATGAGTCCGACCCAAACCCAATTGCATTACATTTCACTTCACTCTTCGGTCTTTATTTAGTCAACGTGGTCTGACCGCGACTCTATTCCCTTCCCCCATTTATAACCCTCGCCTCCTCGCAGGCCCGAGAGGCGGCGACTGCAGTACGAGTGACTCCATGGCTGCCTCCATCTCCCTTACTCGGTCATTTCGCCCTCGCGATCCCGTCGTCGCCACTCACCCCTTCCGCCTCGCCTCGCCGTTCCGATTCGGCAGGTCCTTCCCTCTCTTCCGAAACCGTAGTTCTCGCTCGCCCTCGGCATCCATGAGTGTCCAGGCCCCCAAGAAATCCCCCGATCTCGAGTTCCTCGATCGTAGGGATTCTGGCATCCTTCATTTCGTCAAGTACCATGGCCTAGGCAATGATTTCATTATGGTATACGATGATCGTCCCCCTTTTTCTTTAATCAATTTGTTAGGCTTTCAGTCCCTCTTTAATGATGTGTTTGACGGAAACCATATGGCCAAACAGGTAGACAATAGGAATTCTTCCGAGCCTAAGGTGACGCCGGAGCAGGCCGTGAAGTTGTGCAATCGGAATATTGGCGTTGGTGCTGATGGCGTCATCTTCGTGTTGCCAGGAGTCAATGATACTGATTACACCATGAGGATCTTTAACTCGGACGGCAGCGAGCCGGAGGTGTCCTGCTCATTTGGAGACTCTCCTAACTTTCCTTAATAAAGCCTTTTCAAAAGTTCTTAATAACTATTGTGATAAGAGATTGAACAATCTGCATACTTTTTTTTATCACTAGTCATTATAAATATTTTTTGTGATCAAAATTTGACTCAAGAAAAGAAAATTTGGATGGAAGATAAATATACTCTATGGAGTTAATATTTAGTGGCAGTACGTAGTATGACTTTTTTATGCCAGCGGATCTTGATCATTCAACTTTTTGTGTGTCTTCAGATGTGCGGGAATGGAATTCGTTGCTTTGCTCGATTCATTACTGAGCTTGAAAACCTACATGGGATGCAAAGGTGCAGTTATCTATACCTTCCTTTATACTTATGCTTTATTGTCCTAAATCATAAGTCCATGATAACCAACAATAAAACAAGATAATCACTAGCCTTCTAAACCAAGACAAACTTCCTCTCATTCCCAACGTGGGACTAAACTGGTGCATCACATCTATTGTCATAAATCATATGTTACCTCCAAAAATAACAGAAGTGTATGTTAGAATTGGATAATTAGAGGTCGAGAAACACTGGTGGAAGACAAAGTATTCGACCAAGACATGTAATCTTTTATGAATTTTACCTTAGTCATAATGCTTATTGCCTGGCCATCATTTAGGATACATGTATTAGGCACCCTTATGCATTGCCAGTAACTGTTGCACAACATATACTTTAGATTCGTACAGTACTGATGGGTATATTACTTTTAAGCAAAGCATGCCAATGATAAGAGCTTCTCTAAAGTTTCCTAATGGAACATGACAGCTGTCACTGGTTTCTGCAGTTCCTATCCTATCTTTTACGCTTGATACCACTATTTTAAAATATGTAGCTTGGATGTTTTGTTCATCTTTTCCCAAACAGATTTACCTATGATATGGTATTGATAATCTACTAAGGTTATATAATTTTCTTTGATGTGTGCATTATTGTCTGTTGTATACAAGTTCTATATACCTAACTTTGGCTGTTTTTTACATCTTGCAGTTTTAGGATTCACACAGGTGCTGGTTTAATAGTTCCTGAAATCCAAAGTGATGGGAAGGTAAGTTCAAGATTGAAGTTGCAAGCTTTTTCGTCTGGCACACTAATCTGTATGCTTATAACTTTTTCTCGTGTCATGAAGTACAACATTAGTGACTTGGTGAATCTAACCCATGTGGAACTTAGCCACATGCATAGGTGAAACTTTGCCGGTAAACAAATGTAGGATTGTGGAGCACACTGAGCATGCAGGATCTTGGTAGGTGGATTGGAAGAAAATCAAAACAAAAATAAGGATTTAATGAGGAAAGAGGAAAAGCCCATTTACTAAATGTGATACCTAGTGTGACTTAATGTTTTAATTAGGATTGTCTGAGTCCAATTAAGGCTTGTTGCTTAAAAAATAGTTTTTGCTTTTGTGGCCAAACTTTTCTGTATGCTTATGAATTATTTCTATATAGGGAAGTTATATATGGACTGGATACCAATATTTTCTTTAGATATTTTTCTTAGTTGACTTCTGTGTTAATTTTTCTCCAAAGGCTAGCAGTTCCTCAGCATGTGTTTTCTTGTGGGTCTTCCTTAGTGTTGGTTTTCTTTTCTTCTTTCCCCAATTTATCACAGATCGAATATCAGTTGCGTAAACTATTTCTTGCATGAAAAAGCATGATAAGATAACACTGATCCTTATAAGTTTAATTTACTACATACAGATTATATGAAATGTTTCTTGATGTTCTATGGCAGCATTATATTGAGAATTACTTTATAGTTTATACATGTTTAATTGCACAGACATCTGTGTTATTGTTTCTGCATTTTGCAATCTTGTATGTACATGTGACTATTATCGTCTTCCAACAGTAAATAATGTTTCAAAGAACATAATGTTTGGTAGCTTACATTGCCTGATAAATTTTAGGTTTTGTCCCTTTTTTACGGAATCCAATTTGATTAGTCCTGCATTCAGACATCATTCTCAAATAATGTAATATAATTTCGTCTTGAAAACTTCAATTATTCTGGGTGGAAATTCTGCGACCTATCCTACTGTATCTTTTATTAAGAGTATGGTTGGGAGATTAATTAATTTCTATTTGTCGTAAATGAGTGCCATTGAGTGCTCATGATGATCATGTGTGTTGGTCGTGTGTGGGCTTTATATATGCATTTTCTGGACACCAATTTCTTAGCACTGTAATCTAACAACTTTCAGCTCTCGTTCTTTCAAATCCTTTTTACAGCTTTTAGATGCTTAAATAATTGATTACTGTCAGGTAGTGCGCATCAAAGTTTGGGCTGAGGTTTATTTTACGGTGTCTATTCTTTCAGGTAGAGGTAGATATGGGTCATCCTATACTTCATGCACCAGACATTCCTACTAAGATTCCAGCAAACAAGAATGGGTCTGTCATTAAAGCTGAACTTGTGGTCGATGGCATATCATGGAACGTAACATGTGTTAGCATGGGCAATCCACATTGTGTTACTTTTGGTACAAAAAAATGCGAGGTAACTTTTTGGGGGATATATGCCACTGCTTATCTGAACTTTTACACCTGGTAGCATGTCATTGTTGGACATATGCACCTTGTACTTAGGTGAATCATAAATTTCTTACCGACTCTGTATATGCATTTAGCTTTCTTTTAAATTTTGTGAACCCAGGAACAACACCCATAATGTGGCTGGCTGTGTTCACCTTTGAACTTCAGAGATGAAAGTTAGTTCCTTACATCAAATCTTGCCACCTCCCTCTTCCTCTAGAATCTCCTTAGTCTAGGGGAATCAAAGGTGCCAGACAAGATTAAGAGGAAACAGAGGTTACCTTGTAAAAGTAGGAAAGATTTTCGACAGTCAGGGGCGACAGATGCTAGAAAGGATACAATATGTTGGTATGGTTACAGTTTCAGTAACTACATTTAGTAAAGAAATGATATCACGGAGGTAACTTCTGAACTACACAATGAAATTGAAAAGAATAGAAATAGGCTAGAAGATTAAGAATAATATTTGTAGAACTCATAAGCAAATGCCTATTCAGGCCAACCTTTGTGGGCCTTCTACCCTAAGCATGTCCTGACAGCTAAAAGGGTTTCCTTATAAGTTTTCCCAACTCTTGACCATGACTGGGAGTACTCTGTATTAGTCCAGCTTTCTTTTTTAAGTTCATCGTTCCCCATGTTTCAACATTTTCCATCGAACTTGGTTTAATTAGATTGACCCACACATGATGTCACATGGATCCCATTTATCAAGACTCTTATGGATATGGTACAAAATACATGACAAAGAGGGTTATTGTACTCTTGAATGAATGCTTGATATCTAAATTCATATTTGAGAAGCGAACTGGCGGTAATGTTTTGTTTGACCAGGGTGGGTTGAAGCCCTTTTGGTACTTGGATGACCATAGTAAAGAAATATATTAAATCATATTTAATCCATTTCAGTCTTAAAATGATATGTGATTGTTTCTAATCTTTTTTTGTTATTATTAAAATGTTCGATGGTTGGACGTTTTCTTATTTCACTAATAAGTTGTCATTATAAGTAATATTTAGCATGAACTATAAATTAAGAATTTAAACATCTTGTTTGATTCATGCCTGCGGTGTTTCTTTTGATATGAATTGCTAAAACTAATTCAAAAAAGTCTCGTTCTATACCTGGGCAGGCTCTGCATGTGGATGACATAAAATTGGAAGATATTGGTCCAAAGTTTGAGCACCATGAAATGTTCCCTTCTCGAACTAATACAGGTTCATCAGCTTTTTTTTTCCGTATGAACTTGTCAAATTAAATGTTTTGGAGTTTCGGGAATCTTTATTGGCAGTGAATTTTGTAACTTAGTTAATATAGCCTCTTATTGCCAGTTAAATATCCTACTGAGATCTCTTCCTCTCAACCTCTAGTAATTTTCACTTATTGCCAGTAAAAGTATTCTACTGAGATCTTCTTTACTTCTGAAAAAAACCTGTTCTTTCCTGCACCTGTCTCTCTCTCTCTCTCTACTTCTCTCTTGATTTACTTTTGACCAAGATTTTTTTTTTCCATGCAAATTTAGTTAATTGATGTCTGTAAATCTGCATGATTATGTTAGTTATTGTGTATCGTCGGTGCTTGACTTCATCGTGCATTAATTATCTAAATTTCAAGTTCCCATATAAACTCTTGGGATCTGGCTTAAATGTTCTTATGTGGATCCATTATTATTTTTGTAATTTGGACTGATTTTTTTTTTCTAATATAGAATTTGTGCAAGTCATATCTCGTTCACACCTAAAAATGCGAGTGTGGGAGCGTGGTGCAGGTATGGGCAATAATATTTTTGCAAAAACTGTGTGTGTTAAAATAGTTATCCCTGGAGATTGTGATCTTTAATAATGAGCATTTACTTCCAAAATAAATAAGCCTTGTTATGGAAATATTTACAAATTGCAGGAGCAACTCTAGCCTGTGGCACAGGAGCCTGTGCGGTTGTTGTTGCAGCAGTTCTTGAAGGTCACACTGAAAGGGTACACTTGACATTATATGTTTTTTGCCCCTTGCTATTTCTCTCTCTTTAGGTTGAAAATTGCATGAATAGTATTAAATCGATACGTATATATATCTGTGCTTTATTTTGTGCCAAGCAGCACTGTATTGTTGAATTGCCTGGTGGGCCATTAGAGATTGAATGGAGGGAGGAGGACAACCATGTCTACATGACAGGTCCTGCAGAGGTGGTGTTTTACGGATCTGTCCCCCTCTGAAAATTTCAGATAACTTTATTAAGGCTTCCAGCAATGGCAGGAGATTGTGAGTGGTGATTCCTTTGAAGAATACTTTTTGTAGTTTTATTTGGATCATTTACTCAATTTTCATGAACTGTGGAGAAGTTTACTTGAATTTACACGTGCAACATATATATATACTTCAGGAAGCGCACTTTATTGTTAGGCCTGAAATGAAAGAGGAATCTGATGTTGTGATGGGCGGCCGAGGCCTGCAATTGTTTTATGATTGGATAGTTATTAGAAAAATTATTGAATGTTGTGTTAAATATTTCTTGTGGCACCAATTGCAAGTTCCGGTTCCTTAAATTTTATGAATTTAGAAAGATGATCACTTCTTCAATATGCTTGCAGGAATTGAAGATGATAACTTGCATAGGAATTTTCTTATGAACTGTATGATCGCTAATTTAATATGTTTGGACTTGGGATTGTTCCTGTATGATTCACAGGTCGTCTATGGATGGTTCCGAAAAGATGGATGGATGGATGAATGAATGAGATATATATAGATCGAAGGTGGATTGGATGGGTTGTAGAGCACCCACCACATGTGTAAGTGGCAAGCCAGCCAAGCAATATCAACATCACCTACTGCGCTTTCCCTTTATTTATTTATTTTTGTATTGGGACACTATGAAAGCATCAAACTTATGGTACTCAAATCGAGTAGAATCCGGAATTCCAATCCTTTTATGGTGGAGGATACGGACATAAGGCATCGGAGGACGTTGCACTATCTATCCGACAGTACAATTCCATGTATTATCTATCTTCTTATTCGACTACTGTGATGTGTCTCGGAGAACCTCCCAACAGATAAAAAGAGAAATATGGATCCGACGCATGGTTAAAACCTTCTTCGTGTGATGGTAGTCATAAACCAAATGCTGCACTGTTGAGCTCCTCCTCCTCGTCTGGTTTCCACAGCGGGGCAGAAGAGCAGCATTCCCACACAGGAGGAGACGGCATCGAGAGGGGCCACGCATTACTCGCCTTGCAATCCCCGAAACTTCGTCCGTCGATTGCTTCAGGCATGCCCATCTCGTTCCACGCCTGATCCATGGAGCACCAATCCGCACCATGGCTGTCCTCGTCGAGCCCCAGACTCATGCAGCTGCTACTGAGATGACAACCCGCCGCAGCCTCCGCTCGCGGTTCACTTCCAATGGGGAAATCATCAGCGGGCGACGTCGTCGTCCTGGAAGGCGAGCAGCTTCTCTTCTGTTCTTGTGCCTTCTTCCTCGTGTGAGTCCTCCAGTAGTTCTTGATCTCATTATCCGTGCGGCCGGGAAGCCTACGTGCGATTCGAGACCACCTGAGTGCATGCAGACAGAAAGCTACGATGATGGAAGACCGGATTCATTCACGGTGGTGATGGGGAGCTACGTATGGAGAAGGAGCGCCACCTGTTTCCCCAGCGAGAATGGAGCTCCAGAATGAGGCACTCTTCTTGGGGGGTCATGCGGCCGCGTTTGAGACTGGGGTGCAGGTAATTAACCCACCGCATCCTGCAACTCTTTCCTGTTCTGTTAAGACCTGCAACCAACACATCAGGCGACACACAGCATCAAGTGCAAGCTTCCACCCTTCTCCGATCCATCACCTGATTGAGTGGCCACCAACCTGAGACCTGGGCTATGAAATCCCATCGACGTTCACCGAACAAGGCCGCAAACCATGCCAGTTGCAGGTCCTCCTGCTCCGTCCACGGTCCCCTTCGCATCTCCTCCTTCACCATCACCATTCTCCTCGTACACATGTATGTCTATCGGAGGCCCTCCAGGTATCGCCTCTCTTCCTCTATACTTCGTCTCTGCTCGCGGTGTTGTTATGTTTATTTATAGGCAGTGTTCGTGCTTCACTGCGCAAAATGCATCGCAAACATTCGGCTTTCTTTGTCATAATTAGATCATAATGGCAACGACTAAAAGCACAGCACAGAGGGGATGAGATATGGTGGAGCTCACTGTATGGTGCTCCTTTTCGTTGGTGAGGCATGCACACAACTCATCTCTAGTTCCGATTCGGTAGCCGACACGGTACGGCTAACACTCGGTGGGACCCTGAGAGCAGAAATAGAAAGAAAAGGCCAAGGTTCTCTTGACTATGGAGACGTGGTTGGTGCTTATCGCCATCCTGTTCCTCACTAACGTCCTCGCCATCGTCCTCCTGCTTGCTGGGTTTCACGGCGACGCCTCTAGTTGCCGGTGTCATCGATGGCTCTGCGGAAACATCAACCCGACGTGGTCTCTCCCGTCCTGCTATGGGCGTGGCAGGTTGCACTTTGTCTCGGCCAGTGGGTGGGTGATACTTCATGTCAAGGATCACCATCGAGTGCTTCTTTGATCCAAGCTACTACTCTCTTCCAGGTACACCCCAAGGTCATATTAATTGCCTTGTTGCATTCCACATCTTGTCCAGTGGTGGAGATATGATGATATCAAGAGAAGAAGATATTTTCCTCATCGTCTTTTGATCAGATCAGGTCAGTCAGATCCACAGCAATCCAGCGGCAAGTTATAGGTCACCCCTCTCTCTCTCTCTCTCTCTCACACTCCATTGCGTTGACCCCAACAATTATACAATGGAATGGTGCGGAACCCAAAGCAGGCGCGCCCTGAGACCCAATCTCAATTTGGTACGGAGGCATGACCGTCTGGATTTGGTTCCTTGCTTCTGTTTGCGTGCTGCTGTTCATGAACGCAAAGGCCTGTGCTGGGGGACCACCTCCTTCCTCAAATTTTACGCCCATTTAAGATGGACAGGTTCCTTCCTGTACGCTGAAGCCAAGCTCGAGGATGCACACATTGGCTGACTCAGAGAGAGAGAGAGAGAGTGTGGGTTTGTGTGTGTGTGTGTGTGTGTGTGTGTCATAGATTTGGCATTTATACCTCCTATCAATCACTAGTTCTACTTTGGATGTACTTAAATAAAGGATCTCAAAGTTCTCCTCCATGGACGGGGAATTGATCCTATCTTTGCCGGATCATACACAGACAGACCTGGGCCGTCGATAGGATGATGACCGCATGAGATCCCTTACATGAAGCCCATGGGCCGCAACTAATTGTCTGAGCCGCCGAACAGGAGACAGGAAGCACCGCGAGTGGTCGTCCGACACCGCACACGGCTTATCGGCTTCCTGAAAGAATCCCTTGCGTGTCACGCAGGTAACGCCCTTATGATCCATCGATCCCACATGACCCGAAGGAAGAAGACATTATTAACTTGTTTAGCCATCAGATCAAATCGGGTTGTCGATGATGGGTTTCGATTGTTGTGACAGAGCTCGGCTTGACCGAGCCAAGAACTCCTCTCGGGTTCGTAACCCCTGACTCCATATTTGGTGGCTGCACCGCCCCCCCCCATGACTAGAAATCCTCCATTAGATACTACTTTGCTGCTCTCGACCCTCATCATCCATGGAAAGACTGTGTTGTGCATGCCATGGAAGCAACAGCGGAAGCAGCAGCAGCAGCAGCAGCAGCGGCATTCTCTCCCCTACTGACCTTTTCCCTCTGCCGCTCTCCCCCTCTCTTCTTTCCTGCTCTATATACTAGCCGTGCATGCCTGCGCTAGGCACCCTTCGCTGCTACCCGCATCCTGTCACCACTCAGAGAGATCTGCTTTGTCTTTCTCCTCTCCTCTTCGCTCTTCTCCTTGGGAGCCCGGTGACCTGTCTCTCTCTATCTTACTCTGTGTCGTCCTTTCTCCAGTTCAAGATTTCTTTGGTCTGCGCTGATCCTTCTCGGTGAGCTCTGGAATCCGGTTTGGGGTGGTGGAGTCGTGATCATGGGCCCTGTTAGAGGGTTCAAGAAGAGGAAGAGGGGGAAGACAAACGTGGCGGCCGCCGCGTCGACGGCGGCGGGGCAGGGTGGCGATGATTGGTGGGTTGACTTCTCAAGAAGGATTACAGGTGCCTCCCTTTCTTCCTTCTTGGTCTGCTTTGCTCTCGTTTGTTACGGTCATTTTCTATTTCGTGGGATCGGTGGTCTCGAATGGGCAAGCTTTTCTTGTATGAGTTTGATCGCAGTCGATGGGTCTCATAGTCTTCCGCTTGTTAGATTGGGTTTCTCGAGTGCTTCTGGTAATGCATAAGGGCCAGAATTAGAATCTTGACCCTCTTCCAGTAATTGTAATGCATCAATATCATCATGATTAAGGAGTAACACTGGTTAACATCTAGTACGAGAACTACTTCCGATTGGGGATGCTGGATGTCAATGAAGGTCATGTTCTTGGAGTGAGATGCTTCTTTTTGGCAATGATGTCGACCCTCGAGATATATCAATCATCAAGCCATTTCATGTTGTCAATAGTGGATTCATATCTATGATTTGGTTCTTCTTATGGAGTTTATGAAATCAAGAAAGGGGATGGTCTTTAGAGTGATATTCCTGCTCTAATTGTGGGCTTATTATGTATGTAATGCAAATTGTTGCTACCATAAAACACTCAATTCAGCAAATGATAATGCCTCAACACATTTGCTTGTTACAATATCTCAAATCTTAGAGGTGAATGCTAGACTGTTCAATTGATGAACAAACTAAGATTATCTTCTTTTGTTTACACTATCGGAAAATCTACATCAGATGATAATCTCTTGATCTATTGTGTGGATGCTATGATCTTCTTGAAGCATGAGGAATTTGGTTTTGGGTTTCTTGTAATCATGGGTATTTTTTTAACATTGTGAAACCCTCAAAAGTATGAGAACCAAACAACAGTAAATAGAAAGAAAGGGATTGATTGAAATTTGCCCTAAGGTGCAAGGACTAGTGTTGTAAAGAAAATAAAAAACAATAACGAGTGATCATCTTTCAGTGACTTATTAACATGCCATATTAAAACAAGAAAATTTGAAATTAGAAGTGTGACAAAGAAAAAAAAAACAAAGTGTTCAGATGCTTTCAACACATTTACCTTGAAGAAACACTTTAGAAAAACTTGCAAACACAGATACCAACTGCCAGGCACTGGGTGCTGTATTCAGGGGATCATGAAGTAGTTGTGCTGTGAACAAGCATCAAATGATGACACTCCTCTAATTCTTAAGCTTTACATTTAGCAACTCATATCTGAAATCCTAGCATCTCAACTGCAGGAAGCAGAAAACTCCACTGTTCAATTTGAGTGGTCTGTGCTACGATTCAAGGTCTTATGCTGTCGCACATGGCATTTTCTCTTTCGCTACATAATTTGGAATTCATCTTGATGCCAATATCATGCTTGAATCCAAGAAATTACAAATATTTTTCATGTTATAATCTTTTTGTATAAGCTTCTAAATATAGAGATAATGCCCCTACCAAAGCTTTTACTTCTCTTAGTTCTCAATATTTGTATCCTAAAGAACTTCAACTAATGAACACCTGAAGACTTCTTTGGCTCCACATTCTTCCCTTTCCATTAAGCAAAATGTCGATAAACTAGTTGGTCCATCTTTCCAATTATCAATGTCATTCTATACAATAATCAGATTAATATAAGTTTTGGGCAGTTTACTAAACCTTGCTTCTGAGAAAAGTACAATTACAGAAAACTGATACCATAGAGGTTGATGGAGTGATTGTCGGTGATGCCTTGGTCAACCCGACTTGATCCTAGGTTGTGTGTGCAAAAGTCCGAAAAGGGCTAAGAAGGCGATTTGGGTGTCCGCCGATAGATCGACCTGCAAGAAGACTTGTGTCAGGTTGGGTGTCCGACCTGGTCTCTTCAATGCTCAAGTTAGGGCCGAAGTGGAAAGTGGAGTCACAGATGAACAATAATTGACCTGGGTAACAGTAAATTGATAGGCCTTTATCGTAGATTGGGCCCAAGGGAATATTCCCTCCTAGGTTTACTACTGTTGTTGGACCTGGGTGATTGCCATATCAGCTTGGTCCCACTCGGCAGGCTGAACTGGAAGCCATGGAGCAAGCTGTGACTAGGGGATGAGTTTTCCCCCATCAGAAGTGTTGGTGGCTTGTGGTGGATTTTTTGTAATTCCTCTTCCTCAAGACAGAGCATTTTAGTGGCCTCTTTCTTTTAGAAGTAGAGAGTAATTTTGGCAATGAAAATGTTAAGAAAAGCTTTTCATGATGATATAAAAGGAGTTGGTGTTATCTTACTAGATATTGTAGTTGCTTGATTATGCTATAATGACTAGCAACCTCCCTAATGGCCTAAAAGACTGCCCATTATTTTGATCTTCTTCCACAAACAACACTTGGGTCTAAAAGGATTTCATGATGGATGTGAGGGTTTAGATTTTTTTTAATGTCATATTATTGTCCACATTCAATGGATTTAACTAGAGGGAGCCAAAAATGAACTATAGAACTGTCCAACTGTTTTTTGCATTTTCCAAGGGTTTTCTTTCCAGTAGGAGAGAAGACAAGTAAATCCATAGATAATCATGTAAGGATAAAAAAATCTTCAGCAACTTCTCCAGTGGTCGAAATGGCTTATCTGTTAGAGGCATCCATGTGCTAAGCGAGATATGCATTAAGTCGTTAAATGGTTGAATGTTCCAAAATTTGGATTTGGAAATATCTCCCTGTAATTTGCCTCAGAATGCTGCTGCATATTTTGTTTTTGTTTGTGAAGATTGCTTGGCTGCATTTAGTTGATACTTTGTTTTATTTTGTTGCTAAATGAGCATTGTTTATTTATCATAAACATTTCGATTAATAGTTGATAGCTGAGTGATAGCCATACAATGGCTGTTGGTATTTATTGGAGGTATAGTCAGAGAGCTTTTAGTATTTCTCATGTAGTTTCATTGTACAACTTCAGTAAAGAAAGAATTTATATTTTTACTTGCTAGAAATAATGATCATGTTGGTATATGTCAATGATTAACTTCTGGTTGAATGTTGACTCTATTAGATTTCTTGAACACTGTAGCTAACCGTGTCACTTATCTGAAAGTTCCAAGCAAATGGAACTATTAGATATTATAAATTCATAGATTTTGTCTGATTTCATCAACACAATAGCAAGCATTCATTACATCTTCTTGTCGCACATGACTTTCTTCTTGATCACCAAAAGTCATGATCAAGTTAGGATTTATTTTGTACAAAGAGCTGTACAGTTTACTATGCAAATAGATTGGTCGTTGCTAAAGGATAAAATTTCCAAGTATATTGCCATGGAGTGAATAACTTACAAATGTGCCAATGGCCTACTCTAAATGATCTTTATCATTAAAAAAAATTTTCCATCCAGTCAAAGCAAATTTGTGGTTGTCTTTTCATACTAAATGCATGTAATCTTGCTCATCCTAACAGCAACGTGTCAGATACTACATGAGGAACTTGGTAGATATCCAATCCCAAAAGAGGCAATGCTAACATATATCAAGTAGAGTATTCCTCAGAATTGAATGACTAAATTGTTGAGATCAGCTTGCAACTATTAGTTTCAGCCAAGGTTTGCAATTTTGTACTGTACTGGCATACCGAGTTTTGCTCGGTATGGTACGGTAGGAGTACCGAGTGGTACGCCAGGGCATACCACTCGGTATGCCTTTTTTTTATTTTTTATGATATTTATATATATGTAACATAAAAAATAAAAATAAAAAGAGGCGACGTTGCCTCGTTTTCTCCTTTCGGTGCAAATGAGGAGAAGCCTCGGTGCCGTCACCGAGGCCTCCTCTTTTCCTCGTCGCCTTAGACAAGGAGAAGACCGTTGTGAAGAAAGCGTCGACTCGCGAGGTTCTCCTCATCTGCAGCGCTATCCCGAGGTTCTCCAGCTACAGACGTCTCCAGCCTTTGGCGAAGAAGAAGTCGAGCCGTCGCCTCGCCATTAGAGGTCGACGTCGTCTGAGGTTCTCCCTCTTTCTCTTTCTTCTTTCTTACTTCATCTCCCTCTTTCTCGCCGCAGACAGGCTGATATCGTCCGGTAGCGGGCGACGATGGTCAAAATCTTACCGGCCTGTTTCGGGCGATAACGGGGCGGAAACAGTCCCAATCGACGGTATCTCCTGGTAGCGAGCGTTTCGTGTATTGGTTTGTTGGTGGACCGGTACGTACTGCCTGGTACGGGCAGTACCATTTGGTATTACAGACCTTGGTTTCAACATAGAGGGAATATCTGTTGCAAAACTCCTGAAAATAGCATGTAACAATATATTGATTGATATTTCAAATTGAACATATGGGTTTAAACTGAAGGGAGCTTTAGTGTAGCCTAAAGTACTTTGTCTTCTGTCTTTTTTCATGGGCTTCTTCACTACTCATTATGATTAGTTGACACTGTCACACTAGCATGTATAGTTGTTTTCTTTATAAGCTATATATATTCTTTTATTGAAGTTACTTCTCCATATTGGTTTAAAAGTCCTAAAATCTAAGGACCATTATTTCTAACTGTTCTAGTCATGTGACTCATCATGTTCAGTATTTCAAATGATGTACAATTGCCCATCTTTGGGCTTGACATCAGAGATGTGTCGTTGGTCTACTATTACCTCTGCAAGACTGGTGATTCTGATAGCCATTAAAAATAGATTACAGAAGTTATCATTTGGACATCGGAAACTAATCTGACTTACTAGTAGTATATTGGCATGCTTGATTTCAGTCGATGGGATATACTCCAGATGTGAAAGGCAAGCTATCCTCTTAGATTGTCTTCTATCTGAACATTTTCAATGATCTTGTATGAAGTATGAAATTAAGATCCAGGATCCAGCAATGTTCAAGTGAAAGAAGGTTTGGGGGGATGCAATTGAAATCCAGTATCAAGGAAACCATAGAAACAACAAAACGTAGGTCTATGAAATGTAAATTTTGCACGAGTGGGAACTTTTAGTTTTCTCATGTGTGTAATTTAATGTAACTTTAGTAGCACAGCATATAAGATCCCCTACTCTCACTACAAGTAGCTAACAATGGCAGAAATCACAAGTGATCCATAACTTGCTTGGCAAGTTTTGTATGAATTTTAAATAGCAAACTGCCTCTGCTTACATATTATAATGGATAATAAAATGCATTATGTTTTACTCTGTGGAGAGGTAAACTGATAGTTCCTTTCCAAAGCAATTCATGGACATGCATTTATCGATGAAATTCGCAAGCAGCTTTAGAATGCTATTTTATGATGCCCATGAGATCTTCTCAAACCATTCTTCATGAGTGCAGTGACCATTTTCCATTCTTGATGCTTCCAGGACACTTATCTGAAGAACCAAGAAAGTTTGAGTCGATTTTCAAGATATCAAGGAAAACATTCAACTACATATGCTCGTTGGTCAGGGATGATTTGATGGCAAAAACATCAAATTTTGCTTTTGCCGATGGCAAATTTCTGTCTGTAGAAGATCAAGTTGCTGTTGCACTGAGAAGATTAAGCTCTGGTGAGTCACTATTAAATGTTGGAGTATCATTTGGGATGAACCAGTCAACTGTCGCCCAAGTGACATGGCGGTTTGTGGAAGCTATGGAGGAGAGAGCTCTCCACCACCTCAGATGGCCAACCACTCAAGAGATGAAAGACATTAAGTCCAAGCTTGAAAAGATCTGGGGTTTGCCAAACTGTTGCGGTGTCATTGATGCAACCCACATTACGATGTGCCTATCTACTGTAGACACTTCCAGTAAAATATGGGTTGACCATGAGAATAACCACAGCATGGTGTTGCAGGCTATCATTGACCCTGAGATGAGGTTCCGAGATATAGTCACCGGCTGGCCCGGGAGCATGAATGAGTTGACAGTGTTACGCAGCTCAGGCTTCTGTAAAATGTGTGAGAAAGGCACAAGGCTGGATGGAGAGACGGCGGAGCTTCCCGATGGTTTAGAATTGAGGGAGTACATAATTGGAGACTCGGACTTCCCCCTTCTTCCATGGCTTCTCACTCCCTACCAGGGAAAGGATCTTTCGGATGCGAAAACCGAGTTCAATAAAAGACTTTCTGCAGCCGGGTTGGTGGCACAGAGGGCATTGGCAAGTCTGAAGGCTATGTGGAAGATCATTCAGGGGGCGATGTGGAGACCCGACAAACATAGACTGCCAAGAATAATTCTCGTCTGCTGCTTGCTGCAGAACATAATAATCGACTTGGATGATGAAGTGAGACATGAGATGCCCTGGTCTCATGAACATGACACGAGTTACAAGCAGCAACTCTGCGACATGGCCGACAATAATGGAGTCACACTGCGAGATCAATTGTCCCGGTATCTGTCTTGTAGATTGCTACCTTGAGGTGAATGTTGAACTGCCTTCTTTCTCTCTGACCGTATGCCCAACGAAGGGTATTGATAGACGTCTATCGAACAGCGTTCATTTTTCTATCATCGGATTCGGTGACCAAGAGGCGGTTTGTTTGTGTGTGTCAAGTCTATTGCCTCTTCCAAATGAGACTTCCGGGATGAGCTAGAGTTGCATTCTCCATTTGTGGAGAGACAAGAAGGGAACAGCCCTTAAAAGTTTTGTAGGAGGGTATGCTGAACCTAAGATCAATTGGCAATTAGCAGGGAACAGTTCTCTGTCCAGTTGACAGTTGACAGAAAACCTAAGAGAAACTTTTACATTTGCAATAAATAAAGACTCGTGACATTCATTAGTTTTCTTTTTCTGTGAAATCCGAATGCAACCAGTCTTTGTTTCTTTACGATTATGATGAACAATCTGCAGGTTGATGATAATATGGATTCTGACTCTCTCCTTTTCTGACTTAGTGTTGTGTCTGAACTGTTAATTATACATGTTGAATGAAGTCAAATCATCCTCACATGGAAAGAACAATGTCTTCTTTCATCCAGTAGGTCAGAATGGAAAATGTCTTGCAGAATGCATCATGACCAAGTGGAATGTTGCACAGGTGTTACTGCTACGCGTTTAGCTGCCTTTTTCTTTCTTTTCCATATAAAGCAAGACGACGTTGACTTGCCCAACAATGGAGAACGCAGATTCTATTCCTTTTTTCCCCTTTAGAGTTCCGACCATGCTATTCTTTCTCATCTATTTGAGAACGCAGCTGTTAGGATTGCGGTGCAACGGTTGGGTACTAAACCACTATTCTCCTGTTTCTTACTTTTAGTCTGTACTCAAGAACAGATAGATGGGCGCTGACCCAAGTTTTTTGAACTCTGCCACCATTACCAGCTTGGTACTCTTGTCGCACAACATTTGACGAGTATGAAGTCACAAGAAACCACCACAGCAACATGGGATGATGACTCTCTTTCGTCCTTATCAACAAGCCTTTATACTCTCTTCGTCCGAAATCAGGGGTTGCTTCCGTCGTTCGTGTATACTCCCCCACTTCCTTCTGCTGAGGAACTCATCATCAACGGTGTGGCTGGCGGCAGTCGAAACTCGCACTGCAGTTCTGCTGCTGCTGACGTATTCTCATCGAACTTTTATGTTGTCAGAGGAGAGGTAGAGCACTTGGTTTTTGTTTCGAATCCAAAATTGTCAGATAAGTTCTCCTACCTACACACAAGACCAAAATTACAAGGGCTAAAATTATAAGCACCCACCTACCGCATCTCCATTATATTCATAGCATCATCAGTTACCTATACTAAGCAAATTAGTTACCGACTACATCCGATCCACAGCATGTTGATCTCGGTGCTGGAGTACCTTCAGCAGCTGCTTGGTCTGGTTTGTTAATCTTGACTGTCCGGTCCTGATACCAACGAATTAATTAAGCTCCCCCCCTGCCAAGGGTACATTTTCTATTTTAACATCACAAATAACTCTTTCTACCTCAGGTTTGTTATCACTTTCCGCAAGTCTTTGCTTGATATCTCTAGCTATTGAAAAGAAGACCTGTTCCACATTTAGATTTGTCCTTGCACTCTGGAAAACACAAAAACATAAGTTAATAGGGAGTAGAAACCACCACAAAATCATACGAGTAAAAAAAAAAAAACATGAAATATTACTACTTACAGTTTCTAAAAACTTTAACTCCATATTCATCAGCAAGTGCTTGTCCCTTTGCAGTCGGCACAGCCTGTAAAAGCACAGTTAAAACATCTTGTTGGCAGGGGCCTGACCGACCAGCACAACTGGGAGAAAAATATACAAAAACACCAGCTAAGATTGACCGGGAAAACATACCTGTTTGCTCTCATCCATGTCAGCCTTGTTACCGACAAGAATCTTGTTGACATTGTCAGAAGCATGCTGTTCAATGTTGCAGATTCAATTCCTTATGTCTGCTTGTTGTGAGAACCCGACACCAAGGGGATCAGATCAGAATAAAAATTATGTAAACACTAAAGCTATAGATAAAGTGTAGAAGGTGATTACTGTTAAAAGATGACTCATCAGTGACATCATAAACAAGCATGATACCCATGGCACCTCGATAGTAAGCTGCAACATAAGAAAATAGGAAAGTTACTCCAGCAAAACCTTAAAGAAAACAAACCTATATCAAAAGAATCACGCTGTAATTACCAAGTTCAAACGAAAAGAACAAAAAGAATTACCAGTTGTTATAGTTCGAAATCGCTCCTGACCAGCAGTATCCCAAATTTGCAATTTAATCCGTTTGCCATCCAGCTCAATAGTCCTCATCTTAAAATCAATACTGTGTACAGTCCAGGGCATTGCAATCAAAGCTAAAACTTGCAGATATTGGGCAACAACAACACTAGGAAAATGTCAATAAGAATATGAAAAAGGATCTCCAGTACTTGAAACATAACCCACCCGATAGTAGTAATGAAACTTGTCGTGAAGGAGCCATCAGAGAAACGCAAAAGGAGGCAACTCTTCCCGACACCTAGAGAAGAAGGTTCATGTCAATGCTACCCATAAACATCTCAAAGACAAACTCTTGTAAGAACTTTCTTTTATTTCAATGACAGTTGGTAAGAATGCATTTTGCTAGATATGACTGCATACTATCTCATTTTCATTCTTTATCTTAGATAGTGGAATGTTTAGTGCAAAAATAGTTATGATCAGTTAACTGAATGAATTTAGAGCCTGCAATAACAACTGGCTGTTATGTAACTAAATCGTTTCAACTACCTAAAGTATCAGCAGAGCCCTTAAAACAACATTAATGTGTGGCTCTCTTGGATAAGATTGTAAAAGCTCTCATGAGTAGCTCACCTTAATTTACAAATACTTATCAAGTCAACATCTTTACTCAATTCTGGTAATCAATAAGTGGGCATTACTACACAGAATAACATTAATCCAAACAGTCAAAAAATTCTGAATATTAGGTCACCGGTCCTTTTCTGGATAAATGAGTAGAGTGTAATTAGCATTATTTAACCTTACCAGATCTCTATTAGCATAAAAAAAAAATATATATCTGTTCATACTTTGCATTGCATTAATGTTTTAATCGTTTTATCATATTAGACAGTGACAAATGCTTGGAAGTATAATATTATGTGCCAAGTAAAGTCTTCGTAATCTCCTCGAGCCCTAAAAAACCACTTCAGTTGTAGTCAAACAGATGAAACAAGATCTCAGCCTTCAGGTGCCTTTCCAGGCTACAACTTTAAAATGGCCCTCATTAAACAACCAGATCGACAAACAAGAAGCTGTAACTTATACTGGTTTAGGATACCACTCAGACAAGTACAATAGACCAGCAAAATATTTTAACATAACTTGCTAAATCAAGAATCTTGATTTTTTTGCCTCAATTGGGGCACCAATAATGCGTATTAGTTTCGGCGAAACAACACACTTTTAAGTTCCCCTTGAACATGCTCAACCCGCCTGAAACAGTTTCCACTCATTCCAATCATGATCAATATCATCCCTAATTGTTCAATAAAATATACAAATTATTGTTCCATCTTTTTTTGCAACTCACATCCATCTCAGCATCCTCTCTTCCTTTCGTTTTCAAAAATCCACCCCCCGCACCCCCCACCCCCCCCCAAAAAAAAAAAAAAATCGTATAATACTTTAACCACTTCAGACTGATCTCCAGTTTAGCTAACCTATTTTAAGTGAAGAAGCAATAGTTTCAACAATAATCTCTTTGTTGAACAGTAGATCCAATATGTTCAAACACCTCGTATATTATGCTAAGAATTGCACCAATTGCCTTTTCAACCACTGTATAGCTTTGCTCCTTGAGTCTAATAAACTTCACAATGTCTTCCTAATCCCATCTCCTCAAATAAAAGCATATAAAATGTCACATGAAAAAGCATACTTGAACATAGTGTTTGGAGCAGTTACAATGCATTGCTTAAATATACAATTTATTAACAACGGAACGATCATAACAACATATTCACATGACAAAACAGAGAACTAATTAACTTCTTAGATTTGAATAAGTAGAATATGAAAATTGATTCAGCATAGTATATTTACCACAATTTCTCTGATCTTTACCAAACTTTACACCATCTTCATCAAAATTATAGTTGTGGATCCTATTTTTCTTTTGGTAAGGAATAGATGGAAAGGATAGCACCAGCAAAAGATTTATATATATCCAAGTCTCATAAACCACCCATGGGTTTCACGATTCTGATCACATTTCTCAAGCATGGGTCAGAAGCACCCAAACTTCCGACATCCAAGGTCCTTGTACTTGCATATTGGACATATACCGGCCAACAAGAAACGACCAGATCATCATGGCCCTCATGCTGTAGAGAAAAAGATATGTCTAATATAGTAAGTATGAAAACTCATCCAATTCCAAATGTGGGTCACAGAAACATAACATCAAGAATTACAAGCTACCAGAAAGATTGGAAGCTGCTTCAAATCTGTTGGCATGTCTAGCATATCCACAATAATAAGCATCTCGCATCGAAACATAAATAGATCAATTTACCATACTTTCTTGACAAAGCATCCTACCAGAGAAAGAAAAGGCAAAAAGAAAAAAAAAACGATTATTTTTATCTCAAGGAATATTAGAAGAAAGGTGAACGCATTGGAACGTAGGATGGAGCATCAAATGATTGACTTCGGATGCCATACCAAAAGAAACCTAGTGCACTCAGCCAGTCAAAAGTATAGGATCCAACAAGATCTACCTCCCTTATTGTATTCGACACAACAAAACTAATTTCCCAAGTAAGGCATGTTTATCTCAAATAGCTACAAAGATCTGTAACCTCCAGTAGACCCCCTAGAGAACCCTTTTACGACGATTCGTTGCAGCCATACCGAAACATCAAATCTAGTATTCCCCAAATCAAGAAGAACGTTAATCGCCAACATTCGTCGGAATGAGAGGGGAATGAAACCCTTACCGCTGTCGCTGATCAGAAGAAGCTTGATGAGGTAATCGTGACCGGCCCGTGCTCTAGCAGGTGGAGCAACCATCGTAATCGCGACAAATACGGAAACAAAAAAATAAAACAACCGATCAAGAAGTCAATAAACCCTAATCCTTCACCACCGCAGCTGAACCCCCTTCCCTCCCTTCCACCCGAGGATGCAGATGACAACCCAACCAATCGAGACGGAATGATCGAAGAAACTAATCGTGAAAAGCAAGCAGTGGGTAGAAAGAGGAGAAAAGCTTACGAGATTCCTCGATTCGAAAAGGAAGCAGAACGCTTTGAGATCTCGAGAGATGGAGAGACCGAGGAGGACAGACTGTGCGGCGCAGAGGGGGAGGGGTCTCTCTCGCGCTGCCGCCGTGGGGTGTCGGCCGTCGAGATAGGAGAAAGAGGAGGTATTGGAAGTGTTAAAACCGCACCACGTTATATTTTAATTTTCTTTTCCTTGCCTTCGCTTACCCATCGTTGACCAGGCCAAGCTTCCTGTGAAGAATGTGGGACCCACGATAATGCTCCGAGGCGGCGGTCAGGCTAAAGTGTCGTCAAGTTGGATTGATTGTTCGATAAGCACACCGGAAGATCAGCGATACGCTATCCAGCAGATTCTCAATTGCATTGGTCACCTCGTTGTTGTGAATGCTAAGGATAGGTGCGTTTTTTTTCTAGTATTAATTAGTCTTGTTTCAGATGTTAGACTACTCTTACCTGTGGAGAAACATGAAACCCATTTTTTTTTTAGACTATAAACCATGTGTTTTTTAAAAATATTTCAATATTATTAAAATGGTATAATTTTTCAAAATATTTTAATATTCTTATCAATTTTTAAAGATAAATATGTAAAACTTAAAAGAAAATATAAAAAAATATGCATGGAAGAAAATATAAAAAAATATTGACAAGTTGCAAAGTAATCTTAAAAGAAAACACAAATATCCTAATTTTATTTTAAAATATATATTTTTTATTTATCTACTTATTTTATAATTCATGCGGTCTAAAGAAAAAATCTTTTTTTCTTTCTTCCTGAAGAGCTCAAGTATACCATATGATACAGTAAAGTAATGGCAAGAACATGCGATTCCTTCAAAATTATACACACTATATTGATATGGGTATGATGACCCCTCCCTCACAATGGAAAACATCAAGCGAGCGTCTTTATTTTAAAGTTTCGAGAGATGGGAAAGAGAGCTGATGTCATCACCATCTTATTATATCTGACCTCATGGTTTATATATATATATATATACACAACGGGTGGCTTATGGCACACGAGTCCGATGTCATAAGTGTTCACAAAAGTATATATAGAGGTAAATCTATAATTTTTTAAATTCTTATACCCACCTATGGTGACCGAAAGCGAGATATGTGGCGGAGCTTGTGCGCTTCCTCGCACCATGACTTCGAAGGATTACAAATATCCTAAAAAGTGATATTATAAATAAAAAGTGAAGAAATTCTCATTATACTGTATCAAAAATTATGATAATTTTAGCACACTTTAGTATAAATTAAAAGAATCAAAAGTCATATATATAACCCCCAAAAGAAAAACTAAAAGGTTTGACGGACTCGTATACAGAAACGAAATGAAAAAATAAAGTCCATAGAGAAACCGACAAGATTTTATCAAAGCCTCTGTCCATGAACAAAATTTCCAACCGTAGCCATCGGTCATAGACGTATGATTGTCCAAGTGTTTGGCTGTTAAAGTTGATTTGATCTCAACAACAACTGGTATTACAGGAATGTAATAGACCATATAATCCTAATAATAACCCCATCTTTAAAATTGACAATGTATTAAAGAACACGAAGATAATTGAAAATATATGCACAATACAATGATTTGTCAGGTCAAAATGAACGATTCATTAATTATCAAGCAAAGAATCTCTTGCCATTAACTATCCTTGGCGTCGATGATGTACTGGAGATTGCAAAACTGCAGTGCATTTTGTGCAGCTCCTCCTCTTATACTTGGTACTGTATCATTTTACATCAAGAAACTCTCGTTGTCCCTCTTATACTAGGTTCTACTGACATGCTCACAATCAAGTTCCTTGGAGGGTTACTGTTTGATCTCAGGTGATTGCTACCAGTAATCTGAGCAGGAGCACTCTCCATCTCTAAAATGGTGAAACCTATAGGGATCCCTCAGCACAATCTCTCGTCCAACAGCACGGCTGACCAATTTATACACCAAATGACAATCCCCACAGACTCGAAGATTCTTGAAGACCCTCACCGAAGATCCTTGCGGCAGGTCCATCAACCCAAAAGCCAGGGCAAGTTTTTCACTGTGGTTCCAGAGGTTATGTTCCTTCTGTTCTTCATCGATGTCGTGAAGTGCAAAGGACGTGTCAGCGGCATAACCCAATTTCTTGATCAGTTGCAAAATCTCATCCAACTTTGCATATATTTGATTTGCCTGCGGGTGAGTCCTGTCCCCGATGCCAAATGCACTAACCTGATTCTTCACCTTAATCCAACTGTAAGCTGGTCTTTTTTTCAAATTGATTGACTCCATCTTCCTTCTCAATCTGTCAACATCTTCCCACTTCCCATTGGTGGCACATACATTTGATAGAAGTACATAAGCCGAATCATCCAAAGGGTCCAATTCAAGAAGACGCTCAGCAGCTTTACTGCCAACATCAAGATTCCTGTGAATTCTGCTCGAAGATAACAAGCTGCGCCATATGAGATCGTTTGGAGCAACGGTCATGTCTTCGATAAACTGCACAGCTTCGATAAGTCTTCCTGAACGTCCTAGCAGATCGACCATACAGACACAATGTTCTGTACCCGGGAAGATACCATACTCCGAGGTCATTAACTTGTAATAAGCAATACCCTTGTCCACCAATCCTGCATGATTACATGCAGATAGGAGGGAAACAAAGGTAACGTAATCAGGACTGCATCCCATTTCTAACATCTCTCTGAAAGTATCCTCAGCTTTATCAAAACAGCCATGTCTAGCATACCCTGATATGATGATATTCCATGATTGCTGCGACCGCTTCATTGGCTCAGGAATTATCTTTGACACATCATCCATCTTACCACATTTTCCATACATATCCATTGTTGCATTGATCACGTGAAGGTTTGAGTCAAATCCAAGTTTGATAACTAGAGCATGTAATTGCTGCCCTTCCTCTACCGATGCCAAGCTTGCGCTAGCCGCGAGGCCCCCAGACAGGCTGAACTGATCGAGTTCAGTTCCAGCATGTTGCATTTCCATGAAGAGCTTAAAAGCATCCTCTCCTAGACCATGGTGAGCTTTGGAGGCAATCATAGCATTCCACGAAACTGCAGTCTTGCTTTCTAATCCATCAAATATATATATGCTAGAATCAAGATCACCACACTTTGCATACATCGTGAGAAGCGAGTTCTTAACAAACTCATCAGATTCTAATCCGGTTGACAGTGCATGAGCATGAAGCGGCTTTCCATACTTCATCAGATCACAAGGATCTGAAAATGCCCCCAGGATATTGACTATGGTGATATAGTTTGCCCTAACTCCAGCTTTTCTCATCTGGTTGAACACTAGCATTGCCTCCATTTGTTCTTCGTTCTCTACGAGCCCTCCGATAAGTGTGTTATATGTAACCAAATCATAATTGGGCATTGCCTGCAAAACCCACAGAGCTTCTCTCATGGCCTTGCATTTGCTGTACATGGTTATTAAAGCATTACCTACCACCAGATTTTCTTGAAGTCCTAGAAGAATTATGAGTGCATGAATCATCTTGCCGACCAAGAAGGATTCAGGACTTGAGCATGCAGCAACTGCGGTAGCAAATGACACATGATTTGTTTCTTTGTTTTCCCGAAGAAAATAGCTTAGAAGCCTCAGTGCATCAAACGGTAGCCCACTCTGAGCATAGGCAGAGATCATTGTATTCCAGGAAATTAGGTCCCTTTGTGGCATGTGACAGAATAATAATTCGGCAGCTTTATGCTTACCTGACATCGAGTACATATTGATAAGAGTGTTATTCACAGAAACAAATAGGCTGAGACCATTTCTGATGCTTAGAGCATGAAGACCTCTTCCCCATTTCAAGTATTCCAAACAAGCACAAGCCGAGATCAGACTGGACACGGTCGTGGCATCAGGCACCAATTCATGGTGGCGCATATCAGAAAACAACTGCAAAGGTTCTTCACAGGCTCCCTCATGGAAGTACAGCGTTATCATAGAATTCCATGATATCGTATCTCGTTCTGTCATCCGTTGAAATAAATTTTCAGCATCCTCTCTTCTTCCCAGGTTTCCGAATAATGTAATCAGAGCATTTGCGACTGAAACTTCAGTCTCAAATCCACAAACCACAGCATGTCCTATGACTTGAAGGCTCACCTTGTTGTCCTCGAGCAATCCACATGAACTAATCACTGTCGAAAAAGAGTTCTGATTGCATGCCACGCCTTCCAGCCTCATTTCATGATAAGCCCTCACGGCTTCCTCGGGGTACCCATTAGCTGAAAAGCTCACCATCAAGGCAGTCCATGAAACGACATTCCTCTCAGGCATATCCCTGAAAAATCTACGTGCATCAAACACCATTCCACGACTGCCATACATATGCAGAAGAGCAGTTCCAACATATAGATCGGTCGCTAACCCAAGTTTCAATGCAAAACCATGAATCTCGAAACCTCGAGTGACCATGTTCTTCCACCGGTTGCAAGCGGTCAAAAGGCTGGCGAGCACAAACCCATTGGGCATCACGCCATCGTCTCTCATCCGCCCGAACAACTCAACAGCTTTGGCGAACAAGCTGACACGGACGCAGCCTGAAATAACGGTATTCCACGACGAACAATTTGTTTCAGGCAAACGGTCGAACAGATAGAGCGCCCCCACGGCGTTACCCTGTTGAAAGCACATGTGGATGAGAGTGTTGCAGTGGAACAGGCTGAGGCTGAGGGAGCGCCTGAGAGAGAAGCAATGGATTGCTCTTCCGCCGACGGAGCCGGTGACGGAGGCGAATCCGAGCCGCGGGAAGAGGGAGATATCGGCGTTCGGGTGGCCGGCGAGGGCGTGGATGCCATTGGTGGCGGATTCCGCCGCGGGGAGGGACGTGGAGAATCTTCGGGCGGGGAGGCGGCGGAGGGAAGCAGTCCTCTTGGGCCACTTTGCCAGATCGTCGGATGTGATGAAGTGCGCGCGCTGCTCATGTAGACACGAGAATGCACGAAGACGGCCGAGAAGGTCTTATTATATATACCCTCTTGGACCTTAATGGATATGACATGGGCCCAAATCAAAGCCCACTTAATCCAGAGATTACGATCCGGCTTTCTTGACATTATTGGGCCGGATGCTAATTTGGGCCGAAGCTCGCAGTCACGTGGAGGACCTCAATGGAATTAAAAATTTCCATGTAGCCTCGCCAAACTAGTGCTCCCCTCATCAGCGCTGAGATCCTTAGAGACCAAGCAACTCTCTCTCTCTCTCTCTCCAACCCCATCTCTTCAGCCATTAACCCTACCGTTTAAAAGACAGCATGGAAGAAAAGAAATGAATCCTTTTTTTCCAACTCCATTCCTCTGCCTCTCTTCCTCTCTTTGCCACCACTTGTGGATGCTTGATTCTCCACCTTCTCTTACATCCCTTCATCTTCAAGAAAGAAATTACATGAAAGAAAGGAACATGGTTCTTTTTCCTCTGTACCAACCAATCTGGCTGGATCCACCTAAATGCAACCAGGTGTGTGTTACTACTACCTTCCTCTTCTTCTCTTCCTTCTGAGCTTAAGATTACTTTGGCTTCTTCATCGAAAAGAAGAAGATAATAGCGTTCTTTTCCTTATATCTTCTGGAATTTATATACCACCGCGTTCTCCTTTTCTCTCACTCTATGGTACGTTTGGCTACAGACCCTTGAGTCTCCGGCCGCTGCAGGCGGAGGCAGCGAGGCTTCTCAGCTCTTCCCGAGGTTGGCAGCGCAGGGAACAGAAGCTGGTGTTGCCGCTGCAGGGTCGGCCAGGCCTATCTCCATGGCAGAACGAGCTCGCCTCGCGAAGATCCCACGGCCCGAGCGACCACAGATCCAGCAATTCCCTTTCCTGGGAGGACTAGAGCCACCACAGCCAGAGCCGCCTGCATACCATCTTAACGGAGAAGGCGTAGCTTTGGCGAAGATAGAAGACAACTCCTACGAGCTACGTTTGCCAAGGCAGTGTTCAGGTCTTCTCGGAACTGAGCAATACTGAGAAGATGGTATGCACCAACGGCGGAGGTTGGGCGACACATACATCGGTATTCAGCTCCTCAACTGAGAACATCTTATAGTTTTCAGGTGATGACCCGAGCCGAGCTTTTACTGTAGTAACCTAAGCCTGGAAGCCTACTTTTTTGCGATGGCTTGGAGAAGGAACAACTGGAGTAGTCAAGGAAGAAGAAGAAGTTGATCACTATTCCATGCATCTTTACTTGATGTAAATGAGGAAATTTGCTTGTTACTGCAAAATCTCAAAACGAGGGCTTCTCAGGCGCTGGTAGACGACCAATATCCTCGACGGAATCCAATCAAAGAACTTGGTCATGATGCAAGACGATGCTTCCTTTGTATTTCTAGAACTTTCGAGCCTATCAGCATCTTTTTGGGTCTTCTGTCCCTCCAAATTTTACTGGATCTACGCCATCAGAAACCCCATGGAATTCTAGTTTAGTGAATGCACATCCACAACAACGAGGAGTCGTGTGAGGTGAGACAAGCGGACGAGCCACTTTATCTGGACGAGCCACTTTATCTGCATCGAATCGAATGAACTACGTAATTATTCTTTTATACGTTATCAGAACACTCTAGTAGTGCACAGTTGCCAGCCATAGGAAAGTCTAGAAATAGGATTTTAAAAATAACATGCCACTATAATCACTAGAGAACCACGAGATAAAAGTCAGTTAAACATTTGATTAAGACGACAAGGGAAGCAGCAGCAGCAGCATCCAACCCATCATACTGATGAGGAAATGTGTAAAGATGATTTGGCAGACGGTTTATCTGATCACGTAAAAAAAAAAAAAAAATCCAAAAAGAGAAGAGACACAAACCAGACTTGGATTCCAATCGCCCACGTTTCTGTTTCCAAAGTGCTGATGAAAACATCAAATATAAAATCTAGTTGCATGATGACAATTTTAACCCTCCAAGGCTTTGCAAGGGGGGGGCAGTATCATCATTTCTTCTTTTCACTCACTCCAGCAGACCTGCACATGGCAAAACCACATGAGAAATTAAAAGATGAGGGATAATATTGTAATCATGTTAAGGTGGATTAAATTTTGGAGACTATCCACAAAAAGAAGTGGTCCAAGGGGAGGAGGTTGCTATCAAAAGAGTGATAACCAAAACAGATAAAAAGCCTCATTAAGGAACTGCTGCTACTTTATACAAAAAAACTTAAAAAGATGACTACTGTTTTTAACAACTTATAGTTGTTGATGCTTGACTTGATATGGGCCCAAAAGATTTACCAGGGGCAGTAAAATCTATGTATATCCATAAAGTCATAGATCATTCCAATGTTCAAAGGCAGCTGTTTTGCTCAACTTCAACATCGATCATTTAGGACAAGAGAGACACGATATAGTTTAATATAAAGGGTAGTATTGAGAATTTTCAGAAAGTAGAACATTAAATATTATATCGAGTAAATTTTTCCTTGGGCAAAGATTGTAACATCAACAAACTGAATATCTCATTCAGAATTACACCTCAACTTCAGCAAGGGTAACAAAAATTATATTGCATGAGTGCAAGTGCAGTTCATGATAGATCAGCATGTTTAGTTATATGTTTAAAGAATCATGCCAAAATATATCACAATCTCCTGGACTGATCAAAATCAACAAAAACCTTGAAAACTACATTACAATGACTGGAATAGGTTTTTTTTTCCTACCCTAATAGCAATCAGTTATTCTGCCATGGTTACTTAACAAATGAGCAAAAAATTCTATAAGACACTGATAAAAGATATGAAGGTAAAGATCAAAAATGGAAAAATTCCTAAAAAAAACAAAGAGGTATTAGACCATCAATGCGTACAGGTAAAGATCCAATAGAGTTAATTGAGTCAAAAACATTACCCTGCTTAACATGTTACCAGCTAACATTTTCGGCGAACATTCAACTTGAGGTGCTGGTCGACCAAATTAGGCTCCCAAGAAAACTACTAAACCACAACTCCATAGAAGCTTAAATCCTAATTATTCGCCCTATAAGATTTAACTCACCTTAGCTCAATGAGCTTAGCTAGTGCTAGCTAGAGTTGCAACAATGAGAAAGGCACCAAGTTCCATCAGCTAGTAAAGCATGGATACAGGGAAGAAATGGGGACATGATGACAATAAAAACAGGAAACACAAGGATGAAGGGAAGTGAGTGGAGGCTGTCACAATTAGGGGAGATAAGCAAGGAAATTGCATAATTCTTATCCAAACATCACATTGAGCAGCTAGTCTGGAACAATCCCTCAAATGTAAGAGGCCTTAGCCACCTTACAAATTTTATCTTCCAATTACAATCACTAGCCATTCAAAACCTAGCCAAGTCTACACAAGAAATGTGTTTACCATCCTTCATACTGCTAATGAACATATGAAATGGCAATTTAAGACCATATACCTAACTGACAAATAAAATTTTCATACGCCATATAATATGCCAACCATAAACATCCCCTCCTCCCGAAAGAACCAGTTATCCATCCCAAAATACAAAATTTATTGGATAGTTATGTTCGCTTAACTCATTGCTGCATTTTTTAAAAAGATATAACGGCCTTATTTGGTTAGTCTTTACATGCAAATCAACAACAATTTTGTGATGAAGCAAAAAGAGTCATGCACCCAACTCTACTTAGCTCATTAAGCTACATGCCTCACTTTGCAGTTCATTATAACATTATGAATAAGCAACAACAGTTAAATCTAGATCAATTGTGTCTGAAAAAAATGCAGAGAAAAAAAATAGCATTAAAATTAAGATGCTCTTCTAGAATTTCCAAGTGTTGTTAAAGTGTGATAATGTATGAAACAACAAAGGGACAAATGTTCATGATGTGAAATAAAATTGGAATGGATAGAAAAAACATAAAAAAATTATTACAAAACTCAATTAAATATAAAATTTAACTCAATTAATCACTAATAATTTCGATAAAATCAATATAACAAAATTCTCTGATTTTATTTGTTACCCTATTCTAATAATCAGCAGTATTCTGGACACGGATAATTAGATTTAATTTAAGAACAGATAGCTCATGTTACATTTAGTTATCATAAAAAAGAAATAAGTTGCATGTAGATTTAGATTTAAAAAAAAAAACCCTTACCTCATCTTCCGGAGAACATTAGCCATCTCCTCTCTCTTCTTTTTGGCTCTCTTGTGTGTACCCAGCTTTCTCTTAGCAACTTTCAGTGCACGCTTGTCCTTGCCAACTTTCAACAGCTCCGTAATCCTCTTCTCATAAGGTGCAAACCCAGCCACTTCCCTGATCAAGTTCCTAACAAAATGCACCCTCTTGCTAGTTTTCTGCATATGATTGTCCAACAATGATCAGTTTTACAGCATAAAATTCAAGCAAATATAAACTTAAGTGTATGTAAAAAAAATAAAGAATTTTTTTAGCCTTTCTTCCTTTGAATATAATCTGAAGACTGTCAGAAATTCAGACTTCTAAAATAATCAACATATAGTGAAGAGAAAATAACCGCAATTCTGAATTAATGGAACAGACTAACTCAACTGGTTGCCCATGCCTGCATTTCCAAATAAAACTTATTTGAGAAAATAAATAGACACTGATGTTTATCTTGAACTCACTCCTCTTAAATGGCTACCTCAAATGAATGAACTGTTTAATTAGACAACCATTTCTTCAATTTGAGGAGAACAGCTCTTGAAGCACAACGGATGCTCTACATTAGAATTCTAGATCACAGGTGTCAGTGCTTGTGTGCTACTTCAAACGACAAGAAATGTAGATTGAGTTCATCATTAACAATATGATAAAAGTCTCTTGCTCTGTAGCATATCATCATTATATGTTTCAACAATATTGTGGAAGACTCTACAGAACGCAACAGAAATAACTCCTGCCAACTAGAGTTGCTAAACCACTATGTAGCTCACTAATTGCGATAGAATTCTATACAATTTGTCCAAGTAAACTAACAGAATGGATCAATCACCGACTCCTCTTCATCTTAAACTTACCCTTCAACCTCTTCATGCATTATTCTCTTGAACGTCAATGTCCCATCTATATAGAAGACCATCTAAGAACGGAAAAAACATAAACACCCGCAGTTTCCAACTACACCAGAAATGACTATCAACAAGAGATCAAAACCTCCATCTTTCAGGTGCTTCAGATTCATACCCCTTTTCTGCTGGAAGGACGAGGAGGCAACTCCCTCCTGGTGACGATGTGCCCTTTGTTGAGCCCAACAAAGAGACCGGTGTTCGGCTGAGGAGGGGCCATCTCTAGTCTCGGCGAGAGAACACCGTCCGCTACCTACTAATAACAAACGAAAAGAAACTAATCAGGTTCCACAGAACCTAGCAACGACAACATCGGCATCTCAAAACACGAAAGATCAATCGATCAAAGCACTTACAAAATCAAAACCCTGTCAAAAAAAAAAAAACAGAAAAATCCAATTCAAATGTGCACTCAAAAGAACAATAATGAATTCCAGAAATGCATGAGGTGACAGCAAAGTAAATACGCGCCGGGAAGAAAAGAGGAGGAAACGTGATCCGAAGGCGATGGCTTCTTACACCCAACTTGGAGAAGAAGAAACCCTAGCAGTCAACGGCGTCCAAAACCCCAACGGCACAGATGAGCGATGGTATAAATAGGGGCACATCGCAAGTCATCGGAAAGACACAAAAAAGGGGATTTGAGTGTGCTTTATTTACGAAATTGCCTTACAGCGACTGTGGAGACCTTATCATCTTATGGACGGCTGTGATTTATAGTTGGGTCGGGGCTCGGTCCGTGGGCATTCATAAAAACGAGCCGAGCCTAAATTGGACTCAAAAAATTGGGCCAATTTAAAATGTGGGCCATACATTTAATGGTGGATATTGACGAGTTGCTGGAAAATAGCATCAGGCATTAATATTTCCTCGTATACAGAATTATGAAACATTAAAGCATGCCTGGGAAAAATGAACCAAAATGTTGAGCGATGAATTTTGACTTGTGCATTTTTCTTTTGTGAGAATTACAAAAAGGAAGCAGAAAGGCAAATGCATTCATAAGGTCTATATTTTTTATTGACAGAATAAAGTTTGTATTCCGAACCATTTTCATTAATTATTTCAATTATTTGTTTTCTTTTTTACGGATGTCATTCGAACAACCAAAATCCAATGCCTATTCTTTATTATTTAGCACATTAGTTGCCCAAGAAAACTCCATAGAATAGAAAAGAACTGAACAATGGTTTACCGCAATCCAAATTCTAATCCATGAAAGAGAGAGAGAGAGAAGAGATACAAGTAAAATTTGATCTTTGTATATATCATGGCTACAGAACGCATATACAGAAAGCATCACTTGGCATCGGCAGCTTCTGCTTTAGTCTTCTTAGCCACCGGCGCAAATTCGTCGAGCTCCCGACTCAGGTGGTCGAAGCCAGTCTCCCGCTCTCTGTCAACTTGGCATGTACTCCTCATCTTCCTCTTCAAGAACAGCCTAGGATGAGGCTTCCTGGGGGCCGCAGGGCACTCGAGAGGTACCGGAATTTTGTGCCTCGGGGACGTCGGTGTCAGATAACCATCATCATCGTCATCTGCAGCGGCGGCAGCAGCGCCATCATCACGTTTGCTCTGTTTTGCTTCTTCCTGTTCCAACTTGCCTTCTTCCTTGTTCACACGCTCCGCAGAGGGAACAGGAGGAAGAGGAGGAGGAGGAGGAGGAGGAATCAAAGGGTCAGAACTTGTGTCTCCTTCTTTGGGATTCATTTCCTCTCCCTGCTTAGCTTGGGTTGGGCTATCTAGAATCTCCAACGCGAGCTTTGAAACGAAATGGATGCTTTTGGAGGATGGGCTCCGAGTGCTTCTCGGTCACAAATAGAAGAGAGAGGAGAGGGGAGCGAGTTCGAGAAGGAAACAGGAGAAAGAAAAGAGGGCAAGACAATTCAAGGCTCGCTGCTGAAACCGACTTAGAGTGGGTTAATGACTGTTTTTGGGTTCACGTCTTTGTTCGATTGTCTTCGGAAAAGATGGTGACAAGTGATGGAAGGTGGATTCATATCTGTACCCAGTAACAGTTGCCGGTAATGGCCTTAAACATTCCTTCGGTCTCTTTGCCCCTCTTCTCTTACGAAGGGGGTTCGTGGCTGGGAGCGAGGGAGGCGCATCGGATACTTGGGACCGTCGTCTGTTTGTGCCGTGGCGATTCTTCGGCTTTGTTTCCTCTTCTTATCTCGATGCATTCCTGCACGTGGGATGCCATCGAGGGACCACCACAAGGGCCGACATGGTATCATGATCTGTGGGTTCGGCGAGAGCTCGAGCAGAAATTACATGTCATCATCACCTGGCAACTGTATCATCTACGTTCCATCTTTCTCAAGATATGCAACAACCTCTACGGGGAGGGATGCAACGGCGGATCCAGAGAGGGGAATTGCTGTAAGTGTAGAAGGCAGAGCAGAGCAGCGAGAACAAAATCCCTTTGATAACATCGTTGTAGCTCATGAGTTGTGCTCCCATCTCAAGCAAGCTATGATCCAATCTCTGACGGTGGTCGCTTTGCGGTTCAAGTGCCTTCCTATCCAGTGAGCCCCCACCTCCTTTGGAATTGTTGGCTCACTCTATACTTTCCACGTGCATAAGGTAGATGGCGAGACTTACCTTCGGTTGGTTAATTTCTTCAGATGATCATAGGGGACCTGCTGATACTTTCCAACAGTGACAAATTCGTCCGACTGCCGCATCGACAAAATGGTCTTCATTCTCGCAATCACATTTGAGTTCACTGACTTCAAAAAAAAAAAAAATTTGGAAAATATACTATCGCACTGAAGGATGACAGACATATCAATTGCATATTTTCCATATGCCTAGTCCATAACCCAGTCGAATCAGCACAAGCTCAAAAAGCATGGAAATGATACTAGTCAAGCGCACTTTAGATCCTGGAATTTCCAACCAATTAACGCAGACCTCGGTCATTAGTATGCCAAGATGCTTGCATAAGTATACTAGCTCAACGTCGAAGCACCACCTACATGAAATGTAGTTAATACCGATACCATTATATTCTCTTATTGCATCTTCTCATCTAAATGAAATCAATATGCAACAATGTCAAAAAAGAGTAGCCAAACTTGATGTATGTGATGCCTTGCAATTATATATATATATATAAAAACTTTACCCTACAACATTACGAAAACCTAGAAATCAAAATTGTTATAACTTGGGAAAATGTTTGACCAGGTTGCTCAAGCATCAAAAACCCCAAGGCTGGAGCTCATTATTAAAAAGTCATAGAGACCAAGTCCATGCTCACTGAACAAAGTTACTAAAATAAATCATATTCGTGTATAATCTTAGTGAGAAAAATGACTATATACAAATGTTAATCAGCATTCACTAGCATCCAAGATGAGACTGATTGATATAGGTGGGTAGCTTCAGCATGTACATTAGAAGTTGATGTAAAAAATAATCCTCGTAAACTTCCAAATAACTTCTAGGTTCTAACTAGTCAGTTTCTTTAATGTGATTGTAAAACAGAATCAGACAACATTTTACTTCTGATATCCAGTTTAAATATTTTACAAAATAAAAGAAGAAATGGACACCATGCCTGTTTGTGACCAGGGGTACCTATCATAATGTTTACTTGGGTCCTGATTGCAATTTATGCCTCATTGTTCTGATCTTGTATGGCTTTTAAAGTGTTCAATTAGAAAAAGGTTCGATGTTACCCATTTCTCACAGAAAAAAAAAAGTCACCACAAAAGCAGCCTAGTGAACAACAAGAAAAACAAGAAGACCGCTTTTCTAATAATAAAGTACCTTTTAAGTCTCATATTTGTAAACAGCTTCCTGGCAGCAGCTCTTGTAAACAGCTTAAAGCCACACTGCAATGGATATGAGAATCAACATGAATAGGAAGGGCTTGTAACAAAGTTTACTCAGATTTGTTAAAAGAGTCTGCAATATCGATTGTCATGATATTAGCATCATAGCTTAGGTCTTCCAAGTGATATGGAGGTTGATACAAAGAAGAGTACCTGAGTATCACGGATTCCAGGTCCTACAGTCAACAGAACAACTAGATGGAAACTCTTCATTAGAAGATTCCTGTACCACTTCCTCTAGAACAAATACAGAAAAGTCAGCCATATATAAATACATATATATGCATGCATATATAAAGCTCAGGAGTTAAGAGGAAAGAAAATAAACTGTAGTGAGAGCCTGTTTCTCCAGACGAGCACGAGAACCAAATGCTGCAACTTCAATATCTGATAACTTCATACTCTGATCACCAGGATTTAGTTCTTTAACCTTCTCAGCTAGTGTACAAATCTAAGTGCAAAAAATAGAAAAGTCAGCATACTTTCCATAGCAAGTGCATACCAACACCTAAGAGATTAAACTACGAAATTCTATGCTTAGACAACCTGAGATTCAAGCTTTTCCAGATCTGTTATTTTGGTTGCTCCATCTGCATCAAGCATTAGGAGTAGTTCACCACGTGAGTGCAACATTCCCTGTTTGACAATGCTTTCACAGAATTGTGAAGCAGCAAGCAGTCAGTGTTGAAAATGGTAATAACAACTTGACTAGCTAGCAGCACAAGTGAGCATCATAAAATGCTCAAACATGAACAGAATGATTATAACAACATAGACAATTTTACACAACAAAAATTATACAAAATTGGGCTGAAGAAATAACTCACCTTTCTTATAGCTTCTCCCTTTCCATGATTTCTTCCAAGTAGTAGAACCCTTACATTTTCAATCTTGTATTTCCTTACAAAATCAAAAGCTACTTCAGATGTCCGATCACTGCTCCCATCATCGACAATCAACACCTGAGCAGAAGCAGATTCAAGAACTCAAAATTGATGAGAGACCACATCATCCAAATGACCAATGAAAAGTGAAGAGTGACTAAAGGTGATTGGATGAAGCAAACAATGGCATCACAGAAAACAACAAATGCAGGGATTATCACCTTTGTACTCAGATCATGCTATGCTGTGTGAATTACTTGAGCAATGTTCATGATGCAACACACACCATCACAAGAAACAGAAGCAAATTACTTTTAAGGACATATTTAGCATTGCCTCTGATTTTCAGAAAAGGGCATCATAAGCACATAAGACGCACCCGTGCAACTTGTTGATCTTTGGTAAAGACTGATGTAAACCAACTTCTGGATATGTTAACATCAAAAAGGCATAAGTCCATGCTTGTAAAATTAACTCTCAGTTAAGACATAGATTTTATAGCCCTAGATAAGCCAATCCAGCACAATTGACAGATAGGTTGATAGAGTGACAGCTTGACAAGTTGGATATGTCAGAACAAATTATTTGATGCCAATTCTAGTGATGGAAGTCATATTTCTGTTGCATTGAGTGGTCAAATAAGCCAGTAACATTTGTATAGTTTTTGTTTTGTTGAACAACAACAATGAGTTTGACAAATTTTATAAAAAATAAACTAACTTGTAAAAGTTTTTTACTTAGGTTCATCTGTTCTATAAGTTCAATCAAATTCCAGTTATTCCGTTCAAGCACCCTTTTCCTCGTCCTTGTTGCCTAATTAAATAACTCTATATTTTTCAAGTTTGGCCCGTGGCTGAAAAATAAATTCTTAGGATTCCTTCTGAAAGTTTTATCCCTTGAGATGTCTATGATCAAGAATGGTTTGCTTTTGAGAGGTCGGCATGCCAGCAACATTGGTATGGTTTAATGTTTACCGCAAGGTGCAATTTAAAAATCAAACTGTCTGCTTGAAATTCTGCTATATAGGAGCATTATGCCTCTATTCAAAATGTTTCAATCTTGTGGTCTCCGTGCAGCTACCTCCAAATTAATAGTATCTCAAAATTAATACCTGATTTATCATTAATATAAACTACACACGAAGAATGTAACTATTCTAGTAATATGTATAATACAATGATCAGTGACAGATAAAATTAAGGATATAGCTATGACATAGAACTCTCTGTTTCATGTAGTTGTAGCATCTCAAATTTCCATGGTGCTGCTATTCCAGATAGACAATTAGCATCATCGTAATAAAGGAAAGTTTTGCTAGATACCTCATACGAAAAAGACTTGTCTGACGCTGACCGTCTTTGGAGATAGCTACAAAACATTACCAAAGATACACTATCAGAGATAGTTGTTTCATCAAAGAAACATGAAACCTAGTTTTATTGACAACCTAATAAGGTCTTTTTGCTGGATATATTGTTTTATTTACCACAATGATAATCATGATATGCCCATTAAGTTAATAGACAGTTTGTCTGATCAATGAAGACAAGAAAAAAACTTCAATGGAATAGACCAATGTGCACGGCATTCATCAACCTACTTAATGGTCTCAATGAAAGCTCCAGGAAGCCTATACTCCTCATTAAATGCAGGAATAATTAGAGATAAATACTTTTCAGCTTGGTCAAATATGGAGGGACAAGGGACCTGCCATAAAGAGTTAAAAGTTATGATCGTTGTAGAACTGAGCTAAAGCGGTGATCATGAACTACTGAGAGTAATACTATGATGGCCCCAACTGAAAGCTAGCAAGTCATTTATGGATTATTACTACCATCATCATGGTAACACTCACTAGATAGGCAAGATTCTGCCTCTAACTATATATCAAGATGAATAAAACAATATAAATGTTTCATGCCACATGATTGGTAAGACTAAGGCAACAAGACAACAAAATTGAAAAGAATAACAGCTATTTCAGATACATTTCTTATAACACTTTTCTTATTTTAAGTCCATCTTTGCTTTTACTTTTCGAATTTACCAATCATGTCCTGTAGAATCATGCACTTGTTAACAAATTATTAAATACTAATAAAAGATACAAGCAAACAATCATCATTTAAGTGCTCATGAACTACAAAATCTTGTTTCCCCGATTCTTTTTCTTTTACCTTTCCTTTGATTTTTCTGCACACAAGGCATAAATCTGTACGACTTCCATTTTATGGTTACACTTCTGTGTTGCAATTTCAATAGTATAAAACAGCATGACAAGAAAGAATATAGACAAAAAGCATTTGAAGAAAACTAGAAATTGAGATTTAAATATAGCAGTTATGTCTATGATCATTATATTTCAGACAAGGAACAAGACAGTATAAGCCATGGTGACAAAGTTTAATATTATAAAAATCCAAAGTTTTGTTGTAAAATAACTTGATACAACAACACATTATGTTCTCAGAATAATGAAGTCAATTGAAATGTTAATCAGATTTCGGATAATGAAGAAAACAGGTTAAGAATTAAACAGCACCAAATCTAAGAATTTAAGGCATTATAAATCATCTCATGCTGCAATTCCAAGTGCATACAACTGCTTAGTCAATAAATTTAATTGCTCTCGACATGATTTTGTTACACTCGAAAGGAGGCTAGATGATAGGAATAGAGAAACTATTTACAAGCATATCAGAGAATTTACATTCATTCATCTTAAACTAGCACATCTTTTCCTAGTGATCTCAGTATTTATTAAGTGCCCAAAGTTGATCTGTTGTTCAGCAAAAGCATCAACATTGTAAGGTTCGACAATATTAGACAAATTCATTGAGCTCAAATCTATCGGAATACAATCTTGTGCACCCACTACTGTCCGAGGATCTTACAGCTTCGCCAACAATTTTCTTGGCAAATCTCACCAGTAAAGACAATTATCCAAGGAACATGAAGAAAGAAATACACCAACAATTCACAAAGCATTATCTGATGGGAACATCGCTAATAGCTGACCCAGCTTCACTAATAAAGATATGCTGCTATGGTATGCCAAACACAACGTCATTTATCGATTTGATCAGGTAGGTACATTAACTTTCACCATGTATATCCATTTGAGTAGTTACATATATAATCACAAATCATTTTTCACCATGTGCACCAAGTAATGTCAGATCGTCACAGCCGATTGTTATCATTTGTGAATGCAAGGACCCAATACTTAGCTGTGATAAGTAGTTAGGGCAACAGGAACTGCCAATGTCCATTACATAATTTCGCCGTCGCAGTAATGTAAAATGAGGTACCGACTCAAGAAAAAGGAGGGGCTCTGACGCTAATACCTTCCTCAGGGAGTTCGGATCTTCGAAGAAAGCATCAGACGGATCGATTCTTTCAAGGATGAAAAAGGAAATGGAAATTAAATAGCAGCATCAGGTCGGAACCTCGAATGGAAAGACAAAGAGGGTCGAGATTGGGGGAAGGCCGCTTACGAATGCCTGCAACTGATTCTTCTCGCGCACTCGAGGAAGAAAGCTGCGACGCCGAACGCTGCGACCAACACCTGATAACACTGGGTCGTAAAGGGAGATCGATGAGAGGCGGAGACCGCAAGGGAATTAGGTTTCGGAGTGGCCAAATGGAGAGAGAGAGAGAGAGAGAGAGAGAGAGAGAGAGAGACGAACCAGAGAGGAGAGGAGGAGGGGAAGAGCGAGGAGAGTCCATAGCGATCTCATCCTCTGTCGTCGCCGCCAAGTCGTCCGTTGGTAACAATAGCGAACCGTCGCTTTGTAGCGGTTGCTTTTTCCGTTCGAATTTACGGATGAGCCACTCCCTAAGATTTCAAATGAGTCCTTTCCAATTTTGATCCGCGCTAAATAAAATTATAAATCGTTTAAATCATCAACATAAACGGTTAATGATTAATATGTGTATCATCGCATAAAATAGTCCGCTCGTATGGTGATAGTTTGCTCGCACATTTGTCAATCATTAACATGTTTTTTTTTTCTTTGCCAGCACATTTTTTTATCACTAACTCCTTTTTTTTTTTTTGCCTGTCCTTGTTGGATGACACGAGGTTGCAAAAAGGCATTTTTTTGGCAAAAAGTTAACTCGGTAGCAGTCACATAAAATCGTATTCAATATTGATTTTTCAATTCATATATCAACCCTAAATAAAAAATATATCAATTTTTTTATAAGAACAGCCTACACCTTCTCATGTATTAATTCCTACTAGTAGTGTAAAATGTTTAATAAATGTATACAAATATAAAAATAATTGATATAATTATGATTTATGAGAATGATTATACGACTCATCCAAGAGCCATTAAACAATTGGATCATGCAACAAATTATTGAATTTATGGTTTTATGGAGATAATGACTTGCTATCATCCTAGCAAAGATGATGATTCAACTAATGCGTCAACCAAATGGATATATATTGTTATCAAACTGTCTACATGTTATATTTGTTTTTGTATTGAATTAGTAGTCAAATATTTATTATATATAATTGATATGATAAATATTTATTTATAAGTATATATAGATCATAATTAATTAATATTTTGAAAAAAAAATGCTAAGCACGTTAAGATGCTACGGTAACAAAACATCTAAGACGCTTGACACTCGTCCGAAGGAAATGAGAAGCTCACTTTCTCTCTATCTCTCTCTCTTTATATATATATATATATATATATATATATATATATATATATATATATATATATATATATATATATATATATATATATATATAATTGTAATGAGAGGAGGGCTAGGGAAGCGATAACAATAGAGAAAAGGAAAGAGAAATAAAAAACTGATAAAAAGGAGAAAAAGAAAGAGACCACGATAATAGATATTGTCAGAGGGTCATTGTGTATGAGAATGTGACACATCAATCAATCATTGGATGATCATTGTATATAACGAAGTCACTCATCGCCCATCAAAGGATCGTCTTTACCACAAGCGGGAGCTCACCTTTGCAAAGAAACGAAGTTGCATTACACTAACGATGTACTGCTAAGGAGGTTTTGTAGTCCGATGATGTAGTTCAAATGAGACTTGTAGTAGGCTTTCTTCCCCATCTAATCATAACACATCACATGATTAACTCTATAAAACCCAATATCAAATCTAAATTATTAATAATCATGATAGAGGAAAATTTGTTGTGTTTGTCTAGTAGATGTGGTCTGTCTTCGTGTCTGCTGAGCAAGCACTGCTGGTTCAGGCCCATGTGCGCTAGCTCACCCGCGATCGTCTCAGCGCAGAGGTGGAGCTCGGTCGGATGGGAAGAGCCCCCGAGTCCGGCTTGGGAGGTCAGCTGCTGGAGTGGTGGAGCTTAGGTCGGGGGGAAATGTTTCAACTCGGGTCGGCCGCTGATTCCTGCAATAAGGTCGGGTCGGGTCGGGTCCCGACGTGACCCCTTCGACGGTCAAGTTAGTTTGGTTGTTGATTTTTCGATCCCCCTACTCCGTAGAGGCACAGTGGCTTTTATAGTAATAGTTATGGGGCATCCGTACCGGAGGCCCTTATCCTCTTTATTGCTTACCATACTATTGCACCTCACCACGTCGTCTGTGGTCCTTGCGACGAGGCGTGCACCGTCCTTCCTGCAGATGGGAGATGTCGACCTTGCCTCCATTACCCTTGTCAGGTTGGCCGTACGACGGCTGACCCTTCCATGCTTGTGTCAGGCCGGCTCCAACACATCGGGTCGGCCACGTCGGTGGGCCTGTTGTCCGAGGGCACGGGGACTTGGCAGCCAGGTCAACATATGTCATATCATTTCCCTCACCCCGAGAAGACCCTCTCGAGGCTCCTGACTAGGGTGCCGAAGATGAGGTCTTGTAATGAGCCGTCGGGTTGTAGTGAGGTCAGCGTAATCTTCGACCCGAACAAACATGAGTTGATCTGATCGAGCAGTGGCTCGGGAAGTGATCCGACCGAGCAGGAGCTCGGAAACTAAGCCGACTGAGTAGGAGTGGATCCGATCGAGCAGGAGCCCGGGAGGCTGGGTCTTGAACTCGGGAGTTGCTTCGAGCGAGCAAGGGTTCGGGTGGTGATTCGACCGAGCAGGAGCTCAGGAACTGATCTGACTGGCCATGAGTTGATCTGACCGAGCAGGAACCTGGGAATTGATCTGATTAAGCATGAGTTGATCTGACCGACCAGGAGCCCGGGAGGCTGGGTCCTAAACTCGGGAGTTGATTCAAGCGAGCAAGGGCTCGGGTGGTGATTCGACCGAGCAGGAGCTTGGGAACTTATCTGACTGAGCATGAGTTGATCCGACCGAGCAGGGGCTCGGGGAACGGACTGGCCGAGAGGGCGAACTCGGGTACAAATCCTGGGGATTTAGCCGAGAGGGTGACCTCGGGCACAAATCCTAGGGATTTGGCCGAGTGGGTGAGCTCGGGCACAAATCTTGAAGATTTGGCCGAGAGGGTGAACTCGGGCATAAATCCTAGGGATTTGGCCGAGAGGGTGGCCTCGGGCACAAATCCTTGGGATTTGGCCAAGAGGGTGAACTCAGGCACAAATCCTAGGGATTTGGTCGAGAGGGTGAACTCGGGCACAAATCCTGGGGATTTGGCCGAGAGGGTGAACTCGGGCATAAATCCTGGGGATTTGGCCGAGAGGGGACTTGCATTGTCCTGCTATTATAATTATTTTTGTTAATTACAATTACATATGCATTTTATTATTATTTTTTCTGCGTCGCAGTGCTCTCAGTGCGGGTTTACATTCAATGTAGTGATGCATTTTACGCACTGGGTGGTTTTGGGGTGGCGCTTTGCTTTGCCTCGGGAAGTTGAAACGATGCTCTTGGATCCTATAAATTTTCTATGGACAGGTTGAGACCTCACTTGTTCATTTTGACCTTCTTTGCTTCTCCCTCGGACCTCCCCTTTGCCACCTAGCGTCCCTTCAGTCGGTATTTTTTTGAACAGGTCGGAATGACCTCCTCGGACTCTTCGAGTAGTGTTAGGGTTATTTCTTGCCCGGGGTCAGGAGGAGTGAGTCTGGGTGATCCCGAGGCCAGTCCCTCGGGAGCGTCTTCGGGTCCCCCTTCGCCGGTCAACGCGAGGGCCCTAAGAGATCTGGAGGTCATGAAGGTGGATCATGACCTAGACACAGCAGTGACCAAGGGGTCACTTGCTGTGATTAGGGAGCGGTACAGCATCCCGACCGAATACGGGTTGCATGTTCTATAACCCGAGCAGCGTCCCTACAGTTCGGACGCGCCCAACATGTGCATCTCGGTGGATGCTTTGGAGGTCGGTCTCCGATTTCTGCTGCATCCCCTTATAGAAAAGTGTCTCAGGTGGTGGAGGATCTCCCCCACCCAAGTAGCACCCAACTCGTGGTGTTACCTCGTGGTGTTTCTGGGCGAGCGCCGAGGGGCCGGGATTATCCTGACTCGGGACTTGTTTATGGCGTGTTTTCGTCTTTGTAAGAGTCGGGGCGACTACTATCTCACCGCCCGAGTCGGTTTTAGGGTCAGCGGGGCGCCCTCCAACAACAAAGGTTGGAAATCTCATTACTTTTTCATGAGTGGTTCGGTCTGGGGGTTTAGGCTTGACTGGTTGGCACACCCAATCGGTAACGCGCCCCCCCCCCCCCCCCCCCCCCCCCCATACTTATCCGAGGAGGAATTCATCTTGGTCGGCAGACTGAAGGGAATCCTTTCCTCTTCTTGCGTGATCAAGGAGATGACCGAGCTTTGGCTGGTTAAGGCGGGTCTCAGCCCGGCCTCTAGGGGTATTGTTATGTTTGCCCTATTTCAACTCTTTGGGTTATTTTCTAACCTGTAAGTCGGGATGCAGATCAGATGGATCTCGGCGACCTGTGCGGGATGCCCAAAATGTCCGGAGGTAAAGCCTCCTCTGTTCGTACTGCAGCGCTAGCCCGGGAGGTCGGCGTTTCTCCAGCGAGGGAAGCCCCGAAGGCCTCTTCCAAGAGGCCGATCGATGCACCGACCGAGCAGGTAGACGATCCAGCTCGGCGGCCGAAAAAAGTGAAAGTCCTGACAAGGAGACACAAGTCCCGGCACGACGAAGGGGGATCTCGCTCTCATTCCAAGGGCAAGGAGCCGATAGCACCAACCGAGGAGCCCGAGTCGCCCGTAGAATTCGACGAGGGGGACGCGTCGCCAATCCACCACTGCTCGAGGTCCATGAAGGACCTTTTCAAGACCAAGGTCCACAAGGACAACTATCGGCTCGCCAACAAGACCCCGATAAGGAGATGAAGGCCATATGGGGGGGAAGGGCTGAAAAACTCGACGAAAGTCTGGAACGATTCGTCGGCCGCCGAGGAGTTCAAGAGGGGACTTCTCCACCCTCAGCTGGCACGGGAGTTATACACGCTCCCCTCGGAGGTCTTGCTAGCCCGAGCTGCCAAGGAGATGGTTTTGGTAAGTTCCCGACCCTTGTCTCGGCATCGTAAGTTTTCTTTTGACCGAGTTCTTATCAATTGTTGTTCTGTGCAGAGCCAACACTTCCAGATGGCGCTCTTCGACTGAGTCCATGACGCGGGCCGATTGATCACATTCATGGATTACCGGATCTCCCACCTTTAGTAGGAACTCGACGCCCTAAAGTTTGGAGGGGGTCCGGAGGCGGTCGCCAAGGCCAAGGAGCGCGCTTCCGAGCTAGAACAGGAGCTCGAGAAAACTAAGCGGGAGCGAGACGAGGCGCTCCAGCGGCTCGAGGCCTCCGAGAAAGAGCTGAGTGAGGTCCGGAGCAACCTGGCTGAGATCCAGAGGTTGCTGAAGGAGGCGCGGGTTAGAGCTCGAAAGATGGATGACGAGCTACTACAATCTGTGAAGGCTCTGGAGAACGCTCGAGCCGAGCTGCCTAGGCAAGCGATCGACCGTTACAAGGAGTCGACCGGCTTCAAGGAGGGGCTGAAGAGGATGGGCCGAGTTACCTACGAGTACAGGTATCGGGTGGCATTGGACCGCTTCCATGCCCTACACTCGGACTCGGAGGTTGAGGAGGACCCCTTCACCATCCATCCCGAGGACGATCTGGTGCCGATGGAGAGGCAGCAAGCATTCGACGACTCAGACCCGCCCGAGTCTTGACTTTGTAATTTACTGATTGTCATTTTATAATTCGGGTCGGGAAAAGCCTTATTTTGTTCCCGATGTCTTTTGTAATCGCATTTTCATCAATAAAACTCGGAGCACATCTTTCCATATTATGCATAAAATTTTTGTAGATTTGAAATGTGCCAAGTTCTCGGTAGCACTCGCCCCTCCATTGTTGCCAGTGTATAAGTCTCTTCTCGGACAACTTTGACGACTCGGTAAGGACCTTCCCAGTTCGGAGCCAGCTTCCCACGGGACCGAGTCGGGTCGCTGACCTCGGCTTTCCATAGCACTAGGTCGCCCATCTTGACAAGCTGAGGGCGCATTAGATGGTTGTAAAGCTTGGCGATAGCCCTTCTATAAGCTAGCGTCCGTAGATGGGCGTCGGCTCGCTTCTCCTCCAATAGGTCAACGTTTTCGCGCAGCTGTTGGTTAGACGCCTCTTCGTCGTGGGTTTGGATCCGGAGGGTCAGAAAAGCCACCTCGGGAGGTAGTACAGACTCAGTTCCGAAAGCTAGGCTATATGGGGATTCCCCCATTGGGGTTTTTGGAGTCATCCGAGACGCCCAGAGAATGCTCGAAAGTTCCTCCACCCAAGTGGTCAGGGCTCCGGAAATTCTTTTCTTCAACCCTTCAAGAATGGCTCGGTTCATCACCTCGGCAAGTCTGTTGGCTTGGGGGTGGGCGACTGAGCTAAACTTTAGTTGGATACGATAACTTTGTCAAAATGCCTTGAACTTTGTATTGTTGAATTACGTTCCGTTATCCGTGATTATGACTCTAGGAAGGCCGAACCTAGTTATAATGTTCTTCCACACGAATCCTTCAACTTGTCTTTCGGTAATGGAGGCCAATGGCTCAACCTCGAGCCATTTAGTGAAATAATCGACTCACACTATTAGGAACCTCCGTTGTCTCGAGGCTGGGGGAAAGGGGCCGATGAGGTCCATTCCCCATTGGGCGAAAGGCCAAGCGTAGTCGGCGATTGCAAGCGGTACCATCGGTTGATGTTGGAACAGGGCATGCTTCTGGCATGGCTCGCAGCTTTGCATATAGGTCTGAGCATCTTTACGTAGGGTGGGCCAATAATAACCTTGCCTGAGAATTTTATGCGCCAAAGTCCGAGCACCGATGTGGTCTCCACATATGCCCTCGTGAGTCTCGGCTATGGTGGTGCGTGCTTCGGTCGGGTGTAAACACCGAAGCAGGGGTCGGCTAAAACCTCGCTGATAGAGCCAACCATCGATAATGCAGTACCACGACTCCGTCCTCTTGATCTATCAGGCAGTCGCCTTGTCCTCGGGGAGGGCTCCCATTTGCCTGAAACAGATGATCTCGGTAATCCAGCTTTCTTCTTCCTCGTTGACGGATAGCACCCCTAAGGTGACGGAAGGCCCGGTGGTTCTCACTATTCCTCCCGACGGCGTGTCGGTCGCGCAAGAGGACGTAAGTCTGGCCAGGGCGTCCGCCTGTGAATTCTCGGCTCAGGGCACTTTGGTGATGGTACACCTTCGAAATTGATCTGTCATCCGTCGTGCCTCGGCCAGGTATTTGATCATCACCGCTTCCCAGGTTTCGAACTCTCCATTGACTTGGCCTGCAACGAGTTGGGAATCAGTAAATATTTCAATGTCTTCCGCGCCGAGTTCGGCTGTGACTTTTAAACCGAACAGGAGTGCCTCATATTCAGCTTCATTGTTCGTGGCCTTGAACCCTAGCCGAAGCACGTGCTCGTAAATGTGGCCGGAGGGGTCCTTGAGCACAAAGTCGACGCCTCCTCTTTCCGAGTTGGCAGACCCATCAATGTGTAGCGTCCATCTAAGGTCCGAGCTCACCGGGGTCTCCGAGGGCATGAGTTCCGGGATGAAGTTTGCCACCACCTGACCTTTGATCATCTTTTTTGCCACGTACTCGATGTCGAATTCCCCTAATTCTATCGACCATTTAAGCATCCGACCTGCAACATCAAACTTCGAGAGAATCTGGCGCAAGGGTTGGTCGGTTATCACCTTGATGGGATGTGTTTGGAAGTACGACCTTAGCTTTCTGGATGCTAGGATCTGCGCCAATGCCAACCTTTCTATGGGAGGGTAGCGAAGCTCAGGACCTGTCCGGACATGGTTGGTGTAGTAGATCGGCCTTTGCACGGCTTTGTCGAGCGTCACCAAGATTGAGCTGACTGTCAGGTTGGATACCGCAAGGTACAAGCCGAGAGGCTCCCCGTCCCTCACCGACGCCAACTGGGGCAGGTGTTCGATGTGGCTCTTTAGCTGGCGGAATGCTTCCTCGCATTCGAGGGTCCACCTGAAATCTTTTGTCAACTTCAGCGCTCGGAAGAAGGTCGAGCTCTTATCCCCGACTCGAGAGATGAAGTGGCTCAGGGCCGCTAGTCTGCCTGTAAGTCATTGGACCTCCTTTACCATCCTGGGGGATTGCATTTCCTGTATCGCCTTTATCTTATCGGGATTGGCGTCTATCCCTCGCTGATACACAATAAAGTCGAGGAACTTTTCGGATGTGATGCCGAATGTACATTTCACCGGGTTGAGATGCATCTTGTATTTCCTTAGCGTGTGGAATATTTCTACCAAATCGGAGAGGTGAGCCTCGGTCTTTCGACTTTTGACTATCATGTCATCCACGTAAATCTCCATGTTTCTCCTGACTTGATCCTTGAACATGTGATTTACCAATCGCTGGTATGTTGCACCGGCATTCTTCAGCCCAAATGGCATCACTTTATAACAGTAGGTGTCGTTGTGAGTGATGAAGGTTGTATTTTCTGTCTCTTGGAGCCATGCGGATTTGATTGTACCCCGAGAATGCATCCATAAAGGAGAGCAATTGATGTCCCGACGTGACATCTACCAGTTGGTCGATACGAGGAATGGGATAACAATCCTTCGGGCAAGCCCAATTGAGATCGGTATAATCAACGCACATTCGTCATTTTCCATTAGCTTTCTTGACAAGTACAATGTTGGATAACCAGGTCGGGTACTTCACTTCCTCGATGAGCTCTGCATCCAATAGGTGAACGACTTCATCTTCTACGACCTTCTATCGGTCGGGAGCGAACTTACGCGGATGCTGCTTTACGGGTCGGGTGTTAGGGGTGATGTTCAAGTGGTGTTGAGCGATCTCCGGGTCGACCCCTGGCATATCCTTTGGAGACCATGCGAAGACATCCTTATTCTTCCGTAGGAATTCGACCAATTGAATTTGCTGGCCCTCCGTGAGTTCTGATCCGACCTTCACCAGCCTGTCCGGGCGGCTTGGATCGAGAGGCACCTCCAGAACTTGCTCCGTCGGGTGGGGATCCCGAGCACTATCTTCAGGGTTTTGGGGAACCACAGTGGCTGATTGAACATTCGGCTTCTTGGATAATATTGTTGTCATTAAATAACATTGCCTGGATTCTCTTAGGTCACTCCTAACCTCACCAAACCCTGCTCGAGTCAGAAACTTTAGGAGCCGGTGATAGGTCGAACGGCCGCCTTGAGTCGGTTGAGGGTCGGGCGCCCGATGATGGCATTGTACGCTGATGGGAGCTTCACCACCATGAACGACACCATAAGAGTCTTTGACCTCAGTTCTCCTCCAAACGTGAAGGGAATCATGGCTGCCCCTACGGGAGAGACGAAGTCCCCAGTGAACCCTATCAAATTAGATGTTAAGGTGACGAGATCTTTGTCGGTCAATCCCAGTTTCTAAAAGGCGTCAAAATATAAGACGTCGACCGAACTTTCCGTGTCAATCATAACTCTTTTGACGTAGGCGTTAGCCATGCAGATTGAGATCACCAATGCATCATCATGGCATGGGTACTCCTCGCCTCCCGACTTGAATGTGATGTCGAGGTCTTCGTCATGCGCCGGACTCTTCCCGACCTCAAATCACGCATAGGCCTTGCGCGTCGAGGAGCTGTCACCGCCGAGGCTGGCCCTCCGAATATGACGTCGATTTGCTTCTCGATCGGACCCTTTGGGCCGGGGCGACGAGTCTCGAGGGGGTCGACAATCGGGGAGTGAGGATTGGTCGCGGACATACCGACGCAAGTGTCCGCGTCTGATGAGGTCTTTGATTTGATATTGCAGGTCACGACATTCTTCCGTGTCATAGTCGTATTCCCCGTGAAAGCAATAATACATCCTTTTGTCATGCCTCTCGGAGTGTGACTTCATTGGGTTTGGAGCCTTCAAGAGGTCCTTCTCCCGGATTTGAAAGAATATTTCTGTTTGAGTCGAATTGAGAGGAATCAGGATGGGGGGGGGGGGGGGTTCTCGACAACAACATGCCCGACCTGTCCTCCCTCCTCTTCGGTGACGGCGGGGGGTGTCCTCAGGGTTTCTTCGCCCGGGGGCGCTTCGACTCGTCCTGCTTGCCTGCCACCAATGTCTCGGTGGCCATGTATTGATGCGCCCGTTGCAGCATCTCGGGTAGCGTTGCGGGCGGTCGCTCGATCAGTGACCAGAAGAACCTTGATGGTCTCAGTCCTATTAATAATGCCTGGATGGCTAGGGATGGATGGAGTTATGGAATTCCTTGGACCTGTGAGGTGAACCATCCCACAAACTGGGAGAGGGGCTCGTCGCTCCCTTGGACCAACCCCAAGAGGGAGGCGGTGGTCGGTTTGGGGCGTGCACTCGCCAGGAAGTTTAATTCAAACTCTTTTGCCAATAGATCAAACGAAGATATAGAAGCGGGTTTGAGACGAGAATACCATGTCCTAGCCGGTCCTCTCAGGGTGGTCGGGAAAGCTCGACACATCAGCACATTGGACGTGTTGTACAGGGCCATCTGAGCACAGAATGCAGCGATGTGCTCTATCAGATCATCGCTGCCATCATAAGGCTCGAGGGTCGGGAGTCTAAAGGTGGCCGGGAAAGGTTTGCCTTGTATCTCGGGAGTGAACGGGGAACCACCTTTAGAGCTTTCTCCAATCTCCCCTCTTGATTTAAGGACCTCCTTTTGGACCTCATCCAGCCGCTGATGGAGTTGGCGGACTTGTTCCCTTAGGGAGTCGGCGGTGTCGGACGATAGGGTGTTGAAGTCGGGACTGGTTTGAACCAGATCGCAAGAGAGACTTTGCGATCGAGCTGGTGCGGCAGTCGGGGAGGCTGTGTGAGCTTCCGCGACTTGGCGCTATGGCGGCTCCGCCTCAAGTTGGGTCTCCCGGTTCGGGGCCACAAGCGACTCCGTTTGCGAAAATATCGTCGGGGGAGCCGATTGTTGAGTTGCCGACTGTATGAGCTGGGGTAGGTATGGTACTATGATTTGCACCATACTAGCCAGTGCTTGGACTAGGTTAGTGAGGCCGAGAAAAGCCTCGACCGTGACGACGAACGGAGCAGGGTTGGACGCGGGTGAGGGAAACCCTAGGTCGGTCATCATTCCCCAAAATCAGTTCAGAGTCCGCGCTGCTGTGGTGACCTCCTTCATCAGTTGAGAGTGGTTATGTTCCGAGCGATGCTCTGCACCCGAGTTCTCAAACGGGCGTTCTTGCGACATGAGCCCTCCTTCTAGCGCCAAAATGATAGAGAAAAATCTTTTGTGTCTGCCCAATAGATGCGATCTGCCTCCGTGTCTGCTGAGCGAGCACTGCTGGATCAAGCCCGTGTGCGCTAGCTCGCCCGCGGTCATCTCACCGCAGACGTGGAGCTCGGTCGTATGGGAAGAGCCCCCGGGTCCGGCTTGGGAGGTCGACTGCTGGAGTGGTGGAGCTCAGGTCAGGGGGAAATGTTTTAGCTCAGGTCGGTCGCTGATTCTTGCAAGAAGGTCAGGTCGGGTCCCGACGTGACTCCTCCGATGGTCAAGTTAGTTTGGTTGTTGATTTTGCGATCCCCCTGCTCCGTAGAAGCGCAGGGGCTTTTATAGTAATAGTTATGGGACGTCCGTACTTGAGGCCCTTATCCTCTTTATTGCTTATCATACTGCTACACCTCACCACACCATCTGTGGTCCTTACGATGAGGCGCGCGTCGTCCTTCCTACAGTTGAGGGATGTCAACCTTGCCCCCATTACCCTTGTCAGGTCGGCCGTACGATGACTAACCCTTCCATGCTTGTGTCCGGTCGGCTCCAACACGTCGACGAACCTACTGTCCGAGGGCACGGGGACGTGACAACCAGGTCAATATATGTCATATCAAATCAATTGTAGACTCATAAGATTTAATAATAATATCATAATCATAAAAAGTAATCGTTTAAAGTAATTTCACATCAATATAAACATTCACATTTAACATTTTAAACTTTCACAACATGAATAGTCTTTTTAACCTTTATAACAACGCACACCGACTCATAACTCATAGTTTTAGACAACATTACAAGGAATGTTTTCTTTATAATAACATCTTGTTAAACTATCAAAAATATATCATAATCTTCTAGCATTTTATTGTCCAGCCCAAAACTAATATGAGCATGAGTGACAAGCTAACTTGAAATTTTTTTATTTAGCAACAAAATATGAGCTACAAAGCTCAACAAGTGACTATCTTATCTTTGGTTAGTTAAAACAAATCATGTGACATAAGCATTAAGGTGCAAGCATGTGATTTAAAAGTTATACTTAGTATTTCACATAATTCATACTTAATAATGAGCAAAGAGCAATGTATAAACAAATCAAGATCAAAAGGCATGAGCTTAAGAGGCATATATGATATTTAATTTGATTCATTGATATCAAATAAACATATAGCAACACAGGAGCAAATCAAATTCATAATATAAGGTATAAGCTCAAGAATAGAATCATATTTGATATGTCATTTGATTTGATTGATATCGAAGAATTATGTAGTAACATAAGACTGAATCAAGATTATAAAGATTATAGTGTAAAGCATGAGATAAAAAATAGAGTCACATTTGATACGTCATTCAATTTATTGATAGTAACGAAGGAAGAAGCATCATATGGGCATATTTGATATTTTATTCAATCCATTCATGTCAAAAGAGCATACAGAAACACATAAGTTTTTCAATTAAAAAATATATCAAAGTGTTAGGATCACTATGAATGAAGGTGAATTAGTATAAGCGTAAATTTTTAGTTTAGATAAAATCTTTTTGATTAAACTAAGATAGAAAATATGAAGCTTTTCATTCTCAGTGAAACGAGCGAGTGATTAAAATAAAGTTACTAAGTTAATAAATAATATTTAAAAGAATAACTTATCGTGAAAACTTTGATTTCAAAGATTTGAGTTAAATCAGAAGCGTCAATACAAAAATATGTAAGCAAGGAAATACTCACAATTTTTATAGTAGTTCGGTGCCAACGGCCTACGTCCACTCCCGAGTCCTCCTTCTTAGGACACATCAGCGTCCACTATTGATCTTCTTTGGGTGAAGACTAAACCCTTACACTTTGCTTACAAGGAAAATAAGATTACACTCTTTGATCACTCTCTTACCCATTTTCTTTTTCTTACAATTCTTACATAATATTTTCTTAGAATATAATCCTCAAAATTTATTGTGTAGAATGTAAAAAAACTTGGGGTATTTATAGGCCCAAGTGGCTTTAGATTTTTAGAGCCAAAAATTTACCCGTCGACCTGGGTGGCTTAGCCGCCCGAACACCAGGGTACGGGCGGTTTACCCATCGGTCTTGGGCGGGTCAACAATCGAAAGTACCCAGATTTCTAGGTATGGGCGGTTCAATCGCCCAGTTTGAGCGGGTCAACCGTCGTCAGCCGTTCGAAAGCCTGGGCGATGACGGTACACCCATAGCTCACCGGTGATTTAACCATCAAAATTTTCGCAAAAGTAGTTTCCTCCACTTTTTGAATTTTGGCTTAAACCATCAGTTGACCATTCCCTTGGTCAACTAATTGAGCTCAACCTGAGCTCAACCAAACCTTATAGTGGACCCGGTTGCCTTATTGAGTTGATTTAGATTTCATCCAAATCTAACTCAATTATGACTCAATTCCTAACTACGACTCAATAATTACAATATTTAATGACCAACAAGCTAAATCAAGACTTAACTCCCGCTAATCCGGTAGCCTTCGACATTCGTGCGACGAGTCCTATGGTCTTATTCCAGTAATCTCCCGACATGTTCCCATCAAGTTTCCTGATCCCTTCGGTAAATCTCCTAGCGAACTTTAGTGAGATCCCACTACATCATTTGAACCCCGACCCAATGCTCAAGCTTGATCTTAGTCCATCATCTAGTTGTAACTCCATTGTCCCTATCATAGTTAGTCTTGCACGATACTAATTATGACTTAATTAAATATAATTATAATTATCAAACATCCATTATAAGATCATTCTAACTCCCGGCAAGCTTTTCGACTACCCCCAACAATCTTTCGGTGAGTCTCGATCTTCTTCTTGTGAACTCCCTTAGTAAACTCCCGATACCCACGACAAGCTCCCGACACACTCCTAGCGAGTTTCCAACTACATCGACCCGACGTATGGACTTAACCTTGGCCAACCCAATGTATGGACTTAACCTTGGCCAATCCTAATTTTAATAATCATTCTATTGTAATTAATCATGCATCAATCAATTCTAATAATCCAGTTAGCTCAATAACCCATCAATTGATTTCATTATCAAAATTCGAGATTCAACAATCTCTCCCTTTTTTATGATGACAATCAATTGATGACATGAGTTAATCGTAACTCCCCCTAAATCCATGACACTTAAATTTAAGAGAATCACATACTCTTAAATTCAAGTAATCAATATTTTATACAAATTTCAATACAAATTTACATCAAGTAATCAAATCATGAATTTCATCAAGTATCAAATCATAATAAAAATTATACACTCATATCCATATCTAATATGTCTAATCTATATCCATATCTATATCATGTGTTATCAGTGTGTATCATTAATATCATGTGTCATTAATGTATATTTCTCCCCCTTTGTCATCAACAAAAAGGTAAAATATAGGGCTAAGGATTTTAAGGCATGTGAGTCTTTGCTCTCCTTTTGTAAAATATGACATGAGTTATAAATAATTTTATTCCTCTTGTGAAAAGGAAATAAAGAAAATAAGAGAGGAGTTGTAAAATATTATTAAGAAGAGCTCTTAATAAATTTTAAAAAGAATATTAAGATGAGCTCAAAAGTTCAAGTTGAAACTATCTTAACCACATCATATGCAATACATCATATTATAAAATTATGATTATTATTCCAAATTATTATGTATATTTTTTAAAAATCAATATGCATTATCATCATATATGATTTTACATCATCATATCTTCTCCCCATTCTCATCAACAAAAAGGAGAAGTGCAATTAGCAAGTTTTTGATATAGGAGAGCTTAGCAATTTAGCAAATTTTTTATCACTTTATAGCATGCAAGCTAGTAAGTTCTTTCTTTTCTTTTGAGAAGTACAAGCTAGCAAATTTTTGCTTCCTTTACAATATTCAAGCTAGCATTTACATCATGCAAGCAAACAAGTTTTGCTCCCCCTTTATCATTGTCAAAAGAAGAGATAGTGCAAAACTTTTCCCACTACATCAACTTTCAAATCAACACATGAAATATATCAAGAAAAATAGACATAGTAATGAGATATACAATTTATAAAGATAAATTATGACTATCAAAAGACAAATTATAAGAGAAACAAATAAAATAAAATCTTTTGATTCATTCATAAGAAATATCAAGTTGTCAAGTTCATGATTTGTATAAAAATTTTCTTTTAAATAATATGAGAACACATAACAAAAGATTTTGATTCATAAAAGATTTCAAGTTATAATTTCAAGAAATTAAAATCAAGATACAGGTAAATCACTCATTTAATTTCAAAATCATCAAAATCACTTTCAAGATATTCAAAATATAATTAATAGACTTAGTAGTCTCTTGAAATGCTAGTGATTTCATTTCTCCACTTTGTGTGAGCAAGAAGGTAGAATCAAGGTAGAGAAATGAAAAATATCATATCATAAGAATGCTCAATTTTAAAGATGTGAATTTTATAGATGTGAATTTTGAAATTAAGCTCAAAACTTCAAGATATTCAATGAGATTCAAAAGTTTAAGAGCTACATTTAGAATTATCTAATGTAATTTCAAGTATAGCAAAAAATCATTTATTGTAAATTTTGATAAAAAGTATCAGGAATTTCATAAGAAGTCATGATAGTAGATTAAGCTCAAATTGTAAATAAAATATTTTTCATGCATTTAGAAAGTCCTAATTTTCTTCTAAACAATTGTTCCTCATTCAATATTATCATATCCAAATTTACTTCTAATCATATTAATAATTTTATCTCTTTTTTTTTTGTCATTGTCAATAAAGAAATATAATAACATAATTTTTTCTTAGCATTCATATTCAAATTATGCCAAAAATTACAAGGAGATCATGTCATTAAAGATAAAATCAAAATTTTGAATATTAAAAGATATGATTTTGTTTAATAAGTTTCTTTCCTCCTTTTTTTTGTGAATAATAAAAATAAGTCTTAGGAGATAATTTTAATTCATCCAAGATAAATCTTTTTAATAAAAAAGAAGAATGATCTTGATAAAAATGTTAATTATTATTGTTAAGATTATAAATCTCTTTTTTATTAAAAAGAGAAAATTATAGAGATCAATAACATGATTCTCATAACGTAAAAGTCAAGTCAAGAAATTAAGAAAATATTTATGATAATACAAATCTCTTTCAATTTTCAACTTATCACAAATTTAAGAAATACTAATTTTGGTGATAAGTTATGTCATTCATGAGTTTTAAATAAATCATATTAAGATAAATATTGATATCAAAAGACATTCATGAATATTAAAGATATGATTTAATTTAATAAATCTCTTTTTAGATGATAAAATAGAATCTTAATAGATCAAGGAAGAGTCTTTATTCATAAAAATATCATTTTGTAGATATCAAGATCATGAGTTAATTTAAATGAAGAAAAAGTAGAAGATCTTGATTTATATATATATAACTTTAAGTTTTCAAGAATATGGTTCATAAGAAGATTTTTAAGCAATAGATCCGAAGAGACAAATTATGATTTATTCATATGACTTTCTTTTAACGAATTTATATAAGGATTTCAAAGTGTAATATTTTTTTTCAACTTATTAAGATTATGATAAAATTATCAAAATATCAATAATATTGGATAAATTCATCTATCTCATTTTAAAACAAAGTCATTTGTAAACTTATCCAAAATCATTATCAAAAATTATTTTTAAATTTTTTTTTAATAAAGTCAACACATATTATTTTCCAAAAGAAAATAGCTAAAGTTTTCTAATTCATTTTTATAGATAAAGATATTCAATAATAAATGTATCATTTTATGTTGTTGAAGGATTGATGGGATAAAAAAATTCTTTCATGAATAATTGTACTTCTTTTGAAATTTATTTCTAGAATGCAATGTCATTTAAAGTCCAAAAACAAAATTTCATCAAGATCATTGCAATAAAATATTTTTAAACAAAAGCTTCGATTCATTTTAAATCCAATGAGTTTTATATATTAGAAAAATCTATCATATTATCAAGAAGTTTTTCTTTTAAAGAAAAATAATTTTGTATATGACCTTGTAAGTTCAAATTCAATATTTGGTCATTTAATCACATGACAATGCACATAAATCAATACATTAATCATCATCAAAATCTTTCTTTCATACATATGACTTTTATTTAAGATAGCTAAACTTTCTTCTTTCTAATTCTAGTATGCTCTAGCTATGCAAAGATTATGCATCATTGAAAGCAATCAAGATTAATTATAACGACGAATCTTTCTTAAGATTCAATACCAATAATTTTATTTTCAATAATTTTTCTTGTTATTGGTTAGGTTAGTAAGCTTTGAAAGAGTATTAGATCTCAAGTCATGTGCCTTGAGCATCTACTTTCAAAATATTACTTAGTACCCTTAGCTTTGTTAGGATATAACTTTATATTATGGGAGGTTTTGATTTAGGTACCCATTTGAGTTTGGGTCCTTCATGATATGTTCTTCTCATTTTTTCTAATGGCTTAAGGTTGTTTATGGTTCCTTTAGGAACCCAAATTAATTTATGTGAACTATAATTTTTAAATTGATATTTGTAGGCCATATGTCTTAATCTTCCACAAAAATTATATTTGATTTTTGGTGGCACATTTAGTGTAGGTCATTTTGTAAAGATGGTTGGCTTTTGTTAAACATTATTAACAAAGCCTATGTCATTTCTACTATTAATATGACCCTTAGTGGCAAGGATCATATTCGAGGATTTATTTCTAATTTAAAAATTTTCTAACATTGTCTTAAACATGATATTTTCTTCTTTAATATTGTCTAGCATTTCATATTTAGAACTAAGATTATGTGATGCTAATAACTCATGCATTTTATCAACTTTACCTACATACAAATCATGTTCATTTTTAAGCAACTTAAAAGATTTGCTAAGTTTTCCAAACTCATCAAACAAATCATAGAACATGTTTAACAATTCTGAAAAAAAATTGTTTAATGAATCACTAACCTCATCGTCGATGGACATAAGAGCAAGGTTCTCCATTTCTTCTTGCGTTCATAGCAAGAGGTTTTGTCTATCTTTAGATCTTTTTTAAGGTTTATATTCATTAATTTATCTGGTTCATTTGTCAAGGGTTCAAGGTCCTCATCACTCGAGATTTCACTCGAGGAGTCATATGTCCTCAGTTCAAGTTCCTTTCTATTTTTTGGAAGATCTTCATTTGTTCTCAGTTCATTATCCTTCCTGTTCTTTGGAATGTGTTCTTCTTGTTCATTTTGGTAAGACATTTCGTTTAATGATTCATTTAGTTAGTATATTTTCATGTGTTATTTCTAATGCATGCTATATACCGAAAGCTGAATCAAAACAATAAATCCGATCAAATTCATTTTTATCAAGTGCACAATATAAGATATTCATAGCTTTTGCATTTAAAGAGAAAGTCTTATTCTCCAAATCATTCCAATTATTTATTGAAAGAAAAGACTTTTCAAATTCATTTTCAACAATAGTCCATAAATCAAGGTATAAAGAAATCAAGAAAACTCTCATCCGAGTTTTCCAATAAGTGTAGTCCGTCCCATTGAATATGGGAGGACGAACGATAGAAAAGTCCTCTTGAAAGCCAATAAGAGTCATTTTTCTTGGGTGTTAAACCAAATGAGAAAAACCGGGTCTCTTATACCAATTGTTAGGATTAATTGGTAGTTGGGGGAAGGGGGGAGGGTGAATTAGTGCAAGTGTAAATTTTCAATTTAGATAAATTTTTTATTATTAAACTAAGATAGAAAATCTGAAGCTTTTTGTTCTTAGTAAAACGAGTGAGTGATTAAAAGAAAGTTGCTAAGTTAATAAGTAAACTAGAAAGATAAGCAACATTTGAAGAAAATAACTTATCGTAAAAACTTTGCTTTCAAATAGTTGAGTTAAATCGGAAGCGTCAATACAAAAATATGTAAGCAAGGAAATACTCATAATTTTTTTAGTGGTTCGGCGCCAACGACCTATGTCCACTCCCGAGTCCTTCTTGAGGCACACCAACATCCACTATCGATATTCTTTTTTAGGTGAAGACCAAACCCTTATACTTTGCTTACAATGGAGACAATATTATACTATTTGATCACTCCCTTACCCCTTTTCTTTTTCTTACAATTATCACATAATATTTTTTCAGAATATAATCCTCAAAATTTGTTGTGTAGAATGCAACAAAACTTAAGTATTTATAGACCCAAATTGGCTTTAGATTTTTGGAGTTAAAAATCAAACATACCTAGAAAAATCAAGTACGGGCGATTTACCCGCCGACCTGGGTGGCTCAACTACCCGAACACCAGGGTACGAACGGTTTACACATCGGTCCTGGGCGGGTCAACTGCCGAAAGTACCTAGATTCTTGGGTACCAGCGGTTCAACCGCCTAGTCTGAGTGGGTCAGTCGCTCGAAAGCCTGGGCGACGACGGTACACCCGTCGCGCACCGGCGATTGACCTGTCGAAATTTTTATATAAGTGGTTCCCTCCACTTTTCAAATTTCAGCTTGAACCATCATTTGACCATTCTCTTGGTCAACTAATTGAGCTCAACCTGAGCTCAACCAAATCCTATAGTGGACTTGGTTGCCTTATTGAGTTGATTTGGATATCATCCAAATCTAACTCAATTATGACTCAATTCCTAACTACGACTCAATGATTATAATACTTAATGACCAACAAGCTAAATCAAGACCTAACTCCCATAAATCCGACAGCCTCCGATATTCTTACAGTGAGTCCTATGGTCTTCTTCCTGCAATCTCCCGACATGTTCCCAGCGAGCTTCCCAATCCCTTCGGTGAATCTCCTAGCGAACTCTGGCGAGATCCCACTACATCATCCGAACCCCAACCCGATGCTTAAGCTTGATCTTAGCCCATCATCTGGTTGTAACTTCATTGCTCCTGTCATAGTTAGTCCTGCATAATGCTAATTATAACTTAATTAAATATAATCATAATTATCAAATATCAATTATAAAACCATCTAACTCTTGACAAGCTTCTCGGCTACCCCCGATAATTTTTTGATGAGTCTCGGTCTTCTTCGACGAACTCCCTTGTACCATCCTAGTAAACTCCCGATACCTACGACGAGCTCCCGACACACTCCTGGCGAGTTCCCAATTGCATCGACTCGATGCATGAACTTGACCTTAGGCAATCCTGATTGTAATAATCATTCTGTCATAATTAATCCTGCATCAATCAATTATAACAATCATGTTAGATCAATAACTCATCAATTAATTTTATCATCAAAATCTAAAATTTAACATAAAAAAATATAGACGATGAAGTGGGATTATAACATAATATGATTCATCCAGTACTACATAATTATTAACATTAGTCTCTTACGTTTAAAAGCTTCATCCACCTAGACCTAGGTGAAGTCATGGGGTTGATAAGAGCATCACAGGCTCTATATATCCCTTTTTTATTTTAGATAAATGTTCATAATATCTCATAAATATCAAAGTAATATTCTTATCAACAATATAAGATGCATCAAAATCATATGTGAGACAATAATAATATACATGTGTATATATAAAATAATATCAAATTAACATGAACATATCATTATAATAAGAACCAATAACTAAGAGTTAAAAGAGATTTTAAAATAATAACATGAGACTCAAGGAGGATTTTAGTTGATAATATATTCCAATCATACCAAAAGAACATAGATGGATTAGTGGGATCTTACATATTATAATTATATTCATTTCTAGATGGATATAAAATACGTTTAGAGTTCTTTCTTTATTTCTAAGATAGGGAGCATCTCATAAACACCAAAGTATAAATAAAGATATTTTGATAAAAAAATAAAAATATATTATAAACACATGTGAAACAAGAAAGATATATATGCCCATGTATCGAGCAATATCTTGAACATATACACAACTCATTTAATTATAACAAAAATTAATAAATAAGAGATAAAAGAGTTTGAATCATTAACATGAGTCTCAAGAGCATTTTAGTTAAAATCAAGTTTCAAAAGGAAGAAGTCAAAATTGGTAAGTAGTTATGCTCCAAATTATTTAAATAAAACACTGATAGAAAGATATACAAGTTTGCTTTCAAATAAAATAAGTTTTATATAAATTAGAGTTGTCTGTAGAAATGTATAAGTAACTAAATATGGATAGATCAGAATGATCATTCCGCTGTTTAGCAAATTCAAAAGATCAATTCCAATAAATAATTAGATAGATATTTATATTTCAAATCATTCAAATAGAGAAAAAAATAGATACAAAGTGTAATTTCTAACAGAAGAGATTTGGCTTGATTCAGATTTTTATACAAAACAACATATTTAAAATAAGATCGAGAGGTCAGATTATTTTATTTCTATTTGATAAAATTTAAGGGATCAATTTATATAAATATTTGGATAGATATTTAAATTTTAAATCATTCAAATAAGATATCAACACAAATATAAAAAAGTTCGGTTTTCAACAAAACATATTATAATTGAAATTTTATCTTTATTTGACAGAATTCAAGTAGTCTATTGCAATAGATATTTAAAAAATATTTATACTTCAAATCATTTAAATAAGATACATATAAGAGTGTAATTTCTAAGAAAGTAACTTTACTCAAATAAAATAATTGCACAAAAAAGTATTACGTAATTCTAGAAGAGTAAATTTACAACTCAAATGACGATTGACGCTATCGGAAAGAGAAAGGCTTTACATATCATTCATGAACAAGAAAGAATAAGAGATAAGAGTTACTCTTGAATGAGATAGAACACTTGTCTTAAAAGCTAAATCAAGAATACTACTTAACATCTCAAGCCAAATCATGTATACTTTACTTCGTGTTCTTCTCCTTCTTTATTTTTTTAATGCAATATAGAAGACAACAAACTGGTAATATTTTTCTTCTTTTCCCTCTAATTACAAGTGTTTAGATAACATAAAAATTACAATGTGGCAATTATGTCTTAAAGAAGCATATGTGGTTTACAATATAATTCCAAAAAAAACGCTCTTAGCCAATCGTTTAAAGTGAGTTCCACTATCGAGCTTTCCCTCACCGAGTGTTGTGCCGTCGGCTTCCAAAACCCTAGCGAGAGCGATGGACAAGAGCATGATCGGAAATCTCGACTCTCTCCCGAAGGAGGATAAGATCAAGATGTCCACCATGATAGACCAACTCCAGATCCGCGACAGGTATGTAATCATTTTTAATTGAATTTTATTCATTGTCATTAATATTTTATTAATTATGGTTTAAATATTTTAGTTTTTATTTATTATGAATATAATTATTATTATTAAAAAAAATTCTATGATAATTAAAATTCATAATGGTTATTATTAAATTTCTCTATTCATGATAATTAAAATTCTTCAAACGTTTAGTTTCTTAAATTAAATATTGAATATTATGGTAATAAATATTTTTGATGGGAGAACGACTATATATATATATATATATATGTTTTGGTCCCTTGGCTCAACACAAGTTGAAAGTGATAATTCAAAACCGAGAAGTACCAAAGTACTGAAAGAAATCATTGTTGAAATCTTCAATAATAATGGTTGGAGGTACAGAATTTAAGTTTCCGTATTTATTTGTGTTTCTATTAAAATGATTTAGAAATATACCTTTTGGTTTCATCTTTTTCTTTTTTCATTTGGTATCAGAGCAAAGATTAACCTCTTACGGAGAATATTTTATTTTAAGATATTAAAATATGGTTTGATTTCGATTTCTCCTTCGAATCTTTTAATGCATTTGGCGTTAAAAATCATGAATATATTAGATTTTTAATATTTTTAAATAAAAATATTCATTATTGACAATATTCATATACTACATGAATATTTTATTATTATAATTCATGTTTATGACTAAAGATTTTATATTCAACGTCTAGTGATCATAATATTAATTAATTAGGGACTAGCGATAACATCCTTAGTTAATTAAAATTATATATAAATTAGGATCACATAATAAATTAAACATAATATTATGATTAATTATATTTAACATAATAATTATTATCTCATAAGATTTTTTATTATATTTATATAATTAATTGGGATAAAATATCAAATTACTTTCATAATTTACTCACTGGGATTATGAATTAGTATATAATTTGATAGTTTTATCATAAAGATCATTTGAATCTATTTGAATTAAAAATTTAGCCCATAGGCAATTTTTATGTCATGAGATTCATTTTTAGTATGTTTTACATTGGTAAAACATGCAATTTAGACTTTTAAACCTCAAATTTTGACATAAGCATTTTGGATTTTATGCAGTTTCTCATACTATTAATTTCTCTGATATCCGATATGACATTCCCGAACTCAAGGGTGATAACTATAATATATGGAAGGAGAGAATTCTTCTCTATGTAGGGTGGATGGATATTGATTATACTATTAGGAAGGATGAACCACATGTAGTCTCTAATACTAGATGTCCAATTAATATCGCGCTATATGAGCGATAAGAATGATCCAATCGGCTCAGTGTGATGTTTATTAAGACTAAAATAACTACTGATATACATGGTTCTGTTGACCATCATAATAATGTCGGAGACTTGCTAATGATCATTGGCCAACAGTTCGTCACTTCGGATAAGGCACTAGCAAGCACCATAATAATGAAAGTTTACCCTCTAATGTTAGTGAGTACTTAGTTTGCAAGCTTAATAAATCTATATATGGTTTAAAACAAGCCTCTTCTCAATGGTATTTTAAATTTCATGAAGTGATTTATTCATTCGGATTTGTTGAAAATCCCATGGATCAATATATATACCAGAAGATCAGTGGGAGTAAAATATGTTTTCTTGTTTTATATGTAACTGACATTTTGCTTACAACCAATGATAAGGGTTTACTACATGAGGTGAAACAATTCCTTTCTATAAACTTTGACATGAAAGATATTGGTGAAGCATCTTATGTCATTGGCATAAAGATCCATAGAAATAGATCTCGAGGCATTTTAGGTCTATCACAAAAAACCTATATTAATAAGTTTTTAGAAAGATTTCGGATGAAGGATTGTTCACCAAGTGTTGCTCCCATTATGAAAGGTGATAGGTTCAATTCGAACCAACGCTCGAAGAATGATCTTGAGAGGGAATCAATGAAAAATATCCCATATGCTTTTGACGTTTGAAGCCTTATGTATGCTCAGGTCTATTCTAGACCTGATATAGCATTTGCTGTTGGGATACTAAGACGATATTAGAGGAATCCAGGTATGGACCACTGGAGAGCTGCAAAGAAAGTGATAATGTATCTTCAAGGAACTAAAGATTATATGCTTATGTATAAACAGACAGATAAACTCGATGTGATTTGTTATTTAGATTCGGACTTTGCTGGCGATGTTGATTCTCATAAATCAACATCAGGATACATTTTTATAATGGCTAGTGGAGCTATTTCTTGGAGAAGTGCCAAGCAAATTTTGACTGCTACTTCTACCATTAAAGCTGAGTTTGTCTCTTGTTTTGAGGCTACTTCACATGGTGTATGACTTAAGAGTTTCATTTCTGGGCTTAGAATAATAGATTCTATTTCTAGGCCATTAAGATTTCTATGCAACAATTCAATCGTTAACTTTATGGCTAAGAATAATAAAAGTGAAAATCGAAGTAAACATATCGACATTAAGTATTTAGCCATAAGAGAACGTCAAGGGAAGAGAAAGTGGTCATTGAGCATATTAGCACTAAATTGATGATTGCTGATCCATTGACTAAAGGCATGCCACCTCTGAAATTCAAGGATCATGTAGAGAAAATAAGACTTAGTTCTACCTTATAATTGTATTGAAACTCTTATATATATTATGATATTTTATCATATTCATGTGCACATTAATTTAAGAAAATATATTCAGATGGACCAAGAATAAACATAGGGTTTATTCATTAAGTGATGTTACCATATTAAGATTAATTCTTCAGAAACCAAATATATTGTGATACATAGAAGATAATGCTCGTTTTAAGAGGACTTATCGTTATGATTCATGTATTTGTTTCTTAAGAATATTGTTCGGTAAGATTAATTAAAGTCATTAAGTGAAACATATGGACCAAGTGGGAGAATGTAACCATTTTTAAGTAGGAGAATGTAACCAATGAATAAAATTTTCTATTATGAATATAATGACTATTATTAAAAATTTCTATGTATGATAATTAAAAATTTTAATTATGATCCAAACATTTTATTTCTTGAATTAAATCTTGAATATTATGATAATAAATATTTTTGATGAGAGAACGACTATAGGGTCCCTTGGTTCAATATTAAGTTGAAATATTTTCTAAAATTAAAATTTAGAGTCGAAAAATACTAAAATACTGAGAGAAATAGAATAACTGAAGATTTAAGTTTGAATGTTCATTTATATTTCTATTAAAATGATTTAGAAACAGAACTTCTATCTTTTTCATATAAGGTATGCCCGACTTCACACTTCCACGAACGAATCTTTGTTTCCTTGCCTGTTGTTTGCTTTTCCTTGTCTCTCTCTTTTTTTTTATTTTTTTTTATCACCAACTTGGCGCAAGCTATCGCGTCATCATCGGCAATATTCATTTGCGCCGATGTCGTATTTGGGGGTTAATCTCGCGCGCGGAAGATTGAAAATTAGTGCGGATCTGTCGTCGTCTTCTTCCCGATGCGATGAGATGGACACTCGTAAGCGAATGTGATATCCGTCTTTGTTCTTATGCTTATTGTTGTTTACAAAAACGGTGCTTAGGTTAAAGTTTATACCCGTGAATCGTCAGCTCGGTTTGTCTGTTAATTGTTTCTAATCATCAATGCAGTTTAAGAGGGCTTTAGGAAGTCGTCAGCTATTTGTTAGGATATATGACTTAGTAATTTATTTTTAATCTTTGTCTTTTACAACACTACTTGGATTGGTTGTCGCTGTAAGATCACCGTTGTTGTCCGGAAAACGAATTGGGTTAGAATAACATTTATTTCATATCGGATAAATTGGGCTTAGTCAGATAAAGCCACATTTTGTCATTAAGATATAAACATTACTGGACCTAAAACCACATTTTTGTCATTAAGATAAATTTCAGTGGATTGAAGAAGCCATCTTACAATAGTTAACTGATAGACGCACGACATTTGGGAACACTAATTGGTTATATCTCATTTCTCTGATAAGGATTCATTTCATTATATCTGATTGCCATTTCAAATTTTGATAGACGCAATTGTTAATTTCTTCAAGTCCTTTTATTACCCTCTAGCAGCATAGTATGTCTTCAGCAGTTGCTGTATTTTGTAGGTGGGAGATATCTATTCATAGATGGGAGGCAAAACTCAATAAGCATATGTATGTATGTTTTTAATGCTGAAGTTTCCCCTAAGAATCTCTTTAGGTGTATCACCTGGGACTTTATGTTCCGTGAGTTACCATCTTATTCATCAGTCTTAATCCTCAGAGATCTTATTGACGATACCATATAACGAACGCATCTGACTGGGTGGTGCAATTTTAAGACTATTACTTGGTCTTCCTTCATGTGGTTCTTTCTATATGATAGGTAATAGTTTCAGACATGTATTTCCGGATTCTTAGGTATCCTGAAATTTTAGGATGATGAAATTTGGAGAAGAAGGTGGCTTTTATTCAGCAAAAGGTTGAACAGTTAGCTGTATCATATGATTGCCTCCCTCATTCTGATTTTCTAGTTGCAAAGTATACAACTGTTGTTTTTATTTGTGAACTAACAATTGTACATGTTTATTTTAATCGTAATCTTCTGCTGGCATTCCAACTAGTTCTTCCGATGATGTTTGCATTTTTTTTTTTTTACTTATATTCTGTAGTAAACCAAGGAGTCGACTATCTATTGCTTGAGTAGTTACTAAAAACTTGTTGCTATACCAATGTGATATTACTATCTAGCGAATCTGCAGATAGTATTCAGGATAAGTTTTACTTTTCTTTTGTTTCAACCATATTTTTTTTAGTAGAGGTGATTATGTAAACCAGCCAATTTGTCTTGCATTGATTTTTATGTGGCCATCCGTCCATCTTGCAGTTTAAGAATGTACAGCACCCTGGTGGAGAGGCGCTTCTCCGATTGCGTGGACACCTTCCGGCGCAAATCTCTTGATAAGCAAGAAGAAACATCTGTTCGCCGGTGTGCCGAAAAATTTCTAAAGTACTCGATGAGGGTTGGCATGAGATTTGCTGAGCTGAATCAGGGCGCTCCAACTCCTGACTAAACATTAGCTCACAGCTGATCACCAGTCCACTTCAGTCACTCTATTAGTAGAGCTGATGATGGAACCATTTGCAAAGTGCATGACAAATGATTTTGGCTCACTTGATATTTGTTTTGCTTATGTGGCAGCTTTGTAGCATTAGAGCCTTATTTCGTCGTCATCACTGAATAAATCTTTACATCCGCTACTACTGTGCCGAAGTTTTTCATGCTGCTGTCGGACCAAGGATGCTTAGAAATACATATCATTTCCTCTGTTATTCAAGAACACTCCTGAGACCGCCTAAGATTTAAAAGGTTGGTGGTCTTATGTTTATTCTTTTTAATCCAATTATTTGTATGATTGTAACATTTGGTTCGCAATGCTTGCTTTCTGTATACTGGATGGTTACATGGCTAATGTTCACAAATAGCTTTTATTATCTTTTGGGAAATGAACACTCTTTTTTGTTGGGCAGATGACCCAGATTCAGCCCATAATGGGCTTTAATGAAGCCCACAGCCCAGAACCTCACTTATATTAACCTAAAACCTAAATTAGGTGACCAGGGTTGAGACTAAGAGAGCAGCGGCGGTTGAAAACGTGGGTGAGAGAAAGAAGACTGCAGATTGACAGTAGAGGCCAGAAAACAAGAGATCCAAGAAACGGAAGAAGACAAGGGCAGGAAAATACTATTCTTAATCATTCAAATCTCCGATTAGATCGGTTTGCGGTGGATTCTTACTGTGATTTCTTGGAAATGTTTTGGATATTGTGCTTAGGATTATAGTCCTTGTATCCCTGTGATTATATTATGGCTATTGCTTTGGGCTTGGCCAAGAAGCCTTGAGATATGTATATTCATTATTTTCATAGTGGATTTTCTCTGGCTTGTCCCGTGGTTTTTACATTTCGAGTTGAAGGGTTTTCCACATAAATCTTGGTGTTCATCTGATTGTGATTTTTGTTTGATTTCGCTGTGTGTGACGGTCTGCTAGTATTTGTTCGTATATAAAGTTTATTCCTATTTTATTCCCATCAACTGGTATCAGAGCAGAGTTTTGGTGGTATTTAATCTTTTGTATCTGAACATGGAGGCCGGTAATGTTTCTCGCATGATTAGTTAAAACGGAAACAATTGGATGATATGAAAACCAAGAATGGAAGGTCTCTTGTATTGTAAATATTTGTATGGACCTTTGCAAGGGGACAGTGCAAAGTCCACATCTATGACAGATGATGAGTGAAAGAGGTTAGATCGAAAAACAGTTTGCTTTATTTGACAATGGCTAGATGATAGTGTCTTTCACCACGTTTCTACTGAATGTTCTGCTTACTCTTTTGAAAAAGTTAGAAGGTCTTTATGAAAGAAAAATGGCTGGCAACAAAGCTTTTCTAATCAAAAAATTTGTGAACTTGAAATATAAAGAGGGCACTTCTATTCCTGAGCATTTGAATGAAATGCAGAGTATTACTAACCAGTTATCCTCTATGAAAATGTCTCTTGATGATGAGTTGCAGACATTGTTACTTCTTAGTTCTTTGCCATAAAGTTGGGAGACATTTTCATAATTCGACACCAGATGGTATTGTCACAATGAGTCAAGTAACAAGCAGTTTGTTGAATGAGGAGTTAAGGAGAAAGAATTCAACTTCTCAGATTGATTCACAAGCACTTGTCTCAGAGAATAGAGGAAGGTCAAAGTCAAAGGATAGAAGTGGTTCATACGTGGGTAAAAAAGCAAGTCAAGATCAAGGAAATATATTGTTTGCTACAATTATGGTGAGAAAGTACATTACAAGAATCAGTGCAAGCAACCTAAGAAGAACAAGAAAAGGGGGAAAGAAGTGGAGCATACAGAGTCAAAAGATAATATCATAACTACAATACAAGGTAATGATTATTTGATTTTGTCTACTTCCGATGATATATTTTTCTTGTGTGTGCCAGGATCTCGAGTGGATAATTGATACAGGTGATTCTTATCATGCTACACCACGGAGGGAGTTCTTTGCTACTTACAGGTCTGAAAATTTTAGTATTGTCAAGATGAGCAACTATGGCATAGCAAACATATTGTTACTTCTTAGTTCTTTGCCACAAAATTGGGAGACACTGGTGGTTTCCCTCAGTAATTCGACACCAGATGGTATTGTCACAATGAGTTAAGTAACAAGCAGTTTGTTGAATGAGGAGTTAAGGAGAAAGAATTCAACTTCTCAGATTGATTCACAATCACATGTCTCAGAGAATAGAGGAAGGTCAAAGTCAAAGGATAGAAGTGGTTCACGCGTGGGAAAAAAAGCAAGTCAAGATCAATGAAAGATATTGTTTGCTACAATTATGGTGAGAAAGTACATTACAAGAATCAGTGCAAGTAACCTAAAAAGAACAAACAAAGGGGGAAAGAAGTGGAGCATACAGAGTCAAAAGAGAATATCATAGCTACAATACAAGGTAGTGATTATTTGATTTTGTCTACTTCCGATGATATTTTTTCTTGTGTGTGCCAGGATCTCGAGTGGATAATTGACACAGGTGCTTCTTATCATACTACACCACGGAGGGAGTTCTTTGCTACTTACAGATCTGAAAATTTTAGTGTTGTCAAGATGGGCAACTATGACATAGCAAACATCATTGGCATGAGAGATATCCATATAAAGACCAACCTTGGTTGCAAGTTGGTGCTTAAGGATGTGAGACATGTGGTTGACTTAAAACTGAATTTAATTTCAGTTGAAAGGCTGGACGATGAAGATTTTGATGTCAGATTTGACAGAGGACAATGAAAGCTCAGTAAGGGTTCTCTTATTGTAGCTAATGGGAAGAAATGTCATACATTATATAGATTGCAGGATAAAGCTTGTGGTGAGCAGTTGAATGCTACAAAGAAAGACTTCAGCATAGAGTTGTGGCATAGGCGACTATGACACATGAGTGAGAAGGGGCTGCAAGAACTTTTCAAGATAGAGGTATTGTCATATCTCAGAGGTACACGTTTGAACCCCTGTATTGATTGTTTGGTTGATAAACAACATAGAGTTTCCTTTGTTAGTCCTGCCTTATTTAGAAAAATGCATGCCTTGGACCGTGTCTATACAGATGTGTGTGGTCCTTTAATGACAAAAACTCCTGACGGATCTGTTAATGTTCCTAGTATTAGTGGTGCACTTTATTTTGTTACTTTTATATATGACTTTTCTAGGAAAGTTTGGGCCTATGCTTTGAAGACTAAAGATCAAGTTATTAATGTCTTCAAAGAGTTTAATGCCAGAGTTGAAAGGGAGACAGAAAGACAATTGAAATGTATAAGATCCGATAATGACGGTGAGTACACAGGATTGTTTAATGATTATTACAGGTCACATGACATCTAGCATGAGTTGACGGTCCCTGGTACGCCTCAGCATAATGCAATTGCAGAGAGGATGAACCACACCATCATGGAAAAGATCAGATGTATGCTTTCACAAGTCAAGCTACCCAAAAGGTTTTGGGATGAGGCTTTGAGGACTGCAGTTGATGTAATCAACTTATCACCATGTACAGCTCTAGATGGTGATGTTGCAGAGCATGTATGGTCAGAGAAAGATGTCTCCTATAGGCATTTAAGAGTGTTTGGTTGTCGTGCATTTGCGCATGTTCCAAACAATGAGAGGTCCAAGCTGGATGGTAAGACAAAAGAGTGTATTTTTCTTGGTTACTCACATGATCAGTTTGGTTACAGGCTTTGAGATCCAGAAAAGCAGAAGGTGTTCAGAAGCAGAGATGTTGTCTTCTTTGAGGATCAAACCATTGAGGATTTGAAGGAGGCACCAGCTAAGACTTCTGCAGAGGGATTTGTAGACTGTGACCCAGTTATTCCTCCAGTATATCAGGGTGATGGGGGAGATATGCAGGAAGATGATACAAAGTCAAATGTTGATCTACCTGCAGGACATGTTGAGCAGGAAGAAGAAAGAGAGCAAGTTCCCACAGAACCTCAGTTAAGAATATCTTCTAAACCACGTCAACCTTCCAGAATATACTCTACAGATGAGTATGTGATGCTTACTGATGCAGGTAAACTAGAGAGTTACCATGAAGCAGTTGAAAGTGAGCAGAAAAAGAAGTGGTTTATTGCTATGTAGGAAGAGATGAATTCTCTACAGAAGAACCACACATATGATTTGGTGCAACTACCATAGGGAAGTAAGGCCTTAAAGAACAAGTGTGTTTTCAGGTTGAAGACTCAAGAATATTGTTCTCAACCAAAGTATAAAGCTAGATTGGTTGTCAAAGGTTTTGGTCAAAATAAAGGTATTGACTTTGATGAAATTTTTTCTCCTATTATTAAAATATCTTCTATCCGTGTTGCTCTTGGTATTGCTGCTAACCTATACTTGGAGATTGAACAGCTTTCCTTCATGGTGATTTGGAGGAGGAAATTTATATGAAGCAACCAGAAGGCTTCAAAGTCAAAGGTAAAGAAAATCTTATCCGTAAGTTGAAGAAGAGCTTGTATAGGCTGAAACAAACTCCAAGACAGTGATATAAAAAGTTTGATTCATTTATAATTAAAAATAAATATAAAAGAACAGCTTTAGATCATTGTGTGTACATCAAACAGTTTGGTGAGAAATTTATTATTCTCTTACTTTATGTTGATGATATGCTTATCCTTGGGAAAGATATGTCTATGATTAACAGGTTGAAGAAGGAACTAAGTGAGTCTTTTGTAATGAAGGACATGAGGCCAACAAAGTAAATACTGGGCATACAGATTTCTCGTGACAGAAGAAAAAGAAAGATATGATTGTCACAGGAGAAATACATTTAGAAGGTATTGGATAGGTTCAGTATGAGTAATGCAAAGCCAGTTGGTTCTCCTCTTGCAGGTCACTTCAAGTTGTGCTCAGATCAGAGTCCGTCAAGTGATAAGGAGAAGGAGAAAATGCAAAAGGTTTCTTATGCTTTAGCAGTTGAAAGTTTAATATACGCAATGATATATATAAGGCCGGACATCGCATATGCAGTGGGTGTTACTAGTAGATTTCTTGCAAATCCAGGTAAAGAGCATTGGGCAGTAGTGAAGTGGATTTTTAGATATCTCAGAGGAAGTTCTAAAGTTTGTTTAAGCTTTGGAGGTGGACCACCTGTATTGACAGGTTACACAGATGCAGATATGTCAAGAGATATTGACACAAGGAAGTCGACATAAGGTTTTATACTTACTTTTGTAGGGGGAGTTGTGTCATGATAGTCCAGATTGCAAAGGTGTATTGCTCTCTCCACCACAGAGGCAGAATATATTGCTACTACAGAGGTTTGCAAAGAAATGTTATGGATGAAAGGATTCTTACAAGAATTGGGGCTGAAACATGAAAACTATATGGTGTATTGTGACAGCCAGAGTGTCATCCATTTATGCAAGAACCCAACATTTCATTCCAAGTCAAAGCATATAGATGTGAGATATCACTGTATCAGAAATGTGCTTGAAGAGAAGCAGTTACAGCTTCAGAAAATTCACACAGATGATAATGGGGCAGATATGTTAACAAAGGCTTTACCGAAAGAGAGACATGAGATGTGCCGACAGCTGGTCGGCTTGGCTTCACGTGGAGGAGTCATGAGACAACCTCCCTTATAGGCTGAAGGGGGAGGTTGTTGGGCAGATGGCCTAGATTCAGCCCATAATGGGTTTTAATTAAGCCCAGAACCTCACTTATATTAACCTAAAACATAGATTAGGTGGCTAGGATTGAGATTATGAGAGCAGCGGCGGCTGAAAACGTGGGTGAGAGAAAGAAGACTGCAGATTGACAATAGAGGCCAGAAAATAAGAGATCCAAGAAAGAGAAGAAGACAAGGGCAGAAAAATACTATTATCAATCATTCAAATCTCATGTTAGATCAGTTTGCAGTGGATTCTTACTGTAATCTCTTGGGAAGGTTTTGGATATTGTGCTTAGGATTATAATCCTTGTATCCTGTGATTCTCTTGTGGCTATTGCTTTGGGCTTGGGCAAGAAGTCTTGAGATCTGTATATTCATTATTTTGATAGTGGATTTTCTCTAGCTTGTCTCGTGATTTTTACCATTTGAGTTGAAGGGGTTTTTCACGTAAATCTTGGTGTTCATCTGATCGTAATTTCTGTTTGATTCCGTTGTGTGTGACGGTCTGCTAGTATTTGTTTATATATAAAGTTTATTCCTACTTTATTTCCATCCTTTTTGTGTCTAGTAGAAAATTACAAGTTAATAATATTTATTTATTTATTTTGTTCTATTTTTATTTTTAATCTACAGAAAATCCAACCTTTTATGAGTTTTTAGGCAACAGAGGATTAAACATTACTGGGGACATGGGTTTTAAGAAAATTTCTTTTCATCTTTCACAAGAAAAAGAATTAAAAGTAGATTTTTTTAAAGAAATATCAAAAGTTTTTCTTCAGGTTTATACGATTCCTTCTCAAATAACCATTGCATAAGAACGCAAAGAAAAAATTTAATAGGACAATTTATCCCTTTTTATTTCTGCTGATATCGTTATCTGATATCAGACTCCGTTGCGACCACGGTGCTCAATTTGTTTGCTTTAGCCATGGCTTCTGATCAAGCTAGTTGTCAGTAAAACCGCGTTTATTTATTTATTTATTTATTTTTGCGCGTTACTTATTTATTTAAATAAGTCGAATGCAGTTCGGGTTCAGATTCACAGAATCGAACCGTGATCCGATTGGCCTCTATTAATACCACAGAAACAAGAAAGGGCCGATCATCTTCCTTCTCACGTCCTTGAAGGAAACCCTAGCTTCCATCGTCCAAGATGCCGGCGACAGCAGGCCGCGTTCGCATGCCGGCGAACAACCGGGTGCACAGCAGCGCCGCCCTTCAGACCCACGGCATATGGCAGAGCGCCATCGGTTACGATCCCTACGCTCCCACCAACAAGGAATCCGCGAAGGGCTCCGCCCCCCCCGGCGAGGACGAATCCGCTGCTTCCGCGGAGAACGCCTACGCCAATTTCCAAGGTCTCCTCGCCCTCGCACGCATCACCGGCTCGGGCTCCAACGAGGCCCGCGGCGCCTGCAAGAAGTGCGGCCGTGTTGGCCACCTCACCTTCCAGTGCCGCAACTTCCTCAGCGCCAAGGATACCGCCGTCGCCGACAAGGACAAGGACGCCGCTGAGGCCGCGGCCAGTGCCGCCTTCGAGCAGATCAAGAAGGCCAACGGACTCAAGGCCGAAAGCAGCGAGGAGGAAGAAGAGGACAGCGACAGCTCTGACTCTGACGTGGATCCGGAGATCGAGAAGATCATCGCCGCACGATTTGACAAGAAATCTAAGAAGAGGACAGCAGACAAGAGGGAGGGCGATTCTGAAGACAATAAATGCAGCCAGCGGCGAAGAGGAAAGTCCAAGAAGAGGAGCGATAAGAAGATGTCGGGCCGAGACAGTGAGTCTGATGAAGAGGACGTAAAGAGGAAGGAGAAGAGGAAGAGGAAGCATAGGGCTTCCTATGATGATGATGATAATGATGAGGAGAAGCGTGGGCATAGGCACAGGAAGAGTAGGAAGGATAAGAAGAGGAGCCACAGGAGGAGGGATGGTTCTGATGACTATGATGATGACTCAGAAGAGGAGTCCGATAGGCATCAACGCCACCATCGTAGACGGAAGCATGGGCGCAGGGATGACTCTGGGAGTGAGTCTGGTGATGAGGATACTGAATCATCTGATGATCGCAAGAGGAGGCACCATGAGCGCCGGAGGAAGAGGAGGGCATCTTTTGAGAGTGGTTCAGAGAGTACTGGATCAGACGACTCACACCGGAGAAAGGGGAAGAAACGCTCCAAGGATAAGAGCAGGAACCACAAGCATGAAGAGAAGAATTGAGGTGGTCAGTGGTAATCTTCTTACACTATTAATGCACTATTTCATTTACTATATGTTCTTGTGGACGGTATATGTTTGTGAACTTCATTAAAACTTAGTTTGAAATGGTTTCTGTTATGCTAAGACCTCAGCCATTGTTACTGAGCGGATGTGTAAACTTTAAAATTTGCCTTGATCAGGCTATGTTGTGTATGATGATTGTGTAATTTAGTGTTTTCTTCTGCTTGAATTTTGTGGTTATGTTTGTTAATTATGTAGTGGATTCCTCCTAGATTGTTCTTGTGGAACTTAGGGTGCTTATTGAGAACTACAGAATTGAAACAGTGTTGAGGGGTTGGTTACTCAATAATGAAATGTACAACAAAGCAGAAAATAATGTTTCTATTCTTTGGTTGATTTAATTTGATGAATCTCTATTGATAACAATGTAAAATTACCTGATGAGTGGAAGAAATATTGTTAGCATCACGGATACAGAGATGAGGGGGACAACTTCTTCAGGTGGCTATAAGAGTTATGGCTTTGGCCTTTGTGGAATGTTTAGCTATGCTACTTCTAAGGTAAGGGAGAATGTCACTATATTTTAAATAGTGTCTTAAATAATGTCATTCAACATGGTTATAGCATACTGGAATTTTAGTGGTGCATACAATATCTTGGTTGTTTCTTATATCTTATCTTAGTTGCTGAAGCTTGATATAGAACCCTAATTTTTAGGTCCTTGATATATTTTACAATAACTCTTGTGCCTGTAAAGTATTTTGTTGTTAGCATTCCAAATGATTAATGTTTTGGTCATATTTTGCTTTTTTTTAGTTATAAATATAAGCATGTAGATATGGGAAGATATCATTAACGTCTTGGTCAGCACAATATGGTTCTGACCTATGTGCATAGGGTTGTTCGAGGTGCCTCCGAGGTGGAAACGCCGAACTCCTGCCACCTGCATGATGATCGAGGTCGCGAGAGGTTCCTTGACCTGGTCCCTCCGATGCCTAAGTTAGTATTTTGAGGAAGGTGAGTATAATGATGAGCAGTAAAAAGTGACCCCCTTATAACTATGCTAAAAATGAGCTTTTATATTCGATCATAAAGGGACAAAATATTTTGTGAAATATTTTGCAAGGAGGCAGCTCCCAATCGCCTCTAACAACCTCCTCTTGGCTTTTTTTTCACGTGAGCGATAGGGGTGGAAACAACTTGCAATTGCTTGCCTTGGGCTCTTGTCCACATGGATAGACCAGTTGGGGGGGGGGGGGGGGTATTATCCGTTTCCTTCTTCCAGCCTGGACATCATGTGAAGACTATGTGTCAGATGATAATTGGTCACTGATATTCTTATATTTTGTCCCCCTTGAAGGTGCGCTTCGGGAATTCTTTCAAAGAGGTCCCAAAGTGTAGCTGTTAACTTATCCGACACGTGCAGAGGTGAGGGGGTGGGAGGAGCTATTGAGATGCTTGTTTCGAGTAATCGAGGATATGGTCGGTTTGCTAGTTTTGTCGAGAGACCAACTTTGGGTAGTGGAAGCTTGCTTTCGATCGATTTGTTGCAAGAGCTGAGGCATGCTCCTTCGTTGCCCGTCACCATGGCAGGCTATGGGAAGAGCCATGGTAGGCTCTTGTTTTGCTCGCCATCGAGGTGGGTTCCTCTCTCTCTCGTCGAGACGGGTTGTAGGAGTCGACATGGGCTCCTCCTTTTCTCGTCACACGGGTTCGTTGTGGGACCACCCAAGGACCCACGTTGATCTACATTGGGGATGCTACAGAGTTGCCTCCGTTGCCAATCTGGTCCTCTTACGCTTGTGTCAAGGCGAGTTGTGGGAGGAATCAAGGCAGCTCCCCTTTAGCTCGCGTCAAGGCTAGTCAAGGGAGGAGTTGAGGTGGGTGCTTCTGCTCGTTCACGAGTCATCACTTGAGGCATCGGTCCTGACCCAGTCCAGCCATCCTTCTATCGTCAGTCAGCTAAGGAAGAAGAATGCCGTGAAGAAGGTGACCCTGCCTTGTGGGTCGAGGAACTTGAGGTGGAGTAGATTATCAAAGAGGAACCGAACGAGGTGCCCCCTACCCCTAAGGCGCTAGTGTTTTTAGAGGGTCCCTGAAGCTCAAGGTCCTCCTCGGGAAGAATAAGAAAGAGGTAAAGGTTAATATTTGACTTGTGCATGAGCAAGTCTTTACCCTTTACGTGTTGAAGATAGCTGACCTATCAAACCCAATTCCAAACATGTCGCTACAACTAAGATTGGAGGGCTTGCAAAAAGGGTCGAAAATATGGAGCAATGTCGGAGCCACGGAGCAGTACCGAGGGTTCCTGTGCTTCGGGATAGCAAAGCAAATCTACTACTCCCCCTTGGAGGCTTTGCTTAACGTGGGCTATTGTAATGAGGTGCTTATAAGTCACGGGTCTTGGGTTGCCCCTTTAGTATCTTGTTGTATCATGGCTAAACCCTTTGTTTTTTACTTGTAGCATCATAATTACATCATGACCCTTCTTGATCACATGTAGGACATCGACCTTGTTATTAATTAACAGTCCCTTTTGATTGACAATCTCCACGAGGAGGTGGAGGGGCTGAAGAGGGAGAGGCGAGACCCAACACTTGTTGAAGTAGAAGCTCGGGGAGTCGAGTTAGCAAGGCAGTTGGAAGAGGTTGAGCAACGCCTCGTTGATCAGGTTGAACCGTTGACGACAAGTTGGAGCAACAACTGCAACATGGAGACGAGTTGCTACACTTACTCGAGAGTTGGACTTAATGAGTACTTATAACTCTGAGCTTGTCGGGTAAGTTGTTGTATCCAACAAGCGGGTCATGAGTGTGTGCGATCGAGTAGTTGGCAGCCTTAAATGAGCAAATTTAGAGTTTGAGCAATGAGTTAGAGACGAGGGAGGTGTTGGAGGCTGAGAGAAGCATGATACCGAGGTATCGAGATAAGGCATTCATCAACTACAAGGCCTCTGTCGGGTTCAAGAAGGGCTTGGAGTGGTTTGGGGTGCCTCGTGTTAATACGAGTACTATGTTGCCTTTACCCTTTTCAAGGCGAGGTACTCGGGATGGAGATCAAGGAAGATCCATTCACTAAGTACCCCAAAGACCAAAATGTTTCGATAGTTACTCAAGTATCCTTTAACGATGATCCCAACTTGCCACCTCGCTTTGATGCTTAGTTCGTTGTCTAGTGTTATGTTGGTCTTTTTGACTCTTTGGGTGCCATGTCATTGGCAGCACCACCCCTTATGTTATTTCATGGTGATAGGTTTTGTCTCGGACGACCTCGATGACCCGATATGGCCCTTCCCAGTTTGGCCCTAGCTTACCCTGGGATCTAATTGGGTCGTTGACTTTATCTTTTTGAAGCACCAGCCCAAGGGCGAACACCTCGGTTGTAAAGCTTGACCATCGCTTTTTTATATCTTAGCGCCCTTAGGTGTGTTTATGCTCTAACCTCGTTGATTATGTTGAGTTTGGCCCGAGGATCTTCAGATATTTTCTCGTCAAAAATTTCAACACGACGTGTTGGAAAGACTATGTTGGGTGGCAGGATAGCCTTGGTGCCAAAGGCTAAGTTGAATGGTGACTCTCCTGACCTGATTTTAAGTGTCGTTCAAGAGGCCCACAAGATACTCGGTAGCTCGTCCATCCATGTGCCTTTTGCTTCAATGACCCTTTTTTTTTAACCGTTTAATAATGGCTTGGTTGGTGACCTCGGCGAGGCCATTGGTTTGGGGATGAGCTATCGAGCTGAACTCTAGTTGAACTCCATAAGATTGACAAAACTCTTTGAACTTCGCATTATTGAATCGAGTTTCATTATTGGTGATTATGACTCTCGGAATTCTAAGGAAAGTGATGGTATTTTTCCATATGAATACCTCGACCTACTTCTCAGTGATTGGCGCCAATGGTCAGCCTCCTACTTAGTAAAATAGTCAACTCTGCTAATGAGAAACCTTTATTGGCCTGAGGTTGGTGGAAAGCGATCCAAGGATGTCTATACCCTATTGAACTAAGGGCCATACGTAATAGATTGAACTCAAAGGGATTGTCAGTTGAAATCGTATCCGCGCAAACATCTGGCACTAATCATATTTTTCGGCATAGGCTATTGCATCCTTACGCAATGTCGGTTAGTAGAACCCTTATTGAAGTACTTTGAAGGCGAGGGTTCGTCCACCAATATGCTTCTCATAGATACACTCATGCACCTCGGCCGACACGCTCTCAGCTTCCTAAGTATTAGGCATCAAAGGAATGGTTGACTAAGAGACCAATGATACAAGCGATCGTTAATTAGGCAATACCATGCTTAATGATACTGGACTCTCCGAGTCGACGTAGGATTCATCGAAAGTGTTTCATCTTTTCTATAGTGCAAGATCTCATTCATCCAGCTCGACTCTTCTCTGACCGCAGCCATCTCATGCATGTCTATGGTTCGGGTTGGCAACATCTTGACTAGTGGTCGACCATCATTCGTGGCCCAGGCCGATGCTAATTTGGCAAGCACAGGCTTGGGCGTTCTCTTCATAGGGAACTTGCAACATGTTAAGTCGAGAGAAGTTGCGGGTTAGTTTCTGCACGCTAGCGATGTAATTTGCCATGGTCGCATCTCAGGCTTTGTAGCTCTCCTTCACTTGGCTTATGATCAGTTGCGAGTCATTGAACACCATCAAGTCTTGAACTTGAAGTTCTCTGGTGCGTCTAAGCCTCGAGAGAAGTACCTCATACTCGATTTCGTTATTGGAAATTGTGAACTCGAGCCAAATAGCTTGCTCATACATTTGTTTGTTTGAGCCTTTCAGAACGAGTCTAACATTGCCTGCATCCAAGGTGGTGGAGCTGTCCATAAATAGTGTCCATGTAGGTGGGGTGTGCTTGTCTACCTTAGACGAAGAAGTTAGTTCTATGTTGAAATCCGTCGTTGCTTGGGCCTTTATGGTAAGTCCTCGGGATATATCAGATGTTGAACTCCCCGACTCTACTGACCACCTCGACAGTCGACCCGAGACATCAAATCGAGAGAGGACTTGCTTGAGTGGTTGGTTGGCGATCATCTATGCAACATATGCTTGAAAATAGGAGCGAAACTTCCTTCTTGCCAAGACTAATGCAACTGTGAGCGTCTCAATGGGGGTTATCACTCCTTGGGTTCGCTCATAATATGACTGATATAGTAGATGAGCCTTTGAACTCTTCTATTGTCTTATACCAACATCGGGTTCATAGCTAGGTTGGTGGCAACAAGGTAGAGGTTTTAAATTTCGCTCAAGGTGGAGGAATTGGGATGCGATAGGTCGGCGAGGTGGTCCTTCAACTTCTCAAATGCATCTTGGCACTAGGTCTACATGAAACCCTTTAGGTTCTTCAATGCTCAAAGGAAGGGTAGACACCTATCATCAAATCGAAAAAAAAAGAATTAACTGAGTGCTGTGATATAACTTGTTAACTATTTAACCTCCCTTATCGACTGAGGTGGGTGCATCTCTAATAGGGCTCTATTCCTCTTCGATGCACGATGAACCCAAGGAACTTCCCCCAGTTAATTCCAAAGGCGCACTTGGTTAGATTGAGGCACATGTTGAATTTTTTTGAAACTTGAAATGTCTTGGCCAAATTTGCCAGATGCGAGTCGATCATCTTGTTCTTCACTTTCATGTCATCCACATAAGCTTCAACATTTCTCCCGATCTGATGCTTAAACATTCATCTATCTTTGGTATGTTGTGCTCGTATTTTTTAACCTAAAGGGCATGACTTGGTAGCAATATATGCCTCGTTCCAAGACGAAATATGTTCTTGATCCTACAGTGCCATTCTGATTTGGTTATACTTTGAGAATGCATCCACAAAGATAAGGAGTTCGTGACCCGATACAGCATCAACCAATTGATCAATCCAAAGAAGGAGATAGTTGTCCTTTGGGCATGTTTTGTTGAGATTGATATAGTCAACACACATCCTTCAGTCTTCATTAGATTTTCTAATGAGTAGAACGTTAGCGAGCCATTGGGGGTATTGCACCTCGATAATAAACCCTGCTCCTGACAGCTTATCTACCTTATCACTAATTGCCTGTTGGCGGTTAAGAGCAAACCTGTGAGGCCTTTTCTTCACTGGTCGTGCCTCGGGATAAGTGATGGCGTGATGTTGAGCTACGTTGGATTTTGGCATGTCCCTTGACCACCACGTGAATACCTCGGAATTCTTTCGAAGGAAGTTGATGAGCTGCACCTGTCTCTACTCGAGAAGAGTTGCCCCAACCTTAATTGTTTGATCGGGTTGGGCTTTGTCTAGGGGCGCCTCGATCAACGACTCTATAGCCATGGTATGTGGGGCAGATTTGGCTAAGCCTCGGGGCTCCATAAGTGATGCCTCGGGTTGGAGTTTCTTTGGTAAGTAGACTGTCGTTAAGTAGCACTATAGCTACTCCCTTGGGTTGCTTGTTAGCTTTCCAACGCTGACCCTCTTCAAGAATTCGTCGTTATGTGGTAAGTTGACACCACCGCCAGGTACACAGTAATGTTTGCGAGATGCGGTGTACAACCTCCATACAATTTAATCTTTTCAGAAGACAGAAATGCTACTAGCTGGTGGGCGCTAAATCAAAATTGTAGAAACATTAAAAGATAATTTATTTGTTCTTTTAAATCAAAATCTTTATCTCTGAGTTTTAGACAGTATACATGCATTAGGATGGGTTCCAAGAAGAAAGAAGAAAAAGGGTGAACTTTGTTTGGTCAATATTGTCAAAGCAAGAGCAGCATCTCTGGTTGGCTGGTACAGCAATTTGGACATCAAGTGTCTGACTTGACTCAAAATCTTTACGTACTTGTGGTATTTGGATTCCCAGAGGAACCCAAGTTTGTCTCTTTGTCCAGACATAAACTCTTCATGTGGTTTATCATGAATTTAAAGGTCATCTCTGTTCTACACTACACATATTTTCTTTGAAAATGCCTGAGTTCTACTTCTTGTGTTTGAGAAGCATTAGAAGTTCTCATATCTGATGTCTCAGCTTGTTATCTTGTTTGACGGGTTTTTTTTTTAAATGTTGCTCTTGTAGATCAATCCGTGTCGAAAAGAATGTCGCTTTTTGTTTGTCAATTTAATTTTCCTGCTTTAATTTTTATATTGCATGATTGATATTGCTTTTTAAGAAAATTGCATTGGTTAAGAGGCTCAACTAATTGGAATGAACAGCAATGAAGAAAAGACGAATTCCATAGTGGGGGACATGTCGGTTGGACTTTGTTTCTCCGGTCTGGCTGTAAATTATTGCAAAATGTCAAGCTCCACCTGCTGCTGGCGCTACGATGGTGTGTAATTGGCCCCCTGTTTGGTTTGTTGTTGCTACATTGTCCATCCGCTGCTCTCTGGTTTTGCTGCCTTCAATTAAATTTTGATTGACCTGCACCAATCATCGAGACATTTGAAAATTGGATGCCCAAAATTATTATTGCCAGTGATGATAATTTCAAGGAAAAGTGTTCGTCGTTATGTAACGGATAGCGGTCTCCTGAACGTATTGCCGAGAGTTAAATTCATTCTGATTGAGGGCCACCCTGTATTGCTACTTGAAAAGGGTATGTATCACTTGTTTTTAAAGGTTGATCTGATCCATCAACGTACGCTTTGGCTTTTCTTTGATAACCCATCTCACATGTTTAATAGGATTTAATCCAAAGTCCTTTTTACCACGATGAATCGTCATGTATATATATATATATACACACTCTGTCCCGAGTTCATCTAATACGCCAACCTTTATTCATCATACACACTTACGTCTTTGCTCGGTCCCTGTCATCGGTTATATTTGGGCTCTATATGTGGGCTCTCTCTATTTGGGCTCTCTATTAAAACCCAGTTCGAGCGTCCACTATATATGTATATTTTTAGATTGATGTACGTATCATGGTAACACCCATCAATCACCATGTCTCGTACAATACATAAAAAAGAAAACTATAAAAAGAAATTAAAATCGTGCAAAATACGGTATCAAAATCTTCATCGTACACAGATATATATATTTTTAAAATATATTTGGGAACAATTGGAACATTTGGAACGCGTGCTAGATTGTTGGTTAGTTCATCATCCGTGGATAGGATGGCAATATGAAACGAGAAGCGGTGTTTCTACTATCATGAAGCCCAACGCATCAGGAGGGCGTTGCACCGGAAGGCAATAATAATAAAAGCTTGAAGGGAAGGTGGCACGGGTTCCCCTTCTCGTCACTTTCTCCTCCGCCCATTCTGCTCGTTAGTTCCATTTGTTCCTTCGAGTCGAACGATTCCTGATTAGGTGCGTCCTTTCTCGCGGAAGCGTCCTCGATCCGTTTTATGCTTAAATGTGCTGCTGCTTTAGGGCATCCAATTGCGATTTCTTTGCCCTTGAATTCGTGTCTCATGCGCAACATTTCTGTATTTGTTTCGGTGAATTGTGTGAGGTAAGATCATTCGAGGCCAAGCTCCATAAATTGATTACAAAGAAGGCGATCTCACTTCTCTATTTCACGAATCACAATCCTCTTTCCATTATCACGGTCTTCTCTATAGCCAATTTGCTCAGTCCAATTTGGTTCTCTCTTGCAAGGGCTCACTCGTGATGTCTCGGGCCTTGCGGATCTCATTGCAAGGTCGTAAGAGTGCGGGATTCTTCTTACAGAGGAATCACCTCTCTCTCTCTTTCTCTCTCAGTCACGTCATCGTGGTATAAAGCTGTCGTTCATCATCTACTAGTCTATGATGACAATCCTTTTTAACATCAATTTTCTTCTAGATGATTTTTTAGCTCATTCCTTTGGAATCATTTTGTTGTTTCATTAATTTTAAGCTCCGGCATAATTAGCACCAAGGCACCTTGGCATGACAGGAACATGCAGTTTTGCTCGGTTGATTCATATACAACTTCAAACTTGCTACCCGGTTCAGTTATAACATTCTAGTCGAGCCTATTATGGTGCAATTGTTAATTGTTGTTTTGGATTTGATTGCTACTTGATATTTGTAAACGTAATCTCAATGTTTCAAATTGCACGCTCCCATTTTTTGCTTCTTAATTTATGTTTTTGTTATTATTCAGGGTTATTGGTATATTGTGCCTGATGTGGTAGGGTCCTTGTCAAACATGTTCATGAACCAAATTAATAGGAATGATAATGAATTAAAAAATTATGAATTTTTTTAAGCTACATCTTAACTTATGATAACCACTCTTCTTAGGTTGTTGAAAGATACTAATGTTCCCTAGACATGCAAGAAACTGCAAAAGTGCACACATTCGTTGAACTTCTACCAGTAGATATTCACACATTTATTATAAGAGAAGAGGATGATTTGTTCTTGCAGATTCAGCTGTTTTAAATGGGATCAACGGATCAAGCCATTGAAATTGATGTGTTAGAGAGACGATTGTTGTCAGGTTCAGTTTCAAATGAATATTCCGAAGTTGATGAAGACACAATTCTCTACACTGCATCTTTTGATGAAATGGAAGATAACTATGTTAAATACCAAACAGCTCAATGGATTCTCTATTCCTTGCTTTTGGTACTGGCATGGGGAATTGGGGTTTTAATGTTGCTATATTTGCCAGTACGAAGATATGTCTTACGGAAGGACTTCCGTTCTCGCAAGCTATATGTGACTCCTAATGCTATTGTGTACAAGGTAAGCAAAAAAACTCTAGTGGTCTATCGGTGCCACTGTATTTTATCTTTTAGTTTATCAATTTTTGGCTTAAAGTTGTATTGACATCTTTTGGATGCAAGTGTGTTTTTCCGAGTGCATTCTTTACACAAAAGATTATTGTGAAAGTTTTTTTTTTTCTCTTCACTTATCTTTTTCCAATTACTAGTACAGGGAGAGTGGTAATTGGAGAAGGTGTCATGATATGCAAAAAGGTCTCTATTTTTAGTGGATTGTATTCAAAATTGTAATGTGATAAGCATAGTGATGACTGAGAAGGGTTTAAGCATAAATGAACGTGGGTTTTGGCCCGTGAAGGACACATCATGGTTGTTCATTGCACTTACTCATTCCTTAATATGCTGTAATATATTTTTTTCATTTACTAAGGTACTACTTATGGTCTTTCTTTATGAATAATGCATTTATTAAAAGTAAGGGCTGTTCATTGTAATGGATTAGGGGCTCCATTCTGTTGCTTTTGCTTGCTTTGTGATTTAGCATAATGTTGCACTATGCAACAAAATATGTAATTTTCTCCTTATTTTAGACTTTTGTCATGTTAGTTGCATGAGTTTACCCTCCAAGCAAATGATAGATTTTGTCACCTACCAACTATCTTAGAGTTTCAATGTATCCTCTTTCTCTCTATTCTTTTGAGGTGCTCAGATAGATACAGGCACCTATATGTGTTGGATATTTGATATATATGTACTGTGACTCTTTTTTCTTTTTCCTTTTCTATATTGACTTTAGAGAAGAAACTTGTGTACTTGCATATAGAGAATAAATTTTATGATAGTTATTTCCTCTTATAGTGTCTATAGTGTTTACTCTGAAAATTTAGTAATACAATATCCACATCTTATAAATGGATTTAATCTGGCCACTATATCTGGACCATAATATCTTTTAAAATGATAATCTGCTTTGGATCTTCCATTTCCATACTTGTTTCACTGGTAACTGTACTGTGATGCAGGTTTTAAGACCAGTACCTTTTCCTTGTTTTGGAGTTTTGAAGAAAGAGAAGCATGTGCTGCTAGCATCAGTTGCAGATATAGTTATTGAACAAGGTATGGGGGAACCCTGGAACTAGTCTGCATTGGACAGAAGTTTGAAATGTGGTTGGCTTGCTAATCTTTTCTAAGACTTACCATAAATCTAGCTTGACAATTTATTTTTCACAATGATAATATATTTGTTTTGCGCATACGAAGCTAACATAGTTGAAATGAGAAGCTATCTTTGAGTTTACGTGCTAACAAAGGTAAGAGAAAAATTGCTGATGGAATTGAATGCTTCCAACATAAGTTATGTGTTAACACAATGTCTTGAGCTATAACTGGCATCCTTGCTGCCAATTAATGTATGAATAAAACATCACTCTTAATATTGGAAACCCTTCTTTTTTGGTCAAGATTCTTATTGTACTATGCTCAAAATCAATGTACTATGCTCAAAATTAATGTACTATGCTCAAAATCAAAGTCACACCTCCTGTACTTTAAAACTCGTCTAAGTGACCTCTTGTACTATGATTTCACATCAAAGTCACCCCCCGTACTTTAAAACTCGTCTAAGTGACCTCCCGTACTATGCCTTAAAATCAAAGTTACCCCCTGTACTTTAAAACTCGTCTAAATGACCCCCCGTACTACGATTTCGTATCAAAGTGGCCCCCTCTGTTAGAAATAAGGTTACGCCATTAGGTAAAATAATTTAGGGGATTATTTATCAACAAAATAATTTAAATCTCGAAAAAGCACACATATTTTTACCTTTAATTTATTTGTCAACAAAATTATAGAAATCACAGATCTCAAGCAAAGAAAAATCGGAAAAGCAGAAAGACAGCAGAAAGACGAACAAACTAATGCCGAAGAAAAAATAAAAAAAGTAGAAAGATAATGAAAAAGCGAACAAACTAACACCGACAGAGGTTGATGAAGAAAGACAGAGATTGAAGTTACAGAAAAGAACACCGATAGTGGTTGGAGAAGAAAAAAAGAGGAAAAAATGGATTAGGGCTTTGAGACTATTTAGTTGTAATCCTCAAATAAAAATAATCCCCTAAATTATTGTACATAACGGCGTAACCTTATTTCTAATAGAGGGGGGCCACTTTGATGCGAAATCCTAGCACGGGGGGTCACTTAGACGAGTTTTAAAGTACAAGGGGTAACTTTGATTTTGAGGCATAGTACGGGGGATCACTTAGACGGGTGACTTTGATTTTGAGGCATAGTACGGGGGGGTCACTTAGACGAGTTTTAAAGTACGGGGGTGACTTTGATGTGAAATCGTAATACAGAGGGTCACTTAGACGAGTTTTAAAGTACGGGGGTGACTTTGATTTTAAGGCATAGTATGGGGGTCAATAAGAATTTTGGCCTTCTTTTTTTAATGAGGACATCTGTCTCTGTTTGCTTAACCTGCATAAAGTATTACTAAAAATGTGTATATTGTTGGCTGAGGCATCAATGTAGTCCCAAATGGGTTCCTTGCTGCCAATTAATGTATGACATAAAACATTACTCTTGACATTGGAAACCCTTCTTTTTTTTAGTGATGACATCTATCTCTGTTTGCTGAACTTGCACAAAGCGTCACTGTAAATGTGTATATTGTTGGCGAGGCATCAATGATGTAATCCCAAATGGGAGTCACCTATGTTTCATTCTACGTGTGTCTAAATTTCACTCTGATTTTTTATCATCATTTGACTACATAATTCCTGTTCCTTCTTTGCATACTCTCTGTCAGCTGTGGTAATGATTATGAGTAGGAATGAAGGACAACCTGGTGCACGAGATCACTACCCATTGGCGGTGTCCAAAGAAGCTTAGATGTATTCGTGCCTATGCTTGCATGTAGAGTAGTTGTCTGTGTAACTGAACCCTTGACCTCATATAGCAGTTAAGCAGCCTTAAACATGAAACCATTGTGCATTCTACAATGACAATGACTTGGAGTTGGAACCACAACTTGAAATACATTTATAATCTGGCCTCCTCTTTTAAGTTCCTAATTTGGCTCATTAATTTTTTTTTGGCATATTGCATATAGAATTGGGAACTAGTGTCTAGGTGCATATAGAATTGACTATTGAGCAAGGTTCCCCAAACCATACCGTACTGACATATCGAGCTCAGCTCAGTATGGTACGGTATGCCGGTACCAAGCGGTATGCCCAGGCATACTGCTCGGTATATATATATATATATATATATATATATATATATATATATATATATATATATATATATATATATATATATATATATAAAGTTAAAAAAGAAGGGGCAACGTCGCCTCGTTCCTGCTCCCCACGTGCGGTGATGTTTCTTCTCCCTGCACGGGGAGAAGAAGCATCTCCTCCCCGAGAAGCCCGTGATGGGAGAAGAAATCGCCCCGCGAAGCCTCAGCGAGAAGCCCGTGAGCGACGAATCGAGATCGGGAGTATCTTCAGGTTCTCCCTTTTCTTCTCCCTCTTCTTTTTCTCTCTCTTCTTTCTCCATCGGTTGATACTGTCCAAAATCGGTTGGCGATGGTCGAAATCGGCCGTTACCCCTCGACAGCGGCCGGCGATGGTCGAAATCGGCCGTTACCGCCTGACAGCGGCTGGCGATGGTCGAAATCGATTGTTACTGCCCGATTTCAAATGGTAATGGGGTGGAAACAGCCCCAATCAGTGGTACAGTCCGGTAGCGGGCGGTCCGCATACAAGTAAACAGGCGGACCGGTACGTACTGCCTATACCGGGCGGTATGATTCGAAATGCTGACCTTGCTATTGAGAAGCAAGGAGGGAAATGTTGGTCTATCATCCAAGAACTTGGGAGTTGGGTCTACTAATTATGTATACCTAGACACTAATAATACCTTGCTCTGTAGTGCAGAACCTTACTAGTTTTAGTTGATGTCTAACAGTTTTTTCGGCTTGTTTGGACTTTAATTAATTCTATTCAAATGTCACTTAAATACCATATCTTATGAAATCCATAAATTTCTGAAAATCATATTTCCTTCCATTGTTTCACCTCTTTTAGCTTCTTTTGTTTGTTAGGTGATTATCTCATCTGCAGCACATAATCTGGCTGTCAACGATTTTAACTTGGCTCAAATTGTTCTTGGTTGTTTCATCTCCATGTCCCCGTATTGCTATTCATTAATTGATCAGAGTTTTCTTTTCTTACCTTTTCATGTATGGTACTGTTGATGAATTCACTCCACTGGTGTTTGGCATGTGCATGTTGTATGTTATAGTCATCCCTTGTTGAAATGGTGCCATGCAACTTTTTGCATGGCCATCTTAATAGAGATAGGAAGCTGCTGGTTTTTTGCATGGATTATCACACAGTTAAATAAGGTGTTGCAAGCTAACTAAACTTTCAATCATTGCTGTAGTGCTTCCTAACAAGCTTCTGAATTTTATTAGGATACCTTCAATCCTTCTTTGGGATATATTCTGTCAGAATACATAATGAAGGTGTAAGAAGGACTGCGAATGATGATTTTCAGATCCAAGGAGTTTCTGATTCAAGGGCTTTCCGTAAGGTACAACTGATTGGATAGGAGCTTATTCATGACCGCTTATTTCTATTGCAGATAAATTTGGCTGTACTTTGCCCAGGCTGTTTTAATGCATCTTTCGAATATAAGGAGTGATGGTTTCAACAGGCAAACTTCTGTAAATGAAGATCCTCAGACATTTGGTTCTTGTCCTCCATCCGGTTCTTGGGTATGCTCGTGCCTTTTCATGCATGCTGCCTTCCATAATATTTTTGCTCTGTGGAGTCGTTACCATTTAAAGCAGCTTACCCATGTTCAAATTCTTTTTTGTCCAGTGGAATCTGATTGAGCTCATGCTGGTTGGGTGATTTAAAATATTCTCCCTAATATGAAGTAGTGCCTGCCTGACTGCCTGTGATGTTTTAGTTGACCAAAGTCAGCGATGGCTATATATCATTGTTTATACCGATTGTATCTGTAGATTACTTTTCCCTTCTGGGAGACAACTTGGATGCCATTTGTTTGTCGACCTTAGATGTACTGCCTCTTTATATTGTACAAATTTCAGATATTCCAAAGTGTCAGTCTTGGAGATCTCAGACCATCTCCATGTAACCCACTAACACATAGGATTTGGATCAGGTTGTAGAATAGAACTGTCTTGTCTACTGGTAATCACTTGATGATGTTCCTGCATCTGGCCGAGAGCAGACTATCTGGATGTCTACATTGTTGAGTCAACCTTCATGATTGTACTCTCAATTGCAAATGTCATTTTTAAGATCTCTTAGGCAGTGTTTTGTTTGAGGATAAGGAGAGCTAGAGTTCAGTTAAGAAGTTCACCCCACCAAATACGATAAAATAAATCCCCCAGTTGGATGGTTGACAATCATACTTGATGAGAAATTGATCCAAAAAATGACATGTAGGTAAGAATGGAAAATGAAAGCTGAAAAGTTGACTGCAGTAGAAGGGAAATAAATATGGCATTTCTATGTATGTATTATACACAAGGTTTGCAATTTCGACCTGTACCGTCCGGTATGGGCGGTACATACCGGTCCGCCAGGTTACCGGTACGCGGACCGCCCGCTATCGGGCGGTTCCGTCAAAAATCGACCGTCGGCGGTCGATTTCGGCCGTCAGCGGCCGATTTTGAAAGAAATCGACCGTCGGCGGTCGATTGAGGAAGAAAATGGGAAGAAGAAGAGGAAAAGAAAAAAAAAAAAAGAGGGGAAGAAATAATACCTCGGCAGCGCCGTCCTCGCCCGCCTGCCGTCGCCACCCGCGAGTCGCTTGCGCGCCGTTGCCGCCCGCGGCCGCTTTTTCTCCCGCGCGAGGAGACAGATCGAAGCGACATCGCCCCCCTTTTCATTTTTTTAATATTTTAATATTTTTAATATTATATTTTAATACTGGGTGGTACGCACTGTGCATATCGCCTGGTATGGGTCCCGTACCAGTACCGACAATATGTCGGTACACCGGTATGAACCGATAAGTAAAACCTTGATTATACATATCAAAATCTGTGGGGAGTTGTAAGTAAAATATGATAAAATGATCTTAAAATGTTAAATAATATTTTCAATGATCGTGTTTCTTCTACATTAAGCATCACATGCAAATTTGTGTATAATAGAAAAGGGAAGTATATCTTACACATGGAGCTGATATTTTTACTATGGAGTTTTCGGTCAACGTTTAAAAAATCAAGGATTGACTTATCGGTCCATACCGGTGTGCCGACATTTTATCGGTACCAGTACCACACGGTACACACAGTGCATATCGCCCGGTATATAAAAAATAATAAAATATTTATATTATATTATATTAAAAATATTAAATATCTTAAAAAATATCAGGAAAAGGGGTGACGTCGTCTCGATTTTTCTTCCCGCGTGGGGAGACGTTCCGTCTCCTCGCTCGGGAGAAAAATCGCCCACGGGTGCGGGCGGCGACAGCGCGCGGGCGACCCGTGGGCGGTGACGGGGCACGGGCGACGGTAGAGGTTCTGTTTCTTCTCCTCTTCTTTTCCTCTTCTTCTTCTTCTTCTTCTTCTTCCCTTTTTCTCCAATCTCCCTCAATCGACCGCTGACGATCGATTCTCCCTCAATCGGCCGTCGACGGCCGAAATCGATCGCCGGCAGTCAATTTTTGGCGGTACCATCCGATAGCGGGTGGTCTACGTACCGGTAAACTGACGGACCGATATGTACCGCCCATATCGGGTGGTACAGCTCGAAATTTCAAACCTTGTAAAAAATCGAGCATCTCAATCGGCATGGACTAATTTTTTCAATCCATATGTGAATTTGTATGCGGACCATCAACTTTTGTCAAATTTTGTTTTAAAACGGAACCGACATTAGTTATTTTTTATTTTTCAACAGTGGTGTTTTCTGTCTCTCTCTTTTTTTTTCTCGTCAGACGCTCTTTCTCTCTCATATTCTCACTCTCCTCTTCTTTGCTTCTTTCTCTTTCTCCCATCTTTATTTCTCGATCTTTTTCTCTGGATGGTATCAACTTATACCAAGTGTTGGTGTGTCGATATGTATCTATGTTGTATTAGCCCAACTGCCAATTGACAGATCAAGATTATAAACCTTGTTCTCGATTATTATGGGAATTATGTTATGAGCTGTTTTAGACAATTGATATATTTTTTATCAACCTTTCTTTAAAACTTAGAAGTGGTACAAACCTCACATTATAGGACTAAGGGCCTCACAAGGTTATTTTAGTTCACAAGGTACAAGACCCACTAGGTCAATGTTAACATTCACCCCAAAGAGGGGAATGATTCACTGTAATGATGGGAAATAACTTGCACGAGATGGGGATTGAACATCTGACCTCCTAATGTAGAGCAAAGTAGGAAAGTAGAGAAAAAGATAGGGGAAAAGAAAGAAAGAGAAGTGTGAGATAAGAGAGGAGAGTAAGAGACTAGAGAAGATACATTTCTCTTCATTCAAATCTGAAATGCTTGATCCATTAACAAGCTCCTTTATTTATATGGATTTTGGAGCCTTGGTACAATTAACAAAGACAATAATTTCCAAGAATAATCTACTAGGGAATTCGTATGTTTTTTATAAATCCAAGATGTGATTTCTAGGATACCTAAATAGTAAATGAGTGCACTTAATACAAAAGGAGTCTCTAGAAAGATCAAAAGATTTTTTAATTTTTCAATACAACTCTTAGAATTTTTAGGCCAACTAATTGATGACCTTGTGTTGATATCTTTGCCTATAATAAAAGAAATCATTTTTAAAGCTCGATAGTTCTCTATCATTCTCCCTCGGTGGAAGAGAACTCGACCCTAGAGAGTGATCTGTAAGGTTCTAGTCCAATAATTCTGGTGCAAAGTCATGAAGTTCATCCAAAGTGGCATCAGAAGTTGGACGATCACGCCACTTGACAAGAAAGTGTTGAGTAATGTTAGTAGCAGACGTAACAAGACGATCATCAAAAATAACCTCAACATCATCCCTGTGTTGTGGGAGAATCGATGCTTTGGGAGGATTATCACCTGCAGGAACATCGGTAAATAAAGGAGGATCAAAAGCACTATGGTATGGAGTTAAATCTTCCACATTGAACATTGGACTAGTATTTAAGTCGGAAGGCAAATTGAGTATAGATACATTAGATCCCAATTTTTGGATAATGGGGAAAGGATTAGTTGCTTGGGCATACAACTTTTTGAATGAGTATTTAGGACATCTCTCAGGGCGAACACGAATCAAGACATAATCACCAACTTTAAATTTTTGAGTTCTACGATGTGCATTAGCAGCAAGTTTGTAACCTTCATTACTTAGGATAATTTTACGTTGAATCTCAACATGAAAATCATGAATATATTGAATGAAGGAGTGTGTTAGTTCTAAGGCACGATAGTCAAATGGAACGGGTGCAAGGCCAATGGGGGTGTGAGGAGTATAGCCGAGGACATTTGAAATGAGCTTTATCCGATGAAGCAGTTGACTGAGTTATTGTATGCAAATTCTGTAGTGGATAAGGTTAAGTCTCAATTTCCATGTTTCTCCACAACTAAATATCTAAGATCTCTCATGGAACGGTTAACAACCTCAATTTCACCATCAATTTGGCGGTGAAAGGCTAAATAGAACTTCTATGTTGTGCCAAACAGTTTCCACAAAGTTTTCCAAAAGTAGCTAACAAATTTCACATCTCTATCGGACACCATGGTTAAGGGCAAGCCATGTAATTTAACCACTTCTCAAAAGAACAAATTAGCAATATGTGAGGCATCGTTGATCTTGTTACATAGGATAAAATGGGTTATTTTTTAAAATCGATCAACAACAACAAGGATAGAGTCATGGCCACGAGTCGTTTTGGGAAGTCCAAGGATAAAAACTAAACTCACATCTTGCCATGGTGAATGCCGAATGGGTAATAGGGTGTATAGGCCAGTACTGGTGTTTGCGAGTTTTGGTTTTTTGACAGATGTGTCACTACGACACCACTCGAGCAACATCTCACTTTAAGGAAGGCTAGTAAAATCTATCCTTGACTAATGCAATAGTCTTGTCTCAGCCTAGGTGACATGCTAATCCACCCGCATGTCCCAAATAAGGAAGTCTCAAAGGGAGGATCAGGGAATACACAATCTAGTAGATCGAAAAAGGTAACCATCCCTAAGAACGAAATCCATATGTTCATGACGATTTCCATCTTAGACTTCTTGACATATGTAACTAAAGTTAGGACATTGAGTGCACTCTTCTTTCAATCGCCCAAATCCTATGACTTTGACACTTATGGTAGATAGGATTGTAGAAATTCAACTAAAGGCATCAACAACTTTGTTTTGAGTTCCAGAACACTGCTTAATTATCAAAAAGTATTTGTTGAGAAACTCAACCCACTTGGCATGTTAAGCATTTAACTTGTTTTGGGCATTTAAGTACCTTAGGACAAGGTTTGCCCTATCGAGCAGTAAGACCCCGTACCGCCCAGTACGTACCAGTCCGGCAGTTGACCGGTACGCGGACCGCTCGCTACCGGGCGGTACCGTCAAAATCGACCGTCAGCGGTCGATTGAGGGAGAAAAAGGGAAGAAGAAGAAGAAGAGGAGAAGAAGACAGAAGAAGAAGATACATACCTCCTTTCCCCGTGCCGTCCTTGCCCATGCACCGTCGTTGCCCATGCATCGGCCTCGCCCGTGGGCGATTCTTCTCCCGCGCGAGGAGACATTCCTCCTTGCCCGTGCACCGTCGTTGCCCACGCGTCGGCCTCGCCCGTGGGCGATTCTTCTCCCGCGCGAGGAGACGGAACGTCTCCCCGCGCTGGGAGAAAGATCGAGGCGATGTCGTAGAGTTTTTTCTTTTTTTAATATATTAATATTTAATATTATATTTAATATTATATTATAAAAATATAATATATTTTAATGTACCGGGTGGTATGTATTGTGCATACCGCCAGATACCATGTACCGTACCATACCGAGATAGTCTCGATACATCAGTACGGATCGGTATGGCAAACCTTGCCTTAGGGCCTGGTGGTCAGACAACAAGACAAACTCTTGCTGCAGAAGGTAACATCGCCAATACCTAAGACATTGCATGATTGCATAGAATTCTTTATTGTAGGTAGAATAATTTTGTTTCACATCATTGAGTTTCTCACTAAAAAAAGGCAATAGGCTGACCCTCTTGACTAAGAATTCCTCTTATGCCTATACCAGAGCATCACAAATGACCTCAAAGGGTTTACTAAAATCAGGGTGCTTAAGAACAGGAGCAGTGGTCCTTTTCATTTTGATGTCAGTAATGACTTTGGTAGCAACCGGGGTCTAAGAAAGCTCACCTTTCTTTAGGCAACCAATGATAAGTGCCATGATAAAACTAAACCCTCTAATGGATCTCCTATAGAAAGAGATTAATCCATGGAAACTGTGAACCTCAAAAAAGGTTTTAGGCTTAGGTCATTTTAAAATGACACTGATCTTTTCTGGATCAATGGCAACACCTTGGGCAGAAATGTTGAAGCCTAGGAATATAACATGGGTTTGCATAAATGAGCACTTTCTAGATTGACATGGAGCTTAGCAACTTGAAAGGTGGTAAGAACCTGTCGAAAATGTTCTAAATGATTCTCTTTGGTCTTACTAAAGATCAAGATGTCATTAAAGTAGACCAACAAATTTGCTAATGTAGGGTTGTAAAACTTGGTTCATGAAGCGCATGAAAGTGCTTGGAGCATTATATACACTAAAGGGCATGACTAGCCATTCGTATAGGTTATCTTGAGTTTTGAATGTTGGTTCCAATTTATCGTCAAGTCTAATACAAATTTGGTGGTATTCGCTTCTTGGGTCAATTTTCAAAAACCAACTAGATCCAACGAGAAGGTTTAGCATATCCTTAAGTCGAGGAACCGGGAAGCGATCTTTGATTGTTATTGTATGGATCTCTCAACTATCCACACACATCCTCTAAGACCCATCTTTTGTTAGTGGTTAACAAGGCAGGGACAACACAATGACTGAGACTGTATCGTACAAAGCCTTTAGCCAAAAGTTCTTCAACTTGCTTGTTTAATTCAGCTCTCTCCTTAGGATTCATTTCATAATTTGGGAGATTAGGGAGTTGCAATGTTGGGATAAGGTCAATGGTATGTTGGATTTCCCGTAAGGGTGGTAGGTTACTAAGTAATTTCGAGGGTATATCAAAAAATTCATCTAATAAAGATTTAACCTCAAGAGTTAGGTTAGGAATAGTACAAGGGCAAGGAAATTCTCTAGCAATGATTGCCACACAAAATTTGTTGTCCAGATACTCTTTTCAAAAGATTTAGGATCCAGGAGGTGGAGTCTTTTGGTGGTTAGGGCTGGAGTGTTCTTGTTTTGCCCTTTTATGATAGTTTTGCTGGTCGCAGGATTATGTCTTTGCTTTTGTATTGAAAGACATGTGTTTTCTCTCCCATGATTGGTAACATCAACGTTATACAACCAAGGCCATCCAAAAAGAAAATGAGCAACGTCTATTGGTAGGGCGTCACAGTATATCTCATCCTGGTAATCACCCATTTTGATTGGTACTAGGTATTTAGGTCATCAAGAAAGTGGTTTTGTCAACCCGGGCTACTTTGAATGTGGTCGGATATGACTTTACCTTAAGGTTTAGTCTTTTCATAGCAGATTTTGAGACCCCATAGTGCTACCACCATCTATAACCAATTTGTAAGTTCTTTCCTTGCTTTGGATGAAAGCATGGAAGATACTTCTCCTCTTCCATTCATTGGAATCACTAGCAGTAGAGAGAACAATGCAAACAACATTAACATGGGCATCTTCAATTTTTAGTTGGTTTTCGTCACTTGAATAAGCTTCGAGTTCAATTACTTGGTCTACTTCCTCGATTTGCTCCTTTGGTTCTTGTTTTAAGGTAAGGGTATGTTGAGGACAACGAGAGGCTATGTGACCTCTATTATGGCACTAATGACATTGGATTGAAGATGGACTAGTTTAAGAATCAAAAGTTGAACAAGTTGAACGATTCATGATTAGGTCAGGATTGTTGCTAGTAGTGGGGATTTTGACTTGATAGAGCCACTACTTAGGGTAGATTGGGTAGATTTTTGACCTGTATTGTTAAGAGATTGAGAAGATGCTTAACAAATTGGATAAAGTTGATGTGCTTCTCAATCTCAACGGCTCGTTGGGAAGTTTCCTCCATGGTGTCGAGAAACTAAGGGAGACTTCCCATTAGATGTCAAACTTAACCCATTAACAAATATTCGCGTAGTGATGATTTGTTCCTCTCAAGGTTTGCAATTTCGACCTGTACCGCCCGGTATGGGCGGTACATACCGGTCCGCCAGGTTACCGGTATGCAGACTGCCCGTTACTGGGCGGTTCCGTCAAAAATCGATCGTCGGTAGTCGATTTCGGTCGTCGGCGGTCGATTGAAGAAGAAATCGACCGTCGGCGGTCGATTGAGAGAGAAATTGACTGTCGGTGGTCGATTGAGGAAGAAAGGGAAGAAGAAGAGGAAAAGAAAAAAAAAAAGAGGGGAAGAAAGAATACCTCGCCCGCACGCCGTCCTCGCCCGCCTGCCGTCGCCGCCCGCGGGTCGCCTGTGCGCGGTCGCCGCCCGTGGGTAGTAGCCGCCCGCGGCCGCGACCGCTTTTTCTCCCGCGCGAGGAGACAGAGCGTCTCCCCGCGCGGGGAGACAGATCGAGGCGACGTCGCCCCCTTTTCTTTTTTTTATATTTTAATATTATAGTATATAATAGTATATTATAAAAATATTATATTATATTTTAATATCGGACGGTATGCACTGTGCATACCACCCAGTACGGGTCTCGTACCGATACCGACAATATGTCGGTACACCGGTACGGACCAGTAAGTAAAACCTTGGTTCCTCTTATATTTCAAACATAAGTTCTCAAATTGGGTCAAGTGCTCTATCACACTAGAATTCAACTGCTTAAGTTTAACAACTGTTCAACCAATTGGTTTCAAAAGTAGGTTGGTAAATATTTTCGTTACGTTTTTGTTTCATGACTTCCTATTGAGTGATGGGAGGCTCTCGATGGTGTCTGAAACTATGTTGGACATATTTTCAATATTTCATAGCGGACCCTATCAGTTTTATTTTTGCAAATTGTACGTGTTCAATATTAATCATTTCATAGCACTCAAAGTAGGCTTCTATGCTATCTAACCAGTCAACAAACACATTTGGGTCAAACCTACTACGAAAGTTTAACACATCCATTTTGACTCCTCTAGCCATTTCTTCTAGATTGCCAACAAACCAAACTTGACCCATTACTTGGATTTGTAGATTGCTAGTAGGTTCTATGAATTCATTATTAAGATCAAAGTTTGGGTCATTATGAATTGTTGGAACATGATTGTGAACAGGTGCCCTATAGGTGGACCTAGGATTTGTTCGAACTGGGGGCTTAGGGAGTAGGTAAAATTCCCTGATTTGAAGCTATAGAATGTGGATAATGGACTGTTGCCTAACCGACTCATTAACCTCCTGTTCATGGGGCTTTTTTCAAGATATCAGAGAGATCTTAGGACTTGGGTCATTTGATCACATAACTGGTTCAACATTGTGCCATGAGATGCTAGGTTGGTCCTATTGAGTGTCTACCTTAGTCTGTTCGTTTAGGGATTCATCAGGATTGATCTGATTTTCATCTCACCGAGTCATGATCCTAATTTTCTCAACAAATTAGCTTTTGGTAATAAGGTTGTTAATTGTTTTTGTGCATAAGGTAGAAGTGCAATGATTCAAATAGTTCTCACTTTTTTTTCTTTATCTTTTATTTTGTTTTGTTTTGTTTTGTTTTTTGTTTTTTCGACGACTTTCAAGGGTTCAAATTTTATTGGTACTATAATTGTAGCTAAAGGGGAAAGGGAGACCAATGTGTTGGGAGTTGAGATGGCAGGCGAACTCCCAATGTGTTGCTGGCTCACGGTGATGGTCCTACAGTCATCTCGAGATGCGGGTTGCTTGCTGAAGGGAGCTAGGGGTCGTCCCAAGGTGCATCTCAACCATGCCTAGGAGCATTCGGCCCAGTGATTGTAAAAGGCGCTCGGGCGCTCGCCTAAGCGTTCGGGCGAGGCGAGGCCCGAGCCCGTCGCTCAATCTCTAGGCAGCGCGCTTCAAAGAGGCGTCGCCTGGGTGCTCACCCGAGCCTAGGAGTCGAGCGCTTCGGGCGAGCGCCCGGGTTAAACCAGGTGATCGAACCAGGCTTTTAGCTCTGGTTTGATCGCATTCGTGTTAGTTGGTTCAATCGAACCAACGAACACACCGATATATGATTCCTCAATCCTAATCTCACTCGCGAATCGTGATTACGTTACCGACATTTCTCTGTTGCCGCTGCTACTGACGTTGCCTCTATCGTTGCTCGTCAGTGTCGTTGTCGCTGCTCTCAGTAAGCAGCTTTCGCTCTCGGTCAGGTCAACTGCTTCGCCTCGTCTCTATTGTTAATAGTATACTGTTAACAGTATATTAATAGTATACTATATATTAACTGTGACTTTGTAGTTTGTACTTTAGATTTTCTTAATTTAATATTATATTTCTATTTAAATAATCATATTTATCAATTGTATTATATATTTTTTTTTTATTTTAGTGCCTCGCTTCGCTCGGGGAGCGCTTGGGCGTTTTGGGACCCTAACGCCTAGCGCTTTTTAAATCACTGATTCGGTCTCCCCTTAAGGTGCTCCTTAAACGCATCGGTGTCCTACACAAGCAATCAGTGTTGGGGGACCTCCTGACCCGACCCCTCCGACACTCAAGTCAGTAGAGAAAGCATAGAGGGTTTAGTAGAGTTCAGAACAGTTTTGGTTTTTTTCTTGTTCCTCTCGTCTGTTTTCGGGGGTTAGCTTTTATACCTGATTTGTCGATGATCGGTTGCCCATCCCCCCTTGAGCTTCTCGTATCATCAAGGGTTCATTTATGTCGACGGCTAGTGAACATCTTCCTATTGGTTGCATCAGGGAAGGACGGATAGGGGCGTGCTGTCTGTCAGGGTAGGGGCATGTTTGAAACGGACAAGAGATGGAGATTGGCGTCAGGTGCTCGAAGAGTTGGGCCACGACATCAAGAATTAAAACTCCTTGCAATTAAGCGTGTAACCCTTTCGAAATTATGGCCAAGGGCGACGGATCACTGGTCATCGATGGTCGAGGGGAGGTCGAGAGGTCGGGTTTGGTTGTCGTGTACCAGTGGTTGACTCATGCAACTTCCCACATGAGGGGGCGGTGTGAGCTCGTGTGCGTGTTGATTCCAAGAGGCGGTCCACAACTGGTCGAATCAACAGTGTGATGCATGTGTCATTGCTTTCCCTATCAAGGAATAAGGATCCTTGAATGTTGATTGGAGCTTTTGTTACTAGTTGAAACCCAATGGAGCACAGGGCAGGTTTCTTGATGTGCTCTGAGGCAAACCTGAAGTAGAACAAAATCGGGAAGTAGAGAGCCAAATAGGGTTAGAGAAAGTAAGAGAAGTATGAAATAAGAGAGGAGAGTCAGCGACTAGAGAAAATGCAATTCTTTCCATTCAAATTTGAAATGTTTGATCCATTGACAAGCTCCACTATTTATTGGGGTTTAGGAGCCTTGGTACAATTAATGAAAACAATGATTCCCAAGAGTAATCTCCTAGGGAATTAGTATATCTTTTAAAAATTCAAAATGTAACTTCTAGGATACATAAATAGTAAATGAGTGCACTTAATACAAAAGGAGTCCCTAGAAAGACCAAAGGACTTTTCAATTTTCAACACAGCACTTGGAATTTTTAGGCCAACTAATTAATGACTTTTTGTTGATATCTTTACCTAGGACAAACTTTTCTGAAATCCTTTGTGAAGCTCAATGTTTCTGCATCACCTACTCATTAGAGGTGAAAGATGCTCTACCATTCAATGACAGCATTTGACTTAGATATTTTAGATTCAGACAGATATAGCCTTGTAATTTTGCTCCTTTTGGTTAGATGTTGCAGAACTATAAATTTCTGATTTAATATAAACCACCTAGATGAATGGGTAACTATCTATCATCTATTAGTTAACCAAAAAGCCAGAAACTTTGTTAGGTGGCAACCAAGCATAAAGACAATCTATTTTGATTTGCCTCGGTCTAGAAATTCAGCTGTGTTATTCGAATGTTGGACCAAGTGCAGCCTATAGTTCCCCGAAGACAATGATTGTTGCAGATTTTCTGTGAACCCGCAAACTCTAGATTATATTGCCTTATTTTTTGATAGCTTCTAATCACATTCAATTTATGCTGTTCCTTCAGGATTTATTTTTGTCAACTGTACAAACCTGATTTTCAGGTCCACCTTTCTTCTTATCTGCAGATAGCCTCTCCTGGAGATCTGATATTACAGAGACTTGAGGAGGTTGGAAGTTCAATAAAGGTATGACTGGTATAGTGTTGCTTATCTTCAGCAATCAAATGTTGATTCTCGTCCTATCTGGTGAGAATTTTGGGGTAGGATCTTGAAGATAATTGAATATAACAGAAGGTAGTTTGTAATCCACTTATTTCCTAATTTGCCAGTTAACTATTTATCTTTGATTGTACTGCAGAAGGTGCAGACTTTAATTGAGAAGAAGCCCAAAGCATCAGAAATCATCAACTAACATCATCAAAGTCTGAGAGGTTCAAAGCTTTTAGTTGCTCACTTATTTTGATCTTTCTGACAAATAAAAGCAAGTGTTGAGACTGGGGTATTTTCTTAACGTTAACCAGCTGTCTTGCTTATTCATGTGGCAATATAGAAACTTGTTAATTGATCTAGGTACATATTGAGCTTATTGTTTTTATAGATGAATAGCAGCTGATATTATTGTTTTCGTAGATGAATAGCAGCTTCATTTACTTTCTTGGTTGTTCATGTTGTGCCTTCCATTATATTCAATTAAGTACACTTGTGTGGTACTTTCATTTGGTTGTCATGTTTTTCTGTATTTCCATACATGTATTATTAGGATTTAATTAGCATCAGTGCACATGTTAACTACTTGGCACATGTTTAATTCTTTCATGTTCTACTTTGTTATTTACAGCTTGGTCATCTCCTTTGGTTAAATCCATTTTTTGTTTAATGATCACTTATAATGACAAATTTGCTGGATGCTGGTCATCTCCTTTAAAAGATTTAGCATTTTATGATTGATCCAAGTCATCCATGAGTTGTAATACCTTTGGCTTTGTAAAAAAAAAAATACTTTTAGCTGCTGATGACAAATGGCTCGACAATGTCTCAAGAACCCATAGTATGTTGTGACTTGTGATGACCCTGAATGTTACAAACACTTTTCTTAGGAGTTTTTGCAAGTTGATCTTTTATAAGTTTAATCTGGTTAGGATACAATACCTTTACCTAGCTAGTTGTAAGCTTGTTAAGTCTACTGCTTTTTGAACTTCATTTTATAGTGTTTTGTATATTTGAAATTATTATTTTCTAATGTCACGGACAAAAATATAAAGAGGGTATTCGATGTAATGCTCATGTATGTCCGTGTCTTTAGGTTTTTGTACATGCTTTGTACAACAAGAAGTGGGCTTGCAGTAGGCTTGGCAGCCCTAGTTTGGTTAGCTTTCGTGGTCGATTTTGGCTTGTAAATGAGAGTTGTGTCATGTAGACACTTGTGGAGACTTCGGTCTATAATGGACTTTGATCCTTTGTGTGCAACCGTTCAGAGCTTGTAAAGTTCATGGTTGTAATTTGTATTGGCTATATAAAGTATTTGCTAAAGTGGTTGCTTGTGGATCCTATGGGAAATGTTTTCTTTAACCCGTTTTCTCTTTTGTAGGTCTTAAGGGACTCTAGGAGTTTTTGGGAAGGATGAACTTTGCGGATGGACACGCGATGGTGCCACACGAGTTAGGCAAAACCAGCTAAGTTCGTGACAGATAGTATCAGCGTGGGACAAGCACATACAGAAAACACTTGCCAGGCAAACTTGGGGGACCTAGCTGGGCTGCGTGGAGGGCCGTAAGCACGCGCGACCGTTTGGGGGAAACGGACATTGAGATGTAGGGAAAGGAGTTGGTCAGAGGAGCGGGCATCCATGATTGGCATTTAGAGAAATGACCAACTCTTTGCGTGAGAGGCACCACGAGGACAAACAAGCTAGGAAGAGTGCATGCCGCACAAACGTTGGGATGGCTAAGTTCGAGCTACGGCTCGACGTTGGCAACTAAACTTGACGGTGCTCAAGACAAGCGGGGTGCTTGGTAAAAGATGAGACTGTGCAAAGTGGGATTTGTTGTGCAACGACCGAAAGAGTTGTGCAAAGCTCACAGAGGTGAGAGGAATTACTAACTCGAAGAATTCGGTACTCATACAAGGGCTTATATGCGGAAGATTGAGTGTTCATGGCTATTCTAAGGCAATCGTAACTCAGCGCCATGGATCATTGGAACTTTTTCTTCAGTATGGAAAGGATACGTCCGTAGGAGGCTGAAGTGTGCAACAAGTTCAACACCTTGATAAGCCTTGAAAGGTGCAGCGGGGGCTGTATTGGTGAAGAGTCATAATCTAGCAAGCACATTTGTGGGGCAGAACAATGCATTGGTTGTTCAGCCAGACGGAGTAGTCCAAGGGGATGGTGGTCTCCGAAACTTCCAGAGGTAAAAATGCAAAGAGGAAAGTTGGTCCCAACAGGACATATATCCAAGAGGGATATGTCCTGGTTCTCTAGAGGGAGAATCATATACAACGGACCGCACATGTTAAGTAAGAGTATCTCAAGAGAATATCTCCACAAAGCTCAACGGATCGAGCGAGCGGCGAGGAGTCGTCGCATGATCTCGAATGAGGTAATGCATTGGTGGATCCATTACGAGATTAAGTAGGGGAGTGATCCATTGCAACATCATACTAAGGCACACTTCGAGTTGATGTAGAAATCAGACTCAAACGGAGGGTTGACTCGTGGAATAGTGGGCGTAAGGGTCACCATCAACTCAATGCAAATCGAGGAACGGAGCAACTTGGGTGGAACTTAGCGAAGTATCCAAGCCGTATGAAGGGAGTCGACATAGAAGATGGAACATGGAGCAAAGGCACGGAGCTTTCCTTAGACAGAAGTCAAGGACATGAACTCTTGTAAAGGCAAGAGTGGGATCATGTTGTTCACTGGTTCTTCATTATAATGGGGCGAACTTATCTTGCATGGTGCCAAAGACGAAGGGAGCTTCGAGGCACATGCACATTGTCTCAGAGATACATTTGACGGAGGAACTAAGGTAATTCAACTTGAGGAGGCGAAGTTAGGATTAGAAGGCCTTAACACGGGGCAAAAGGATACAGAGGCGGGTACTCTTGAAGAATATGCCACAGTGCTGTCATTCTAGTTGTCATGAAGAAAGTGGTGCGCAACGGAGATTATGCTGGTGGGGGTTAGAGGCCCATGATTCAGACAATGGTGCACCAATTTTAGCGAAATCTGGGGACTTCGAGAGCTACTAGGCGACGGACTGTTCTAGAGCGATGCTTCGTCGATGTGTGACCCAAGAATGGGTGGGCGAAGGTGAATTGCCAAAGGAGCGAACACAATCGGAGGTGGCGGAGGCCCTACGATGTGCTGGCAAAGGCCACACATGGAGAGATCGTAGTCCGAGTTCATTACACAAGAATCTGAATGCAATGAAAATGTCACCAAGAAGCGACATGGTGCAGCGGATCGTGGTGGAATAGTTCGATGCAATACAACATATGCAAGAGAAGTCCCGTGAGAGACGTGATACTGCGAAGGTATGATCAAAAGCTACTTTGAGCTCCACTTCAATGAACAATACAATGGCAATAAGGATTATAGATTTAAGGAGTGAATGCCATGGTACCGCACTGGTGGGTCTTCCGTGTGTGCGCATCAAATCTTGCATCGAATGAAAGCCTTAGTCATCAGCATATGGGGGTTGTGTACCACCGAGGGAGAATTCCAAGTGCAAGTACCAACGAGTCCCATGGGGGGACTTGATCATACAAAGGTATGATTGGAGCGACTGGAGAGTTGGACTGCTTCAGTGCTCATATTCGTTTAAGAGAGCCTGACAAGTTAGAGGACAAGGTCGAGTAAGCAAATGTTGCTACCAAGGAAGCTAAGGAGAATAGAATCGGCGCGAGCCCTGCAACAAGATAGCAGAGGCCATGTATGAGAGTTGCAGTTTGTCTTTCCATCGACTAAGGGAAACTGCTCAAAGAACACAAGGGTGTTGAAACAGGTGGTTGAAAGGGACGAGGAAGTGATAACGAGTTCAGAGGGGTTCAGCTACCCAAAAGCAAAGCGTCGGTTAGAAAGGAAGTGGACTCGGAGGAGTGCCACAGTGCCATAGAGGCGGATCTACTGATCGCGAAGAAAGGAACGCAGATGCAAGACAACGGATAGTAGGGCCATGGGCTTGGCAGTGCCATAGTATCGCAGAGGCGGGACTTCCGTAGAGTCATCAATCCCTTGCTCTAATGGAGGGAGAGCATTGGTTGTGAAAGGAGCCCAAGAGGTGGAGAATGCAGAGGCAAACTCCAAGTACCAGGACAAGACTGAAGGGTAGAGGCCAAAGAACTTCATAAGACCGGTGTCAACGGGCTTCTCATTAATATAGTCGAAAGTGGGAGACTTCGGGTTGATGTAGGAGTGCTCGACCAAGGAACGAAGTAGGTAGTATGTGGTGTTGTACCTTTTATACTCAGCGGAGTAGGCGGCAAAGATGATGGAGAGACGACACAATCCCAAAGGTGACTAAAACTATCGAAGACTTGCTCCAAGTTGGGGTGGAATTTTGCTCTTTTTGGGCAAAATTTCTTGCATTCCGGAAGTTCGATGACATAGAGAAGGCGAATCATAGTAGCTAACTCAACGCAAGGAGTGTAAATACTTCGGGTGCTTCAGAAGTGTGAGCAAAGAGCATGTGATGATTAGTAACCAGCTCGATGCATGAAGTACAACCTCGAGGAGGCGGGCGAAGTCAAGTAACTTTGTCTTCTCATCTCCTAAAAGAATGGGCGAAACCGAGTACCGCAATTCTCTTATTTATCTTGCAGAGGAGTTCTGCACAAGTTTAAAGACCCTTCAAAAAAATATAATGGAAGACAAGTTATCAAATCCTCACCATTGGTGATCAGTGCTACTGAGAGTAGATTGTCCGCTTCCTTTCCCAATAGAAGGCCAATTGAAAGCGGAAGTGATGCGAACCTACTTGGAAGTGACAACTAAGTTGAAGAAAAATTGATGGGCAAATTTTGTGAATGAAAGACCTCAAAAACTTCAAAGTCTATGAGGCGATGCTCATTAAAACTCTAACAAGCATCCACCCAGTTTAAGCGGCATGAGACGTTTGAGATACTAGCTCAAAACAAGGAAAGTCTTTTCCTTTATCAAAAGGATCTGCAAGAATCAACATGGATCAACACAACTCAGCTGACCCCACACCAGAGTCAGTCACTGGTGAGTTGAAGCAGCATGACGGATCAGAGTTCGACTACTTAACAACAGTGGCGGAGCGCAGTTGGGAGCCAAGATGCATGTTGCAACCAGAGCAGAAGATTGAAGATTCAGCAAAAGGCGAGGAGATGCAGCGGCTTCGACGAGGACATCAAAGGAATAAGTGGGGGAGAATATCACGAACAAAAATATAAAGAGGGTGCTTGATGTAATGCTCATGTATGTTCGTGTCTTTCGGTTTTTGTACATGCTTTGTACAGCAAGTAGCGGGCTTGCATTAGGCTTGGCAGCCCTAGTTTGGTTAGCTTTCGTGGTCGGTTTTAACTTGTAAATGAGAGTTGTGTCATGTGGACATTTGTGGGGACTTCGGTCTGTAATGGACCTTGATCCTTTGTGTGTAACCATTCAGAACTAGTAAAGTCCATGGTTATAATTTGTATTGGCTATATAAAGTATTTGCTAAATTGGTTGCTTGTGGATCCCGTGGGAAATGCTTTCTTTAACCCGTTTTCTCTTTTGTAATTCCTAAGGGGCCCTAGGAGGTTTCGGGGAGGTTGACCTTTGCCGTTGGACACACGATGGTGCTGCACGACTTAGGCAAAACTAGCTAAGTTCGTGATAGTATGCTGGTCATCTCCTTTAAAAGAAGATTTAGCACTTTATGATTGATCGAAGTCATCCATAAGTTGTAATACCTTTGGCTTAGTAAAAAGAATATATTTTTAGCTGCTGATGATAAATGGCTCGACAATGTCTCGAGAACCCATAGTATGTTGCGACTTGTGATGGCCCTGAATGTTACAAAAACTTCTCTTAGGAGTTTTTGCAAGTTGATCTTTTATAAGTTTAATCTGGTTAGGATACAATACCTTTACCTATCTAGTTGTAAGCCTGTTAAGTCTACTGCTTTTTGAACTTCATTTTCTAGTGTTTTGTATATTTGAAATTGTTATTTTTCTGCTTCAGGAAGTTGCTTCTAAGGCTTGGTGTTTGATTGCATCAAATTGTTCTTTTGCCATTACCTTTTGAAGTTGTGCTATCATCCTATTTCTCCTGAACATTTGGCATCTAAGTAGTAGTTCTCTGATGATTGAAGTCCCAAAGGCCCATGATATCCTTCCTTAAGCACCCGTTGGACATCCACTTCCTGATGTCCTTTTCAATTGAGACAACATAGAAGATATCAACGTGTTTAGCTATTCAAGTAGCCAGAATAGTAGATTCTTGATTTTTAGGCAATTACCACCACTATGGAGCATGATGTTTTTTCTCTTGTGCACTTATTGTCTTCCTTTTGGTCGTTACAGGATAATGATTGGTGTGCAGCTGTGCTCTCCTGGTGCTGATGTGCTGATCATAATAACCATCTTCACCACCCAAAGAGGTCAATCCTGCTCAACTCTTTACACTTGAATCTTGGTTGACCGTCTTAATATATTTTGTTTTTGCAAATGTAAGAACCTAGAAACATAAAAGATAATCCATGAAGCTATATAGAAGATATATTTGGACTTGGTGGCCTGTTTCTTTTGAACTCCACTGTCTTGCTTTGTTAACATTACTAATCAGATCCTAGCTTCCAGCCTTGGTATTTGTTGGAATCTTGAAGTTTACATGCTAACACACAGTCACAAGTTTGTTGTTTCGGAATAAATCAGGTAGGGTTAGAATCTGAGGAATGGGAAATCAATAAGATAGGAACACTAAGTGAGTTCTATGTCTGAGTTATAGGAGGAACAACTTGAGTTGGGCTAAAATATGTGACACATGTTCCAGCCACAAGCGTTGGATGTCATGGTTCAGAGTAGAAAGAAATCTTGCAGAGGAAGTAATGGTACTGCGAGATGACGTTTTAATAGTTTGGTCTTAGACACAACATGAACAGTATGGTTCTCAGATTTCTTGGTCGTGTTCTTCTTCTTAATCAACCTTCCCGATGCTTTGTTTGCAGACATGATTTTGTTTGTCTATCATTCTTTTAGATGACAAGCTTTGCAGTCAGTCAACTAGAATAATCTATTCAACGTCCAAGTAGTTTTCTTGTCCAGCCAACTATTGTTTCTTCCATTGACAAGTCTTGTATTTGTGGCCCGTTCTTTCATTTGAATATAATCAAAGTAATCATCGCACCATCCATGTTTGAGATTTCAACTCCTGCCAACAACACGAGCTTGAATTCACGTATGACGCGTGATGAGGTCAAACATGCCTTTAGCCTAATCCGACTATTTATAAACAATGGCGTGTCGTAATTGTTGTTCATCGAGTAGGTGACGTCTCTCCGATATTTAAGTTATGATTGTTAGGAAAAAAGTATTGTCAGCATTCGTCTCACACAAATGCTCTTTTCATTGTGTCGGATTTGTTAAAAAAAAAGTATTTTATATTTAATGTTGATGTGAGAATTAGGTTAATTGGTGTTGATGAGGTTTGGATCATTCCCAGGTGTCGTCGTGCCGTAGGGGCATATATTTTTGACTTCAATTCCAAGGGTCATAATATGTATCATTATTTCGTTTTTTTTTTTATATAATTTATGATGCGAATTAATCGTGATCATTGATTCTCCTTCGGCCACCACCTCAATCATCACGAGTCGTTCGCGACTCCTCCTCAATCGATGTCAATCATCCAGTAGACGCATTCAACTTTCTCCCACCGTCCATTTCTTTCCCTTGTCCTATAGACAGACATACACATCCCGTTGACGCTTTCAACTTTCTTCTCCCACCAACCATTTCTTTCCATCGTCCCATCAATTATTGTTGCCTCTGTGACTGCCCACGTTAGTACATTTCGCTGTCTTCCACCATCCTTCCTGATCTCATGCATGTCACGTCCATTGATGCGCACAACCAAAGCACATGAGCGCATGCTAATTACATTCACAGACGCAAGTGGCCTATCGATTTAGTTGCACCCAAGACGTGGTGTGGTAATTAGAGTTGTCTTACGGCAATAAACCGCTGAGTTAAATTAGTTACTTAGAAAGCTAAATTTCCTCGAAAAGAATAAGATTAAGACCACTTGCGTCTGTGAATGGGAATCTCATGTTTGGACCAATGAGACGCTGTCTCCTGTTCTTGGAACATAGCCAAGTTGGCGATTGGCTGTTATCCGGTCACACCTCCACAACGCCGACGACATGATTCAAATCCAAGACAAAACCGACAGGATCCGCGCAAATTGATGAACATAGAAGCCAGAGCGCTGCTCGATAAGAGAGTGATGCTCATCTAAAGATCTCAAGCTCACATACAGCCACGTGGTCGATATTAAAGATGCAGCCCAGCTATTGATTTGATTGGCCAACCTGTGTAGTAGTAGATTATTGTTATTGCTATTACTGTTACTATTAGTAAGTATTGTTTATTCTGTGGATCATGCCATCTAAGTGGACTAAACAAAATTAAATAATAAAAAAATGATAGAGAATATTCGGTAAGGTGAGAAATAGACATCAACAGATACAGACCGCAGTGATGCATAAGACAGGCCCGAAGTGGTGCTTATTTTTAAAGTCCCAACTCCTTTACTTAATGATCCGTTTGAGATTACCTCTAACAAAGATTAATTAGTGGTCCAAACCCTGCCTGCATGTTATTAAAGCCCACACCCAACATGAGTACTCTATTCCCCATCATGTACTCTCCATCAATCATGTATCTTTAAGAAATGTGGTTGGTAAACTTGCTTTATTGTTCTTTCCTATTAGCCACAGGCCTTATGGCCTATGTTGCACGAGTTCATGCCTCTCTCTCTCTCTCTAAAAATATGGACTTCATGTTACCCTATAAAAGATAATGGTTGAATTGATATGGTACTGTATACATGCATGACCTATCTTAGGATTCTGATCATCTGGTCGAAGACATATACTTAAATTTATGTGATGTATATAGGCTTCTTTATATGTGTGATATCGTCGGATTCGTTCGTGATGGCTTGAAATCAATCAAGGGAGACATGTCGGAAATAGCACCAATTAATGGCCAATTGCCAGTGCCACCTCTCGTGGTCCCCACGTGCGCCGTCGTGTCGACCGTTTGCGCGGCTACGCATTACAGCCGTCGGATGGTTTTCGCCACGCGCGTCACACTGTCCGCCACGTGGTTAGGGGAGATGACTTGGGGAGCAAGCTAACGAACCTGACAAGGAATTGGGTTGGGCCCATTGGCCCAGAAACAGTCGGTCCAGCTGGCGTCGTCCTCGTCGCGCTCTCGCTCAACGGCGCGGTTTACCCGACGCTATGCATACCCTCTTTTCCCCAAATAAACCTTCTTTTGTTATTGTCGCTAACTAATGTACATGGCGGCATATACATAGATAAAAGGGAGCGTGGCCGACCGAACCGGTCCCCCGCTCGCAAGTGACGACGCTCGCTCTCGCTCTCTCTCTCTCTCTCTCTCTCTCTCTCTCTTCTCTCGGAGCATTTTGCTGCCTCGATCGAGGTAAAAACCCTACCCTTTCTTGTCGATATCTTGTCGTGGATTTCCTCCTTCGCTGATGCCTGCTCGGTTGCTCGATACCTTAGATTCCAGCCTTTGAATTTTACGGATCTGATTGCGTGATTCGCTAGGTGTTTCCTAATACTCCTTCGTTTCAAGATTCATGGATGCTATTTCGTGTTTCTGTAGTAATACTTTTCTGTATTGTCCGTTCTTTGTATGAGACTTGTGATGGTTGATTTTCTTTGTCTTTGATGCATTGCTCTCTGAATCCTTTTGGTCATTTGATTTGTATTTGTGTTGTGATTGTTATTTGGGGTGGTTTGGTAGTAAGAAGGCTCTTGGAGTCGGTCAGAACGGTGGTGATTTCTGGTAGAGCCTGGTGCGTAGGGTCATGCGACATCAGTAGCCATGCGCACTGGAATCGGGGATCTGCGGGGTTTGATCGGTGATCCGATCACTGCTGGTGGTTTCAAGCTCAGAGGGCGGCCGCCGGCGATGGCCGCCTCACACCTAAATGGCGTCTTCGACGTCCAGGGCATTCCATTTTTTCATACCCCTTCCGATTCCAGTGAAGCGACTGCTCCGTCTTCGTCCAATACCGCCACGAACGGAGGATTTGGTGATGATCATCCATTCGCCGAGGAGAATACCTTCGGCAGCTCACTGCTGGGAGGGCAACGACGCTTCTCGAATCAGAGTAGCTTGTTCGGCCTCCCGGATGTTTATCCTGGTTTCCCCCCCTCTGTTTCCACCCCAAACTCCGACCTTGCCCCGTCGCTTGGCGCAGGCCCTGAGGTTGATGCCTTTGAAGACTCTGAGATCTTCTCTGATATCGTCCTCAACTATATTGACCAAATGCTCATGGAGGAGAACATTGATGAGAAATTCGATGTATACCCAGAAGACCCTGCTCTGATAGCTACAGAGAAACCCTTCTACGAGATCTTAGGTGAGAAGTTCCCACCTTCCCCTGATCGGCCACCGTTGTGTTCCAGCCATTTTTCTGACAGCCCTGATGATAGCATCAGTAATCACCAAGGAAATTCCTGTATCAGCATTTGTGGCAGCACGGTCATCAGCAACTGCCGGCCGTATGACCCTGTTGAACATTCTTCTCAGCTGCAGACTCACCCTATACTCATCGACGGCTCTTCACGGTCTTCATTATCCTCCACAAATAGCTTTGGGAATATCATAGAAGGGGTGGAGAAGTCTCTTCTAAGCACACTTACACCTCCTGGTTTACTTACTGAAACCCAATCTGCATGGCAGTTCCAGAGGGGACTCGAGGAGGCACGCAAATTCCTTCCAAGTGAGGATAAGTTGGTGATCAACTTAGAGGCCAGTGGTTTTAACATACCTCAGGGGACGGTTGAGGTCAAAGAAGAGGATGAAGACCGAGAACAACACCAACTTCATCCATCAAGGGGTCGTAAAAACCCACATGATGAAGATTTAGATTTGGAGGAGGGAAGGAGTAATAAACAATCAGCGGTTTACACCGAGGAGACTCTTCGCACAAAAATGTTTGATGAGGTTTTGCTGTGTAATGGGGAAAATTGCTCAGAGAGTGTTGATAAACTCCGCCTGAAATTGCAGAATGAAGTAAGCAAACTTTCTCATAGTTGTCACTCTAAAGGTTCAAGTGGCGGGAAGGGTCGAGGAAAGAAGCAATCGAAGAGGGAGGTCGTGGATCTTAGAACACTCCTCATTCATTGTGCTCAAGCTGTGGCAACAGATGATCGCCGAAGTGCGAATGAATTGTTGAAGCAGATCAGACAGCACTCTTCTCCTCATGGAAACGCAAACCAGAGGCTAGCCCATTGGTTTGCCGACGGCCTGCAGGCTCGCCTCGCTGGTACCGGGAGTCAGGTCTATCACTCCTTGGTGGCAAAACGAAGTCCTGTTACTGACATCTTAAAAGCTTACCAGCTTTATTTGGCTGCTTGTCCTTTCAAGAAGATCTCCCATTTCTTTTCTACCCAAACCATTCTAAATGTGGCAGAGAATGCAGCTAGTTTGCACATTATAGATTTCGGCATATACTATGGTTTCCAGTGGCCATGCTTCATGCAACGGCTTTCTAATCGGCCTGGTGGGCCTCCAAAGCTTCGCATGACGGGCATAGATGTACCTGTGCACGGATTCCGCCCGACCGAGCTGATTGATGAAACAGGGCACCGTCTAGCTGATTATGCATGCAGTTTCAACATCCCTTTCGAGTTTAATGCGATTGCAACCAAGTGGGAGACCATACAAGTGGAGGATCTCAAAATTCGTGAAGATGAGGTGGTGGTCGTCAACTGTTTGTACCGGTTTAGGAATCTGATGGATGAGACGGTGGTGGTGGATAGTCCAAGGGATATGGTCTTGAACACTGTAAGAAAGATCAACCCAGACGTGTTCATTCATGGTGTTCTCAATGGCACGTACAATGCTCCATTCTTTGTCACACGCTTCCGGGAAGCTTTATTCCACTTCTCTTCCTTGTTTGATATGATCGAGATGAATGTGCCACATGAGGATGAACCGAGGCAGCTGATTGAAAAGGTTCTCTTTGGACGCGAGGCTCTAAATGTCATCTCTTGTGAGGGCACAGAAAGGGTTGAGAGGCCGGAGACCTACAAGCAGTGGCATGTAAGGAACCAGAGGGCAGGGTTCACTCAGCTTCCGCTGAACCCTGAAATCGTGAAGAAAGCAAAGGATAGAGTGAAGGCCTGCTACCACAAGGATTTTGATGTGGATGAAGATAGCCAATGGCTGCTTCAGGGGTGGAAGGGGCGGATCATTTATGCGCTATCCACTTGGAAATCAAGTAGTTCTTGCTAGGTTTGTTAATGGAAATCATATAGCACAATTGATGTAAATGAAGACCATTTTCCACTCCTCTGATCCTAAAGCTGATATTATAAGGTGATTTTCCCGTTAGACCCGCAGTTCGTCCTTCTCTATGTATGTTCTTTGATGTCACGAGAAACTCCTTCCGCTAGTCCGCTTATGAGTGAGTTAACCACGCTTTGTTTCTTCTACAGGATCTTTAGTATTCCAGTCGATCATGGCCTGATCTGACTTTAAAGCTTTAAAATGGTGGGGTCGAGCTCAACTAGTGTTGAAGCCGGAGCAGCAGAAGCAGAAGTGCTTGGTAGTTAATGGATTATGGACCTCATCATCGATGGGTTCTCAGCTGGATTCTTTAAGTTTGTTTGGGGTATGTTTGATTAGTGCTTGATGTAACGGAGTCGGTAGCTTTGATTAGTGTAGTAAGCCCTCATCTGTGAATTGCCTCATGATTTTTGTTCCCTGTGATTGTAAATGTGTCATTCTTACTTTGGTGTATATCTCCAAAATAATGCCAGAGCCATGATTGACGATCTCAATGGTAGGTAGTTACTATACTGCCTTGTATAGTACCTCTATACTTTCACCAAACCCAAAATGGCTAAATGGGATGTATGTGTATTGTCCGTCCGTCCGTCCTATGGTCTTCTTTCACATCTGTTGTTGTTGTATCTCTGCAACATTCGAGTCCTCCTCCCTCCATCTTTGACATTAATCTCAATTCGAGCAGCAAAAGCTTCTTCTACTCTATATTAACTCAATTCAGTCCATAGCCTCATCGCTCACACTCAAGAGTCTGAGAAACCAAAGATCGTGTCAGCATGCGTACTCAGGAGACACATCCAAGAAGGCATTCTAAGAATACTCGCCATCAAAGAAAGCTAAGACTGAAGCTTTTGTCATATATTTTTCCCTAAAACAACAAAGCCCGTGCTCATTCTTGTTGAACTTTCCTGGATTTTTACTGTCTCAACATCACCGCTAAAACAATAACGAGCTTATCAATCCCTTACTTCGTTCGATATATATGCTCACGAAGGCCTTCCTTCCCGCCATGCATTGTTGTTGTTCACGAGAATGCACACTCTCAGCCAAACTGGCACAACCTAATAGTTAGTACAGTGGCGAGTATTCCTGCTCATCACTAGCATTGCTTGGTGATAACTGTGGATGGCGGTGACGCCATTAGCTCAGCGCCACGGAACGGGGGTGGTGTTTACGGCATGTCAGCTGAGGAACGGATGCCAATTCGACTTGCACGGCTAAGTCATCTCTCACCTACGCATGAGGAGACGGATATATCAACGCATCGCCGATCGAATTGTGAACTAACTCAAAGCGATATAAGATTCTACCAACCATGCCATCGACTGAATGTACCATGTGACGTAAAGCGATGGGCTTTTGCCCCTTTCCCGTTGGGCTTATTTATTTGGTGGGCCATCACCATGCATCGGAGGATGCAATCGCAGGGCGACCACATCCAATCAATCTTGAAATCGATTCAATTTCATAACCTTAATTTTGATTATATATATATATATATATATATATATATATATATATATATATATATATATACATTGGAGAGTGCATTTGGGTCTTTTAAGAACATGTAAGAATGATGGAAGGGTGGTTCCAGCACGTGATCCACGTGCGGTGAACAAGATACTAAGAGTTAATGGTATCGGTTGTGTCCAGAGCAAACGCAAAGCAGAGAGATGGCGATGAGATGGTTTCTTGGGAGGAGAGTTCATCATCACGTGAACAGCTCCGCAGTTTGGGAGGATGGAATGGTCTTAACGCCACCAAAAGAACACACCGTAAAGGATACCTCAAGCACAGGGAGAACAAACTGTCAGTCATCACTTATCACAGCCAGTCAAAACATTCGATGATGACATGCGGAATTTGGGAGCTGAAGCCGACGATTAGAAATATTCTCTCATGTTCGCATCCCATGGAAGTCGATGTCTCATCGCTTCATGATAGGCGGCAAAGATCTAAACCCTTGTCTTTGGCATGGGATCATGTCGAATGAAGGGAGAGAGAGAGAGAGAGGAGTGGGCGGACCCCACTGCCTCTTCTCCGAGAGTAGTCGACCCGGTGGAGACCTTCTCGGCGGAGGAAGGGTAGGACAGTACGAAGCCGTCGAGACCGCCGTTACTCTCCGGAGGCCTGGGCAACGGCGGCAGCTCCACCACGTCCCCGCCGTCGAGGTACCGCACCACCTCCCTCATGCCCGGCCTCGCCGCCGCCGAGGGGTGGGAACACCAAAGCCCCAACTTTATGGCCACCGCCGCTTCCTCGCGTTCGTACTCGCCATCCAGCCGGGGGTCCACCACGTCCGGCCACCGCCCCCCGCTCCACCGCTCCCTCACCCAGTCCAGCAGCACCAGCTCCTCCGGCGACGCCTTGGGCTCGATGGGCCGCCGCCCGCACACCACCTCGAGCACCAGAGCGCCGAAGGCGAACACGTCGGAACTGGTGGAGGCCTTGCCGGTACGGGTGAGCTCGGGGGCGAGGTAACCCAGGGTGCCCACCACGCGGGTGGTGCTCGGGTTGGCGCCGTGGTCGTGGAGCTTGGCCATCCCGAAGTCGCCGAGGCGGCCGTTGAACTCGGCGTCGAGGAGGACGTTGCTGGCCTTCACGTCCCGGTGGATCACCACCTGCTCCCACTCCTCGTGGAGATAGAGGAGGGCGGAGGCGACGCCGCGGAGGATTCTGATGCGCTGCGGCCACGAAAGGAGCCGTGGCGGCTGGCCGCAGGGATCGTCGCAGAACAGGAGCTTGTCGAGGCTGCCGTTGGGCATGTAGTCGTATACCAAGAGGAGGTCTCCACGGCGGCGGCACCAGCCCTGGAGCTGGACCAGGTTCCGGTGGCGGAACTGCCCAATGCTGGCGATCTCCGCCACAAATTCGCGGATCCCCTGCCTCGACTCGTGGGAGACTCGCTTCACCGCCACCTCCGCCCGAGAGCCCGGAAGCGTTCCCCTGTATACCTTGCCGAACCCGCCCAAGCCCAGCAGCTCTCTGTCTCGAAACCCGTGGGTGGCGCGCTTCAGCTCCTCGTAGGAGAAGCGACGGGGGCCGCAGCTGAGCTCCCACTGCTCGATCACGTCGGCATTCTTGATCTTATAGAAGATGAAAGCGGCAGCGGTGATGGCGGTGATGAGCAGAACACAGGCCGTGATGGAGGCGGCGATCGCCAGGGTGATGTTTTTCTTCTTAGGAAGAGGAAGCGACGGCAGGGAGGAGAGATCGAGGGACCGAGAGACGCATTTCATCTTAAAGCTCCAGCCAAAGAGGTAATGGGAGCTCGCGAGCAGTCCAGTGGACGCGGAGAAGCCCACGAACATGTCGTCCAGGAGGACTGGGGACAAATCCACCCGAAACGACAGCAGCGGCGTACTCGGCTTCGAGGAGAAAGGCGAAATGGTGACGTTGAGAACCTTCTCGTCTCCGTCGTAGTCGATCCAAGCCTGGATTTTGAACCCGCCCTTGAGATTGAGCTCTTTCTTGGCGCCGTCGACGCCATAGTAGGCGGCCGAGGCGGACGAGTTGGAGATCAAGCCGTATATGTCGACCCCGACGTGGTTGTCGTTGATGTCGCCGAACTCGAAGTCCTGGACGGTGTCGAACTCCACGGCGAAGACGTGGTTGGTGGCGTTGCCGACGTCGGAGGCGTTCACGAGGCCGAGGTACTGGCTGGGCAGGGCCCCCGGCAGCTCCTTGGTTGGCGCAATGGTGAAGGCGAGACCGTGGCCGCCGAGCTTGGGGTATTCGGGAACGATGGCAAAGGCGAAGGCGGTGGAGAAGGAGAAGGCGGCGCCGCTGGTGGCGTTCCGGAACCGGAGGGCCGCAGGGTGGAAGGCGTGGCCGATCAGCCGGCTCGTCTCGTTGGTCAGCCGCAGGATCCCGCCGTCGTCGACCTCCGCAACCCCATTCAAGCTGATCTTGCTTCCACCGCCATTTGCGCCCCCGGAGAAGCCTATGTAGGTGAACTCGTCTTGCTGGGCGGCGGCGGAGAGCGAGAGAGAGAAGAGGAGAGAGAAAAAGATCGAACGTTTAGACATCGGAAGAACGAACGAGATATATCCACAGCTTCGTCGGGGAGCTTTTGTAGCGGCGGCGTCCCCTGGATCTGGATACTTATCAACCGTTGGATCATCGTAGGACGTAAAACAACGGCCGTGATCACGGGAAAACGAGGTTTACTACTTGGCCTCACCGTCTATGGAGATTTAAGTCCGTAACAAAGTCAAAGTCAGGGAGACCGACAACCCCACCCAAGGACAGGGAACCACACCAAAGAAGGAAACAAAAGATCTCTGGCCAAAGTCAAATTATCCAGATTTGGTTTGACTACACAGTACGTTATTGTTAGGCCACACCATGATACTTACTCCCGATTCCATACACTCGAGTTAACATCACGTCCTCACATTGCGGATAAGAGTATTTGATAGGAACCGAACACAAGCTTTCTCTTGGCAAAGACAAGCTCATTAATGGAAGATGAACTGCTCAAGATTCCACTGACTTATCCTTGGATAGTAATAATACGTTCTTAAGCGAAGGGAGCAACAATAAACTAAGGTCAATGTTGATACGAGATTTTGACAAAAATATATGATAAAACATCATGATAAAAATAGAAAGAATATTCTTGTATTCTTTACCTCCCCAATTAATTTATGATTTTAGAATCAATCACAAATTTAATTGATTGATTTAATATATCAATAATAATGCGAGACATCAAATTTTTAAGGTAAAAAATCTAATGTGAAAAAAATCACAAGACTATAGGCCACTCAAACTTCCACTATTACCGATAATGATATTAGGTTTATAATGAAAGTTTTCAAGAATAACTAGAGGATCACAATGACATCAAGAATATATATCTTGATTAACCAATATCGTTAGTATTATAGATCTTGTTGTAATAATTATTCACATAAAATTTGGGTGATAAAGTTTTACAGTTTGATCCTCTTGTCAAAGTTTTTTCTCTTCTTTTTTTCTCTCTCTCTCTTTGTTCCCTGTGAATGTTTTCACCCCACCTCAAAATCCTGCTTCCCCTCCTCTTAGATTAGGTTTTCAACATTTTATTTTTCTTTATTTTTTAATAAATCATATTTGGGCTAAATGCCCAAATATCCGATCCAATCTAACCTATGACTTGGACCCAATAATTCTCTCCCTCTAGCTAATATGGTGGGTTGTACTAAGCCCGTTCTCTATCTACATGCTTCAAGCTTCTCTTCAGGTAAAACCTTTATCAACATATATGATCCATTCTCATTAATATGCACATTTTCTAAGTATAACTCTTTCATTTCAAATATATCACGAATCCAGTGATACCTTACATCAATATGCTTGGATCTAGAATGATATATTGAATTCTTAGATAGGTGAATAACACTCTAACTATCACATTAAATAGTGTATCCTTCCTATATCAAACATAATTCCTATAGAAATCTTTTCATCTATAAAGCTTCCTTACATGCTTCATTAATTGTTATATATTCTGCTTCTGTGGTCGATAGAGCAACACAATTCTGTAACTTAGACTGCCAAGAGACTGCTCCTCCTGCAAAAGTTATCAAGAACCCTAAAGTGGATTTTCTAGAATCAATGTCGCATGCCATATCTGTATTTGTGTAGCTCTCTAGCACAGATTTATTAATGCCAAAATATAAACATAACCTGGTGCCCAATGTTCTTTACCAGGATTGGAGAGAAATCGACTGATAACTCCAACTGCATGAGCTATATCTGGTCTAGTGCAAACCATAGCATACATTAAACTGCCTATTGCAAATAAGTAAGGCACTATGGACATTTTTTTTTCTTTCTCACTTATAGGATATTGTTTTGAACTCAACCTAAAATGATTTGATGGTGGAGAACAAACTACTTTGGCTTATTCATATTGAATCTTTCAAGAACCTTTTCAATGTAGGCCTCCTAAGATAACCAAATCTTACCATTCTTTCTATCATAAAGAATCTTCATGCTAAGTATTTGTCTCGTTGATCCTAAGTCTTTCATAGCAAAAGACTTACTTAATTCCCTCTAAGCTTCTCAATTTTACTAGCATCATGGCTAACAATCAGTATATCATCAATATATAGCAGGAGAATAATGAAATCATCATTTGAAAACTTATTTATAAACACAAAATGGTCAGATGCGATTTTATTATACATTTGACTTATCGTAAAGGAATCAAACTTCTTATACCACTGTCTAGATGCCTTTATGAGTTCATATAGGCTTTTCTTAAGCTTACACACTAGATTTTCTTTTCCCTTGACTTTGAAACATTCTGGTTGCTCCATATAAATTTCTTCTTCTAAGTCACTATGTAAAAATATAGTTTTCACATCAAGTTGCTCAATTTATAAATTCAAGCAGGCAGCCAAACCAAGAGCAACTCGAATAGAGAATATTTTCACCACAAGAGAAAATATTTCTTCAAAGTCAATATTTTTTTCTGACCGAATCATTTCACAACTAATTGCGCCTTATATCTTTGTTGTGAGCTGTTATTTTCAATCTTCAATTTATAAACTCATTTATTCTTGAGAGCTTTCTTCCCTGTATGTAAATTTATCAAGTCATATGTGTGGTTCTCAAGCGAGGATCTCATCTCTTCTTACATGGCTTTAACCCACTCATTCTTATGCTCATGTAGAAGAGCTTCTTGGTAAGTTTTTGGCTCTCCCCCGTTAGTAAGCATAACATACTCATGCGAAGGATATCTTGTAGATGATCTTCGCTCTCTTGTGGATCTTCTCAGTGGAATCTCATCTGGTGGTAGAGGTGCTTGCTCAGTTGGTTCAACTTCATCAACTGTAGGAGCATCATCGTTGACATTCTCACCACCATCTTCTTGCCCATCTCCCTTATGATCATCATAAACTATAGGTGAAGGAACTGGGCCCAAACTCCAAGGAATATAAACAGAGGTATTTTGCTTCTCAACTTTATCACCATTTTCAAATAATTGGTCTTAAAGGAATACAACATCTCTGCTTCTAATAATCTTCTTGTTAACTAGATCTCATAATTTGTACCCAAACTCTTCATGACCATATCCCAAGAAAATGCATGCTTTTGCCTTATCATCAAGCTTGGATCTCTCATCTTTAAGAATATGAACAAATGTTTTACACCCAAAGACTGTCAAGTGATCATAAGATATATCTTTCTCTTTACATACTCTCTTTGGAACATCACCATTCAGAGGGACTGACGGAGAAAGGTTTATCAAATCAATTGTAGTTCTCATAGCCTCCCCCCGAAATAACTTAGGGAACTTGACATGGGAAATCATACACCTAATCCTTTCTTCAATGGTTCTGTTCATCCTTTCTGCCACACCGTTTTGCTGAGAAGTTTTAGGAACTGTCTTCTCAAGCCTGATACCATGAAACCTGTAATAATTCTCAAAATGACCCATGTACTCACCACCATTATCTGCTCGAACACACTTTAGTTTTCTTCCTGTTTCTCTTTCAATACTAGCATGAAACACTTTGAAAACATTATGTACCTGGTCTTTAGATTTTAAAGCAAAGCCCAAACTTTTCTAGAATAACGATCAATAAAAGTAATAAATAAAGAGCACCTCCAAGAGTTCTAGTTTGCATAGTGTAGACATCAGTATGAACCAAGTCAATAATATTTAATCTTCTAGACGATGGATAAGTATGAAAGATAACTCTATGCGTTTTTCCAACTAAGCAATGATCACGATATTTAAGAGATGTACCTTGCAACTTTGGTAAGAACTGCTTTCTAGCAAGAATTTGAAGTCCCTTCTCGTTGCTATCACAAAGTCTTTTATGCCAAAGATCTATACTTCATCCTTTTGGATTGCATTACTCTCTCCTTTATGTAGCTTAGACTTTATGAGATAAAAAGAGTTCTGCTCCTTTCCTCTCGCTACAACCAGAGAACTTTTAGTGGGCTTCCATTTAATTTCACCAAAATAGTGCATAAACTCCTTATCATCAAGTTTCCCTGTAGATATCAAGTTTAGACGAATATCTGGAACACGTTTTATATATTTGAGTATCAATTGACTCCCAATATTGGTCTCTAAGCAAATATCTCTAATACCCACAATCTTAGATGTATCATTGTTTCCATTTTGACATTGTTAAAATCACCAACAGTGTAAGATTTGAAGAAATCACCATAAGAAGTAGCATAAAAAGAAGCACTAGGGCCCAGCTATAAGACGAACACATCTATCATCATAAATAATATCAATATCACCTTCAACATCAATTGTATTAGTCTCTTTCTCTTTTTTTTAATTTTTTTCTCTCTTCCAGAACCTACACTCTTTCTTCATATGACATGGCCTATTGTAGTGGAAACATTTGATATCTCTTCTAGACTTGAATCTTCCTCTATAACCATGTGGATTTATGCTATGACTTCTTCTACGTCGTTCTTATTTTTCAATAACAAGTATACCTGAAGAAGATTCTCCTTGTTCTTTCCTTCTAGCATCTTCATTTAAAAAATTATCTTTAATCATTTCTATAGTTAGAGTCACATCTGGCGTGGAGTTCGAAATTATAACCACATGTGTTTCTCAATTTTCTAGTAAAGAGCTGAGTAGCAATCCTTGCATCTCATCATCTATATTCATTTTTATAGTAACCAACTTATTTGCAAGACTCTTAAATAGGCTTATATGCACAATAATATTATCATCATCTTTATACTTTAAGTTGACAAGCCTTCTAAGGAGAGAAATTCGGTTTCCCACTATCTTATTTGCAAAGAGATTTTCTAACCTCTGCCAAACAACATCGACTCTAGTTTCATCAGAAATATACTCATGCAAATTTATATTCATCCATCTTCTAATATATGTAATAACTTTTCTGTATTGTACCTCACATTCATCATCATCTATAATAGAAGGTTTTACTTTAACTTTGATGGGCTTATACAGTTCTTTGCAATAGAGCAAATCTTCCATCATCCGCCTCTAAGTGGAATAATTTGATGAGTTTAATTTAATCATATCACCTGACTCTTCTATTTCAATCATACAAGAAAAATTGTACCAAATAACCTGTGCTATGATACCACTTGTTGGGAAAAACTATTGAAAGCGGAATAATATTTTTTCCTCTTTGTGTATCAAAATGAGTTTCTCACTAAAACTATCAACTTTTTACTAAAAGCAAATATTAATCAGAAAAAAATAAATAATGGAATAATAGATCAACCACAAAGTGAGACACCATATTTTTAACATGGAAAACCCAATGCGGGAAAAATCATGGGACCGTAGTTCACTCAAACTTCCACTATCACCAATAAAATTATCACCGTAGTTCACTCAAACTTTCACTATCACTCAAACTTCCACTGGCTTCGTTGAAAACCAACAACTATAAAGTAATGAAGAGAGAGAGATGGAAGAGAGAGAAAGCTTTGGTAAGAGGATATAACGGTAAAACTTAGCTGGTTTTCAACGAAGCCTCAAAATCCTATGCCACCTCCTATTATATTAGGTTTTATACCATATCTTTTTTTAATAAATCAAATTTAGGCTAGATGCCTAAATATGCAGTCCAAGCCCACCTATGGGTTAGGCCTTCCTTATCTCCTATTAAAGATTGCTAGGCCCCCACAAATATTGCACAACATAATTTTCTATTATTGCTCTCCCTCCGTTGGTCTCATCTCCTACACGACTCTATTCACCATAACTCCCAACTGCTAATTTAGTAATTGATCTTGCTAATGTCAAATCTTGATCACAAGTTATGGCTATAATAAGATCATCTTATTCTATAAATAATTCAAGCCTCATTTGTTCACTCTATAACACTATTATTCTCTTCATATAGTACTACAATAAAAATATGGTTAAAGTTACAAACCATCCTCATTAACTGTATGCTTACCTTAGTCTTACAAACTTGTCACAATTTGAAAAACTATTTAATAAAATCTTAAACCTTCAAAAACTCAAAGTATTTAGTTATTTATGTTATCCCCAATTACGCCCCTATGTTTCACATAAGTAAACACCAAGATCAAAACCTTGCATCTTCATAAGATACTCTTTTGAAAATAATGAATCTAGTGTTATGATCATCAAACTCAAAAGATATTTGTATCATGTCATGTCATGTTATTTTTATTAAGTCTATCTTTATCTTCCAAAACCATGCATCTTCAACAATGCAAGTTAATACAACTATACATCATTGGATTCATATGACTATTCCTCAAACCCCCTCAATATAACTATATTCACATCAATCAACAATTCTCCTCTAGATTTATGCTCCCTTATCACTCCAATTTAGCATCACCTCATGCCCTCTATAACTTCTCCATCAACTCACCCTATAATGCTCGATGAAGCAATACCCTTGATACCACAAATGATATTTTTATCCTTTGCTCAGCCAAGTGATGCTGACATTCATCAGTTTAATCAGGTACATATCAATAACTCTTCACCAATTCTCATACCTCATATACAACCCAATAATACCACTAAGCCTAGACATCGCATGATAACACGTTTTAAAAATAACATATTTAGATCATGCCAAGTTCTTGATCTTTATGCTACTACAAGCTATTCACCTAAACCTACTGAATCCACAACCATCACCGAAGCTAAAAAATATTTGTATTAGCCCAAAGTCATGTGTGAAGAATACGATATCGTGCTTCATAATGTCACATGGATCTTTGTACCATTCTATCGCATATGAAATATCATCAAGTATAAGTGGATTCTTCGAATTAAGTTGAACCTAGATGGATCCATTGTTAGATACAAAGCACTTTTAGTGACCAAAGGGTTTCACCAATAATCAAGTGTTGATTTCATAAAAATATTCAGTCTAGTTATAAAATCAATGATAATCTAGTTCATCCTGAGCTTAGCTATCACTCAAGGCAGGTATATATACCAACTAGATATAAAAAATATAGTTTTACTGGTGATCTTAACTAGAGATATATGTATGTAGTAACCTCATGACTTTAACCATCTTCAATATCCAAGCCATGTAAACTACAAAAAACTATTTATTAACTTTACAAAGCTCCAAGAGCCTGGTATATCAAACTTGGATCATTTTTTTATATCAGTCAACTTTATCAACTTCAAGTCTGACACCTCCTTATTTTTATGACAACAAAAGAAAAATACTATATATACTAGTTTATATGGATGATATTATCATCACAAGGTAATAATCATATGAAGATCAAGCAATTCCTTAAGCAATTGATGGATCAATTATCCATCAAAGATCTAAGAACCTTAAGCTATTTTCTAGGAGTGAAAGCAATGTTCATAATTTTTGGACTTGTCCTATCTCAAAAAAAGTATATTCAAAATCTATTATTAAAAATGAATATGCGGAATGCCAAAGAAGTCAACACTCCACTCTTCACTACTGAATCACTTAGAATTATATGATGACAACCCTACTGTGGATCCCACACAGTAACAACAAGTTTTGGTTCCCTTCCCTATAATATTTATCTCTTATAGACATCTCATTTGTAGTTAACAAATTATCATAATTTATACATCGACCTCCATTACATATTGATTTGTACTAAGATGAGTTATATGATATCTCAAATGGACTCTTTGGATTTTTTTAACACTCACACTTTATTTTCATGTCATCATCGATGCTGATTGGTTAAGCAATGCTGATGACACAATGTCTACGTATCTTCCTTAGAACAAATATAATCAATTGGAGTTCCAAGAAATAAAACACGGTCATAAGATCTACAACTGAAGGTGAATACTGAGTTATCACCACCACTGCTACAAAACTTAACTAGGTCATCAATTTGCTATACGAACAACCTCCCAATCCACTCCTATAAACTACTATGATAATATCGGTGTCACCTATCTATGTGCTAATCTGATGTTCTACTCACGTATGAAATATATTGATTGAATATCCTTTATGAAAGCTTACTCTTGTAGGGGTGCTAATCTGGTGTTCTACTCACGTATGAAATATATTGATTGACATCCTTTATGAAAGCTCACTCTTGTAGGGGCATGATAGAAGATCTTAACAAAATAAATAGATATAGAATGACATCTAATAAAATATCATAATTAAAATAGATATGGAATGACATCTTTACATTTCTTATATATTTAATTAATCTATAATTTGAGGATTAATCATAAATTTAGATAATTAATTTGATTGAATAATTTAAGTGTCTGATTAAGAAATTATTTTTAACATCTGTATAAATATATATCATCTTAATAAATAAACTCACTCCTTTTATAATAAAAAAATCTTCTAATGTACAAATATCCTACGTCCCATTTCATTGGGTGGCAACGGAATAGGGGAAGCTTTGTTGCACCCATAAAACAGCAGTATTGGTGTCAAACAAAAAGCTTTTGGCGTTACAATAGGAGGTTTCCGTAGAAATGACCCATGTCTGTCTCCCAAGAACAGTCTGCATTACTGGCATGTGTCAGTTTCTGCATTAAAGGAAGAGAGAACAATTAGCAAACAGGAAAACCAGCCCGAACAACACATGTTCGGCAGTGATGTGAGGTCGAGAAAGTGTGTGAACTCAGGTTTTTGCTGCAGCACAAAATTGCTGGAAGTCATGCAGTTCGAGCACACGACTGAGGACAGCTGAGCTTGAGTTCTTCAATCAAACCTTGTCAAGAGATCAAGAACAAGTTGATGGGTTTTGCATTTTGTTTATAATCTACCAGCACATCAGATGAATAGGTTATTCGTTTTGGAATCAAGTCAAGAAAACGGATGATGAACTGTTGTAATGACTGGCATTGACAGGTTGCTTTGACGAGTGAGTTCGTAAGGATAAGAATCAAAAGATCATTTATTTCCATGATATTTCTCTGGGTAAAGATTCAGTCATTTCTCATGAAACAGAAACAATTACTAAACCCATCAGTGCTTATTTCTTCTGTCTTTCTATTTATAGAATTTAAGATTTTTCGAATACTTGAAATGAACTTTGTCGTTAATCTTACTTGTATTTGTTACTTTATAAAACTGCGTAAAACTCATCACATACCATCTAAATTTCTTATAAGAATAAGATGCAAAGAGAAACTACGATCAAATAGATTGCAACTCTTTGCAAAGGAAGTTGGCACTCTTAATCGTCAACCAACAGACACCAACTGTGTTCATGAAGCTTCTCAGGTGTCAACCGATTCATTTATCTTTTACATATACTTCAGCTTCCAGTTGATCACGAAGAAACAACACGAAATACTAATGATTAGGAGCTATCAAAATGCAAAAGAAAACTATAAATTTGCTCATAGCAGATAGTATATATATATATATATATATATATATAGCATAGGTGGAGATAACAGTACCTGCTCAGCGAATCGTCTCCATGAAAGAAGTACCCTGAGTCTTGTCCTCATAACGTAAGTAGGTCACAGATCGACCGAGCCGGAGCTCCAGATCCAATTCTGCTTCGACCAAGCCATGCCTCACGTGCTGCATCTCCAGCACCTCACCACCGGGGGGGCTTCTCGATCCGTGACCACTTGCTCGAGATGGCAAAGTCGACCGGCGAGCGGAATCCACGAGACGACCATATCTGTAGCTGTCGTCTTCTGCACCTGGGAGGCTCCATCGCCATGCGGAGATGCACGCGCTTTCATGGCTCTCAGGGGACATGTAGCCGCCGACGATCGGAAGATACGAGGGTACGGCGTTCTCGGAAGGGAATGGATTACTGCAGCGGGAGGGATGTTTGAGCTTGGCCTTGTCCTTCCTGTGCATGTTCATATGGCCTCCTAAAGCTTGGGCGTTAGAGAACCCTCTCTTACAGAAGCTGCAATCAAAAGAGCGTGCGCCGGTAGCCCGATCGCCGCTCTCTTCAATCTTGGTCGCTTCCATCGCCCGCTAGGGTTGCATGAAACGAACGGCAGGGCGAAGGAAAGATGGTCAACAGGTTTGTCCGTATAATTCTCAAAGCCAAACGTTATTTATATAAAGTCTTCATCTGCAATCTATATATGTAGATAGATATTCTATACCTCCCTCTTTGTTAATCCGTGTGTCAAAACACTGCCGAGTCAACATAAAGTTATGCAACAAGTAGAAAGTATTCCTCTAGAAGCCCTTGCTCTACAAAATATTGTTGCATGACATTAAGCTCCATCGACTGAGAGTGATGTTTCCTCATCACCTAAATCCTTTCTCGAACTGAAACGGGACAGGAAAACAAGATAGAGCATCCCGACACGGATCATGAGACTCTCCTCCCTCCTCGAGGCTACTACTGCTCTGCATGGAGTTTTGTCTTCTGCTGCTTAGCTTCTACAGTGGAACTCGAGAGCGAAGCCAATTACAGAGTTCAGATGCTTCTCTTCCAATCTAGTCCTAATCGATGAGCAGCGGATACGCGTATTATAATCTTGAGACCAGGTCAGAGTGCCGGCCTTTGTTCATAATATTTTTCGCTCAACAATAAAGAAAATGGAGTGCCGGCCTTTGATCTTAATTAAAAACAACTACGTGATCTAAACAAAATTTAAAAATAAAAAAGGTTTAAAATAAGAAGAGGAAAAAAAAAAAACAAAGAGTGCCGGCCTTCAGAGTTCTCATCAGGACTATTAGTATAGGAAACTGATGCATCTTGGTCCACTGAATCTATCGAGGCCTCTCTCTATAGAGGCCCATGTAACACATATCTATTACATATACATATTGTTAGTTTAGGCTGCCAACCCAACCATGGAAAGTGGTACATAGTTTGGTTGATCTCACAGTGATAATATACGAGAGAGACCTCGGCTCTTCCAACTTGGAGTTAGGAGGATGTCCTTGACTTCATCGCGTCCCCTTTCTTTTTTTTTTTTAATATATATATTTTTGTACTTGTCACTGGGATACCGTTTGTTGTTTTGAACCTACTGAGCATTGTTATGCCATGCCACCTTCAAACCAGGGATTGAAGTCGGCAACCGCTCAAGAGGAAGGGGACGGAAGCCAAACACTAAGAAAAATAGAAAAAGGGTTTGGCGTCTTAATGCAAAAGAGTGATCAGCTTGAGTGCTGCCCCTTTGTGTTCTAAGTAAGAGGGAGACTTCCTCTTCAAAAGCTCTCCATCCATTCATGCTATGCACACGTTTTACGCACTGTCCTGCAATGTATTCTTTCTGCCGCATTATTTGTTGCTAAACATTGATGAGAAGAGTAGCGACACGAGCGGCATTAAATGGGTGCACAATTATTTCACATGATAATAATAATAATAATAATAATAATAATAATACGACAGATATTTATTTCTCTACAAACAAGAGATGTGTTAGGAGTCGCCATCAGTGGGAGACAATTTTGTGTTGGCAGGTCGTGCTTTGCCGATCGCTTGGATCTGTCTTACTTCATTTGCAGCCACAATAATGGAGCATCGAGTATAACTGCACGCTATTATAATTATTGCATTTAAGCTGTTCTTTATTTATTTAATGAATGAATATAATATTTTTATGGTTTTGTACATACGGTAAATGTGTATGAAAATACAATCTAGCTGGTATCCTATGATCGAAAAATGGCACCTGGCTAAATTGCGAGGATGATGAGATCCAATGAGGTGGCAAAATAGATAGTAGAATCTTCATTTACCCGATGCTAGATTTGGTCAAGATCAAGTCGGGCCTCCATCCAAATCATCTTTCCACGTTGGCGTAGAACGTGAAAGTCGTGGATCCAACGATTTGATCACATTGCTTGATCTACATGTCAGGTAAGATGGAGTTGACCTACCAAATAACCCACCTCCTACGACCTGTTTGCTTAGTCAAACATCGCGGTGCATTGGATCCGGAGCCACGGTTGACCGTATATTTTGCATCGATATTCGTGTATGAGTATGCTTTTTTCATCTTTTCCGGTCCGATTTAGGATGTAAAGAGAGAAGGTTTGACTCAATTAATTTTTTTCTTTTCTTTTTTACTACGGTCAAAATCTGCTGCGTATTAGGAGGGAAATTTAGGTTCGGTATTAGGTAATTAATTGCATGCGATGTTGAGAACATATTTCCAACGTGACAGCCAAATGACAGCCTAGCTTGAGAGTTGACACGTTACGTCAACCACATGCACTGCAGGCACCAAGTTTCAGGTTGCTTGGTTTTCCTATTTCATGTTAATTCATTTATACGGTGAATTCTTTTTTTTTTAATATATTTCCATCTATATATATATCTATTAGAATATCTAGTATTGTAATGTGAAAATTAGGTCGATCTCAATTAGGATTCTAATTGCTTATCCACCCACCCATCAGGAGAAGATATATGTGGCTTCTCATGCAACACTTTCACCTAAATAACACTCTCTTCTCGGTGGAAAATAGTTGTCGTCGTATTTATACGGAGAAGAAAAAGCTTAAAATGAACGGATTTTTTTTTAAAAAAAAATTCTTTTAGAAAAGGAATTAAGGGTGGTTTTACAGTCCGGCGGGGGCTATAAAAGGGGGGCAAAGGTGGTGAGCTCGAAACCGGCACTCGGCGTCGCGGGAAGTCCGTTGTTTTCCTCCTTTTCGTCGCGAGAAGGGAAGAGAGAGGGATCGGCTCTTTGACGCCGCGATTCGCGTCCTCCTGCCGGGATCCCGAACCAAGATCTCTATTTTGGTGAGATTCCGATTCCTCCTCCTGCTGGGTCTCGTTCGGTTTCCCCATTTTCGTTCGCAGCTAGTTATCGGCTCGGATCCCGCGGGTTCTCGATCTCGGTGTCGATGTGAGTCGGGAATCGAGACCCGCGGGGTCGAGCGCTGAAGGTAAATGCTGAAACGCGCGGGTGGAGTAGGTTCGTCGTTGCGTTTCTTTTCGGGGTGACGACGGGCTTATGATGTGATGATCTTCGTGCTCGATGCAGTTCGATTAGGGTTTTCACGCTTGGTAGGGTGTTTAAAATTACAGTTTCTTTGTCGCTAGTTCTACCATTATAGTTTTGAATTTGATGGTTTTGACTAATAACATTCATTTTTGTGGGGATAATAATAACCTGATCAGATTCTCTGCCTTTTTCCCCTACGGTTTTTGGTCTTATTGATTTTATTTCCTTTTCCGATTCCTACGACGAAGGCACTAGGAAAGTTGTACTTGTCGATTTCAAAGTCTTAGAGGCTTGATCTCATTGAATTATCTAGTTCTCTGATCTTTTTTCCCCAGTATCTGTGAGATTCCTGGCCCAGTTGGTCTCTTCTTTCTCTTGTAATCAGTAGGGAATTAAGTTCTGTCCATAAATAGAGAAAAGAAGTTTGTTTTAGGAGATAATATTCGGAATCGGGCTTCACATTAGCTCACACTTGTGTGGAAAAGGAAATTACGTGTTGATGAGTTCAGCATGTGCTTTACCTGGAATCCGTAGTTCTGAGCCAGCAAGAGCATAGCAACAATTAGATCCTCAAGTAATCTTCCTAGTTCTTTCCACATCTTTAATTCTTTTAGCTTTTTTTTTCCGTATCCTTGTGCTCTTCTTTAGCATTTGAGAATTTTTCTGCCATGTACTATCGATACCAGTCTGCAGTTTTAAGCTTTTGAGTTGTTCATGCAAAACTGGTCATTCTTATTGTACAAATGTTGTAATACAGTTGCAAAGAGGAGTAGGGATTCTTGTATTTGGCTTACTCTATGATCTTGATATTTACTGTCTTATCAACAGGGGAAAAAGGTAGGTAGGTATACACCATGAAGGCGCTCATTCTTGTTGGTGGATTTGGCACCCGCCTCCGACCTTTGACACTCAGTTTCCCGAAGCCACTTGTTGATTTCGCAAACAAGCCGATGATCCTTCATCAGGTAACTGCTTTCTGGATCTCTGCAATATTTATTACTTAAAAGAAATGAGGAACTATGAATCTCATGTTTGAGTGGCTTGTTTTGATGGTTGTTGGCTTCAGCACTTGATTAACTTTTGCACTCTGTTCTATGTTTGAAGGAAAGTACTGGTTACTTTTAAAAAAGATAAGGGAAACCTTTCCACAAACTAAACCGATGCACTTTTGGGCCGATTGCAACTGTTTTTTTTACATTTGATTCTATTTTGTTCATTTAATAATTGTGCTTCAGAAATTGCATCGTCCTTTTAAGATTGAGATTTCATTTCTGCTTCGGTTAATCAGTTTTTTTTTTATTTTTTATAATCTTCATAGCCAAATCTTTCTTTTTATTGCCTTTATTCTTTGTTGGCTTGCGTCTAAAAAAGACATATGCTTTGCAACCATTATAGTTGAAAGGAATGAGTAAAATTGTTTATGCGTTACCAATCATTGCAAATTCAGTAATATTCTTGTAGAGTGCTGCTTGTTTGCCAGAAATCCTTCTTGGGACTTTTTGCCTTCTCTCTGTGTCAGGTTTAGTCAATGTGCTGCTAGGTCTCTTGTGTATGAGATTTTGAACCTATAGTTTACTTTTTGGCCAGATTGAAGCTCTGAAAGATGTTGGAGTGACTGAAGTAGTTTTGGCCATCAATTATCGACCAGAGGTACAAGAAACAAAGTCATCCACTCTTGTGCATCAGTCTGTTCATATTCTGTTCTTTTTTTTGGAAGAAAGCAAACTTCAGCTCAAGGTTTTACCATTTTAGTTCTGCATATATTATTTATCTTAGTCACCTCTTTTTTTGTTTTCCAGGTTATGCTTAATTTTCTGAAGGACTTTGAGGATAAGCTTGGCATAAAAATCACCTGCTCCCAGGAGACTGAGCCACTGGGAACAGCCGGTCCCCTGGCTTTGGCCAGAGACAGGCTCATGGATGGTTCTGGCGAGCCCTTCTTTGTCCTTAACAGTGATGTCATAAGTGAATACCCATTTGCTGAACTAATACAGTTCCACAAATCTCATGGTGGGGAGGCGACAATAATGGTGACCAAGGTACAACAACTTGCTCATTGATTTACCTTACGACCGCAACCTGAGCTTTTTCAATATAATAAATAGGTAAATGAGTTTGATTTACCTCATACTCGGACTTCTATTCGATAGGTTGATGAGCCATCCAAATATGGTGTCGTTGTTATGGATGAGAGTGGAAAGGTTGATAGATTTGTGGAGAAGCCGAAAGTATTTGTAGGCAACAAGATCAATGCTGGGATTTACTTGTTGAATCCATCTGTCTTGGACCGTATCGAGCTGAGGCCAACTTCAATCGAGAAGGAAGTTTTCCCAAAGATTGCAGCAGACCAGAAACTCTATGCCATGGTCCTACCAGGTTTCTGGATGGACATTGGACAGCCGAAGGACTACATCACGGGCCTACGCCTCTATTTAGAGTCCCTGCGGAAGAAAGCCTCATCTAAACTAGCCACTGGCTCACATATCGTGGGGAATGTCTTGGTTCATGAGAATGCTGTGATAGGGGAGGGATGCCTCATCGGACCAGATGTTGCCATCGGTCCTGGCTGTGTCATCGAGTCTGGAGTTAGGCTGTCGAGGTGCACAGTGATGCGAGGTGTACGCATCAAGATGCATGCGTGCGTCTCCAGCAGCATCATTGGGTGGCACTCGACGGTGGGGCAGTGGGCACGGATTGAGAATATGACGATCCTCGGGGAGGACGTGCATGTTTCCGACGAAATTTACAGCAACGGAGGTGTTGTTCTCCCGCATAAAGAGATCAAATCGAGCATCTTGAAGCCTGAGATAGTCATGTGAGCAAGCGAGACCTGCCTATCTGCAGCTATAGTTTTCAGTTTATGTCCAGTTATTATGTTTCCCAACTCTGCAAATGTCAGCCTGCCTGCTTAATTCTTGTCGTTGTCGTCGTGCCTGCACATACAAGTTTGTCGTCGGGGGGTCTAATGTTATTTTTGATTTGGACAAACTTGTTAGATGTGTATTTGTGTTTCACCACTGCTACCCGTGTAATAAAAACATGCAAAGGGATGAAATAAAGTCAATTTTTCTGTTGCAGCATCATCAACTCTTTTATACTAGTACTAAACCAAGGTTGTTTGTTCTTGGTAGATCTTGAATCATTCATTATCAGAATCAGTTAACTGGAGTGGCTTGCTTGCTGTGTTTTTGCTCTGCACATTATATCATTTCGAATTGAATGGAGAAAAAGTCACTCATTTAATTCCACCCTTCCATTTTTTCATGGTTACATACTCCAAGGTGATGCTGCTGCGCTGCAGCCTAATAACCAACTCTAAAGCGCTTCCTCTCTCTGTTAGTGCTGTCGACAAGGAGACTCTTTTAGGCAGATTTACTACGTCCCCTGTTTTGGGTTACTGTGATATAGAGCACACCTTTTTGCCTTTTATGAAATTAAAACAAGCTTAGACTTGTTTTCCGCCTCAACAAAATCGCAACCACCACGGCTTATTTTCCGCCATAAATCAAGCAAGGGTAGTAGGAGTGACATGGTCAACATCAAACTTCTAATTAGCAAATTTTAACTGCATGTCCGCCACAGATCCCTCGGTCTCTATCTCTTTCCTCATCAATCTCTTAACGGTATCACGTCATCATTCCCGTATGCATCCCTAAATTCCGGTTCACCATTTTCCGCCCGCCAGTTTGTTGAAGTTTCCAAGGATTGTGTGGCATCGGATTGAATAGGGGCAAACCAAGTTATAATATATTCTACCCAATATAAGCCGATGACGTATGGATCTCGAAAAGTGTGATTAATAAGTTCTCCCAAGTAATCCATGACTATCTTCATCTCCAAAACTATTTGATGTACATGCGGGGCTGTGGCAATCCATCAACAATGGAACTATTCTATCCAATATAAGCCTATGACGAATGGATCTAGAAAAGTGTGGTGGATGCAATGAATAAGAAATCAAATAAGTTCTCGCAAAGTAATCCATGACTATCTTCATCTAAAAACTATTTGATGTACATGCTGGGCTGTGGCAATCCATCAACAATGGAACTATAGCAGCTGCAACGTTTTTCTGCTAACAACTTGAAGATTTGAACTAATATAACATTGATTGTCTAATGTTTAATTGCCCTCTTATAGAGGATATATAAGTCACTTGGTTGATTCTCATTGATGCAATCCCGAAGCTCATGAGTTCCAAAAGGTACCCCTAAAGGTAAGAGAGATTTGACGGACTTATAAGCCCTTGGTTCCCCTACTCCTCAATCAATGTGGGACTAAATGATCTTATCAGTGCTCCTTACTGTAGGGGAGCCAATATGATAAGTCACTTAGTCGATCACCATTGGTGTGACCCGTAGGCTCGTGAGGAATTATCCGCTATAGGCGATGGGTGTACCCGCATGGTTTTGCCCTTTCAGAGCTTATGAGCTCTAAAAGGCGCCTCTAAGGGTACGGGAGATCCGATGGACTTACAAGCCCTTGGTTCCCCTACTCCTCAACCAATGTAGGACAAAACAGCCTTATCAGTGCTCCCTCTTCCGCTCCTGGAGCCAAGGGCTCATGACCCTTCTAACGTTAATCTGATAAGTCACTTGGTCGATCCCCATTAGTGCGACCGCGTAGGCTTTGCGAGGCATTGTTCGCTTTTAGGCGATGCGCGTGCCCACGCGATTTTGCCCTTTCGGAGCTTGTGAGCTCTAAAAGGTATCTCTAAAAGGGAGACCCGACAAACTTATGAGCCCTTGGTTCCCCTACTCCACAACCAATGTGAGACTAAATGGGGGCTCAAGGCCCTTCCTCTAGTGCCAAAAATGTTATAGACTTTACGCCATAGCCTGGGAACCGGTACAGCTTGGTCCTGTGTCGAGAGCGCAAGGTCGCCCATGTAGAGTGAGGGGTCAAGGGAGCAAGGTCGGGAAAGGAGACTGTGTCTTGGGCTTATGCTGCACATTGGAAGCTAACCCGAGGTGGGCGTTCAATCAGTTTTGTCCACGCCACGTTCCTACATGAAAGGTCAATGTCGGGAGGGGGATTCTCGACTCGACCCCTCCGAAGCTTAAGTTAACTGGTGGGTTTTAGAGGTATTCGAGGTTCGATCCCCCTTCTTGGGCTAAGAGGTTTGCTTTTATACGTATGGAGCCGACTCGATGATGCACGAGTTGTTAATGCCCGCTTTATCCTCGTTCGACGTGGCCATGCAAACGGCAAACTCGTACGCTCCTGACGATGTGGGGCGATTCATCCTATTACTCGTCGTGCGACGCCGACCTGTACAATCCCACATGGCACAGAAGTGATTGTGTGTCGCCTGCTAGTTCGATCGTCCTTGTCGCGACAAACCCGTATGCTCCCGACGACGTGGGGCGATTCGTCCTATTACTCATCGTGTGGCGTCGTACGATCCCACATGGCACGAAAGTGATCATGCGTCGCCTGCTAGTTCGATCGTCCTTGCCGTGGACGTGTGTCAAGCCGTTCCACGTCGGCTCCCACATGGCTGCCAGCTGTTGCTTTGTGACCGGTGGTAGCATATTCCCTATCAGTAGCTTGCTTGTTTGTTTTTTTCCCCTGATTAATCAGGACCACAGATCTTTTTCTAGTGTTGCCCATTCTACATGGGAATTATATTAGAATTCAGGAGTGGATGATTCTCTAGCTATTTCCTATTATCACTTGAGGAAGACCAATGAAACATGATTTAGCAAACAGGTCTACTACCCAAGAAAGTTTCATCAAAAGCAGGGTTGTTATCCATCCTATTGCTTTCGGGCTAAAATTGCCAAACAAAGTGTTCTAACTTACTTTTTGTTGTTGATGCAGATAAATAAATCAGTTATATAGTCAGCGAACAAAACGACAGGCAGTTATTTTGACCTATTCATACGGGAACGTCAGTTTATCCCTGGTTTTCCAGGGATCTACGAAGTAGCATGTTAATGTTAACGCAGATTGGAAGCTTTTTTTTTATTACCACCACAATAGAAAAGAACTCCACAAGGATTTTAGATAAAGATTTTGTCAATATTAGGAAGGGAAAGAGACTAAATTGAATTGATTTCTTCTACCATCAAAACCGTCAACCCATAATTCCTCCGTAACTAAGCGTACAAAACTCTTAAAGAATATATGCCAAACAACCTACAGATATGGTAAATGTTCTCCACATATATTATCGCATACCAAAAAGAAAAAAACCCATCAAGCATCTGCATAATAGATTAGAGAGACAAAAGATGATGAAATGCTTAAGAAACATGGAAGAGTTTTTGGCTACTCTACTTCCGGCAGTATCTCATTCTAAATAATATGCACAGAAGACACTAAAACATCAAACTTTTGAAGAACTTACCTACTCCTTATTGACCTCTGTGGTTGTAGCACACTTAGTTCCTCACAACATGTGTTAAGCCATGCGTTCAGGTTAGGTATCTGGTAGGTTGCATTAAGTGTAGTTGCTACACAAAACAATCAGTCACCATAGGATGCCATCAAAATGACTATGCCTTATAGTCCATAGTGTAAATAAAGTAGTACCAAGCAGTCCGTCGACGAGTGCCCAAAGCACAGCAACAAGATTGGAGGAGGTCAACCAAAGGATGCATCTAGCTGCAATGAGAATTAAATCAATGAGTTTTTATAAAGTTATCAATAAAGGGTTTGTTGATTCTATATGACTAAGTTAACGGAGTTGGAAGCTGAGACTTTTAAGATTTACCAGCTGAGAAAATCAAGACAATCATCCACCGATAGATGGTTGCCCACGAAGAACAGGCCTATGTATATATGTTCCATGAGCTAGTTGACACCCACAATACAGATGAATAGTGTCAGAGCCAAACCGAGAACTCGTGCTATCGGTGGCCTCAACTTTGCAGCTAATAGGGAGAAAACCGCTTGACAGTCCCTGTCATTTTCTCATCAAAAGTAACTGCAAAGCTGTGTCCACACATCAGAATCTGTAACATGGCAAAATACGTTAGATCACTATAATTTAATACATTGAATCTGTAAAAACTACTAAAGAAATGATGTCTACATCCGAGGAGGAGGACACATTTTTCATGAACATTTGACCATTTCATCAAACTACTAACACAAACTCCCTTCTAAATCAATCATTTTTGGTGTCACCATTTTGTCTCAGTAGTTACATCTAATGTCTAAGATCTCGATTCCTATTTAACCTTCTAAAGTTTGCACCAATTTTTGCAACCTGAGATAGATGCACTGTGCATGGATGTGAAGTAGAGGCAATAAGCATGCCATGTTCAACAATATCTTCTGCACGTTGTGTGTCTTTATCTGTCTTGGGATCCTGCTTGTCATAAACCTATTGCTCTAAATAGTACAAGCATGAAAGCTTCCTACAAGAGTGGACTAAGTCTCATGGGTCTTCCAAGATCTGAAAATGCAAGTTGAACATCAAAATGCCTTTTATGGGGCAGAGCTTGCTCAACCCACCAGCTGTATAATGTAAATGCCCTTTTCATTCTTCAAAAGAATATAAGAAATGATGCACCAACCTCAGAAGAGATTAACATCATAATACACACACCCAATCACAAAAACAACATAGAATAGATTATCAATTGATGCTAAGGGATCAGCTGCTAATGTATGTAATGAAAAGAGCTAGATGCATGAGATGTTATCATCTGCTCTACGCCTACAACCAACTCTAAATCAGCATATGAGCCACTTTTTTCTTTTCCTTTTCTTAAGGAATGTGTTTGTGTGGGGATGTATGAGAAAATTTAATGTCAAAAACCTACAGTCTCTTAGCAATTAAAACATCATCAGAGTGAATGGGAAATCCCACTGCTGCATTGAAGTTGATTTAGAGAAATCCCACTTCAGGAATGGGATAGCAAAATGATTTAAAGAAATCCCACTGCTGCATTGAAGTTGAAAGGATAAAAGTGTTCCTGCACCAAAGATAAACCAAAATCGGGAATATAGCTAAACTATAGTCTTAGTTGTTTCCTTACGGAGGATGAATGTGATCAGATTGAAATAATTTGTCCTGTAGCTGCAAAAAACTCACATGGAAGAGAGGCTTCAGTATGATATCCTTCAAAATTGACAAGAGACTCCAGGCATCCAAAATATGATAAATCAGATACGTTGAAACCATAAATTAACTCTGAAATATAAGGCCACCAAAAGCCTATACCGACTATAGTCTTAGTCGTTTTCTTAGGGAGGATGAATGTGATCAGAATGAAATAATTAAAGTCCTGTAGCTGCAGAAAACTCACATGGAAGAGAGAATCCAGTATGGTATCCTTCAAAATTGACAAGAGACTCCAGGGATCCAAAATATTATAAATCAGATACATCGAAACCATAAATTAATTCTGAAATATAAGGCCACCAAAAGCCTATACCGAGATGAAGTGCAAAATCCTACCAAAAAAATGGTTCTTTTGCAAATACCTATACATCAGAGTGATGTAACCAATACTTCGACAAAGATCCAGTGGGAAAAACATCTTTTACGGGATAACTCGGGGAATTTACTTCATTAACACATGAATTGTCGCTGCATGACATACAAGAACTCATGAACGACAAAATCTCCACAGGGATTCACCACAAAATAGCAAAAAAAAAAAAGAAAAAAAGAAAAAAAAGAAAATTAATTCGGGTCCAGTTATCTTACTAGTAGAGATTGCACTTGATTGGGCTGTTCCATTTGGCGTAAGATCTGGGGAAGGTGAATCAGGAGAAGAATTCCGAATGGGGCGCGGGGAAGAGTACCAGCCCACTTCCCTGAGGGCGTCGATCGGGTCCTCCGCCTTCACGTCGCCCCCACTCCATGCCGGTCTCCTCCGACCGCTCTAATCGAAGCCATAGAAAGCGGGCCTCGGAACCTAAAATCAATTAGTTGAAGGCGACGACGGGAAGAATCGGAGAAATAAAAATGGAAATGAGAGGCGGAAGAGAAACGACAGGCGTTGTTTTTGTTGCGGAACGGGATTTCTTTTTGTTGTTGCCGCTGTGGAAGGAAGTGTTTCTGTTTTGCTTTTATGAGAAGATGGATCGAATGGATCACGCAATTACCTTATTAACCCCTGGACTTTTCCGATATTTGCTTTCTTCATCCCGCGTTCTGTTATCCATTTTACCTTGTTTAATTTAGGTAAGGAGAATCGATGAAAAATCTTATCCTGGAGGAGGGCACAAAGGCGAAGACGAGGCCGATGGGTCGATATAAAGCGTAGCAACAATAGTAACAAGAGGAGGTTGTCACGTATATCTCGTCTCCGACTCCAGTGCTAGCCGACCGGGTCTACTCGCCGCGCGCAGCCGCCATGGATCCAGCTCGAGATTTCGTCAAGAGCGTGAAGCGCCTCGTCATAAAGGTGCTTCTCTTTCCTGCTTTTGTATCTCCTTCGATCTCTTTTTTCTCCTTCCTTGCGCGTCGCGGTCTGGAGCTCTTACGTTCTTGGGTTTAACAAAACCCTAGCTCGGAATGGGTTCATTAATGTGCGAATTGATCCTATTTATCTCAGTATAACGGCAAATGGGGAATCATTTTTGCCTAAAATAATCTGGTGCATATGGGGATAGAATCTACTGGTGGATCTCAGTCTTTGATTTGATAGATCCCATTTTCGGAGCTTCTGCTCTTGGGTGTAGTCAAGCTCTAGTCGGGTGTCTAAATCGGTTCTTGACGTGTTCTCTGATCATTTTTATCTCAATTGAACAGTAAATGAGGTATCGGTTTTGCCTCTGAAGTGGTGCGTATGGGGATGAATGATTCATTTGATAGATCCCCTCTTCATCCTTCTCCGGTTAGTTTGGTAAAACCGTATTCCGGTCTCGAAATCGGTTCTTATATGTGATTTCATTCTTTCTTCTCAATAAAATGGCAGACAGAATATCACTTTTGTTTATTAGGTGCCGCATACATAGGGATTGAATCTATTTAACATTATCTTGGTGTTTGATTTGGTAGCTCTCCTTACTGGGGTCTGGTAAAACCCTTTTGTCTAATCTTGAAATGAATTCTTTACTTGTGATTTGATTTTTCTCTCATGATAAAATGATAATTTATATTTGTTTTTTGTTTTGACATGTGATGTACGTGGAGATAGAATCTATTGGGTGCACTTTGGTCTTTAATTTCGTAGATACCCTTCTTGTCCTTGCGTGCTTCAGTCCAGAGCTCCTTTTCTGGATTTAGTAAAACCCTGATGTGGTCTCAAAATTAGTGATGGGTGATTTGATCCTTTTGGCAAAAGCATGAATCATTTTTCTCCAAAATGTGGTGTATATGGTGATAGAATCTAGTAATATTTTGATTTGTCAATTGTGGGAGTTAACTCATGTTGCCCTTTTGTTTTTAAATAGTGATCACATCTAAATCATCTTAAGAGAAGTCTCAAGATTTTTGTTTATACCCTCTCTATGTTACTTGTTCTTGTAGGGGGAAGGTTCCAATATGGAGTCTGCAAAATGGCATATTCTGTATTTTCTTCTTCGGATAACTATGATTTTCAATCATCCAGAAAAGTGTGCTGATATCTGCTACACTTAAAGAAAGCTGATAATTATAAAAAAATAGCACTATGCAGAATTGAATTGCTCAACAAATACAGATCATACTATATAAATTTATGCCAACAACAAACCAATGAGCAAGCGACTCCAAACTGAATCCCAATTTTTGACACAATATTACACTGATATAGTCTTTTACGAGACCTGGGAAAGGTGTAGTATCTTGAACAGACTGATATCCCCTTCTACTTCTGTCCTTCTATATGTAATTATGAAGGCTGACCAAGCTATCCAGAGTATAACATGCATGAAAAGTATGACATATAAGGTATCTTAAACAATCCGATAGTAGCCTTCTTCTATTTCTCTCCACCCATTTGTGTTGTATGAAGGCTGACCAAGCTCTTCAGATGATGACATGCATAAAAGGTATGGAAGCTTTAGTCCAACAAAACTCGGAATGCAAATCTCAAATATTTCATCAAATGCCATGAGCCTGAGGACATAGCTCCAAATATCTTTAGAGTAGCTGCCAGTAAAAGTTGGATGCCTGCTTACTTTCTTTTTATATATGTGTTAGGTGGGGACTGCAGTTGTCACGAGGACAGATGGGAGATTGGCTCTTGGAAGACTGGGGAACCTTTGTGAGCAGGTGTTGAAATACTGAAACTTTTTTTTTCTCCATTTACAAGAGTGCTTTGTCAATCATATTGCATTCTATTTGCTTATAAGAATTTAGACATGATGCCTTTTTACCGATTGAAATGAGATATGTGCAGATTAAAGAACTTAATTCTAGTGGTTTTGAAGTAATCATGGTCACTTCAGGTGCAGTTGGTGTTGGCCGGCAAAGGCTTAGATACAGGAAACTGGTCAATAGCAGGTACAAGATTTTTCTAGTTTTCATCAAAACAATCTTATTAAGAGAAGTGATGCATCAACATATAAATTCCTGGTTATTATTATCCCAATCATATTAACTCCATTTTTGCAGCTTTGCTGATCTCCAGAAACCACAAGTAGAGCTAGATGGGAAAGCCTGTGCTTCTGTTGGTCAAAGTGGCCTAATGGCTTTATATGATGCTTTATTTAGTCAGGCATGATTTCTGGCTTGTTTTCTTGCTGCACATACTTCTAGTTGACTCGTTAGACAGTAAAACCTGTATTATTTTATCACAGTAATATAATTTGTAATGCAGCTGGATGTGACATCATCTCAGCTTCTTGTCACTGATAGTGATTTTAAAGACCCAGATTTCCGGATGCAACTCTCTCAGACAGTGAATACATTGTTAGCTTTAAGAGTTATCCCTGTTTTCAACGAAAATGATGCAATAAGTACAAGGAAAGCTCCATACGAGGTATGTCAAATGTGAGAATTATTATTAGTTAAACATGTCATTTTCTAATTAGATCTATCTTGTTTGGTGGCTGCCACTACGAGAAGTTGTCATTCTCTATCAGGTTCTGTTGCCTGATGCCATGCCATATTTAAACTTGAAGATAATTGTTGGTACCTTATCATCTTTTACTTCTATTCTAGTTGTAACAAGCATGGTTTAATATCTCGGATACTAGACCTATACTAGTTACTAGTTGGATTGGGTCTAGTACATATTGGTGTGTTGACATGCAGTACGTGATATGTTGTCACGGTAATGATGAAGATATGGGAGATAGGGAGGAAGAGGAGAAGAAGAAAAGGAGAGGAGGAGAAGAGAAGGATAAGAAAGACAAGACAAAGGAGGAGGAGCATCTGGGTTAGTGACAATTGGTGATGACGAGCATCACGATGGGTCACAACGGAGAGATGATCCAAATCGGACTTCTCAAAAACCCCAACATTTTAAGTATTTATAGAATTTTAGCATACCAACATAATATTAAAGCTTTTGCTATTTCCTATTAGGATACAGGAGAAATTAGATTTTATTTATTTAATGAGAACTTAAATTTGTTTAGGTTTTGATTTAGATATATTAGCAACAGCTGGAACAGAGCAGCCAATTTCTTCAATTTTTGCTTCTCATAATGACTTCTTGAACTTCTTGAAATTTATTATGTTTACTTAAGAAGTTAAGAATATCTGATGCCAGAACCATTTTGTTTTTTTATTTTTTTAGAAATTTCTATATCATAATTTATGTAGAAAATGGCATGCAATTCATCACAAACAAATTGGGTTTTAATGTACAGGGGAAATTATATTTTTGTTATTTGCAATGACAAAAAAAAAAAAAATGTTTGATGTGCATATATTAACAACAGCTGGAACAAATAGCAGCCAAGTTCTTCAACTTTTGCTTCTTCTACTAATGACTTCTTAAGCTTCTTGAAATTTAGAATGTTTACTTTAGAGAATGTGATGCCAGACATTTCATTTTATTTAATTTACAAACTTCTGTATCATATTTTATGTGTCAAATGACATGTGATTCATCACAAACATATTGGTTTTATGTGTATAAAATATCTCTTCTTGGCTTTTGCTATTAATTATCATGTCATTGAAAGTTTGATGTATGCCCATTTATATATTTGCCACTTTGTCTATGATCCTTTTGTAGCTAAAGTTTTTTATTGAGCCAAATATAACAGGATTTTTCTACCGATTAAAAATATCAAAATTAACTTGTCATATTGTTGTGAGCATAATTATTATAAATCAATATCTGTTTAGTTGTTCTTGTTTTGTTTGGACCATGTCATTCATTATTTGGCTCTTATCCTAATAGTTAATAATATTTGCAGGACTCTTTTGGCATCTTTTGGGACAATGATAGTCTAGCTGCTTTATTGGCTTTGGAATTAAAAGCTGATCTTCTTGTTCTGCTAAGTGATGTTGAAGGTCTATATAGTGGTCCCCCTGGAGAACCACATTCAAAATTGATACATACATATGTGAAAGAGAGGCATCAGAGCGAGATAACTTTTGGAGACAAGTCCAGGGTGGGAAGAGGAGGTATGACTGCTAAAGTGAAGGCTGCAGTCTATGCTGCTTATGCAGGCATCCCTGTTGTGATTACCAGGTATTCATTGTCTTGCTCCTTTTTCTAATGTCAAACCCTGAATAATCAATGCTGCAATAATGTGCAGTTTCTTTATTAACTTTTGTTATTATCTGCAACTGAGTTGTCTGATTACATGCCGGTCCTCTAAAGTTCGGTACAGGAAGACAATTTATTTGGGTTTCACATGTTTGTTTCTTATCTGTTGCAATTAATTCTAAAGCATCCTTGCATGTCATCCATCCTTGTATGGCTAGAATAAAGTTTAAAAGAGCTGCTCCATGATCCGGTTCACGTGGCCAATCTGATTTTCATAAGAACTTTATCAGGATTTGGTGTCGTGGAGTCCAATGGATGAAGGCCTGGGTTTCGATAGCTTCTGTGGCATGCCTTGACATTTCTATGGTTATTTACGATGCTTTTAGCATGTTCATGAAATCTTATGCACCATATATTTTAGTTTATAGGTGGAACTATCTTCATGCTTCTTCCATTGGAGTTTGCTGACATGCAGATACTTGTCTAAAGTCCTTGCTGAGGAGGATGAGTCTGCTGGTACTTCTCAATTGCTCAAAACCTTGATGTCCTAACTCCTAATGCTTAAAAAGGGTCTTAACTGGTGTGGCTTTAAATCAAAACTTGAGACTTTAGTCTAGGTGAGTCAGTTAAAAACTGCACCTATTTGACCTTGAAAACTCAGGGGGCAAGATAAAAGAGGTTCTGATCCTGTATCAGAACTTATAAGGCAGAACCCTGGTATCTAGTGAAGGTGGAAGCATTGCCTGCCATTATGCAGGCAGTACAACAGGCTTTGTTGTTTTGTTGATTCATGTGGCTGTTTACGGGATTCAATCTTTACAAGAAGTTGATTCTTCTTTTTATCCAACTAGCTTCATACAAAAGTTTGATGACATACTTATATATATATATATATATATTAAATTCTGATATTCTTTTTTTTTTGTCTTTGAAGTGGTTTCACTACTGATAGCATTACAAAGGTACTTAAAGGTGAGACAGTTGGTACTCTCTTTCATCAGGATGCAAGTAAGTGGATGCTGCATGGAGAAGATGGTGCACACGACATGGCAGTTTCAGCAAGGGAATGTTCCAGGCGACTTCAGGTAATGTACATGATAGGGATAACGTAGAAAGAATACATGAATTGCTGGTCCTTTTTTCTACCATTCTAATAAATTTCAACTCATTCCTATTTGGGTTTATCACCAGACTGTATCATCAGAGGCCCGCAAGAAGATTTTGTTGGACATTGCCGATGCTTTAGAGGCAAATGAAGAATTAATTAGAACTGAAAATGAGGCTGATGTTGTGGCTGCGCAACAGGCTGGATATGAAAAATCATTGATTTCCAGATTGACTCTGAAGCCAGGCAAGGCAAGGAATTACAAGTTTATGTTATTTTCCTTGTTGCAAGATTATATTTATGAACCATAGTCTTACATTGATTTCTAGCCCCAGGTACTATTTGTTTTGTATTCAAATTCTTATTAAGGACTAACTTTGAGTTGTAGTAGCATTATGTTATATTAATGTTTTCCTTGTGGTCACTCATCTTATTTGCATTTGACATATTCACTTTTTGACAGATATCTAGCCTTGCAAATTCCATTCGTGTACTTGCAGATATGGAAGATCCAATATATCGTGTCTTGAAAAGAACAGAGGTAAGTACTTGCAGATATCATATATCCTGCATATTTATGATGTTATTTAGAATTTGGTGCAAATGTGATGCCTGCAAGTAAAATTATTGATTGTGGTGTAAATTGCTTTAGAATTCTTAAAATATGATGTATACTATTTATTCAGCTTGCAGAAGGAATAATCTTGGAAAAGACATCTTGTCCCTTGGGTGTTCTCCTCATCGTGTTTGAGTCCAGGCCTGATGCCTTAGTTCAGGTAAACCATAACACTTAAAGATATAGCCCTTTTCTCTTGTGGCACATGAGCAAGTAAGGCCACTGGATTTTTGACACCTTGATGTTTACCTACTTTATGCTTTGCAAGTTAGGTTGTGTCAATCAGCAATACACATTTGTGCAGCTTCTTTTAGTAACAAGTCAAAAACATAACACCTTTCTGAGAATCAACCATTATGTATATGGTGTAATTTTCTGAGGCTACAATGATATGACATCTTTTATCTCCATGGTAATATGCCTCATCTCATTGTTAAAGCTTAACCAATTAATTAATCAATTCTGGACACTTGAGTCTAAGAAATATGAAGAAATAGCAGATTATTAGAGATAACTCTTGGGGAAAGTTTGGTTTTCAGCGTTCCAATAATTAAAAAACTATAATTTAGCGAGTGCTATTAAAGTAGCAAAAGGTTATACTGTGGCTTTTATTATGACACTGAATTTTCCATACTCTTCGTCTTATGTGATAGCTGTTCTCTAGACAAATATTTTTTATGAGAATCTGTTAACAATGTAGAGTAAGGATTTAGTTGTCATATGGCTTGTTTCAAGTGTTGTTGGGCAAAAAACACTATGGAATCATTGGTGCAAGTAATCTAGAAGTAGAAAATGGCATGTTTGATCTTTGCAAATGTAATGATTATGCATCCAACTGATTGAATGCTCTTAACAATATAACTAGTTGACCTTTATTTGAGTAGAATAATAGCTACTTATTTGAAAATTGTCTCTGAATTGATATGAGATTTTGGATTTTCATTGTCAAGATTTCTCTCTCCCTCTTAATCTCTACCCAAGTTCTTGAGCTTATCTCTGCTAAAGTCATGGGTAGACAAAAGTATCAGCTTTAGTTGCTTGTTTGGTAGTTCTTTAACCTCTGGTTACTCAGTTATCTACAGACTAATTGTTTCTTTCCTGTTCATGACTAAACAAACTGAATATTTCAGAAACAGTTATCTTGAGGCATGTATTTATATGAAAATAATGTTATTTATTGCATTTTTGGTCTTATTTGAATGTGCACATGAGCTTGTTCTATGGCATGTTACATCAAGTTGATTTATACGCGTATTTTTTTATTCTGCTTTGTGTTTATATTCTGAACTTTTCTTATGGCATGTCAAGTCAAGTTAATATATATGTTATGAATGATTGATTGGCTTGCACAAGGTTCGTCATACCGGTCCATACCGATAGCCCGAGTTTATCTCGGTATGGCATGGTACCTGGTACCGAGCGGTATATACAATATGTACCACTTGATATAATATAATAATATAATATAATATTAATATAATATAATATATATTAAAAAACAAAAACAGATGAGGCGTCGCCTCGCCTCTTGGGAGAACGACACCTCGTTCCCGTGCGAGGAGACGTGGCGTCGCCTCGTTGCCTCGTTCCCGTGTGGGGAGATGCCGATTTCGATGGTACCGCCCGGTAGTGGGCAGTCCGCATACCGGTATCCTGTCGGACCGGTACATACCGCCTGTACCGGGTGGTACAGATCGAAACGGAGAACCTTGGGCTTGTGAAAGCTTTCGATGCCACTTTGTTTATATTCTGAGCTTATCTTCTGATATTGTTTAGCTTGCTTGTTGTATGGTAGTCATGCCTCTGAGTCATTTGTTATTTGTTTAATTCTTGTTATTGTTTTCATATTTATTCAATCAGTGATAATAGCAAGGGGCATACTTACTTGCTAAAAAAGTTTCCATTGTCCAAATAAAATTTCAAGAATACAGAAAAACTAAAATAACATTTTCTTTGATTAAAAATGGAAACCAATTTTCCTGGAAAAGTGGTTTTTCAGTTTTCTGACTCTGTAAAGACCTCAGAAACTTAGAAGTTTCTGAACTCTATAAGACACTTCTGTACTAAATTAATTGGATCATTGTTGCTGCCACTTTAGACACCATTCCCATCAAGCCATCATTGGCAGTTTGGCACTATCATTGTTAGCACTGTTACCCCAACATTGTCACCTCCACTATCATTGCTGTCATCATATTTACTTCTGTGGCCACCATCACTATGGCACACACTGCCATTGTCCCTGCCGCCACAATCATTGTTATGCATGGTATAACTCACCATTTTATCACCACCATCACCATTACTCAAGGTTTTCCATACCGATCTATACCGCCCGTACTGGACGGTACGTATCGGTCCGCTAGATTATCGGTACGCGGACTGCCCGCTACCGGTCGGTACCGCCAAAATCGACCATCAGCGGTTGATTTCGGCCATTGGCGGTCGATTGAGGGAGAAATCGACACGGTCGATTGAGGGAGAAAAAGGGAAGAAGAAGAGGAAAAGAAGAAAGAAGAAGAATACCTCGCGCCGTCCTCACCCGCACGTCGTCACCGCCCGCGGGCGATTTTTCTCCCGCGCGGGGAGAAAGATCGAGGCAACGTTGCCGAGGCGACATCTTTTTAATATATTTTAATATTTTTAATATAATAGAATATTATATAATATTTTAATATACCGGACGTTATGCACTGTGTGTACCGGTACCGACAAAATGTTGGTACATTGGTATGGACCGGTAAATAAAACCTTGTCACTACTACCATTGCCATTGTCACCGTCATTTACATTAATATAACACGACTACGCATCACCACTGCTCCAACCATTTCAGCATCACTATAGAAATTAAAAGATGAAAAGAGGGAAAAAGATGAGAGAAAATTTTGAAATTTGACTAGGTAAGTGTGAATCCTTTATTTTTATAGATTAATTGGAAAATAGGGTCGAAAAATGGAGATGATACCTGGATACTTGTTTTTGAATGTTGGCATGCCCTTAAGTCTTCTTTTTTCTTTATTATGTCTGGTTTCAATAATCAATAAAAATGGCATGGTTAGGAGCAAAAGAGCTTTATAGTCTAGGATATACATTTTAAACCTCACTTCATTATTGCATGTTCTACACTAAAATCTGAAATCCAAGTGCATTTTGATCCCGTTGCTCATTTAAGTTGACCATGTTATAATTAAGACAAATATCTTAATTAACATAATAGATAACTTCAAAGATAAGAGGGAGATGTCTATTTCTTAGTATCCCTTTGTTTTCAGTCACCATCAATTTTCCTTTATTACAGCTTCATTGGCCACCCATTCAAACTTCGAAAATTTAATAGCTTGCCTCTTCAAACTCCTGACATTCATACCAAACATTTAAAATATACAATAAAGATTATGGTTGGGCATTTTTTAGCTATAGTATGTGTTTGACTAAACCTTCACCAAACAATAAATGGTTTGGGGATGATTGAAAACATGAGGATTAAAAAGGCCAACATTTCTATTTTTATGTTCTCTAATTTGGAGGCAGTGACACTTTGATTAAGAAAGGGGTAACTAGTTGAGAATTTAAACATTTCATTCTTTTTATGGAGTATCTTCAGAATGTGTTTTTGTTCTATAGTTGCACTAAAGTTTCTAGGATTAACGTACAGATATGAAAGCATGAATTACTACCTTGCAAATTCAGATTTTAAGGAATAGAAAAAAAAAAAAAAAAAAAAAATAGTGCATGCACTGACATTTATGAATGGATGTACCTAAGTATGCAAATCTTTATAACTTTTCTTCATAAAAGGTAAGTGGTGAAGCGGGACTCTGATTACCACCTCAGCCATAAGCCAGCTACTAAGAAGATGCCATCTCAGCATACCTCGCGGATCCACACAGACAATGTTCAGCTATGCATACCAGAATAGTTTGCTCCTGTCCCCATTAACCACATGACAGTGTTCTCGCTTGGATTCTGCACACAAAATATTGGGCTTGTCACTTTACTGAACATCTACACTCGTTTGCTAGAGATTTTTTTGGAAGGATTTGTTAATAAAAAGTTGTGGGAACTTTTGTCCTTTAATCATGATACACTTAACCATATGTATATAAGTATTGATGTATTTTGTGTATATGTGTTTAGTGTACTCTTATATTTCAGGACCTTTCAAAGTGCTTCATTATATCATGCATTTTGCTTGAAATTAGTCCTATTTGTGATATAAAAAATGTATTATGTCCCTTCTTTTTATGATGGTGAATCTTCTAATGTAGATTGCTTCTTTAGCTGTTCGAAGTGGGAATGGCCTTCTTCTGAAAGGGGGCAAAGAAGCCATGAGATCTAATGCAATTTTGCATAAGGTTTGTTTCCTCATGCAAATTCTGCTTCAAGCATGTGCATCCTACAAACAGTTGTTTCATCTACAGATTTACACAAATTTGATGTTAAATAGTTCTTTTCCATTAGGTACAAAATCACTTTTCAAAGCTTTCATGTTTTGTTAGGTCATTACGGGAGCACTTCCAGATTTTATAGGCCAAAAGCTTATTGGGCTAGTTACATCTAGAGATGAGATTTCAGATTTGCTAAAGGTGAGCTTGCAATAGAGTAATAATCTGCCTGTTTTTAACTTTTCTTGAGGATACATTTCTCATGAGATCCATAATTGTCACTCCTTATGACAACTTTTCCAGCTTGATGATGTAATTGATCTTGTTATCCCAAGAGGTAGTAATAAACTCGTTACTCAGATCAAGGAATCCACCAAGATTCCAGTTCTAGGTCATGCAGGTATTGCAAACAATAGTGCTATATTTACTCATTGATTATTTTCTTTTAATTCTAATCCTATTTATGATGCATTATTTTCTACATCTATCATGGTAGAGACTGATCAGTTCTCAATGTTGACCTTCCAGATGGCATCTGTCATGTATATGTTGACAAATCTGCCGACATGGAAATGGCAAAGCATATTGTGTTAGATGCCAAGATTGACTATCCAGCAGCTTGTAATGCTATGGTATTTCTTCATCTTATTGAAATCAATTCTATTATGATTATGTCATTGGTTTTGTATCTATCATGTATCTATCACAAGGATTGCAACCAAGGTTTGACTTACCGTCCGTACCGGTGTACCAACATATTGTCGGTACCGTACGGGACCCATACCGAGCAGTATGTACAGTGCATACTGTCCGGTATTAAAATATAATATAATATTATATAATATAATATTATATAATATTAAAATATTAAAAATATTAAAAAAAGAAAAGGGGGCCGCTGGCGACCCGCGGGCGGCGACGGCAGGCGGGCAAGGACGGCGCGCGGGCGAGGTATTCTTTCTTCCCCTCTTCTTTTTTTTTTTTTCTTTTCCTCTTCTTCTTCCCTTTTTCTTCCTCAATCGACCGCCGACGGTCGATTTCTCTCTCAATCGACCGCCAACGGTCGATTTCTTCTTCAATCGGCCGTCGGAGGCCAAAATCGACTGACGACGGTCGATTTTTGACGGAACCGCCCGGTAGCGGGCGGTCCGCGTATCGTAACCTGACGGACCAGTATGTACCGCCCGTGCCGGGCGGTACAGGTCGAAATTGCAAACCTTGATTGCAACATTTGAGAATGGTTGTATCTATCACCAGTACAGATTCTACTATGTTAGAGATTGGTTTTGTATCTGTCACTGGTGAGATTCACATTCGCGACACAATATAGATCAATACTACTTGGACCAGAGAGAGTAGGAGAGAAGAGGATATGAGGACACAATTTGGTATCGGTCTGCTTATATGACATGTTCACCACTCGAAGCTTGTAAACTATCCGGCAAGTTCGATGCTGTTAGCTTACTGGGTTGTACAGCTCATACTGGACTGAATTGATAGTAGGCCTCTCTGCATCTTGGTTGGCTATTGGAGTGATGTTATAAACTTTGCTTGTTAGTTTGTGCTTTTGTCTTTTGCCATTGAATAAAAGAAGTATCATCTTTGCCACATTGGTCCTTTTTTGGCATCATGTTGTCTTCAATAGTTTTGAACTAAATAAGCATTGGTACCTTTGACCCTTCCGGATTTCATTGGCTAGAGTCTAGTGCATTAGTCTGCTTTTTTGCACTTCTACACTACAAGAACATCCTTTTTTGTTTCCAAGGTGTGTGTTGACAATCGAAAAAAATTCAAGTGCATGATACTTCATGCAAGATGTTGTTCTATTAATTTTCTTAATCAAATCAAGAGAAACTTCAAGAAGTCACTATTGACTCTGCTGTATTTCTGCTACTGAGAAATTTTCCTCTAGGGATACGGATACCTATGCAATTCCATTTTCCTTCAAATTAAACATCCATTATATAGTCAAATGTATCTGTTATTAATCACTTCGTTGTCTCTAAAGTCTAAACTATATGATGATGATTTATTTAATTTAATATCGATCTATGTTTCTTGCAGGAAACACTTCTTATACACAAGGATCTCTTGAAGACTGAGGGGCTTAATGATTTAATAGTGGAGCTCAAAAGTGAAGGTTTGATCGTTACCATCAAGTTTCAGACTTTTCATCAGCTAAAGTGCAACCATTGTGCAAATTTGGTTGATTGTAAATTATTTAATGCAAAGCTTATTAGGATTTAGGAGCACTAATGCATTTGAGTAAAGAGAAAGTTCATGACTCATTATTATTTTTTGGTTAAACTTTGTTATAACAACGCATAAATTTTTTTGTTGCTGCATGCAGTTTGCATTATAAGCATTTTGTTGATGAAAAAGAGTCATGAATGTGTGCATTGCTGAAACCCAAACAACTCTGTTGCAATGGTTAATATTCATAACCTGTGTACCCTGAGAATAACGTGAAAGTTAAATTTAGTTGTTGAAAGGACAGTTGATCCTGAGGAACATGAGCAAGAAATCGACATTGTATTCCTCATGTTTATGTTTTTTCCAGGGTTATTTTCTGATGATTCCATTTCTTTTAGGTTGTACTAGATTCTATCTGAGTCCTTGCTATGTGCTTATGTGATCCAAGAGCTAATTTATTTTATTTTAATCCACAATATTTTATAGGGATTTTTTGTATAATTTGAGAACAGAATCATTTGAACTTCCAAAATTATCAAAGAAGAAGAAACATTAAATCAAAATGTAAAATGCACGTAATTGAAGATCCTATTCAAGAAGGTTTATTTTAGTTTGAGATTCATGTAAATAAGGAATAATATTCTTATACAAATTTTGAAGTAGATGTACCTTAGAAATCTTTAGAAAGAAAGGTTGGGTGTGAGATTGGCCTTGACTCAAGAACATAGAATTTTCTAAAATGTTCTGAAGCTTTTCTTTTTCTTCTTGTACTAGAGAATTCTATTTATAAAGTGGAGGGTGGTAAGATTAAATGATTATTTGTTGAAGTTTAGATGATTAAAAAAAATGCTCTTCTTAATAGGGTAATTTTGACATTCACATGTGAGATGTAAATCTAAATCCTTCCTTCTATGATTGCATATGTATGTTTGTTGTTTATATGTTTCTTTATTTCCTCTTTAGGTTAGCTTTTTATTTTTCTTTTCCTACTAATCCCAGTTGAGTCATCTTTCCAACACAATCAAATTTAAGTACATTTTTTTATTCCTAAGGCAGATAAATGTTTTAATCTTCCTTGGCTTTTGTTTTGTCTCTGTCTTGCATCTCTAGTTCTTTGTCTTAGAAAATATGACATGGTTAAGTGTGTCATATACTATTCTTTCTTTCCATGGATTCTGTTTTTCCAGGTAGAACTATTTTAATGCTAGTACATGTCCCTGTTCATCTCAGCATGTGCCATATCTGGTTTTCTGGTTTGCTGCTGCTATGCAAAATCTTCATTTAAGGATGCATAAGATTTTGAGCTTCTTAGGGATACAAGAATCATGATGGTGATTTTGATTGGAGAGAAGATTAATGTGGTTCAGCACAAGAATGATATATAGAGTGGTCTTAAGCTACGTCTCTAAGGTGGACATGATTAGGATTATCAAGTCATGGCCAAGTGGTATTACACTATTACAATTGGTTGAGCATTGAAAGTCTTATTATGTTAGAGAGCAGTTTAGGATAGGAAATTCTATAAATAGACTACAAGACTTACCATTAAGTCCATCCAATCTTTCCTTAGTATGGGTGTTTGAGGGTGCTGTGAATCAACGTTTATTATTGTGTAATGTACAATCAAGGTTGGGCATCCCTAGCCTTAAAACTTTTGTCAGTTATATTGAATGCATGATGTGTGTTCTCATAATCTGAGAGGTAGGCTAAGTTTTATGGTGTACATAGAATTATTGCAGCAGAATATTGGGCCAGTCGTACAAAGGCTGGCAGGTCAACATGGATGATTGTAAACCAGGTTCATTTGTTTTCAGTAGTCTTGTGATTAAACAAGGTTGATTTCCATCTTATTAATGATTTCCAGATATAATATGATTACTTCCTACTGACAGTTAATTTCCTCAGCTGTATAGGTTTACAATAGAAGCTACAGCTTAAGATATTGTGTTGCAGGTAGGACTAGTCACAATGGTTCACATGGCATGACAAAAGACACTGGTGAAATGAAGTCTTTGTGTTATTTTGATTACTCCACATTGAAAAGATAGGCTTGCATTTGTACACTTGATGATTGACTCCTCGATTCTTGGTCGTAATTATTTTCAACTATATGGCAAAGCTCATATGTATAAAGTTTATTAGGATTGTAGTTACTTGGATCATTACTTGTTTGGTGGTCCCAATGTCATTCTAAATTATAAGGATCATTGTTAAAATCTCATTAGTGTACTTTGGTTAGTGCTAATTTAATGGAATACTAATTTGCAAAAAACCTATAAAATGATTCTTCACAAAATTAAGTATCTCATTTATCCTGTTGAAGTTCTTTCTATACATTAATGGTGGTTTTAAAATGCCAATAGAATTTTATTTCCATTTTCAATCACAGGAGTTGCCTTATTTGGTGGACCTAGAGCAAGTCTTGAGTTTGACATTCCTGAAGCACCATTATTTCATCATGAATACAACTCAATGGCTTGTACAGTTGAAGTTGTTGATGATATACATGCTGCGATTGACCACATACATCGTCATGGAAGGTATATTTTAGTTTCTACTGACCTTGAATTTTCCAATTTAATTTTTATTGGCTGGCAGCTATTTTTAGTTTTTCTGTTATCAATGAGAAAGAATGCCATCGTTGAGAAAGAATGGTTAAAATTAACTTTATTAAAAGTGAATGTTTGCTTTGGTTTTTCAGTGGGCATACTGACTGCATTGTTGCCAAGGATCTTGAAGCTGCAGATATCTTCCTCCGTCAAGTTGACAGGTATCTGTCTGCTGTTTTAAATGGTGTAATATGTACAAGCCAGGCTGCCTCTTTGTTCTTGTTTGTTGTCTTGTGTGCATCATGCATTTTGTTATTTCTGTAATTAGTATTATTTATTATAATATTCTTGCGGCTATTTTACAAGGTTGCATTTAGTTAAGAGGAACAAAATTTTCTGTTACTGCAAACTTTTATCGCTATCTTGGTTCTTTTGATTTGTCGGCAAGGATCACATTTAAAAAGTACAGTAACTTTAAAATGAGACATTAATTTGTTAGAATAAGCTTCAAGATTTAATTTTTATGGTAAGGTCAGATTGAGGTGATGAAAGATAACATCTTACATTAGTTTCAAAATGTTACTATAATGATTTTTTGATTTTACATTAGTTCTCCACTTTCTGTTGATTTGGATTAGTACTTGCATGATAAAATTCAAATAACATGATTATAAAATTATTAATTCAACATCATGCAAATGTAAGGAAAATCAAGTATTTCAATTTAACATGAAACATGTATTTTTTTCTTATATATATATTTCAAAACTTTTAAATCAATAAAGATCATGAATCATGACATTGCAATATGGAAATAATTTGACTTCAGATCTGAACATCAGGGTTTTTAATACCGTTCCATATTGCCCAGTACGGGCGGTACGTACCGGTCCACTAGTTGACCGACATGCGGACCGCCCGCTATCAAACGGTGTTAGCTCGGTTGTGGTGAGGAAGAAGAGGGCGTTCAAAGAATAGAGAGAAAAAGGGAGAAGAAAGAGAAATATTATCGTAGAGTCACGATGCATCGTCATCAATGTCTCGATGAACCTCAGCCCATCGTGAACTTGTCTTCCACGCTGATCCAGGTTCGACGTCGGGGAAGCGAGAGAGTTCAAGCTGGACGATGGGGCCAATGTCCTTGAACAAGTCTCTGATTTGCTGCTCAGTGGTTGAGTAGGGCATCCCGCTCACCACCACCTTGTTGGGATCATACAACTTATCGTCGCTCGACGTCGCCTTCTCCTCCTCCACCTATTCCTCGACATCTCGCTGCGATGGGTTTTCTTCTCGTCGTTGTTCCGCGTCCTCCATGGTTGCGAACGACCATTGGCTGCCCCCACTTCTTCTTCTTCTTCTTGTTTCTCCGTTCCTTTGCTGTGGCACCCATTGCCATCGTTCCCTCGACACCGTAGCTCTTGGCTCCTAGGGTTCGACTGCTGTTGTTTTATATATTTTTTATATATTTAATACCGTTTAATATTAAAAATAGATTTTATATTTTTTTAAGCATACTATTGTTCAGCTATTATATATTGCTACGGTTTTATATATTTTTTATATATTTAATATCGTTTAATATTAAAATTAATTTGTATATATTTTTAGGTGTATCGCTCGGTATGCCCTGGCGTATTGCTCGGTACGCTTGTACCATACCATACCGAGCAAAGTTTGGTATACCGGTATAGTAAGAAATTTCAATCCCTACTAAAAATATCCATGGAGTGGATATTTGAATGACATAGGAGCACATGATGATGCAGAACTTTAATGATTCCTTGTCAAATAACAGGAAGTAGGTGTGGGCTTTTCTTTTGAATTACTGAGATGTGACAAAGTCATAATAATCGTCATTGAACAGTTAAGCAAAAAAAGAAACAATTGTTTGTATAGCCAGTTGAAGTGGATTTTAACCATTCTATTGCAGTTCTAAACTCCTTGTTACCATCTGGCCATGTTTCATAGTTCATACTACTTCCAAGCTTGAGAAAGACCCATTTGAAGTTTGTAATTTCATATGATCCATTTTTGGATCAGTTTGTTGGACTTCTTGTTTATTGCTGGCACAGGGCCTGAGGCTTAGGCAAGTTGCCTAACATAAGATCAGCATTTTATGTGAACACACAAAGCTAGTAGAGGACAAACATAACTTCACAAGGGGGAGCCTAAGCCTCAGGGAATATCTATGCATATTGAGGATCAAAGAATCAACCCCTTGATTTGTGCCGAACTATCACAAACTTAATTGGTTTTGCCTAAGTCGTGCAACACCCTTGCGTGTCTGTCCGCAAAGGTCAGCCTCCCCGAAACCTCCTAGGGTCCCTTAGGACCTACAAAAGAGAAAACGGGCTAGAGGAAGCACTTCCCCCGGGATCCACAAACAATCACTTTAAAAAACATTTTATATAGTCAAATACAAATTACACCCCTGGACTTTACGAGCTCGGAACAGTTGCACACAAAGGATCAAGGTTCATTACAAACCGAAGTCCCCACAAGTATCCACATGACACGACTCCCATTTATAAGCCGAAACCGGCCATAAAAGCTAACCAAACTAGGGTTGCCAAGCCTACTGCAAGCCCGTTACTTGTTATGCAATGCATGTACAAAAATTAAAGGATACAGACAAACATGAGCATTACGTCAAACACCTTGTTTATATTTTTGTCCGTGACATTCTCCCCCCTTATTCATTCGATGTCCTCGTTGAAGCCACTGTAGACGTTGCATCTCCTCGCCTTTTGCTGAATCTTTCATCTTCTGCTCTGGCTGCAACACGCCTCTTGGCTCCCAGCTGCTCTCCGTCGCTATTATTGAGTAGTCAAACTCTAATCCGTCATACTGTTTCAACTCCCCAATTACTGACGTTGGTGTGGGGTCGGTTGAGTTGTCTGATCTTTGTTGATTCTTGTGGATCCTTTTGATAAAGGAAAAGATCTTCCTTGTTTTGCGCTAATATCTCAAACATCTCATGTCGCTTGAATTGAATGAATGCTTGTTGGAGCTTTAACGAGCATCATCTCGCACACTTTAAAGTTTTTGAGGTCCTTTCACAAAAATGGCTCATCGATTCTTCTTCAACTTAGTTGTCACTCCCAAGTAGGTTCGCATCACTTTTGCTTCCTATTGACATTCGGTTGGAAAATAAAGCGGACAATCTACTTTCAGTAGCACCGATCACCAATGGTGATGATTTGACAACTATTGTCTTCCATTAGATTTCTTCGAAGGGTCTTTAAACTTGTGCAGAGCTCCTCTGCAAGATAAATAAGAGAAATGAGATACTCGGTTTCGCCCATTTTCTTAGGAGTTGAGAAGGCAAAGTTACTTGACTTCACTCGCCTCCTCGAGGTTGTACTTCATGCATCGAGCTGGTTACTATTCTTCGCCCGCTCTTTGCTCACACTTCCGAAGCACCCGAAGTGTTTGCGCTCCTTGCTTTGAGTTAACTATGATTCGCCTTCTCTCTGCCATCAAACTTCTGGAATACAAGAAGTTATGCTCGAAAAGAGCAAAATTTCACCCCATCAAAATGTCTTTAATAGTTTTGGTCGCCTTTGGGATTGTACTGTCTTCTCCATCATCTTTGTCGCCTACTCTGAGTAGAAAATGTATAACACCACGTACTGCCTACTCGTTCCTTGGTCGAGCACTCCTGCATCAACCTGAAGTCCCCCACTTTTGGCTATCTTGATGAGAAGCCTGTTGACATCGGTCTTATGAAGTTCCTTGGCCTCTGCCCTTCTGCTTTGTCATGGTACTTGGAGTTTGCCTCTGCATTCTCCACCTCTTCCGCTTCTTTCATGACCAACGCTCTTCCTCCATGAGAGCAAGGGATCAATGACTATACGGAAGTCCCGCCTCTGCGGTACCATGGCGCTGTCATCGGTAGATCCGCCTCTGCAGCATTGTGGCACTCCTCCGAGTCCACCTTTCTTTCTGACCGACACTTTGCTTTTTTGGGTAGCTGAGCCCCTCTGAACTCGTTGTCGTTTCCTTGCCCCTTTCGACAACCTACTTCAACACCTCTGTGTTCTCTAAGCAGTTTCCCTTAGTCGATGGAAAGACATACTACAACTCTCATGCATGGCCTCTGCCATCTTGTTGCAGGGCTTGCGTCGATCCTGTTCTCCTTATCTTCCTTGGTAGCAACGTTCGATTACTCGACCTTGTCCTCTGACTTGTCGGGCTTCCTTAAGCGAATGTGAGCATTGAAGCAGTCTAACTCTCCAGTTGCTCCGATTATACCTCTGTATGATTAAGTCCTCCCATGAGACTCGCTGGTACTTGCACTTAGAATTCTCCCTCGGTGGTACACAACCCCCATATGCTGATGACCAAGGCTTTCATCCGATGCAAGATTCGATGCGCACACACAGAAGACCCGTCGTTACGGTGCCATGGCATTCACTCGTTGAATCCATAGCCCTTCTTGTTGTTGTGTTGTTCACCGAAATGGAGCTCCCAGTAGCTCCTGATCATACCTCTGCATGGTCACGTACCTCATGGGGCATCTCCGCATGTGTTGTATTGCTGTGAACTTTTTTACCATGATCTGCTGCACCATGTTGCCTCCTGGTGATATCTCCATTGCATTCAGATTCCAGTGTGATGAACTCGGACTATGATCTCTCCATGTGTGGCCTCTGCCAACACATCGAATGGGCCTCCGCCATCTCCGATTGTGTTCGCTCCTTCGGCTATTCACCTTCGCCCACCCATTCTTGGGTCACTCCCAGACGAAGCATCGCTCTAGGACAACCTGTCGCCTAGTAACTCTCGAAGTCCCTAGACTTTGTTAACATTGATGCACCATTATTTGGATCCTGTGCCTTTATCCCCCCACCAACACAATCTCCGCTGCGCACAACTTTTTTTTATGGCAACTCGAATGGCAGCACTGTGGCACATTTCTCAAGAGTATCCGCCTCTGCGTCCTCTTGCCCCGTGTTAAGGCCTTCTGATTCCAATTTCGCCTCCGCAAGTTGAATCACCTTAGTTCCTCTATCAAATGCCTCTCTAAGACAAGGTGCATATGCCTCGAAGCTCCCTTCGTTTTTGGCACCATGCAAGAGGAGTCCGCCCATCAGAATGAAGAACCCATGGAACGACATGATTACACTCTTGCCTCTACAAGAGTTTATGTCATTGACCTCTGTCCAAGGAAAGCTTCGTGCCTTCGCTCTATGTTCCATCTTCTACGTCGACTCCCTTCATGTGGCTTGGTCATTTCACCAAGTTCCACCCAAGTTGCTCCGCCTCTTGATTTGCATTGAGTTGATGGTGGCCCTCGCGCCTACCATTCCACGGGTCAACCCTCCGTTGAGTTTGATTTTGATATCGACTCTAAGTGTGCCTTCGTATAATGTTGTCATTGTCGCTCCCCCATTAGATCTCGCAATGCATCCACCAATGCATTACTTCATTCGAGATCATGCAACGACTCCTCGTTGCTCGCTCGGTCCATTGAGCTTTGTAGAGATATTGCTTTGATGTTCTCTTCCTCAAAATATGCGGTCCACTGCATATGATTCTCCCTTTGGAGAACCAAGACTTATCCCTCCTGGATATTTGTCCTATTGGAGCAACTTTCCTCTTTGCATTCTTTTTTCCGGAAGTTTCGGAGACCACCATCCCCTTGGACTACTCCGTCTTACTGAACAATCTGTGCATTGTTTTATCCCCGCAAATGCGTTTGCTAGATTACGACTCTTTGCTAATATAGCCCCCGCTGCACCCTTCAAGGCCTAACAACATGCTGAACTTGTTGCACACTTCAGTTTCCTACGGACGTATCCTTTCTATGTCGAAGAGAAAGTTTCAATGCTCCATGGCTCCGAGTTCCGATCACCTTGGGATGGTCGCGAACACCATCGTCCGCATACAAGCCCTTGCATGAGTACCGAATTCTTCGAGTTAGCAATTTCCCTCACCTCTGTGAGCTTTGCACAACTCTTTCGATCGTTGCGCAACACATCCCACTTTGCACGGTCTCATCTTTTACCAAGCGCCCCGCTTGTCTTGAGTACCGTCACGTTTAGTTGCCAACGTCGAGTCATAGCTCAAACTCAGCCATCGCAACCTTTGTGCACTACATATTCTTCCTAGCTTGCTTGTCCTTGTGGTGCCTCTCGTGCAAAGGGTTGGTCATTCCTCTGAATGTCAATCATGGATGCCCGCTCCTCTGAGCAACTCCTTTCCCTACATCTCAATGTCTGTTTCTCCTAAACATTTGTGCGTGTTGGCTGCCCTCCACGCAGCCCAGCTAGGTCCCTTACGTTTGCATGACAAGTGTTTTTGCATGTGCTTGTCCCGCTCTGATATCATAATGTCACGAACTTAGCTGGTTTTGCCTAAGTCGTGCGGCATCCTTACGTGTATGTCCGTAAAGGTTAGCCTCCCTGAAACCTCTTAGGGTCCCTTAGGACCTACAAAAGAGAAAACGGGTTAGAGGAAGCACTTCCCCCGGGATCCACAAACAACTACTTTAGGAAACACTTTATATAGCCAATACAAATTACACCCCTGGACTTTACGAGATCAGAACGGTTGCACACAAAGGATCAAGGCCCATTACAGACCGAAGTCCCCACAAGTATCCATATAAGCCTAAACCGACCATAAAAGTTAACCAAACTAGGACTGTCAATCCTACTGCAAGCTCGCTACTTACTGTACAAAACATGTACAAAAACTGAAGAACACGGACAAACATGAGCATTACGTCGAACACCTTATTTATATTTTTGTCCATGACAGAACGTACCTTCTAGTTGAAATAAAGCTGGTTAGTTGCTGGACAAGACAATGTTTCTCTAACTAACTTGTTTATAAGGTTGCATGTCTGCTATTTTAGCTAGATTAAGTCAATAATTTTTTGTTGGTTCTGTTGAATTATATATCAAAATCTCATGTATACGTTTGGTTGTTCACATAACTATGTACCAAAACAGTAACGATTTGTTGTGTGCTACAGTTGTTCTGTACTTTCCTATAGTCATCTTTCTTAGATAGCTCAATTTTATGTGTACATATAATATTGAAAGACAAGAGCATGATTTTTTTTCATTATTTAGTGCTGCAGTGTTTTACAATGCAAGCACACGCTTTTGTGATGGAGCCCGTTTTGGACTTGGTGCAGAGGTAAATCTTCTAAAATTATTTTGCTTTTGATATATTATTATTGTCAATCTTTTTTGGCATAATTTGTTTATGGCTTGAGAAGGTGGGTATAAGTACGAGTAGGATTCATGCTCGGGGACCTGTTGGTGTCGAAGGATTACTAACCACCCGATGGTAAGTTTCACATTAAATTACTTTCCCTAGTCCTGCTAATGATTATTTCCCTGTTTATTGGTTTTTTAGTTTCTTAAAACACCTGAAAATTTGGTGTTTATTGAGCTATCATTGTTAATACTGCAATTTATGTTGCTATAGCTTTTGTAGTGCTTGGTCAACAAAATCCACTGTTTTCATGAAGCATGCAATACTAAGGGCTTTTTAGCATTTTCTTTTAGTAGTTGTGAACCTTGAATTAGCTTGAACCTTCTGGACAGATCTGGAGCTAGATGCTATTTTTTTTTCCCTCGGAGTGGAAGAGGGCCCTCTCTCAAAGGAAAGGAAAAATAAATCAGTGCAATTGGTTAAGAAGAAAATTCTTTTTGAACTAGTATTAGTTCTTGTAACATATCATCTTAAACTATAAACAAGGCCTTGTAAATGATCTTTGGAGCATTGTCCGCAGTTTTGTGTGCTGGTGTTGTACTGGTCAGGGCTCGGTCCAGTCCATATCTAGTTCGAAAAAAAGACCAAAAGAATACTGAGAAAGAAACTGCTTGGTGTAGGGCCTGTACCATCCTATACTGGGTAGTGCAAGTCCCTGGCTGATCGTAACGAGCAGTATAAGCCTTGTACCTGATGGTACAAATCTTGTATCGAGCATACTGTCTGATTGTATCATACCATACTTGACCGAATGGTGTTCACACCTTGCTTTCAATATCACAAAGATTTCCTAAAGCTAGCAAAAACACGTACCCATTGATCAGAAAACATCAATTATTCTCATTGTTGTGCAAGAATGCAATATTCATATATTGTTCTATTCAAGGTTTGCAATTTCGACCTGTACCGCCCGGTACGGGCGGTACATACCGGTTTGCCAGGTTACTGATACGCGGACCGCCCGCTATCGGGCGGTTCTGTCAAAAATCAGCCGTCGGCGGTCGATTTTCGGCTGAAGAAATCGATCGTCGGCGGTCGATTGAAAAAGAAAAAGGGAAGAAGAAAAGGAAAAGAATAAAAAAAAAAGAAGAGGTGAAGAAAGAATACCTCGCCCGCGCGCCGTCCTTGCCCGCCTACCGTCGCCGCCCTCGGTCGCCTGCCCACCGTCGCCGCCCGCGGGTCGCCTACGCGTGGTCGCCGCTCGCAGGTCGCCCGCGGCCACGGCCGCTTTTTCTCTCGCGCGAGGAGATGGAGCGTCTCCCTGCGCGGGGTGACGTCGCCCCCTTTTTTTTATTTTAATATTTTTAATATTATATTATATAATATTATATTATAAAAATATTATATTATATTTTAATACCGGGCGGTACATACTGTGCATACCGCCCGGTATGGGTCCTGTACCGGTACCGACAATATATTGGTACACCGGTACGGACCGGTAAGTCAAACCTTGGTTCTATTACTTCTATAACGTATTGTTCACTAGAGCACTGCGCTTTCATTCATTTGATTGTGAAGCTTTGCCTATTATGACTGCCTGTAATACCTGTATAAATTGTTTCTGTTCATCAAGTATATGAAATCCTTGTGTATTGTGTGATTTTTTTTGTGTGTTTCATCTTAGGATTTTGAAAGGTGATGGACAAATTGTTGATGGTGATAAAGGGGTAGTGTACACCCACCGGAATCTTCCAGTGTAGTAAGTTTCAGAATTTAGCACTGATCTTCTCTTCTTATCCGTGTAAAGTGTGACATGTTGATTGTTGAGATTTGACTATTTCTATGTAAGATTTTATGTTTACACCACATCTGAACTTAGAAAAAGAATGTGAAGATGAATACTGTAAGACACTAGGAGTGAGCTTAGGGCAAGGGTAAGAGAAGTATATGAGTTTGATTGCTGTAGGGGTTTGGTCCTGCTGGTCAGTCAATTCGAGTGGTCCGGCCATCTAATAATATAACTTCTTTGGTTGTGTTGCTTTTTTGAATCCAGATCGAACTATTCATCTAATTCCCACTATGATCAATTCTCTTTCTGTATTAATCTATAACATGATAATGGTGAAATCATCCAAACTCTCATTATATACCAGTGCACTTTCATAAGTTGCCTTATAAGACTTCTTCAGTTTGGTACCATTGAGTCAACCATCAAAGTTTTCTGGAGATGAACTATAGGAAATCCATTAGTTGCATTTTTTTACCAGATTGGCGTTTTATAGTGGAGCTTGTAATTTTGATCAAATTCTGCCCACCTTCCATATGTAAGGTCAAATTAGATGTAGAAGGCTAATTGAGCTTAAAATGAGCCGGAGGCTTAATTTTTGGATCATTTAAACTTGACTCGTAGATAAACCATATCCGACCTGGCTTCCTTCTTGTTTAAGTAATGTCAGCTTCAAGCTTGAGATTGGGACCTTGGACCTGCTCTAGGTCTGGAAAACTTTTGACCCTAAATACAGTGGAACCTTTCTAGTATCATGTAAACCGCATGAATTTTATGCACTAGAAGGGTTTTCATAAATACTTAGTTTTGGTCTTTCCCGAAAAGGGCTTACTAGTGTTTCTATCTATTACGGCTTGTAGATGTTTACATACTTTTCCCTCTTGAATTTTCGTTACAGGCAAATGGATATATCCAGCCCTGAAGTAATGGGGATTTGGGTATTAGTTGATGCAAGAGTCAGTTCTTCCAGTACTTCCAAAGGATTTGCATTTTCTTCAGTGTAGGACTTGTTTTAGGTTTGTAGTTACAGTTGATCCTCATAAGCTCCTTGCTGAATAAGGTTATTTCCCCACTGTAAGTGGTTGATGATGTATCAGATGTTGGTTGCATCGTCTATTCATTATTTAAATACTGTGCAATCTTTGCTAGAACGTTCAAATGATATTTTCTGGTTGTCTAAATGTCACGTGCCATGCATCATTTCATCTCCCCTCCCCGTCTTACTCTGTTGTCAGCTGCTGATATCAAGTGCGACACCTGCTTATTGGGATGATTTAGATTGTGAATCATCAAATTTACAGTCTGGCGAAGCTCTTTACTAGTTTAGCATCGAGTTATTGCGAACTTATTTACTATGGTTGTGAATCATCAACCATTCCAATTATTACCGGTATTTACCACTGTTTAGTCCAGTGCCTACAGATACCATGTACGGGGGAGGATGGGGACAGTGTTTCCCACTCCCTCGAGTGCGGTTTTTCTTGGAATTGTTCGTTAAGAGATCATCTTTCTTGTTTGGCCAAGTGTAATTCTTATTAAAGAATTGGTTGGCGATATCAACGGTGTGTTGGTTTCTTATCCGCATATATATATATTTTTTTTTGTGGGGTTTGTGGGGGGACTCCTAAATTGAAACATAATAACAAATTAAACGGAAAAAAAAAACCACAACCCTATCAGTTCCGCGTCCTAAACTTCTCCCAATGTTAACGACGCCTTCAATTGCGGGATCAAAAATCGGCCATGCGTTGACTGATGACGTTGGGCCCGTCGTCCTTGTCGTGACAGCAGAGCTTAACAAGCTCGGCCTTAAAATTAGGTTCACTTATTAATCACGCATCAATACTTGTTTTTTGGGTACTCGTTTTCCCTACCTGCTTTTTCTCTTATAGTGGGGGAAGCCGGCCCCGCTACTTGGTCGAATCACGAAGCAGGCCATCTGCCACTCTTGACTATTCCCACTAGGCGTTCGGGACGGTGCCTCGCTCTTAAATCGTATCGTATATTTCTCGCACGCTGCCGGTATGGTCTTCCTTTCTCATCTTCCTCTCCCTCGTTCTACGGCTTCCTCTCTCTCTCTCTCTCTCTCTCTCTCTCTCTCTCTTCCTCATAAGAAGATGCGGAGAGGTAAGCTCTTTTTTCTCCGTCCTCCCTCTCCTTCCTTTTTATACATTGCAGATTCAAGGAACGATCTTCAACTCTTCTTTTTTTGTTCTTTTTTTTTTTCTGTGTGTGTGTGGATATTTCCTTTCTTAGCTAACCTGATCGAAGAATCGATCATTTTCGTTTGCATAATTCTATAGAATTCGCAGTTGCTCGTTCCTCGTTTCTGCTTTTCTTGTGATTTGAATTTCTTTTCCTGCATCCGTCATGCCGCAAGCAACGGAGACAACGGTGAACGATTGTCACGAATTTGGGGTGTAAAATATTTTGTAGGTATTATGGATAAGCGATGATGTTTGAGCACGTTTCTTTTCTTTTCCCTCACTAGGGCATCAACCATTGCATGAACATCCCTCCTTTTCTTTTGTCTTTCTTATTCTTCATTCAGGACCTTTTTTTTGCCCCTTCTCAAAGTACCAGAATTATGCCACCTTAAATAAAGATGATTGCAAACACTCAATTATGTTCTTTCTTTTAAAGTGCTTTTTGAATTGCAATGATAAGATACATCAAGTGCCATCTCTAGTAGATGAATTTCGTTTTGTCTCCAAGATGAGCGTTATACTAAATCGATCACATTAGAATAAATCTTTTAAGGTGAGTGGGGAGAGCAAGCTTGAGGATTTCATCGCCTTGATATTTGTCATGTAGTGGCTTAGCAACTAATTGTGTAGACCTGTAATTAGCGAGGTAGTCATATACCAGGATTCTTGATTACTACTTTAATATGAAGACTGTTGTCACCACAATTACTTTAACCAAAGGCATTGGAAAGACGATGCAAAGACTCTGACCTGATCTAATCTGTGGCATGATATTGAGTCTGCTAGGAAGGCTTTCCTCATATCTACTTATTGTAGAGCGAATAATCAAACCAGTATCAGAGCTTGGAACAACACTGGGATTGTCTGGATTTAATTTTGTTTTTATGACTTGTATCAGTTCTGTTATAACCTAGACACGACATATCGATGAAATTGTGGTTACCAAAATTTAAAGGCAACTAGATATGAGTCTTTACATTTAATATACTGTAGAATGGCCCAGCATTCAGAATTTGAGCATCTTCTTTCCTATCCTGCATTTGATACAAATGTTGGTACATTTGTTATCTGACTTTTGATTCTTTTGTTTTATTAACAAAAGCGGGTGGTAACAACTCCTGTTATCATCAAGAGAAAATTTATCTAAACATCTTTTGCTCAAAAGGGTATATCTTTTTGTAACAATGCACCTTCTCTTGCTGAAATGCAGCTCGGGCTTGAGGTGCTGTTACCATCCCTCGCTTGGCTGCATTGCCACAAGTGTTCGAGTTGACATTCAGCAAATAATATCTAGTGACTTGATGGCTCGGAAGAAGCATATTGCAATCTTCACAACTGCCAGCCTGCCCTGGATGACTGGAACTGCTGTCAACCCTTTGTTTCGTGCTGCTTACCTGGCGAAGGATTGTGACTGGGAGGTCACTCTGGTAATTCCTTGGCTATCAGTGAAGGATCAACTATTTGTATATCCAGATAAAATCAACTTTAGTTCAACGGAGGAGCATGAAGCCTATGTTCGTCGATGGCTCCAGGAGAAGGCTGACGTTGTTTCAGTATTTAACATTATATTTTATCCTGCCAAGGTAGGATATGCTGAAGGCAATCATTATTCTTTACCTGCTTTAAATATTTATCGGTGGGCTGCATTAATGTCATCAGCTTCAATCACGTACAAGTTACTATTCAAAAAGATTATACATACTGCTTAGACTCTATAATCAGCATTCTTCTGGTGTATGATACAAGCTGCCAAATTGCTGTGAAGAGTGGTTTAAATGGGGTTCCATCCACATTATACAGATAAAACTTAATCACCCTTCTTGCTTACTAAAAGATTGTTTGTGTTGCTTTTCTAAAACTGCAGTTCTCTAAAGAGAAAAGGAGCATTCTACCTGTTGGGGACATTACTGAAACTATTCCCGATGAAATGGCAGAGATTGCTATTCTCGAGGAGCCAGAACATCTTACATGGTACCATCATGGTCGGAGATGGAAAACCAAGTTTCAGAGAGTCATAGGTGTTATTCATACTAATTACTTGGAATATGTGAAGAGAGAGAAAAATGGGCAGATTCAAGCCTTTCTGTTGAAATATATCAACAGCTGGCTTATTCAGATCTACTGCCACAAGGTTAGTGTGTTGCAAGAATCATGCATGATTGTTTAAGTTTATCTTGTCTCTGTGACTAGTCTGTAGCAAGAATCAAGCACATCTCTTAAAAGATCTCATTGTTTCAGTGGCAAGTCTAGTCTGTTGCAAAAATCATACATGTCTATTTAACCTCATTGTTGAAATTTTTTCCTTTGACCAACTGAAAAAAAGAAAGAAGCCTAGAACAAGCAAAATGGAGCAAGCTTAGCAAACTGCACCGTGCTTGGCACTAAGAGTAGGTCCAAGATTCGTGCTGGTCAAAACATAGTAATTTACATAACATTATAGGCTGAGAAGTGGATTATCAGCTAATTCTGGTAAGCCTAGTTCAGAAATAGAAATTTCTCAATTTATATGAACATTTACCAAATTTGATATAAGACCATTTTTAGCAACCTTTATTTACAACATTGATTATTACTTATAAACAGAAGAAAAGAACTTGTATTTGGTTCTAGCGGACGTTGATGAACTCGTACACCTATCCAAGCTCATAGAGTAACTGACAGCATCAAGATTTACTTATGATTGATCTGCAAGATGAAATGAGGCCATGATTTTAGTTTTTTTGTATGACAAGCAGGTAAAACGGGTATTACTTAGTCTGATCGTTCCAAACCTGCATGACTGATGATCTTATCAAGGCATGACAGAAAGTAGGACTGCAAAGATTCAATATCGAGGTATAGATACAAATGTTGTCCATACAGGTAAATAATTAGAGAAAATGAAACTATGTATGATCTGTATTTATGTTTTAAATCCAAATTTAGTTGACCTTCCCATAAGTTATAGAAATGGTATATCCACATTTTAAAATAAATGGAAAGTTTTCCTTATACATGTCACTAGATGGAACTTGACAATTCTACACTCCTTTTAAAATAATTTAATCTAGAAAAGTCGTTTGTCCATCATTTGTTTCTTACCAGCATTAACCTATTTACCCACCATTGTTTAATTATATCAGACCATGTCATCTTATTGAACATAGGAAGAACAACAGAGCACTGGCTTACAAAATTCTCAGTTCAGTCATTATCAGTAGGTAATCGAGATTTAGATATGGGAGAAAATTATCATTAAGAGTGAACAGAGGAAAATCTAGCACTACGACATACGGTGACAAATCAATATCACAGGAAAATGTTTGTTGGATTTTTGCACCCACTGACCGCATTAACTGATATCATTCATATGCTGTCTACAGATATATTTGTCTAAATATAAATACTGACCATTATACTCATTGGTCAAGATATACAAGGTCACATTAGTTATCGGTTATCCTCTTGCAAATATCTGTTGATAGATAGCTTTTTGTTATCGCAGGTTGTGAGGTTATCATCTGCCACCCAAGATCTCCCAAGGTCCACCATTTGTAATGTCCATGGTGTAAACCCCAAATTCCTTGAGGTTGGGAAAATGAGGCATGAGCTAAAACATGAAGGGCAAATAGCCTTTCCGAAAGGTGCCTACTTTATTGGAAAGATGATTTGGAGTAAAGGCTACAGAGAACTCCTCCAACTACTATCAGATCACCAAAATGAACTGTCTGATTTACAAGTAGACTTGTACGGAAATGGAGAAGACTCTGATGAAATTAAAAGAACTTTCAGTAAGTTGAATCTGGGTGTCAGAATTTATCCTGGCCGTGATCATGTGGATTCTTTATTCCATGAGTAAGCCCTCAATACCTGATTTTTATCATATGTTGCTTCTTCTATTCTACTCATTCTGTAGTATAATTTCTCTTTTTCTTTTGGAGATATGCAATAGAGCTAGTCTGATGTTTCTTATATCTCTTCAATATCTTTTGAATTCTCCAATAATCATAGAAAAGTTGAGAAATGAACAAATCAAGAGTACCTAATTCTGTGTTTGTTTGTTGATCTTCCATTGGTCTCAGCTACAAGGTGCTTATTAACCCAAGCACGACAGATGTTGTTTGCACGACAACAGCAGAAGCACTGGCCATGGGGAAGATTGTTATCTGTGCCAACCACCCTTCCAATGAATTCTTCAAGCAGTTTCCAAATTGTCACATGTACAATACAAACAATAAGTTTGTGAAATTAACTCTAGCAGCTCTAGCCGAAGACCCTGTGCCCCTAACGGATGATCACAGGCATGCGCTGTCCTGGGAGGCAGCCACAGAGAGATTTGTCGAGGCTGCAGATCTAAATGAGGCCACCCAGGAGAAAGCACTTTCCTCTCCTACGCCATTCATGCCAATTTCTTCGGATGACTGGAGCAGAAGTGTAGAGGAAGCATCTGCATACCTGCACAACACTGTTTCTGGAATTGAGGCTGCACGCTGTGTCTTTGGTGCAATACCTGAGACTTTGCAACCTGATGAGCAACTGCGCAAGGAGCTCGGCTTGGTTTCTTCAGAACATAAGCTCTTTTTGGGACATTAAATCTGCTGCTCTCCATGCGCTTCTGCCTACATTACTATCAATCAATTAGAACATGGCCTGGCATGCTCGCGGACGATTGTGTCCCTCTTCAAGTCCTTGCAAGGTAATGGAATTGCAAACAGGCAATATATTGTTGTTACTATACGACACATTAGCGTAGTTCATGTGGACTGTCCTCCTCCTTATCCGTCCGAATTTTTGTCACTGTTGAATTGGACATTTTCAAGATGTTGTAAACATTGATGTCGATCACAAAAGTAAATATAATCTGAGAGCGAACACTTGCCAACACTATATATATATATAGTGTTGGCAATTCGTGCTGTATATTCCTATTGCCTTTATTTGATGTTTGCTCCTCCCTTTTTTTTCCTTCTAATTCTTTATTCTTCTATTTCTTCTATTTTATCAATAGAAAGCCTTGCAATAATGACTATTGATGAGAGAAGAAGTCATGATCCTAATATGTATGCATACAGTTATCCGAGTCTAACTCTCAAGATGTCACTTACACGAAGATCGAAGATCGAAATCGAGTGAGGTTTTTTAACTCGATCTCTTCTACGCCTAAGTTAGAGATCTAGGTGTCCGGATGCGAGTAGTTTAAAGGAGTCTCTTTCTCATTATTGAAGATGAGCTTTTATACCCAGTCCCAAAGAGACATAATATTTCGTGAAATATTATATGGGAATGTAGTCTCTAATCATCCCTAATGATTCCTTTTTGGCCTTTTGTTCATGGGTGACAAAAGGTGGGACAACCTTGGAATTGCATTTGGACTCTACTCCACTCAAGAGTAGGCAAGTGGAATGTTGCAGGTGGAATGTGAATTGGAACTTTTCCTCCCACTAAGGCCTCATGTGGTGGTTATGTTGGAAAATATTATAGGAGCATCACATACTCAATGAAAAATAAAAATAAATTTGATTTTTATTGTTTATCAAATTGTTGTGTGATGATTGATGCATGAAAACATTAAAATTGAAAAATCTATATGTCATGTGTTAGATATTTTACCCAGAAAAATCATATATCCTTGATAAACAATATCCAAAGGAGAGGATAAAAGAGATTAGATGTCCTTCTCTCTAGTGGTGATCCACATGACAGATCGATATAGCGATGCTTCTCTCTTTGCAGCATGAATCCACACAGTCTTTGTGCACCACCTCACAGCACTAATCAAGAAGGGTCGATCCCTTCTTATTGTCCTCTTGCACCACCAAGAGGACTGTCATAGAGAGCTCTAGCCTATGAGCCTTATGTTTCTCCTATTAATAAAGGCATATGCAACTTAACCTTAATGGATCACGCCCTATTGGATATTGGATCTCTATCCAACTACCTAACCCTTTTGGATTACTAGATCTCTATCCAATAATATCTTATTAGCTCTTATTGGATCTCATCCATAGGATCCAATCATACAGGGGCTTATTGGATGTCCAATAAAATAGGGACTCCGTGGATATCTCATATCTAAACTTATGCTCGTCGCAACATCTATCATATGTGTATGACCCTCAAGGCCCAATATCGAACTGGTCGTGAGTTACGTATATCAGAACTCCTTCTGACTCAAAACTTCTTATGACTCAGTGAATTGTTATCTCATAACAATTAACTCAACTCATCGACTATGGATATACTAGGCCACTACCATAGTCCCTAAATGGTATAGGAAGATCTAATATATTAAGATCGTAATGGCACTCCGGGGGGGGAGGGGGGGGGGGGGGGGGGGGGGGGGGGGGGGGGGTGGGTGAATTAGCGCGATATCAAATTTAACCGATTTTAAAAGTTTGATTAATAAATTAGGATAGAAAATACAATTAGCAAAAGGAACAAGTAAGGGTTACGAGTAAGTAAATAAAAAATGCAACAACAAATCAAGGCAAGAGAAAGAATACAAACTGATTTATAGTGATTTGATCGTCCCAACCTATGTTCACTCCTGATTCCTCTTCTCTTGAGGCCACCAGCTTTCACTATCGATCTTCTTTCCAACGGGTGAAGATCAACTACCCTTGTTACAACTCTTTTCCTTTTAACATGCTCAGGAGAGAACCTCAACAATCATTCTTTTATAAGGGACCTCACACCTCCTACAATTGAGAATCACTTCTAAATTCGAGGAGGAAGAGACTCATTCAATACTTAAGAGAGCTACAACACTTATAAACTTCACAACTTGTTTCTTACTCCAATCCATCCCTTAGTGGGGATATTTATAGCTCCAAATGGCTTCAACATGGAGCCAAAAATTCAAATCATAAAAAATTTCAGGATTTGGATGATCTTGCAGTCGTAACTTTTGACACCATAATTTTAGACTTTCGAGTAGTACTACCATCATAAAATTTGAATTCTGGGCGGTACTAACGTCGTCCCAAGCGGTACCACCATCGACTATACTAACATGCACAAAACAGTGCTTGTTGGCCGTTTGGGCGGTACCACCACCCAAGCCTACACAAGGCCACTAATTTGGCCTTCTAATGAGCCTAGCTTGGTCTTGGTTCAAGCCTAATATGTTTTTCGACAAGTTGACATACTTTCAGCCCAATACCAACATAATTTAACCCCAAAAGACCTTAATCAAGACATAAATAATCCAACCATATTTTCGGCACAAATCATAAAGCTTTCAACACGTTGTTTAGCATTCTATCATGTTATCTGATCATCTGACACTTCGTCCGAACCTCCGATGCATTATCCTTTCCTTCGACATGTTGCTCGATCTATTAGCATGTTAACATTCCCACAACATTCAATCTTTTGGCACAATACTCGATCCTTTTGGCACGATGTCGGAACTCATGACACAGTCCAATCTTCGGCATGTTGACCAATCCTTCGGCTCGACGTCTAATTTTCGACATGATACTTATCTAGCCCAACGTTTGATTCTCCTACTTCGATAATTTATCCTTCGATGGTTTGAGTCTCTGATCAAAGTTTTTCCCGTGTCACTTATCTCAAGAACATATTAGTCCAAAAACTCATCAATTAATTTTATCATCAAAATCTGGAATTTAATAAGCTCCTCTTATTTATGATGACAACCAATTGATGATGGAGCTTTAAGCAAGCTCCCCTTGTCTATATGCTATTTTGAAATATAATAAACTTGAATTCAAAAATTAATAATCTTTCAGTGCAAGTCTTTGAATTCAAGTCGAAACAATAATAATCATAAATCTTACTTATTTTCAATAGTTATCATTGGAAAAATCATATGAATAATTTCAGTTAAAATATCAAAATAATTATCGTACATATCATATGCATAATTTCTACTAAATTCTTAAATATCATCATTTTAAGTTAAAACATCATCATCATAAGCTAAAACATTATCAGAATACTTCCACATCATCAAAGAATATAGTTCTCATTTTTTAATATACATAGTTACCACGTCATCGAGAAGTTACCATTAATTATCCCCCTTTGTCATCAACAAAAAGAAGAAATATACAAGTTACCCAAATGGTGGTAATCCAAAATACCTAAATAAGAGTATGAAAATGTGCATCAAAAGTATAAAGATGCTGATGAATCTGCTGCATCGCAATCAAAATTTGGTCTTGACGAAGCTCAATATGATCCAATCGGGCAACTATGGAATCTAAAGATGAAGAGGGTGCTAAATCTGTTGAGGTATTACCTCAAAGGGACTAGTAGGAGGAGAAGAACTGCCTCTATATATAGGTGTTTCTGGTTCAAGCTCAAGTAGGAGAGGATCAATTCTCCTAAGTAATCTAGTCGAAATTTCATTCATTACAATGCACCTTAATCTTCTTAATAGGTTTCTATTGATGATATTTAATCTATCTAATTTTATAGTTTCTTTATTTGGTGGGACAATTATCTCATGTACATGTAGTAGTCTAGTAATCAGGCCACCGTACGGAAGCATCATGTCTTTTTCAGACATATCAATTATATTTTGACGTATTAGATATCCAAAGGAATTATCACATCCTGTCATAATCCAATACATAGTGCCTATTTTTATAGTATTTACTTTATCAAAATGGTATTATTTAGGAAGCAGAATACTAATCATGATATGATGAAGTAATTTTGTGTTAAATGGTAGCAAATGCTCACCACTCTTCGGAACAATAGACAAGTTAGGGTTTTTAATAATAGTACTAATCACCTCAGAATAGGTAACCCCAACCAACTAGGTGTCCCATTGTCCTCTAACATAGCAACCTCATCTTTTTTTCATAAATTCCTATAGGATTACAAATTATATAGTCAGTGATAGGTATGTGATGTCCTAAAAGATATATAGATACCCTATCATGTTCATCTACTTGCAAGTTGTTATAGAATAATCTAACTAGTCTAGGATAGATAGGTTCAGTGATATGAAGAATTAGAAGGACATCTAAGTTAGCGAATTATTGAATTGTTTCTAAATCACCCAAATCTTCTAGATTTACAAGTTTTCCTTTGTGGACATTCCTAGATTCGAAGTTCGAAAATCTAAGGGCATGTTCCTAAGAGTAAAAAAGAGTAGTCATATGTCCTCTCTAGCGGTATCCACGCGATGGATCGATGCAACGATGCTCCTCAAATCGTAGTCAAAAGCTTATAACTTTTGTGCACATTCTTCGTAACTTTTATGCCCTACTGTACAACGAACGTGGAAGAAGAACCCCTTTCTTCTTCGATGTCCTCTTGCAGTAGGAAAAGGGGTGGTTGGCTGAGAAAGAGATAGGAGGGAGGAGACTAGGAGGGGGCAGCCAAAGATACAGCCTATCACCCTATTAGCCGTCACTACCTCCTATTTATAGAGTTACTAAAAACCCTAATGGATTCTGCCTTAGTGGGTATTGGTTCTCTATCCTATTACCCACATCTCTTAGATTATTGGATCTTTATCTAATAATCTCAAATTAGGTCACATGCAAAGAGTCTATTAATGCTCGGTCTCATCCAATGAGAACAAGGACTTATTGGATAACTCATATCTAATCTTCTACTCGTTGCAATATCCACCATTTGTGTGTGACCCTCTAGGCCCAATACCGAGCTAGTCGTGAGTTCCACCTGGCCGAACTCCTTCTGACTTAGTGAATTATTATCTCGTAACAATTCACTCAACTCATTGACTATGGACATACTAGGCCACTGCGCCATAGACCCCAGACATTACAGTGGATCTAATCAATTGGACCTGTCTATCCTTAGTTACCTTGTATCTATAGTCCCTCATCCATTTAATATCTCAAAGAACTTATATTGGACATGGTACTATCAGGCCATATATGGAATCCATCTAAGTCTTGCTCTAATCGGATTCTCCCGGAGAACTCCTTCTCTCTCAATCCTAATGACCCTGGCCAAAGATTTGCTTGAGCAATGACACATGGTATATTTCTCTCGTGATACCGAGGGTGGATGATCCTTTATTTAGACTCAATTGTCTTTGTAAGGTTAGTTACCAATCTCGATTAATCGGTTGTACCAGATCTGAAACTTTCTAGACCTATAAGTCTAGCATCAAAGAAAGAAGTACTCAAACAAGATATTCTTGGTGTCTTAAGTCTAAGGATTAAATATACAAATAAGACTACAAAATCACTGTTTGACGCTAGTTATCATTAACCATCCAGCATTCCATAAGCGGATCAATTAGTGAACTCATTATCTAATGAGCATATGTATTGTACCCTTAGTATCTATTGGGAAACCCAACGGTAGCATCTCATACACAACAGAAGAATAAACCAAAATTATTTTCCCACGTATATCAAGTCATAATGTAAAGATTGGTGTGTTAGGAAACCTCAGTAAGACCATCACATGCGCAGCGGAAGATCAAAACAAAATAGGTTTCCCACACAGATCAAATCGTCGTGCAAAAGATTGGGTCGTGAGAAAGCCGTAAAACCAAAAAACTGCATCGTGTGAGAGATTGTTTTACCTAGGGAAATCGTATATCCCAGTTTTGTATATCTAGATTGAGAGGATGAAGAAGGTCAAACGTCCTCCTCTCTAGTAGTATCTGCTAGTTATAGATGCTCTACAAGCCAATCACGTGAGTAATGATACCTATAATACGCTGTAGTAATCTCTTTACATATTATTGGTATATTCTCACATTATATATATTTATATTGTGATGTCCCTGGATTTGTGTAATGGGAATCAGATCATGATGAGATCATGATAATAAGACTAATTTACCTTTAAACACAGATCCTAAATTATCCTGGTTATCTATTACTCGAGAGGGACATCGAGATAACCGAATAGACTAGTGTGTTGTATACTCGTCCATATGATGGAGGTGACTGGTCTCATAGTTGCTTGTGTGGAGACACTAGAGATACAATGCAAGTGCTCATTGGAGAATGAGTTTACTGACAGATTTGCTTACGAAATATTGTATGGATGATGATACCTAATGTCAGACAGTAGTTCATAGTCCCAGTTGTGTGCCTGGTCCTTTGACTTAAGACACCAAATATGTATTGTATGAGTACTTTCTTTGACGCTAGTCTTATAGGTTTGGAAATGATCCAGATCTGATACAACTGATTATCGGGATTGGTAGCCAACCATACGAAGGTAATTATATGTCAATAAAGGATCATCCACTCTCTGGTATCATGAGAGAAATATCTCATGTGCTCGCTCAGACAAAATCCCTAGCCAGGGTCGTTCGAATTGAGAGAGAATGAGTTTTTCGGGAGAATTCGATTAGAGCGAGATATAGAAGGATTTTGTATATGGCCTGACAATATCCATGCCCAATATACGGTCTCTACGATATTAGTTGGATGAAGGACTATAAGTACATAGTAACTGTGGACGGAAAGGTCCGATGGATTTGATCCCCCTATACCGTCTGGGGACTATAGCGTAGTGGCCTAGTACGACCATAGTCGATGAGTCGAGTGAATTATTATGAGATAATAATTCACTATATCAGAAGGCATACTCAAACAAGACATCCTTGGTGTCTCAAGTCTAAGGACCAAATATATAACTGAGACTATGTAATCGCTATCTAACATTAGATATCATTAACTATACAGTATTTCATAAGAGGATCAATTAGTGAACTCATTCTCCAATGAGCACATGTACTATATCTTTAGTGCCTCCACATATGAGACCAGCCACCTCCATCTTATGGACGGGTATATAATACACCGATCTATCCGGTTATCTCGATGTCCCTCTCGAGTAACTTATAATTGAGATTATTTAGGATTTATGTTTAAAGGTGAATTGATCTCATCACGATCTGATTCCTATTGCACAGAACCAATGACATTATAATATATATATGTATATATATACAATAGATAATATAATAATCATAAGCAAAAAAGATCACGCAGCGTGTCACATGTGCCACCACTCACGTGATTGGCTTGCAGGGCACCTATAACTAGCAATCTCCCACTTGACCTAAAGTTAATCACCTATGTGTGTTATTCCCATCAGACCCCTGTGATGCTCAAATACAATCTGAGCCAACGACTTTGTCATTGGATCTAAAATGTTATCTTCGGATGAAACTCTTTCTATTGTTATATCTTTATAGGCTATGGTCTCTCTAATCAGATGGAACCTCCTCAGAACAATTCTGATAAGACCTAGGTTCCCTTGCTAGAGCTATCGCCTTGTCGCTATCGCGGTATATAGGAATCAGCTCAGTGCTACTCGGTATGACTCCCATATCCCTGATGAATTTCTTCATCCATACCCCTTCCTTTATTGCTTCTGTTGCAGCAACGTATTCCGCCTCTGTGGTCGTGTCAACAGTAGTATCTTGTTCGAAACTCTTCCAACTTACTGCTTCTCCATTCATGTGAAAACATACCCAGAGTTTGACTTGTTACCATCATGTCAGATTGGAAACTTGAGTCCATATAGCCCTCAACCTGGAGGCTACCTTCTCCATATACCAGTAAAATATTCTTGGTCCTTCTCAAGTACTTAAGGACACACTTTGATGCCTTCTAGTGTTCTAAACCTGGATTCGCCTGATACCTGCTCGTGACACTAAGAGAATGCGCTATATCAGGCCTAGTACATAGCATAGCATACATGATAGATCCTATCGCTGAGGCATAGGGTATCTTATCCATGTCTACCCTTTCTTCAGGAGTTTTTGGGGATATACTCCTAGAAAGCGATATTCCATATCTCATCGGCATGAGTTATCTCTTAGAATTCTCCATGCTAAACTTTTTTAATAATGAAGTCTATATACCTGGATTGGGACAAGCCAAGCATCCTCTTGGATCTATCTCTATAGATTCGGATCCCCAAAATATAGGATGCTTCCCTTAAGTCTTTCATGGAGAAGTTTCTGGATAACTAAGCCTTAATTATAGAGAGCATTTCTATATCATTCCCAATGATTAGGATGTCATCCACATACAATACCAAGAAGGTAAAAGCGCTCCCACATACCTTACTATACATACAAAGCTCATTTTCGTTCTTAACGAAGTCATAAGATTTGATCGCCTTATCAAATCTTATGTTCTAACTTCGGGAAGTTTACTTTAGTCCATAAATGGATCTGAGCAACCTGCACACTTTATATGGACTATCTTTGGATACGAATCTCTCTAGCTGTATCATATACACTCCTCCTCGAGGTTGCTATTGAGGAATGTTGTTTTTATATTTATTTGTCATATCACATAGTCATAGTGTGCTGTAATGGCAAAAAAGAATTCTAATGGATTTAGGCATGGCTACAGGTGAGAGGTCTCGTCATAGTCAACTCTTTGCCTTTTACGATATCATTTAGCTACTAGCCTTGCCTTATTGGTCTCCACCTCTCCATCCATTCCGATCTTCTTCTTGAAGATCCAATTGCAACCGATGGGTACGATACCCTCAAGTGTATCCACAAGGTTCCGAATCTTATTAAAGTACATGGAATCCATCTCAGAATTCATGGTTTCTTGTTACTTTCTAGAGTATATACTCATAATAGCCTCCTCGTAGGTCTGAGGATCAAAATCCTGAGAGTTCTCTCTGCTGATATGTCCCATATATCTTTTAGGAGGGTGAGATACTCTACTAAACCTACGTAAAGTTGGAACTTGTGTGCTAGGTACCTGAACAAACTCGGACTCTGGAATAGTACTTAAGCTAGGTTTTCCAACCTTGCTCAACTCTATCTACTCTCACTGTTTCCACCAAGAATGTGTTCCTTCTCAAGAAACACAGCTCTCTTGGCAACAAAGACCTTTCGGTCCTCGGGATGAGAGAAATAATACCTACAAGTTTCCTTAGGGTTTCTCACGAACTTGCAATATTCTGTCCTTGATTCTAACTTGTCGAGATTGTGTCTTTTAACATAGGCAGGATAGCACCAAATCTTAACCATCTTAAGATCGGGCTTCTTTTCTTTCTATATCTTATATAGTGTAGACACTACCGATTTTGATGAAACTCTATTCAAAAGGTAAGCTGTAGTCTCTATGGCGTATCCCTAGAATGAGATGGGTAGATCAGGAAACTCATCATGGGCCGCACCATGTATAACAGCGTACGATTCCTTCTTTCTGATACATCATTGAGATAAGGTGTATAAGGAGGTGTCCACTAGGATAGAATATCATTATCCTTGAGGAAATGAGTGAACTTCATACTCAATTACTCTCCTCCTCGATCTGATCAAAGAGTCTTAATACTATTTCCAATATGGTTTTCTACTTCATTCTTATATTCCCTGAATTTCTCAAAGGTCTTGAACTTGTACTTCATCAAGTACACATGTTCATACCTAGAGAAATCATCAGTGAATGTAATGAAATATGAGTAACCACCTATAGCCTGAGTCGACATGGGACTACATGCATCACTATGTACGAGTTCCAAGGACTCAATGGCTCTCTCTCCAATTCCACTAAAAGGAGAGTTGGTCATCTTCCCACAAAGGCAAGGTTCACAAGTTGCATATGACTCATATTCAAATGGATCTAAGTATTCATCTTTCAACAACTTTTAAATCCTTCCCTCACGTATATGACCTAGCCTACAATGACATATGTATGTATTGTTCACTTCATCTCTTTTCCTCTTAGATGCATTTATATTCATGATATGTGGAGAAGTGTCTAACACATATAAGCCATTTATCAGGGTCCCTCTAGTGATGATCTCATTATCCAAAATTATTAAACGACTATTGTTCTTAAAAAAATAATTTATATCCACTAATTATCAAAAAGAGATGAAATTAATATTTTTAATAATAAAGGGAATAAAATAGCATGCATCTAATGTAATAATAGCTCCACTAGGCAGATGTAGGGTGACCTCCCCAACAACAACTGCAATAACTCTTTCTCCATTGTCCATCTTGAGGTTCATCTCGCCTTTGGCCAATCTCCTAGGTCTTGCCAGAACTTGTAACGAATTACAGATATGATAAGCACTCCTGATATCTAATACCTATATGTAATCATGAAAATCTGACAAGTGGTGACTGATCATGAATATATCTGAAGCTTTTCCAAGCTTCTATTTCGCCTTATCTACAAGGTAGTCCTTACAGTTCCTCTTCCAATGCCCGTTTTGGCCGTAGTGGAAGTATTATCCTTTGTCCTTTATCAGATATTTCTTAGCAACCTTTGTCTTACCCGATCTTTCTTTGCCCTTGCCCTTCTTAAGGGGCTTAATGACATTCCTTTTCTTATTGGTCTCACCAATATAGAGAACAAACTTTTTTTTTTTATGGTACTCTTAGCTTCCCTCAACATATTGAGGAGCTCAGGTAGAGTCACCTCAAACTTGTTTATATTAAAGTTAAAGTTAATAATGAACTATGAAAAGGAATCTGGTAGGAACTGAAGTATAAGATCAACACAGGTTATCCTCTATGACTATCTATATACTTCAAAAAGTGAGCGTCTCATCCTCGCTTGTCCTTTCCTCTGGTGTGGGCACAATTATGTTAAGGACATATGCAATTTTCTCCGTCATAAGAATAATTCTCAAATTACGGAGCCAATCTATGTAGTTTAGACTAGTAAGACAATTGACATCAAGTATACCAAGAAGGGGGTTTACAAGCCACAAACAAGATATAGTACAAATAAATAACATGCATATTTTATTAGAAAACTAATTGAGATATGAATATCTACTTAATGTAATCTCACTATTTTTCTAGCGAATCATGTGAGACAGAAGCCTTCGGCAGACTCCTAGTGGGGATCAGGATCCAATCAATATTTTAGTACAACCTCAAGGAACTAGACCAATTACACTAAGCCCAAAAGGTAGATAACTCTTGTCAATCACAACTCTTTATGATTCCCATCATGTTATGTCTCCGAATCATAATGGTCTCAAGGGACTCAACCAACAATGATATTTAGTTAAGTTATTACTATCGTTACAAGATGAGTCTTTTTTGATGATATGCTCTTGAGGGACTTAATCAAGCATATCATGTCTTCAGGTCACCAGTAACATCTCTATGTCATAGGTAAGATCTTGATCACGTAGATAAGTGAGCCTCGAGGGACTCAACCTATGTCGTGATTTAGTTTCTTCCTATAATAATGGAAGGCCACGTGGGTTAATATTTTTGCCTTACGCTTACCATCTTAAGATTATCGTAGGAGGGGTTTTTGTTTCATATCGGTCTCCTAATATATCATGTCACACATACATATTTCATATATATCTACATCACATGCAAATATATATATATATATATATATAGTAGGTGTATAACACATCGCATATGCAAGCCACACTGGATGATCATGAGCCATCACCTAATATGATTAAGCCCAAGCCAATGGGCTTAATCACCCACAATAAGATCTATGTATGCGTCAGTGCATCTTCATGCCTTGTGATCATTGATCTCGTCATCATTGATTCCGTCAGATCCTCAGCGCATCACCATGCATCGTGATCTTCCGTCACGACATTGTGGGTCCTGCTGTCACCTCCACGCTCCCGCCATATCTCTCCATGTAATTATAAAGTAATCATAAGCACGTAGGTCCAATAATACGAGAAAAAATGGAGGCTCATAGACCCCAATAATAATAATAATCATCATAATTACACACATCACAACACATGGCTCATGATCATCCATCCATATCATACATCACCTGTAGGATTAATAGAGATATATTAATTAATTAAACTATTTAATTAATTATTTTTCTGGAAATTAGGATATGCTTGGAATTTCTAAAATTATCAAGGGCATTTTCAAAATTTTGGATAAAAGGACACTCCTTGGAATTTTTAGAATAATTGAGGGCATTTTTAATATTCTAGGCATTAAATAGATACTAGAATTTCTCTGAGGGGCAAAAACATCCATTTACCGAAAATAAACCCTAACCCTAGCCCTTGCCCTCATGGTGCCGTCATCGTCGCTGTCGCCCTTGCGCAGGCGGCAGCGCTGCATGCCGTTGGTGGCCAGCCTATCCACGGGCGACTACCCCTAAGGCAGGCACCGCTGCCCTTGGGCAACACCTCACGGGCGGGCAGGCGGGCTGGCATCGTGCCCGCAGACGACGCCTCAGTGGGTGTCGCCCCTTTACGGGCTGGCTGCAGGCGGTTGCTCCTACAGCCTGGCCGCATGCGGCCGCCCCTACAGGTGCCTGGCCGTGGCCGGCTACCCCTCATCCTTGCTGCGTTAGCTACGAAAATACAACAAGAATGCGTAGAACAGTTCTACATGATTAAATCTCATCACACACAGTTTAAAGCTAATCGTTCGCACGAATAACCTTGGCTCTGATACCACTTTTTGGAAACCTCAATAGGAGCATCACATATGCAATAGAAGATCAAAACAAAATAGGTTTCCCACACAGATCAAATCATCGTGCAAAAGATTGGGTCGCAAGAAAGCATCATAACCAAAAAACCACATCGTGTGAGAGATTATTTTGCCTAGGAAAATCGTATATCCCTATTTTGTATATCCAAATAGAGAGGATGAAGAAGGTCAAATGTCCTCCTCTCTAGCGTCATCCACACGATGGATTGCTATAGCGATACTCCTCCAATCAAATCTCACAACTCTTGCGCAAAGAGATGGAGGGAGGTGAATAGGAGGGGGTGGCCAAAGCTACAACCTATCAACCATGTGCCTCTCATCCTATTTATAGAGAGCCACCAAAAACCCTAGAGGTCTTACCTAAGTGGGTATTGGATCTCCATCCAATTATCCACTAACTTTGCATTATTGGATCTCTATCCAATAATCTCTTTTTGACCTCTAAATGGGCCTCATGCAAGGAGTCAATCAGTGCATGTTCTCATCTAATGAGAATAGGGGCTAATTGGATCTTCATCTAATCCTCTATTCGATTAAGCATTCACCACATGTGTGTGACCCTCTAGACCCGATACCGAGCTGGTCGTGAGTTACTCCCATCAGAACTCATTCTGATATAGTGAATTATTATCTTCATATTAATTCACTCGACTTATCGACTATGGACGTACTAGGCCACTGCGCTATTGTCCCCAGACGGTAAAGGGATATCAAATCCATCAGACCTGTCTGTCTAAAGTTACTTTGTATCTATAATCCCTCATCCAACTAATATTCTAGAGATCGTATATTGGATATGGTACTGTCAGGTCACATATGAAATCCATTTGAGTCTCGCTCTAATCGGATTCTCTCGGATAACTCCTTTTCTCTCAATCTGAATGACCCTGGTCGGGGATTTGTTTGAGCAAGGACATATGGGATATTCCTCTCGTGATACCGAGAGTGGATGATACTTTATTGACACTCAATTAACTTCATAAGATTAGCTACCAATCTCGATAACTAGTTGTACTAAATCTGAAACTTTTTAAACCTGTAAGTACGATGTCTATGAAATGAGTACTAAAATAAGACATTCTTGGTGTCTCAAGTCTAAGGACCATATACACAACTAGGACTATAAAATCGCTACCTGACATTAGGTATCATTAACCATACAATATTTCATAAGTGGATCAATCAGTGAACTTATTTTCTAATGAGTAAGGTGAATCGATCTTATTATCGTGATCTCATCACGATCCGACTCTCATTGTATAGAACCAAGGACATCACAATATATATATATATATATATATATATATATATATATATATATATATATATATATATATATATATATATATATATATACTTCCAATCAAGGTTATATGTTTCCTTTTGTATTGCTCGGTACGGACTGTACTTATCGATTCGTCAAGATATCAGTACGCGGACCACTTGCTATCGGGTGGTACCATGCGTCTCCCTATGTGGGAACGAGGCGACGAGGTGACACCTCGTCTCCCCGCGTGGGGATGCGGGGCCGCCTCCTCGTCTTCCCGTGCAGGAACGAGGCGTCGCATCATCTTCCAACGAGAGAATGAGGCGACGTCTCGTCTCCTTGTGCAAGAACGAGGCATTGTTCTCCTGCAACGCGAGGTGACGCCACATCTTTTTTTTATTTTTTAATATATATTATACTATATTAATATTATATAATATTATATTATATTGAGCGGTATGTATTGTGCATATCGCTCTCTCACGGGCAAAAATATAAACAAGGTGTTCGATGTAATGCTCTTGTTTGTCCGTATCCTTTAGTTTTGTACATTCTTTATACAGCAAGTAGCAGGCTTGTAGTAGGCTTGGCAGCCCTAGTTTGGTCAGCATTTGTAGCTGGTTTCAGATTGTAAATGAGAGTTGTGTCATGTAGGCACTTATGGGTGTAATTTGTACTAGCTATATAAAGTGTTTTGTAAAAGTGGTTGCTTGTGGATCTCATGGGAAATACTTCCTCTAACCTGTTTTTTCTTTTGTAGGTCCTAAAGGACCCTAGGAGGTATCGGGGAGGCTGACCTTTGCGGACTGACATGCAAGGGTGTCGCACGACTTAGGCAAAACCAACTAAGTTTGAGACATTTTGGTATCAGAGCGGGACAAGCACATGCAAGAACACTTGCCATGCAAACGTAAGGGACTTAGCTGGGCTGTGTGAAGGGCAGCCAGCACAGACAACTGTTTGGGGGAAACAGACATTGAGATGTATGGAAATGAGTCGCTTAGAGGAGCGGATATTCATGATTGGCATTCAGAGGAATGACCAACCCTTTGCGCGAGAGGCACCACGAGGACAAGCAAGCTAAAAAGAACGTGTAGTGCATAAAGATTGGGATGGCTGAAATCGAGCTACGACTCGACGTTGGCAACTGAACTTGACGGTGCTCAAGGTAAGCGGGGTGCTTAGTAAAAGATGAGATCGTACAAAGTGGCATGTGTTGCTCAACAACCAAAAGAGTTATGCAAAACTCATAGAGGTGAGGGGAATTACAAACTCGAAGAATTCGGTACTCATGCAAGGGCTTGTATACGGACGATGGAGTATTTGTGACCATCCCAAGGCGACCGAAACTCGGCACCATGGAGCATTGAAAAACTTTCTCTTCGGTATGGAAAGGATACATCCGTATGAGGCTGAAGTGTGCCACAAGTTCAGCACGTTGCTAGACCTTGAAGGGTGCAGCAGAGGCTGTATTAGCGAAGAGTTACAATTTAGCAAGTGCATTTTTGGGGGCAGAATAATACACAGACTGTTCAGCAAGACGGAGTAGTCCAAGGGGACGGTGGTCTTTGAAACTACCAGAGGAAAGAATGCAAAGAAGAAAGTTGCTCCAACATGATAAATATCTAGGAGGGATAGGTCCTGGTTCTCCAGAGGAAAATTATGTGCAGCGGACTGCACATGTTGAGGAAGAGTACCTCAAGGCAATATCTCTACAAAGCTCAATAGATCGAGTGAGCAGCGAGAAGTCGTTGCATGATCTCGAATGAAATAATGCAATGGTGGATGCATTGCGAGATCAAGTGAGGGAACGACCTTGGCAACATCATACGAAGGCACACTCAGAGTCGATGTGGAATCAGACTCAACGAAGGGCTAACCCGTGGAATGGTGGGCACGAGGGCCACCATCAACTCAATGCAAACCGAGAAGGGAGTCGACGTATAAGATGGAACATAGAGCGGAGGCACAGAGTTTTCTTTGGACAGAGGTCAAGGACATGAACTCTTGTAGAGGCAAGAGTGAGATCATGTCGTTCTATGGGTTCTTCATTCTGATGGGCGGACTCATCTTGCATGGAGCCAAAGATGAAGGGAGCTTCAAGGCACATGCACCTTATCTCAGAGAGGCATTTGACAGAGGAACTAAGGTGATTCAACATGCGGAGGCGAAGTTAAGATCAATAATTGCAAAAGGCGCTTGGGCACTCGCCTAAGCGCTCGGGCAAGGAGAGTCTCGAGCGCCTCGTTCAATCTTCAGGCGGCACGCTTCAAAGAGGCACCGCCTGTGCGCTCGCTTGAGCCCAGGCGCTGGGCACTTCGGGCGAGCACTCGGGTTAAACCAGGCGACCAAACTAGGTTTTTAGCTTTGGTTCGATCGCATTCGCGTTAGTTGGTTCAATCGAACCAACTAACGCACTAATATCAACCCTAAATCCCTAATCCTACTCGCGAATTGCGATTACGTGCCGACATTTCTCTGTTGTCGCTGTTGCTGCCATTGCCTCTCTCCACTGCCGTTGCTCTCCGCCATCGTTGTTGTCGTTGCTCTCTATCGTCATCGCTGCTATCACTGCTCTCCTTCGCTGTCGTTGTTCTCCACCGTCGTCGTCGCTGCTTTTCGTTGCCGCTACCACTGTCGTTGCTCGCCATTGTTGCTACCGCTGCTCTTAGTAAGCAGCTTTCGCTCCCGGTCAGCCACCTCGTCTCTACTATTAACAGTATGCTATTAACTTATTGTTAACAATATACTGTTAATAGTATACTTTATATATTTTTTATATATTTATTAATTATAATATATATATTTTATATTTTAGTGTCTCACTTCGCTTGGGCGAGCGCCTAACGCCTCAGGCGTTTTGGCACCCTGGTGCCTTTGAGCACCGATCACTTTTTAAATCATTGGTTGAGATCAGAAGGTTTTAGCATGGGGCAAGAGGACGCAAAGGCAGATACTCTTGAAGAATATGTCACAGTGCTGCCATTCGTGTTGTCATAAAGAAAGTGGTGCGCACCGAAGATTATGCTGATGGGGATAGAGGCCCAGGATCCAGACAATGATGCACCAATTTTAGCGAAGGCTGGAGACTTCTAGAGCTACTAGGCGACGGACTATCCTAGAGCGATGTTTCATTTGGGTGTGACCCGAGAATGGGTGGGCAAAGGTGAATTGCCAAAAGGAGCGAACACAATCGAAGGTGGCAGAGGCCACACATGGAGATATCGTAATCGGAGTTCATTACACAAGAATCTAAATGTAATAAATATGTCACTAGGAGGCAACATGGTGCAGCGGATAATGGTGGAATAGTTCGAGGCAATACAACACACGCAGGAGACGTCCCGTGAGGGACGTGATCATGCGAAGGTATGATCAAGAGCTATCGAGAGCTCCACTTCGGTGAACAACACAACGACAAGAAGGGCTATAGATTCAAGGAGTGAATACCATGGTACCATAGAGGTGGGTCTTACGTGTGTGTGCATCGAATCTTACATCAAATGAAAGCCTTGGTCGTCAGCATATAGGGGCTGTATACCACTGAGGGAGAATTCTGACTGCAAGTACCAGTGAGTCCCATGGGGGGTAGGGGACTTGATCATACAGAGGTATGATCGGAGCGACTGGAGAGTTGGATTGCTTCAGTGCTCACATTTGTTTAAGGGGGCCAGAAAAGTCAGAGGACAAGGCCAAGTAAGCGAACATTGCTACCGAGGAAGCTATAAGGAGAACGAATCAGTGTAAGCCCTGTAACAAGATGGCGGAGGCCATGCATGAGAGTTGTAGTCTGCCTTTTCATCGACCAAGGGAAACTGCTTAGAGAACACAGAGGTGTTGAAGCAGGTGGTCGAAAGGGGCGAGAAAGCGACTACGAGTCCAGAGGGGCTCAGCTACCCAAAAAGTAAAGCGTCGGTTAGAAAAGAGGCAGGCTCGGAGGAGTGCCATAGTGTCGCAGAGGCGGATCTACCGATCGCGAAGAAAGGGATGCAGATACAAGGCAACAGATAGTAGGGCCTGGGCTTGGCAGCACCATGGTACCGCAAAGGCGTGACTTCCATGGAGTCATCGATCCCTTGCTCTTATGGAGGGAGAGCGTTGGTCGTAAAAGGGGCCGAGGAGGTGGAGAATGTGAGGGACTTCGAGTTGATGTAGGAGTGCTCGACCAAGAAACGAAGTAGGTTGTACGTGGTGTTGTACCTTTTCTACTCAAAGAAGTAGACGATAAAGATGATACAATCCCAAAGGCAAGCAGAACTATCAAAAGACTTTGCATAGATTATTTGAATCGTTCCCACTATTACCAACCAGGGAGAAAATATAGAATGGGCGTGGGGTAATAATTCCATATTTATCCGAATAAGTCCATATGCGCCCATTTTTAATAAGATTCCAGCTAGAAGCATACATGTACTGTAATGTGCTTCTCCATGGGTATCTGGTAACCACGTATGTAGGGGTATGATCAGTGATTTGACAGCATAAGCAATAAGGATTCCAAAATATAATATTATTTCCAATGCCACAGGATATGATTGATTAGCTAATTTTAAAAAATCTAATGTGGACTCTAAGTTAGTTTTGCCTAAGTCGTGTGACACCCTTACGTGTCTGTCCGTAAAGGTCAGCCTCACTGAAATCTTCTAGGGTCCTTTAGGACCTACAAAAGAGAAAACATGTTAGAGGAAACACTTCTCACAGGATCCACAAGTAACCACTTTAGAAAATACTTTATATAGTAAATACAAATTACAACCCTGGACTTTACAAGAGGATTTTATTAATTTTTATGGATTTTGATTTATGGAATATCATTGATTTTGGTTTTCAAAAATCTTAAAAATTAATGAATGAATGAATGAAATGATTTTGAAAAGAAAATGTATTTCTTAAATGCTAAAGTTATAAATGCTTTATTTTGTGTTTTTGACAAGAATGAGTTTAATTATGTTTTCACTTAGTGACACTGCACATAATATTTGGCATATATTTGAAGTTACTCATGAAGGCACAAGTAGAGTAAAAAAATATAAAATTATTCTTTTGGTACATAGTTATGAATTTTTAAAAAGAAGTCAAGCGAAACCATTAGTGACATATACACTTATTTTACATAAATTGTCAATGGTTTAAAAGCTTTTAGTAAATGTTATACTAATCTTGAATTGGTAAGTAAGATTTTAAGATCTCTCCCAAAAAGTAGGGATTCAAAAGTAACGGTTATCCAAGAAGCAAATGACATGAACAATGCTTCGTTTTAAGAACTCATAAGATCTTTAATGACCTATGAAATGATTTAAAAATCAAATGATGAACAAAAGAAAAACCTTCCAAAGAATATATTACACTTAGAACCAAAGAAGACTACTCGAGCGAAAGCTAAAGTTATGATGATGATGACACAAAACTCTTTATAAGAAGACTTAAAAAGTTCATAAAAAGAAACAAAACTAAGCCTGTAAGACTAGAATATAAGAATAAAAGTGAACCTAAAATAGATACAACAATATGTTATGTAGACAAAAAAGCTTGGGCACTTCAAAATTGAGTGTCCATAATTGAAAAAGAAGTTGCCAACCCAAAAGGAAAAAAACATATAAGGCAACATAAGATGAATCCGAGTGCATCATAAGACGAAGAGCAAATCAATAAAGATGATTTGTTGAATCTCGAATTTTCATGATAAAATAAGTTGATGAATTTATGAATTAATAAGCTTTTAAGATAAACGACATAGGAAAAACTTCGATCATGGATCCGAATCATCGGAGGGTAAATTATTAAAGGAAGAAAATCAGATGTTAGGTCGGGGAAAATATCAAGTCAGAAATTGGATGTTGGGTCGAAGGATTAACCGACGTGCCAAAGGATAGACTTCATGTCATGAGTTTGAGTATCAGACCAGAAGAATCGAGTATTGCGCCAAAAGATTAGATGTTGTGGAAGTCAACATGTCGATAAATTAGCTGATACGTAGGAAGGACAATGCGTCAGAAGTTCGGACGAAGTGCCAGATGAACAAATGACATGCTCGAATGATGAACAACATGTTGAAGACTTAGTAATTGTAATTAGAGTGGTTAAGTCATGATTGTGATCGTTTTGAGTCAAATTGAGTTGGTATTGTGCATAAACCATGCTAACTTAATTAGGAGTCTATTGGGCCTGAACTAGAGCCGAATTGGGCCTATTAAATGGTCAATTCAGTGACCTAAAACTGGCCTATACAATGGAACCGCCCAGAGCTTGAAAGCACTATTTATGCTTTTCGGGACTTTCGATGGTAGTATCGCTCGTGGCCGGCGGTGGTACCACAGAGGCAACGATGGTATCGCCTAAGCCCACGGTGGTACTACCAGAGCCTATAATCTCGGGCTCTGATCGACGATAGTACCCTCGACGCGGACAGCGCTACCGTTAGTACCCAGAAAACTTGAGGACTTAAATTTTTGTCTTCATTTTTTAAGCCTTTGAGGACCCACTCACTCATGCTTGCTTGATGTAAGGGTGAATAAGAACAAAATCTTGAGAATTTAAGTGTATAAACTCTTTTGAAAGTGGTTAAGTCTCTTCCTCATTGAGTTTATATGTTATTCTAAGGAGGTGTGAGGTTATTTGTAAAAGAGTTGGTGTCAATATTCTCTCATGAGCCTAGGAAAAGGAGAATGGTTGTAACAAGGGTAGTTGATCTTTGCCCATTGAAGAGAAGATCGATAGTGAAAGTTGGAGGCCATGAGAGAAGAGGAATCAAGAGTGGACGCAGGTTAGGAAGATCGAACCACTATAAATTGGTTTGCTTTCTTTTGCCTTTGTTTTGTTATTGCATATTGATTTACGTACTACCCTTTTAGTTAAACTCAATTTCGATACCGATTTTATCGATCGAATTTGATAAATCAAAATTCTTTTTGACATAGCACTAATTCACCTAACCTCTTAGTGCCATTACGATCCTGACAGTTGGTATCAGAGCCCAGTTCTCTCAATTAGATTAACACTCAAGTGAGATTTAATGATTTTTTCTTGCAATCAAAAGGGTCACTCAATAACTCATCCTCTTATGTTCAATGGGGCGGATTACACTTTTTAGAAAACACAAAAAAAGATTTTGATAATTTCTATGGATTTTGATTTGTGGAATATTGTTGAATGTGGTTTTAAAAAATCTTATAAACCAATGAATGAATGGAATAATTTTGATAAGAAAATATTTTTCTTAAATATTAAAGCTATAAATATTTTATTTTGTGCTTTAGATAAAAATGAGTTTAATTGTGTTTCCACTTAGTGACACTACATATAATATTTCGAACATATTTAAAGTTATTCATGAAGGCACAAGTATAGTAAAAGAATCTAAAATTATTCTTTTGGTACGTAGTTATATGTTGTTAATGGTTTAATAGCTCTTAGTAAATATTATACTAATCTTGAATTGATAAAAATAAGATTTTAAGATCTTATCCAAAAATTTGGGAACCAAAATTAACGGTTATCTAAGAAGCAAAAGACTTGAACAACATTTCTCTTGAAGAACTCATAGGATCTTTAATGACCTATGAAATAACTTGCAAAACAAATGATAAACAAAAGAAAAATCTTTCAAATAACATGAAGGATACTACACTTAAAGTCAAATAAGACTACTCGAGCAAAAGTTTAAGTGATGATTATGATGGCATAGAACTCATTACAAGAAGACTTAAAAAGTTCATGAAAAGGAATAAAACTAATTCTATAAGATAAGAATATAAAAATGAGTGTCAATAACTGAAAAAAGAAAGTTATCAACCCAAAAGAAGAATAAATAATTTAAGACAACATGGGATTAATCGAGTGCATCATAGAGGAAAAGCAAATCAATTAAGACGATGTGGCAAATTACGCATCGATTGTTGAGTCTTGGATTTTCATGATGAAATTGTTAAGATCAATTGGCACTAGGGGGGAGAGGTGAATTAATGCAAGTGTAAGTTTTTCATTTTAAACAAAAGCTTTTCGCTTAAATTAATGCAAGTGTAAGTTTGGAAATATGAAGTTTTTCATTTAAGTAAAATAAGTGATGTGAAAAATTTACTTTCAAATAGTGAATTCAATCGGAAGCGTCAATACAAAATTCGTAAGCAAGGAAAGTAAGGAAAGAACTCACAAGTTTTATAGTGGTTCGACACCAACGGCTTATGTCCACTCTCGAGTTCTCCTTCTTGAGGCACACCGACATCCACTACCGATCTTTTTTGGGTGAAGACCAAACCCTTACACTTTAGCTTACAAGGCAGACTTGAGGATTTTTTAACTCTAAACTCTCTTCCTTCCCCTTTTCATTTCTTATAAATCATAAACAATTTTATCACAGAATGTAATCCCCAAAATTATTGTATGGAGTGCAAGAAAACTTGGGGTATTTATAGGCCCCAAGTAGTTTCAGATTTTTGGAGCCAAAAATCAAACTTACTCGAAAAAATTGGGTACAGACGTTTTACCCACTTACCTGGGCGCTTTACTTGTCGTCAGTTGCTTGGAAATCAGCTACGAGTGGTTTACCTACCTGTCTTGGGTGGTTTAGTCGCCCATTTTCAAGGGTACGGGCGGTAAACCCGCCAGCCCTAGGCGGTTTACTCACCGGCATCTGCTGGCTGTCGCACTATTTACAGGGTACAGACAGTCCAATCGCCACTCACCAGCGGTTTACTCGTCGAAATCTCCGGAAAAGGGGTTTCCTCCACTTTTCTAATTCCGTCTTGAACCTGATGTTGACCAACTCTTTGGTCAACTGATTGGGCTCAACCTGAGCTCAATCAAACTCCATAGTGGACCTGGTTGCCTCATTGAGTTGATTTGGATTCCTTCCAAATCCAACTCAATTAGGACTCAAACCCTAACTACGACTCAATGATTACAACACTTAATGACTAATAAGCTTAAACAAGACCTAACTCCTGCCTAATTTGGCAGCCTTCGGCATTCTTGCGGCTAGTCCTATGGTCTTCTTCCAGCGATCTCCCTATGTGTTCCCAGCGAGCTATCCGATCCCTTCGACGAATCTCCTAGCGAACACCCGACGAGGTTCCACCGTATCGTCCGAACCCGGCCCGATGCCCAAGCTTGATCTTGGCCCATCATCTGGTTATAACTTCATTGCTCCTGTCATAGTTAGACCTGCAATTTTTTCTCTAACACGCATGTTAGATAAACACTCATCAATTGATATCATGATCAAAATCCGAGATTCAATAATCTATTTGTTTTTTATGATGACAATCAATTGATGACGGGAGTTAATCCTATCCCCCCTAAATTCATGCCATAATAAACATGACTTAAATTCAAGAGAATCATTCACTCTTGAATTCAAGTGAATTAAGGCAATCAATATTTCAAGTATATCATATTTCAAGGATTGTAATTAGACATGTATATGTCAATAATAATTTTCTTTTAAAGTATCAACACATAAAGGATTTTCATGAATTTTAAATATTAAATTTTTTTTTCTTAAGTTATTACATAAGTCATCAACATCCATTTCTCCTCCTTTGTCATCAATAAAAAGATGAAATATGGGACTAAAGATTTTAAAGCATACGATTTTTTGCTCCCTTTTTAAAATACGATATGAGTCATAAAGAATTTTTTTCCTTTTGTGAAAAAGAAGGAAAGAAAACAAGAGAGTAGTAAATCATTATTAAATATAGCTCTCAATTTTGTAGAGGTAAGATTTCAAAAATAAGTTCAAAAATTCAAGATATTCAAGGAGATTCAAAGATTTAAGAGCTACTCATGCATTTAAAATTATCCATATAATTTCAAGCAAATGTAGCAAATAAATCTGTAAAATAATAAAATCATTATCATGCAAATTTTTTCTCCTTTTTGTGAATAATAAGATAAACATCTCATGGGAACAACAAAACATTATCACAAAAAAATAGCTTATTATCATGAAATCAAACTATTCATATATTTTCATGATTTAGCATTCTAAGTTCTCTTCTAAGAAAATCAAATTATTCTTCATTTAAGGGTTTTGTAAAAATATCCGCTAATTGATGCTTAATGTTAATAAATTTTAAAAAGATATCTTGATAATTTACATGATCATTTATAAAATGATATCTAATATCAATATGTTTGGTTCTTGAATGTTGAATAGGATTTTTAGTCAAATATATAGCACTTATATTATCACACCTTATGAAAATATTTTTTAATTTTATTCCATAATCTTCTAGTGTGTTTTTCATCCAAATGACTTGGGCACAACATACACTAGCTGCAATGTATTTTGCTTCCGCAGTAGATAAAGCTACTGAAATTTTGTTTCTTGGAAGTCCAAGAAACTAGTGTATGCCCTAAGAATTGACATGTTCCGGTAGTACTTTTTCTATCTATTCTACATCCACCAAAATCAGCATCAGAATAGACAATCAAGTTAAAGTTCTTTGATTTTGGATACCATAATCTTAGTTTAGATGTTCGTTTCAAGTATCTAAAGATTCGTTTAACTACTTTCAAATGAGAGAGTTTCGGGTTAGATTGATATTTTACACACAATTTAATACTAAACATGATATCTGGTCTAGTAGTAGTTAAGTATAATAAACTTCTTATTATACCTCTTTAAGGTTTTTGATCAAAGTTTTCTCCTTCATTATCTAAGTCCAACTTTGTAGAAGTGCTCATGGGAGTGTTTAATGCTTTAGCATTTTTCATGCCAAATCGTTTTATCAAGTTAGGGTATTTAGTTTGACAAATAAAAATACCATTATCTAGTTATTTTATTTGTAATCCTAAGAATAATGTTAACTCACTCATTACTCATTTCAAACTCTTGGCTCATTTCTTTAGCAAATGACTCACATAAAGATTCATTTGTAGTTCCAAAAATGATATCATCAACATAAATTTGAATAACAATAAGATCATTTTTAAAATGTTTAAAAAATAATGTGGTATCAACCTTACATTTAGAAAAATTATTTGAAATAAGAAAAGAACTAAGTCTTTCATACCAAGCCCGAGGGGCTTGTTTTAATCCATAAAGAGCTTTTGTAATTTGAAAACATGATTATAAAGAAGATTATTTCAAAATCGAGGGGTTGTTCAACATATACTTCTTTATGAAACCATTTAGAAAAACACTTTTAACATTTTAAATAACTTAAAATTTTTAAAAGATGCAAAGGCAAGAAGCATCCTTATGGCTTCAAGTCTAGCCACGGGAGCGAAGGTTTCATCATAATCGATTCTTTCTTCTTGGTTGAAACCTTTGGCCACTAATCTAGTCTTGTTTCTAACTACGATATCATTTTCATTTTGTTTGTTTCTAAATACCCATTTTGTATCAATCACTAAATAGTCATTAGGTCTAGGAACAAGCTCTCATACCTCATTTCTCTCAAATTTATTAAGCTCTTATGTATCGCATTGACTTAAGAATAATCTCTTAGGGCCTCATCAATACATTTTGGCTCGATTTGAGAAAGAAATGCGACATTCGTACAAAAATATCTCAAAGAAGATCGAGTTTGAATTCATTTTGATATTTCTCCTATTATAAGTTCCTTAAGATGATCATTCACATACTTTCATTCCTTGGGTAAGGTATTGGAAGTAGATACATCCAAGTTACTTTTAAGAGTGTTATCATTTAAATTCACAACATCAAGATCAATTTCATCTCAAAATCAATCTTTATAAGTTTGAAAAAACTCATTAAAAACAACATGAATAGATTCTTCTATTACTAATGTTCTTTTATTGAAAACATGATAAGCTTTTGAAATAGAAGAGTAACTTAGAAAAATATCTTCATCTGATTTTGCATCAAATTTTCCTAAATCATCTTTCTCATTTTAAATAAAACATTTGCATTCAAATACTTTAAAATAAGAAACATTAGATTTTTTATCATTCCATAATTCATAAGGAGTTTTAGTGATCAATGGTCTTACTAGAACCCTATTTATAACATAGCATGTCGTATTAACGACTTCGGCCCAAAAATATCTGGGTAGTCTATGTTCATTCAACATTGTTCTAGCCAATTCTTGTAAGCTCCTATTTTTTCTTTCTATTATTCCATTTTGTTATGGATTTCGTGGAGTAGAGAAATTATGGATATACTCATTCGAATCACAAAAAATTTAAAAATTATTATTTTAAAATTCTCTACCATGATTTACTTCTTATTGAAGAAATCATGCATCCTTTTTCATTTTGAACAATTTTACAAAACTTTGTAAAACATTTAAATGTATCACTTTTATATACTAAGAAATAGGTCCAAGTATATCTACTAAAGTCATCCACTAAAATAAATACATATTTGCTACCACCTAAACTTATAATGTCAATTGGTCCAAATAGATCCATATGGATCAATTGAAGTGGTCTAGAGGTGTTTATTTGATTTTTTAACTTAAAGCTATTCTTTATTTATTTCCTTAATTGATAAGTATCACATACTTTGTCTTTGATAAACTTAAGATTAAGTAATCCTCTTACTAGTTTTAGTAGAAATTTGATTTAAAAGTTTCATGCTAGCATGACCTAATCTTTTATGCCAAATCCAAGCATCATCATTCAAAAGCCAAAAAATAAGTTTCATCACGAAGCTTTTCAATATCCATGGTGTATACATTGTTGTTTCTTAAAGCAATCAAGGATTTGGTTTTGTGTGGCTATTCAATTATGCAAGCATTAGGTTGAAATTTAACCATATATTCTTTATCACATAATTAGCTAATGCTAAGCAAGTTATGTTTCAAGCCATCAACCAACAACACATCTTCAATCAAAAGGTGTGATGTGTTACATATTTTTTCTTTTCCAATGATTTTATCCTTGTTGTTGTCTCCGAAGGTAATAACTCCTTCACTTAAGCTAGTGAGCTTAGAAAAATAAGATGGATCTCTGGTCATATGACTTGAGCATCCACTAGCAAGATATCATATGGTGCTCCTAGCTTTAGTTTGGAGACAAACCTACAATAAAGATATTTTTGGTTTAGGTACCCATTTTACATTGGGTCCTTCATAAAGAACTTTATCTTTCTTTTCTAATTGTTTGTTGTTATATAAAGTTCTCTTGGGAACCCATACAAGTTGATGCGGATTACATCTTCTAAATAGGCATTTGTTTGTCTTATGTCCTAATTTACCACAAAAATTACACTTGATTTTTGGTGGCATATTTAATCTAAGTCATTTTACAAAGATGGTTAGCTTTTGTTGAACATTGCCAACAAAGCCTATGTCATTTCTATTATTAATATGACCCTTATTGACAAGGATCATATTCATGGATTTATTTTCTATTTTAAATTTCTCTAGTGTTGTTTTACGCATCCAATTCTTTTTTTTAACATTATCTAGCATATCATGTTTGGAACATGATTTATGTGATACTAATGAATCATACATTCCATCAAATCTTTTAACTAACAAATCATGATCAACTTTATGCAATTTAAAAGACTTGTTAAGTTTTCTAAACTCATTGAACAAATCATGAAATATATTTAATAATTCTGAAAATAAAATATTTAAAAGCTTGCTAACCTCATCTTCGATAGCTATTAAAGCATAGTTAGTCACTTCTTCTTTGGAGGTGTCTTCCTCATTCGAAGAGCTAGAATTATCCCAAGTAGCCGAAAGTGCTTTCTTTTTGTGTGTTGGCTTCTTCTTCAAATGAGGACATTCATTTTTGAAATGTTTCAATTTTTTACATTCATAGCATATAACATTGTCCTTCTTTGGTTCTTTTTTGTTTCTTTTTATAATTTTTTTAAATTTTCTTGATAATAAAGTAATATCATGGTCCTCATCACTCGAGGTTTCACTCGAGGAGTCATTTGTTGTCCAAAGTACTATATCCTTCATGTTCTTTAGAAGAGGTTCATCAAGCTCATCATAAGCTTTATAATTCAGTTTATATGTCATAAGCGAGCCAATCAGTTCTTCAAGAGGCAAGTTATTTAAGTCTTTGGCCTCTTGAATAACGGTTACTTTAGGATCCTAATTTTTAATTAAAGATCTCAAAATTTTACTAACTAATTCAAAACTCGAAAAATATTTTCCAAGTGCTTTTAGGCCATTGACGACATCCATGAAACGGGTGTACATGTCTTCAATGAACTTACTTGGTTTTATTCGAAACAACTTATAGTTATGAACTAAAATATTTATCTTAGATTCTTTTATTCTATTAGTCTCCTCGTGTGTGATTTCTAGAGTGTGCCAAATATCAAAGGCTGATTCGTAAACGGAAACACGATTAAACTCATTTTTATCATGAGCACAAAATAAGACATTCATAGCTTTTGCATTTTAAAAAAAAATTCTTCCTTTCCAAATCATTTAGCTCATTCATTGGCTTGAAAGATTTTTCAAATCCATTTTAACAATACTCTATAGATCAAGGTCCAAAGAGATAAGAAAAATATACATACTTGTCTTCCAATATGTGTAATCCATCCCATTGAACATTGGAGGACCTGAGATTGAATGTCCCTCATTCATGCCAAAACAAGTCATTTACTCAAGTGGGTGTTAATCCAAAGAGTAAGTACCTTGCTCTGATACCAATTGTTAGGATCAATTGGCACTAAGAGGGGGGGTGGTGGTGGGGGATTGGGGGTTGAATTAGTGCAAGTGTGAGTTTTTTGTTATAAACAAAAGCTTTTCGCTTAAAGCAAGATAGAAAATTTGAAGCTTTTCGTTCAAGTAAAATAAGTGAAAAAATTGTTAAGTTAATAAGCAAACCTGAAACATTAGCAACGTTGAAGGGAAGTGCTTAATGTTAAAACTTTACTTTCAAAGAGTGAATTTAATCGGAAGCGTCAATACAAAATTCGTAAGCAATGAAAGCAAGGAAAGAACTCACAAGTTTTATAGTAGTTCAGCACTAATGGCCTACGTCCACTCCCGAGTCCTCCTTCTTAAGGCACATCGGCGTCCACTATCGATCTTTGGGTGAAGACCAAACCCTTACACTTGAGGTTACAAGGGAGACTGAGAATTTTCTAACTCTAAGTTCTCTTCCTTCCCTTTTTCATTTTCTTACAAATCATACACAATTTTATCACAGAATGTAATCTCAAAAATTATTGTATGGAGTGCAATAAAACTTGGGGTATTTATAGGCCCCAAGTGGTTTCAGATTTTTGGAGCCAAAAATTAAACTTACCCGAAAAAATTGGGTACGGGCAGTTTACCCACTGACCTGGGCGCTTTACCAATCGTCAGTCGCCCGAAAACCAGGTACGGGCGATTTACTTACCTGTCCTAGGCGGTTCAGTCGCCCAGTTTCCAGGGTAAGGGCGGTTTACCCGTCGACAGCTGCTGGTCGTCGCTCTATTTTTAGGGTACGGGCGGTCCAACCGTCGCTTACCGATGGTTTACCCGTCGGAATCTTCAAAAAAATGGTTTCCTTCACTTTTTTAATTCTGGCTTGAACATGATGTTGACTAACTCTTTGGTCAACTGAATGAGCTCAAACTGAGCTCAATCAAACCCCATAGTGGACCCGGTTGCCTCATTGAATTGATTTGGATTCCTTCTAAATTCAACTCAATTAGGACTCAAACCCTAACTACGACTCAATGATTACAACACTTAATGACCAATAAGCTTAAACAAAACCTAACTCCCACCTAATCCGGCAACCTCCGGCATTCTTACGGTGAGTCCTATGGTCTTCTTCTGGTGATCTCCCGACGTGTTCCCAGTGAGTTTGTACAGCTTCCCTCTTTGCGAGATGTTAGGACTTGTTTATCACTCATTTCTAAGCTAATCAACTTTTTCTTTGTAGATCCTATGGGACTCGCACGAGGTTACAAGTGGGCTGACCCTTTGCGAACAAATAATGCTTTGGGCGTTTCATAACTTAGGCAATCCTAGCTAAGTCCTGAACAGTGGGCAAGGTTGCTTCACGACTTAGGCAATTCAGCTAAGTCTTCAAGAGTGTTGCTAGGGTGCCGCACGGCTTAGGCAAATTTAGCTAAGTCCGTGACAGTGTGGTATCAGAGCGGGCAAGCAATTCAAACGAACAACGAAGAAGATTTACAATCTCACCATGGTGAAACATCGTAGTGAATTGAGCAAGATGGGGCAGGCCGGATTCTTGCTCCAAGCAGTTGCAGGTGGGCTGCAAGTGCAAACTCGCTCGCGAACTATTTGAATCGCTTAGGAGGAGCGCGACAGTGAACAAGATGAGCGTGAAGTTGGGTATTCTCCGCGAGCGGAGGAGGCACCATCTGGAGCGCCAATCAGGAAAAAGAGCCACAAAGAGAGACTTACAATGGCGGAAACCCGCCTCGATGTTCTTGAAGCGAGCTTGGAGGAACTCTACCAAGGCCAACGAAGGCTCCTTGGGGTAGAGAGCTCGCAAGAAGAAGCTGAATCTCGAATCGAGAAAGTTGAATCCATGGTCTACCGACTGACGGAGGACACCAAAGACTCCGTACGACATCTACACGAAGTTGTGACGGAACTCAGGCTAAGGTGATGGTGTTAACAAGGACTCTTGATGCGGGAGGGAACAATACTCGCGCTCGCCACCACAAAGCTTCAGGGCACCAGAGCCGCATTGCTACGGGGGTGCTAGGGATACCAAAGAGCTTGAAAATTTTCTATTCAACATGGAACAATATTTTTGTGCTACGAGGCTCGATTCTGAAGAAACCAAAGTTTCTATAGCAATAATGTATCTGAATGGAGATGTAAAACTTTGGTAACGAACCCGTTAGGAAGAGATCCAGCAAGGTCGATGTCGAGTGGATACATGGGAAGACTTGAATCGAGAGTTGAGAACTCAGTTCTTGCCTGAGAACACAAAGTTTGTTGCAAGAAGGAAATTGAGACAACTCCGCCAAAGTACATCAATCCAAGACTATATGAAATAATTTTCAGCACTGATGTTGGATATACATGAAGGACAAGTTATTCAGCTTCCTTGATGGCTTGTAGCTACGGGCACAACAAGAACTACATCGGAGGAATGTCACCGACGTAGTCGAGGCAATTGCAGCCGCAGAAAGGCTAACTGACTTTGTTTCTTTGGAGGATTTGAGAAAGAAGGAACAATCGTTGGAAAATCGCTCAACAAAATATTCTTAAGCGAAAGAGTTAGGGCGAACAAAAGAAGAAGAATTTTCACAAGGGACTACACTCAAAAGGTAAAGTCCCAAAATCTGGTGGATGCTTCTTGTGCGGAGGACCACATATTGGTGAGGAATGCTCACAAAAGTAGGCACTCAAGGCTTTAACTGCATCAATACATCCCCACAAGTCAAACAAGGGCAAAGCCATCGCCCTTAGTTCGAGCAGTTCTGAATCCAGTAACAACAGTGAGGCGTCGCAAGGACCTAGGATGATAGCAATGTGTTTGTTGAATGCGTTGCGGGGTCAAGTGAAGGAGAACACAAAGGAAGCTATCGAAGGCAGGAAGTAGCGAGTTGATATATGTGGACTTCAAGCTTAATGGTCGAACAACCCGTGCAATGGTGGACACGAGCACTACCCACAATTTTATTGCCAATCGTGAAGCTAAGCAACTTGGTCTAATCTTGGAGAAGAGCCCAAGTCGTATGAATGTTGTGAACTCAGATGTCAAGCGGATCTCCAAACGAGCAAATGGGGTTCCCATCAAGATCGAAACATGGAGCCGGGGCACAAACTTGATGGCGGTGGCATTGGACGACTTCCAAGTGATTCTCAGAATGGAGTTCATGCACATAGCGAAGTTGGTGCCAATGTCATTCTTGAACTTCCTAATGGGAGGCGACGATCCCTGCGTGGTTCCAGTTTCTCAAGGAGGAACTAAGGACCCACAACAAATCTCGGCATTACAATTGAAGAAAGGGGTATAAAAAGGTGAATCAACCTCTGTAGTCGCTATGAAGCTAGAGACACTTGATAGAGAGGCCATTCAAGAATCTGTCGTAGTAGCAAACATCCTGAAGGAGTTCTCATATGTGATGCCAATAGAGTTACCGAGAACTCTACCACCACGCAGAGGCGTGGATCATCGGATTGAGCTGGAGCCGAGAGTTAAGCCTCCAGCGAGACCACCATACTGCATGGCCCCTCAAAGCAGTTAGACGAATTGCTAAGCGATGGTCTCATCCACAGCTCAAAAGCAACTTTCGGAGCTCTAGTCCTCTTCTAGAAGAAATAACATGGGAGCCTCTGATTATGTGTTAATTATCGAGCCCTCAACAAGGTGACGGTAAAGAATAAGTACCCCATCCCGCTCATCGCGGACTTGTTCGATCAATTGGGCAAGGCAAAGTACTTCTCCAAACTCGACCTTCGGTCGGGGTATTGGCAGGTGTGCATTGCAGAAGGTGATGAGGGCAAAGATTACCTGTGTGACCAGGTATGAAGCATTTGAGTTCTTGCTGATGCCTTTCAACTTAACCAATGAACTAACTATTCAAGGAGTATCTTGACAAGTTTGTGATCGTCTACTTAGGCGATATCATTATTTATAGCCAAACACTTGAGGAGCATGTTGAGCATCTTCGGACAATCTTCAAAGTTCTCAAGGAGAACACTTTATTCGTGAAGAGGGAGAAATGCTACTTTGCTAAGACAAAAATTCTATTCTTAGGGCATCAAATCGGTAATGGTTCCATCCGAATGGATAAATCTAAGGTGCAAGCTGTGGTGGATTGGCGAACACCAAAGAAGGTGCCAGAGTTGAGATCCTTGTGTTCGTTAACTATTATCGACGCTTTATAGTTGGATATTCGAAGCGCGCAGCTCTGCTGACGGAGTTGCTAAAGGAGCAGTCTTAGAGATGGTCAGATAAATGTGAAGTGGCATTTCAAGACCTAAATATTATTGTGTTAGAGGAACTGGTACTTAAATTACCAGACTATGGAAAGTCTTTTGAAGTCCATATATATGCTTCTAACTTTGTTATTGGGGGAGTTCTTATGCAAGAGGGTCATCTAGTAGCCTACGAGAGTCGCAAGCTCAACGAGACCGAGCGACAATATCCTGTGCATGAGAAGGAGATGACAGTAGTGGTCCACTACCTTCTGGGAGCACTATTCGTGCTAAGGACATACAATATCGCATTGAGTTACTTCTAAAGTAAAAAAAATTCTCCCCAAAGCAAGTGCGGTGGCAGGACTTCTTGGCTGAGTTTGACATGATAATGGAGTATAGGCCCGGAAAAGCAAACATCGTGGCCGATGCATTGAGCTGGAAAGTGGAACTAGTGAATGCTATACAGTTGGAGGGTGGAGGCCAAGTAAGTCAATTGCACTCCAACTTTCTTTTCAGGATCAGGGATAGACTGTACCGCGATCCTCAGGCAGTAATTCTGATACAACTCATCAAAGAGGGCAAGGTACGACGATTTTGGGTCCAGGAGGGACTCATCTATACCAAAGGGAACAGAGTATATATTTCACGAGCGGACAATTTGAGGCATGAACTCTTGAAAGAGTGTCATAATTTCCTTTGGGCGAGATATCCGAGTATTCATCTGACAATGGCTCTCGTGGAGAGGGCCTTCTATTAGCCAAAGATGGGGACATATATGGAGGAATATTTTCAAACATGCCTTACTTGCCAACAAGATAAAGTAGAGCAGTGGAAGCCGATGGGACTTTTGAAACCGCTGCCCGTACCAAAAAGGCCATGGGAGAGCATTTTCTTGGACTTCATATCAAGCTTGCATGCAATAGGGGGACTTGGATCGATACTCATGGTAGTCAATCAGTTTTCAAAGTATGCAACATTCATTGCTACACCCCTACATTGCTCAATAGAGAAGGCAGCTAAGTTGATGATGAAGGCAGCTAAGGGGAGTCCCACACAATATTATTAGTGATCGAAATTCTCGATTCTTGGGATGATTCTGGACCGAGATGTTCAAGCTGTTGGGATCTAAATTATACTTCTCTACAAGCCTCCAGCCTCAAACAGATGGCTAGACTGAAAGAATCAATTCGCTCTTAGAGCAATATCTCCAGCACTACGTGAGTGCCAACCAATGAGATTGGGTGAAGCTGTTGGACATATCCCAATTCTCCTACAACTTGCAACGAAGCTCTGCATCTAACAAGAGCCCCTTCGAGATTATTACGGGATAACAGCCATCGACTCCTCACACCTTAGTTATTGGTTATACAAGGAGTAGCCCATCAGCATATCACTTTGCAAAGGAATGATATTGTAATGCAGCTATTGCACAGGCGTACTTAGAGAAGGCGTACTTAGAGAAGGCGGTCAGAAAGATGAAGAAGTGGGCGTACCAGAGCCTCCTACGAGAAGCGAGTTGAAACTATTCTGGTGGATCGCAAGATAAAGTTATCCAATGGAGCGGAGTAAATCAAGTACTTGGTGAAGTGGCAAAAGCTTCCTTGAACAAAAGATAATTGGGAGCCAGAAGACATCTTACGATATGAAGAAGCCTGCGTCAAAACCTACCAACAAGCGTCGATAGTTTAAGTGAAGGAGAATGTCACAGATGGTCGTCGCTCAACCGTAACATCTTCGCTCATCGAACAGTTTATTGCTTTTTCTTATTTGTGCAAATGTTTGGCAGCTTGTTTTGTCTTAATTTTATGTGTTTTTGCTTAAGAAATATGAGCGAAAACAATCGAAAATACTGTAGAGCGATCGCTCGTTACGCGAAGCCAAAATTGCCCAAAATAGCTCCGTTTTGGGGCATTTTTCGCGTGCTGCGGCGATCGCTCTGAGCGATACGAAATGTCAACCATCTCAGCACCTTAGAACCCCTCGAGTGGCACCGAGCTTGATGGGGCTTCAGGTATATGTCGGGCGTAGGCTTTCATTAATAATTGAACTTGTCTTGCATTTGATACCTTGGGAACCATTGTTTGTGGACTTGTGATCGTTCTTATAACCCTCTAAAGCCCTATTTTGCTCTCTTTCTCTCTTTTCTCTGTTGCACTCAACGTGTTCGACGAATTGCTTATACAGCTTTCCTCTTTACGAGACGTCGGGACTTGTCTGTCGCTCGTTTCTAAGCTAATCAACTTCTTCTTTACAGGTCCTATATGACCCACATGAGGTTGCAAGTGGGCTAACCCTTTATGAACAAATAACGCTTTTAAGACTAGTGATGTAAGAAAAATTTTGATCATGGACTCGAATCATCGGAGGGTAAATTATCAAAATAGGAAAATCACACATTGGTTTGGGAAAATATCATGTCAGAGATTGGACGTTGGGCTGAAGGATTGGTCCACGTTCCAAATGATGGACTTTGTGTCATGAGTTTGAGCAACGGGCCAGAAGGATCAAATATTGTGCCAAAAGAGATGTTGTGTGAAGTCAACATGTCAATAGATTGGGTGATACGCAGAAGGAAAGGACAATGTGCCGGAGGTTCGTACGAAGTGCTAAATGAATAAATGACATGTTGGAATGTTGGACATCGTGCTAAAAGCTTCATAATTATTATTAGAGTGGTTAAGTCTTGATTGTGGTCGTTTTGAGTCCTGGCCAACTCAATTAGGAGCCCATTAGGCCTTAACTAAAGCTGAATTAGGTCTATTTGAAGATCAATTCGGTGACCTGAAGCAGGCCTGGGCTATGGTATCGCCGAGAGAGCTCAAAAGCACTATTTGTGCTTTTCTGGGACTTTCGACGGTAGTACCGCCCGTGGTTGACGATGGTACCGCCCAAGTAACGGTGGCATCGCCAAATTCGACGGTGGTACCAACAGAGCCTAGATTCTCGAGCTCTGTTCGACGATAGTACCATCCTGTTCTTGTGGTACAATAGATGTTTATTACTTTTGAATGATGAGATCATCACTAAAGGGACATTGATTAATGGCTTTTATGTGTTAGGCATTTCTCTACACTTCATGAATGTATGTCTAAGAGGAAATGAGATAAGGTGAATAGTGCATGTCTATGACATTGTAGGCTAGGTCATATCCATGAGGGAAGAATTCAAAAGTTGTTGAAAGATGGATACCTAGATCCATTCGACTATGAGTCATATGCAACTTACGAACCTTGTCTTCGAGAAAAGTTGACTAACTCTTCTTTTAATGAAATTGGAGAGAGAGCCACTAAGTTATTGGAACTCATACATAGTGATGTATGTGGTCCCATGTCGACTCAGGCTATGAGTGGTTACACCACTTTATTACATTCACTAATAATTTATCTAGGTATGGACACGTGTACTTGATAAAGCACAAGTCTGAGGCCTTTAAGAAATTCAGAGAGTACAAGAATGAAGTGGAGAACTAGATTGGAAAGAATATTAAGACTCTTTGATCAGATCGAGGAGGAGAGTACTTGAGTACTTGAGTATACAGTTCACCTATTTCCTCAAGGACCATAGGATTATGTCTCAATGGACACCTCCTTAATGGTGTATTTAAAAGGAGGAATCACACACTATTAGACATGGTGTGGTCCATGATGAGTTTTGTCGACCTACCTATCTCATTCTAGGAATACGCCCTAGAGATCGTAGCTTACCTTCTAAATAGAGTTTCATCTAGGTTGGTAGTATCTACACCATATGAGATATGGAAAGGAAAGAAACTTGATCTTAAGGTTATTAAGATTTAGGCTGCCTTACCCATGTTAGAAGACACAACCCTGACAAGTTGAAATCAAGGACGGAACTATGCAAGTTCGTGGGATATCCTGAGAAAACTTGAGGATATTATTTCTATCATCCTGAGGACCAGAAGGTCTTTGTTGCCAAGAGGGTTGTGTTCCTTAAGAAGGAATACGCTCTTGATGGAAATAATAGGAGTGTGATAGAGTTGAGCAAGGTTAAATAACATAGTTCAAGCACCATTACAAAGGTCGAGTCTGTTCGTACCTAGCACAAAAGTTTCAACTTTACGTAAGTCTGCTAGAGTATCTCACCCTCTTGAAAGATATGTGAGACATATCAATGAAGATAGCACTCAGTTGATTCTAAGACCTACGAGGAGGCTATTATGAGTATAAACTTCAAAAAGTGACAAGAAGTCATGAATTCTGATATGGACTTCATGTACTCTAATAAGGTTTGGAACCTTATAGATGCACCTGATGGTATCGTACCCATCGGTTGCAAATGGATCTTCAAGAAGAAGATTGGAGTAGATGACTTCTTGTTAGGCCAATTAGAGGCCAACTAAGATTATTGGATAGAGATCTAATATCCAAGAAGTGAGGATAATTAGATAAAGATCTAAGACCCACTAAGGCAAGATTCATTAAGGTTTTGGTGGCACTTTATAAATAGGAGGCAAGGGCGGCAAACACAAGTGATAGGCTGCACCTTTGGTCGCTCCCTCCTATTCTCCTCCATCCCTCATCTTCTCAGCTGACTAGCCTCTCCCTGCTGCGAGAAGGCAACGAAGAAGATAGGAGATCTTCTTCCACGTTCGCTACTGAAGGTGCGTAAGAGTTACAGGCTTTTGGCTGTGATTGGAGGAGCATCATGACAACGATCCACCGTGTGGATACCGCTAGAGAGGAGGGCATATGATCTCCTTCATCCTCTCTGATTTAATCTAAAAGTTTTAGGGATATACGATCTCCCTAGGTAATCAATCTCACACTAGTCGTAGTTTTTGGGTTTTGTGATTTTTCGCCCACCAACCGTTGCACGACGATATGATTAACATGGGAAATCAGTTTTATTTTTGTGTTTTTGTTACGCATATGATGCTCTTACATATTTCCCAACACCCACCCCACCCTCTCTTAGTACCATTACGATCCTAACGGTCGGTATCCGAGTCTGGTTCTCTCAGTTAAATTAACACCCAATGAGATTTAATGACTTTTTATGCCATTCAAGAGAGTCACTCTATCACTCATCCTCTTATGTTCAATAGGACAAACCACACTTATTGAAAAATATGAATGAGGATTTTCTTGATTTCTATGAATTTTGATTTATGGAACATCGTTAATTGTGATTTTTAAAAATCTTCTAAACCAATGAATGAATGAAATAAAGTTGAGAAGAAAATATTTTCCTTAAATGCTAAGGCTATGAACGCTTTATTTTATATTTTAGACAAAAATGAGTTTAATCATGTTTATACTTGTGACCTTGCATATGATATTTGGCACATACTTGAAATTTCTCATGAAGACATAAGTAGACTTAAAGAATCTCAAATTAATCTTTTGACATATAGTTATTAATTTTTAAATAAAGCTAAGTAAAACTATTGGTGACATATACACTCGTTTTACAGATGTTGTCATTGGTTTAAAAGCTTTTGACAAATGTTATATTAATCTTAAATTGGTAAATATGATTTTAAGATCTCTTCCAAAAAGTTAGGATCCAAAATAATGACTATCTAAGAAGCAAAAGATTTGAATAACTTTTCTCTTGAAGAACTCATAGGATCTTTAATGACCTATGAAATGACTTGCAAAGTACATGATGAACAAGATGAAAACCTTTCAAAGAATAGAAAGGATATTGCACTTAAACCAAAAGAAAACTACTCGAGTGAAAACTCAAGTGATGATGATGATGACATAGAACTCCTTACAAGAAAACTTAAAAAATTCATGAAAATGAACAAAACTAATTATGTAAGACATATAAGATTAAAAGTGAACCTAAAATGGATATAATGATATATTATGAATGTAAAAAAGCTTGGGTACTTCAAATATGAGTGTCCATGACTTAAAAAGTTCTCAATCCAAAAGAAGAAGAAAGTATTCAAAGTAAGTGGAATAAATCAAGTGCATCTAAAGATGAAGAATAAATCAATAAAGACGACATGGCGAACTATGGATTCATGGCCATCAATGATAAGGTATATGACTTACTCGAAATATATTTATCTTATGATGAATTACTTAATGCATGTCAAATTTATATGATGAACTTAAAAAGACTTGTAAGAAATATAATTCACTAAAAAGTGATTACTGCATTACTTACTAATGAATTTGATACTTTAAAAATTATACATGACAAATATATATTAACATCTTATACTCCTTACTCTAAATGTGAAGATTTAAAGTAATCTAATCTTGAACTTCAAAATGAGTCATTTCAAAAATCACTTAAAAAATATAAAAAAAGACCTAATTGCCATGAATGAGATAACAGAACATTGCTTAGAAGAATCAACTTATAGTAATCATATAATAAAATCTCTTTAAAAAAATATGTTATTACAACAAACTTTAGAAAAAATTAAAATTAAAAATAAATCATTAAACATGATTCTTGCTAAGCAAGGTTGTGAATTTTGAAAGAAATTATTAGATTCAAAATTAATGGTACACATCAAAAGCCAACTAGATTTATAAACGGACCCACACTATATATTCCCCCTGAAGTTAAATATAATTTTTGTGGAAGATTTAGTTATTATGCTTATACATGCTCTTTTAAAAAATATAGCTCTCATAAATTAGTTTGGGTTCCTAAAATAACCATAAATGATTCGATACTAAAAGTCAAGAAAGAAATATTTAACCATGAAAGACCCAAAGTTAAATGAGTACCTACAGCAAACCCTCCTTTTTGTAGGTATTTCATATACAATAGCTAGGAGCAAAGGATGATATATTGATAGTTGATGCTCAATATGTCACATTTAGAGACAATAACAAAGAAAAAATTATAGACATTAAAAAATATTAGTAACAAATCAAATCTTTTGATTGAAGATTTTTTGTTAGTAGATAGTTTAAAACATAACTTATTAAGCATTAGTTAATTATGTGAATCTAATACTTGTATCATAGAAATATTACATAAAAATAAATCTATGAGTATCTTAATGAGCAATAATATTTATATTACTGATCTTGATGATTTTCATGATGAAACATATTTTTTTATTTTAAATGATGATGCATGGCTTTGGCATAAGAGATTAGGACATGCAAGTATGAAATTGACCTCACAAATTAAAACTAAAGAATTTTAGTTATTTTTTAATTTTATAAGTATCCATGTTGTTTTCAATAAATTTCTCAAAGATAAGATAATTAATTTTAATGACAATTTTTGAATTTTATTTGAATGAGAGTTCTTCTTTCTAGAGCAACTTTGATACATCTAATTCTAAAGAAATCTTACATGAGAATAGAAGTATATAGATGCATATCCTAACATGCTAATTATTAGAAATATATCAAAAAGTGTTCAAACTAGTTTTTTGTTAAAAATATTTATTCAAATATATAAATAAATATGATTCTTTCTATTTGTTCTCGTATAATTCTTTCTTTTTATTAAAGAGAAGTTTTCTTTTAAAATGAATTATGATCTTTCACTTGACTTCTTGATATTCTTGACTTCAAATCTATCTCGTAAGAATTAAAAAATTTTACTAATTATTCTCCTATGATTCCTTTTGTTATTTTTTAAAGAGGAGAGTTTTTCAAATGAATCATGATCTTTCACTTAACTTCTTGATATTCATAACTTAGAGATTTATTTTATATAAATAAAAAACTTTTATCAATTATTGTCCTATGTTTCCTTTTGCTAAGGGAAAAATTTATCCAATCGAATCATGATCCTTCGTATTCATGATTTGATATTTATTTTGTATTCGTTCTCCTATGATTTCTTCTTTTCGCTAATGACTAAGAAAAAGATTTATTTAAATAAATCATGATCTTGACTTTTCGATATTTATAACTTGAGATTTATGTTATATGAATCAAGATTTTTTACTATTTATTCTCTTATAAATTTTTATTTATTAAAGAGGAGATTCATCCCCAATGGATCATTATCTTGATTTCTTGTTATGTGATTTATCTTATATGACTCCTTTGTATTCATGACTTATATTTCCCATCATCAATCAATTCATCCTTCATGACTTGAACATATCTTCGATATTAATATCCTTCATATGATATCAAGATAGTTTTACAATTAACATATTAATGTAAACGAAGAGAAGTAGCACTATGATACTATAATATCCTTTTATTATTTTTTATGATGACAAAGGGGGAGAGAAAAATAGTAGCTTGCATATTTTTCTTTTTTGTTGATGACAAAGGGGGAGAAGTAATGGTAACTTTTTGATAACGTAGCAATTATACTGCACTCTTATACATATTGTATTTAATGAGATGGGTAACTATTTTGACATTCTAACGATGGATATGATGTGATTATTTAATTGAAATTATACATATAATTTTTGTAATGATTACGATTAAAAATCACGATGGATCTCTGTACTGAAACTCCTCTAATCTGATCTCGTAACTCTTGCGCAAAGGAAGGGAGGAGAATAGGAGGCGGTGGCTAAAGGTGCAGTCTATCAACCATAAGTCTATCCTCATATTTATAGAGGGCCACCAAAAATTCTAGGGTTCCTACCTTAGTGGGGATTGGATTTCTATCCAATTACCCACTAACCTTGCATTATTGGATCTCTATCCAATAATCTCCTTAGGCATCTAATTAGGTCTCAACCAAGGAGCTCATCTGCATAGGGTCTCATATAATGAGAATAAGGGCTAATTGGATCTTCATCCAATCCTCTATTTACCGAAGCATCCACCATATGTGTGTGACCCTCTAAGCCCGATACCAAACTGGCCGTGAGTCACTCCCATCAGAACTCCTTCTGATATAGTGAATTATTATCTTCATAATAATTTACTCGACTCATCGACTATGGACATACTAGGCCACTACGTCATAGTCCCCAGACATTATAGTGTGGATCAAATCCATCGGACCTGTCTGTCTATAGTTACTATGTATCTATAATCCCTCATCTAATTAATATCTCAGATACCATATATTGGATATGGTACTGTCAAGTCACATATGGAATCAGTTTGTCTTGTTATAATCGGATTCTACCGGAGAACTCTTTCTCTCTCAATCTGAATGACCCTGGCCATGAATTTGTCTGAGTAAGCACATATGAGATATTCCTCTCATGATACCGAGAGTAGATAAATCCTCTATTGACATTCAATTGCCTTCGTAAGGTTGGCTACCAATCCCGATAACTAACTGTACCATATCTGGATCTTTACAAACTTGTAAGTCTGGCGTCAAAGAAAGGAGTACTCATACAAGGCATCCTTTGTGTCTCAAGTCAAAGGACCATATGCATAACTAGGACTATAGAATCGTTGTCTGACATTATGTATCATCAACCATACAGCATTCCATAAGCGAATCAATCAGTGAACTCATTCTCCAATGAGCACCTGTATTATATCCTTAGTGTCTCCACATAAGTGGCTATGAGACCAACCTCCTCCATCATATGGACAGGTATATATATATATATAACCGGTCTGTCCGGTTATCTCGATGTCCCTCTCAAGTAACCTATGACCGGGATTATTTATGATCCGTGTTTAAAGGTGAATCGATCTCATTATCATGATCTCATCACAATCTGATTCTCATTGTATAGAATCAAGGACATCACAATATATATGCTACATATAATATAATGTGAGAATATGTCAATATTAATCATAAGCAAAAAAGATCACATAGTGTCACATGTGCCATCACTCACATGATTGGCTTACAAGGCACTTGTAACCAGCACAAGGCACATGACCGGAGATCCAATATAATTTTCAAAACTCACTAGTCGAGACGGAGGATGTTACTTCGGAGACAATAACAATGGAAAGATTATGGATATTGAAAAAATTATATTGAAAAAATTAGTAACAAATCAAATCTTTTGATTGAAGATGATTTGTTAATAGATGGTTTAAAACATAACTTATTAAGCATTAGTTAATTATGTGAATCTAATGTTTGCATCATTGAAATACCATATAAGAATAAATCTATGATTGTCTTAAGGAGCAATATTGTTTATATTATTGATCTTGATGATTTTCATGACAAAAAAATTTTTTGGTTAAATTATGATGCATGGCTTTGGCATAGGAGATTACGTCATGCAAGTATAAATTGATTTCATAAATCATAACTAAAGAACTTATAAGAGGAATGTTTAAAAAAATAATTTGTCAAAGATAAAATTTGTGATGCATATGAATTTATTTCGATAAATTGATATCGAGGTAGTAAATATACTTTTTTATTATTGATTATTATAATAGATATACTTGGATATACTTCTCGACACATAAAAGTGATTATTTTAAATATTTTACAAAGTTTTACAAATAAGTTTCAAATGAAAAAGTTTTATGATTTCTCTCAGCAAATAACTTAAAAATCATGAATTTTAATAATTTTGTGATTCGAATGCGTATGACCATATTTTTTCTTCTCCAAGAAATTCACAACAAAATGGAGTTGCTGAGAGAAAGAATACGAGTTTCCAAGAGAGGTGAGAACCATGCTAATGAACATAGCCTATCTAAATACTTTTGGGCCAAAGTCGTTAACATGACATGCTATGTCAAGGGTTCGTATAAGACCTTTACTATCTAAAACTCCTTATGAATTATGGAACAATAAAAGACCCAACATTTCATATTTTAAAGTTTTTTATTGTAAATATTTTACTTTAAAGGAAAATGATGTCTTAGGAAAATTTGATGTCTTAGGAAAGTAAGAGAAACTAAGGGAAGGCAAATCTTTCCTATGATGGTTCATGTTCATGATCAATATTTTTTCTCCATCACTTATCTTTAAAATCTTGTTAGTCCAAAATCTCATCAAATGATTTCATCATCAAAATATGAGATTCAACAATCTCCCCATTTTTTATGTCTTAGGAAAGTGAGAGAAACTAAGGGAAGGCAAATCTTCGACTTCTGCAGTATGCAGAGACTCTCTCGTCCCCGCATCCTCGCTGCTCTTTTGGCCGTCGTCTCCACGCTTCCTCCCTTTTGTTCGGCCTTGTTCGGCCTTCACCGGGATTCTCTCACCAGAGGCTCATCGCTCTCCGTGGAGGACGACACCGACATCCTCGTCTCGCAGGACGAGTCCTTCGCCTGCGGCTTCTACAAGGTTGGCTCCAACGCCTACGCCTTCTCCATCTGGTTCGCCAACTCCGCCAACGCCACCGCTGCCTGGACTGCGAACCGCGACCAGCTCGTGCACGGGCGCGGCTCGAGGATCACGTTGCTCAGGGACGGGCGCCTGGCGCTGACGGACTTCGACGGCACGCTGGTGTGGAGCAGCAACACCAGCTCCGGCTCCGCTGACCGCGCGCTGCTGCTGAACACTGGCAATCTTGTTGTGGTCGATGCCGACAATGCAACTCTGTGGCAAAGCTTTGATTCGCCCACCGACACTCTCCTCCCCATGCAACCCATCACCAAGAGCACGCCGCTGGTCTCCGCGTCCGCTTCGGGTTTGCTTTCGCCTGGCTACTACAGGTTCTACTTCGACACGGACAACGTCCTCCGCCTCATCTATGACGGGCCCGACATTTCCAGCATCTACTGGCCTAATCCCTTCAACAAGGTGTGGGAGAACGGTCGAACTAGCTACAACAGCACCAGGTTTGGTGTTCTTGATGAGATGGGGCATTTCTACGCCAGTGATCAACTGGAGTTCAATGCCTCCGACTACGGCCATGGGATCACAAGGAGGCTAACTCTGGACTACGACGGCAACCTTCGACTCTACAGCCTAAGCAAGCAAACCAGGACTTGGTCGGTGGTGTCATGGCAGGCGGTTCTGCAGCCCTGCGACGTGCACGCCACCTGCGGCCGAAACGGGCTCTGCGTCTACGCCGCCAGGGTGGGGTGTACCTGCCCACCCGGTTTCGAGGTGAACGACCCAAGCGACTGGAGCAAAGGTTGCAGGCGCAAGCACAACATCAGCTGCCATCCTCACCAGAATCGGTTCTTGAGGCTTCCCTATACGGATTTCTGGGGGTTCGATCGCAACTACACCAGTGGTCTTTCGTTCGGGGAGTGCAGGAAGATCTGCAGCGAGGACTGCTCATGTGAAGCTTTCGGGTATAAGGAGGGATCAGGAGAGTGCTATCCCAAGACCACCCTCTTCAATGGCAGATCATCTCAGAGCACCAGCAACACCATCTACATGAAACTCGCGAGAGACGTAGGAGAACAATCGCAATACCCTGTGATACCAGCGGCGGCTGAGGAACCTGCTTGCGGTGGCACGAAGGTGCAACCTTTGGCGGGTCAATCCGAGTTGCGTCGTAAAGCAGGAGGAAAGACCAAGTGGGAATACTTCTACGGGTTCGTCTCGGCGTTCTTCGCGGTAGAGGCTCTCTTCATCGCATCTGGTTGGTGGTTCATCTCCAGGAAGGAGAAGAAGCCGAGCTCAACGGATGAGGGATACCAGGCGATATCGAGCCAGTTCCGGAGGTTCACGTACGCAGAGCTGAAAAGAGCCACGAGGGACTTCAAGGATGTTGTCGGAAGGGGAGGTTCCGGAGCCGTCTACAAGGCGGACTTGGACGACGAACGGGTGGTGGCGGTGAAGAAGCTGGAGGACGTGATTGCAGGAGAGGAGGAGTTCAAGGCCGAGCTGAACCTGATCGGGAGGATATACCACAGGAACTTGGTCAGGATGTTCGGCTTCTGCTCCGAACGCTCGCACAGGCTATTGGTCTCCGAGTTCGTCGAGAATGGTTCCCTGGACAAGGCCTTGTTCGGCGGCGGCGCTGCCTGTAGACTACTCCGGTGGAGCGAGAGGTACAAGATAGGAGTGGGCGTGGCCAAAGGATTGGCGTATCTGCACCACGAGTGCCTCGAGTGGGTCATCCACTGCGACGTGAAGCCGGAGAACATCCTGTTGGACCAGGATTGGGAGCCAAAGATCGCAGACTTCGGGCTGGCGAAGCTGTTGAACAGAGGCGGAGCAGGCTCCATCCTATCGAGCATTCGAGGGACGAGGGGGTACATCGCGCCGGAGTGGGCGTCGAGCCTTCCGATCAACGGGAAGGTGGATGTGTACAGCTACGGGGTGGTGCTCCTGGAGCTGGTGAAGGGGGAGAGAGTCTCCAACTGGGTGGTGGACGGGGTCGAAGAGGCGGGGATGGTGCTGCGGAGGACAATCATGACGCTCAAGGCGGAGCTGGAGAGCGGAGAAGAGGCATGGATCGGCGAGTTCGTAGATCACAGACTGGAGGGGGCGGTAAATTGGAGGCAGGCCATGGTGATGATGGAGATCGCGTTCGCTTGCTTGGAAGAGGAGAGGAATCGAAGGCCAACCATGGATTCTGTAGTGCAGATGCTGCTCTCGTGTGATGATGAGATCCCGTCAGGTGGCCCAGACATGTAGCAAGCCATCAAAATAGGACCTTAAAACGAGTCCATAAATTAGGCGATGATGATTATTATGCAGGTTTCAGAGCATCGAACCGGTTGCCCCAGAAACACATGTTCGCATGAACTGCCGCTATATGTGTTACCGTAAGAAGAAAGAATGTTTGAATCCTTAATCTAAAAGAATGCACGTTGGAACTCGAAATATTTATTATCAAACAATCATCATGGCAGAAGCTAACAGCGCGAGAGATCAAATTATGTCGTGCCACTAACACCGACAACCCTGTTCCTGTCTCCACCTAATGCCAAAAGCGTCCACCGACCTTTTACGAAACAACACAGCGACAGGCCAACAAATAGAAACCACCATGGCCACTCGCCACATTCCCGTCTTTCTTTGTCACAGCGACAGGCCAACAAATGGAAACCACCATGGCCACTCGCGCCATTCCCGTCTTTCTTTGTCTACTGCCGTGGCCGCCAGGGTTTGTGCCTGGTTGACTGACTTGACTCCATTGAAGCGTCACAATCAACACTCGAATCCACAACAAATAACCCAAGAAGAACTAAATACCAATTTGAAGTTTGCTCTCAGATTCCTTTACCATTAATCCTCACCGGATCGGCTATTCATTGTTAGCAAACAAGAGGGAAAATAAAAATCTCAATACCCCAACTGATGGTCAAAAAGCAAACTCTTACCAATATCAAAACGATGGCTGATGAACAAGTCTAGACTAGTAACCTGTTGCATCCACAAATGCCTTTCATCTATAAAAAAATAAAGAATTTTCATGGCAGCAACAGCTAAACCCGCCACCATGGGAGTCCTGAAAGAAAGAAGCAAACTTTTCTACCCTGTATCATCAAACAAACTCAAAAATTGTGCCCATGGCAGATGTCAAAGACGAATGCTAATAATGGAGTTCTGAGCATTAATCATCTGCTGGTATGCTTGAAAAGATTGATTTTAGAGTCTCGTAGGTCATGAAAACAATGCCCACACTCGGGACAACTTTGAGGTATTCAGGCAAGATACCTCGGTATAAGCCTCGAAATCCTTCGGTCCTAATTATGTGCTTAAACGTTCCAAAGAGGCCAGACTTATAGATACAAGCCCTTCCTGCTGCCCCTTCCAACTGCATTCTTCGCCTCACGAGATCCAACGGGAATGTCACTGCAAAATCATACTGCAGATGTAAGCAATACAGATTCTTATGGATCTGACCAAAAAAGACACTCAAATATGAGTAATTTAGGAAACATGCAGTTCCTCAACAATTCATCCTGCATGCTAGTCTATGCAAAAGTCAGTCCACAAAAAGTCTTTATAACTATGTTAAAATCTTATTCTATGCAAAAGTCAGTCCTAGGCCCGAAAAAAAACAGATATCGATTGATTTTTTATTAATAAATATTAGTTCTTTCAATCCAACTTCTAACTTTATCCCCATATGCTCCTATCTCTCCTACCTATCTAGTGCCTTCAACTTGATTTTACTTATTTCGGGTAACCATGACTAAAAGACATCTGGCATAATCAGGAAACTAATAGATCTCATTTGATTTCACAGCTATCTTCTTGAAGCAGCAATACTGTCGTCTTGTCATTTTCAGCTTCAGTTTAGAGGCAAGGAAGGGCAGGCCAACTTATACATCATGCTGGCTACTTTTGACATAGCCTTTGTTCTGACAGCACACCCTTCTGTATATAACAAATCTTCTCTCTGCCAACAATTCAACCATGACTGGAAGGGAAGTGTATCTCCCTAATTCAACCATGCATAAATGCATATTCCAATTTCAACCCAGCTACTATATCACATTTGACTAGCCATATCTTTATAAAGACTTTTTTTTTGCATCAACTATAGGCACATCTAAGATTTGCTATTTGTTAAATTGGCCTTCAGAAATAACCAAATACAACCCAAAATTCAAAGAAAATGAATCTGAATTAAATGATGATCGGACCTGTCATATGGCTGAACCAACTAATTTTCTAGACTAAAAGGTCATTATCTCCTACAGACAATAAATAAGTAACGTGAATGGCATACCTACCATATATGAACTTCATTTGCCATGCTTTATCACTTATACCATGACTCCAACAGCAAATTCAATTTATTACATTTGACATTTATACTTATAAGTTAAACATGGTATAGAAAATGACAAGTGATTAGTTGTACCATATAACCATATGAATTAGCCATTAGGTAACACAAAAGTGGATAGAATACACCCAAAGCTAAGTTTGCAAGGCCATAAATGATAAATGTGCATATTTGAATCTCAATAAGAACAAGTGTGACAAGCACCCAGCCTTACAAGGTAGATTAAAACAATTAATAAGAATCTTCATCCAAGAAACATTCTTATATATGAATCAACAATAAAATATGCTTGACGTCATAAACTTCCACAATGTAATCTCATTTGATCTTAATGGAAACTCGAGAAGCATCATAAATTAATATGCAGACCTAGCTTCAATTTGTTTCGAATGCTAATATGCCCAAATAGACCACACCACTGTAGTTTTTAAGTTTTCAGACTTGTGCATATAGGTTCTATTTTTCACATTCAGACATCAATTGGTTTTTCATTCATATAAATAACAGCTTGCAATGATGTGATCTAACCTCTACATTATAAGTTTGCTGACAATGTACCTGTTGATGATGAAATACCAGAAAGACTTCCACACGCCAAACTAACCAATACAGGAGAATCATATGGCCTAGTGTCCAAAAAAGAAAAAAGTCAAAATCACATGTTATACTTATCATCGGATGGAAAGAAACTTCCAACTCAGACTAAAGTTTGCAGCTTATCAATAGGACAGAAATTCAAACACCTCTCAACTTGCCAACGAGATCTCAAAGTTTCATAAACAGAAAAGCTGATTGCTATGCTGGGTCCAACACCCTGCAATTTAACAATGGTCAATACCAACTAAAAACAATTAAAGACCATCACCAAAATCAAAATTAGTTCGATGATTAAGTTCACCATCAATGTTGGACCAAGTCCCTTGTATAATCCTCTCATACCCTCATCTCTGCAGATAGCATATACAGCATGTGAAATGCCCCTGTAATACATATTATTTGTCTGCACATTTAAGATACAAAATAGTCATACACTTGAAGATACTGCAACCCACAAATCCAAAAATCATTGCAAACCATATAACTATGATCAAATGCTGAAAACTCATACTGTAGTAACCAGAAGGCATTGAACGGGCTGTGAAGAAAGGTATCACCAAGCTGGTGATTGAGTAAAATGTGGAGCTGGTGGTCAAGAGTTTATTAACCTTTCTGAATACTCTATTGTGCATGTTTACAGAGTGGGGAACAAATGTGCCAATTGGTTGGCCAATTTTGCAAGGGTTGAAAGGGTTTTCTTGTTTTCGGAAGAGGAAGTGGCTGGTTGGCTTGGAATCCTTGCTAATTTTTTTATCCGCATGGTGCTAGTCATTATCGCTTTTTAAATTTTCTTTCTTTTTTTGAAAAAAACTAACCAGAATATTCATGACTTCTCATCAGTTCAAGAGCTACTATGCTAATTGACTAGATTGTCAATAGACCCACTGGCCAAAACCTAAAAGGAGATTAGAAATATACTATATTAGTGTCACAGCAAAATTTGAAAATAAGGAGGATTGTAACCCCCATATTGGTAAAAATCATGAACTAAGATAATATTTATTGTTAACTTTTGCGTAGGTGAGTGGTAACTTAAAAATGATACGCATATTTCATTGTCATCCACAATATGCATGTAACCAATTTTATATGCATTGATGAAGGACACAATTGACTTATTTTTTAAACTCAACAAACCTCCAATTTCAAAAATTATCAAGTCCAAACATTAAAATTAATGGGTTGAGCATTATCAAACAAAATAAACAGTAAATTTTCTAAACAAAAGCAAGGAGTATGTGATACATGAATGAAAAAGAATAGCAAACAGAATGCGAAAAACAACCATGTGATTGCTTTGCTCATTGGCAAATGAAAAAACCACAACAAATAATAAGACTTGCGCTACTCAAAGCAAAAGCAATTTTATGTTAATACCCTGCAGCCAACATCTCATAAAAAAACAGAAGATAAAGTAGGAGAGCAGACAATTATTGCAATCAAACTACTGCTCCCAGGTGCAAAGTGACTTCTTTTGTTGACATGGGAAATCATGTCACTACATGTTGAACCGGAAAAGTCCAAATTCCACTGATGCCAGCCAGCTCATCCGCAACATTAGCAATAAATCTAGACAGTGAATATTCTCTTAACTGTCTCGATAAGGGGAATCTTCTACAACTATAAAGTGGTCTAAGCACTATAAAAGGAGGCCTCCTGCAGGTACAGACAGGAGTTATCTTGCCACATAGAATAAACAATTTCCTTACAAACTTGTCCTAGCTTGAGCTTTGCCAAGCATGTCCTTGGCACTAGTTTTACATGACTCCTACACCTTGGGACAAACCGCCTCAGGACAACCACCTCAGAACTAGCTGCCTCAGCCAGACCTCACTGGAGCCCCACAATCTACTTCAACCTATATTACTTGGAAAAAAGTGGGTTAGGTCATTCACACTTAGCACTTCAGGTTGAAGATCTATTATGACCTTATGTTGTGACTAGAAAATAAAAATTATACCCGCATACAAAACAAAACCATAGAAACAGAAACAAATTATAACTGCACATTAAAGTGAAATAACACTTGAGCTTCTGCATACCACAACCATTATCATTTTTCCAAAAGATCAAATCAAATAAATGTGTTTGATATGGATTCCAGAAAGGCAAATATGGCAAGAAATTTTCGTTGGATCAAAAATATGAGATTCACTATTAATGAAAGACTAACAGTGGAATCCGGCTAATTGACAGACAAATGAAGCAATTACCTGGGCTGCAAGACGTGTCCTAACAAGATCCAGCGGATATGTGACAGATGCAGCTGTTATTCCAGCCAGACCTCCACCAAACAACCGCACACAGACATCTGCACTCACACTATCTCTATGCCTATCTAGCCCAGGAATCAATTTCAGTAGCTGCATTAGATTATAAATTTAAAACAGAAATCAGTGGTGTTGTAAAACATAAGACTTATTTCAGTATTGAACTTCACTTACATTCTTGTATCGCTCATAAGCATAAAAACTTATAGAAGAATAAGGCAAGCGATGAGCAATTGTCACCAAATTCCCTTTCCAAAATGCTCTAAAACCTTCTTCATGAACAATACGTGAAGCTTCATGCCATATGCTAGCTTTCCTTAGAGTTGCAACATCAGAGTGCATTCCTTGCACCTAAATTTGGGAAGCCATAAAATACAACCATGAAACTCATATGAAAAGGACAAATAGATGAATCTTTGACTACTTGGAATAAAAAGGTTGGATACTGGACAACAAAATGGCTTAAAACCTACAGGAAACTAGATAAAGAATTAAAATACGTAGTCCTGTGATAGCACCATAAAAACAAGAAAAGATTTGAACCCTATAACTGAGTTTCTTCAAGGTATATCGTAGTCAATAAAATGTTCGACGAATTTTTAGCAGATTTAGCTATGATGAGAAGATGGGAATTAAAACCATTTGAGTCACTTACAACCTTAAAAAACTGCATTTCAAATGAAATCAAAGAAGTCTGACGAGTCCTTAATAGATGCCAAATTTTATGTTTGTAAGCCTCATAAGTTGTATAATTCATTTATAAGGCCATCAACTCTGGTGAAAGAATGACTAGCTCCTCTTCATCAGCAATATTCATGGCATTATTGTATGATGTCCAACATCATAAGTTACATAACCAGCATACAGCTAAATGTAACGACTACGTGTCTGGGACAAGCTACCATTTCATGCCATAAGCTTGCCTAAAGGTGGAAAACCAAATAAATCTTAATCCAAACTAGGATGCTGATTTTTCTAATATCTGATGTCCGTCGTAACTGTCCTGATCTACGAGTGCAGAAATGATAAGTTTTTTGCTCCACTTGTGCCATACCATTTAGATATTATCTGGAAGCCATAGGCCAAGAAAAAGTCTATGAGACGAAAGACTGATTGTTGAATCAGCATATCAACGAGAGTACGGACAAGAACTCTCAGTTCGCCTTTTCCTCGAACAAAATTTAGGTGCGACAAGATCTAGCCAGAAATAATATTCAAATAAAATCGAGGTATATCTATATACTTCTAGATTTACGGAGCATAAGAACACAGGGAAGAGCAAAAAGTTCGTCTTCCCGGTCGCCAAAGAGAAGGAAGAGTGAGAAGTTACCTGGAAGAGGATTGTAAGGCGAGCAAGAGGAGCCGTGCACGTTTTGCTGACCGCCCCGGCGACTCCTCCGGCAATAAGGTGCGCAACCGTCCCGATCTGCGGCTGATGTTGCAACTGCTGACGCTGCTGCTGGTGGTGATTCTGCTGCTGGTCGTGCGCGGAGTACCTCCGAGCCCCGCCGTCTACAGCGCCTCCGCCACTGCCGTGGCCAGAGGAAAGAGCTCCCACCCGCGCCTCCGTCTGCATGTCCGGCCGCTGCTTCTCCTCCTACTCCGCTCGCCCCTAATCGCTTCACGCAGAACCTAGATTGGTGCCGGAGCAGCTCCGGCGTTCATATGCAGCCTCGCCCAAATCGAACGGAAACCTAGAAAAGAAACCCTCGCCGATAGCGCCTCCCCTTTGTCTCTTGGGAGATCAAAATCGGTATTATTTCCCTTTATTTTCCTTTTAATTCTTCGGTTTTAGAATCCCGTACCTACCGACCCCCATAATTTGTGGACCAGGTCAGATTCAGCTGCGGGGCCTCCCGTTTCTACCAATCCGCACGTGGGTCAGTTATCAAACAGGTGACGTTATTTATTCCTATTTTCTACAATACGAAATAATCGCGGTGTGGCGGAATCGGAGGGTCAGGACGCGGCCGAGAGGTAATATCAGAAGCAACTGCCCCTGGGAAGATAATGGCACGTGAGAGAATATGCTGTGGTGCCAATGCACTAACTCCAGTTGGGGGATTCTTGGAATATCCCCCCCCGTGTTGCTTCGATCCTACGCGACGAGCATGCATTTGGAAACATAGTTCCGTATAAAAATCTGATGCGTTATGTTAGACCTGTAATGGACTCCATCAAAATGATCGAACATAAGGCTCGTTCTGCAGTACTTTGAGATCAGGTCATGTGTGATTAGGTTCGAGTTAGTTTGTGTCCACTGGACGTTTGGACTGTGTCAATTTTGAATAAGGTTTAATCCAAGCCAACCCAACCCAACCTGACCTGAAATGGGAAAACCAATGAAGGCCCAATGGCCCATATAGTCGTACCCGATTGTTACGTTAGTGTGGTCCACGTGACTCACCCTCCGGCTATATCACTTTGTGTTGGCTGTCTCACGTAATTCATCACTAGATGTATTTACCAGACACACTGATCCATGGAATGAGCCAAATTAGTCTTAAGGCGATTGCCATGAAAAAGCTATTTCTTGGATTTCCTTTTTTCCGGAAGGCGTATCTGTTTTAATTTATTTTGTCGATGATATTTTTATTTTTTATAAATAGTAAATGTCTCTCGTTGTCATCTATCTATTACTATCTTTACCTCATTGCCTTTACGCATGCTAATAGTCAAAACCTTCCGTACATCATGATCGTACATCATGATCGTCAATCGTCAATCACGATTAGGCTTTCCCTTTGTCCTCTCTCACATGATCTATTGTGCTAATTATCATCCATGTGGACCCACTCGTTGTGTTGTTACCTTGAGTGCCAGCATCTCTCTCATAGTTGTCACAAATGTAACTCTTATTTTTTATAGATCTTACCTTCGTCGTTGTCTTGAATACTCATCTACTTAGCCCCTCTATTATCCTACATACCTCTCCTGCTTATCCCTCAACCCATGATTTCTCACTCAACCCAACACCCTTGCTTGCAACATCATACTTTCCTCGTCTTCGCCTCCAAACCTACCACCAACTCCTTGGCAAGGTTGGTATCGGGCAACTCCTCCTCCCAAACGATGTTTATATCCAAGTGTGCTAAGGTCATAGTGTGTAAGCGAATGACCATGGAATCTAAGAAGAAGAAGAATTCGCTAATTCGCAATCATTGTAGCCTCGCGACATAGCCAATATGAGTAATAGACGACGACGATGGGTTTTCAGTGAATTACAAAATAATATAGATATTATTTAAAAAAAAAAGCAAGAACACCTTTCGGAAAAAAATTTAAGTTTTATTTTTAAGAGAAATCACCATTACTATTATATAATAATAAATTGTCTAAAAACTGAACTCCATGACACGACATATTTCCTTGGCGCTATTAGGCCTGTGATTGGAACTATGGCAAATGAAAGTAGGCAAATCAATATGTGGTGAGTTCCATTCATCACCAAGTGGATGCACGAAGTATAACCTAACATGATAAATAAGCAAAGCTTACGTCGTTCCATCAATACCAATTCCAAAACCGATAAATTAGAGAGATGGCGAGTTGTTGTACTGGAAGAGATTGACTTCGAAGGTTTGTAGTGTCTGACTAGCAAGAAATACTATCCCATATCATAACATCATTTCAAAATTACGAAAATGTAGGAACTCTCCCCTGTTTTCAGAATGTATATAAGATAATTGATTTCTTTCATTTGGATTTAGCAGTCAGTTCTGGGTCCTGAAATCCTAATTCCATGGCGTGTTCAGGTGATGCAATAAGCCTGCTACAGACCAGCTTCACATTGCATTCCGCTTGCGATGTGTAGGAATCTACAAGTTGCACAAATGCTAGTTTCAATTGTCAGCATATATATCTTGATTCTTCAGACTTGGTAGCATGATCGAGTGCAGATGGATTTTGCTTGTTCATCAGGTAGGTACCTTTCGTTTCATTCGCTTCATGCATGGCTCATTTATACCTGATCGAAGTTGCATTACACAAAATACAAGCTTTTGTTTGACGAGATTAATTTCAATAGTAAGAATTAGATACAATAATAATGATTTAGATTAAGATAAATAAATAAGGATGAGAGAATTTATTAGGTTATGATTGATTTTTTTATTTAAAAAATTTATAATCTATCTTCTTTACTAATAATATATAGATACTTTTGGATGAATACAAAATATTTTAAATTGGTTCTTATTCCTTTTACTATCTTCTCTCTTTTTTTATTTAGAGTTCTTTATTCGATGTCAGACTTATAGCTCAAGAAAGTTTCAAATCTAATATAGTCGATTATCGAGATCGGTAGCTAATCTTACAACGATAATTGAGTGTCAATAAATGATCATCCACTCTCAGTATCACGAGAGGAATATCTTTTGTACTATCACTTAGGCAAATCACTAGCTAGGGTCATTCGGATTGAGAGAAAAGGAGTTCTCCATGAGAATTCGATTAGAGCGAGACTCCGATGGATTCTATATAAGGCTTGACAGTACCATGTTCAATATACGGTATTTATGATATTGGATGGATGAGAGACTATAGATACACGTTAACTAAGAATAGTCATGTCCAATAGATTAGATCCCCCTGTATTATTTAGAGACTATAGTATAGTGGCCTAGTACTATATCCATAGTTAACGAGTTAAGTGAATTATTATGTGATAACAATTCAATGAGTCAAAATAAGTTTTGAGTCAAAAAGAGTTATAGCAGGTACAACTCACGGTTAGCTCGATATTAGGTCTAGAGGGTCACACACATATGGTGGATATTATAGCGAGTAAAGGATATGATATGAGTTATCCAATAAGCCCTTGTTTTATTGGCTGAGATCAAACATTAATACATTCCTTGCATGAGGCCCAATTAGAGGTAAATTAATATTATTGGATATAGATTCAATAATCCAAGATGTGAGGGTAATCGGATAAAGATCCAATACTCACTAAGGTAGGATCCATTATGATTTAAGAGGCACTCTGTAAATAGGGGCAAGGGTGGCGAATAAAGGTAATATACTACATCTTTAGCCGCCCCCTTGTATTCTCCTCTCTTCCTTCTCTTCTCAACTAACCACTCCTCTCCCTATTGCGTGAGGACATCGAAGAAGAACGGGGTTCTTTTTCCACATTCGCTGCAAGGTGATCCGCAAAAGTTGCGAAGAAGATGTGCAAAAGCTGTGAGTTTTGTACTATGATTGGATGAGCTGCTGGTTACAGGTACCTGCAAGCCATTCATGTGAGTAATGACATGTGTGACACGTTACATAATCTTTTTGCTTATTATTATTATTGACATATTCTCACTTTATGTTGCATATACTGTGATGTCCTTGGATCTATGCTATGAGAATCGAATCATGATGAAATCACGATAATGAGATCGATTCGTCTTTAAACACAGACCCTAAATAATTTCAATCAAAGGTTACTCGAGATGGACATCAAGACAACTAGACAAACCTACTGTATACCCGTGCATATAATGGAGGTGGCTGGTCTCATAACCACTCGTGTGAGGATAATAAGAGTACAGTACAAAGTGTTCATTGTAGAATGAGTTCACTGATTGATTCGCTTACGGAATGTTGGATGGTTAATGATACCTAACGTCAAATAGTGATTCTATAGTCCCAGTTATGTGTCTGGTCCTTAGACTTGAGACACCAAGGATGTCTTATTTGAGTACTCCTTTATTTTATGTTGGACTTACTAGTCTGAAAAGTTCTAGATTTGGTACAATCGGTTATCAGAATTAGTGGTCAACCTTACGATGATAACTGAGTATCAATAGAGGATCATTCGCTCTCAATATCACAAGAGGAATATCCTATGTGCTCTCGCTCAATCAAATTCCTGGCTAGAGTCATTCAGATTGAGAGAGAATAATTATATATAAGGTCTAATAGTACCATGCACAATATACGATCTCTGAGATATTAAATGGATGAGGGATTATAAATATATAATAATTAAGGACAAACAAGTCTAATGAATTAAATCTCTTATACCGTCTTGGGACTATAGCGTAGTGGCCTAATACGTTTATGGTCGATGATTTGAGTGAATTATTATAGGATAACAATTCATTGAGTGAGAATGAATTATGTTAGTAGGACTCATAGCCAACTCGGTATTAGGCCTAGAGGGTCATAGACATATGGTAGATGTTACAGAAAGCAGATGATTGGATATGAGTTATCCAATAAGCCCATATTCTTATTAGATGAGACTCAACATTAATGAAGTCCTTGCATGAGACTCAATTTGAAGCAAATTAAGATTATTGGATAGAGATCCAATAATCCAAGAGTGTGGTAACTGGATAGAGATTCAATTCCCACTAAGACAGGATCCATTAGGGTTTTTGGTGGCTCTCTATTAATAGGAGCCAGGGGCGACCAATAGGGTGATAGGCTGCATCTTTGGTTGTTCCCTCCTATTCTCCTTCCTCCTATCTCTTCTCAGCCGACCACCCTCTCCCTACTGTGAGAGGACAATGAAGAAGATAAGAGATCTTCTTCCATATTTGCTATAAGAAGGTGCGCAAGAATTATGGACTTATGGGTGCGATTAAAAGAGCATCACTACATTGATCCACCGTATGAATATCACTAGAGAGAGGACATCTGACCTCCTTAATCCTCTTGTATATGATTTGGAAGTTTCAGGGATATACAATTTTCCTAAGCAATAAATCTCACATGACTTATAATTTTTAATTTTTATGAATTTGCGTGCACCAATCGTTGCACGACGATGTGATGAATGTGGGAAACTAATTATATTTTTATTTTTCTACTATGCATGTGATGCTCTCAAGGTTTCCCAATAAGAGCATCGCTGCATTAATCTACCTTGTAGATACCGCTAGAGAGAAGGATATCTGACCTCCTTCATCCTCTCCTATTAGATCTGAAAATTTCAAGGATATGCGATCTCCCTAGATAATACATCTCACACGATTCATAGTTTTTCGGTTTTATGATTTTTCGCGTACCAATCATCGCACGATGACATGATAAATGTATAAAATATTTTATTTTAGTTTTTCGCTGCACATGTGATGCTCTCGAGGTTTCCCAATATTATATAATCCCTAGACGATATAAGAGGATCTAATCTATTAGACCTGCCTGTTCATAATTATAATTTATCTATAGTCTCTCATTTATCTAATATCTCATAGACCATATATCAGGCATGATACTGTCAGGCCTCATACAAAATCCATCCGAGTCTCGCTCTAATCATATTTTCCCAGAGAACTCCTTCTCTCTCAATCCGAACAACCTTGGCCAGGGATCTGCTTGAGCAAGATCACATGTGATATTTCTCTCATGATACAAAGAGTAGACGATCCTTTATTGACACTCAATTATTTCGTAAGGTTGGATATCATTTCTGATAACTGATTGTACCAGATCTGGAACTTCTAAACCTATAAGTCTGGCGTCAAAGAAAAAAAAACTCAAACAAGTCATCTTTAGTGTCTCAAGTCTAATGACTAGACACACAATTGGGACTACAGAATTATTATTGGCGTTAGGTATCATTAACTATCCAGCATTCCATAAGCGGATCAATTAGTGAATTCATTCTCCAATGAGCACTTGTACTGTACCTTTAGTGTCTCCACCTGAGCGAATATGAGACTAGACCTCCATCATATAGACGGATATATAGTATAATGGTCTGTCTAGTTATCTTAATGTCCCTCTCAAGTAACCTATAACCGAGATTATTTAGGGTCTATATTTAAAGGAGAATTGGTCTCATTATTATGATCTCGTTATGATCCAATTGTCATTGCACAGATCCAAGGACACATAATCTATGCAACAAGCAACATAAAATGAGAATATGCTAATAATAATAATAAGTAAAAAGTTCACGTATTGTGTCACACGTGTCATCATTCATGTCATTGGTTTGTAGGACACCTGTAACCAGTAAAAACCCTAACTAAAGGGCTAAGATGTGGGTGGGTGGGAAGGTTTCCGTTAAACAGGCCTCCTCCTCGTGCTCCGCAACACTATTGGAGAAGAATGCTCGCATCTTCTCCTAGGCTTCAGTTTCACTCGGAGAGAAAAGGGGCAATGCGTTAAACACAGTATGTGCCACCCATGCCATTGGGAAACCCTTGTCCTCGCTCCCATCCATAATAAAGAAGCGGCTCCACCACCCCTTATCGCAGGAGATTGCTCCGTTGATCTTGAACCCTATATGGGGGGATAGGTAATAACTACTCAGCCCTTGGTTCAAGTAGAAGTACAAGTGGAATAACTCATAGGACATCATCAACCTTGCACCGTTGCACGCCTTGGGAAATATCCTCAAGAAGCGCCAATAGTTCGACATCAGTTGGGATGGAGAAACCCACCAAAATGCCAAGAAGGCAACCATTACTAGAGGTAGAGGGATGTGTAGCCCGACCTCCAGAGCGTCAATCGAGAGGGAGAACATCCCACAGAATTTGTGATAAGGGTGATCCTCGCCCCCAAAAATGGAAAGAATGACTTTCGATAGAACCGAAAAGTGAGCGCATAGTTCCTCCAATTGCCATGGGGTGACCACAGAACTACAATCGTGGGCCGCTTGCATTTGGACTAGGTCCCGTGAGGCCATATGAGGTTTAGAAGGTTGGCTCCCCTTTAGTAAGGAGCTTACTTGAACCACCTTCCATGAGGAGGTGGTTGGTTTCTCCACACCTCGTCGACGCCGGGAGGATAGGAGAAAGGCGATTAAAAGATCATCATCATCAGAAGACGTCACCACGAAAAAGTCATTGATTTGTTGGAGGAGGAAGGCATCCTTGTGCTAGAGTGTTAGACGATCAAAGTAGTGATGAAATGATGATAGAAGAAGAAGAGTCAGGGAATACCAAATAAAGGTAACTTCCTACCCAGTGGACACTTGTTTGATGCAACAACTTGCCAAGGGACCATGCGAGCAATGATGGTGGAGATCACATCATACACCCTAACACAGTTATTGGTTACAGGTGCCCTGTAAGCCAATCACATGAGTGATGATATGTGTGATACGTTGTGTGATCTTTTTGCTTATGATTATTATTTACATATTCTTACATTATATTATATGTTGCATATATATATTATGATGTCAATGGTTTTATGCAATGAAAATTGGATCATGATGAGATCACGATAATGAGACTAATTCACTTTTAAATACGAATCCTAAATAATTCTGGTCATAGGTTACTCAAGAGGGACATTGAGATAATCAGACAGATGAGTGTACTGTATACCTATCCATATAATAAAGGTGACTGATCTCATAGCTACTTATATGTGACACTAAGGGTACAGTATAGATAGCTTACGGAATGCTGGATGATTAATGACAACTATAGTCAGATAGTTCTGTAGTCTCAGTTGTGTGTCTAATCCTTAGACTTGAGACACCAAGGATGTCTTGTTTGAGTACTCATTTCTTTGACGCTAGACTTAAAAGTCTGAAAAATTTCAGATTTGGTACAATCAATTATTGAGATTGGTAGCCAACCTTACGAAGGTAATTGATTGTCAATAAAGGATCATCTACTCTTGGTATCGTGAGAAGAATATCCCATATGTTATCGCTCGTACAAATCCTCGACCGGGGTCATTCAGATTGAGAGAGAATGAGTTCTTTAGAAGAATTTGATTAGAGTGATACACGGACAGATTCTGTATGAGGCCTATCAATACCATGCCCAATATACAATCTTCGGGATATTAGATAGATGATGGACTATAGATACATGGTAATTGAGGACATACAAGTCTAATATATAAGATCACCTATACCGTCTGGGAACTATAGTGTAGTGGCCTAGTACGTCCATAGTTGATGAGTCGAATGAATAATTATATAATAACAATTCATTGAGTTCGAAGGAGTTATGACAGGTAGGACTCACGACTAGCTTGGTATTGGGCTTAGTGGGTCACACACATATGGTGGATGTTTCAGTAAGTAGAGAATTAGATATGAGTAATTCAATTAGCTCATGTTCTCATTGGATGAGATCCAACATTGATGGGCTCCTTGCATGAGGCATAGTTAGAGGCTAATTGAGATTATTGGATATATATATCCAATAATCTAAGATTAGTGGGTAATTAGATGGAGATCCAATACCCACTAAAGCATGATCCATTAGGGTTTTTTGGTGGCTCTTTATAAATAGGAGGTAGGGGAAACACATTAGTGATAGGCTACACTTTTGGCCACCCCCTCATATTCTACTCTCTCCCTCTACGAAAGAGTTACGAGCTTTTGAGTTACGATTGAAGGAGCATCATGACAATGATCCTTCGTGTGGATACCGCTAGAGAGGAGGATGTTTGACCTCTTCATTCTCTCTATCTAGATTTGTATTTTCAGGGATATACAATCTCCCTAGATAATCAAGCTCTCATGTATCGCAGTTTTTGTTTTTGTGGGTTTTTCGTACACCAATCTTTGCATGATAATTTAATATACATGGAAAACCTATTTTGTTTTCTTTCTTCGGCTACACATATGATGCTCCCACTAGGTTTCCCAATAGTGATATTAGAGCCAAGTTGCTCGTGTAAAAGATTGGCTTTTAAACTATATATGACGAGATTGAATCATATATTCTTGTAGTGATTGGACACAAAAGGTAGCTTCCATAAGTAAGCTGGCTGCAGGCGAGGGGTGACCACCTACGGGTTGGCTACCTGTAGCGGTGGGCGCTCACGGCTAGGCCCACTATAGGGGTAGTGGCTCGTGGCTAGGCCGCCTGTAGGGGCGGTAGCACGTGGCTAGGGTCGCCTATAGGGACGACACCTACGAGCACAGGGCTCGAGGAGGCATCGCTTGAGGGCACGGTGCCCACCCATAGGGGCGACCGCCCGCTAGTAGGGGCAGCTATCCCTGGCGCATTGCGGTGCCGCCTACGGAGGGGCAGTAGCGATAGCCAGCTAGAAAGGGGTAGAGAGGGGTTATGTTTTTCTTGTAACAAAAAGACTATTCTACCCTTAGAATTTAAGAAATTTCAGGATTTGTTCTTTTGTCCAGAATTAAAATGCCTTAACAATTTTAGAAATTTTTGACATATCTTGATTTCTACAAAAATAATTAATTAAATAGTTTAATTAATTATTATTTATCTACTAGTCGTACATGATGATATGTGAACATATGATGTATGATATTAACGGATGATCATGAGCCATGTGTCGTGATGTGTGTATATGTAAATTATTATTATTATTATTATTGGGGCCTTCGAGCCTCTATCTTTCTCGTTTATTATCGGGCCTGTGTGTTTGTGATTATGTTGTAATTATATGAAGAGGCGCGACGAGAGCGTATAGGTGCCAACGTGTTCCACGATGTCGTGATGGGCAATCATGACGCATGGAGATACGCCAATACACACATAGGTCATATTATGAGTGATTGTGACCACTAGCTCAGGCCTAATCATATTAGGTGATAGTTCATGATCATCTAGTGTGACATGCATATGTGATATGTGATTATACACTTACTATATATATATATGATACAAAACAAAATCCTCTCCTATGATAATATTAAGTCGGTGAGTGTGATGCAATAAGATTGACCCACGTGGCCTTCCATCGTTATAGAAAAAAATTAAATCACAACATAGGTTGAGTTAGTCCCTTGAGGCTCACCTATCTACGTGATCGAGATCTTGCCTACGACATAGAGATGTCACCATTGACCTAAGGACATGGTATGTTTGGTCGAGTCACTCGATGACATATCATCAAATCAGACTCATATAGTAATGATAGTGATGACTTAACTGAACATCATGATTGGTCAAGATCATGGTGGTTCGGAGGCTGAACAAGACAGGAATACAAAGAGTTGTGATTAGTAAGAGTTGCCTATCTTTTTAGGCTTGAGTCTCTCGAGATTACACTAAGATGCCAATTGGATCCTTATCCCCACTAGAAGTTTGCCGGAGAGTTCCGTTTCATATGCCGAGGGTGTTGCGTGATTCACTAAGAAAATAATAAGAGTACATTAAGATATAAATCCATATCTTAATTAATTTTCTATAAAATCTATATGTTATTAAATCATGCTACATCTTGTTTGTCATAAATATATCGCTTGTAAAATCCCGACATGGCATACTTGATGCCAACCGCCTCATTAGTCCAAACTACATGGATTGGCTCTGCAATTTGAGAATTGTTCTTATGGCGGAGAAAATCGTATACATCCTTGATATGATTGTGCCCATGCCGAAAGAAGCGACAAGCAAGGATGATATCGCTCGCTATGTGAAGTATATAGACGATTCTACTTTGGCTAAGTGTTATATGTTGGCCTTCATCACTCCCGAGTTACAGAGGCAACATGAGAGCATGGATGCCAATTTCATTATTCTTCATCTTTGCCAATCGTTTGAGGAATAGGGAAGAGCTCAAATATATGAGATGTTCAAAAGTCTCTTCCGAGCCAGGATGACAAAAGAGACATTGGTTGAGAACCACGTCATAAAGATGATAGAGTGGATCGAAAAACTCATAGGTCTGAAAATAGTCCAAGAGGATAGCCTGTGTGTATACTTCGGCCTCTATTAGATTCCTTTTCGCAATTGATCATGAACTTCAATATGAGCAAGTTTGAGATGACTCTACTTAAGCTCCTTAATACATTGAGGGAAGTTGAGAGCACTATCAAGAAAGAGAAGCAAATTCTTTATGCTAGTGAGACCAATACGAAAAGAAAGGCTAATAAGACCGTTAAAAAGGGCATGTGCAAGGGTAAATTGGGTAAGAAAAAGATTGCCAAGAAGCATCCGACCAAGGACAAAGGCCAGTGCTTCCACTATAGTAAAGACGAGTACCGGAGAAGGAATATGATAGGACTCTAGCAGGGTTGAGTCTTAATCTCCCTAAAAGTAGTCAATAAAATCCTGTGAGATTATAATAAGACATCACCTAGCCACTTCTATCCTATAAAGAAGTGTGGTTAGGGTTTAGATTAGGGCCTTAAGGCTTAGTGGTCATCGACCCCTTTACTGGGTCGGTCGGTCAGGGTTTCCCCTTGCTTAGGTCGGCTATAGAGTGAACCTAGTCGCCACATATTCCTACTTAGGCATGTTGGCTATAGAAGGGGCAAAGGAGTAATTTTACTTAGGAAAGCATCCCATGGGCTAGGGTTTAGAACCCTATATAATGATGTAGTCGTCCCCTCTCTTTTATCAAGCAATCATCTTTTATTCAGCCTTGTGTCGAGTCTAGGAGGGAGGAACCCCTACAATGTTCCAAGGGTTGATCCTCCTCAAGGGTCAACATATATAGAGCTCCTTCAAGTATTTTATCATATGATAAGAGCCGCATTCCTGCTACCCTGTAGCCATCTCAGCCGCCTTCATCTTTCAAGCAATTCTCACAATTGCTTTTGACGTCGCCTCCATCCACTATCGCCCATCAAGCTGTAGATCCATCAATCTGTTGTTGTCCTCTGCATCAACATTATAGATCTGGTAAAAACTCCAAAGTCCATGCCTCTTGCTACTACTATTCCTTTATCTTATATATGAAAGAAGTTTTTCCCCAGTTTCTTTGCTACAAAATTCTACCGTTGTAAACATTATCATCATTGCGAAGGGGAAAAGCTATAAAAAAATTTTAGCCGATTGTGGCCTCTTGAACCTGAACTTTTGATCGTCCTTTCTAGCTAAAACTTTTACACAAATTCATAGATTGTTTAGCTTTCATCTAAGACTGATCTCCAGAAAAAATGCTTTCTGGATCCGGACTTATAGCGCTGTAATTCTTCATCACGTAGTCTTGAAATTTTACGATGAGAACTCTATGATCTTGTTTGCAATAATTTTTCCACGTTACACTGTCAAAATTTTATTGATCCAAATTACTACTACTATCACTATCTGAACTGAGATTCTGATATTGAAATTTTTCATAAATTTCTCAGACTTTTGCTAGAATTAATATCAAGAAACTACTGCTTCTTTGACGGGAATTCTGTTTGGTAGTACAACATATACTTCAACAATCTTTCATCAAAATTTTATCGGATCTTGCTGCTATCTTTTCTAGATTTGAGACTCTCCTTCTCATCTTCAATCTCTACTATTACCTCTCAAAAAACCCTAACAAAATCGCAGCCAAACAGCCATCCCAATCAGCCCTAAACTGCAGCCTACCTGCATCTCCACCGAAACATCGATCCAACCGGCCACCACCTCTCCAAAAATTCTCATGCCACTAACTTGTCAATAAAAAAAAGATCTCAATATTATAGATCTAGAGGCATATACTATGACATCAGAGGAGGCCATCAACACCAAGTTCGAAGCCTTTGAAAGCCGCATGCAGGAGAATATGTGATCCCTATTCGTCGAATTCAGCATAGGTCGACCATCAAGTTCGAGGAAGTCATAGTATGGAGAGACTTCAGATCAGCGAGATGATCTTCAAGAGCATGGACACATCATCCCTGATCAAAATAATCCATGCATGAAGGTGGATTTCCCAAGATAGAAAGAGGGAGACCTGATCGGATGGCTCTCACGCGCGAAGTGCTATTTTCGGTTCTATCGAACCACCGACGCTACACGGGTGGAGATTACTGCCATCCACCTTGAGGGAGATGCTATTCAGTGGTTTAATTGGTTTGAGTACACCCATGGAGGTCTCTCTTGACAGTGATTTAAGGAAGAACTACTAAACCGCTTCGGACCAACCGATTTCGATAACATCGACGGATAATTGGCAAAGATTCATCAAACCTCTACAATACAAGAATACCAAACAAGGTTTGAACGTTTATCTAACTAAACTATGGATTGGTCTGAGAAAAAACTTTTAGAGACTTTTATATAGGGCCTAAAGCCGAAGATTCAAGGAGAAGTAAAGGTGTGATAGAATCCCAGAAGAAGCTTTATAGATTTTGACCCTTGAGGGGGATTAACCCTTGAAACGCTGTAGGGGTTCCTCCCTCCTAGACTCTGCACAAGGCTGAATAAAAGTTGATAATTGCTTGATAAAAGAGATGGGGCATCTATATCATTATATAGGATTCTAAACTCTAGCCCATGGGGTGCTTGCTTAAATAAAATTACCCTTAAGTTGGCTCTATAGCCGACCTAAGCAGAGGGAAACCCTGGCCGACCAGCCCAGTAAAGGAGGCGGCTGCCACTAAACCCTAAGGTCCCAATCTAAACATGAACCACACTTCTTTATAGGATATAAGTGGTTAGGTGAGGTTTTATTACAATCTTACAAGGTTTTATTGACTACGTCTAAGGAGATTAGGATTCAACCCTGTTGGAGTCCTATCAAGCCCGTCCTCTTAGAATCAGCTTTGTCCTCAAGGCTGAGGGTCCATAAACTCTGAGAACCAGGTCTTCAGCTTCTCATGCGACTCTCATGTTACATCTTCAGATGGTAAGTTATTCCACTTCACAAGTACTTCAGTTGAAGGGCATTGTCGGTGCATCACAATTCTTTGATCAAGTATAGCTTCAGGTTGGGCTTGGATTTCACTATCAGTTGTAGTGTTTGGCAGTTGAGTCTGCGCCAACTCTCGTTCTCCTAATTTCATCTTTAGCAAGGATATATGGAAGATGAGATGGATCTTAGTATCATCTGAAAGCTTTAATTTGTATGCCACGGCCCCAATACGCTCCAAAATCTGATATGGTCATAAAATCGTGGAGATACCTTCATCGATGCTCTGGTGTTGATTGATAGCTGCTTGTATGGTTATAGGTGAAGGTAGACCCAATCTCCCACTGAAAATTCTCGCTCACTCCGGTGAGTATCTACTTGTTGCTTCATGCGGGCTTGAGCGGTAGTTAGGTTGTCCTTTCAGTAGCTACAGAAGCTTGTCCCTGTCAATTAAATTTTGGTCGACCTAATCTACTTTGGTCGTACCAATTACATATCTCAGTATTACAAGGAGCGGTCGGCCATATAATGCCTTATAAGGGGTACATTTGGTTGATGAATGATAAGTTGTGTTGTACCACCATTCGGCCCAAGGAAGTCACATTGTCCACTCTTTAGGTTGGTCACTCGTGAAGCACCATAAGTAAGTCTCGAGACATTTGTTCACCACTTCTGTCTGACCGTCCGTCTGCGGATGGTAGGCTTTGCTCATCTTCTGTTGGGTGCCTTGTAGTTTGAAGAGCTCGGTCCAAAATTTACTTGTAAACACCCTGTCACGGTCGCTCACAATCGACCATGACATCCCATGTAGTTTTATAATATTTTTCACAAAAAGTTGAGCAATGCTAGCAGTGGTATAAGGATATCTCACAGAACAAAATTGAGTATATTTAGTTAGACGATCTACCACCACAAAAATCTTGCTTTTACCTTGAGATAATGGTACCCCTTCGATAAAATCCATAGAGATGCCAGTTCATGCTGAGTCTGGTATATGTAATGGTTGTAGTTTGCCCGGATTTGCCACCGTTTCACTTTTCTGCTACTGACATATATCAAATTTGGATACATAGTCATAAATTGATTTTTTCATGCCTTTTAAAAAGAAGTTTTGTTTCACCCTCTTATAAGTTCTCAGAAATCTAGAGTGCCCTACCAAAGGTGAAGAGTGCATCTCATGCAAAATTACTTGAATGTAAGGGGAAGAAGGAACAACAACAATTCAGTCTTTGTGGTGTAAGTCCTTCAAATCCCACGTGTAGTGACCTATGGAACCCGGATCCTTCTCCAATTTTTCTATGATGTCATAGGTCTCTGAGTTATTCTTCTATTCCTCCCTAATGTCTTTGAGGAAGTTGGTGGAAGAAAGGGAGATGGCTGAAATTTTGGCTTGTCCCGATAGCTGTGATAGAGTATCTGCAATAACATTCTCTTTCTCTTTTCGATAAGTAATTTCATAATCAAAGCCAAGAAGTTTAGTTACCCATCGTTGCTGCTCTGGGGAAGATATTTTTTGCTCCAAAAAATATTTAAGGATTCGGTGTTCGGTCTTAATCTAGAAGCGTCGGCCGATCAGGTAGGGTCTCCACTTCGTGACGACATGTACGATGTCAAACATTTATTTATCATACACAGACATTTTGAGATGTGAGGGAGATAAAGCTTTACTGGTGTAAGCAAGGGGTCAGCCTTCTTATATTAGAATCGCTCCAATTTCAACTCCTGATACGTCGGCCTCAATAACGAAGTTGCGACTAAAATTGGGCAGAGCTAGGACCGACGTCATCATCATGGCTGCCCTGAGTCATTTGAAGGCTGCAGAGGCTTTATCCGACCACAAGAAGGAGTCTTTCTTCAGTAGGAACATAAGTGGGGCACTGATCTTGCCATAATCTTTCACGAATTTTCGGTAGTAGCCCATGAGTCCAAGGAAGCCGCACAGTGATTTTATGTTCGTAGGTCTTGGCCATCCTTACATTGCCTCGATCTTCGTCGGGTCTACCGCCACTCCATCCTCTGATATAATGTGTCCTAGATACTCCACTTTACGCTATAAAAAGCTACACTTTGACTGTTTAACATAAAGGGTGTTCTCCCGAAGAATCGTTTATGCATTTCGTAAGCGCTGAAAATGCATATCAAGCGTAGGGCTATAAATGAGAATATCATTAAAACATACCAACACGAACTTACATAAAAACTCTGGTAGATGTCATTCATCAGACTTTGAAAAGTGGAAGGAGCATTCGTAAGTCTGAAAGACATTACTAGAAATTCGTAGTGGCCATTATGTGTGCGGAATACAGTTTTCGGGACATCTTCAACGCATACCTATATCTAGTGGTAACCAGAATGGAGATCCAATTTTGTGAGACTTGAGCTCTTTTTAATTCATCCAAGAGCTCATCTATGACTGGTATAAGATATTTATCTTCGATGGTGATGGCGTTCAAAGCCTGATAATCAACGCATATCTGTCACGTACCATCCTTCTTGCACACTAGCAACACCGGTGAAGAGTAAGGGCTGCAGCTTGGTCGAATTACTCCGATATCGAGCATCTCCTTGACGATGTTCTCAATCTCGTCCTTCTACAAGTGAGGGTAGTGGTATGGTCTCAAATTTGATGGAGGTTTGCTCGGTAGAATTGGTATGCGGTGGTCATGCGGCTGGTTAGGGGGCAGCCCTCACAGCTCCATAAAAATATTCACGAATTTGTCCAGTAAGAGGGCAAGCTTGAGATCTGAATTTGGCATGTTCTCCTCCTTGGATGGCTGCTGGATATGCATCAAAAATCCTACATGTGCTTTGTGCAAAACTTTCTCCTTCTGTTGCGTCGAAACGGTGGAAATATGGCTCTTGCGCTTGCCTCGCAATGTGACCTATCTCCCTTTGTAATAAAACTTCATAATTAGTTTAGAAAAATTCCAAGAGATATCACCTAACATTGTGAGCCATTCGATCCTGAGAATGGCTTTATAATTATCGATGGGTAGGAGAAAGAAATCGGCTACCATTTCTTGATCTTGGAGGAGCAGTTTCACCCATGGGCACCATTAGTCGCAATTGAGGATTCGGGCGTCGACGACCCTTACATCGAACTTGTTACAACCTTTGATTTGAAGTGCCATATGTGCAGCAACCTTACTATTGACGAAGTTATTTGTGTACCCGTATCAATGAGAACGGTGATGGGTTGCTATTTTAGAAGTCCTTCAACTTTCATTGTCTACGGATTGGAGTAGCCAACCAATGCGTGCACTGCGTAGTCAGCCGGTTGGGGCTCTTCCTCCATGGCTTCCTCTTCAGGTTCAAGACCTTCTTCAAATGGTTTGTTGTCCTAATCCTGCACTAGTTCAATCATGAGGAGTTGGCCCTTTTTGTAGCGATGTTCTCGGCTCCACGGTTCATCGTAGTGCCAACAAAACCCCTTGGACGAATGTTCACGAAGCTCATCTCTTGTCAATTTCTTTGGTGTAGGGGCTCGGATGGTAGTAGAGGGGGCTATGGGCCTCGACACGGTTGGTCAGGGAGCGAACCTTGTCATTCGTACCTCGTGGTTCAATCGTTCTTCTTGGATACATGCGAAGGAAATCGCCACCATAAGAGTGTATGGTTGCCACGCCTTTACTTCTCCTCGAATCTCCGATTTTAGGCCCTAAATAAAAGTCCCTAAAAGTTATTTCTCAGACCAATCCACATTTTGATTAGATAAACATTAAAACCTTGTTTGGCATTCTTGTATTGTAGAGGTTTGACGAATCTTTGCCAATTGTCCGTCGATGTTGTCGAAATCGGTTGGTCCAAAGCGGTTTAGTAGTCCTTCCTTGAATCGTTGTCAAGAGAGTCTTTCATGGGTGTGTTCAAACCAATTGAACCATGGAATAAGATCTCCCTTGAGGTGGATGGCACCAATCTCCACCTGTGTAGCGTCGGCGGTTCGGTAGAACCGAAAATAGCGCTCTATGCGCGAGATCCATCCAATCGGGTCTCCTTCTTCCCATATTGGGAAGTCCACCTTCATGCATGGATTATTCTGATCAGGGATGATGTGTCCATGCTCTTAAGGATCATCTTGCTGGTTTGAAGTCTCTCCATGCTGTGACTTCCTCGGACTTGATGGTCGGCATATGCTGAATTCGACGAAAAGGGATCGCATCTTTTCCTCCATGCGGCTTTCAAAGGTTTCAAACTTGGCGTTGATGACCTCCTTTGATGCCATGGTGTATACCTCTAGATCTGAAATATTGAGATATTTCTTCTGTTGATGGGTTAGTGGCATGAGAATTTTTGGAGAGGTGGTGGCCAGTTGGATGAGTGGATCGAATTAGATAGGAGTAGGCTACGATTTAGGGTTGATTTGGGTGGCTGTTTAGGATCGATTTAGGGTGCAATTTGGAAAGCTTTTTTTGGTGAGGATGGTAGGGTTTGTAGATGAGAGAAAGAGAATCCAAAATCCCACAAAAGGCAGCACTCAAATCCGATTGAATTCGACGAAGAAAGGTGTTGCGATGTGTTATCCTACCGAACAAATTTTATGTCAGAGAAACGATAAATTCTCGACATAAATTCCAAAGAAAAATTCAAGAAAAATATGCAGAAATCCTTGTTTCAGATGTGGTCAAGACCAGTAAAAATTTTGATAAAATTTTGGCAGCGTAACAATAGGGAAATAGAGCAAAAGATGGAAGGCAGATCCTTCATCGTAAAATTTTAGCACTGTGTGATGATGAAAGAAGGTACAATAAAACCAGTTCCAAAAGTAATTTTTTCTAGAAACCAATCTCAAATGAAAGATAAGTTGATTTATGGAATTGTATAAAAATTTTGACCAAAAAAGAGAAGAAATAAACCAGTTTCAAGAGGCAAAAAGTGGCTAAAAATTTCTGCAGTGTTTCGCATTTGCAACAATAATAACGTTTTCCACGAACGAAATTTGCAGTGGATAAAATTTAAGAAAATTCTTTAACGTGTAAGGTAAAAGATCTTGTAGTATAGAAGAGGCGTGGGTGATAAAATTATACCAAATTTCTAGATGTTGACACAGAGGACGACAGCAGATTGATAGATTTGCGACTTGGTGGAGGCGACGTCAAAAGCAATTGTGGGAATTGCTTGGGAAGTGGAGGCGGCAGAGATGGCCTTAGGGCAGTAGGAACACGGCTCTGATACCAGATGATAGAACCCCATAAGGAGCACTATATATTGTGACCTTTGAGGGGGATCAACCCTTGGAATACTGTAGGGGTTCTTCCCTCCTAGACTCGGCACAAGGCTGAATAAAAATTGATAATTACTTGATAAAAGAGAGGGGGCAGCTACATCATTATATAAGGTTCTAAACCCTAGCCCATGGGGTACTTGCTTAAATAAAATTATCTCTTTGCCCCTTCTATAGCCGACCAACCTAAGTAGGAACAGGTGGCGTGGCGGCTAAGTTAGCTCTATAGTCGACCTAAGCAGGGGAAACCCCAGCCGACCAGCTCAGTAAAGGGAGCGACGGCCACTAAACCCTAAGGCCCCAATCTAAACCCTAACAATACTTATTTATAGGATAGAAGTGGCTAGTTGGGGTTTTATTACAATCTCGCAGGATTTTTTTGGCTACTTCTAGGGAGATTAGGACTCAAACCTGCTAGAGTCCTATCAAGGCGCGATAATCGTACACTGTTATAGCGACGATTTTCTTCACGCATATCCAAGAAGAATGATTAAATCATGAGGTACGAAGGGTAAGGGTCACTCGCCGACCAGCCATGCCGAGGCCTATAGCCCCCTCTACTGCCATCCGAGCCCTCACACCAAAGAAATTAATAAGAGATGAGCTTCGTGAACATTTGGCCAAGGGGTTGTGTTGGCACTACGATGAACCATGGAGCCGAGAATATCACTGCAAAAAGGGTCGGCTCCTCATGATTGAACTAGTGGAGGATAAGGACAACAAACCATCTGAAGAAGGCCTCGAACTTAAAGAGAAAGCCATGGAGGAAGGGCCCCAACTGGCCGACTACGTAGTGCATGCGTTGGCCGACTACTCCAACCCGTAAACGATGAAAGTTGGAGGACTTCTAAAACAGAAACCCATCACAAATAACTTCCTCAATAGTAAGGTTATGGCATGTATGACACTTCAAATCAAAGGTTGCAACAAGTTCGATGTAAAGGTTACCGACGGTCGAATCCTAAATTGCGACCAACGGTGCCCGCAGGTGAAACTACTCCTCCAAGACCAAGAAGTGGTAGCCGATTTCTTCTACCTACCCATCGATGATTACAAAGTCATGCTTGGGATTGAATGGCTCATAACGCTATGTGATATCTCTTGAAATTTTTCTAAACTAATCATGAAGTTTTTTTGTAAAGGGAGACATGTCACATTGCGAGACAAGCGCGGGAGCCATATTTTCATCGTTTCGATGCAATGGATGAAGAAAGTTTTGCACAAAGCACATGGAGGATTTTTCAATGCATATCTAGCAGCCATCTAAAGGGGAGAATATGCAAAATTCAGATCCTAAGCTTGCCCTCTTGCTGGATGAATTCGTGGATGTTTTCACTGAGCCGCGCAGGCTTCCCCCTAACTGGTCATGTCACCGCATTCCCATTCTGTTGGGCAAACCTTCAGTAAATTTGAAACCATACTACTACCCTCGCTTGTAGAAGGACGAGATTGAGAACATCATCAAGGAGATGCTCGGGAGTAATTCGACCAAGCCACAGCCCTTACTCTTCGCCGGTGTTGCTAGTACGTAAGAAGGATGGTACATGGCGGATGTGTGTTGATTATCAGGCTTTGAACGCCATCACCGTTGAAGATAAATATCCTATACCAATTGTAGATGAGCTCTTGGATGAATTAAAAGGAGCCTGAGTCTTCACAAAATTGGATCTCCATTCCGGTTATTATCAGATTCGGGTATGCATAGAAGATGTTCCGAAAACTACATTCTGCACACATAACGGCCACTACGAGTTTCCAGTAATGCCTTTCGGACTTATAAATGCTCCTTCCACTTTTCAAAGCCTGATGAATGACATCTTCCAGAGTTTTCTAGGCAAGTATATGTTGGTATTTTTGATAGTATTCTCATTTATAGCCCTACGCTTGATATGCATTTTCAGCATTTACGAACTGTTCTAACGATTCTTCGGGAGAACACCCTTTATGTTAAACAGTCAAAGGTGTAACTTTTTTTAGTGTAAAGTGGAGTATCTAGGACACATTATATTAGAGGATGGAGTGGCGATAGACCCGATGAAGATCGAGGCGATGTAAGGATGGTCGAAACCTACGAACATAAAATCGTTGCGCGGCTTCTTTGGACTTATAGGCTACTACCGAAAATTTATGAAATATTATAGCAATATCAGCGCCCCACTCACGTGCCTACTAAAGAAAGACTCCTTCTTATGGTCAGATAAAGCCTCTCAGCCTTTGAATGACTCAAGACAGCCATGATGATGATGCTGGTCCTAGTGCTGCCCGATTTCAATCACACGTTCGTCATTGAGGCTGACGCGTCCGGAGTTAGAATTTGAGTTATTCTAATGCAAGATGGCTGACCCCTTACTTACACCACTAAAGCTTTATCTCTCTCATATCTTAAAATATCCGTGTATGATAAAAAAAAATGCTTGCCATCGTACACGCCGTCACGAAGTGGAGACCCTACCTGATTGGTCAACGCTTCTAGATTAAGACCGACCACCGAAGCCTTAAATGCTTGATCTTGGCCCATTATCTGGTTGTAACTTCATTACTCCAGTCATAGTTAGTCCTGCATGATGCTAATTATGACTTAATTAAATACAATCATAATTGCCAAACATCCATTACAAGACCATCCCAACTCCCGACAAGCTTTTCAGCTACCCTTGATAATCTTTCGGTGAGTCTTGGTCTTTTTCTGGCGAACTCCCTTGCGCCATCCTGGCAAACTCCCGATACCCTCGGCGAGCTCCTGACTCACTCGTAGCGAGTTCCAACCGCTTCAACTCGATGCATGGACTTGACCTTGGTCAATCGTGATTGTAATAATATTTCTATCATAATTAATCCTACATCAATCAACTTCTAACAATCAATGTTAGATCAATAACCTATTAATTGATTTCATCATCAAAATTCGAGATTCAACACCTACTTAGACAGGTTAACTATAGAAGGGGCAAAGAGGTAATTTTACTTAGGTAAATACCCCACGGTCTAGGGTTTAGAACCCTATATAATGATGTAGCTGCCCCCTCTCTTTTGTCAAGCAATTATCATCTTTTATTCAGCCTTGTGTCGAGTCTAGGAGGGAGGAACCTCTACATCGTTCCAAGGGTTGATCCCCCTCAAGGGTCAAAATCTATATAGCTCCTTCAGGGGTTCTATCAAAATACAAGGATTGCCTTGCAGGAAAGGTAAAATAGGAACTTGGAGAAGCTTCAGGTACATTCATGATCAGTCTCCATTTGTCAGATTTTTATGATAATATATATGTATTTGATAACGGGAGTGCTTATCATATCTGTAATTCGTTGTAGGTTCTGACACGACCGAGGAGACTGGCTAGAGGCGAGATGGACCTCACGATGGGTAATGGAGTAAGAGTTACTGCAGTTGTCATTGGAGAGGTCACCCTACATCTGCATGGTGGAGCCACTATTGCATTAGATGCATGCTATTATGTTTCATTGATTATTAAAAATATTATTTCTATTTCTTATTTCATAATTAGTAGATATAAACTAGTTTTTTAGAATAATAATTGCTCAATAATTTTAGATGATGAGATCATCACAAGAGGGACCTTGATTAATGTCTTATAAGTGTTAGACACTTCTTCACACATCATGAATGTAAATACGTCCAGGAGGAAACATGACGAGGTGAACAAGGCATACTGGCATTGTAGGCTAGGTCATATCCATGAGAGAAGGATTCAAAAGTTGCTAAAAGATGGATACTTGGATCCATTCAATTATGAGTCATATGCAACTTGCGAACCTTACATCATGGAAAGTTGATCAGCTCTCCTTTTATTGGAACTGGAGAGAGAGCCACTGAGTTATTGGAACTCATACATAGTGATATATGTTGTCCCATGTTGACTCAGGCTATAGGTGGTTACTCCTATTTTATTACATTCATTGATAATTTCTCTAGATATAGACACATGTACCTAATGAAGTACAAGACTGAGGCTTTTGAGAAATTCATGGAATATAAGAATGAAGTAGATAACCATATTCAAAGAGTATTAAGACTCTTCGATCAGATCGAGAAGGAGAGTATTTGAGCATAGAGTTCACCAATTTCCTTAGGGACCATGTGATTTTGTCCCAATTGACACCTCCTTACACACCTCAACTCAATGGTGTATCAAAAAGGAGAAATCGTACATTGTTAGATATGATATGGTCCATGATAAAGTTTTACTGACCTACCCATCTCATTCTGGGGATATGCCATAGAGACCACAACTTACCTTCTGAATAGAGTTTCATCTAGGTTGGTAGTATTTACACCATGTGAGATATAAAAAAAGAAGAAGTCTGATCTTAAGGTTGTTAAGATTTGGAATTGCCTAGCTCACATTAGGAGATAAAACCCGATAAATTAGAATCAAGGATAGAACAATGCAACTTTATGGGATACCGAAAGGAAACATGTGGGTATTATTTCTATCGTCCTAAGGACTATAAGGTCTTCGTTGCCAAGAGAGCTGTGTTCCTTGCGAAGGAACACATTCTTGGTGGAAACAGTGAGAGTGAGATAGAGTTGAGCAAGGTTAGAAAACCTAGCTCAAGCACCATTCTAGAGTCTGAGTCTATTTAGGAACCTAGCATACAAGTTCTAACTTTGCGTAGGTCTAGCAAAGTATCTCACCCTCCTGAAAGATATGTGGGACATATCAATGGAGATGACACTCAAGATATTGATCCTTAGACCTACAAGGAGGCTATTGTGAGTATGGACTCCCAGAAGTGGCAAGAAACCATGAATTTTGAGATGGATTCCACATACTCAAACAAGGTTTGGAACCTTATGGATGCACCTGAGGGTATCATACCCATTGGCTATAAGTGGATATTCAAGAAGAAGATCGAAGTAGATGAAAATGTGGAGACCTATAAGGCAAGGCTAGTTACTAAAGGATATCATCAAAGACAAGGAATCGACTATGACGATACCTTTTCACCTCTAGCCATACTAAAATCCATCATAATTCTTTTGGCCATTGTAGCACACTATAACTATTAGATTTGGCAGATAGATGTGAAAACTGTATCCCTCAATGGCAACCTTAAGGAGGAGGTGTTTATAATATAGCCAAAGGGATTCGTATCTAAAGAGAGTTCAGATAAAGTATGCAGGTTGCTCAGGTCTCTCTTTGGATTGAAGCTAGCAACACAAAGTTGGAACATAAGATTTAATGAGGTGATCAGATCTTATGACTTTGTTAAGAATGAAGACGAGCCTTGTGTGTATAGGAAGGTACGTGAGAGCACTATCACCTTCTTGGTGCTGTATGTGGATGACATCCTACTCATTGGGAATGGTATATGAATGCTCTTTATAGTTAAGACTTGGCTATATAAAAACTTCTCCATAAAGGACTTAGGGGAAGCATCCTATATTTTAGGGATTTAGATCTATAGAGTTAGATCCAAGATGATGTTTGGCTTATCCCAGTCCGGTACATAGTCTCCATTGTTAAATGGTTTGGCATGAAAAATTCCAACAGAGATCTTATACCAATGAGATATGTAATATCACTTTCTAGGAGTATGTTCCCGAAGACTCCTGAAGAAAGGGCAGATATTGATATGATACCCTATGCCTCAACGATAGGGTCTATCATATATATTATGCTATGTATCAGGCCTGATATAACACATGCTTTGAGTGTCACGAGCATATATCAGGCAGATCTAGGTTTGGAACACTGAAAGGCAGTAAAGCCATTCTTAAGTACTTGAGAATGACTAAAGATCTTTTACTAGTATATGGAGGAGGTAGCTATTAGGACCCCAACTAAGTTGGATCCTAGTCGATTGAGTCGAGTCCTTAAATTGGGCCTTGTTGACTAACCTAGACCTGACATTAGGTTAGCTATGAGAAGATTTGAGTCTATTGTAATAAATCAGCCCAAATCCTAGTAGGGTTAGGATTCGAATGAACTAGAGTATGATTAGGAGTCGGAGTTAGATACGGGTTAGAGTCAATTAAGTCATGAATGTAATAAACCCTAATCTAGCCGTCACCCAAAGTAAAGAAGTGGTTGGCTAGGGTTAGAGAGGAGTCCTTATGGGATGAGAGTCTCCTAGCCGCCTCCTCCTCTTAAGAGAGGCCGGCTAGGGCAAGAAGGGGAGAGTTCCACTTAGCTTGGACTCTCTCTAAGGTGGAGTAAGAATAAAATTAGGAGTTAGACCCCTATAGCCATAAACCACATCATGGTTAGGAGTTGAGGGGAAGAGGAGTCTTTATTTAGTAGGAGTCTTGGTTTACTTTGAGTATAAGTTGATTAGAAGTTGGAGTTTGTTGGAGTAAGAGTCATACTAGGAGTTAGGATTTGGACACCCTATAATAGCTTATATTCTCCCCTATTTTCATCATCAATATATCAATATTATTTTTAGCATTTGTGCAAAAAAATAAGGAGGGAGGAAATCCTATATAGTTCCAAGGAGGCTGATCCCCTATAGAGATCAGCCCAAGCTTAGAATCTACAAGGGTTCTAACACTTAGTATTGGAGCAGCATTCTTGGCATCTTGTTGCCCTTCTACAACCATGCATCATCCTTTTACAGTCGTCCAAAGCAATTCCCACAATTGCTTAAAGATCATCACCAAATTCCACTGTCATCTCCACCACCGCAGATCATCCTTTGATCTCCCATGAATTGCAATAGGTTTTGGTTTCCTACCTTACGGATGTTGCAATTTAGTTATCCTTATCAAAAAAGAAAAAAAACAAAAGTTTGTTCCTATTTGCTGCACAAACTTTTCGTTGCAAAGTTTCCATCTCTACAATGAAAGTTACACTACAGAATTTTCAGCCACATAGCACTACTTATTTGATCTTGTTGCTGCGTTTCTTCTGTCCAAATCTCTAAAAAAATTTTACGATGGCTTTAGCACTCTTTAACGGCAGATTTTCTTTTAGTTTCATCGAAAAATTCTTAATATAAACTACTGATCTTTTACATCCAAACTACTGCACTTTAGACGTAAAAGTCTACTGCAACACCTTATCGTATTCCTTGGTTTTGCCAAATTTTTTGCTGTCATATTCTTCCACAAATTTTTTGACAGCATTACCTTTCCCTTACCAACAAATTCTCATTGGGTTTTATTCAAATCTTTGTCACAAACTATTGGAAATTTTACGTCTTTATTGCTGAAATTTTAGACATAAAATTCTGCCGCAACACCTTCTCGTTTTCCTTGATCTTATCAAATTCTTTGCTACCGTATTGTCACAAACAAAAATATAAATAAGATGTTTGATGTAATGCTCATGTTTATCAATGTCATTCGATTTTTGTACATACTTTGTACAACAAGTAGTGGGCTTGCAGTAGGCTTAGCAGCCATAGTTTAGTTAGCTTTGTGGCCAGTTTCGACTTGTAAATCTGAGTTGTGTCATGTAGGCACTTATGGGGACTTCGGTCTATAATAGATCTTGATCCTTTGTGTGCAACCTTTCAGAGCTTGTAAAGTTTATGGGGGTAATTTGTCTTGTCTATATAAGGTGTCTTCTAAAGTTGTTGCTTGTGGATCCCGTGGGAAGTGCTTCCTCTAAGCTATTTTCTCTTTTGTAGGTCCTAAGGGACCCTAGGAGGTTTCGGGTAGGTTGACCTTTATGGACGAAAATAAAAGGGTGCTGAATAACTTAGGCAAAACCAGCTAAGTTCGTGATATTTTGGTATCAGAGCCGGACAAGCACACGCAGAAACACTTGTCATATAAATGTTGGGGATCTAGTTGGGCTGCGTGGAGGGCAGCTAGCATGCGCGATTGTTTGGGAGAAATGGACATGGAGATGTAGGGAAAGGAGCAGCTCAAAGGAGCGGGCATACTTGATTAACATTCAGAGGAATGACCAACCCTTTACGTGAGAGGCACCACGAGGATAAGCAAGCTAGAAAGAGTGTATACTGCACAAAGGTTCGGATGGCTAAGTTCGAGCTACGGCTCGACAAACTTGACGATGCTTAAGGCAATCAGGGCACTTGGTAAAAGATGAGACATTGCAAAGTGGGATGTGTTGCTCAACGACTAAAGTTATGCAAAGCTCACAGAGGTGAGGGGAATTGCTAACATGAAGAATTCGGTACTCATGCAAGGGCTTGTATGCGGATGATGGAGTGTTCGTGGCCATCCCAAGGCGATTGGAACTCGCCATGGAGCACTGAAACTTTCTCTTCGGCATGGAATGGATACATTCGTAGGAGACTGAAATGTGCAACAAGTTTAGTATGTTGCTAGGTCTTGAAGGGCGTAGAGGGGGCTATATTGGCGAAGAGTCATAATCTAGCAAGCGCATTTGGCGGGGGCAGAACAATGTACAGATTGTTTAGTAGGACAGAGTAGTCCAAAGGGATGATGGTTTTCAAAACTTTCAAAGGGAAGAATGTAAAGAGGAAAGTTGCTCCAACATGACAGATTTTCAGGAGGGATAGGTCCTGGTTCTCCAGAGGGAGAATCATGGGCAGCGAACCAAATACTTTGAGGAAGAGTACCTCAAGATAATATATATACAAAGCTAAATAGACCGATCAAGCAGCGAGGAGTCATTGCATGATCTCGAAGGAAGTAATTCATTGGTGGATGCATTACGAGATCAAGTGGGGGAGCGACAATGACAATATCATACGAAGGCATACTTAGAATTGATATCAAAATCAAACTCAACGGAGGACTAACCCGTGGAACGGTGGGCATGAGGGCCACTATCAACTCAATGCAAATCGAGAGGCGGAACAACTTGGGTAGAACATGATAAAGTATCCAAGTCGCATAAAGGGAGTCAATATAGAAAATGAAGCATGGAGTAGAGGCATAGAGCTTTCCTTGGACAAAGATCAATGATATGAACTCTTGTAGAAGCAAGAGTGGGATCACGTTGTTCCATGGGTTCTTTATTCTGGTGGGCTGACTCATCTTTTATAGTGCCAAAGATGAAGGGAGCTTCGAGGCATATGCACCTTATCTTAGAGAAGCATTTGACAGAGGAACTAAGGTGATTTAAGTTACGGAGGCAAAGTTGGGATCAAAAGGCTCAACACAGGATAAGATGACACAGAGGTAGGTACTCTTGAAGAATATGTCATAGTGCTACCATTTGAGTTGTCATGAAGAAATAGATGCACAATGGAGATTGTGCTGGTTGGGGATAGAGGCCCAGGATCCAGACTGGTGCACCAATTTTAGCGAAGTTTGGGGACTTCGAGAGCTACTAGGCGATGGACTGTCCTAGAGCGATACTTCGTCCAGGGGTGACTCAAGAATAGGTAGGCGAAGGTAAATTGCCAAAGGAGCAAACGCAATCGGAAGTGGCGGAGGCCCTACGATGTACTGGCAGAAGTTTCACATGGAAAAATCATAGTTCGAGTTCATCACAAAAGAATCTGAATGCAATGAAGATGTCACCAGGAGGTGACATAGTGTAGCGGATCATAGTGAAATAGTTCACGATAACACAACATATATGAAGATGTCCCGTAAGGGACGTAATCATGCAGAGGTATGATCAAGAGCTACTAGGAGCTCCACTTCGGTGAACAACACAACAACAAGAAGGGCTATGGATTCAAGAAATGAATACCATGCAACCGCAGAGATGGGTCTTTCATGTGTGCGCATCGAATCTTGCATCAGATGAAAGCCTTGGTAATCAGCATATGGAGGTTGTATACCACCGAGGGAGAATTCTGAGTGCAAGTACTAGTGAGTCCCATGGGGGGACTTGATTATATAGAGGTATCATCAGAGCGACTAGAGAGTTGGACTACTCTAGTGATTACATTTGCTTAAGGGAGTCTGATAAGTTAATGGACAAGGCCGAGTAAGCGAACATTGCTACCAAGGAAGCTAAGGGAACATAATTGGTGCAAGCCCTACAACAAGATGACGGAGACCATGCATGAGAGTTGTAGTCTGTCTTTCCATCGACCAAGGAGAATTGCTAGGAGAACATAGAGGTGTAGAAGCAGGTGGTCGAAAGGAGCGAGTTCAGAGGGGCTCAGCTACCTGAAAGCAAAGCGTCGGTTAGAAATGAGGTGGACTCGAAGGAGTGCCACAATGTCGCAAAGGCGGATCTACCGATCATGAAGAAAGAGACGTAGGTGCAAAGCAATAGATAGTAGGGCCATGGGCTTGGCAGTGCCATGGTACCATAGAGATGGGACTTCCAGGGAGTCATCGATCCCTTGCTCTCATGGAGGGAGAGCGTTGGTCGTAAAAGGGTTCGAGGAGGTGGAGAATATAGAGACAAACTCCAAGTACCAAGACAGGGCAGGAGGGCTGAGGCCATAAAACTTTATAAGACTAGCGTCGATGGGCTTCTCATCAAGATAGCCTAAAGTAAGAGACTTCGGGTTGATGCAGGAGTGCTCAACCAAGAAACGAAGTAGGAAGAGAGCAGCTGGGAGCCAAGAGACATGCTACAGCCAAAGCATAAGATTAAAGATCCAATAAAAGGCAAGGAGATGTAGCGTTTATAGCAGCTTCGACGAGGACGTCGAAGGAATAGTGGGGAGAATATCATGGATAAAAATATAAATAAGGTGTTCGATGTAATGCTCATGTTTGTCCATGTCCTTCAATTTTTATACATACTTTGCACAGCAAGTAGCGGGCTTGCAGTAGGCTTGGCAGCCCTAGTTTGGTTTGCTTTTATGGCTAGTTTCAGTTTCTAAATCTGAGTTGTGTCATCTAGGCATTTGTGGGGACTTCGGCTTGTAATAGACCTTGATCCTTTGTGTGCAACCTTTCAGAGCTTGTAAAGTCTATGGGGGTAATTTATCTTGGCTATATAAAGTGTTTTCTAAAGTAGTTGCTTGTGGATCTCGTGGGAAGTGTTTCCTCTAATCTATTTTCTCTTTTGTAGGTCCTAAGGGACCCTAGGAGGTTTTGGGGAGGCTGACCTTTGTAGACGAACATGCAAGGGTGCCGCACAATTTAGGCAAAACCAGCTAAATACATGATAGTATTCTTCCATGAATTTTTTTATCGATATTACCTTTCTCTTACCAGCGGATTCCCTTTGAATTTTACTCGAATTCTTGTCATGAACTACTAAAAAAAAAACTGCATCTTTCCTGCTGAAATTTTTTGATGAAGAATTCTGCTACTGTACCTTTTATCGTTGTTCTTCTCACAACCCACCAAAACCCTACCAATCTTGCTGCCACCAATCACGTCATCTTTAGGGCACCCCTCTAGCCTTAAGATGCAACCATCATAACATATTTCTAGAATCCACAACCAACCCCAAAACCATAGCCCAAACAGCAGTCTTCCACAGCCATCGAACCTTCCACTGATCCTTACCCTCCACAGCCACCAACCCTACCAAAATGGTTGCTGCCATCAACAACAACCCTAAGCCACCCTTCCAACCCTATACCTCTCTCTATTATCAAACCCCATTTATAGCCTCTACAATAGCCCCAAACAGTTGTTCCTCTTGGGATATGATATGCCACCTTATCCTGATAGCCTCACCTCGGATGAATCAGGACTCTGCTTTATAGCGACTGCCTGAATTTGACCCCGGGTCGAGCTAAAAGCAGTCAGGATCACACCATCGATGACCCTATGTCTCAGCTCCGATGCCTTCTCGACCCTTTGCTCAGTTTTCTTTATCAATAAGCAAGCTAGATCGAGCCTTGGTAGCCTCGTGCCTCTACTTTATCCTCGACAGTGACCTCCGAACCCCCTCAAGCCTTAGCTTGGCCCTCATGACCTTCGGCTACTCCGTAATGATCAAAATTAAACCCGCTATGGAGGTAACACTTCCAATCACTCACAAGTCTTAAAGAGAAGAGCATTGCCCTTGGGGCGATAGAAGACTCCCTTAGCAAAGGCACCTTGCAAGTATCATGGCAGGGCTAACCCCCGGCTTCGATGATGTCAAAAAACTGAGAGCTACACCTAGGCCGAGCCTCCGCACTCCCCCTAGCTATGGCATCAATGTTGAAGGCCAAGAGCTACACCTAGGTCGAGCCCCTGTATTCCCCTTAGTTGTGCACTCAACGTAGAAGGCCGAGGATTGCTCCTCGGATGAGTAAGAGTTAAAAGGACTCTCTCTCGAGCTAAGCACCTCGGTGTGAAACTCAGAACGCTGAGAGCTGCACCTATGCCAAGCCTCAATGCTCCCGCTAGTCATTCACTTGGTGTAGAAGGCCGAGGGTTGTACCTAGGCCGAGCCTCCGTGCTACCCGTAGCCATGCACTCGGTGTTGAACGCTGAGGGTTGCACCTAGTGTTGAATCCCAAATTTTGGTGATGAAATCAATTGATAAATTTATGAACTAATATGCTTTTAAGACAAGTAATGTAGAAAAAACTTTGATTATGACTCAAACCATCGGAGGGCAAATTATCGAAGCAAGAAAATCAGACGTTAGGCTGAAAAGCATCATGTCAGATATTAGACGTTGGGTTAGAGGATTGGTTGACGTGCCGAAGGATAAACTTTATGCCATGAGTTTGGGCATCAGACCGAAAGGATCGGGTATTACACCAAAATATCGGATATTGTGGGAAGTTAACATGCCAATAGATTGGGCAAAATGCCGAAGGAAATGATGGTGCATTGGAGGTTCGACCGAAGTGTCAGATGATCATATGACATATCGGAATGTTGTACAATATGTTGAAGGCTTCATGATTGTAATTATAGTGATTAGTCTTGATTATGGTTGTTTCGAGTTAAAATTAAGCTAGTATTGGGCCGAAACCATGCTAGCTTAATTAGAAGGCCATTAGGCCTGAACCAAGACCGAATTGGGCCTGTTGGAAGGCCAATTCGATGACCTTGAGTAGGCCTAGGTGGTGGTACCACCAGGCTTAAGCGGTGGTGCCACCCAGAAAGCCGAAAAGTATTATTTGTGCTTTTTCGGGTATTTCGACGGTGGTACCACCCAAGCGATGATGGTACCACCTAGGCTGGTGATGGTACCGCTAGAGCCCATAATCCTGAGCTCTGTTCAGCGATAGTATCACCCCACATCAGTGGTAGTACCATAAGTACTTTGAAATCTCAATGATTTAAATTTTTGTTCCTTTTTTTAAGCCTTTGGGGGTCTATAAATACCCTACTCATGCTTGCTTGATGCAAGAGTGAACAAGAATAAAAACTTGAGAATTAAAGTATTGTAAACTCTTGAAATAGTGTTTGAGTCTCTTCCTCCTTGAGTTTAGAGGTTATTCTGAGGAAGTATGGAGTCTTTTATAAAAGAGTTAGTGTAAAGGTTCTCTCTTAAGCCTGGTAAAAGAAGAAGAGTTATAATAAAGATAGTTAATCTTCCATTGGAAAGAAGATTGATACTAAAAGCCGATGGCCTCGGGAAAAGAGGAATCAAAAGTGGATGTAGATCGAGACCACTAAACCACTATAAATCGGTTTGCATCCTTCTCTTGCTTTACTTTATTACTGCTTACTGATTTACGTAATCGATTTGCACTCGGCGAAGGCCCGAGAGTTGCTCCTTGGATGAGTAAGACTTCAAAAAGAACTCTCTCCCGAGCTAAGCACCTCAGTGTGGAACACAGAAGGCCAAGGGCTGCACCTAAGCAAACCTCTACGCTCTCTTTTGCTGGTTATAGGTGCCCTACAAGCCAATCACGTGAGTGATGGCACATGTGATATGATGCATGATCTTTTTGCTTATTATTATTATTAGAATATTCTCACATTATATTATCCATTACATATATATATATATATATATATATATATATATATATATATATATATATATATATATATATATATATATATATATATATATATATATATTGTGATGTCATTGGTTCTGTGCAATGAGAATTTGATCGTGATGAGATCAAGATAATGAGATCGATTCGCCTTTAAACACAAATCTTAAATAATCTCGGTCATAGGTTACACGAGAGAGACATCAAGAGAACCAAATAAACTAGTGTACTGTATGCCCGTCCATATGATGGAGGCGGCTGGTCTCATAGCCACTTATGTGGAGACACTAAGGATACAGTACAGGTGCTTATTAGAGAATGAGTTCACTGATTAATCCACTTATAAAATATTATATAGTTAATGATACCTAATATAAAATAGTGATTTCGTAGTCTCAGTTGTGTATCTGGTCCTTAGATGTGAGTCACCAAGGATGTCTTGGTTGAGTACTACTTTCTTTGATGTCGCACTTATAGATTTGGAAAGTTCCAAATCTAATACAACCGATTATCAGGATTAATAGTCAACCTTACAAAGGCAATTGAGTGTCAATAAAGGATCATTCACTCTTGTATCATAAGAGAAATATCTCATGTATGCTTGCTCAGACAATCCTCGGCCAAGGTCATTCAGATTGACAGAGAAGAAATTCTCCAAGAGAATCAGATCAGGGCAAGACTCGGATAGATCCTGGCCTAATAATATCATGTCCAATATATGATCTTTGGGATACTAGTTAGATGAGGGACTATAGATACACGGTAATTATGGACAGATAGGCCTGATGGATTCGATCCCCCTATACTATATGGGGACTATGATGCAGTGGTGATAGAACCCTAGAAAGAGCTCTATGGATTTTGATCCTTAAGGGGGATCAACCCTTGGAACGCTATAGGGGTTCCTCCCTCCTAGACTCGGCACAAGGCTAAAATAAAATTGATAATTGCTTGATTCAAGAGGGGGGGCGGCTACATCTTTAAATAAGGATCAAAACCCTAGCCTAAGGGGGTGCTTACTTAAGTAAAATTACCCCTTTTTCCCTCCTACAACCGACCTACCTTAATAGGAACAAGGGGCGATTAGGTTGGCTCTATAGTCGACCTAAGCAGGGGGAAATCCTGGCCGACCAACCCAGTAAGGGAAGTGGCGACCATTAAAGCGCTAAGGGCTAATCTAAACCCTAGTCATACTCCTTTATAAGATAGGAGTGGCTTTATTATAATCTAACATGGTTTTATTGACTACTTCTTATGGAGATTAGGACTCAACCTTGTTGGAGTCCTATCAAATCCACCCTCTTAAAATTAGTCCTGTCCTCAAGGCTGAGGTTCTATTAACTCAATAACTGGGTCTTCAGCTCCTCATATGATTCTAATGCTATTATCAACTGAACTTTGGACTCTTCATCAGCTGGGGTGTTAGTTGGAAGGATTTGGGCTAAGTCGTCTTCTTTAAATTTCCATTTGAGGTGGGATACCCGGCGGATCAACTGTAATCTTGATTTGGTGCACGGATCTGATCTTCAGGTTAGGGCTCAAATGTGGTCCCCAATTTTGTAAGGCCCAAAGAAATAGGGAGACCACTTCCTTAAGGCTCGAGTTTCCTACTGATCAGGCTGGAGGTGTAAGAAATCTCAATCTTCAATTTTTCATCCATTCTGAAGTTTGTCGGGAGGCTATTTCTTCTTTGCATGTGCTGGCATGAGCATGGATTATAATTCTTTTGGGCTTACTCCTCTTTCGTGTCATGGACCTATATCCAGCCAAATTTTAAATTTGGTAGCAATGAGTATCCCCTTTAAAAATCTTATGTGAAGTGTGGGGAAAGCCTCGGTGTGAATAAGGAGTCGACCATCTTGCATAAGGGTGACGCCGATCCCAACTTTGGATATGTCTGCTCCAAGTGAACACATTGTCATGTTCACATAATGCTAGCATCGATATAGATGACATCATGGTTGTGGGGGTCATGTGGATGCATTTCTCATGTTCCTTCTTGTGATCGTGGGCCGTGGATCCGAGGTCATCATCAAGGAAGACTTTTAGCATCATGGTCCGCTCCTCGATGAAGTCATGGAAGTAATCTGAGATGAGGGAGCACTGCATCAGAAACCATAGTTGGTTCAGCTGAATATGGTACTTAAGGAAGAGCTTATCCCTGCAGACAAAGATGCAAAGTTTTTAGAGATAAAATGTCATTACAAGGGAAGGTTGTGGTCGAATGATCCGTGTCTCCTACGTCTCCTGGACGATCTTTTTAGCTTCGGTCCTCTGAAAATATGGACAGCAATATGATCGAATATGTGATGGTGGTTTCCCTTGTAAGACCAACATATGTGGGTCGTGCAGTTGATAGAACCCCAGATGGAGCTCTATAGATTTTGATCCTTGAGGGGGATCAACCCTTGGAACATTGTAGGGGTTCCTCTCTCCTAGATTCGGCATAAGACTAAAATAAAATTGATAATTGCTTGATTCAAGAGAGAGGGCGGCTATATCATTATATAGGGATCAAAATCCTAGCCTAAGGGGGCGCTTGCCTAAGTAAAATTATCTCTTTACCCCTCCTATAGCCAACCTGTCTTAATAGGAACAAGGGAAGAGTAGGTTGGCTCCATAGCCAACCTAAGCAGGGGGAAACTCTAGCCAACCAACCCAGTAAGGGGGCGACGACCATTAAGCCCTAAGGGCTAATCTATACCCTAGCCATGCTCCTTTATAAGATAGGAGTTGCTTTATTACAATCTAGCAGGGTTTTATTGACTACTTCTAAGGAGATTAGGACTAAACCCTGCTGGAGTCCTATCAAACCCCCCCTCTTAAAACCAGCCTTGTCCTCAAGGATGAAGTTCCATGAACTCAGGGAACCGGGTCTTCAGCTCCTCATCAGCTTGGGTGTCAATTGGAAGAACTTAAGTTGAGTCGTCACCTTTAAATTTCTATTTGAGGTGGGATACTTGGAGGATCAACTGTACTTCTGATCTGGTGCACGAATCTGATCTCTAGGTTGGGGCCCCAGTATGATCCCTAATTTTACAAGGCTCAAAGAAATAGGGAGACTACTTTCTTGAGGCTTGAATTTTATGCTGGTGGAGCTAGAGATGAAGGGGGACTTGATCTTTATCAGGAAACTTCTGATGCTCCGACGTTTGTCAGGGGGAAGTTTCTTCCTTGCATGGGCTGCCACATAGTTAGCCTTTATTTATAGTGAATCTTTCTTCTGGAATGGTGACTACCCTCTAGTATGGTTCATGATGATGAGAGCTCAATCTGACGTGAGCATGAATTGTAATTCTTCTAGTTTAACTTCTCTTTCGTGCCATGGACCTGTATCCAACCATATTTCAAATTTGGTAGTAATTTGTATCTCCTGTAAAAACCTCATATGAAGTGTAGAGGAAGCCTCGGTGTAAATTAGGAGTCGACCATCTTGCATAAGAATAGCCCAAATTCTAACTCTTGACGCATCAGCCTCAATGACCAAAGTGTGGCCAAAATCGGGTAGCGCCAGGACCGACGTCATCGTCATGGCTGCCTTGAGTCGTTCGAAGGTTGCAGAGGCTTTATCCAACCACAAGAAGGAGTCTTTCTTCAGTAAGGACATGAGAGGGGCACTGATCTTGCTATAATCTTTCACAAAATTTTGGTAGTAGCCCGTGAGTCCAAGGAAACCACGTAATGATTGTACGTTTGTAGGTCTCGGCCATCTTTGCATTGCCTCGATCTTTGTCGAGTCCACCGCCACTCCATCCTCTAATATAATGTGCCCAAGATACTCCAATTTATGCTGTAAGAAGCTGCACTTTGACTGTTTAACATAAGGAGTATTCTCCCGAAGAATCGTTAGAACAGTTCGTAAGTGTTAAAAATATATATCAAGAGTAGGGCTATAAATGAGAATATCATCAAAGAATACCAATACGAACTTGCATAGAAAACTCTGAAAGGTGGCATTCATCAGGCTTCAAAAATTAGAAGGAGCATTCGTAAGCCCGAAAGGCATTACCAAAAACTCGTAGTGGTCGTTATACGTGCGGAATGCAGTTTTCAGAATATCTTCAGTGCATACCTGAATCTGATGGTATCCGGATCGGAGATCCAATTTAATGAGAACTCGGGCTCCTTTTAATTCGTCCAAGAGTTCATCTATGAATGGGATAGGATATTTATCCTTGATGGTGATGGCGTTTAGAGCCCGATAGTCAACGCACATCCGCCACGTACCATCTTTCTTGCGCACTAGCAACACCGGTGAGGAGTAAGGGCTGCAGCTTGGTCGAACCACCTTGGTGTCAAGCATCACTTTAACAATATTCTAGATCTCGTCCTCCTACAAGTGAGGATAGTTGTATGATCACAAATTTGCTAGAGGTTTGCCTTGCAAAATAGGAATGCAGTGTTCATGCGGTCGGTTAGGGGGCAGCCCGCGCAGCTCCAAGAAAACATCCACGAATATGTTCAGGCAAAGGGCAAGCTTGGGATCTAAGTTTTGTACGTTCTCCCCCATAGATGGCTGCTGAATATGCATCAAGAATCCACCATGTGTTGTGTGCAAAACTTTCTCCATTTATTACGACAAAACAGTGGAAATTTGGCTCCCGCGCTTGCCTCGTAACGTGACATGTCTCCCTTTGTAATAAAATTTCATGATTAATTTAGAAAAATTCTAGGAGATATCACCTAGTATTGTGAGCCATTCGATCCTGAGTATGGCTTCATAATTATTGATGGGTAGGAGGAAGAAATTAGCTACCACTTCTTGGTCTTGGAGGAGTAGTTTCACTTGCGGGCACCGTTGGTCGCAATTAAAGATTTGGCCGTCGATGACCTTTACGTCAAACTTGTTGCAACCTTTGATTTGAAGCACCAAATGTGCAGCAACCTTACTATTGAGGAAGTTATTGGTGCTACCCGTGTCGATGAGAACGGTGACGAGTTGTTGTTTTAGAAGTCCTCCAACTTTCATCATCTACGGGTTGGAATAGCCGGCTAATGCGTGCACTGCGTAGTTGGCCGGTTGGGACTCTTCCTCCATGGCTTCTTCTTTAGGTTCAAGGGCTTCTTTAGATGTTTCATTGTCCTCATCCACTGCTTCACGAGGAGCCGGCCCTTTTTGTAGTGATGTTCGTGGCTCCACGATTCGTCGTAGTGGCAACACAACTCATTGGCCGATCGTTTGCGAAGCTCATCTTTTGTCAATTTTTTTGGTGCACAGGCTTGGATGGTAGTAGAGGGGGCAGTAGGCCTCGGCATCGCTTGTCGGGGAGCGACCCTTGTCCTTGGTACCTCGTGGTTCAATTGTTCTTCCTAGATACGCGTGAAGAAAATTACCGCCATAAGAGCGTACGGTTGCCGTGCCTTTACTTCTCCTCGGATCTCTGGCTTTAGGCCCTCGATAAAAGTACCTAAAAGTTGTTTTTTCGACCAATTCTCAGTTTGGTTAGATAAACGCTTGAACCTTGTTTGGTATTCTTGTATTATAGAGGTTTGGCGAATCTTTGCCAATTGTCCGTCGATGTTGTTGAAATCGGTTGGTCCAAAGCGGTCTAGTAGTCCTTCCTTGAATCACTGCCAAGAGAGTCCTCCATGGGTGTGCTTAAACCTATTAAATCACTGAATAGAATCTCCCTCGAGGTGGATGGCGGTAATCTCCACCCATGTGGCATCGGTGGTTCGGTAGAATTGAAAATAGCGCTCCGCGCGTGAGATCCACCTGATCGAGTCTCCTTCTTCCCATCTAGGGAAGTCAACCTTCATACATGGATTATTGAGATCAGAGGTGATGAGGCCATGTTCTTGAGGATCATCTCGCCGATCTGTAGTTTCTCCATGTTGTGATTTCCTCGGGTTCGACAGTTGGCTAATGCTGAATTCGACAAAAAGGGTTCGCATCTTCTCTTCCATGCGGTTTCCAAAGGCTTCAAGCTTTGCATCGATAGCCTCCTCTGATGTCATAGTATACACCTCTAGATCTGTAATATTGAGATCTTTTTTCTGTTGTCAGGTTAGTGGCATGGGAATTTTGGAGAAGGAGGTGGCCGGTTGGAAGGTGAATCGGTTTGGATGGAAGTAGGTTACGGTTTAGGGCAGATTTGGGGCAGCAGTTTTGTGGAGTTTAGGCTACAAATTGGTATAGTTTTAGGGCTGTGATAGTAGTAGATGAAAGTTAGGAAAATAGATTTTAGATCTAGGATAGACGGCAGTAAAGGTAGGTGTCTCGGTAAGGAAAGTTGGCTAACAAGGTAAGTGGATCGATAAGGAAGTAGGCTGATTTGGGGGCTATTTGGATTCAGTTTAGGGTAATATTTGGAAGGATTTTTGGTGAGGATGGTAGGGTTTGGAGATGAGGAAAAGATAGTCTCAAATCCCACAAAAAATAGCACTCAAATCTGATCGAATTCGGTGAAAAGAAGTGCTATGATGTGTTGTCCTGCTGAATCGGTTTTACGTCGGAGAAACGATGACTTCTTGACGTAAATTCCAGAGGAAAGTTCAAGGAAATTATACAGAAACCCTTGGTTCAGATGTTGTTAATACCATAAAAAGTTTGACAAAATTTTGGCAGCATAACAGTAGGGAAATAGGGCAAAAGACGAAAGGCAGATTCCTTCATCGTAAAATTCCAGAACTGTGTGATGGTCAAAGATTGCACAAAAAAGCCAGTTCTAGAAGGAGGCTTTTCATGAAATCAAATCCAGATGACAGCCAACTTGATATTGAGAATTGTATAAAAATTTCAGCCAAAAAGGATGAACAAAAGTTCAGTTTCAAGAGGCCAATAGACGGAAGGCAGATTCTGCGTTGTAAAATTTTAGTACTGTGCAATGAAGAATCACAGTGATATAAGTCCAGATCCAGAAGGAGTTTTTTCATAAGGTCAATCTTAGATGAAAGCTAAGATGATCTATGAACTTGTATAAAAGTTTTAGACAAAAAGGATAATTAAAAGTTTAGTTTCAAGAAGCAACAATCGACTAAAAATTTCTACAGCATTTCGCCTTTGCAACGATGATAACGTTTGCGACGAACAAAATTTGTAGCGGATAAAATTTGAGAAAAATCTTCAACATGTAAAGTAAAGAATCTTACAGTATTAAAGAAGCATGGATGATAAAAATATACCAGAATTCCAGATCAAAAGTAGGGGGTAGCGACAAACTGATTTGATCTGCTGCTGGGGTGGAAAGTGGAGGCGCGTGTCGTAGCAATTGTGGGAATTGCTTGGGAAGGCGGAGGTGGCTGAGATGGCTACAGGGGCAACAACCCTCGGAATGTTGTAGGGGTTCCTCCCTCCTAGATTCGGCACAAGGCTGAAATAAAATTGATAATTGCTTGATTCAAGAGAGGGGCGACTACATCATTATATAGGGATCAAAACCCTAGCCTAAGGGGGTGCTTGCCTAAGTAAAATTATCTCTTTACCCCTCCTATAGTCAACCTGCCTTAACAGGAACAGGGGGCAACTAGGTTGGCTCTATAGCCGACCTAAGCAGGGGGAAACTCTGGCCAACCAACCCAGTAAAGGGGCGACGGCCACTAAGCCCTAAAGGCTAATCTATACCCTAGTCATACTCCTTTATAAGATAGGAGTGACTTTATTATAATCTAGCAGAGTTTTATTGACTACTTCTAGGGAGATTAGGACTCAAACCTGTTGGAGTCCTATCAGCAGTCTAGTAGGAAGGAGTCGACTCGGTTCAACGGATGTGCCTGAAATTTCAGCGAGCTTCTCGAAGCACTATGTCAAGATAATCTTTTCTTCATTCTCTCCTTTCCCACATAAGGTCACCTGTTTTCTTTTGTCATTCATAAGGTCGTTGAAGCTCCTGGTATCGGCGAGGATGGTGACAAGTTGATGCTTGATGAAACCATCAATGTCTAATATCTATGGTGGAGCATGAAAGGTGTGGGGGGCCGATTGTGGTTTTTTCCTTCATATCTTTCTCCTCGGACTCGAGAGCCATATCTTTGAGTTTGGGTTCTTTAGTGGGCTCAATAAATAGAGGTCTCTCTCTTTTACAATGGTGGTCTCGACTCCACAGTTTATTACAATACCAACATAGGCCCTTTGTCGATCTGTCACAAAACTCTTCTCTTGTTAACTTTTTCGGCTGAGGTGACCGACTGGTGGTAGATAAGACTAAGAGTCTCTAGTTGGGATGTGGCTCTCATGCTTTGAGCATCTTGATTGAGGTGCCCTTCTTGAAGTTGTACAAAGAAGATCGACGTCGTCGAGGTGTAGGGTTGTCATGTCTTATCCTCGCTTCTTATCTCTGATGGGTTCTTTTTGTAATTAGAATTTGCTCCATGTTGTGATCTTCTTAGGCTTGGTGATCAGCCCAATCTAAAATCCTTGAAGAGAGCACATAATTTAACATCCATACGCATCTCGATAGCCTCCAATTTGGCTTCGAATAAGCCCAGTGATATCATGACGTAAGGATCTCCAACCTATCAAACAAACCGACTGAAGAGTGTAGCTGCAATTTTCATGTTGAATGTAGTGAATGGCAGCAATGTCGGGACTACAGAGGTGAATTCTCCAAGTGGAGGATGGCAGCCAAGGGTAGCAACGATGATGGAGGAAGAAGATGGCAGCGGCAATGTCAGTTGTAGTCCTTTGGTGATTCTACAATGTTGATGCTGCAATGTCATCGAGGCTGTGATTTTTAGGTGGCTGATATATGTCGGAAGATGGGAACCAAGAGATCTAAGTCGAAATGCAGCAGTGATGATGGAGGAAGAAGAGGGCAGTACCAATGTCGGTTGCGACTGGGCTGCGCTTCGTGGCTGTAAGTGGTGTCGGTTGCAGCAAGGGTGCTACAGTGAACGATTGTTGCAGGCTACGATGTAAACAAATTGCAGCGAAAGATCGTTGCTGGTAGCTTTTTACCGCAAGGATCGCTACTGGCTGCGATCAAGGAGGATGGCAGCAAGAGGTCACTATTAGCAACGTTGGGTAGTGAAAGATGTGTGCTGCGGTTGAAGGGATAAGGGAGATTGGGCGACTGAAAGGTTGGTGGACTAAAGGCTTCGATTTTTTGGTACGATTTGGGGCTATGGTTTTGTGGAGTTTAGGCAATGAAATGGTGTGGTTTCAGGGCTGTGATAGTAGTAGATGAAGGTTAGGGAAATAAATTTTAGATCTGGGATAGATGGCAGCAAAGGTAGGTGTATCAGTAAGGAAAGTTGGCTAAAAAGGTAAGTGGATCGATAAGGAAGTAGGCTATGGTTTAGAGCTAATTTGGGTGACTGTTTGGGATCAATTTAGGGTGCAGTTTGGAAGAGTTTCTTTGTAAGGATGTTAGGGTTTGTAGATGAGAGAAATAGAGTCTAAAATCCCACAAAAGATAGCACTCAAAATCGATGGAATTCGATGAAGAAAGGTGCTACGATGTTCTATTCTACCAAACAGATTTTACGTCAGAGAAATGATGAATTCTCGATGTAAATTCCAGAGGAAAATTCAAGGAAAGTATGCATAAACCCATGGTTAAATGTTTGGAATACCAGTAAAAAGTTTGGCAAAATGTTGGCAGCGTAACATTACGAAAATAGGGTAAAAGATGAAAGGTAGATCCTTTGTCCTAAAAATTCTAGAACTACGTGCTGGTGAAAGATTACACATGAAAACCGGTTCCAGAAGGAAGTTTTTTTCAAGAAATCAATCCCAGATAAAAGCCAAGTTTATCTTTGGAATTGTATAAAAATATCAGCCAAAAAGGATGAACAAAAGTTGGTTTCAAGAGGCCAATAGACGGAAGGCAGATTCTCCATCATAAAATTTTAGTACTGTGTAATGAATAATCATAGTATGATAAGTCTGGATCCAGAAGGAGTTTTTTTATGAATTCAGTCTTAGATGAAAGCTAAAATGATCTACGAAATTGTACAAAAGTATCAGCTAAAAAGGATGATTAAAAGTTCAGTTCCAAGAAGCAACAATCGGTTGAAAATTTCTGCAGTGTTTCGCCTTCGCAACGATGATAACGTTTGAGATGGTAAAATTTTACAGCAAAGAAAATTTTAAAAAACTTTCTCACATATATAAGATAGAGGAATAGCAGTAGCAAGAGGCGTGGGCTTTGGAGTTTTTACTAGATCTTTGATGTTGACGAAGAGGAAGGCAGCAGATTGATGGATCTGCGGCTTGGTGGGCGACAATAGAGGCAATGTCAAAAGCAATTATGGGAATTGCTTACGGAAATAGAGGCATGGATGACGGCTATAGGGGTAGCAAGATCGCTACTCTGATACCAGATGATAGAACCACAGAAGAAGCTCTATAGATTTTGATCCTTGAGGGGGATCAACCCTTGGAATACTATAAGGGTTCCTCCCTCCTAGACTCGGCACAAGGCTGAAATAAAATTGATAATTGCTTGATTCAAGGGGGGCGGCTACATCTTTAAATAAGGATCAAAACCCTATCCTAAGAGGGTGCATACTTAAGTAAAATTACCCCTTTACCCCTCCTATAGCCGACCTACCTTAATAGGACAGGGGACGGCTAGGTTGGCTCTATAGTCGACCTAAGCAGGGGGAACCCTGGCCGACCAACCCAGTAAGGGAGGTGGTGGCCACTAAGCCCTAAGGGATAATCTAAACCCTAGCCATACTCTTTTATAAGATAGGAGTGGCTTTATTACAATCTAGCAGGATTTTATTGATTACTTCTTAAGGAGATTAGGACTCAACCATATTGGAGTCCTATCAAGTGGCCTAGTACGTCCATAGTTGATGAGTCAAGTGAATTATTATGAGGATAATAATTCAATAAATCAGAAGGAGTTCTGATGAGAGCGACTCACGGCCAACTCGGTATTAGGCCTAGAGGGTCACATACATATGGTGGATGCTTCAGCGAATAGAGGATTGGATAGAGATCCAATTAGCCCATATTCTCATTAGATGATACCCTACACTGATGGGCTCCTTGCATGAGGCCCAATTAGAGGCCAAAGGAGATTATTAGATAGAGATCCAATAATCCAAGATTAGTAGGTAATTGGATGGAGATCTAATACCCACTAAGGCAGGATATACTAGGGTATTGTTGGGTCTTTATAAATAAGAGGCAGAGGCGACACATAGATGATAGACTACACCTTGGTCACCCCCTCCTATCCTCCTCCTCTCTGCGCAAGAGTTACGAGATTTGTGGTTGCGATTAAAGGAGTATCACTGCAGCAATCCATCGTGTTGATACCACTAGAGAGGAGAACCCTTCATCGTCTCAATCATGATTTGGAAAAACATGGATATACGATCTCCCTAGGTAAATAGTCTCTCACATGATACGATTTTTTATTTTATGATTTTTCTCACGATTTAATCTTTTGCATGATTATTTGATCTACATGGAAACCTGTTTTGTTTTGATCTTTTGTTATGCATATGATGCTCCTGCTTGGTGTTAGAACCCTAGTGGATTCTAAGCTCGGGGGTGATCACTATAGGAGATCGGACTCCTTGGAACTCTATAGGGATCCCTCCTCCAAATTGATGCTCAAAGGCTGCATAAAATATTCTTTTATTGATGATAAAAAGTGGAGGATTACAAAGATATTTATAGGCCTTCTAACCCTAATTCCTAAGAGGACTCCTACTTCAAGACTCCTACTTTTAATCAACTCCTAAGGTAACTCCTAATGCATCTCTATGTCTAACGTCCAACCGGCCCATCTAGGGGTGGTCGGTTGCTTATTGTTTCCTATTTCTACTATAACATAATCTCCTTCTTAACCAACCCCTCTTTAACTAGAATAAGAGGTGACTAATTATGGTAACATGCATCCTATCTTTCCTTAAATATCTTCTTCAACTAATCATAACCTAGCCAGCCTCCTTACTTTCCTTAATAGGGGTCAACTAGATAGAATTTACATAAATGCCCTTAGATTTTACATGATTGTCATGTTTAATGAAACTAAATTAGGATTCCCCTAGTTAGAGTCCTAACAGACCCGCCCTCTTCAAATCAGCCTTATCCTCGAGGCTGGTGCTCCATGAATGCTGGAAATTTGATTTTAAATCATCATAGTGCTCCTAAGTGGCCTCTTCTTCTGGAAGGTCTGCCCACTGTATTAGCACTTCAGTAGTGGGTTGCCATCATCGTGTCACGATCCTTCGATCAATAATGGCACTCAGCTGAGTCTGGAGCTCTTCTTGGATAGTCATATTAGGTAAGTGTCTTTGAACTGTCTCGTCCTATCCTAATTTGAGCTTCAAGCACGACAGATGAAAGATTGGATGGATTCGGGAGTCGACGGGTAAGTCTAATCTGTATGCTACTACCCCGATGCACTCCACAATTTGGTAGGGTCCATAGAACCAAGGTGAAAGCTCCATAGATGCTCTGGTCTAGATCGATGTTTGCTTATATGGCTAGAGTCGTAGAAATACCCAATCTCCCACATAAAATTCTCGTTCGCCTCGTATTGATCATATTACTGTTTCATCCTTGCTTGAGTTGTACTGAGATTATCTTTTAATAGCTTCAATATTTTATCTTTGTCCTATAGTTTTCTATCTACTTGTTCTATTTTAGAGGTGCCCAATACATATTTTGGGATTACAGGAGGAGGTCGACCATACATAGCCTCATATGATGTATTTTTTATGGATGAATGATAAGTTGTATTATACCACCACTCGGCTCAAGAGAGCCACTTTGTCCACTCTTTTGGCTAGTCACTAGCAAAGTATCTGAGATATGTCTCTAAATACCTGTTCACCACTTCAGTTTGGCCGTCGGTTTGTGGGTGATATGCTATACTCATCTTCAATTTAGTGTCATGCATCTGGAATAATTATGTCCAGAATTTGCTCGTGAAGACCCTATCATGATCACTTACAATAGATCTCAACATCCCATATAATTTTATAATATTTTCTATAAAGATTCGGGTAACACTGGAACTAATGTATGAATTACTAACTGCACGGAAGTGAGCATACTTTATAAGACGATCAACAACAACAAGAAACGTACCTTTTCCTTGTGATGAGGGTAGCCCTTCGATGAAGTCCATTGATATATCGATCCATATTGAGTCCGGAATGGGTAGAGGTTGTAGTTTGCCGGGGCTTGCCACTGTTTCGCTTTTATGTCGTTGGCACACATCACATTGTGCTACAAATTTAGCAACAATATTTTTCATCCCTTCCCAATAAAAATTTTGCTTAATTCTCTTATAGATTCTAAGGAACCCGGAATGCCCAGCCACAGGTGTGGAATGCATCTCTTGAAGGATGGTTTTTATGCAACTAGAATTTGGCGCAAACACAATGCGTCCCTTATAGCATATGTCTTTGAGTCCCAACTGTAATGAGCCACAGAACCAGGTTCTTCCTCCAATTTCTTTATGATCTTGCTGGTTCCTGGATCATCTTGTCATTCTTTCCTAATGTCCTCAAGGAAGTTGCTGGTTAGAAGTAAAACAGCCCAAAATTTAGCTTGCTCGAGTAGTCGTGAAAGCACATCTACAATAACATTATCTTTCCCTATTTTATAAATTATTTCATAATCATATCTAAGAAGCTTTGCTACCCATTTTTGCTGCTCGGGGGAAGATATCTTCTGCTCCAAGAAATATTTCATGCTCTTATGGTCGGTCTTGATTTGGAAGCGTCGCCCGATTAAGTATAATCTCCACTTAGTTATCGCATGCACAATAGCGAGCATATCCTTATCATAAATAGTCATCTTGAGGTGGGAAGGAGATCAAGACTTACTTGTATATACTAGGGGTTGGCCATCTTACATTAACACAACACATATTCCCACTCCAGAGGCATCGACTTTAATAACAAAAGTCTTGTTGAAGTCGGGTAGTGCTAGCACGGGCATTGTCATCATTGCAGTCTTGAGTTTGTCGAAGGCGGTGGTGGCTCTATCTGACCATTGGAAAGCATCTTTTTTCAGCAAAGAAGTGAGAAGTGCACTGATCTTTCCACAGTCTTTCACGAACTTGAGGTAGTAGCCTGTTAATCCAAGAAAGTCGCGCAACGATTTTATGTTCCTTGAGGTCGGCCAGTTCTGCACTGCTTCAATTTTAGAAGGGTCCATCGCCACTCCTTTCTCTAATATGATATGCCCAAGATACTCCACCTTCTGTTGAAGAAAATTACACTTTGATTTTTTTTGACAAAAATGACATGCTCTCAAAGAATCGTCAAAACAAGTCGTAAGTGCTCAAAATGACTTTCAGTGGAAGGGCTGTAGACAATGATGTCATCAAAGAAAATCAACACAAACTTACGAAGATAATTTTCAGAAGATATCATTCATAAGGCTCTGGAAGGTGGAGGGAGCGTTGGTGAGACCGAAGGGCATACCAGAAATTCATAGTGGCCGTTATACATTTGAAAGGTGATTTTCGGTATGTCTTCTTCGCATACTTGTATCAGATGATATATGAATCAAAGGTCCAGCTTTATGAAGATTCGTGTTCCATTTAATTCATCAAGCAATTCATCTACTACTGGAATAGGGTATTTGTCCTTGATATTTATATTGTTGAGAGCTCTGCAGTTGATGCACATTCGTCATATTTTGTCCTTTCGCACAAGGAGTACTGGTGAAGAGTAGAGGCTGTAACTTGGCCGAATGACTCATGTTTCGAGCATCTCCTTCACAATCCTTTCTATATCATCCTTCTGTAGATGAGGGTACTGATATGGTCAAGTGTTTGTTGGAGGTCTGCCCGGAAGTATCAGTATCTGATGATCATGCTAGTGGCTAGGAGGTAGGTTGCGCGGTTCATCAAATACATCTGAAAATTCAGCAAGCAAGGGAAGTAGATTTGGGTCGTCCACTTCGGTTGCCTCCCTTTGGATTGATGCTCAAGTTGTACTAAGAAGCCGCTGCATGTTTTGTGCAAGACTTTCTCCATTCGTCATGTGTAAATCATTAATATGTTGCTCCCTCGTTTACCGTGTAGTACCACCTATTTTCCCTGGCTGTAAAACTTAATGATTAATTTTGTAAAATTCTAGGAAACATCACCTAATGTCATCGGCCATTCGATGCCAAGCATAGCTTTATAATCATCAAGAGGGAGGAGGAAAAAATCTACAATTATTTTTTGATCCTGCATCAAAAGCTTCACTCGCGGTCACCGATGATCACACTTCAAATGTCATCCGTCGATAACTTTAACATCAAACTTGTTGCAATCTTCAATAGGTAAGGCCATCCGGATATCAACTTTATTGTTCATAAAATTATTAGTGCTTCCGGTGTCAATGAGAACAGTAATTGGTTGTTGCTTCAAAAATCCTCCCACTTTCATCGTTTGCGGGTTCGTGTAGCCGGCAAGAGCATGCATTGTAATATTAACTGACTACTCTTCTTCCTTCGTGACCTCTTCCTCATGCTCCTGGACCTCCTCCTCCACATCTTCAAGAGGTTCAATTAATAGGATGCGGCCCTTTTTGCAGCAATGATCGTGACTCCACGGTTCGTCGCAATGCCAACAAAGCCCCTTTGCTAATCGATCACGAGTTCTTCTCTTATCAATTTTTTGATAGCAAAGGGTGGCTGGGAATAGAAGGAGGCTTATATGTTGTGGGCCTAGGAGTGGTTCTCATCCTCCAGGTATCTTGGTTGAGCCGCTCTTCTTGTATTCGAGCGAAGGAAATTGCAGCAGCTACGATATGGGGCTGCCACGCCTTAACCTCCCCTTTTATCTCCGGCTTGAGTCCCTTGATTAAGGTACCTAGCAATTCTCAGTCAGTCCAATCATGAGCAAGGTAGGATAGCTTCTCAAACCTAGTTTAGTACTCTTGAATTGTAGAGGTTTATCGGATTTTTGTGAGTTGGTCGTCGATATTTTCGTACTCAGTATGTCCGAAGCGGTTCAACAGTGCATTTTTAAATTGATTCCACGTCGGAGCCCCATGATTATATTCCAATCAACTATACCATTGAATAACATCTCCTTCAAGGTGGATGATAATGATTTCTACCATAGTATCGTCTGATGTTCAGTAGTAGCGAAAGTAACGTTCGTCACGCAAAATCCACCTCGCCAAGTCTCCTTCTTCCCAACATGGAAAGTCCACCCTCATGCATGGCTAAAGCATGTCCGAAGGTTGTCCCTCCTATGGGGGCCTCTCTGAACTCTCTCCTCACTAAGATTTTGTTAGACTCGGTGGTTGTCCAATTTTGAACTCCGTGAATAAAGCACGCAGTTTGTCCTCCAAGCGTGATTCGAGCCACGATTCAAGCCGAGATTTCAATGCTTCAAACTTGGCATCAATTGGATCTTGGGAAGCCATGGAGTATGCCTATAGATCAGATATTTCCTTGTCTTTTTTCTGTTGATGGGTCAATGGCATGGGTGGTGGAAGATTCGGACAATCGGTTGGTGATAGAAGGGTTCGGCTGTAATGGTTTTCTGTTTTGGGCTATATTTTTTGGGGGTGTTAGGATTATGAAAATAGGTTATGACAATTGCTCTTAAGGCTAGAGGGATGCCCTAAAGACATCTTGGGTGGTGGCAGTGAGATGGTTGGGTTTCGGTGGGTTAAGAAGAAGAAGAAGGACAAAGATGTTGCAGTAGATTTTTCATCAAAAAAATTTCAGCAATGAAGACGTAATTTTTTTCCAGAAATTTTCAACAAAAATTCAAGTTAAACTTAAGGGGAATCTTCTGGTAAGGGAGAGTTAGTACTGACAAAAATTTTATGGAAAGAAATAACAGCAATAGGTTCACCAAAATCAAAGATCACGAAGAAGTACGGTAGCAGATTTTTACATCTAAACTATAGCAGCTTGGACGTAAAAGATAAGCAGGTTATCTTGATGATTTTTCAATAAAACGAAAGGGAGATCTGAGGATAGGAAGTTATAAAGTTGTGGTAAAAATTCTATAGAAGTTTGATCAGTAAAAATGTAGTAGCAAATCAAACAGTGAGGGGTGTGCGGCTGAAATTCTGCAGTGTAACTTTCATCGTAAAGATGGAAACTTTACGACGAAAAGTCTGTGCAGGAAATAGGAATGATTTTTTTTGTGTTTTTTTAATAGGGATAACTAAATTGCAGCAGCAATAACGTAGGAAACAAGAACCTGTTGCAATTCATGGGGGGATCAAGGGATGATCTATGGTAGTGGAGATGACGACGGAATTTGGTGACGATTTTCAAGCAATTATGAGAATTGCTTTAAACGACTATGGTGGTGCTGATGGATGGCTGTGGAAGGGTAGCGAGATGCCAAGAATGCTACTATGATACCAAGTGTTAGAATCCTAGTTGATTCTAAACTCAGGGGTGATCACTATAGGGGATCGGCTTTCTTGAAACTCTATAGGGGTTCCCTCCTCCAAATTATTGTTCAAAGGCTCCAGAAAATATTCTTCTATTGATGATAAAAAGTGGAGGATTATAAAACTATTTATAGGCCTTCTAACCCTAACTCATAAGAGGAGTCCTACTTCAAGACTCCTACTTTTAATCAACTCCTAAGGTAACTCCTAATGCATCTCTAAGTCTAACTTCCAACTGGCCCATCTAGGGGTGGTCGGTTGCTTATTATTTCTTATTTCTACTTTAACTTAATCCCCTCCTCAATCAACCCCTCTTTAACTAGGATAAGGGATGGTTAATTTGGGTAACCTGCTTCCTATCTTTCCTTAAATATCTTCCTCAACTAATCAGAACCTAGCTGGCCTTGTTACTTTCCTTAATAGGGGTCAACTATATAGGATTTATATGAATGTCCTTAGATTTTATATAATTACCCTCTTTAATGAAACTAAATTAGGACTCCCCTAGCTAGAGTCCTAGCACTTGGTTTCCCAACACCCCTCGTCGTTCACTCGGTGTTGAAGGCCAAGTTCTGCACCTAGGTCGAGTCTTTGTGCTTCCTCTAGTCGTGCACTCAGTGTAGAAAGCCCAACGGTGGCTCCTCGGACGAGTAAAAGTTAAAATGACTCTCTCACGAGCTAAGCACCTTGGCATAAAATTTAAAGGGTCACACCTAATCGAGCCTCGGTGCTCTCCCTAGCTGTACCCTTCATATGAAGACCCTAATGTCAGCACACTCTTAGTGCCCCAGCCTATGAATCCCATTAGAATAGGAACACAACAGTATGCCCTCCAGAGAAAGACCCCGGAGGACAACCTTCCGAGGGGGTCAAATGATAGGGGTAAATTTGGCACCTACCAACTCATCTGCCATGATGGCTAACACTTAAGCAGGGCTCCATCAACTCTAGAACAATGTCGCAACCACCCTATCTTATCAGGATCCAAGTCTAGAACAATCAGGTTGTTAAGCTAAGCCACCTGGTAAGGAAAGCCCGCAAACCAGGTATAAGAGGCTCTCGCCAAGGGGGCAGGAAAGAGGGACACACACTACACCATTACATACTCTCCCCCTCCACCTATTATTTATACTGTTATCTCCTCTCCTCTATTGACTTAGGCATCGTAGGGGTCGTGCCAAGCAACCCGGGTGTTGGCCTAGCATGCATGGTCACTTGTCCGTCGCCAAAGAATGTCGAGACGATCCCACCATGGGAGGAGAAGCCTGATAACTCGGAGGACCCCTCATCCGTCTACAAGCTACTATGAGTCTAGCCCTCACCATGGGACGACAACCATGGTGCCATCGCACCCCTACCAAGCCTCTATCCAGCCAGGGAGGAGCCCAAGGGTTAGCCTACACCTTCGACAAAGAACTAATCAGACTGACTCAACAGTCGACGGTACTCATGACACCATTACTATTTTTTATGATAAAAACTTTTAATGTATGATAAAAAATATAAAATTGATAGCAACTATAAGGATGATATAAATTAAAATATTTTTTATTTTTTAAATTTTTTATATTATTGATGAATTGATATTATGGTATAAAAGATATGATCATCTAAATTATAATAGATTAGAATTATTAAATCAAAAGAATATAATAGTTGGTTTGTCTAAGTTTAAGAATAAGATATGATTTATGAATTTTATATTTTTTAAAAATAATATAAAAATTTCTTTTAAACAAGTCATTCTTGGAGAGCCAATGAATAATTGAAATTTGTATATGTAGTTATTTATGGGTCTATGTAAATATCTCATATAGTAAATGTAAATATTTTTTTATTATTTACAGATGTATTCACAAAGATGACGTGGGAATATTTTCTAAAAGAAAAAACTGAAATCATCTTTGTTTTCAAAAACTCTAAAGCATATGTTGTAGCATATGAGTTTCACACACTTTGAATGCCTATATATATATATATATATATATATATAGCCCTTACTTAGTATTATGATTTGTGATGTATATGCTTTATAAATATAATATGTTAATATTTTTGAATTTTAAGATTGAAATACATGATTTTCAAAAATATCATTCTCGATGTTACAAAATGTTGGTTGAACATACATAAGTATTAATGTTTATGTTAAGCATAACATAACAAGGTAAAATGTGTTAGTGGACTTGAATATAAGATTAAGGTATGGTAATAATCATGTATATAATGAGTAGAAATGATGGTTGAATTTTAATCGACCTTAAGTGAATCTCAAGGCCCGAATGAGTTTGACCATGATTAATGTAAGAAAATTAAGATTTTAAACATTATATATGCAGAGGATTATAAGCTACTTAGGCATGGATGGAGTAATAAAAAATTAAATAGAGATGCAAATCAAAGATGAGTGTTATACTAAATAGGCCAAAATTCTTATTGATCTCCCATACTATGCCTTAAAATCAAAGTCACCCCCCGTATTTTAAAACTTATCAAAGTAACCTCCCATACTATGATTTCGCATCAAAGTCATCCCTCGTACTTTAAAACTTATCTAAGTGACCTCTCGTACTATGCCTCAAAATCAAAGTCACCCCTCGTACTTTAAAACTCGTCTAAGTAACCCCCGTATTATATCTCAAAATCGAAGTTATCCCCCCTACTTTAAAACTCGTCTAAGTAACCCCCCCCCCCCCCCCCCCCCCCCCCCGTACTATGATTTTATATCAAAGTGGTCCCCTTTGTAAGAAATATGGTTATACCGTTAGGTAAAATAATTTAGGGGATTATTTTTATTTGAGGATTACAACTAAATAGTCTCAAATCCCTAATTCATTTTCTCCTCTCTTTCTTTCTTTTTTAACCTTTGTCGACGTTCATTTCTGCAACTCTAATCTTTGTCTTTCTTTATATGTTATGTGATTGATTATAAATGGGATATGTTATATGATTGATTAGTTATATATTATGTGATTGATTATAAATAATTGTAACAATCCTGCATGTTAAGATTTTTATGAGATCAATTTTTTAATTACTTAAAATAATTAAGTGTATAACAAATAAAAAACCATCATCAATCAAGCTTAAAGTGTAAAATAAATTCAAACAATCTTGGAAGTTAAGACCAATTTTTTCATGACTTTTCAACTACTTAATACTATTGTATTAACGTTCATGAGATAAAATTAATGAATAATGATAGTACGGGGGATGTATTTGATTAGCATATCATAGTGTAGGAGGTATCTTTGATTTTTTAAATTCTTTTCATATAGTTTGACTATATTGAAGAAAATAGGCCCCCACTTATTTTTAAAAACAAATGTTGTTACCTTTTTTATTACTAAAAGGGGTTTGTTTAATTTCTATACAATAGTATGAGGGTCACTTTGATACGAAATCGTAGTAAGGGGGTCACTTAGAAGTACAGGGGGTGACTTTGATCTTGAGGTATCATACGAGAAGTCACTTAGACGAATTTTAAAATACGGGGGGTGACTTTGATTTTGATGCATAGTACGGGGGGCACCTAGATGAGTTTTAAAGTACGAGGGTGACTTTGATTTTGAGGCATAGTACGGGAGGTCACTTAGATGAATTTTAAAGTACAGAGGGTGACTTTGATGTGAAATCATAGTACGATGGGTCACTTTGATGAGTTTTAAAGTAGGGGGTGACTTTGATTTTGAGATATAGTACGGGGGTCAATAAGAATTTTAACATACTAAATATTGAGATACATAAGTGAGACCGAATAATGAGTTTAAGCAAAAAATTACATCTTTGTCAAGCCAAATTAAACTTATTTACAATTGCTATAATATTAGAATTATAATAGTAAAAGAAAAAAAATTAAATAGAGATATAAATCAAAGAGGAGTGTTATAGTGAACTCAATTGAAGTTCTAATATTAAAATTATATTAATAAATAAAAAGTAAAAATAAAATAAAAACTTTAAATGAGGCCTAGGATTAAACCCTAGAACCTCATGGTAATCTCTTAAGCACCTTACCTTATTTTGACTTCATCCTCTTTACCAACCTGATAACCATGACTCATTTTCCCTTACTTCAATCATTTTCTTAGCTTTTCTCATGAAAACTAGGAAACCTCAGCTCTAAGAAAGATTAAGGTAAGAACAACCTAATTTTTTCATTGCTATACTTAGGGTTTCAATTTTATAGATTATAGACTGAATTTTTTAGCTACTTTTGAGTAATCTAGACTTTAGATTTATCTTTGATTTTTGGATGTGTTTTGAATGATAATTTTATGGTTCTAAAGCCTCTGGTATGACTTTATTTTTAAATCAGTGTATAAAATATAATTGTCCCAATCTAAGATACTCAGAATCTTCTGATAAAGGATCTCACTAAAGCTGAATTAACCCTATTAAGGATATGATTAGACTCTATACTTTTGATATATTTTAAAAGGTTTCATTAAGATTATGTGAGATTTATAATTGAGTGAATACTACCTTTATGTACCATGATATGAGGTATATAAATTTATGTAGTCCTAATCCAGTTTAAACATAATAGAGTAGGAATTGATAGTTGAATTAGGAGAGTAGTTTAGCTTCTAAATGATTTTAGTATAAGCTAAAATTTGGTGTGTATTTAGTTTTACATGTTTCCTAGTCTTCTACAAAAATTCATGATAATTCAAGATTGTTTGGTTAGCTAGAATAATGAAGTAAATTTTTTTTATAAAATTATGTGATGGTTTGATTGATACTAGTTAGTTAATTTGTTCATAGAGTTAATTGTTTAAGAAAATGATGGTGAAATTTAGATGAATTTTTAGGTTGAGTATAGTCTATTTTATAAGGGATTTTATCAATTTTTTCTATGAATTATTTAAAAAGGTTTCATATGACAACTTGTAAACTAGTGAATACTTCAATTAATACAAATGATTAACTTACGTTAAATAATGGAGTTAAAAAATATATAAGAAATAATATAAAAATATAATTGAAGTGTTAATTTATCTCACACATCCAAGGTCCAATATTATGTTTGTAGTTAGTAGTTAGTTTATTATTCAGATTCATGCACAGCCCTAGCAAGCATCACCTTGAAGCAGCTAAATAAGTTCTTAGATATGTCAAATGAACTTTCAATTATGACATCTGTTGTGAGGAATTAAAAGATTTTAAGTTGTATTATTATACTGATAGTGATTAGAGTGATTATGCATATGGTAGAAAAAATACTTTAGGATTTGTGTTTAGCCTTGACTAGGAGTGATTTTATGGACAACAAAAAAACAAAAATGAGATAGAGTATATTGTGATTATAAGTACAATAAGTCAAACAATTTGACCTCGGAGAATTATAACAGATCTTCAAGAAAAATAAGATAGACTAGCTAAAATCTACTATGACAATAAGTTTACTATTGAAATAACAAAGAGTCCTATCTTTCACGGATGCACCAAATACATCAAAATCTGATATCATTTCATTCATGAATTGATTAATAAAAGTAGAATCCAAATAGATTACTTCAACACTGAAGATCACCATGTCGTTATCTATATAAAAGTTTTGGTTAAAAAAATTATTTTTTAAATAATTATAAATTATAACTATTTTTTGAATTAAGGGGATATGATACTATTAATTTAAGATTAGATATAATAAAAGAAAAGAATTTAAATTAAAATAAATAGATTATGATGAAAAAAATTATTAAACTATAATTGATTTCCTCATGATTTAAAAAACCTTATACATTATTTCTAACTAATATAAATAAATATTTTGAATAAATTTAGAGTACTACAGATACAAAGTACTCTGGCATCTTTTCTCTCATATACTTGAAGTTCTGCACAAAGCCAACCGTCTGCACAAGTCTCCTTGTCTTGTTTGGTGTATATGCTATTCGACTGCCTTTAATTGTCATAATGCCTGGGTGTCCGAGCTTAAATTATTAAGTTGCACTCGTGTGGACGCGGACCGACGTGATTGATTGCAACTTCTTGTTTCTAGATGCACGTAGCAAGAAAAGACGTTTACCATATCCTACAGCATCATCTCAGTACTAGGTTTGAATCTCTCTTCTCGGGCATCTTCTTCCTTTACCACCACCATGGCATCCAATGAGCAGTTTGGAGATAAGATAGCCACGACTCCTCCTCCTCCTTCATTGCTGGACTGGACTGGTTTCGAGCAATTGAGAATATCCGCATCTCAGGAGACGACACGTGAAGCGCCACCAAGGGATTCGAGGGCACCACAGGTGTCCTTTGACCTACAGTCACCCACGCCCCAACCCCGTCGACTATCCTTGATCGATTTGCCTCTCCAATCCAATCCATCATATCATCGTGTCTTCTAGTGCCAAACATTATCATATCCTTGCAGTCCCACGTCTCGATGCTTTGATTCTTTTTGGCCCTCCATGGCCGATGTGGACGAGACGATAAGGATGATTGTGAGCTTACAGAATGATTCTTTTGTTGTGGAGTCCCACAACAATTGAGCCCTTAGGAATCGCCGTCACTGGAAGTGGCTTCTTGCAGATAGGGGCGGGAGTGGGGGGGAGGATTTCTGCTTCCGGCAGAAAAGAACTAGCGACTCGTTATAACAGAGACGCTGTGGGAAGCATATTTTATCGTATGCTTTCTCAGAAGTCATTGGACAGCATCATTGGAGGTTCATCGTCGCTGTGTTCAAGTTTGGTCGTCTAAATCAGATGGTGACGGAGACGGGAGAGAGGACCGTGCTTCCCTGTCGGCTCACCAATGGTGGGGAAACGGCATGTCATCTGCGACGACGCGTAATAAATATCCCATGTAACATCAAAGGTGTGGGACGGGGTCTTGATGCGGAGAGGCACGTGGCCGCTCGCTTCTTATCAGTTGCACACGTGTGGGCAGTTCGTCACTGTGGGACCCACGTTCACTCGTATGAATAAGATGGGCTCTCAGTTACGCTCTTATCCACTCATAACATAAATAATAATGCAGTTGATATTTAATATATTTCTTATTTACGTATTTTTAAATAATATTTAATTAGCCTAAAATACAGAAAAGACTCGAAACGATGATACACAGAGCGAGAGAGAGAGAAAGAGAGAGAGGGAGAGGTGTTTACATGGGAGCACATGGAGTGAAATCAGGGACGACACGTCACATGAGCAGGGGCGTCGCCGAGGGTGCTCGCTTTATGCCTTGTCGCCCTTCACGTGTTCCTCCCCATACTTCCTCTCGCCTTATTTATACCTCCTCTTCTATGGCGATGAGCCAGAGAACAACGCAAAGTGATCGTGGTGAGTGGTGGTGTTGTCTGTAGTGAGAGTGAGAGTGAGAGAGAGAGAGAGAGAGAGAGAGAGAGAGGGAAGGGTCAGATGGAAGGAGAAAAGAAGCCATCGTCATCTTCGATTGCCGATGAACTGTTAGACATCAGGAACAGTGCGGGAACGCCCGCCGATTCCTCCTTTTCCTCTTCTTCTTCTTCCGCCTTGTCGCCCGGCTACTTCAGCAGTGTCTTCCCGCCTGGTTCCACGGTGTGCACGGTTGGCTCTTCTCAATGGTTGATCGATGATGGGTTTCACGACTTCTAGTGGAATTCGTCCGTGGATTATTTGTTTGAAGGACTAGGATTATAGTCGGGTTTCGGATTTTGAGTCAAATTAATGACTGCCTAATTGTTTTGGCATCTGCTCCTACGTAATGGTTAGAACCAGCCCTAAATGAATGTGTTCTGTTCTACGACCTTGTAGGAGATGTCTAAGGATTCAGTAGAGAGTGACCTGTGCTGGACCTCGAGCGAGCGAATGACGGATGATCTGAATGGGAATGCTCAGGCCGCTGCAGCAGGTCCTTGATCGTGAACCAACTCATGGTTGATGTCGATTAGGTTTTTCCATCCGTTGTTTCTGCTATTTAATTAGACCGTCCCCAATTTTTGCTTTCTTGCAGTTTAATCAAGTTCTTATAATCCATTAGATACATGTAGTCCTCAATAAAGTAAACCATGAACATCATAACATCACGTTGCACCCACCGAGTGTTCATTGTTTCTTTTGCTATGCGACGACAAGAAGAAGCTGAAGCTGCAATGTCCCAAGTATTTGGGTCTGGATATATGGAGATCTTTTCCACTATTGAGTTTTATTGTTCTTTCTATTTTGCTGTAAAATCTCGAACCAATGCTGTTAGGTTTTCTTGTTGTTTTTTTTTTTAGTTTGTTTAAATAATTAAAAGTTGACCAGAAGGGCTAAATGCCGCTACGCAGATGGGAAATCTCAGGGAAGTCCCAGCAGAAGGCAAACTTCGTGGAGCAAGGATGGTAAACTAGTAGATCCCAATCAATCAGAAGAATCGACCTACTTGTGGTCATCTGTGCACTATGGTGGTCGAGATTTCTCTGTCAGCTCTCCTTCCAACCAAGTCTCTGGAGCTCCAAAAAGTGTAAGTGGATCAAAAAATTATATAATTAAAAGGAAACCATCTTCTCCGACTGTTGTAACCAACCTTACTTTCTAATGCTACCAGTATAAAAAAGCCGATGAAGGGGATGATTCAGGCAACGCTAACATTGCAAACAGAGGTGAATGGTGGCAAGGTATGGCATAGGTTTATGTGCTTTATTCTAAAGACCTTTTGAGTTCAAGAGCAATTCAATAAACTTATTTGTTTATTTCCCCAATTTATTAATTGATCAGGTTCCCTGTACTACTGAAGACACTGATTAGATCAGTATGCTCTTCTTTCAATAGAGGAGGAAGGTAGTTTGAAGCCTTGGGCTCTATTTTCACATATTTCCATTGCGTAAATTTTACTGATATTCGTTTTACTGTATCGAGCTATTCCTTAATAGTATTCTTTCACTTCATGAGACTAGTGATCTTATTAAGTTTCTACACATGATAGATGCTCAAGTAAGTTTGTCCTGATGTTCCATGTTACAACTTTTGAACCTACAAGTGCTTGCCTCTTATCTGTGCCGGGTCTAGCATATTCTTTGGTAGGTCATGAAGTTATGTATGGCTTCAGTAGATTCTTTAGCGATAGAACATTACAATTATAATGGAACTTTCTTGTTCAAAATATTCATTTATTACTGTTTTGGGTCATTTATGTCAGCTTAGTCTAGATTTATTTGATTTAGGTTCCAAAGTTTTTTTTCTTACTCCTATACAACCACGGCCATTTGGACTGTGTTACCTACTATAGGCTTTATTGGATGTCCAATTATTTGTGTATACTGAAATATAAAAAGTATGTTATTTTCTCAGATCAACATGATAGAACCTTAGGGTTCTATCGTGGAGGAAGAAGAATAGAAAAGAGGGATAATCGATCTTTTCGAGGGGATCGGACCTCCTAGATCACTTCGAGGGGATCTGCCTCCTAGGGTTTTACCTTTTAGCTAAAACTAATACTTCATTCCTTGATTTTCATAAAGAAGAATTTACAAGGGATCTGCTAAGAGTCCCGTTAAATTTTGACTTTTAATTAACTGATAAACTCTTAACTGAAAACAATAACTGACTCAATCCTAACCGAAGATAAAAACCAACTCCCACCAACTCATAATTGACTCGATTTGACTCACCTGACTCATAACTGACTTCGGCTAGACAGACTAATATGACTCGATTTAATTATGAATGGATGGACCCGACTTAGTTAGGGTCCTAACAGACTCGCTCACTTCAAATCAGTCTTGTCCTCAAGGCTGAGCAGTATCTGATTTTGGGAGCTCTTCAATATTTTCCTCGAATCACAACTCTTTGATCGATTAAGTAGAGTCTCCACTTGGTGTTGGCAATGGTTTGATCTTCTCGTGCAATTGTCATTGTAGTCTTTTGAAAAATCATTTTCATCTGATAGCTAGTGGTAGTATCATGTCTTCTTTTGAGGATCACTACTTCGAAGTCTTCCCGGGGCATAAAAAAAATCGATAAGTAGTTGTTTTATCTTTCAACACCTATTATCACAAATTATGATTCGCTCATTAGCAATCTTGTCTTCGAATTTGACACAGCCTTCGTGATCGGACTCCACATTGTCAATTTTTGATTCCTCCTTAGTTGGTTCAATTGTCAAATGTTTGTCACAGCCTTCATTATCGGACTCCACATTAGTCAATTTTTTATTCCTCTTTAGTTGGCTCGACCATCAAAAGTGGCTCTTCTATGTTGACCACTTTGAAGTCTGTTCCGGCGAGTGTCCATATTGATTTTTTCTTCAAGTACGTTGGCGAATGATATGGCTGCTAACATGGTGTGGGGATGGCGAGCTTTAACTTCGCACTGAATCTTGGGATTAGGTTCCTCAACAAATTTTCTCACCAATTGTGTCTCAAACCAATCTCGGGTTTGGTTCGACAAGTGCTTAAATCTGATTTGGTACTCCTGTACTGTAGAAGTCTAACGGATTTTAGCGAGCTGTCCATTAATGTTCTTGTACTCCTACGGTCCGAAGCGAATCAGGAGCTCTGTCTTGAACTGTCCACACGAAGGGACTCTGTGATAGGTCTCGTACAAATCATACCACTGGATCACATCACCTTTGAGTTGAGTGGAAGCTATCTCCACCATGGATTCCTCCGGAGTCATGTGAAAATGGAAAAAAAAATTCAGCATGTGAGATCCAACCGATTGGGTCTCCATCTTTCCATTTGGGAAACTCCACCCTCATGCGTGTGTATCCTGTGTCCTGCCCATGATCAAACTTTTCAGATCGACTCCCTTTGGAATTTTCATCATATTGAGCTTTGTTGGGGCTCTCTGATCAGCTTCTTCTAATTTCGCGAAGGAGCTCTTGAAATCTGTCTGAAAAGCTAGTTGGAGATGATGGGGGAAGCAGTGGTAGCAAGAGGAGGCATCAGCAGGGAGGGGCAACGGTTACTGTGACAACCGTGTAAGCAGCAAGGAGCGGCAAGGAGGGGCAGCGATGGCAGTAAGGAGGTGTAGCGATGGCAGCAAGGAGGTGTAGAGGGCTAGCTGGTGTCAGGAGCAGGAGCAGGTGCGATAGAGGCGGCTGCGGCAGAGGGAAGAAAAGGCAGAGGAGATCGAGGCCGCGGTAGAGAAGGGCTTGGCTGCGGTGAAGAAGCGGCTAGGAAAAGAAGGAGGCAGCGGCCAACGGCGGGTGGCAGCGGTGGCTGACAGGTTATGTTCAGTGGTTGGCTACGTTTGCGGACATACTACGACAGCGAGAAACAGAGAAAGAGGGTTGGGCGGCTGCTGTAACAGGGAAGGAGGTGGCTGGCAGTTAGTGGTAGCGACAGTAGCCGGGGAGGAAGGAGGAGGCTGCTGAGACGCGGCTTAGTGCGGGCAGCGAGGGAAGGCAAGGAAGATAGTGGCTGGGAGCAGTGGGTGACAGATGGGCGCTGAAGTGGAGGGAAGGAACAGAGGTGCAAAGGACGACACTACTTTCTGCAATTGTTGAGAGGTGGTCGCGTGGTTGCAACTGGACCGATCGCACGGTTGGTGGCAAGCGACCTGAGCAGCAAGGTCGCGCGGGTGGGCCGCTCTAGTGGGTAGAAGCCACTGCAGTAGCGGGAGAGGCAGTGATGAAGGCTGGCAGCAAAGGTGGCGGCAGCTTGCGTGGGGGAGATGGGGAAGATAGCAACAGGGCCGGCGGTTGGTAGCGGCGGCAACGTGGCTGCAGGCAACAGCGTCGGCGACCCACGACGATGGAACGTTGTTGGCAGAGGAAGAAAGGGGCTACAGCGAGGGTCTGGCTGTCACTGGCTAGGAGGCAGCAGCAGCACGCTGCTGTGCATGGCCGTGGGGATGATGGCGGCAGGGGAGAAAGGGAAGAGCAGCGTGCTCTTCTCTTTCTCTTTCCTTTTTTCTTTTTTTCTTTATGGCTATTGCAGTAAGATATTGTTGCGATGACGATGATGGTGAGATTACAGGGCAAAATAGAGATGCGAAGAGATGGTGAGGATGATGATGCTGGTAATAAACGGTAGCAGCGAAAGTGTCGAGGAACACGACTCTAATACCAGATGATATAAACATAGGGTTCTATCGTGGAGGAAGAGGGTAGAAAAGGAGGATAATCGATCTCTTCGAGGGGATCATGCCTCCTAGATCATTTCGAGGGGATCTGCCTTCTAGGATTTTTCCTTTTAGTTAAAATTAATACTTCATTCCTTGATTTTCATAAAGAATTTATAGTTTTTTTATAGAGATCTGTCAAGAGTCCCGTTAAACTTTGACTCTTAACTAACTGATAAACTCCTAACTGAAAATAATAACTGACTTCATCCTAACCGAAGATAAAAACTAACTCCATCCAACTCATCTGACTCATAACTGATTTCGACTAGACAAACTAACATGACTCGACTTGAGTTAATTATAAATGGATGGACCTGACTTAGTTAGGATCCTAACACAACATCATTTTGAAGGATTGTCTTCAACTAGTTTTTGACCGTAAGAAATTGTTAGTATATGACATATGAATATTTATTTGAGAAAGATTGTCAAAATTATGAAAATCATGGTTGTCCTGTATTTATTACTTCTCCAGTAACTGGATGGCCTTTGATGACCTCTTCTTATTGCATCATCCTAAAGAGTAAATAGGATTGCAAACTTTTGGATGAAGCTTCAACAGACGACTGGCGCTAAGAATGTTTAGGTTGCTGCTGCTTTTCAGTAAGAAAGTAACCTTTGAAGATTCAGCATACTTTAGAGTATGTCGCCTTCTATTTGACCCCCTCCCAATTCGTGTTTTACTGTGCATTATTTTAAAAACCATTTGGTTCGATGGAATGTTTCTTTATGAGGTCAATTCAGTTCCTAAATTTGCTCAAACAATCTTTTGTTTGGCCTCTCTAATCGTAACAGCTAGTGAGATGCTTGCATATGTTGAAAATAGGAATAAGTAAAGAAATATCCATTGAGTTCATTGATTCATCATCAATTTATACATATGAAGATAGGAGGATTTCCCTCAACTAACGTACGTGATTTTCTCATTCAGTTGGGGAAATCATATCTAAATCCTATCTTTTATCATGCCCCTGCAAGATCGAGCTCTTGTAAAGACACTGATCTTGAACTAAGGACGCCAATCTTGAACCGATTACAATGAATCTGAATGAAGAATTGTGTTGTCAACTGCGGAAGATCTGACGGTGGTTAACTTCGATGACGATGTCAACCTAGCTGAGAAGGAAGCCGTTGTGTTGTCAACCGCGATGAAGATCTGATGGTGATTGACTTTGACGGTGACATCAGCCTGGTTGAGAAAGAGCAGACAATTCTATTGGAGCCAAGTTCAAAAATCCGATTAGATCGGATTATTATCGGACTATCATGTCCCCGCAAGATCAAGCTCCTGTGAAAGACGCAGATCTTGAATAGATGCCAATGAACCTGAAGGAAGGAGACCGCTATGTTGTCAACCACGATGAAGGTCTGACAACAGTTGACTTTGGCAGTCATGTAAGCCTGGCTGAGAAGGAGAGTGCAGGCATGGCAGGAATGGCTGGAAGAGGAGGTCTGACACGGGGCAGGCACAATAGAAGAGATGGTGCATAAGCTATCGCTGGACAGCGAAAGAAAGATTGGCCAAGATTGCAACAACTGCGGGCTTCGCGACAGATGAGCGAGAGACTGATTGCTGTAGAGCGCGGCAGAACGCTATAAAAGGGTGGGGCCCAGAGGACTCTGCGAAATCAGCAAGGGAAGGAGCGGTTGGTCGGAGATCAGATCCGGCGACAGTAAGCATAGGTTGCTCTATTTCTGATCACAGTGTTTGACCGAGTTTGATGCAGAGGTGAGAAGAGATCTTGCTTTAGGCAAGCACCTGCACCGATCGCGGGCTACGACAGCACGAGGCAATCACAATTGGTGGAAATCTCTTAGTGTTGATGCAGAGGAAGCAACAATCGGGAGAGGTCGTTGGCGTATAGGCCGCGGTCACCGGCGGAATAGCGAAGAGGAGGGGGAGGAGGATCGACCCCCCCCCCCCCCCCCCCCCCCCGAAAGACGACGATGAGTGGCCGCAGGAGGGAGACAACAGATGGCCGCTAACATTGAAGATGTCGTGGCCGGAGGCAGCATCGAGTCGATCTAGAGGACGATCTGGTGGAAGTGAACATCCCAGATGGCGATGCGGCCCTGGCGGCTGGAAGGGAGGGACCCGTAACCCTCGGCAGAGGGGCCAGAACCGTCGAAGAGGTGGAGGAGCAACCGCAGAAGAAGCCAGCCGCAGATTGGAGGGCGTCGGCGAGAGACGCAATGGAAATAAAGAAGAGAAAAGGGAGCCACAGTAGACGCCTGCCTCTGGGCTCCGCTGAAGGAGGAGAAGCAGCAAGGCAGGTTGTAGTTCGCCGGGCTCTGGCGGCTGCCACGCACGGTCGGACACGGTGGAGTCGTGCGATCTGACCAGGCCCAGAGCGATCGTAGATCTGTGTCGAGGGATGATGCAGGAAATCACCCCTTCCAACAGATCTGAGAGACAGTTGGAAAAGTGGAAAAGGTGTTCTCGACAGAGAAGATCAGTGAAGACATGAGGATGCAACAGCTGTACTCTGCTGCACAATGGAGACCTACTCACTGTGGCTTCTTCTGGCTTCGGTAGAAGGAGCAAAGGGTCCTCTGTTTCCGTCGCACTGCTGAAGAAGGGAAGAAGAGGATGCAGCGACAGTAGAGGTGTGGCCGGCGGGAGTGGCTACGGCTGCGATTGAGGAGGAGAAAGGCAGCGACGACAAGAAACATGGTAGAGGAGTAGAGGGTGGGCCACTCACTGCGATTGCTGAGGGCTGGCCGACTATAGGGGAGGTCGACAACGAGCAGAGTAGCTGCCGAAGGAGAGGGCAGCAGTTGTGTGGCAGGGGAGGCAACGACGGTGGCAGGGGAGATAGAGTGCTGCGGTAGGGAACGATGAGGGTTGTAGCAGGGGACAGTGGCGCTGTTGGGAAGGTGGGCTGCGGCCACGAAGGGAGCAAGGTGAGGATGCGGCTGCGGCTGGGGAGATGGTGGCCGAAGGAGAGGGCAGTGGTTGTGGCCGACGAGGGGCTGCGGTTGCGGCTGCAATTGTTGGAGTAGGGGGGGTCGGCAGCAAGCAGAGTAGCTGCCAAAGTAGAAGATGAGGAAGCCGCTGTAGTGAAGGTGTGCTTCCCTTTCTTCCCTAACTTCAGGACCACAATGTTGTGGTCTCTTCTTTGGAGGTGTAGAGACGATTCAAAGAGGGATCTGCACCGAAGAGCAGAAGCGATCAAGTTGTTGCTATGACGGTAGCAGCAGCGAGAGAACGGTGAGCCGATGGCAAGCAACGTTGAGGCCGATAGTGTCGTCGACGCCAACGATGGCAACGGCAGGTGCCGGCGAGGTTGAGCGAGAGGGCTGCCAGACCAGCAACGTGGATGCCAATTATAGAGCAAGACCCGAATCTTCAGATCCTTGAATGAGAACGGTGCTAGCGATGCTCTGTTTTTGTCGGGAAATAGAGATCGCGGCTTTGCAGAAGAGGAGTCGACCGACAGCTACGGCTTCGCATAAAGGCAATTGACGGGGTGGGGATTTGCTATCATTTGACAATGAGAAGGAACTTGTTACGCCCTCTCTACAAAGTACCAAGAGATGATGGGCGGTGGCCCTTACAGGTACTCTCGGCAGAGAGAACAAAGGTTGCAGGAGGGACGATGCCAGTGAGCAGGTGTAGAAGCCGTCATCTACTACAGATGGGGTAGGGAAAGTGTCGCTGCTCGTTAGAACTGATGTGACAGTAGTCGTGCACGAAGAAAACGGTCTCGTGCAGAAGGATGCTTCGACAGAGAAATGAGAAAGCCGACAGGGTCCGGTGGGGGAAGAGGAAGCCGACGCACTAGAAGTCGTGGAGAGTGGCTTTGACGTTGAAGAAAGATAGTCGTTTGACAGTAAAAAGAGATATAAACCGTCGTTAGACAGTGGATAAAGAAATGTAATCTCTCTTATAGAGAGAGGGGGCTCTGATACAATGTTGGAAATAGGAAGAATTAAATAAATGCCCATTGAGTTCATTGATTCATCATTAATTTATACATATGAAGATAGGATAATTTTTCTCAACTAACGTACGTGATTTTCTCATTCAATTGAGAAAAATCATATCTAAATCTTATCTTCTATCAGCATATACAAGCTCAAACTCACCGGTCAACATGACTTTTATATTTAGTGAGCTCCCCAAATTGCAAATTGATTATATCTTTACTCAAATACCCTTCTTCCCTCAACTGACCCCTTTAGAGTGGTAGTTTCTCTGCTTAAACATCTTCCTTTGGTTTTATTATAACAATGATAGATAGATAGCTGAATGTGCTTGATTTAAGTGAATATATATATAGTCATATATGGTGCTCCGTCATGGGAGAAGCTTCATGTAGTCAACCCCTCAACTGTGAGGGTTGTTGTTGTTGTTGAATTTGAATGGTTGGTTTGTCATGCATCCAATTGCGACTTTTTCATCGATGAACTTTCCTTCTTAAATTGACCAATCTCGCCTTCTTCTGTGCATCGACCCTAACAGTGTTGAAGTGCTATATTGCAATCGTTTTGCACTACTCTGCTTCACCCAAATGGCCTGCTTTTGCCACTCGCTATGTGCACTATTCACTCATTGCTCTTCCACTAACACTTGGGTGATGAGTTGAAGTCGACCTGGATCTTGTTTCCAGGTCTGCGTTTTTTGCAGAGCAGGCAGGATTCGTCTTTTTTTTTTTTTTAGCTGGCTCAAACTCGGTAACCTATAGCTCTTGATAGAGAAGCTCGTTTTGTCAATTTTGTAGATTATTTCCAACTTCCTCTTCTCACTACATAACACAGATTATTTTTTTCTTACAGTACGTGTATTGGATGTGGATGGAGAGTGGAGAGGAGAAATATCAGCTCTGTTAGCCTGTAAGCTTCCATAAGCTTCGGTCTAATTTGGAGCACTAAATTTTACATGTGGAGCACCAGCATTTTGCATTTTTTTTTGTCCATAGCATTGACCATAATTTGACTAAAATTTATAATGAGAGGGTTATTATTGTCTTGTAGCTCAATGTTAATGATTTCTTATTCTTTTATCTTCCATAGCTGACCATAGTTTGACTAAAATTAATAATGAGAGGGTTATTATTGTCTTTTAGCTCAATGTTAATAATTTCTTACTCTTTTTTCTCAGTTGCTATTATTGAAGTGATGAACAGGGGATGCAACATGAGATTAAAAGGTAATATGTCTCTAGCGATTGATTAAATGATTGAAAGTAAGCGACATGAGATACAAGTAAATACTAAAAGGTATTACCTTTATTTAGCAGAATTCAAATAGCTAATAATGTCACTTGAATAAGTCACGATTCCTTGATATAGTATCTCCTAAGATTTGGGTTTTGATTTACGCAGAAGAACAAAAATACTTCATATTCCCATTATCTACTAATCCGAGGACCACACCATATTCTAAGGGTAATCTGTGAAAGCAGCACACGCTGTTCTGGTCTCACTGGTTTAATCTTTGTGTACTTGTCTCTTACTGTATCAGAATTCTTTAGTGTGATACTCTTCTTTCAAAAGTTATACTTCTTCAGCTATTCTAATGTTCACTGTTTGGATTCCTAGTAGGTGTTTAGAGAGCTACTGCTGTCTCGGCGTGCTAGCTACTTAAAGGAGTCAGCATAACCAACATATGAAGTCTCACTTCCCCATTTCTTTCTCGGGGTCTTAGGTTCGCATGTATTAAGATACTACTGTCTGTACGAAGTAACTGTCTTTGTGCGTAATATCAGGTCAGGGCAGCAGAGAACCTGTTTCGAGTCGTCACCTCCAGCTTTTATCGCAGTGTGGCTGTCAGGTTGCTCCAAATGTATATTTTAATGCACATAATAAGATACAAAGCAGGTGGTTTAGAAATCAGTCTGTATGTATTCGTTCTAATTTATAAAGATCGCTACTGTTAGGAAAACTTATCCATCAGCTGACCAAGGAATCACCTGAGTAAAGGTAGACAACTCACGGAAATGATCCATTCAGACCCTGGAAAAAAACAAAAAAAACCAACGAGGCTCATTTCTCATCTTCGCCGGTTGACATCTTCAACCACAAGTAAAGAAGGCCTATTTGCATTAAAATCAAACAACATGGCTTAATATCTTCAGCTCCTCCTTAGGTATGAACGATACACGATGTCATCCTCAACTAGTTCTAGACAGGCTAGGAGCCCTGACAAAGTATACCATCATAGTCATCCTCCGAAGTAAATGTTCAATAGCTACCATCATCAATGATCCTCAGGTCGGGTAAAGGACACCCTAACCCATCACTAGCCTCACGCCACTGACCACTCAGGTTTAAAACCCAAGCCTCCAAACCAAACGAGCAAGCGACCGCTATCTAAATTCTTCTGAACTCTACTACACCCCTTCCACCTACTCTACTGGCTTGAGCATCAGAGGGGTCGGGTTAGGCAATCCCCTCGATGTCGATCGCTCGTGCAGGACCCAGATGTGCTTAAGGAGCACCTCGGAATCATGTCAAATACTTTTAGAAGGCCAAGGCGCACCTCGGGACGACCTCAAGCTTACTTCAATAGATGAGTCGCTCCCTGTGATGATCGTAGATCAGTCACTGAGGGACTGCAACACCTCGGGAGTCCACCTGCCACCTCGGTTGCCCGCTCGGGCCACCTCTCTTGCCTCAACACAAGCCCTAGGATGGATTTGCACCTTCATAATTGAACCAGATCATGTTGACTCTCTGGTCAATGACACAGTTAAGAAACCTTATCAGAAGCATCATATGCATAGTGAAAAAATAAAACAAAAATGTCTCACACGTTGATCAAATCGTCGTGCGATGATTGATACGCAAAAAATCATAAAATCGAAATATCTATGTGTTGTATGTTAGATGTTTTACCTAAGGAGATCATATATCCCTAAAAACCTAAATTTGTAGGCGTAAATGAAGGAGGTCAGATGTCCTCATCCCTAGCGGTATCCACACGGTGGAAGAAGCGGTGATGCTCGTCCCTTACAACACAAAAATTTGTAGCTTTTGTAACTACCTCGCAACATGCGTGGAATAAGAACTCATTTCTTCTTCTCTGTCCTCACACACTAAGGAGAGGGATGGTCAGCTGAGAAGAGAAGGGAAGGAGGAGAATAGGAGGGGCGGCCAAAAGTGCAGCCTATCACCTTTCTTTGTCACCCTCCCTCCTATTTATATAGATCCTCTTAAACCCTAATGAATCATTCCTTAGTGGGAATTAGATCTCTATCTAATTAGCCGAACCTCTTGGATTATTGGATCTCTATCCAATAATCTCAATTTGACTCTAATTGGGCCTCATCCAAGGAATCCATTAATACTATGTCTCATCCAATGAAATATGAGCTTATTTGATAACTCATGTCCAATCCTCTATATGCCACAACATCCACTATATGTGTATGACCCTCTAGGCCCAATACCGAGCTAGCCGTGAGTTACATCTGTTAGATCTCTTTCTAATTCAGAACTCCTTTTGACTTAGTAAATTGTTATGCTATAACAATTCACTCAACTCATCGACTATAGACGTACTAGGTGACTACACTATAGTCTCTAGACGATACATAGGGATCTAATCCATTGGACCTATCTATCATCAGTTACCGTGTATCTATAGTCTCTCATTCATCTAATATCCTAGAGATCGCATATTGAGCATTATACTGTCAGGCCTCACACAGAATCCTATCAGAGTCTTGCTCTAATTGGATTCTTCTGGAGAACTCATTCTCTCTCAATTTGAATGACCCTGGCCAGGGATTTGCTTGAGCGAGAGCATATGGGATATTCCTTTCATAATACCGAGAGTGAACGATCCTCTATTGATACTCAATTGCCTTCTTAAGGTTGATTACTAATCCCAATAATCTGTTGTACCAGATCTAGAACTTTCAGACTTGTAAGTCTGATGTTAAAGAGAATAGTACTCAAATAAGGCATCCTTGGTGTCTCAAGTCTAAGGACCACACACATAACTGAGACTACAAAATTGCTGTATAACGTCAGATATCATTAATCATCTAGCATTCCGTAAACAGTGCAATCAGTGAACTTATTCTCCAATGAGCACTTGTACAGTACCCTTAGTGTCCCCATATGAGCAGCTATGAGACCAATTGCCTCCATCATATGGACGGGCATACAACACACCGGTCTGTTTGGTTATCTCGATGTCCCACTTAAGTAACCTAGGATCCTAATTATTTAATATCTATGTTTAAAGGTATATAGATCAAAGGACATCATAATATACATGTAATAGAAAATATATATAATGTAAGAAAATATCAATAATAATAATTATGTTAAAAGATTTTGCAGCGTGTCACATATGTCATCACTCATGTGATTAGCTTAAAGGGCACCTGTAACTAGCAAGCACTAGGGCAACAACATTTTAGTGCTAGAAGGAGGGCCCAAATGTCGAAAGAACGTCCAACCATAACTCCCCCGATGAAAGCTCAAGCGAGGAAGCGCTGACATTGGTACTTAATGCCTTCGGGTAGGAAGGCAATTGCATTCCTTCCCTCACATGGATGCCTCCACCTTGACACAAACACTAGGATGTTACTGGCGTATGTTCAATGATCTTGGTCTCTCCCCTCCGGGGTTGATTGTATGACATTTAGTCGTCCCATCTGATGCCCTCTTGGACCTCACCCATCAAGTGAAGACACTTACTAGCATGATGTGGATGACTGCCCCTCTCCTACCCCAACTGATGTAGTAGGCAGCTCCGACACCACGGCTAGCAATCAAACCCTCGCTCGCCCCATCACCTTTGAGACTACTCCCTGTGAGCTCTCGATTGCTACCCCCAGAATGCCCTCGACAAGCTGAAGAGACTCCCAAAGGGCAAATACCCCCGACGATGGAGCTCAGTGCCCCCTTGTGTCGTAGGGTGGCCAAGCCCAAGTCGGGGACACGGTCCGGCAACTCGATAGAGGATTCACTCAAAGCACAACTCCGAGCCATGAATGAACGCTTGGATGGCGTACAACAATAATTTTTGCACTCGAAGGGTGAGTCCAACACCTTGAATGCCTCCCCGTTCGTTCAAAGCATCTAGGAGGAGCCCCTTCCGGCTTTCGCCTCCCAATATTGGAGGCCTTCATTGAGAGCTCTGATCTAATGTAACACAATGTACCCTTCAGGGCTCATATGTTGTTATTCAGCACGTTAGACGCCCTAATGTGTCAGGCATTTCTGATGACCCTAAGGGGGTCAACTCGAGAGTGGTATAGCCGTTGAATCTCATATTTTGATGATGAAATCAATTGATGAATTATTGAGCTAACAAGGTTGTTAGAGTTGATTGATGCAGGATTAAATACGACATATTACAATCAAAGGATTGGCCAAAGTCAACTCCAGGCATTGGGTCGGAGTGAGAACGATGTAGTTGGGACTCGCTTAAAGTGCATTGGGAGCTTACCAAGGGTACCGTTGAAATTTGAAAAGTGGAGGGAACTACTTTTTCAAAAATTTCGACGGTTGAACCACTGGTGAGCGGTGGTTGTACCGTCGTTGCCAAAATTTTCAGGCGTTTAATGGCGGCTGAACTGCTGGTACCCTATTTTCAGGGTGCTTTCAGCGACTGCACCACCGATGCCAACGGGTGAACCACTTGTACCTCGATTTTTCGGATATGTTTAAATTTTGGCTCCAAATTCTGAAGTCATTTGGGGCTTTTCTTACATTCCATACAACAATTTTAGAGATTAAATCTCTATGAAAAACTTGTGTGAGTTGTAAGAAAAAGAAAAGGGAAAGGGAGTGAGCTTAGGGTTGAATTTTTTTTTTGTAAAGAGTCTCCCTTGTAAGCTCATGTTGTAAGGGTTTGATATTCATCCAAAAGAGATCAATGGTGGATGCCGGTATGCCTCAAGGAGGAGGACTCGAAAAGTGGACGTAGGCCAAGGTTAAGGCTGAACCACTATAAATTGTAAGTATTCCTTACTTGTTTCATTTACTACTTACAATTGTTCGTAATTTGAAAAGCAAGAGCATCATCTTTCGATTGTATTTTTAAAACATCTTCTTACTCGCCTTCAAGTTCAAGATACGCTTCCGATTTACAGTTTTACTCAAACATAAAGTTTTCGTTAAAACGTCAATTTACACTTGCACTAATTCACACTCCCTAACCCCCCCCCGTTAGCGCTAATTGATCATAACAATTGGTATCAGAGCCATATTTTTCTCATTTGGTTTAACACCTAAGAGAAATAACACTTTTCGACTTTCAAGAGGGTTTTTCTATCGTTTGTCCTCCCATGTTCAATGAGACGGACTACACTTATTGGAAAACTCGGATGAGAGTTTTCTTGCTTTTCTTGAACCTTGATTTATGGAATATTGTTGAAAACAGATTTGAAATGTCTTCTCTTCTAATAAACGATTGTAATGATTTGGAGAAGAAGACTGTCTCTTTAAATACTAAGGCTATAAATATCTTATTTTTTACCTTAGACAAAAATAAATTTAATCGGGTTTCTACTTGCGAAACTGCTTTCGATATTTGGCACACTCTTGAAACCACACACAAAGGCACTAGTAGAGTAAAAGATTCTAAGATAAATATTTTAATACATAATTTTGAATTGTTTCGTATGAAACCAAGTGAAACCATTGGAGACATATACACTTGTTTTACGGATGTCGTCAATGGTTTAAAATCACTTGGTAAAAGTTTTCTGAATCTTAAATTTGTTAATAAAGGTTTACGTTCTCTTTCTAAAAATTGGGATCCTAAAGTAACTGCAATACAAGAGGCAAAAAACTTAAACAAGTTTCCACTTGAAGAACTTATCGGGTCATTAATGACCTATGAAATGACGAACAAGGCACATGATAAACTCTATGAACATGAGAACAACCTTCCAAAGAACAGGAAGGATTTGACACTTTGAACAAACGAAGACCACTCGAGTGAATGCTCAAGTGATGATGACTTTGAACTCTTAACTATAAAGCTTAAAAAACCCTTAAAATAAGAATCAAAGAACAAAGATGAACCTAAAAAGAAGAAGCTACAAAAGAAGAAGAAAACACTCAAGGTGGCTTGGGACGAATCAAGTTCATCCAAAGATAAAGAACAAACCAACGAAGGCGAGGTGGTAAACTACACCTTAACGGACTTCGACAACGAGATAACCAAAACCTCTTTGCTTTATTTTGAAATTACTTAATGCTATTCATGAGTTATTTTTAAATTAGTATATAAAATATAAATAAATAAAAGGGGATCATGCTTTTCTTTCTAGTGATTTTGAAAAATTATATTGATCATGAAAATTGCATTTTTTTATTATAAAGGAACAAAATATTAGATTTAAATCTAATGCTTAAGATAAATCCTATGTATGTTTTTAAGAAACAATAATGTATCTCTTGATGATTTTTCTAATACTTTTTTATTTTGATTCAAGATGTTTTATATTCAATAAAACCATGCTTGATGATTTAATGATGCATAGTGATCATGCTTAATGAGTTTATATTTTGAAATTATACATGATGATCTTTATGATTTATGGCTTATTGATCTTTATCGTAATGAAAGTTCTTTTTCAGTTTTAAATGATGATGCATGTTTTTATTTGGCTCATGACTTAAAAGACAAAAGCATGCTTGTATAAAATAAAACGGGAATATATTTTTCTTGAAAATTTCTCTATCTTATAAATTTTTCAAAAAGAGATTAACGAATCGATTATGTTATTTTTTATGAATCTCTTGAACTATGAAAGTGATTTTGATGGTTTGATGGTTTGATGATTTGAATTTGAATAAGTTTTTATCCAAATCATGATATTGATTCCTTGATATTTATAAATTAAGATTTATTATGAGTCAAGATTTTTCATTCTTTGTACTTCTACGATTCCTTTGGCTATTCACTAAAAAAGAGACATATCCTAATAAACCATGATATGCTACTTGACATCTTGATAATTTATGACTTGAAGTTTTGTTATGTATTATTCCCCTTTTCTTTTTTCTTATTTATAATGACAAAGAGGAGAAAGGAAATCACTAGCATTTCAAGAGATCAATAAGTCTATTTATTTCATCTTGAATCTCTTGAAAGTGATTTTAATGATTTTAATTATTTGAAATTAAATGAGTTTTTACCCATATCATGATTTTGATTTCTCGAAATTATAACTTAAAATTTTTTATGAATCAAAATCTCTTATTATGTGTTCTCATATTATTTAAAAATAGATTTTTATATAAATCATGATATTGACAACTTGATATTTCTTATGAATAAATCAAGATATTTTATTTCTCTCATCTGATTTGTCTATTGATATTCATAATTTATTTTCATGAATTATATATCTCATCACCATGTTAATTTTTTTTGATATATTTCATGTGATGATTTAAAAAATGATGTAATGAGAAAAGTATTACACTATTATAACTATCCATTCTTTTTGACAATGACAAATGGGGAGCAATACTTGCTAGCTTGCTTATCTCAAAAGAGAAGCAAGAAGTGCTATCTTGTAAATCTCAAGAGAAGCAAAAATTTTGCTTAACCTCATATTTTCAAAAAACATGCTAAAAGAAGTAACACTTCCAACTTGTTAGCTTGCATGATGTAAAATTACTAGCTTGAACATTGCAAAGGAAGTAAAAATTTTGCTAGCTTTCACTTCTCAAAAAAGAAGAAAGAACTCAATAGCTTGCATATTCTAAAGTGATGAAAAATTTGCTAAATTACTAAGCTTTCATATCTCAAAAACTTGCTAATTCAATTCTTTTTTATGACAAAGGGGGAGAAGGTATGATGATGTGAAATCATGTATGATGATCATGCATGTAATGATGATTTTAAAAATATACATGATGATTTGAAATAATGCATGCAATACTCATGATTTTATTATGATGATATGATGTATTGCATATGATGTGATTAAAATAATTTCAAATTGGACTTTTTAGCTCATCTTAATAGTTTTAATTTATTAAGAGCTCTTCTTAATGATGTAATGCTTTCACAACTCCTCCCTTATTTCTCTCCTCACAATTCATAAATATGATTAAAATTCTATAATACATATTCTATTATACTAAGGGGGAGTAATGTCATCATGTGTTTTGAAATTGTTAGCTATACATTTCACCTTTTTGTTGATGACAAAGGGAGAGAAATAGACATTGATGACACATGAATATTGATGCACATACTTGGATATTGATGCATAATTTTTTGAAATTCATGCTTTGATGACTTGATGTAAATTTTGATTTGCTTGGAATATTGATTGCCTCAAGATACTTGAATTCAAGGGTGTGTGATTCTCTTGAATTTAAGTTTTCTTTATTGTGGCATAGATTTAGGAGGAGTTAGGATTAACTCCTGTCATCAATTGATTGTCATCATAAAAAAGGGGGAGATTGTTGAATCTCAAATTTTGATGATGAAATCAATTGATGGATTATTGATATAACAAGGTTGTTAGAGTTGATTGATGCAGGATTAACTACAACATATTACAATCAGAGGATTGGCTAAAGTCAAGTCCAGGTATTGGGCCGGAGTGAGGATGATGCAGTTGGGAACTCGCCTGGAGTGTGTTGGGAGCTTGCTAGGATGGCGCAAGAGAGTTCATCGGAAGAAGACCGAGACTCGCCGGAAGATTATCGGGGGTAGTCGAAAAGCTTGTCGGGAGTTGGGAAGGTCTTAAAGTGGATTTGTGGCTATATTGATTGTAATTAATTAAGTCATAGTTAGCATTGTGCAAGTTTAACCACGACGATGAAAAGGAGTTACAGACTAGACATGGATCTAGGATCAAGCTTAGGCATCAGGCCAAGGTTTGGACAATACGGTGGGAGCTCACCGGGAGTTCGCTAGGATTTCACCGAAGGTATTGGGAAGATCACTAGGAACATGCCAGGAGATCACCGGAGGAGGACCGTGATACTCGCTGCAGGGAATGCCAGAAATTGTCGGATTGTGGGGTGAGGTCGTTAAGCTTGGTGGTTATATATAGTTGTAATCCTTAAGTCATTGGTTAAGTTTGAGTCCAAATTGAGTGTGATTTGGAAGGAATCCAAATCAACTCAAAGAGGCAACCGGGTCCACTAAAGGGATTTGATTGAGCTCAGGTTGAGTTCAATTAGTTGACCAAAGAATTTGTCAACATAAGGTTCAAGTTGGAATTCAAAAAGTGGAGGTTTTTTCAAAAATTTCGACGGTTGAACCATCGGTGAGCGACGGCTTTCATGTGGTTGATGACGGTTGAACCGCCCAGGCCGGCTGTTGAACCACCCGTACCCTATTTTTAGGGTACTTTTGGTGGCTGCACCGTCGGCGCCAGCGGGTGAACCGCCTATACTCAGATTTTCCGAATACGTTTAAATTTTGGCTCGAAATTATGAAGTTATTTGGGGCCTATAAATACCTCAAGTTTTCTTGCATTTCATACAATAATTTTAGGGATTAAATCTTTATGAAAAACTTGTGTGAATTATAAGAAAAAGAAAAGATGAAGGGAGTGAGTTTAGAGTTGAAAAAAATTCTTGTAAAGAGTCTCCGTTGTAAGCTCATGTTGTAAGGGTTTGATCTTCACCCAAAAGAAATCAATAGTGGACGCTGGTGTGCCTCAAGGAGGACTCGGAAAGTGGACGTAGGCCAAGGTTAAGGCCGAACCACTATACTGCTACAATATTGATGGAACTTTCATGATGAAACTACTGTCTTTTGATGAAAAATTATGCTGCCATACTTTTTGGTGTTTCTTACTATATACACAACTAATCTCTACCGAATTTATTATTGTCATATTGCTATCACTATTCTCATCTATCTTGCTGCCATCCTCATGAGTTTCTTGCTATCAAAATCATCCATATACTACTAGAAATCCTTTTGTCGCAAAACTATTGTTCTCGACGAAGAATTCTGCAATAATATCTTTTGGCACTTCTTGTCGCAGCCACACCAAACCGGTTGCTGCCCCCAACAGCAACTCTAAGCCTTCCTTCCCAGCCTCAAACCACTACCATTGAAACCCTTTTCAGCCTCCACAACACCCTTAAACCATAACACCAACAGCAACCTAAACCGCACGCAATCTATCAACCCTAAACCACAACCTTGACCCATCTCTCTTTCGATCACCGATCCCTGCCAAACCAGTTGCTGCCATCCACAACAACCCTAACCCATCTTCCTATCCTTAAACCACTGCCACCAAACCCCCCTTATAGCCTCCATAGCAGCCCCGAATAATAGCATCAATAGCCACCCCTCTTGATGAAAAATTATGTTGCAATACCCTTGGGACTGTTTGCTGCATCAACACCTGATCCCACCGAAACCATTGTTGTCATCAATAGCAACCCTAAGCCATCCCTTGACCTTAAACCTCTACCATCATACCCCCTATACGACCCCTACAACAACCCCAATGAAAAAAAGCAACCTATCAACCCTAAATCGCAGCCATCTCTACCTTTGATCTATCATCTCTTTCGACCACCTAGCCATCCAACCAATCCCTACCCTTAACCAAACAGTAAGGGAAGGATCTCGACATTACAAATCTAGTGTCTTACGATATGGCATCGGTAGATCTGATCGATGCCAAGTTGGAGGCCTTCGAGACGCGTATGGAAGACAAACTACGTGCTCTCTTCGCAGAATTTAGATTGGGTTGATCACCGAGCTCACTGAGATCACAGCAAGGTGGAAGTTTCGATCGCAAGGAGAACCCAATAAAGAAGGAAAGAAAAGTGATGGATCCATCATGCGCACGTACTAGGATGGACTTCCCTCGATGGGAAGACGGAGACTTGATCGGGTGATTTCACGCACGGAGCGATATTTCCACTATCATAGGACCCCGGAGGCTTCTATGGTCGACATTGCTATCATCCATCTTGGAAGAGAAGCTACTCAATGATATGATTGGTACAAGCACCCATGGAGTCTCAAAATGGAGGCAATTCAAGAGCGGGCTGCTATTCCGCTTCAGACCATTCGAGTACAAAAATATCAAAAGTCAACTCGTAAAACTCTACTAGACCTCTAAAGTTCAGGAGTACCATACCAGGTTTGAAAGACTCTCCAACCAAATAAGATACTAGTCTAAAAGATAATTGTTAGGGACTTTCATCGAGGGGTTGAAGCGAAAATCCAAGAAGAAGTCAAAGCGCAACGACCCTATACGATGACGATGGCTATCTCATTTGCACGACTAAAAGAAGAAAGACTTAATCAAGATGTTCGGAGGATGAGACCCACACCACAACCAGATACAAACCTCCAGCCCCATCCACTTCCAGCGGACTCCCTCAGCTGAAGAAATTTACTAGAGAAGAGCTTCGCGATAGATCCATGAAGGGGTTGTGTCGGCATTGCGATGAGCCGTGGAGTCGCAACCACCGATGCAAGAAGGGACGACTTCTCCTGATTGAACCCATTGATGAATCTGAACAGGAAGAGGAGGACCTCGAACCTGAGGAGGAGAACATGAAGGAGGACTTGCAGTTGACCGACTGCATGACTCATGCTCTAGCCGGCTATGCGAACCCGCAAATAATGAAAGTTGAAGGATTCCTTAAGCAGCAGCCCATCACCATCCTCATCGAAACCAGGAGCACCAACAACTTTATGAACAACAAGGTTACTGCCTGATTGATGCTCTAAAATGAAGATTATAGCAGGTTCAACGTCAAGGTAGCTGATGGCCGAATCTTGAAGTGCGACCAAAAGTGCTTGTGGGTGAAATTGTTTCTATAGGGCCAAAAGATCATTGCTGACTTTTTCCTCCTCCCACTCGATGATTATGAGTGCTCATCATAAAATGGCTGTCCATGCTAGGCGTTGTTTCCTGAAATTTTTTTAAATTAATTATAAAATTTTTCAGCAAAGGAAAATAGGTGATCCTACATGGGAAACGTGGGAGCGACGTGACGACGGTTTCGATGCAGCGTATCGAGAAGATCCTACATAAAGTACATAACGGCCTCCTAATGCAACTTTAGTAGCTACATATGAAGGAGTCGATGAAGATTGAAGATCCTAACCTTCTCCAATTGCTTGCTGAATTTTCAAACATCTTTGTCGAACCATGCAACCTACCTCCTACCCGATTGCACGACCACTGGATACCGATTCTATCGGGCAACCACCAGCCAATATTCGATTGTACCACTATCCTCATCTTTGGAAGGCTAAAACTGAGAAGATTGTGCATGAGATGACAGAGACACAGATTACTCGACCGTGCTTTTTCCCCACTACGACACTTCATCCCTACATCTTTATCTCCAGGGATAAGCTTTTTCTGAAGTGCAACATCCCATAGAAACTGCCATGGTTTCTGATATGACACTCCCAAATCTCGGGTGACTTCCACGACTTCCCCTAGGAGTGGACCATGATGCTCGAAGTCTTTGCTGATGATGATCTCCGATCCATGGCCCATGACCGCAAGAAGATCGAGTCCCTTTAGTGGCATAATCAGAGTAAGAGAGGGATCATTTGCAGGACTCAACGAAACATGAACATCACCCCTCTCACTATGATGAAGATGACACCCCCACCCCCGCCCCTCCCTCCCCCCCCCCCCCCCCCCCCCTCGGTTGAGTTGAACTATAGCCCTCGTGGCCATAATTCCATATACATCAACACTAGATCATGGCCAAATATTCATGATTGGAGCAGACACGTCAAGAGTTAGGATAAGTGCCACCCTCATGCAATATGGCTGACCCCTAATCTACATCAAAGCTCTCTCTCCACCTCACCCATGGCTTTCAATCTACAATAAGGAGACTATTGTTGCTAAAATTGAGGCTTGGCAATGTATAGGTTAAAGACGCAAAGGAAAGGTGAAGATAAGCCTGGGAAAATTACAGCTTCTACTCACTCCAGACTCAGATCAGACTCACATCACTATGGACCTTATCAAAGGGCAACCACCATCTCAAAGGGAAGCTTAGCTAACATTAAAAAACAACGACATGGCCGCCCATGCAAGAAAGAAGCAGCCGCCTGACAAACATCGGAGCAGAAGGATGTTTGCTATTGAAGATTGAGACTTCTTCATCTTTAGCCATATCAGCAGGAATCTATAAAGACTCAAACCATGAGGAAATGGTCTCCCTGTTACCTTAGACCCTGCAAAATTGGAGAATACGTCGGAGCTATGCCCTACTAATCATATCAACATGCCAATTCAAAAGTACACCTGATCCTTTATGTATCATACCTCAAGTGTAAGTTTAGAGAGGATGACAACCCAGATCCATCCACCCGACACCCAAAATTGATGAAGAGGCTCAGTTTCAGTTCGAGATCACATGGGATCGTAGGATCACGACGCATCTAGACACTACTGCTGATGTTGGACCACAGGAGCATCATGCGCCTCCTACAGGGGCCATGAGGGAAGAGTTGCAGATCAGGACCCAGAGTCATGGAGTCTCAGCCGTGATGACAAGGCTAATTTGAAGATGGCGAGTTTGTTAGGACCCCAGTTGAGTCGGGTCCTAGTCGAGTCCTTAGATTGGGCCTTGTTGGCCAGCATAGACTTGACATTAGGTTGGCTAGAAGATGATTTGAGTCTATTATAATAAATCAGCCCAAATCCTAATAAGGTTAGGATTCGACTAAACTGGTGTTTGATTATGAGTCAGAGTCTTAGTTTACTTAGAGTAGGAGTTGTAGTCTTAGTTTACTTGGAATATGAGTATTATTAGGAATTAGGGTTTTTGTTGGGAAACCTCAGCGGGAGCATCACATGCACAGCGGAAATTAAAACAAAACTAGTTTCCACGCAGATCAATCATCATGCAAAAGATTGGGTTACGGAAAGCCACAAAAACTAATAAAACCGCATCATGTGAGAGATTATTTTACCTAGAGAGATCGTATATCCCTGTATTCTAGATCCAGATGGAGAGGATAAAGGAAGTCAAGCGTCTTCCTCTCTAGCGGTATCCACATGATGGATCTTTATAGCGAATCTCCTCCAATCTAATCTCGTAACTCTTATGTAGAGGGAGGGAGGAGAATAGGAGGGGGAGGCCAAAGTTGTAACCCATCAACTATGAGTCTCCCCTTCTATTTATAGAGAGCCACCAAAACCCTAGGGGTCCTACCTTAGTGGGTATTGGATCTCTATCCAATAACCCACTAACCTTATATTATTGGTCTCTATCAAATAATCTCCTTAGGCCTCTAATTAGGCCTTAAGCAAGGAGCCCATCAGCATAGAGTCTCATCTAATGAGAATAGGGGCTAAATTGGGTCTCCATCCAATCCTCTATTCGCTAAAACATCCATCATATGTGTGTGACCCTCTAGGCCCAATACTGAGCTAGCCGTGAGTCGCTCCTATCAGAACTCCTTCTGATATAGTGAATTATTATCTCCATAATAATTCACTCGACTCATCGACTATGGACGTACTAGGCCATTGTGTCATAGTCCCCAAATGGTACAGGGGATCAAATCCATCGGACCTGTCTCTCCACAGTTACCGTATATCTATAATTTCTTATCCAACTAATATCCCAGAGACCGTATATTGGATATGGTACTGTCAGGTCACATACGGAATCAGTTTGTCTTGTTCTAATCGGATTCTACCGGAGAACTCTTTCTCTCTCAATCTGAATAACCCTGGCCAGGGATTTATCTGAGTAAGCACATACAAGATATTCCTCTCACAATACTGAGAGTAGATGATCCTTTATTGACACTCAATTACCTTCATAAAGTTGGCTACCAATCTCGATAACTAGTTGTACAAGATCTAGAACTTTCCAAACCTGTAAGTTTGACGTCAAAAAAAAGAGTACTCATACAAGGCATCCTTGGCGTCTCAAGTCAAAGGACCAGATACACAACTGGGACTATGGAATCGCTGTCTGACATTAGGTATCATTAACCATGCAGTAATCCATAAGCAGATCAATCAGTGATCTCATTCTCCAACGAGCACCTGTACTATATCCTTAGTGTCTCCACACAAGTGGCTATGAGACTAGCCACCTCCATCATATGGACGGGTATATAGGACATTGGTCTGTCTAGTTATCTCAATGTCCCTCTCGAGTAACCTATGATCGAGATTATTTAGGATATGTGTTTAAAGGTGAATCGATCTCATTATCGTGATGTCATCGCGATTCGATTTCCATTGCACAAAACCAATGACATTACAATATATATACTATAGATAATATAATGTGAGAATATGTCAATATTAATCATAAGCAAAAAGATCGCACAGCGTATCACACATGTCATCACTCATGTGATTGGCTTGCAGGGCACCTATAACTAGTAGTTTTGAGACCCTACATAAAGCATGTAGCCACCACTATTTTGAGAAGCAATCAATACATCTTTTTCAGCCATTGTGGCCGACTACTAAGGAGGGAGAAACTCCTATATAGTTCTAAGGAGGGTCGATCCCCTATAGAGGTCAACCCAAGCTTAGAATCTTACGGGGTTATAACAACCTTCTTCCCCCAGCTTGTGAAAGAGTTCAAGCACCACTTTCTTGCCAATGTGTGCCCAAAGCCATCTACAACCACATTGTTCAGTTTGAAACAAAGGGAAGATGAGCCTCTCTCCCGCTTCGTTGTCCGATTTGCCGGTGGGATCCGAGGGGTTCTAGACGCCCACCTCTCGTTGGTGACACAAGCTTTCATGATGGCTCGAGGCACACTTGCTTCTTCTGGTCACTAGTAGAAAAACCCCTCACAAACATATATGAAATGTTGTAAATGGCCAATCAGTATATGATCGTTGAGGCCATGATCTTGGATCGACGTGACGAGTCTCACAAGAGCCCGCTAAGGACCGCCTCAGGGCTCAACCCTGGGATCACCCCAAAGGAGACACCCCCGACCCGAGGCACCACGGCCAAGCGCCGAGCCACTCCCAAAACTAGTTCGGGCGAATCCTTCCACCTAAGGTCTTCTTTTGACTCCCCAAGCAGAATTCTTCGATGAAGCCACATTTGAGGAGGGACTCCGAGTCCGGTTAGACCTGATCGATGAGCTCAAGGCCAAGGTGCACCTCTAAACTCTAAGGTATAAGTAGGTGATAGCCAAGCTCTACAATCGATGGGTCCAACCATGCCAGGTCGTAGACTTGGTCCTCTAGAAAGTTGAAGTCAATGACCTAACTGACTTTAAAAGAAAGCTGGTGCTAAGTTGAAGCGCCCCTACCAAGTGACCGAGGTGGCTTGAAAAGGGACTCATTACCATGAGACCACAGAAAGTAAGGCTCTACCTTATTTCCTGGTACTTAGCCTTGAAATGCCCTAAAGCAACAAGGTACCCATATCGATATAAAGACCTTCCCAATCTCAATAGACACCACCAGAACCCCTCCGACTCCTTATATGCAATAATTTCTCCTTTCTCTAGATTGAAAGCTCGGCGTCACTCCTCTTCTAGGAGTTTTTAGCCTCCTAGGCCTCCATCCTGATGGTCATCAACTCATCAAAGAACATCTGCAGACAGTCCTCCAACCGGTGCCTCAGCAAACCAACTATTGGTTACAAGTGTCCTATAAGCCAATCACGTAAGTGATGACACGTGTGACATGTTGTGTGATCTTTTTACTTATTATTGTTATCGACATATTCTCACTTTATATTGCTTGTTACATATACTATGATGTCCTTAGATCTGTACAAGGGAATCAGATTGTGATGAGATCATGATAATAAGATCGATTCACCTTCAAATACAGACTCTAAATAATCTCGGTCATATGTTACTCGAGAGAGACATTGAGATAACCGGATAGATTGATATACTATATACTTGTCCATTTGATGGAGGTGATTGATCTCATAGCTGCTCATGTAAGGACACTAAGGGTACAATGCATATGCTTATTAGAGAATGAATTCAATGATTGATCTGCTTAAGGAATGATGGATGGTTAATGATACATGATGTCAGACAGCGATTTCATAGTTCAAATTATATATTTGGTCCTTATATTTGAGACACCAAGTATGTCTTGTCTAAGTACTCTTTTCTTTGACACCGGACTTGCAGGTCTGGAAGTTCCAAATCTGGTACGATCGGTTATCGGGATTGATAACCAAACTTACGAAAGTAATTGAGTGTTAACAGAGGATTATCCACCTTGATATCATGAGAGAAATATCTCATGTATTCTTACTCAAGTAAATCCCTGGGTAGGGTTGTTCAGATTGAGAGAGGAGTTCTCTGGGAGAATTTGATTATAGCGAGACTCTGATGAATTTCGTAGAGACCTAACAATGCCATGCCCAATATTAGTCTCTAGGATATTAGATGGATGAGAGATTATAGATACACGGTAACTGTGGACAGATACATCCAATGGATTAGATCCCCTATATTGTTTGAGGACTATGGTATAGTGGTCTAATACGTCCATAGTCGATCAATTGACTGAATTGTTATGTGCCAATAAGAGTTAATAATAGATTATTGGATAGAGATCTACTAATCTAAGAGGCTTGGATAGTTGGATAAAGATCCAATACCCAATAAGACAGGACCTATTAGGGTTAAACTAACAGGGACCTCTATAATTAGGAGGGGGCTAAAGAGTTCATAGGATAGAGCATCTAGTGGTTGCCTCTCCTATTCTCCTCAGCCTCCTCTCCTCCTTGGGCGATAGATCTTGGATATAGAGATCTTGTAGCGATCTGAGGAGCATCGTCGCCACATCCACTATGTGAATACGGCTAAAGAGGAGGACATCTGACCTCCTTCATCCTATCATTCGGATCTAGTTTTTTAGGGATATACGATCTCCCTAGGAAAAATATCTAACACATGTTACGCAGTTTTTTGGTTTCACGATTTTATACGCACCAATCTCGTACGACGACATGATAAATATGAGAGATCATTTGTTTTGTTTTTTTCGCTGCGTATATAATGCTCTAATAAGGTTTCCTAGCACCAACTGTCTTGGCGATTGGGGCATCCACAGATGCCAAGGGGGCCCTCTTCCCTAGCTCAACAACCCTCGCCCAAACAACCTCGTTCGTTCAGGATAGCTCATCCACCAAAATCCTGACATCACGCACCCCGTCAACAAGGCCCATCATGTGATGGTGATGTTGCTCAAATGGACAGACTAGTATCAAGGAGAAACAAAAAAGGGACTCCAAGTGCAGGGACTTGCTAAAACCTCATTACAAAGATACGAGTCGACCAAAGACTCTATGGGGGAGCGGTACACTAGTTTGCCTAGAGAGCAACCCCCAACAATACTCAACTATGGCCGGGGCACTCTCCCACACCCTCACATCTTGAGTCAGCCCCTCCAAGTGGGCACTAAGAGGGGCTTCAAGGGCCTTGATGGGACAATTAGCCATATCCAATGTCGTGAACGACCCTAGGCGACATGAGCATAGTCCATGGAGAGACCTAGTCCAGGGACACCCCAAACTCCACGATGGGCTGAGACACGCAACTTCCCTGGACGATCCCGATGGGTATGATATCCTCCAGTACATCAACAACATTCCAAACCTTTTCGTAGTACATGAAATCCATCTCAGAATACAGTGGCGATATTTGCCCGTAGGAGTGGTCGCCTACAGGCAAGCCACCTACGTGAAGGGGAATTAGGGTTTTGGAGAAAAGGATGATTCTTCCCTACGAAATTTGAGAAATTTTTGGATCTATCCTTTAGTCTAAAATTCCAAAAGTACCCTTAACAAAATCAAAAAATTCTTGATATGTCCCAAATTTTAGAAAATATAGTTAATTAGAAATTTTTTAATTAACTATTATTATTTATCTAGTAGTCCTACATGATGATATGCGTACATTTGATGTATGATATAGACGAATGATCATGGACCATATGATATGATATGTGTATGTGTGATTATTATTATTATTGGGGCCTACGAGCCTCCGATTTTTCTCATGTATATATATATATATATATATATATATATATCATTCTCACCCATAGCCATGCTGAAATCCATTATAATTCTTTTGGCTAATCCAACACACTATGACTATGAGATCTGACAAATTAATGTGAAAATTGTGTTCCTCAATGGTAACCCCGAGGAGGAGGTGTATATAATACAACCTGAGGGATTCATCACAGTCAACTCCTTGCCTTTAACGATACCCTTTGGCCACCAACCTTCCCTTATAGGTCTCCACCTACCATGATCTTCTTCTTGAAGATCCATTTACAGCCCATAGGTATGATACCCTCAGGTACATTAACAAAGTTCAAACCTTATTGGAGTATATGAAATCAATCTTAGATTATTGACTTATTGCCTATTCTCATAGTCTATACTCATAAAAGCCTCCTCGTAGGTGTGAGGATCAATATTCTGAGTATCGTCTCCACTAATATATCTCACATATCTTTCATACTATGTCAGACCTATGTAAAGTTAGAACTTGTATATTAGGTACCTGAACAGACTCTGCTTCTATAATGGTGCTTGAGCTAGGTTCTCCAACCTTGCTCAACTCTATCACGCTCTCATTGTTTCCACTAAAATGTGTTCATTCTCAAGGAACACTACCCTCTTAGCAATAAAGATATTTTAATCCTTGAGATAATAAAAATAATATCCACAAGTTTCCTTGGGATATCCCATGAACTTGCACTACTCCGTCCTTGATTCTAACTTGTTAGGGTTGTGTTTTCTAATGTGGGTAGGGTAGCCCCAAATCTTAATAACCTTTAAACCATGTCTCTTCCCTTTCCATATCTCATATGAGATAGATACTACCAACCTAGATGAAACTATGTTCAGAAGATAAGCTACGGTCTCCAATGACATATCCGTAGAATGAGACGGGTAGGTCGACGAAACTCATCATGGACCGCACTATGTTTAACAGCACGTGATTCCTCCTTTTTGTTACACCATTGAGTTGTGGTGTATAAAGAGGTGTCTACTAGAATAGAATTTCGTGGTCCTTGAGGAAATGGGTGAACTCTGTGCTCAAGTACTATCATCCTCAATCCGATTGAAGAGTCGTAATACTCTTTCCAGTTTGGTTTGCCACTTTATTCTTATATTCCTTGAATTTCTCAAGGGCCTCATACTTGTACTTCATCAAGTATATGTATCCGTACTTAGAGAAATCATCAGTAAATATAATGAAGTAGGAGTAACTGCCTATAGCTTGAGTCGACATGGGACTATATACATCACCATATATGAGTTTCAACAACTCAGTTGCTCTCTCTCCAATTCCAGTAAAAGGAGAATTGGTTAACTTTCCACGAAGGAAAGGTTCATAAGTTGTATATAACTCATAATCGAATGGATCTAAGTATCCATCTTTCAGCAACTTTTGAATCCTTCTCTCATAAATATGACATAGTCTACAATGTCACAGGTATGCACTATTCACTTTATCTTATTTCCTCTTCGACGTACACATTCATGATGTGTGAAAAAATGTCTAGCATATATAAGTCATTAATTAGTGTTCCTCTAGTGATGATCTCATCATCCAAAATTACTGAACAACTATTATTCTCAAAAACTAGTTTATATCCACTAACTGTCAAACAAGAAATGAAAATCATATTTTTGATAATAGAGAGAATATAGTAGTATGCATCTAATGCAATGGTAGCTCCACCATGAAGATGTAGGGTAATCTCACCGATAGTAACTATAGGAACTCTTCCTCCATTGCCCATCTTGAGGTCCATTTTGCCTCTTGCTAGTCCCCTAGGCTTTCCACCTGTAATGAATTATAGATATGATAAGCACTCCGCGTATCCAATACCCATGTGTTATCATAATAATCTGACAAATAGAAACTGATCATGAATGTACATGAAGCTTCTCCAAGCTTATACTTCACCTTCTATGCAAAGTAATCATTGTAGTTCCTCTTTCTGTGCTCATCTTTGTCACAGTGGAAGTTCTGGCCTTTGTCCTTTATTGGGTCTTTCTTGGCAACCTTTGTCTTATCCGGTCTACCAATGCCCTTGCCCTTCTTAAGGGTCTTATCAGCCTTCATTTTCTTCTTGGTCTCACCAATATAGAGAACTATCTCTCTTTCTTGATGGTGCTCTTAGCTTCCCTCAACATATTGAGGAGCACAGGGAGAATGATAGGACTCCAACAGGGTTGAGTCCTAATCACCCTAGAAGTAATCAATAAGAACCTTGTGAGATTGTAATAAAACCATACGTAGTCACTTCTACCCTATAAAGAATGGTGGCGAGGGTTTATTTGGGGCCTCAGGGCTCATTGGCCGCCGCCCCCTTTACTGAGTTGGTCAGCCAAGGTTTTTAGTAGGCATAGGAGGCCTTGGTGCCATCATAGCCGTCGCTCATCCCTATTAAGGCAGGGCGGCTATATGAGGGGCAAGGGGATAATTTCACTTAGGCAGTACCCCCTAGGGTTAGGGTTTTGAACCCTATATAAGCTTATAGCCTCCTCCTCTTTTAATTAAGCAAGTTCGATTATATTTTAGCCTTATTAGCCGACCCTAGGAGGGAGGAACCCCTATAGTGTTCCAATGGTTGATCCCCCTCAAAGATCAAATCCTATAGAGCTCCTTCTGAGGTTCTATCATCTGGTATCGGAGCCGCGTTCTTGCTACCCCTACTTCCATCTCTGCCACCTCCACCCTTCCAAGCAATTCCCATAATTGCTACAACACACGCCTTCATCTTCCACCCCAAGCCGCAAATCAAATTAACTTGCTGCTACTCCCTGCGTTTGAACTGGAGATTTGGTATAATTTCATCACCCCCGCCTATTTACTACTACAATCCCTTGCCTTACATGTTGAAGAAGTTTTCCTATATTTTCTCTGCTGCAAAGTTCTACCATTGCAAACGTGATCATTGTTGTGAAGGGGAAACACTCCACCACAGATATTGGACATTGATGACTTCATCAAGCATCAGCCCGTCACCATCCTCGCCGACACCAAGAGCTCCAACGACCTTATGAATGACAAAAGAAAATATGTGACCTTATGTGGTAAAGGAAAGAACAAAGAAAAGATGATCTCGACACAGTGCTTGGAGAAGCTCGCTGAAATCTCAGGCACGTCTGCTGAACCGAGCCGACTCCTTCCTACCATACTGCACGACTCTCGTATATTGGTCTTACAAGGGGAACCACCAGCATATATTTGGTTATATTGCTGTCCACATTTTCAGAGGACCGAAGCTAAAAGGATCATCCAGGAGACGTGAGAGATACAGATCATTCGACCACAACCTTCCCTTGCAATGACACTTTATCTCCAAAAACTTTGCCTCTTTGTCTGCAGGGATAAGCTCTTCCTGAAGTTCCATATTCAGTTGAACCGCCTATGGGTTCTGATGCAGCACTTCCAGATCCCAGGTGACTTTCACGACTTTCCCTAAGATTGGACCATAATGCTTAAAGACTTCATTGATGATAACCTCCGATCTACGGCCCAAGATCACGAGAAAATTGAGCCCCTCCAGGGGAGAAATCAAAAAAGGGGAAGGATCATTCATAGGACTCAAGAAGCATGAATAACATCTCTCATTATAAATAAAGATGCACCACCTTGGCCGAGTGGAACTATAACCCTCATGACCACGATGTCGTCCACACCAAATTATATCCAGATGTTCATTATTGGAGCAGACACATCCAGAGTGGGGGTCAGCACCATCCTCATGCAAGATAGTCAACAGAACGAAGAAGTGAAAATAGGCCCCGAAAAATCACCACTCCTACCCACCTCAGACTTAGATCGGGCTCACACCACTAGAGATTTTATTAGAGGATAGCCCTCACTCCAAAAGAAGGCACGACTACTATTACAAAGCAACCACGTGGCAGCCCATGCAAAGAAGAAACTTCCCCCTGGCAAACGCCGGAGCAGAAGAAAGTTTCTTGAGAAAGATCAAGTCTCCCTTCATCTCCAGCTCCACTAGCACAAAATTCAAGCCTCAAGAAAGTGGTCTCCTTATTTCTTTGGGCCTTGAAAAATTGGAGATCATATTGGAGCCCTAACTTAGAGATCAAATTCGTGCACGAGATTAAAATTACAATTGATCCTCCAAGTATCCCACCTTAAATGGAAATTTAAAGATGACGACTTAGCTCAAGTTCTTCCAACTGACACCCAAGCTAATGAGAGCTGAAGACCCAGTTCCCTGAGTTCATGAAACTTCAGCCTTGAGGATAAGACTAATTTTAAGAGGATAGGTTTGATAGGACTCCAGTAGGGTTGAGTCCTAATCTCCCTAGAAGTAGTCAATAAAATCCTACTATATTGTAATAAAGTCACTTATATCTTATAAATGAGTATGGCTAGGGTTTAGATTAGCCCTTAGGGCTTAGTGGCCGCCGCCCCCTTACTGGATTGGTAGGCTAGGGTTTCCCCCTACTTATGTCTGCTATAGAGCCAACCTAGCCGCCACCTGTTCCCTCTAAGGCAGGTAGGTTATAGAATAAGCAAAAGGGTAATTTTAGTTAGGCAAGCACCCCCTAGGGCTAGGGTTTGATGCCCTAAATAAGCATGTAGCCTCCATCTTTTTTTATTAAATAATTTATAATTTTAATTCAACCTTGTGCTGAGTCTAGGAGGGAGAAACCCCTACGGCGTTCCAAGGGTTGATCCCCCTCAAGGATCAAAATCTATAGAGCTCCTTCGGGAGTCCTATCATTTCTACACATATTTATATAGAGTTGGAAGGGGGATTTCACTCAACTGATGAACGAGATCTTCTCGTTCAGTTAGGGAAATCTATACAGCTAACATGCCCCCGCAAGATCGAGCTCCTGTCAAGGACGCTGATCTTGGATCGATGTAAGGAAAATAGTTTTAGAGCCAAAGACTTCGTTATGGAGTCAGCAAATTGCTCAGTCGTGTGGACATGAGAAACATGGAGTTACTGGCGGATGACTTGATCTCGTACGAAATGGAAATCAATAGCAACATGCTTCATGCGGGAGTGAAAGATCGGATTGGCACAAAGGTAAGTAGCACTAATGTTATCACAATAAATAACAAGTGTAGAATCGGAGGGAATGTGAAGCTCCTGAAGCAAGTTAGTGATCTTTGGTAGCAGTAGTGGCAATAACACAATATTCAGCTTCAGTTGTAGACTGGACAACTGTCTTTTATTTCTTAGAGCTCCAACGGATTGGATTAGCATCAAGAAAAATAATATACCCTGATGTAGAGGTTCTTTCGTCAACATTTCTGGCCCAATCAACATCGGCAAAAGCATGAAGCTGAGAGAGAGAGTTTTTGTAAAGAAAAATATCATGATCGATAGTCCCATTAAGATAATGTAGAATATGTTTGACAGCAGTCCAGTGTAAAATAGATGGTCGATGCATAAACTGTGATAATTTATTAACTACAAAGGAGACGTCTGGATGGGTAAGGGCTAAATATTGTAAGGAACCAACTACTTACCGATACTGGGTAGGGTCTGTAGCAGGACTACCATTACATAACTAGAGTGATTCGCTGGTAGATAGGAGAGAGGTAACCTCTTTTGCATCTTGAATGTTCATCTTGAATAGCAAATCTTGAATGTGCTTTCTTTGTAAAAGAAAGAGGCTAGAAGATGTAAACGTAGCCTCGACATAGAGAAAATAACTCAAGTGGGCAAGATCTTTAAGAGAGAATTTATCGGCCAATTGCTTAATAAACGCTTGAACCTCCATAGAGTTAGCACCTGTGACAATAATATTGTCCACATAGACGAGAAGATAGATGGTGCCCCCATATTGTTGCCGTAGAAATAAGGAGACATCAGACTTAGAGTTGATGAAGCCAACTGAAGACAAGAATAGACCAAGTTCAGTATACCTTGCTCGTGGAGCCCGATGGAGTCCATAAATGGCCTTTTGGAGTTTACAAACATGTCATGGATATTGAGGATGTATAAAGCCAAGAGGCTGCTCCATGAAGACGTTGTCAATGAGAGTCCCTTGTAAAAAGGCATTGTTAACATCTAATTGATGTAAACACCAGCCTTTGGATATTATCAGACTTAGTATAAGCCGGATTGTAATAGGTTTGACAACAAGACTAAATGTCTCAGTATAGTGAACACCTAATTGTTGATGAAATCCTTTGGCTACAAGTCATGCTTTATAGTGAGCAATCGAACCACCGAGATTCTGCTTAATTCGAAAGACCCACTTGCACCGAATGATATTTTGTGTGGAGTGAAAAGGGGTAATGGTCGATGTAGCATTATGAAAGAGAGCATCATACTCCTCACATATGGCTTTACGCCAATGTGGAGATTTTAGGGCCCAAGTAAAAGATGTTGGTTCAGTAGAGTCGAGGGAAGGTTTAGTGCTAGCATGTAAGTCAAGAACTTGACGTGGTTTAAAGACACCACTCTTGGAACGAGTTTGCATGGATGTCGAGAGGATGTAATAGTATTAGGGGGTAAAGACAGAGGGTTATCACAAGTTGACTCAAGCGGAGGGACGATAAAAGTTCCCTGGCGAGGTGAAGATAAAGGCTGTGGTTCTAGAGACAATCACATAGGAAGAAGAGGAACTAGAGGAGAGGAGGGAGGAAGCTGTGGAACAGAAGTAACAAGAGAGTATGGATTCGACGGAGATGCGTGAGAGGATGAAGATATGTCGTAGGAATCTAATGGGATGACAGAGTGCCTGTGATCCCAAAAGGAAAAGACAGACTCCACAAAAGTGGCATGTCTAGAAATAAAGACTTTAGCAGTGTGAGGGTCATAACACCGGGAGGTATTATGTTCAAGAGAGTATCCGATGAAGATACAAGGGCAAGATCGAGGCTGCATTTTATGAGAATTGTAAGAACGTATCCATGGATAACATAGATAACCAAATACCTTTAATGTTTACATATTAGGATGTTTGTGAAATAGCTTTTCAAATGATGATTGATATTGTAGGATAGAAGTGGGCATTCAATTAATAAGGTAGACAACAGTTTGAAATACTACGGACTAACAAATTGATGGCTTAGAAGCCTGATGAAGCAGTGTTAGGCTAGTTTCAACAATATGCCAATGTTTACATTCGGTAGAGCCAATCAATTGAGGAGTATATGGAGGGGACTTGAAATGTTGAATGTCGTAAGCGAACAGACAAGACGCAAGGGGCTGATATTCACCCCCGCCAACCGAATAGACGGTTTGAATGGTAGTCTGAAAGCAGTTCTTGACTAAGTTCTTAAAATTGAAGAAGACAACAGTGACATCAGACTTTTGACAGAGAGGATATAACTATGTGTACTTTATAAAATAGTCTATAAAGACAATATAGAATCTAAATTTGTCAAAGGAGACAACTGATGCAGGACCCCAGACATCAGTATAAACAACCTCAAATGGTTTAGAGTAAGAAATAGATGATGTAAAAGGTAGTTGATGACTCTTATTGCTAAGACAAGCATCATAGTGAGTAATAACATTCTAGATTTAAAAACATAAATAGAATAGCGAGTAAGCAAGTTTTGTTGAATAGAAGTCGAGAGATGACTAAGACGTTGATGCTAGATATCGACTGGAGCAGCAGTTGAAGAGTTAGCAGTAGGTCGAGTGAGATACAAGGCTGACAGCCATTAATAGATGTTGTCTTTATTCGGGCCTTGAACTAAGGATGCCCCCATGCTCAAGTCCTTGACTAGAAAATAATCAAAAATAATTCAACGGAAGTATGGTTTTATTAACAGAATTGAGAGATAGAAATATGGTTTCTTTTAATATGGGTGCACATAAAACATCATCCAGTGTGAAAGAAGTGGTATGTGAATGAAGTGTCATAGAACTAGTACAAGTGATAGGAATTATTTTACCATCACCGATGATGATGTCTTCATTTCCGCTATAGCTATTGTGGATCAACAAGTTCTGGAGATCGAAAGTGATATGGTGTGAAACACCCGAGTTCATAATCTAATTGGATTGACTATCATACGGAGCAATTATGACATTTGCCTAAGGCCAATTTGACGGAGCTGGAAGGGGAGGTCGAGACCGACAAATTTTTGCAGAGTGACTAATTTTATCACACAACTGGCAGAAGATCAGTTGATGAAACGCGGGAGGACGACGTGGCTAGAAGGAAGCACTCTAATGATGGTTGAAGTTTGGAGGAGGAAGAGGTAGGGTGGTGCCCGTAGAAGTAGGAGGAAAGTTGGCCACACCTTTGGAAGCATTCTTATTGTATATGCGGTTTTGTCTTTTGGATTTTTGGTTGAATTGGGTTGTGATGGGAGGTCCTGGCCGAGATCCTGGTAACATATTGTTACGCTTCAGGTAAGCTTCATAATTTGTTAGCTTGTTATAAAGTTCTTCAAAGGAGATTGGAGAGTCGCGTGCTCGAAGTGCTGCTACCAATTCCTTAAACTCTACACTCGGTCCGTTAAGCGTGTAGACGAAAACTTCTTCATTAGTGAAGGAATGACCTATCAAAGTCATGTCATCGATAATCATTTTGATATGTTGTAAGTAGTCGACAATAGTACTTTCCTCCTGCTTTAAATTCATAAGGCTAGAGAGTAGTCCAAGCACGCAAGTCCGCGAGCGATTCTCCAAGGTGGTTTATAACTTGGTCCAAGCTTTTGTAGCAATAGCATAAGATGACACAAGCGGGGCGATGGATCCAGCAACAAGGCTTGAATTGCTTGGAGAATGAGTCGATCTTGACATAACCATAGTTTGTAGGCTAAATTTGGTATTGGGCTAGGTTCTCCTGGAACATGGATCATTGTGGTGGACAACTAAGAGAGCCATCAATATAACCTAATAAATCATAACCAAATAAAAGATTGGAGAATTGAGCATGCCAGGGCGCATAGTTGCCGCTTTTGTATAACTTAAAAGGGATTAGGGAGACAACATTAATGAAAATAAGTCCTGGATGTTGAGAGGGATTGCTAGCAGGAAAGAGAGTTGGAGTATCAGAGATAGATAAGGAAGATATTTGGGAATCACAAGGGTGACAGCCGAGGAGAAAGCAAGAGAAGGCACAGGTTAGGAGGTGGATCTAGAAAGACAGTACTACTGGAGTGATGAGGTATTGGAGAGAAAGAAAATTTCAAACCAGTGCAGAGTAACATGTCAGTTGTTTCAGTTGGATGCGACTGTATAGTGATAGGCAGTGAAGAGATCAAGGAAGGAGGTGATATTGCCGAGGAAGCAGTTTCGAAGACTTTTGAGGGACAGAGAACAACGGTGTTCAGTTGAAGCAGACGAGCAATCTTCTTGGGGTCTGGCTCATCACTTATACTCGGCTTCAGCAAGCAAATGAGCAGTACTCCTCCGGTTGCCACTGCAGTAGGGTAGCAAACACTGGCATATTCTGCTCCTGGAGCTGTAGGTTCAGAAGGAGAAAGGGGCACAGGCTGCGTTCTAGCTGCAGGGGTGCCGCATCAGAGAGACCGCATAGCAAAAAGAGAGGCGGGTTCAATAGAAACTATGGAGATAAGAAGTCCAATGGCACCGGCTAAGTTCTGCCAGAGCCGTGGGTGCAGCTGACTAAGTGTGGCAATCGAAGCCGGGTTGCGACACCTCCTTGAGGCTGAAGAAGAGTTCCCCAATTGAAGGGAGAATTCAACGGAGCCACCAAGTGGTGGGGTTCAGTCGATGGGTCCAGCTATAGAGGAAGATCTCATCCGAAGTGGTAGTATGTAGCATTACAGTCGCCACAAAATAGAGGATTTGCATCCCCAGATCAAAGGATCAGAGGTTCCTATCACTGGGGCATCGCCGAGCATATTGCGAAGGCGACAACAGCGAGGAGAAGGATCGATCCCAAGAGGTAAAGAAGTTATTATAGCTCACTGAGGATACACCGTAGTCAATCATAAGCTGCAGATCTGAGAAGCAGGATGCAGGCGACGGGTTTAGCAGTGGGGTGTCAAACAACTGGTCTTCGGTTGCTGAGGGTGAATGCTGGTAGCGACGTCTTGCTATAGATTCTAATAGCAATAGCAGAAGTTGTCGTTGGACAACAAGGAGGAGGAGGGAGTCTCTCTTAGAGCGAGACTCTTAGCCACAACATGGAAGCTCTGCTCTGGAGTGGGAACCAACGATAGGGCATTGCGGAAGAAGATCACCTATAATAGGATTGTTGTCGTTGGATAGCAATCCTTTGATCTTGTTGATGAGGCGAGGGAAGTGGAGAGGCAGTCACTGGCTGTGCTGGGAAACAACTCTGTGCTGGTGAGGAGAAGCAACTAATTTGTGTAGAGCAGGTGTTGGTAGGGGAAAAAGGAGGACAGTGGCTGTTACGGCTACTACGGCTACAGGGGCAGTAGAGGGTGGCAGCAACAGCGGGATATAGAGATCAAATGTAGTAGCGACAGCCGACGGCTGCTGCCGAACTGGAAGACTTCGACGTCGAGTAGGAGGTTGGAGCCCAAGAGCGTTTGGGTCCCAAGGGAATGCTAGCCCGGAGAACCCCGCGGGATCAGTGGCGACATAGAGAAGAAGAGGGGCTGGTGGGGTGGTGCTTACAATAGCGAAGAGAAGGAGTGGCAGAGGGCATCATCGGTGTAGGTGAGGTGGGCACCTGTTGTCAGACACCTGAGATGGAATAAGACGTTAGAATCAAGAAGGCCTCACCAGGATAAGCCAGGCAAAGGTGATGGTTTCCAGGGTGCCGATGGCTCCACCGCTCATCACGATGCAATCTGGGTCGAATCTAGCTCGTCCTCCTCCCACCTTCTCCATGAACTGGGCAATGGCCTTTCAGAAGGCTGGGAGGCCATGATAGTCATGGAAGTTAGCAATTGCTTTGAACTCTAAGACCCCTTCTTCGGTGCTGATCGAAGCTTGTGGGTTCTTCCTCATCCAATTTTGGATCAAGTCGAGGGAAAGCTAGTTTTCTGTGAGTCCCATTTGGATGACCCCATTGGGGTTGCCAGTGAGGTGGAAAGTGCTAAAGAGCACGGTGAGTCCGACGGGGGAGGAGAAAGCCGACGAGGAAGAAGAGCCGTCACGGACAAGCGGCTGGGATCAAAAGGGTTGCGATAGAGGATGGTGATGCAGCTACCTTCCAACCGGCGATTGGTAGCAAAGGGAACACGGTGGCAAGAAGAGGAGGTATAGCGATTGCAAGGAAGATCGACATCAATTTTGTGTTGGCTCTTGTCCAACAAGGGGACAGTGGGTTCTAGAGAGGAAGAAGAGCCCTTGGTAGAGGTCACATGCAATAGAGGGGATGTGCACCGATTAGATCAGCTCTATGTATGCGCCGACCCTAATGACCACGTCGAGGAAGCAAGAGGTTGGTGGAACTCTGACGTGTCGATGAGAAGGGGCAACGCTAGGAGAAGACGAGGAAACATCCAGCGATGATGAGAGACGCTGGCTGACGAGTGATGTAAAAGGAGGCAGGGGATGTTTAGGGAAGGTCTTGTGTCAAGAGTCCTTGAGCGATAGCCAAAAGGTAGGTAACGCGCACGTCGCTGACGAGAACAATAGCTTCCCGGCCGCTGCAATAAAGGTGTGCTTCCGTTTCTTCCCTGACTTCAAGATCAACTTAGAAGGAGGTTCAACCCATTCTCGTCTGGGCAAGGTGCGTTGGAAGCAGAGGAAGGGTGCGGGCGACAAATAGCGATGGGCGATCGACGGTGAGAGATGCTGTTATTTGACAGCAACCAAGAGATGTTGATCTCTCTTAAAGAGAGAGGCTCTGATAGCATGTTAAAGATGAAAGTGAGAAACAAAAGGCACACTTGGTTTATTGTTTCTACACGTATTTATACATAGTTGGAAGGAGGATTTTCCTCAACTGATGAACTAGATCTTCTCGTCCAACTAGGGAAATCTATACAACTAGCAGCAGCTTATGTGAGCGTGTGATTCTTTAGAACGTGGTCTCTACCTACGATCTCTGACCTCTGGAATTCTCTACTAGTCCTATCACCTTAAGTGATAGCAAATGATGAAATAACAGTCCTACATTGCCTGGGAAGGCCAAAGCAATCCTAGGCAGTCGCTGGACCTATCTTCCTCCACATGGCCACCTCCACTGTCGGCCTCTGGTTGCATGTCGTCTTCCTCAACAACTCCAGGGTTCGGAAGGAGTCCGCCGGCACCGACGTCTTCCTACCGTGGGCTGCCAACAACAAGCTCGAATGACGGAAAAGGTTCGGTAAGCATGTTGCATCATGTGGAATATGACAGATTCTCTTGTCGTCCAAACGAGTTTGTCAGTCTGTTGAGGGAAATCCCCCTTCCTAACTGATAGAATAGGAAGTGAGAAAGAAAAGCCCAATTAAGTTCCTTGATTCATCATCCATTTATATATGGTGAGGAGAAGGATTTTCCTCAACTGATTTATGAGATTTCCTTGATTAGTTGGAGAAATTATATCTGAATCATATCTTAGATCTTATCTCCAATCATGCCCCCGCAAGATCGAGTTCCTATCAAGGACGCCGATCTTGAACAGATGTAAATGAATATGAAGGAAGGAGTCCACAGTGTTATCAACCGTGGTGAAGATCTGATGATAGTTGACTTCGACGGTGATGTAAGCCTGGCTGAGAAGGAGCGGACGATTATGTTGGAGCCGCAAGATTTGAAGTGGCTGCTATGGCAGTGGTAGTGGTTGCCTAAGGAAGAGGCGGAGAAGTCGACTGCCATGGAAGAAGGCGTCGATGTTGCCGCCTAGAGGAGGAAGAAGCCAAGGCAGACAATTGCCAAAGGAAGCCAGAGAGGGGGAGAGGGGTCTAGCAGTGGATCCGGGCAAGAAGGAGGAAGCCGATGACGGTGGGTCTAATGGGGGAGGAGGAAGCCGATGGGGAAGAAGGGCCGTCGCGGACAAGCGGTGATAGAAGCTATCGTTGGATAGCGAATAAAGAAATGTTATCTCTCTTATAGAGAGAGGGGATCTGATACCATGTTGAAATAGGAAGTAGTAATGAAAAGCCCCAATTTAGATTCATTGATTCATCATCCATTTATACATGGTGAGGAGGAAAATGTTTCTCAACTGATCTACAAGATTTCATCGTTCAGTTGGGAAAATCATATCTAGATCATATCCTAAATCTTATTTTCTATCAACTAACCTTCCTAACCTCCTTATTTTAAGTGTATAAATAAGTGATGAATGAAGGAATAAAGTATGCAGTTCATTCTTTCTTCAATCACTCATCTCATTTTCTATCATGATATCAGAGCCTCTCTATCTTTAAGAGATATTATCTTTGTTTCTATCAAACGCAGCCTCTCGTCGACATCGAAGCCATCCAACTTTAGCCTCTGCGACGCTATCGACGACGCTCGCTTCCACTATCAGGTTGCTCCTATTGCCAACGTCATCCTCAGGATCTCCGTCATCACCGCCACCCTCCCAGTCGCCTCTCCTCCTCCCTCTCCTCGTCGGTGCAGATCCCCCTCTCAATCATCCTTGTTATTCCGTAAGAGAAAGGCACTGCTCCCGCTCTCTGCCACCGGCATCGACTCTTGTGCCCTCTCCTCTTGCAACTTCATCTCCATTCCAAAGCATCTATGAGAGATTACCTCCATCTATCCAATGATAGCAATTCGTTGATACTACCGTAACCTTGGCTCTTGCCTGAGACACAAGTTGTTGTTCGAGGTTGGTCCGCAGCACCATGGTCATGGCCTCCTTGCTCCGGGCCAAGTCCCACCATATCTGGTTCTCCATGCAGAGGCTCTTGATGTGCCCCTCCAGCCACTACCACCGAGCCACTGTCGTCCTCCTCCCAGCCATCGAAACAGAGCAACTGTTGCTTTGTTTCTTCTATTGCTGAGGTCCAATCAGCTACTAAGGGCCACCGCCCATCATCTCCCCCCTCTGTATCGCTACTGCACCCTCGAACCCTCTCTATCGGGCATCGCGAAGGTTGTAGAAGTAGTTTTGTAGCATCTGGGCATGGTTAGTGGCAAGTCATCAACCAAGCTATCCTCTACCACCATGCTCCCATTCTACCCCAGTTTCTCATAAATCCCATCCGTCTTCCTAGCGATTTGCAAAGGTGTTCGACCAAGATCGACCTCTTCGATCAAAGGAGTGATCACATACACTCCTTTGTCTGTCGCCTGCCAAACCACCAGTAATAGGCCCCTCGCTGACAACAATTGCTCCTTAACCCACTGCTAGTTTTCTTTTTCTATGTTGGCATTTATTCCCCTCCCACATCTACCGTAGCCCAGCCCTCGGTCGTCGCCCTACTACCATTGCCCATCGCCGCTGCGGTCACTGCCCTCAACCTGCTTCGCTTTGCCTCCTTTGATTCATGCTGCTTCCTGCATCCCACGTCGCTAGCCGCACCGGTGCCCTTCCCTATCGCTACTGTTGCTGCCCTTATATGCCTGCTGTAGTCCACACCGCTACAGAAAGCCGTAGCAGCAGTGTCCTCAACCCCCTTTCTTCCTACTCGACCATGGCATCTATCTGTCTAGCACCGCTCTACCCTCAATTCTCTACCAATAGCTCCGAACCGCTGTCCTCCTTTTCCTCTGCCAACATTTGATCTGCACTAAGCAAATTACGACTTCCCCTCAATGACGAAGTACTCCTTCCCAATCAATCTCCGCTCAAGACTGCTGAGGTCTACTGTTGCTTCTCCTTCTCTAGTGGCTGCGATTTTAATTGCTCCAAGAGGTCACCGAGCAAGGAAGGCATTTATTTCGCTACACTGCAGCCCTCATTTTCCAGATCCAGCCGACAGAGTGATTGCTATTTTTTCTATTCATGTCTTTATCATCTACCTCGCACGTTCCCATCACTGTCACCACAGGAGCACTAGCACTTTTCAAAATACAGAGTTTAACTCCATTAATGCTGCAATACTCATCCCATTCAAGTTATCCAAAAGCTGTAATTATGTGTCTTGGCATGCACAATTCTCTAATCTTCTACTCGGATATGGTCTGCTTGGCTACGTCGATGAATCTCTCTGTTGTCCACCAAAGATGATCAACCTGCTTGGTGCATCCAGTCCGACACCAAATCCGAAGTATAAACAGTGGTTCCGTCAGGATCGTCTCATGCTTCAAGCCATCAAAATCTATGTCTCTGTAACTCTTGCTCCAATTGTCTCCACTTGTGACACTGCTGCTGAAGCATGAAGTAAGTTACACAAACAACCTTAGCAAGTCATTCCCGTACACATAAGCTCAATCTACTATTCTGTCTCATGAACACAAAATAAGAAGATATTATGATTGCTGATTATCTTCAAAATATAAAGATTATTATCGATGAAAAAATTATTATTCACACCCTTAATGATCTTGGGGCTGAGTACAAAGAATTGACAACAGTAAGCATACGACTTACCGTTATCGTTTGAAAAGCTCTACAATAATTTAAATGACTATTACCTATTTGAAGGGAGAAAATAAGACACCGAGATCATGTGCTCAAGAAATCCTTTCTTCCTAACCTTCCTACCCTTTTTTCTTAAGTATATAAATAAATGATAAATAAAGAATTAAGTATATAGTTTATTTCTTTTTTCTTAAGTATATAAATAAATAATAAATAAATAAAATTAAGTATACAGTTTATTTTTTATTCAATCACTCATCTCATTTTTTTCTATCCCGACCGTTCTGGTTCCTGATCGAGTGGTGCAAGCATTGAACCTGAGGCTGGATGAGTTCGCAGCGCAGCGACGCTTCCCAGTGTCTTCGTTCTCGGTCGTCGTAAGTAGACGGGTTTGTTTCAGCTCCGCGGGTGCTGTCTTCGTAGACTAGGGTAATTGTGTTCGACAGAGGCTCTCATCGGTCGAAGTCGGGCGGTGCAGGCACAGTCACATCAGAAAAAGAGACATTACCTCACCGCCCAGCGGACTCCCGGAGCAGCTGCACATGAGATGGGACTCCCCGAGGAGTGGACATTCTGACATCATCTTCCTTGTATGTTCATGATGTGAAGGAGCTGTTGGGAAAAGGCTGTCTTAATGTAATCAGCATTAAACTCGCTCGTTCTATTTAGCGTGCCGTTTGTAGCTCCCATCACGCGAGAGGCACGGCGCTCTCCGAGCTCTGCCTCAACTCTGGTGATGCTGGGCGTGTGATGGGTTGCCATGAATGTGCCGTGTACGCCCGGCCTCGCCCTGACCATGTGTTCGACATGTTGTTCCGGGCGCATCGCACGGCATTGGTTCAGAACTAGATTTGATGATTGTTTTAGTCGATACTTGATGGGTCAGATTTTAATCGTGTATAGGAAGGATGAACTTAATCAAATCGTTTCATCTAAATTATTAATTCCACAGGTTCAATCAACACGGCCAGAAAAATTAGAGTAACATTATGATTAGTAAAAAAAAATTAAGATGAATTGATTTATAAGAGTTCTATGAGTATATTATATATTAAGTATTGATATTCAATAAAATTTTAATAAATTAATTATGAGGACTGAGTTGGTGTGAGCTTATCCGAACTAACGAGTCTATTGTCCGGGGGAGATGTCAAATTGCATCATTAGGATATAACGTGTCATGACATCTCACTCGTTATATGCTAACAACATGTATGCATCAAGCAAAATTCCACAATAGGTGAAGGGTTTCATTAGTTGTGAGATATTGGAAACCATATAGCCTCACTCTAAAGTGTGTCTTAGTACAGTTGAAAGGCAAGATGTTCTACCGACAACCACACAAACAGTATGGGCCGGCCTGGCGCCGAAGAAGCACGCCCACCGCTGCAGGCCATTCATGGCGTGCCCACAGAGACCTTGGTCGTATTGATGCAATTGCATTTGGCACTCCTTTTGGCTTCCTGAAGTTGTTACCATTCGTATTCAACTTGATGTCAGTGCAGGAAAAGAATCATCTTGCCTGTTCACCGATGTCTACTTGTCCCACGGCCATAAGCCGCAGGGCCATGAGGTTTGGCCTCATCCACCACTGCTTGCGTGATAGCATATGGTCGAGCAGTCCCTTTTCTGGACCTTTTGATGGCAATGCATGTTCTGCTGCATCATGGAATCAGCAGCTACCATCATTCCTGTCACAAGGAGAGGGCATTGCATGTCTGCTGCGACCAAAAGGCTTAACACACCATGTGTTGCAGAATCTGCTCCATCTCACCCTTTCTTCTCGTAGTAAATCCAGTGGGAAGAGGCTGTTTTAGCCTGGGACAAAGCTCAGCATTTGGTCCCTCCCGGCTTTGCTGGGGCGAACCACGGCGGTCTCCTCTCTCTCCTGCACCAATCTAAAGCAAAAGAAGACAGGCTCTTCGGTGTCTATCATGATACCATGCAGGCTTACACGATGGTCCCTCGCATTCATGTCCTTTTGGGAGGAAAGATCGCTCTGTTCCAGGCTGTGAGGTGGGAAGGGGATATGTTATTTCCACTACTGGACGTGATGCCGATCAACTCGAAGGCCCTGCAACAAAGAGATCTCACAGCTCATCGCTGTTGCTTGCCTCCCTATTCTTCTCGATCATCAGATAAATTAAGTAAATTACACACATCCGAGACTCCATGAGGGAGAAGGAAGGGCCACAGCAAAAGCATGGTGGTAATAAAGCCACAACATCCATGCAGTGCAGCTTCGTATTGAATGATGAATACATCGCACCACTGGATGTTTCCTGTGACTTGCCTTTATGAACCTCACGAGGAGTTCGCACGTACATGTATCGGACACTAACCACTGTTCCTTGGTCTTCAGCACCTACTGCAGCACTCTGTAACAACGACGCTGTGGCACAGGATGGCTGGGAGACTTGGGAGGCAGCAGAAGGAATGAAGGAGGTACGAATCAAACATATATATTAAGAGCATCAGCGGCTGCGACGAAGGCTTTGTCGCAACCATCGCTGGTAGATACAGTATTACAGAAGCGCGCTGCCGAGAGAGGTCCTTGGATGTAAACGAGAATGACACCGAATCCATCCTGAGATCCACTTCCCAAGTCTACTGTTCCCTTGCTGCTGTTTCTTCTGCCGCCGCCTCCTTTATGTTTGGGTTCATAGGGTAACGTAAGCAGAGCTTAGCTTTTCTGAGAGAGTGGCTCAAGAATGGGAGTTCGATGCTCCACATTGTCCCTGTGCTGGTGGCCGACCCACTTCAAGTCCTCTGTGCTCGAACCGGATGATCTCGGTACTGTGTAGGAGTAGTACTGCTTTCCACTTTGGTTTATGTGATGATCCTTGATTTGGTGTTGATGGAGTGCAGAGAACGGGGGAGGCGACGGCGAGGGCATGTTCACGGAGTACAGCTTGGAGGAGCTGCGGGCCTCCACGGACGGCTTCTCGCCCGAACACATCGTCTCGGAGCACGGGCAGAAGGCCCCCAACGTCGTCTACCAGGGCCGCCTCTTCCCTGGCGACCGCGCCGTCGCCATCAAGCGCTTCAACAAGTTCGCTTGGCCCGATGCCCGCCAATTCCTCGTCGGTTACATCCGCCCCTCGCTTACTCTTCTCCCCCTTCCCCCACCTCCCCCCCTTTGGCGATCTCTGATCTGGGAATGGTTGTGGTGGCGCAGGAGGAGGCGAGGGCGGTCGGGCAGCTCCGGAGCGAGCGGCTGGCTAATCTCATCGGTTGTTGCTGCGAGGGCGACGAGCGGCTGCTGGTGGCGGAGTTCATGCCCCATGAGACCCTGGCCAAGCACCTCTTCCACTGTATGTGAACAAGCAAAACCCTCACTTAGGCTAATTTATAGAATCATTTGGGGAAGAAAAACATATGATCTTTCTACCTCTCACTTCAATCATCATTTATCCAACCAAATACATTTTTCTTGATCACAGTAAACCCTATCTTTTCCCCTTCTCTTTCCAACAACGATGTCTGTCTCTCCCAATCATCTACTCCATCACGGATGATGCATTGGTCGGAACCAATTTGGTAAATTCTAGGGTTCTGATCATGAATGGATGAGTAGTAGATGTTGTTCTTGAATCCCATTTCTACCTGAAGTGCCTATGATGTTTTCTGGATCGACCATCTTGATTGGTGGTAATTGTTATGCTTCATTCTCATGTTTCTCTTGATCTATATCTTTGAGAATTGATGATTCTGAGAGAGAAACTTCTTGCACATTGTATATAGCTATGAGTTACCATATGATGGCCAAGTTCCATAACTCAATATGGCAGGGGATACACAGCCTTTGAGTTGGACGATGAGGATAAGGGTGTCATTGTACCTTGCACAGGCATTAGAATACTGCAGCAGCAGAGGACGTGCACTGTATCATGATCTCAATGCTTATAGAGTTCTCTTAGATCAGGTGATATTATTTCTTTCTGCCAGCTTCTTTACGTGCTCACACTGCAATCATTTGCTATTCAACTCGCTAAACATTGACATATGACAGGATGGTAATCCCAGGCTGTCCTGTTTCGGTCTCATGAAAAATAGTAGAGATGGGAAGAGCTACAGCACAAACTTGGCCTTCACACCTCCAGAGTACCTCAGAACAGGTATACGATCCTAAAAGAGAACTTTGAATTTGGATGTTCCTGTTTTAGCTTCCTGATAAGTTGGACTTGCTTGAATCCGGTTGTGTATGTTGTGGCTGCATATTACCCTTTTTTTCTCAGATTTGTAATTGCATAATTCCATAGAGATCTTGTGTGTTTGTAGAAGATGATTTCCAAATGTATCACCGTAAAATATTAGCAAATAAATTTTGTTGGCATGTCCATCCTATGAATTACATATGCAAGTTGATTAAATCCTTGGTATATTGTCTATAATTGACAGATTTTTGTTAAGATTAGATGCAGAACGCTCTACTTATTTTCTTGGTCCACCTCAGATTTTTCAATAGAATACTAGATTCTACATGAATCTTATTTCATCTATCTTCTTCCCCTTCTAGAATTTATCTCTTGAACATTATATACCACTTAATTAACAGTATAGGGAAGGCTTTCATTTTCTTCTTTGGTCAACACCAGTACTACAATTTTCTTGTTTGATTGCTTTGGCAGGGAGAGTGATACCAGAGAGTGTAGTGTACAGCTTCGGAACACTTCTGCTCGACCTTCTTAGCGGAAAGCATATTCCCCCAAGTCATGTAGGTTCTTTCCTTCCCATGCTTCTCATAATTCAAACTACGTACAATATCCATATGCTCCTTATATGCTTTCATAAAGAATACATCTTTTTTATTTTAATCAAGATTCTAGCTTTTCTTTTTTTGGTTGATTTAACTCCATAGAATCTGTTGCTAGATCTTTATGGTTTTTTTAATAGCAATGGAGGTATCATTGCATTTCCTTGTTTCTTATCTTGCTTTCTTCTATACAGGGATTTAACTATTCAATTGCACTACTGCTTTTCCTTCTTCCAATAATTTTGGATTTGAAATTATGTTTCTAGGCACTTGACCTGATCCGAAGCAAGAACTTCCGGACACTGATGGACTCTTGTTTAGAGGGGCATTTCACAAATGCTGATGGAACTGAGTTGGTTCGATTAGCTTCTCGTTGTTTGCAATATGAACCTCGCGAGAGGCCAAATGTAAAATCATTAGTTACTTCTTTGGGATCACTTGAAAAGGATGCAGAGGTAAGGCATTCGAAACACATTCTTTCTTGAAGTGAGGTCTCATTGCTGAAAAGCTGATTGTGAAAAAGACAATTTCTTTAATTGACTAGAGAGGTTTTTAATGTTTACTTCCAACATTCCTGATCCAAATATAAGAAACTCAATGTCGCAGGTGCCTTCATACACACTGATGGGCATTCTGAATGGTCCTGTGACTTCGAAGCAAACTATTAAACTATCACCACTTGGCGAAGCTTGTGCAAGATTGGACTTAGTAGCTATATATGAAATACTAGAGAAGGTTGGATACAAGGACGAGGAGGGCTTAGCGAATGATGTAAGCAAACAATTATCTTTCGCCATTCTTCTTTTCAAAGATCCTTTTTTCTGTTAACATAGAACCTGTTGTTGGTCTTTCAGCAAACAATTATCTTTCGCTATTCCTCTTTTCAAAGATCTTTTTTTCTGTTAACATAGAACCTGTTGTTGGTCTTTCAGCTAAAGCTGTCCATTGTTCTTCATGCATGTTGTGAATCTTAATGATAAGTTATCCATGCTTTTTCATTGCATTGATGAAGTTGAGTTAAAAATTATGTTCCTGCATGTCAGCTATCTGCTTCTTGTTTAAAGTAGTACTAAGAAATCATTATATTTGCTCAACTAAGCACCCTTTTTTGGGTTCACGAAACCAAGTAGAAGCATATGAAGGTCCTACAAACTGGTTGTGATGTCCTCATCATAATCATGATGATAGTTTCTTTACAATGTTGTGTGGTTGTTGATCTGTTTAATGTGAAACCGCAATACCTTTTTCCAGTTTGCCATTTAACTGATCATTTGCCAGTTGTTTCTTTGATAATTCTTTTCTGATACTTGTGACTACTCCTTCTGCAGCTGTCTTTCCAAGTCTGGACCAGTCAAATCCAGGAGACTTTGAACTTTAAGAAGCATGGGGACAATGCTTTTCTAGCTAAAGACTTTGAAACTGCAATTGATTGTTACACACAGGTACCAGTCAACGAGTTTAACTATTACACTATTTTGTGGAACGATTCTTCTACGGTTTATATTTCCTCTTTCAATTAGATATTACAAATTTCAACGTTGTTTTGGGATTTTGTAGTTCATTGACGGCAGAACAATGACTTCTCCGACCGTGTTGGCACGTCGATGCGTATCGTACCTCATGAACAATATGCTGCAAGAAGCTCTGGGAGATGCTATGCAAGCGCAGGAAGTATCACCAGAGTGGCCTACTGCCTACTATCTTCAAGCTGCTGTCCTTCTCAGCCTCGGAATGGACAGCGACGCCGAAGAAACCATCAAACACGGTGCTAACCTTGAAGCCAAGCGGAAAACCAGAACCTGATATATAAATTATCATGTGATTTATTGTGATATCTTTTTTTTTCTTCTTTTTTTTTTAACGATTAGGTATGTTTGTCTACTTTTCTCGCTTGTCGATGATATGATAGAGTTAGTTTCGGGATGTGAAAGTTGATTTTCTTTCTATTATGTTCGGAAAACCTAGTTGTATTTAAGAAATAGAGTGGCCATTGATGTGTTTGATCATGATGATGAATAAATTGATCTCGATTGGTAGATATAGTATAGAACACTTAATTGACCCGTGTATGTTCATATGATCCAATTGATTGCGCTTCCATAAGTAATTATCATGAATATTTTCCTATCAGCTACAAAAGACTAGTAGTTAGTTAAAAATTAACTATCATCACCCCTATATTATCATAGAGACAAAGAAAACCACCAACCACAGCACCCACTCATCATAACATCAAGCAATATGTATGTAGAACACAATTCAACGCGAGTCCATATTCATTCACAAAATATCATATACCATTCTCAAAGAAAACCCATGACAATCTGCGATAGCAAGACACGATAGGAGGGAAGACTCCACACACTCACATCCTTATTCACGCTAACCCACAGCAATCATTTAACCGGAGATCTCGATGGACTTGACATTGGGCTTCTTGATCCCCTCCTTTGGCACGGTGACGGTGAGCACGCCGTCCTCCATGGCCGCCTTCACCTGCTCCACCTCGGCATTCTCGGGGAGCCGGAACCTCCGGAGGAACCTGCCTCTGCTCCGCTCGACGCGGTGCCAGGTGTCGGTCTTCTCCTCGTGCTCGCGGCTCCGCTCGCCGCTGATCTGGAGGACGCGGCCGTCCTCCACCTCCACCTTGACCTCCTCTTTCCTCAGCCCCGGAAGGTCGGCCCTGAACACGTGCGCCTCCGGAGTCTCCTTCCAGTCGATGCGAGTGTCAGAGGCGAAAGCCGAGGCTGCGCCGGCGTCGGAGGAGGTGGGGAAGGGGATCCGGGGGAACGAGAGGTTGGAATCGAAGGGGAAGTCCTCGAAGAGGTCCCAGTGGTCGACGGAGAAGGGATCGCAGATGTTGCTCCGCCGAGGGCCGAATCCGAAGGGGGTGAGCGACATCCTTGCTCCGATCGATCGCAAGAAGAAAGCCGGTGAATGGGCACAGGTACTACCGATGGCGGAATTCTGAAGCTCTTGGGTGGGATGGACGGGCGAGGGACAGAGGGGTTATATGGGAGCCTGAGTATGACTTCTGGAGAATTCATCAGCCTTCTGGTGAGTTGGCCCTCTCGTCGGAGCAACATAGGATGGGGGAACCTTCGAGAAGGATCCAGGATGTTCCTCTTCCGCACCGTTTGATGGGCTGGGCTATCATGTTGACCCAAATCAGGCCAACATCAAATGGACGTCACAATTGGTGACATTTAAACAAATTAAATGACATTTTTAGTAGTTCTTTTGTGACTCGGATGCCCTCTTCCTTTTATTATCATTTCCTTCATATTTACTGTACTAATATTAGCATCCACTTATCTTCCAACTATGTTCCGTTCGAGTCTCTCTTCCATCTTTCTATCATTTCCCTTTTACTTCTCTTCTGATACTTTTTGCTGACTCTAACATGTATGTCCTCAGGTGTAGGAGAGAATATCTTCATTTGAATCAAATTCTGACATATTAATATATACTTGCTTGAGGAAGTCGCTCAATATCTTCCAAATTGGTACGATGAATCATTTTAAGTGGGACCATCTCAATACACCCATAAAATACCTGTATAGGTGTGTTAGCTTGAATGACCATGATAAGAATATGCATTTTAATTCAAACGAGACAGACATAAATCGGAAAGTTATTATACGTTTGAAAAATGTTGTTACTTATCTCATCTATATTTTTTATATTTAAATAACTAAATAATAGAGAGGATATTATCATAAAATTAATCATCATATGACACATTCTTCATGTGGTATTCAACTTGAAAGCAGATAAAAGACTATCCCTCATTGGCCTACTTAAGTAGGTATGAGTTCAGAACAGATAGTTATAAGTTACCTTCGTCCTTATTGCCTATGTAAAAAATCTGTTAAACTGAGATTATTAAAGATAATTAAAAGCTGTCTTCGAATAATATTTCACATAATATATTATCTCTTCACTATTAGGTATAAGAGCTCACTTTTCACGAGGTCTTTTTTTTTAATCATTAGTGATCACACTTATCTATCTCGAGTTAATAACTTGAGTGTTGAAAGGACTAAATTTTTTTTCTCATCTTGATGTTTATGCAAATGGCACCTAAGACAACCTCCTCAAGAGCTTGACATTTTCCACATCAGAGATACCTCGGACAATCTCCTTGAAAGCTCAACATTTCCACCTCAAGGGTATTTCAGATAATCCAACGTACATGAGTTTGAACCACGTCGGGCTGACCTAACTGTCAATGATATTTTTTCGTAATATTATTGGTACTTGAAGGGTGGCTCGATGTCATGAATTTAGCTGGTTTTGCCTTAAGTCGTGCGGCACCATCGTGTGTCCATCCGCAAATGTTAGCATTCCCGAAACCTCCTATGGTTCCTTAGGACTTATAAAAGAGAAAATAAATTAGAGAAAATGTTTCCCATGAGATCCACAAGCAACCACTTCAGCAAACACTTTATATAGCCAATGCAAATTACAACTATAGACTATACAAATTCTCAACAATCACACACAAAGGATCAAAGTCCATTACAGACCGAAATTCCCACAAGTGTCCACATGATATAACTCTCATTTATAAACCGAAACTGACCACGAAAGCTAACTAAACTAGGGCTACCAAGCTTACTGCTAACCCGCTACTTGCTATACAAAGTATGAACAAAACCTGAAAGTCACAGACATACATGAGCATTACATTGGGCACCCTCTTTATATTTTTGTCTGTGATATTCTCCCATATTTATTCCTTCAACGTCCCCGTTTAAACCACTTTAGATGCTGCATCTCCTCACCGTTTGCTGAATCTTCAATCTTCTGCTCTAACTACAATATGCCTCTTGGCTCCCAATTACTCTCCGCCGCTGTTGTTGAGTAATCAAACTTTGATCTGCTATACTGCTTCAACTCGCCAATGATTGACTCTAGTGTGGGGTCGGTTGAGTTGTGATGATCATTATTGATTCTTGTGGATCCTTTTGATAAAGAAAAAGACCTTCCTCTTTTTGCGTAAATATCTTAAACTCTCATACCACTTAAACTGGGTGGATGCATTTTTGAGCTTTCCGACTTTTGAAAATTTTGAGGTCCTTTCTTCATAAAATTTGCCCATTGATTCTTCTTCCACTTAGTTGTCACTTCCAAGTAGGTTCGCATCACTTCTACTTTTGATTGACATTCTGTTGAGAAATGAAGCAGACAATCTACCTCAGTAGCACCGATTACCATTGGTGAGGATTTGACAACTCATCTTTCATTATATTTCTTCGAAGTGTCTTTGAACTTGTATAGAGCTCCTTTATTGGATAAATAAGAGAAATGAGGTACTCGGTTTCGCTCATTCTCTTAAGAGTTGAGCAAGCAAAGGTAACTTGACTTCGTCCGCCTCCTCGAGGTTGTTACTAGTCTTCACCTGCTCTTTGCTCAAACTTCCAAAGCAGTCGAAGTGTTTGCACTCCTTGCATTGAATTAGCTACTGTGATTCGCTTTCTCACTAATATCGAACTTCTAAAAGTTTTGCCCAGAAAAAGTAACATTTCACCCCAACTTGGAGCAAGTCTTTGATAGTTTTGGTTGCCTCTGGGATTATACCATCTTCTCCATCATCTTTGCCGCCTACTCCTTTGAGTAGAAAAGGTATAATAACACACATATTACAAACTTCATTTCTTGGTCATGTTGGAAAACCTCAACAGGATCATCACATGTGCAGCGGAAGATTAAAACAAAAATAGGTTTTCCATGAGATCAAATCGTCGTACAAAAGATTGGGTCATGAGAAAGCCACAAAAATTGAAAAACTGCATCATGTGAGAAATTATTTTACCTAGGGAGATCGTATATTCCTGTATTTCAGATCAGGATGGAGAGGATGAAGGAAGTCAAGCGTCTTCCTCTCTAGCGGTATCCACATGATGGATCTTTATAGCAAAACTCCTCCAATTTGATCTTACAACTCTTGCACAAAGGGAGAGAGGAGAATAAGAGGGAGATCGTATATCAACCATGAACCTCCCTCCTATTTATAGAGAGCCACCAAAAAACCTTAGGGTTCTTGCCTTAGTGGGTATTGGATCTCTATCCAATTACCCACTAACCTTGTATTATTGGATCTCCATCCAATAATCTCTTTAGGCCTCTAATTGGAGCTCATGTAAGGAGCCCATCAGTATAGGGTCTCATCTAATGAGAATAAGGACTAATTGGATCTTCATCCAATCTTCTATTCGTCGAAGCATCCACCATATGTGTGTGACCCTCTAGGCCCGATACCGAGCTGGTCATGAGTCACTCCTATCAGAACTCCTTATAATATAGTGAATTATTATCCCCAAAATAATTCACTCGACTCATCGACTATGGACGTACTAGGCCACTACGCCATAGTCCCAAAACGGTACAGGAGGATCAAATCCATCAGACCTATCTGTCCACAGTTACCATGTATCTATAATCTCTTATCCAACTAATCTCCCAAAGACCATATATTGGATATGGTACTATCAGGTCACATACAGAATCTGTTTGAGTCTCGCTGTAATCGGATTCTCTTGAAGAACTCCTTCTCTCTCAATCTGAATGACCCTGGCCAAGGATTTGTTTGAGCAAGCACATATGAGATATTCCTCTCATGATTCTGAGAGTGGATGATCCTTTATTGACACTCAATTACCTTCGTAAGGTTGGCTACCAATCCCGATAATCAGTTGTACTAGATCTGGAACTTTTCAAACCTGTAAGTCTGGTGTCAAAGAAAGGAGTACTCAAATAAGGTATCTTTTGTGTCTCAAATCCAAGGACCAAATACACAACTGGAACTATAAAATTGCTATATGACATTATGTATTATTAACCATACAATATTCCATAAGCGAATCAATTAGTGAACTTATTCTCCAATGAGCACCTGTACTATATCCTTAGTGTCTCCACACAAGTGGCTATGCGACCAGCCACCTCAATCATATAGACGGGTATATAGTACACCGGTCTGTCTGGTTATCTCGATATCCCTCTCGAGTAACCTATGACCGGGATTATTTAGGATCTGTGTTTAAAGGTGAATCGATCTCATTATCATGATCTCATCACGAACAAAACCAAGGACATCATAATATATATAATATATAATATAATATGAGAATATGTCAATATTAATTATAAGCAAAAAGATCGCGCAGTATTCACATGTGCCATCACTCATGTGATTGGCTTGCAGGGCACCTATAACCAGCAATCTCCTACTTGACCTAAAGTCAATCACTTATGTGTTTGATCCCCATTAGACACATGTGATGCTCAAATACAATATGAGCCAGCGGCTTTGTTAGTAGATCGACAATGTTATCTTCGGATGAAACTCTTTCCATTACTATATCTTTTTGGGCTATCATCTCTTTAATCAGTTGGAACATCCTCAGAATAATTCTAATGGAACTTATATTCCTTTGTTAGAGCTAATAGCCCTATTGGTGTCGCTATATATGGGAATCAGCTCAACGCTGCTCGGAACGATTCCAAAATCCCTGATGAACTTCTTCATCCACACCCCTTTTTTTGCTACTTCTATTACAGTAATGTATTCCGCCTCTACGGTCGAGTCAGCAGTAGTATCTTGCTTGTAACTCTTTCAGCTTATTGCTCCTCCATTTAGGGTAAAAATATACCCTGAGTTCAACTTACTATCATCAATATCAGACTATAAACTCGAGTCCGTGTAGCCCTCAACCTGGAGGCTACCTCCTCCATATACCAATAAAAGATCCTTAGTCATTCTTAAGTACTTAAGAATACACTTTACTACATTTCAGTATTCTAAACCTGGATCTACCTTATACATACTCGTGACACTCAGAGCATGCGCTATACAGGCTTGGTACATAACACAACATACATGATAGACTATATCGTTGAGGCATAGGGTATCCTATCCATGTCTGCCCTTTCTTCATGAGTCTTTGGGGACATACTCCTAGAAAATGATATTCTATGTCTTATCGATATGAGTCATCTCTTGGAATTCTCTATGCTAAACCTTTTGACAATAGAGTCTATATACTTAGATTGGGACAAGCCAAGCATCCTCTTAGATCTATCTTTATAGATTCAGATCCCAAAACTATAGGATACTTCCCCTAAGTCTTTAATGGAGAAGTTTCTAGATAGCTAAACCTTTACTGTGGAGAGCATTCCTACATCATTTCCAATTATTAGGATGTCATCCACATATAGCACCAAAAATGTGATAATGCTCCAACTTACCTTCCTGTATACATAAGACTCATCTTCATTCTTAACGAAGTCATATAATCTGATTGCCTTATCGAATCTTATGTTCCAACTTTGGGAAGCTTACTTCAATCCATAAATGGATTTAAGCAACCTGCACACTTTATCTGGACTCTCTCTATGTATGATCCCTATATCTATATCATATACACCTCCTCCTCAAGGTTGTCATTGAGGAATGTCATTTTCATATTCATCTGTCAGATCTCATAGTCATAGTGTGCTACAATGGCCAAAAGAATTCTGATAGATTTAAGCATAGCTATAGGTGAAAAGGTTTCGTCATAGTCAACTTCTTGCCTTTGACGATATCCTTTAGCTACCAACCTTGCCTTATAGGTCTTTACCTTTCCATCCACTCTAATCTTCTTCTTGAAGATCTAATTTACGACTGATGGGTACGATACCTTCAGCTGCATTCACAAGGTTCCAAACCTTGTTTGAGTACATGAAATCTATCTTAGAATTTATGGCTTCTTGCCACTTCTCAGAGTCTATACTCATAATAGCCTCCTCGTAGGTCTGAGGATCAATATCTTGAGAGTCCTCTCCACTAATATGTCCTATATATCTTTCAGGAGGGTGAGATACTCTGCTAGACATACGCAAAATTGGAACTTGTGTGCTAGGTACCTAAACAAACTTGGACTCTGGAATGGTGCTTGAGCTAGGTTCTCCAACCTCGCTCAACTCTATCTCACTCCCACTATTTCCACCAAGAATGTGTTCCTTCTCAAGGAACACAACTCTCTTGGCAGCAAAGACCTTTCGGTCCTCGAGATGATAAAAATAATACCCATAAGTTTCCTTGGGGTATCCCACGAACTTACGCCATTCTATCCTTGATTCCAACTTATCGAAATTATCTCATTTAACGTGGAGATGATAGCCTCAAATCTTAACCATCTTAAGATCAGACTTTTTTCCTTTATATGGCATAAAGGTATAAACACTATTGACTTTGATAGAACTCTGTTCAGACGATAAGCTATGGTCTCTAGGGCGTATCTCTAGAATGAGATGTATAGGTCAGCGAAACTCATCATAGACTGCACTATATCTAACAGCATACGATTCTTCTTTTATGATACACTATTAAGTTGAGGTGTATATGAAGGTGTCCACTGGGATAGAATCTCATTGTCCTTGAGGAAATGTGTGAACTCTGTACTCAAGTACTCTCCTCCTTGATCTAATCGAAGAGTCTTAATACTCTTTCCAATATGGTTCTCTACTTTATTCTTATATTCCCTGAATTTCTCAAAGGCTTTGGACTTGTACTTCATCAAGTATATATGTCCATACCTAGAGAAATCATCAGTGAATATAATGAAGTATGAGTAACCACCTATAGCCTGAGTCGATATGGGACCACATACATCACTATGTACGAGTTCCAATAACTCAATGACTTTCTCTCCAGTCCACTAAAAGAAGAGTTGATCATCTTTCCATGAAGGTAAGGTTCGCAAGTTGTATATGACTCATAGAATGGATCTAATTATCCATCTTTTAGTAACTTTTGAATCCTTCATGTATATGACCTAGCCTATAATGCCATAGGTATGCGTTGTTCACCTCATCTCTTTTCCTCTTAAACGTATTTATATTTATAATGTGTGGAGAAGTGTCCAACACATATAAGCTATTTATCAGGGTCCCTCTAGTGATAATTTCATCATTCATAATTATTGAACAACTATTATTCTCAAAAACTAATTTATATCCACTAATTGTCAAACAAGAGATGTAAATAATATTTTTTTGATAATAGAGGGAACAAAATAGTATGCATCTAATGCAATAATAGCTCCACTAGGCAGATGTAGGGTGACCTCCCAAACAACAACTACAACAACTCTTGCTCCATTGCTCATCTTGAGGTCCATCTCGCCTCTAGTCAATCTCCTAGGTCTTGTCAGAAACTGTAATGAATTACAGATATGATAAGCACTCTTGGTATCCAACACCCATGTGTTATTATGAAAATATGACAAGTGGAGACTGATCATGAATATACCTGAAGCTTCTCCAAGCTTCTGTTTCGCCTTATTTGTAAGGTAGTCCTTACAGTTCTTCTTCCAATGCCCATCTTGGCCATAGTGGAAGCACTGTCCTTTGTCCTTTGCCAGGTCTTTCTTGGCAACCTTTGCCTTACCCGATTTTTCTTTGCCCTTGCCATTCTTCAGGGTCTTATTGGCCTTCCTTTTCTTCTTGGTCTCACTAATATAGAGAACTAGCTTCTCCTTCTTGATGGCACTCTTGGCTTCCCTCAACATATTTAGGAGATCAGGGAGAGTCATCCCAAACTTGCTCATGTTAAAATTCATGATGAAGTGAGAAAAGGAATCTGGTAGGGACTGAAGTATAAGATCAACATATATGTTATCTTTTAAGACTATTTCTAGACCTATGAGTTTCTCAATCCACTCTATTATCTTTATGATATGGTTCTTAACCGATGTCCCTTCCATCATCCTTACTTGGAAGAGTCTCGTGAATATCTCATATCTTTGAGTTCTTCCCTGTTTCTCAAACAGCTGGTGGAGATGAAGAAGGATAGAATCTGCATCGATGCTCTCACGTTGCCTTTGTAACTTAGGAGTTATAGAGACCAACATATAACATTTTGCCAATGTGGACTCATCTATATACTTCATATAACCAGTGATCTCATCCTCGCTTACCTCTTCTTCCGGTGTGGGCATAGTTATTTCTAGGACGTATGTGAATTTCTCCACCATGAGAATAATTCTCAAATAGCGAATCCAATCCATATAGTTTGGACCAGTGAGGCGTTGACATCAAGTATGCCATGCAGAGGGTTTGTAAGCGACAAACAAGATATAACACAAACAAATAAAATATAAATTTTACAGAAAATAGTAATTAAGATATGAACTTCTATCTTAATATACTCCCACTATTTTCATAGCGAATCACTCAACACGTGAGACGAAAGTCTTCGGTAGACTCCTAGTGGGGATCAGGATCCAATCGACATCTTAGTGCAACCTCGAGGGACTCGACCAATTACACGAAGCCCAACAAGTAGGCAATTCTTGTTAATCACAATTCCTTGTGATTCCCATCTTGTTCGGTCTCCGAATCATTATAGTCTTGAGGGACTCAACCAACAATGATGTTTAATTAAGTCATCACCATCGTTATAAGATGAGTCTGATTTGATGATATGCCATCGAGGGACTCGACCAAGCATACCATGTCCCGGTGACATCTCTATATCGTAGGCAAGAACTTAATCACATAGATATGTGAGCCTCGAGGGACTCAACCAACTCAACCTATGTCGTGATTCAATTTCTTCCTATAACGATGGAAGGCCACGTGGGTCAATCTTATCGCCTCATGCTTACCGACTTAATATTATCGTAGTAGGAGTTTTTATTTTATATCATACATATTTAATATATATCAACATATATATATATATATATATATATATATATATAGTAGGTGTATAATACATCACATATGCAAGCCACATCGGGAGATCATGAGTAGTCACTTAATATGATTAAGCCCGAGCCAATAGGCCTAATCACTCATAATATGATCTATGTGTGCATCGGCGCATCTCCATTCCCTGTGATTGTCGATCTCATCATCATTGATTCCGTCGGATCCTCATCCCATCACTATGCACCGTGATCTCCCGCCATGACATCGTGGGTCCTACTGTCACCTCCACGCTCCCGTCGTGTCTCTCCATGTAATTACAAAATAATTACAGGCATGCAGACCCAACAATAAACGAGAAAAATGGAGGTTCGTAGGCCCTAATAATAATAATAATAATCACAATTACACACATCACAACACATGACTTTGTTGAATCTTGAATTTTGATGATGAAATCAATTGTTGGGTTATTAATCTAACATGATTGTTAGAATTGATTGATGCATGATTAATTACGATAGAATAATTATTACAATCAGGATTGGCCAAGGTCAAGTCCATGCATCGGGTCGATGCGGTTGGGAACTCGCCAAGAGTGCGTCGGGAGCTCGCTAAGTGTATCAGGAGTTTGTTATGATTGTCACTGACTTAGCTGATTTTGCCTAAGCTGTGCGGCACCCCTGCGTATCCGTTCGTAAAGGTCAGCCTTCCCCGAGATCTCCTAGAGTCCCTTAGACTTACAAAAGAGAAAACGGGCCAGAAGAATCAATTCCCACGGGATCCACAAGCAACTGCTCAAGCAAACACTTCATAAAGCCATATGCAAATTACATCCATGGACATTACAAACTCAGAGAGGTTGCACACAAAGGATAATGGTCTATTACAGACCGAAGTCCCCTACAAGTGCTTACAAGACCTATTTGTATTTACAAGCCAAAATTGGCCATAAAGCAAACCAAACTCGGGCTGCTAAGTTTACTGCAAACCCGCTACTTGCTGTATAAGGTATGTACACAAATCAAAGGACACGGACAAACACGAGCATTTCATAAAACACTTTGTTTACATTGTTGTTCGTGACATTCTCCCCCACTTATTCCTTCGACGTCCTCGTCGAAGCCGCTGTAGACGCTGCATCTCCTTGCATTTTGCTAAATCTTCAATCTTCTGCTTAGCTGCAACACGCCCCTTTGGCTCTCAGTTGCTCTCCGTCGCTGTTGTTGAGTAGTCAAACTTTGATCCGCCATGTTGCTTCAACTCACCAATGACTGAATCTGGTGTGGGGTTGGTTGAGTTGTGCTGATCCTTGTTGGTTCTTGCGGATCCTGCTGATGAAGGAAAAAACCTGCCTTATTATGCGCTAGTATCGTAGTATACTCATGTTGCTTGAACTGGGTGGATGCTTGTTGGAGCTTTAACGAGCATCGCCTTACAGACTTTGAAGTTTTTAAGGTCCTTCCTCCATAATGTTTGCCCATTGATCCTTCCTCCATGTTTAGTTGTCACTTCCAAGTAGGTTCGCATCACTTCCGCTTTCGATTGACATTCAATTGGAAAATAAAGCGGACAATCTACTCTCAGTAGTACCGATCACCAATGGTGAGGATGTGGTAACTATTGTCTTCCATAAGCTTTCTTTGAAGGGTCACTGAACTTATGCAGAGCTCCTCTGCCGGATACGTAAGAGAACTAGGATACTTGACTTCACACATTATCTTAGTAGTTGAGAAGGCAAGGTTACTTGGCTTCGCTCACCTCCTCGAGTTAAGAGGATTGGGGTACTCGGTTTCGCCCATTCTCTTGAGTTGAGAAGGCAAAGGTTACTCGATTTGGCCTGCCTCCTCGAGTTTGTACTTCATGCATTGAGCTGGTTACTAACATTCACCCGCTCTTTGCTCACACTTCTGAAGCACTTGAAGTGTTTGCACTCCTTACATTGAGTTAGCTACTGTGATTCGCCTTCCCACTGCCATTGAACTTCTGGAATGCAAGAAGTTTTGCCCGAAAAGAGCAAACACATTTCCATCACCTTTGAAAAAGTTTACCCCAACTTGGAGTAAGTCTTTGATAGATCTGGTCGCCTCTGGGATTATACCGTCTTCTCCATCACCTTTGCCGCCTACTCCTCTGAGTAGAAAGGTACAGTACCGTGTACTGCCTACTTCGTTCCTTGGTTGAGCACTCCTGCATCAACCCGAAGTCCCTCGCTTTCGGCTATCTTGATGAAAAGCCCATCGACATCGGTCTTATGAAGTTTCTTGGCCTCTGCCCTTCTGCCCTGTCTTGGTACTTTGAGTTTGACTTTGCATTCTCCACCTCCTCGGCCCCTTTTATGACCAATGCTCTCCCTCCATGAGAGCAAGGGATTGATGACTCCACGAAAGTCCCACCTCTGTGGTACCATGGTGCTACCAAGCCCATAGCCCTACTATCCGTTGACTTGCATCTGCATCTCTTCCTTCGCGATCGGTAGATCCGCCTCTGCGGCACTATAGTGCTCCTCCGAGTCCACCTCCTTTCTAACCGACGCTTTGCTTTTGGGTAGCTGAGCCCCACTGGACTCGTCGTCGCTTCCTCGCCCCTTCCGACCACCTGCTTCGACACCACTGTGTCCTCCCAGCAATTCTCCTTGGTCGATGGAAAGACAGACTGCAACTTCTCATGCATGGCCTCTGCCATCTTGTTGCAGGGCTCACGCCGATTATGTTCTCCTTAGCTTCCTTGGTAGCAACGTTCGCTTACTCGGCTTTGTCCTCTGACTTGCCGGGCTCCCTTAAGCGAATGTGAGCACTGAAGCAGTCCAAATCTCTAGCTGCTCCAATCATACATTAGTATAATCAAGTCCCCTCCATGGGACTCACTGGTACTTGCAATCTGACTACTCTCTTGGTGGTACACAACTCCCATATGCTGATGACTAAGGCTTTCATCTGATGTAAGCTTCGATGCATACACACGGAAGACCCGTCTCTGCGGTACTGTGGTATTCACTCCTTGAATCCATAGCCCTTCTTGCCGTTGCATTATTCACCGAAGTGGAGCTCCTAGTAGCTCATGATCATTCATATGATCACGTCCCCCTCCATGGGACTCACTAGTACTTGCACTTGGACTTCTTCCTTGGTGGTACACAGCCCCCATATGCTGATGACTAAGGCTTTCATCTAATGCAAGCTCTGATGCACACACGAAGACCCGCCTCTGCGGTACCATGGCATTTACTCCTTGAATCCATAGCCCTTCTTCTTGTTGTGTCGTACACCAAAGTGGAGCTCCTAGTAGCTCCTGATCATACCTCCGCATGATCTTGTCCCTCACGGGACACGATCGCCTGTGTTGCATTGCCACGAACTATTCCACCACGATCCGCTACACCATGTCGCCTCCTGGTGACTTCTCCATTGTATACAGATTCTCGTGTGATGAACTCGGGCTACGACTTCTCCATGTGTGGCCTCTACCAACACATCGTAGGGCCTCTGCCATCTCTGATTTTTAGTTCATTCCCTTGGCAATTCACCTTCGTCCACCCACTCTTGGGTCACACCTGGATGAAGCATAGCTCTGGGACAGTCCATCGCCTAGTAGCTCATGAAGTTCCCCTGACTTCGCTAGAATTGGTGCACCATTGTTTGGATCCTGGGCCTCTATCCCCTACCAGCACAATCTCTATTATGCACCTCTTGTTCCTGACAACTCGAATGGCAACACTATGGCATATTCTTCAAGAGTACTCGTCTCTGCGTCCTCTTGCCCCGTGCTAAGGTATCCTGATCCCAACTTTGCCTCTGCAAGTTGAATCACCTTAGTTACTCCATCAAATGCATCTCTAAGGTAGCTTGCATGTGCCTCAAAGCTCCCTTCATCTTTGGCACCATGGAAGATAAGTCTGCCCCATCAGAATGAAGAACTCATGGAACAACATGATCCCACTCTTGCCTCTACAAGAGTTCATGCCCATGACCTCCATCCAAGGAAAGCTCTGTGCCTCCGCTCCATGTTCCATCTTCTATGTCGACTCCCTTCATGCGGCTAAGATACTTCACCAAGTTCCACCCTAGTCATTCCGCTCCTCGATTTGCATTGAGTTGATAGTGGCCCTCGCGTCCACTATTCCACGGGTCAGCCCTCCGTTGAGTTCGATTTCCACATCGACTTGAAGTGTGCCTTCATATGATGTTGCCTTGGATTACTCCCCCACTTGATCTCGAAATACATCCACCAATGCATTACCTCATTCAGATCATGCGATGACTCTTCGTCGCTCGCTCGGTCCGTTGAGCTTTGTGGAGATATTACCTTGAGAAACTCTTCTTCAATATGTGCGATCTGTTGCACATGATTCTCCCTCTGGAGAACTAGGACTTATCCCTCCTGGATATCTGTCATATTGGATCAACTTTCCACTTTATATTCTTCCCACTAGAAGTTTTGGAGGCCACCATCCCCTTTGGACTACTCCGTCTTGCTGAACAACTTGTGCCTTATTCTGCCCCCGCAAATGCACTTGCTAGATTGCGACCCTTCGCCAATACAGTCTCCACTGCACCCTTCAGGGTCTAGCAACGTGCTGAACTTGTTGCATATTTCAGCCACCTACAGACGTATCCTTTTATGTCGAAGAGAAAGTTCTGATGCTCCATGGCACTGAGTTCTGATCGCAGCTTAGGATGGCCACGAACACTCCATCGTCCGTGTACAAGCCCTTGCATGAGTTCCAAATCCTTCGAGTTAGCAATTCCCCTCACCTCTGTGAGCTTTGCACAGCTCTTTCGGTCGTTATGCAACACCTCCCACTTTGCACGGTCTCATCTATCACCAAGCGCTCCGCTTTGCCTTAAGCACCGTCAAGTTTGGTTGCCAACGTCGAGCCATAGCTCGAACTCCACCATCCCAATCTTTGTGTACTACACATTCTTCTTCGCTTGCTTGTCCTCGTGGTGCCTCTCGCGTACAGGGTTGGCCATTCCTCTGAATGCCAAACCTGGATGCCTGCTCCTCTAAGTGACTCCTTTCCTTACATCTCAATGTCCATTTCCCCCCAAACGGTTGTGCGTGCTGGCTATCCTCCACACAGCCTAGCTAGGTCTCCCACATTTATATGGCAAGTGTTTCTACGTGTGCTTGTCCCGCTCTGATACCACATTGTCACATGCTTAACTGATTTTGCCTAAGCCGTACGGCACCCCTGCGTAACCGTCCGCAAATGTCAGTCTTCCCCGAGATCTCCTAGAGTCTCTTAGACTTACAAAAGAGAAAACGGGCCAGAAGAAGCAATTCTCACGGGATCCACAAGCAACTGCTCAAGCAAACACTTCATAAAGCCATATACAAATTACATCCATGGACATTACAAACTCAGAGAGGTTGCACATAAAGGATAATGGTCCATTATAGACCGAAGTCCCCCACAAGTGCTTACAAGACATACTTATATTTACAAGCCAAAATTGGTCATAAAGCAAACCAAACTCGGGCTGCTAAGCCTATTGTAAGCCCGCTACTTACTGTACAAAGTATGTACACAAACCGAAGGACACGGACAATCACGAGCATTTCATCAAACACCTTGTTTACATTGTTGTCCGTGACAGGATGACGTAAGGGAGTTCGCCAAAAGAAGACCGAGACTCATCGAAAGATTGTCGGGGTAGCCGAAAAGCTTACCGGGAGTTATGACCGTCTTGTAATGGATATTGTCAATTATGTTTATATTTAATTAAGTCATAATTAGCATCGTGCATGGCTAACTATGACAGGAGCAATAGAGTTACAACCAGATGATGGGCCAAGATCAAGCTTGGGCATCGGGCCACGTTTGGACGATGTAGTGGGATCTCGCGAAAGTTCGCTAGGAGATTCGTCGAAGGGATCACGAAGCTCGCTGGGAACACGCTGGGAGATCACCAGAAGAAGATCGGAAAACTCACCATAAGAATACCGAAGGTTGTTGGATTGGCAGGAGTTAGGTCTTGATTTAGCTTATTGGTCATTAAGTATTATAATCATTGAGTCGTAGTTAAGAATTGAGTCATAATTGAGTTAGATTTGGATGAAATCCAAATCAACTCAATAAGGCAACCGAGTCCACTATAGGGTTTGGTTAAGCTCAATTAGTTGACTAAGGGAATGGTCAACTAATGGTTCAAGTCAAAATTCAAAAAGTGGAGGGAACCACTTTTGTGAAAGTTTTAGCGAGTAAACCGTCGGTGAGCGACGGGTGTATCATTATCGCCTAGGCTTTCGGGCGGCTGATGGTTGATCCACTCAGATTGGGCGATTGAACCATCCGTACCAGGAATCTGGGTACTTTCGGCGGTTGACCCGCCCAGGACCGGTCGGTATACTGCCTAGGATCGATGGGTAAATCGCCCGTACCCTGGTGTTCGGGCGACTGAGCCACGTAGGTCAGTGGGTAAACTGCCCGTACCTAGTTTTTCCAGGTATGTTTGATTTTTAGCTCCAAAAATCTGAAGCCACTTAGGGCCTATAAATACCCTAAGTTTTCTTGCATTCTACATAATGATTCTCGGGATTATATTCTATGATAAAATTATGTATAATTTGTAAGAAAAAAAGGGGAAGTGAGAGAGAGCTTAGAGTATCTAAAGTCTCCCTTGTAAGCTCAAGTGTAAGGGTTTAGTCTTCACCCAAAGAAGATTGGTAGTGGACGTCGGTGTGCCTCAAGAAGGAGGATTCGGAGTGGACGTAGGCCTTTGGTGTCGAACCACTATAAAAATTATGAGTTCATCTTTTGCTTTCCTCATTAATGCTTCCGTTCTTATTTCCAAGTGATTCTTGGAATGGAATTCATGTATGCAGCAAATTTGGTGCCTATGCCATTTTTGAACTCCCTGTATCTAGTGGGAGGCGACGGCCCCTACGAGGAGGAACTAAGGATCCATAACAAATATCAGCATTACAGTTGAAGAAGGGGGTACAGAAAGGTGAATCGACCTTTGTAGCAGTTATAAAGCTAGAAACACTTGACAGGAATGTCATTCAAGAACCTTCTATGGTGGGGAACATCCTGAAGGAGTTTTCAGATGTGATGTCGACTGAGTTGTCAAAAACTCTACCACCACACAGAGGCGTGGATCATCATATAGAGCTGGAGCCAGGAGTTAAGCCTTCAGCTAGACCATCATACCACATGGCCCCTCTAGAGTTGGCAGAACTCAGAAAGCAGTTAGACGAACTACTGAGTAGTGGTCTCATCCGCAGTTCAAAGGCATCATTCGGAGCTCCAGTCCTCTTCCAGAAGAAATAAGATAGGAGCCTCTAATTATGTGTCGATTATCAAGCCTTGAACAAAGTGACGATGAAGAACAAATACCCCATCCCAATCATTGCAGATTTGTTCGATCAACTGGGCAATGCCAAGTACTTCTCCAAACTCGACCTTCGATCGGGGTACTAGCAGATGCGTATTGTAGAAGGTGACGAGGCGAAGACTACCTGTGTGACCAGGTATAGAGCATTTGAGTTCTTGGTAATGCCTTTTGGATTAACCAACGCTCCAGCCATATTCTGTACTCTAATGAACCAACTATTCAAGGAATATTTGGATAAGTTTATGGTCATCTACATGAACGAAATAGTCGTCTATAGGTAAACACTTGAGGAGAATGTTAAGCATCTTCAGATAATCTTCAAAGTTCTCAGGGAGAACACTTTGTTTATAAAGAGGGAGAAGTGTTATTTTGCTCAGACGGAGATTCTATTCTTGGGGCATCAAATTGGTGATGGTTCTATCGGAATAGATCAATTAAAAATTCAAGTTGTGGCAGAATAGCAAACACCAAAGGTGCCGACGGTTTTAGGTTAGAGATGGACTGTACAGTGATCCTCAGGTGGTAACCCTAATGCAGCTCATCAAAGAAGACAAGGCACGATGGTTTTGGGTCCAGGAGGGACTCATCTATACCAAAGGGAACAGAGTTTATGTTTTGTGAGCAGGCAATTTGAGGCGTGAACTCTTGAAAGAGTGCTCTCATGGAGAGAGCCTTCTATTGGCCAAAGATGGAGACTGATGTGAAGGATTATGTTTGAACATGCCTTACTCGCCAATAAGATAAGGTAGAGCAGCGAAAGCTCGTACCTAAAAGGCCATGGGAGAGCATCTCTTTAGACTTCATATTAAGCTTGCTGACAATAGGGGGACTCAGATCGATACTCGTGGTGGTCGGTCGATTTTCAAAATATGCAACATTTATTGCTGCACCTCTACACTGTTCAGTAGAGCAGGCGGCGAAGTTGATGATGAAGCATGTGGTGAAGTATTGGGGAGTCTTGCACAACATCATCAGTGATCGAGATTCGTTGTTCTTGGGATGATTTTGGACTCAACTCTTCAAATTGCTAGGGTCTAAGTTATACTTCTCCATAAGCCTCCACCCCTAGATAGATGGCCAGACTGAAAGAGTTAACTCACTCTTGGAGTAGTATCTCCGGCACTACGTGAGTGCTAACTAATAAGATTGGGTGAAGCTGTTGGACATAGCCTAATTCTCCTACAACTTGTAACGGAGCTCTGCATCCAACAAGAGCCCCTTCGAGATTATCACGGGATAACAATATCGACTCCTCACATATTGGCTATTGGTAATATGGGGAGTAGTCTATCAGCATATCACTTTATAAAGGAATGGCATCGAAATGTATATATTGCTCGGGCCCATTTGGAGAAGGCGGCCAAAAAGATAAAGAGTGGGCAGACTTGGGAAGGCGACAATAGGAGTTTAAAGTTGGTAACTTGGTGTTGGTGAAGCTCCAACCAACATCACTCTAGTCCTTTAGGCACAAGTGCATAAAGGATTGGTGCGCAAGTATGAATGCCCTTTCCCAATTATCAGCAGGGTAGGCAACGTCTCATACAAGTTGCAACTGCCGGCATGACTCAAAATTCATAATGTCTTCTATGCAAGTAACTTGAATGCCTACCATTCAGATCTACAAGATGCTTTACGAAATATTTCAACTCGACTACCTCCAATCAAAGCCACCTACGAGAAGCGAGTTGAGACTATTCTGGCGGATCACAAGACTAAGCTACCCAGTGGAGCAGAGCAAACTGAGTACTTGGTGAAGTGGCAAAAGCTTCCCCAAACAAAAGCCAATTGGGAGCCAGAAGATGCTCTACGACATGAAGAAGCCCGCGTCAAAGCCTACCAACAAGCATCGATAGTTTAAGTGGGGGAGAATGTCATGAACGATCGTCGCTCAACCGTAACTCTTTGCTCAGTTAACCATTCGTCACTTTTATTTGCTTGTACAAATATTTGACAGTATGTTTTGCTTTGGTTTTGTATGATTTTGCCTCAGAAATGCGAGCATAAATAGTCTATAAGGCTGCAGAATGATCGCTCGCTATGCGGAGCCAAAATAAGTCAAAACTGTCCAGTTTTGGGCTATTTTATCGTGCTACGGTGACCTGGCCAAGCGGTGCAAAATGACAGCCATCTCAGCCCTCTAGAACCTCCCAGGTGGTACAGGGTTGGATGGGTTTCGGGATAGTATCGGGCGTAAGCATTCATCGACTGTTGAACTCGTCTTACGTTCGATACCTTGGGACCGTCATTGGTGGACTTGCGACCATTCCTACAACCCTCTATAGTCTTGTTTCGCTCTCTTTCTCTGTTGCACATAAGGTGTTCGACAAATTGCTTATAAAATCTGCCATCTTTGCAAGACGTCGGGACTTGTCCGTCACTCGTCTTTAAAACTAATCAACTTATCTTTTTGCAAGTCCTTCGGGACCTGCACGAGGTTACAAGTGGGCTGACCCTTTGCAGGCAAATACACTTCGGTATTTTCATGACTTAGGCAATTTTAGCTAAGTCTGGAACATTAAGCAAAGGTTGTTTCATGACTTAGGCAATTCCAACTAAATCTTCAAGTTTGCAACTAGGGTGCCACACGGCTTAAGCAAATTCAACTAAGCCTGTGATAGGCAAATTCAACTAAGCCTGTGACGATATGGATCTGATTTTTCAAGGATATACAATCTTACTAGGTAAAACATCTAACACATAATGTGTAATTTTTCGATTTTACGATTTTCACGCATCAATTATAGTATAACGATTTGATAAATGTGGTAAACTATTTTTTTTTTTTCCCACTATGCATGTGATGCTCCTATAAGATTTTTCAACACTTTCCACTCGAGGTGGGTGGGCCAGGCACCGACCTCCTTCTTTGACTACGGTGAAGGGTTTGTTGGTTACAGGTGCCCTACAATCCAATCACGTGAATGATGACACGTGTGACACACTGCACAGTCTTTTTTACATTATTATTTATTAGCATATTTTCACATTATATTATCTATTGAATATATATATTATGATTAATTGGTTCTGTGCAATGGGAATCAGATCGTGATGAGATCACGATAATGAGACCGATTCGCCTTTAAACACATATCCTAAATAATCTCGGTCATAGGTTACTCGAGTGGGACATCGAGACAACCGGATAGACCAGTGTGTTATATACCTGTCCATATGATGGAGGCGGCTAGTCTCATAGCCACTTGTGTGGAGATACTAATGATAAAGTGTAAGTACTCATTGGAGAATGAGTTCACTGATTGATTCGCATACGGAATGTTGTATGGTTAATAATACCTAACGTCAGACTCCATAGTCTCAGTTGTATATATGATCCTTAGACTTGAGATGCTAAAGATGTATTGTTTGAGTACTTATCTTTTTGACGTTGGACTCACATGTTTAGAAAGTTCCAGATATGGTACAATCAATTATTGGGATTGGTAGCCAAGCTTACAAATGCTATCAAGTGTCAATAAAGGATCATCCAATCTCTATATCATGAGAGGAATATCTTGTATACTCTCGCTTAGGTAAATCCTTGATCAAGTTTGTCGGATTGAGAGAGAAGTTCTCTGGGAGAATCCGATTAGAGCGGGACTTAGAGAGATTCTGTATATGCATGCCTGATATACGATCTCTGGGATATTCGATAGATAAGGGATTATGATACATGATAACTGAGGACAAATATGTCCAATGGATAAGATCCTCTATATCATTTGGGGACTATGACGCATTGGCCTAGTACATCAATAATCGATGAGTCGAGTGAATTATTATGAGATAATAATTCACTGACTCAGAAAGAGTTCTAATATGTATGACTCATGGCCAACTCGGTATTGAGCCTAGAGGGTCACATACATATGGTGGATGCTTCAATGAATAAAGGATCAATTAGCCCCTATTATCATTAGATGAGATCCTACATTAATGAGCTCCTTGCATGATACCCAATTAGAGACCATAGAAGATTATTAGTATGAGATCCAATAATCTAAGGTTAGTGGGTAATTGGATGAAGATCCAATACCCACTAAGGCAAGATCCATTAGGGTTATATAGGTGGCTCTCCATAAATAAGAGGGAAGGCACATGGATGATAGGCTGCACCTTTGGTCGCCCCCTCCTATTATCCTCCCTCCCTCTGCGTAAGAGTTACAAGACTTGGGGCTACGATTAGAGGAGTATTGCTATAGCAATCCATCGTGTGGATATCGCTAGAGAGGAGGAAGTTTAACTCCTTCATCTTCTCCATTCGAATTTGAAAAAATAGGGATATACGATCTTCTAGGTAAACAATCTCTCACACAATATGGTTATCATTTTTGTGACTTTTTATGCGCATCAATCTTTGCACGACGATTTTGATCTACATGAAAATTCAATTTTGTTTTGATCTTCTGCTGCGTATGTAATGCTCCCACTAAGGTTTCCCAACAGGGGTCGAGCATCGACCCCATTTCTGCCTGAGGCACGATAGTCAGGAGCTGACCTCCTTTGTCGACTCACTTACCTCGGGCATATTTGAGCCCCAGATAAATGGGTTAAGTGCTCCTTAACAAATAATGATCATAAAAAATTTTCTAATATTTATTTTTCTTTTACATATTTTCATCAAAAGATTTCTATGTTTATTTTCTAATGTTTATTAAAAAATTTCTAATGTTTATTTTTTAATGTTCATCTAATAACGAAACCAATAATGATCATCAAAAAAATTTTAATGTTTATTTTTCTTTTAGATATTTTTCCTAACACCACTTAATGCATCCTTAGCACCGTCTAGCTTAACATCTCCCATGCTGGTATGATTAGCATTTTTCAAATCGAGCTGTTATATATCTATCTGGTTCGTACCCTCAACATATGGATAAACCACTATGCTAGTTTAGTAGATGATGACAAAATAAATTAATTCTCTCGTTGTAGGGTTCACTTTGTCATCACAATCACCTAAATAGAAATACTACACTTTATATCATCTTTCTATAGTAAGAAAGGGGAAGACTCTCTCATCTACGAGACATGAAAAGAGAAAAAAAATACTTAAGAATTATTTCTAATCTCTCTCTTTTTTTTCCTTATTCTTTGTTCTTCCTTCATAGAGTTCGGGAAGTTCTACCCTCAGTAATAATACAATTTTGCTGTTCAATTTGACTAGCTCAACATCTCTAGTATTAGTGAGATCAATAATTTTCATCTCACCATACCCATAGTATACTCATAGACGATATGTCAATTTGAACGGTTTCAACACATAAATTATCGTAATAAGTATTTTAATCCAAATGGGGTTATAAATAAATCATCATGGAAAAAGTCAAGTTCAATCCCCATATGTAGATAAATAGTTTGGTATACGATGATTAAAAAAAAGTTAATTCTTTAGTAGTGGATTCGCTTCGCGATCATGATCAACTAAGACTCTCATCTACAGTGAACATGAAAAGAAAAATACTTCGAGCTATTTCTAACCCTTTCTACCTTTTAATTTTTATACATTTCACCAATTTAGCTACAATTCAAGAGATTTCTGAAGCACTTCCTTTCGTATCGTAGTAGAGAACGACATAAAAGATATAGATGATATTTTTTAATAGCAAACTATAATTCTTTGTCATGACGATAAAAGAAATAAAGATGATTCTCTAGTTGTATATTTACTTCACTAAAGTGAAATAATATGCTTTATATCATAGTAGAGAACATCCTCTGCCATTATATAAGCTATACATAGAATCATTTAATAGCAAACTATTATTCTTCTCGCTCTCCGAAGATTTATTCTTATACACTAAGTGAGGGAAAACGGAAAGAAAAATACTTGTTTCAATCACATGTGATTTGACTTATTGGAATAAGCTACTCGATGCTGTTGTCGATGAAGACATACCATAACTCTTGCTGGAAGAGAACAATAGTGGATGGGTTCCTCCTCCTGTTGGCTACCGAGAAGTGTAGGAAGTACGATGACAAACGAACCAGCTTTTAATATTATTATTATTATGCGTGATCAAGCATTATCTATAAGTTTAATTGAATATAGCATGCCATGAAAATTTTAAATAAAATAAAAAAATCTTCTTTAGTAGTGCAAAATAAAATATTTTTGTAACCCGTGTAGATTTATTTTGAATTAATATTAAGAATCGACTAATATCATTTGAATATTCAAGATCTTTCTCTTTCGAATTGATTTTTATATTAAAATAAACTACTATCAATCATATAAATTTTATTTTTGGACTTTTATTGAATCGAGAAATAGGTGAAATTAGTATTATGTTATTATCGAATTATATAAGAATTACATGTAGATCTATCCAACCATAAAATATAGAATAGGATACTAGTTTTGGTATTGGCTGATTCAATTCAAACTAATTTTTATTTGATCGAGCCGATCAATGGATCGATAGGCAACACTAAAAGCGATCCTAATTTTTATTCAGGATTCACATAGGAGAGAAGATAAAAAAAGATACATCCTTCCAATAAGATGAGAATGTGCTAAAATTTTGATATCTATTTTGATACATGTCTAATGTATGTGAAGGACATTATGCGACTGCTGGATCTTACTAATTTTGCTAGATTAATCAATTTCGAAGCAATTTTATTTTCTTTCTGAGAAAAAAAAAGAAAAATTATTGATGATATTATAAATAGCTTTACTATATTCTCCTCATTGTTTATACAGGAAATGGGAGAGCGGCCACAGACTCCACCAACAGCCTATCACAGCCCCCCAACGTGGCTTCTCTTCTTTACCTCTCGCCTTTAGATCTCACCAGTGGCAGCGGAATATATCAGAGGAGGAGATGAAGGAACCAATCGGCTTATAGATCCACTGCTTTCTCTCTCTTCTCACTCATCTCGTCTCGTCTCTTCTCTTCTTCTTTCCTCGGTCCGTATACCCAACCCAACCAAGGACCTCCAAGTTCAGCCAACGAGAAGAAAGGTCACATCTTTGCATCTCCTTCTTCTTCTTCTTCTTCTTCTTCTTCTTCTTGGTGTCTCTTGTGGGCTTGTGATCTTTCGAGCTTCAATTTTTCGCTTGTTTTGCTCCTGTGGAGTCTCTTGTTGGCCTCCTCTTGCTCAGTTTCTTACTCAATTGGCCTGCAGAACAACGTTCCAAGGGCCTTGGAAAATTTCAGCTTGAATTCTCTTGAACTCTCTGTCCATCTATTTGCGGTTTGTCTTCTTCAATTTCAAGTTGTCAAGACCTTTTCTTTTTCCTCTTATTCAAACAGTTTGGGCTTATTGGTGTGTGGTCTCGACTCCGTTTCTCTTGAATTTGCCTCCGGTTGCTTCTTTCTGCAGTGGAATCTAAGCTCGAGTTTCAATCTTGAGCTCTGAGGAAAGGAGGGCAACGTCTGCGAGATGACGACAAGGTCGTGGATGGAAGTCCTTCCTCCGGCGACGATGCCGTGTTACCCCAGCTCAAGTTGGTTCATTGGCGAGAAAATGAGTGGGGGCGGCATCGGAGCCGGAAACTGGACCCCGGAAGAGAATAAGCGATTCGAGTATGCCCTGGCGAAGTTCGACAAGGACACCCCTGACCGCTGGGAACAGGTGGCGGCGTCCATCCCCGGTAAGACCGCGTGGGACGTGGAGAGCCACTACCGGGATTTGTTGGACGACGTGAGCGATATAGAAGCCGGGCGGATCCCATGTCCTGGCTACGACTCTTCGTCTTTTACACTGGACTGGGAGACCAATTACGGCTTTGAAGCGTCCACGCAACCTTACTGCATTGGTGGGAAGAGGTCAGCAGCGCGAGCATCGGACCAAGAGAGGAAGAAAGGAGTTCCCTGGACCGAAGATGAGCACAAGTAAGTCGCTCGTAATCTATTTGATCTAATGCTCCTATTGCCAACTTTGTCTTATGATGCCTGATTTATCCTGCTATATAGTTTTGATACTGGTAGTGCTCCTTCCGTATCTTAGCCTGTTCTTTGAGATTGTAGAAGGTGTCAGGTAACGGTGGAAATTTGTGTTGCGTTTGCAGGCGATTTCTCTTTGGTCTCAAGAAATATGGAAAGGGGGATTGGAGAAATATATCTCGGAATTTTGTGATCACTAGAACCCCTACTCAAGTCGCTAGTCATGCACAAAAGTACTTCATCAGACTTAATTCAGGTGGCAAAGATAAGAGGAGGTCCAGCATACATGACATTACTACTGCCAATTTGCCTGATAATAGGCCTCCTTCTCCGTCTCAGTCATCTGATCCTGCCACTCAGACAAGCTTGGCTTCTACACCAATACCATCAGCCCCATTCTCATCGATCCTTGATTCGAGTCGTCCCAGTGAAGCAACTGCAATTTTAAGTTCTTCAGTGCAGGGGAGTACAATTCGTGCAACCAAATTCTGGAGTGACACCTTATGGTCTGAAGCTAGAAGATCATGCACCTCGGAGTGGCACACTCGATGCTACTGTGGTTCAGGACTGTGATTTGCTATTTGAGATGCAATCGAGTCATCGTCACTGCCATGGATGACTAGTAATAGTCTAACTATCCGCTAAACAAATCATCTTTGGACGTTTGTTGAGAAGAAAGGATGTGATCAAAACAACCCTACAGAGAATCACAAGATTCAGAGAAATATCTGGAATGCATCCATGCTCGGAGAAGTTGAATGGGGGTTGGTGATCATACTGTCCGAAGAGAGTTCAAGGATACAAAATTGGAGCTCGTTCCTTGTTTTCTTCTTCTTTTTGTCTTTCTGAAGTATCTATCATGGCATTATACACTACAGAAATAATACTTGTGCCTGCATCAAGGCAGTATCCTCACTCTTATCGTTTGTGATGTGCTTTAATTTTATAAGATCTGCACAGCGAGAAGCACACGTGAATCCTTTCTTCCTCTGCCCTGCTTAAATTTCAAATTGGACCATGAAAAAAGTCACCAAGGTCAAAAGGCCGGTATGAATTGAAGATCTGCAGTACACCTTCAGGTTGATTGGCCATCACATGTTCTGAACAGTCTCACACTGAAGCTCTTACCAGGGAAGGACTGAATGCTTGTTTTCTTTGTGGCTGGAGGTTTCCTGGTCACTCTGTGTGCTTCTTTTTACCAAATCAGACATGAGCTTGTATGAGAACTGATTCTGTTGGTTCAGTATGTGCATCATGCAAAACCAATGCCAAAGATTCAACCATACATCTCTTAATAGAGTTGTGGCTGAGTCACAGTGCACTTCTTTTAACATTGCAACTTTGCTGATGGCCATGAATGGTGATACTGATTATGTAGCCATTTTCTTTAACTTATTGAAAGTCCCCTATTGCTTGTTTGTCTCATCTTTGCCACTTGACTAAGGTTGGGGCTAAGTCTGGACTCCACTAGCTTGGCATCTCATGCTTCCCAGCCATATCCTCTTCTTTTCTTGAGGTTCTATTCCTTTTAGCTTTTGAAGGTTTCCTGGCATATATAGTGTAACTGTGGATCCCTGAGTACTACAGATTGGTAAGTGGGTACTGATTAGCAGATGCAGCCAAAGCTGTCTTTGTCATCGCATGCAAATTATTTTGAGAAGCTTGAGATAATCTGAGGAACTCCTCACTTTGAAGTTGATATTTCCAGCATCAACCTAAACACCCAATGCATGCATCTATCATAAAGTTCTCAGCATTTCTGAAGACTTATGCTTCTACTAGAATTCAAGTTCTATTTTCATGAGACCAGTTTGCACTCTCAATTTCTTCTTACCAAATGAGAGAAGTCATTGAGAGTTACTGGTCAGCTGGTGCTTGAGAAGCTACATGACTGTTCCACACAAAAAGTATCCCAGGTACCCCAAGCAACAGGGATTCAGGAAGCATATTTTTGAAAGCTATTGATGAGTATCTCTGGCACAGGCTTGACTCTGTGCATTGACATTGTTCTCATGGAACAAGCACAAGCCAGCAGCACTATGTGGTCTGGAATCCTCCATTGGATATGTTCCACTTCTTTATGGAGGTGGAGTTCATCTGAAGATTCCAAGATAACCTAACTCGACATGTAAAAGAAGCATGTAGAACAGGGATGGTTGGCCCGCAGAATTGAAGTGTTTTCCAAGTCCATTCTCTGACCAGAAATCCAACATTACATCACCAAGTGTACTATTAATAAATAGATCTGAGTCATGCACCTGCTGTAGCTGCCACTGCTGCTGTGGCTGCAAGCCTGCAACCATGGGCGAGGATGTTGTTGTCTGCGCAAGTCACCTGCAGTGGCTCAGACGATACGAGGCAATGGCAGTCCACTTTGTATTGGCAGGATGCTGCCGACCTTTGCCTTCAACTTGTATTTTAGTGTTTGATGTGCGTGCCCGTAGGTTGATTGGGACCGCCACGCATTGTGTGCAAGAGCTTTATGCTTGTGTACATCTTGTCCTTTCCGTATCTATAAAGGAAATTTCCACTGGTAATCTATTTTATAACCTTTAATATTCCTAACTTATCCTCCGTAAAAATCTTTAATTTATCATTTAATTCTAATAAAAATCCTTCTACCTTTTTTTTTTCTTTCTTTCTTTACTTTTTCCTCTTTAGATATGATTGGAGCGATGTCAACAACTGAGATTCCGAAAATGACTGAAGGAGATTTAGTTAAGGTTTTTTCGTTGACGCTAGTGGGGATCATTGAAATAATAGTAATAAAAAATTTATAAAAAATAATGATATAATCGATAGTTAAAAGATTATGTTTAATAAATTATATGAAGTAAATAAATGATTGCCAATAGCAATAGTAAAAATGAAGTGGTTACTAGCAATCTCTATTATTATAAATAAAAAAAAATATTATTGATACTATAGATAAGATTACTGTATTATCTATCCTTCTTTGTTATAAATAAATGGGGGAGGAGAGAGTGGCCACAACAGAAGCCACCGAGGACCGATCATAACCCCACCTTAGTTGCTTTCTTACGTTGCCTTCACATCTCACCACAGTGGAAACGCAATATATCAGAGGAAGAGGCATCCAGACCGAAGGTGTCATCGTTCTTGCTCCTTTCTCCGCTAGAATCTAGCTTGAGTTTCGATCTTTAGCTCAACATCTACGGGATGATGGCAAGTTGGTTCCTGGGCGAGAAAGGGGGCGCGGGCGGCATCAGAACCGGGAACCGGACCCAAGAAGAGAATAAGCTATTCGAGCATGCCCTGGCGAAAAGGAGGTTCGACAAGGACACCCCTGACCGCTGGGAAAAGGTGGCGGCGTATATCCCCGGGAAGACCTCCATTACCGGGACTCGTTGGACTACGTGAGCGAGATAGAAGCCAGTTGGGTCCGGTGTCCTGGCCACGGCTCTTCTTCGTCGACGCAACCTTCATGCGTCGGCGGGAAAAGATCAGCATCGGATCAAGAGGAAGAACATAGTTCCCTGGACCGATGAGGAGCACAAGGCACTCGTACTGTGTTTGAGTTAATGCTCATATTGCTGATGCTTGTAGTGTGTATCTGAGTTTGTTGTGTTCTTTCGGATGGTGGAAGGTTTCGGGTAACAATGGAAGTCTGTGTTGCCTTTGCAGGCGATTTCTGCTCGGTCTCAAAAAATATGGCAAGGAGCATTGGAGAAATATTTCTCGGAATTTTGTGACCACCAGGACCCCTACTCAGGAGGCTTCTCATGCCCAAAAGTACTTCAGCAGACTCGAAGACAAGAGGAGCTCCAGCATACATGGCATTGGTACTGCCAAATTGCTGGATAACAGGCCTCCTTCTCTATCATAGTCATCTATCTTTACCACTCAGACGAGCTAAGTTCATCGGCGCAGGGGAGGCAATTCGTGCAGCCAAATTATGGAGTGACACCTTCTGGTAGGATGCTGGAAGATCATCATGCACGTCAGCGTGCTGTATATTTGAGATGCAATAAGAGTCATCATTCCCACCATGGATGAGCCACAGTCACACTACTGTCCTCTAAACAACTCACCTTGTGCTATCTATATCATGGCATTGTACGTTATAGAAATAATAGTTGTACCTGCATCAAGAAAATATCGTCAGCCTTGCTGTGTCTGATGTGCTTCAAATTTATAAGATGTACACAGCAAGAAGCACAGATGAGCCCTTTCTTCTGATGCGCTGCTCAAACGTCATTTAAACATATGAAGATCCAAACTACACCTTGTGGTTCATTGGCCATCAGATGTAATGAACCGTCTCAACACTGAAGCTCTTACCAGGGAAAGAATGAATGCTTGTTTTCTTTGTAGCCAAAGGGTTCTCCGTCACTTTGTGTGCTGCCTTTTACCAAATCATCATACAGTAGCAGAAGGTTTTAGAATTGATTCTGTATGGAATAAGTACAAGCAGCGGCACTATGTGGTCTGGAATCCTCCATTGGATAAATTCCCCTTCTTTATGGAGATGGAGTTGATCTGAAGAATCTCCGATAACCTAACTTAACATGTAGAAGAAGCATGTAGAACAAGGATTCTGGCCCACAGGACTAAGTGTTTTACCAAGTCCATCCTCTCTGACCAGAAATCCATCATTACACCACAAAGTCTACTCTTCAAAACTCAGCATATGTAGATCGCAAAGTCATGTAAGTGCTGTAGCTGATACTGTTGCTGTTGTTCAAACTGATGGTGATGCTTCGGCCACAAGCTTGCAACCATGGGCAGGCGAGAGATTCGTTTGAAAAAGTCAGCTGCAGTGGTTTAGAACACTGAAGGTAATCCCACCAAACTCCTGTCCTGGCGAACTTAGTTGGCAGTTCGCACTTGATTTAGTAGGTACCACCCAACCGAATACGATTCAATCGTCCGAGGAACCTGACATCAGTCGCCACAGCTTAGATCAACAACAGTCCTCTAACTAGGATGCAGATATAGATGACCTGATGTAGGTCGCCACAAGGAGTAATCTTTTACCATGATGCCGATCATCTCCATCTAAATGTATCACGGTAAAACTGGAAGCAATGATGATGGCTGAAGTTTCCTGGGAAGGAATGTAGATCTGGAAAGGAGTCTTAAAACATGTGCAATCTGTTCTTTCGCCCAGCGAGGGAGTAGTAAGCAAGTATCTGAGCCTGATACTCGACATTGCACCTGTCTTCAGTTTCATTGTCAGCAACATCCTGTCTTGGAGGAATAAACTCTATGTTCTGAACGGATGGGCCATTGCCAAAAGGTCGCTACCACCTGGGGTTGCCCTATACCCCTGCACCCACAAGTATCTCAAAGAAGGTAGCTGCATAGCTGCCATAACTAATGCAGGCTCACTAAAACAACTCCTCAGCTCAAGCTTTTGCAGCGGCGGGCAACCTCTTGAAAACAACAGAATTCCAGCATCAGATTCCCCAACATTAGCCACTAGCATCCACTGGACATTGCGTACCGATGTAACCAAGACCTACATCTGAAAGACCTCCAAGCCTCAGATAAAGAGCAAACCTCCTAAACTTTGTGCAACCTCTCAGCAGTGCACGACCACCATTGTCAAGCGATAATTATGTTATCATCTCTTCTCAGTCAAGCAAAACAAGCCGAAGATCAGAGGACTTTGCGGAAATTGCCAAGAGACAAAGCCACATTTGATATATCTGAGGCATATACTGCCAAGTATTCTAGTTCTGGATATCCCTTAGCTAGAGTCAATAGCCCTACTTGCGTAACTCAACCTTGTTCATCCTCCAAGCCTTGGTCATCATCCCCTCGCTCTATTCCGAGCCTTAAGAGTGTCTTGCATGTCTGAGCAAAACAACCTCTAGTCCCCTGTCTCCAATCACATTCCTCAGCTGACAAGAATTAAGAGCTGGAATGAAGCTTCTCAAGGGTAAATATGTACATGATGAACTGTAACAAATTTTGATACTTATACTGAAGAAAAATTGATGCTTGTACTACCTGAAGAACCTCTAGATTTGGACACCATTGGAGAAACATGCATTGCAAGTCCAACTTCTTGAGTGAAGCAGCAAGTGGAAATAATAAGTGCATCTTGTTTGTACCCATATAGATGAGGCCAACACAGCATAGCCTCGGAGGAAACTGAACTGTGTTGTACCTGTTGACCTCTCCAACCTGATCATGAAATGAGCCCCCACCAAACACTTCCAGCAAAGTTGCTCACTGAAAAAACCCAACTAGATTAGAGATGTCACACTCACTGATCTTCAGCGAAACCAAGGATTTGCAGTTCCTGGCAAGTCGCTCAAGATACTGGTGGTGTGGATTTAAGTTCTGTCAAGTAGTAATTCAACATCTCCAACACAGAATTGTTGACAGCAATCTCAAGAACCCATCTATCATCATTCTCAGCAATTGAGCTTTCTTCCAAGAACAGTGTTGTGAGGTTTCTGCAAATCAGAACTGAAAATCAGTAACATTGGACAAGTATGCTCAAAGAGTAGATATTATGATAGGACATTAAGAAAAGCAGTGATCAATAGCGAACATGCTGACTAAAGCAAAATGCCAAATGATCAGTCACAAAAAAATATAAATCTTTCATTGATGACTTTGATACAATTGTTATTAGGTCTCACATTGGCTGTAATAAATGAATGAAAAATTAACAAAAGGCATCCATCTTCCAAAATTTCGCATTTTCAGTTTCCTCCATTTTTACTTCCTTATGGTCCACGGCCATACATTTTTCAGATCCAGAAGTTTCCAGTCCACTGAGAAGGATCTTTTGTCTCCTAGCTGATGCTGCATGTCTCCAGAAAGCCCCACTGGTCCTCTTGTCACATCTGTTCTATCCTGTAGAAGACTAAAAGGAAGCAACCTTGCCAGAGGTTTATGAATGCATGGATAGAGGAGCCTAAGTTTTCAAGTATCGATCTTCAACCAGATCTTAAGTTAGTGCTCCTCCAAGAGACTCAAATTTTCTTAACTTCATTGCACATATCCTATTATTTTATACAAATTATGCTTCCTTAAATCTTTCATGTTTTTTGACATTTCTTTTAAATATCCATGAAAGTCGTCAAATGTATCCAGCAGAAAAACGACTTATGCACTCCATCCACCTTGCTTAATGCCTAGAGAGTAACTACCAGACATACAATCTCCTAACTGGTACAGTTATAAATGTACTTCACACATCATCATAAATCATGGAAACAACAGATTTTTTTTTGCAAAAAGCTATTCATATAACAAATATAGCATGCCACTCTAATGCAACAGAGAAGTGCTAATAGAAAATAATCAACTGACTACAAAATTTCAAACTGATCGTGATGTCTTGACGATATACAAGTCCATATGGGAGCTTGAGAATTGCAGTTGGCACATCACAGAAGAAAAACATATCACAACCTGAACTATTCCTTTTTAAAACTGAAACCTAAGCTACAATGGCTTTGTAGACATCACTTTAATCGGCTAAAGTTACCAAATCATATAGCTGGTAAAGATGGGAGTACTCAATGTACCCAAACCACATTGACTATAGTAATACAAGCCTCAATTCTCAAAGTGGGATACATTAAAATGAATGTGTTACAAAAGTGGAACCGCTTGCAACTGCAGAAGGTTCAGCACAAAAGAATTGTTAATTTGTTTAGTGAATTTTTAAAGAATAGAGCATGATTTTGCACATATCAAGCAGATAAGATCAGTTTAATCAACTTAAGCTTGTTCAATTAAACAATCAAAACCAACAGGCACATCAAGACAAATTGACTTATCAATTATATTGCAGATAAACAAGCAATCAACTTATCAAGGGCCTTGAACTGTGAATGTGGATATGCAAGGTATTTGTACACATGCCCTCCAGTGTAATGACAAATTAAGGATATAAGAAAATCAAGGAGCTCCTTGGTAATCATTCAAGTATTCGGCAGAAGATAAGTTGATTATTTGGTGAGAAGATGTTGCAGCAGCCATTAAGATACAGGACAATGATAATGGACAAGCTTTATGAAACAATTTGAACTTTGTATACGGTTTTCCTTAACAAGAAGAAAAAAAACTATTACAGTGTGACGAAGAACAATCAACGTTAATATACACTTCATCATGATATAACAGGTTAAAAGCCAAATTCTTGCTGATCACTCCCACATTTTAAGAGGACTTGCCATTCCAGTTGCTTATATTTATCTACACTAGTTGATTTAACTCAAGTGATTGGATACAACAGTCCCTAATCATGTCACACTTGAGAGCAACAGATATACAAAGATAGGCCTTAGATACAAACTACATTGACAGGTGAGCTTTCACCAAGTTCTGTTACCAATTTAGGACATCATACATCAAATTAAGCAATAAAAAGATTAAACAAGTTTCAATCAAGAACTAAAGAGCAGTAGATTCTCTGCTGGGCTCAAGAATTCAAATCTAGAGGTTAGCCAAGACCCAAAATGCTGTCTACAAGAATCAGGTGAGTGTACAAGCAATCTTCCGCTACAAGGGCAAGAATATATAATCCATTGCAGCCCACAGGGAACAAGATAAGGCATAATTGACGGCCCCATGCATTATTAACGTGATAAATAAGACATAATAAATGAAAAAGAAGAAAAGGCAATAACAAACGCAATGTCATAAGCCAAGAAAAACCAGAAGGTTAAAGAAGCAAACAAGAACAGTTTGTTCCAACGAAGGGCGTACTTACTTGCAAGAACGGGCGATCAGTTAGAGGCTATCCGTGGAGAACTCGGAGTACTTGTCGAACTTAAGAGACTCGAGCTTGTCGGCCCTGGCCCTAACGAGAACGCCAATGTCGTCGTCCTTAACAATCATGCAGCGGAAGTAGATGGTCTCGAGGCAACTGAGGGCCTCAGCGATTCCGCGGACCCAGGGGCCGGCGTAGCCACCCCAGTCCTCTTGAATGAAGTTGAAAATGGAAGCACCGGGCTTGCCCTTGAACTTGAGGGAATCCAGGATGGGAAACCTGCGGCGGAGCCGGTCGGGGCTGGTGGAGTAGCAGATGGCGGTGAAGTGACGTGCTTCCGCGAGAATGCGATGACGTGGTACCACCTTCGGCACACCAGCGAGATGGCCTCCCGGTCTTCGGGGGTCCTCTATGTACCCCATCACCCGCTCCAACGCCGTGTCCAATATCACGAAGCTCCCCACCTTGCTCCGCTGTTCCATCCTTCTTCCCCACAGCCGTCAACCCACAGAACCCAGCACCCAACCAAGAAAGGATTCACCGACCAGATCCGCTGCCAAAATGCAAGTATCTCCGAAGGAGGAGGCAGACTCCAGCACCAGATTCCGATGCAAACCTCTCCGATCTCTACGACAACAGACGACGGCAATGAGAAACAAACAACTAAACAGAAGCTAGTAATCCAACCACGAATCGCAGTTCGAGCACGAGGCAAAGCAAGCGAAAGGCGGAGGCAGCGGCGGCACCGTCCGACGATAGCGACGGGAGGCCTCATCAACGAGCCCTAAACTTTAGGGCATTTCACCCTCTTTTTTCTCTCCTCACAATGGATGAATGAAACAAAAGAAGCTGAGGAGGCGAGGGAGGAAACAAAATAACAATAATAATTACAGTGGTAAGAGGGGATGCGTTTATTATGATTACCCTTTTTGTTTCATCATCATCACCAATAATGCACTCGTGGAAAACATAGTTTAGTTGGGCGGTCTATCTTAGACTCTTCCACTTTGGATTGTTGTCTCTCGAGCTCACTCGCATTGCATGCGTGGTGTGTAGTGGCGACAGACTAAAATTATATGTAAATAAGAAAAATAGATATTGATGTTTGAATTGAGAGTAAATTAGAGTGTGCTGCCGTAGTAATCACACATTCCGCCACGAAAATAGAGCTTAGGGGATTGATGATTCGACAAAGCGGAGATGAAGCCAAATAGTCGTTAGTTCCACTGACGTCACGTAAAATCAACTAGTGTGACATGATTACTTTGTTTACGTGATTGTAAGGGTATTCGTTTGTCCGGTTACTTTGTTTGTAACCGTACACGTTACCTGTACACGGGGCTGTTGCTCCCATGTGAGATTTGGTGCTCGTTGAGATCGTTTCGATCGTCAACTCTGAGTGCTTGAGATTATTTTATTTTTAAAATAAAATATATTTACGAATCTTGAACAGAAGAAAAATGTTTCTCATTCGATACCAAATATTTTGTTAGACAAGTGCTATATATATTTTTGATTTATTAGATTTTCACATGAGGAAGAAGATGGAAGATTCACAAGAGTATTTTTTTTCTCTGATATGTTCAAGGATGCAGCTGGTTTTTAGTGCATCAAGTGACCATTAAATCTGAGTATAAAATAATTTCAAAAAAATTTATTCGAATTAGTCAACTGTGAGTGGTGTGATCGTACATCAAATCATTCATACATTTATGTGTGCATTGACGCATCTTCCATCTCATCATCATCATCATCATCGATTACCGACATCTCGATCATCATCATCATCGATTACCGACATCTCAATCAATCGTTTAAATCGATCTCATGAGCGCTACCGCTACCTCCACGCTTGCAATGTCTCATGTAATTACAACGTAACTACAAGCACCAGGAAGAAATAATATTCTCACTGACATCAAAGAACGCAGGGTTTGACTGTTGTATGATATTGACAAGATATAGAACTGGGAATGGCATGTAGTATTGACTATTGTTAACACCCATATCAATCTTGATGAGAGTTACAACAAATTGCATACAGTCTCGACCAGTGATTATTACAAACAAACCATTGTATTAGTACGAGCATTAAAAAAATCAAGGTTAGGATTCATAAATAGGGAGGAGGAGAGTATAAGATTCTTGTGGGCGGACTTCAGCTAATCAATTTTGAAGAAAGTCATGAAGAACAAGAAACCAATAAGCACAAAAAAAAGAACAATAAATCTTCACTATAACTCAAACATTGTTTTGATGGGGGATCTGCGACCTGAGATCAACATGATAATGTCTATGTTATAATAAATCGATTGGCAACTAGAAATTAATGAGAAGTTAAGATCAGACCTTGTTAAGCCAACAGCAAGCAAACCTCAGGATTCGACACAAACTAGATACCGATTAGCTCATAATGTTCAAAATACACAAGATATTAACATGCCTGTGAGAAATCAATTGGACAATAAATTTCTATGGAGTTAAAAACCTCATGAGAATGTGAAGCTGGAAACAATGAAACATACATCAGTTACAGCTTACAACCATGACAAACTGCAAGACGCAACCTTCCAACCTGCTTCATAACTTAAGATTCTGATGGCCCCTAAAACAAGCTGAAAACCTGATTTGTATCAAAATAAGACAAAGTCTTTGGAACTCGGCACATGATAATGAACTTGATTGGTATGATCTTAGATGTCTCCTGAAAGCCAACAAAGAAAGAGTTCTCATCAGATCATCATTGCACCATCAAATACTATTCTCTAAGATCAATGTTTGGTATAAAGATTCAATGGGGATTTTCTTCAACCAAACATCCTCCTATCTGCACCTAGAATTGGACAGCTTGGAAATTCCAATTAACTGTCTGAACCATGGGGATTTGAATTCCTAAAGCAACACCCCAGGGACAGCTTGGTAGTTCCAAGATAAACATAAAATCCCCCACTCAAACACAAAAGAAAAACAGGTTGAAATTTAAAAGATATAGCCAAATATAAAAAGATGTCTCTAACAAAATTTGGATTATTTAAATAAATTCTGGAGTTTCTAGCTGCCGTAACAAATAGGGCCTAAGGGCTTATATAGATATTAGCACCTCTGTATATCAGAACTGAAACTCCTATAGACCATTCATCACATAGTTATGTTGCTATGATTTTATTTGCGATATTGATACAGTTTAACTGAAAGAAGAAAAAAAAAACACTCCAGGGTAAACATGTGGAAAAAGAAAGCGAACTAGCCTATGAATTCAATATAAACCTGCTGAGGGCATTAAAAACCTGCAACTCTAATACTCTAATTCTAAATGATGGCATTATGTGGAATTTTGGGATATTAAATAATCATGTAGTGAAAACTAGAGTATATCCAACTAACATGCATCCAGAACAAGAAGGATCCGAGGAAAAGAAATAATCGACTCATCAATTTATTTTATCATTAGGTCTACACAAACATCATATCACCAAAAGGAACTTTCATATTATAATGAAGATTATTTGACAATTTAAAAATGTATGTTTAGAAAGATAACTGGCTTATAAATAAGAATATCATATCTATTTTCTGTTAGGCTTATCAGAATGTCCGTTTTCATCTGGACCATTCAAACTGTATCACAAGTTGTTACCTTTCTACTTTTTCTATTAACATAGCTTCAATTAATCCTAGACAAGTATTTAATATAGTTCGACAAAAAAGTTATAGAATGCAAACTACACTACTAGTTCAACACAAAAATTATGTGCTGTAGGCATAAGAAACTGCAATTCTAATGTCCAATGATGGTTACCTAATCATGAGTATTTAAAAATCAAGTAGTCATATATTCTATTAGAAAATTTCTAACCATGTCCAAGTTCATTCTAGGGAGTAAAATGCAAGGATTGCATTACCGACACGTACCACCCGCTACCGGGCGATACCAAAGTTTTGACCCCATATCAAGTGATACGGGGTTGTATCAGGCGTAATGGTCGAAATCTGACCATCACCAACCTGTATCGAGTCTCAAACAGTCAATTTGACCATTGAAGACAACCTAAAGGGTTTTTGAACCCTTTCCTCTCCCGTCTTTAAATTCACTTCACTTTCACAATCTCTTAAAGTCTCTCAAACTCTTTTTCGCTCACAATCTCTTTCTTATTCTCACATCTTCATTCTCCTAAACTCAACAAAGCAACAATTTGTGGATTGGATCAAATTTAGGAGGCTAATTTGGGAGGATTAAGAGGAAGAACTTTTTAATAAAGAGATATATATTCTCTTTCTAGATTTTTATCGATTTATGAGATGATTAAGCCTTATATGTGATATATGACATAATGTCTAATATGTTATTTGATATGCTTTTGATGGTAGAATTGTATTATTTAAGGAGTAAGTAACGTCTTTAATGTTGTGATTAGTGTGTTTAATATTGATTTATTTAAAATTAGACACTTAATAGGTCAAATATTTATATTTCATGCATATTAAGGATTGGATCATATAATTGTGATGATATAATAGGTTCAATTAGGTTTTAATTAAGTTTTTTAATGCTGCAATTAGTGATTTTAATGATAATTTAATCAAAATTTGATTGGGTTAATTAAATGTCTTTAGTACCTATTAGGATTTTTAACATGTTTATAGTGTGATTAGTGGGTAATTAACTATATTAATAGTGTGATTAGTGTATCTAACGATGATTTCATCGTAATTTGACTTATATTAGATCAAAATTACGTATTTAATGCTTCTTTTATGTGTTTAACATATTTATGATGATAAAATAAATTTAATTAGGTTTTAATTAAATTTTTTAATGCTACGATTAGTGATTTTAATGATAATTTAATCAAAATTTGATCGATATTGGACTAATTCAATGTCTTTAATACCTATTAGGATGCTTGATATGTTTATAGTATTGAAAGAGAAATAATTAATGTGTAATTAACTATGTTAATAGTGTGATTAGTGTATCTAATGATGATTTCATTGTAATTTGACTTGCTGTGATTAGTGGTTTTAATGATGATTTAATCAAAATTTTATCGATATTGGATCAATTCAATATCTTTAATACCTGTTAGGATGCTTGACATGTTTATAGCGATTAAAGAGGACTAATTACAAGTGGCAGCTATAATTTAGAGGGTGGTATGCACCAAATTTAAAGAAGGTTATCACGAGTGTACTTTCACATATGACGACATCTAGTGGTTGCGAACGTAATTAGTCAATATTCGCATTTGATTCACACGAAGGTCCACATCATACTATCGTATAGATCAAAATTAGTGAATGTCAGATACATAGGATCAGACCCTATCATGAAATTAATGGTGTCAAACCCAATCCTAAAATTAACGTTGTCTGACCCAATCCTGAAATTAACATAAGGACGATTCGGAATGGATCGAAATTTCGAACCTTGTACAAGGCTACTCATCAAAGCTCGAGATAAATGTGGCACAATTCTTACCTAATTTACATTATTTTTGTTAAAACTGTACTAAATATATATTTATTTCTAACTTAAAAACCCTATCCTAACTTTTCTTATATTTTTCAGGTATTTTTAAAGGATTTTGAGCTCGTTTTAGGCATACCATCAATACGTCGGTACAGATCGAAATTACAAACCTTGATAAAATATATATCTAATTAGCACATATCCATTACTAAAGGATTAGAAGAAAATAATAATTCACTTATCAAAGTGTTGCTACATCTAAATGCCACCATTTATAAACTTCTTACTTCCAAAGGGAAAATTCCATGTTATACTTAAGAGACCATTTGACAATCCGATGAGAAGATTTTAGAAAGATCATCTCGCCTATCGTCTGAAATCCTACTGTCTATGTTTTATTCTGTCCGACCAAAAGTGATGATAAGGGCTTATTCTGTCATGTGAAACAAATAACTTTCAGATGTTCGGTAAAATTCTTCCGCAATTCATTTGATGATCCCTGCTCTGTCAGCTATATAAAGCTTCAAATTCCATTGCAGAGAAAAGAAGGTTCATAACTTGCATTAACAATCTACAGCTTAACTAGTAGAGACAAAACAATTAGGGGTTCTGATGTACTAAACTAACCTGCAAGAACAATCTCTTCCTCCTCCTCTTCTTCTCCATCCCCCTCCTCTTCCGCATTTTCCCCATACATTGAATTGAGATACTCCACAGCCGATTTGGTGAATACCAATTTCTCAGAGTCGAGAATGTCGAACAGGTTGAGCGTTCTGGGGGTTAGCAGCTTGATGGTCCCAATGTTCCTGCAGGAGAGCAGGACGTTCTCCGACACCTCCGTCAACATGAACATGGCCTTCCGCTTGGGGTCGAGCCCCCACCTCCGCATGGCCGCCACGAACTCCTTGGTCTTGGGCCCGGCCTCGAACTCCTGGCCGAAGTCCTCCACAACAAGGGCGTCGGCGGCCGTGGCGGCGCTGGCGAGGGCGGTGGACAGAGCGAGGCGCTTCTCCTTGCGGTTGATCTTGACGCTCCAGTCGCGCGGCTTGGGGCCGAAGACGACGCCACCGCCGGGGCGGAGCGGGGTGCGCTGGGATCCGCGGCGGGCGCAACCGGTCTTCTTCTGGGGGTAGGGCTTCTTCCCTCCACCGCGGACGTCGCCGCGGGTGAGGGTGGAGGCGGTGCCGCGGCGCTGGTTCTGCTGCTCGGCGACGAGGCCACGGTGGACGACGGCACGGGCGGTCTCCGAGGGGGCGGACTTGAGGTCGAGGGGGACCTCACCCACCCTCTCCCCGGAGAAGGAGAGCACGGGGATGGCCGCGAGGTCGCAGCGGACACGGAGGCGGACGGCCGACGGGGCCTTGGCGAGGGAGACGTTAGCAAAAGAATGGGAATTGGGTGCGAAGAGCGGAGAAGCGAGGGAGGAGGTGAGGGAAGGAGTTGCCGCACAAGAGAGCCGCATCTTTGCCCAAAGGTTTCTCCTCGGATCTGTGCTTCGCTACTGGGCTGTGGCGGAAGAAGGCTATCCCTTTATCCAAACAATTCCCAATACCTTCAGATCGTAATTACCTTGAAATTTTCACATATATAGATAATAGATAATATTAACACGAAATTTTCTAGCACGTGAATGACATGTGCATTGGTATACGTATTGTAGATATACGCACGGCCATTTCTATAATAATGGATTTATTTTATATTTTTCATCTTGCAATCAGTACACGTCATATATAAATATGCAACATATTTGTTTCATAAAAAAAGAAAATAGCAATGTATTCATGTATTGTTACCATTATAGTATAATTAGAAAGTGGGTTACTATTTATTTTAGCTCATATGATTTGATCATGCACCACTTAAACTCTTATAATTTACTTATATCTAAAATAATCCATATACTTTTAAAAATATAGTATATAAGTTCCTCCCGTCAAGTATGACTCAACATACATTAGAATCTATTTACATGACATACTGATTCATAATAAGTTATTAATATAATGATACATATAATTTAAATATAAAAAATATTTATTTTAACCACTATAATTTTGGTCATGGATCGTTTAAACCCTTGTGATTTTGTTTATGTCTAAAACAACTCCTATATCTTAAAAAACGTAGCATATAAGCTCTTCCCGTCAAGTATGAGTTGGCAAACATTAGAGTTTGCTTACGTGACATGCTGACTCATAATAAATCATTAATATAATGATACGTATATGTTAAGTTTAAAAAATTATCTATCTTATTGAGGAAAAGGAAGTGATGGAGGCTGTAGCGATAGACGAATGCGAAGAGACAAAGGTAGGAGAGGTCGGAGGTAGAGGTGAAAGAGAGCTAGACCACCACATCATACACACAATGGGTGGGAGCATAAGAGAGAATGAAGTGGAAGGCTGTGGAGACGAAAACGACAAGGAGGAAGAGGGACCAGGAGACTATTGTGTGTCTAGTGTCGGAGTAGTTGATGCACATCCACCTGAAGCAGGATTGGAAGCTCCTAAGCTTAACACCAGCACGGGAGAGGCTACATGCATATGACGCCCAGCTAGGCAAAAGCAACTCAATGTTGTTATTGGTGGTCAATTCCACGACGATACATCCTCAAGCCACTAATGGTGATTTTAATTTTTTAATTTAAATTATATATTATTATATTAATTATTTATTATATATTAGCATACCACGTAATCATACTCTAACGTCTATCAACTCAGACTTGATAAGAGGGGCTTATATGCTATATTTTTAAAAATATAAGGGTTATTTTAGATCAACAAAATCATAAGGGCTTAGTGGTCTGTTACCGAAATCATAAGTGGTAAAGTGAATTTTTTTTAAAAATTTAAATTATATGTGTCATTATATTAATAGTTTATTATGAGTCAATATGCCACGTAAATAAACTCTAACATCTGTTAACTCAGACTTGACGTGAGCTTATATGCTACATTTTTTAAAGTATAAGAGTTGTTTCAGACGCGAGTAAACCGTAAGGGCTTAAGTGGTCCATAGCTAAAACCTTATGGGCTAAATTGAACCTTAACCCTTAAAAAGTTAAACTTAGAGTTTGATAGAGATTACATCGTCAATCAATCATCGTCCGATATGTGACCGCCATATGGTGTCTAGGGTGAAAGGAGAAGAAAGATGGAGACTACCCTCCATACGTCTGCCACATGGGAAATGGTCGAAAGGGAGTGATTATAGGTTGCATCCATTGTCGTCTGCAGAGATAAGAGGCCAAGAAGAGGCCGTTAGAGGCGATTAGAGGCTACCTTCTTATAAAATATTTCATGAAATATTGTGCTCCTTAATGATAAAGTATAAAAACTCATCTTCAATACAATAAAAGGGGGAGCACATTTTTTACCACTCGTATCCATACTTGCTAGTTACAGTTGCGCTGTAAAACAATCACATGAGTGATGACACATGAGACACGTTGTATAATTATTTTATATTATTATTATTATTGACACATTCTCACTTTATGTTGTCTATTGCATATATTATGATGTCCTTGAATTTGGGCAATGACAATTGGATCATGATAAGATTATGATACTGAGACTAATTTGCCTTTAAAAATAGACTCAAAATAATCATGATCATAAGTTATTCGAGAGAGATATCGAGATAACCAGACACTAAGGGTACATATGATAGAGGTGGCTGGTCTCATAGTCGTTCGTGTGGGGACACTAAGGGTACAGTATAAGGGCTCATTGAAGAATGAGTTCACTGATTGACCTGTTTACGGAATAATAGATGGTTAATGATACTCGACGTTAGACAATGATTTTGTAGTCTTAGTTGTGTGTCTGATCCTTAGACTTGAGATACTATGGATATCTTGTTTTAATACTCATTTCTTTGACGTCAGACTTATATGTCTGGAAGTTTTAGATCCGGTACAGTTAGTTATCGGGATTGATAGCGAACCCTAATAGTATCATGCCCACTATATAGTCATTGGGATATTAGATGGATGAGGGACTATAGATACACGGTAATTATGGATAAACGGGTCCAATGTATTAGATCCATCTATATCATCTAAAGACTATGGCGTAGTGGCCTAGTACATCCATAGTCAATAAGTTGTGAGTTGTTATGGGATAACAATTCACTGAGTCAGAAGAAATTCTGACAGGTGCAATCACGGCCAACTCGATATTGGTCCTAGAGGGTCATACACATATGGTGGATGTTACGACGAGTAGAGGTTCGGATATGAGATATCCGTAGAGCCCCTATTCTTATTGAATATCCAATAAGCTCTTGTATTATTGGATCCTATAGATAAGATCCAACAAGAGCTAATAAAAGATTATTGGACAAAGATATAGGTAATTGGATAAAGATCCAATACCCCTTAAGGTAGGATCCATTAGGGTTTAAGAGGCTATGTATAAATAGGAGGCAAGGGCGGCCAAAAATATGATAGGTTGCATGTTTGGTCGTCCCCTCCTATTATCCTCCCTCCCTTCTCTTCTCAGTCGATCACCTCTCTCCTTACTGTATGAGGACAGCAAAGAAGAAAAGAGTTCTTCCACATTGCTACATGAGGACAGCGAAGAAGAAAGGAGTTCTTCCACATTGTTGCAAGTTGGTGTACAAAAGTTATAAGAAGGTGAGCAAAAACTATGAATTTTGTGCAACGATTAGAGGAGCATTGTTGTATCAATCCAACGTGTGGATACCGCTAGAGGATGATATCTGGCCTCTTTCATCCTCTCCTATTCGATCTAAAAATTTTAGGAATTTACGATCTCCCTAGGTAACACATCTTACACGATTTATAGTTTTTTGGTTTTACATTTTTTCCCGTACCAATCATCTCACAACGATATGATAAATGTGAGAAACCTTTTGTTTTATTTTTTTCTAATGTGCATGTGATGCACTCATGGTTTTCCAAAAGTGGTATCAGAGCCAGCTTCACCATGTGATGATTAGCTTTTAAATTGCATGTGATAAGATTAAAACTTGTAGATTATTTTCTTTGTAACTTGCTATGATTTTATTGTATTTCAGATCTGGACAACACCCTTTCTTGCTATTGAGAGGTGATGTAGAGAGGTCGTTTGATGTCAAAATTGTTGACACAAAAGGGGAGAAAAAGGGCAGCAATAATGCGGTATGGCCAAGGCTGCAAGCAGCCTTCGGCCAAGAGCACAACTTACTACTCTCAGCCTAGCCAAGGGTTGCCTGACCAAGAGCAGCAAGCTCTTGACCATGGCTTAGATCTCCCATGCGGCCAAGAGTCATGGTCGCATGGGGAACCCTAGCGACTAGGGTTTCCTAGCTGCTTGTGGTAACCCTAGCGACTAGGAAGACCTTGGTAGCTAGGTTTCCCAATCACCCAAGGCTGCCCTATGGTTAGGGACTCCTGAATGTATAGGTATCCGTAGCGGCTAGGGTTTCCTAGCCACATAAGGGTCCTTTTCCCTATCATATTGGGCACCTTATCGTAGGGTATCCCACAATTCTAACAATATAATTAATTAAATAATTTAATTAATTATTATTTATCTAGTAGACCTACATGATGATGTGTACATGTGATGCATGATGTGGACGGATGATAGGACTCCAACAGGGTTGAGTCATAATCTCCCTAGAAGTAGTCAATAAAAATCTGCTAGATTGTAATAAAGTCACTCCTATCTTATAAAGGAGTATGGCTAGGGTTTAAATTAGCCCTTAGGGCTTAATGGCCACCGCCCCCTTATTGGGTTGGTTGGCCAAGGTTTCCCCCTGCTTAGGTCGGCTATAGAGCCAACCTAGTCGGCCCCTATGCCTATTAAGGTAGGTTGGCTATAGGAGGGGCAAAGGGATAATTTTACTTAGGCAAGCACCCCCTTAGGCTAGGGTTATGATCCGTATATAATGATGTAGCTGCCCCCTCTCTTGAATTAAGCAATTATCAATTTTATTTCAACCTTGTGTCGAGTCTAGGAGGGAGGAACCCCTACAGCGTTCCAAGGGTTGATCCCCCTCAAGGATTAAAATCTATAGAGCTCCTTCTAGGGTTCTATCATCTGGTATCAGAGCAGCGATCTTGCTGCCCCTATAGCAATCTCAGCCGCCTCCACCTTCCCAAGCAATTCTCATAATTGTTGCGACACACACCTCCACCTTCCACCACAGCCATTGATCAAATCAATTTGTCGCTGCCCCCTGCGTTTGATATAGAGATCTATCATCGTTTCTCCGACGTAAAACTGGTTCAGCAGGACAGCACATCGCAGCACCTTTTTTTGTCAAATTTTATCAGATTTGAGTGATATTTTTTGTGAGTTTTTGGAATCTCTTTTTCTTATCTCAAAACCCTACCATCCTCACCAAAAACCCTTCCAAATCTTACCATAAACCGAACCCAAATAGCCATCCTAGTGAGCCCTAACCGCAGCCTACTTCTTTATCGATCCACTTACCTTTTTAGCCATCATTCCTTACTGAGACACCTACCTTTGTTGTCATCTATCCCAGATCTAAAATCTATTTCCCTAACCTTCATCTACTGCTATCACAGCCCTAAAACCACACCAATTCGCAGCCTAAACTCCATAAAACTGTAGCCCCAAATCGCACCCAAAACAGCCACAAACCGTACCCAAAAACCGAAGCCTTCGATCCACCAACCTTTTAGCTGCCCAATCTCCCTTATCCCTTCAACCGCAGCACACATCTTTCAGTGCCCAACGCTGCCAATAGTGACCACTTGCTGCCATCCTCCTTGATCGCAGCCAACAGCGATCCTTACGGCAAAAAGCTACCAACAACAATCTTTCGCTGTAATCTATTTACATCACAGCCCGCAACAATCGTTCGCTGCCAACTATCTTGATCGTAGCCAGCAACAAATTGAACACAACAGCAGCCGTCTCTCGCTTCATACCACTGCTGCCCTCCTCCGCAATAGTCGTGTACATCGCTGCCTCATCTTCCTCCCATTGCAGCTACACCCTTGCTGCAACTGACGCCACCTGCAGCCACGAAGTCACACCGTAGCCACAGCCGACGTTGTTGCTGCCTCTTCTTCCTCTGCCATCGCTACTGCCTTCCGACTTAGATCTCTTAGCTGTCATCTTTCGATAAATATCAGTCACCTAAAAAATCACAGCCTCGACGACATTACAGCATCACTGAAGGACCGCGGTCGACGTTATTGTTGTCATTTTCTTCCTCCACCGTTGTTGCTACCCTTGGTTGTCATCCTCCACTTGGACACTTGACCACTGCAGCCCCGATAACGCTGTCATTGATGCCTTCAACCTAAAGGTTGCAGCTACACTCTTTAATCGGTTTGATTTGATAGGTTGGAGATCCTTATGTCATGACATCGGTGGGCTTATTCGAAGCCAAATTGGAGGCTCTTGAGAGGCGTATGGATATTAAATTACGCGCTCTCTTTGAGGAGTTTAGATTGGGCCGATCACCGAGCCCAATAAGATCATAACGCGGTGCAAATTTGGATTGTAAAAAGAACCTTAGCGAAGAATTAGCAATGATCCGTCAAACCTCCACCATCCAAGAGTACCAAACCAGGTTTGAAAGGTTATCTAATCAAACTTATGATTGGTATGAAAAACAGATATTGAGGACTTTTATTAAGGGCTTGAAGCCAGAGATTCAGGAAGAAGTTAAAGCGCGACAGCCGTACACACTTAAGGCAGCCATATCCTTTGCGCGACATCGAGAGGAGCGATTGAATTATGAAGCTCGGAAGACTAGAGTTGCTCCCCGACCAGCGGCACCAAAGCTTTCACCTCCTCCTACTATCAGCCGACCTCCTCAGCCATAGAAATTAATAAGAGAAGACCTTCATGACGGATCGACAAAGGGCCTATGTGGGTGTTGTGATAAACTATGGAGCCTAGAACACAAATGTAAAAAAGAGACACCGTTGATGATTGCGCCCACTGAAGAACACAAACTTGAAGATACGACTCTCAAGCTCAAGGAGAAGGATACACCACAACCGGTCACCATCATGGTCCCTACCTTAGCTGGCTACACTAACTTGCAAAAATTGAAGATTGAAAGGTTTCTCGAGCAGCAGTCTGTCATCCTCATCGACGCCGGGAGCACAAACAACTTCATGAGCAATAAGGTTGCTGCCCACTTAATGCTCCAAAAAGAATATTACAATGGGTTCAAAGTCAAGGTAACTAACGGCCAAATTCTGAAGTGCAACCAGAAGTGCCCGCGGGTAAAACTGATCCTACAGGAGCAAGACATAGTTGCTGATTTTTTTCCTCCTCCCCCTTGATGGTTTTGATATAGTGCTTAGCATTGATTGGTTGTCCATGATTGGAGATGTTTCCTGAAATTTTTCGAAGCTAACCATGAAATTTTTCAAAAAAAGGAAAGCAGATGATTCTACGAGGGAGCCCAACAACTACAACCACAACACTACACTTGGAGGGGTACCAAAAGAAGAATCCAGTGGTTTCCCAATTCAAATTTAAGAGTTTCATGAGATTGAAGATAAAAAAACCCCTCCCGCAGCTTGCTGAAGTTTTGGGCATCTCCACCCAACCGAGCCGACTACCTCCTCTGAAGCTGGCCGACCCCCCTATATTGAATAGGTCGAAACTTCTACCAGTTGTTGCTCGACCAGATTGCTTCATACAACCTTAGAAGGTCGAAGATAAAAGGGTCATCCAAGAGATGATAGAGACACAGATTGTTCGGCCATGCTTATTTCCCGCTATGATACGTCCCTACATCCTTTTCCCCGGAGATAAGCTACTTCTAAAGTGTTACATCATGTTGAACTCACCATGGTTGTTGATGTAGCACTTCCAGATCTCAGGTGACTTCCACAACTTTCCCTAGGATCAGACCATGATGCTTAAAGACTTCCTTGATGATGACATCCGATCTACGGCCCAAGACCGCGAGAAAACTGAGCCCCTCCAGTGGCGAAATCAGAAAAGGGGAAGGATCATTTGTAGGACTCAACGAAGCCTGAACATCATCCCTCTCATTATAAAGAAAGATACACCACCTTGACCGAGTGAAACTATAGCCCTCATGGCCACGATGTCGTCTATACCAAATCGTGGCCAGATGTTTATTATTGGAGTAGACACATCCAGAGTGGGGTCAGCACCATCCTCATGTAAGATGGTCAACAGCATGAAGAAGTAAAAATGGGCCTCGAAAAATCACCACTCCTACCCACCTTGGACTCAGATCAGGCTCAGACCACTAGAAATTTTATCAGATGACAGCCCTCACTCCAAAAGAAGACACGACTACTATTACAGAGCAACCATATGGTAGCTCATGCAAGGAAGAAACTTCCCCCTGATAAACGCTGGAGCAGAAGAAAGTTTCATGAGAAAGATCAAGTCCCCCTTCATCTCCAGCTCCACCAGCATGAAATTCAAGCCTCAAAAAAGTGGTCTCCCTATTTCTTTGGGCCTTACAAAATTGGCTTTTAGATCACAATGTGGCCTTAACCTGGAGATCAGATCTGTGCACTAGATCAAAATTACAGTTGATTCTCCAAGTATCCTACCTCAAATAGAAATTTAAAAGCAACTACTCAGCTCAAGTTCTTCTAACTGACACCCAAGCTGATGAGGAGCTGAAGACCTGGTTCCCTGAGTTCATGGAACTTCAGCCTTAAGGACAAGGCTGATTTTAAGAGGACGGATTTGACAGGACTCCAGTAGGGTTGACTCCTAATCTCCCTAGAAGTAGTCAATAAAACCCTATTAGATTGTAATAAAGTCACTCTTATCATATAAAGGAGTATGGCTAGGGTTTAGATTAGCCTTTAGGGCTTAGTGGCTGCCGCCCCCTTACTGGCTTTGTTGGCCAGGGTTTTCCTCTGCTTAGGTCAGTTATAGAGCCAACCTATTGGCCCCTGTGCCTATTAAAGCATGTTGGCTATAGGAAGGGCAAAGGGATAATTTTACTTAGGCAAGCACCCCCCTTAGGCTAGGGTTTTGATCCCTATATAATGATGTAGCTGCCTCCTCTCTTGAATCAAACAATTATCAATTTTATTTCAGCCTTGTGTCGAGTATAGGAGGAAGGAACCCTACAGTGTTCCAATGTTTGATCCCCTTCAAGGATCAAAATCTATATAGCTCCTTCTGGGGTTATATCAACGGATGATCATGGATTATGTGATGTGATATATATATGTGTGATTATTATTATTATTAGGGCCTACGAGTCTCCAATTTTTCTCGTGTATCATCGATCCTGCATATTTATGATTATGTTGTAATTACACGAAAAGGTGTGACTGTAGCATGGAGATGCCAATGGGACCCACAATGCCGAGACGGATGCTTGTGACACTTGAAGATACATCGAGGTGCCGACGGAACCGATGATAATGAAATGAAAATTTCTATCACTCATCCTTCTATGTTCAATCGGATGGACTATACGTATTGGAAAACTCGAACGAGAATTTTTCTGCTTTATATGGATTTCGATATATGGCATATTGTTGAAAGTGATTTTAAAAAGTCTTCCAAATCAATGAACGAATGGAATGATTTGGAAAAAAAGACTTTCTCCTTGAATGCTAAAGCGATGAATGCTTTATTTTATGCTCTTGATAAAAATGAATTTAATCGGGTTTCCATATGCGAAATTGCGTACGAGATTTAGCACACACTCGAAGTCACACACGAAGGCACGAGTAGAGTCAAAGAGTCAAAAATTAATCGTTTGGTACATAGCTATGAGTTGTTTAATATGAAACCAAGTGAGATCATTGGAGACAGTACACCCATTTTACGGATGTCGTCAATGGTTTAAAATCACTTATTAAAAGTTTTTCTAATTTTGAACTTGTTAACAAAATATTAAGATCCTTTCCAAAAAGTTGGGATCCTAAAGTAATGACAATACAAGAAGCAAAGGACCTAAATAATTTTTCACTTGAAGAACTTATCGTGCCTTTGATGACCTACTAAATGACATGTATAGCACATGAACTCAAGAACAACCTTCCAAAAAATAAGAAGAACTGACACTTAGAACCAAGGAAGACAACTTGGGAGAGAACTAAAGTAACGATGATGATGATAATGACTTGCATTTCTTACAAGAAAATTTAAGAAATTCCTAAAAACGACCAGAACAAAAGTGAACTTAAAAAGGACTTAATAATATGCTACAGATACAAGAAACCAGGATATTTCAAAAATGAATGTCCCTGAGTGAAGAAAAAATAACCAAAGAAGAAGAAAAAGACGCTTAAAGTTACTTGGGACAACTCAAGTTCATTCGAAGACGAGGAGCCAACCAACAAGGAAGAAGTTGCAAATTATGCATTAATGGCATTTGGTAACGAGGTACGTAACACAAACGAGTCTTCCTTATCTTACGATGAATTATGATGAATATATGTTAGCTTCTTGTTAGATACGCTTAAGAAAGAAAATATTTTGTTTCAAGAAACATTAAAAAAATTTAAAATATGGAGCAAATCCTTAAATATGATTCTTGCTAATAAGGATTATATTTATAGAAAGGAAGGAATTGGCTTTGTGAGTAGCACTCAACAAAAGCCAAACATCTTACTTAAAGGACCTACATTACATGTTTGACCTAGAAACAAATGTAAACTTGTTCAAAATAAAAAGGATTTTATCATTTCACCGATTCGTAGTGATCAAGGTGGTGAGTTTCAAAATCGTGATTTTTAAAATTTTTACGAGTCAAATGGATACAATCACAATTTCTCAACTCCAAGAAATCCACAACAAAATGGAGTTCCTAAAAGAAAAAATAGGAGCTTACAAGAAATGACAAAAATCATATTAAATGAACATAGCATACCCAAATATTTTTAGGCCGAAGCTGTTAACACGGCATGCTACGTCATGAACAAGGTTATTGTAAGACTATTATTTTCCAAACTCATTATGAATTATGGAATAATAAAAAACCTAATATTTTGTATTTCAAAATATTTGGTTGTAAATATTTTATTTTGAATGGAAAAGATGTCTTATGAAAGTTTAATGCAAAATCAGATGAATGCATATTTATTGATTATTCCTCAATTTTAAAAGATTATCGTGTCTTTAATAAAAGAACTCTAGTAATTGAGGAATCCATCCATATTATTTTTTAATGAGGTTTCTGAATTGAAGAAAATTGATTTTGATGATGATTTTTATTTTGATACTTTAAATTTGAATGATAAATCTCCTCTTCAGAATAACTTGGATGCATTTACTTCCAAGAAATCCTTGCCCAAGGAATGAAAGTAAGTAGATGCTCATCCTAAGGAGCTAATAATTGGAGATACATCAAAAGGTTTTAAAAATTGTTGTGCTAATGCCATAATTTTATATCAAATTGAACCAAAATACATTAATGAAGCCCTAAAAGATGATTCATGGGTTATTGCAATGCAAGATGAGTTAAATGAATTTGAGAGAAATGAGGCATGGAAGCTTGTTCTTACACCTAGTGATCATTTAATAATTAGTACTAAGTGGTCTTTAGAAACAAACAAGATGAACTTGGTATAGTTGTATGAAATAAGGTTATATTAGTGGTCAAAGGTTTCAATCAATAAGAAGGTATTCATTATGAAGAAACCTTCCCTCTTGTGGCTAAACTTGAAACCATAAGGATGCTCCTTACCTATGCTTCTTTTAAAAATTTTAAATTATTTCAAATAGATGTCAAAAGTGTTTTTCTTAATGGTTTCATTTCGGAAGAAGTTTGTATTAAACAACCATTCGAATTTGAAAATGATCTTTTTCCAAATCATGTTTTCAAATTATCTAAGACTCTTTATGGATAAAGCAAGCCCTTAGGACTTGGTATGAGCGACTTAGCTTTTTTCTTATTCAAAATATTTTTTAAAAAAATAAGGTTGATACCACATTATTTATTAAGTATTTTAAAAATAATTATCTTATTATTCAAATTTATGTTGATGATATTATTTTTGGTTCTACTAATGAATCCTTATGTGAATCTTTAGCCAAAAGTATGAACCAAGAATTTGAAATGAGCTTAATGGGCGAAGAAACTTTTTTCTTATGATTATAAACCAAGCAATTGAATGATGATATTTTTATAGGTCAAACTAAGTATGCTTTGGATTTGTTAAAACGAAAATTGGATTTAGATAATGAAGGTGAAGGCTTTGATAAAAAAACCTATAGAGGAATGATAGGTAGTTTGTTATATCTAACGACAACTAGACTAGATATTATGTTTAGTATTACCCTATGTGCAAGATTTCAATCCAATTCTAAACAATCTTATTATAATGCAGTTAAAAAATATTTAGATATTTAAAAGAAACTCCAAATCTAGGATTATGGTATCCGAAACCTAAAAATTATGATTTAATTATTTATATAAAAAAAAGTACCTCTGGAACCTATCAATTTCTAGGTCATGCACTGGTTTCTTGGTCTTTCAAGAAGCAAAACTTCATCACATTATCCACAGCCGAAGCTAAATATGTTGTGACAGGTGCATCTTGTGCACAAATAATATAGATGAAAAATATTTTATAATATTATAAACTTTGTTTTGAAGACATTCCTTTAAAGTGTGACAACACAAGCGCAATATGTTTAATAAAGAATCTCATTCAACATTCTAGGACTAAGCATATTGATGTTAGGCATCACTTTATTATGAATCATGTTAACAATATGATATATCTTTAGAATTTATTGATACAAAATATCAATTAGCTTATTTCTTTGCAAAACCATTATCAATTAGCTTATTTCTTTGCAAAACCATTGAACGAAGAATAATTTAATTTTATTAGGAGAGAGATAGGAACGTTGAATCTACCAAATGCATGAACTCTTTACATATATATTTTGATCATTATCTTGGTTTCTCAATTTTCATGACTTCAGATTTTCTTTTGAATCCAAATTGTTTCCTATGATTTCTCTTCTTGATATTTACAAAAGGAGAAATTTGTCGAAATGATTCATATATTTTTTCACCATTTGATTATGTGATGACATTCATGCAAATTTTTTATCCTTCCCTTCTCTTTCTTTTTGACAACGATAAAGGGGGAGAAAAACTTACAAACTTGCAAATCCCAAAAGAGAAGAGAAAACTTATATGTTACACTTTTCTCCTTTTTGTTGATAACAAAGGGGGAGAAGCTATGATAATTTAATCATTCATGAATGATGTACTTTAAAGGAGAGAAGTTATGATGATAATTTAAAACTTGAATCATGCATGATATGAGGTAATTTGATGATTTAAAACTATGCATGAAATACTTATGATTTTATGTTGCATACAATGATATTTCAACTATGATTCAGATTGTTTTGACTTGAATTCAAAGTTTATCACTATTTTTTATTCAAGTTTTTTTTATTTCAATATGACATATAGATAGGGAGAGTTTAGTTAAAACTCCATCAACAATTGGTTGTCATCGTCAAAAATATGGAGATTTTTGAATCTCAAATTTTGATGACAAAATCAATTGATAAAGTTATGATCTAATCTATGTTCAAGAAAAGTGATGCAGGACTATCTTCGATCATGAAAAGACAAAACGATTGAAATAGGAAAATTAGACTTTGGGTCGGAGTCAAAGAACGGGCATCGGGCCGAAAAATCGAACATTGCATCAAGATCGGATATTGCAGGAGTCGACATGTCGATGGATCGAGCAATACACTGAAAGAAAACATGATGCATCGAGGGTTCGGATGAACAAATGACATGTCGGACAACATGATTTTTGTTTTTTAAATGTTTACGTCATGATCGTCATAGTTTATCTTAATTGAGTTAGTTTTGGGTATAATCATGCTAACTCAATTAAGGGACCATTGGGCCATAATTGGGGTTGATTTAGGCCCATTAAAAGGTCCATTTCAAAGACCCGATGTCAGACCAAGTTATGGTATCACCTAGCAAACACGGTCTCCGAGAAGACACAATCTTCGAGATTGTGTCAGGAGATGGTACCTCCCAGGCTGATGGTACTATCGCTAGTGCCCAGTGTCCGAGGCTGTCAGGGGGCGGTACTACTACCCATTAATGGCGGTGGTACTGCTAGCATATCGGGAACTTTGATAACTTAAATTTTGGCTCCATTTTTTAAGCTATTTGGGGCCTATAAATACTCCACCTATTCTTGCTTGAGGAAGCAAAATGAGCAAAAAACTTATGAAAACGCTGTTGTAATTCCTTAAAAGCTCCCCTTCTTTTCTCTAAAGTGCAGCTTCTATTTAAAGAGAGCTGAGAGAATTGTAAAGGTTGTCTCCTAAACCTGTAAAAAGGAGAATAGCACTGTAAGATGGTAGTTGATCTTCACCCGTCGAAAGAAAATCAATAATGGAAACCAGTAACTTCAATAGAGGAGGAATCGGGAGTAGACATAGGTCACGACGATCGCACAACTATAAAATTGGTGTGCCTTCTCCTCTCTTCTCTACTGTTTAATTGCTTTGCTTATTACTTATTCATTCCCGTCCTATGAATGCTTTCAATTTTAAACGCTTTTTCAATACTAGTTTTATCGAACAGAATTCGTAAATTGATAAAGACTTTTCAAAAGCACTAATTCACCACCCCCACCCCCCCTCTTAGTGTCGTTTTGATCCTAACATATAGGGCATATAGATGCGTCGATACATACATAGATCCTATTATGAGTGATTGGTTATTAGGGCCACTGACTCGGGCCCTAATCACATTAGGTGATGATTCATGATCATCTGGTGTAATTAAGCATATGCGATATGTGATTGCTTATACACCAACTATATATATATATATATATATATATATATATATATATATATATATATATATATATATATATATATATTTGTATGCGATGTGGATATATATTAAATATATATGTGTGACACGATATATAAAGAGACCAAACCAAAACCCCCTCCTATGATAATACTAAGTCGGTAAGCATGAGACAATTAAATTGACCCACTTGATCTTCCATCGTTTTAGGAAGAAATGAATCTCAATATAGGTTGAATTGGTCAAGTCCCTCGAGGCTCACCTATTTTCGTGATTCGAGATCTTGCCTACAGCATAGAGATGTCACCAGTGACATGAAGACATGATATGCTTAGTCGAGTCCCTTGAGGGCATATCATCAAATCAGGCTCATCTTGTAACGGTGGTGATGACTTAACTGAACATTATAGTTGGTCGAGTCTCTCGAGACCATGATGATTCGGAGGTAAAACAGGATGAGAATTATAAGGAGTTATAATTGACAAGAGTTGTCTACCTTTTTAGGCTTATTATGATTGGTCGAGTTCCTCGAGGTTACACTAAAACACCGATTGGATCTCGATCCCTACTAGAAGTCTATCGATGACTTTCATCTCACGTGTCGAGGGTGTCGCATAATTAGCCAAAAAAATAGTGGGAGTAGATTAAGATAGAAGTTTGTATCTTAATTGTTTACTTTTTTACAAATGTGCATATTATTCATTTATGTTATATTTTTTTGTTATGAACATGTCACTTGCAAACCCCCTATGTGGCATACTTAATGCTAACCGTCTCACTGGTCTAAACTATACGAATTGACTTTACAACTTGAGAATTGTTCTCATAGCTGAGAAAATCGTGTGACACAATTTTGCCCACGCCATAGGAAGGGGCAAGGGAGGATGAGATCGCTCACTACATAAAGTATACGGACGATTTCACTTTAGCTAAGTATTATATATTGGCCTTTATGACTCCTGAGCTATAGAGGCAACCTGAGAGTATGGATGTCAATTTATCATTCTTCATCTTCGTTAGTTGTTTGAGAAATAGGGAAGAACTCGGATATATGAGATATCCAAGAGTATCTTTTGACCTAGGATGACAGAGGAGACATCGGTTTATAACCATGTCCTAAGGATGATTGAGTGAATTGAGAAACTCACAGGTCTAGGAATGGTCCTAGAGGATAACCTGTGTGTTGATCTTATACTTCAGTCCCTACCAGATTCATTTTCTCAGTTCGTTATGAACTTTAATATGAATAAATTTAAGGTGACTCTCTCTGAGCTATTCAATATGTTGAGGGAAGCTGAGAGTACCATCAAGAAATAAAAGTCAGTTCTCTACATTTGTGAGATTAAGAAGAAAAGGAAGGCTGATAAGTCCCTTAAGAAGGGCAAGGGCAAATCGAGTAATGCAAAGGTTGCCAAGAAAGATTCGGAAAAGGACAAAGGTCAGTGCTTCTATTACAGCAAAGACCGACATTAAAAGAGGAACTATAAAGAGTACCATGCAGAGAAGGCAAAATAGAAGCTTGAAGAAGCTTCGGGTACATTCATAATCAGTCTTCATTTATCAGAGTTTTATGATAACACATAGTTATTGGATACCGGGAGTGCTTATCACATCTGTAATTTGTTGCAAATTCTAGCAAGGCCTATGAGACTAGCGAGAGGCGAGATGGACCTTAAGATGAGCAATAGAGCAAAAGTTGTTTCAGTGGCCATAGGCGAGGTCACCCTACATCTGCCTAGTAGAGCTATTATTGCATTAAATGCATGCTATTATGTTCTCTTTATTATCAAAAATATTATTTTTATTTTATATTTAACAGTTAGTGGATATAAATTAGTTTTTTAGAACAATAGTTATTCATTGATTTTGGATAATGAGATCATCATCAGAGGAATGTTGCATAACGGTTTATGTATGCTAGATACTACTCCACACATCATGAATGTAAGTATGTCCAAGAGAAAACGAGATGAGGTGAACATTACATATCTGTGGCATTGTAGGCTATGTCATATCCAAGAGAGAATGATTCGAAAGTTACTAAAATATTGATACTTAGATACATTCGACTATGAGTCATATGTAACTTGTGAACCTTGCCTTTATGGAAAGTTGATCAACTCTTCGTTCAGTGAAACTAGAGAGAGAATCACTGAGTTATTAGAACTCATACATAGTGATGTGTGTGGTCCCAAGTCGACTCAGGCCATATGTGGTTACTCTTCATTATTTTCATTGATAATTTCTCTAGTATAGACACATGTACTTGATGAAGTACAAGTCCAAGGCCTTCAAAAAATTCAAAGAATACAAGAATGAAGTAGAGAACCAGATTGTAAAGAGTATTAAGACTTTTCGATCGGATCAAGGAGGAGAGTACTTGAGTACAGAGTTCACTCATTTCCTCATGGACCATTGAATTTTGTCCCAATGGTCACCTCCTTATACACTTTAGCTCAATGGTGTATCAAAAAGGAAAAATCGCACGCTGTTAAACATAGTGTGGTCCATGATAAGTTTCACTGACCTACTAGTCTCATTCTAAAGATAGGCCCTAGAGACCGCAGCTTACCTTCTTAACAGAGTTTCATCTAGGTCGGTAGTGTCTACAAACATATGAGATATCAAAAGGGAAGAAGCATGATCTTAAGGTTGTTAAGTTGGGATTATCCTACCCACGTTAGAAGATACACCTCCAACAAGTTAGAATCAAGGACGGAACGGTGCAAATTCGTGTAATATACTAAGAAAACTTATGGGTACTATTTTTATTATCTCAAGGACCATAAGGTCTTTGTTGATAAGAGAGCAGTGAGAAGGTACACATTCTTGGTGGAAACAATGGGAGTATAATAGAGTTGAGCGAGGTTGGAGAACCTAGCTCAAGCACCATTCCGAAGGCCGAGTTTGTTCAAGTACCTAACACACAAGTTTCAACTTTATGCAGGTCTAGAAAATATCTCATCCTCCTGAGAGATATATTAGATATATCAGTAGAGAGAATATTTAGGATATTGATCCTCAGATATATGAGGAAGCTATTACGAGTATAGACTTCGGGGAGTGACAAGAAGCCATGAATTCTAAGATGGATTTCATATACTCCAATAAAGTTTGGAACCTTGTTGATGCACCTGAGGTTATTGTACCTATTGATTGCAAGTGGACCTTCAAGAAAAAGATCGGAATAGATGGAAAGGTAGAGACCTATAAGACAAAGCTGGTGGCAAAAGGGTATCGTCAAAGGCAATGAATTGACTATGACAAAATTTTATCACCCGTAGCCATGTTGAAATCCATAAGATTCTTTGGCTGTTGTAGCACACTATGACAATGAAATATAGTAGATGGATATAAAAATCTCGTTCCTCAATGGCAATATCGAGGATGAGGTGTATTTGATACAACATAAGGGATTCGTATCCTAGAAAAGTCTAGAAAAGGTGTGCAAGTTGCTCAGGTCTATTTATGGACTAAAGCAAGCTTCCCGAAATTAAAACATAAGATTTGACGAGATGATCATATCTGATGACTTTGTTAAGAACGAAGACTAACCTTGTGTGTACAGGAAGGTAAGTAGGAGCGATATCACCTTTTTTGGTGCTATATGTGGATGATATCGTGATCATTGGGAATGATATAGGAATGCTCTTCGCAGTTAAGGCTTGGCTATCTAAATAATTCTCCATGAAGGACTTAGGGGAAGCATCCTATATCTTGGGGATTCGGATCTACAGAGATACATCCAAGAGGATGCTTGGCTTGTCCCAGTCTAGGTATATATACTCCATTGTCAAAAGGTTTAGCATGAAAATTTTCAAAAGATGCCTCACACCGATGAGATATGGAATCACTTTTTAGGAGTATGTCCACAAAGACTCCTAAAAGGATAGACATAGATAGGATACCCTATGCCTCTGCTATATAGTCTATCATGTATGTTATGCTATGTACCAAGTCTAATATAGAGCATGCTTTGAGTGTCATGAGTAGATATCAAGCAGATCCAAATTTAGAACATTGGAAGGTAGTAAAGTGTATCCTTAAGTATTTGAGAAGGACTAAAGATCTTTTACTAGTATATGAATAAAGAAGCCTTCAGGTTAAGGGCTACACGGACTAAAGATCTTTTTGAATCTGATATCGACGATAGCAAGTCAAACTCATGGTATGTCTTTACCCTAAATGGAGGAGCAGTAAGTTGGAAGAGTATCAAGCAAGATACTACTGGTGACTCGACAATAGGGGCAGAGTATATTGATGCGACAAAAGCAGCAAAGTAGGGGGTCTGGATAAAGAAGTTTACCGTGGATTTAGAAGGCATACCAAGCAGCGAGGAGTTGATTTACATATACTACGACAATAATGAGACGATTGCTCAAGCAAAGCAACACAGGTCTCATCAGAAGTCCAAGCACATTATGAGGAGGTTTCACCTGATCAGAGAGATCATAGCCCATAAAGATGTAGCAATAGAAAGAGTTTCATCCAAAGATAACATTGTAGATCCACTAACAAAGCTGCTATCTCAAATTATCTTTGAGCGTCACAAGAGTCTAATGGGGATCAGACACGTAGGTGATTGGCTTTAGGTCAAGTGGGAGATTGCTGGTTACAGGTGTCCTGCAAGCCAATCATGTGAATAATGGCACACATGACACGCTGCAGTCTTTTTTTATTATTATTGATATTTTCTCACACTATATATTGTATGTTGCGAACATATATATTGTGATGTCCTTGGATCTATACAATAGAAATCGGATCATGATAAGATCATGATAATGAGACTGGTTTACCTTTAAACACCAACCTTAAATAATCCCGATCATAAGTTACTTGAGAGGCATATCAAGATAACTGGACAGATCGATGTATTGTATTCTCGTCCATGTGATGTAGGCGATTGATCTAATAGTCGCTCATGTGGGGACACTAAGGTACAATACACGTGCTCATTGGAGAATTAGTTCACTAATTGATCCACTTATGGAATGTTGGATAGTTAATGATAAATGATGTCAGACAATGATTATGTAGTCTTAGTTGTGTGTCTGGTTTTTAAACTTAAGGCACCAAGGATGTCTTGTTTGAGCACTCCTTTCTTTGACGCCAAACTTACAAGTTTGGAAGTTTTAGATCTGGTACAGTTGGTTATCAGGATTGGTAGTTAACCTTACGAAGGTAATTGAGTGTCAATAGAGGATCATTCACTCTAGGTACCACGACAGGAATATCCCGTATGTTATCACTCAAGCAAAATCCTTGGCTAGGGTTGTTTGGATTGAGAGAGGAGTTCTCCTAGAGAATCTGATTAGAGTGAGACTCAGATGGATCTGGTATAAGGTTTGACAACTACCATGCCCAATATACAGTCTCTGAGATATTATATGGATAAGGGACTATAAATGTACAGTAACTAAGGACAGATAAGTCTAATGGATTATATCCCTTGTATCATATGGGGACTAATGCGTAGTAGCCTAGTACGTCCATAGTTGATGAGTTGAGTGAATTATTATTGAATAACAATTCACTTAGTTAAAAGTTCTGATAGATGCAACTTATTATCAGCTCGGTATTAGGCTTAGAGGGTTATACACATATTATGGATGTTGCAACGAGTAGAGGATTAGATATAAGTTATGTAATAAGTCTTTATTTTATTGGATGAGACTCAGTATTAATAAATTCCTTGCATGAGGCCCAATTAGAGGCAAATTGAGATCATTTGATAAATATCCAATAATCCAAGAGGTAAGGGTATTTAGATAAAAATCCAATACCCACTAAGGCAGGACCCACTAGGGTTTAAGAGGCTCTCTATAAATAGGAGACAGGGGCAGCCGAGAAAGATGATATGTTGCATCTTTGGCCGCCCCCTCATATTCTCCTCCCTCCTCTTCTCAGCCGATCACCCCTCTCCCTACTGCGTGAGGACAGTAAAGAAGAAATAAGTTCTTCTTCCACGTTCGCTACATAGTGATGCGTAATAGCTGCGAAGAAGGTGCGCGAAAAACTATGAGTTTTGTGCTACGAATGGAGGAGCATCATTGCAGTGATCTATTGTGTGGATAATGCTAAAGAGGAAGACCTCTGACTTCCTTCATCCTCTCCTATTGGATCTGAAAATTTCATGAATATATGATCTCACTAGGTAACACATCTCTCATGTTCCACAAATTTCGATTTTACGATTTTTTACACTAATCATCGCACGATGACATGATAAACGTGAAAAACCTTTGTTTTATTTTTTCCACTGCACGTGTGATGCTCTCAAGGTTTCACAACACTGGCAAGAGCCTCGAAGCATGCCTTGGGGGAAGATAAATGATAAAGAGTACGTTGTCAGTCAACCGTCATTTAACACGTAACCTTCAATGGTGTTCAGGGTGAAATAAGAAAACAAAAGTCACCCTCCACCTATCTTCCCGCGTGAGCAAGAGTCTAACACAAGCGATTATGAGTTGTCTTCAACTTGTTGCCCGCGTGGATAAAAGGTCAAGGGGAGACTGTTGGAGGCAATTATGGATTACCTCCCTATAGAAAATTCTGTATAATATTTTTCCCCTTTACAACTAGATATAAAGGCTCATCGTCAACACAATGAAAAAATGGATTATCTTTTTTATCACTTGCATCCACACTTACATATCTCGAGTTACTAACTTGAGTATCAAATAGATCAGGTCGGAAAACCTCTCCCAACCTCGATCTCCCTGTATGTGACCTTGATATTTTCGTCTCGGATAACCTTACACATACAGATCCTGATCATAACAGACTGACAAGGACATCAAGAACTTCTTCCCTCAACAAAGTTTATTATGAGCAACTGCAACAAAGAAATCACATACTCAAGAGGCTTGTTCATGGGGAAAAAAAAAACACAAATCATTTCATTGAAGAAATTTCAGAGATAGTTAATTAAATTTGAAGTTAGAAGGTAGCCAAAAGAAAAAGGAGGTCCAAATCCAAAGACTCCCACCTTATTATATTGTACCTAATCTTACTTTTGTTTGATATAAAGGCTTAACCCAATGTCACATAAGATATTACACTCCCATCTGTCATCTGGGTAATCCTACTGCAAATATTACCAGTGTTACCTAAAATATACAGTATCAGCTTTGCAAAATGGCAGAGCTAATAGGAAGCTTAGCAATCTGCATTGGTCTTGGAAATGTGGTAACCGATCATACAATTCACTGAAACCTACTTCCACGTATAGAAGAGACAACTGATTAACACATTTGTACCATAATGCCACCAACAAGCAATCCGGACAGATCAAATTGGAATAATAATATTATCAGGTTTGGCCAAAAAAGGCATTCCTCGGCTATAGTAGTAACAATTCATAGGAGAGACTAAAGCACTCACCTTGGATTCCACATAATTAGACAGAATGTAACTTTTCCGTTTAGTCATCTGGTGTTGGAGACAGCAGGAGAGCACCTGCCCCTTTTGTCACTAGTAGTCTCATCTTAGATTTCACTTCCGAGCATGTTATTATTGACACTTTGTTCAGAACTGACTGTGCTGCTTGTGGCCAGAGGAGAGTCCGAAACACTGACTGTTCTGCTTCTGGTGGCTCCTGACCTCCCACTATAGACTGATGATGCTGGAATATTTGCCATCAATGGCCTCAAACTGTTAGGAACGCTCCGCCTTATATCCTGAGTTTGCAAAGATATCCAATCAAGGTTGCATCATAATTCAGAAATTTGACCATTAAAGATGGATAACAATCTTGGAAAAGCAGGATCATGGTAGGTGCAGAGCAAAAGATATGAAAGATGATATATAATACCATGTGCCTCAACGCCATATCCAGTGATTTCTTTGACAGGGTCCTCCCAAAACCAGCACCATCCGGTGAAAGAGAAGACTTGCCAGAGAGGTTATTCTGGCTTGATCGTTGGTCATCTTGCTTCGGAGGTGCAAGTCTTCTCATGTTCACTATGCGTTCAACCATCTTATTTCCAATCATAACAGGGTTCACATTGTCACTGCCACTTGCTTGTGGTCTGCTTGATGGTGGAACAGAACTGCCTTTATGAACACTACCGTTTGGAACCCTCCCTCTGGATGGAGAGCAAGACTGTCGCCTTGGACGGATGTTTGGCCCAGGCTCAACAGAAGATGATCGACTGCTGGGACCTCCAGGTCTACCCCGAGAAGCTGAGGAGGGTCTGTCAGGCAATGATGTCCTTAAATTTGGGGGTGCATCAAGAGAGAAACCAGGGATGTCTGTGGGTTTCAATGGTCTAGGTTTTATGGTTGGAGAGCTTCCATGTGGCGGCACTGAACTTTTAGATACTGATGGACCTGACCTTGTGACAGAAGAACATCTACTTGATGGAGCAGAACTGAATGATACAGTAGATGGGACGGAAGGTCGTCTTGTAGGGGTAGCTGACCTTGATGAAGGCTTGCTGACTACCGGTACTGATGGCCTAGATGTCGGTGTGGAAGATCTAACAGGTGTTGATGATAGTGGTGGAAACAATGACTTTGACGGTAAAATAGTTCGAGAAGGGGGAGTGGAAGGTCTTGTTGGTTTTGGAGCAGTAGGTAATGTTGGACGTCCGGTTGGAGTTGCGGGTCTAGATGAACTATGAGTAGGACCACCAGATGATGATGGTCTGCGGGTTCCTATAACGGAGTTCAAGCCAGATGATGATGCTGGTTGCCTTGGTGCCAGCGTGCTCCTTGAAGGATCTAGAGCATTTGCTAACTGAAAACACAACATTATAGTGCAGAAAAGTAACATCAAAATAAAGAAATGCACCAAAGAATTCATTGTAGAAATGTATTTGCATAAAGATTTACATACATAAACATTGTATCCATAATCAAAATTCTCCAACTGTGATGGAAGAATAATTCCACCAGCAAATTGGTTGGATATGACGAGCAAAAATGGATAACTTGTTTGGAGTGAATAAAGAAATTTCAATCATAACTATAATTCAGCACTAAAAACAAATTGACATGTATTGCCAACAAAGAAATTCTCTAACCATGGCATTTAATGTCAAAATGTTAGTGAAACTGATTTTCAGTCAGACCTACAGGGAGTTTTGAGGAAAGAAACATCAGATAAAAAAGCCAGTTCTGAAAGCTATTTGTTTATCAAAATGGAATGCAAAGAGAGATGAAAGAGAGGGAGGTGATTATCAAGATTTGTAAATCTTTCTAAAATATAATTTACCATAAAGCTATAGGAGTACTGGTTAGGAGCATCCTGATTGATCTTTATATGGTTAGATGACTTCCAAGGCCTCAGGTATAAGGTAAGAGAACAATTTAGTTAGTGAATTAAGCAAGAACTCTGATATGCAACAGATGATTCTTGCACAACCCTTGCTTCTGATTCAATGTGTATACACTGGATTACCTAGAATTTGTACATATGATTTCATGAAGTCATGGCACATCCAAAATTGAGAAACCTGATAAATAATAGTTAACTAAGTAGAGTTGGCAGTTTCTAGGACATGGGGGAATTGTAAAGAAATGTTCAATGTTCTCTCACCAAAGCTGTAGAAGGAACAATGGGAAAATGGACAATGATCTAGATCTCTTCCACCCATAACCTACCAAGTTCACACATTGATGCAACTGCTTGACTGAGTCCTACATTTTAATTACCTAATTTCTAGGTTTTAATGGAGTAGCAGTTTTCTACTAACTTTACATGAAAGTTGAAAGTTATACTGACAAGATACTAATTATTGAAATGGGACTCAATTATTTTTCTTTGCCATTCTTTTCCTAGACTTGAGCATCTCAACACAGCATAAACAAAGAGAGAGTAATTGTAGATGGTTTACTGGTGCAACATATATTCGGAAAGCCTATTGTAGTTATGCAGATGTAAAAGTAATACTAGAATATGCATCAAACGAATCCATGGTTGCTTGTGGGTCTAAATTCACATTAACATAGGCATGGGATCTGTTAAGCGCAAGCTTAAGGAGATACATAGACAGCTCACCCTAGATTTCAGCACCATGGGGCGAGCTTTTGGAGTCCCAGTGCTGCCAACAGAAGATCTTTTAGATTCAGTATCTAGAGATGGAAAAAGTGGAGTACCTGGTGGCGTAAGAAGCCTAAAACAATGAAAAAAAAAATCACATTATAAAAGTTAAACAAGTAGTAACTACCCAATTAGATTATTCTGAACTTAGCAACTTCTTCATTGTAGTGTATTCTCATCAGTTTGTGTTTATCAAATTTGCATGTTAAGAAGATCATGCTATCATATAAAATCAAAAAATCTGACATCAGAAGTCAACAATGTCACAGTGCATTCAAGCTTACAAAGCAAATAAAAATTTGTTCATGGCAAAAAAAATATTAATTTTAGTATTGTGCACTACTAAACATGAAATTAATATACACCTATATATCTACAATATATGATCAATGGACAAATTCTTATAAATAAGATTAACTGATATTTTGATACCTATCTTCATCATTAACTTAATATAACTCCATGCAAGCAAACTATTATCTTCCATCGATTCATCTGAATAGGCTACCAACAGGACTGGACACATACCTATATCAGAAGCATGGGTCTTCAGGGTTATGGATTAACAAATCATACGTAGATTGGGCATCAAGGTCAGGTTCTAATTTCAGGCCTCAGATACTTTACTAATTATTAGTGACTCGCTATGTTAGAATATAAATGATATTTATCTATTAGCTTAAGGTGGTAATATGCTATTGGACCAGGAAGTCCTCAGTCTTAAGCTTTCATATCAGTTGACACTCAGTTTAAACATATACATTAGTTTTGGTTAACAACATATACATATATATATATATAAAGAAATTAGTTCTTCATAATTATATTGACCACTCCTGATAAGAAGCCATATGATTAATTAAGTCCCTCACAGGACTTCTTTCATGTGTCTCGCATTGCCTCGAACCGCTCCACCACGATTCGCTGCACCATGTCACCTCCTGGTGACATATCCATTGCATTCTGATCTTTGTAGAATGAACTCGAACTGTGATCTCTCCATGTGTGGCCTATGTCATCACATTGCAAGGCCTCCGCCACCTTTAATTGTGATCACTCCTTTGGCAATTGACATTTGTCCACCCGCTCCCGGGTCACACCCGGACGAAGTGCAGCTCTAGAACAGTCTGTCACCTAGCAGCTCTCGAAGTTCATTCACTGAAATTAGTGTGCCATTGTTTGAATCCTAGGGCCATGCCCCCAATACAATCTCTGTTGCGCACCGCTTCCGTTGCGGCATCTCAAATGGCAACATTATGACATAATCGTCAAGAGCACCCATCTTCATGTCTCTTTGCCCCATGTCAAGGCCTTCTGACCCCAACTTCGCCTTCGCAAAGTTGAGTCGCCTTAGTTCCTCCGTCAAATGTTTCACCATGATAAGGTGCATGTGTCTCGAGGCTCCCTTCGACTTTGGTACCATGCAAGATGAGTCTGCTCTATCAGAATAAATGACCCATGGAACGACATGATATCGTTATTGCCTTTGCAAAAGTTCAAGTTTCATGCCTCTGCTCTATGTTTTGTCTTCTATGTTGACTCCCTTCATGTGGTTTGGGTACTTCACTAAGTTCCACCCAAGTTTCTCCGCCCCTCGATTTGCTTTAAGTTGATGGTGGTCCTCACGCCTACCATTCCATAGGCCAACCCTTCATTGAGTCTGATCTCTACATCGACTCTAAGTGTGTCTTCGTTTGGTGGCACCTTGGGTCACTACCTCACCTAATCTCGTAATGCGTCCAGCAACGCATTACCTCGTGCAAGATTATGTGACGGCTCTTCGTCGTTTACTCGATCCGTTGAGCTTTATGGAGTTGTTATCTTAAAATATCCTTTCTCAACATGAGCGATCCGTTACATATGATTCTTCCTCTGGAGAACTGAAACTTATCGCTCCTGGATACATGTCCAGTTAAAGCATTTTTTTCTTCAGATCCTTCCCTTTGGAAGTTTTGGAGATCACCATGCCCTTAGACAACTCTACCTTGGAGACCACAATTCACGAACACACTTGGTAAATTGTGACTCTTCGCCAATATAGCCCTCGTTGTGCCCCTCAAGACCTAGCAACATGTTGAACTTACTATATATTTCAACCTCCTACTGACATATCATTCTCATACCAGAGAAAAAGTTTCAATGTTCCATGGAACAGAATTTCGACCGCCTTAGAATAGCCACAGATCATCCCCATACAAGCCCTTGCATGAGTATTGAATTCTTCGAATTGGCAATTCCTCTCACCTCTGTCAGTTTTGCAGAACTCTTTCGATCGTTGAGCAACCCATCCCTCCTTGCACAGTCTCATCCTTTGCCAAGCACTCTGCTTACCTTGTGCATCGACAAGTTTGGTTCCCAACTTCGAATTGTAGCTCAGACTCAGTCGTCTCAAACTTTGTGCATTATGCATTCGTCCCATCTTGTTTGTCCTCGTGGTGCCTCTCACGTGAAAGGGTTGGTCGTTCCTCTGAATGTCAATATAATGCTCGCTCCTCTTAGCGACTTCTTTTCCTACATCTCAACGTATGTTTCCCTCAAACAGTCACGCATGTTGACTGCCTTAATGCAACCCCGCTAGGTCTCCTACGTTTGCATGTCAAGTGTTTCTAAGTATGCTTGTCTTACTCTGATACCATCTATCACAGAATTCGGTGGTTTTGCCTAAGTTGTACGGCACCCTTGCGTGTCCCTCCGCAAAGAGTCAACCTCCCCAAAACCTTTTATGGTCCCTTAAGGACCTGCAAAAGAGAAGACGGATTAGAAGAAGCGTTTAACTCGGGTTCCCACAAGCAACCATTTCACCAAACACTTGATAGATAATAATAAAGTACAAACATAGACTTCGCAAATTCTAAATGATCGCACGACAAAGAGTCTAGGATGATCTGCCACAACCAAAGTCCCCACAAGTGCCCACATGACACTGCTACGAAACAAGACAGCGAAAACCCTGGACAATAACCCAAGGCCCATCTAGCCATGTGCCACTCGAGTAGCTCCTAGGTGCCGTGTTGGCTGACACTCCGTACCACTCTGTGGAGCCAGAAAATCCTCAAAATGGCTGGTTTGTTACTGGTTAGTTTTGTCATTGCATAATGATTACGTATAACATGCGTTTATAAGCTGAAAACGGCCACAAAAGCCAACCAAAATAGGGCTGCCAAGTCTACTATAAGTCCTCTATATATTGTGCAAGGCTTGAACAAAGCCAAAAGCCACTAACATACATATGCATTACATCAAACACCCTATTTACAGTTTTGTCTGTGACAATATGGTACAAAACAATTTGAATATTTGAAATTGTTATTGAGCAGTCAGCTAGCACAATGAACTAAGAATAGTGGAAAAAACACTAAAAAATGAACAGAACCATAGTTATTGGAGTATCCTAGAGTTCCTTGAGCTGAGTCACAAACTGCAAACAAAGGTTTTAAGTTTTTAGATTCTGAGGTTCATAAATCTCAAACAACATTGGTCACATTTAAACGAACCCACCAATGGCATGTTTTGACAATGTCCAAATGCCGCCACTGTTTTTAATACCGTATATGCCACAATCGAGCTTCCAGATCGTTTCCTTAAAACATAATTAGTATGCAGACATAAAAAATCCAAAACGTTTAAGACAAAAGCATTTTGTCTCCTTTACAAGACATGTGCGTTATGAAGAAAAGCATTTCTGAATATATTAGCATAGTGATCCTAACACCTCAAGATTAATGGTGATGGCATTGGCAAAAGGAAAACAAATTTAATTTTGATTTCATGGAGGCACAATAAATAGCCAGAGAAAGGTGTGAACAGAAAGAAAAAATATTGCGAGGGTACCAGTCATAGTCATTCTTTTCACTGTCCGAATTCAGAAAGTCATCGATTCCAGCCTTGCGCGCCGGTGCTGATGAGGCGATCTTGAATATGGGAGCTGTCCCAGGTTTAGACCCTACAATGCAGGAAACATAGAAAAGAGTGACCAAAGTAAACGTACTGCTAGCAAGGAATCTGCAGCTGACGGCCGAGAGAGGGTAAAAGGAACAAAAACTGGTCATTTCTTCAAGAAAGGAAAACCAAATGCCGACATTACCCAAAGGCGGATCGAGCTCGCCGCCGCTGTGAAGGAGAAGATTGTTCCGCTCCTTCTCCAGCTTGCGCATCTCGAGAAAGAGGGCGAGCTCCTCGTCCGCCTCTTTCGTCACCGTTCTCCCTGTCGCTGCTCCTGCCCTAAAGCTCCGATTCATTTTTCCTCCCACCAGGCTTCACCAGGAAGCAACCTCGTCCAAGGTGGAATCGCCAAAATTAGAAAGAAGAAGGCAGATCGCCACACCAAGCTCGCAAGTGGGAAGAATGCAAACGGTGGACACGGAGCAGCACAAGAATGCGACGACGGGAGCAGCGAAGAAGAGGGAAGGGAGGCAGTGGCAGCGGAAACCTAGCTCCCTTGGGGTCGAGGTCGGCGAGATAGTTCGGATCTCGGAGATGGTGATGGAGAGGAGGAGGAGCAGGGTGGCACAGCGTCGCTGCGAAGTCCGAGTGAGGAGAGGGGCGAGACGAGGGTGTGCTTTCAGCTTGGGGGTCGGGGGGCGGCCCCGTCTAACTTTATGTTGGTTGTAGTGTCTCATATCGTGCTTGGTTTGCGGTCGAGACGATGTGCTTTCAGTTGTGATTGTGTTACGCGGGCGGACCACACCCCACCACGCCATCCACCCGGTGGTCGTCGCCACTCGCCGTCTCGTTAAGACTACGCTTCGCTTGCTGGACCACGTGGACACTTCAACTCGCCCTTCCCCATTTCGTCTCGAACACGGACGAGTCTCCTCGATCATACCTACTGGTCTACCTCTGATTCAGTCACCATTTGAAACCGAGCGGGCTCCACAATTTTGTTCAATCACAAAGCAGGTAAGCTGAGGTTTTTTTCATTTTCGTGTCGTTCTTACCTTCATCGTTATTGGGACGGACAACTGTTCCCAAGTACGTGGGGGGAGGGTATTCGATGTGTAGTGATCGCGGTTGATGTTCTTATAGTAATTATTTGAGCAAATTCCTCAAAAAAAAAACTTTCATTTTTTTTTTTAAAGATCATTTTTTTCCTTTATTTTCACAAAACCTTCTTTAGTTTCTGAAAAAAATATTATTACCATTAATCTCCTTCCCACCTCATCCGTAAGATCTTGTCATACTCGTCTTCTTCTTTTCAATCCCTTGTCTTTAATGATAAAGTTGTTAGCGTTGTTGTAACAATTAGCGTTGTTGCCACTGCCTTTTCTCCATCGCGCCACCTCCCCCCGCTTGCAGCCATCTTCAACCAGATCCGCTATGCTACTCCCCATCTCTTTGCTCGATCTCTACAATCAGCACATCCCTACCAACCGTCGTTGCTCCTCCTCCACGGAGCGATCGGGAACAGAGGTCCACCTCCCGCAACCGTCGCTCGTGCTCGCCCAAACCAGATCTGCAGTGTTGGAGCAGCAGAGGTGGCACGCCCCATCTTTGTGCTCGATCGTGACCGAACCTTCTCTGGAAAGAACTGCGTCATCCTCTGTTTCCTTTGTTCCAAAGCGATCTATCACCTGCTGCCCTTCGCTGCCACCAACAGCGATTTATCATTAGGAGCAACTGTTGCTCCTCTCCGCTGGCCACCTCTGTCGCAGCCAGGCAGTCGCCATTTGTCGTCACCGCTCCTGCCACCGCGAGCCAGCGACCGTCTTTGTTGCTTCCCAGCCATAGTAGCACCTCTGCCGAGATAATCTCTAAGGGCCACTGTCCGCTCCTTTCAGTCACTGGCTCTTCCTCTTCGTCTCTGTAGCAGCTCCTTCTCCAGGAAGCCTCCTTCGACACCTGAACAGCGGGACCCACCAGTGTTGTTGCAGTAGTGAGAACTAAAGACGGCAGAACAAGATTCAAAAAAAAAGGAAAGAAAAGGCCAGCAATCACCAATCCTAAATATAATCCCTACTACAGCGATCAGTTTCACCAATCCGGCCACGCAGTTGATCTATAATAGGCATTTCCATATCCAAAAGTAATCGGTATTTTTTCTCTCATGATGTCTTCATCGTCTACTTCTCTCGTTTCTGTCAGTGTCATCACAGGTAGCACTAGTACTTCTCATAGTACTAGACTGATCTTCATTAATATTGCAGTCATCATCCTCTTCAAATTACCCAAAGGCAACTACGCATCATGGCGTGCTCAATTCACTAATCTCCTCTTTGGATATGATTTGTTAGGTTATGTTGATAGATCTTTCAGTTGTCCACCAACAATGATTGATATCCCGGGGAAAACAAGTCAAGTACCAAATCCAGAGCATAAACAGTGGTTACGACAAGACCATCTTATTCTTCAAGCGATTCAAGCCTCCATTGCTAGTTCTGTCACACCACTTATATCTTCATGTGCTACTACTGTCGACGTATGGTACAAGCTGCAAACTACATTGGCGAATCAGTCGGGCACTCGCATACTTGGCCTTCTCTCCAGACCAATTAATACAAAATAAGAGGGAAGTACCATCGTTAATTATCTCTAAAATATAAAGGTTATCATCGATGATTTAGCCTTAATTGGACATTATCTCAGTGATGATGAAGTTATCGCCCACATCCTCAATGGACTTGGGGCGGAGTACAAAGAATTAGCAGCAATAATCTGGGCACGTGACTCGCTACTGTCATTTGACGAGCTGTACGACAAGTTGACTGACTACGAGACATATATAAAGCGCGAAGATAAGGCAACAAGACAACCTATTACTGCCCAAGTAAGTCAAAAATTAAAAAAATAGAACAATCCGTACCATAAGTCTGCCAACAAGGGTCTAGAGCAGGCACCGTCTTATCACAATCCAAGTAGCAACTATGGTTCCCAACTATCTTGGTGTCCTGCTCCCATGCCTCAAGATAGCAACAACAATTATCAATAGCCTTGGCGTCCTGCTCCTATACCTCACCAACGAATAGTCTGTCAGTTGTATGATAAGGTTGGTCATTCCACCAAGGTCTGTCGATCCCGTCCTTGACCTCTAGCTACCATGCCCCAAGCGCATCTCACTGCTGCTTCGACTTCTGATCAACACTCTTGGGTTATGGACTCTGGCGTCTCTCATCACATCACCATGGATCTCCAGAACTTGTCCTTTCATAACAGCTATGGTGGTAATGATGACATCATCATCGGTGATGGTAAGCGACTTCTCATTACTCATACTGGTTCTACAATGCTTAATTTGTATTATCTTAATTTTACACTCGATGATGTGTTATGCGCTCCTCATATCAAACCGAATCTCATTTTTGTCTCTCAATTCTATAAACAAAATAATACCTCTATTGAATTTTTTCCTGACTAATTTATTATCAAGGATCTGAACACGGGGGCATAGTTAGTTCAAGGCAAGAGTAAAGATAACATCTACTAGTGGCCATCAATCTCTCAGCCTACTGCCTACTCTTCTGTTGCTGCTTTAATGGATATGTGGCATCATCATCTTGGTCACCCTTCTTCCTTAACTCTACAAAAGCTTTTATCTCGTTATTCTCTTCCATCGTTTAAAGCTAGCCCTATTGTTACTCATTGTAATATTTATCTTAGTAATAAAAGTCATCGACTACCATTTGAACATTCTTCTATTTCTTGCATACAACATTTGAAATTCTGTATACTAATGTTTGGGGTCCTGCACCAAGTATTTCATTTGACAAATACAAATTATATGTTATCTTTACTAACTATTTTACTAAATATACTTGGTTTTATCCTCTTCAACATAAGTATGAGGTTTCCACAATCTTCCTTATTTTCAAAAAAATAGTGGAAAATATTTTTCAGTCCTCTATCAAAATAATTTATTCTGATGGTGGGGGTGAATACCAAACACTAACACCACACTTGTTAGCCTGTGGTATTCAGCATCTCAAGTCTCCCCCGTACACTCCTTAACTAGTTAGCTCAGCCAAACGCAAACATCAGCATATAGTTGAAACCGATCTCACACTTCTCCATCATGCTTCCATGCTAACTACCTTGTGGTCTATAGCCTTTCAGACCGCCGTCTACTTGATAAATCGCATGCCTACTCCAGTCCTCCACAATCAACCACCATTTGAAAAACAGTTTCATCAATCCCCAAATCTTCAAAAACTTAGGGTTTTTGGTTGTGTTTGCTGTCCTTGGCTACGTCCTTATACATCAAATAAACTAGCCCCGTGGTCAAAGCCTTGTACCTTCATTGGTTACTCTCTTGAACATAATGTTTACCGATGTTATGATCCTTCAACTCACAAGGTCTTTGTGTTTCGTCATGTAGTCTTTGTGGAGTCTTCCTTTTCATTTCAACAATATAAATCTACTACTGTATCAACCACTCTGGTGAATGCATCAATGGCACATGCCATTATCCAATGAATCTTTACAAGAATCACCCACTCTAACTCATGAGTGGAGCATCTCTCCAATATAACATCTCACTCCCTCTTTCTTTTCTCCCTCTTCTGCTACTGCAAACATTCAATCGTCGGACACTCAACCACTAGCATTTCCCTCACCTCAGCCTACTACCACTAATGTTTCACAGTCCAACTCACCCTGTTCTACTACTTCACCCACACTCATTCCACTATTATCTCCTAAACCACTTAGACATCCAATGAAATACGCTCTAAAAGTGGTATTTTCAAACCACATCAGGTTCTCGATCTCAATACGATTGTGACTTCCTCTGTTGAGACCTGTGAACCTACCACGATCACTCAAGCCCAAAAGTCCCCTCATTAGCGTCAAGTTATGTCTGATGAATATGACGGCCTACTTCATAATTCTACCTGGACACTTGTTTCGTTTCATCCTGCATAAAATGTCAACGGGTGTAAGTGGGTTTTTCGAGTTAAGCAGAACCCTGATGGGTCTATTGTCAAGTACAAGGCTCGCTTAGTGGCCAAAAGCTTCCATCAATGTCCTGATATTGATTTTACAGAGCCATTCATTCTGGTTATTAAGTCCATAATTATCCAATTGATTCTGAGTTTAGCCGTTTCAAAAGGATGGCACCTGCGATAACTTGATGTGAACAATGTATTCTTATAAGGAACATTAACTGACGATGTCTTTATGGAGCAACCTCCCAGTTTTCTTTATCCTTAGTATCCGAAACATGTCTGCAAACTCCACAAGGCTATTTATGGTCTTCTGCAAGCTCCAAAAACTTGATACAACGAACTTGGCTCATTTTTTATGTCTGTCGGCTTCTCTAACTCTAAGTCTGATACCTCCTTATTTCTTCATCAATAACCTGGCAGTACAATATATCTTCTGGTATATATTGATGATATTATTATGACAAGTAGTACTTCTACGGAGGTCACAATGTTCATTAAATAGTTGGCTACCAGATTTTTCCCTCAAAGATCTCGATCCCTTGAATTATTTTTTGGGTGTGGAAGCAATGTTTACATCTTCGGGACTCTTCTTTTCTCAACAGAAGTACACTAAGGACTTATTAGTAAAGATAAACATGAATGATATAAATGATGTTTCTACTCCTCTCTCCACTGATGAATCAATTTGGTTAAATGATGACTGTCCTACTACAGATTCTACACAATATCGGCAAGTGATTGGCTCCTTACAATATTTAACCCTCACTCACTCAGATATCTCATTTGCAGTTAACAAGCTATCACAATTTCTGCATAGACCATCTACCACATATTGGTCAGCAGTTAAACGAGTATTACGATATCTTAAAGGTACTCTTGACTATGGCATAGTTCTATACAAAAACTCTCCACTTCAACTTCATACTTATGCTGACGTTGATTGGGTTAGAAACTTTGAAGATAGAACATCAACATCTTGGTATATTATATTTCTCGGAGCCAATCCAATCAGTTGGAGTTCCAAGAAACAAAAGACAATTGCTCGGTCAACTACTGAAGTTGAGTATCGCTCCATTGCAACTACAGCTGCTGAACTTAACTGGGTAATGAATATGCTCAAAGAGCTTGACATCCGCTCCTCTGCTACTTATACAATATACTGTGATAATGTCGGGGCTACCTACTTATGTGTCAATCCAATGTTTCACTCTCGTATTAAACATATAATAATTGACTTCTACTTTATACGAGATCAAGTGATGAATCATCAACTACGTGTCTCTCATATTCACACAGCAGATCAATTGGTGGACTCCCTCATGAAGCCACTCTCTCACAAGTTATTTTCACTTCATCGGTCCAAGATCGACATCCTTGGCAAGAGCGCGATTGCGGGGGCATGATGAAAGATAGAGTTGTTGCTGGTTATAAGCGCCATGCAAGCCAATCACGTGAGTGATGGCTCGTGCAACACATTGTGTGATCTTTTTGCTTATGATTAATATTGACATATTCTCATATTATATTATTTGTTATATGTATATTGTGATGTCCTTGGTTCTGTGCAATGAGAATCAGATCGTGATGAGATCATGATAATGATATCGATTCACCTTTAAACGCAGATCCTAAATAATTCTAGTCATAGGTTACTCAAGAGGGACATTGAGATAATCGGATAGATCGATGTACTATATACTCGTCTATATGATGGAGGTGGCTAGTCTCATAGCCACTTGTGTGGAGACACTAAGGATATAGTACAGGTGTTTATTAGAGAATGAGTTCACTAATTATGGAATGTTGTATGGTTAATGATACCTAATGTCAGACAATGATTCCATAGTCTCAGTTGTGTATCTGGTCCTTAGACTTGAGACACAAAGGATGTCTTATATGAGTACTCCTTTCTTTGACGTTAGACTTATAGGTTTGGAAAGTTCCAGATCTAGTACAGCTGGTTATCGGGATTGGTAGCCAATCTTACGAAGGTAATTGAGTGTCAATAGAGGCTCATCCACTCTCACTATCATGAGAGGAATATCTCATATGTGCTTGCTCAGACAAATCCCTGGCTAGGGTCATTCGGATTAAGAGAGAAAGAGTTCTTCGGTAGAATCTGAATAGAGCAAGACAAACTGATTTCATATGTGACATAACAGTATCATGTCTAATATACGGTCTCTAGGATATTATTTGGATAAGGGATTATAGATACATGGTAACTATGGACAGATATGTCCGATGGATTTGATCTCCTATATATCGTTTGGGGACTATGACATAGTGGCCTAGTACGTCCATAGTCGATGAGTTAAGTGAATTATTATGGGGATAATAATTCACTATATCATAAGGAGTTTTGATGAGAGTGACTCACGGCCAGCTCGGTATCGGGTCTAAAGGGTCACACACATATGGTGGAAGCTTCAGCGAATAGAGGATTGAATGAAGATCCAATTAACCCCTATTTTTATTAGATGTGTTGATGAGCTCCTTGATTAAGACCCAATTATAGGCCTAAGGAGATTATTGGATATAGATCCAATAATGCAAGGTTAGTGGGTTATTGGATGAAGACCCAATACCCACTAAGGAAGGAGCCCTAGGGTTTTGGTGGCTCTCTATAAATAGGAGAAGAAACTCATGGTTTATATGTTGTAACTTTAGCCACCACCTCCTATTCTCCTCCTTCCCTCTTAGCAAGAGTTGCAAGAGCAGATTGGAGGAGTTTCGCTATAGAGATCTATCGTGTGGATACCGCTAGAGAGGAGGACGCTTGACCTCCTTCATCTTCTCCATCCGGATCTGGAATATAGGGATATACGATCTCCCTAGGTAAAATCAATCTCTCACACATTACGATTTTCTCGTGACCCAATCTTTTGCACGACGATTTGATCTACGTGAGAAATCGATTTTTGTTATGATGCACCCACTGAGGTTTCCCAACAGTTGTTAGCGTTTTTATAGCAACTATTACCGGAATGGTTAGATTATTGAGGAAAATCCTCAACATCTAATCTCTCTATCACTTTCTTTGGTATAAATAAACATTAGTGAATAAATAAAAAATATTACACTTAATTTCATTCAACTCTTGCTCTCATTTCTATTAGTCTTACCTGTTGTCTTTTTTCTGAAGCTGAGATTAGGAGCAAGAGACGAATAGGGTACCAATATGGGTGTTAACGATGGTGCTTTGATGACGAGCCTCACGTGCAAGGCAATGACAAGATGTGATCGGGGAAAAGACGATAAAGATGAGATAAGAAAAATACTCCGACAGGGGATAACGAGTCTCATGTGCAAGGCAGATGTGATCATGAGAAGTGAAAATAGTCATGAGGATAGCTCATAACATAGTATAATAGGGTAAAGACAATGAGTAATGACAAGAGACGAAGACAATCACTACAATGCAAATGCGACAACCATTGAGGTGGAGCCGATGGTAATCTTACTTTTTAGAAAATAAAAGATATTTATATAAAAATGAAAATATAAAGAACCGTCATAAGAAAAATAATAAAACTTTTTAAAACTTTTTTTTAAAAATATCCTATAAATCAATTATATTTCGGATCAAACACATTTTCAAAATATTACTTGATCCAACCAATGAAAGATGAAGATGATATCCATGTCAAAATTGAAAGTCCCATCTGAGTCTATATTTTAAAAACTTACTAAAAGCGAAGTAAGAATATGTCATGTCAAGCCTTCATTTTATAGTTAAAATTGCAAGGATCTAGTGTTTTAGAAATATATTTTAAATCTAAATGATTCCAGAAAATATTTTGTTTTCCTCTTTTGATGACATGTAACTGAACTGATCGATCTATAATGAATTTGACCGAACTTTCATCAGCTTTTAATTTCACATGTTGATGGTTCTTTGGGATGGATTTATTTCTCCACAGTCAAAATAAGCACCGAGGTGATATCACTATTCATACCTTTTTTACTTAATGAATATTAATAATATCATATTTAGTCTTAAATTGATTAGCTAATGATTCAAAGCTTAGTAAAAAGCTTTCTCAAATATATACTTTTCGTCCATCTTTAAAGAACAAAATCGTATAATTTTTAGTGATCAAAGAGAGCCAAATGATTTACCTATTATAATGCCTATAATGAGATCGATGAGACATCGACTCTTGTTGATATGATTAAATAATAATAATAATAATAATAAATGATATTATATTACTAATAACAGCAAAAATGATGACGATGACAATAAAATAGTATATAAAATTATGAATATAATTTTTATAATTTTAAAGCCTTTATAATGAACTATAAAAAGAAAAAAAAATCAAACAGTATAGCTTATCAAGAAAATATTTTTCATATTTAAATGAAAAGGTATGGATAATCAAATCAAAGAAAAATATTAACTTGATACTAATTTCCCTTCTCTTATTTTTCTCCCTCATAATACTTTACCACCTCAAGTTATTCGATGTGTACCCACTTGTTTTAACTATAATGATGGTCGCAATAAATCGTAATCCAAATCAGAAAATTTCTATTGTGTTATCATCTAAAACCTACTGTTAGAAAAAAAAGCTAATGACAAATAAAATATTTAGGATTTTGCAACATTCATTTCACAAATAAAACGCCTTTGCATGGGTAAGTCAGAGGACATCGACACCTATATATCAACGTCTGCCATTCACGTTACTCATATCGGGAAGGGTTATGATGCATCAGTACGCTCTCTCTCTCTCTCTCTCTCTCTCTCTCTCTCTCTCTCTCTCTCTCTCTCTCTCTCTCTCTCTCGTGGTTAAACCTCTAATACGAGGACACTACTCGCCCAACATAGCATATGATACCCAAAAAAGGATAGCATTTCAGCATCATTCTTAAACATGCTCTCTCTCAGTATGACTTGACAGAATCAAGTTGACACTGAGTAGAGATGTTACGTGTATCGCAAGAGACAAATGATCTTCTATAATGGCACGTCGTTGTTATCTCTGCACTATAACAATATATCCATGCATGATGATAAAAGAAAGACATGCACATGCATATACACAGGAGAAGCACATAAATCACAGTAACATCATTCTCTCTCTAGCACGATTAGAGGAGCATAATCCTTTGGGAGTTAATTATAATTTTTTTTATAACTAATTATATTTAGTATTTTAGTTTTTATAATTTTAAAAATTATATTAGAATCTTTATATATATGAAATTGAATAATCTAATTTTATTTTTTCTTATATCATCGAATTTATCATTAAATACGTATATTATTTACGTCACTAGAGTCAATAATGTAAAAAAACATAATTAAATATTTTTATTTTATAAATATAAAGATTTTAATATAATTTTTATAATATAGGAATCTAACTACTAAAAATAACTAATTACATAAGATGATATGTATTTAACTCTCCCTTTAGATATAACGATCAATCATAAAATATTTACAGCTATTTAAAGAATAAAAAATAACTTTTTTAAGTATATATATGAGTGTGTTTTAAGATAAAAAAATGATAATAAAATCGACATCTCAACGTCATTTGGATGACTTGTAGCCAATATATCGATAGTCCGATTTCCATATGAATGACATATGGTCAATATGCAGAGTAATAGTCCAATATCACATGGACAACACGTGATCGATATCTAAATGTCGTGAATATGTCAAAGTATTTCAGATTTAATACTCTACAATATTATGATCGTAACTAAGCACGAGAATAATTACTGCTCTCTATAATTATCACATCTAGGATTCATCATAATGATATCATATTACAATTAAGCCAAAGATATAATTACTCTCCGTAATTATCGATAATATCAAAAGTAACGATCTTGCTATAATAAAATGATTATCTAAATTCAAGATTTTTTTTCTTCTAATCATTCGAACCATAAGCTAAGTTAGGAATCAAAAGGAATTTTATCGAGAATATTTTTGACCTAAATTTTTTAGGTTCAATGTTTTCAAAATCTGATGAATCGACATAAGAAATTCAATTGACTCTGAATTGGCTTCCAACTCAAATAAATAAGATCTAAATTATCATACGTATATATGACTGGATGCATGAACGATAATAAGATACGAGAGACGGATCTGGTGTGTATATGTATATATAAAATGTTTGCATACATGCATTAACTCGATTGGCTCTAATCAAAATCTGAATTATTCACCGATACATTCAGAATTATCCATATGTCTGCATGCATGAATGATAGTGGTGTAAGTGCAGGGACACGGATGACATTTGACCTTTTTGTCTTGGGCAAACACCGAACACCGGACACCGCTCGACTTCGATGGCAAGAAAGCCACTACCGACCCTGCCTTGACACACCAGCTGTCCTGACTCCATCGTGGATTCCTTGCGTACCGTGTTTGCCGTTTCCTACGCGATTTCCTTAGCTTCTTGCTCTTGTTGCGAGGCGATCGACCGATGGGGCATATCCTCTCACTTCTTCGCCTGCCTTCTCCGCTTCCCCACCTTCCGCCCTCGGCTACCCGTCTTCCTCTCTCCTAATCCTTGCAGCGATTGGCGCACCGATCTCTCTTCGCGCAGAGGGAAGAGTGTGCGACGGGCGTTCTCGGTCGTCATCGGCATTATTGGGGCCGACGAGGTGGAATTGAAAGAGCTTAGCGATCGGTGCTTACGAGGAGGGACGTCATCAGAGGTGGGAAAGAGAGAGATGGGGCGGTTGTTTCTGATTAGCCTCGAAGGCAAGATCTATAGCTGCAAGCACTGTCAGGCTCATCTCGCCCTCTCCGACGACATCGTCTCCAGAGTTCGTTAAATTTCCCATCCCGTGTCGCCTTCTGACTCCGAGGCTTACTTTCTTTGATTCTTTCTGTTTTGCTGGGTGATCTGTTGAGGGATTTCGTTCCCGATTTTGTGTTCGATCTTTTCATCTGGAACATCACTATGGTTCCATTCACAGTCGCAAGATGAGATGGACCACGAGATATTGCGATCATAGCTTTTCCTATGATCGGGTTCGCCGATATTCAAGAACTGTTTGAGGTTGAGAAGGGTAGGATCTAAAATGGTCTCGACTGCAGATAGTGAGTAAACCATAGGTTCCTTGGTCCAAAAGCAACATAACAAATAATTTAAGGGGTTATTTGATGTTTTGGCCCTACAAAGCTCATGAGGACGAGGCTTCCAATTTTCAGTGACTGAACCAAGCTTATTAAAGATTTCCTCATGAAAAATAATTTGCTCAATTTTCTTCTTCTTTAATAAATTTGACAAGGTTAAAGTTGTTTCTAACTAGAGTAGTAATGACAATTAATGGATTAGAGTGAATTAGGGCATTGAAATAGGTAATCATCTTCAAAAAGTGAGAAAATTTCCCCATTCCATGTGTTGGAGAAGGAATGAGTGCATTGGCATAAGTTATCATCTTCAAGAGTGAGGATTCTTCCCTAATCCATGTGTTCTCGATCTTCAGAAGTCTGTTGGGTTTCCAAGCATTCTTCAATCAGCATCATTTTTTGCTACCCACTTGTCTCTCATTAGCACTCTTGTGCACCTTTTGATCAGCTTACATACATACTTGTTCATCGAAGAGTGATAACATTTCGTTGTATCAATCAAGTATTTTCTTTAGTACGTGAGTTTTTTTATTCCTTTTGGTTCCTCTCATGTTGTCATGACATGGTCCAATAAGAGAACCAACTCATTTAATGAGTTCGAACCATTATCGATAAGTTTAAGCCAAGTTAATGGTAGTCGATCCATCTAGCTCTATATACAATCACATCATTCTTCCACTTGTTATGTGGGATGCAGGTGGGGTCACATGTATGTATCCAGTCAGCTAAGGCCATTTTAGCAGCCATTCTTCTCTTAGTTATATAAGATGATCTAGAGGTCCTTGAGCACAGCATCATTCTTTTATTATGTGTAAATGTTATAACATTTTGATTATTGCTTTAGCAAGCAAAGCAACATGCACGATGCATGGACAATTAACTGGAGCTTAGTAATGGATGGTTGGCCTGGTGGCTAAAAGCAGCTGAGGCACTAGGCAAGGGTCATAGGAGACCATCATTGTTAAGGATGGGAAGAGAAATGGGAAGGGGAAGGGTGAGAGAGAGTTGGACAAAAGGGGGAGGGGAATTGTGGTCATGAATTCTCTGGGGAAAAAGCATCTCCAACCATGCCATGCTTTGGTCTGTGCTTTGTGGTTAGATGCAAAACTCCCAAGCTGGACTTTGCTAATTGTTCATTTCATTGTTACCTTGATGCATCCTGTGCTAGTTCCTGATGAATCTGTCTGACAACCGAAAGAGGGTATTGTGATCATGAAACAAATATATTGATGCAGAAATTGCTTGAAAAAACCACTTTTATGATCAAGAAATAGCGGTTTTTTCTATTTTTTATTTCTCTATTTAACAGAATAAGTTGATTGCATATTTAAAATAAATATTGCTTGTGCTATGAATATATATTGTCATTTTTGTTGACTAATGTAATTGTATCTTAATATCATCCTGTCCATCGACAATTGCTCCTCGTCTGCCACTAGATTCAAGTAAAAACCAAGAAAAGTAAAACCCAAGACATTTAGCTTGGGGTTGCTAAATAAAGAGGGGAAAAATGCGTGAACTTTTACAGATTTATCTATTGACCTTTCCTCCACGTACATAGTTTTCTTGATTGAGTGATAGTATGCAGCATCTAAAAGGTAGTTCGCCCTGTTGATGACTGTTTTTTTCTCCTTTTGTGTACAGTCCTTCCATTGCAGGCACGGGAAGGCTTATCTCTTCAATAAGGTGTAAGTAGCATGGTTATTTAGTCATTGTTCAAGCTTCCAATTTCAATTATTAAATCATATTTATCCAATGAAGGAAAGTCAATTACTTCTATTCTATTATTATCCGACTCATTTGCCATTTTTCTTTCACACTTGCTTTCTCTTTGGATCGCCTACTAATGTTTAGTAAACTAAGTTATGGTCTAAACTATCTATTGTTTTGCATGTTCTTATTTTTATTAACAAGAATTCATTTCTTAGTAAGTACTTGATTGAATACTTCCTTTTTCTTTTTGGGAAGGGATGTCATGAGTTGAATCTTGAATGTGAACTTAGACTTTTGATTGCACATCAAACATTTGTAGGAAGAGCTGGGTGGTAATGTTTTTAACAGGTGTTTTCATGTGTCAGGCTTCTCAGCCAATTTAATTTTCACTATAAGTACTATTGTTCATGATATGCACCGATTGGATCTTCTAAAAGCATATATAAAGTTAGTTCTAAGCGTATGTCTTACTTCAAACATAAAAGTCCTTTGAATCACACCTATCCTGCAGGATACTGCAAGCATTGCTTTGCCAACAATCATAAGATGGTGAATATTACTTCTCACTGGACATAGACATGATAACTATTTACCAAAACAATAGCCAAAATGGATAGTATTTAAGAAGCTCAAAGCACCACATGGACAATGGTGGTTAAGCAAACAATGAACAAGCTTGTTTGTTTCCAATGTGCTGCCAGCAACTAGGTTTGGGGTGTTCTTCACCAAAATGGTGTTACCTTCTCATTAAATATCATAGGTTGCATAATAAATATCATAGGTTGCGTGGGTGATGTCTGTTTTGAGAACATGAAAAGAAAAACAGTTACGTATGACTAGAGATTAACCTCAGACCTCAGTGCTTTGATACACATGATTGCTATTTTACATGTCTATTCTTCAGATATTGGACTATCTCATATGCCTTGTATGCTGTTCCAGCAATTCCAGTCTGTCCAAACGCTAATAGGCAAACTTAGTTAATCATGAAAATACTAGGAAACTTTTGAACTTCATTCTGTTTTATACATTGTGATACAGAAGCCTAACATCTGATCTCATGTTGATCTAAACTGATGTCCCATGTCTCAAGCTTGTAAGTTTGTGAAAAGGCTTCCTGGTGCTTGGGGATGCTCCAATGAATACTGAATTGCATGCACAGAGTTCAATAAAAAATGAAAAAAGGAATGATATTATTGGAAACATCAAATACTGTGCTTTTTTCCATCAGCTAACTGAATGCTATTTATTCATTTTTCTTTGTTGTAGTGTGAATGTGACAGCTGGAATCAAAGAGGACCGGATGATGATGACAGGGTTGCACACTGTTTCTGATATTTTCTGTGTTGGTTGTGGGGCAATTGTTGGATGGAAATATGTAAGAATAATTTCAAGCTTTCTTTTGGCCTAATCATTCTATATGCATGTCAGCTACTGTTGATCCAATACTTTATTTCAGGAGGCTGCTCATGAAAAGGCCCAGAAGTACAAGGAAGGGAAAATTGTTCTTGAAAGGTGCTGCTAAGATGTTTTATATTCATTAGTTACCTCCGAGTAAATAGAAATATTTGACAATATTTAACACCATAAACAACAAATGACACCAGCAAGCTGGTTCCACAGTTAATGACGTAGTGTGTAATATCCTTGCTGGGATATTCAACTTACTAAGTTCAACTCTTCTTTTCTTGGGGCAGGTTTAAGTTGACAGGGCCTGATGGAACTCGATACTGGGTTACTCATGATGCTCATATGGGTGGCAGTGATGCTGACGACGCATGATTTGTATCTAAACTTTAAGGGAAGCACGAAGTCTTCTGAATGTAAATTCCTCTTCCCATCATTGTTCTCGTTTTAGACTCATGTGGATTCTAGCAATTATTGCTGTCTCCATGATCTTGGCTGCTGGACTGATGCCAAATAATATATTTCTCGTGCTTTCTCGTTTGCCATTAGCTTTGTTGATCACATTACATTATCTTGAGGTGTGGTGGCTGTCTTGCGATCAGCCTATTTTGTTCTGTCAGTCACCTTCTCAAAGCCCGTCTGCATTTTCATGAAACGATTTGGTAGTCAGCGTTCTCTTCATACAATCTCGCTTCTGTTAATAACATATGCTACTACTATAAGTGATAATATTGAGAGATCTTCATACCACGGCCACAGTGGCATGCAGCCGTACCCATGGATTCTGCTCATCATTTGAACTCGTGCTGAGGGCGGGTGATGTCACAAGTAAAAATGGACATGGGAATAATTACTAGCCAAATTTATAGCTTTGGGTCCTTTTTTTTTTCATTTATAGTGAAATTTTCGTAGTTTAGATCATATCATCTTGTCGCAGTGCTAATTGATTGCTCTCAATTTGGTGTATCCACGCATCTGCGTTGGATATGCTCACACGGTATTTACCAGTGGAAATCCATCTCTGGATGCAGTCCACCACATCCCTTTAAAAAGAGCCTTAATTGACTTGGTTATTCTTTGGTGTCGACAATGAAAAAGGTAGAAGTTTGATGGAAGAATTAAGTCACAATATAAATAACATTTTAGCGAATGAATTGTCTGCTTATCTGAATAATTTTTTTTATTTAGTTGAATTAGTAAACGAATATTAATGAAAGATAATTTAATCTTATAATCCGGAGCCCATGAAGAAAAACTCGGGTCCGATTTCCAAGTTCAATTATCCACAGGCCGTCAATGGACCGGCTTAGGCTTTTGGCAGTCGATTCGTTGCAAAAGTTCCGATCCGACGTGAAAAGCCCTAACTAGTTGAACAGAAACGCGGAGGCAGCCCGGGGGAGAAGCGGCGGGCGAAACCATGGCCTTCTCCTTCAACCCTCCTTCCTCGTCGTCCTCCTCGTCCTCCTCGCCGTCGTTTTCCTTCCCTTCCGCCACTCCTTCACAATCCCAGGGCTTTTCTTTCCTGTCCCAAACCCCAGCAGCGTCCTCCTCATCTCCGTTCTCCTCCTCTTTCTCCACACCCCCTTCCCCTTTATTCTCTTCCTCCTCCACCACCACCACCACCGCCTCCTCCTCCTCCCCCACCTTCTCTGGCTTCGGTTTCGCTTCCGCCGCCTCATCGCCTGCAACCGGTTTCTCTCTTGGAACCCCTTCTTCCACCGCCTCCTCCCCGTCTCTATTCGGCTTCTCAACCCTTGGCTCCTCAGCGGCCACATCTGCAACGACCACGGCTAACCTTTTCCCGGCACCAACCTCCGCCGCCTTTTCGTCTGCTCCAAAACCCTTCTCCTTTCCCTCTGCCTCCTTTTCCTCGTCGTCCGCCGCGCCTTCCTCTTCTCCGAGCCCTCTTTTCGCTTCAGATTTCGGCACCTCGACCTTGTCCTCCGCGACCTTTTCTTCTTCCTCAGCAGCTTCTCCTTTTTCCACTGCTAGCCCTAGTTTCGGTTTTGGATCCGGTACGTCGTCTCCTCTATTCGGCTTCGGGTCTTCTTCCTCCGCGTCCTCCCCGCTACATGGAACCTCGTCTTCTGCTGCTTCTGCCGCAGCCCTGTCGTTCTCGTCCGCTTCGCCAGTGCTCACTTCTTCAGTGGCTACTCCCGGAATTAGCGCTGCTCCTCCTTTCGCTTCCTTTGCCTCATCAACGACACCTTCGACTGCAGGAGTGGCCGCGACGGCGACGGTGACGACGACATCAACTCCATCCTTCTCATCCTTGTTCTCCTCCTCGTCCTCTGCATCTCCCCTGGCTTCTTCGTCTTCTTCTTTTACTACTCCTTCGACTGGTGCATTCTCTTTTGGAACCGGTGGATCCTTACCACAGAACTCCTTCGTTGCTTCGTCATCTGCTGGTGCCTCTTTATCCCTGCCTGTTGTGGCCACAACCTCCTCGTCATCTTCCTCGGCAGCTGGCTTTTCATTTGGGTCTGCAAAATCGGCTACTTCCCAGCCTTCCTTCGGGTTTGGCAATGCAGTTTCGCCTGCGGCTGCAACTGCCTCTGCGGCATCTGTCTTCACCGGTGCTGCAGCTACTGCGAAGCCTCTCACCCTGTCATTTGGGTCTTCTTCCACACCACCCATATCAACCATGGCACCGGCATTGACAACTGCGAGCACTATAACTTCTGTGCCAGCTATAACACCCCCTGCTACAGCTTCCTCTTTGTTTGCCTCGGCAGCTGCATCCTCTCTGTCGTTTTCAGTTCCTTCATCAACCTCAGCAGCCGCAGCATCCACCTCTGCAACATCTTCTTTGACATCAACTACTGCTGCAACTACTGGTGCTTTCCCAATCTTTGGCATGTCGGCGTCATCAGCAACCTCCGCAACACTATCAACTATGACATCATCTCCACTTCAATCTACACCATCAGTTTTGTTGTTTGGTACTCCTTTTGTGCTAAATGAATCCAGGCTTTGTTTTTATCTCTTAATTCGTGGTATCTGGTATAATGCTTTTACACAGTGATATATTATATTTTCTGTCACTGCATCTGTTTGTGTAGACTTGGTCGAGATTTCTTTGATAGTGATAATGAAGGAGAGTTGTTCTTATGCTTCTAGTTGGGTATTTCTCTTATTTAATTGGATGACCAGTGATTTGTATTTAAGAGAGTAGTTAGTGTATTTTATCACAAAGATGTCATGTAGTAGTACACCTACAACACTTATTTCTTTATACAAGCGTAGTCCTTCCAGATTCTGATCCATGTACATTTCGTACTAGGTATGCTTCATTTTCTTTATATGCATCGGTTGATGTATTTGATAACTCAAATCATAAGGTAGAAAAGAATAAGAAAAGAATGATAGCATAAATGCATGTTCATGTTGACTGCTTGTTACTTTTGGTCTCCATTAATATTTATAAAAATGGTCTGCTTTATGACAGATTAGGACTCTTTGCAACAACTTATATAGTTGTTATGCATATTATTAGAATACGTTTCAGGCTCTCAAATAAGGAAATAGTAGGTAGAAAAAAGTGTGGTCTGGTCAATGAGACTCCTTTTTGCAGTGTCCGAGTTTGACTTCACCTTAGAGCCAAAGCTCATCCCGAACCATGAAAACAATGAACAACTAAGATGCAATAAAAAAAATGATGACCATATTTTCCCTGAGATCGCTCGCAAGCTTTTATCTCTGTTCTTTGTATATTTTATTATCATATTCTAGTTGTTGTGTTCCAACTGTTACCTGATGAAGCTGGCTGCACTTGTTGATATGCCACTTGATTAATGACCAATGTACGCCTGCTTCTTCACATCAATCTCTAAAATGGCTTGCTTACAGTGGTACTTGATGACCCGTATGCTTCTTGCTTTAGATTCAAGCTCTGAAATGTGTTGCTTTTGGGTCCTCATTGATGAGCAACAATTGTCCATCTCACTTTTATCAGACAAATTGTGGTCTTGTTCATCTCTGCTTCTCTTGTTGCTTACATACATTTAAGTGCACTAGATGCCAACAAAGCTATTTGCTTAATGTTAAGATTTTGGTAGAAAAATGGATCAGGTTTCTGGTTATCATTGATTTGTGTGAAGACTAGGCTGTCAGGCACTTATGTTTATCTTGTTAAACATGTTCATCTTTTATAATTGTTTTAGCTTGGAGTTCTACAAGATGTCAGATGTTTGTAACCTCCTGGCTGCATGAGATTTCTATGGTTAAAATATAGTCTTTTGTTTGGTAGCCACATGCTGTGCTCTGCTTACTCTGCAGAATATATCTAATTTTTGTTAAGAAAACCAATTTGAATATTCTGTTCCTTATGTTCTGGATTTTGTTACCTTGGTTCAGTAGTTAATATGCGAACATCTCTTCATTCTTTTTTGCTTGCTTGAACATGAAAAAACCAGTTTTTCATTTTGGCATAATCAGTGGTACATTGTATTAGATAACAATCTAAGAAAAGAAGATTCTCCTCAGGTTCCTCCACTTCAGCATCTGCTAGTGTGGCAAGTTCCAGTGCTGCCACAAGTCAACCTTTAACACCATCAGTTCAAGCTAGTAGTGGCGGGTTTGTGTAATTTTTTGTGTATGTTTTTTGTATTTTAAGAGATGGCTACATTTATATGATCTGTTGTTTTATATTTTCATTCTCTCTTTTTCTTTATGATATAGACTAATTACAACCACTTCAGCCACAACCCTGACACCAAAATTACCTTCAGAAATTGTTGGGAAAACTGTCGAGGAGGTATTGTTCTTTGATTTGCTTCTGACCTTCTGTGTAATAGAACATTCAGATATTACTATAAGAGCAACATCCTGAAATCTTGCATATATAAGAGCTACATGGAAATGTTTTTCTGTTGTTTTATTATGCAGAATAACAGCAAAAGTGACACAAATATTCGTGATGGTTTTATTTTGTTTCCATGTGCTGATAAGTAAGATTATCTAGGTATTTTTGTCGCCATTCTTTTTCTAGTTAACTAGTTGGCCTTATCTAACCAGATAATTAAGGACTGGAATGCTGAGCTACAGGAGCGTACTACAAAGTTCCGAAAGCAGGCTACAGCAATAGCTGAATGGGACAGGAGGATTCTACAAAACCGAAATATTCTCATTAGGCTGGAGGTATCCAATGGATGCAGTACATTGTTGTTCATCAGTTATCTGTTCCTTTAAGCATTTTGTGTGCTTTACTAATTTCAGTGGTTCTGAATTCTTTTTGTTATTTATCCCTATGAAGTAGATTTTATCTCTTTATCTCATGTCATGTTGGGTAGTGAAAAACTTCTGAATTGTTTTGTCTGGCTGGTGGGAAGAAATTGATGTTGATCAAATGTTATATGCTGTTGTTTTATGTTATGATCTAAAGAAGGAAAACTAGTTGGTAAAATACAGAAAATTTATTAAGGCATTTGTAACAAATATGTTTATGATCATGATGAATGTGTAGTGTTTAATTTTTTATTGTATTACTTTATGATAACAAGCATCTTCCAGAATGACTGCTAAATATGTCAATTATCTCATATTTTGCTCATTGCCAAAAATAGCTCCTCTGGTCTTGGTCACCTCACTTAACTATTCTGGGAGAACATGCAAGTTAATGTAATCCTGATTATCAGTTCTCTGAAATGTTACCTCGTTCTGTATTTCCACTAATCTTAGATGATTTCGATTTTTCAATTACAGTAAGGCAGGTTTTATTTTTTATGCAACATCCTTATGTTTGAACAATTTAAACTGAATTATAAAATTGTAAATATCAAGCCTAAGTGCCTAATTACTAGTATTTTTGGTTGATTTGTAGGCTGAAGTGGCAAAAGTTGTGGAGACTCAAACTAATTTAGAACGGCAACTTGAATTAATTGAAACTCATCAACAAGAGGTTTGTTGCAACTAGTTCCTTGATTTATACTAAATTTGACTTGCAACTAGTTCCTTTACTAATAGTTGTTCCTATATTGTGCTTTCTCCGGTTCTAATTAGTTTCATTGCACTGCAATAATAATTTTCCCCCTCTCTTTGGGTTTCAAGATTGATAAGGCTCTAGAGAGCATGGAAGAAGAAGCCGAGCATATATACAAGGATGAACGGGCATTGCTTTTGGAAGATGAGGCCACTTCTGTGAGAGATTCAATGTTAGTTGTTGTGATCTAACCTTTTCTCTTGCTTTAATATTGTTAGTCTTTGAATGTTGATTGATGCATCTTAAAACATAATCTTTATATTATTATAGTTAAAGATGATAATTATTTAATTGATGACATTAAAATAAAATTTAGTACAACAGATAGGACTATAATATGTTTTATGAAACATAATTGTAAATTACTTAATTTTCTAACATTAACTTTTGTTTGAAACGTAGAAAATGCCATTTGTCCTTAGTATTGTAACAAATTTATAATTTCAGATGGTCAGACATAGAGCACTGTCGCAGACTTAGTTGAAATTGCCTAAGTTGTGAGGCACCCTTGCGGCAAAGTCACAGATTTAGTTGGAGTTACCCAAGTCATGAAGCACTTGTGAGCTAATATCTTGGACTTAGCTGGGATTGCCCAAGTCATCGAGTACCCTTGCGTCATTGTCTTAGACTTAGTTGGGATTGCTTAAGTCATGAAACATTTTTGTGTTACCCATTCACAAAATGGGTCAGCCATGTTGCAACCTTACACGGGTCCCGAAGGACCTACAAAAGCAAATTTGATTAGTTTAAAAGCGAGTGGCGAACAAGTCCTCACGTCTCGCGAAGAGGGAACCTTTACAAGTAATTCAACGAACACTTTGTGTGCTAGAGAAAAGAGAGGAAGGAGAAAGCAAGGACTATAGAAGACATAATGAAAGGTTGTAAGTCCACAAACGATTACTCACCAGGTAACGGGTGCAAAGGCAAGTTTCTGTCAAGCGAACACTCGAATTTTTGAAGATTGTTTAATGCCCGACACTATACCGAAGCCCCATCCACCCTTGTGCCACCCGGGGGGTTCTAGGGGTCTGAGATGGCTGACACTCTGTGTCGCATCGTGGTATGTAGAAATTATGTCGCTACACATGAAAACGGAGTCGTTTAGGCAATTTTGGCTCGATGCGGTGAGCGGTCGCACTATAGCACTACGAAGTGTTCTCACTTATATTTTTCAAGCAAAACCACATAAAATCGAGGCAAAACAGGTTGCTAAATATTTGTACAAGCATGGACAAGTGACGAACAGTTTGTTGTGCGAAGATGTTACGGGTGTGTGATGACTGTTCATGACATTCGCCCCCACTTAAACTGTTGACACCCTTGTCGACGCTTGCCAATAAGTTTTGATGGTTGCTTCTTCATGTTGTAGGGCGCCTTTAGGCTCCTAACTGGCTTCAAATCGGGGAAGCTTATGCCACTTCACCAGGTATTTAGTTTTCTCCGCTCTATTGGGTTGCTTTGTCTTGCGATCTGCCAAAATGGTTTCAACTCGCTTCTCGTAGGAGGCTCTGGTGGGGGGTAGCTAAGTTAGAACACTTCGGGAAGCATCTTACAAATCTGAGTGGTAGAATTTTAAGTTGCTTGCATGGAAGACATTGTGAATTTTGAGCCATGTCGGTAGTTGTAACTTGTAGGAGACATTGCCTATCCTGTTGATAATTGGAAAGGGCCTTTTGTACTTGCGCACCAATCCTTTATGCACTTTATGCCTAAAAGGATTGGAGTGATGCTAGTTGGAGCTTCACCAACACTAAGTCGCCAACTTTGAACTCCTTTGGTCGCCTTTTGGTCGTTTTCTCCAAGTAATCCCGTGCAATATCTATATTTCTGTGCTATTCCTTTGTAAAGTGATATGTTGACAGACTACTCCCAATATAATCGATAGCAAGGTATGAAGAGTCGACTACTGTTGTTCTGTAATAATTTTGAAGGGGGTTCTTGTTGGGCGCATAGCTCCGTTGCAAGTTGTAGGAGAATTGGGTAATGTCCAACAACTTTACCTAATCTTGTTAGTTGGTACTCACAGTGTCGAAAATATTGCTCTAGGAGCGAATTGATCCTTTCGGTTTGGCCACCCATCTGGAGATGGAGGCTTGTGGAGAAATACAACTTAGATTTTAGTAGTTTGAATAACTCAGTCCAGAATCGTCCCAAGAACCGAGCATCTTGATCATTAAAGATGCGCGAGACTCCCTAATACTTTATCATATTCTTCATCAACTTTGCCGCCTCCTTTGCTGAACAGTGTAGGGGTGCGATAATGAATGTAGCATACTTGGAAAATCGATCGACTACCACGAGTATTGATTCGAGTCCCCTTACTATCGGCAAGCTTAATATGAAGTCCAAGGAAATGCTCTCCCATAGCTTTTTAGGTACGGGCAGTGGCTCCGAAAGTCTCATCGGCTTCCGCTGTTCTACCATATCCTATTGGCAAGCAAGGCATGTTCCAACATATTTCTCCACATCGGTCCCCATCGTCGGCCAATAGAAGGTCATCTCCACGAGAGCCAATGTTCATTGGATACCCGGATGTCCAGCCTAAAGGAAATCATGACACTCTTTCAAGAGTTCACGCTTTAAAATTATTCATTCGAGGAACATAGACTTTGTTCCCTTTGGTGTGGATGAGTCCCTCCTGGACCCAAAATCGTTGTGCCTTGCTCTTTTTGATTAGTTGCATCAGGGTTACTGCATGGGCATCATTGTACAGTTCATCCCTAATCTTGTAGATGAAGTTGAAGTGCAACTGACTAGCTTGGCTTGCGCCTTCCAGCTGCATGTCGTTCACCAACTCCACTTTCTATCTCAATGCATCGGCCATGACGTTTGCTTTTCCTGGCTTTTTACTCCATTAACATGTCGAACTCGGCCAAGAAGTCCTACCACCGTGCTTGCTTTAGGGAGAGTTTCTTTTGAGTTTGGAAGTAACTCAATGTGACGTTGTTCGTTCTTAGCACGAACCGCTCTTCGAGAAGGTAGTACTGCCAAACTCATAGACAGTGGACCACCGTTGTCATCTCCTCGTGCATCAGATATCGCCGTATGGTCTCGTTGAGTTTGCTACTCTTATAGGCCACCGGATGACCCTCTCGCATAAGTACTCCCCCAATAACGAAGTTTGAAGCATTCGTATGAACTTCGAAGAGCTTCCCATAGTCTGACAATTTGAGTATTGGTTTTTCCAACAAAACATCCTTTAGGTCTTGAAATGTCACTTCGCATTTATCCGACATCACCAAGACTGCTCCTTCAGCAACTCTGTCAATGGAGCTGCGTGCTTTGAGTACCCTGGTATGAAGCATCGATAGTCATTGATGAAACCAAGGAAGGATTTCAGCTCTGGCACCTTCTTTGGTGTTCGCCATTCTGCCATAACTTGCACTTTTGCTTTGTCCATTTGAATGGAACCGTCTCCAATTCGAAGCCTCAAGAATAGAATCTCCGTCTGAGCAAAATAGGATGTCTCCCTCTTCACAAACAAAGTGCTCAACATGCTCTTCGAGTGTTTGGTTATAGATGACGATATCGTCCAAGTAGACGACAACAAATTTATTCAAGGACTCTTTGAATAGTTAGTTTATGAGAGTGCAGAATGTGGTCGGAGTGTTGGTCAAACCGAAAGGCCTCACTAGGAACCTGAACGCTCCATACTTGGTCACATAGGTAGTCTTTGGTTCGTTGTCTTCTGGAATGCGCACCTGCTAGTACCTTGACCGAAGGTCGAGTTTGGAGAAGTACTTTGCTTTGTCTACTTGATCGAACAAGTCTGCGATGAGCGGGATGAGATACTTGTTCTTCACCGTCACTTTGTTGAGGGCTTGATAATCGACGCATAGTCTGAAGCTCCCATCTTGTTTCTTTTGGAAGAGGACTGGAGCTCCGAATGGTGCTTTTGAATTGCGGATGATACTACCACTTAGCAGTTTATCTAATTGCTTTCTGAGTTCTGCCAACTCTGGAGGGATCATGCGGTATGGTGGTCTCGTTGGAGGCTTCACTCTCGGCTCCAGCTCAGTATGATGATCCACGCCTCTATGTGGTCGCAGATTTTTCGGCAACTCGGTTGGCATCACGTTTGAGAACTCTTTCAGAATATTTGCCACTGGAGCAAGTTCTTGAATGGCCTTCCCGTCAAGTGCCTCTAGCTTTATAGCAACCACAAAGGTTAATTCTCTTTTTCGTACCACAATTGGTCTTTCCAACTTTCCTGGCAGATTTTTTTTAAGAGATTTGGTGCGTCCTCCTCAAGTCCTAGATATAGTGTGAAAATTTGGCAACATGAAGTGCTTCTTAGAAACCCTCGTCTCCAGTTTGTTATCTTTATGTGGCATGGATATATCCCTTTCTAGTTAGGCTTCTTTTATTTTTGAGAAAAGTGTCATACTAGTATTGATTGTTTTCTGGACCAACATACCCCTTAAATCCTTGTTCCTTTTGCTCTGGATCCTCTTAGGGGTCAACGAGGATTGGTGCTCGATAGAACGATGGCCAACCCTTCCACAAAGTCAACAAGGTTGGCTCAGCACACTGGGCTGAGCTGTGGGGCCCTTATTTTGAAAATCCCAATCTTCTACACATTTGTACGTGGCTGATAAAGCGTTTTTTCCCTCTTTAGTGGCATTAGGCAGCCATAAGTAAGCTTTTCCAAGTTGGGTTTGAGGTGCTCCAAAGTTGGCCAACTTGCTGGCTTTTTCGTGTAGCCTTATTTGATTTCCTGATTTTGATTAGAATAATTACTTTGAAGCTCTCCAAACTCTTTGACATAATGCCCTGATCAATATGAGGTCTCTTAAGCTATGAAAGGTCAATCTACAGGCCACCTGGGTCTTCCAAGTGGCCAGCCGGCCATGCTGGAGATACAGTGACCAGTTTGGTGTGGTTTCCTTGTGCTGATGGGCCCACTAGGGTCACTCACCTGGTTAAGGCTAATACTGACCACCATTGAACATGTCTTCTTGCATTGATGCCTATTTCAGGTCCATGAGAAGCATCAACAAACATTTTTTGTTCCTATATTTTTGAAAACTACTTAATTGTTGGGTACAATTTTCACTGCCATTCTACTGTTGTGAAATCTAGCAGTATGATGCTTTCACTAGTGTGCAATATAGAGTTGGACAGACAATGATGCAAACCCAAGATGCATGATTACTAGGATTAAGAAATGTAGGTTTATGCTTATGTAGGTTATAGCTGGATTCGTTTTTCTGGTGTCCTTTTCTGTTTTCCATCTTACTCAGATTGGAAGATGACATGCTAAGTGAGTTATCTTTTGGTTTATTGTAGCTTTCAGAAATTACATTATTAAATTTCAGGTTAAAGTTATTTACTGTTTATGGATCCTGAGTATAATGACAAAGGTTTATAAGAAACCAATTATAGTTTTAAGAGAAACCTACTTCTTGACGAGTTTCTTGCTGTTTGAATGTTGTCTTTGGGTACAAATGGCCTTCTCTTTCTTTGAATGCAGAGATACTGGTGCTTATTAGTCTTTTTGTAAAATCATTATTCTTTCTTAATAATGCAATGTTTTTTATTTTAGGAGTTGATAATTGGTTATGAACAAAAGCTAGGTATTAATATTATGTAGTTTCAGTTTTTCATCCACATTACAACCTCATCTGGCTAATTTTTTGTTATTAGTTGGTAATAGTGATTATTGATCCTTAGGAATGATATTTGCTGAAACAAACTTAGTTTGTTAGGCCTTTTAAAAGAAAAAGTTCCTCGACGAAGTTACTGAGGATATAATTGAAAGATTTAGAAGTCAGCAGAACATTAATGTCTTTGAAAGCATTGAATAATTTCTTACAAAATGTCCCTTTTCTATCGATAATTGTCTTTGTTAATTGAGTAAATAGCTTTATCAGTTCTGGTGGCATTTAATAATTTACTCAATTAATTGTTTTTGTTAATTGAGGAAATGTCTTTGAAGTATAAATCACTTCTGACGATATATGTAAAAGAAAATGTAAGTGTATTTAAAACTGGGGCCCAACTATGTGAATCAGGTTCTGGTCAAGTTTTATATGATACTCGTATGTGCAAGGTATTTAGTTCGTACTCAAAATAGCATCACCATAAACAAATTGATACTTCTATGTGCTACGTTTAGTTTCTATTCATCATCGGATATGAGTGTCTTTAGAATTCTTATGTCCCGAACTTTCAGATATTTTAAATACTAATTGATGATAATAGATATTTATTAGCATCTTTCTAATTTGTCTGTAAAATGTCAGGTATGAACAAGCTGAGTTTATTGAAAGAGAAATGCAAAAGATGGCCGAACAAGTAAAATCAGTAATTCAAACAGTAAATTCTTCTCAGGTAAAATCGTGCAAGAGTTTTGCCTCAGATAGCTATCCTTCTAGCTGACAGTATTAACTATGTATAATTCTTTCTAGGGTGGTGATATGGATATGGTTGATTGTATGACTCCACTTGATGTTGTTGTCCGGATACTTAACAATCAGCTGAGCACTCTAATGTGGATTGATGAAAAGGTTAGCTGGAAGAAATTTTGGAGTAATTATACATATTTTTTAAGTTCTTTATGTTGTGTTTCAAGTTAGGATTTCCAGTAATGCATTTTTCCCACCACGATGTTCTGCTTTTAATCACTGTTGTATTATTTTTACCCTTGTTCTAGTGTCCAAATGACCCTCTGCCCAGTGGGCGGTCTAAAGAGCCAAGGAAATCTGAATGCTATTGTGAATTTACCTTTATTTCCTGGTTGACTAAGACATTCCACCTTGTGGGCATGCTAGGGATTAGATCTTTCTGAATGCAGATGACACTGTCCTCTGACCAAGTGATGGCCTTAAGCTGACAACTCCCCTTCTGTTGCAATGTTTATATTTTTAAAAATGCACAGTACCTCAATTTGCAAAGCTAACAAATCTTTTGCTGTTAATGAACCTTTACACTTCACACATTTCATCTACAAGTAAATGATATCATCCAAATGGTTTAATATCAGTGAAGTTGAATCAGACAATGGATGAGAATATTTTTGACTCATAGATGGATGGCCCTGGTATCTGGTATTCTGTTTGAAAGATTTAATATAGCATTAGCTTCCTGGAGGTACCTTTATCAGCAGTTTAATTAGAATATTGTCATATTCTTGTTGACATTTGGAATTTGAATAAGGTGTTAGAAATCGACTTGGTTTTTATTTCAAACCACGCCAGTTCTTGTAAACCTTTTGAACTTAGCTTATAAGTTTTGTTTGCAGGCAAATGAATTCTCAGATCAGATTCAAAAAGTGGCCAACAGTGGGGCTGCAGCTGAACGTGGTTTGACAGCTTCAAGATTCTGGTTGAGGTAGCCTCTAAGTCTTAACAGTTAAAGAGTTATGTTATGTTGCATGTGCTAAGGTAGAGAAGTTGTCTGGTAACTTCGTTTCTTGAGGACGAAGCTCATCAATGGGGGAGACGTCTGATATTGAAACTTACCATTTGCAGCCATACTAATTTCTGTGAATTTTGGTTTTGGTTCAGAATCCTGTCAAGCACTCTCTAAGATTCTTAAAACTGAGAACATATCAACATTGTGAAATTTGTCTTTGGAGATTACGCAAAAGGATGATAAGATGAACTTGTAGGTTTTTGTTTCTCCTGCATTTATCTGAGATCAAATCACTTATTATGGTTATTGACGTCGAGCAATCATATAACATGAAGCAGTTATGGTGCTTATCATTGTGCAGAGTTTTCCCTTACGAGTGCTCCCAACAAAGTCAAATTATTGAATGTTATTTCCTCCTATTATGGTTAAACAATCTTTGACTTCATTGTCCATATCGTGTGTACTAATGGTAAGCAGTAATACCTAAATATTCTTCTGTGTACGTTAACAGCACTGATGCAAGTACATAACCTCGGGTTCGCTCATCATATCCTATAGCGAAACCACAAGCCTCAAAGGAAATCGTAAATGCCATGTTTACATCTTATGCTGAGTTTCATGTGGTTAAAATGGAAACGTAGCAGGCTGTCGAAGCAGCATCAAGCGTGGAGATCAGGCTGATGCAAGAGAGAGACACCGCCCTCACGAGACCCCACGACAGTAATCACGCCCCATGGTTGGGCATAATTTTTCTAAGACAGGGACCATTGTTTCAACTACAGACAAGCATACATTAATTGCGCTCACAGTGGCCTGTCTCTTGCAAGCGTCTATATCCGTGTTATGTCATAGAAAGAGTTCTCTCGGGCACCAATAGTGAACATGGAACTGCACTGTGTTTTGACAAAGACTAGTATCCATCAGGCAGAAGTTACAGTGTGACATGGTAAACGATGCGAGGAGCCGAAGAATAGAAACCTGTAACGGAGCATCCAACACCAATGGGCGATAGCAGGAGGGCCAGCCCACAATGAAACGTTCACCTTTTCTTTGTATATTACAGTTTTAACTGATAACCAAGGTCGACTCACAACTTTATTCTATGGAGCAGCTTTCTTCAAGGTGTGTATGAGAGGCATGTGGCTCAGTGATGCTGCTGTGGTGCGGGCGCAGGGGGTGGCTGGGGCTTGAGGCACTGGTAGCACTTGGCGAAGAGCCCGAAGGTGTCGACCTGCTTGATGAAGTTGGTCATGCTGGCCCAACCGCCGATCCCGAAGCCGACCACGAGAACCCACCCCACCACGAAGGCGTTCACCGCGTACATCGCCGCCCAGCTTGGCAAGAAGAAGGGCGGCTTCTCGGCGGCATTCTGCAATGACAGCCAAGACGCAGGACGATGTTGAACGCTGTACCGGTACTCGCTTACTAGGCACCAAGGCCAGATGTGAAAGCAGATGGCTGGTACCTGTCGTGCAGACGGCGTCCGGTAGGTGAGAATGTGAGCCAGAGCAGGAATGATGTAGACGGTGAAGGTGACGAGGAGCGCGCCAACCGCGGAGTTGATGGGCCCGAAGAAGGGGAAGATGATGGCTAGGAACCAGATGGGGATGACGACGGGGAGGCGAGCCAAGGCGCGCAGGCAAATACTCCGGGTGCCGTGCACTCCGATCACCTTCTCCCACACGAAGTAGAGCGGGGTGCAGGCGAAGCCGAAGGTGATGAACTGGTGGATGAGCATGAGGATGACGGCGGCGTCCCTCCACCCGGACCTTGGCAGCAGCGAGAAGGCGTTGGAGTGGGTCAGCAGCTGGTCCCCGAAGGCCCAGTACACGGCAGCCGCCGACGGCAGCGTCAGCGTGAACACGTACAGCGTCGCCAGCAGGTAGATGTACTTGAACTTTTGCGGCCTCCACATGGCGTGCATTATCTCCCTGTGGACACGAACAAGTGAGCGCAGCAGTAAAAATTTCTCCACCCGGTCACCATGCTGGCGGGCCCCTTTCGCCCAACCCATGGGTATCCCCGTTCCCTGCCTCGTACGACACAGGTGACTCACGCGTCTCCCTGACACGTACACCCGATACTCATGTATGCGAGCACTCACACGGTGACCGCGTGGCCGCCGAACGTGTAGAGTATGTTGGTGGCTCCGGTGAAGTACAGCACCAGCTTCGTCGGGCCCGAGTGCGCCACGCCTTCCGCCTGCATCATCCACCCAAAGAAGAGCATCATTGTCATGATTCCTTCCCCTCTTCCACACAGCAGCGATACTATTCGGGGCTGAAGTGGGGACAAGAAGAAGGTCATCGACCAACAAACCAGATTCCTAGCTGAGATCATCTGATCCTCCACGCAACATGTTACTATTACCGTTCACTTTCACTACTCTTGTTGTGGATGATGCTATGTTACCTGGCCGTGGACGACGGCGGCGATGGTGAGGTACCAGGCGGTGTAGGTGGTCATGCCGAGGCCGAGGAAGGACCATAACCTGTAGTTGTGGAAGGAGGGTATGAACACGGTGGTGGCGCAGCAGGCGCCAAAGATGTACGTCCATGTCCTCTTATCCAGCCGATCATTGATGTAGTATATGTTGCTGCTCCATCATCAGACCACATCAATCTGAACCTCCATGTATCAACGAGCAGTTCAGACCAAAAAAATGGAGGAAAGAACGAACCTGGCACTGGCGATGAGCTGGATGACTGAGCCGAAGAGGAGGAAGGTGCAGTTGAAGGCGAGGCCGGCGGCCTTCCAGTACCGCCCCAGCAGTCCATCAAGCACCTCGTACCACTGCAGGTAGGTGCAGTGGGTAGAGGAGGAAGATGAAAGGAACATAAAGGAACAGGGGAAAAGTAGGAGCAGAGGAAAGAGAGAGCTCGTGAAGGATAGGAGAAAGCAGGATCTGACCTGGATAACGTGGTTGCTGAAGCTGACGTTTTCCTTCTCCTTACGAGTCCGGTACTCGACGTAGAGAACGCTGATGAGGTACGCCGTCCAGCTGCCCATGATGCCATAGAACATCTGCAGGATCACCCCGGACAGCATCCCCAACTGCGAGAACGAGTACGGCAGCGTCAGCAGCACCTGCGCCACCTGCAGATTTGCCACCTCTTTAGAGGAGAAGACACACCAACTGGATTCTTGGTTAATATGTGATCGGCCGGCATGGAGTACTTGATTGGAGGCGCAGCTGAACCAGGCGTCCCAGGCGGAGCCGCCGTGCCAGAGGATGCTCTTCATGGTGAACGCGGAGTCCCTCCCTCCCTCCGCTTCCTTGCCGCCGCCCCCCTGCTCCATCTCACTGTTGAAGGCAGCGATGCCGCTGGCAACGATGGCAGCCTCCTCGGTTTGCGTCTGCGGCGGCATCTTTCCTTCCTCTGCAGAAGCCTCACCACGGGCCTCCCTTCACCGGTCTTCTCGTCCTCCCAACAGAAACAGCAACAGCGCCAAGGAAGCCGATCGGATTTACCCACGCGTTTTGAGATCTGGATAATAGAGAGAAACACGACAAGGATCACTTTAGACCCGAGTAAGACGTCGAAGGACACCACAGTCAAGAGAAGAGCGATAAGATGGGCGGGTGGCGGAGGGGGTGGAGAAAAAGGGGAACAGAGAAGACGGCCAGAGATCCAGTACTGGTGGGTGACCAAATCAACATGAAGCAGCTGCTTCCCTCTTATTACTGGACAAGAAGAGAATTCAACCCGCGAAGGGAGCAACTCCGAGCAGATAAATGCACCAGCCGACGCTGACGCTGCTTAGAGTTTATGCGTTAGAAGGTGAGGAGCAAAGCAACGCGTACTCGCGTCCCTATCCGTAACAACACTGCAAGGTGGCATTGGGCAAGCGTGACGGCGTGCGCAGTTTGTGCAGCCAAAAGGGAAGTGGCAGAAAAAGAAGAAAAGAGACTAGAGGACAGAAGCGAGATGGGACGTACTCCTAACCTTTGCTTCCGTCGCACTTTTCGTTCGAACACTGACCTTCCTTTATTACTGTTCGAACCACACACGCTGTGTCTGCGCCGAAGAACCGCAGTAAATGGACTCGCTTCGAGCTAGTAGAAGCACGAGGAGAGATGGGAGCGTTGGTGGCAGCCTTTTAGCCGAGATGCTCTTCGTCGCAAGAGGAGCAGCAGAAGCTCGAGATCCAGAGGTTGGATTCGTGGAGCTGAGAGGAAGAGGCGTAGATTTCTGGATTTTGATTGGCAGTCTCCCTGCACCCTTTATGGTCTGCGGTAGGAGTGGCTACACCTTCTTCACTTCTGTCGGTAACTTTCTGCCTTTTACCGAAGGTTTCTTAAGCCGCAACCATCTCTGTCTCTCGCCCCGACACACACACACACACACACACACACGTCATCCATTTCAAAGCTGTCATCAATCGCCAAGCATTATTACATTAACAGATCATTCTTAGCTATTGCACTTACATTTATCTCACGGCATTTAATGTCTTTAAAACGATGAGGGCGACTGCCGCATCCATCATTATTTTTGACCCAATTATGTCTTATCATTCTTCCTTTCTTTTATTTCCTTTTTCCTTTTCCACACCATACTCCTATGATCTCTTTTTCTCCTGTTTCCAACGCACCCATTAGCTGCTTCTTTTTATTCAGCTGTTTCCAGCACCTCTCTCACCTAAATGTCTGGTAATAGAAAACGCCAAACCATAGGAGTCGCAAACTATCAGTCTTTCGTTTCAACGATGTTGCTGCATATCTATCCTTATACACTTCGAAAATAATATTTTTATTTTTATTTTTTATACAAAATAAGCGATGAAGACCTCATTAAAACTTAAAAAATTTATGATAATTTATCAAAGTCTTTATCTATTAAATTAATCGATATCTTAAAAAATAATTAATTTCAGAGTGATACGACTATCTTAAAAAAAATAGCTAAGTCTTTTCTGCTTATTTTAATATAATATTTATATATACATATTCCATCCTCCCTGTATAATTTTCTCGTTAATGTCAGTTAATTAATATTATTTTTATTATATTTTAGTAGTAACATATGATACAAAACAGTGAATTATCATCTAATTGAATTTTGAATATTAAATCTTATACAAAGAAAAATAGTAGAAAGAAGTTCCACCGCATAATGGGGTTGATAATGACTAATTATTTGATTTTGGAGGCAACGTCATGCGCTCCATGTACCTCGGAATCTTGCACAGCATTGTTAGGAACTAAGACCATCAACATCTTTAGCTAGTGAGAGTCATAATTTGCATTTGACCTAAATCCCCTCAAATTATATAGTAATGCTTCTTGACGGCAAAGCATGTCCACAAGACTTCATCAAGATGTTAATGACCGACTTGTTTGTAGGAATGTCAAAAGGCCTTTGATTAACTTCACTGATTAGGGTTGCCAATTGGGTTTGGTATAACCCACGTTTCCATGGAAAGAAATCTTTTCAAAGTAGCTTTATGTGCCGTCAATTGAGAAATTGGAGACCTCTTGTCTAAATTTAATCCTAAACAAATGGGATATTGTAACTTTTTTTTGTTATTTGTTGTAGTGATGCTTTGTGAACGATGCAAGATAAGAAATATTGTATATCCTTATGTCCTGATCGAGTAGTATATGCATGACTTGATCCAATATGGACATGTGAGGTTGCTCACATGGTCCCCTATTGTCGACGCCGAAGGTAGATCTGTGTTTTGAGTGTTGGACATATAGTCCATTTCAGTCCATAGTGGATTTTACTAAAGGCCATAGCCTTAACCTTCTGTTAAGCCCTAAGTTTTTTAACCTAGATTTGGTGACTAAGACTAAAAAAGGAGGGCAGCGACACCTGTGAACGTGGTTGAGAAAAAAAGGAGAATCAACAATAGCAGTTGAGGACAGAAAAATAAGAGAAGCAGAAAAGGGAAAAAGATAAAGACAACACAAAAGCTATTCTCAATAATCCAAATAGTATTCTCAGATCAAATCAGATTAGATTTGTAGTGAATTCTTATTGTGATTAGTTTGTGAGGTTTTGTATATTGTGCATAGTAAAGTAATCCTTGTATCTCTATTATTTTCTTGTGATTGTTGTTTGGGCTTGGGCAAGAGGCTTTAAGATTTATGCATTCATTATTCTTATAGTGGATTTTCTCTGACTTGTCCCATGGTTTTACCCTTCAATTTAAAGGGGCTTTTTACGTAAATCTTGGTATTTTATTTTATTATGATTTTTATTTAATTCCACTATGTGTTATGACCTACTAGTATTTATTCATATATAAAGTCATTTTGTTTTATCCCATCAACTAGTATTAGAGCATATTTTGGTAGCATTTAATTTTTGTATTTGAACATAGAGGCCAGTAATGTTTCTCGTATAATTAGCTTGAATGGAAATAATTGGATGATATGAAAGCCAAGAATGAAAGACCTTTTGTATTGCAATAGTTTTTATGGACCTCTGTAAGTGGATAGTGCAAAGCCCATAACTATGATAAAAGATGAGTGGAAGAGATTAAATCGAAAAACAATTGGGTTCATTGAGAGTGTGGCTCGATAACAATATCTTTCACTATATTTCTACTTAAAATTTTACATACTCTCCTTGGAAAAAAGTTGGAAGGTTTCTGTGAATGAAAAATGACTTGCAACAAAGCTTTCTTGATCAGAAAACTTGTGAACCCAAAATATAAAGATAGCACTCTATTATTGAGTATTTGAATGAAATACAGAGGATTGTTAATCAATTATCCTCTATGAAAATATCTCTTGATGATAAGTTACAAGTATTATTACTTCTCAGTTCATTATAAGTATTGTTACTTCTCAGTTCATTGCTAGAAAGTTAATAAATACTAGTATTTTTTCTTAGTAATTCTGCACCAAATGGTGTTGTCACCATGAGTCAAGTAATAAACTGTTTGTTAAACAAGGAATGAGGAGAAAGAATTCAGCAATATCTCAGACTGATTCATAGGCACTTATCTTAGAGAACATAGGAAGGTCAAAATATAAGGATAGAAGTGGTTCACAAATGGATGAAAGCAAGTCAAGATTAATAAAATATAAAGATAACACTCTATTGTTGAGTATTTGAATGAAATACAGAGGATTGTTAACCAGTTATCCTCTATGAAAATGTCTCTTGATGATAAGTTACAAGTATTGTTACTTCTCAGTTCATTGCTAGAAAATTAATAAATACTAGTATTTTTTCTTAGTAATTTTGTATCATATGGTGTTGTCACCATGAGTCAAGTAATAAACTATTTGTTGAACAAGGAATTGAGGAGAAAGAATTCAGCAATATCTCAGACTGATTCATAGGCACTTATCTCAGAGAACATAGGAAGGTTAAAATATAAGGATAAAAGCGGTTCACAAATGGATGGAAGCAAGTCAAGATTAATAAAATATATTATTTACTATAATTATGATGAGAAATGACATTACAAGAATCAATGCAAGCAATCTAGAAGAACAAAAAAAAAGGGGAAAAAGTAGAGCCTACAGAGTCAAAGGAGAATACCATAGCCACAGTACAAGGTGGTGACTATTTTATTTTGTCTACTTCTAATAATATTTTTTCTTGTATGTTAAGATCTCGAGTGGACAATTGATATAAGTGCTTCTTATCATGCTACACCATGGAAGGAGTTCTTTGCTACCTATAGATCTGAAAATTTTGGAGTTGTCAATATAAGCAACTATGGTACAACAGACATAATCGACATGAGTGATATCCACATAAAGACCAACCTTGATTGTAAATTGGTGCATAAGGATGTGAGACATGTGGTTGACTTAAGACTAAATTTAATTTTAATTGGAAGGCTAGATGAAGAAGACTTTGATATTAAATTTCATAGAGGGCAATGGAAGCTCAATAAGAATTCTCTTGTTGTAGCTATTGGAAAGAAATGTTACACTTTATACAGATTGTAGGCTAAAGTTTATAGTGAGCAGTTGAATACTAAGAAATAATTCAACATGAAGTTATGGTATAGGCGACTGAGACATCTGAGCAAGAAGAGACTACAAGTTCTTTTCAAAAGAGATGTATTGCCAGACCTCAGAGGTACACGTCTAAACATTGTATTAATTGTTTGGTTGACAAACAACACAGAGTTTCCTATATTATTCCTGCTTTATCTAGAAAAATGTATGCCTTGGAAGGTGTCTATACAGATATATGTGGTTCTTTGAGGACCAAAACTTATGATGGATCTATTAATGTTTCTAGTATCAGTGATGCACTTTATTTTATCACTTTTATAGATAATTTTTTTAGAAAAATTTGGCTTATGCTTTGAAAACTAAAGATCATATTATTAATGTTTTCAAAGAGTTTCATGCTAGAGTTGAAAGGGAGACAAAAATATAATTTAAATACATAAGATCAGATAATGATGATGAGTACACATGATTGTTTAATGATTATTGTAGGTCACATGATATTCAGCATGAGATGACAGTTCTTGGTATGCCTCATCATAATGTAGTTGCAAAGAAAATGAACCACATCATTATAGAAAAGATCATATGTATGCTTTCACAGGCAAAGTTACCAAAAAAGTTTTGGGACGAGACTTTGAGGACTGCAGTTGATGTGATCAACTTGTCACCTTATATAGCTCTAGATTGTGACATTGTAGAGCATGTATGGTCAGGGAAAGAAGTCTCCAACAAGCGCTTAAGAGTGTTTGGTTGTCGTGAATTTGTACATGTTCCAGACAATGAGAGGTCCAAGCTGGATGGTAAAACAAAAAAGTTATTTTTCTTGGCCACTCACATGATCAGTTTGGTTATAGGCTCTGGATCTAGAAAAACATAAGGCATTTAGAAGCAGAGATGTAATCTTATTTGATGATCAAACCCTTGAGTATTTGAAGATAGAGGCACAAGTCAAGACTTATGCAAAAGGATTAGCAGACTGTGACCTAATTACTCCTCTAGTACCTCATGGTGATGGAGGAGATGTGCAGGAAGATGGTATAGAGCATGATATTGATCTACTTGCAGAATATGTTGAATAGGAAAAAGATATGAAACAACTTTCCATAGAACCTCAATTGAGAAGATCTTCTAGACCAGGTCAACCTTCCAAAAGATACTCTACGCAGGAGTATGTGATGCTTACTGATGCATGTGAACTAGAAAGTCACTAGGAAACAATTGAAAGTGAGTAGAAAAAGAAATGGTTAGTTGCTATGCAGGAGGAGATTGATACTCTGTAGAAGAACTACATATATGATTTAGTGCAGCTACCAAAAGGAAGTAAGGCCTTCAAAAACAAATGAGTTTTTAGGTTGAAGACTCAAGAATATTAGACTAAACTAAAGTACAAAGCTAGATTTGTTGTGAAAGACTTTGGTCAAAAGAAAGTTATCGACTTTGAAGAGATTTTTTCTCTTGTTGTTAAAATGTCTTTTATCTATGTTGCTCTTGGTATTGCTGCGAACCTGGACTTGAAGGTTGAGCAGTTATATATGAAGATAGCTTTCTTTCATAGTGATTTAGAGGAGAAAATTTATATGGAGCAACCAGAATGCTTCAAATTCAATGGTAAAATTTTTTTTGTCTACAAGTTGAGGAAGAGCTTGTATGAGCTGATGCAAGCTCCAAGACAATGGTATAAAAAGTTTGATTCATTTACGATTGAAAATTAATATAAAAGAATGACTTCATATCATTGTGTGTACATCAAACAATTTGCTGAGGATTTTATTATTCTCTTACTTTATGTTGATGACATGCTTATCTTTGGAAAAAAATATGTCTACAATTGATAGGTTGAAGAAGGCATTAAGCGAGTCTTTTGCAATGAAGGACATGATACTAGCAAAGCAAATACTAAGCATGCAGATTTCTTATGACAGAAGAAATAAGAAGATTTGGTTATCATAAGAGAAATACAATGAGAAGGTAATAGATAGGTTCAGTATGAGCAATGCAAGCTAGTTGGTTCTCCTTTTTCAGGTCACTTCAAGTTATGCTCAGAGCAGAGCTTATCAAGTGATGAGGAGAAGGAGACAATACAAAAGGTTCTTCATACTTCAGTAGTCAGAAGTTTAATGTACACGATGATATATACAAGGCCAGACATCGCATATACAATGGGTGTTACTAACAAATTTCTTACAAATCCAGACAAAGAGCATTAGGTAGCAGTGAAGTAGATTTTTAGATATCACAAATGAAGCTCTAAAGTTTATTTAAGCTTTGGAGGTATGCCACTTGTGTTGGCAGATTACATAGATGCAAATATGGTAAGAGATATTAACACGAGAAAATTCACATCTGGTTTTGTACTCACTTTTGCAGAGGGAACCGTGTTATGACAATCTAGATTGCAAAGGTGTATTGCTCTCTCCACCATAGAAAAACTATGTAGTGTATTGTAGTAGCCAAAGCGCCATCCATTTATGTAAGAACCCAATATTTTATTCCAAGTTAAAACATATAGATGTTAGATACCACTAGATCAAAAATGTGCTTGAAGAGAAGCAGCTACAACTTACATAAAATTCACGTAGATGATAATGGGGCAGACATATTGACAAAGATATTACCAAGAGAAAGATAGGAGATGTGTCGATGGTTGATTGACATGACTTCACATTGATGAGTTATATGACAGCCTCCCTTATGGGCTGAAGGGAGAGGTTGTTGGGCATATAGTAGTCCATTTCAACCCATAGTGGGCTTTATTAAGCCCCATAGCCCTAATCTTTTGCTCTTTACCTAAATCCTAACTCTTTTAAATTAGATTTGATGGGTAGGGCTGGAAAAAGGAGGACAACGATGGCTATAGATATGGTTAAGAAAGATAGAGAAGCAACAATAGCAGTTTACGGTAGAAAAATAAGAGAAGCAAAAAAGAGAAGAAGACAAGGACAAAACAAATGTTACTTTCAATCATCCAAACAGTGTTCTCACCTTAGGTTAGATCAAACTTACAGTGGATTCTTATTGTGATAAGTTGGAGAGGTTTTGGATATTGTGCATAGTAAAATAATCCTTGTATCTTTGTCAATCTCTTATGATTGTTGGTTGGGCTTGGGCAAGAGACTTTAATATTTGTACATTCATTATTCTTATAGTAGATTTTTTCTGGCTTATCCCGTGATTTTTACCTTTCGAGTTGAAGATGTTTTCCACGTAAATCTTGGTGTTTCATTTGATTGTAATTTATGTTTAATTCTATTATGTAGGCCTGCTAATATATGTTTGTATACAAAGTCCTTTTGTTTTATCCCATCATTGAGATGGTTGGTGGTGTGGCTGATAACTTGCCTGTTAGCCTTGCACATAGATTGGAGTCGGGGGATTCTCGCCTGACTCCTTCGAAGTCGGGGGATTCTCGCCTGATTCCTTCGAAGATTAAGTTAAAGTTAGATTTGATAGCATCATGAGAGAGAGAGATAAAGAAAGATCTTTTTTATTATATGGGGTTCAGACTTTTATACTTATCGTCTCGATTGAGTCATACGTGATCGCATTGATGACTGTCGATGTTTTGACCGTCTGAGCCATACACGACATGGTCGAGCGACAAGGTACCCGACGTCTTGTCGTGCACCTTGGGTGGCTTAGCCATGGCCGATCGCATGTACGATATGGTCGAACAACGAGGTCCTGAACTTGATACCTTACCGTACACACCGGGCTATGTCTCATGGCACCATGCCCTGTGATCCCAGACGACTCAAGTACGATTAGTATTTTAACATTGGTCTTCGTGTGGGCGACGCTCGAGATACCACGTCAGTGCTGACATGAGTGCTACTGCAATGCCATAGGCGTATCACCGTAATTTACCCTTTCAAAAAAGTAGGAAGATGCAACATGGCTTTTTGGATAGATAAATCTATTGAACGGAAGAGGAGGACATGCAAGATAACATCTGATCTATAGATTTAACGATGCACTTTAAAAATAATCGACGTTATGCCATCTTCATCTTCTCTGTTCAATCGTCCATCTACTCGAAGAAGTATTAACGAGGTTGAGATATATTGATGGGGGAGTTAAAAGATGTCTAAGAGCCGAATCTGACCACTCTCAAAAGGGCAAAGCCATCCAAAGTCTATTTGGAGATGGGTAAGTAGAGAGATCGGATCAGTAGATGCAGCAAAATACTAGTAAGTATTAAGCTGGTCATCATTTACAAAAATACGTATGGAAGGAAGGAGTATTAATATATGTAAGGACACTATCAGGCTGTGGCTTATTTGGAAGTCACCTAATGTGAAACTTTTCAATAACCAGTGGCATCATTCCCTTCTCTGTCATCAAGACTTCTTTATCTGACGAAAGTAATAAAGTAGATCAAATCCTGGTTACTTGGGATCTCCCACTGGAGGCTGATGTAAGCTTAACTACGATGGCTTCTGAGATTTGAGAGACAATAAGATAATTCAATTCATTATATGTAAATATAATGTGTGGATGTAGAAATTTGTCCAAAGTGGATATATTTTTATAATCACTGATGGCTTTTTCTCCCTTAACAAATATATTTATTTTTATTTAAATTATTATTATTTTTAGTATGATTAAAAAATGATTAAGACCGACTTACCTAATGAAGTAAAAAGTTAAAAAAAATTATCCATCAATTAAATTATCAATTAATTTATTTCCTAATATATAATATAATTTTAAAAAGTAAACAATTTAAATCTTATTTTTATGTGTGAACCATAAAAAATAAATATTATAATTCTATCTTTATATGTAAAAGTAAAATAAAAATGAACTAAAAATAAAAAAATTAGATTATAACTTAACTTTCGGGGAGAGATCATTTCTCGCCTAATAATCACATGATTGATAAAAATCCTTTATTCTTTTTTATTAATTTGTATTTATATTTTAAATATTTAATATTAGAATTATTATATGATATACAATAAAATAATTTTAAAATTTTATGATTAATAAATAATTATCATGAATTATGATATTAGAATGATTAGTTAATTTAATAATAATTTTAATTTGTTTAATTTTACACATTTATAAGGAACTATATATTATTTTTTATGATTCGATTAGTTTTAAATTTAGAATGATGAATCTAAATTAGTTAAATCATGAAAAAATGATTTTAAGGTTAATTACTATTTTGTAATATTTTAAAGTACTTCTAAAAATTTTAAAATATAATTTAATAAGAGATACAAATTAGGGTTTAACCTAAGTTAAGTTGATTGAATGGATTAGCTAGGTCTAATCCAATCAATGTAGTTAGGAAGACCAGTCAATGTGGTCAAGTACAATTCAACCTATATAGTTAGGCATGATTTTGCCTATGTGGCCAAGTATGGTCCAACTTATATGATTAGGGCATGACACAACCTATGAGCTAAGTATAACCTAGCCCATATGACCAAATATGACTTAGCTCATATGGTGAAGCACGATTCAGCTCATATGACGAAGCACGACTTAACCCATATAGCCAAGAATAGCATAACCCACGAGCTAAGCCTGGCCAATTTAATAGTGAGGCTCAACATAATTTGTGAGTAAGACTCAATCCAACTCACAAAGGTAGACCCACACAACTATGTGATTAGCTGTAGATAATACATCATCACCCCTCTATCCAGCCCGTTATATTTTAGCCAAACCTGATACTTCGGATAGACATGTGCAGCACATATGACTCATCTAAGATTTAAGTGGGTCAATTCGCTCTAGATTAGCACCGTGTGAGATAGTTCAATTTTCTCTCCTTTTAGTAGTTTAAGCTCATTAGTTGAATTAAATATGATTGATTCAAGTCAGTTTAGGGTGATTTCAAACCAACTTGACTGTGACCTAATTGAAACCTATGAAATCTAAATTAAACCTGTCTAGAGTGATTCCATATTAGTTCTATAAGGATTTGAGGTTGTTTTTATGAGGTCCTAATTAAATTAAGTTTGGTTTAAATCAGTTGAGCTATTTCAATTAGAGTTATAGTTGATTGAAGATTATTGAAAGATTGATGCTTTATGTTTTTATGATTTGATTAACTTAAAGGTTTTATTATTATTTTATATATTTTAGATTAAGTTTATGATATTGATATAATTGTTACTATGTAATATATTTGACTATACTGAGTAGTTCATATTCGTAGTGTAACTTATGAAAGGAGTTATGTGTCCATAACAATGTAAGGCCACAAATAGATATAGTCTAGTATGTCGTATATCAAGCATGATCCTCTTATAATAATTTATCATACTACTTGAATGCATGTATGAATGAATGGATAAATATAAATAAAAAATCATAGTTGATTGATTATGTATCCCTGTTGAGGGTACGTAGGATGATTCCCTTTGGGGATTAGTGGACTGATATATATGATGGATGGTTAGATGATTTCTTTATCTGTTTTTTAAAGGAACTTGTTCTCACTTAGACGAGTGAGAGATTTCACTCTATTTACTATTGAGAAAAATCTATCTCGTAAAATATATCTCTCCAACTACTATTGGGAGAGTACATCATCGAGTGTAATGTATAGTTTTATTATCTGATTGTTATGTATATCATCGAGATATGTTGAATATGATTGATATATGATTTTATTTACTGTATAAAAATTATTATTTGTTAATACATCAATTTCATAATGAATTGATATGTTATTATTTCATATTAAGTTATATATATATATTCACAAAGATTAATTTTATGATTCTTGAAAGATTTCTAGAGGCATGTATGATTGTTGATGATGTGTTTTTATCATATATTTATTTTTAGAATAATTTATTACTTTATAATAGATATGAGGTTTGGGTGGAGAAAAAATTTTCATCACTCGTGACCTTATGATTTTTTTAGTTAAAAATATTTAATATTATAAAAAAAAAATTATCTAAATTATGAAACAATAATTTAGTTTTATATACCTAGGATGTGATAATTGTATAGTGAAATAACTACAATTAGGGAAGGACTATTGATGGCTAAGCAACTTGGGATCCATAAGATCTATATGTTGAAACAAACTGGTGTTGATGGAGGTACTTAAGGATAAAATTCTCATCCTATGGAGGATTAGTGGCTTGCCTCACTGACATCTAACTTCTATTAACAAACTCTTTTCTGGAATTCAAGTTGTCATATGCTTTCAAGGAGGGTAGCAAAGTAAGCTAATTGGTCGGTTAATTATGTATGACCATCTCTTCTGTTTTTTTTTTTTTTTTTTAAAGTTTGCTTTTGACTTTTTTTTTGTTCATTATGACCTAAGCAGGTTGGTTGTACTTCTGCAGCTTAGTTTTCTAATGTAAGTTTCTCTTCGTTATAGGAAAAAAAAAAAAAAATTGTAAGTACACATACATTACAATATAAGGAATGTTGAAGCATGAAATAAGATGTGATATATGCAATAGTACTGAAGCACACATGGCGGGGTGGTACGGTATGAAACAACGCATGGCGATGGAATGAATTGAGGAACGAGCAGCTCGAAGTGGGCTGGTGTTTGCAGGCATCGACAGCGATGGCTTTGATTGCATGCGTTATCCCTACCCCGTAGGAGGAGGAGAGGGGAAGAAGACGAGCGGAGTATACCGATGTCAACGCAGATGTCTACGTTGGACCGGAAATATTCGCTTAAATAAACACATGGCTATCAATAGATATTCTATTATCTAACTTTAGCATAGGAAGAATCTTATCGGGAGACATAGGAAGAATCTTTGGATATTGATAATTCTAAAGTATAGGAAGAGAAGACATGACGAGGTTCAATTCCATAGTAGATAGAGTTCAAATCTATCGATAATTCTCAAGAATGATTCTTACAAGAGCGAACAAGATGAATGACAAAAGCCAACTTGTTTCATATTTTCATATATAAGAATATCACAATCCTTAAGAATATAAGGTGAGGATGGGTTACAAGAGCCAACAAGTTTCAAACATTTGACTCGCTTGCAAATCATTACTGGAGATCACAAATTTTGTGTTAGATGAATATTACTCACTATACCTCAAATATTTTCAATTTTATCTTTCTTTGGGGGCACGAAGAGTCTTCCAATAATTTCTCTGATGTTCAAGAACATGCTACATGATGATAAAAAAGTAATGGTTAATGGGAAAATGAATGCTTGTTTCCTTGTCACCTCTCATCTATTATTCTTGTTTTTTTTACTTTTTGATGCGTGTGATGGTTGTTGACCTTATGGGTAGGTTGGTGTTGGAAATTTAAGCATTACAACAGCACATTGAGAGTGTTCCTTGTTTTGACAAGCTGTGTGTGTGTGTGTGTTTTTTTTATTTTTTTTGACTATGGAGGTAATTTTTACACAACAATAAAATGTGTCAGAGAAAAAACAAATGATCTTTTTATATATTATATAAACCAGTGAGCGCAAGGGCATGAGCACGAATTAGGAGGTCGAGTGTCGATTTTGAGATACCAATGTAAGAGCATCGGTTTGACCACAGAAGAGCGCCAGTAGCTTAAACTCTTACACCAGTATTAATGTTGGTTTTGAACAACGTCTTCAGTAACCTTGGTTAATTAATGATGGGCGTCAAAGCATCTATATATATCGTAAACATCACCTGCTTTGTTGCACATGGAGTTATCTAGTCTGTAAATTTTTATTATTTTTTGGATAGTGAAGAATTGAAGTGTTTGTGTAGATGGAGGCAAAGATATTATGTGTACTGATTTAGGGTTTTATTTGGTAATTATTCTTGATCTTACCTTTAGGATTAAATTCTTTATCCCCCATAATTAAGTTAATACATTTAATGTATATGTGGATGACTATAACCGGTTGCAAAGCTGAAGCTTATGCACTAACCAACCCAGTGAAGCTCTGAGAAATTTGTTCTTCTTCTTCTACTAGTCCTGTAATGTTTTTAGAGTAAACTAACAATCTCAAGTCTTGAGGTTAGCGATATCCCATCCAGGTGTTGTCTTGCAGAGGTAACATAAGTATTGTTGATTTTTTTTTTTTTAGAACTCTTACAAAGATGGGAAAGAGAATAGTAGACAAAAAAAAAAAAAATAGAAGACAATGTTTTTGATCAATTCAAAAGTATTTATTTATATTGACCGAAATAATAGAATATAAATATTTTAAAATAATAAATCTCATCTAACAAGTAGCTAGTAGAAAGCAATAGCCCGGTAAATCTTGCAAGTAACTAAATATCCTCTCAAGTGTGTTCAAGACTAGTGTGATTAATTCAGAAGATGTATGATCATTTCGCGTGGACAATCTCAATCTATTGATTGAAAAATGTGGTTATAAACAGTGAAGATGTGATGAGAGCAACTATTAATGGTCCATCTCTCGCTCCATTTGACCAACACAGCTCGACATATACCCATTACAACTCTCCAAATGCATCCATAATTGCGCACCCGAGTGACCATCATCAACCATCGCCATAGCATCTGAGAGAGAGAGAGAGAGAGAGAGAGAATCGACAGAAGTTGGAAGACCGACCCGCTGCCTTCCTCCCCTGTGTGGTCGACATCATCATGCCGGTGCAATCGCCAGGGTTGCGTACGTACGCGCAACTCCTGCTCTGCTGCAGCGTTGCTTCTCGGTGGGGTGGGGTTTCCCACAGCAAGCAGTACTGGGAGGTGAGATCTGTGATCATGGCAGGCAGGTGGCGAGCCTCGTTCAAAAAGAAGGTAGATTAGGCAACGAAAGGTATGGTATCCTCTTTATGGTAGGTGGTGGTAGGGATCGAAATCGAGGATTTTAGTGGCGGATGCCAACCACGGGACCACGACGATTTGCACCAAAAAGTCAAGCACACCGCCATGAAAGGCATCTCCTAACCGTGAAAGGGGAAGGATTCAAAGAGAAGCATTCGCTGGATGGAGACCCTCGTAGTGCTCGTATCTAATTATAGCTTGCTTTTGGCTGGACATGGCTGCACGTTGGGGTGACCATTATTTTTCAGTTTCCAAAACCGTCGGTTTTACTTCCATCAAATTTGAAACTAAAACTAAATCGATTGCCGACAATTTCGATTATCGAGCTAATTTAGTTTCGATTTTAATTTGACCCACTGATTTAAATACAAAAAATATTTCATCAAATTTGAAAGTTATAACTAACTCGGTTGCATCAAATTTGAAATCAAAACAACACTAGTTCAGTTTCGATTATGGAATTGATTTAGTTTCGATTTTTATTTGACCTACAAATTTAAATTAAAAAAAATATTTTTATCAAATTTGAAATAATAACTAAGTCAGTTTTATTGAATTGTCATTAACTACATGGTGAAAATAAGATTCGAGCCTAGGATCTTTGAGGTTGGATTTTAACATCCATTCCACTCTTCTATAATTGTGGATGATTTATTTTTTTATATAAAAAAAATAAATAACTAGGATCTTGCAATATCTTGTCAAAGTCTTTGTTAGCTAAACTAAAAATGATTCTTACTAGCTTAGTATGTAACTTAATCACTTACCGTTTGAAAGAGAGAAAAAAAAAAAAACATTGGATTTCTTTTTAATTTTGATTCTGAAAAAAATTCCCAAAATATGATAATTTAAAGATTTGAGGATGAATAAAAACTGCAAAATTTTGACCTAATTAATAAACCCAAGAATAGTTCCGATCCGAAAGCCCATTACCGGTGCTCCGGCATTGACCATTTAAACCTGGCCCTTCTTGTTTTGTCCCAAAACCGAGTTGGAAGACCGCAGCAGACTCACCCAAACCGAATCGACATTCAAATCGAGGCCATCTGTTTGCAAGTCGATTCGAGCAACTCGAGCTGTATCTAATGTCGCAACACAACGAGTCCACAAGCTTAATATAAGAACACAAACCTAGATGAGTTAGCTTATCTATTGCATAAACGAATGTTAATTCTAGTCATTTCATATTATTTTCTTAAAGAAGAATATTGATCTTATGCGTCAATCCGTTCTCATTCGTTCAATCAAAATTAACAAAATTAAAATAAAATTCTCTATTTAAAAATTTGTTTTTCTAGGATGGGCGCCTCATTTCAAAATCTTTGATAACATTCATTTCAAAATTTTTTTATTTTAATCAATCTATAGGATGAATTTGTCCAGTTACAATATGCTACAGTATTTTCAGTAATATCATAAAAAATATTTTTTTTTAAATATTAAGTTTACAATGTTTTAATACTATTTTCAATAATATCAGAAAAATATTATAAAAAATGAAATAAAATAATATTTTTTGATTGCATTATAGTGTTTCTTTGGTATTATTGAAAATACTAATTAGCGTTAATGGAAGTGCTCTCGAGGGGGAATTCGCGTTAATGGAAGCTAATTACAATCGACGCCTCGCCTCGCAGTTCACGCGTTATGTCATACAAATCCCACCGGAAGAGCTCAAGCGGAGACAAAAGCTTAAACAGAAGACCATGGCGGTGCTCCAACAGTCTTTGTCCTGTGTGTAATCTATACCGCTAAGCAACTGAATCGTTAAAGTCACGGCTGCTGCCATTGACACACGTTGCATGCATGCACGTAACTCCACTTGTGGTTTGGGAACGAAAGGAGATGAGTTGACCGAGTGGACCCGTTGAAGATTCAAAAGTACTTGGAATTAGCAACAAGTAACGCACTGTGGCTGCTGCCAGTGTGAGAGGAGGAAGAGAACTGCAGGGATAACATCTCTACCAGGTCCAAGTCTCTGTTTCTACTCGTCGAAGAAGCTTGAGCTTCCAGAAGCTCCGAAGTGTTATCCATTCCAAGCACATTAGTTGATGAAGTGGACGGGTAATGCCGGGAATGCAGGGGAGTGCTGCGACTAGAATCACTGAAGTTGTTGCTGCAGCTGTGTGCGGTAGGTTGATAGCAACCTCCACTCATGCAAGGCGTTGGCATGCACTGACACGCATTAAAGGCCAGCTGATTGAGTACCGAGCCATGCATGAACGAACCATGGGTTTCCCCTCCCTGGAGTCCTCCTGCTGACCGCGTGTGTAGGAGGAGGCGTTCCTCCATGCTGCCGGTGGAATCTTGAGTTGATGCGGATGATGGTGTTGTCTTGGTGCTCCATGTTTTGTTGAAGTCGAGGGTACTCTTGCTCTGGATATAGTCTTGCAGAACGGAGGGAGGGCATCTTCCGCCGTTGTCTGGGTTTCTTCTGCGGCTCGTCTTGGCGTTCATCTTCCTTTTGGTGGCATTCCAGTGGTTTTTAATGGAGTTCTCTGATCTGCCTGACATATGTCTTGCGATCTCGGCCCATCTGTTTCCAAACTTCATGTGAGCTTCTATTAGTTGCCTCTCCTCTTCCTCCGTCCACATAGCCTTCTGCAAGCAGAAAGTTAGCACTCACAGCACAAGTGTGGATTATTGGGAAATAATGGACAGAGAATTGAGATTGGGTAAGCTATAGTCATTGTAGCAAGCTTATATAAACAAGGTCAGCTTATATACGGTCTGGAAATTGAAGCGCCAGTTAAGTTGTTAGACGTTTATGACATATCATGCATAAGATGTGATGTAAGAGTTCCATATATATATATATATATATATATATTGATAAATTAGATAGATATTCTTGGTTGTTCTGAAAAATTAGTAATGGCAGCAAGAAAGAATCAGCATGAAACACACATGCATGGACAGAAAGAGAAGAGAAGACAGAACCTTGATGTCCGGGCGGAGATGATTATGCCATCTTTCTCTGCACTGCTTCCCGATCCTACCGAACATGTTCTTAGAAATGTAAGACCATTTCCTGACACCATGTTGCTTCACCAATCGAACTAACTTACTGCAACACAAACGAGCAGGACTTGAAAGACCATGAATTATCTCCTACATTTCTCTAAAGGAATGAATAAGAAGGCTACTCCCTGTTATCGATCTCATTACCTATCTTCCTCTGCTGTCCACTGTCCTTTGACGACATCTGCAGCAGTAGCATCACCACTAATAGGGGACCATGAGCTGCTTCGAACCTGCTTCTCTCCTCTACGTTCCTCCCTTTTCACCACCTCATTCTTGCATCTATCGCTAACAAGATCGCCATAAAAGCTGGAAGCATTCAACAGAATACCAGCATTAGGAGTAATACCTATTGCACCAATCAGGGAACCAGCTGATCCTTCTGGATCTCCATGATCTTGTGCCCTCTTCTCTGCAGGATCCCGGAAAACACATGGCTCCTCTTGGCCATAACCGGAAAGGAACCTCTCCGAAGACATCAAAGGAGGAGGCGGCCGAACAGGACTACAGGGAGGGGTCCTCCCTGCAAAGCCATGGCGACGTGCAGCTGCTGGGTCCATGTCAAAGAAGAGGACATGGGCAAGAGCGGGACACAAGCCGGAACTCTTCATCAGCGTGGGAAGGGGAGGAGGAAGAAAAGCACTACCAACGAGCTGAACATAGCCGTTCGGTTCCACAAAGCGGACGGCTGTGGAGGCTCTATGGCTTGCTTGTAACGCTTCAGCTCCTCCATAGTCTCTGCTGGGTATATCTTGTATTCCGAAAATGCCCCTCCTCTGAGTTCTTCTTGCGGCATATGTAATGAATGATTCCGTAATGGTAATTGAATCGGACGATTAAGAACTGCTGACTACTCTAATCCTGATTCGAAAGATTGTTTAAATAGCATTGATGCTCTACCCAGATTTTGGTAGCTCGAATTCCAATGATAACATAAGATCGCTTAATCTGCATAAGATTTCTTCGACCGAATTCGGCTTAAATAGGGCTAAGAATTGAGTCGAAGCAACGAACCGGACAGGAACTTTCGATTTGGTTCGATTCTCTTATTAGTATGATTGGATCCATTTTGTTCGGTCAACCCGAACCCTAAACCGTTCGATTTGGTTTGCAGTTTAGCTGACTAAAAAACCGATTTGGTCCGAATAGAAATCGTTACGTATCTGTTATGTGATCTTAATCGGACGGATGATATCTTCCCAATCAATATGTAGCAGGGAACAGTCGAAACTAATCCGATAGTTTATACAGTACTTGCTTGACCCAATAGTTCCAAATTGAGGGGTCAACAAGACTAGTGCTCCAAAAAATTTAGAACGATGGCGTATTAGAGTAATGATATGAACCATAGAAGCCAGTTGGTTCATCTTCCATGTGTCAAAGAAATCAGGTCTCCAATAAGTAACGGGCTTACATGACGCATGCATTTGAAAGAAGAGACTCTTTCCATGCTCAATTGCACCAGCATGGAACAGAGAACTCCCATAGTAGTGCGGCTTTCCATGAATTGGCCGAGTTCTCTCGTCACTCTTCCTACTTAATCCGACTTCAGATTAGTTTGCTAACATGTAACGGAACAGCAAACGAAGACGTGGTCAACACAGATTTCATAAAGATCGACTTCTTTCTTCGGCCAATCTACTTATAAGATTATTATGATTATCCAGATTAGTTTGCCTGAGTGAATATTATGATTATCCTCGTTAGTTTACCTCAGTGAATATTAGTCCAAGATATACAGTTAAGCTATCTCTATCCTTGCTGTGAAAAAAACGTAAAATCAAGATTATTAAAAATTATTAAAAATTATCTTCAAATAATATTCCGTAAAAATATTATTCTTTCGCTATAACATATAAAAACTCATTTCAATAAGTTACCTTTTTACCATTGGCAGTTAAAGTCATTTACCTTATGTTACTAACTTAGGCATCAAAAAAAAAAAAATAGATGAAATTATATATTTAAGGGTAGAACTGTACTCGGTGCCAACAATAAAAACCTCTCTCATAAACAAGGTGTTTGACTTAAAGTTTAATCCTGAGTTTCATCTCCCATCTTAGTAAGGGCAACAAGCGTGTCAGGTTCGACTAGGGAAATATCTCTCGACCTCTTCGGGAGCTCGATGTTTCCACCTCGGATAACTTTACACATTTTGGTCTGAATCATGTCGGGCTAACCCAAATGATATTTTTGGCACTAGAAGAAACATTTGATATCACATGAATGCTCGTGTGATGATCATCTCAGTGAAAGCTCAAGCGAATAACCTTTTCTCTCGACCTATAGTACTTTCACCTGGGGCTATAACAACCATCCTTTTCGTATATTAGTGCATCCACCTCAGCGTAGACTCCAATGTAACACTAGCATCTATTCATTGACCCAAGTCTCTCACCCTTAGAGATGGCTTCTGGCCATCTTCTTGTTCCCATTTAGGTGTTTTTGAACTTCACTCAGAAAGTATAGACGTTAATTGGCATGATAGAAGCTATCGCTTCACTTTTGCGCCAATGAATCTAATAAACAATGCCACTAAATTAGTTGTAGTCCCTAGCTCTATCGCCATCGACAACTATATAGATTCCCTAACTTGATGCGATGCCAACATCTCAAGAGTGCTTGAGGCTAGTTAAATCATCGATTAAGGGGGCTTTTAGTCCCTTACTATAGAATTAAATAGACTATACCACCCTCAATCTTCCTCACTTGAATCTAAGACCCAATCGTCAAACACAATGGAGGTGTTAGGAAACCTTGAGAGCATTATATGTGCGGTGGAAAAAATAAAACAAAAAGGTCTTCCACATTGGTCAAATCGTCGTGTAATGATTGGTGTGTAAAAAACTACAGAACTGAAAATTTCTACGTAGCATGTTAGCTGTTTTATCTAGAGAGATCGTATATTCCTGAAAACCTAGATTCATAGGTATAGATGAAGGAGGTCAGATGTCCTCCTCTCTAGTGGTATCTATACGGTAGATTGATATAACGATGCTCCTCTAATCGCAGCATAAAAACTTAGCTTTTGCACACCAACTTGCAGCAAACATGGAAAAAGAACTTATTTCTTCTTCGCTGTCCTCACGCACTAGGGAGAGGAGTGGTCGGCTGAGAAGAGAAGGGAGAAAGGAGAATATGAGGGGGCAACCAAAGGTGCAACCTATCCTCTTTCTTAGTCACTCCTGCCTCCTATTTATAGAGAGCCTCTTTAAACCCTAATGGATCATGCCTTAGTGGGTATTATATTTTTATCCAATTATCCTCACCTCTTAGATTATTGATCTCTATCCAATAATATCAATTTATCTCTAATTGGGTCTCACGTAAGGAATCCATTAATATTGGGTCTCGAAATAAAAGTTTATTAGATAACTCATATCCAATCATCTACTAACTACAATATCCACCATATGTGTGTGACCCTTTAGGCTCAATACCAAGCTGGTAAGAGTTGCACCCGTCAGAACTCCTTTGGACTCAAAACTCCTTTTGACTTAGTGAATTGTTATCCCATAGCACTTTACTCAACTCATCGACTATGGACGTACTAAGCCACTACACTATAGTCTCAAAACGGTAAGGAGGATCTAATCCATTGGATTTATCTATCCTCAATTACCATGTATCTATAGTCTCTCATTCATCTAATATCCTAGAGACCGTATATCGAGTATGGTACTATCAGGCCTCACACAAAATCTATTCAAGTTTCACTCTAATCGGATTCTCCTAAAGAACTTTTCTCTCAATCTGAATGATCTTGGCTAGAGATTTAAATAAGCAAGAGCACATGAGATATTCATGATACCGAGAGTGGATGATTTTCTATTAATACTCAATTGCATTCATACGGTTGGTTACAAATCTCGGTAATTAACTATACCAGATCTAAAACTTCCAAACCATTAAGTTTGACATAAAAAAAGAGTACTTAAACATTACATTATTGGTGTCTCAAGTCTAAGGACTAGACACACAACTAGGACTATAATTTTTTATATGATGTTAGGTATTATTAATCATTTAACATTCCATAAGCGGATTAATAAGTGAACTCATTCTCCAATGAGCATATGTACTATACCCTTAGTATCCCCAAACGAGTGTCTATAAGACTAGTCGCCTCCATTATATGGGTGGATATATAATATATCGGTCTATCCAGTTATCTCAATGTCCCTATCTAGTAACCTATGAACAAGATTATTTAATGTTTATGTTTAAATATGAATCAGTCTCATTATCATGATCTCATAATAATCTGATTTATATTAACACAGATCTAATGACATTATAGTATATGCAACAGACAATATAAAGTGAGAATATACCAATAATAATAATAAGCAAAAAGATCACGTAGCATGTCACATGTGCCATCACTCACGTAAATGGCTTGCAGGGCACCTATAACCAGCAATCTCTCACTTGACCTATAGCCAATCACCTACGTGTATGATCTCTATGAGACCCCTATGATGCTCAAAGATAATATGAGATAGTAGCTTCGTTAGTGGATCTACAATGTTATCTTCGGAAGGACCTCTTTTAATTGCTATATCTTTACGGGTTATAATCTCTCTGATTAGGTGGAACCTTCTCAAGATACTTCTTATGAGACCTGGATTCCCTTGCTAGAGCTATTGCCCCGTTGGTATTATAATATATGGGAATTGGCTCCTCATTGCTCGGTATAACTCCAAATCTACGATGAACTTCTTCATCTAGGCTCCCTCATTTGTTGCTTTTACCGTAATAATGTACTCCGCCTCTATGGTCGAGTTAGTAGTAGTATCTTGTTTGGAACTCTTTCAACTTACTGCTTCTCCATTTAAGGAGAAAATATACCATGAGTTCGACTTTCTATCATCGATATTATATTGAAAGCTCGAGTCCGTGTATCCTTCAACTTGGAGGCTACCTCCTCGTATACCAATAAAATATCCTTAGTCATTCTCAAGTACTTAAGAATGCACTTTACTACCTTCCAGTGTTCTAAACTTGGATATGTCTGATACCTTCTCATGAAATTCAGAGCATGTGTAATATCAAGTTTAGTCCATAGCATATCATACATGATAGACCTTATCAGAGAGGCATAAGGTATCCTATATATGTTTGTCCTTTCTTTAGGAATCTTTGGGACTATACTCATAGAAAGTGATATTCCATGTCTCATCAGTATGAGACATCTCTTGGAATTTTTCATACTAAACCTTTTAACAATGTAGTATATGTATCTGGACTAAGACAAACTAAGCATCATCTTAGATATATCTCGATAGATCTGAATCCCTAAGATGTAAGATGCTTCCCCTAGGACCATAATGGAAAAGTGTTTAGATAGCTAAGCCTAAATTGTGGAGAGCATTCTCACATCATTCCCAATGATCATGATGTCATCCAGCACCAAGAAGATGATAGTGCTCCCACTTACCTTCCTGTACACACAAGACTCATCTTCATTCTTAACGAAGTCATAAGATCTATTCACCTTATCAAATTCTATGTTCCAACTTTAGAATCTTGCTTCACTCCATAAACAAATCTTAGCTACCTGTGCACTTTATCTGGACTCTTCTTAGATACGAAACCCTCAAACCGTATCATATACACCTCCTATCAAGGTTACTATTAATGAATATAATTTTCACATCTATTTGTCATATATTATAGTCATAGTGTGCTACAATAGCCAAAAGAATTCTAATGGATTTTAACATGGCTATAGGTGAGATGGTTTCGTCAAAGTCAACTCCTTACCTTTGACGATATCCTTTGGCCACTAATATTGCCTTATAGGTCTCCACCTTTCCATATATCCGATTTTCTTCTTGGAGATCCATTCATAACTGATGGGTTTGATACCCTTAGGTATATCAATAATGTTCCAAACATTGTTGGAGTACATGGAATCCATCTCAGAATTCATGGCTTCTTGCCACTTCCTGGAGTCTATACTCATAATGGTCTCCTTATAGGTCTGATGATCAACATCCTGAGTGTCGTCTCCACTTATATGCCCCACATATCTTTCAAAAGGGTGAGATACTTCATAAAACCTACACAAAGTTAGAACTTATGTACTAGGTACCTAAACATACTCGACCTTCGGAGTGGTACTTGAGCTAGATTCTCTAATATCGCTCATCTATATTATGCTCCTATTGTTTCCACTAAGAACATATTCCTTCTTAAGAAACATCGCACTCTTAGAAATAAAGACCTTTTGGTCCCCGGGATGATAGAAATAATATCTACGAGTTTCCTTGGGGTATCTCATGAACTTGTATCACTCCATCCTTGATTTTAACTTGTTAGAGTTGTGTCTTCTAACTTGGGTAGGGTAGCCCCAAATCTTAACAACCTTAAGATCGAACTTCTTCACATCAATGTCTCATATGGTGTAGACACTACTGACCCAGATGAAATTCTGTTCAGAAGGTAAGTTGCGTCTCTATGACATATCCCTAGAATGAGACAAGTTGATCGTTGAAACTCATTATGGACCGAATAATATCTAACAACATGCAATTCCTCCTTTCTGATACACCATTGAGCTAAGGTGTATAAAGAGATGTCCATTAGGAAAGAATTCCATGGTCTTTGAGGAAATGAGTGAACTATGTACTCAAGTACTCTTCTTGTTCACCTCATCTCATTTTCTCTTGGACGCACTTTCATTCATGATCTATGGAGCTATATTTAGCATAAATAAACCATTATGCAACATTCCTCTAGTGATGATCTTATTATCCAAAATCAATGAACAACTATTGTTTTCAAAAACTAATTTATATCTCATAACTATCAAACATGAAATAGAGATAATGTTTTGGATGATAGAAGGAACGTAATAACATGCATCTAATATAATAATAGGCTCCACTAGGCAGATGTAGGATGACCTCACCAACAACAACTGTAGCTACTCTTGCTTCATTGCTCATCTTGAGGTCCTTCTCTCCTCTCCCCAGTCTCCTAGGCTTTGTCAAAATGTGCAACAAATTATAGATATTATAAGCATTCCTAGTATCTAATACCAATGTGTTATCATAAAAATCTAATAAATGGAGACTGATCATGAATATACCTAAAGCTTCTCCAAACTTCTGTTTTGCCTTCTCGACAGAGGCATTCTTTGTAGTTCCTCTTCCAATGCCCATTTTTAATGTAGTGGAAGTACTAGCCTTTATCCTTTCTGAAATCTTTCTTGGTAACCTTTGCCTTACCTGGTTTGCCGTTGCCCTTCCCCTTCTTAAGGAGCTTACCAACCTTCTTTTTCCTTTTGGTCTTACCAATGTAAAGAACTGACTTCTCTTTCTTGATAGTGCTCTTAGCTTCCCTTAACATATTGAGGAGCTCAGGGAGAGTCACCTCAAGCTTATTCATGTTAAAATTTATAATGAACTGAGAAGATGAATCTGATAGAGCTTGAAGTATAAGATCTAGGTTATCTAGGACCATTCCTAGACCTGTGAGTTTTTCAATACACTCAACCATCCTTAGGACATTGTTATGAACCGATGTCCCCTCTGTCATCCTAGTACGGAAGAGACTTTTAGATATCTCATATATCTAAGTTCTTCCTTATTCCTTAAACAGTTGATGAAGTTAAATAAGGAATTGACATCCATGCTCTCATGTTGCATCAGCAGCTCAGGGGTCATAAAAGTCAACATGTAACCCTTAGCTAGAGTGAAATCGTCTATATACTTCATGTAGCGAGTGATCTCATCCTTGCTTGCCCCTTCCTCTAGCATGGGCAATATCGTGTCAAGGACATATGTAGTTTTCTTCATTGTGAGAATGATTCTCAGGTTGCCAAGTCAATCCATATAGTTTGGACTGATGAGACAGTTGGCATCAAGTATGTGATGTAGAGGGTTTACAAGCGATATATTTTTGATAAGCAAATGGGGTCAAGGTTGACTATGGCCAGTGAGCCTAATCACTCATGATAGGATCTATGTGTGTATCAGTGCATCTCCATGCCCTGTGATCGTCCATCTCATCATCATCGGTTCTATCGATACCTCGGTGCATCTCCATGTATCGTGATCATCCATCTTGACATCATAGGTCCCACTAGTACCTCCACACTCTCATTGTACTTTTTTAGGTAATTACAACATAATCACAAGCATAGAGGTCCAATAATCAATGAAAAAAATAAAGGCTCAGGCCCCAATAATAATAATAATCACACATACACATATCACATCATATGGTCCATGATAATCCATCGATATCAGACACTATATGTACACATCATCATATAGGACTACTAGATAAATAATAATTAATTAAACTATTTAATTAAATATATTATTGGAATTTATTGGGATATCCTACCATAGGGTGCCCACATGGCAGGAAAGAGACTCATATGCAGGTAGGAAACCGTAACTATTAGGGGCACCCATACGACTAAGAATTCTTGGCCATAGGGCAGCTTTAGGTGGCTAGGAACCCTGGCCCCCAAGGTGTTCCTTATAGCCAACAACCTTGGTTGCAATCTGCTATGGGCGGCAAGTAAACCCTGGCCGCGATGCTGCCCCTTGCGGCTAGGAGTCCTTAATCGCAGGGGTACCTCCTACAACTAGGAAATCATAGCCTCCAGGGGTTCCCCATGCAACTAGAACTCCTTGGCTGCATAGGGTGCTCAGCCATGGCTAAGAGCAGCATGTTAAGCTCTCAGCTACGATGGTTTTTGGCCAAATTGAGAGCACCAAAACATGTTCTTGGCCAAGGTTGCAAGGTTGCAAGCAGCCTTCAGCTAATCTACAGGGCAATAATAGTTACTGCCCTTGCTCCTACATTTTGTGTCAATAATTTTGATATTTTGATGTCAAAACATCAATCTAAAGCACCTTTTGATACTGAAAAAAAGTATTATCTAGATATGAAAATTATGACAAAATTGTAGCAAGTTACGCGTAAAATAATCAACGCGTTTCAATATTAACACACGTAGTTTATAAGCCAATCATCACACAATGAATATTGCTCTGATACCACTATTGGAAGACATTGAGAGCATCATATGCATAGAAGAAAAAAAACAAAACAAAAAGGTCTTTTACGTTGGTTAAATCGTTGTGCGATGATTAGTGCGTAAAAAATTATAAAACTAAAAATTTATGTGCATCATATGTTAGATGTTTTACCTAAAGAGAACGTATATCCATAAAATCCTAGATCAGTAGGCATAGATGAAGGTGGTTAGTTATCCCCTAATGTGTTACCCCTTTTTGACCACAACAAGAAGCCCTAAATTAACAATATACATAATATTCCAAGTAAGCCCCTAAATTAACAACCTATGAAAATACCTCAATAAGCCCCTAAATTAACAATATACATAATATTCCAAGTAAGGTTAGTAAATGATTATAACTTATGTCACCAAAGCGTGATATAGAAGTAGATTAAAATAATCCCTTAGCCTAGAAAAGTGAAATCTATCCTCACCTTGAAGGATATTTAGAGCATTCCTCTTTGCACGATAACAGTTCTGCTCTGTTACCTCCACATTAGACCTCTGCCTCACATCATTCTTAAATATATTATTAAGCCATTGTATGTCATCCTTCAATGTGGCAAGATACTACTTGACCAAGAAAGAACTAATAATTTGGTGACTAATTCTATAGTGCCCGCAACTGTGTATGTCAGTCATCGTCTTCACTTGAAACTAATTGAGCATAGGATTGGAGTTGGCTTTAACCCTTCACCCACACCCAACTATCATACAAACTTCAACTACTCTTATATTTTCATTCTTTGAATACTTGAAGTCAAAACCCTCTTATATACTGTATTCACACAGATAATTCTGAAACCTCTTAACATCGCTGAAGTAGTCACCAATCTTTAGCATAAGATTCTCTCCAAAATCATGATCGGAGTTAAACTCTCTGAATGTGACCCTGACTCCCAAAATCCCTAGGAGGACGTAAACTTTCCATGTCATCCTCATATTTAGACTCCACTGATCAATCTTTGGAATGTTAACTTTACAAACCCATTTAGGAATATCGATATCCTCACCACTCGATGAGTTATCATTGTCCTTTGTATCCTCTTCGTCTAAGTCACCGTCTGACCTTACATCATCTCCTTTTTCAGTTACCCCTATTTTATCATCTTCCTTAACGACATTACCACTTGCTTTATAAAAAATAATTAACCTCTATGGTAATATGGGGAAATCATCAACCGTCTCCCCCACGCCTGCATGCTCCACATACACATCAATCCTCTGGATTGCTCGCACATCTGTCACCATGTTCATTAGATCCTCCTCAGTCCTCAGATCTCTAACCTCGGCCATAAACTTACCCTCATACTTATACATGAATCCTCTAATATTCTTATATCTGAACCTCCAATAAAAGATCCTAAAATCCATCATCATCACTCTTAAAAAGATCTACATTCTCTATAGTTCTAGTGACCCCATTGGCATATGTAATCTCAGGAGTCGGAATTAAATTACCACAATGATATAGGTTTACCGTAATGCCACTTATATCCTAAAATGTATATAATAACAAATAAAAAAGCAAATTAAAAGAAAAACAGGAATCATATGTGACCCACAACTAATAAAATAATCTTTGACATTAGCATCTATTTCAATATAATGCATTATACTAGCATTAACAGGTTATATGTTTCATTGTTTATGCTTTTTCACTTATAGACAAAATAACATGTGACACATGTCTACATGTTCTACATTACCGAGACAACCAAGTGATAGAATTGGGTCCACTAAAATAACTATTTCTGTAACCTAAGTCATTATTTACGGTATAAGAAATAATCATTCACACTATTCAATGCATACACAATTTAGGACTACCATACAACAATATATTCATTATTATATAACTATGCATCAATCCACACGAAGACTACAAAAATTATCTTAGATAACCATGAAAATGAGCACGGTCTTTGAATTCTAAAGACATATATAATAATGAACTTTAAATTTTAAACAAGCACACATGCAAATATAATCGAACATAACCCGAGAAACAGCAAACTGCAAGAACCAAATGAAAAATTCTAACTAAGCAGAGCAATGGGGACATTAATTTCAACAATCAAGTAGAGAAAAATCTTACCATCTCAGCAGAGAATCCAGCGACGACAGTGAAGGGACCCAACGATGATAGTGTAGGAATTCAACGGTAAAAAACTCAGGAACTGCGAACGTCAAAGCAAAAAAATTGAGGCCATTGAGGAGAAGAGAGGCGGGGATAATGGAGATTAGAGAAGAAAAATAGAGAGAGAAGGACAGGTTAGTGATAGAACCCCATAGGATTCTATCATGGATGGAGATGAAAAATGAGGATAAACGATAACTTCGAGGGAATCAGGCCTCCTTGATCACTTCGAGGAGATCTGCCTCAATCTATATAAGGGATCGATCCTCCTAGGGTTTTGCCTATTGTCTAAAATACATACTTCTTCATTGATTGATTGCTTGATAAAAGAGTTTACACTAGTATTTATAGTGTTCTACCAAGAGTCCTTTTAAACTTCGACTCAGAGTCTTACTAAACTTAGACTCTTAACTAATTGATAGACTCATAACTAAAAATAATAACTGACTCCATCCTAACTAAAGATAATAACCAACTCCAACCAACTCATAACTAACTCGATTAGGCTTACTTGACCCATAACAAACTCTCACTGAATATACTAATATGACTCAACTTAAATTAATTATGAACTGATGGGCCCGATCTTGTTAGGGTCTTATCAAACTCTCCCTCTTCAAATCAGTCTTATCCTCAAGGCTGAGCATCATCAAACTTTGAGAGTACTTCAGTCTAAGATATTTGTTACTCATCACAACCCTTTGATCAATCAAGTAGGGTCTCCACTTGGTGTAATCAATTGGTCGATCTTTTGGTGCAGTAGTCATTGTAGTCTTTTGAGGACCCCTTTTCATCTGATGGCTAGTAGTGGTACCATATCATTTTTTGAGGATCACCACTTCAGAGTCTTCCCGGGACATCAAAAAGAAATCTATAAGTAGTTGTTTGCTATGTATAATCAGCTTTACCTTTGAGCACCTGTTATCATAAATTATGATTCACCTATTAGCAATCTTGATTTTAAATTTGGCACAGCCTTCGTGATCAGACTCCACATTGTCAGTTTTTTATTTCTCCTTAGCTGGTTTAATTGTCAGAAGTTTGTCACAACCTTCATTATCAGACTCCACATTATTAGTTTTTTATTCATCTTTGGTTGGCTCGATCGTAAGAAGCTGCTCTTCTATGTTGGCCACTTTGAAGTCATTCTTTATTGATTTATCTTATTTATTAAAGCTTATATTTCAGTAAGTGTCCATATTAATTTTTTCTTCATGCACGTTGGTGAATGATATGGCTGCTATCGTGGTGCGAGGATAGTGAGGTTTAACTTTACACCGAATCTCAGGATTAATCCCTTAATAAAAAATTTCACCAATTGTATCTCGGACCAATCTCAAGTTTGGTTCGGCAAGTGCTTAAATATGCTTTGGTACTCCTATATTGTGAAAGTCTAGTGGATTTTTGGTGAGCTATCTATTAACGTTCTTATATTTCGACAGTCCGAAGCGAATCAAGAGCTCTCTCTTGAACTGTCCCACGAAGAAACTCCATGATAGATCTTGTATAAATCATGCCACTGGATCGCATCACCTTCGAGTTGAGTAGAAGCAATCTTCACCATAGATTCCTTCGGAGTCCTGTGAAAATAAAAAAAAATTTCAGCACGAGAGATCCAATCGATTGGGTCTCCATCTTCCCATCTGGGAAACTCCAGCGTGGGTATCCTGTGTCTTGTCCAAGCTCATACTTTCATATCGGTTCCCCTTAAGGCTAGAACTTTCAGTATGTTGAGATTTGATAGGGTTCTCTAATAGACTTCCTTTTAAACTCATTGAAGATTTCTTATAGTCTGTTCTCCATGCGAGCTTCGAATACTTTAAATTTTGCATCCATCAGTGTTTATTACTGTGACGCTGGTGGTCAAAAGGCAGCAACGATGATGCAGCTACATGGCAACAGTAGGGGAGCAGGTCTTCATAGATCGAGGGCAGTAGCAGCGGGGGTTCGACAGAGCGGTGGCTGCAGATAATGTGGGAGAAGATGCTGGAACAAGGAAGAGGCAAGGGAAGGAAGAGGGTAGTAGCGATAAGTGGTAAGAGAGTCGCGACACTGCTAGTGCAGGTGGAGAAGAAGGCAGCAATAACTATGACGACGACTACGTGGGTTATAGGGGGAGATGGGAAGAGCAACGATGGTAGAGGCGACAGGGGCAACGAGCAGAGGCTGAGGACAGTGGCTACTGCAGAGGAGGGTGAGGTTGCAACTATGATTGAGGAACATGGTGTGGCTATGGCTGCGGTTGATAGTGGAATAGTGGTGGTAGCAATGGAATCAACGATCGTGGGAAAGGGCAACGACGTGACTCGCGGTGGTGGGCGGTAGTAGGGGAGAGGGCGCTGGCAGCGGGGGGACCTTGGTGGCAGGAAGAGGAGGTTCGATAGTTGCTGTAGAAGAAGTAGAGGTTGAGGAGGGCGTGACCGAGGAGGAAGCGGCTGGTGATAGGGGATGGTGAAGCGGTTGTGTGGCAGTGGATGATGACACGACTGCATGGTAACGGTAGAGGAGGTAGCAGCGTCGACGTTTGGGGCGACTAAGGCTGTGGTAGCGAGAAGCAGCGGCGCCTCAATGAGTGATGGAGGAGATGGACTATGGTGGCTGGGAAGAGAAGGAAGAGGGCAGTAGCGAGGGTCTGGTGACCGCTGGCTATGTGCTGCCGAGGCTGGCCGGTGACATTAGTAGGGAGGAGAGGAAGGCAGCAGTATGGGGATCTTAGTGGTAGAGGAGGGCGTGGCTAGGAGCGGCTAGGCAACGACAAAGGGCACGACTACCGTAGTAAGTGGGTGAGCCAGCAAGGCAACGAGAATAAGAGGAGATGGCAGCAGCAGGTGACAGCGGTCGCTGAAGAGGAGGGGAGGAAGAGAGGTGGTTGGCAGCAGTCCTTTGGGCAGGATGATGCTATCAGATTCAATCTTTTTCTTTATTCCCTTTCTTTTTTAGCTGACGATGGTTGCAGTGAAGATGGTGAGAAATTGCAGCAAGGTGATGACAACGATGGCAAGGGAAGCGGCGATGGTATGGATGATGAATGGCAATAGCAAAAGTGCATAGGAACGCTGCTTTGATACCAATTGATAGAACCCCATAGGATTTTATCGTGGATGGAGATAGAAAAGGGAGATAAATAATCACTTCGAGGGGATATGCTTCCTTGATCTCTATATGAGATCGGCCCTCCTAGGGTTTTGCCTATTGGCTAAAAATACATACTTCTTCATTGATTAATTATTTGATAAAAGAGTTTACACTATTATTTATAGTGTTATACCAATAGTCTATATAGGCTTGGACTTAGAGTCATACTAAACTTGAACTTTCAACTAAATAATAGACTCCTAATTAAAAATAATAACCAACTTCATCCTAACCGAAGATAATAACCAACTCCAATCAACTCATAACTAAGTTGATTGGGCTCACCTGACCCATAACTAACTCCGACTGAATAGATCAACATGACTCAACTTGAATTAATTATGAACCAACGGACCCGACCCTATTAGGGTCCTATCAGTTAGGGCTTAGGGACTATTTAGTTTTAATCCCCAAATAAAAAATAACCTCCTAAATTACTTTACCTAATGACATTACCTTATTTCTAACAGAGAGAGTCAGTTTGATACAAAATCGTAGTATAAGGGGTTACTTATATGAGTTCTAAAGTACGATGGTGACTTTGATTTTGAGACACAATACGAGGGGTCAACAAGAATTTTGATCATTATTTTACTTAACAACGTAACCTTGTTTCTAACAGATGTCACTTTGATGCAAAATTATAGTACGGGGAGTCACTTATATGAGTTTTAAAGTACAGGTAGTGACTTTAGTTTTGAAGCATAGTACAAGGTTCAACAAGAATTTCGACCAAAAAACTATATCAACTCAATTGGACCTCTACATCCAAAATGAGACTTTGACCTATTGAAGTAAAAGACTAGTCAGATGGACAAACCTGATGATGCAATAAAATAAGATACAAATACTAAGTTGAGTAAATAGACCCGATGGCTCAGTAAAGACTAGGATAATGCGACAAGACGATGAACTAAGTAATTAGGCAAGGTGGTCAGTCGGGGTCATATTAAAGAAGACCTGGGTAGCTATTGAAACATTTTGGTCTTCAAGGTACTCGGTGAATGGGTCTTCCTTAATCTCTATCTTAGAGTATCTCACCTTGAAATTGAATATGATGACATAGTACCCATATTGATACGAAATGACCCCCAACCTCTCTAAACCATTTCTGAACCCGACAAAGGCCTTGTAGTTGATGATCATCTCCTCTTGATTCCTCGATATCGTGGTCCTCTTAGCTCTTAATGTTTCCTTCAAAGCCCCCAAATCATTGCCCAGACTTTGAATTTGCTTATTCAGGGTGGCCAACTGCTTGGTCACACTCTTGACTCATTCATTGGCCACGGTAACTTGTTCAAAAAGCTCATAGTTTTAGGTCCTCAACAAGTTTAACTCTCGGGTAAGTCATACTAGCTTGTACTCCATGTTGCGTTTGTTACTTCGGACCATCTTCAATTATTCAACTTGATCAATGAGCTATAGCTTGGTCTCTTCCAGCTAGCTACGTCACTAGCTTGGTTCCCAAAGTCTCTTCCAGCTAGTTGCATCAATAGCGACAAGTGTTGGATCTCCACTCTCCCTCTTTAGCCCTTTCACCTCTCAGAGTGTCAACAATAAGTGATTGTTAATTAATCATAGAGACAATGTACCATACACAGTCGAGAATGATCATGATGTGATGATAATGCTACAAGTTGAAGATAAAGGAATTAATAATGATACAACAATAAGGTACTAAAGGGGTTAGCTGTGACTTGGCTTGCTTACCAACACTTTATTACTATAGTCTTCATGATCAAAACCTCCAAGGGGAAAGGATAAATTTGTTTTGCTATCCTCAAAAATAAGGACCCTCAATAGTATTACTTTATAGCTCCAATAGTGCTCCATATTTTTTGTCCTTCTTGTAGGCCCTCCCTCCCATCTTAGCTGCATTGCATTTGGAATTAGGTTTGGTAGGTCGACTATCTTTAATGCTATGAAGGGTAAGGACTTTCTTTTACATAGGTCAAACATTGACCTTTGTCTCTCTCCTCTTCTTTCTGAGGAGAACCTTAAGCTTCCAGGGCCCTCTAAAAATATTGGTGCCTTAGAGGCAAGAGGCACTTCTTTTGGTTCCTCTTTGAGAATCCACACTACCTCAGGTTCCTTGACCTGCTAAGAATGTAATACCTTCTTCACGTCCTTCTTCTTCCTTGGCTCAACGATTGAAAGATGTCAGATTCGGTCAAGGCCGATGCCTTGGGTGATGGCTTGCAAATGGATGGAGGAGGAGACAAAGAAATCACCATTGTGCCTAAAGAAGATTCAACTCCCCTTCTTCTCAAGGCTCGAAGATCCATATTTATAGGAGATCAAAATTATAAGGTTGCACTGGTTAATTTCCAAAAGTGTAAAAATAAGTAAGAAACGAGAGGTGGGGGATGGGGTCTAGGCACAAAATGGTCCTGATAGTCTTGGAAGAAGAGAGTATATCTTTCAATCGAAGCACTTGATCTATCTCCTCATCTGTCAAGAAAGAAAGTGTGTTATCTATAAAGTATACAGACCAAGTAAGACTAAACACTCAATCCCAACCTATGTCTATAAGGAAATTGTGCTCCTTCTAAACCTTATTGTTAAAAGGGGCACCACTAACCTTAAAGCCCTCCTGAGCAGCTAATTAGTTGTTGCCTTTTGCCTTACAGAGCGAAAAGCAAACAACAAAGAGTTTACGCATCAAAGTAATACTAGAATGATAAAACTTCTCGATAAATACTACCAAATAGAGCAACAAGTTGGGTGCCATTTGTGAGGACGATATCCTCCACCATTGGAGGTAAGACATAATCACTGGATGGAGGGAAAAGCGAAGTCCTACCTCTAAAGTTTCAGAAAACAAACAAAGGGACATAAATATTGGGTCATATAGATGATGACTAGGCTGAGGACTTAAAACTTGAACTTAACTAGGATTGAGTACTTGGTCTGCAAGCGGTCTAAGAGTTATGTGCTCATCACTAAATCTCTATCATACATGCTTTTCATGGACTCTAAATCTTAAAGAGTCATTGAGTTTACTTGGATCGACTCTTCTAATGAAGGAGAGGTTAAAATTTCCCTCGCTCAGGTTGTCCGAGGATGGAGCACCAACCTCCTTGGCCATTCAGTGACCTTGAGATTGAGAGGAGCTTGTGTAAGAAAGGAATCATATCTCGACATGCAAAGGTGCAAGAAGTTCTTTGAGATTGAGGTGCTAGAAGGTCGAGGTATTAGAGACCCGATGTGCTTGGACGATAAGACACCCACGAACCAACCTGCCTTCAAGAACAGGACTAACTCGCCTTGAAGAAAAGAGTCGAGGCTAAGAAGAAAAGCTCATAAGGAAGACAACAAAGACTCAAATGAAAGAATGAGACTAACCCTAATGGCTAAGGGAGACTTATAGGGAGGGGATCAATCTCTCTCCTCTCATATTGAAGATAAGTATTCATTCAAGTCAAATTCGAAGATACAATAATTAATGAATAACTATCTTAGAAAGTTTTAAAGTGATTGATTTACAAAGATCATATCGAAAAACGTAAAAGTGACTGATGTGTGAAGACCATCTCAAAAGAAACTCACCATGGCAGGAGGCAGGACCTAAAATATACATAAAGTATATGAATTGATTAAACCTAATCCATGTAAGAAGAAATCTACTACGATATGAGGCATAAAGCAAAATGTGCCCAAGGCTTATGAGTCAGTAAAACTTGACCTACATAGGAAGAAACCCATGATGGTAGGAGGTACAAGACAAAATGTGCTCGAGATATGTGAGTCAATAAAATGTGACCTATGTAGGAGGAAACTCGTCATGGTGGGAGGCACAAAATAAAATATGCTCGAGACACATGAGTTAATAAAACCCAACTTGTATAGAAAGAAACCTGCTATGGCGGGAGGCACAAGATAAAATATGCTTAAGATACATGGTAAAAAAAAAGCCCAACCCACCTAAGCAAGGAGTGCCTGAGACATAGAGGTCGGTCGGAAAACCTGACTCCCTCAAGACTAGCCCGAAGTGGAGGGTTCGAGCACCGACCCCCTTTCTGCCTAAGATGAGTGGGTTGGGTGTTGACCTCCTCTGCAGACTATAGAGGAAGGGTCAGGCGCCGACCTCCTTTTTTGCCTAAGGTGTGTGATTGGGCATAGACCTATATCAATAAAGGTGGAGGGGTTTGGCATTGACTCTCTTCACCCAAGGTGGGCTTGTCAATATGCGTCGACTGCCTCATTGCTCAAGACATGAAGGATGAGTTCCCATTCCCTTTTAGATGTGCCCAAGGTATATTGGTCAAGAACTTTTGCTCTCCCTCGAACAAGTACTCAAAGGAGTGTAAGACCAACATGTTGGATGAGCTAGATGTCATGCTTCAAGATGCTCGCCAAAAAACCCCCGAAGCATGCCTTCAAGGGGGTACAAATGATATGGAGGATATTATTGACTAACGACCATCTGACATATATCTTTTGTGTGACATCCAAACTGGAAGAAGAAGATAAAAACTACCCCCCACATGGACATTGGCCTAAGGCATGCAGTTATAGGCTACTTCCGCCCTTGTCATCTACGCGAAAAAGAGACCAAATCGAGATAGTTAAAAGCGATTAAAAAACTATCACCCTAAAGAATATTCTATGGAATATATCATTCCATCACTATTAGATATAAAAGATCATTTTTAATATAGTCAAGACATTACTTCTTTATCAGTTTTTATTGCACTCATCTATCTTGGGTACTAACGTGGGTGTCGGAGGGATAGACTCAAAAAATCTCTTTCGACCTCGGTCTTTGTATAAAAATGAAACCTCGAATGGCGTCCTTGGGAGTTCCACATTATTGTCTCGAAGGCACCTCGGACAATGAAGCTCGGTGCTCACATTAGAGGCATTTGGAATAATTCTATACACATAAGTCTGAATCATATTTGACTGACCCAAATATCAATAATATCTTTCCATAGCACTATGGATAACATTTCTAATAGTTAATTAGACACGTGATTTGATTAAATCATTATCACCATCAATGAGGTGAAGGTGTTTAAATAAAGAAAATTAGCAGCCTCGGGAGTGACTAGTGAGACCATCGAAAGCAGTAAACCAAGTTTGAAACGTACGTCATGGCACATAATTTTCTTCTGTATCAGCTTCTCAAATAGATCCAAATAGTACAGAACTTATCCAAATGGGAATGCTTCCTGTTATATCACAGTAATCTGGATAAGCCGAGCACGGTTGTCAAACTCGATGAATTCGGTAACAGTACAAAATAATCAAAGATAATGTGAAACTAATAGGAAGATCATGTCCTCGTTTGTTCGAAGAAGACAAGAAAGCCAAGTGCTTCAGGATAACTCATATCCTTACCTTGTTTGAAGAAAACGAATTTGTCTTCCACCTCCAAGTACAGGAGGAATCCGGGAATACACCGAGAACAACCAGTCATCAAAAAGCCATTTGGTACATCGATCACTTCCCAGCAACTCCAGTTTACTACCCCAAGGGAGGCCATGAAACTTAACCTGTTATTGCAATGTACTACTGTACAAGTCACGGACTAGACAGCAGAAAGTGATATCCGAGTTGCTTGGTGTAGTTCCCAGCCAAGGCACAAGTGACATGAATGCTCCTTTTTTCTGTAGCTTATTGTCGTCTTCCAGAGAGACGTAAGCAGGAAGCAATGGAGCGACTGAGTCCAAGTGATTGCCAACCTCGTCGATATCGGCGTGTCACGTTCTGCATGGCCCCCGAAGCCTCGTATCGGACGCCTCGTACGTTACAAACTCGCCCATGTGCTTTGCTCCGTCCATAGTCGAGCGAAAGCATGCGTAGGATCCACTCCCTGCTGTCTCCGTTATGAGTTCAAGTGTTCTACCGACCGCAAGAGGGGAAGGCACTTCAGGAACACTAAGGAGGGTACTCGTTCGGGACCCATGAACTCAGCTACAACATCAGCTTGGGAGTTTTGCTTGTGGGCAGATGCTGGTTGCTTGATTGCGTTTCTCCATTAGCGAACGACTCTTGTGATGATTGAGACCTGGAATTTATATTCTCAAATGATCGAGGTATGGATATGCGCTAGACTCCAAATCCACGTGGAGTTCCCACCAATTCCTTTGCTTCATCATGCGTGTGGATGTTCTCTGTGGCAGGACGCGACTGTCTGTGCTCAAACCACTATAGAAGTGAATAGACACTGAACACTGTAGATTGTTCCTAGAAGAATATGATACAGATAAATATAAAATAAAAATTATATATTTCTTATATATATTGATCCTTAATCAATTTATACTATACTTTATGGATCAATCATTTGAATGTATGATTTAAATATATGATTAGAAAAAATCTCTCACTCACAAAAGTCATACATATGTTTTATCTTAATGAATAAAATCATTCCTTCCATAATAAATTTTTCACGATATCAAAATCTTCTACTCCCTCTTTCTCGCTACCTTACTTGTCTATTGATGACCGTTATTTTTTTCCTTACCCTCCTTGTTCCTGGTTACGATTCTTCATTTTTATTTTTTGCTTCCAAATTCTAGTGTTGTACCGAGGATGAGGACATTCAACTCCTCTCTACCGATCTCGTAGCATGACTCCTCTATAGCAAATTTATTTCACTTTGTCAATCTAATCATCCTCTTCTAGTGATTGACCAGCTTCTCGATGATCCCCTGTTGTTGTGCAATTCTGCTTGGTGGGCATTTCCTCTGCTTCTACCTACTATCAAGCATTTATACTAGCATCCTCGTCCCCTTCTCATCAATCATCGAATTCACTAGCACTCCAGATCCATAGTCGACCTCTTGATGATAGTCAATTGCCTTCCACCATCCTTTTGACTACGTTATTAGCACTCACGATCAAGAGAAGGACTCGAGAAGGAAGAGATCACCCTCTTTTGCATATATTAGATCAGATCCTCCCTTATGCACTTCTCGGATATGATCTCCTTCAACAGAAAAATATCCACCATCTGTGCATCCAAACCAAATTATCAATTGGTTCTAGATTTTTCTTATTGGATCATAATATCTTTTCAACATGTCTTCCTCCTTTATATATAATGCTCCAATTATTGTTTCATTGGAAAATAATAGTTTATCTCAACCTACATGATTTAAGTTTATCAATGTACTAACTCTAATACCTTTCAAACTCTTCAAAGATAATAACTATATATTTTGGCAAGCACAATTCATTGATCTCCTCTTTGGATATGATTTATTAGACTATATTGATGACTCTCTTAGTTGTACATCAAAAAAGATCCAAATATCAAACAACCCATCTCAATGATAAATCTTGATTATAAGTTATGGCTACAATAAGATCACCTTATTCTAAAGCTACTTAAGCTTCAATCATTGGCTTTATAGCATCATTAATTTTTTCATGCAATACTGTAATAGAAGTATGATCCAAGTTATAAACCACCCTTGTCATTGACTCTCTTACTCATATGTTAAATCTTTTATCCACTCTAAAAGTGCTATTACTAATTATATACAAAATTTAAAAATTATTATAGATGATTTAATACATCATCTCTTGAGTCATGAAGAAATTATTAACGATAATAATTAGGGCACATGACTCATTAATGCCATTTAAAGAATTATATGTTAGGTTGATTGATCATGAAATATATCTGAAACAAAAAGAGAGAAATACAAGACCAATTATTATAATTATATTTAATAAAAAAATCTAAAGAAAAAAGGTAGCCAAAGCAACAAAAACTTCAATAAAGGATCCAACAATATGCCTGTTGGACATATGAGTAATACACATAGCCATCATCCTCCATTACATTATCAACTTTTTTGCCATTGTGGCCACTTCAATCCAAATAATTCAATAAATAACTTCAACTATAACAATCATTAGTTTTGGTATCCCAATAATAATAATTAGTAATAAATCATCAGCCAACTCTGTGACAAAATTAAACACATAGCAAAATTTTGTTCATCTTGATTTAAGCTTATTACTACACCCAATGGGCATCAGGAAACATTATGACTACTCCAACTGCTTATCTAAGTAATTAAATTATTTATTCTATTACTTCTTATCATATCACTTCTAATTTACATAATTTATGTATCCACACTTACTTTAGAGGTAATGAAGATATCATCATTGATAACGATAATAAAATTCCTTTTACTCATAATAGTTTCATAACATTTAATTCACATACAAACAATTTTACACTCGATGATATTTTATATATACATCATACTAAAAGAAACCTTATTTCTATCTCTCAATTTTGTAAATAAAATAACACCTATATTGAGTTCTTTCTTAACTCGTTTCATATAAAAGATCTGAGTATGGGAGAATCCTTGATCTGAGACTAGAATAAATGTAACATGTATGAGTAATTATCAACTTAACAAAATGCCCAGCTAATTACTCTTGTTTTAGTTGTTGCTTCAATCGATATATGATATCATCACCTTGGTCACCCATCATCCTCCATTCTAAACTAATTAATTTCTTATTACTCCATTTCAACTTCCAACTCAAGCATACCGATGCTTGCCTTAGTAATAAAAATCACAAACTACCTTTTGAAATATCTTTCATATCCTGCACCAAACCACTTAAAATCATTTACACTAATATTTGGGACACTACCCAACCACTTTCTTTGATAATTTTAGATTTAATATTATTTTTATAGATTATTTTACTAAATGTATATAGTTATATCCTCTCAACTATAAATCTGAGGTTATAATGGTCTTTGCTTATTTTAGAAATGTAGTTGAGAACTTTTAATCTACCATTAAGTCAATTTACTTTGATGGAGAAAGTGAATACTAGGCTCTAATAACTTATACATCATCATGTGATATACATCTCAACTCACCACTATACATATCTCAACTAGTTTGCTCTATCAAATGAATGCATCAACACATAGTTGAGATGGTCTCACCCTCCTACACCAAATTCCATGCTACTAATTTTTTGCTCAATAACTTTTCAAACTATAGTCTACCTCATTAAACACATGCTCACCCCAATTCTACAACAATAATCATTATTTAAAAAACTTATTTTATAAAACCCTAAACATTCAAGAACCTAAAGTATTTGGTTATTTATGTTATCCTCTACACTTCACACAAGTTAACACTAAGATCCAAGCCATGCATCTTCATTACATACTCCTTTGAACATAATATTTTTCGATGCTATGATCCTCAAACTCAAAAAGTCTTTGTATCATATCATGTTCTTTTTAGTGAGTCTACCTCTCATTTGTAAAATTTTGGTCTTTCAGCAATGCAAGCCACTACAATAATCATCCATCATGGGTTTATATGAGTACACCTCAAACCTCCACAAGTGCACTCACACCACATCAATCAACAGTTCTTTTATACATATGTACTCCCTTATTACTTCAGTTCAATAGCACCTCATATGTACTCCCTTATTACTTCAGTTCAATAGCACCTCACCACATCTGCAACTTCTTCATATATCTCTCCACCAACTCACCTTGCAATGCTCGATGAAGCAATGCCCTTAGTATCACAAATGATATTTTTGTCTTCTCCTCAACTAAATGATATCGAAGTACATTAATCTAATTAGGTACGTGTCACTGACTCTTCACCAATTGTCACACCTTCATGATAACCCAACAATGCCACTGAGGCTAAACATCACATGACAACATACTATAGAAATGACATATTTAAATCATGTCAAATCCTTAATCTCTAAGGGACTATGGCTCTCCATCTGAGCCCACTAAATCCATAATCATCACCCAAACCAAAAAAACTTCATGCTAACACAAAGCCATATGTGATAACGATACTGTACTTTATAATACCATATTAACCCTTGAATCATCTCACCTTACACAAAATATCATCAGGTGTAAAATAGATTTTTTGAATTATGCAAAACCCAGATGGATCCATTGCCAGATATAAAGTGCATCCAATGGCCAAAGAGTTTCACCAATGATCAAATGTTGATTTTATAGAGATCTTCAGTCCGATCATTAAACCAATGATAATTTGACTCATCATGAGTTTGACTATCACTCAAGACTGGCACATATAATTACTAGATATTAATAATATTTTTTTACAAGAAATTTTAACTGAAGATGTCTTTATGCAGCAAGCTCTTGGCTTCATCTATCCTCGATATCCAAACCATATTTTCGCTAAGCTCCAGGAGCCTAATATACCGAACTTGGTTTATTTTTCATGTCAGTCAACTCCATCAACTCCAAGTCTGACACCTCTTTATTCCTACAATAACAAAAGAGATATACTATACAGTTATTAGTCATGTGGATAACATTATCATCACATGTAATAATTTCATGGAGATCAAATAACTCTTTAAGCAATTTCTAAATCGATTTTCCGTTAAAGGTTTAGGAACCTTAAGCTAATTTTTGGGAGTGGAAATGGCGTTCATATCTTTTATACTTTTTCTATCTCAAAAGAAGTATATTTAAGATCTATTATCAAAGATAAACTTGTAGAATGCCAAAGAAGTCATCACCCCACTCTCCACCATTGAGTCACTCAATTATATGATGACAACCTTACTACGAATTCCATACAGTACCAATAAGGACTTGGTTCTTTACAAAATTTATCTCTCTCACGTGTATACATTTCATTTGCAGTCAATAAATTATCATAACTTATGCATCGACCCTCCACTACATACTGGTCTGCATGAAAACATATTCTATGATATTTTAAAAGGATACTCAATCATAGATTTCTCATTTATAAACACTCATCACTTCATCTTCATGCCTTTTTCGTTGTTGAATGGATAGATAACACTGATGATAGAACATCTACATCAGCCTACATTATCTTCTTTGGAGTAAATCTAATTAGTTAAAGTTTTAAGTAACAAAATACAATCACAAGATCCATTATTGAAGCTGAATATCAAGTTATTCCTACCACCACTGTAGAAATTAACTGGGTCACTAATTTGCTACATAAATTTAGCATCACTCCCAATCCACTCCTATAATAATTATGATAATGTAAGTATCACATACTTATTTGTCAACCCAATATTTCACTCACACATGAAATATATTGTTATTGACTTTCACTTTGTTAGAGATCAGATTGTTAGACCTCAACTATATATTTCTTATGTCCAAACTTTTGATCAACTACGAGACTCCCTCATAAAGTCTTTCGCCCATAGGATATTTTAGTTGCATTGGTCCAAGATTAACATCATTGATGAAAATTTAATTTTATATAGGTAAATAGAAAATTTTAATTTTATATTTCTTATATGCTCTAATCCTTAATCAATCTATTATTTGAGGGTCAATCATAAATTTAAATGTATGATTTAAGTATATGAATATTTCTTTTATAATTTATATAAATATCTATTATTTCAATCAATGAGATTATTTCTTCCATGATAAATAGTGATATGTGTGATTTCTTTATAAAATAGTAGGTCAACAAACACTCATTTATAAGAGAAAACAATGAAGCTTCATGATGCATGATGTTAACACTCATTTTTAGAAAGTGACATACAAGTCTACCTAGGATGGGCCAAAATATATCCTATCATTCTCTCACCCCCGAAAGAGAGACGCGTCTCGGGTGAACTGAGGGTGCAGTTCGTGGTCGAGGCTTTGTTTGCTCGTAGGCTTTGTTTCGGGAGCATTGGCTTTCAGAAGCTCTTGAAAGTTTATTTGGGATTGAGAGCCGTTTGCAAGCTTGGAAGCTCTTGAAAGTTTGTTCAAGACTAAGAGCCCTTTGGGAGCTTTGAAGCTCTTAAAATTTTTTTGGGGATTGAGAGCCCTTTGGGAGCTTAGAAGCTCTTGAAAGTTTGTTTGGGACTGAGAGCCCTTTAGGAGCTTAGAAACTCTTGAAAGTTTATTCGAGACTAAGAGCCCTTTGGGAGCTCAGAAGCAATTAAAAATTTATTCGAGACTGAGAGCTTTTTGGGAGCTCGAAAACTATTGAAAGTTTGCCCAGGACTGAGAGCCCCTTAGGAGCTCGAAAACTTTTGAAAGTTTTTTCGGGACTGAGAGCCCTTTGGGGGCTCGGAAGCACTTGAAAGTTTGTTCCCGACTGAGAGCTCCTTGGGAGCTTTGAAGCTCTTAAAAATTTATTCGGGACTAAGAGTCTTTTGGGAGCTTAGAAGCTCTAAAAATTCTATTTGGGACTGGGAGCCCTTTGGGAGCTTAGAAGCTCTAGAAAATTTATTCTGTACTGAGAGACCTTTGGGAGCTCGGAAGCTCTTAAAAGTTTTCTCAGAACTAAGAGCCCTTTGGGAGCTCGAAAGCACTTAAAAATTTGTTCAGGACTGAGAGCCATTTGGGAGCTCGAAAGTTCTTAAAAATTTAGTCGGAACTGAGATATCTTTGAGTTCGGTTGGGTTCGTGCCCGAGCAATATTGGTGGTAGGGGCTGAAAGCCTTGTGAGGGACCTGAAAGCCCTTAAGGTTAGTCGGGTTGATGTTCGAGCAATGTTGGTAGCAGGGGCTAAAAGCCCTGTGAAGGAGCCAAAGCTCTTGAGGTTAGTTGGGTTCACGCCTAAGCGACGTTGGTAACAAGGGCTAAAAGCCCTAAGAATGAGTTGAAAACCCTTAAGGTCGGTCACCCGCGACATTGGTAGCAGGGGCTGAAAGCCCTGAGAAGGGGTTGAAAGCCCTTGAGTTCATGCCCGAGTGATATTGGTAATAGGGGCTGAAAGCCTCTTCACCTAAAATCCCTATGAAGGAGCTAAAAGCCCTTGAGGTCGGTTGAGTTCATGCCCGAGCAATGTTGGTAGCAGGGGCTGAAAGCCCTAAGAAGGAGTTGAAAGCCCTTGAGGTCGATCAAGTTCACACCCAAGGGACATTGGTTATAGGGGCTGAAAGCCCTTAAGTTCACGCTTGAGCGATGTTGGTAGCAGGGGCTAAAAGCCCTTGGGGTCAGTCAGATTCACGCCCAAGCGAAATTGGTAGTAGGGGTTGAAAGCCTTTGGTTAACTCCTGAGAGACATTGGTAACAAGGGCTGAAAGCCCTGTGAAGGAGATGAAAGCTCTTGAGTTCATGCTCGAGCGATGTTAGTAGAAGGGGTTGAAAGTCCTATAAAGGAGTTGAAAGCCCTTGAGGTTAGTCGGGTTCATGCCCGAGCGATGTTGGTAATAGGGGTTGAAAACCCTTGAGTTCACACTTGAGCGATGTTGATAGTAGGGGCTGAAAGCCTTGTAAAGGAGTTGAAAGCCTTGTAAAGGAGCTAAAAGCCCTAGAGGTCAGTTGGGTTCACGCTTGAGTGATGTTGGTAGCAAAGGTTGAAAGCCTTGTGAAGGAGCTGAAAGCCCTTGAGATCGGTCGGGTTCACGCCCGAGCGACATTGGTAGTAGGGGCTAAAAGCCCTTGAGTTCACGCCCAAGCGACCCTGAAGGTAGGGTCGCAAGCCCTGTGAAGTCGAAGGCACACCTGGATTAGACATTGAGGCAGAAAGCATTGGGACTCGAGGCGATTCACGACATGTCACATCAACGAGGGGTTGAGCTGTCGTGTTGTGATTGGTCACTTGGGTGGTTTGCTTCCTCCTTAAGCGATTTCTCTTGCGGCCTCTTGCCTATTAATTACAAATTATTCTAGGATTTTTGAAGCACCATTTCATACCTATCCTCATCAATCAAAGAGTTTCCCTAGGATGTCATACCAAGGACCCTTAGTCCGGCGTCTTGAGCCAATCTTTATAATACCTGTGAGGCTCATTGTTTTGCTGGCATCTCAATGCTATTACCTCCTCATCTTGATCTCTTTATGTGTTTTTCATGCAACACTATGATCCTCTACCCTGTCGTAGAGGCTCGCTTGACACCCTCAAGGTGGCGGGTGGGGGATTCCATCGAGACCTTGGTCTCAGTAAGGCTAGTTGGTCGCATGTCCCCTTTGCTCGCCAATTTCTGATTGAAGGAACTTGTTCACAGTATCCCATTTTACGTCGTGGCTCAAGGCGGGGGCCTCTGCCGTCTTGGTTACGATAAGTTCGTCTGCCAAGGTGGCTTTCTTTCTTGTTGTATGAGCCCTAATCAGTGATTTTTATCCGTAGCATCTCGTTTTACCTTCCGTTTTGTTCCTTGGTCATGGGGCCCAAGAAGTTTCTTCAACAACCCCTGTGGCTGTGGGCATTTATCCTAGTGTAACAGCCGATGAAGGAGGTCTAGGTTTTAAAGTTTGATCTGGAGAAGGCCCTAGCGAAGGACGGGGAGGCAAATAACCTCAACTGGGGAAGACCGAGTGAACAAGGGCGAGGGTCCACTCCCCCACTCTTTCGGAAGTGGCCTTGGTTCGTACGGGCATCAACTGTCCATAGTCAAGGGTCGACAAACCCTAAATCTGGCTGAGAGGTATGCCTGCATGCTTCGCTATCGGGCGACAACTTAAGCATAACTCCCTTTTCACTAGAGTTGACAGTTTCTTTCTTATCACATACATAGTCTTTGTAATATGCTTGATCTATTGCAAGCAGTTCGATTTAAACTTTCCTGGCCAATAAAAGCGGATCCTTTCTTCCACTTCTACGCTTTAATGTCTGATGATGAGTGTGTTGCTCTTGTGCTGGAGTCTTGGCTCCTTTAGACGGAGTGACATTCCCTTCTGAAACATGGACCGTGACACTTTTGGCTTTTATGGGGCGTCGGGAGGTGCCTGCGTCACGTTAGGGTTGTTCCCTGGCTAACTAGCCACAATGACTTGGAGGTCGGTGAGCTACTCGACTCTACTTGGTTTGACCTGGTTGAGAGGGTCGCTCTTGTTGTCTTGAAGTAGTTGGATCCATCCTAAATAGGGCCTTTAGAGGGTGGTGGAGGGTGGCGTAAGATCTTATGGTCGTCATTCCCGCTCATGGAAAAGAGGGTGAGGGTAGGGTCCCTCGAACATGGATTAGGAATATGCATGCAGGCGACTCGGCTCGGGTGTTCTCCCAGGTCCGCTGCGAAGTAGGGCGCTCAAGCGATGTGAGGCCCTCCTTCTAGCGCTAAAAGAATATTGAGCATTTTTCGTCCCAGGATCAAGAAGCCGATTCAGCTTGGTTCTACTCGCATACACATGGATGCCCGGGGATTCTTTGCCAGTGCCTGAGGGATGTGTTGACTCCTCGGAACGTCGATTGATAGGCTGGGAAATCGAGTGGTCGCCTCATATTGGAGTCTACTTTTGGTCCTTTAGGGGAATTACAGTCGCTCGAGGTCTGTTGCGATGTTATAGAAGGAGTAGTTCGTACCCGGTTAGAAGACCTTGCTTGGTTGACCTTCATGAGCGAAGTTTCTCTTTTTGCAAGCACGTCCTTTTTCTCCCCAGCTGACGCTCCGGTCTTCGACGCCTACACCAAGGCCGTGGTCCAGGGGTGAGGTGTTACCTCGACTCAACCCCTTCGACGGTCAAGTTAGCCAGATGAATGGTTTTGTGTACTGTAGGAGTTGTCCTAGAAGGTCCATTGCTTCTCTACTAGGGCATCTTTTATACCACTTGAGGAGACAAAAGTCGTACGAGGTGGATTAATGCACGCGGGTGGTAGGTTGGTGTCATACGCTAGTCGGTGGCTTAGCCCCCGACCCGTTTGTCAATTTCGACTGTTATGTTGGTTACTATTATTACATATTTGCAATAGGCACGATCCTTCCAAGGACCGTTGTCTGAATTAAAACAGGTCCTCCCACTAGACATTACGGATAGAGGACATACGAAAGGAGCCCCATGCGATAAAGACAGGGGATACGACCTGAGCTAAGCTCCTCGAGTGGTTAATCGAGACAATACTTCTTCCTAAGATCTTAGTATCAGTTGAGTCAATTATATGTACTCGATCGTTATATCCTATCCTTCTTCCGCAATCAACGGGTCTTTCCTATCCTTGACAACGGGTGTTTGATATCGTACTTCCCCAATCAACCCAAAGTTACTGTAAGAGACAGTCGGATGAGTAGGTATATGTCAAGTCCATCGGCTGCATAAGCTCCGACTCGACTCTTGTGCCTTCCAAAACTTTCAATCAGACTATTAATTTATTTACGATACGACGTCCTTTAGGGATGTCAAAAAGACGCAGCTTTTGCACTCGCACACGTGCTCTGCATAGTCTTATAGGGTCGTGTACGCAACAGCCATGACCTGAGAGAGAAGCTTAACAATAATCCAGCCAGGTCCTTCGACTCTGATTTCGAAGTTTTTGGACTTAGCTAAGCCTCAGATTTAGTCCATAAACCAATAACATAATGCAGTTTGCCAAAACTATACCACACATCAAGGGAGCAGATCCCACACAATGGGTGGCCCAACCCCATTTTAACAGACAGTCCTCTCAAAAGACCAGCCCTTCTGCCCCACTAAAAGGCCAATTCCTCCATCCGTCCATCCATTTCTGACACCACCAAATACCTCCCTAGTGATAATATATATATATAGTGTTGTATCGCCACTGTTGCCTTGTCTTTTCCCTCAAATATGTACTGTTGGTTTGGTTTCTTATTTGCTTTTAGCTTGTGTTTCCTACCGCGCCCTCCAAGGGATAGCAAGTGTCGTCGCCGCCGGTGCTCCACAAGAAATGGGCGTAGTTGGCGGCGTGGACGGCGTTGCCGGGATCCGCGGCGATGGCTTCCAGGTAGGTCTCCTCCGCTGCCACCAGATCCTTCCTCGCCAGCCACAGGAAGCTTGCGTAGCGACTCAATGCCTCGGCGTCCTTCGGCTCCGACCCCGCCGCCCTCTTGAAGTAGTGTTCCGCCCTGTGACATGGCCGTCGCCCAACACAATATTAGTCCAATGTAATCTCCTTTGTATCATCTTCTCTTAGTCATTAAGACAAACAGTTGGCTCATATAATCGTTAAATAAAAAATGGGTTGGTTATAAAAGGATTAAAAACTGCCCTGTGGGTGCAATTCGTCAAACAGTTTGCGGGGATCACAAACGTAGTAATTAGTACGTAATAATGAAATCAAGTTACCTGTCGTGATCGCGGAGGACGAGATAGAGGAACTGAGCGAAGTTGGCGAGGAGAAGAGTGTTCTCCGGGTCCTGCGACAGGGCTTGATGGTACATTATCTCTGTCCGCAGGTAGTCCGCGAGGTCGTCGGGCTCCAGCACGACCGTCACGGGCGAGACGAAGCGGCGTCGCGTCTCCGGGTCCATCAACGCCTCGTCCCTCGCTTGCGTCTTCGACGCCTCTTCCAGTATCGCTTTCCAGAGCCTCGCCTCCTCTTCCTGCTGCTCTTCCGCCTCCGCAACCGCTACCGACTCGCCCTCGCCACTTCCTCCTTTTCCCTCCTCGGTGTTCATCGCCCCTGGCGCTGTCGACCCGCCGTCGGGGAGAATCGTCCTGTACGAGAAGGACCTGTCATCCGACCGCCCGTCGCCGGTGGCCCCGGCCACCGGCCTCGCCTTCCCCCCACCGCCACCTCCGATGGAAGCGGTCCTCCCAGTAGAGGAGTCCTTGATGGAGAAGTTGTGATGGGTCTGGCGATGGTCTTCCACTACGATGGTCTCAACCATCGACTGGGTCGGCGGGTTGGGCGCGGCCATGGCTGTGGCCTCGAGGTGGCCCATGGAGTAGACAGTGAAGTTGGCTAGGAGGAGCATGACAGAGACCATGAGGGTCGGGGTGCAGGAGAAGACCTGCTGAAAGAGCCAGACGAAGGAGGAGTTCATCTCCCGCTGCACCCGCGAGAGGATCCCCTGGAGATCCTCGCGGAAAAGCACCTCCCGCATCTGGAGAGTGTAGCTCTGGATCTCCCGGATCATGAACACCATGGACGAGAAGGCCCGCTTCACGGAGCAGCAAGCCGACTCGCCCGCCTCCCGGAGCCAACCGTCCTCCCACCGCTTCTTCCGCTTTATGATCCTGAGCGAGAGCGGCAGCTCCACGCTGTTCGCGTTCTTCTCCACGATCGCCGGCACGATCTGGTCGGGCCAGTCCAGCAGTTCCGGCCGGACTGGGAGCCACGGTGCCGCGGTCGACGTCTCTTGCTTGCTCGTCAAAGGCAAAGGAGAAGGCGCGGGGTTCGAATCAGAGGAAAAGGACGCAGAGGAAGACAAAGCCTCACCTCCTCCACTCTTCCACGTCTTTGAAACGGTCACCTCCTCGCTGCCTTCTCCCTGTTGCTGCTGAAGCTCGAGGGCCAATTCCTCAAGCCACAGAACGAACTCCTCATCCTCCTCCTCACCATCACCAGTCGCAAAGCGGTCAAGGCTGGCGCTGAAGGCTCGGCGCAAGGCTTGGTCGACGCTTCGCCTTCCTCTCCCTCTGCGAACCTCCAGCGATCTGGACTTCAACAGCTTGGCAGTGCCGGCCCCGAGGAAGGGCGAGGCGAGGACGCGGTCGCAGCCACGGGTCCTCTGGCTGCACCCGAGAGAAGAAACCAAGGCAGCGAAGGCGGCCTGGGAAAGAGCCGTGGAGTTGGTGGGCGACAGCTGCGGCCACTGCAAGCACGTCCCGCCGACCTGAACTCCCATCCTCACCCAAGCCCAACCACCACCACCACCACCTCCTCCTCCTCCTCCTCCTCCTCCTCCCCAAACCCAATTGGTCAAACAGAAGGCTGCGAAAAGCTTGACGAGTATTTGATAAAATAACAGGCAGAGCCTCACGGCCAGATCCCCATCTCCTCTCGAAGAGCCCGTGAAGGGGTGTCTAAAAGGTCAGGTCATACGTCCCTCACTCGACCCTTCCAACGCTGCAGAACACCAGAACAGGAAGACCTGCAGCGCCTCGCCTCGCCTCGCCTCGCTCAGGTGCGGCTCCACTCTTCTTTCTTCCCTAATCATATCTTCTGATACACCTGCTCATATATACACACCACACAAGTTTTTCCCTCTCTCTCCATATATGAATAAAAAAAAATCAGGAAATACCGAGGACATAGAAAATTCATATTAGAAAGAAAAATATTCGGAACTGATTAATGGAATGGAGGTGCATTTATCTTATCGAAACACGTGCCCCTCACATGACCCATCGTAGCTCCAATGGGTCATCTCCTTAAGTACCCCCTCACAACGCCTCGACTTCCACGATGGCTGCCGAGGGGCTTCGGAGCCAGTCGTGTTCGCGTTTATTGTTAGCGAGTCTTGTTTTGGTTGGACTTTGACGCGCAAATGGACAATGAGATGGAAAATATCTACTGAGGCAATGAGAGAGACGGAGAGCGCGGAGAGGGTCGACGACGCTGATCACGATGCGTATGCCTTTTCTAGCTCGGAGATGGGTGGTTCTGATTCGTAGAAATCCAAATGGACGGCTAATGTTTGTCTTCCGGACATTGTGCAGACCAGCATACCGCAATTATAGAAAAAAGGACGGATACGAAACAGAGTCACAAAAAAAGAAAAGAAATTTCGACGTCGCTGGAAAAGACACAGATACTTACAATTTCTTAATACTTTCATCGGCATACTCAGCACGTTGCTTTTTTGTGAAGCCACATTTACTAGAAACGTTATATTCGGAGCCCTGATAGACACACACACACACACTTTCTTAAATATGAGTCACATTATAAATTCTAAACAAATATATTTTCTTAGTAAAACTCAGAATATTGAATAGGTTTTTGGCGTATATAAAATGTTCACCGACAATGGCATATTAATAAATTTTGAATTTAGATGTGTGTCTCAGTAAAAAAAATTATGCATGCAACAATTTAGGTTTCTGGATGAAGTTTATTAGTAATATATTTGTCATTTATACACTTTATTTAAAGCACATGTATCCTTCTAAATACTAAAATCATTCACTTATGCCGCTTATATTAACATTGTTTTATTTGTTTAAAAATATAAAATGTAAAATACCTCGTAATATTTTAACTATTATAATGAATTTCTTAAAGGTAAATTGTAAATTATGTTTTAATCAATTATTAATCTAAAGCAATTAACGGATACTAGCAACATATCTTTTCAAACACATGATACATGCATACATACATATATAAAATTGACGAGTTGACGAATACATATGTATACAATGAAGTGATGACATATTCAATCCGACGTAACATCTGATCTGTGCCCCGCAAGATAGAGATTGGGCAGCAGGGATGGTGAGCACGTAGACGTTGCGGTGTTGCTTCACGTGGTCTTGCCACACGACAGTGACTCTAACAAACACCAACCCCTCCTTATCTCCTCTATATCCCTCCCATTTCGGGCCTATTCTCTTTATTTTTTTTTGTGCAATCCCCTAACTCTCCCTCGTCTCTTAACTCCTTATCTCATTCTGATGCCCACACTCACTTCTCATCCAAAAGATCACGTCCCTATTACCTCCAAAAGAGTCAAACTTCGACGTCTCTCGCAGACGCACCCCAAAGATTTCACAGAAACTAGAAGAAGTCTCAGACCTCAGAGTTTAAATCAGGAGATGGATGAATACGATAGAGACCAACACAGGTAAGGAAGGAAGAAAAACCTAAAAAGACCAGTAAGGGCCTGGCTGCAGTGACGACAATGGGCCTGCCTGCTATATGGCATCCGGATGTTGATGTTTGGGCACAAGAGGAGACAGCCCATCAGGGAGGGATATGCCCGCCCGCCCACTTGCCCCAGCAGATGATCCTCCCTCCGTCGTGACCCTATGAGTCATCCTGTCCCACTTTAACCCTTCCTTCTGAACCCCGTATAGCTCCCTTGCCTCAGTTGTGTGATGGAGTCGAACCCTAAAAGCCCATCGGGTTTGGGGTCTAGGCCAATCGATAGCTCGAAATTCAGTAATTACTTATAGTACCTATTTTTAGCTCCTTTCCTCTGTCCATTCCCACTCTTTGCTATAGAATGATAAAGTAGTTGAAAGACTTTGAGCATATAATAGAAACTATGCTTCCATCGACCATATACATATAATAATAATGATGATAAGAAAAGATACGATTCTATAATAAGAAAATATTCACAAACGATATTGATGATGACGACGATGGGTTGTTACAGTGAATTATATTACGCCCCCCACATATATAAATAAATATAAAATATTTATTTATTTATCTATAGGTTTGGGGTTATCAAAACATGGTCAAATATCAATTCGACGATCAAGACATCAAGTTGCTTATCATATTTTTGAATCTGATCTAACGGCTCAATGTGATCTGATGTTTTATAATGGTATTAGATGATTTTACAATTCAAAGTTCAATTGAAGAGGAACTATTCTCAAACCATAATATGTTTGCCTCCACTTAAGCTGGCCGCCCCTCCTATGGGTCTTCTCGTGGGCTCACCCCTTCTCTAGCCTTCTTTGTCTACGCCTTTTCGTCCTTAGATTTTAGTAAGTATTAAGAGAAAATGACTATGAAGATAATAAACTACTAATAAATTAAATAATTTATATACAATAAAAGTATATAAGCCTTGTAATTTTCATCTATGACCCTATAAATAGATTAGCTTTGTAATGGCAAAAAAGAGTGAATAAGAAAAGGTGTAGAGACTCATCTATAAGAAATAAAAATATTAATTTATCTCTTATTTCATCCCTCAATTCTTCCTCTCCAACTCTCTCAATCTCTTTTTTTTTTTTTCCCCTTGAAAGTGGTAGTAGAGCCAAGTTAAAATAACTAATAATATGTAACTTCAAGTACCTCACCTTACAAAAGATAATTACAAAAATTGGAGCATTCAAATGAAGGTCATGTTTATATCATAAGACATACAAGGGGTGCTAGAGAGATGCTATGAGGAGCCTCACGATGATGTCATCCTTACGATGTGCCAAAGAGATTTCTCGAAAATATAAGGAATAAAAACAAGAAGACACTCTTCCTCGTCTAGTAAGTGTTAGACAAATCCAAAATTAAGAAAGTTACAACTGCTAACACCTCCAAATATACTTAGGAGGTCCTTCAAAACTCTTTCAAAGGAGTTGAAAAGGTGAAAAAAATTTGACTTTAATTATTTAGAGTTGAATTTGAAACATTATAATTGAATGAGTAGAGCTTGTTTTAGATTATTTTATAAGAGTTTTTATCATTGTCAATTAAAGAAATAGTGAGAATCTAGAAATTGTTCATGTGACCGAAAATGTACACATGAAAAGTTTAATTTTATCATGACCACTATCCAAGAATGAAAGAATTTAGACCAAGTGACTATTGATAAGCTAATGAATTCTTTGCAAGCTCATGAATATTTAGTCAACAAGAAGAAACCACATGTAGGGAAACAAGTTCTCCAAACAAGACTCACTTTGAAAGAAAGAAATGGATGCTCAATGATCATGATCGTGAAAAAAAGACAAGGATGTGGAAGAGGCCATGGTCATGGTAGAGTATATGGACAAGGAGGAAGATGAAGAAATAATAAAAACAATATTAAAGTTCAAAATAAGAATAAAAAAAAGGAGATACAATAGGCCAAAGGAAAGCTAAGATCGTTTGAAAGTTCAATGCTATTATTGTAAAAAAAAATATGATCATTTTTCTTTTGAATGCTATTACAATAAAAATAATTAAGTTGAAGAAAAAAAATACTATGTTAAAAAAAGAAGAAGGAAGATTCTCTTTTGTTGGTATCACCTAACGAAGAAGATGTTAACGAAGAAGATGTTAATTTAGAGACTCCTCAAAAGTACCGATGAGAGTCAAAGATAACATCTTAATTCACCTCAAAGTTGGAAGGCATTAATTACTTTCAAATATTTATTATGTGAATATTTTTAGTTTTAAATAATTATTAGAAAATAGTTATAATACTCATATGAAAGATAAATAATTCTTTATTAGAAGCAACATAAATCACTTAATTGCTCAAGTGAAGGCGTAAAAAAATAAATTATTTATCTTAACCATTACATGATGTGATATAATGTTTAAAGAACTCCAAAGTGGTGGCTTGTGATGTCTATATCCTAAATCGATACTTTATATCAAGCATAAAAAATAAGACTCCATAAGAGGTACGGACAGAAAGAAAATCGAGCATATCATATTTTTTAAGATATTTGTTGCATTAGTTATGCACATGTAATTAATTAATAAAGAACTAAATTGGAGGATAAGAGCTCCAAACTCATCTTTATTAGGCATATCACTAAATCCAAGGCCTATAATATATTATTTAATCCTAACAATTCAAAGGTTATTATAAGTAGAGATGTGAAGTTAAATGAAATATTGAAGGGTTGCATAAAGATGAACAAAAGCAAACAAAACTTGAAATTGCTTCACCATCTTCACTACCATCATCCCCAACATCTTTTTTTTTTTTTTCTACACGATCGTCTCCAGGTTGCATAAAGATGAATAAAAGCAAACATGACAAAAAGTAAAAAAGATTTATATGAAGTAATAAATGAATTACCTCTAGGACAAAATCCTATTAGTGTGAAGTAGCCTTATAAAATCAAGAAAAAAATATACAAGGTTAAGTTGAGAAGTAAAGCTAGATTTGATGGCAAAGGATTTACAAGCAAATATTGGCATCAACTATGATGAGGTATTTGCCCCAGTTATCCAAATAAAAATTATTAGATTAATTATATCCATTGTTGTGCAAAATAATTGATTAATTTACCAAATGGATAATAAATCTATATTTTAATGGATTTTTTTTTAAAAAGAAGTATACATAGTACAACCATTGGGTTATATTAAGAAGGGGCATGAAATAAAAGTTCTCAAGTTCAAAAAAAAAGAATTATATGGATTAAAGCAAGTACCTAGAGCTTGGAATGCTAGGATTTTATTTCTACTTCAAATAAAATGGTTATGAACAATATCTTTATGAAAGTGCCTTTTATAAGAAGATGAACAAAAATGAAGATATCTCATAAGAAGATTATCTTACAGGAAGCAACTCACTTATGTTTGAAGAATCCAAGTAAACAATCGTTCAAGAATTTAAAATGATTGACATTGAGCTCATATCTTATTTTCTTGGTACCAAACTGAAGTAAAGTAAAGGAGTTATCTTCATTTCATCAGAAGAATATGCAAAGGAGATTTTTATAAGATGAAAGACTATAAATCAATTGGTACACTGATTGAATATGACATCAAACTTTCAAAACAAGATGATGGTTATATAGTTGATTTAATCTATGTCAAAAGTTTATTAGGAACCTTGAGATACCTAACTTACACGAGATCAGATATTCTAATATAAAATCAAATTAGTAAGTAGACTTATGAAAGATACAAAATCAACAGATATGAATGTCACTAAAAAAATTTACACTAGGTCAAAGATACCATAATTCATGATCTATTATATTTATTTTTTTAATAATTTTTAATTTATTAGTTTATTTCGATAGTGATTGGGGTGGAGCTGTAAAAGATAAAAAAAAAGATCACTTTCACTTGGTACTCAAAGAAGTAATCTATTGTGGCGTTATCTATATGTGAAACAAAATATGGCGATATTATCATGTATATGTCATGCTATAACTAAGAAAGCTCTTGAATGAAAGCCAATTATTTATAAAATCAAGCTACAAAGATAAATATTGATAACAAGTTGATGATGATTGTATCGGCCAACAGCCTGATCTTTCATGAACTAAGTAAGCATATTGACGTTTGTTATTATTTCATTAGAGATCAAATCAAGAAGAAGAAAGTTTTATTGGACAATATCAAATCTGATGATCAAGTTACAAAGCCCCTCAATTCGGAGACATTCTTCAAGATGAAGACATTAGAATGTGTGATGAAAATGAATTAAGTTGAAGGGGTGTGTTAAGAGAATTAAACTTAATTAAAAGATAGAATTGAAACCTAAAACAATTATAATCTCTAGAATTTAGTGAGGATAGAGAGGCTATATACTATGATAAAGATCACCATGAAGAAGCAATGTTATGAAAATAATAAACCATTAGTAAATTCGATAGGTTATATATAACAAAAGTATATGAATGTAGTCTTAACAATTGAGTTTTTAAACTTTCATCTATGCCCTACAAATAGATGAATTTATCATGAGAAAAAAACATATAGAGATTAATTTAAAAAATAGATATTTTAATTTATCTCTTATTACATTCCTCAACGCTTCCTCTATACTTATCTCTATCTCAAATTTTTTCTTTCTCCTTTTAGTTGGACTTATCTTCCCGTTGGTTTGCTTCTTCGTTCTTGTCTATAGATCCTCTCCGTTCCCTTGTTCGGATGTTTCGTTGTTGCCTTAGTTGGATTATGGCACCGGAAATGTGTGAAGCATACGCAATGCCATTCATTAACTAGCGTTTGGTGGTAAAGATGTAAAACAGCGTTTCTTGCACGCTTTCATCCCTCTCTTTCTCTTTCTCTAGTGTTCATTGTTTTAGTCTTCACATGGTTCGATTAAACCTAAGTTAAAATCTCGAGAAGCTCGGGACTTCCAACAATAGGTCGGCTTTCATCATTCAATATTGCACCTTGTTTTTGGGGCCTAAAACGTCGTAAAATGCTTCTTATGGAAGACTGGAAAGTGCAACTTATGATGGGAATAAAATAGGAATAAATTTTATATACGAACAAATACTAGCAGATCGTCACACACAGCGGAATCAAACAGAAATCACAATCAGATGAACACCAAAATTTACATAGAAAACCCCTTCAACTCGAAGGGTAAAAACCACGGGACAAGTCAGAGAAAATCCACTATCAAAATAATGAATATACAGATCTCAAGCTTCTTGCCCAAGCCCAAAGCAAAAGTCACAAGAGAATCATAGGGATACAAGGATTATAATCCTAAGCACAATATCCAAAACCTTCCCAAGAGATCACAGTAAGAATCCACTGCAAACTGATCTAACCTGAGATTTGAATGATTGAGAATAGTCTTTTCCTGTCCTTGTCTTCTTTCCTTTCATAGATCTCTTGTTTTTTGGTCTCTCTTAATCTCAATCCCTAGCCATCTAATTTAAGTTTTAGGTTAATATAAGTGAGATTTTGGGTTGTGGACTTCACTAAAGCCCATTATAAACTGAATCTGAGTCATCTACCTAATAACTTAGATCACATATCTCAGTTTTACGGGACTAGGTAACTACATCTCGTTTACTGATCTGTTCATTTGTTTCAGACATTTCTTGGACCTTTATTTTATTTTTAGTCAATATTACTCTTACGTTTTCTTTGACTATTTTTTAATTTGAGCTTTTTCTATGAATATTCATAAATAGGGTAAACACTTCACTATTACATGCATCATGCTATTCAGTTACTTTTATGGAAATGGAGAGTGCAAATGAGGTACATCTCATTTCATTTACATAGGACTGTTTATACTCAACTGTAGGGTATAGATTTTTTTTAAAAAAAATGATTGCCATATATGCACTAAATTTAACAGTTGTCACTGACAATTACAACAATGCAAATGATTGTTATTTACATTTCTACTTTTACAAGCAATAGTAGTAAGCATTGATCCTCAAAAAGTCCATGTCAGGGGTCCTCCTCATGATGCGGTTACTTCTCTTGGTCTCATCTCTATTTTTTTTAATCTTCTTTCATACTTTTAGGCCCTTCAGGTGAAGAATATTCATGGTGTCAGTGCACAACAAGTCTTTTGTGTTATTTCTACTTAATAACTTTTATCTTGATTGAAAACTAAAAAATAAATCTTGGCTGTATAATGCATAATTATGTGTCTCACATCTTCAAACAAGTTTGATCCAAACGGAAGAGTTAGTCATGTAAGCATAAAACTATAATCATACTTTTATTAAGTAGAAAAACTTTAATGTTAGAATTGAAATCAAATAACGATGGATTAAGATCAATATTACATGCCTTTGATGTCATTAAGAAAATTTTTATCTGATTTATATATGCACCATCGTCCTATCCAAAGGAAACAACGATTATGCATGAACAATTTAACTACTCTTCACCTCTCTTCCTATCTATTACATGATTATTATAATTAATTAAAATAACGATTAAGGAGAGACAAAAGAAAATATGTAAACCTATATTATATCATAATGTCACGTATCATCTTCAATCCCTAGGAGGTCATGTCTTTTTATAAGTAAAAGCAAAAACTTTAGGATAAGTAACTAGAAAAATTCCTCTCATCAAAATCATAATCAAACTCCCTTTTTATTAGTTAGTAACTATAATCAAAATTTAATCAGATCTATAATATATAGGGTTAAGGTTCATTTTAGCCCTTATGATTTTGACTATAGACCAGTTAAGTCCTTATGGTTTACTCGTGAGTAAAAAAATTTTCTATATTTTAAAAAATATAGCATATAAGCCCCTCCCGTCAAATTTGAGTTAACACACGTTATAGTCTACTTACATGACATGTTGACTCATAATAAATAATTAATATAATGGTATATGTAATTTAAGTTTAAAAATAAATGAGTCTATTTTAGCCCTTATGGTTTTGGTTATGAACCATTTAAACACTTATGATTTTACTTGTATATAAAGTAGCCCTTATTCCTTTAAAGATGTAATATGTAAACTCCTCCCGTCAAATATGAGTTGACAAATATTAGAGTATACTTACGTGACATACTAACTCACAATAAATCATTAATTGGTCCATTAAATAGGATCACATAATATAATATTCTTCTAATTGGTCCATTAATTGGTAAGATATAAAAATTTAAAATTAAAATAAATAAAATATAAGGTTATTTAAAAATTACATAAAAGATCTATAAGGCATAAATTTTATAAAATAGATAAATAAGTCCAATAGACATAATAATATCATATTAAGTCTTAGTAGCAATACGAATCATAGCGATTATATATCATCAATGTCATAATTCTTTCTATGTACCTAAACAATATTAGTAATTCCTAATATAGTGTAAAATGATCCCAGTAATTTATCTTGTCAATATAATTCTATTATTATATTCAACTATAATGAATTTATACATAAATATAAACAACATATCAAAAGCAAACAACATTAATTACGCATGTAAAAATATTAATTATAATATCAACTCAAACATGTATTATCATATCTCTTATAAGTTGCTTACAAACTTAACCATAAGAATATGTTATTTCATATATTTTAGGTTGTAAGGCCTTAGTGAATAGATAAGTAATCAATATATTATAATATAGAATATATTCTTTCTAGACTCTTTCTCTAATTATCTATTACTTTATATTATGATATATGAAACTACTAAAATACTTGTCATTCTCACAGAAGAAAACTGTTGTGATATGTCACAAAATATTTTCAGAGACTTAGCAATTGAGTTTAGCTACACCAAGCCTTGAGATAAAATTTTACAGTCATAAACCTTGATTAGTAGCCTTAAATTATTAAAAAATAAAACATAAAATGAACTTCTTATTATTGACATAATTTAAAGAACTAATATTGAAACTATTATCATTTTAAGCTAATCTAATTTCATATATGTGAATATATAATCTTTAGTCCCTTTTATATATTTTATTACTTTTTGGGTAACTCTAACATTGACCCAATATTCAATCTACAAAATTAATAAATGGTGTGGTATAAGCTTGAGCATATAATAGATTTTCAACTATGTATATGTAAAAAATATTTTTTTATTTGATTATTTTCTAAGCCATTTAAAAATACTTATTTTGATTAAAATTTTTACCTTTATCATTTGTTGAACAAAGCTAAATAGTAAACCTCTCTAACATTCAATTAATAAATCCTTTCTCAGTTAATCTTAATAATTATTGAGATATATCGACAAATACCTTTATATCAATAAGATAAGTTATCTTAATCATATCAATTATCTTAAAATTTTTAGTGAGAAACATCTTAATTTCGTGTAATAAACCAAGATCACTACTATTAAATAAAATATCATCTATATACAAGACCAATATAACAAGCGTGATCTCACATATATTCAGATATAAATATTGACCATCAATATTTTTTTTTGAATCTGAATGAAGTAATGGTATCATAAAAATTTGTATATCATTGTCTAGAAGTTTTTTTTTATGGTCATAAATGGAATTTCTAAATTTACATACTAAATTTTATATTTATTTTCTTTCTCTATGAATCAATAAGATTGTTTCATTAAAAAATTTATTTTCAATTCATCTCATATAACTAAAAATCATATTGAGTTATTAATGTCATAATGAGTTTCAATGATTCCATTAGATAAATTAGAGAAAATATTGTTTTATTGTTAATTTTTTTATAAGCAAAACCTTGAACTATGAGTTTGGTTTTATATCGTTTGATATTGTCCTTCGAGTTATGTTTAGTCTTGAAGGCTCATCCATAATAGAGTCTTTTATAATTATTAAGTAACTTGATGAGTTTTCATATATCATTCTGGTACATTAATTTTAACTCTTCTTTTATTACATTGTATCATTTTTTAGAATTATTATTTTTTGAAATTTATAAAAACAATAAGGGATCCTTTTGATTCCTATATCATAATCTGATTCTTATAGATATATCATATAATTATCAAAAATGATATATATCCTTTCCTTTTGAGATTTTTTCAAAACTTCATGATTGTTCCATAAGTCATCAGCATTGATATCAATATTATGTAGGAGCTTATTAATATTATTTTATTATTTATTTTCATCAAGTTATTTAGTTATTTAAGGAATAACAATTCTCAAATATAAAATGATAAATGATTATCAACCTATATCTCCTTAATATCAAGATTAAATTTTGAGATTTTTACTCCTACTAATTTCCTATGTTCTAAAAATCTTTTATTACTATATTCAACTATCCTTGTATTATTATTAAAGTAATAAAATTTATATCCTTTTAAAATTTTCTAAATAATCAATAAAAATCAAAAAAATAATTTTTGGATTCAATTTCTTTTCATATGATTTGAAAATCCTTATTTTGTAGGATAATCCTAATTATGTAAATGCTTTAAGTTAAGTTTCTATTAATTCATAACTTAAAATGAATTAATGAAATTGACTTACTATGAACCCTATTCAAGATATATATAACTGTCCTTAGAGTTTCTCCTTATATTGATTCAATTATAGAAGAGAAGAATAACTTATCATGCTCTTACCCAATATCTATAAGAGTATGATTTTCCTTCTAGTAATATTATTTTATTATAGTATATTTGATAAAATATATTAAATATCTCACTCTTCTAAAAATCTAGCAAAAGAACCAAAATTATGATTGTGCTTATCATATCTATTATAAAATTTATCACTCTAATTAGACTTTATAATATTAATATTTTTATCTAATTATTTCTTGACTTCATTTATATACACCTAAATGTATCAACAACTTAAGACTTTACATGAATTAGATGTATATAATTATATTTTAATACTTATAAAGATGATAAAATATCTCTCTCCATTAAAACATAGAACGTGGAGTGACCTATTGATGTAAGCATACATAATCTTAAGGAGTTCATAAAATTATGTTTTATTCAATATTTGATTACAGGATCATTATAAGCTCAAAATTCATATTAATTCTATATAAATAATCATACAGAATTTAAAAATTCACTATTATTGAATCATATCCTAATAATTTTAGATAAAACAATCAAATTTTTAGAATTATAGGAATATAACATGCATCCATAAGATCCATCAAATGATTCCTCTCTAGACATAGGCAATAATACCTACTACTATCATTTTTGCTTTAAAATAATTTCTTATAACGATGAATATTTCATACTCTTTTGGTTTTCATGTTAAAATGAATCTCTATTATTGGTAACATAAGTTAAAGTGCTAGATGTTGAATCTCAAATTTTGATGATGAAATCAATTAATGGGTTATTGATCTAATAGGATTGTTAGAATTAATTAATGCAGGATTAATTACGACAGAATGATTATTGCAATCACGATTGGCTAAGATCAAGTCCATGCATTGAGTCGATGTGGTTGGGAACTCGCCAGGAGTGCGTTGGGAGCTCGCCAAGGGTATCGGGAGTTTGCTAGGATAGCGCAAGAGAGTTCACTAGAAGAAGACCGAGATTCACCGGAAGATTGTCGAGGGTAGCCGAAAAGCTTATCGGGAGTTAGGATGGTCTTGTAATGGATGTTTGGTAATTATGATTGTATTTAATTAAATCATAATTAGCATCTTGCAGGTCTAACTATGATATGAGCAATAAAGTTACAACTAGATAATGGGCCAAGATCAAGCTTAGGCATCGGGCCGGGTTTGGACGATGCAATGGGACCTCGCCGGGAGTTCGCTAGGAGATTCGTCGACAGGATCAGGAAGCTCGCTGGGAACACGTCAGGAGATCGCTAGAAGAAGACCAGAAGACTCATAGCAAGAATGTTGGAGGTTGCTGGATTGGCAGGAGTTAGGTCTTGATTATCTTGATTGGTCATTAAGTGTTGTAGTCATTTGAGTCATAATTAGAGTTTGAGTCCAAATTGAGTTGGATTTGGAAGGAATCTAAATCAACTCAATAAGGCAATCAATCCACTATTGGGATTTGATTGAGCTCAAGTTGAGCTTAATTGGTTGACCAAAGGGTTGGTCAACATCAGGTTCAAGCTAGAATTCGAAAAGTGGAGGGAACCACTTTTGTAAAAATTTCAGCGAGTAAACAACCGCCACCCAGGTTTTCGGGCGGCTGATGACGGCTGACCCGCCCAGGCTAGGCGGTTGAATCGTCCATACTCAGGAATTTGGATACTTTGGGCGATTGACCTACACAGGGCCGACGGGTAAACCGGTCATACCCAAGTATTTGGGCGGCTGAGCCGCCTAGGTTAGCGGGTGAACCGCCCATACCTAAATTTTTCAGATATATTTGATTTTTGGCTCTAAAAATCTAAAGCAACTTGGGGCTTATAAATATCTCAAGTATTCTTGCATGCCATACAACACTTTCTAAAGGAAAATTATGTGAAAAACTTGTTTGAAGTGTAAGAAAAAGAAAATGGGTAAGGGTTTAGAGTTGTAAATCTTGTCTCCCTTGTAAGCTCAAGTGTAAGGGTTTGGTCTTCACAAGAAGATCGGTAGTGGATGCCAGTGTGCCTCAATAAGGAGGACTCGGAAGTGGACGTAGGCCTTTGGCGTCGAACCACTATAAAAATTATGAGTGGTTTTTTGTTTTCATTGCTTACATATTTGTTGTATTGATACTTCCGATTTAACTTAACTCTTTGAAAGCAAAGTTTTCAAGATAAGTTCTTTCCTTCAAAAGTTGTTTATCTTTCTGGTTTTCTTATTAACTTAGCAACTTTCTTTTAATCACTCACTCGTTTCACTAAGAACGAAAAGCTTCATATTTCCTATCTTGGTTTAAATGAAAAGATTTCATATAGAAAGAATATTTACACTTGCACTAATTCACCCCACCCCTCTTAGTGCTAATTGATCCTAACAATTGGTATCAGACATTGGTTATTCTCATTTGGTTTAACACCCAAGAGAAATGGCTCTTATTGGCTTTCAAGATGGATTTTCTATCGTTCGTCCTCCCATATTCAATGGGACGGACTACACTTATTGGAAAACTCGGATAAGAGTTTTCTTGCTTTCTTTAGACATTGATTTATGGACTATTGTTGAAAATAGATTTGAAAAGTATTCTCTTCCAATGAATAATTAGAATGATTTGGGGAAGAAGACTTTCTCTTTAAATGCAAATGCTATGAATGCCTTGCTTTGTGCTCTTGATAAGAATGAATTTGATCGGGTTTCTTGTTTTGATTTAACTTTTGATATATGGCATGCATTAGAAATAACATATGAAAGCACACTTAATATAAATATATTATTAAATAAAAATATTTCTAAAAATGAACAAGAAGAACACCTTCCTAAGAACCGAAAGGAATGTGAACCGAGTAGAATACATGACTCCTCAAGTGAAATCTCGAGTGATAAGGACCCTGAACTTTTGACAAATGAACCGGAAAAATTAACGAACTTCAATCTTAAAAATAATGTAAAGATGGACAAAATCTCTTACTATGAATGCAAGAAGTCGAGGAGCTCCAAAGATGAAATGCACAACCAAGAAATGGAGAACCTCGCTCTTATGACAATTGAAGATGAGGTTAGTGAGTCTTTAAATATTTCATTTTCAGAATTATTAAGCATATTTCATGATTTATTGAATGAGTTTAGAAAACTTAGCAAGTCTTTTAAATTGCTTAAAGTTGATCATGATTTGTTAGTTAAAAGACTTGATAAAATGAATGATTCCTTAGCATCACATAAACCATGTTCTAAATGTGATATGCTAGATAATATTAAAGAAGAAAATGACATACTTAAAACAACACTAGAGAAATTTGAGATAGGGAATAAATCCCTAAATATGATCCTTGCTAATAAGGGTCATATTAATAATAGAAATTACATAGGCTTTGTTGGAAATGTTCAACAAAAGCCAACCATCTTTGTAAAAAGACCTATATTAAATGTGCCATAAAGAATCAAGTGTAATTCTTGTAAAAAATTAGGACATAAAGCCTACAAATGTCCACTAAAAAATTATAGTCCACATAAATTAATTTGGGTTCATAAAGGAATCATAAACAATTTTATACCATTAAAAAAAAAAGGAAGAACATGTCATGAAGGACCCAATATTAAATGGGTACCTAAATCAAAGCCTCCCATAATATAAAGTTGTTTCCTAACAAGGCTAGGAGCAATAAAAATATTTTGAAAGTAGATGCTCAAGTTATATTACTTGAGATCTAACACTCCTTCAAGCTTACTAGCCTAAGTAGTCATAAGAAAATTATTAGAATTAAAATTATTGATATTAAATCTTTTAATAATTTATCATTATATAATGAATCTTGATAATGCATAGCTAGAACATATAAGTATAAAAATGAACTAGAACCGAAGAACCTTAGTTATTGAAAAATATGTTGAAATTTACATAAATGATATTTTGATGATGATTGAATAATAAGTTCAAAATCATTGGTTTGAATATTTGGAAAGGCTATTGTTGAAATGAATGTTTGATAGTTGAATAGTTGTATGTTAAGATTGAATGTGTGATGATTACCTTTGAATTCAAATATGAAATAAATAAAAATTTGAAAATGTGTTTGTCAACTCCTTACACTATGTGCAAAAGGGTTAAAAGTATAAATTTAGATAGGTTGAATTTTGATTGAAGATGTTTTATGAACCATGCTTGATAGTGATTATGCTTAATGAGCTTATATTTCAAAATTATGCATGATGATCTTTATGATGTATGGATTATTGATCCTTGTTATAATAAAAGCTCTTTTTGGTTTTAAATGAAGATATGTGTTTTTATTTGGCTTAAAAGATAAAGACATGCTTGTATGAAATAAAGAAAATATATTTTTACTTGAAAATTTCTTTATCTTATAAATCTTTCAAAAAGAGATTAATGAATCGATTATGTTATCTTTTATGAATCTCTGAAAGTGATTTTGATGATTTAATGATTTGAACTTAGATAAGTTATTATCATGATTTTTGGCAAGTTTAGAAAATGAAACTTGAAATCTTTATATAAATACTTTGATTATAAAAAATCTTTGTTGAATGAGGAACGATTTGCCAAAATTAAAATTATTAATTTTAAATACATGAGATTTTACATGGTTGGATTTCTATTTTATTTAGAATTTTGAATATATAAGATTTCTTGATTACTTATGTTAAAATTTACAAATAATAAGGAGGGGCATATTTGTTAACTTAAATCATGTCTTTTGGTATTTATGAATAACTTTTCATATCAATATCTTTCTTAACATAATTATTTTAAAACTCATGAATGACATAACTTATCATCAAAATTTGTATTGCTTAAATTTGTGATAAGTTGGAAATTGAAAGAGATTTGTATTATCATGAATATTTTTTTAATTTGTTGACTTGACTTTTATGTTATGGGAATCATGTTATTGATCTCTATGATTTTCTATTTTTAATAAAAAAGAGATTATGATCTTAATAATAATAGTTAAATTTTTTATCAAGATTATTCTTCTTTTTAATTAAAAAGATTTATCTTGGATGAATTGAGATTATCCCCTAAGACTCATTTTTATTATTTATAAAAAGGGAAATGAAACTTATTAAACGAAATTATGTCTTTTGACATTCAAAATTTTAATTTTATCTTTAATGACATGATCCCCTTATACTTTTTGGCGTAATTTAAATATGGATGTTAAGAAGAAATTATACAATTATATTTCTTTTTTACATTAATAAAGGGAGAGATAAAATTGGAAGCAAATTGGGTATTAGAACATTGAATGAAAAATAATTTGCTTAGATGGAAATTTAGATTTTTAAATTATCTGAATACATACAAAATGTATAATTCATAATTTGAGCTTAGTGTACTATCATGTTTTTTTTTGAATTCATGATGGTTGTTATCAAAATTACATGAGATGATTTTAAATACATAAGTAGCTCTTAAACTTTGGAATCTCCTTAAATATCTTGAAGTTTTGAGCTTAATCTTGAAATTCACATCTATAAAATATACATCTTTAAATATTTTTGTGATATGATGTTTTTCATTTCTCTACCTTGATTCTACATTCTTATTCACACAAAGTGGAGAAAGAAAATCACTAGCATTTTAAAAGACTAATAAGTCTATTAATTTTATTTTGGATCTCTTGAAAATAATTTTGATAATTTTGATTATTAGAAATTAAATGAGTTCTATATCATGATTTTGATTCTTCGGAATTATAACTTGAAATCTTTAATAAATCAAATCTATTATGTCTTCTCGTATTATTTAAAATGAGATTTTTGCATAAATCATGATCTTGACAACTTGAGAATTATTATGCATGAATCAAGATATTCAATAATTTATTTCTTGATATTCATAATTTATTTTTGTAAATTGAATATCTCATCACTATGTTAATTATTATTGATATATTTCATGTGATGATTGGTATATTTCTTGATATATTTATTAAAAAATGATATAATAGAAAAAGTTTTACACTATTCTAACCATCCTTTCTTGTTGACAATGACAAAGGGGGTGCAAAACTTATTAGCTTATAAAATTGCTAGTTAGAACAATGCAAAAGAAGCAAATATTTGCTAGCTTGCACTTCTCAAAACAGAAGAATGAATTCACTAGCTTTCATATTCTAAAGTAATTGCTAAGCCTTTATATATATCAAAAATTTGCTAATTGCATTTCTCCTTTTGTTGATGACAAAAAGGGAAAAGGTATAATGATGTGAAATCATGTATGATGATCATGCATGTAATGATGATTTTGAAAACCTACATAAAGATAATAATTTGTTATTGTTTGGATTTATTTGCTATATTTTCTTGAAATTTATATTCAAAATTTCATATATATACAAGATTGCTATATTTTCTTGAAAAATTTATTGAGCTTATATTCAAAATTTTATATATACAAGATTGAGGTTGAGACCTAGAAATGTTAAATCATGAAAATATAAATTGCTAATATAGATATCATGAAATGAAGTCTTTTTGTGATAATATTTTTGTTTGAAAACTTTCTCCATGATTTTATCTTATTGTTTTCAAAAAAGGGAGAAAAAAGAATTGTTTGAAGATGTGCCATATTTCAAATTTACAAGAGATTATTTTTGATATCAATGGATGACTTTTGCTACATTTAAAATACATAAGTAATATTTAAATCTCTTGAACTTTTGAGCTCATCTTAGTATTGATTTTAAAATTTATTAAGAGCTCTTCTCTATGATGAAATGATTCAACAACACCTCTCTTATTTCTCTCCTTATTAAAGGGGAAGAAAATTTTATAGTGCATATACTAAGGGGGAGTAATGGCATCTTGTGCTTTGAAATTATTAGCTATATTTCACCTTTTTGTTGATGACAAAGGGGGAGAAATATATATTGATGACACATGATGAATACATTGATGACACATGATCTGGTTGAAATACATGAATATCTTATATAAGGATATGAATTGGATATCTTGGATATAGATGTTTAATTCTTTATTACTTATGATTTAATGACTTGATGTAAATTTATGTTGAAATTTGCATAGAATGTTGATTGTTTGAATTTAAAAGTATGTGATTCTCTTAAATTTAAGTTGTATGGATTTAGGGGAGTTAGAATTAACTCCTGTCATCAATTGATTGTCCTCATAAAAAAGGAGATTGTTGAATCTTAGATTTTGATAATGAAATCAATTGATGAGTTATTGATCAAATAAAATTGTTAGAATTGATTGATGCAAGATTAATTACGATAGAATAATTATTACAATTACTATTGGCTAAGGTGAAGTCCACGCATCGAGTCGATGCGGTTGGGAACTCACCAGGAGTGCGTCGATAGCTCACCAAGGGTATCGAGAGTTTATCAGGATAGCGTAAGGGAGTTCGCCAGAAGAAGATCAAGACTCGCTGGAAGATTATCAGGGATAGCTAAAAAGCTTACTGGGAGTTAGGATGGTCTTGTAATAGATATTTAGCAATTATGATTATATTTAATTAAGTCATAATTAGCATCATGCAGGTTTAACTATGACAAAAGCAATGAGGTTACAACAAGATAATGGGCCAAGACCAAGCTTAGGCATCGGGCCAGGTTTGGACAATGTAGTGGGACCTCATTGGGAGTTCTCTAGGAGATTCATCGAAAGGATTAGGAAGCTCGTTGGGAACATGCCATGACATCGCCAGAAGACTCACCGCAAGAATGTTGGAGGTTATCTAATTGGCGGGAGTTAGGTCTTGATTATCTTAATTGGTCATTAAGTGTTGTAATCAATTGAGTCATAGTTAAGGTTTGAGTCCAAATTGAGTTGGATTTAGAAGGAATCGATATCAACTCAATAAGACAATCGGGTCCACTATTGGGGTTTGATTAAGCTTAGGTTGAGCTCAATTGGTTGACCAAAGGGTTGGTCAACATAAGGTTCAAGCCGGAATTCGAAAGGTGGAGAGAACCACTTTTGCGAAAATTTCGACGGGTAAACGCCGATGAGCGGCGAGTGTACTGCCACTGCCCAAGTTTTCGGGCGGCTGACGACGGCTGACCCGCCCATACCCAGGAATCTGGGTACTTTGGACGGTTGATCCGCCCAGGGCCGGCAGGTAAACCGCTCGTACCCAGGTATTTAGGCAACTGAGCCGCCCAAGTCGACGGGTGAATCGCCCATACCCAGATTTTTTGGATATGTTTGATTTTTGGCTCCAAAAATCTGAAGCAACTTGGGGCCTATAAATACCCCAAGTATTCATGCATTCCATACAACACTTCTAAGGGAAAATTTCTATTAAAAACTTATGTGAAGTGTAAGAAAAAGAAAAGAGGTAAGGGAGAGAGCTTAAAGGTTTAAATTTTGTCTCCCTTGTAAGCTCAAGTGTAAGGGTTTGGTCTTTACCCAAAGAAGATCGGTAGTGGACGTTGGTGTGCCTCAATAAGGAGGACTCGGAAGTGGACATAGGCCTTTGGCGCCGAACCACTATAAAAATTGTGAGTGGTTCTTTACTTTCATTACTTACATATTTGTTGTATTGTTGCTTCCAATTTAACTCAATTCTTTGAAAGCGAAGTTTCCAAGATATGTTCTTTCCTTCAAAGCGAAGTTTCCAAGATATGTTCTTTCCTTCAAACGTTGCTTATCTTTCTGGTTTCCTTATTAACTTAGTAATTTTATTTTAATCACTCACTCATTTCACTAAGAACGAAAAGCTTCAAATTTTCTATCTTAGTTTAATCGAAAAGATTTTATTTAGAAATAATATTTACACTTGCACTAATTCACCACCCCCTAGTGCCAATTGATCCTAACACTAGAATTAATCCACTAAATATTAAAGGAAAACTTTTATAATGTTTGATTCGAAACACACAAAGTTCAAACTTATACCCTTCTCTTTAAAACCAAATCGTATAGTAAATTTTCACGACTTTTCTTGCCACATAAGTAGGACTTTACCGTGAAGATTTTTTATGAGTTCATATAACAATTTATATGAGTTCATATAACAATTTATAAACTCAAGTGATTTACACTTTAACTTTCTTTTATTATAACCCACTTCTTAAGTAGTACCTAAAATATTATCAGTCCTTCCTGCTTTAATTTTATCTTTTTATAAACACAAGTACTAGTCAACTCATTTAAGTTTAATATATCCTTAATTTTATTATATTAATTTTAAATGAGTCAAATTAAGAAAAATAAATTATATGAGAAGGGACTCAACTACATTCATGCCTAATGTTCTTGAGCTTTAAGGCTTTGTTAGCCATGTTGAGGATATAATCTAAAATTTCTTGAATAATATCATACTAAATTTTAGTTAGTTTTTTCACTAAAAAGTTAATAATTTGTTAGTAAATTTAAACTGATCTTGAAATATTCTAGTATGCTAGTTGTAAACTATATGTAAGTCTAAATATTATTTATAATTATTATAAAACTAAGCTTTTTTATATTTTTAATTATTTATCTTAATTATTTGTTTCATAGAACTTTTAGAAGTTAAGTGTACGAGCCTTTCAACTAGTTTGATCAAAGGTCTAGCATATCCAATGTAAATTGTAAATGCTCAAGCCATTTAGAATCAATAGAGACACTACAAGTATAAAAGTGTATCAAAGAAATTACCCTTGTAAAATATAAAATAATACTAATACTTTAAGTTTCTAAAATATGACGAAATGTTGATAACATATATATTTCACCTTGGGTGAAATATTAACATATCCAATATTCATTCTAAGTTATGTATAAAGGATTAATACTATCTTCTGGAGTGGTGTTGCTAATTTTAGGTACACAACCCTAAAACTAATATAAAAAATAATATCATCCTATCCTATTATATAATCATTTGAAGTAGATTCTCCTTTGGGATTATCTAAATCTTATAATTATGTGTGTCATTATAAATATTAATTTTTTAATATCATTTAAGGCTAGTTTTAAATTTAATTTTGTAAGTTATTAGTCTTGGTCACTTTGGCAACAGACCTTGTCACCGTAGCCCTTAACACTACAATGTCAAATTGATCAGCCTCCGACTAGTGCCTAGTTGTGCGATGCATGATCAACGTGTGACCTCCTCATGGCGGCATCCTCTCTATGCGATGTGTGACGTCAGATCGATCACCCTCCGACTGGTGCCTAGTTGTGCCCTCAATGTCATCTCAGCCTGAGTGATTGCTGGCAATGCTACTTGTGGCATCACGCTATCACCTACAAATTGTAGCTCTTAATCAGGCTATCATTGTGACACCTCTAATGACCACTACTGGTTATCACACCCTTGCACATAACATTGCCCGCTGCAGTGTCAGGGATCTAGTTGAATTTGTCTATGTTGTGCGACACCCTTACAGACTTAATTAGGATTGCCTAAGTCATGAAGCATCATTGTGTTAATGTCTCGGACTTAGTTAATATTGCCTAAGTCATTAAAATGTCCATATATTATTCGTTTGTAATGAGTTAGCTAGATGCAACCTCGTGCAAGTTCTGAATGACCTGTAAAAGAGAAGGTTGATTAGTTTGAAAGTTAGCGGTGGACAAGTCCCGACGTCTCACGAAGATGAAAGCTTTACAAGCAATTCAACAAACACCTTGAGTGCAAGAGAGAAAAGAGAGAAAGAAGCGAACAAGGACTTTAGAAGGTTGAATGAATAGTCACAAGTCCATAAACGATAATTCACCAAGTGTCAGGCACAAAGACAAGCTCAACTTGTAAAGAATGTTCAACGTCCAATAATGTACTGAAGCCCCATCCAGCCCTGTGCCACCTGGAGCGTTCCAAGGGTTTAAGATGGCCTGATATTTTGTACTGCACCTTAGTTTGCAGAAATTAGGTCATGACATACAAAAACATAGCTATTTTGGATAGTTTTGGCTCGACATAGTGAGCGGTCACACTGTAGCATTATAAACTATTTTTGCTTATATTTCTTAGGCAAAATAATATAAAACTAAGCAAAATATATTGTCAAATATATATAGAAGCATGCAAAAGTGACGAATGGTTCGTTGAGTGAAGATGTTGTGGGTGCACAACGACCATTCGTGATATTCTCCCTCACTTAAACTATCGACATCCTCATCATATCATAGGGCGTCTTCAGGCTCTCAACTGGCTTCCATTCATGGAAGCTTTTACCACTTCATTAGGTATTCTATTTGCTCCATTCCATTGGGTTGCTTTATCTTACGATCCATCAGAATAATTTCAACTCGCTTCTCGTATGAGAGTCTGGTGGGGTAGTCGAGATGGAACATTTCGGGAAGCATATTATAGATCTAAGTGGCAGGTTACTTCATAGAAGACATTATGAATTTTGAGTCATGCCGGTAGTTACAACTTGTAAGAGACATTACCTGCCCTACTGATAACTAAAAAGGGCCCATTATACTTATGCACCACTATTTTATTCACTTTGTGCCTAAAGAGCTCGAATGATGATGGTTGGAGCTTCACCAACACCAAGTCATCAATTTGGACTCATATGGTCGCCTTCCCAAGTATACCCAATTTTTCATCTTTTTTGTCACCTTCTCCAAGTAAGCCTATGTGATATATGCATTTATATGTCATTCCTTTGTAAAGTGATATGTTGATGGACTACTCTCCATATAACTGATAGCCAAGGTATGAGAAGTTAATGATTGTTATCCTATAATAATTTTGAAGGGGCTCTTGTTGGACGTAGAACTCCACTACAAGTTGTAGTAGAATTGGATAATGTCCAACAGCTTTAGCCAATCTTGTCAGTTGGCACTCACGTAGTGCTGAAGATATTACTCTTAAGAGTGAATTGATTCTTTCAATTTGATCATCTGTCCGAGGGTGGAATCTTGTGGAGAAGTATAACTTAGATCCTAGTAGCCTAAATAGCTCGGTCCAGAATCGTCCCAAGAACCGAGCATCTCAATCACTAATAATATTATGTGGGACTCGATACTTTACTATATTCTTCATCATCAACTTTGCTACTTCCTTTGAATGTAGCATACTTTGAAAACTCATCAACCACTATGAGTATCAATCTAAGTCCCTCTACTATCAATAAACTTGATATTAAGTACAAGGAAATGCTCTCCCAAGACCTGTCTGGTACAGGCAAAGGCTCCAAAAACCCAACTGGCTTCTACTACTCTACCTTATTCTATTGGCAAGTAAGGCATGTTCGAATATATTCCTCTGCATTGATCCTCCTTCGGCTAATAGAATGCCCTCTCCACAAGAGCCAATGTTTAATGAATACTCGGATGTCCAGACCAAAGAGAATTGTGACACTCTCTTAAGAGTTCATGCCTCAAATTATCCATTCGAGAGATAGACTCTATTCCCTTTGGTATAGATAAGTCCGTCCTAGACCCAAAATCATTGTGTTTTGCCCTCTTTGATCAGTTGCATCATAGTTATTACCAAAGAATCACTACACAATTCATCCATGATCCTAGATAGGAAGTTGGAGTGAACTTGACTGGCTTGGCCTCTGCCTTTCAGCTGCATAGCATTCACTAACTCCCTTTTTAGCTCAAGACATCTACCATGATGTTTGCTTTTATCGGCTTGTACTCTATTACCATGTCGAACTTGGCCAAGAAGTTCTACCGTCATACTTGCTTTGGAAAGAGTTTCTTTTGAGTTTGGAAGTCACTCAATGCAATGTTATCCATTCTTAGCACAAACCCGACACTAAGAAGGTAGTGCCACCAAACTCGTAGACATTGGACCACCACTATCATCTCCTTCTCATGCACTGGATATCGACACTTGGTCGCATTTAGCTTACGACTCTCATAGGCCACCGGATGACCTTCTTGTATAATTACTCCCCCAATAGCAAAGTCTGAAGCATCTATATGGACTTCGAAGGGCTTCCCATAGTTCAACAGTTTGAGCATAAGTTTTTCCAACACAATAGTCTTTAGGTCTTGAAATGTTGCTTTGCATTTATCGACCATCACCAAGATTGCTCATTCTTTAGCACTCTATTAGTGGAGTTGCACGCTTCGAGTACCCTGCTATAAAGCATTGATAATAGTTAATGAAACCAAGGAATGATCTAAGCTCCGACACCTTCTTTGATGTTCACCATTTTGCCACAGCTTGCACCTTTGCTTTGTCCATTCGAATGGAACCGTCCCCAATTCGATGCCCCAAGATTAGAATCTTCGTCTGAGTAAAGTAGCACTTCTCCCTCTTCACGAACAAGGTGTTCTCCTTGAGAACTTCAAAAATTATTAGAAGGTGCTCGATACGCTCTTTGAGAGTTCGGCTATAGATAACAATATCGTCCAAGTAGACAACCACAAACTTGTTTAGATACTCCTTGAATAGTTGGTTAAGTCGAAAGACATCACCAGGAACTCAAACACTCTATACCTGGTCACACAAGTAGTCTTCACTTTGTTGCCTTCTGTAATGCACATTTGCTAGTACCCCCGATCAAAGGTCGAGTTTGGAGAAGTACTTTACATTGCCCAGTTAATCGAACAAGTCCATGATGAGTGAGATGAGATACTTATTCTTTATCATCACTTTGTTGAGGGCCTAATAATCGATGCATAATCGAAGGCTCCTATCTTCTTTCTTTTAGAAGAGGACTAGAACTCCAAATTATATTTTTGAACTGCGAATTAGGCCACCGTTTAGCGATTCATCTAAATGCTTCTTGAGCTCTGCCAACTCTGGAGGGGCCATATAGTATGCTGCTCTTACTGGAGGTTTCACTCCTAGCTCCAACTTAATATGATGATCCATATCTCTGCGTGGTAGCTGAGTTTTTGAAAACTCGATGGGCATCATGTCTGAGAACTCCTTCAGAACGTTTGCCATCAAAGCAGGTTCTTGAATGGCTTTTCAGTCAAGTGCCTTTAACTTTATAGAGGTAATAAAAGTTGATTCACCTTTTCATACCCCTTCAATTGTAAAGCTAATATTTGTTTTGGATCCTTTGTTCCTCCTCAAGAAACTGGAACCACGCATGGGTCTACTGAATCTCAGATTTTTATGATGAAATCAATTAATGGGTTATTGATCTAACATGTATGTTAGAGTTGATTGATGCGGGATTAACTACGATGGAGAAAAAATTACAATCAGAGGTTTGGCCAAAGTCAAGTCTAGGCATCGGGCCGAAGTGAGGATGATGTGATTGGGAACTCAACTGGAGTGCGTCGGAAGCTTGTCGAGGGTATTGGGAGCTTGCTAGGATGGTGCAAGAGAATTCGCTGGAAGAAGATCGAGACTCGCCGGAAGATTGTTAGGGGTAGCCGAAAAGCTTGTCCGGACTTGGGAAAAGTCTTTAAAGTGGATTTATTAGTCATATTGATTGTAATTAATTAAGTCATAGTTAGTATCATTAAGGTTAAGTCCTATTTGAGTTAGATTTAGAAGGGATCCAAATTAACTCAAATAAGGGTAACTGAGTCCACTATAGAGAATGGATTGAACTCAGGTTGAGCTCAATTAGTTGACTTGAAAATTGGTCAATATAAGGTATAAGTCAGGATTGGAAAAGTGAAGGAAATCTCTTTTTTGGAAATTTCGATGTATGTACCATCAGTGAGCGGTGGTTGTACTGTCGGTGAGCAATGGTTATACCGTCGTCGCCCAGGTTTTCGGTGGCTGCTGACGGTTGGACCGCCCAAGTCGACGGTTGTATCGCCCGTACCTTGTTTTCAGAGTGGCTTTTTTTTTTGTTGTAGCGCCGCTGGCGCTAGCGATTATACCACCCGTACTTGATTTTTTCGATTGTGTTTGAATTTTGGCTCCAAATCTTAAAGCCAATTGGAGCCTATAAATATACCAAGTTTTCTTGCATTTTAAACAATAAATTTGGGCTAGAAATTCTCTGATAAATTGTGTGTGAAAATTATGAGAAAAAAAAAGGGTAAGGGAGAGAGGAAAGGATTGTAAAACTTATAAATTTCCCTTGTGAGTTTGTAAGGTTCCTCTCTAAGCCTATAAAAAGAAGAGTAAGAAGTGTAAGGGTTTTATCTTCACCTAAAGAAGATTGATAGTGGATTCTGATGGACCTCGGAGAAGAGGACTCGGGACTGGAGTGTCACTTGAATCTTATTTGGATTTGTATGTTTATATTTGAGCTTTCATTAAGCAAGAATCTTAGCATCATTCTATAAGTTAAATTACTCACTTTACTTAAATGAAACGCTTCCGATATTGGTTTTATTTTGAATAAAGTTTTCTTTAAAGCGAGTTTTCATCATTTGCATTAATTCCCCGTAAACCCCCAACACCCCCAACCCCCCCCCCCCCCCCCTCCCTCTCCCTCTCTTAGTACTAATTGATCCTAACAATGGTATCAGAGCAAGGTATTTATTTATTGGATTAATACTCACTTAGTAAATGACTTTGTTTGACATAAATGAGGGATATTTCATTTCACGTCCTCCCATGTTCAATGGGATGGATTATACGTGTTGAAAAATAAGGATACATATTTTTCTCATTTCTATGAATCTTTATTTATGGCACATTGTAGAGAATGGATTTGAAAAATCTTCCAAACCAATGAACGAATTAAAGGATTTGAAAAGGAAAAATTTTTCTTTGAATGCAAAGGCTATGAATGTCTTATATTGTGCTCTCGACAAAAATGAATTTGATCGGGTTTCTTCTTATGATTCGGCGTTTGATATTTAACATACATTGAAAATCACATATGAAAGCATAATTAAAATAATTTAATTAAATTATTAAATGAAATGTCTTACAAAAATGAACTTGAATAACACTTTCAACACTTTCCAAAAAGGAATTTAAACTAAAGAGACCACATGACTCCTCGAGTGAAATCTCGAGTGATGAGGACTTTAAACCTTTGACAAATGAACCAGATAAATTAATGAATATGAACCATAAAAATGATCTTAAGATAGACAAAACCTCTTGCTATGAAAGCAAGAAGCCGAAGCGCTCCAAAGATGAAGAGCACAATCAAGAAGAAGTGGAGAATCTTGCGCTTATGGCTATCGACAATGAGGTTAGTGATTCATTAAGTATTTCTTTTACCGAATTATTAAATATATTTCATGAATTATTTGATGAATTTAGAAAAATTAGTAAATCTTATAAGTTGTTTAAAAGTGAACATGATTTATTAGTTAGTAGACTTGATGAAATGCATGATTCATTAATATCTCACAATCTTTATTCTAAATGTTAAACACTATATAGTGTTAAAGAAAAAAATATCGTACTTAAACAAACATTAGAAAATTTTGAAATAGGAAATAAATCTCTTAATATGATTCTTGCCAATAAGGGTCATATTAATAGAAGAAAATGAATAAGCTTTATGGACAATACCCAACTACCTTTGTTAAAGGACTAACTTTAAATTTACCATTAAAAGTTAAATATAATTTTATGAAAAATTAGGACATAAAGCCTACAAATATCTATTTAGAAATTATAGTCACAAGTTAATTTAGGTTCCTAAAGGAACCATAAATGGTTGCTAACCAATCGAGAAAATGGGGAAGAACATTACATGAAGAACCCAAACTTAAATGGGTACCTAAACTAAAACCCCTCATATTATAAATTTATCTCCTAACAAGGCTAGGAGCACTAAATAATATTTTGAAAGTGGGTGCTCAAGGCACATGACTTGAGATATAGCAATCTTTCAAGCTCACTAGCCTAAGTAAATAATAAGAAAATTTATTGAAAATAAAATTATTAATAGTAAATCTTAGGATGATTCATTGTTATAATTAATCTTGATTGCTCTTAATGGTGCATAATCTTTGTATAGCTAGAGCATCTTAGAATTAGAACAAACAAAGTTTAGCTATTTTTAATGAAAAATTATATATAATCAAATTTATAAAATGAGGTTTTGATGATGAGTGAATGATAGGTTCAAAATCATTGGCTTAGATATTTATTGATCTAAATGCAAAGGCTATTATTAAATGACTTAAATGTTATGATATTTTTGACTAAGTTAGCTTATAAATATCATTATTGAATGATTGATTTAAATGGTTGAATAGTTGTATGTTAAAATTGAATGTATGTTGTTAAATGATAGATTACTTTGAATTTGAATATGGAATAAATAAAAATTTGGAAATGAGTTTGCCAACTCCTCACACTATGTGTAAAGAGATAGAGTCATTTTAAATGATTGAAATTTGAGATAGGCTGAATTTTTGCTTTGATGATATTTTATCATTTTGATTTGTTATGATTTTGATGATTTCTTCTAGAATAAAATTTGGTTTTTGGTCTTAAATGATAATTTATTGATTTGAAAATTATTCTTGAAACAAATCACATGAAACAACTAAAAAGAGGATAATTATTCTTGAAATAACTTTTATCCTATAAATCTTTTAACAAGAGATAAAATGATATCATTATTATTGAATTTCTTTAACTATACAAATAAATTAGAGAACTTTAGCTATGTTCATTTGAAAAACAATTTGCCTTCATTAAAATTTTCTAAAAAATGATTTTGGATGATAATTTTGCATATGTTTTCAAATGACTTTTTAAAAGAGAGATTAATGAATCTATATAACTTTATTGATATTTTGATGATTTGATAACTTAAATCATGATCTTGACTTCTCAACATTTATAACTCTATATTTCTATGTGAATCCAAATCTTTCTTATTATTTAACCTCTTAAGATTCCATTTTATCATCTAAGAGGAGATTTATTAAATCATGTCTTTTTAATGTCTTTTGATATGATTTATTTATGACTTTTATAACTCATAAATGGTATAACTTATTACTAAAATTAATATTTCTTGAATTTATGATAAGTTAAAACTTAAAAGTTTTATTTTATCATGAACATTTTCTCGATGAGAATCATGTTTAAATCTCTATGATTTTCTATTCTTAATAAAAAAAAAAAGAAGATTTATGATCTTATCAACTGTAATTGAGATTTTTATCAATATCATTCTTTGATTTTATTAAAAAGATTTATCTAAATGAATTAGATGTCTTAAGATGTATCTTGGATCCTCTTGAATTTAAGTTTTCCTTATTTAAATTAATAACATGGATTTAGTGGGAGTAAGGTTTAACTCCCGTCATCAATTGTTTGTCATCATCAAAAAGGGAAAGATTGTTGGATCTTGAATTTTAATGATAAAATCAATTGATGGGTTATTGATCTGACATATGTTAGAGTTGATTGATGCAAGATTAATTACAACAGAGAGAAAATTATAATTAAAGATTTGGCCAAAGTCAAGTTCAGACATCAGGCCGGAGTGAGGACAATGTAGTTGGGAACTCGCTTGGAGTGTGTATGAAGCTTACCGAGAGTATCAAGAGCTCGTCAAGATAACGTAAGGAAATTCGTCGAAAGAAGACTGAGACTATGAAAAGTTTCTGACCATAGTAGGCCACTATCCTATACTATGCCATCACCAACAATTGGTTGTCGATGGTAGTCTGTCGACCCAATGACTTGTCGTTTCCGGTTTCCCTAAGGAACCTTGCAATGCCCGTAGGTAGGCAAGAGAATAAAGATGAAAACTCAAGTGAATCATATGAAAACAGACAGATCATGTGATGCAAGCATCACATGTTCAGAATAGAAACACCCATTTACAAGTGAAAGGTGATAACAAGCGAAAGGTATAATAGATCTGATAATATATGATATTTTAAGTACAAACATGGATCTGATACCAATAATCATATTTTAGTTAAGTAAAAAATATTTAATGTTATAATTAAAATCAAATAATGATATATCAAGATCATGATTGCATACATATCTTTTAATATCATTTAGAAAATCTTTATACGATAACAAGCATACTATTATTCAATCCGAAGAAAGTAGTGATAATGATATACAAAGAGAATTAAAATTATTTTATCATCTCTTTTTATTTTTCACAGGACCACTATAAACAATGAAATATAGACCAAAGAGATATGAGAGAAAATATTACACTCTAGGAGATCCAGTTTATTTATATACGAGAACATAAGGTTTATGATAAATAATTAGGAGAGTTTTTACCATCAAATTTTCTTAAGAAATTTTATCATAATTATTTTTTATTAATTAATAACTATAATCAAAATTTTACTAAATATATAATATATTTTATTTAATTAAATAAAATCATATAATCTGAAAAACCAGGTTACCTGTAATAACACTATGAATCGTCACGTGAGACTGTAAATGGGTTTACATCCATATGCCCATTCGTTATATGATAGACTGCTTTTGACTTCTGTTATATTGCATGCTATAAGTCCAAATAGCACGTTAATTTTCTATCCGTCTCTTTTTAGAGCAGATCTGTGTTGAACGCGAGGGTTGACCTATGGGGGATTATGAGCTTGCAAAAGCTATCGAAGATATTGGAGCTATGGGGGATGAAGACTACTGGACTGCATTGACTGTCATGGTAAATTAATTTCATTTTTTAAGGTCAATGATTTAACTAGAGCTATACCCTTTTTCCCAATGCCAATAGTTTGTAACCTTCAACTTTCTTGCATCTATTACAACTTGCCCTAATCATCATACGGAGTTTATTTACTTCCATTGAATTAAGAATAAATCATTACAATTTCCTTAAACATGTTTATTATGTTGAATTGAACTGTGAGATATATCTTTGAGATGATTTTGTTTACGACTTAACTTGGGAAAGTGTCAATATGCTTTTCAAGGAAGAGATTCATTTGAAGTTGATGTTGTTACAAGTCATGGCAAGGCTTTGATGTAGACTTGATCAAGCTGATATCAGAGTTCTCCTCCAATGATGCTAATGATAAAACATGCATATATATATATATATACTTGATGATGCTGAGACTTTGTGATCTTCTTAAGCTTGATGATTTTGCGCTTCCAGGCATAGCAGCAGTTGAAGTTTCCTTTTAATGGTGCCAGTAGAGTCATACAATTGAGCCGCTTCGTTTCGAGTTGAATTTTACTTGACAAGCTTAGACTACATTTCTTAGACTTGGCTTCAATTTCCATATGGATAATGTCTGCATTTCTTAGACTACCCTCAGGTGATTTCTTTCAGTTCCTAAGATATACAGAACAAGTCTAAATGCAGTACTCGGCTGCATGCTTTAGAGACAGTGATGGCTCCATCAACGTGATGAACATGCAATGTTTCTTGATATATTCGTCTCAAATCTTTGTAGATTTGCATAAAGTGAATTGCCATTTACTGTTATTTGTCGAGTACCAGTAGGAACTTGGAATGTTGCTGTTGCTGCCCCGATGCCGTCAACCAGATGTCATGTCAACATGGCTCGATCTTGATCCAAAGACATAAAGTCATCCATGTGACTCTCGTGGCGAACGGACAGGGCGATCGCTATGGGAACAAAGATTGTCGAGGTAGATTTGAGGTAGTCTTCGAGTGTCCGATGTTGATTCCGATTTCCTTAAGAATCTTGCACAAAGGTTGATATCGGAGGATATTTTGACACAACACCTTCGACGGCCACATTAGTTTCTCATGGAGTAATAAGAGCAAGAGGGTTTAGCGTGAAAAAGGTCCCCCTCCTAAGCAGGTGTTGAGGCTAGATTTTACAATCAGGGGATTCCTTCATGATTGTTAGTACGTTTTCCTTTTGTCGTTTATCCATATAGACGACTGGTCCGTAGGGCTCCCTACAATCAATCATCCGCATAGGCCAACAAAAGAGGGGTGCATGTCTAATCGGCCGCCCGAGGACCACTGTCTCATGCAACTGACAAGGTCGACTCGAGTGGCTTCTTACGACCTATCATCCGTAGAGGTCGATAGAAGGGGGGCATAGATTTATTCGACTACCTGGGGACCATTGCCCTTGGCGGCCGCCAAGGTTGACCCATACTATCCCCTATGAATTATTATCCATAACGATCGATATGTCATTGACTTAGTCTTTGTGGAGATCAGTTGAGATGCTATGATTGATGTCAAAATATATCCTATCAATTTAGAGAGATAAAATATTTCTTCGTGATTAATGTACTCTATCATTTTAGAGATAGAATATCTCCTTGGTCACCCTTGTGATCTTAATCAACCTGGTGGCACATCAAACTAGCATAAAGTTGATCCTACTGCCTCTCTTGTGCAACTATCGCGAGAGTTTTAGAGTTGACTTGAGTTTTCTGGTTTACCCTGGAAAAGCTAGAGTAATGGCCACTTCAGTCAAATCATGAGGGCAGATGTTGTGTTTCTACAACCAGAAAAATCCATCAGCCCGTGACTCCGTCTTGTGTCTATGACCGGGAACCTGTGGAGTTCTCAAGTTCTTCGTAGTCGCACATGAAGAAGGAAAGACCCCCACTCGTGCAGAGCTTTCTGAGTCAACGGACGTTATCAACATAGACACGCTCACGACCATCTACGGTGCAAAATGGCATAAAACACAAGAAAACAAGTATCGATAAGCTTAATTCCCTATACACCGACTGCCTAACTTATTCCAAGTTCTTCCGAGTTTTGCATGACCCACTCATCGCCACTGCCCTCCGATACCCAGAGACGAGACACCGCTCCAATAACCCTCAGATTCTGTTCAGCATTCTCGGAAATCGGGTCCACGAATCTGCTGCATCTGAAACGGGGAAGTATCGTCACAAGCAACGTTACCGTGGAGACCGACAACCTGCGGGTTCTGAGGCTGTATTGTCATCCCATATGGTGCTGCTCCAAAGTGCGGTTGCATGAACTGGTTCGCGCGCACCGGTGCAATAGAAACACCAGCAGCGTCATGTCGTTGACTCGGGTCAACGATCAAGGGGAAGGTCCTTGGCAGACTAGTCGAAGCAGCCTGCCTCCGCGCCTGCAGTTGGGGTGTGGGAGTCGGCAGCTGAGAAGGCGAGAGCAGGTCGTGGTGTGGCAAATTGGCGATCGTAATGTCATGAATGCTGGATCTCCTCTTGTCTTTGCTGCCTGAGTTTTGCCTGTTGAAGTACTTCTGGGCATGGCTGGCCACTTGTGTGGGCGTCCTGGTGGTCACGAAATTTCGAGATATATTTCTCCAATCCCCTTTGCCATGCACCCTGAGACCCATTAGAAATAGCCTGCAAAATATGAGAGTAAAGTTGGTTGGCATCATCGGCAAATCCCTTCAGCCATGGATGATTTGCTGACGAGCAAGATAACCCTAGATAAACACATGCCAATACGACGAACAGGACGTGGGTGGGAAACATACTTGTGCTCCTCTTCATTCCACGGTACTCCTTTCTTCCTCTCATGCTCCGATGGTGCCCTCGGCGCGGACCTCTTTCCGCTGGCACAGGAAGGCTGCTTTGACGCGTAGCAGTCCACCGAGTTGGACCTGACCGATGGATAGTACGAGAATCGCCCAGCTTCTATCTCATTCAAGTCGTCGACGAGACGCTGGTAGTGGATCTTCACCTCCTCCACCGTCTTGCCCCAGACGCACGCCGCCACCTTCTCCCAGCGGTCCCCGGTGTCTTCTTCGAACTCGACCAGGGCGAGCTCGAACAGCTTGTTCTCTTCCCAGGTCCAACCCCTACTACTCTGGTCAGGGACCCGACTCGAGCTCGAGCACGTCGATTCCGTCCTCGATCCTGTCGACATCTGGAGATCTCGCGGAGGGCACCCTCTCCGGTTTCGCCTAAACCTCGGATCGTTAACTCGACTCAACGTGGGAGGAGGCAATGCGAGGGCAAATACAGCGACAAACTCAACAATAACAAGAGAAATCAGAAGCCGCCCCAGATCGTTTCCTTCGGACTGCGATGGAAATCAAGCAGGGAAGAGAGATTGAAGACGGAAAAGAAAGCAAAGTTGAGACATTTATTGTCTCTCTCTCCTCCTCCTCCTCGACGGACTGTTGATGGCGATCGGCGGAGGAGCTTTGTGGACTTCTCGAAAAACTACGAGATCAACGCTCACGTCTCCGTTTATATCAGCAATGCTAGGGGAGGATCCAAAAAGGAGAAGTCTTGAACCAACAAGTTGTTCTGGATTCTCCATGTTTAACGGAGCAACTGGAATTTATTAGGTCTGTTAATTTGGTTAAGATATTTCTCTTGGCACGCTCTTCTCCCAACAATCGCCGCGCCCTTCAGGAACCCTCCCAAACCACCTATTGACGTCCACGACCTCCGACACCATGCGATTACGTGTACGGCATCAGAGACACAGAATGCCAAGGCGTATCCTTAATTAGATTAAAAAGTATGCGACTAATATCGGTATTATATTTATCATTGTTATTATTATCTATTCTCGATCCATTTAAATTGGATTCTGAAATCTTTTTATTGGATTTGAGGTAGATTTAGTAGAAGAGGTAGCCAGGTCGATAAAATTGACACTAAGTCAACTTATCATTGCATCTTGATCGACACATGCTTCCTACCTTGCCAACATTGAGTCGATGTACATCCAACACGTCATCAGGAATCAGGGCCAATGAGGAAGATGATTTGGCGCAATAGAGATTGACCCAACAAAAATCACTAATTCGCAATTCTCATATTCGTCACGTGTTTCCACAATCCCGTTTAAGGTCGAATAAATCATGTAACTATTTAATCATAATATTGAATTTGGTGATCATTTAAAGCAATATAAAAAGGGCTCCTAAATATTCATTGTGACCCTGCAGATGCAAGTAGATATAATGATTGATTATTGATTTAAATGTTAAAGGGGTTAGGCCACCCACATAGATTTTATAAAAAATTCAAACACATTTATACATCCAACAATATATATGTATATATAATCTTTTCACCAACATACAGAAAAGATCAAGGAAAGATTGTTAGGAATGATTAAAAATTATCTCCACAAAATATTTTGCTCATTAATTATAAAAGTTCATTATTAGTACAGTGGAAGAAGGGGATCACTTTTTCACCTCTTGAGTTTACACACACCTACATGAGGTTACTAATTTTCACATTAGATAGATCAAGTTGAAACCTTTTTGACCTTGATCTTCGACACCTCAGAATTTCGATATTTTCACCTCTGAGGCACCTTAGATAACCTTACACAAGTTTGGATCATGTCAGGCTGACTATGATGTCAACGATATCTTTTCATAAAATTTTAGCGCTAGAAGGAGGGCTCAATGTCACATGAATGTCCACCCATCTATCCCCTTAATGAATGCTTGAGTGAAGAGACTTTACCCCAGACCCTTGGCACTTTCATCCTAGGAGAGGCAACAACCATACTTTTTACACATTAGTGCATCCATCTTATTATAGGCACTAATGCAATACTAACACCTATTCATCGACCCGAGTCTCTCACCCCCAAGGACAGCACCAAGCCACCTACTTATCCCTGTTAAGGTGTTTATAAACCCCAGTAAGTATATATACTAACAAGAATTATATAAGTTGTTGCTCTTCTTTTGTCTTGATTGGTCTAATAAACGGTACCACCAATTTAGTGATAGTCCTCCTTGGCTCCACCACCATTGGCACCTATCGAGATTCCTTGACCCGACGTAGTGTCAACATCCCAAAAGCACCTAAGGCCTATCGAACCACTAGTAGATCCTCAATTGTGAAATTCAGTAGACCATACCATCCTTAATCTACCATGTCTGAATTCGAGATCCAATCAGTGGACTCGATGGGAGATTCCCCCAATAGATCTAATTAAGGCAAATGGATTAACACTTGGAGGAGATATGATGAGAGTTCCAACGGTCAAAAGGGGAAGTGTTGATCGACAACACCTTGGGTCGATCGTTGTTCACCCAGAAAGTCCTAGAGAAACTAATTCTAGCAAACTTTTATCTCATATCCTTAGAAGCGTTTGATGGTAGTACTAATCCGATAGAGCATGTTACAATTTTTTGTGCTTAGATATAACTATATGACATCACGGATGCCCTAATATGCCACACCTTCTTGACCACGTTAAGAGACAAAGCACAAGAATAGTACACTTGCCTAGTGCCACTGTCCATCTACTCTTTCGCCAAGCTAGTGAGAGATCAAACTTCATTTCCTCATGAGTGTATGCCCTCGATCTTCAATGGTAACACTCCTTGGACTCAAGCAGGGGAAGGAAGAAACATTCACTGACTTCATTGCAAAATTATCACTCATAATAGAGCTAGTAGATGTAGTAGACCTTCATAATGGGGTCAGACCCTTTCATCTCTTTTAGTAGTCAATAGAAAGACCATCAGCGATTATACTCACGACAAATCAAAGAATCAACTAATAGATCGCTATTAAGGCAATAGTCTTAAGCAAACGTAAGGAATCACGTAAGATGCTTAAGCAGGAGCAGCCACAATCAACCCAACCTCAAGATTATTATGACGATGGATAAATGAATGACCTGAGTTACCTCGCCCCAAGGTCAGAGCTAACCCCTCTAAATATAATTAGAATTAAAATTTTCCTACAAATAAAAGGAGAAGGGACTCTTACCTAATGAAGACATCGTTAATAAAAAGAGATAGGTCTAATTTCTTCGAGATTATAACCATAAATAAAGATTGTCACTATATAAAATAATATATTGAAGAGCTCATACAATAGAGATACCTTAGGTAGTTCATCAAAAAGCACTAGGAACTCTCACCCTGACCTTAGGGGCCAGAGAAGAGGTGGATTGATGTCATAATTGACTTGCCTTAGGAACAAAGGGAGATGGAATGGGGGAGTAGTGGGCGAGCAGCTTCACGAGTTGTAAAGCTTATGCTTGAGCTGTCATTAAAAAGTGCCTAAGGACAGAGGACGACCCAAAGATAACTTTCCAGGAGAAAGAGGCAGAGTATCTTAACTTGAATCATAACAATGGCTTAGTGGTCTTTATAAGAATGATCAATGCTTGAGTGAAGAAGATTATAATCGATACAGGTAGCTTTATTGATATTATCTACTTTGATGTTTTTAAAAAAAATTGAGTTATTAACTAATAACCTTACTCTAATGACTTCTTTACTAATGGGATTAACCAGTGACTCTATCTCGCATCCTAGGATTGTGAACCAATATGACACATTCGGAGATAATCCCCACTTTAAAACAATACTAACCAAGTTAATGGTGGTGGATATCTTCTCACTAATAACACGATCATAAGCTGACCCACACTAAACAAACTAAGGGCGATAGTATCGACTTACACACATAAAGACAAAGTTCCCAACGAGGGCCAACATCAAATAGCTAAGAAGTAACCTAAAGGGTCATGCCAGTGTTACCTAACGATAGTCTCTCTACCGAAGAAAGCTCGACCCGAGACACCACCTATTTAAGACTTGGTCATGCATGTCCCAAATCCTGAGCTAGTGTAGTCATTAATTGAAGCATCCCTAAACAAAGCTTGACCTGATTAAACTATCAATAATAATTTAATCAAGGACACCCAGGAACTAACCCGTCTTTAAGAAGAAAATCAAGGATCGACTCTTTTTGAAGAGGAGGTTTGAGGCTATGAACAAGAAAATACTAAGAGAGACTATGAAGGCTTAAATAAGAGAATAAACCTTACATCCATGACTAATAGAGATTTATAAAAAGGGGATCAATCTCTCTCCTCCCATATTAAAGATAAATGTCACTTCAGGTCAAATCGAAAAAGACATTAATTAAGGGGCACATAGAAAAGTGTGAAAGTGATCGATGTGTAGAGATCATCTCGGAAAGTCTAAAAAGATTTTATCATAATGGGAGGCACCAAGTAAAATACGCTCAAGGCACATGAGTATGAAAAAATCGACTCGCATTACAAAAACCTGCTATAGTAGGAGACACAAGACAAAATATATCCAAGGTGCATAAGTTAAAAAGACCTAATTTACATGAGAACAAACACACCACGGTGGGAGGTATAAGGCAAAATGTGTCAAACGCATGTGAGTCAGAAAAATCTGACTCGCATGAGAAAATTTTGTTACAATAGGAGGCACAAGGTAAAATATACTCAAGATACATAAGTTAAGAAAACCCGATCTGTATGAGAAGAACCTGTCATGATTGGAGACATAAGGTAAAATATGTTTGAGGTGTGAGTCGAAAAACCTGACCCACATGAAAAAAAATCTACTATCATCGAAGGCATAAGGTGAAGTGTCAACTTGACACTTAGAAGTCGATGATTCAAGGCACAGATCAAGCGTAGGCCATGCGTCCCCGACCCTCATCGGTGTTCACCCGATGCATGGAGGTTTGGTGTCCTCAACCCTCATTGGTAGTCGCCTTGTATACAGAGGTCGAGTGTCCCTGACCCCCATTAGTGTTCTCCTAATGTGTGGAGGTCAAGCATCCCTGATCCTTGTCAGCATTTGCTTGGTGCTCAGAGTTGGTGATTTAAGGTGTAGGCAGACATCACCAATGACTATCAGCATCCATCCAATGCATAGAGGTCGGGAGCCCTCGAACCCTGTCGGCATATACCCGATGTAAAGACATGGAGAAACAATAAAAAAAAGTATAAACTTAATGTGTGATATGAACCAAATATCCCACTTTGGATCTCTCTTATGAGAGCCCTCAAAACATGATTTCGAGGGAGAATGACAAATGATAGGGAGGATATTATCAATCATTCACCATTTGACATGTGTCCTCCACGTGACATCTGAGTTGAAAGAAATAAATAAAAACTATCTGTCATCGGAGTACCCACGTGAACAAGGATCCATGGGAGATGATTATAAGTTATCTAATCATTGTCACCGAGGTGGATAAAAAACCAATAATAGGTTGTTAGAAGTGGTTGAGAGTTATAGAATATTTTACTCCTTTATAATCAATTATAAAAACTTATTTTTAACGAATTGGAATAGGTGAATCACTTTTCACCGCTCTTATCCGCATGCATCTACCTTGAGTTACCAACTTGGTTGTCAAATAAAATCGATCCAAAAATTTTTTTTAATCTTGATCTTCGTGTATGTGACACCTTAAGAACTTAATATTTTTATCTTAAAGATAAACTTAGATCATCATATGTATATAGATCGGATCATATCATGCTAATCTAAATATCACCGTCTTTTCGTAATATATATATATATATATATATATATATATATATATATATATATATATATATATATATATATATATATATATATATATATATATAGTGAGTACTTTTTAAAGTTGATTGGATCCGTCCTTTTTCCACCCACGGAAAAGCAAACCAGCGACCTCTTGCCCCTCATTCTGTCTGAGAAGGAAGTTGAAAGAGAGGAACAAGCTGCTTCGGGGCCGCCCGATCATGATCTCCGACCCAGATCGTCCCGTTGCGGGATCCTCTCCTCGATCGCTGGCGAGGCAACGATCCGTTCATGATATCTTTGGAAGTGGAATCGGTAAGTCCCGCAGGTGCAGATTGCCATCTCTTTTGCTTTCTATTCTTGTTTTGCTTTCTCTTCCTGGGAAATCAGATTCTTTATCTTCATCGGTTGCTCCGATCCGATCATCAAGCTTCTTCATCGGGACTGTTCTTCCAAATTCCCAGAGTTCCTGTAGAGTGTAGTGGGCAGCTGCAACTCTAGTTTATGAGAACATAAAGCTACGATTTTTGATGTAGCAATTGTTCGTCTCCTCCGTTTTAATTTGTCTCTATCAGCCTTTAAATCCTCAGACCGTGGCGAACCTTGCCCCATTCCTGCAAATATTCCTCGGTTTGGGTTTGTGGAGAAAGTCAAGATCAGAATTGGGGATGGAATTAGAATAACCAGCTGCTTTCTAGCTAATAATGCATGTATCATGATCAGTGGAATAACTGGAACTGCGATTGACAGTTGCGGATGTGATCCTTTGGAGGAGAAAGGATGTAACGATAGGGATACTTGTCGGTGCACTGGCTTCTTGGGTGGTCTTTGAAGTGGCTGGATATACTCTGCTGTCTCTTGTTTCAAACGTTCTGCTGCTGCTGATTTGCGTCCTCTTTGCATGGGCGAAGGCTGCGGGAATCCTCCACAGGTAAACGACCCACCCACTATTGGACTTTATTTTATTCACCTCATTATGTTCTTGTAGCTTCTGAGGATTAGAAAGCAGTTTATAGATTAAATGCAGAAATTAGCTGTTCTTTTCTATATGATCTGAATTCTGATATAAAAAAGCACTTTGCAATTAGACTGTAGGATTGTTGTCAGCAGGTATTGTTCACCCAACAGTCACTCTTGATTAATAGGTTAGGGATGACCCCCAACCAACTATGAAATAACTCTCACTGTCCCTCATTTATTGTCCTGGCGGAAGATTGACCGCAGCAAACGAGAATAAACTCGATGACCAAATTACTTCATTACACCAACACTTTCTTGGAAGCTTGAAAATATATATGATAAATAACTTATGGAAAGGTAGGCTGATCTGAATCCCTGATGATTTTTGTAAAAGAACTTAGCCAAGTATGATCTCACTGCTTCCTATATGAGAAGAACCTATCAACCAACTGATCCAATTCAAATCGAGTTTCCTTAATTTTACTCTGAGAACGACAATTCTGTTAATCAACAGGTAGGTTGAAATGAAGGAAAAAAGAAAAGCATCATCATCTGCGAGAAGTAGAGTGTATGATTTCCATTTTGAAGTCAAAACAAATATGCTTAGCAGCTATTTTTCACTTGTTATTTTGAGACTTGGGTGCTTTAATCTGAATATAGATAGATATTGCTAGTTGCATGTATCGTCCATTCTTATAGTGGCACATTTACAGCGATCTCCATTTATTTGCTGACGTGAAAGCAGGCCTCCTCCACCCATACCAGAGATGCAGCTCTCAGAAGAAATGACACATGAAGCTGCAGTTTTTGTTCGATTCCACGTGAACATGGTCCTATCTGCTTTCAATGATATTGTGCGAGGAAAGGACTCGAAACTGTTCTATACAATAGCTATATGGTTATGGCTGATCTCTTTTGTTGGTGGTTCTACTGATATCCTCACTTTGGGTTACACAAGTAAGTGCTTATTGTCACTAGATGCCTCTAAAATCTTGAAGAGAATGTTTTAAGAGAACTACTAAACATGGATAGCTGTTACAAAGTGGTGTGTGTGAGGTGGTTTTAGTTTTAGATTGTGACCCCATGCATGCATGCGGTTCCCTGGTCTATATAGGCTGCAAAATTTGAGAAATGGAGAGTGGTTCTTAATGGTCCAATGATCCATCAATCAATATAGGAAATCATGGTATCAATAGATGAACGGCAATCTGGTTTTCATCATTTTATCATGACTCATGAAAAAAATGTAAAGCCAGGGCATGTTCAATCAAATACATTAATTTCTTCCGCAAATTATTGAGCTTCCCGATTAGGATTAACTTCAATTTCCTTCTTCTTCTTCTTCTTCCTATCTATCAGGCATCGTAGTCGTCCTAACAGTTCCGGCGCTGTATGAGAGGTACGAAGATGGGGTTGACAGACTCGCCAAGTTTGCTTGTATGGAGGTGCAGATGTACGAGAGGGTCTACTCACAGTCTCTTGGCAAGAAGTACTTCACCAAAGCTAAGAAGTGGGCTTTGGAAAAGAAAAAACTACTCACTGATGTATGATTTCCCCATTGAGCAACCTTATCAAGTCTGTTGTAGCATCGGAACAAACTGGCTTTCCCAGGAAAGATTTTAATGGATTCCAATTTAGGGGTGGGGTGAAAGCTATGGATCCATATGTTTGGCAGGGATCAAAATATGTTGTAGAACCAGAAATTTGATGGGGTTTCAAGACCAAACTCATCCGACGCAAACAGATAGATAGAGAGAAGAGATCTTCAAAATTTCATGAACATGACATCATTATTGCAAACGAACATGAAACGTCGTGGAGTATTATATAAGTCGATTGGTGCACTGAAAGCTAATCCACTTCTCCAGAACGCATCATACATAGTCTAAGATGGCGAGGAGGAAAGCTTGAAATGTACATTATTAGTGCCATGTCATATCGTACGAATTAAAAAAAAATGCGAGACATCAAAGATTTGTTCTCGAGAAGGATGCCGCCAAGACCAAGGGAAAAGGACCCAACCTCGTTGACTTCCTTCCCCCAATGTCGGCTTTAATTTCAATGTTTGAATCAATGTGCCGTGCTGTGCTGTGCTGTGCTGTACCTCTCTCTCTCTCTCTGATGTCAAGGGTGGCAAGTTGACTGAATCGATGCTCATTCAAGTTTGGGTCAAAACAAAAATCATTATGAAGATAAAAGCAAAATGAAATGCTCAAAATTAATACACTGGATTTTGTGGAATCAACTGCTGTGGCATAACAGAGGTAGTAGCAGAACAAAGAACTGTGGCTGTAGAGAGAGACTTGGTACCAGATCGATATATGATTCACCACCACATAAAAGGGCTCAAGTGGCAAGTCATGGTATTAGAGCAAAATACGTTGGATCCAAACAAGTACTTGAGACCATGCAAATTGAAAGCACAGCTTAATGTATCATGAAGTTGCAACTGTTTGGTAAATGGGAAAAGTGTGTGCAATTGGATATGCTGCTCTCAGTTTCTTAGCATCTGCAGAAGATTAATGTATGCTAAGCAATTTCCAACCGATTGTAGAAGCAATATTATTTCCAAGTCAACTTTCTTTATAACATCATAACAAATTATTTTGAAATTCCTTCAGCTTGTGGATTATTTAAGTCATTTTCTTCATATTTCCATCCGAAGCTGTCATACATTCGTCTCTTTGTTACTTAAAATGGTGATAATGAGCAATGCATTATTGTTCTCTCCACACCAGCAGCTGGATTTATGCAGAGCAGCAATGGATAGTTCTTGATGGCAACTTAACTTAGATGTTAAGAAATATTGAGAATGCTGCAAAATTGTAAGGACTAGATCATGCAAAGTCGAATGATCCAAGTACAATTTTCGTGTCTTATCATCTACCAAAAAACAATGCTTTGTAATGTTTTCCTCAACTTGTAATATTTTCACCATGTCAAAACATGGAGGGTTAAGACATTGGAAGAATCTTTTTGGTCTTCCAATATCAATAGGTTAATTGTTTCCCTCTTGTATCTTTCAAACTGAAAAAATATCTATATATATATATATATATATACACTTCAGTATGGAGATATGCATATGCACCACCACACCAAGATCATCCATTAGGTGTAACAAAAACATTGCACAAAACAGCTGACTTATATTACAGGGATAAAAAAAAGTGCAAACGCAACAGTTAATTTCTTGATGGAAATCATAGCATTCGATGAAGTTTGCTACAAAAGCTACAATTTCCATCAATGTGCAGACCAACATGTGATTTCCACACACCATAGACACACAAATGTGCACGAAGCCAGAAGACATTCTTACCTTCCAAAATGCCTAACTCTTAACGTTGTCGAGACACGTATCTCCGGCCGATACGATCTTTCCATATGCAACACCCACAGGAGACTCTACAGGAGCCACCGGACGCCGGGAGGCGAGCACAGCCCACACGAACATCACGAAGAACGACAGCATTGCACCACAAGCAGCAGCAAACACCATTGCCATGAAACCCCCCCAAGGAGAGGCCTTCCTCACATGGACAGAAGGGCTCTCAGTGGATCGCACAAGGAATGAATCGGGATTCAGAGGCTCCGAGTGCATCAGATACGGAGCTCCGTGCTTCACTGCAAAACTCCACGAGTATATACTGCTGGTGTGGTTTGAACTCCCACTGGAAAAGCTGATGCCCACAAACACTGCCTCCCGCCACAGAACATTAGACAAATCGATCGAGCAAGAGATGGAAGAGTTCCTCGGCCTTGGATCCCTGGCTTGGCTCAGCCTCACCTCTATCCTCTTCGATTCCCCATCGTAGTCAATCCAAGAACGCACCTTCTCTCCTCCGCTGTTCGGAATCTGACCAACTCCACTAAGGTTGCTGCTCCTCATCATTGTTTCTCCCTCCACATCGATTTCGATGAAGCTTCCACCTAACTCACCAAGTTTCTCGACGTTGGACCTCACAAACCTCACTGCAACGCCACCGGTCGAGCGCCCAAGCCGATCCCTTTCTGCTGATACCAGAGGAAGACCGCTCGGTGACAGGAAGAAGGCTAGGGCACCACCGTCGCCCCGGGAGATGGAGAAAGAGAAGGAGGAGGAAAACCCAGGCTTGGTCCCGAAAAATCTGATGGCTTTCCTGTACGCGATCCGCCCTGAGCTCCAGTACGCCGGCTGCGCGATCCTGACCGCGGAGCCACTCATCTCGGCGTCCCCGTAGAGGGCGAACTCCGAGTCAAAGCTCCGATTTTTCCCCAACCCATCAAAAGAGAAGCAGAAATCGCGGTCCTTGTCAGCCGCCCCGCAATTTCTATCGGACAAGGAGACGACGAAGAGAAAGATGACAACGACGACGAAGGTGGAGGCCGGAGACGGCATCGCCAGCGCAAACATCTGGCAGCCTAGGGTTCAGTTCCCTTTCAAAGCTCACAGTATTCTTCTTCCATGGCACGAAAGCCCCCAATTCCAAAAGAAATGCTCTAGCGGTGGATCTGTGGGTGGATGAGCGGTAGGGTTAGGGCTCGTGTTTAAGAGAAAGGGGGCATTGATGGCGTGCGAGACCGGACGGTGCCCCAAGAAGAATCTCGGCAATTAATGGCGTGCGAGACGGCACGAAGCCCAAGAACAATCTCTGATGGTCGAAAAGAAAGAAAGAGAATATCCACGATGATGGAGCTGCATCCGTCTGATTTCTCTCTTGAAGAGATGGACGGACGGATGCCAAGTACCGTTGAGCTTTTATCTTTTCGCACTATAAAGTCCGCATCCGGATATACCGTCTCCAGACGTAGTTACCATCGTGGGACCCATCCATTTGCCAATAGAAACGCAGCGCCTAAACTCAGGGTCTCCTTACCGCTTCGCCACCTCTTTAACATTTCTGGCTTTCGAGATCACTCTGCTGCCAGCAAACGAGACTGGTGGGCGAGCTGGTCCTCACTCCTTTCCTGCTCGAATTCGCGGCTCTGCTGCGTCTCGTAGTGTTGCGAGAATTCGTGTGATCTCATCGTCGGAGGAGGCACGACGGTGGTAGCCGACGCTGGTTTCATAACCGTACGTGTCTGGTTGTCGCTGTTCATGTCCACGCCAAATGCAAAAGAAAAAGAAGAATACAAGGAACTAACAGTTTGTTCCTTATTATTTCCACGAATGGACTACAACAGCAGGTGAATGGCCTACAACTTGTTATTTCCCTGCTCGCTCGCTGTATATAACGAGCAGGTTTGGTTATCGATGCTTTCGCATGCAATAAATAATACTGGATCAGTTGCGGTGGGATCCCCATTTCGCCGAATAGTTTATGTGCATGCGCACCGGACGTTTGATATTCAATCTCATCGAATGAATAGTTTTCGTGCAAGATTTTTACAGATTCATTTGATATATTATGTGAAAATAAAGATAAATCGAGTCCAAATCGATGAGATTCTATCATGAAGGTATAACCATGTGGTGATTATTTGAGATGATTGAAGTTGAAAAAGGTCAAATCGAAATAATCATGAGGCCGTAGTTGAGTGTCCGAAATCGCTTTTGAGTCGCACCGAGGCGGGCCATGGCCTCCTCGAGATTCTATCAAGGGGTGCCTCTGACTTCTTCAGGGACTACACAAAAGGCTAGCAATTCACAACAAACATTAATCACATAGACCTCTTTGTGCCCTCTATAAACGAACGCGGGCCTTCCTCCGAAGTCAGATCACATCACCCATCGAACGGCCTCCTCCGAGTATGATTGAAACCCCCTTCCCCTTCCCGCCCTCTTTTCCTAGGATGCGACTCGATCTCCGATCTCGATGTAGTAGCAAGAATTGTGGCGGTAGAGGAAGAGGTCGAGATGGAAGCCGGCGGCGGCTGGGCAATCCCTTCCATCTCCGATTTGTGTAAAGCCCATCATCTTCCATGTCGATCGATCGAAAGGCGAAAGGCTAACCGTCTTTTCATCTTGTTCTGTCTTTATCAGTTCTCTTGATTTCTTTCTTTCTTCTTTGTCTGCCTTCTATTGATCCGCGAGGTTGGCGCAGATCAAAACCCTAGCCCTCTTTTCACTTCGTTGTCTTGTTAATAATCTTGATTTCTTGCCTCCTTTGTTTTCCTTTTTCACTTCTCTTGATTTGTGTTGTTTCTTTGATGGCGTAGATCGAGATCGCGGAGTGGAACCCGGTGAAAGTTATCCTCGCCATCGTCGCCGAGGACTCCTAGTTCGATGACACTGGAACCCAGAGAAGATCTCGTCGCCGTGAGGGTTCTTACGTCGTCCTGACCCGTTCCATTGGCAAAAAGCCTCGGACAATCTTCCCAGGTGATTTCCTTTGATCTGCGTGCTCTTATTTTCCAGGGTTTGAGATCTTGAATATATGGTGGTCTAATCTTTTGAGTCTGCTAATGTTTGTCGTGGTTCGTTATTCGTTTTTTTTTTTCGTCTCTTGATGTTGATCCTTCACCTGATTCTCCATCCTGTGAAATCTGGAATGCGTTTGGTTAATTATCCTAACCTTACGAGAATGACAAGATAGACTGATATTGTTTATCATTTATTCAATTGCTAAAAAATATGATCATATATATCCTCCATTACTAGCTTATGTGGTGTAAAAGTTCTTTGTGATGCCGAGGCTTAAGTGCTTAGGGATGTCTGCACTGCATCATTCCCGTCATTCTCAATGATTTACTACCTTTTTCTATCAAAGTGATAACTTCACGTGTTCTTCCTTTTATGAAAGCAAAGGCTTATATTATCATCCTTTAATAATGTTTGTTTCAAGTTTTTAAATTGTGCTCTAGCAATAATACATACCATGTGATATGGATCGATACTAATCAGACCAGTTTAATCACTTTTTTCAATTGCATTTTTTTCCTTAATATTGTCTTTTCATATATTTTTAAGATGTATCATGAATATACCACAAAAACGTATGTGAAACTTCTGATAACATAAACTTATAAATAAACGGCACACTTATATTAACAATATAAGTTTGATTAATGTCATTACACTCTTTACATATTAGCTAAGATCCTACTAATATGAACATAACCTCATGATGCCTCAAGAGGTGGTTGCGGCTGGAGGATGATATTATAACTTTATAGAACCCATGAATGATATTTGCCTTATTGACGTTTGGTATTGATCGCTAAATCATGTGGATGTATTGATCGCTAAATACAGACGCTGTAGTAAATTCTATTGTTAGAGGCATCTATTGTTAGTTTTATGATTTAATTGTAGTTTCCTATTCGACATCTATCAAGTTCTCTTCGCCGGTACTATCCTATGAAGTAAAAAACTACCGATTGTAATTTACTACAGCGACATCTAGAACTTTGTTTATTATGCCTCTTATGTATTTGTGTTTTTCTCCTTATACTGACTGTGCATCTATTGTTACTGCATTAATTTTAATGAGCAAGATGACAATGATGTCAGAAATCAGAATAATAAAGCATATGCAACATTCAAAGTGTGAAAGCATAACATGTTTAACATAAACTAATACCAAATGATTTAGCGTATTTAGCGATCAATACATCCACAATAACATAAACATAAGCATAATTTGAGTCATAAATAGTCATCTTAAATAGTTATCATAATTTAAATAATTTTAATTATATTCTAAGTAATTATACTTAAGTGACCCCTTCTAAATAGTCTGTGCACTTGAAAATATTTTGTAAGTATTGTTAGTTTTACCTCTTGTGTGATAAAATTTTAATTTTTTATTTAAAAAATATTATTCTTCAATTATATCATTATTTTTTATTTTTTATTTTCTTACTCCTCCATCCCCAACATATATTGTATCAGAGTCGAGTTTAATTTGAATTATGATTTCCAATGGTAATTTCATGTCTCAATCCCTTTGCTCATCTTTTCGAACAAATACTATGAATTTTAGAGTATCAACATGAAAATTATATATAAGTCTTATTATTTTTTGGACTAAACACATGGGCTAAGGAAGAATAGTAAGGATTCAAAAAGTATTTTTTTCATTCAACAATATATACATGAGATAATCTTCTCAAGAATTACAATAATTGCAATCTTAAGGTAGATTTGATTGATATTTTAAAATAAATTTTAAAGCTCGTCGAAGGTGATTACGATTAGGTAAAACCTAAGTCTTTTGTCGTGGGTTTAAAATTTTGATCCTAAAAAGAATAAAACAGTGAACATAAAATATTTTAGGTTAAGGGGGAGTCGTCTACTTGAAGAGATAAAAAAATCAATAGAAAATTAATGTGGCATAGTAGAGGATTTCGTGATAGAGGAAGAGGACACTTTGATGAGCATGATGAACAAAAATAATCAAATTATAATAAGAAACATATAATAGTAGAATTTAATATAATTATTATAAAAAGTTTAATCACATGAAGGTAAATTATTGGAAAAAAAAATGAACAAGTGGAGAAAAATGAAATAATAAATTATTTGACTTAAGAAATTATTTATAACTCATTCATAAGTTAATGATATTTTAAATAATCTTTGATTTTTGGATAGTGAATGTTTGTTCTAATCATATGTCAATAATAAAATCAATGTTTAGATATCTTGGAAATTAATAAGTTGTAAGTTAGATTTGAAGATAACAAATAAAGGTAAAACACATGATAATTAATAAATAATAGATATTTAATTATGTTTAATTATGGTTCATTGCACTATGAAAGATTAAAAAATATAGTTTCAGTAAATGTTTGCATTACTCAAAATAATATATTTTCAGTCGATGTTTTAAATGTTAAAAAGTATGCTCTTATTATAATACAAAATAATGAGTCTAATTTATGACATTTAAGATATAAATATATTAATATTAAGGTTTAAGGTTATTAAGTGAAAAATATATTTTAAATTAATTTATGTTGAAAAATATGCTCTTATTATAATACAAAAATAATGTTTTAAGATATGACAAACAAAGTAAGAATTCATTTCCTATTGGAAAAACATCAAGAGCATCCAATTATCTTAAATTGATTTATGTTGATTTATGTAAACATATGAATATAAAATTATTTGATGAAAATCAATAATTTTTATCATTTATTGATAGTTTTAACCACATAAGTTGAATATATTTTCTAGGACTAAAATATGAAATATTTGATGATTTTTAAAAATTCAAGACACCTATGGAAAGACAAAATAGTAGTCACATAAAAACATTTCTGACAAATAAAAGCGATGAATTTTTATTTAGTGAGTTTAATTTATTTGAAGAAAATAGTATTTGTAAGAAATTAGTAACATTATATTGAACAGAGCAAAGTATTGTAATTGAACATAAAAATCAGATTATTATTAAAATGATAAGAAGTCCATGTAAGGGAAAGCATCTTCCAACACAATTGCAAGAGTAATTTATTAGTTTCATATTTCACCAATAAAAATTATTATGAATGAAACAGCTTTTAAAGCTTAGTATGGTATGAAGCTAAATGTAAAGAATTTAAGAATTTTTTTTATTATACTACTTATGTTTTGATAAATTTATAAAACAATAATAAACTTTATTAAAAAATTAAAAATATATCTTAATTAATTATGTTTTACAATCCATAGCATATTAATTGTATAATATGTTAGTAACAAAATTATTATTAACAAAAATATTATATTTGATGAAAAAAATAAGTTATAAAATCATTAATAAGCTTATTTTGAATGATTAAATAATATATATGACGCTTGAGACCACAAACAGATTACTCAATTCATACAAGGGAAGTACACTAGAATCCAAATGATTAATATCAATTCATGTTAAAATATTCATTTTCTTATGTAGTACAATACTAGAATTACAAGGGACGAACATGAAGATTTTAAGGTCACGATCACTTGATAACCCGAGTTCTTTTGTAAACTCATGTTAAGGATAACCTACTCAAGAACACCAACGAGCTAAAGAGAACGCCATAAATGCTAGAAAGCCATTGGAATCAGTTAGGGTTGTCATGTGATGTTTTATATTATGATTAATTCTAATGACAAAGTCTTCAACTCTGCCGAATAGATGCTCATTAATTGGTTTTATGAGGAATACTTTTGTCCAATTTCAGTCAGATTAATTCATCAGAACCAAGTATGGTGGCATTGATGCGTAGATTCTCCTTAGTTCGAGTGCAGCATTGGTAATCTTGACCGTGACACAAGGAATAATAATATTTTTGATGCTAGGATCGATTGTTGAATTTTATATTTTAATGATGAAATCATTTGATGAGTTGTTGCTCTAACATGTGTGTTAGATATGATTGATGTAGGATTAACTACGATAGAGAAAGAATTGAAATCAGGTAGATCAGAGTCAAGTCCGGGGAATCGTGTCGGGGTTCAAACGATACAGTGGAGACTCGCCGTAAGCTTACCGAAAGTATCATAAACTTGTTGGGAGTTAAGAGCTTGTCGAAGGTAATCTGGAGCTTGTCAGGATAATGTCGAGAGTTCGCTGAAGGAAGACCAAGAGACTCGTCAGAAGATCATCGGGGGTTATCGAAAAGCTTGCTGGGAGCCAAGAGGGTCTTGCTAGACTTGATGGTCACATGATTGTAATTGATTAAGTCGTAATTAACATCGATTTGGATTTGAGTCCAACTTGAGTTATATTTGAAAGGAATCTAAATTAACTCAAGTGAGTCAAACCAAGTATATTTTGGATTGGATTTGAGCTCAAGTTGAGCTCATTTCGTTGACCTAGGAAGAGGTCAACAAGAGGTACAAACAAGTCAAGTATGCAAAAGTATGAAAATATGGGCTTTTACAGGATTCTCGATGGTAGTACCGTCAATGGGCGACTATAGTACCGCTTAGGTCGACGGTGATACCACCCAAGTGATGATAGTACCATCGTAGCCCTGTTTTCGGGCGACTGATGATAATAGTACCTTCGATGCCAACGATAGTATCGACCGTACGTTGAATTTATGAAAACGTTTGAATTTTGGCTCCATTTCTAAAGCCAATCGGGGCCTATAAATACCTCAAGTTTTATTACATAGTATGCTAGAAATTCTGTGAAAAATAGTATGCTAAAATTATAAAAAAAAGAAAAAGGACAAGGGAGTAAGGAGAAGTGTATTCATCTCCTAAGCTTGTGAAAATGAGAGAGGAAGGTGTAAGGGTTTGATCTTCATCCAAAGAAGATTGATAGTGGACGCCGATGGACCTCGGAGAATAGGACTCATGAGTAAACATAGATGTTGAGGCCGAATCACTATAATTGTGAGTATTGCTTATTTGCTTTTCTTGCTGCTTTCTATTGTCAATCTATCGACTTCTCCTAAATTGATTTCTTGATTGTTTTCAACGAAATACCAATTGATCATAACAATTGGTATCAGAGTAAGGTCTTACTCATTGGACCTTACTCTGAGTAAGGTCCAATGAGTCCAACGAAACGTATGAATAAATGATTTTGTTTTGCATAAATAAGAGTAAATGCATCATAAGTCCTCATATGTTTAATGGGACGAACTATACATTTTGAAAAATTCGAATGCGTATCATTTTGATTTCAATAGATTTTAATTTATGGTGTATTATTGAAAAAGGTTTTAGAAGTCATCTAATTTAATAAATGATTGAAATGATTATGAAAAATAAATATTTTCTTTAAATGTCAAAGTTATGAATCACATGTATAAATATTTTCTTTAAATGTCAAAGCTATAAATGTTAAAGCTATGAATAAAAATTATTTTGATCGGATTTCTACATGTGATTCGACTTTTAAGATTTGACAATTATAATTGACATATAAAAATATATTTAATATAAAAGTACACTTAATCTAAATGAATCATTAAATGAAGTATCTTACAAAAATAAACTCGAGTGTATTTTTGAACTAAAGAGAACATATGACTCCTCGAGTTAAAACTAGAGTGATGAGAACTTTGAACCTTTAACAAATGAAATAGATAAATTAATGAACATGAAGCTTAAAAATGATCTTAATATTGATAAAACCTCTTGCTATAAACGTAAAAAGATGAGACGCTCCAAAGAAGTAGCCAACACTCTAATAGCCATCCAAGACGAGATTAGTAAATGTTTAAGTATTATTTTTTTGAATTATTAAATCCGTTTCATGAATTGTTTGATGAATTTAAAAAAATTAGTAAATCTTAAAATTTGTTTAACAAAAAACATGATTCGTTAGTTAGTAGATTTGATCAAATGAATAATACATTATCATCACATAATTTTTGCTCTAAACGTAAAAGAGTAAAATATCATACTTAAACAAACATTAGAAAATTTTGAAATAAAGATTAAATCCCTTAATATGATCCTTACTAATAAAGATCATATTACTAATAGAAAAAAGGATATAAGCTTTGTTAAAAATTAAGATAAAAATCCAACAAATGTTTATTTATAAATTATAGTCCTCATAAATTAGTTTGGGTTCCCTAACGAACTACAAACAACTGATAACCATTCGATAAGAAAGATAAAATTTTTCATGAAGGACTCAATGTAAAATGGTCCTACTAAATAATATTTGTCTCATAGTAAGGCTATGACTACTAAATAATTTTTTGAAAATAGATGCTAAAGACATATAACTTGATATCTAACAATCTTTCAAGAAAAAATATTAAAAATAAAATTATTAGTAATGAATATTTCGATAATTCATTAGTCTTGATTGCTCTCAATGATACATGACTTTTTAAGTAGCTAAGGCATGTTAAATGCAAAGAATATTGTTGAATGACTTCAATATTATGATATTAGCTTATAAATATTATTATTAAATGATTGAGTTGACCGGGTCAATAGGAGGTATAAGTCGAGCACATAAAAGTATGAAAAAGAGGTTTTTATGAGATTCCCAACGGTAGTACTGCTAGAGGGTGATGATGGTACTACCTAGATCGGCAATGGTATCACTCAGGCGATGGTAGTATCGTCGTAGCCCTATTTTCGAGCAACTGATGTCGATAGTACCGTCGGTGTCGTCGGTGCCAACGATGGTACCACACATACATTGAATTTGTGAAAATGTTTGAGTTTTGGCTTCATTTTTAAATCAATTAGGGTCTATAAATATCCAAGATTTCTTATATTTAGTACAACACTTTATGCTATAAATTCTATGAAAAAATAATATGCTAAAATTGTAAAAAAATGAAAAGGGACAAGGGAACGAGGAGAATAGTTATATTCTTAAAGTATGTTCCTCTTCTAAGCCTATAAAAAGGAGAGTGGAAAGTGTAAGAGTTTAATTTTCACCCAAATAAGATTGATAGTGGACGTCGGTGGGCCTCGGAGAAGAGGACTCGAGGAGTGAAAGTAGGCTAGATTGATACCGAACCACTATAAATATATGGGCATCTCTTTTCTTTATCTTTTTTATTATGCATGTTCTTATATGAAACTTTTCTTTAGCATGAACTTTGTTTTGTTCAATAAGCTTATTGCTCACTTTCTCAATAAAATGCTTTCGATTTTTTGTTTTGCTCCAAACGAAAAATTTACTCAACTAATTTACCCACCGTCGCTACACCCCCCGCTCTCTCCCCTCTCTCTTAGTGTTAATTAATCCTAACAATTTGTATCAGAGCAAGATTTTACTCATTGGACTAACACTCATTTGCGTAAATGATTTTGTTTGGCATGAATGAAGGTCAATGCATCACAAGTCCTCCTTATTTAATAAAACAAACTACACATATTGAAAAATTCGAATGCATATCTTTTTTTATTTTGATTTATGGTGTATTATTAAAAATAATTTTTAAAAGTCATCTAATCCGATAAATAATTGAAATGATTATGAAAAATGATCGATGAACTAAACACTCACTATGAATGCTAGAAGATGAGGTACTTTAAAAAAGAAGATCAAAGCAAGAAAAAAGTAACCAACTACACTCTAAGTAGCCAACGACACTCTAATGGCCATCCAAGATGAGTGTACATTTTCTTGAGATAAAATTAAATAAAATAATTAAATGCTAAATTTAAATTTAAAATAATATTTGAAATCATGCTTTATTTTTTAATATGGTTAAAAATTTAAAAAAATTTAATGTAAAAGAAAATTCTTAATAACATATTAGATTCATTTAACCAAGAAAAATTGATTGGATTGAAAATAAACCAAAATATTTCATTTGAAAATATTTTACTCGTTTGAAAATTTCATATTTTACTTGATGATGTTATGTTAATGTTAGTGTTGAACAAGTGACTTGAAATATGATTCAATGGTTTGAATGCTAGAATTTTAGCATAAATTAAAATTATAAAAAGGAGAGAAAAATCATGTTTTATTTTCTAATATTTTAAAAAAATTAACAATAATCTTGAAACAAGAATGGAATGAAAATGATAACTTAATAAGTCTATATTGTATATAATTTTGAATGATTTTTTAAAATAATACTTGGTTTTTTAATTTTAAAATATTTAAAAATATTTTACTTGGTTGAAAATACTTATTATAAATAAAACTTAGTTTTTAATAATAATGCATAAAGACATTCTTACAACAAATTATATGTAACAACTAAACAGGAGAATAATTATTCTTAAAAATATTTTTATTATATCATTCAAGAAGAGATAAAATGATACATTTATTATTGAATCTCTTAAACTACAAAACCAATTTTGATGATTTACACTTGGATAAGTTATTATCATGATATTAACATCTTAATAAATTAAAACTTAAAATTCTTGACAACTTAAAGTTTCTAAGAGAAGATTTATTAAATTGAATCATGTCTTTTAATATTAATATCTTTCTTGACATTATTTATCACCAAAATTATACATCTTATCACCAAAATTAATATTCTTTAAACGGATGATAAGTTCAAAATTAAAAGAGATTTATTTTATGTCAAACATTCCATTGATTTTTTGACATAATATATCCTTTATAGGAATCACGTTTAAATCTCTATGATTTTCACCTTTTCATAAAAAAATTATAATTTAATAAAAAAATTTATGATCTTAATAAATCTCTATGATTTTCACTTTTTTTAAAAAATCAGATATGATAACATTGAATGTGAAATAATTTGGTGAGAAAAAATTTAAAATTTTAGATTTTCTAAATATATACAAATTACATAATTCACAAAAAAGGGCTTGATTTACTATTATATTTTTATTTGGAATCATTGATCTATACAAATTGAGTTTCTTATCAAAATTTAAATAAGATATTTAAAATAAATATATGAGTAGCTCATAAATCTTATTTTTGAGCTCACTTTCAAAATAATTCTCATTAAAATTAACATAAGGGGATTCAAATTATTCTTGTTTCATAAATCTTGATAAATATTTATAAAAGAAGAATATATGACATGAATTTTTATGATGCTTGATATAAGATACAAAAAGAGAAGACAAATTTTTATAAGAAAATTATGTTTCAATCAATATATATTTTATAAAAATATGAAAATATTGACACATGATGAGTTTATAAATTATGAAATTATTTGCTCAAGATTTCACCTCTTTTTTTTTGTTGATGACAAAGAAGAATAAATAGTATATTAATGATATATATATGAAAAATGATATATATATGACAAAAGGGAAAAAAAAATTCATGAGAAAATTATTGCTCATATCCTATTTTAATAAGAGGGAGCAATGACACGTGTCATGAATTAATTTGAATGTATGATTGATGCATGATTTTGAAATTCTTGAAATATTCTTAAAAATTGAATGATCCATGATTTGTTGGTTAAAATTAATTTTATATCATGTATCATTAATAAATTTATGATTTTTAAAATTCATGGTATATCATTTGATAAATTTAATATTTGAATTTAAAAGTGTTTGGTTATCTGCTTAAGTTTTCCTTATTTGAATTTAAAAGTGATTGTTGACTCAAATTTTGATGATTAAATCAATTGATGGGTTGATGATCTAGTATATGTGTTAGAAATAATTGATGCATGATTAACTACGACTGAGAGAGAATTACAATCAGATGTAGACCAAAGTCAAACTTGATGGTCACATGACTGTAATTGATTAAGTTATTATTGGCGTCAATTTGGGTTTGAGTCCAACTTGAGTTAAATTTAAAAGGAATCCAAATTAACTCGAGTGAGGCAAATATGATCCAATTTGGGTTGGATTTGAGCTCAGGTGAAGCTCATTTCGTTGACCTGGGAAAGAGTCAACATGAGGTATAAGTCGGGTACATAAAAGTATGAAAAAATGAGCTTTTATAGGATTCCCAACGATAGTACCACCATTGAGCGATGATGGTATCGTCTAGGCCGGTGGTGGTACCGCTCAGGCGACGATATACAACAGTAGCCCTCTTTTTGGCGACTGATGGCGCTCGTACCATCAATGTTCTATACGCTAAATTTATGAAAATATTTGAATTTTGACTTCATTTTTTAATCAAATTGGGGTCTATAAATACCCCAAGTTTTCTTGCATTTAATTGTGAGTATTCATTACTTGCTTTTCTTGCTACTTTTTATTGCTCTCAATTATACCCCGAGTTGTTACTGGAGGCAATTTAACGAGCTCACATTCCGTCATTTTTGTTGAGGCGTTCCACAGCCTCACTCACCATGTCTAAGCTTTAGCCGAAATGATGCATACCATACTCCCCCTCAATCCCCTAGTTCGCCCAACAGACTGCGCCGTCGTAGCTGCCCTTGTCGATGGCTCAACCAACTCTCTTCTCTGCGCCTCAAGATCCTCCCATGTACAATCAACAAGCCCGAGTGGCAGATACAAGTTGTTAGGCGAATGGAGAGCCATCTAAAGGTACTTTAGAGGCCGCACAAGCTGTCTCGAGCCAGGCACTTTATCGTTCGACTCAGTGGATTCTTTTAAGAGGTTGTTCCGCTCGATCAACCGTCACTTGGACAAAGTATAGAAAAGAGTTCCACACGTTAAAGGAAGAGCATGGGAAGGGCTTACTCGGGGGATCCCCTTTTGTCCAAGAAATCCAAGACAAGTCGATTCCCTCCAACTTCCGCCTCATCACGCTAGAGGCTTAAGACGATAGCTCCGACCTTACGGAGTGCATCATTGCCTTTTGGGCCTCGATGGCCTTATACAACACATTCGACGCACTGATGTGCCGAGCCTTCCCCACCACCCTCTGAGGCCCAACCCAAATGTGGTACAATCGCTTGAGGCCTTTTTCAATCTCTTCCTTCGACCAACTCGTAAGAGAATTTGAGCTCAACTTCCTAACCAATGCCCGGCCAAGCCGTCTATGGCCACACTCATTGGCCTAAACTAGCAGGATGACAAACCACTCTCTCATTTCGTAACCCGCTTCGTCGCTAAAATCAAGGCAATCCCCGATGCTCATCCTTCTTTGATTATGCAAGCATTCTTGATGGGACTGCGACCGTCCAAGTTCTTTTGGTCACTGATCGAGAGGTCACTAACAACCATACCTGAAATGCTCTAGCGAACCAACTAGTACACCGTCGCTGAGGCATTAGTGGCGAGAAGCGAGAGGAACACAAAAAGTCTCGCACGGGAAGTTCCGAGACTAGCCACCGGAGCCACCGAGAAGTTGACCCGATTGATGGAAGCCATCCTACCCAAGGCCTTCTTCGTCGCCCCTGAAATCATCTAGGATGAAAGTCTTCCTTAAGATCAAAGAAAAGGAGCTCCTGAGAATGCGCAACCCAATCAAAATCCCACGAGAGCTCTAGGACCCAACGAAGCACTATCAGTTCCACCGAGACTACGACTATGACACCGAGAGTGCCATGATTTGAGGAACCAGATCGAGGAACTCATCTGTAAGGGATCCTTGGAGCGCTATGTGAAGATACCCCGAGAGCCTTCACCTCACCTCCAAGGTCTGATAGAGAAACAGATTGACGTCATCATCGATGAACCGACATTGGGCTGGAAAGCTTATGCCCAGGCAATCGAACACGATAAGGCAAAAGGTTGAGCCCAAGATCACTTTTGAGGCAAGGGAAACCAAGTACCTCGAGCATGATGACGCCATAGTAGTCTCGGTCCGCATTGCTAATGCCTGAGTCAAGAGGGTTATGGTCGACACTAGAAGCTCGATTGACGTCTTGTATTTTGACGTCGTTGACTTCCACCATCACTAGGTTTACGAGTGATTTCATCGCTCCTCTCGGGACAACCGTTCTACCCATCACCATCGGACAAGAACTAAGATCTAACACCATGTCACCTTCATGGTGGTCAACCTCCTATCAATCTATAATGTTATCCTCGGGAAACCAATTCTCAACAAATTGAAGGCAATCGTCTCCACCTACCATTGGATAATGAAGTTCCAAACCCAAACCGAGACATGAGAAGTGAGAAGCGACCCGTGGGAGTCCAGGCAGTGCTATTTGATTGTTGTTCACACTGCCCAAGAGGTTAAAGCCTGATGTAGATCATTCGACCCCGCAGGAGGCACACCAACCACAGCTGCCTTTTGGTCGCTCCTTGGTCGACCCTCAAGAGGCGATCGAGACTCTGCACTATCTGAAGCCCACAAAGCAGATATTGAAAGTTCCCCTCGACAATCATCGACTTGATCGGGTAATGAAAATCAGGTCCATGATCCTAGAAATGGACCAGGTTCAACTCATCAATTTCTTAATGAGGAACACTGACGTCTTCGCATGGTCGCCTAAGGACATGCCATGCATCGATCCTAAGGTCACGCGACACCATCTCAACATCCTTCTCGAGTCGCGATCGATGAAGCAAAGGCTTTGGAAGTTTGCTTCAAATCGACCTAAGGCAATCAACAACGAAGTGGATCGATTGATGGAGGCATGGTTCATAGTTAAGGGCAAGCACCCTCAATGGCTTTCCAATATAGTCCTTATCAGAAAATCTAATGGAAGCTAAAGAATGTGCATTGACTACATTGATCTAACTTTGGGGCATGAACTCCTCATGTTCATGGATGACTTCTCGAGCTATAACCAATCTATATGACTCGATGACCGAAAACACACTTCATTCATTACCAATAGAGGAGTATACTACTACAGGCTCATGTCTTTCGATCTAAAGAACATTAGGGGACATACCAAAGGAGGTGAACCAAATGTTTAAACATCAAGTCAAGAGGAATATGAAAGTATATGTTGACGATATAATAGTACAAAGCAAAGTTGCTAATACTCACTTAGAAGATATTACCGAGACATTCCGAACACTTAGGAGGTTCAGCATGTGCCTCAACCACGCCAAGTGAGTCTTCGGGTTTGACTCGGGCAAGTTCCTCGACTTCATCACTCATCAAAGGAGGATAGATGCAAATCCCGAGAAGATCCAAGTAATAACAAAGATGCAACCTCCCGGATGACCAAGAAAATTCAACGACTCACTAGAAGGTTAACCGTCATTAATCGATAACTATATCGATCGGGGGATAAATGTCTCCCATTCTTTCATGCGTTAAAATGTGAGAAGGATTTTCAATGGGACTCTAAATGCCAAAAAACCTTCCAAAAGCTAAAGGAGTACCCCACCTACCAAAGCTCGCCGAGCGAAGATGGTCCTTGTATGTCGATGGATCAGCCAACGTCGAAAGAGGAATATGCCTCATTTTGAAAGAACCCAACGACCAACTATACAAGCACACACTCCGCTGCGAGTTCAATGCTACTAACAATGAAGTCGAGTACGAGACACTATTGTCAAAGGTTACGCCCGACCTCGAAATTGCATGTAAAGGAGCTTGAAGTCTTCAGTGACTCACAATTGATGGTTGGCCACATCAACAAGGATTACAATGCTCGAGATCTAACCATGGCAAAATACATATCCCATGTGCATTAACTCATTGAAAATTTTTAGCATCTCTTTGTGACCAAGGTTCCTCGGGCAGAGAATGTGCAAGCCGACACATTGGACAAAATAAGCTCGACATGGGGGGTCCAGGGGTTGCCCATCGAACATCGAGACGATCATCTCTCAGTTTATCATAAGCCAAGATATAAACACCTCTGAAGTCACACCGAACTGGATGGAAGAGATCCTCTGTTACAATGACAGAACACTACTAGCCGACCCAATAGTGGCTCAGGCATACCCAAGCCCGATATTATGAAACCAACGACCAACTCTACCGTAGATCATTCAGTCAACCTCTCATTCGATGCCTCGCACATGCAGAAACAAAAACCATGTTGACCGAGGTTCATGAGGGCATATGTGGAGAGCACATCGATAACCGAACCCTAATATTCAAAATCCTCATGGCAGGGGTACTATTGGTCAATCATGCATCAAGATGCCTTCAACTACGTTCAACGATGCTCGCAATGCCAGAAGCATGCTTAGAGATGCTAAAGTAAAATACAATGAGTTTATAACTAAAGGAAATAAGAAAGATGACCAATAAGTTTTTCAAGCATCGAACTAACAAAAGCAAGTATTAGCTATCTGCAATACCATGGTAACCCAGAAGCATAAACCTAATAAGAACTACCGCTAATGCTGAATAATTTTGTCAGCGAAAAGATAACCAAGAAGCATAAACTTAACAAGAACTACCTCTAATGCCGACTAATTTTGTCAACGAAACCCAAATTACACTACTTCACACTAGGGATAAGAATACTTATATCTCAAAATCCTTTGCCATATTACATGTTTCACATCCATTAATGAAAATCCAGATTTAGAGTGCATAACACAAGCAATCATCACAAAATAGAAAGCCTGAGCAATAAATTACAACTCTATGCTGCAGCCATCCAGCTTGAACATTTCCTCATACGTTGTTCCAGCATATGAGGAATTGTTCCAGCAACAAAGGCAAGCCTTGGTCATTAAGCTTATTTTGAGATGTTAAAGATAAAGATAATGAATCTATTACTAAAGAAGAAATAAGAAAAATGATCAACAAGCAGCTCATAAGTTGCACTAATGACAGAAAGAAATAGTAGTATACTGGAAAATACTTTACGTTCCACACTGACCAAAATTTTATACAGGTAAAAAGGAAAAAAATAAGGAGCCTAAATCACGGAAGCGGATGAGAATATAAATTAGACAGTTGAAAACCACCAGCATTTTAGGGCTTTCTGTTTGAGTCATTCTGATAATCATGCGTCCAAAAGGTATGACAGATGAATCGAAAAGGCAAGTTGAGATGAGGGAAGCAAGTACATAAGCTGATTTTGAGATGCTAAAGTAAAATATAATGATTTTATAACAAAAGAAAATAAGAAAGATAACCAATAAGTTTTTCATGCATCGAACTAACAAAAGCAAGGAAGAGCCACGGTCTTTTCGATGAAGAACGATGCAATGGAAAGAATTTAGTATTAGCTATCTAAAATACCATGGTAACCAAAAAGCACAAAATTAAAAAGAACTACCGCTAATGCCGACTAATTTTGTCAGCGAAACCAAATATACACTACTTTACAATAGGGATAAGAATACTTATATCTCCTCAAAATCCTCTGCCATATTACATCTTTCACATCCATTAATTAAAATCCTGATTTAGAGTGCATAACACCAGCATTCATCACAAAATAGAAAGCCTGAGCGATAAATTACAAATCTATATTTACCTTTAACAATATCCAGAAGAAGACTTGATCCACGCTGCAGCCATCCAGCTTGAACATTTCCTCATACATTGTTTCAGCGTATGAGGTAATGTTCCACCAACAAAGGCAAGCCTTGGTCATTAAGCTTATTTTGAGATGTTAAAGATAAAGACAATGACTCTATTACTAAGGAAGCGATAAGAAAAATGACCAACAAGCACTAATGACAGAACGAAAAAACATTACTGTTAGTAGTATAATGGAAAAGAGTTTACGTTCCATACTGACCAAAATTTTATACAGGTTAAAAGGAAAAAAATAAGGTGCCTATATCATGGAACCAGATGAGAATATAAAATAGACAGTTGACAACCACCAGCATTTTAGGGCTTTCTGTTTGAGTCATTCTGATAATCATGCATTCAAAAGGCATGTTCAGATGTGGGAAGCAAGTATATAAGCTGATTTTGAGATGCTAAAGTCAAATATAATGATTTTATAACTAAAGGAAATCAGAAAGATGACCAATAAGTTTTTCATGCATCGAACTAATAAAAGCAAGGAAGAGCCACGGTCATTTCGATGAAGAACGATGCAATGGAAAGAATTTAATATTAGCTCACTAAAATACCATGGTAAACAAGAAGAATAAACATAACAAGAACTACCGCTAATGCCGACTAATTTTGTCAGCGAAAACCAATTTACACTGCATCACACCAGGGATAAGAATACTTAAATCTCCTCAAGATCCGTTGCCATATTACATCTTTCACATCCATTAACGAAAATCCTGATTTAGAGTGCATAACACAAGCATTCATCACAAAATACAAAGCCTGAGCAATAAATTACAACTCTATATTTACCTTTAACAATATCCAGAAGAAGACTTGATCCACGCTGCAGCCATCCAACTTGAACATTTCCTCATACGTTGTTCCAGCGTATGATGAAATGTTTCAGCAACAAAGGCAAGCCTTGGTCATTAAGCTTATTTTGAGATGTTAAAGATAAAGATAATGACTCTATTACTAAAGATGTTAAATAAAGAGGCGACGTCGCCCCTTTATTCTATTTTTTTAATATATTTGATATTTTAATATTATATTATATTATATTATAGAAATTTTATAAAATATTTATTATACCGGACAGTACATACTATGTGTACCGCTCGGTACCGGTACCGACAAAATGTAGGTACACCGATACGGACCGGAAAGTAAAACCTTGTCAACAGGCTGCTCATAAGTTACACTAAAGACAAAGAAATAACATTACTGTTAGTAGTATATTGGAAAAGATTTTACGTTCCGTACTGACCAAAATTTTATACAGGTTAAAAGGAAAAAAAATAAGGTGCCAAAATAATGGAATCAGATGAGAATAGAAAATAGAAAGTTGACAACCACAAGCATTTTAGGGCTCTCTGTTTGAGTCATTCTGATAATCACGCATTCAAGAGGTATGACAGATGAATCGAAACGGCATGTTCAGATGAGGGAAGCAAGTATATAAGCTGATTTTGAGCTGCTAAAGTAAAATACAATGATTTTATAACTAAAGGAAATAAGAAAGATGACCATTAAGTTTTTCATGCATTGAACTAACGAAAGCAAGTTAGAGACACGATCTTTTCGATGAAGAACGATGCAATGGAAAGAATTTAGTATTAGCTATATAAAATACCATGGTAACCAAAAAGCACAAAGGCAAGCCTTTAACAATATCCAGAAGAAGACTTGATCCACGCTGCAGCCATCAAGCTTGAACATTTCCTCATACGTTGTTCCAGCATATGAGGTAATGTTCCAGCAACAAAGGCAAGCCTTGGTCATTAAGCTTATTTTGAGATGTTAAAGATAAAGATAATGACTCTATTACTAAGCAATAAGAAAAATGGCCAACAAGCTGCTCATAATTTGCACTAATGACAGAAAGAAAAAACATTACAGTTAGTAGTATATTGGAAAAGATTTACATTCCATACTGACCAAAATTTTATAGAGGTTAAAAGGAAAAAAAATAAGGTGCCTATATCATGGAATCAGATGAGAATATAAACTAGATAGTTGACAACCACCAGCATTTTACGCCTTTCTGTTTGAGTCATTCTGATAATCATGCATTCAAAAGGCATGTTCAGATGAGGGACGCAAGTATATAAGCTGATTTTGAGATGCTAAAGTAAAATATAATGATTTTATAACAAAAAGAAATAAGAAAGATGACCAATAAGTTTTTCATGCATCGAACTAATAAAAGCAAGGAAGAGCAACGGACTTTTCAATGAAAAACAATGCAATGGAAAGAATTTAGTATTAGCTCTCTAAAATACCATGGGAAACAAGAAGCATAAACTTAACAAGAACTACCACTAATGCCGACTAATTTTGTCGGCGAAACCCAATATACACTACTTCACACTAGGGATAAGAATACTTAAATCTCCTCAAAATCCTTTGCCATATTACATCTTTCACATCCATTAATGAAAATCCTGATTTAGAGTGCATAACGCCAGCATCATCACAAAATAGAAAGACTGAGCAATAAATTACAACTCTATATTTACCTTTAACAATAACTAGAAGAAGACTTGATCCACGCTGCAGCCATCCAGCTTGAACATTTCCTCATACGTTGTTCCAGCGTATCAGGAAAAGTTCCAGCAACAAAGGCAAGCCTTGGTCATTAAGCTTCTTTTGAGATGTTAAAGATAAAGATAATGATTCTATTTCTAAAGAAGCAATAAGAGAAATGACCAACAAGCTGCTCATAAGTTGCACTAAAGACAGAAAGAATGAATATTGCTGTTAGTAGTATATTGGAAAAGATTTAACGTTCCATACTGACCAAAATTTTATACAGGTTAAAAGGAAAAACAATAAGGTGACAAAAACATGGAATCAGATGAGAATATAAAATAGAAACTTGACAACCACCAGCATTTTAGGGCTTTCTGTTTGAGTCATTCTGATAATCACGCATTCAAGAGGTATAACAGATGAATCAAAAAGAAATATACAGATGAGGGAAGCAAGTATATAAGCTGATTTTGAGATGCTCAAGTAAAATATAATGATTTTATAACTAAAAGAAATAAGAAAAATGACCAATAACTTTTTCATGCATTGAACTAACGAAAGCAAGGTAGAGCCACGATCTTTTCGATGAAGAACGATGCAATGGAAAGAATTTAGTATTAGCTATCTAAAATACCATGGTAACCAAAAAGCACAAAATTAACAAGAACTACCGCTAATGCCGACTTATTTTGCCAGCAAAAGCCAATATACACTACTTTACACTAGGGATAAGAATACTTAAATCTCCTCAAAATCCTTTGCCATATTACATCTTTCACATCCATTAATTAAAATCCTGATTTAGAGTGCATAACACCAGCATTCATCACAAAATAGAAAGCCTGACCAATAAATTACAACTCTATATTTACCTTTAACAATATCCAGAAGAAGACTTGATCCACGTTGCAGCCATACAGCTTGAACATTTCCTCATACGTTGGCGTATGAGGTAATGTACCAGCAACAAAGGCAAGCCTTGGTCATTAAACTTATTTTGAGAAGTTAAAGATAAAGATAATAACTCTATTACTAAGGAAGCAATAAGAAAAATGACCAACAAGCTGCTCATAAGTTGCACTAATGACAAAGAGAAAAACCATTACTGTTACTAGTATATTGGAAAAGATTTTCGTTCCATACTGACCACAATTTTATACAGGTTAAAAGGAAAAAAATAAGGTGCCTATATCATGGAATCAGATGAGAATATAAAATAGACAGATGACAACCACCAGCATTTTACGGCTCTCTGTTTGAGTCATTCTGATAATCATGCATTCAAAAGGCATGTTCAGATGAGGGAAGCAAGTATATAAGCTGATTTTGTGATGCTAAAGTAAAATATAATGATTTTATAACTAAAGGAGAAAAAGAAAGATGACCAATAAGTTTTTCATGCATCGAACAAATAAAAGCAAGAAAGAGCCACGGTCTTTTATATGAAGAACGATGCAATGGAAAGAATTAAGTATTAACTCTCTAAAATACCATGGTAAACAAGAAGCATAAACTTAACAAGAACTACCGCTAATGCCGACAGATTTTGTCGGCGAAACCCAATATACACTACTTCACACTAGGGATAAGAATACTTAAATCTCCTCAAAAGCCTTTGCCGTATTACATCTCTCACATCCCTTAATGAAAATCCTGATTTAGAGTGCATTACGCCAGCATTCATCACAAAATAGAAAGCCTGAGCAATAGATTACAACTCTATGTTTACCTTTAACAATATCCAGAAGAAGACTTGATCCACGCTGCAGCCATCCAGCTTGAAAATTTCCTCGTACGTTGTTCCGGTGTATGAGAAAATGTTCCAGCAACAAAGGCAAGCCTTGGTCACTAAGATTATTTTGAGATGTTAAAGATAATGATAATGATTCTATTACTAAAGAAGCAAGAAGAAAAATGTCCAACAAGCTGCTCATAAGTTGCACTAATGACAGAAAGAAACAACATTACTGTTAGTACTATATAGGAAAAGATTTTCAGTTCCATACTGACCAAAATTTTATACAGGTTAAAAGGAAAAAAAATAAGGTGCCTAAATCATGGAGTCAGATGAGAATATAAAATAGAGAGTTGACAACCACCAGCATTTTAGGGCTTTCTGTTTGAGTCATTCTGATAATCATGCATTCAAAAGATATGACAAATGAATCGAAAAGGCATGTTCAGATGAGGGAAGCAAGTATATAAGCTGATTTCTAGATGCTAAAGTAAAACATAATGATTTTATAACTAAAGGAAATAAAAAAGATGACCAATAAGTTTTTCATGCATCGAACTAACGAAAGCAAGGTAGAGCCACGATCTTTTCGATGAAGAACGATGCAATGGAAAGAATTTAGTATTAGCTATCTAAAATACCATGGTAACCAAGAAGCACAAAATTAACAAGAACTACAGCTAATAACGACTAATTTTGTCAGCAAAACCCAATAAACACTACATTTAACTAGGGATAAGAATACTTAAATCTCCTCAAAATCCTTTGAGATATTACATCTTTCACATCCATTAATGAAAATCCTGATTTAGAGTGCATAACACCAGTATTCATCACAAAATAGAAAGCCTGAGCAATAAATTGCAACTCTATATTTACCTTTAACAATATCCAAAAGAAGACTTGATCCACGCTGCAGCCATCCAGCTTGAACATTTCCTCCTACGTTGTTCCAGCGTATGAGGTAATGTTCCAGCAACAAAGGCAAGCCTTGGACATTAAGCTTATTTTGAGATATTAAAAATAAAGATAATGTCTCTATTACTAAGGAAGCAATAAGAAAAATGACCAACAAGCTGCTCATAATTTGCACTAATGACAGAAAGAAAAAACATTACTGTTAGTAGTATATTGGAAAAGTTTATACGTTCCATAATGACCAAAATTTTATACAGGTTAAAAGAAAAAAAAAATAAGGTGCCTAAATTATGGAATCAGATGAGAATATAGAATAGACAGTTGACAACCACCAACATTTTAGGGCTTTCTGTTTGAGTCATTCGGATAATCATGCATTCAAAAGGTATGACAGATGAATCGAAAAGGCATGTTCAGATAAGGGAAGCAAGTATATAAGCTTATTTTGAGATGCTAAAGTAAAATATAATGATTTTATAACTAAAGGAAATAAGAAAGATGGCCAATAAGTTTTTCGTGCATCGCACTAATAAAAGCAAAGAAGAGCCATGGTCTTTTCGATGAAGAATGATGTAATGGAAAGAATTTAGTATTAGCTATCTAAATACCATGTTAACCAAGAAGCATAAACTTAACAAGAACTACCGCTAATGCCGACTAATTTTGTCAGCGAAACCCAATATACACTACTTCACACCAAGGATAAGAATACTTAAATATCCTCAAAATCCTTTGCCATATTACATCTTTCACATCCATTCAAGAAAATCCTGATTTAGAGTGCATAACACAAGAATTCATCACAAAATAGAAAGCCTGAGCAATAAATTACAACTCCATATTTACCTTTAAGAATATCCATAAGAAGACTTGATCCACACGGCAGCCATCCAGCTTGAACATTTCCGCATACGTTGTTCCAGCGTTTGAGGAAATGTTCCAGCAACAAAGGCAAGCCTTGGTCATTAAGCTTATTTTGAGATGTTAAAGATAAAGATAATGACTCTATTACTAAAGAAGCAATAAGAAAAATGACTGACAAGCTGCTCATAAGTTGCACTAAAGACAGAAAGAAAGAACATTACTGTTAGTATTATATTGGAAAAGTTTTTACGTTCCATACTGACCAAAATTTTATACAGGTTAAAAGGAAAAAAAATAAGGTGCCTAAATCATGGAATCTGATAAGAATATAAAATAGAATGTTGAGAACCTCAAGCATTTTAGGGCTTTCATGCATTGAACTAACAAAAGCTAGGAAGAGCCATGGTCTTTTCAATGAAGAACTATGCAATGGAAAGAATTTAGTATTAGCTATCTAAAATACCATGGTAACCAAGAAGCATAAATTTAACAAAAAATACTGCTAATGCAGACTAATTTTGTCTGCGAAACCCGATAAACACTACTTCACACCAGGGATAAGAATACTTAAATCTCCTCAAAATCCTTTGTCATGTAACATATTCCACATCCATTAATGAAAATCCTGATTTAGAATGCATAACACCACCATTCATCACAAAATAGAAAGCCAGGGCAATAAATTGCAACTCTATATTTACATTTAACAATATCCAGAAGAAGACTTGATCCATGCTACAGCCATCGAGCTTGAACATTCCTCATACGTTGTTCCAGCGTATGAGGAAATGTTCCAGCAACAAAGGCAAGCCTTGGTCATTAAGCTTATTTTTAGATGTTACAGATAAAGATAATGAATCTATTACTAAAGAAGCAATAAGAAAAATGACCAACAAGTTGCTCATAAGTTGCACTAATGACAGAAAGAAAGAACATTACGGTTAGTAGTATATTGGAAAAGATTTTACGTTCCATACTGACCAAAATCTTATATAGGTTAAAAGGGAAAAAAATAAGGTGCCTATATCATGGAATCAGATGAGAATATAAAATAGACGGTTGACAACCACCAGCCTTTTACGGATTTTGTTTGAGTCACTCTGATAATCATGCATTCAGAAGGCATGTTCAGATGAGGGAAGCCAGTATATAAGCTGATTTTAAGATGCTAAAGTAAAATAGTTTATAACTAAAGGAAATAAGAAACATGACCAATAAGTTTTTCATGCATCAAACTAAAAAAACCAAGGAAGAGCCACGGTCTGTTCGATGAAGAACGATGCAATGGAAAGAATTTAGTATTACCTCTCTAAAATACCATGGCAACTAAGAAGCATAAACTTAACAAGAACTACCGCTAATGCCACCTAATTTTGTCAGCGAAACCCAATCTACACTACTTCACGCTAGGGAAAAGAATACTTAAATCTCCTCAAAATCCTTTCCATAATACATCTTTCACATCCATTAATGAAAATCCTGATTTAGAGTGCACAACACCAGCATTCATCACAAAATAGAAAGCAGTGCCATAAATTACATCTATATATTTACCTTTAACAATATCCAGAAGAAGACTTGATCCATGCCGCAGCCATCCAGCTTGAACATTTTCTTATACGTTGTTCCAGTGTACGAGGAAATGTTCCAGCAACAAAGGCAAGCCTTGGTCATTAAGCTTATTTTAAGATGTTAAAGATAAAGATAATGATTCTATTACTAAAGAAGCAATATGAAAAATGACAAACAAGGTGCTCATAAGTTGCACTAATGACAAAAAGAAAGAACATTTTTGTTAGTAGCAAGGTTTGCAATTTCGATATTTACCGCCCAGTACGGGCGGTACATACCGGTCCGCCAGGTTGCCGGTACGCGGACCGCCCGCTACCAGGCGATTCCGCCAAAAATCGACCGTCGGCGGTCGATTTCGGACGTCGACGGTCGATTGAAGGGAAAAATCGACCGCCGACAGTCGATTGAGGGAGAAATCGACCGTCGGCGGTCGATTGAGCGAGAAAAAGGGAGGACAAAGAAGAAGAGGAAAAAGAAAAAAAAAGAAAAGAGGAGAAAAAAGACCTATCGCCCGCGGGTCGCGGGAGCTCTTTCTCCCGCTCGGGGAGAAAGATCGAGGCGGTGTCGCCCCTTTTTCTCTTTTCTTTTTCAAATTTTTTAATATTTTAATATTATATTATATTATAAAAATATTATACTATATTTTAATATATCGAGAAGTACGCATAGTGCATATTGCCTGGTACTAGTACTGTACCAGTACCGAGATAAACTCGGTACACCGGTACGGACCGGTAAGTCAAACCTTGGTTAGTAATATATTGGAAAAGATTTTACGTTCCATACTGACCGAAATTTTATACAGGTTAAAAGGGAAAAAAATAAGGTGCCTAAATCATGGAATCAGACGAGAATATAAATTAGACAGTTGACAAACACCAGTATTTTAGGGCTTTCTGTTTGAGTCATTATGATAATCATGCATTCAAAAGGTATGACAGATGAATCGAAAAGGCATGTTCAGATGAGGGAAGCAAGCATATAAGCTTATTTTGAGATGCTAAAGTAAAAAATAATGATTTTAAAACTAAAGGAAATAAGAAAGATGATCAATAATTTTTTCGGGCATCGAACTAACAAAAGCAAGGAAGAGCCACGGTCTTTTCGATGAAGAAACAATGCAATGGAAAGAATTTAGTATTAGCTATCTAAAATACCATGGTAACCAAGAAGCACAAAATTAACAAGAACTACCGTTAATGCCGACTAATTTTGTTGGCAAAACCCAATATACACTACTTCACACCAGGGATAAGAATACTTAAATCTCCTCAAGATCCTTTGCCATATTACATCTTTCATTTCCATTAATGAAAAGCCTGATTTATAGTGCATAACACCAGCATTCATCACAAAATAGAAAGCCTGAGCAATAAATTACAACTCTATATTTACCTTTAACAATATCCAGAAGAAGACTTGATCCACGTTGCAGCCATCCAGCTTGAACATTTCCTCATACGTTGTTCCAGCATATGAGGAAGTGTTCCAGCAACAAAGGCAAGCCTTGGTCATTAAGCTTATTTTTAGATGTTACAGATAAAGATATATGACTCTATTACTAAAGAAGCAATAAAAAAAATGACCAACAAGCTGCTAACAAGTTGCACTAATGACAGAAAGAAAGAACATTACTGTTAGTAGTATATTGAAAATATTTTACGTTCCATACTGACCAAAATTTTATACAGGTTAAAAGGAAAAAAAATAAGGTGCCTAAATCATGGAATCAGATGAGAATATAAAATAGACAGTAGACAACCACCAGCATTTTAGGGCTTTCTGTTTGAGTCATTCTGATAATCATGCATTCAAAAGGTATGACAGATGAATCGAAAAGGCATTTTCAGATGAGGGAAGCTGGTATATAAGCTGATTGTGAGATGCTAAAGTAAAATATAATGATTTTATAACTTAAGGAAATAAAAAATATGACCAATAAGTTTTTCATGCATCGAACTAACAAAAGCAAGGAAGAGCCACTGTCTTTTCAATGAAGAACGATGCAATGGAAAGAATTTAGTATTAGCTATCTAAAATACCATGGTAACCAAGAAGCACAAAATTAACAAGAACTACCACTAATGCCTACTAATTTTGTCAGAAAAACCCAATATACACTACTTCACACTAGGGATAAGAATACTTAAATCTCCTCAAAATCCTTTGCCATATTACATCTTTCACATCCATTAATGAAAATCCTGATTTAGAGGGCATAACACCAGCATTCATCACAAAATAGAATGCCTGAGCAATAAATTATCAACTCTCTATTTACCTTCAACAACATCCAGAAGAAGACTTGATCCACGCTGCAGCCATCAAGCTTGAACATTTCCTCATATGTTGTTCCAGCGTATGAGGAAATGTTCCAGCAACAATGGCAAGCCTTGGTCATTAAGCTTATTTTGAGATGTCAAAGATAAAGATAACGATTCTATTACTAAAGAAGCAATAAGAAAAATGACCAACAAGCTGCTCATAAGTTGCACTAATGACAGAAAGAAAGAACCACTTCTTTCTAATGTTAATCTATACAACAGAAAGAATTTAGTATGGTTATCCAAACTATGACACCCAAGAAGCATAAATTTAACTCAACACAAGCTGCTACTTGTGCCTATTAATTTCGTCAGTGAAACAGAATATACATTAATTAACAACAAGGAATAGAATACCTAAAACTCCTCAAAGTCCTCTTACATAGTAGACCTTACACTTCCAACATTGAAAAGCCTGACTTAGAGGGCATAACTCTCGCATTCATCACTAAAAAAAATAGAACGCCGAAACCATAAATTACATCTCTATATTTACCTTTAAAAAGATCCAGTAAGAGGCTTTATTCACGCTGCAGCCATCCAGCTTGGACATATCCTCGAGCACCCAGCGTGTAGAATCTGTCACATCAACAAACGCAAGCCTTCGTCAGTCACGATCGTATTCTACCTGCCGTACCGATCTACTCCCAAGAAGATCTCAGAACCCAAAGAAACGGATCAAATCTCCATCCCAAAAAGGGAGGACAGAACGCACCTCAACAAGTTGCTGCATCGGAAGCTCAACTATCCGAAACGTGAGCCAGCATTAATTTCCGTTTCAAGGGTTTTGTCGGGGCATTCAGAAGCCGGCGAGCTGTACGAGACTTCCCTGCCGCTACGGCGATTACTTCCTCGAAGATCGGCTCCCAAGAACTTCTTGAAACTCAAAAGCACTCAATAACGGACGCAATCCTAATCAAGAAATGAAAGCGAGACAGGCATTAGATCGAGAAGCCACCGTCGCGAGAGCTCGACGATCTGAGACCTGATCCGTGGGTCTTCAAGGGTTTTGTAGGGACCTTCAGGAAGTGGCCTACCGTTTCGTTACTGGATGAAAATGACTTCATTGACGATCCGCTCCCATGAACACCTCCGAATCCAAAAGAACCCAAGAAACCGATAGAGTCCCGATAAAGAAGAGGAAGAGAGAACGCACCCTGCCGCCTACTGCGAGAGGTCGAACGATACGAGACATGAGCCATATGAGACGGGTGTCGGTGACGTTTCGATGGTTTCGTTTCTCAGCGATTTTCCGTCGATCTGCTCCCACAAGAACATTTCATAACCCAAGAAAGCAACCAAAGCCCACTCGAAAAAGGGGAAGAGCGAACGCACCAGATCGGACGCTGCCATCCTAGAGTTCCACGACCCGAGAAGTGAGCCATCGGAGACGGGTTGGTCGGGTTATCGAGAGGGCAAACGGTAGGAAGAGGAAGAAAGGCGTCGTAGAGAAGATTTGGGCGCCGAAGAGGGGTTTCTTGAAACGGAGAGCGGAATCATAGGATTAACAAATGCCATTTACCTCGCATATTTATCTGGCTCTCCTGCGCTCTTGTGAATAAAATTTTGCATTTATGTCACTAAATTAATGTTTATTATATATATTAAAATAAGATTAGAAGTAACTTAGAATATTTCATTTATTTATTTATTTTAATTAAAATTAGTTACCGTTAACTACCGTCAGAAACTAATGTGTATACACGCACACTAATGGACTGCCTTAGTATTGAAGCATATATGTTTAAATTTATAAGGGCAAAGGAATTATTTTGATCTTTCACAAAGATAAAAATGTAAAAAGCCTGCGCTGTCGTCCCATCAAAGGCCTAATCTAATGACAAACAAAAAGGAGCATTCATATATTAAAGCGATTGATTAGCTTTCGGGTCAATAACAAGAAGAGGTGCTCCTCCCCCTGCCTTCTGTCATTTCGGATCCGCACCGTGGACGTGGGTGACGCCCATCAAAACCCGGCTCTCCGTTCTTTTCCTTGGACCAGATCCCGGAACCAGGTGCGGCTCCATCTTCCAACCCGCTTCTTATCTCCTTTCTCCTTCTGTTGCGGTTCCCGTTTCGGTTTCTCGGAATCCATGTTGATCTGTATTGTTTGGTTGGGATCGGTGGGAGTGAAGGAGGGAGGAGGTGAAGATGGCGCACCGAGTGGATCACGAGTACGATTACCTCTTCAAGATCGTCCTCATCGGTGATTCTGGCGTGGGGAAGTCCAACATCCTCTCCAGGTTCACGCGCAACGAGTTCTGCTTGGATTCCAAATCCACCATCGGCGTCGAATTCGCCACCAAGACCCTTCAAGTGAGCTTCTTGCAATCCCTAATCCTCCGCCTCTGTAAAGCAGTCATTGTTATGTACCATTAATTATTGCATGACATAAACAAATTGACTAACTTAAGAATTCGTGGATGCCTCCTAGCAACTAGGATTTGCTGATGGACGATAACGATGATGAATAGTGTCGTTAGGTCTTCTTATCTTTTGAATTTCTCAGGGTTCTGGAAAATATAATTTTTTCTTGCCATTGATAAATAGTTTAAGATTCGTTTTAACCCATATGATTTTGGTCATGAACAGCTTAACCTTTTACGGTTTTCTCATATTTAAAATAATCTTATATATTTTAAAAAACATAGAATGTAAGCTCCTCCCGTCAAATCTGAGTTAACATATATTAGAATCTGCATACGTGACATGTTGACTCATAATAAATTATTAATATAATAACATATATAATTTAAGTTTAAAAAATGATCCATTTTAGTTTTTTGTAGTTTTGGTCATCGACCATTTAAGCTTTTATGGTTTTGCTTGTATCTAAAAAAGCTCTTATATCTTTAAAAACATAACATATAAATTTCTCTCATCAAGTCTGAATTGATAAACATTATAATATGTTTACATGACATGCTAACTCATAATAAATCATTAATATAATAATACGTGTAATTTAAGTTTTAAAAAAAGGATCTATTTTGTCGAGGAAGAAGTGACGAAGGTCGTACCGGTGGATGAAGGCGGGGAGGCAGAGGTAGGAGAGGCCGGTGGCTGAGGTGAGGGAGAGCTAGACTACCACATCATAGGCACGATGGGTGGGGGCATAGGAGAGGACGAAGTGGGAGGCGGTAGAGACAAAAACTCCCAGGAGGAAGAGGTACCATGAGACCATTGCGTACTTAGCGTCGAACTGGTCGACGCATACCCACCTGAGGTAAGACCGAATGCTCTTGAACTTGTCGCCAGCAAGGGAGAGGTTGTATGCATAAGACACCCTATTAGGTAGTAATGGCTCAGTGCTGCTGCTGGTGGTCGCTTCTACAACGATGTATCATCCCACCATTAATGATCGATTTAATTTTTATAATTTATATTACACATATCATTATATTAATTATTTATTATGAGTTAGTCTGCCACATAAGCAGACTGTAACATCTGTTAACTCAGACTAGATAAGAGGGGCTTATATACTATGTTTTTGAAAATGTTAATGTATCATGTACGCAAACTGTAACATCTGTTAACTCAGTCTTGATAAGAGGAGCTTATATGCTATGTTTTTGAAAATGTAAGAGTTATTATATTAATTATTTATTATGAGTTAGTCTGTCACGTAAGCAAACTGTAACAACTGTTAACTCGGACTAGATAAGAGGGGCTTATATGCTATGTTTTTGAAAATGTTAATATGTCACGTAAGCAGATTGTAACATCTGTTAACTCAGTTTTGATAAGAGAGGCTTATATGCTATGTTTTTGAAAATGTAAGAGTTATTTTAGGCACGAGCAAAACCATAAAGGTTTAAGTGCTCCATGACTAAAACTACAGGGGTTAAAATGAATATTTTTTAATTTAAATTACACGTGTTATTATATTAATAGTTTATTATGAGTCAGCATACAACGTAAGTAGACTCTGACATCTGTTAACTCAGACTTGAAGGGAGGGGCTTATATGCTATGTCTTTAAAAATATATGAGTTATTTTAGACACGAGCAAACCATAAGGGCCTAAATGGTCCATGGGCAAAACCGTAAGTGCTAAAATGAATCTTAACCTATGATTAATGAGTTAATCGAAGACCCCAAAAAAGCAAAGTAACTCTAAAATTTTTGTTCTATTACTTCCCGGGTGTGGTGCGTGTGTATGAAACATGTAGTTCCATGTTGGTGATATGATTCATTTGTAGATTTGATAACACTTCCATAGATACCTGGCCAAATTGTCATTTGCATTTGTATTATATGACATCCCATATTTTTCCTTTTGAACAATTTTGACACTGTTCAGTTTGCTTCTTTTAATTACAGGATTAACATTTTCTTTCATGACAACGTTAATGGAGATAGATACACTGTTACCTTAATTGCCATATTGTGACTAAACTGAAATGATAAAGGAGAAGTGTGATGGTAGCAGTTTTCATTCTGAATAGACAAGATAATGCCTACTATCGTTTGTGATCTCGCGACTCCAAAATATGTTTTTGTGGATTCGTTGAATCATTTGAAGGAAACGAGCTAGATTGATTCTTTTTCATCATAATGCATCCTGCACGCAAATGATAAATAGTGCAGATTTTCTTGTTGACGACATATGGTTTGGAATATGTGTGTTGTCAACAATTAGTTTTCAAGCTCATAAGCGAGATCACCCCCTTCCTTTACTACCTTCAACCATCACAATAATATATTAAGGTTGCAGCCATGAGGTGCTGATTATTGGAGGTATGATGATATATATTCATGTAACCCTTGAACTGGTTGGCAGGATATGGTTCAATACCCAAGTAAATGGAGTTTGAGATGTAAATTTCAATAGCTAGTTGTATAGTATATCACCCTTGTAATCTGCTCGTCATTTCTGTCTCATCCTGAGTTGATGAGTCACTTCCGAACCTCCTTGATCCTTGGGCTCTTGAGTGAAATGGATTTAAGTTGATGCATTCTAGTTGAGTGTCATGTGCATAGTTGCTGGTGTCCGTATGACAGTAAAAAATGGTGTGATCTGAAATCAAGTTGATGTTTACCTTCTTATACCAGTAGTACTTTTTTTTCCTCTCATTTCCGTATGTTAAATGTTAATTACAGTAATAAATTGATGTGATGAATAGGTCGAAGGGAAGACGATCAAGGCACAGATTTGGGACACGGCTGGTCAAGAACGGTATCGAGCCATAACCAGTGCATACTACAGGGGTGCAGTGGGTGCACTCCTAGTCTATGATATAACAAAGAAGCAGACTTTTGACAACATCCAAAGGTGGCTCCGTGAGCTTAGAGATCATGCTGATTCCAACATCGTCATCATCTTGGCTGCTAACAAGTCAGACTTGAAGCATCTCCGAGCAATTTCGGAAGGCGAGGGCCAGGTATTGGCTGAGCAGGAGGGGCTTTCTTTCTTGGAGACTTCAGCACTCGAATCACTCAACGTGGAGAAGGCGTTTCAGACAATTATAACAGAGATCTACCACATCATAAACAAAAAGGCACTTGCAGCGCAAGAGGCAGCAAGGAGCGCAGGCCCTCCTGTGCAAGGGACAACCATTGATGTATCGGACTCTGATGGGGGCTCGAGGGCTGCTTGTTGTTCAAGGTAGGTGATGGCCTTTCGGAAGAGGTCTTGGACACGAAACTTGTTATGCTGTGAGGAGCTATAGAGTGCAATTGATTTGTAGAGTAGTTTCCTGCTCTTCGCGTGTGTGATCGGGGGATAGCGAGATTAGATTTCTTTCTGTCGGGAGCAATTTCCCGTTGCATGTGTAGAGGACAAATTGTTGATTTCTTGTTATCACTTTGAACTTTCCGTGGAAGACGCTTTAGAATAAGAGTCACAGATCCCCTTTTGTGCTTTGCTTTGCGACCCATTAACTAAATTGTGGTTTCCATTGTATGTGTTTTTTTCTTGTATTGTTTCAGTACAGCAGAAGAGATTATGTCGCACAACAAAAGCTAAATAGAGTAGAAACAAAATAACGAGGGTGGTGTCTTAACGAAGCTCAACTAAACGTACAATTCGTCATCTACCTCGGGAAACCTATTGTCATTTGCATTTCGATTTTTACTATAACAATGTTGTCCATAGATCAAATTATTTCATAAATTAAATTTTACTTAACTATATATATATATATAGAGAGAGAGAGAGAGAGAGAGAGAGAGGGAGCATGGCCAATATAGACTTTGTCATTGATAGGGATAATTTTACCTCATCCTAGCTCCTTTATCATAGAAGTAGACATCTAACAAGTCTCTGAGTCACCAGCTCCCAAACAGTGCCATGACATTAGCACGCTCTAATCTACCCCGTATTAATGATTGGTAGCATGGTAATGATCTCCTTGCCTGACGAAGGATGAGGGACCATTCTCAACCGGTACAAAAGAAGCAAGGAAGCCTAACCCTCAATCGGTAGTCCCAACAACTCTTCGGAGGCAGCCCACTAGCAAGTCACCCATCATAACTCCCCTACCTCATTAGGATCTGGGGCCCGGAGGATAGAAAAAGATTCAACCGATCATAATTAGGCAGTCAACCTGATCTTATCTCGGGCTAACCAGGACAAAGGCCTAGTGTTCAGGTATAAAAGCCACCCATCAGCTCACGTTGAAGGGGCTCTCTAGACACTAATTCAATTATACAACTTACGTTGCTATCTTCTTCCCCCTTCTAATGACTTAAGCATCAAAAAGGTCACGTCGGACAACCCTTAGTGCCGACCTGTTATGTAAAACTGCCAATAGTCAGGAGGCAACCTAGTTACTAGAGGATGTCCCAATAGTCGGGAGAAGACCTCATAGCCAAGAAGAGCTTGTAACCATTTTCTTTTTAATTAAAATTTTATTTATTACCATTAATATTTTTATTAATTATGGTTTAGATATTTTAGTTTTTATTTATTATGAATATAATGATTATTGTTAAATTTCTCCATTCATGATAATTAAAATTATTAATTATGGTCCAAATGTTTCGATCTTGAATTAATTCTTAAATATTATGAATTGATGGTAATAAATGTTCTTGATGCTGCCTATATATGTGTATTTTGATCCCTTAGCTCAAGTTGAAAGATTTCCTACACCATCTAAAGTGAAAATTTAGAACTGAGAAATGTCAAAAATACTAAAAAAATTGTTGCTGAAATCTTCAACAATAATGATTAGAGGTACGTAATTTAAGTTTTCATATTCATTTAATTATGTTTCTATTAAAATGATTTAGAAACACACTTTTTAGTTTCAATTTTCTTACATTTGGTATCACAACATATATTAACCTTTGTCTTGATATGGAGAAGATTTTATTTTTATATCATTAAATATGGTTTAATTTCGATTTCTCTTTTAAATTTTTTATGCATTAGACATTAAAAATTAGGAGAATATTAGATTTTCAACATTTCTTATAAAATTAAGCATTTGTTATTAATAATGCTTATAATCAGTATGAATATTTTATTATATTAATTCATGCTTTTGAGTCAAGTTTATATGAATAAAATGTCTAGTGATCAATATAATCTTAATTAATTAGAAATTAGCCATAACATCCTTAGTTAATTAAAATTATATATAAATTAGGATTACATAAAGAATTAGATATAATATTGTGATTGATTATATTTAATATAATAATTATTATCTCATAGGATATTTTATTATATTTATATAATTAATTAGGATAAAATATCAAATTATTTTCATAATTTACCCACGGGGATTATGAATTAGTATATAATTTGATGGTTTTATCATAAAAATAATTTGGATATATTTGAATTAAAAATTTAGCCTACAAGCAATTTTTACATTTGTAAGACATACAATTTAGACTTTTAAGCCTCAAATTTTGACATAAGCATTTTGGGTCTTCTGTAGTTTCTCAAACTATTAATTTCTCTGATATCCGATATAATATTCCTGAACTTAAGGGTGATAACTATAAGATATGGAAGGAGAGAATTCTCCTCTATTTATGGTGGATGGATATTGATTATGCTATTAGGAAAGACGAACCACCTGTAATCACTAATACTAGCACTCCAACTGATATCACGCTATATGAGCGATGGAAGTGATCTAATCAGCTCAGTGTGATGTTTATTAAGACTAAAATAACTGCTGGTATATGTGGTTTTATTAATCATCATAATAATGCCCGAGACTTGCTAAAGGTCATTGACTAACAATTCGTCACTTCGAATAAGGCACTAGCAAGCACTCTAATAATGAAATTTTTATCCCTTAGACTCAACAACATAAAATGTGTGCGCGAATATATAATGCAAATGCGGGATATTGCGGCCCAACTTAAGAAACTTGAGATTGATATGTCAGAATCCTTCTTGGTGCAATACATTTTGAATACCCTTCTATATTAATATGGGTCTTTTAAGATTTCAAACAATACACATAAGGATAAATGGTCAATTAATGAATTATTGATCACATGTATTTAAGAAGAAGAGAGACTAGTGATGAAGCTGGGTGAGAGTGCATTGGTGATAACCACTCACAAGAAGAATAAAACTAATAAAAATCAAGCTAATCAGCAAAGAAATGGTAGAATACCACCCCAAGCTGACATCAAGAAAGAAGCAAAGTGTTTCTTCTGTAAAAAGAATGGACAATGAAAAAGGAATGCATTAAATTCCAACAATAGCTTGAAAAGAAAGGTAAACCAACCTCGTTTGTATGCTATGAATCTAATATGGTTAATGTTAATATTAACACATGATGGATTGATTCTGGATCAACAATCCATATTGCAAACTCTTTGAGGGTGTGAAAAACCTAAGGAAGCCAGTGAGAAGTGAGCAAAGCATCTTATCATGCAACAAGATGGGCTAACATGGGGAGGCAATTGGAACATGTATTTTAACCTTGAGTAGTGACTTTGTTTTAGAATTTGAAAGGACCTTTTATGTCCCATGTTCCTCACAGAACTTGATTTCTGTTTCCAGACTAATACCGTTTGGATATTCCTTTCATTTTCAAGATACATCATTTAGTTTATTATAGAAATATGATTATGTTGGAAATAATATTTTGTTTAATGGTCTTTATCAAAGTCTCTTACAAAATAAAGACACTCATAGTTCAATGCATGTTCTTGCTAGCACTAAAAGGTGTAATATTAATGAAGACTCTTCTATCTTATGGCACCAGAGATTAGGACATATCGTCATAGAGAGAATTAAGAGATTAGTTAATGATGGGGTACTTAGTAAACTTTTTTTTTTTTTAAGACTTGTGTGGATTATATTAAGCGAAAGCAGACGAACAAGTCCAAAAGAGGTGCTAATTAGAGTTTAAACATATTAGAAATCATTCATACTGATATATGTTATCCAGACATTGACACACATAATCAGAAATACTTCATCTCCTTTATACATGATTACTCATGATATATGTATATCTATTTGCTTCATACAAAAATGAAGCATTGGATGTCTTCAAAGTCTTTAAGGTTGAAGTTGAGAACCAATATGGCAAGCAAATTAAAATTGTGAGATCAAGTAGAGGTGGAGAATATTATGGTAGATATATTGAGAATAGACAAATACCTGGTCCTTTAGCTAAGTTTCTTTAAGGACATGGGATTGTTGCCCAATAACTATGCCTGGTTCTCCAGACCAAAATGGTGTTGCAGAAAGAATAAACTGAATATTATTGAACATGGTGCAGAGTATGTTTAGCAACTCTAATCTTCTTAAATTCTTGTGGACTGAAGCACTAAAGACGGCTATGTATATATTAAACCGAGTTCTAACCAAGGTTATTCCAAAGACACCATTTGAATTATGGAAACGTTGGAAATCGAGTTTGGACATATGCACATTTGAGGATGTCCATCTAAGGTCAGGATATATAATTCACAAGAGAAGAAACTAGACCTAAGGACTATTAGTGGGTATTTAATTGTATATGCTGATAAGTCCAAAGGTTATAGGTTTTATTGTCCATCTCACACAACTAGGATTGTGGAATCAAGAAAAGCCAAGTTTTCTTGAGGTTTTATGGGAGCGATCAGTTCAGGAACATAGTTTCTGCACATAATCATATTGGAACTCAACCTTCCACGAATAATAGATTGTTTATAGTTCATAGCACTCCTCAAGTTCAAACTACTGTTGAACAACCAATCATATATATTCCACAAGTTGTTGATAATATTCTAATAGATCAAACAATTCAGGAATTATAATAAGCACCTAAACAACAAGTTGAACCATAAGTTTCCCAGGAAGACGTTGGTATAACATTAATAAGATCTATTAGAAATAAAAGATCAACAATTCCTAGTGATTATGTTGTATATATATAAGAATCTACTATAATATTATAGCCGAAAATGATCCTGAAACCTTTTCACAAGTCATAAGTCGTAAAGAGTCAGATTTGTGGCATAATGCCATGAAGGAGGAGATGAATTCCATGAAGAGCAATGGAGTCTGAGATCTTATAGAGTTACATAATGGGGTAAAGGTTATTGGCTGTAAATGGGTCTTCAAGACCAAGAAAGATTCATTCGGTAACATTAAAAGATACAAGACAAGACTTATTGTAAAGGGATTTACTCAAAAAGAGGGAATCGATTATACAGATATATTCTCTCCTGTATCTAAGAAAGATTCCCTTCGTATTATTTTGGCATTAGCTGCTCATTTTGACCTTGAGTTGTAACAAATGGATATGAAGACAACGTTTCTTAACGGAGATCTAGAGGAGGAGGTTTATATGAAACAACTTGAAGGTTTCTCCTCTAGTGTTGGTGAGGACTTAGTTTGTAAGCTTAAGAAATCTATATACGGTTTAAAACAAGCCTCCCGTCAATGGTATTTTAAATTCCATGAAGTGATTTATTCATTCGGATTTGTTGAAAATCTCATTAATCATTATATATACCAAAAGGTCAGTGGGAGTAAATATATATTTTTTTTGTTTTATATGTTGATGATATTTTCCTTGGAACCAATGATAGGGGTTTGTTGCATGAGATGAAACAATTCATTTCTAAAAACTTTGACATGAAGGATATGGGTGAAGCATCTTATGTCATTAGCAATAAGATCCATAGAGATAAACCTTGTGGCATTTTAGGTCTATCACAAGAAACCTATATTAATAAGCTTTTAGAAAGATTTCAGATGAAAGATTATTCACCAAATGTTTGGTAGAACCCTAGGGTTATATCGTGGAGGAAGAGGGTAGAAAAGTGGGATAAACGATCTCTTCGAGGGGATCGAGCCTATTAGATCACTTCGAGGGGATATACCTCTTAAGGTTTTACCTTTTGGCTAAAACTAATACTTCTTCATTGATTGATTTTCATAAAAAATTTATAGCCTTTTTAATAGGAATCTGCCAAGGGTCCCGCTAAACTTCGACTTTTAACTAACTGATATACTCCTAACTGAAAATAATAACTAACTTCATCCTAATCGAAGATAAAAACTAACTTCAATCAACTCATAACTGACTCGATTAGACTCACCTGACTCATAACTGACTCCGACTGGAGAGATTAACATGACTCGACTCGATTTAATTATGAATGGATGGGCCCAACTTAGTTAGGGTCCTAACAAATTCGCACACTTCAAATCAGTCTTGTCCTCAAGAATGAGCAGTATAAGATTTCAGGAGCTCTTCAATATTTGTCTCGCATCATAACTCTTTGATCGATTAAGTAGAGTCTCCACTTGATATAGGCAATGGTTTTATCTTCTCGTGCAATTGTTATTGTAGTCTTCTGAAGAACCATTTTTATCCTATGGCTAGTGGTAGTACTATGTCTTCTTTTGAGGATCACCACTTCGAAGTCTTCTTGGGACATCAAAAAGAAATCGATAAGTAGTTATTTTATCTTTGAGCACCTGTTATCACAAATTAGGATTCACTCATTAGCAATCTTGTCTTCGAATTTGGCACAGCCTTTTTGATCGAACACTACATTGTCAATTTTTGATTCCTCCTTAGTTGATTCAATTGTTAGAAGTTTGTCACAGCCTTCATTATCGGAGTCCACATAATTAGTTTTTGATTCCTCTTTATTTAGCTCGACCATCAAAAGTGGCTCTTCTATGTTGACCACTTTGAAGTCCTCCTTTATTGACTTTTCATGTTTATTGAAGCTTCTGTTCCGGCGAGTGTCCATATTGATTTTTCCTTCATGCATATTGGCGAATGATATGACTGGTATCATGGTGCATGGATGGCGAGCTTTAACTTCACACCGAATCTCTGGATTAAGTCCCTCGATAAATTTTCTCGCCAATTGTATCTCAGACCAATCTCTAGATTGGTTTGATAGGTGCTTAAATCTGCTCTGGTACTCATGTACTATTAAAGTCTGAGAAATTTTGACAAGCTATCCATTAGCATTCTTGTACTCCAACGGTCCGAAACGAACCAGGAGCTCTCTCTTGAACTGTCCCCACGAAGGGACTCTATGATAGGTCTCATACAAATCATACCATTGGACCATATCACCTTCGAGTTGAGTGGAAGCTATCTCCACCATGGATTCCTCCGGAATCCTGTGAAAATGAAAAAAAAATTTAGCATGTGAGATCCAACCGATTGGGTTTTCATCTTCCTATATAGGAAACTCCTTGTCTTGCCCTTGATCATATTTTTCAGATATGTTCCCTTTGAGATTGAAACTTTCAACATGCTGAGATCTTTTGGGGTTCTCTGATAACCTTCTTTAAATTTGCTAAAGAGTTATTGTGTCTATTCTCTATACAGGCTTCGAAAGCATCAAATCTTGCTTCCAATAAGTTATTGATCGTCATTACGTAGAAGTACATATATGTAAATCAAATCCTGGCTACGGTTGCGAGAATAGTGATGATGACAAGTTCTTGATGTTGGTGTATAGATAAAGAATAGTCGCCGAGGAGATTGGTAGGAGGGGGGGCACTATTTTGAGGTAGGAAGAAATCATGAGGTAGAGAGGTTGCTGCCCTATTTTTGTTGTTGCATGAGTTGAGGGTGTTGCGGGTTAAGGGCAGCGGCTACTGTAGAGGAGGGTTCAATTGTGACTACGATTAAGGAGGAGAATGGCAGCGATGGCAGGGAGGGACAACGACTGGTAGTGTGGCTATAGGGGCAAAAGAATAGAAATACGATAGGGGAGGTAGCAGCGTCGATGCTGGTTGTGCGCTGTTAAGGTCTGACCAGTGGTGATGGAAACTGCGAAGGAGGTAGGGGAAGGCAGTGGCGTGTTGTAGAGGAGGATGCGGCCAAGGAGGAGGTGCATGTACTGCAGAGGGGGGCGACTGTGGCTGTGAGAGAAGATGGCAACGATTGGCCGACAGCGATAAAGAAGAGGAGATCAAGGTTGCGGTAGAGGAGGGCTTGGCTACGGTGAAGAAGGGCTTGGCTGTGGCAGAAGCGGTTGGGAAGACAAGGAGGTAGCGGGTGGCAGTGGCGGTTGGTGACCGGAGCTGGCAGGTATGGTTGGCGGTTGGCTATAGTTGCGGGGATGAGGTTAGGCAGAGCTGGAGGGAGAAGAAATGACAGCACTAGATCCGGAAGTTGGCAGTGGTGGTTGTGGAGATGCAGGGGAAGGAGGCACGACTAAGAGCAAGGGAAGTTGGGGATACAACAGCAGCAAGGAGGCGGCGATAGGGAAGAAAGAGGAGGAAGAGAGATGGCCGGTGGCAGCCCTCCTTTAGGCAGGATGATGCTGCCAGCTTCAATCTTCTCCTTTTTTTTTCTTTTTTTTTTGCTGATGATGGCAAGGGTGACAATGAGGATGATGAACGGTAGTAGCGAAATACTAAGGAACACTGCTCTGATACTAATTGGTAGAACCTTAGGGTTATATCGTGGAGGAAAAAGGTAGAAAATGAGGATAAACGATCTCTTCGAGAGGATCGGGCCTCCTAGATCACTTCGAGGGGATCTGCCTCCTATGGTTTTGCCATTTGGCTAAAACTAATACTTCATTCCTTAATTGATTCTTATAAAGAATTTATAGCTTTTTTTATAGGGATCTGCCAAGAGTCCCGCTAAGCTTCGACTCTTAACTAATTGATAAACTACTAACTGAAAATAATAACTGATTTCATCCTAACCAAAGATAAAAACCAACTCCAACCAACTTATAACTAACTCGATTGGACTCACCTGACTCGTAACTGACTCCGACTAGATAGATTAACATGACTCGACTCAATTTAATTATGAATGGATGGACCCAACTTAGTTAGAGTCCTAATAGTGTTGCTCCTATTATGAAAGGTGATAGGTTCAGTTTGAACCAATGCCCGAAGAATGATCTTAAGAGAGAATTAATGAAAAACATCACATATGCTTCTGTCGTATGAAGCCTTATATATGCTCTGTACTAGACATGATATAGCATTTGCTGTGGGGATGCTCGGACGATATTAGAATAATCCAAGTACGTACCACTAGAGAGTTGCAAAGAAGGTGATAAGGTATCTTCAAGGAACCAAAGATTACATGCATATGTATAAACAGACAGATAAACTCGATGTGATTGGCTACTCAGATTCAGACTTTGTTGACTATGTTGATTCTCATAAATCAACAACAGTATGACTGGTGGAGCTATTTCCTGAAGAAGTGTCAAGTAGACTTTGACTACTACTTCTACTATGAAGACTGTGTTTGTCTCCTATTTTGAGGCTACTTCACATGGTGTATGGCTTAAGAGTTACATTTCTGGGCTTAGAATAATGGATTCTATTTCTAGGCCATTAAGATTTTTTTACGATAATTTAGCTGTTGTCTTTATGACTACGAGCAATAAAATTAAAAGTCAAAGTAAACATATCGACATTAAGTATTTAATCATAAAAGAACGTGTAAAGGAAAAAAAATGATCATTGAGCATATTAGAACTAAATTGATTATTACTGATCCTTTGACTAAAGACATGCCATATCTAAAATTTAAGGATCATGTAGAGAAAATGAGACTTGGTTTCACTTTATAATTGTATTTAAACTCTTATATATTATGATATTTCTCATATTCTCGTGTGCACATTAATATGAGAAAATATATTTGTATGGACCAAGAATAAACATAGGGTTTATTCATTAAGTGATGTTACCATATTAAGATTAATTTTTAAGAAACTAAATATATTGTGATACATAGAAGATAATACTCATTCTAAGAGGGCTTATTGCTATGATTCATGTATTTATTTTTAAGAATATTATTCGATAAGATTAATTCAAACCATTATGTTAAACGTATGGACCAAGTAAAAGAATGTAACCGTTTTCCTTTTAATTAAATTTGTATTTATTTCCATTAATATTTTTATTAATTATGATTTAAATATTTAAGTTTTTATTCATTATGAATATAACGGTTATTGTTAAATTTCTCCATTTATGACAATTAAAATTCTTAATTATAGTCCAAACATTTCGATCTTGAATTAATTCTTAAATGTTAAGAATTGATGATAATAAACGTTCTTGATGAGAGAATGCCTATATATCTGTGTTTTGGTGCTCAATCTTAACATTTCCTATACCTGAGAATTTAGAGTCGAGAATTGTCAAAATAGTAAAAAAAATTATTACCGAAATCTTCAATAACAATAATTGGAGGTATGTAATTTAAATTTATACATTCATTTAATTGTATTTCTGTTAAAGTGATTTAGAAATACATTTTTTATTTCAATTTTCTTACAGAGCTCAGTCAGGCCACGTCAGTCAGAAGGTGACAGACAGTAAGATAAGCTTGCATCTTAGATAGTAAATCAATCAAGCCTGGGGATACTAGTAACACCATCAAGTCATCAACTCCGACCCATCAACCGCCCTCCAGCCTGGCAAAAGCTTCCAACACGACCTCACACCCCTTACGGGCCCCGCGTCCTTACACATGCGGGAGGACTGCATGCAACCTGGTCCTCTGCTTCCACCACAACAAGACCTGGGCCACCAACACCACCGGCATGGGCACCAACTGCTACCCTCACGGTCGACTCCCATGGCGAAACCACCCTGCGGCACAACATGAACTACCCTCTGTGGACGAGCGGTACGAAGTCGGTGGCAGGGAGCTACGCCTTCCTGCTACAGTGGCTCGGGCCTTAGTCGAGCTCCAACCCGTACCCAACGTCACCACTGACTACGTCTTCTACTCCGACTCGGTTCTGACCATCGGCAAGACACTGAGATCAAGTGGCAGACGGGCACCTCGAGCTCGCTGTACGACTGCTTTGTGACACTCGACGACAACGGGGAGTTCTTCGTGAAGCATAATCGCCGGGAGGTTATGTGGAAGTACCGGTGCAAGATCCACGTCCTTCCACCACATACTTGTGCTCCGGTATGACGGCACGCTCGGGATCGATGGACCTCAGCATTGGACGACCAAGCCGTTCGGGTCGATCTGTGGGACGAAGGCTTTTGGGCTGAGAGTTGTGATGCATGACCGTAACGAGTCATCCGTTGAATGATCATTGCACTCGTCTCTAAGACATATTTCGTGTTCTTCGTGAGCACAACCGCAAGAATGCATTGAGAAAACATTAACATCACCACTCCATATGATCAAACGTTATTCCATAATTCAGTGCATAAATGTTACACAAAGCCGATGACATCTTAGAAATGAGGAACATATCTTTTAGATGGTCCAACAATTTGAATCAACCTCTCAACATGCCAACTTATGTATGAAGCCACAAAATTTGTTTAGTTCCACAGCATCAGTTTTGTTTTGTCCTTGAGATGGGGAAAACATTTTCATGCCACTCAAATGCTTTACATGGGGATTCAAATCACCCACTATAAATAAAAGTGACGGAAAAGGTAGCAATTAGGGATGCACTGGAGAAATTCTGCTGTCTGCTTTCTGGTCTTGGACAAAATTTTTTAATTTTTCATCTCTAGTATTGGACTATATATAGGAAGGTTAAGGTTCAATCGGTTGGTGGAGGATCAATTGTTCTGTTGCTGTACTTGCCAAATCTACCACCAACCCCGAGATCAGATAAGGTGTCCCACACCTGCGGCGAAGTAAACCAAATTGTGAGAAATTAAGAAACGAGAAAAAAAATATTTCACTACGGTAGTTACTCACCTCCAATCTTCCCTTGGAGCCTCCTATTGCTAACAAGAAAGGGCTATCATCTGAGAAGGCGATAGAGAATATGGCTCCCTGACGACAGCAAATCCAATTATCACAATTGTCACTTCAGGAACTCGAATAAAAAATAGAAACACAACTTTGTTACTAATGAGCATATGATTTTCTTTTAAAGACCAATCTGCTATTTATAGGACAATTTGTTTTCCATGGATTTTCATATTTTGCCATGTAAAATTCTCATACTGTACAATGCAGTCATTATAAACACTTTGCTACCCATAATAGCATTAGCATCAAACTAGAATGAGACAGCATATTAACATCACATGTGAATGAAAACACAGATTCAGAGAAATTAATATCGTGTGTTTTCCACAAGAATGCAGCCCAAAGCTTTATCACATCTAATTACAAATTTCAAGATACATCAGTATCCTAACTACTAAACTGCTACATCACACTTACCGCCTTTGGGTTCTGAGATGCAACACATGATGGTTGATTGTTTGACAAGTCCCATAGCTTCACCTGTTTTTCAAATTGGCCATTAGCATATTATTTTATAATCTAAACTCGAGAGAAACAAGGACCATCTTTTACCGTCTTATCTGTTGATCCTGTAGCAAGAAACTGCATGAATAATATGCCAATAAGTCATCATCCACATTAATTCCTTGAAAATAAGCAAAGAGTTAATAGCAACATACATTTGGAGCCACAGGATTATAAGAGACTGAAGAAACAGCTTTATCATGTGCATGGAGAGTGAAACTTGGCTTGGAACTGGAATCTGTATCTGATGAAGCCCGGACATCGAAACCTTGAACAGTACCATTCTCAAGACTCGCCTGAAGCATATTAGACAGGTCATTCCAAAGGCACATAAGCAGCTGAAGGAGCATTGTATACCAAATAAAGTATAACTTTTTTTGTCTTAAATTGTGAACATTTAAACATAAGTTAGAGAAATCCAGAACCAGAGCAACAATATTAAAATCCTTTCTACAAATTTGATCAAGAATCAAGATTCTTTCACATCTAAATCTACATTTTCATCAGTTGTAGAACACAGTTTCCTTTCTGACAACTGATATCTTCCCTGATTGTGCAAAGTCCACCATCAGCTTATGCAAATAGTTATAAAGGTATCAAGGGATAGGTCATTCTGGCTGATCGTGAAGCCACCACCACCAAATAATATTTACCAGATGAGCTTCGATTGATAAACAAAAGGGTTGGTGGGGGAACCACTAACCCTATTCCGAGTTTCAAAGTCTGACATCCCACAACTAAAAAAAGTTAATATGGTGAGGAAGAAAACTCACCACAAATGAATGTTCTGAATGTGGGTCCCATGCCAAATTCTCAACATCAGCTGCGACACACCATTCATTGGAGACCTGATTACTTGATCTCACATCCATCTGCAAATAACAGGATATAAGACAATTAGTTTACAAGTTAAGACCACCACTGAATGACCAAATTTATATTGGCAGTACCAATTTACATGAAGCTGCCAAAAAAATGTTCTTGAACATTCATTTTAAATAAGAAACTCAAAATCTAACACTTCTAGACCAGAAAAAAAAGAATTAGACAACGCAAGATTCTCAGCAAGAAAAATACTAAGAGATGGTCCAAAAAGTTTAATTTGATTCTTGGAACTCATCAAAGACCGAATTTTAAGATTTTGATGTGACTTTGATGATCCAAAGAACAAACATTTAGAAACCAGGAACTATAGAAAAACCAAATATTAGCATATTCTAGACCAACAACTTTTGGAAATCCAAAAATTTGCTTCTAGTGTGTTAATGTTTTTCTACTACCCATTTGGGCTACACTGCCAACCAACCAAATATCAATAGCAACGGTGCTTGTCCGCACTTAAATATTTTCTTGCATCTTGATGCAAATGCTGCTACATGGATCTGATTAAGTACAATGAACATAATCATGTTTTCCGCTGTCAAACAACATTTGCAGCACACTTCATCCTGCTTGTTCCCTTTATTTTATGATGCAACAGATGGGCATAAAAAAGAGCACATGAAAGAAGCACTATAAATTGCCTGCAAACAAACCCAGGACAAGTAAACAATTCTTTCCTGTTATACTTATTTCTGCAATACCTATCTATATGATAGAATGAATGAGGTCATTTTATTTTTTTCTAAACAAACTTAAAGAGTCATGATATGTCTCGTGGTCTTAAGCTCAAAAGTCAATATTATTTCATAAATCATTATATTCGATTTAGATTATAATGTTTCTGTATTCTTTTTCCTGAAGTATCAGTAGTTTTTTTTATAATATTTACTGTTTCTGAATTTAGCAGATGTAAACATTAAAAAAGGAAGACTAGTTACTCTTTCTATCTGAAAGAGTTCCAAAGGACTAAGAATTATCATAAAAGAGAGTTTTGAACAAGGGGAAGAAATTAAAATATGGCATAATGCTATCTCATTTATTTAGCATCTAGACCCACATCCAATTTAACAAAATCATATCATATTACAAGGATCAACTTGCTGGAAGAACAAGGAACAGACAGAGAAATTACTACAAGTAATGAAGTGTTCTTTAGCTTATTCCGCTAATTATCTCTCTACTCTTTTCCTTTATGTAATTTCATCTGTTACTTCTTTTCTCAACCAAACTGCTGCCAGTAACATCTAGCAGACAGTTGCTTTCATCAAGCTTACAACCCAAGAAACCAATTGACAAATAGCTAACAAGCAAGCAACTCATGAACGAGAAATGGTTAATTTGCATGTGTCCTATGCACCCTATGCAATGTTATGGTGGAACTGCTCTGCATCAATTAGAAACATAATCATCCCTTACCATGACTACTGATTGATCAAAGGAACCACTAAGAAGAACTTCAGGAGAATGCTGATTCCATGCAACTGCCTGAACCTGTAAAGTTGTGAAGTAATTATCAAACTATGTAGCAGAATATCATTTAGTTTTCAGAAACCAAACAAAAACTGTACTTTCATAAGTTACCAAACAAAGTCCGCACTATGGAAGAAAATACAAGACAGATTGCAGATTTAACATTTTTTTGCTTCATCAAACTTTAGGTTTATAGTATAAATAGCTAAAAGCAAGAAAGACTAGCATTTCTCAGTCAGATCAATATGTTCTAACTCTGGTTCACACAAAGGGAAAAATAGATTTTCCCCTGTCCAGACGGGGGCTGAGCATTTAAACTGATTATTTTAGGTGAATTATGTGAAAATCATTTTTGACTAAGTGCTCCAACGTACTAGAGATGCATGAAAATAGATCTCAGAATGTCTTGCCAAAGATAAGCCCTGTTTCTTCCCTAAAATAATTCTTAAACCTTTACAATTATCGACCTAATCTTGGGTATTAATTTTGTGGCTCTTGTCACAATTTAGCACAATATTGCCATTTGAAATCTCTATCAATTTATAACATGTCATTCCATTTTGTCTAACATCATTGGGATCTTAGACATTCATTGAGTCTTTTTTTAAATTCCTAGAAGCAAAGATCATTTATTTGATATTGTGGAATGATTAAGATAAACATTGTAATTGGAGTAGCATGCAATGAATTAAAGACAACCTAAAAAAATTGTAGTATTTTTATACATGTGATTACTCAGAAATGTAAAAAGAAGAACAACCACAAGAAAAGAATAATAGCAAACCTAAAACATATAAGCTTTTAGTTTTATACTTTTCTTCAAGAAATTTAGTTTTGGCTACACATTAAATTCAATATTCTTCACTGTACATTATAAAAAATATTTACCTTATCTCTGTGGTGCTCAACTGTCATAGCACATTTGCCACTGACCACATCCCAAATCTTGACTGTTTTGTCAGCACTTGCACTAGCTAGAACATTCCTGAGATTTCATAAAAGAAACATTACGAAACAGATGCAATCATAGTATAAAATGAATAGAATCATCATTTAACATGCTCACCTCACTTCCTTGTTCCATGCAAGCCCAAGTACAGAGTCTCTATGGCTACCCTTCTTGTACTTCACTGATGTCTACACGTCACATTCAAAGAACATGTAAGAACCAAGAGAGTAAGAGGCTTCGGTAAAAGATCATCTTATAAGATGAAAATACATGAATAATTGAAATCTGCATAAGATGACCTATCAAATTACAATGTAAATCATCTGAGTTTAATAGCCTAAGAATTTAGAACCTTCAAGTCCTCTCCAACAAGTGACTAACATTGTTATAGATAGTTAATCCCTCAAGTGTGCATATGATGGAAAAAAGGACATTAGGTACTTTCGAATTTCCAGGAAATACCACAAGGTATATTACTTTAAGATTGCAAGATACGTCCCATTAATTTGTTTAATAATATGACCACATAGGGTGATTGAAGCAACTCAAGGCCATCAGCTACAGATTCATTCAAGAAAAAAAAAAAGAACACAAACCTTTTTCCCTTTCTTCTTCTTTTTTGAGACACCCCCCAAGATTAGGAAAGGTTGAACCTCATCAATCTGTCAAAGTCATATTCTACAATGTAAATATGTTCTTGATGCTTATCAATGAACTAAAGGATGTAGACAATCAGACACAATAATGTCAAAATTATAGACACTCGACCTATAAGATTACGAACAGGAAATGCATACCGAATCAAGGTCCCATATCTCAATAGCTGGTTCCATGGAGCCAACAGCTATAAAGTTTCCTGCAGAAATCAGGATGATGTAAAATCAGAGAACTGAGGAAGTCATTCAACAATAATAAGACAGATAGTATATTACTTAAGTAACAAGTGAAAGGCATGGGGTCACCTTTGTCACCACTTTTAAGATTACAATCAAGCCAAGCTGTACAAAGCGGAAAAGCTGGAAGGATGATATCATGATGAACATACATATTTGAATCACCATCGTCTGATTCTTCAAAGATCCAAACCTGCCATATGGTTCAAACCAAATTAAGCTTATCAAGCATGATTAAATTTTACGAGCAGAAATTCTCACTGACAAAATTTATATGGAAATAGGATACATGCTTCAGCAACTTTGTGTTGTTTTAAAGGGGTGTTGACATCAAAACTACTCATGTCAGTAATTCCCACAAAAGATTTAGATAGCTCCTTCTTTATATGCAATTTAGACCAGAGGAGGGAAACACAAAAATGAAGCGGACACCAAGACACCAACTACCTATAAAAGGTAGTAAAGGTCCTTTTTTGTGGGCTTTATCTCAGAAGCGGTATTGGCTCATCTGCTTCAACCATCCAGCTATCATCCAATCCAAGCACCTTACATCATAAGAGATGTTGGATTGATACAATAACATGTATATGGCATATCTCATGCCTTCACAAGTCCATTACATGAAATAGCAGCATTCTTGTTTACTGCAAGATGATTGTTTACCGCAAGATAAGAAGAATGTCAAAACAGGCAAGTCCACATGCATGCATCAAATGTTTCCTGAAGAATAACAAATATGATTTAATGTGTTTGCCAATTTCTGTATTAAAACTTGGCAGGAAAGGGCAAAAAATCAGCAGTGCTGAAAGATACATCACGAGGGCGGTAGGTGATTTTAACCTTTTTTTTTTGTGGCTCCCCACAAGTGGGTTACAACTCCATATAAATGTAGTATGCATTGCAGCTATTTAACAAAGGATTAAATTGTTTTATCTAAAGGAACATTTTTTAGTATGGACATTAAATAGCAAATTGCATCAAATATAGTACATGACCACAAGGTCATGCCTCTAGGTCCAGTTCAGTTGTCTCCACTTAAACAAGAATCAACCACAGTAACTGGACCGATCATGAGGAACCCCATAACTAACATCAGTCATCACAATTTATTTTCTCTTATCAGAAGTTGTACTGACTGCAAGCCCGATTATGATATTGCAGCCCAGTTTATCTCTTGTGTGAATGCCAGCTTACTGCACAACATCTTCCTTAGGTCATGTAATCAAGCATTATACCAATAAGAGGACCGCAGAAATATAGGCCAGCAAACCTGAACAGATGTCATGTTCCAACAAATCAAACCAAATGTTGTTTTCCACACAACCTATGATTCAACAATTAGCTGTTGACTTAGTAAGTTTGGTAAATGCTTATTTTCTTCGAGGACAAAATCACAGCTAACGACAAACACATAAGACGAGTACTGAACAAATACAAGTAAAGGTGGAAACAAAAACCGAAGGAACTTGACAAAATATATATTGGAAAGGTAAAGGGAAAAAATCAGGTTTAGATCAAGCTAAAGACATGCCTCAAGATGGCTGACTTCATCTTCATTTCGCGCACAGACTATAACTGCATCAGTTGGTTTTATGGTCATATCTTCTATCTCTTCATCATCATCGTCGTCCTAGTAAAATAAATTTCAAAAAATATTTTTTAATTATTTTTAAGACATTACAAAGAAACATACATTAGCTGTACTGATGATGAAAAACTCACATCCTTGTTTTGCAGATAAGGGTCCATGTCATTACTTGGATAGTAAATATCCCCTAAACCAGTACTAAATAGCTCGATGCCTGAAAAGTAACAATTTTCAACAACAAACTAAAAATGTAAAATCATGATAATCAATGACAAAAAGTTGGTACCATCATCTTCATCATCATAATGGTCCATGTCAAGTTCCCGGAGGCCATCGGCAATATCTTGGAAATGAGAACCCTTATCCCCTTGGTCTTTCGATAAAGCCTCAGCAGTAGCTAATGCATGGGCTACTTCATCTGCATCTTTCAAATCATCAACGTCCATATCCACTTGTTCATCTTCTTCACTGTCTCCACTGCACAATCAACACAGGCAATCATTTGCAAGGTCATCAACCAAAAGTAACAATGCAATTTACTGTAAAGGACATGAAGAAATCCGGCAAAAGATTTTACCTTCTTCTCAATGCTCCCGTTTTCAAAATCTCCTCAATTTCGTCTTTTGAGGGTGGCTCAGCAACCACTGGGGAGATCTTGGATGCTCCCTTTGGGACCCAAGTCACTGCCGAAATCATTTTAGAGTGGAAACTGTGCAAAGGCAAAGGGATTCAGCAACAAAATTATTCAGAAGCACTTTTTTTCATATTTCTTCTCGGAAAATGGTCAAGAAATAAATTTTCCCCAAGTTTGCTTCACAGAAAATCATGATTGCTAAAAAGGTTAGAATTAAAATGTGGACACTCGGGATACAGTGTGTTCCATGTCGAATTGAAGAAAGTACATAGGAAAATGAAAAAGTATCACCGCCCAAAAGCTTAGTATTAGAAAGACATAACTACGGCTCCTACAATCCTTTCCCGCTTACCTCGAGAAGATGGAGTGGTGGTGGACAGATGAGAGGCAGACAGAGAGTCAGCGACTTGAATGGCACGAAAGATGCGGCAGTTCGCCGACGTTTCAACGATGGCGATGAGCGCGACGGCGGAGTACGGCAAGATCAGGGGTAAAGAGACAGCCGACGGCTAGGGTTTCAGCAGATAAGCAACCAACTAACGCACGTAACATCCAAATCTCCACCCGAGTAACGTAAACCCGAACCCTCAACCTTTCCTCGGGATCGAGAGATCGAGATCGAGGCTTACCGACGGGTTGTATGGCGGACGGAAGGAAGAGGCGAGCGATTGCGACCGCAGGAGTGCGTGCGTGCGTGCGACGGGGCTTCGAGAGTTGGAGGGACAAAAAGTTTAGGAATAGGGTTTTAACTCCTGAAAACATTTCTGATTTTAGTTCTTGAAAACGGTTCGAGAAACGTTGTTTTCATAAACAAAAAAAAAACACATCTCACAGAGGGCCCCGCGAACGGAAATTTCGCGAGTTTTTTTTTTTTTTTTTTTTTGTTAGTAAACCTAAAAAAAAAAGACATTTAAATTGATTCGTTTTCCAAAACAAAAAAGTGTTTCTCGTTCGCTATCAGTTATTATCACGGTAATAATAAAGAGTAATATTATCTAATTATTATTATGAACTCAAGGTATGTTGGTGGCTCTGATATGATACTGGATGAGAATATCCTATGCTTTTTGTCTCTAATCATTTCGACCACTTGCATAATATTAGTGGGGACGATGGTTTCGAATTCGGAGTAACAAATCTAATTAATTTTCCTAGAGATGATAGATATCATTCGCAAGAACTCAGCTACAGATAGAGAGAATCAACCATCCAGAATAGTTAAAACGTTAGAACTTGCAAGCTCCAATTAGTTTGTTTAAATGACAAATCGGATGAACTGTTTCGATAATTAAACACGAACCTGACTTAAATAGTTTATGATTCTACTTACAGACTCTTTACTTCATTCATAGTGTGACTCTCCATAAGCATCACTTATTCGATTAGGCTGCTTCTCAGCAACAGATACAGAGAGATTTAACATATGAGCTTCTGAGTGCCAATTCATTAGATGCTTCTTTGGAGGCAGATGGATACTCATCGGATACATCCATAGAATGTCTTTTTTACTCCATACCCCTTCAGGATCATATTTATTACTGCCAGGCAAAAAATATGATGGTTAGACATCCATGAAGCTCCTGGGCCAAGATACATACATACATCTATGATGATACAGAACTCTCTGCACTGAAAGCGAAAAAGGAAAAAGTTCCAGGCCCATCAAGCTTATAGACAAACTCTGAGTTGGTGACATTAGGAAGATATTTGTGTTGGCTGGAACTAAACAGTTTTCTCCAATCATAAGATGGAAGCAGTCTCTTATTAAGAAAAGAACTGCAGAAAACGCTTTCCTTTTTAGTTGTACACCAAAAATACCTTCCAAAAAAAAAAGAATCATATATCTGGAAATCGTAACTCAGATCTCAAACTTTGGGAACCAAGGATTTAAGGCTCACACCACATATCTATCTGTTGCTTGCCCACGTCGCCATAGGCATCCGAAGGTGGGAGTGGAATGAAGTGCCAACTGACTGACTCTGTTTGGGCCTCGCCGCCCAAAGCACCAAGTGTCATATATTTGGAGTTATAGTTTGATAGAAAACCTATTTTATACATCTAAATAAGAGTGTTCGATCCACATAAAATAAAATAAAATTTAAATTTTTTTTTTGAGTATTTTATTAGTTATTTAAAAAAATTAAGGGATACAAATGTTATTATTATAAGATAGTAGAATCTAGTAATAAGATTCCTATAAAAATGATAAAATCAATAGGAAAGATTAATTTTGATACAGAGTGTAGGTCAATATTGTTGAATCTCGGATTTTGATAATGAAATCAATTGATATGTTTTGTATCTAACCTATGTGTTAGAGAAAGTGATGCATAATTAATTATGATGATGAAAACGTAATACAATCTGATGTTGGGCAGGAGTCAAGTTCGGACATTGGGCCGGGGTTCGGACGATGCAATGGGAGCTCATCGAGAATTCACTAGGAGTTCGTCAAAGGTGATCGACAGCTCACTGGGAGTACGCCAGGAGTTCGCTAGAAGATAATTGAGTAACTCGTCAAGAGATTCGTCGGAGGATGCTAAAGAATTCGTCGAGAGTTCGGAAGATCAATTGACGTGCTGGAAAAGAATGATTATAATTGTATAGCGTGTCATAGTTAGCATCATAATTAAGTCCTAATCGAGTCATATTTGAAGAAATCTAAATTAACTCAATATGAGGTGATTGGGTCCACTTTGGGTTAAACTTGAGCTCATGGTTGAGCTTATTTCGTTGACCTGAAAAGGGGTCAATAGAAAGTACAAGTTGAGTATGAAAAAGTATTATAAGTATATTTTTTGGGATTCCTGATGATAGTACCACTAGAGGGTGATGGTACTGACCTAGACAGGGGTTAATAAGAGGTACGAGGTGAGTGCAAAAAAGAAGGGAATAAGGGGTTAAGACATAGAATTTATAGGATTTACTCGAGAAGATGAGAATAAGGGGTTAAGACATAGAATTGTCATTAAAAGCTATAATGCCCGGTTCAGATTGAAATAAGATTATGATGCCACAAATGTTGGGGAAGAATGAGCAAGGAAACGATAAAAACAGAATACTATAATGCAATTAACGAAAAATGATTTCAATCATGAAAATGATGTAGTATTAAATAGGAGGTAAAAGAACAAGAATAGTTATAAGATTATCTCCAAATACACATACTCTCTGCTCATTTGTTTTATGGACTAAAGACATATTTATAGTACCTAAAAATAACTAAATCACATCACTTTCTTACCCCAGTATCTCACCCATAATTAGCAAATATTCACTAAATCTTTAATCATACGCCACTAACTCCGTAAATCCTAACTACCTCTATAACTCTCGTAGCCACTACTACTAAAACATATTAACTAAATAGATAATTACGCTGAATCAATCAATTCTCAAGGTATAACTTTGACAACATGGACGGGTTCTACGTAACGCCAGCTTTCATGGATGGGGATCAAGTGAGTTTATGTGACGGCATCTGCTGGAGTTTTATGCCCACGTGTATCGCCATTGACATTACAATTCACAGTCCTACGACGATGAGCGCCGGATAACTGGAAAGTGGAAACTTAGAACCAGCCAAGTTGATAAGGCAGAGGTACCGCGAGGCAGCGGACATCATCAAGAAGGAGAAGATGTACTGCCTCTTCATCGACGATCTCGATGCAGGAGCGGGAAGGCTCGGCGGCACCACCCAGCACACCGTGAACAACCAGATGGTGAGTGCAGCCCTCATGAACATTGCCGACGACCCCACTAACGTGCAGCTTCTGGGGATGTACAACAAGCAGGAAAACGCCCGTGTTCCCATCATCGTCAGCGGGAATGACTACTCCACTCTCTATGCTCCTCTCATCCGCGATGGTCGCATGGAAAAGTTATCCTGGGCACCGACAAGGGAGGACCGCATCGGCGTCTTCACTGGCATCTTCAGAACCGACAATGTCCCTAAGGAGGACATCGTCAAGCTGGAAGATGTCTTCCCAGGCCAGTCCGTTGGTGAGCATCCCCCAACGCTCAACTTTGACGTGGTATCGCTAGCTGCAAGTTTCACAGTGGCTCTAAACTAGGAACGTGTTGTATCTCCACGGCCGAAACGCAGAGCCAGGGTATACAACGATGAAGTGAGGAAGTGGATCGTAGAGATCGGAGTCGAAAAGGTGGGGAAGAAGCTCGTCAACTTGCTCGAAGGACCGCCGACGTTTGATCAGCCCAAGATGATCTTGGATAAGCTGATGGAGTATGGCAACATGCTGGTGAGGGAGCAGGAGAACGCGAAGAGGGTGAAGTTAGCTGGCACGTACTTGAACTTGGCTGCACTTGGAGAAGCCAATGCAGATGCCATTAAGACCGGCTTTCTATGGTTAATACGTCGGTTCTTAAGACTTCGATATGAGGTTTGCATCTGGCTTCCGACACTTCTATTACACCTGGGAAGAGTTTCCCACAACCTGCAAGTTCTTAATACTGCTATGCATTTGGTGACATTTCCCCAGCAGCCAGAAATGATGAAGTGAACAGTCTGTACAAATTCCAGGCTTCTATGGCTCTTATGGAAGAGTGAAATTTAAGCTAAATTGATCTTCTTTTAATCATTGGAGAGATTCATAGAAGCAGTATATTCTGTATCAGTGTATGTATGAATTTTCTTCAGTTTTGGTAAAGCATATTATTTGTGATCATTCAAAAGGAGAACTTCATCCGAACAATCCACAGTATCTGCACATTTATGTTAATAAGGGATATGGGAATCATAATTAACCCAAGAACAGGCAATTCAATCAGCCGGATGCAGAAATTATACCTCATGAGCCGGTGAATCTAAAACACCCAATCACACACACACACATCCTAGGTGCCGTCTTCGGCTTGGTCCAAGTCATATGTGCAAGCGTGTTCACGCAGCTCGAATGTGCTTGGGAGAGGGTGCGATTGTCCGATGGCTCCGCTTCTGGACTCTATATTATTGTGGTCCTTTATGCCGAGTCAAAGGTGTCATCTTCGGCTTGGTCCACGTCGAATGTGCAAGCGCGTTCACGCATCTCGAATGTGCCGGGGAGAGGATGCGGCTATCCGATGCTCCGCTTCTGGACCCACGGGTCATCTTTCCAAGCCTGGGCTAGCACTCGTCCCCTCCTCCTCGCGATCGTGTTCCTGTAGAAAAGGTCTAAGCTAGGCGGAGGGTCCTTCCGGCTTGGCCCCTCTGATGATTAAGTTAGTTGCAAGCTTGAGATATGTATAGAGTATTATGGGATCCCTTTTTATTGTTCACTAGTGTGGCTCTTATATCTCCTTCATGGGGGGTCACATTACGAGGATGTTTAATGATCATCGACGCCACCATATGTAGATATTAATGTATGCTGGCACATTGAAATGGTTGGGGCAGACTTTGCTGTTGTCTGGGCTGCATCATGCATTGTCGATTGATAGATCGACGATTTGTCTACTGACACTACCTGGGCACATCATACCCTCCTATGCCCCTTAGACAGTAGGACAGAGCGACGTCCAATCCCGAGGTCACTATTTGGGATGAGTTTGAGACGCCTAGCTAGCTTCGCTATAGTGATATTGCAATCTTTATTCGATGGGCCAAAATATGCTCTATCATTCCCTCTCCCCCCCCCACCACCCTAAAGGAGTCATGCCTTCAGAGAATCAAGAGGCGTGGCTCATGGCTGGGGCTTACCTGTATGTTGATCATGCCTTGGAGTTTATGGATTTTGTCGGATGAGGTGTGGTGAATCGAAAGGGAAAGAGTCGACAACAAAAAAATTGGGACCAGGTTGGCGGTGAGACGACAACGATTGGATTGGCGTGCGACTGGTAGAGGCAGGACTGGCCAATACTTAGTCAAAATAAGACTAGTCGAGACTTGGTCGGTATAGGACTGGCAAAGACTTGGTCAGTATAGGACTAGCCAAGACTTACTCAGCGTAGGATTGGCCGAGACTTAGTCGGTGTAGGATTGGCCAAGACTTAGTCATTAAAGGACTGGCCGAGACTTAGTCGGCATAAGACTGACCACTCTTGAGCAAGAAAATTTGAACGACGGTGGTTAGTGCACATTGTTCCTTTTCGAGGTTGTCGCCCCCTTGTTAAAGAAAGAAAAATTTTAAATTCATTGTATGATTAATGCGTAAATTTTAAAATTCTTGAAAATTTAATGATTCATGTTTTGTTGGTTGAAATTAATGTTATAAGGAAATTTTTCATGAATTTTTGAAATTCTTGGAATATCTTTGAAAATTTGAAGATTCGTGATTAGTTGAAATTAATATCATGTATCATTGATAATTTATTGATTTTAAAATTCATGATATATCATTTCAAAATTTGATAAATGGATGATATAATACTTGAATTCAAGAGTGTTTAGTTCTCTTGAATTTAAGTTTTCCTTATATGAATTATGACATGGATTTAGGAGGAGTAAAGTTTAACTTCTGTCATCAATTGATTATCATCATCAAAAGGAGGAGATTGTTGAATCTAAGATTTTGATGATGAAATCAATTAATGAGTTATTGATCTAACATGTGTGTTACAGATGATTGATGCAAAATTAACTACAACAGAGAGAAAATTATAATCAGATGTTGGGCCAGAGTCAAGTTCGGGCATTAGGCCGGGGTTCAAATGATGCAGTGGAAACTCGCTGAGAGACTCACCGAAAGCTTACTGGGAGTTCGCTGGGAGCTTACCAAAGGGACTAGAGGCTTGTCGGGAGTTCGCAGGAAGCTTACCGAAGATATCAGAAGCTTGTTGGGAGTTCACCGGAAGCTTGCTGAAGGTGGTGAGGAGCTTGCAAGGATGGGGTCATGAGTTTACCGAAAGAAGACCAACAGACTTGTCGAAAGATCGTCAGGGGTTGCTGAAAAGCTTACCGGGAGTTAGGAGGGTCTTGATTAGACTTGATAGTCATATTGATTGTGATTAATTAGTCATAGTTAGCATTAGTTAACATTTGAGTCCTACTTGAGTTAGATTTGGATAGAATCCAAATTAACTCAAATGAGGCAAACCAAGTCCACATTTAGGATTGGATTTAGCTCAGGTTGAGGTCAATTGGTTGACCTGGAAAGAGATCAACTGAAGGTATAAGTCGGGATTAGAAAAGTAGAGGGAATCACTTTTTCGGGATTCTAGATGGTTGTACCACCGATAGGCGATAATCATACTGCCTAGGTTGGCGGTTGTACTGTCGTTGCCCTATTTTCAGGGTGGATTTCGGTGATTGTATGACCCGTACCTGATTTTTCCATTTCTGATGCCAATTATTGTCTATAAATATCCCAAGATTTCTTGTATTTAGCATAACACATTGGGCTAGAAATTATGTGAAAATTTATGTGCTAAAATTAGAAGAAAAAGAAAAGGGGCAAGGGAGTGGGGGAAAAGAGTTGTAATTATTGTGAAGTATCCTTTGTGAGTTTATAAGGTTCCTCTCCTAAGCTTGTGAAAAGGAGAGCGGAAAGTGTAAGGGTTTGATCTTCACCCAAAGAAGATTGATAGTGGACACCGATGGACTTTGGAGAACAGGACTCGGGAGTGGACGTACACTAAGTTGAGGTCGAACCACTATAAACTTGTGAGTACTCTACTCTTGCATTATTTACTATTTTTAATTGCTCTTAACTAGTTTAACTAAGATATCAACATCATTTCGTGACTTTCTCTTAAATCATTTTCTTAATCATTTCCAATGAAATATAAAAAGGCACTTTCGATTTTCTTTCTTTTTTGTAAGGTTTTCAAATCGAGCACTTTCATTTTTACACTTATTCATCCCCTCCCTTCCCCCCACCCTTTTTATGTGTTAATTGATCATAACAGACTTGAGCATTGCTCAATCGAAGGCTCAAGGGGCCAAGTAGTCACTTGTTGCGGCCCAGGCCGTACAAAAGAAGGCCAAGGACTCGCTCGCCACTAAGCGGGTTACGACCCCCTAGAAGGCTCGGGCGACAATCACCTTGTACAAGGAGACTTTCAGCTTCAAGTTCAGTCTAGAGAAGATCAATCAGGTGACCTATGAGCATGGGTACAGAGTCACCCTGACGAGATTCCGAGTGAAGTACCCTCAGTTGACGATTAAGGAGGATCCTTATGCCACCCTCCCGGAAGACGACAATGTGCTGATAGAAGCGGAGGTCCCTTTCGATGATAGTAATCCTCCAACATCATGAGCTTCTTCAGTTGAGTCCTTTAGTGCTGCTCCCTATTTCTTTGCATCATTTTTGTAACTTAGCTGGTTGAGACCATACCCGATCGAGAATGTACTTGCCTTGCTATTAATGAAAAATTATTTCTTTAAGCTTTCTTGTTTTATCATCGAGATTCACTTGCGGTCTTGTCTTGCTCTCTAATGTTGGCTTGTCTTTCTTTAATTGAGCGGATGACATATTTGCCCTGGTGGTAGATAAGTCATTCGTCGGGGTGTGCTTTGTGCCACGGTAGTGCTATGACTGGTATATGTTATGTTGCACGTCGGGATAGGCTTCACTTTGCCTCTTATTTATGTAAAATCGTTTGTTGTGATGCTCTGTGTCTGGATTGGGGGACGGGTCATGCATTAAGTATTAGGGCCCCAGTCGCAGGAGCGATGTATGCTTTCCTTCTTTAATCGAACGACTCTTTTCTTTATCCAGGTTCCTTGTTGTATCCTGACCCACTACTTGTGTCTTTTTCTTTGCGGATCCTTAGAGGGCTTGACAAAATCATAACTTAGATGAAAACTTCTTCAAGTTGGATACGTGCCATGTCTTAGGCAGCGAGACTCCTTCTCAAGTGGCCAATTGGTAGGTTCTGTCTCGGACCACGTCAGTGACCCGATAGGGTCCTTCCCAGGTTGGAGCCAACTTCCCTTGGGAATGGGTTGGGTCACTGATTTCGACTTTCCGTAATCCCATCTTGATGGGTCAGGGGCGGATCCTCCGATTGTAAAGTCTTGCAATGACATTCTTATATGCTAGGGCTCGCAAGCGTTTTCTTCAAAGTTCTCGACCCATAGAGTCAGGATGACCACTTCGAGTGGGAGTATAGCCTCGGTCTCGAATGTTAGACTATAGGGGGATTCACCCGTGGCGGTCTTTGGGGTAGTTTGTGATACCCAAAGGATGCTCGAGAGTTCATCGACCCACATCCCTTGTGCTTCACTGACCCTTTTCTTAAGGCCTTCGAGGATTACTCGGTTGGTTACTTCAGCCAGACCGTTGGTCTGTGGATGTGCTATCGAGCTAAACTTTAGGTAGATCCTATATGCCATGTAGAACTCCTTGAACCTTGCGTTGTTGAACTATGTCACGTTGTCAATGATTATGGCCTTCGGGATGCCGAACCGAGTGATGTTATTTTTCCATACAAATTTTGACTTGCTTTTCGGTTATAGATGCTAACGGTTTGGCTTTGACCCACTTCGTGTAGTAGTCGATCACAACTATGATGAATCTCTGTTGTCCCATAGCTAGAGGAACGGGCCCAGGAGATCCATTCTGCATTACGCGAATGGTCATTCGCTCTCAATTGGCATCAGAGGAATTGCAGGTTGATGGTGCGTCCTAGCATGTTTCTGGCACTCGGGGCATTGCTGCACGTAAGCCATGACTTCCTGATGCATGGTCGGCTAATAGTAATCCTGCTTGATGGCCTTAAATGCTAGGGTTTGATCGCCTATATGTTCTTCGCAAATGCCCTCATGGATTTCGCCTATAGGGTTTGATCAACTGGGTTAAGGCGCTAGGGGAAGGGTAGGTTGAACGATCTGCGGTATAGCCGGCCACTAGCCTCATAATAGTGGGCTTGGACATGCTTTATTCGTCGAGCGATAGTTTGGTCGTCCGGGAGCATCCCGTCCTTCTTGTACCTGAGGATGTCCTCTATTCAATTTGGTGTGACCTCGGTAGTGGCGACATCCAAGCTCATGATCGATCGGATACCGATCTCCTCGACATCCGAGGGGCAACTCCCACCCCTCACTGACCCTTTCTTGGCCAAAACATCTGCTCGGACATTCTCCTCCCGGGGTACCCTAGTAAGGATAAAGTGTTGGAAGTTGCTGATTACCCGTTTCACCTCGGCAAAGTATTTTATCATGATTGGATCACTAGCCTCGTAGACTCCATTGATCTGATCGAACACTAGCTATGAATTGCTGAAGACCTTAAGTCCTTTCACAGTGAGCTCTGAGGCTAGGCACAGCTCGGACAACAAGGCTTTATATTCTGCCTCATTGTTGGTAGCTTTGAACCCGAAGCAAAGCATGCATTCATATGAGCGATCATCTGGTCCCTTTAGGATAAGGCATGCTCCACCCCTCTTAGCGTTGGCCGAGCCATCCACGAATAGGATCCACTCTTACTCAGTCGTCTCGTGGTCGTGGGTCAGGGAGGGGGCTAGTTCTGAAATAAAGTATGTTAGCGCTTGTGCTTTGACGGCTGTTCTCAGGACATATAGGATATCGAACTCCCCGAATTCAACCGACCACTGGAGCATCCACCATGAGGCATTAAAGTTAGAAAGAATCTGATGAAGGGATTAGTTTGTTACCACTCTTTTAATATGCGCTTGAAAGTAGGGGCGTAGCTTCTTGGCTGCATGCACCAAGGCTAGTACCAGGTTCTGGATAGGAGGCTATCGTTCCTCGAGCTCGTTGAGGACGTGGTTGGTGTAGTAAATGAGTCTTTTCATGTTTGATTCTTCTCAGACCAGGACCATGCTAACCACGTGCTCGGAGGCGGCTAAGTATAGGCTAAAGGGTTCACCCAGGCTTGTTGTGGTGAGTCATGGTAGTCGGGCAAGGTGCACCTTCAGCTTCTCAAACGTGTCCTAACATTCAGGGTCCAACTGAAAATCCTTGGCACATTTTAGTGCTTAGAAGAACAGGAGGCACTTTTCCCTGGATCGGGATCAGAATCGACTGACGACAACCAGCCTTCCTATGAGACGTTGTGTCTCCTTGACAATCTAAGGAGGTTGCATAGAGGTTATGGTTTGCACCTTCTCGAGGTTTGCATTGATTCCTCTTTGGTGAATGATGAAGCCAAGAAACTTTCCTGACTCAACTCTAAAGATGCATTTGGTCGTGTTGAGTCGCATCCTGAACCTTCTAAGGATTTAGAATGTCTCAAAGAGGTCCTATAGGTGGTCCTTGGCGACCTTGCTCTTTACGATCATGTCATTGACATATACCTCGATGTTCCTCCCAACTTGGTGCTTGAACATTTGGTTTACCTTCCTTTGGTATGTTGCCCCAGTGTTCTTGAGGTTGAACGACATAACCTTGTAGTAGTAGACTCCTCGATCAGTGATGAAGGTGGTGTGTTCCCAATCCCCTGGAGCCATACGGATCTGATTATAACCCAAGAAGGCATCCATGAACGTGAGGAGTTCATGTCGTGAGGTTTGGTCGACTAACTGATCTATCCTTGGGAGGGGGTAATAATCTTCCATGCATATCCGGTTGAGATCGATGTAGTCAAGACACATCCTCCAACTTCCATTAGATTTTTTTGACAAGAACTACATTGGAGAGCTATTGAGGGTATATGGCCTCAACAATAAATCCTACCTCCACGAGGCAATCTACCTCATCGCTAATTGTCTTTTGTCGGTCCAAGGTGAACCTTTGAGATCTCTGCTTCATTGACTTTGCCCCAGAGGGGATGCTAAGGTGATATTCCACAACCTCGGGATCGACGTCGAGTATGTCTTTTGGTGACCAGGTGAAAATATTGGCGTTCTTGACCAGGAAGTCAATGAGCTGAATCTGATCCTTTTTCAGGAGTGAGGACCCAATTTTCACCACCCAGTCAAGTCGACGTTGGCCGAGGGGAACCTCCCACACCTGTTCAATAGGCTCCAGCCTTTGGGGGCCCTTGGACGCTTCACTAGAGTCGACGAGGGGCTAGTCGGAGGGTGGTGGTTGCGGCCCCCTTTCCTCGAGAGCTGGACGACTAGCTCTTGCTTTCTTTAGTAGTGTAATAGCGATCAAGTAGCAACACTAGGATACCTGGGGGTCACTCTGAACTTCCTCGATCCCCACTCTGGTTAGGAATTTCATGGCTCAGTGGTAGATGGAGATGACTACCCTCAACCTACGGAGAGTTGGTCAGCCAAGGATGATGTTGTATGTCGATGACAAGTTGACCAAGAAAATATAGATGGCCATATCCCCATAAAAAATGCTGGCATAATTAAGGATGGATGGGCTTCGGGTACTACCCTGATTTCTACGACAAAGCGCAAGATGAAGTGGGAGACGAACTCCTCATCTTTTGGGCTCAGGTCGAGGAGTGTTCCTGCGGATGGCTTTGGCTTGACGTTGGCCAGGAAATTAAATTTGAATTCCCTTGTCAGTTGGTCGAAGGACGAGATCGAAAGGGGTTCAGACAGTTGTACCATATTCAAGCGGAGCCCCGAAGTATGGACGAGAATGCTTAGCACATCAATGCGTCAGATATGTCCTACAGTGCCATCTAAGCTCAAAAGGCAGCGGCATGCTCCGTCAGGTCGGAGCTCCCGTATCGTAGGCTTGCAGTGAGGGTAGGCAGAAGCTTGGGGGGATCGACTTATCCTGTATCTCTTGGGTGAAAGGGGATCCCCCGAGAGTATCTTCTCCCTATTCCTCTTTTGATTTATGGAACTCCTTATGGACTTCGTCTAGTCTTTGATTGACCTAGCACACATGGGCCCGAAACAAGTTTGAAAAGTCGGACAATAAGGTGTCTAGCTCGGGCAAGCCTGGTGGAGCCGAACTGGCTTCCAAGGTCTCGTGCTCAGGTGGAGATCATCTTGACCCGAATGGTTCTTCGGTCGGGTTATGATCTTTCCCGGGCTGACTTATTAGGTGCCAACAGGTCCGATGGTGCTTGAAAAGGGTGTGGCTAAGGCACTGGAGGTGCCTGGAAGAGGTTTGACAGTGGTGCCCATGGTGGGGCGGTTTGCAAGGCGAGCTAGGGGCAGAGGCTTGTTTGAGGAACGAGGGGGATGATAGACTAAATCATTCTACTTAAAGCTTGGACTTGTTGTGTGAGGTTGAAGAACGCCTCTAGCGAGGCAGTAGGTTGCGTCTTCCTGTTCCCTAGGGGCAAGAGCCCTAGGTCACTAAATAGTCTCTAGCATCTGCCTGGGGTTTGGGATGAAACATTCACATCATGAGAGAGGGCGGGTGGGGCGGGAAGGGACTGGCCCCCCGAGGCTAGGGTTTACAACGTGAGCATCTTCTCCCAGGTGCTCCATGGGGTTGGTTGGTTGCTGGCATCCTTATGACATCGACCCTTCTTCTAGTGCAAAAAATGTTATGGTCCTTTATGCCGAGTTCGAAGTGTCACCTCTAGCATGGTCCACACCGAATGTGCAAGCATGTTCAAGCAGCTCGAATGTGCCGAGGAGAGAGTAAGGCTGTTAGATGACTTCTACTTCTGGACTCACGGGTCGTCTTCCCAAGCTTGGGCTGGCACTCGTCCCCTCCTCCTCCTCACAATCGTGTTCCTATAGAAAAGGCCTGAGCCGGGCGGAGGGTCTTTACGGCTCGACCCTTTCGATGATTAAGTTAGTTGCAAGCCTGAGCTCTATATGGAGTCTTCTTGGATCCATTTTCACTGTTCACTAGGGTGACTTTTATATCTCCTGTTGGGGGAGGGAGGGGGATCATAGTACGAGGATATTTAATGATCATTGGTGCCACCGTACGTGGATATTAATGTATGCTTACACATTGACATGGTTGGGGTAGACTTTGATATTGTCTAGGTTGCATTATGTGTTGTCGTGTTTCTCGATTGATGGACCAACGATTTGTCTACTGACATCGTCTGGACACATCACACCCTCCTATGTTCCTTGGACGATGGGACAAAGCAACGTCCAATCCTGAGGTCACTCTCTGGGATAAGTTGGTGGTGTCTAACTGATTTCACTGTGATGATATGAGAGTCTTCGTTGGATGAGCCAAAATACAGCTTACAGTATATCATACGTAGTAAGTTAACTCCTAGAATGCGATGGTCTAAACATAGCAAACTATTACAATATATATTTTGATTATTCTAAGGTAATCATATGTTAAAAGATCATTGATTTATTTAGGAATTGATTTTTAGTTTACATATAAGACTTAAACGGCCACCGACAGCTGTGGAACTAGAGGCGCTTCGACCGGGGTAGAACAGATTCGACTCGGGTAGCGATCGAGCTGGTCCATGCCATTTCCGGGTATGTTGAGATCGACCAAGGGACGATTCGCGCGAATCACTCTGGTAAAGCTGGAGCTGGTCCATGCCGATGTGAGCTCAGCCACTGGGATCCGGGTCTGGTGATATCGTCCAAGGGACGATTCGGGCGACTCGGAATCGCGCGAACCGTGTGACCGGTTGAAGTTCGACCGAAGGACGCAGCTGCGAATAAAAAGCTCACCTGCGCCACCTCCACCTCAGTCCGAGATCGAAAAGGTCGCTGAAGATGCCTGTGCGAGTGGTGGAGAGCTCGACGCCTTCGCAAGACTCCGGTTAGATTTTACTTTCCGGGAGCTTCCTCCTTTTCTTGATTTCGATACTAGATATTTCTAGGCGTTTCTTAGATCGATCATCTGCTAGGGTTAGATCTTCTGATGTCGATTTTAGGACTATGTTTGCATTGAGACGAGACTACACAAACCGTTGAGGATAGTTCTAGATCTAGGCCAAGACAAACTACTGTAGGGAATTTATTGAAACCATTGAATTCGGAATATGGTAAAGTAGCTCCGGGCTGGAGGACTACACCACTAATGGGGGTGGGTTGACCTAGGAATAAAACAGTAAAGATTCAATATTCGCCCGCGAAACCTTTATTTATTGAGATTACATTACACTTCTTAGGGCTTTCTTAACTTTAGCCCTTCTGACGTGTCTCGTAGGATTGTACTGCATTTGGACGAGTTTGTTTGTGGTGGTCGATCTCTCATTGTTGTAGCAGAAGATTTTGATTCTCGATCCGGTCTCAGTTAAGTTTTCTCACAGTTATGACAGAAATATGATGAGTGGAATTATAAGGTTGTGGTTGTATTGCAAACCAACCATTTTTTGCCTGGGAATTTGAAGACTTGTTGCTATATTAGGACATCAAGACTTATATTTTGCTGCTTCAGGCCAATGCTATCATCTTTACATCCATGTTTCTGTGCTTGTGGGACTTCGAATTTAGATTTTCTTTTATGGTTGATTAAGTACACAAGTTTGCAGATCATGGTGTGCCTGCAAGGAAGAAAGTTGCTGGAACCTTAAGTAGTGTTCTTTTAACATAACCGCTTCCTTTTATTAGCAATTACTTTTAGATTTTATGGACTTCTAAATGCCTAATCTGTAAAATTACAGTAGTAAACTGTTCAAATGTACAATTGTAATTCTGCATTAATTCAGCAGATTGATTAAATCATTTTGTTCATGCTTAACATGTCTTTGCAGTATGTATCTTTCAAATTAGTATGGCCTATATATTTTCATAATTTCTGACTTGAGAGAGATGAGTTATTCTTTGGTTGATATCAGCTGTGAAGTTTGTTTTTTGCTCGCCAAAATTAGTGGGATTCAGATTAATGTGATAGCCGATTATGGACCTAAGCTTTTTATTTGCCATCTCTGATTTGGTTGTAAATATGACTTCTGGTACATTATCCATTAATTTTGAACATGGAATGACAACATGCTAAAGAAGTACTTGGAGGGACCCATTATAGTTTGAGTAAATAATTGTAACAGAAAATTGCCTTCATGTCTATCGTGATTGACGTAAGAGTAGCTGGAAAACAGGTTTGATAATGAACTACTATGGAAGTCATCAGTGGTGATACTTGGAATATCTTAGATTCCTAGTATTTCAAATTGAAATCCCAATTTTGATATTAACACAATGTTTTAAGTTTTTAGATCTCTTAATTTGAGTTTAACATGAAGCTGATAATTTAAATCAAAAAATGATTATAACAGTTTATCCATATCATACAATTGAAACATGCACTGAATGTCACCAATTTGGACATTGATATTCAACCTGTTCATGTGATGCAAATTTTTAGGTTGGCTTCATTGTTCAGTATGAATCACATGTAGTCTCTCGTTTCTCATTCCTTTGCAGAACCAAAAAAATGATGGTGGGGTATTAGGACAGTGTATATTTTCTTGTATACATCTTGAAATGCAATTTTGTTAGAATGAAGTTTCTAGCTTCCTTATATTGATAAGTAGATTGCATGTTTGTTTAACATTTCCTTTTCATTGATATACGCATGAACACTATCCTTTCATACTGTTGCTTGTCTGGTTTTGCATGTGGATCTTATTATATTGATGTGCCACTTATTTGAGCTGATTTTCAGATAGCCACTCTTAGATGATGTGCATATTGTTGCATGCAATCTTCATGACATGTGGAACAAATATTTCTTTTCTAATGATATTTGAAGCTAATTTGGCACCATATTGAAGAATAAAAACATGTACAGAACAAGAATCAAGAACTGGACGTCCTCCACCTCCTTCTTGTTCGCTTTTAAGTGCTGGGAGGGTGAGTACTTTAGTTTTGTAAAATTTCTGTTATGGATAGATGTTTCATTAAACTTGTAGGCATTTCAGTTATCTGTGATGCAAGGGGATCTTTGTTTTCACATGTTAGAGTTATTATCTTGTTTCTTTGTATATGTACCTCCAAATTTTTACTGTAATACTTGTATAATGCTACTTGGCATCCTTCGGAGAAGATTGATAGAAGAATTGACACTTGATGCAGAGAACTTAGTTGTTTGTCTAGTTATTCATTTGCCGTATCTCTATGCCCATGTTAAGATTCCTTAATTTTGGGAGTCCTTAATTTTAGAGATTTGATATTAATCTTTCTTTATTTTTCTATTTAGTTTTTCCTAATCATGGTAGGAGTTTTTGAGTTTTTCCTAATTATGTTAGGAGTCCTTTGATGTAGCAAATTAGGAATTGTTATTTTTATTTTTGTTAGAAATCCTAGTCCTAGTTAATTAAGGATTAAATAACTCTATATATATGTAATGCCTTTGGCTATTTTTCTCAAGAAATCAAATACAACTCAAAGCCGTTGCCCAACTTGGAGGTTGATCCTCTCAAAGCGATCAAAAGGAGGTTGATCCTCTCAAAGCTATCAAATCCTTATCTATTTTCTTAGATAAAGCCTTAAGGTTTTATCATATGGTTCCAAAGCAATGTTCACAAAGGTCTTCCGACGTTTCCTCGGTGTTCCTAAAGTACTATGGCATTTCCTCGGCGTTCCCTCAATCTCCTCTCTGATGCCGCCATAAGCCTCGACGCCCATGTCGCTAATGGCGACTTTACCTTCGACGCTAAGTAAGCAGTGCTCATGCCTTTGGCCTGAAATCAAAAACAAAATTTAGGAGTTGCAGATCTACAATCATATGCAATGACTACTGATAGTTATATGAAATTCCAATTTGAAGCCCTGGAAGCAAAAAATTGAGAGCAGGTTGCAAGAAACTCTCAATGATTTCAAAAAGAGTTTACTTGAGAGTTTTAGTAAAAATCAACTAGATGGAAGTTCCGCTTTTGCTAGTAAACAACTAGACTGATCTGAAGTCATAGGAAGAGGTTACCAAGAGCATGATAATGGCTACCCTCGCATGAAAGTAAAATTTCCTAGATGAGAAGATGGAGATCCGATCGGTTGGATTTCTAGAGCAGAGAAATTTTTCTGCTTTTATAAAACTCCAGACGATTCTAAAGTGAAAATAGCTTTTATCCAACTAGATGGGGATGTTATTCAATCGTATGATTGGTACGAAACTTGTCATGGAGTTCCCTCATGGGAGTAATTTAAGAAAGAGCTTCTTGATTGTTTTGGACCATTCGAATATGAGAATGTTGATGGGTAGCTTGTCAAGATTCACCACTTCTACCGTGTTAGAGGATCAAAATTGATTTGAACGACTATCAAATCGGGCTAAAGATTAGTTTTTGAAAGGCAATGGGAACATTCATTGAAGGTCTTAATTCATACATTCATTGTGAAATTAAGGCTTGCCAACCTTGCAATATGACAGCTGCAATTTTTGTTGCACGATTGCATGAAGAAAAAATTAACATGGCAAATCGTTGAACCAGGAGTGTTATTAAACAGGTGATTAGCAAGTCAACTACTCCAACCATTCTAATCGGGATCCTAATACTAGATTACTGACCCATAAGGAACTTAAAAAATGATCAACAAAGGGTTTGTGTTGGCATTGTGATGAAAAATGGAGTAGGGAGCATCAATGCAGGCAAGGAGAATTTTTTACGATTGAACCAATTGAGGAATCAAAGATTGAGGCTGTAGATTTTGATCATGAAGGTACTGATAATGATGAGATCATTGAACCTATCACACATACTACTCCTGCATTAATTGGTTGTTATAATCCTCAAACTATGAAGTTGAAGGATTTTTGAAACATCAATCTATTACTGTTTTGATTAATATTAGTAGCACAAACAATTTTATGGATAGCAAGGTTGTTGCACGATTCACCTATCGCATTAAACATTGTGATAAGTTCGAGGTAAAGGTTGCCGATGGGTGAATTTTTACTTGTGATAGTAAGTGTTCCAAAGTGAAGCTTGTTATGCAAGGTAAAGAGTTGCTTGTGGAATTTTTCTTATTACCATCGGAGGACTATAAGGTTGTGCTTGGAATTGAGTGGCTATTAACTTTGAGTGATATCACTTAGAATTTTTCTAAATTAATTATAATTTTTTTTATCAATGGAAAGCAAGTGATTCTAAAGGGAAAACGTGGTAGTAAGGTTACAACTGTTACTAGCCATATAATTGAGAGGGTTCTTCGAAAGACGTACTATGAATTTTTGGTACAATTACGGAGCATTAAAGAGGAAGCTACAGTACCTGAATAAGATGAAAATGTTCAATTATTGCTTGGAGAATTCATGGATGTATTTGCAGAACCACAAGGACTTCCACCTCTTCGATCACATGATCACCGAATTCCTTTACTACTTGGGAGTGCACTAACTAATGTTTGGCATTATCGATATCCACACTTTCAAAAGATAGAGATAGAGAAAATTGTTAAGGAGATGCTTGAAGCAGGGGTCATAAGAGCTAGTATTAGTCCATACTCCTCTCTAATCTTATTAGTTAGGAAGAAGAATGGTTCTTGACGGATGTGTGTAGATTATCGAGCACTCAATAAGATCATTGAAAGATAAGTATCCTATTCTAGTGGTGGATGAGTTACTTGACGAATTAGGAGGTACATAAGTTTTCACTAAACTGGATTTATAGTTTGGCTATCACCAAATTCGCGTACATGAAGATGACAGTTAGAAAACTGCTTTTAGAATGTATGATGGTCACTATGAATTTTTGATAATGCATTTTGGGTTAACCAATGCGTCGTCTACTTTTTAAAGTTTAATGAATAATATCTTTCGAGTTCATCTTTGTAAGTTTATTCTGATTTTCTTTGATAATACTATGATATAAAGCCCATCTTTAGAAAGTCATTATTATATTTGCGGGTTGTCTTTACCCATTATGAGCATTGTCTTTTTGTCAAGAAATCGAAATGTAGCTTTGCGCAATCTGAGGTGGAGTATCTTCGCCATGTTGTTTCTCGAGAGAGTGTTGCAGTTGATCTTTCCAAAATCCAAGCAATGAAACCCAATTCCAAAATCAATTAAGACCCTGAGGGGATTCTATGGACTCATTGGTTATTATCAAAAGTTGTGAAGAACTATGGCAAAATTAGTGCTTTAACATAACTTTTGAAGAAATATGCATTTAAGTGGACATAAGAAGCTACATAAGCTTTTTTTTTTCCTAAAGTATGCAATGACTACTACGTCAATTCTTGCTTTACCATATTTTAACAAGTTATTCATGATTGAATCTAATGCTTCTAGAGCGGGTACTTGAGCTGTATTAATGCAAGAAAGTCGTCTAATTGCTTATACTAGTAAGACACTTTCCCCAACTCATTTGAGTTTATCTATTTATGATAAGGACGGTTTCAAATACGCATCGATCCCAAAAGCCTGAAATATTTTCTTGAGTAAAGGGTTTCTTCTTTAGAGCAGCAAAAATGGGTCACTAAGCTATTGGGTTTTGACTACGAGATTATTTATAAGAAGGAGAGTGGGAATTTAGTTGCAGATGCACTTTCTCGCCTTCTAGAGCAAACTGAACTAGTGGTTATTTCTATTTTTATTTGTAAAACACTATAACTTATTATGAGTGAATGGTTGGATGATCCTGAAATTCAAGATGTTATTAAAAAGCTAGAAGAAGATCCAACTTCTATTCCTAATTACAATTGGGATCTCCTAGATTTACGCTACAAGGGAAGAATTGTCTTGGCACCAAATTCTTCTTACCAGAACATAATTTTGAAGGAGTTTCATTTATCACCGAGCGGTAAGGCCCCGTACCAAGCGGTACGTACCAGCTTGCTAGCTGATCAGTACGCGGATCGCTCGTTATCGGGCGGTACCGCCGAAATCGATCATCGGCTGTCGATTTCGATCGTCGGTGGTCGATTGACGGAGAAAGAAGGAGAAGAAGGGGAGAAAAATACCTCGCGTGTGTTGCTCTTCCCCGGTTCCCCCACGTGGTTCATCGCTGGCGGGTGATTCCTTCTCCCCATACGAGGAGAAGGAACGAGGCGACGTTGCCCCCTTTTTGTTTTTTTTTCTTTAATATATATTATATTATATTATATCATATTATAAAAATATTATATTATATTATAATATATCGAGCGGTATACATTGTGTACACCGCTTGTACCAGGTACTATACCGTACTGAGATAAACATGGTATGCCGGTACGAACCGATATGGCGAACCTTGGCTTCAGTCTCTTCCTATTCCTAATGATGCTTGGATTGACATATCCGTGGAATTTATTGACGGAACTTCCATCATCTCAAAGGTAAAACCATCATCTTTGTGGTTGTGGATCACCTTACAAAATATGGTCAAGTGTTGCTCGTACTTTGTTTAGAATATAGTGAAGTTACATAGAATTCCACATTCTATTGTTAGTGATCGAGATAAAGTTTTTACTAGCACCTTCTGGAAGGAGCTCTTTCGCTTCAGGGTACCTAGTTGAATATGAGTATTGCTTATTACCTGTAAACTGATGGGCAAACTGAAGTGGTGAACAGATGTCTAGGAAACTATCTCAAATGGTTTACTAGTGATAATCTAAAGGAGTGTATGAAATGGCTTCCTGGGTGGAATGGTGGTACAATACCACTTATCACTGTTCTACTAAAATGACTCATTTTGAAGCGGTTTAGGGTTGACTTCCTCCCATGATTATAAAATACATGCCTGGTCCTTCTAAGTTGATCAAGTGGATAAGGAATTGCTTGATAGGGATAAGATTATTCAAATTCTAAGAGATAATCTCACAGTCTCACAAGCTAGAATGAAGCAAGAAGCTGATAAGCATCGTAGTGAGCGGGAGTTTGCAATGGGTGATTAGGTTTTCCTTCGACTTCAGCCTTTCAAGCAAACTTCTATTAAGGTTTGATCTTATGTGAAGTTATCTCCTCGATTCTTTGGGCTTCATGAGGTGTTGGAACGTATTGGCATAATTGCTTATCGCTTGGATTTGCTAGCAAGCTCTAAGATACATCCAGTTTTTCATGTTTCTTACCTTAAAAAGAAGTTCGGTGAGGTTCAAATCTTGCCCTAAGCCATTCTCGATCGATGTGTTGTGATGCATCATAGATATTATGGCACTGAGGTGCTTGTTCAATGAGTCAACTTATCAATTGAAAATGCTACTTGGGAGTCTTACAAAGCATTGGAGGAGAAATTTCCAAAATTCGTTGCTGCTCAGCCTTAAGACAAGGTTGTTTTGGAGAGACGAGAAATCTTGGGATTCCTTAATTTTAAGAGTCCTTAATTTTAGAGATTTGATGTTAATATTTATTTTCCTATTTAGTTTTTCTTGGTTATGGTAGGAGTTTTTGAGTTTTTCCTAATTATGTTAGGAGTCCTTTGATGTAGCAAATTAGGAATTGTTATTTTTATTTTTGTTAGAAATCCTAGTCCTAGTTAACTAAAGATTAAATAATTCTATATATATGTAATGCCTTTAGTTTTTTTTTCTCAAGCAATTAAATACAACTCAGAGTCCTTGGCCAACTTAGAGGTTTATCCTCTCGAAACGATCAAAAGGAGATTGATCCCCTCGAAGCGATCAAATCCCTATCTATTTCCTTAGATAAAGCCCTAGGGTTTTATCAGCCTATTACATGTGAATTGATTGACTGAAAAATATGTGCACCTTTTTTTCACGATATGGTTTTAAATTCATCACTTGTTTTTGTAATGGCAAAGAGACATTCTCTTTATAAAATATGTGCTTGCCTATTTTCTTAAGTTGTCATGGGAACATTAGCAGATGCTTTGTGTTGCTTATTTGACAAACAACTTATATGTGGATCCGTATAGTGATGGATTTTATTATCTTGTCCCAATTTCTCCCTTTCACCACTTCATAATTGTCACGACCCCTTTTTATAGGATAATGATCCATTAATTTTGTTGAGTCTAAACAACTGATCCAAAATGCTTAAGTCCAAATTTACGATAATATCAAACCCTTATAAGTTAATCTTAGTCTTTTGCCTACTTCTAATGTGAGACTAATCGAGGTGTTACAATTTCCCTGATTGGCCCGTCTACGAGTAGCTCTTTCCTACTCAAGCTTCTCACAATGCCCCAGTACTTGGTTCTGATATCAATTGTCACGATCCGACCTATTAATTTCGTTGAGCTTGAACAACTGATTTAATATGCTTAATAATTTTCAAGTTTACAGCAGTACATCCATCATACCTTTATGGTTAATCTTAGTCTTTTGCCTACTTCCAATGTGAGACTAATCGGGCTATCAAGGTAATAGGTCAAACATGTATACCATTCTTCATCATATGAATCTGTGTAAATAACCCCCTGCAGAGCATGTTACTTAAGAACTCTCTTCAATTCAGGGTAAATGTTGTTGTGACTGGATTCCCTGTTTGTGATGGAGCATCTTGCTAAACTCAAAATGAAGAGTTCAGACCTTTTCTGTAGCTGTAGTTCTTATACATTAATTCGGCTTACGCAATGTAATGCTTGCAAAGGTAGTTTAACGTTATATAGTAGTGTTAATGTAGAAAAAACCATGGCTTTAAAGGAGAAAACAGCTGGAGTATATAACCAGCAAAAAAAGCTTGCTGGTAAGTTAAAGACTGTTCTGAGGAATGGGGTCGCCAGATGTACAAGAATGAGTTTACCAGATCTAATGATCATGGACCAGTAAAATTGCCAATATTTGAGATCATTATATTCACACATGGTTAGGTCTCCCCCAAGGACAAGCCTTCCCAGGATGTCCTTGCTGGGATTTTAGTGGTCATCTGATGTTGGATATTTAATATCTCTATAAAGGAAGTCTATGTATCAATACCCTCATCTCAAACAAAATATAACCTATTATAAGTGACCATTGCATCTTACAGCAGAAGTGGCTACTATAAGATAGAAAGCAAATGCTGTCAACTTGAGTACTCTCTTTAGTTCTTCCTACTGTATTTATTTATCTATGTGGAGGACAATTTCATGATAGAAGAGTCCATAGTGAATTTTTGCTGTAGCAAATTACTGGATTAAAATATAATTCATTGTCATTGTTAATTGACTCATTAGTTTGCAATTTGTCTTTGGAATCATGAATTGGATCGGCTTGCTTTTTGCCCTCTTTATAAGTTTTAGGGCAGGGTTTGTCTGTAGGTTTTTGTCTTAGAACTCCTTTATGCGGATGTTTGTGTCCCCAAGCATATGATACTCTTAAAGTGAGCACTCTGTCACAAAATAAAGAAAGAGTATTATGTATTAGGGTAAATGTTATTGAATAATGTATGTCAATCAAAGAAAATAAATATTGAAAGGTCTTATCATAAACTAACAAAAAATTTTGATGAAAAAAAAGAAAACCATTTGAAATAGTTGGTGCAGCAAGCATTAGTCCTGCATTTTATTATACTGCTCAGTTTTCTAGGTTACTATGAAGGCTAATAGGTAAGAAGCATCAGGATGCTCTATATTTCAGGATATGCTTCCAAGGATCATGCTGGTAACTGTATTGTCCATCGAATTTTCTTAATATATATTGTTACTATTTTTGGAGGTTTTTCCTTCTTATGAAGGCTAAAGATATATTTTGTATATTAAGAAAATTGCATTATATAATAGGCTATCTTTCACCTCAGTATACTTCCTAGAAATGATAGCCGGCAAACTCGAGAACTCCTTTTGATTCTTCCTCTATTTGGAATTCAGCAGCTAGCTTCCATTGCAGGCTTTTTCTGGTACTCAAAATGTTTCAAGTTTGCAAAAAGATGAAGCGTGGAAGGTTAATGTGCGGATCCAAGGAATTGACCTTGATAATGGTTATTTATGTGGCACAATGGAAGCACTAAATGTTCCCTTAGCAGACACGCCTGTAAGAAGATTTACCAACCTTTATCTTTTCTGCTATTTACATGTATTTATTTAACACCTTTTATCACATGTTTGTTACTTACCAACCAGAACATTTTTATCAACATAAAGCAGTCTTCACAAGCAAATACTACTTTTGCACCTATTCAGGTAGTTACTTTTTGGGAGGGAGAACTAGTTGATGGAAATAATTTCACTTTTTTCACCAGGAAGTGGGAAGCGACGTATGGCCTTTTCTTTTTAGTTTATTTATCACGGAAGCTGATTGATTACACTGTAAACAGTATAATCAGCTGTACTTATATTCATTCACAAGCAAACCCTTTCCTTGCTTTACAGGCCAGAGGATGATATTAGACATTGGTCCAAGTTCCCATCTTTTGCTCCACTTCTGGTAAGAGAAACATTGATCCGAATTTGATCTATATGGTTCTGTCAAGTTGAAATTTCTTGTTTCGTCAGAGTCAGGTTGAGGCTGATGGTGGTAAAAGCATGGATCTGAGTAACTATCCATACATATTTATGGTAGCCTCTTACCTAATCACTTGTTCTTGTTTGTTAAAAGTCCATATCCTGACTTTCCCATACATATTTGCAGCGGTGGAAGGAGCAGTATTTTGTTAATGTTGGAATAGACTGTGGCTTGACTATTGCAGGCTTCTACTATGTTTGCTTTTCTTGTAGTGATGGTTCCATCAATGGCTTTTATTACGATCCGAATAGCAGGTTGCATCCCGAATCCCTCATTTCTATCTGCATTGTACATGATTATTCATTGCAAACCTGAAAAGACATTACTTTGGTTCTAACAAAACATTTGCTTGGTAAACTGCAGTCCTTTTCAGAAGCTCGAGTTGAAATGTATCCCTGGGGGTTGTTCAGGTTATACTTTCTCATCGTATCAACTGCTATAAAAGTCTATTTTCTTATAAATTAATTATTATCTGTGGGGTTGTGTAAAGATAGTTGGATGTCCTGGAAACCATGTTCTGATTACTTTAAAGCCTCCTCAAGCTACTTAGATGGTTTATTTATTACATGTTAGAAATTTGACCTTTTATTTGTTGGAGCTGAAATTGGCTTATCGTGTCTAGCTAGATATGTTGCATTCGGCTTGAGCAGCCATGTTACCATGACACATGATTAAGGGCCAGTCATCCTAAAATAGCATCATTGTCCAGGTTTTGTGGGCTAACAATAGTTGATCAAAGCCCCAACCCTTTTAAGCGATCTTGTCAAACATAGAAAGTCCTTATGTTTTCAGCTCTATTGGGACATCTTATTTATTATTTACTGGTTAGTGCATTTTGTGCACGATAATGTTTCTTTCATGCGCAACGTCAACGCTCTTCCATGTTATTTAGTATATATAATAAAAGAAAACTATATTTTTTTTTTCAAAAGAAAATAAAAATCATGTGTTTTTTCTGCCGATATCCCCGAGCCAGCTCAACACCAGTGATCGAGTAAAGTGAGTTCCATTTGGGCTACCGTTAGGCGGCGGGTCCACTCTTTGTTGTGCCCGAGTGTAAGAACGAACCCATTTGTTTGTTTTGCCATGATTAGCTGATGCGACAAGTGCTCAAATACTCCCAAGACGCAAATGATGAACAAATCATACAAATATTTATCCCTTTGGGTTGTAAATTTACCAGCCTCCAACCCTGTTAAAATGTGTTCAGGTGGACACGTCTCCGACCATATCGAAGTCGTCAGGCTGTGATGGTTATTTAATTATTTCGTGAGAGTCCATTAGAAACAGTGGAGGAACAGAATGGCCTTTTTCTTCTTTTGCTTTCTTCTATCAATGATATTGTGCTATCAGCAACCGTACATTCTTGAATCATGCAAGAGTGAAAAATTCCGAAGGCGTACACATCACAAAAATATACGTCTTCTTCAGGTTCTGTACAATCAAAGGCGGAAACCAGTGACAATTACTACTACATATCTGTTTTGGCACCAAAATGCAACTATAACGACATGGCCAGTGATACTTGGCAGACTACTTACTACATTCTTACCACAGTTGTTGAACCCAAGATATTATGAATCTTAAAGATAAAACTATCAAAAGCTAAACTAATCAGCACCTTCACCGAATGTATATTAACCTTCCGTGTTCGAGATGAGACAGGCAAGTAGTGGACAATAGAGAACACCCGGTAGAGTTGGAAACCCCCCCACTTATCCTGAGCCTCCGGGGAGTTGCACATAAGTCTTGCTTAATATTACAAAAGCCTGAACACATGAGAGGCTCAAAGCTATCGTATAAACTTCTGCCCGCCTGCAAAAGAAGGAAACCGAGTTTAATGTGTTTGTCGTTGTAACCTAATAACAGATGGCTCTGTTTGTCAAATTACTTGGCTACCGATCAAACTAGAAGGTGATTGCTAATAAAGATATAGCTCAATGATTTCACGGAAAGAAACTTGAACGCATAATTCTGCATCGGTGTATATTGGTACTGACAAAAACAAAAAAGTGGTCATGTTTTCCAAACATACATAATAATTTTATTTTGTGTCGAAGTAGAAAAATATACAATGACTAAGCTAGCATTGGTCCTGCTACAACATTGTGGCATGATGCATCAAAAGATTATATGAAAATGGATAAAACCAATCAACGTAGAAGAAAAAATAGAAAAGCCGAAAAGAAAAACAACAATCCCTGTTCTGAATAATTTATAATGTACAATAAGTGCTTCAGATAGCCTTGCAACCTGGCCACATGCATGGCATCTTTTAACATGAACAAAGGAGAAACAACATGTATTTTATTGTTTTTCCCAAACAAGGTTCCTATTACAAGATACAAAAACAGTAGAAACATTTAATGACACATCACAGCTTCAGAAAAGTCAATTGCATTTAGTTTTTTTTTTTTTAGTCTGCGGGGATCCTATCATAATCAATTTTTGTGCAACTAGTGTCACTTCTTGATGACAATCTATTGATACATTAACTAGTTAGATATGCAACTAATGACTTCATTTGACAAAAAAAGAGCAACCATGTTAAAATCGGCATACAACTTCATGACAATTTAGACAGTGAATGTAAAGAAAATTTTATCATGACCAGAAAACTAAAAAGAAACATTTGATCTGCTTGTGGAACGCAATATGTCTACCCTGAACAAGAGATGGCACCGAAGCACATTCAATAACAGAGCTGTCAATTGGTGCTTTCCAGGGTTTAAAATGTAAGAAATCCAAAGAACATGAACATAATATAATAAAGCATATGATTTTTCTTACATGTAACATGTGGCTTTTTGAGTTATCAAATAAGAAGCAATATGACACAGAATGAGAAACAGGTAAATATTTCAGACGGTAACCGAGTAAATAGAACTAAGCCTGCTGACCAACCACTTAAGACAGATGCTAAATTAAAATCAGCCCCCTGCCAGATTCTGGAGCAAGCATGCACCACCAAATAGACACTATGGTTACAAGGAGTGATGAAGCAACAGCATTTCCAATAGCTCTCTCAGTGTGTTTCTGTGTAAATACTTCTGATGTATAATATTATACTGATGAGGTTGATTATTACTGAAAATACAACATATAACTCAACATGCAGGTTCGACACAAAGGACTACAAGCTCAAAACTAATACGCACACTTAAAAAGTTAATACAGAAAACATGTGCATTTTCACAGCAATTATAACAAGAAAAAAATCATAAGAAAACACATAACAACAATGAATATAAGATAAATAAATTAATTACACAATGTCTCCTAGTAAAAGCACCAATCAAGTGAATTACTGACTGTTTTTCATGTTTCACACCAAGATAGCCAAGAAATATCAGTAATACAAACATAAATAGGTGCCTTATTATAATACATAATAAGCTTATCATGGAGACCAAAATTATAAAACAGCATTAAAGTTGTTGCTGATAAAATCGAAAGTTGGTTTAGTTGTTGCTTTATAACATATGAAAGAAAAAAAAAAAAATCACCTGACCTAAGTTCAGAATTTCAAGACCATCACAGCTTGAGGAATGTCTAAAGCAACAGCTAAGACAACACTATCTCTGTGCAAGCATTTTATCCAAAATTACGCAAACTACATAGATCTCTGTGCTTCCACAAAAACCTTCCTTGCAGGCTGCTTTGATTAATGAGTCAAAAACGAGAACGTCAAGGGAAAGACTGTGCTTCTCAATTCCTTTAAATAGCTTTAGCAATTCCTTCAACCTTCTATTTCTAACTAGCCTATAGATTAGACGGAGAAGACGATCAGTCGAGAATCTGTATTCCAAGGATATGATAAAGCAGTCGGTAGCCTCCAAAAACTTGCCTACTCTACAAAGACTATCAATTATCGTATTGTAGGTAATTCCATCCGGCGAAATGTTATTGGCATTCATAAAAGAGAACAGATGTTGAGCCTCATTTATCCTTCCATCTAGGTAAAACCAATGAAGTAGAGTATTATATGTCACCACATTTGCAATAATTTCTCCACTATTCATTATACAGACTGCTATGTGAAGTTTTCCTCCACGGCAAAGGCTATGTATCACAATGTTGAAAGTCCTAATATTAGGAGTGATGCCCTTTTTTATCATGTCTGTAAAGAGCTTGATAACACCCACCAAGTGTCCTGCTTTACAGAGTCCACTCATCACAACATTGTAATCAACAACACTGACATACCAGTGCAGCTCACAGCTCCTTTCTATCAAACATTTAGCCACCAAAACCTCCTTGGAATCATAGCAAAGGCAATTGAGAAGTATATTCAAAGTGAAAGCAGTAGGATATAATCCAATCCCCAACATAACTTCCAATTGATCAAATGCTTCTTTGGACCTCCCATGCTTACAAAGTCCATCCATATATGTATTGTAAGTAATTTCATTAGGCTTCCAACCTTTGTATACGCTTTCTGTCAGAATCTTCTCAACCTCATCAAAGTTGCCGGCTCTGCAAAGCGCTCCGATCAATATGTTATATGTCGCTGTGCTCGGAGTGCAACCAACATCCACCATGGTAGCCATCAAGCTTTTGGCTGGCTCAATTTTCCCTTCAAAGCAGTAACTTTGCACGATTGGTGTATAACTGTGGGTGGTGGGTGGACAATTTTCCTCAAGCATCCATTCCAATACGCCCCATGCCTCCTCGGTCCTCCCTGCCGAGCATAGCCCCGTGATCAATGTCGAGTAGGTAGTCGAATCGGGACAAAGTCCACATTTCTTCATCATCGCGATGACCTCATACGCCAAGTCGAATTTTTTCGTGCAGCAGGCGTGCAGCTTCACCAAGATATTGTAGGAGAACAGATTAGGCTTGATTCCAGAGGAGATCATCTCCTCGAACGTTGCCTCGGCTTCCTCGTGGCGACCGGCCGTCAAGAGGGCGTTGATCACGGTGCTGTAGCAGAGAACGTTGGGTTTGCATTCCGACCGTTTCATTTCTCCGAACAGCCTAAGGACGTCATCCGCTGAACCGACCTCGGCGACCGCCTTCATCAGCTTGTTGTACGAAGCGGCGCGGAACCGGGGGGGTCGCGAACCGACCTCCCGGACGGAAGCGCGGCCCGATCTGGAGAACCTGAGCACCGCCTCGCAGAACTTCACATGCAGTTCTTCGCGGGGGGTGGAGGGGTCTTTGGACACTACGTCGCGAGAAGAGGATTCCTCTTCGGTTTCCGCTTTTTCGTCGTCTGTCCGGGAGGGAGATGAACGCGCCCAATCGATAGCTTCGCAGACCATGGCGGAGATAAGGCGGCTTCCGTTGAGGACCTTGATAGGGCCGCCATGCATAAAGAGTGCTAGGGTTTTGAGGGCGGCGTTTGTTCTACCGATGGCTGCGGCGGTGGCAGCAGCGGCCCATTGTGTGGGCGGCGCTCGATGGACCCTAATTAAGTGGAGCTCTCCGGCTGGTCTTTTTGCACATACACCCCGCGATATGATAAAATTGTAAAAATAGTGGGCATCACATCGATGCCTTTGACGAAGGTTTTCTCCACAGTCGTCCATCTCACTGTTCGTTAGATCTCATCAAATAACGAGCGGTTGTGATTTAAAGGAGGGTGCGTGATTATTATATATATTATCACATATAGTTAACTATGTTTAGCAGTCGGATCTTTATACTTTAGAAAGTAGCATTGACATGTATAAGAAAGTAAAATATTTAGTCTCAATTCTCTTGGTTAATTGTCAGGATTAAATAAACTGTTCTTGGTTAATATCAACGTCTACCTTTAGAGATGAACCTTCTGCTACATTTATAGTAAAAATTACAACTAAATACACATGCAAAACATAATAATTTGCCCAAAAAAATCTCTATTTATTATTCCTAATCCCACACCAAAATATCAAGAACATTTTATTTAATCCTGACAATTTTTTGAGATTTGGCCATTCCCTTGCAATAATAAATAAGCTAAGTTGATGAGATCTAAGCTTTATTTAACTTTCAATAGCAAACATATCAAAAGTATCACGAGAACAACATGAAGATTAAAATTTAATAACAACATATAATTTTTAATAATAACATAAAAATTAAAGTTGATCCATATTCAAATTCACTATAAAATATGACCCAAACTGTCTTGAATCGGAAAGCTATCCAAAATCAACAAAAACTATCTAAAATGATTCATGCTTGGGCCATTGCACCTGTCTGTGTTAGAATATATGGCTCTTTATATTTGATATAATAGAATTAATTGGACTATGATGATGGATATTAGACAATAGAAAGAATGTTAATATTATAGTAAGATTCCTTAGTGGATGTACTTAGTGGAAGAAACTCTTATAATTACTTATCCTAGACTCTTGCTCTTATCTATAAATATATAGGACTCCTAGGGATATGGACGTATACATAAGATGTGATAGGTGACATTGAGAGGATACAGTTCCTCTCTCATCCTCTCATGTGAAAAGAAATAAAGAGAGGACGAGTATCTAGTTCTTATTTTAAATCAATATCCCTGTAATATTTAGATCTGAGGACGGTACCCTTGTAGATCAGATAGAGATCTTTCCATATGGCATTGAAAGGTATGCATCACAGATCTAATCTATGTTATTTTATTTCAATGTTGGTATGAAAGTTTTTTTTGCCTAATTTATAACATATTATAGATTTATGTTAACAATTGATATTAGAAGTAAGTTTTTGATATCAAATGACTCATATATACTATTTTTATTTACGATGCTTCAATGATCCGTATAGTTTATCAATCTAAATTTCTATCTTAGTCCATCTTATGACCTATTTACGGGTGATATGAGATTTGCCTTTTGTATCGTGATCTTCAATGATTGCATGGCGATGGCGGTGGCTATGCAATAGTGCAACAACACCGATTGTGACAGGCGACTACGCTTGGTAGCATGTGCACTATAGCAGCAACATCAGCCGTGGGCGACTGCTAAGCGATGAGCTGTGTACCACGATTGATCGCACATCATGACAACTATGCTAGCGACAGCTCAGTTCGAGCACTGGACTAGTCGCGTAGGCAGTAGTCACACATCATGGCAATTGCAAGCAGTTGTCCGCAAGTGACAAACGCACGAGCGATGGTAGTGTGTGGGCATAGGTCACATCCAAGCACCAAATGTGAGTAGTCAATAGCCGCGCACAAGCAGTAGTCGCAAAGGCGACAATAGCAAATTATGGTTTTTAAGGCAAATTATAGATTTACCTTCTCAGTTTCATTAATTATATTTTAATCCTTTTGACAATTCTACCCTTTATAAATATCATAATTTCTATTTATGTTCTATGAATAAAATTATAGTTTTACCCTTATACAATTGAGTATTTCCCATCTATATCTTCAATTATGAAATTAATCAATACGATTTAGTTGTATTTGATCATGACTATATTTTTATTATTTAATTATATTTAGTTTTAATCAAATATAAGAAAAATTAAATTTTTAACTTTATTTTATGACTCGATCAATTGGGTTGACGTTTAGCCCAATTTTGGGCTTACCCAATTAAATAAAATAATTTAATTTAATTTAATATTTTAATTTAAAAACTATAAATTATTATTTTTTATAATGATAAATAAAATCTAATTATTGTTCTTGAATATTTATTTGATTATTCACATGTATGTGTTTAAAATTATAAATTAATATTTATCTTTCATATAATGGTATGATTTATGTTTCATTATGATTACAGTTATCATATGAGTTTTTAATTAATGTTCAATAATTTTATGACTATTATTTTATTGTTAAATCATTTCGACATAAATTAGAATGAAAAAATTTGATGAATATTATTTGTAATTTATCTTCCTATATTTTATCTGATTGATAGCTATCAAAGTAGCTGAGGATGATAGACTTATGAGATGTGAATTATAAAAAAGATCTTATAATTTATAGAATAGTTTAAGTTATATTTATATTACTATATTGGTCTTGTAGCCACCAAAATGGCTAGATCAATTACTTATAAAATTATATTAAAGAATTATATTACTATATTGGTCTTGTAGCCACCAAAATGGCTAGATCAATGACTTATAAAATTACATTAAAGAATTAGTCCTAAATGATAGTAAGAAAATAATATTCACAATGACATATATAATTAAGAGATTTAGATAATCCCAAAGAAAAATATATTTCAAAAAGTTATTTGATGAGGTAAGATGATACTATTTTGGATATATTTTTAGTTTAGGATTATATACCCAAAAATAGTAACATCATTCCATAAAGATAACATTGATTCTCAAAAGATGATCTTAAATGAATACTAGATATCTCAATATTTCACCCAAAGGTGAAATATAGATTATATCAATAGTTCATATTTTAAAATTAAAGTATTAATATTATTTTATATTTTATAGTGGTGTTTTCGTCCATACATTCTCATGCTTTCAGTATCCTTGTACTCTCTTGATTAAATTATTCAGAAAAGTTAGAACATTTACAATTCCCATCGGGCGTATTAGATCCTAATTTCTCATTGCTTGTTGAAAAACCTGCAAACTTGATTGATGAAAGTACTGTAGAACAAATTAATGAAATGAAAGCTTAGAAAAGATATGACAGGCTTATTTTAATATTTATAAGAATGACGATTGCAAATAACATAAAAACTTTAAGCACACATGGATATTTAAAGGCTATAGAAGATAGACTTAAATTTACTCATAAATCATTGGTCGACACACTAATGAAGGAACTAAATAGCTCAGTATAATAGCACTCGAGGAATTCAAGATCGCATCCTCAACTCGAGGAATTCAAGATCACATCCTCAGTATGGCTGATAAAGCTGCAAAACTTAAAGCATTAGGCATGAATGTTGATGAATCTTTCCTCATGCAATTCATTTTTAATTCTTTTCCTCTCCAATTTGGTCTATTCAAGATTCACTATAATATAAATAAGGATAAGTGGGACTAAAATGAGTTAACTATTATATGTGCTCAGGAAGAATTAAGATTAAGATAGGAAAGTTCACATAATGTTCTGACTACTGTTATAATAGAAAATTAGTGCTTTCAAAAAATTACGTCGATTTCAAAAAATCATTCGAACAAACCTATTTCGGAAATACTTTAGACTTGGAATGCAAGTAAGAGTGGTGAGCTACTAAATTAGTAAGTAATAAGAATGTAAAGCACAAAAGAAAATAGCACACCAGATTTATAATGGTTCGATCATCATGATCTACGTCCACTTCTGATTCCTCCTCCGTTGAGGCCACTAGCAATCACTCATGATCTTCCTTCAATGCACGAAGATCAATTTTCCTTTTACAACCCTTTCTCCTTTTCACAAGTTTAGGAGAGAAACATTTGCACACTTAGAATCACAAATTTTTTTATCTCAGTTTTTACTTCCTCAAGCAAGAATGAGTGGGGTATTTATAAGCCTCAAATGACTTCAAAATTTGAAGAAAAAATTTAAATTTTTAGAATTTCCAAGGTGCTGGCACCATTGCCATTAATGGGTGGTACCACTGTCACCTGACAATCTCGGAGACTAGGCTCTGGCAGTAGTACCACTAGCGTGGGCGGTACCAATACTTGACACAGTCTGGAAGAATGTGCTTGGGCAATACCACACTCTAGTCTGGACGGTACCAATGTCTGACACAGTCTCGAAGATTATGTCTTCTAGGCAATACCACTGCCTGGTTTGACAGTGCCACTGCTAGACCTGACTTCAGGTCACTGAAATGGACCTTCTAGTAGGCCCAAATCAGCCCCAATTAAGGCCCAATGGGCCCCTTAATTAAGTTAGCATGGTTACACCCAAAACTAGCTCAATTAACACCTAAATTACAAAGATCATGACATAAACGAATACAAAGCGTAATTCTTATATTGTTTAGCATGTCATTGGTTCATCCAACTCTCAATGCATCATGCTCTCCTTCGGCATATTGCTCAATCCATCGGTATGTCGACTCCCACAACATCCAATCTTGACGCAATATTCGCTTCTTCCGGTCCGATGCCCGATCTCTGACTCCAGTCCAGCGTCTAATTTTTTCGCTTCAATAATTTCATCTTTTCATGATTGATGATAATCATGCATCACTTTTCTCAAACATTGATTAGATCATAACTTCGTCAATTGATTTCAACATTAAAATCTAAGATTCAACAATCTCTCCCTTTTTGATATTGGCAACAAATTGATGATGAAGTTTTAACTAAACTCCCCCTATCTAAATATTATATCTAAAATAAAACAAACTTGAATTTAAAATATTGTTAACCTTTGAATTCAAGTCGAAACAACATTGATCATGAATCATAGCGATTGCATTCATCATATTGTGCATGATAATTTCAAATCATATTTAAGTATTGCATGCATCATTTTTAAGACATTAAGGTACATCATAATTTCAAATCATATTAAAGTATTTCATACATTAATTTCACATCAACCTTACTTCTCCCTCTTGATTTTGGTTCTCTTTTGAGATGTGCAAGCTAACAATTTTTGCTTTTCTTGAGATGAGCAAGATCACACTCATTTCTCTACCCTTTGTAATTATCAAAATGAGAAGGGAAGGATTCAATGGTGCAACAATTTACATCACATAAAAAAATGAAGGACTAAGTCGTGAGTAGAAAAACCATGAATCATTTTAACAAATTTCATCTTTTGTAAATAGCAAGAAGGAATCATAGGAATCGATCTTGATTGAAAGGAAAAAAACCAAATCATGAAAACAAGATGATGATGTATACATATATATATGAAAAGAGTTCAAGCATTTGAAAGATTCAAGATGCCTATCTCTCTTCTAATGAAATCAAATTATTACTCATTCAAAGACTTAGTAAAAATATATGCTAATTGATGTTTTGTATTAATAAATTCCAAAGATATATTATGATTATTAATATGATCTCTAATAAAATGATATCTAATATCAATGTGTTTAGTTCTAAAGTGTTGAATGAGATTCTTTATTAAACAAATAGTAATATTATTATCTCATCTTATAGGGATATTTTTCAAGTAAAATCTATAGTATTCTAAAGTATTTTTTATCCAAATATCTTATGCACAACATGCACCTACTGCTACATATTCAACCTTGGTCGTAGATAATATAACCGAATTTTATTTCTTGGAAGACCAAGAAACAAGTGCATGACCTAGGAACTAATAGGTTCCAGAGGTACTTTTTCTATCTATTCTACATTAGGTTCCAGAGGTACTTTTTCTATCTATTCTACATCCTCCAAAGTCAACATCAGCTTAAACAGCTAAAGCAAAATTTTTAGATTTTAGATATCATAATCCTAGATTTAGAGTTCCTTTTAAGTATTAAGTATTTTTTTAACTATCTTAATGAGATTGTTTAGGATTGGACTAAAATCTTACACATAAGCCTACATTAAACATAATATATGGTCTAATTACAGTTAGATATGGCAAACTATCTATCATACCTCAATAGGTCTTTTGATCAAAATATTTTTGTTCATTGTCTAAATTTAATATTTTATAGGTGCTCATTGATGTGATAATAGCCTTAGCACTATCCATATAAAATTGTTTTAACAAATTTAAAGCATAGTTTGACCAATAAAAATTCCATCATTAAATTGCTTAATTTATAGTTCTAAAAAAATATTAATTCACCCATTAAACTCATTTTAAATTGTTAGCTCACACTTTTGGCAAATGATTCACATAAAGATTCATTAGTAGAACTGAAAATAATATCATCAACATAGATTTGAATAATAAAAAAATTATTTTCAAAATATTTAATAAATAATATGGTATCGACCTTGCCTTTTGAGAAATTATTTTAAATAAGGAATGAACTAAGCCTCTCGTACCAAGCCCTAGGAGCTTGCTTCAATCCATGGAGAGCCTTAGATAACTTAAATAGGAAAAAGAACATTCTCAAATTCGAGTGGTTGTTCAACGTAAAATTCTTTAGAAATAAAACAATTAAGAAAAGTACTTTTAATATCCATTTGAAATAATTTAAATTTTTTAAAAGAAATATAGGTAATGAGCATCCTTATGGCTTCAAGTCTTGCCATAAGAACAAATGTTTCTTCATAATCAATACATTTTTCTTGGTTGAAACATTTGGCCACTAATCTAGCCTTGTTTCAAACCATGATACTAGATTTATCTTGCTTATTCCTAAAAACTCATTTAGTATCAATTATAAGATGGTTACTAGGTCTAAGAACAAGCGTTCATTCCTTATTTCTTTAAAACTGATTTAACTCCTCATGCATTGCCATCTTTTATAATATCGTCAATGCATTTTGGTTCAATTTGGGATAAAAAGATGGCATTAGCACAAAAAATTTTAAATGATGAATGAGTTTAAATACCTTTTGATGTAGTTCCAATTATTAGCTCCTTAGGATACACATGTACATACTTTTGAGTCATTGGGTAAAGATTCTTTGGAAGTAGATGCTGCTGGTTACAGGTTTCCCATCAGATGCATCCAAGTTGCTTAAGAGTGGAGAATTTTCATTCAAATTTAAAGTACCAAAATCAAAATCAACATCAAAATCATTTTTCTTCAATTCAAAAAACTAATTAAAAGCAACATGAATGGATTCCTCAATAACTAAAATTATTTTATTAAATACACGATAAGCTTTTAAAATAGAGGAATATCCAAGAAATATGTCATCATTAGATTTTACATCAAACTTTCCTAAGACATATTTTTATTTAAAATAAAATATTTACAATCGAAAATTTTAAAATATGAAATATGGGTTTTTTTATTGTTCCACACTTCCTAAGAAGGTTTTTTTAGAAAGTAGTGGTCTTACAAGAACATTGTTCATGACATAGTATGTCATGTTAATGGCTTCGGCCTAAAAGTATTTCGGTATGCTATGTTCATTTAGCATGGTTATCATTATCTCTTGTAAACTCCTATTTTTTTCTCTCAACAACTTTAATTTGTTACAAATCTATTAGAGTGGAGAAATTATGGTCTTACCCATTTAACTCATAAAATCTTAAAATTTATAATTTTTAAATTCACTACCATGATCACTACGACTAGACGAAATCATAAAACCCTTTCCATTTTGAACAAGTTTATAAAATTTTGAAAAACATTTAAAGCAATCACTTTTATGTGCCAAAAAAATATATCCAAGTAAATTGACTATAGTCATCAATGATTATAAAGGCATATTTATTACCTCATAGACTTATGATATCAATTAGTCCAAATAAATTCAAGTGAATTAATTATAATGGTTTAAAGGTGTTTACGTGATTTTTAAATTTAAAACTACTTTTTGTTTGTTTACCTAGTTGACATGCATCACAAACTTTGTCTTTGACAAACTTAATTCTTACAAGTTATATAGTTGTAATTTATGAAATTAGTTTCATGCTCTCATGACCTAATCTTTTGTGCCAAAGCCATGCATCATCATTTAAAGCCGAAACATAAGTTTCATCACAAAAGTCATCAAGATCAATAATGTACACATTATTAGTTCTTGAGGCAATCATAGATCTATTTTTGTGAGGTATCTCTTATAACGTAAGAATTAGATTCAAATTTGATGCTATATCCTTTATCACATAATTCACTAATGCTTAGTGGCTTGTGTTATAAACCATATACTAATAAGATATCTTCAATCAAAAGGTTTCCTTTGTCAATAATTTTTACTTTATTGTTGTCTCCAACCCTCCGTCTTGGCTAGTAAGCTTAGAGAAATGTATTGGATCTCTGGTCATGTGTCTTGAGCATCCACTGTCAATGTACTATCTCTTGCTCCTAGCTTTTGATTGTAGACAAATCTATAAGAAATGAGGGGGTTTGGTTTAGGTACCCATTTAACTTTGGATCCCTTATGAAAAGCTCTACCTAATTTGACTAATGATATTGAGTTGTTTATGGTTCCTTTAGGAATCCAAACTAATTTGTATGAACTATATTTTTTAAATGAACATTTAGAAGTGTAATGTCCACATCTTCTACAAAAATTATATTTATTTTTAGGTGGGACATATAGTGTAGGTTATTTAACAAAAGTAGTTGGCTTTTCTTAAGTACAAAACTGATTCCTTCCTTTTTGCGTACATGACTCTTATTGTCAAGAATCATGTTTAATGATTTGTTACCTATTTTAAAATTTTCTAATGTTTATTGTAATAATATATTTCCTTTTTAAATGACTCTAATTCTTCACACTTAGTGCAAGGGGTTAACATGCAATTATCATGCTCATTTTTAATTTTTTAAATTTACTAGAGAGAGAAGCATGATCCTTTTTAATAATTCCTTTTTAATAATTTATAATTTTTACTAACTAATTTAAATTCATCATACAAATCATAAAAAACATCAAGTAATTCATTATAAGGTAAAGAAGTTTCATTTGAGTCACATACCTCGTCATTGAGAGCCATTAGAGCATAGTTCCCTACTCCATCTTTGTTGGCTTGCTCCTCATCTATGGATGCACTAGATTCGACCCAAGTCACCTTGAGTGTCTTCTTTCTCCTTGGTAGCTTCTTCTTTAGTTGGAGGCATTCACTTTTAAATTATCCCGACTACTTGCATTCATAGCAAATAATTGTGTCCTTTTTAATTTCATTTTTGTTCTTAGTATCTTATTTTGTTAGATTTGTTTTGTTTCTTGTGATGAATTTTTTAAACTTTCTTGTTAAGAGTGCAAAATCCTCATCATCGCTTGAGCTTTCGTACGAGTGGTCTTCTTTGGTTTTAAGTGACATATCCTTCATGTTCTTTGTAAGGTTGTTCTCATGTTCATCATGTGCTATAAGAGTCATCTCATAGGTCATTAATGACTCAATAAGTTCTTTGAGCGAAAGCAGTTTAAGTCCTTTGCTTCTTGAATTGTAATTATTTTTGGATCCCAACTTTTGGAAGTGATCTTAAGATTTTATTTATAAGTTCAAGATTATAAAAGATTTACCAAGAGCTTTTAAACCATTGATGACATCTATAAATTTAGTGTACATGTCTCCAATGGTTTCACTTGGTTTCATAGAAATAGCTCAAAACTATGTGGCAAACGATTAATCTTAGATTCTTTCATCCTACTTGTGCCTTCGTGTGTAACTTCAAGTGTGTCTCAAATATCATGTACATTTTCATATATAGAAATATGATTAAACTCATTCTTGTCTAAAGCGTAAAATAATGCACTCATAGTTTTAGCGTTCGAAGAAAATATTTTTTTTTTAATTATTCTAATCATTCATTGGATTGGAAGATTTTTATAAGTCATTTTCAATTATGTTCCACAACTTGAAATCCATATAAATCAGAAAAATTCTCATCTGTGTTTTCCAGTAAATGTAGTCCATTCCATTGAACATAGGAGGATGAGTAATAAAGTGACCCTCGTGATTATCAGAAAAAGCTATTAGAACTCACTTGGGTGTTAATCCAATTGAGTGAATTTGGCTCTAATACTAACTTTTAGGATCATGTCGACACTTGGGGGGGGGGGGGGTGAATTAGTGCTTTCAAAAAATTACGTTGATTTGAAAAAATCATTCGAACAAACCCATTTCGAAAATACTTTAGACTTGGAATGCAAGTAAGAGCGGTGAGCTACCAAATCAACAAGTAATAAGAATATAAAGTACAAAAGAAAATAGCACACTATATTTATAGTGGTTTGATTGTCATGACTCACGTCCACTTTTGATTCCTCCTCCGTTGAGGACACCAATATATTGGTTATAGGTACCCTGCAAGCCAATCATGTAAGTGATGACACGTGTAACAACTGCATAATCTTTTTGCTTATGATTATTATTAATATATTCTCATATTTATTATCTATTGAATATATATATATATTATGATGTCCTTGGTTCTGTGCAATGGGAATCGAATCATGATAAGATCACAATAATGAGATCGATTCACTTTTAAACACAGATCCTAAATAATCCTGGTCGTAGGTTACTCGAGAGAGATATTGAGATAATCAGATAGACTAGTGTACTTACTATATACCCATCCATATGATGGAGGTGGCTGGTCTCATAGCCACTTGTGTGGGGACACTAAGGGTATAATACATGTGCTCATTCGAGAACGAGTTCACTAATTGATCTGCTTACGGAATGTTATATAGTTAATGATACCTAACGTCAGACAGCGATTCCACAGTCTCAGTTATGTATCTGGTCCTTAGACTTGAGACACCAAGGATGTCTTGTTTAAGTACTCCTTTCTTTGATGTCGAACTTACAGGTTTGAAAAGTTCTAAATCCGGTATAATATATTATTAAGATTGGTACCCAACCTTATGAAAGCAATTGAGTGTCAATAGAGGATCATCCACTATCGGTATCACGAGAGGAATATCCCTTGTGGTCTTGCTTAGACAAATCTCTAGCCAAGGTCTTTCGAATTAAGAGAAATATTTTCCAAGAGAATCTAATTAAAGTGAGACTTGGAGGAATTCCGTATGTGGCCTAACAGTACTATGCCTGATATACGGTCTATGGATATTAGATGGATGAGTGACTATAGATAACGATAACTGACGATAGAAAGGTCCAATGAATAAGATCTCATGTACCATATGGGGACTATGGCATAGTGGCATAGTACGTCTATAGTCGATGAGTCAAGTGAATTATTATTGGATAACGATTCACTGAGTGAGAAGGAGTTTTAAAAGGAATGACTCACGACTAGTTCAGTATTGGCTTAGAGGGTCACACACATATTGTGGATGTTTCAGTGAGTAAAGGATTGAATGAGTTATCCAATTAGTCTTTGTTCTCATTGGATGAGACTCAACATTGATATATCACTGCATGAGGCCCAATTAAAGGCTAACTAAGATTATTAGATAGAGATCCAATAATATAATATTATTGGATAATTGGATGGAGATCCAATACCCACTAAGGCAAGATCCACTATGGTTTTTTAGTAGCTCTCTATAAATAGGAGGTAGGTGTGGCATATTAGTGAGAGGCTACACCTTTGGCCGCCCCCTCCTATTCTTCCTTGTCCCTCATCTTCTGTGCAAGAGTTACAATATTTTGATTGTGATTGGAGGAGCATCACTGCAACAATCCATCGTGTGGATACCATCAGAGAGGAGAAATTTTGATCTGCTTCATCCTCTCCATATGGATCTGGATTTTCAGGGATATACGATCTCCCTAGGTAATCAATCTCTCACATATCATGATTTTCATTTTTACGGGTTTTTCGTGAACCAATTTATACACGACGACTTGATACATGTGGGAAACATATTTTATTTTTATTTCTTCCGATGCATATATGATGCTTTGATAGTTTCCCAATAGTTGTATCAGAGCCAGGTTGCTTGTGCAAAAGGATGTAAATTACGTGTGATGAGATTGAATCGTGTAGACTGGTTCTACATGTTCTTGCAGTGATCGCAGGCAAATTTCCTATGACAGGAGCCACCTGTGGGCAGGCCACCTATAGGGGTGGCTGCTCGCAGCGAGGATCCTTATAGAGATGACTACCCGGGGCCATGCCGCTTGCAGGCACAGCCCCGCAAGCAGGCTGCGACACGGGGCACCCGTGGAGGCGGTGCCTACGGGTAGATCAATGCCTGCTCGTAAAGGGGGTCGCCTACAGCCATGGGCACCCGTGGAGGTGGCGCTTGCTGGCCAGGTGGCCGTGCACATATGTGACGATCGTCACCCGCGGGCAAAGGCGACCGCCAGAGCGTGTAGCATCGTCGATGCGCAGGAGCGACGGCAGCGACCAACTGGAATGGGGTAGGAGGGCTAGGGCTTCCTTTCTGGCAAAAGGATAACTAATTAATTAAATAGTTTAATTAATTATTAATTATCTAGTAGTCCTATATGATGATATTTATATGTGATGTATGATGTGGACGGATGATCATGAGCCATGTGTTATGATGTGTGTAAATCTGATTATTATTATTATTATTATTATTATTATTATTATTATTATTGAGGCCTGTGAGCCTCCAGTTTTCTCATTTATTATTGGGCTTGCGTGATTGTGACTATATTGTAATTACACAAAAAGGCGCGGCGAGAGAGTAGAGGTGTCAGCGAGACCCATGATGCCATCGCGGGTAATTCCGATGCATGGTGATGTGTCGAGGATTCGACGGAGCTGATGATGATGAGAAAGATAATCACAGGGTATGGAGATGCACCAATACACACATGAATCCTATTGTGATGGATTGGGCCCACTGGCTCAGGTCTAATCACATTAAGTGATGATTCATGATCATCCGATGTGGCATGCATTTGTAATATGTGATTATACACCTACTATATATATATATATATATATATATATATATATATATATATATATATATATATATATATGCGATGTAAATATATATTAAATATGTATGCATACGACACGACATATTAGGAGACTGATACAAAACAAAAAAACCCCTCCTTCCTACGATAATATTAAGTTGGTGAGCATGAGGTAATAAGATTGACCCACATGATCCTTCATCATTATAGAAATAAATTGAATCATGACATATGTTGAGTTGGTCAAGTCACTCGAGACTCATCTATCTACATGATCGAGATCTTGCCATGACTTAGAGATGTCACTTATGACCTGAGGACGTGGTATACTTAGTTGAGTCACTCGAGGATATATCATCAAATCAGACTTATCTTGTAACGATGGTAATGACTTAACTGAACTTTATGGTTGGTTGAGTAGTTGAGAACATGATGATTGACAAAAGTTACCTACCTTTTTAGGCTTAGTGCAATTGGTCGAGTCACTGAGGTTTCACTAAGACGTCGATTGGATCCCGATCCCCACTAGAAGTCTGTTGGAGACTTTCGTTTCACGTGCCGAGGGGTCACATGATTCGCTAGAAAAATAGTGGGAGCAGATTAAGATAGATGTCCGTATTTGAATTATTAATTTTTATAAAATCTGCATGTTATTCATTTATATTACATCTTGTTTGTTAGAAACATATCCTTGCAAACCCCCTACGTGGCTTACTTGATATCAACCGCCTCACTGGTTGAAACTACATAGATGGCTTTGCAATTCAAGAATTTTTCTCATGATGAAGAAAATTTCATATGTCCTTAACACGACTCTGCTCTAGAAAGAGAAACCAGTTCTCTATGCTAGTGAGACCAAAAAGAAAAAGAAGGTTGATAAGTCCCTTAAAAAGGGCAAGGGCAAGGGCAAGTGCAGACTGAGTAAGACAAAGGTTGCCAAGAAAGACTTGATATAGTGATAAAGGTCAAGGCTTCCACTATAGTAAAGATGGGCACTAGAAGGGGAATTGTAAGGTATCTTGCATAGAAGGTGAAATAGAAGCTTGAAGAAGCTTCAGGTACATTCATGATCGGTCTGTATTTGTCAGATTTTTATTATAGCACATGAGCATTGGATACCGAGAGTGATTATCATATATGTAATGCATTGCAAGCTTTGGCAAAGCCTAAGAGACTAGCAAGAGGCGAAATGGATCTCAAGATAGGCAATAAAGCAAAAGTTACTATAGTTATTGTTAGTGAGGTCACACTACATCTGCCTGGTGGAGCCATTATTACATTAGATATATGTTATTATGTTCCCTCTATTATCAAAAATATTATTTTCATTTCTTGTTTGACAATTAATGGATATAAATTAATTTTTGAGAACAATAGTTGTTTAATAATTTTGGATGTTGAAATCATTACAAGAGATACCTTGATTAATGTCTTATATATGTTAGACACTTCTAGTTGTTTAATAATTTTGGATGTTGAAATCATTACAAGAGATACCTTGATTAATGCCTTATATGTGTTAGACACTTCTCCAACATATCATGAATGTAAGTACGTCCAAGAGGAATGAGATGAGGTGAACAAGGTATATCTATGGTACTGTATGTAGGCTAGGTTTTATCCATGAGGGAAGGATTCAAAAATTACTAAAAATATAGATACTTAGATCTATTGGACTATGAGTCGTATACAACTTGTGAACTTCATTTTCGTGGAAAGTTGACCAACTCTCTTTTTAGTGGAACTCGAGAGAGAGCCATTGAGTTATTGGAACTCATACATGGTGATGTATATGGTCATATGTCGACTCAGGCTATAAGTGGTTACTCATATTTCATTATATTCATTGACGATTTCTCTGGGTATGAACATGTCTACTTGATGAAGTACAAATCTGATGCCTTCGAGAAATTCAGGGAATATAAGAATAAAGTAGAGAACCAGATTGTGAACAATATTAAAACTCTTCGATCAGATCGAGGAGGAGAGTACTTGAGTACAAAGTTCACCTATTTCCTCAGGGACCATGAGATTTTGTCCCAATGGACACCTCATTATACATCTCAGCTCAATGGTGTATCAGAAAGAAGGAATCATATGTTGTTAGACATGGTACATCTATGATGAGTTTTGTCGACCTACCTGTCTCATTCTAGGGATACGTTATGGAGACCGCAGTTTACCTTCTGAATAGAGTTCCATCTAGGTCGGTAGTGTCTACATCATATGAGATATGAAATGGGAAGAAGCATGATCTTAAAGCTGTTAAGATTTGGGGCTGCCCTGCCTATGTTAGAAGACACAACTCTGACAAGTTGGAATTAAGGATAGAATGATACAAGTTCATAGGATACCCTAAAGAAACTTATGAGTATTATTTTCGTCATCCTTAGGACCAAAAGGTCTTTGTTGTCAAGAGAGCTATGTTCCTTAAGAAGGAACACGTTCTTGGTGGAAACAGTGGTAGTGAGATAGAGTTAAGCTAGGTTGGAGAACCTAGCTCATGCACCATTCTAGAGTCCAAGTTTGTTCAGGCACCTAGCACACAAGTTTCAACTTTGTACAGGTCTAGCAGAGTATCTCAACCTCCTGAAAGATATGTAGGATATATCAACGGTGAGGATATTCAGGATATTGATCCTTAAACCTACAAGGATGTTATTATATGTATAGACTCTAGGAAGTAGCAAGAAGCCATGAATTCTAATATGGATTTCATATACTCCAACAAGGTTTGAAACCTTGTGGATGCACCTGAGGGTATTGTACCCATCAACTGCAAGTTGATATTCAAAAAGAAGTTCATAGTAGATCTAAAGGTGGAGACCTACAAGACAAGGCTATTGCCCAGAAGATATCGTCAAAAGCAAGGAGTTGACTATGACGAGACCTTCTCACCTATAGCGATGCTAAAATCCATCAGAATTCTTTTAGCCATTACAACACACTATGACTATAAGATCTGGCATATGGATATGAGAACTGTATTCATCAATGGCAACCTCAAGGAGGAGATGTATATAATACAACTAGAGGGATTCATATCCAGTGAGAGTTCATGTAAGGTGTGCAGGTTGCTCAGGTACATCTATAAACTGAAGCAAGCTTTCCGAAGTTAGAATATAAGATTTTATGAGGTGATCAGATCTTATGACATCGTTAAGAACGTATATAGGCCCTATATGTACAGGAAGGTAAGTGGGAGCATTGTTACCTTTTTGGTACTATATGTGGATGACATCCTAATCATTGAGAATGATGTAAAAATGCTCTCTACGTTTAAGGCTTGGTTATTTAAAAACTTCTCAATGAAGGACTTACGAAAGCATCCTACATTTTGGGATCCATATCTATAGAGATAAATCCAAGATGATGTTTGGCTTGTCCCAATCCAGGTACATAGACTCTATTATCAAAAGGTTTAGTATGAAAAATTTCAAGAGATGTCTCATATTGATGAGACAAGGAATATCACTTTCTAGGAGTATGTTGCTAAAGACTCCTAAAGAAATGACAGATATAGATAGGATACCTATGTTTCAGCGATAGGGTTTATCATGTATACTATGTTATGTACTAGGCCTGATATAGCACATGCTTTGAGTGTCACGAGTAGATATCAGACAGATCCAAGTTTAGAACACTATAAGACAGTAAAATACATACTCAAGTACCTGAGAATGACTAAGGATCTTTTACTAGTATACGAATAATATAGCCTTCAGGTTGAGGGCTCCATGGACTCAAGTTTCTAGTCTAATTTTGATGATAGTAAGTCACACTCAGGGTATGTCTTTACCTTGAATGGAGGAGTAGTAAGCTAGAAAAGTTTCAAGCAAGATACTACTACTAACTCGACCATAAAGGAGGAGTACATTACTGCATCAAAAGTAGCAAGAAGGGGTGTGGATGAAGACGTTCATTGGGGATTTAGGAGTCATACTAAGCAGCATGGTGATAATTCCTATATATAGTGACACTCACGGGGCGATAGGTTTAGCAAAGAAAACTATGTCTCATCAGAAGTGTTCCGAGGAGGTTCTAGCTGATTAGAGCGATCATGACCCGTAAAGATGTAGCAATGGAAAGAGTTACATCCGAAGATAACATTGCAGATCCACTAATAAAGTCGCTGGCTCATATTAGCTTTGACCGTCACAGGGGTCTGATGGGGATCACACACATAGGTGATTAGCTTTAGGTCAAGTGGGAGATTGACGGTTATAGGTGTCCTGCAAGCCAATCACATGAGTGATGACATGTGTGATATGCTGCGTGATCTTTATGCTTATTATTATTATTGATATATTCTCATATTATATTATCTACTGAATATATATATTGTGATGTCTTTGGTTCTATACAATAAGAATTAGATTGTAATAAGATCATGATAATAAGATTGGTTCGCTTTTAAACACATATCCTAAATAATCTCGGTTATAAGTTACTTGAGAGAACATCAAGATAATCGAATAGACCGGTATATCATATACCCATCCATATAATGAAGGTGGCTAGTCTCATAGTCACTTGTGTGGGGACACTAAGAGTACAGTATATGTGCTCATTGGAGAATGAGTTCACTAATTGATTCACTTATGGAATGTTGTATGATTAATGATACCTGATGTCAGACAGCGATTCTATAGTTACAGTTGTGTGTCTGGTCCTTATACTTGAGACTCCAATGATGCCTTATTTGATTACTCCTTTCTTCAACACCGGAGTAATAGATTTGGAAAGTTTCGGATCATGTACAATTGGTTCTCGGGATTGGTAGCCAACTTTACGAAGGTAATTAAATGTCAATAGTGGATCATCCACTCTTAGTATCATGAGATGAATATCCTATGTGGTTTTGCTCGGACAAATCTCTGGCCAGGGTCATTCGGATTGAGAGAGGAGTTCTCCGAGAGAATCCGATTATAGTGAGACTTGAACGAATTTCTTATGTAGCTTGATAATACCATGTCTGATATATGGTCTCTAGAATATTAGATGAATGAGGGACTATTGATACATGATAACTGAAGACAGACAGGTCCAATGAATAAGATCCCCTGTACCGTTTGGGGATTATAGCATAGTGGCCTAGCACATCCATAATCGATGAGTCAAGTAAATTATTATAGGATAATAATTCACTAGATCAGAAAGAGTTCTAATATGGATGACTCTTGGCCAGCTCGGTATTGGGCCTAGAGGGTCATACCCATATGGTGGATATTTCAACGAGTAGAGGATTGAAAATGAGTTATCCAATTAACCTTTATTATCATTAGATGAGACCCAACATTGACGTATCATTACATGAGGCCCAATTAGAGGCTAATTAAGATTATTAAATAGAGATCTAATAATCTAAGATTAATGGGTAATTGGAAATAGATCCAATATCCACTAAGGTATGATCCACTAGGGTTTCTTGATGACTCTCTATAAACAAGAGGCAGGGGCAGCACATTAGTGAGAGGCTACATCTTTGGTCGCCTCCTCGTATTATCCTCCCTCCCTTATCTTTTATGCAAGAGTTACGAGATTTTGGCTGTGATTGGGCTCTAGCGGTAGTACCGCTAGCCTGGACAGTACCAATGGTTGACATAGTCTAAGAGACTGTGTCTGGGCGGTACCACACTCTAGTCTGGATGGTACCATCGCCTGATGTAGTCTCGAAGATTGTGTCTTTTGGGCATACCATTGTCAGATCTGACTTCATGTCATTGAAATGAGCCTTCTAATAGGCCCAAATCAGCCCCAATTAAGGTCCAATAGACCGTTAATTGAGTTAGCATGATTACACCCAAAACTAATTTAATTAAGACCTAAACTATGACGACCATGACAAACGATTACAAAGTGTAAATCTTGTATTCTCTGACATGTCATTAGTTCATCCGAACTCTCAATGTATCATGCTCTCCTTCAGGGTGTTGCTAAATCCATTGGCATGTCGACTCCCGCAACATTCGATCTTAACGTAATGTCTGATTCTTCCGGCCTGATGCCTAATCTTTACCTCTAGTCCAACGTCTAATTTTTCTGCTTCAATTGTTTTACCTTTTCATTATTATCAAAGATAGTTAGTTCTATATCACTTTTCTTAAATGTTGATTAAATTATAACTTCATCAATTGATTTCATCATCAAAATCTGAGATTCAACAGCTACTACTTAAGGAGTCGAGAATAAGAAAATAAAGTTAAAGCACCATCCATCAATGAATTTATCAGGTCTAAAAATGTTAAACAGACTAATGAAAAGAAAGCCTTTATAGTAAAATACTTTTATGGCTAGAAAGGATATGTAAATAAGAACAACATTAAATGTAAAACTTGGTTTGAAAAGAAAGTTATAAACTCGACTTTTGTATATTTCGAATCAAACATTACATAGTTCCTTCTAATATTTAGTTGATAGATTCTGATGGTTCAACTCATGTTATAAATAATATGCAGAGATTTCATTCAATTCGAAAATCAAAAGAACATGAAAGATTCGTCTCAAAACGAAAGTGATATCAGTGGAGACTTAACGACTGCGTCTAGAGATGAGTCATCTGATGGATCTTGCTGACACATATTATGTTCTTACTATTCCTAAAAATTTAGTTTCTCTATCTAGAATTGATGAGTTAATATATTATCTTTCATTTGGTAATGGTAAACTCATTATATGTTATAATTCAATAAAAGTTAGTTCTAGAATTGTGTGTAATGGTTTTTATAGAATTAATTTAAATCTTGAGTTTGCAAAAATACTATTGATTATATAATCAAATGTTGGATTGAAACATAGTTTGAATAATGAAAAATCTGTTATATTGTAGCATAAATTATTGGGGCATATCTCAAAGGAAAGAATTGAAATATTTATGAAGGACAATAGTTTGGGAGATTTAGACTTCATTTTGATGTTTGCATATATTGCATTAAGGAAAAGCAAACTAAGTATACAAAGATTATGATATAGAAACAAAAAGAAACCCCTTATCATTTTTGTAAGGCATAGGAAATAACAATTTTGAGAAGTGGTATGATGCGATGAAAGAAGAGTTAAAATCAATGGGCTAGAATAGTGTTTAGGAACTCGTTGAATTACCTAATAATTGTAAAAATGTCAATTGTAAATGGGTCTTTAAGACAAAACACAACTCAACAAATAATATCAAATGATATAAAGCTAGACTTGTGGCCAAAGATTTTTCTCAAAAATAATGCATCGACTAAAACGAAACCTTTTCTCAATTTCTTAAAAGGACTATTTGAGGATTATCATGGCATTAATAGCTAATTATGATCTTGAGTTCATTAGATGGATGTGAAAATAGTGCTTTTGAATGGAGAACTATATAAGGAAATCTATATAAAACAACTCGAAGGTTTTATAAAATGGAAAAGGAAAGTTGGACTTGGAAACTTAAGAAATCGATATATGGCCTTAAACAAGCTTCCAAACAATAATATATAAAGTTTTATGATACCATTACATCCTTCGAATTTAAAAAAAATATTATTATATTAGCCTTATATATGGATGATATTTTGCTTGCCAGCAGTAATCTTGGTTTATTGTCAAAACCAAAATATTTTTTAGTAAGAATTTTAATATGGTCGATATGAATGAGGCAACATATGGTATTGGCATTGAGATATTTAGAGATAGATCTCAATGATTGTTAGGACTGTTTTTGAAAGGATATATTGATTGAATAATGGAGAGATTTAATATGTATCTTTATTCAATTAATGATACACCTATTACTAGAAATGAAAAATTCAATCAAAACAAGTGTCTCAAAAATGACTTAGAAATAAATTAAATAAAAATACTATTTATGTATATGTAGTTGGAAGTCTATTATGTGACATGTACATGACCATATATCAATTTTGCAGTTGCAATTGTAGTTAGATACTAGAGCAACCCAGGACTGGAATATTGAAAAACTACAAAGAAAGTAATGAGATATCTATAAGGGATAAAAAATTATATGCTTATATACAAGATATCAGATCAGCTTGAAGTAACGCGATATTCAAATGTTGATTTTACAAATTACCTCAATAGTAGAAAGTCCACTTTAAGATTTATATTCATGCTAGTTGGAGGGATAATTTCATAGAAAAGTGCAAATCAATTATTTATTACAACATCAATTATGAAAGCTGAATTTGTGGCATTCATTGAGGCCATATATAGGTGGCTGAAAAATTACATTAACGATGAAAGATCATTGCAGCAGCTTTTGCAGCAAGCAATTTTTGTAGGGGTGAGGATGGTAGAGTCAGCACGAGATCACCAATTGTAGGAATTACTTTGGATGATGGTGGGGCGAATGGAGGCAGTGGCAAAGGTGGAAGAACAGTGAGATACCAAGAACACTACTCTGAAACCATATGAGAGAACCCCAATGATTCTAACACTGGATTGATCTTTATAGGGGGATTGGCACTCCGTGAAACTCTATAGGGGTTCCTCCCTCCTTGATAGTCAGCCACAAAGGCTGAAGAAAGATGTATTTTCTTGATGAAGAAGTAGTGGCTACATATGCTTTATATAAGGTTCCCAAACTCTAACTCTAATAGGACTCTTACTCCAAGTAAAATACTTCATATTGAGACTCCTACTTCAAGTAAAATACCACCAGAAGTGTTCCAACCCTAGAAGGAACTCAACCTTAGCCTCCCCCACCAAGGTGGGCGACCAATTAGGGTTGATTACAATTATGACTCAATTGACTCTGACCCTAATCCAACTCCTATCCTAATCAAACTCCAATTCAGCCAAATCCTAATCCTATTAGGATTTAGATTGATTTATTCAAACTGACTCAAATCATCTTCTAGTCGTCTCAATGTCAGGTCTAGGTCGACCAAAAAGGCCTAATCTACGAACTCGACTCAATCGACTAGGACCCGACTTAGTTGGGGGTCCTTTCAGAGTTCACCGGGAGTTCACTAAGAGATCAATTGACGGCTAGACAATGAAGATTTTATATTATAATTATTTTGTCTTAAGTGTTATAGTTAGCATCATAATGAGAGTTAGTTTTATTAACTCAATTAAAAGGTGTTAGGCTTTAATTAGGGCTGATTTGGACTTATTATAAAAGTCATTTGAGTAATCCAAAGTTAGGTAAGACATGATCTTCAAGAAGGCACAGTCTTCGAAACTGTGTTAGGTGGTAGTACCACCCAGACTGGATGGTGGTACCGCTCAAACACACGCTCCCATATTATGCCAAGTGGTGGTACCACCCAGGCTAGCGGTACTACCACCAGAACACAGTCTCTAAGGGGGTAAGGATGCTAACACCTCGAAATCCCAAAAAATTTAAATTTTGGCTCCACTATTGAAGCCATTTGGGGCCTATAAATATCCTACTCATTCTTGCTTAAGGATACAAGAAGCAAAAAAGCTTATGAAAATACTATTGTAATTTCTTGAGAACTCCCCTTATTTTCTTGAAGTATAGTTTTTGTTTAAGGGAGAACAAAGAGAGTTGTAAATGTTGTCTCATAAACATGTGAAAAGGAGAATAGAACTATAAGAGGGTAGTTGATCTTTACCCATTGAAAAAAAATCAATAGTAAAACCGAAGACCCCAACGGAGGAAGAATCGAGAGTGGACATAGGTCATGACGACTGAACCACTATAAAATCTATATGCCTTCTCTTCTCTATTGTTTAATTACCTTGTTTATTGCTCTATTTATTCATTATCACCCTATGAACACTTTCAAGGTTAAACGCTTTTCGATACGAGCTTTCCCGAATGAATTCTTAAAACGACGAAAACTTTTTTAGCACTAATTCACACCCCCCACCCGTCGCCCTCTAATAGTCCTTGCCAATTGACACCCCTACGATATTCGGAACCAAGGACGATGCCCTCACAAATTAGATAGAGATATTTTCAGATGGGATCTAAAGGTATGCATCATAGATCTTATCTATGTTATTTGATTTCAATCCTGGCATGGAAGTTTTTTCATGTAACTTATAGCATATAATAGATTTTATGCTAACACTTCGATCCTTTATTCTCGTCGGTGTTGTACCCATCGAAAATCTCATTGACCTCGGTGAATAGCGAGAGCACCATGGCAGCACTCTTACAAAGGGAAGTTACACAGGTAGCACTCTTGTAGAAATGGAGGCACACATGACATGCACAGGCAGTAAGCTTCTTTAACGACGACAAGGTTGCCGTCAGCCAAGACAGGGATGATGGGATAGTGGGTGAGTAGGTTAGAAAGAGGGGCGACGAGTGAGTAAGTGCGATGGGTAAGCAGGTACAATGGGCATGCTGCAAGCGAGTAGGTGCCAATGAGCATGTTGGAAGGAGGGGCAGTGGGTGACCAAGTGCAGTGGGCAAGCAGGTGCAATGGGCATGCTATGGGCGAGCGATGGGCAAGCAGGTGTGGCGGACAAGCGATAGGCGAACAGATGTGACGACAATTGAGCATGCGCGACAGATGAGTGGGTGTAGAAGACAAGCAAGTGTTGTGGGCGAGCAGCAGGAGCAGGTGCGATGGGTGAGCAGCGAGCGAGTCGGTTGGAAAGAGGAGGGGAAGATAAAGTCATGAAAGTTTATATAAAATTAATAATTTCAAGATAGTAAAATTATATTTTTAATTCTTTTTATTTATGTCCTTTTTTTGACGTGATAACACATGTGCTTTTTTTCGTCAAGAAAGTTAGCATAAGGATAATTAGAGTTAAATATTTCAATTTCATAAATGTAATAACTTCAATGCTAATTTTTAAAGTATAGGGACATGGATGCTAATCTTAGTTAACTATAGGAGATAATATGTAATTACTCTAAAAATTTTATTAGATAAAAAAGCCTTTTTAATGACAATTAATATTTTGAAAATGCATATATTTCTCTCTTCAAAATAATTTTTTTTTATGGATTGAGAAGTAATAGAAGGAAATTACAATCTATTTAACAAATAATTACAAACACTAACAGTGAGTGTGACGCGGTCGGCTCGGTGATTCGAATGTGACTCTACTAGATCCGGTCCGGTGCTAAATGTGTCTCGTAAGCCAAATCGTTCTTCGGTCCCAATTGGGGAATAAAGATCAAACCGATACCGAAAACATGGTCCACGTTTGGTTCCAAGCCGGTCGCTGTCTCATAATTCCGCCACGTGGGGTGGGCTCCGACCCCCACGTGAAGGTGCGCTGAACCCAAAGAGTTCCCGCTCGTACCGCGCCAGCGAGGCGGCCCCACGGGCACAGACTCGACAGCTGCGTCGGTCGCTTGTTGACCGGGCCCCACGAGTTAGGCGCCTCCTGGCTCCGTCAATTCGCCACCGTGGACCGGACCAGGGTCCGACTCTGGTTAATAAGATTGATTCCAAGGCTCATCATTCTAAACACAAGAAACCATTAATTATGGTTTTCGCCGCACTCGATACGGTCGCAATTAGTATATTATATTCCCTGACGTTCCATCTCTCTTCTTTGCGTCGGAAACCGACACGACGGCGGTAGCGTAAATAATCCGGACTCCCAACACTTGGCGGCCCCCAAAGCGAGATGTCGTAAGATTCGTGTAGTACCGTGATGGAGGAAAAGCGGCCTCCATCCATCCTGACCGTCCAAACTCCTGCCAACGACCCCAGATGACTAATAATGAACGGCATGTATAAATAAATACACACACGAGGAAATCTGCCACCGACACGCAGCTAGCTGATCAGGAAACGCGAAAAAAAAAAAAAAAACACGAGTTCTTAATGTTGTGTTCTAAGAAAAAATATTTGTCTGACTCAGGAATTGTGTAATATTTTTTTTGGTTATGTGAAAAAAGTAAGTAGAACCCGAAGTGATTTTGAGACACTCGTAATTATATAAATATTTTTTTAATTTTATTTTCTGGAAGAATATACTTTAAATCCACCATCCTTTCCAAATATCCATTTCCAGTTACATCCTCCATTTCTGAGATTGCCCAAGTCTGGAATTCACTTTATTAGATGGTGCTCGTAGCAACAATGTTGTTATTTTTCTTCACTTTTGGGAGGAGAATGACGATGAAATTTGGAACGTGAATGCATCTTTCTTTCGTCGTCCACGTGGAAATGCACTAGTTAATAAATGATTAAATTACATGGATATATGCCTTGAGTTGCTTCTCAAATATTTCTCTTTTTTTTTTTTTTTTTTTTTTGCGTCAAATTAATGTAGCAGTTTAACATTCCATCCTCTTCTGGATCGCCAACGGATGCCAGAAGAGTAGCCTCCGTAGAGCACAGCCTCTCTCTTCTCCTTCCCTACTTTGAGCTCACAGCTAAGCAATTTGCGGTGAAGCAGGAAACCAAGTAACCAACAACAACCACAGCCGCCCCAGAAATCCATCCAAAGTCGGACCAAAGCAAAGGTGAAGAGTATGAACAGAGAAGAACGCTTGTTAATAGTATATATATTTTGGCTGCTGCTTTTCGTTCCTTCTCTTCCTGTTGTTGCCAAGAGAAAGATCAGAAGTGTATACATATAGTCTTATCCTACTCCTACATGTCAAGGGTAGTCTCGCCAGCAAATGAGCATGGTGACACAGCGGCGCATGATGTAGAACCTGGCTCGCTGCTCCTTCACTAGACGCGCGCACCTGCTCGTAAAGGACCTGGGCGTCGACCGCCGCGGCCGCCCTTCCCTTCCGCTGGTGGACCCTGCTCTCTCTGCCACCACCACCACTCTTCCTCTCTCCTTCGACATCTTCCACTCCTCGTCCATGTATGTATGCTTCACAGATCTTGGATCCCCCTTGCCTCTCCTGTCTCTGTTCAATCTCAGAAGGAGATATATATATAATGATAGCGAAGAAACATGTTTTGGAGAGAGCTATTAGTAGGAAGAAGGACGGAGAGAGTAAACCATGTAATGTCAATTATAAATTTAATGCTAGTATTTGGATAACTGAACCGAGTTCTCTAAAATTATGTCTTTCCCTCAAAATGTTTTCGGAAGCTAATTCAATACAAATTCACTTTTCCAACAAGTAAATATTTGATCTTAAATTCACATAGAATGTTGGGAGTTAAATGTAACTTGTCTGATAAGCAGGTCCACATCGATGGCCTTGTGACCTAACTTGGACCGACGTCTTCCATCCGATGCTTGTGAAAGCACAGTACTAAAAGTCATGTGCTTTCGTTGAGACCGGTGATCACCTAACCAAGTTACACGCTACTTACAGGTGGTCCAGCAATCTTGGACGCATCGAATCCCATACGAGGGAAGTAGATGGTTGCAGAAGGCACCATAGCCGAAGCCAAATCGACGTGTGGAAAAGAGATCGAGATTCTTGAAACCATAAGGCTTACTGCTCTTCGCTTTATCCACTCTCGTTTCATGGAGAGGGTGTGTGCGCTTCTATGAGTTGCCACAGTAAACGAAATAATGGTACTACACTCGGGCGAACAATTCCACAAACAGCTTACGTGCAAGTACGGTGGTGATCGATTCCGACGCGGTCACACACACTCATAGAATGGTCGCGAGGGGACCGACAGAATCCGACGGGCGAAGTCGCGGCTCGTGACCACGTTAACCACGGCCAAGGACGATCGAAAGAGAAAGAGGCGATGGGAGGATGAGGGTGGTGACGGTTGAGGCGTCACATCTATCGTCGGTAGTACGCCGGGCACCGCCACGCCGACAGCAACAAGGACACCACGGGCGCCCCACGCCCCACCCGTGTGATGGACACACGTTTTAACCTCGCCCCACTGTTTAATCACCCACACCATGCTTGGTTGGGGTCCACACTACCTCAAGCATTAACTCCGCCACATTGTTTGATTAGCACGTCATTTTACCCGGTATTAATCCCACCCCCATGTTAATAAGACAGCAATTAAAGCCAAAATGTTCATCATAAAATCGATAACCTAATTTATCAATTATCAGTTATACTTATTAATTTTAAAACATATTATTATTCATCATTGTTTATTTTTGAGCTCTTTTGTTATTTTTTTTCAAGTCATCAATATTTATTACATGTTTTTCTCTTCTCATTTCTAAAATTACTTTAAAACATTTGTAATTGGTTTTCGAGTTACAAGTTTAATGTTAATGCGATGATGGTTGTGAACATAGAACTAACTCCATGGTACATGATCCTCTAAACCTAATCTAAGGTTTTACCAATCAAATTGGTCAGCATCGTATCGATCCATTAAATCCCTAATGTTCTATATATAGCAGCATTACGGCCCGTCCATTCACAATCATTTTTTCAAGTTGGAAGTGACTTCGTTTCTTGATCCATATATATATATATATTTTTTGTATCTGTATTGAGAATATAAAAATATATATTATTTCTCATCCACTGATTTAAACTCCCAAGTATAACAAGATTGATGTAAATTTAAGAGTCTGAAATGCGAAATTGAATCTTTTGAATCTACTCAAGAATGAGACAATTTATAATGAAATCTGGGATTATTATGATTTCCAACGTGAATTGGTTAAAGTAGGATTTACGAAAATAGGATGCATGACAGCATACAAAAGTTCACAACCAAGCCATTTGCGTCAACTCTAATCAACATAAACATTACTATATAAATCGATGATGATGTTACGGTATCCCACTTCATTGCTGATGCAATAAATTGTGGAATCTCTCCTCATTGTTAAAGAACAGATCAACACAAAGAAACCACAAGAGGAATAAAGAACAGATCAACACAAAGACCTTGTGCTGCCACATAACATTTGTCTCTACAAATAGATGACAATATTAGCTGAAGATAGTGAAGTCAGATCTTTATTTTGAACTTTAAGATGCAAAAATAATTGCTATATGAAACAAATAGACAGAAAAAAAAAAAAATCCATTCATGTATATGACCACCAGGGTACGGAAACATGGAGAAATGATTGATTGTGAGAGAGATTTTTACTGCAGTGCATGAACCAAGAAAATGAAGCTGCTGTGTGAGAGATAGAGATTACGATGGAGATGGGACAGGGAACAGTTGGAAGCATCCTTCAGAATCCATGCATGATGCATTATGGTAACCCAATTACATGCTCTCCACAGCCAACCTGCACTATACATGACAGGAATCTGTATTTTACCTGAGGAAAAAAGAAAACCTGTTTCTCCTTGAAGCTGCATAAAGTTTGAAGAGAGACTGATGGTTCTGATGCAGCTAAAAACAATCAGTGTCTGCCGATGCAGCATCATCAAGATTCTCATATCTCCCATATTCCAAACCTCTCTTCTGAGTCACACAGTACTCCCGGAACGTGGTGGAGTTCTCTGGTAAGAGAGCTTGTGAATCTTCTTGATGCTGCACCAGCAAACAGTGACTGGTGTTTGATATACATGAAAACCCACCTAGACGTGAAGCAAAATGCCACTTACCATATATAGTTTGTACTAGGCTTAATGGAGGAGACAACAGAAGACCCACTTCGAAGGCGTTACAGATATGAAAGAAGAGCTCAACAAAGAGATAAAACTAGGAATCCAGAGAGGTAGGAGGAGAAGAAGAGGTGGGGTATTTATAGACCAAGTATTTCATGAGGGTGGCATGATAGCAGCCAAGTGTATTCACAGGGAGAGACAACGAGTGGAGTGAAGCAAAGTGTTGTACCACAACATCAGCAGCAGTTACACATCGCAGTCCATGGTGGCCAAAGGAACCCAGGTCTGTTCTTCCTTCCTGACCTCGATCACTCGAGCAGAGAGAGAGAGAGGGGTAAGGTAAGAGAACCTTCCCCTCGAAGAAAACGGAAGAGACTCCCCATTGTGATGGATGACGGCGATTAAGGTTCCCAGGATCTGTTGCGTTCCCTACAAACATTCTGACTTGGGAGGATTTGACATCCATGAACGCCAAAACAAGCCCAAGATTCGAGTTTCCTCTTCTTTCCCAACTTCTTCTTAGATCTCATTTACACTTGCATTTGAAGGGAGACGTGAAATTTCTGGCTCGGCAATGACCTGCGGCTCTTCAGACCAGAGATGTGTATGCCATTAGATTGCGGCCTTCATGGTTTGAGCATTCCAATAATTAGGCACAGTTTCGTCAAGCTTACACCGTAGGTGCAGAGCAGAAAAGAAAAGGAGAGACTCGAAGGCATGCAATCCAATTCCATCGATTGGACGGGCTCATTGGAATCGTCCGTCACACCATTCGGCCGTCCTCTTGTCCGTGTCCGTCACTGGCGTCGAGCTCTCTTGGTTCGTGAAGCTTTGATGGCCACATCCTCCATGCCTCCGTCATCTTGCACCAATAATCTCCTAATCCGATCTACAGCAGTGACAGAGAGCCGTGAGCAAGACCCAAAGGCCCAGCGGACGATGGCGTGCAGCTGCCTTCCACTGCTCGCCCATCACAGCAAAACACGACTGGTCCCCTTGGTCACGGACGGTCCAAGTATGCACGACGAGCTCTGTAAGAGAGAGAGAGAGAGAGAGACGTTCCAGTTCCACCTGGCTTCGTGTAATGGGAAAGGCGTTCCTGTTCCCTGTCTTGCCCGATGCTGTACACACGCAGCTCGTGCCTCGTGGGCGGCTGGAGACGCACCCAAACGCGCGTGAAGCAACCGGACGAAATCCACAGCAGCCAGGTTCACTCTGTTCCTCCTCCTTTCCTCCGGGGAAGGACCGAGGAGGATTCTTGTTGGCTGATCTCTCCTTCGTACGGCCACGTCGCCGACGAGTCTCTTTGGCTTGGCTCCTTTCACTTACCCTTCCAACCATCCTCTCTCTCTCTCTCTCTCTCTCTCTCTCTAAATGGTTGGAAGCAGAGGAAGATAAGATTCACGTTTCATCCGGATAAATCACAAGAACACCAACGACCCATCTCTCTCCTGAACATACACCATAAGAACCATAAGCAACTGATGCATGTAAGTTATTAGCCAGGGAGTAGGAGGCTGGTTAGGTGTGTGACCCTTCATTTGATTACGATACCCATCCTGCTTTGATGTGGCTGGTTGTTTGATGGATATATGCAATCAGTTGTGTGCCTGTTCATTACAGCTACGATGTGTTCCGGGGATATGCATATAGGAATGCAATTCAAGAACATGTTACTATTAGTATATACACAGGAGAATTCATATTGGTTGACCACTGCATCTGCGAAACAGCCGGCCGGCCGTGCCAGGTGGTTTAGGTCCACCTAAGGTAGCATGATTTGTCAGCTATCACATCTGGCTTTCGGAGATGGTAAATTTGTGGACTGATACTTGTAAAAGCCTGAGCATTGCGTGATGGAAGATATATACAAGTCCTCATCTCCCCTTGTCTCACTCTTCCACTCTTTCCCACTTCCTTCAACGCCATTACTGATGGAGGCAATCGAAGAAGCAGAGTCCAACCGGGTTGGCGATCTTGATCAGTATCTCCAGATCATGAGGGAGCTCCGAGAGGAGAAGTGTCCCCAGTTCATCTCACCCGAGGCTGCAGAATCCCAACGTGACGCAAGACATGAATCACTCGTAAACAAACTCATCGCTGCTGTCTACTCCGGCCCAACGATCGGCGACGTCGAAAGCGCGCTGACTTTGACGACCTTTCCGAGTGGCGACTCTGGTGGCCGGTGCAGTTGTCGACCCACGTACGTTCACGGAGAACTTCTTCTCTTTTAGAATGGCGCATGCATCCAGAATTGTTTTTGCTTCGGCGGGATCCTCCTATTTAGCCCTCTTCTTGCAGAGTCTGTTCGCCAGACAAGGGCCAGGGAAAGATGGAGCACAAGTATACGTTGAGATTGAAGACCTGCGGAAATGGGTTTGCAGATGATGGCTACAAATGGAGGAAATATGGGCAAAAATCCATCAAAAACAGCCCCAACCCAAGGTCATTTCTCATGCCACGAGAGTTCTTCCCCCACAAATCTATATTAGTTCTTTCACTGGATGTTTTCTTGTTATGGTTCTTAAAGAGGGGTTAACACTTGGCTCTTCCAACCAAATCCAAGTGAAATTATGTGCTTTGTGTCGGAGAATTTTTTTTTTTCTTTGTCAATAAAAACATGGCGTACTTCATTTTCTTCCACCGGAAGATGAGTAGTTTTGTGTGAGACGGTGACAGGCATGTCCTTGTCACCTTAAGGTCCCCAAGCTTGCAATTCAACACAAGGCATCTTCTCGCTGATCACATCTGACAGCAGCCAAGAAGAAGAAAGCTCGATGCTTTTTCTTCTGCTTCAGCACCGAGAAGAGCAACTGACACCAGAACATCACTGAGACGTGCAGTCACCTACCATGAATGAGGAGGAGAAGGTTTATGAGCTGGGTGCACCTTGAGAAAACAAGTGTTCTCTCCACCGAGTCCTCTGTTGCCCTCTAAACCACTCGCTCCTTTGTGGATAAAACTCATTAATAAGCTGCACCCACCAACCTGCTTGAATTGGAGTCCAGCTACTTCAAAGTACGGACCACATATGTATTTCTGTACCCATCGACATTTCTTACCTTTGCCATGGAACATGGCAATAAGTTTCAGCAGTCGGGCGCTCCCACCTCGATGAAACCTCTCTTAGATATGAAGATGTATGTTGAATTAAGCATTATAACACTGTGTAATTTGCTTGACCTGGTGGCAGGAGTTACTACAGATGCAGCAACCCGAGGTGCGGTGCAAAGAAGCAAGTTGAGAGATCCATGGAAGATCCAGAGACGCTCATCGTCACATACGAGGGTCTACACCTGCACTGCACCTACTCACGTCTCCTTCTCCCCCCGCCACAGGAGGACTACAAAGCCGGCTTTCATGCAGCAAAGAAGCTCAAGCGTCGGCCCATGGCCGGAGCCCTGGACAACACAACGATCCAGTCTCGGCTGTCGTCGCAGCCTGCGGTGGACGGAACGGTGAGCCCAATCATGGAAGAGGATGCTTTGCATAGCTCAGAAGGGCTGCTGGAAGACGTCGTGCCCTTGCTGGTGAGGAAGCCATGCATCTCGCCCACTTCATCGTACGACCGTCGTCCTTCATCATCATGGACGAATAGCTCGTCTTGCTTCAATCTGGGTATTCTTTCTACCACAATGTGAGTGCACGGGCAGCATGTTAGCATTAGATGAGATGACAAAACCTCAAACACGGGGAATGGAATGATGTTTATAAGTATCTTTTTCGCAAAACTTGTACATCCATCTGTCTTGCAACGAAGGCACCGGGTCCTTAGTGGGCCCATTGATGTTGCAAAGTTCTTTGGCGCCCGAGTGAAACTTGCTCTACTTCATTCACTATCCATCCTTTTGTTGTCGTTGAGCCTTCTCTCAACGTTTCAAACACTGAGAGCAGCCAAGGGGGGGAGAAGCGAACCAGTCAATCCAAACTCAAAACCCTACTCTTGCTTTTGACATCCATCTCACATCATTCTTTCCTTTCCTTTGGCATCAGTGGACGGTGACATTAACGAGCAGTCAACGATCCAATGTGTGGGTCACGCCCAAGCGTCGGCCAATCGATGCACCGACCTTATTGGAATCAGGCAAGAGAAGGCAAGATCACTGGATCGGGTTCCATCAAACCCCCACCCCCCCGGTCGATGAGATGGCCCATGGAAACCTAATCAGCGAATGCTAAACTTTTTTCTCTCCGGCAAATGGTGACGATAGTGATATCAGCGTCTTCCTCTCCATCCACGAACGAGGGTGACAACAATATCGGACTCATCGGTATCTCTCTTCCTCTTCCCCCTCTTGTATCTCTCCACTTTTGTCATACCAGTTCTTTGCGAACTCGATTGAAACTTTTCCTAAATTCATTATCCATGCCTTCACCGCCATGGAGCCTTCGCTGCTTCGAACACTGGGAGCAGACAAAGGGAGAGTGAAATTAGAACTCCGCTCCTGCTACTATTACGCTTCATCCCATATCATTCTTCTAGTACTGATGGATAGTGAAACTAATGGGGGCAGTCCGCACGATGAGGTGCAACCCATTAAGTGTGTTAGGCAAGCGACTTCACTTGGGAGCGGGTTAGCCCCAAGCGTTGGACAATCCAGGAGTCAATCTACTTCATCAACTCGGGCAAGAGTGAGCTAGATCATTGGATTTGGGCATGTCACTGGATCTAGCTAGGCCTGACTTCACTGGATTGGCAGATTGCACAATGAGATGACCTGTGGAAACCTAATCGGCGAAGGACGTCTTTTCCTCCCTTATTTTGCATCGGCGAAAGGTGGCGGTAGCGATGTCCACATCTTCCTCTCCATCCGCAACATTAGTGTCTTCCTCTAGCGGGCTCATTGTTGGTATCTCTCTTTCTCTTCCATCGGCAACTAGTCTTTTAATCAAATTATTAAATTCTTTAAATTTGCTTAATACTTTTTTTCTTTTTCTATAACATATAAACCCAAGTTTTATTAGTATGACCATTAGTGAAGGTAAGAACATACCTCCTTCCTCCAAGTATTACTGGATTGATAGGGCTGCAAACATCTTAGTGCACCAGATTAAGTCAATGTCATGCTCGTTATGTTATTCTGACTTTGTAAGACTTTCATTCTTGCTTGCTCATGAAACATACTTCATATAATTCTGATAGGCGATCGACTCTTGATAATCCTGTCACTATATTATACTTATCTATGAGTTTTTTAAAGTCTCAAAATTTAAATGAAAATATCTAGGATGTCATAGTGTAGAATTATCTTAAATAATAGTTTTAGAATATTTTGACCGATCAAAAGTACATAAATGTGAAGGAAACATTCTATTCTTCATTATTTTCACATATGAGATTAATGGTTTATTCTTGTAATGAGTTGAAAGAGTTATATCTTTCACCTCAATATCATAATCTTTTTTAAGCAATTGCCCCAAGCTCAGAATATTATTTTTCATATCAAGAACATAATAAACATCTGAAATGTATTATCCTTTGTCATTATTAAGTCCAAGAAAAATTTTACCTTTGTCTTTTACTGGTCTTTGTAATAGATCACTAAATATAATATTGTCGGAATAACTTGTATCTATTTTGAAAAATGGTTCTTTGATGCCACATATGTGATTTGAAGCTCATGTATCTAGATACTATGTTATAGACTAATCTTCTTTCAAATTATTATAAGTCATTAACAAAACGATTTTCGTTCTCTTCTTTTTTAATAAAATATGTCTTATCACCTTGATTGTTAGGATTATAATAACATAGGAGTAGTGTCAATACCTATTGTAAGCATAATATTGTATTTCAGACCTTTTAGAATTTTTGTCATGTCCACGTCCTTACCCATATTTTGATTTCTTTGATTAGAATTTTCTTTATCACCTTCATTGGTTTGAGATTCTTGATTGGTTTGATTTTTGCCACCACTTTCTCTTTGTCCATGACCTCTTTTTCTTTGAGATTTTGATTTACTTTTATCTTAAAGAGTAAGATTAATTTGTAGTGCTTGCTCTATAGATTTTTCTTCTCCTCTTTTTGTAAGCCGTTGTTCATGAACTTGAAGAGAACCCATTAGTTGTTCTAAAGATACTTGTTCCAAATCTTTAGACTCGTTAATTGCTATAGCAATAAAATCAAACTATGGATATAAAGATCTTAATATTATTATTATTATTATTTTATCATTTATTTGTTCAACATTTTGTCTTATTTGATGAACAATAAAAATGGTTTTGAGAAGTAATAAAAACTAGATTCAAAAGTACCTTACTAAACACATAAAACTTCTAAATGAAGCTTTTTTACCTTATTTGCACCATTGAATACTTTTTGAAGTATATCCCAAGCTTCTTTGGAAGTATTTGTTGAAGCAATGATCTGGAACATTGTATCATCAAGCCCTTGATAAATCATGAATATTTTTTTTCCCTTCCTTTTATCTTCATTGTTTTTTTGCTTCTGTATTTTGCTAGACTTGTTTCAATAGATCTATTTTCTACAAATTCCCTATATCTTGAGAGCTTAAAAGGACTTTCATTTAGATCATCATATATCTTTTTTTTTTTTTGTCATTCTGGGATGTGAAGTTAGATGATGCTTGAGGAAGAGCTCATAGCTTAACCTGAGCTCTGATATCAAATGTTGAACTAGTAAAGAGAAGAGATAGAGTTGTCACAAAAAGAAATAGTAGGACAAGGCAAAATATTCTATATTTCACTCAAAAACTCTATATATTTGTTTTGTTACCCAACACATGCGGTTTATATAGTTCTTATAAATATATTATATTTAATATAATTTTTTTAAAAGATTTTTTCAAGAACCAATAGTCAATTTGATTTATTCTTCGTAAGGCCTTTAATGTGTTTCATCTCTTGATATATAGATTTTCGTGCATTGACAAGTTTAGAAATTATGATCAGCATTTGTGAAATTCTACGATAAGTTTATCAACTTGTGTGGTTATTTTTATTTGTGAAATTGTGTGGGCCTTCTTCTAGACAATTTTGCATCAAGGAGAAAGAAGATATAGAGAAACACAAAATACAAAAACGGAAGTGGTGAAAAGAGATTTATGAGTAGATTATTTTGTTTTGCACGAAGATGACCTTGCATGCAACTTTCTGTTTGGTTTGGGCTGGTTAGAGTGTAAGATGAGAAAAATCAGCACAGGTTCTGTACTTTTAAAGACTTCATTGCTTTGATCTATTCGTGATATCTTCAATTTCTTCTTTCTTAAAGACTAAATGAAGGGTATAAGAAGTTCTTCCAGATTCATGTCACATAGAGGAATATATGTAAGACATGAGTACAATTGATCCACTCCAAACCTCATCCTAGTAGGAGCTTCTGCATAAATTGACCCCCTCCACACCTCATGCTAGTGGGAGCCTTGTGCACTAAGCTGTTCTTTTTTTGTGTCTGATTTAATTCTTTATTTTTTTTTTCCAGAACCTGAGAGGCTTACTATTTTAGTTTCTGATGGGCTATCTGATATATATATTTTTTTATTCTCAATGAGAACTGTATGTTTTAATACATCATACAAGTGCCTAGAATGACTTCCATCACCAACTAATCTGAATTTAAGTTGAATCTTGAGCATGTAAAAGTTGTCGAAAATGAATTAGGTATACAGGTTGGCGATGTGCCACACCAAGTGCATAAGGAGGTGAAAGATAGCCCATTGCACAAGAAACCTGCCAATGTTGGGGATGGTTTTTTACTTCATAAATGTAACCCTACCATTCCAAACAGATAGACCATGATCACCTAGATGGTAAAGATATTATAAAATTATTTATTTAAATTGGGAAAAAAACCTATGAATATTCAGACACACACTCCAGACCAGCTCAATGAAGATGATAATGGAAGCACTGCTAACAATTTTTTTATCAGATCGAGATAAGTTACTTAAAGTAATAAAATATGTTGACCATCAAAAGTTGAATAAGAAGAAAAGGTGGAATGCTGAGAATGAGGTGTAATAGATGATGAAAATTTGACCAACAATGAAGTAGAGTGGGGATTGAGGATGGAGGTGGTAGAAAGTAATGTATAAGGAAGAAAAAAAAAAAGAAAAGAACAAAGATATCAACTAACAAACAATCGAGATAAGAAGAGGAAACAACTTATCCTACAATTTCTAAATCAGATTGTTTACATGGGCACAACCTTACTAGCTCTATCTATGGCTTTAGACGAGAATCTTTCTGATTATAGCTTAATCTTCTAATCTATTTTCGCTTCTCCAATATAAATTGAAAATAGAAATTATATTTTGTAGGTTGGCCTCTTTCTCTCCCTCCTCAGAAGATCTTTAACAATTCCATTTCTTTTCATGCCCTGTACTGCTATTGTTCTTGACATTTACGTGTAAACTTATTTATTTAGTAAAATTTTTGCCTTCTTTCTTTTAGCCACACATCTGTTTGCATTATTCTTTTTGTTTTCGACCATATGTTAGCATTTCTGTCCTGATATGATTGTTTTAATTTCTTAGACTCAACCTACAAAGTAACTAGCTGCACACCACTTTACTTTTCTTCTTCCATTGCAATAAAAAACTATTTAGTTTAATATAAACCCATGGCTGAATCAAAGAATTACATGTACATAATTATTAATATTATAGAACACTGGAATTAGCAACTTTTGTAGACATTGCCTTTTAAGCCATATATATAAATTTGTATTTGCTTGCTTGCTATATAAGCATTAGACCTGGATCCATTTTCCTGCATTTCATTTTAGTAAGTTAGATTTCATGCCATTCCACTATAATATTATACGATTAAGTTGAAGATGAAGCAATGAGATGTACATTTTGTCTTAAATGATATTTGTAATTTGTCCAAAATGTGCTGAAACCAACATGGTCTTGCGACTGACTAGAGTCCAGAGATCCAACATCAATGTACAGATCAATGTAACAGATAGTTCTCAAAGAACTCTTGTAACTTTGAATTATTTGCTTTGGGTCATGAATCCAGAAAATATATATGATAATCAACCATCAAGACTTCCAATGCATGATTGTCACATTCATTAAATAATTATCACCCAAACTTATCCGGACCAATTTACTTAGGTGATGTGTGTGTGTTTCCTTTCTTTTTTCTATTTTTTTCACTTAAGTGATATGTTGCTTGATGATTTTTATTGATAATAACTCGGTCAATCCTTTTGTATTGTTAACAAAGTGTGGAGTCCTGATCAAGGTTTACAACATTTCATCCTCCTATTCAGCAACCAGATTGCTACTGATGAAAATATTGCATATAATTTACTTTTGCAGTATCATTATAGAAACTTAGTTTCTTGGTTGTTTCCTTGTAGTAGAAACTTGTAGTACCAGAAGGTGAGGCAATTTTATTTTGTTATTGAGGAATTGCCTTCTTTTAATGTTTCTGTATTTTTAAGGTATGGAGAGTTGCTGCCACCCCAGAAAATAACAGATACCAATGCACACAAGATAAACTGCTTTGATACAGAGCCTCTCAGAAGTTATTGGCATCAGATTCCCGACTGCTGACTTGATAGATATGCTGTGGAGAAGGGTGATGATATGTCTAAGTTTGGTGCAGAGGAGCACGCGAGCACTTGTAAAGCAAAAGGACCAAGTAATCTACTCAAGTAATCTACTGCAGAAAGCATCAAACTTTGCACGAGCAAGAAAACATTTCCAGGTTGGTGTATGAATTAAATTGCTCTCATCAATGTTCTTTGCATCTCGAGTTTTTTGGTTTCTCTTGTTACAAATTGTGGTTGAATATATATATATATATATATATATATATATATATATATATATATATATATATAGGCTTTCATCTCTTTTGCATAATACTATGTCTTGTTACAACCTGTACAAAGCTCAATTAATTAATACTAAGAGAAATGTTCCATGTAAAAAATTTTAAATTTGAAGACAACCTTTGAGGGGCAACAATTATCCCAAATGATATTATACATAATAAAATATTCCCTTTTCGCCTTAGGAAAAAGTTTCTTTTCACATTTCCGTCGTTGGGTTTGCCGGTGACACCAAATTATGGAAAGGGGCATTACAAGAAGAAATCGGTGCCCATATTATTCAAAATGGTAGCAGTGGAGTTCAAACTCTGAAGGAGAAGTCCGCCACTGTTGTTCGACAGATGAGCCCGCGGGAAATCACTTCCAATGCTTGAGAACAGAAAGTCTCCGGCGGAGGAAGCCATTTAGACAACTGAGAAGATGATGTGTACACAACAGATGGATTGCTTGCTAAATGCGACACAATGGCTCGTGTTCTTCTCTCTTTTCATCTCATCTACCCTTGGTAGCTAATAATGCTCCTAAGCTCTGAGAGGGGAAGGTCGAGCAACCTTTCCATTCACCGAAATGTTCCGGCGAGGCGTACGCGCACGGCCGCCGCCTCTGTGGCCGCTTGACTTGGGTTCGGTCTTCGGGGTTCTCTCGACGTCTTTAGCTTCCTGAAGCTGTTCCAATGCGACCACCAGTTGATCCATGGACGGCCTGCGCTTTGCTTGCATGCACAGGCACTGCAGTGCGAGACCCGCTGTTCTCTGCGCTCCCGCCACCGAGTACCGCCCTTGCAATCTGGAATCCATGATGCCGATGACCCTTCGCTTGTTTGCGAGATAAGGCTTTGCCCACTCCACCAGATTGTGTTCTTCGGAGGGACGGTTGTTGTCGATGGCACGCTGACCGGTCAACAATTCAACAAGAACAACTCCGAAGCTATAAACATCGCTCTTAGCAGTCAAATGACCTGCGCAGAATAGGACACGTGTCGTTAACCCTACCATAGTAATAGTCCCTTCGCAAACAACCCCATAGATGTGAGAAACGTCTTCTCCGAGACATTAGGAAGCTAAAAGTCTGGAGGAATACGTTGACCGGTTAGATGACAGACAGGAAGAGAAGCATTGAACAATCACCGCAAAGTGAGAAGGTAGCAGAGTTACCGGTTGAAAGGTACTCCGGCGCAGCATATCCGTATGTCCCCATGACTCTCGTAGAGACATGGCTTCGACTGCCGCTGGGACCGTCTTTTGCCAGTCCGAAATCTGATAGCTTTGCATTGTAGTTCTGTACGTGCGTGCGGAAGAAAGATCAGTTCTCCGGCCATCTCACCACCGAGAAGAAGGGGGGCGTTTGACGACCTACCGAATCAAGGAGCACGTTGGAGGTCTTGAAATCACGGTATATGACTTTTGCCTTGTCACTGTGCAGAAAAGCAAGTCCTCTTGCACCTCCCAAAGCAATCTTCATCCGTAGACTCCAAGAGAGTAGATGATAGTGCGGGCTCCCTGCATCACCGACAGACAAACTGAGATCCCACTGAAGCAAATAGGATGAGTAACAGTGAAGAATGGCGAACAAACCCACTTACTCCTGAAGAGATGATTCTCCAAGCTTCCTCGAGGCATAAACTCGTATACGAGAAGCCTCTGTTCGTCCTCCAGGCAGTACCCGATAAGCCTTACGAGGTTAGGGTGAGATAGCTGACTCAGGTAATTCACCTCCGTCTACAAGATTTAAAAAGAAGTTTGCTCTCTCACTCAAGCTACAGAACCCAGAAGCCCATTGATAGTTTTCAGGATGATGCTGCACTCACCATCCACTCCCTGTGGCCCTGGAAACTCTCCTGGTTGAGCTTCTTCACGGCGATTACTAATCCGGTCCCCGGCTTGGCTGCCGCAAACGTGTGCTCGTCGATCCATCCTTTGAAGACCGCACCGAAGCCGCCCTCTCCCAACACACTGTCCGGCCGGAAGTTCCTGGTGGCCGTTCTGAGTTCGCTGAAGGTGAAGCTCTTTGGCTTGGACGACGACAAGATCTCGCCCTCGCTCCCTGGGGTCTGAGGCGCAGAGGAAGAAGACACCCTTCTGCTGGAAGCACTCAACACAGTCCCCTTCTTGCTGCCATGTTTACAGTTCCTTCCTACAATCCCGATTCAACAATGTCTTCTAGTAACTAAGATGTATTGTCAACAAAGCCCACCACATGAACAACAGAGAACTCTCGACTTTCCATCATTAGAGACCCAAAGAACCCAAATCCCATTGAAAGCATCCAAAGCTTCAAGATGACACTTTTAGTACCTGAGGCGAAGACGATGGGCGAGGGACTCTCCGTTTTGACCTCCGCACCCCAGCAATTCCCCATGGACTAACTCCCGAAGCGCGATGAACAGGAACCACCTTTCTTTCCCTCCCACTCTTCAAATCAGCATCTCAGGAAGCAGCGTTTCAAGAACAACAGGACTCGAATGCGAGCTCAGAAGCGGTTCAGCGTACCACCCAACTCCGAGTGAAAGCTCTGGATGGGTGAGGGGGGTCACACGAGAAGAGAGAAGAGGGCGTGAAAGCTGGCTCCTTTTAATAATATCACGAACGTTGACTTCGTTCAGCAGCGAAGACAGAACTTGCCAAATAATAATATTACTTAATATTATTACCAATTCATGTATCTATCTATATTACAAAATGTAAACGTTGATTCTATAATAAGTATAAAAACGATAATCATACTATTATTATGTTAATTTTTTTAATATTAGAATAAATTTAAATAATGATATATTAAGATCATGATGCATACATATCATCTGAAGGAAGCATTATGTAAACATAACTAGACTCTTCTTCCTTTTTTCTGTATATTTTATAAAATTAATATAAATGATAGAATAGAGACTCAAGATAAATAAAAATATATATTTTTTAATTTTTTTACATAAGTAAGTAGTAGAATTCCTTCATCAAAATTATCCCAATAAATATTTTTATCATAGTTAGATTTATTTTTTATTGACTAATAATCTTAGTTTTAATCTAATCATATCTATAATATATATACTTTATCCAACTAAATAAGACAATATAATCTAACATTCTCGATGCATTAATTGATAAAAATATAAAAAATAAAATATTATTTGAAATTTTTTCTTTAATTGGATTCTATAAATTTTGAAAATATTTTATACATGACCATGAATTTATAAAACAATCCAATAAGCCAAATACATATAAGAACACTACGTTAAGTCTGATTACTAATACAAATCATAATAATTATATATTATATAAATTATTTTAATGTAGATATTATCACATTCAATTATAATATATACATATATAAATATAAACAAGATAATAAAAATAAATAATTTTAATTATATAAAAAAATATTGATTATAATATTCATTTAAACATACATCACTATATATAAAAATATATTCTTTAAATACTTTAAGTTATAAAGACTTAATCAATACAATGTAGCTCGAATTCTCAACTGACATTAGTTATTTATTAATTATTTGTTTAACTATTAAGTACTTTATACTATAATGCATAGAATTACTAGAGTAATTATTATTTTTAGAGAAGAAAAATTATTGTGATATGACAATTGAATCTAATCACTAACTCCATATCAAATTTCACAATCATAAACCTTAATTAATAGTCTTCAAGCATACCATAAAATTAATTTTTATTTTTTATAATGTAATTTATATTATACTGTTCTTAAACATGCCCCTCTAGCTAATATAAATTGTAAAGTAAATTTTCTATTATCAAGGTAATTTACAGAATCAACATATTAAAAACTCTTCATTTTTGAGTTGTATATAATCCTTTGTTCCTTACATATATATTATTACTTAATTATATTTTTTGATATTTCATTTATGGGCAACTCTAATATCAATCCAGCATTTCTTGATGTAAAACTAATATCTGATTTTGTATAGGCTTAAGTATCTAATATACTTATAACTACATATCATATCTATAAGGAATATTTTTCATTTGATTCTTTTCAAGTAGAGACATTGACTTTGATTAAAATTTTCATTTATGGTATAGTTGAACAAAGTTACATACTAAATCTCTTTAAGGCTCAATCAATATATCTTTCTTTGATATGGTCCTAGCAATCTTTGATATCTATCTCTAATAGCAAACAAAATCACTACTAGTAAACAAAGATATCATCCATACATCAATATAATAAACTTGATTCCACTAACTTTCAAATATAAACATTTATCAACAATATTTTCTGTAAATCCAAATGAATAAATGATATTATAAAACTTTACATATCATTCATCATTTAGAAAGTTGTTTAAGATCATAAATAATATTTTTAAAATTTACATGAAATTTTCTTTCCTTCTAGGAATCATTTAATTTGTTCCATATAAATTTTATCATCTAGATCCTTATTTAAAAAACTTATTTTTGCACCCATATAATCTAACTCAAGACGATGATGAGCTATTCATGTCATAACAATTAATACCGAGTCTATTTAAAAACTAGAGAAAATATTTTGTTATGATCGATATCTTCTTTTTGAGAGATCATTTTAATTCCTATATCATCATTTGATTCTTCTACATATATCACATAATCATTCTACATATATCATATAATAATTAGAAATGATATGTCTTCTTTTTTTTATATATCTTCTAAAATTATCAATTATGATTATTCTATAAGTTCATCAGTAGTAATATCAATTGTCATGTGAGAGTTCAATATTATTTTAATCTTTATCAAATTATTTAATAATTTAAAAATAATAATCTCTCGAATAGAAATGATAAAGAAGCATCAATATTTTATCTTCTCTATATCAAAATTAATCTTTTGAGTTTTTTTTACTTCTCTTGATTTTTATTATTTTTTAAGAATATTACATTATTAGATTTGATTATTCTCCTATAGTGATTAAAGTAATAAAATATATTTCCTTTAGATTTTTTAAATAATCAATAAATTTTTAAAAATAGTTCTTGAATTTATTCTTATCGATACTGGAAGTCATAAGGAAGAAAATAGATTTATGGATGGAATCAAATATGAAGTATTTACAGAAAAAAGTATTCGATTATTGGGGAACAGTCAATATACTTCTAATGTCGAATCAAGATCAACTAGGACAGAAATAAAGCATTGGGTCGATCTTTTCTTTGGTGTCAAGGTAATAGCTATGAATAATCATCGACTCCCCGGAGGACCTATTATGGGACATACAATACATTACATACGTATGATCATTACGCTTCAACCGGGCTATCCTATTCCACCTTTTATAGAGAAAAGAACTTAAAGCAAAATACTTAATAACACGATGATACATTTATACAAAACTTCTACCCCGAGCACACGCAATGGAGCCGTAAACAGTCAAGTGAAATCTAATCCATGAAATAATTTGATCTATAGACAGCATCATTGTAGTAAAGGTCGTAATGCCAGAGGAATCATTACCGCATGGCATAGAGGGGGAGGTCGTAAGCGTCTATACCGTAAAATCGATTTTCGACGGAACGAAAAAGACATATCTGGTAGAATTGTAACAATAGAATACGACCCTAATCAAAATGCATACATTTGTCTCATACACTATGGGGATGGTGAGAAGAGATATATTTTACATCCCAGAGGGGCTATAATTGGAGATACCATTATTTTTGGTATAGAAGTTTCTATATCAATGGGAAATGCCCTACCTTTGAGTGCGGTTTAAACTATTGATTTATGTAATTGGAAGTGATATGACAAATGCTGACCTGGCCGCCAAGTCATCACACCCTCGGACAGCTAGCCCGTCGACGTGGCCGACCCGACGCAGGTAACCGACCGGATATACGGGGGGCGCCAGTGCTCGTACAGCCGACCTGACACAGGTAAGGTCGGCACCCCCCACCTGCAAACACACGCCTCATTGCAAGGACAGCAAGCATGGTGGGAGGGTACGATGGCATGGTAAGTCATAAATGCAGTAAGGTTATTAGGTACGAATGATCTACAACACCCACTATAAAAGCTCCTGCACCTTTACGGGGCAGGGGGATGAAAAAAGAACAAACCCACCAACTAACTTAACCTTCGGAGGGGTCACGTCGGGAACCTACCCGACCCGACCTTCTTGCAGGGGTCAGCGGCCGACCTGAATTGGAGTACTCCCTCTTCACCCGGACTCCATCGCTCCAGCAGCCGACCTCCCAAGTCGAGCTCGGAATCACCACTCATCCGGACGAGCTCCCACTCTGTACCGAGGAGACCACGGGCGAGCTAGCGCACACGGGCCTGAACCAGCAGGTGCTTGCTCAGCAAACTCGGAGGCGGAACGCATCTACTAGGCAAGCACCAGATTCGCCCCTAACATTTTGGCGCTAGAAGGAGGGCCCATGTCGCCAGAACGCCCATTCACGGATTTGGGTACGGAGCGCCAGACGGAACCTGACCACCCTTGACCGGCGGAGGAAGTCGCGGCTGCCATGCCAACCCCCAACCGTTTTTGGAGGATGATGACCGACCCGGGGTTCCCCTCACCCGCATCAAACCCCGCGCCACTCGTGGTCACGACAGAGGCTTTCCTCAGCCTCACTAGCCAGGTCCAAGCGCTAGCGGGGATGGTGCAGACCATAATCTCATACCTGCCCCAGCTTGTGCATTCAATGGCTCGCCAACCGGCCCCCACGGCGGCACCCCCGCAAACGGAGTCACCGACGGCCCCAAACCGGGGGATCCTGCCCCACGTTGAGGCGCCACCGCCTCGGGTCGCTGAGGCCCTCCCGGCTTCGCCGACCCCGACGCCAACACGATCCCAAAGTCGCTCTTACAATCCAGCACCGACTGAACTTGATCTCGACACCTTATCGACCGACTCCACCGACTCCTTGAGGGAGCAAGTTCGCCGAGTCCATCAGCGACTTGACGAAGTCCAGAAGGAAGTCTTCAGATCGAAAGAAGAGACTGGGGAAAGCTCTAAAGGGGGCTCCCCATTCACCCCCGAGATACAGTCCAAGCCCCTCCCGGCTACCTTCAGGCTCCCAGCCCTCGAGCCTTACGATGGCAGCGGCGACCCGATGGAACATGTCGCCACATTCCGCTCCCAAATGGCCCTTTACGACACCTCGGAGGCGCTGATGTGTCGAGCCTTCCCGACCACCCTTAGGGGATCGGCCAGAACCTGGTATGCTTGTCTCAAACCCGCGTCCATACCATCATTTGACGTGTTGGCAAGAGAGTTCGAGTTGAACTTTTTGGCAAGTGCATGCCCGAGGCCTACCACAGCCTCACTCCTCGTAATGACCCAAGGGAGCGACGAGCCCCTCTCCCAGTTCGTAGGAAGATTCACATCACAAGTCCAGGGCATCCTCGACCTATATCCGTCCCTGGCCATCCAAGCATTCCTGACGGGGCTGAAGCCATCAAGGTTCTTTTGGTCGCTGATCGAGCGACCACCAGCAACTCTGCCCGAGATGTTACAACGGGCGCACCAATATGTGGCGACCGAGACACTGATAGCTGGCAAGCGGGACGAGATGAAACGCTCCCGGGGGGAACAGTCTCGTGGGCATCTGGCCCCACCTCCGAAGAGAAGAGAGGACAGGTCGGGCTTGCTGCCAGCCAGACCTCCCCCGATCCCCCTCAACTCAACCCGAACGGAGATCTTCTTCCAAATACGTGAAAATGGGCTCTTGAAGGCACCAATCCCGATGAAGAGGAGGTACTACCGCTTCCACCGGGAATATGGTCACGACACCGAGGAATGTCATGACCTCCAGTACCAAATTGAAGACCTTATCCGGTGCGGGCACCTGCGACGATATGTCCGCGAACAACCCCCTCTCCCAGACGGTCGGCCCTCCCGAGACCTGTCTCCCCGACCGCAGGGCCCGGTCGAAAAATAGATCGACGTCATCTTTGGCGGTCCAGCATCAAGCGGCAACAGCTCCTCAGCGCGAAAAGCATACGCGCGATCCGAGGCCGGAAAGAGGCTGCTACATCATGAAGACCTCGACGTCACATTCAGGTCGGAAGACGAGGAGCACTCATCTCACGATGACGCGCTAGTAATCTCAATCTGCATGGCCAACGCCTACGTCAAGAGGGTCATGATCGACACTGGGAGTTCGGCCGACATCCTATATTTCGATGCCTTTCAACGGTTGGAATTGACCGACCTAGACCTCACCCCCCTAACATCTACCTTGACAGGGTTCACTGGGGATTTCATCTCTCCCATGGGAACAACCACGATCCCTGTTACGTTCGGGGGGGAGCCGAGATCAAAGACTCTGCTGGCATCATTCATGGTGGTCAAGCTCCCATCTGCGTACAACGCCATCATCGGACGCCCGACCCTCAATCGGCTCAGGGCGGTCGTGTCAACGTACCACCGGGTCTTGAAGTTTCCGACTCGAGCTGGGGTCGGCGAGGTCAGAAGTGACCCAAAGGAATCTAGGCAATGCTACTTAACAGCGACAACGTTGTGCAAGAGGCCGAGAACAGAACCATTCGGTGCCATGCCCCCGGGTCCAGAAGAAAACACCCGAGACACCCACTCTGCGGAAAGAGTCCTAGAACTGTCACTGGACCAGAACCGCCTTGATAAGCTGGTAAAGGTCGGGTCGGAGCTTGCGGAGAATCAACAAGTTCAACTGATAGATTTCCTGCGAAAGAACGACGATGTCTTCGCATGGACCCCAAACGACATGCCGGGGGTCGACCCAGAGATCGCCCAACATTACTTAAACATCTCCCCCGACGCCCGACCTGTGAAGCAGCGTCCGCGCAAATTCGCTCCGGACCGACAGAAGGCTATAGAAGATGAGGTCACTCGCCTATTGGACGCATAACTTATCGAAGAAGTGAAATACCCGACCTGGTTGTCCAATGTTGTACTTGTCAAAAAAGTGAATGGAAATTGGCGAATGTGCGTTGATTATACTGACCTCAATCGGGCTTGCCCGAAGGACTGCTACCCACTTCCCCGCATCGCCAACTTGTGGATGCCACGTCGGGGCATCAGCTGCTTTCCTTCATGGATGCCTTCTCGGGGTACAACCAAATCCAAATGGCCCCGAGAGACAAAAGAAACACGGACTTTATCACTCATAACGGAACATATTGCTACAAGGTGATGCCGTTCGGATTGAAAAATACCGGCACGACCTACCAGCGGCTCGTGAAATCGTATGTTCAAGGACCAGGTCGGAAGGAACATGGAGATTTATGTAGATGATATGATAGTCAAAAGCCGGCATGCCGAGACCCACCTCTTGACCTGGAGGAGACATTTCACATGCTGAGGAAATACAAGATGCGTCTCAACCTGGCGAAATGTACTTTCGGCATCACATCCGGGAAGTTCCTCGGCTTTATAGTACATCAACGGGGAATCGACGCCAATCCCGACAAGATAAAAGCGATACAGTAGATGCAGCCCCCTAGGACTATAAAAGAGGTCCAACGACTTACGGGAAGGTTAGCAGCCCTAAGCCGCTTCATTTCCCAAGCTGGAGACAAGAGTTCTACCTTTTTTCGCGCACTGAAGTCGGAAAAAGACTTCAAATGGACCTCCGAATGCGAGGAAGCATTCCGCCAACTCAAGAGTCACATCGAGAACCTACCGCAACTAGCCTCGGTGAAGGATGGGGAGCCCCTCGGCTTATACCTCGCTGCGACCGACCTGGCGGTTAGCTCGGTCCTGGTAACACTCGATAAAGCCGGGGAAAGGTCGATCTACTACACTAGCCATGTTCTGGCGGGGCCTTAGCTTTGGCGCTGATCCTGGCTTCCAGAAAACTAAGGCTGTATTTCCAGACACATCCCATCAAAGTAATAACTGACCAACCCTTGCGCCAGATCCTTTCCAAATTTGATGTTGCAGGTCGGATGCTCAAGTGGTCGGTAGAGTTAGGGGAATTCAATATCGAATACGAGCCAAGAAAGGCGATCAAAGGCCAAGTGCTCGCGGACTTCCTCTCGGAGCTCGCACCTCCAGAAGTCCTAGAGAACCCGAACCCTGGATGGACTTTACATATCGACGGCTCCGCCAACTCGGAAAGAGGAGGAGTCGGCTTGGTGCTCAAGGACCCCTCCGGCTACATCTACGAACATGCCCTGCGATTAGGATTCAAAGCTACAAACAATGAAGCCGAATACGAAGCGCTCTTGTTCGGTCTTAAGGTCGCGGCCGAGCTGGGAGCAGAAGACATCGAGATATTCACCGACTCCCAACTCGTCGTTGGCCAAGTTAACGGCACGTTCGAGACCCGGGAAGCAGCAATGATCAAATACCTGGCTGAGGCGCGACTGATCAAATACCTTGTACCATCACCAAGGTACCTCACAGCGAGAACGTGCAAGCAGACGCCTTGGCCAGGTTAGCTTCCTCCCGCGTGATCGACACACCGACCGGAGCAATGGTGAGGACCATCGGGCCCTCCATCGGTCCGACTATGATGACTGTTGATCAAGAAGACGGAGGCTGGACCGATGAGATCCTTCGCTTCAAACAAGCAGGAGTCCTCCCCGAGGACAAGGCGGCTGCCCGAAGAATCAGAAGGACGGAATCATGGTACTGCATCATTGATGGCTGCCTCTATCGGCGAGGCTTCAGCCAACCCCTACTTCGCTGTCTGAACCCGACCGAGGCTCAAACCACCTTAACTGAGATCCACGAGGGGATATGTGGAGACCATGTCGGCGCTCGCACCTTGGCACACATGGTCCTCAGGCAAGGTTACTACTGGCCCACACTACGAAAGGATGCCCAAGCTTATGTTCGAAACTGTGCGCCATGCCAGAAGCACGCCCGATTCTAGCATAAACCGATGGTACCACTCACGACTGCCGACTGCGTCTGGCCCTTCGCCCAATGGGGAATGGACCTCCTCGGCCCCTTCCCCCCAGCCTCGGGACAGAGAAGGTTTCTGATAGTCGGAGTCGACTATTTCACCAAATGGCTCGAAGCCGAGCCATTGGCCTCCATCACCGAGAGACAAGTTGAAGGGTTCGTATGGAAGAACATCATAACCAAGTTCGGCCTCCCTAGGGCCATCATCACAGACAACGACACGCAGTTCAACAATGTGAAGTTCAAAACATTTTGCCAAAGCTATCGCATCCAGCTGAAGTTCAGCTCGGTTGCCCATCCCCAAGCCAACGGGCTAGCCGAGGTAACAAACCGAGCCATTCTTGAAGGGTTGAAGAAAAGGGTCTCCAACGCTACGACTTCTTGGGTAGAGGAGCTCCCGAGTGTTCTATGGGCATTAAGAACGACTCTGAAAACCCCGACGGGGGAGTCCCCGTATAGCCTGGCATTCGGGACTGAAGCCGTGCTACCTCCCGAGGTGGTTTTCCCGACCCTCCGAGTCCAAACCCAACATCAGGAGGAGTCTGACCAACAGCTCCGTAGGAGCCTCGACCTATTGGAGGAGAAGCGTGTCGATGCCCATCTCCGAGCATTGGCCTACAGAAGAGCTATCGCAAGAATCTACAACCGACCAGTACGCCCCCGACATGTCAGGACGGGCGACTTGGTGCTCCGAAAGACCGAGGTCAGCGACCCGACCCGATCCCGCGGTAAGCTGGCCCCGAACTGGGAGGGTCCCTACCGAGTTATCGATGTTATCCGAGACGAGACTTATACGCTGGCAACGATGGAAGGACGGGTGCTGCCAAAAACCTGGCACATCACAAACTTACGAAAATTTTACGCATGACAATGTCAGCAAAATGACCCGACTTGTATTGCAACTTGTACCGAGTTGAAACACAGCAATATCAGTAAAACGACTTGACTTGTATTGATTTGGAACAAGTACAAAAGAGGTCGGGAGCGAAGATGAGGGCTGCCCGACCCAAGTTACAAGCTTCAAAAAAAAAAAAAAAAGGGGGAGAACAAAATCAGGGCTCGGGAGGCACCGAGTCGTCAAAATCTTGTTGCCGCTCCATCGGTACTGAGTCATCCTCGGGGTAGATGGTAAATGGATCTTCTTCGATGTCGGCATCTGGGTATCGGGCGCGAAAGCGAGCCAGCGCCACCCGGTACCCGTATTCATAAGTAACCCGACCCATCCGCTTCAGACCCTCTTTGAAGCCGAGGGACCCCTTGTACTGGGCGACCGCCTCCCCCGGCAGTTCGGTTCGGGCATGCTCCAGGTCCTTCACGGCCTGCAGCAGCTCGTCATCCATCCTCCGAGCCCTGGTTCGGGCCTCCTTCAGCAGCTGTTGGGCGTCGCCCAGATGGCCCCGTATCGCCTGCAGCTCCTTCTCCGAGGCCTCGCGTCTGAGGAGCTCCTCAGCCTTTTCCCCCTTTATTTTCTCGAGCTCCTCCCTTAGCCTGGACGCACGTTCCTCGGCCTCGGCAACCGCCTCGGGTCCTCCCCTAGACTTCAGGGCGTCGAGCTCTTTTTGCAGCTGCTTGACCCGATAGTCCATGAAGGTGATCAGCCGACCCGCATCATGAACCCGGTCAACCAGCGCCATTTGGAAGTGTTGGCCCTGCACGAAAGATAACCTTTAGGATGTAGCAAAGGAGAAAAACTCATATTACTAAGGCACAAGTCGGGAGGCTTACCAGGACCATCTCCTTGGTGGCTCGGGCCATCAGAACTTCAGAGGGGAGCGTGTACAGCTCCCTCGCCAGTTGGGGGTGGAGAAGCCCCCTTCCATACTCCTCAGTTGCCGACGAGTTATTCCACACTTTCGTCGAATTTTTCAGCCCCGCCCACCGGGCCTTTAGCTCCTTCTCGGGGTCTTGATGCCCCAGGTCAGACATTAGCAGGGCATAATAGCCCTGGTCGCCCTTGTGAACCTTTGTTTTGAAAAGGTCCTTCATTGACCTCGGGCGCTCGTGGACCGGTGAAGCGGCCCCCTCCTCGGACTCAGCAGACGCCTCGGGCCTCTCCGGCGATGCGATAGGCTCCTTACCCTTGGAGCGGGAGCGGGAACCCCCCTCGTCGACATGGGACTTGTGCTTTCTCGTCAGCACTTTCATCTTCTTCTGTGGTTTTCGGGGGGAGCCGGCCTTTTCAGCGAAGCCCTCGGAGCCTCCCTCGCGGGAGACGCGCCGACCTCACGAACAGTAGAACGGGTCGGAGGAGCCTTGCCGCCAGTCACTCTCGGCATCCCATGAAGCTCCCCGAGATCCATCCGGTCTGCATCCCAACTTACAGGTCAGTAAGAAATTAACAAAGCTAGAGCAAAGCGAAATGCTAGTACCCCTAGAGGCCGGACTCAAACCCGCCTCGACGAGCCAAAGCTCGGTCAACTCCTTGATCGCACGAGAAGAGGAAAGAATCCCCTTCAGTCGGCCGACCAGGACGGTCTCCTCCTCGGACAGATAAGGGGGGGCGTTGCCGATCGGGTGAGCCGACCAGCTGAGCCCGAACCCCCAACCCAGACCACTGACGTAAAGATAGCGGGACTTCCAACCTTTGTTACTGGAAGGTGCCCCGCTGACCCTAAAACCAACTCGGGCGGTAAGATAATAACCGCCCCGACTCTTGCATAGGCGAAAACACGCCATGAACAAGTCCCGAGTCGGGATAATCCCGGCTCCTCGGCATTCACCCAAGAAAACCACAAGGTAACGCCACGAGTTGGGCGCTACCTGGCTGGGAGAAATTCTCCACCATTTCAGGCACTCCTCAATCAGAGGGTGCAAAGGAAACCGAAGACCGGCCTCCAAGGCATCTACCGAGATGCACATGCCGGGGACGTCCAAGCTATAAGGACGCTGCCCTGGCTCTGGAACATGCAACCCGTATTCAGTCGGGATGTTGTACCGCTCCCTAACCACGGCAAGTGACCCCTCAGTCACCGCCGTGTCGAGATCATGATCTGACATCATGACCTCCAAATCCCTCTAAACCCTCGCGTCGACAGGCGACGGGGGCTCGGAAGACGCTCCCGAGGAACCAACCTCGGGACCACTCCGACTCGTCTCCCCCGACCCCGAGGGAGAAACGACCCAGACACTAGTCGAGGAGTCCGACGAGGTCATCGCGACCTGTTCAAAAGGAGCTGCCGAGCTGAAGGGACGAAGGATGGCTATGGTGGTCTGAGATGGAGGCAGGAAGAAGGCAAAATGAACGAGTGATGTCTCTGCCCAACCCCACAGCTAACTTATAGCGCCCAGGGGAGTCGTTTCAGCTTCCCGAGGTAAGAGGAAGTGCCGCCACCCCGAAAAAGCACTCAGCGCATTAAATGCGCCATAACTCTGAACGAAACCCTAGGCAAAGGATGAAAGATATGTATATATATATATATATATATATATATATATATATATATATATATATATATATATATATATAATATAATATAATAATATCCCATAGGTATGATAGTACGCACATGATAATAAAGGCCGAGTCCACCCTCTCGGCCAAATCTCCGGATTTGTGCCCGAGTCCACCCTCTCGGCCAAATCTCCGGATGTGCGCCCGAGTTCACCCTCTCGGCCAAATCTCCGGATTTGCGCCCAAGTTCGCCCTCTCGGCCAAATTTTCGGATTTGCACCCGAGTCCACCCTCTCGGCCAAATCTCCGAATTTGCGCCCGAGTTCGCCCTCTCGGCCAAATTTTTGGATTTGCGCCCGAGTCCACCCTCTCGGCCAAATCTCCGGATTTGCGCCCGAGTTCGACCTCTCGGCCAAATCTCTGGATTTGGGCCCGAGTTCGACCTCTCGGCCAAATCTTCGGATTTGCGCCCGAGTTCACCCTCTCGGCCAAATCTCCGGATGTGTGCCCGAGTTCGCCCTCTCAGCCAAATTTTCGGATTTGCGCCCGAGTCCACCCTCTCGGCCAAATCTCCAGATTTGCGCCCGAGTTCGACCTCTCGGCCAAATCTCCGGGTTTGCGCCCGAGTTCACCCTCTCGGCCAAATCTCCGGATGTGCGCCCGAGTTCGCCCTCTCGGCCAAATTTCCAGATTTGCGCCTGAGTCCACCCTCTTGGCCAAATCTCCGGATTTGCGCCCGAGTCCACCCTCTCGGCCAAATCTCCGAATTTACGCCCGACTTCACCCTCGGCAAAAGCCCTACATTGCAATTCCCGAGCTCCTGCTCGGTCGGATCAACTCTTGCTACATCGCAATTCCCGAGCTCATGCTCGGTCGGATCGACTCTTGCTACAGTGCAATTCCCGAGCTCCTGCTCGGTTGGATCGACCCTTGCTACATCGCAATTCCCGAGCTCATGCTCGGTCGGATCGACTCTCGCTACATTGCAATTCCCGAGCTCATGCTCGGTCGGATCGACTCTCGCTACATTGCAATTCCCGAGCTCGTGCTCGGTCGGATCGACTCTCGCTACATTGTAATTCCCGAGCTCCTGCTCGGTCGGATCGACTCTTGCTACATCGCAATTCCTGAGCTCATGCTCGGTCGGATCGACTCTTGCTACAGTGCAATTCCCGAGCTCCTGCTCGGTCGGATTGACCCTTGCTACATCGTAATTCCCGAGCTCCTGCTCGGTCGGATCAACCACCGCACCACTTGAAATCCCCAAGTCTGCACTCAGAACTAGTTCAGGACGATCTCGAACCGGCGGTTAAGCACAAGACCTCATCTTCGGCACCCTCATCGGGCGCCTCGAGAAGGTCTTCCCGGGAGGGGAAGAATGATATGACAAATGCTGACCTGGCCGCCAAGTCATCACACCCTCGGACAGCTGGCTCGTCGACGTGGCCGACCCGACGCAGGTAACCGGCCGGATATACGGGGGGCGCCAGTGCTCGTACAACCGACCTGACACAGGTAAGGTCGGCACCCCCCACCTGCAAACACACGCCTTATTGCAAGGACAGCAAGCATGGTGGGAGCGTACAATGGCATGGTAAGCCATAAATGCAGTAAAGTTATCAGGTACGAATGATCTACAACACCCACTATAAAAGCTCCTGCACCTCTACGGGGCAGGGGGATGAAAAAAGAACAAACCCACCAACTAACTTGACCTTTGGAGGGGTCACGTCGGGAACCTACCCGACCCGACTTTCTTGCAGGGGTCAGCGGCCGACCTCCCAAGTCGAGCTCTAAATCACCACTCATCCGGACGAGCTCCCACTCTGTACCGAGGAGACCACGGGCGAGCTAGCGCACACGGGCCTGAACCAGCAGGTGCTTGCTCAGCAAACTTGGAGGCGGAACACATCTACTAGGCAAGCACCAGATTCGCCCCTAACAGGAAGTAACCAATTAGGTTTACGACGAAACCTAAAAATCAATCAATGATCCAATTTGAGTACCTCTACGGGATAGACTTCAACAGAAAACTATTGAGTAATGGCAGCAAGTGATTAAGTTCAATAGTTCCTCATATAAAATTGTTGACTCTAGAGATATGGTAATATGGAGAAGACAAAATTGTTTGAAGCACGCACAAAATCGGAAGCTCCCCTTGTTTCAAAGAGAGGAGGACGGGTTATTCACATTTCATTTGATGGTCAGAGGCGAATTGAAAGCTAAGCAGTGGTAATTAAAACCCCCCCCAGGGAAAAAGAGAGATGTCTCCTACGCTACCCGTAATATATGGAAGTATCGATGTAATTTCATAGAGTCATTCGGTCTGAATGCTACATGAAGAACATAAGCCAAATGACGGAACGGGGAGACCTAGGATGTAGAAGCTCATAACATGAGTGATTTGGATTCCTATATAGCTACTCATGTGGTACTTCATCATACTATTTATATAAAATCCATCTGTCTAGATATCATCATATACATCTAGAAAGTCGTATGCTTTAGAAGAATCTTGTATAGTTTGGGAAGAGGTTTTTATTGATAAAAAAGAAGAATCTACTTCAACCGATATGCCCTTAGGCACGACCATATATAACATAGAAATCACACTTGGAAAGGGTGGACAATTAGCTAGAGCAGCAGGTGCTATAGCAAAACTGATTGCAAAAGAGGGTAAATCGGTCACATTAAGATTACCATATGGGGAGGTCCGTTTGATATCCAAAAACTGCTTAGCAATAGTTGGACAAGTGGGTAATGTTGGGGTGAACCAAAAAAGTTTGGGTAGAGCCGGATCTAAGTGTTGGCTAGGTAAGCGTCCTGTAGTAATAAGAGGAGTAGTTATGAACCCTGTAGACCATCCCCATGGGGGCAACGAGGGGAGAGCCCCAATTGGTAGAAAAAAATCCACAACCCCTTGGCACTTGAAAGAAGAAGTAGTAAAAGGAAAAAATATAGTGATAGGAAAAAAATATATTAATTTTAACTTTTCTTTCTTGCATCATACCAATTTTTAGAACTATCATTTTTGATAAAGTAATATGAGATCTTTTTAATTCCTATATCATCATTTTGATTCTTCTACATATATCATATAATCATTCTACATATATCATATCATTTTTGATAAAGTAATATGAGATCTTTTTAATTCCTATATCATCATTTTGATTCTTCTACATATATCATATAATCATTCTACATATATCATATAATCATTAGAAATGAAATGTATTCTTTTTTTATATCTTCTAAAATTATCAATTATGGTTATTCTATAAGTTCATCAGTAGTAATATCAATGTCACGTGAGAGTTCAATATTATTTTAATCTTTATCAAATTATTTAATAACTTAAAAATAATAATCTCTCGAATATAAATGATAAAGAAGCATCAATATGTTATCTTCTCTATATCAAAATTAATCTTTTGAGTTTTTTTACTTCTCTTGATTTTTATTATTTTTTTAAGAATATTACATTATTAGATTTGATTATCCTCCTATAGTGATTAAAGTAATAAAATATGTTTCGTTTAGATTTTTTAAATAATCAATAAAATTTTAAAAATAATTCTTGGCTTTATTTATTTTATATGGATTGAGAACTATTATATACATAATACAACCCCAAATATGTAGATATTTGAAACTCATTTTTCCACCGATCCACAATTCCAATAGAGTTGATGGAATTTAATTATTAGAAATCATTTTCAAGACATGCATGGTTGTCCTAAACACTTTACCTTATATTTACTTAAGTATAAAGAAATAAATCATCATACTCATAATCATATTCAAAAGAATATAAATTTGTTAGTCGACAATGTTATTTTAATCTAACAAAACGATCAAACACAATGACCAAAGTCACTTTCGACGCTACTTATAGCACTACAATGCGATAACTTCATTGATGAAACCCATCATCAGCCACGATTCTTCCTGTTGCATACCCATCCTAACACTACATATTCTAATGTTACCTACTGTCAATGATCACCATCCGTGGACCAGCAGCATCAAGCCACATCCCCAAACTACAAACAGTAGTTTGCAATATATTATTTGTTGCTTGACAACGTAACACTTAGCTCTAGTGCCAACAATAGCCATTTGGTTGTGCTCGACCATTGTCGTGACTCTCTCCCATGGTAATCTTGCCCTATACAATACCTCTCTTCTCCCATGGTCGCTACCCTCTTGTTGTGTCATCTATCGTGCAACCACTGATCGCAGTATCACCAGTACACGCAGTAACGCCATCACACTCTAATGTGACATACTAAATAGGGTTATTGCTGCTTTGCTATGGTGCCAACTATAGCAGCGTCTCTACTTATGCTAGGGCCAACAACTAGCAAACCCTTAGAAGTGTCGTTGCCACAAGCTACCCATGGTAGCCCTCCGACCACAGCTTGACAACATCCTCCTCCATCACTCGCAAGGATAAAAAACTAGGACGGACGAGATAAACAACATAGATCAGATCACCCTTTGCAAACAAAGGACAATAACGTAAAATAGATCTAATACTTTTTTGATCTATGATGCTTGATTTCAAAAGAGGCTATGATACCAATTGTAAGTATAATAATTATAATCATGTTATTATTATAAAAAAAACTTTAATGCTTGAATCACAATTAAATAATAATAGATCAAGATTATGATATATATATATTTTTTGATATCATTCAGAATATATTTCTTCGAAATCTATAATTATACCAATGTCTAATTCGAAGGAAGCAATGATACTAATATGTTAGGAGAGTTTGACTTGGTTTTTCCCATCTTCCTATACTTTATATAAGTCATGAAATAAGGACTAAGTGAAGATAAAAGTAGATATGAAATCTCTCTTCTTTATATAGTCTGTATGAAATCTTGTCTATTCATAGGGGAGAGCAAAGGATCTAAGATAAAATATTAAGAGAGCTTCTTCTATCAAGTTCATCCCAATAAAAAAAATTATTATAATCAAACTTTTTTCTATTAATGGATAATAATAATTAAAATTAAGCAGTGTCTAGTATTTGTAAAAAGCAGTGACCCACCCATTAGATATGCTCAAGGGGTAGTATACTAACCAAGCCATTGCTTTCTGACTTGGGATTTGTTTGCACCGGTGTGAAGACGAACCCTGACAAGTCAAGAAGTCAAGCAGGAGCCTCATAGATTAATGACATGGTTAGATAGCAACAAAAGAAAAGCTTAGACTTTTTGGAACTTTTGCATGTCTTCTTCTGCATTGTCTTTTCTTTGGGAAGGAAGGAAGAAGAATGAGAAGAGATGTCAAAGGGAGGGCTGCTACTTGCATTCAATCATCTTGCAGGCCCACCTCACGAGAATGACCTGAAAGATCACTGACGTTGAAGCCAGGATCGAAACAAGCAACAGAAATAATTAAGACCAGCATCTGTTGATCCATATACATTAAGTTCATTGCATCCGCCTATTTGCCTGTAGTACAGTAGTCGAGATCATGCATGAACAGGCCATTGCTGAAATCACAGATGAAAGCTAGAGGTTTAACAAGCTTTTCTCGGGGCTGAGAGGACGCTTGACAATACTGGTGGGCGCAGCTGCATGCATGAGAGCTGTGTCTCCATGTGAGATAACTCAGCCTCTTCCTCCATGCTTCTGCCGCGGTTGGCTAGGCGAGGCAGACAGCCCAGCCCCACTTTGACTCTCTTGGCTCGTTACTCCTGCCGACTCCATTGTCGTCCGTGAGGCTCCATGACAAAGAACATGTCGACGGTGCGCTGTGGAGATAAGGTCGGGAGATGGGGAGGAGATCTCGATGCTTTCTTCTGGTCAAATCCAAGAAGTCAAAACTAAATCCTGTCCCATTAAAGGACGAGACGATCAAAGATTCTTGTGTCGTTGGTGATTGGACGGAGTGCCTTCTGGTTAGAGCTAAGAGGTCAAAGTCAACCATGTTTAGTTGGTGATTTGGGATATTCACCGGAACTCGTTTAAATGAAGATTAGGAAAGAGTAGTTAGTACTTACCACAAATATTATATTATTTAAAATATATAAAAATGAAATAGCGAGAAGTTTATTATTTATGATTCTTTTTTTACTATTGATAATATTTTACTATAGATAATCTCTTTAAAATAATAAAAATATTTTTTTCTATTTTTTATATACTTATACGAGAGTAGAACTCATAATATAGAATAACTGGATAATAACCAAATCTTAATTACAATAACCACTCCCTTATCTTAGTCTAGAAAATATATGTAATTCTGAAAATCTAAACATTAATAAGAAAGAACCTTCATAATGAAACTTTTTATCTCTAATACTTTCACTCAAAGTACTACTACTAATGCGAATGAGATCACTGTTCCTCCCGATCCTATCTTTCCCCTCTTTAAAACGATATATGATAACCTTTGATTTTTCTACTACTCAAACATAACCACAAGAATAAGGGCCCATAACGAGCTTAGTATTTGTTGTTACTAATGATGTCTTATAGAATAGAACTGCTACTACAAAGGCTGGAACCATTACTTATGAGACTTGAACCAATGCCAACAGGGCTTTAACTGACTGCTAACCAGGCTAAGCTAGGAGAAGGAAACCCGAGATACTACTATAGCATGTAACAAACACTTCCCTTCAAACGATAAATATAAACTAGGAAGTCAATTGCCACTAACAAGACTTCTGCTAGTGCCAACAAGACTCTCACTGTTGGCACATTAATGGGGTACAACTACTCCTGATAATACTCAAGCCGGAACTAAGAACGAAATAAATAAATTAAAGAATAAGATATAGTAGTAAAAGAATGAGCACCAATCAATTTTATTTTTATTTTTTTTATCTTTTTCTATAATATGTTATTTTATTCGTATTGTTAATGTTATTATCGTCAACTTTGCTCGTTACCAACATTGATCACTACTAACTATGATATCTTTTCACTAGTTATAGATATCGTTGACGCTTACACGATGACCCTTAATATTTATCTTAGTATAACTAGATGTGGCATTGTTTGTTATCACAGTCAACACCATCCAACTTTAACTTCACTCAGTGTCCTCTAGACTCCATCCTCTTAAGAAAAAAAAAAAAAAAAAAGTGTCAGTATTCATTAAAAATAATAAAAAATTTAAAAAATATATTACATATAGTAAAAAAAAATGCAAATAGTAATCTCCCAAGATGTTTAGTTTAGGACCTATTATGTAAATAACAAACAATTACCGAGGGGCATTTGCGAATAATAAGAGTTGATGCGCGGTCTGATGTTCTTTAATCTGATGATCGAGAACTAATGACCGTCGGATCAGATCTCTTACCAATTCTAGGCGGTCTGAAAATGACCGCCTCGGCCTCCTATTTCAAATTCGAAAACCCCCGCCGTCTCCGCGATCAGCTGTCCCAACCGCCGCATATGTCGGCCGGGCCTCCGCCCTCCGGCCTCCGCTTCCCCATGGACGATCCCGATCTCGACGACGCCGAGCTCTGGGCCGTGATCGACTCCGCTGCCGCCTCACGATCCCTGAATCCCCTCCTCGCCCTCAAGAATCCCAACCCGCTCACGTGTAGCCCGTCTCCGATGGGTTCGAAGCCGTTCAGAAACCCTAGGCAACTGCGCGTGACGGGCGAGGTGGCTAGGGTTCCGGCGGACGGGGAGGTGGTACAAGAGGAGCACTGGGACCATCGCCGGCCCCACAAGATGGCGAGGCTCGTGGAATCTGGGACGGTGGTAGACGAGCGCCGGATGGTCGTCGTCAGGCATCCGCAGCGGCCGTCGGTGGTGGCCGTATCGTCACCGTCTTATTGGTCGCCCGATCAGGCGAGGTTCGTGGCGAAGTCGGGGAGTCCGGTGGTGGAGAGCCCGCCTCCTGAGGGCTGGAAGGGTGAGGAAAAGGAGAACATGAGCCACAGCTTGGGTGGCCGGTTCCCTTCCGTGTCTTCGTTTAAGCACTACCAGAACACAGCAATGGCGGTAAATTCTCGTTTCTTTCTTCTTGCTCTTCCTTGTATCGAGATGGCACGTCTTGTTCTAGATCTTTCTTGCAATCACTTTTGCTTCTGATTGAACCATCTCCTCGGTAATTGTATGCTTTAGCTGATCGCTGTACGTCTCGGTTTTCATCTACATACCTAAGCTGTTCCTGATCACCAAGGAATTAATTGAATTCACTTTTCTTGTATATGTGTCAGTGTCGATGACAATGGCATAGAACTAGAATTACCTTAATTTGCAGGTCTAATCTTTCTGTCCAGGCTAGGCTTTCAAAACCCTGTCGGTGCTACGAGTTTAACATTTCAGCATTAATCTTTTAACTATGAGAAATGGTTGTTACTCACATTGTAACTATTGCTTCTAAATACTTGCTTTCTGTATATATATCTTTTTTTATTCCAGATTTTGGAAAAATCTGACTACACCATGATACACGGGAATCCTTTTATTAAGAAGTCAGGTAGTTGGAATTTCCTTTAGGTATTTTTAACTTGGCTTCTTATCATATATCTCTAACAATTTTAATCTCATCCTTCTTTTCAGGATGGAGAAAGATTTCATTTTTCTTCAACCTCTCATTTGAAATTAGAGACAAGTCCATTGAGTTTGATGAGAACAGGAATGTTCAGCGTGCTGAATTTGTTGTTCGTGCATATATGCAGTATGTCGGGTCCCCAAGAAACTAACTACTATACTGACTTGTACTTTGTTCGATTCATCAAACCTGTGCTTAGTCTTGATGTCGTCTCCTTCGTTCTTGATCCTAGATGCGGCAGGTTTGCAGATGGCTGGGGATCATGTGACCGGCCTGAGAAGAAGTTTTCGAAACCAAACCATGACATTCCTAGTACAGCTGAAACTCGAGCTAAAAATAAAGCTTGCCAAGTAAGCGCCTTTCTATTTTCAGTATATATGCTTGGTTTATCACTCACCGCAATTTGTTTAACGGTTATGATAAGTTAATATGAAGGTTAAACTGATGAAAGTGTGAACTAAGTCTGTGAATAGACCGGTTGCATAAACTTCTAGTCGACCAACAAGAAAAAAGAAATGGTAACGCAGTAGAAAAGGTTAAACCATGACATTCCTAGTACAGCTGAAACTCGAGCTAAAAATAAAGCTTGCCAAGTAAGCGCCTTTCTATTTTCAGTATATATGCTTGGTTTATCACTCACCGCAATTTGTTTAACGGTTATGATAAGTTAATATGAAGGTTAAACTGATGAAAGTGTGAACTAAGTCTGTGAATAGACCGGTTGCATAAACTTCTAGTCGACCAACAAGAAAAAAGAAATGGTAACGCAGTAGAAAAGGTTAAACCATGACATTCCTAGTACAGCTGAAACTCGAGCTAAAAATAAAGCTTGCCAAGTAAGCGCCTTTCTATTTTCAGTATATATGCTTGGTTTATCACTCACCGCAATTTGTTTAACGGTTATGATAAGTTAATATGAAGGTTAAACTGATGAAAGTGCGAACTAAGTCTGTGAATAGACCGGTTGCATAAACTTCTAGTCGACCAACAAGAAAAAAGAAATGGTAACGCAGTAGTATCTTTACTTGGAATTAGAATCCATATATTGCTTGCTTTCACATCTGGAATGAGTTTTTGATCCTTGTTTTCACATCTTAGTTCCAACAATATCTGTTTTCTTTTTCTTTCCTCCCTGTAAAATTGTCGCACCAGTAGTTATGAAAAGGTTACTGTTTTATCAGTAACAAATACTTTCAAAATTGTGATGATTAGTGGCTGAGTCCATTATTTTCAATTCTAATTAACAAGTTCTTATTTTGCTTAGGACCTTCTTGGAATTGGAGAGTACCGACCAGGTGTTGACAATGGTCTTCACTAAGTAAAAAGGGGTTGTTATAAGATGTAACTCGATGTTGCTTTCTTACAAGTTGTATCAAATCATAATACTCTGGGTGACAAGAGAAGCTGCTAATCAATTTTTTGGAGAGGGAAGAGGGCGACTGTAAAAAAGAAGTGATATCCTTTTGTAATGGAAAGTTCCTTACGGAAAAAGCAGAGATATGGTCATCTCCAGGAATCATGCATGTGTTGCTGCTAAGTGACAACGATAAATGGTAAGAATTGAGCTATATATTCTTCTCTTTGATACAAAGGGTGCTGCAGAGTACTACCGCCTGGCCATTATCACCTGCCCGCCACTGCTTGGATTCTTTAAAGAAAGGACAATTCTCATTTATTCAAGGTGTCACTCTTCCTTTATTTACCTCAGATGGTTTCTCGCAAAAATAAAGATGAGCATGTTCATTCATGGATAATGACAGATAAAAATTTATTATATAATTTTATCTGTGTGTGTCCTAAGGCTCATGATTGCCAGTGACTTTTATCTACTTGTTTCATTTTTAAGTCAGACAGTTGCTTCCTGATACAGAAACTGCACTGCAGCAATGTGATGAAATGATAAGAACTTCTGACTTCTTTGTCCAAGATATAACAGCAGACGGAAAGCACTGTTCCAGAGTTCCATTCATGATCGCCCCACAAGTTATTCTTGCTAATAACAAAGTTACTTCATCAGGCAAGGTAAAATATCGCTTAAGCTTGATCATGCAATGCCCATATATATTGTAGGTTTTTTTTTTTATGTAATTAACAGAAATCAACCATTAGTGATAGTTACCAAGAAGATGTGGTGGGCTGTGCATCACTTTGATTCGCGGCGGCCCATTGCCAATATAACATATCCACTAAATGCAGAGGAAACTTGACCTGTAGAAGGAGCTAATTCTAGTCATTAGCAGGCTTGCGCTTTGGGGGGGGAGGGGGAAACAGACAAATCAACAGCAGCTACGAGCAGATGTAGCTTTGCATAGGCAACTGGCAGTCACCAGCAGTGTGTGTGTGTGCAATAAGAAAGGTGGTTATGCTTTATCTGCTGCTCCCTGTCTACTTTATCTTTTTGACTCAGATGTGCTATTTGCTTCATGGAGATCTCGTTGATCCTCGACTAGATTCGATATAAATTTTTTCCGTCACTCAGGAGCATAATCCACCATTCTCGCTTGAAAATATGGATTTAGACATTAGCTAGGACAAAAGACCAGATTAATCAAGTCAGCATGCACCGTGTTACATGTAAGTTTTCACTCCTACAACAAGTACCGATCGATTCGAAACATCTATTGACACGGGAGTATCTACTTTGTTACACCCAGTTCGATTAAATTTTGTTGATCTCATGATATTCTTTACAACTCACTCTCATAGTCTTTTATCCAAACCTCTTAAATATGATAGCTCATGAGTATTTTCACTAGAGAAAGATAAAGCTATTTCATTAATATGATTTGAAAGGTAGAAAGTTAAAGCTATTTTTAAGATACTTTTCTTCGTAACTAAGGAATACATTTAAGGAGTTAGTTAATATATATATATAATACTTAATTTCGTAGTTTATTATGCATGAAGGGTTGTTTCATGTATTAATATTTATTTTAATGTTTTAGGATTAGAAATAAAGTTTTAGAATATGATGATATTGACATATATTCTTTGAGTTCTCTCTTAAACTTTGTATCTTTTGGATGCTTTTTTGAGTGGTGAGTCTTCTGTATCTTTGGGATGATTAATTTTCTATATTACTTTATGATTTTAAACTTAGTGGTGATATATTTATTGATTTTATGCAAGTTCTATCTTGAGTTTATTTCTTTTCTACATCTCGACTATCGATTTCTCTTTTTTGTTTTTCGAATTTCATTCTTATTTCTTCCTTCCTTGGTATCAGTTTGGTATTAAAGCTAAAGTCTAAATATCATGACAAGACATGATAGAATTGATATAGTTGGCGAAAGTAATGACCATAAAGATGATGCTGAATCCTTGAAGTTGCAACTACAAAGATTACTGCACAGTCTACAAGAAAAAAATAAAATTATTGAAGAACTTCAAAATAAAAATAATCGGCATGAAAATGATGCCCAAATGGTTGGTTCTAATGATGATACACCTTCTTACCCAAGGGAGTTTGAAAGATTTTAGGCAAGGCGTAGACCAAGTCGAGTGGCAAAATAAATATAACTCAAAGTTGGATATTCTGGAGTTTGAAGGTAAAATTAATATTGATGACTTTATCGATTGACTTAATACAGTGAAAAGAATATTCGACTTTCATGAATCACCATAACAAAAGAAGTTCAAGTTTGTAGCACTCAAGCTTAGAAGGAATGCATCTTTTTAGTAAAAAAATATAAAGAAGTAAAGAGAATGTAAGGGGAAGAGTAAGATCATGAGAAATGAAAATATTTACCTAACAATTATAGGCAAGATATCTTTATCAAAATCTATGAAAAGTGTTCTTGATACAGATCGAAAGATGGTTATACGAAAGGAGAAAATTTAAAACCTACTCTTTAAAACAAAGTGGTGTCGAAGGTGCAAGACAAGGGTAAAAGGTCAACTGGCAGCAAACAACCACTTAATTCGTCTACACCAAGTTGTCACGGACAAAAATATAAAGAGGGTGCTCGATGTAAAACTCATATATTTTTGTGTCTTTCAATTTTTGTATATGTTTTGTACAATAAGTAGCGGGTTTATAGTAGGCTTGACAGCCCTAGTTTGGTTAGCTTTCATAGTTGGTTTCGGCTTGTAAATTAAAGTTGTGTCATGTGGACAATTGTTGGGGCTTCGCTTTGTAATGAACATTAATCCTTTGTGTGCAATCGTTTAGAGTGTGTAAAGTCAATGATTATAATTTGAATTGGCTATATAAAATACTTGCTAAAGTTGTTGCTTGTGGATCTTATGTGAAATATTTTCTCCAACCAATTTTCTCTATTATAAGTCCTAAGAGGCCCTAGGAGGTTTCGGGGAGGCTGACCTTTGCGGACGGATATGCAAGTATGTCACACGACTTAGGCAAAACTAGTTAAGTTCGTGACTGATGGTATCGGAGCGGGACAAACACACGCAAAAACACTTGTCATGCAAACATTGGGGGACCTAACTAGGCTGCTTGGAGGGCAACCAACACAAGCGATCATTTGGGGGAAACAAATATTGAGATGTAAGGAAATGAGTCACTTATAGGAGCGGGTATCCATGATTGACATTCAGAGGAATGGCCAATCCTTTACGTGAGATGCACCACGAGGACAAACAAGCTAGGAAGTACGTGTAGCGTACAAAGGTTGGGATGGCTGAGTTCGAGTTATGGCTCAAAATTGGCAACCAAACTTGAAGATGCTCAAGGCAATTGAGGCTTTTGGTAAAATATGATATCGTGCAAAATGAGATGTTTTGTGCAAGGGCTGAAAGAGTTATGCAAAGCTCATAAAAGTGAGGAAAATTGCTAACTCGAAGAATTTGGTACTCGTTAAGGGCTTGTATGCAGACGATGAAGTGTTTGTGGCCATCCTAAGGTGACCAGAACTCGACACTATAGAGCATTGAAACTTTCTCTTCGGCATGAAAGGGATACGTCCGTAGGAGACTGAAATGTGCAACAAGTTCATCACGTTGCTAGGCCTTGAAGGGTGCAGCGGGGCTGTATTAGCAAATTTATAAGGGCACAACAATGCACAGATTATTCAGCAAGACAAAGTACAACTCCAAGGGGATGGTGGTCTCCAAAACTTCTAGAGGGAAGAATATAAAGAGGAAACTTGCTCCAATATGATAAATATCTAGGAAGGATAGGTCTTGGTTCTCTAGAGGGAGAATCATGTGCAGCATACCGCATATGTTGAGGAAGAGTACCTTAAGACAATATCTCTACAAAGCTCAATGGACCGAGCAAGCAGCGATGAGTCATTGCATAATCTTAAACGAGGTAATGCATTGGTGGATGTATTGTGAGATTAAATGAGGGAGCAACCACGACAACATTATATGAAGGCACACTTAAGAGTCAATGTGAAAATCGGACTCAACGGAGGGCTGACCCATGAAATGGTGGGCGTAAGAGCCACCATCAACTCAATGCAAATCGAGGAGTGGATCATTCCGCATGAAGAGAATCGACATACAAGATAAAACATGGAGCAGAGGCATGGAGCGTTCCTTGGACAGAGGTTAAGCATATGAACTCTTGCAGAGGCAAGAGTGAATCATTGTCATTCTATAGTTTCTTTATTCTAATGGGGCCAACTATTTTGCATGGTGACAAAGACAAAGGAAGCTTCGAGGTACATGCATCTTATCTCAAAGATGCATTTGACGGAGGAACTAAGGTGATTCAACTTGCAGAGGTAAAGTTGGGATCAGAAGATCTTAGCATGGGGTAATAGGATATAGAGGTGAGTACTCTTGAAGAATATACCACAGTGCTGCTATTTGAGTTGTCATGAAGAAAATGGTACGCAATGGAGATTGTGCTGATGGGGGATAGAGGCCCAGGATCCAGAGAATGGTTCACCAATTTTAGCAAAGTTTGGGAACTTCGAGAGCTACTAGGCGACGGACTATTCTAGAGTGATGCTTCATTTGGGTGTGACCCGAGAATGGATGGACGAAGGTGAATTGCTAAATGAGCGAACACAAGCAGAGGTGGCTAAGGCTCTACGATATGCTAGCAGAGGCTACACATTGAGAGATCGTAGTCCAACTTCATCATACAAGAATATGAATGCAATGGAGATGTCACTAGGAGATGACATGGTGTAGCGAATCATGTGGAATAGTTCGAGGCAATACAACACGCGAGAGAAGTCTCGTGAGGGACGTGATCACGCAGAGGTATGATCAGGAGCTACTGGGAGCTCCACTTCGGTGAACAACACAATGACAAGAAGAGCTATAGATTCAAGTAGTGAATGTCATGGTACCGCAAAGCCCGTGTGTGCACATCGAATGTTGCATCAGATGAAAGCTTTGGTCATCAGTATATGGGGCTGTGTACCACTGAGGGAGAATTTAGATTGTAAGTACTAATGAGTCCTATAGGGGACTTGATCATACAGAGGTATGATTGGAGTGGTTGGAGAGTTAGACTGCTTCAATTCTATATTTGCTTAAGGGAGCCCAACAAGTTAGAGAATAATGCTAAGTAAGCAAACATTGCTACCAAGGAAGCTAAGGAGAACAGAATTGACGCGAGCCCTACAACACGATAGTGGAGGCCATGCATGAGAGTTACAGTTTATCTTTCCATCGACCAAGGAAAACTGCTCAAAGAACATATGGGTGTTAAAGCAGGTGGCCAAAAGAGGCAATGAAGCGATGACAATGAAAGGGTGTCGCATGACTTAGGTCTCATTGTGTAGATGAATACACAAGGGTGCAACACGACTTAGGCCTCATTCAGACGAAGGTTTCGGGGAGGCTGACCTTTGCGGACGGATACACAAGGGTGCTACACGACTTAGGTAAAACCAACTAAGTTTGTGATAAAGTGGCTAAAAATACTTCGAATGTCATGGTTTTGGATATATTGCTTCAAATTATTCAAATAGGAGGATTGTTACATTTGTTGAAGAACATAATGACGGAGAAGGAAATGAAGCCAATGATGAATCAAAAAATATGATGATGATGAGGAAGAGGTTACTTATGCTGATCATGGATTGTTTTTTATGTCGTACGATGAATGCAAGGGTGAATTAGAAAGGGGTGATCATGTTTTGGCTTTAGTAGTAGTAGAGGAGAATGAAGGAGTACCAAGATGTTGTATCGGAAGAGATCTCATATAACCTTCTACCTTTGACAAACAACCAGCAATCATGAAACCAATCCTGGAGGGGTTCCAAGATATTGTATCGGAAGAGAGATCTCATATTGTTATGATCAATTGGCACTAAGAGGAGGGGGGGTTTAATTAGTGCAAGTTAAGATTTTTCTTTCTAAATCAAAAGCTTTTCGAATAAGATAGAATAGGAAATCTGAAGCTTTTCATTTTTAATAAAATAATTGAGTGATTAAAAGTAAGAAACCGGAAAGATAATCACGTTTGAGAAAAAGAACTTATCGTCTTGCTTTCAAGGAGTTTAGTTAAGTTGGAAACATCAATTCAAGCAATGCAAGTATGAAACACTTACAATTTTATAGTGGTTAGGTGCCAACGACCTACGTCCACTTCCGAGTCCTCATTCTTGAGGCACACCGGTATCCACTACCAATCTTCTTTGGGTGAAGATCAAACCCTTACACTTGAGCTTACAAGGGAGACTAGATTTACAACTCTAACCTCTCTCCCTTACTCATTTTATTTTTCTTACAATTCTCACACAATATTTTCTCATAATATAATCCCCCAAAAGTGTTTTTTTGAATGTAAAAAAATGAGGTATTTATAGGCCCCAAATTGGCTTCAAAACCGGAGACAAAATCCAACAGTATCCGAAAAATTCGGGTATGAATGATTTACCCGCTGTCAATAACTGGTCGCTGCCCAGATTCTATGGTACGGGCGGTTCACTCGCCACCTGGGCGATTTACCCACCGAAAGCTACTACCCGCCACCCGGATTCTGTGGTACGGGCGGTCCAACCGTCGCTCACCGACGGTTTACCCGTCGAAATTTCCACAAAAATGGTTCCCTCCACTTTTCGAATTCCGGCTTGACTTTTATGTTGACAAGCTCTTTGGTCAACTGATTGAGCTCAACCTAAGCTCAACCAAACCCAGTAGTGGATCCGGTTGCCTCATTGAGTTGATTTGAATTCCTTCCATATTCAACTCAATTAGGACTCTAACTTCTAACTACGACTCAATGATTACAATACTTAATGATCAATTAAGCCTAATTAAGACCTAACTCCTGCATACTCTGGCAACCTCCGACAATCTTATGGCAAGTCCTCCAGTCTTCTTCCCGGTGATCTCCCTTCGCGTTCCCAGCGAGCTTCCCGATTCATTCGGCGAATCTCCTAGCGAACTTCCGGTGAGATCCCACCGCATCGTCCGAACTCGGCCTGATGCTTAGGCTGTATCTTGGCCCATAATTTGGTTGTAGCTTCATTGATCTTGCCATAGTTAGACTTGCACGATGCTAATTAAGACTTAATTAAATATAATTATAATTACCAAAATATATATTACAAGACCATCCCGACTCCCGATAAGCTTTTTGGCTACCCCCGATAATCTTCTAGCGAGTCTTAGTCTTCTTTTGGCGAACTCCCTTGCGCCATCCTGGCAAACGCCCGATACCCTCGGCGAGTTCCCAAACGTATCGACTCGATGCATGGACTTAACCTTGGCCAATCTTGATTGTAATAATCCTTCTATCGTAATTAATCCTACATTAATCAACTCTAATAATTCTGTTAAATTAACAATCCATCAATTAATTTCATCATCAAAATCGAGATTCAACACATATAACTTTTCACCTTTTAGAGACAACTAGCATTACGTTGTTCTTATTCCGATGGTCAATCTTATAGATCCTTTAGATTTGGTTTCTTATTCTATAATTAAGTAATTACATAAAATTATTGATGAGATGAATAAAGAAGTTGCATGATAAAGTTAAAGCAATCATTGAAAATCAAAGTGAGAGGTATATGTAAGCTGCCAACAAATATAGAATGCATAAGGAGTTTAATATAGGCGATTTAATCTGGATTTATCTAAGGAACGAGAGGTTACCACTAATAAATTTGAAAAATTGAAACCAAAGGCTGATGGTCTAACAATATACTTAAGAGAATTGGCAAGAATGCTTGTGAGATCAAACTACTTGAAAATTATGGAGTATTTTCAACATTTAATATGTTTGATTTTTGTCCTTATCATATGGTTGGAACAAATGAGGACTTGAGGATAAGTCTTTTTCAACCATGGGAGATTGATATTGCTATAGTCAGCTCAAGTAAATATTGTTGATCCCATGATATTCTCTATAATTCATAATGCTTGTATGATAGATTTTTATCTAAACCTATCACATATAATAGCTCGTCATGAGTATTTTTACTAGAGAAAGTTAAAGTTATTTCAAGATCCTTTTCTTTATGGCTAATGAATGTATTAAAGGAGTTGTAAGATATAAAATATTTAATTTCATAGTTTTCTATGCATGAAGAGTGTTTGATTCACTGGTACTTATTTTGATGTTTTAGGATTAAAAATGAAGTTTTAGAATATGATAATATTGGCTCTTTGAGTTCTTGCTTAAACTTTGTATCTCTTGAATGATTCCTTAAGTGATGAATCTTATATTACAGTTATGTATCCTTATTTAATATTCTTGGGTTGGGATGATGAATTTTTTATATCCTTTGTGATTTTAAATTTGATGATAAACTATTTATAGATTTTATATAAATTTTGAGTTTATTTTTTTTCTAGAATTCGATTATCAATTTTTCTATTTATTTTTTCAAGTTCCATTCTCCTTTCTTCCGTCCATCCCCTGAATGAGCCTTCCTGCTTAAGTTATTGGAAGATGATGCATTTAAAATAAAGAACCATTCAAATACACAGTTCCTGCTTAGTTTTAGTGAGGGATGGATGATGCACATAAAACCAAGCAACACGCAGACAAACAAAGGAAAAGCTCAGACATCCCATCGACTTCCAAAAACCACCTCTCACCCCGTCCTCATCACTGTGGTGAAGGCTCCTTCAAAGCAACCCCAACAATCCAAGATTCCACTATCAAATCAACAATGACAGGTGCATAGCCTATCTTTTTCTGCATAGCTTTAGTCGTTAAGATGTATTTTTCTGAAATATTTTTAGTTGCCTTGCCTTTCTTTTAGCCACTGGCAGTGCTATTCTGTTTATACATCATTGGAGAAGCAACAGTACATGTAGAATGGTCAAAGACAAGCATAAATTTAGACTTCAGATGGAATAGATGGAGACTCATATCTAAATGGTGCAGAGTGACAATATGCGTACAGTTAAAATATAAAATAGAACCTTTCCATTGTTTCTTGATATGTATGTTATAGAAAGTAGAACAAATCTGCACAAACTTATGGGCCCTATATGACTCTCAAATCTTATGACTTTTCCGGGTGGAATTTATGATACAAAGCAAACCACTATTAGGAAACTAAGTTGTTGAGCATCCATTGGTTGAAATCTGATGGAACATAAATTTTTTGATAGAATATATTGATTGTGGTCATTTTTAATAAAATGATGTTGAGGTTATGCGCACATGCATCATATATCATGAATATTATGCTCCTACTACTTGTTCAGGTAAATACAATGGATTAGTGTTTTGGTATAATCAAATTTTTGAATGATGTGGATCATATTTTGTCTGTCTTACATCTTGCTACCAATTACTATTCATATTTGTTCCAAGGAAGCTAGAATAGGAAAGTTGAGAATGCTCGGAAAACAGTAGAAAGAAACTATTAAGTAAGGTGCCATTTGTCGCTCAGAATATAGTAGCTATCAGAAAGCTAAACCCTTGACTAGAGTTTGAAATATATTCTTTTGCTGTTGTGCCATAATATTTATTATTCGATTGGATTCGGGTTGGATCAAATCACTCACTGATGATGTGTGAGTGATCTTCTATTTCTTCAAGATGTATCTTCCTCAATGGTCACGACTAGAAAGATAACTTAAACTTCTGAAAAGCCTTTTTCCCTTAATCAATCATGTGGCTCATGAGTTTAAAATCCTGCTTTACATGGATCTTTGATGGGCAGATCATATAGGAACTTTCAGAGACCACCCCTTTGATATATATTCTCCCCATGCATCTTATTCCTTTTTATTTTTTTTACCTTGACCTTTTCTTATTTAACATTTTCCACATGCAATTCAGCAGATGGTACACGCAATGAAATCATAGTTGCCTAGCATCTTCGTCCCAATCTGTATCTGTGGGATGGCAGAAGAGTACATATATATTAGTTATGAGCAATAATATCCTGTTTCACCAAGCAAGAGAGGGCCAACTCATAAAGCTAAAGTTGCTCCCCAAAAGAGAAGAACACCTCTCTCTCTCTTAGGGTATGTGTGTGCACACCATCATATGCATGGATTTCCGAGCCCCCCCTTACATGGTGTACACAGACGCCCGTTGCTTTGCCTTCTTTCTCTCCTTCTCATGTTTCATCTTCTACGGTCACACCTCGCCGTCTGACAACGGAACCCCAGCAGCGTCTCTCTCTTGTTTTTTTCCTTTTTAATCTGTACATGGCCTCAGACTTACTTTATTCTCTTTAAGAGCTAAGAAGAGATGGGAAGAGACGGCATTGGTCTTTGGGAAAGAGACCAAAACCCAGATTCCCTAAAGCATGGAGCTTTCGTAAGAAATAGGACATAGTAGCTTTTGGCCATTTAACTTTTTCCTGAAATTTACTCTCTCTCTCTCTCTCTCTCTCTCTCTCCCTCTCCTTCCTCTTCCTCAAACTCCTTGGTACGAGCCAGTGTTCTTCTACGACCAACCTTGGTCATAAGTTTTCTTAACGAATCTTTTGGTGGGATGCATGGATTTTAGTGAGATATTGGCTCTTCTGTTTTGTTCCACTGCACCGTTCACTTACACGTATACATGTGGAGAAATAATAGGACAATCATATTAAAGACGAGAGGAGGAGTGAGAGAGGGAGATGATTCTGAGGAAGAGTCCCTATCAAATCCAATTACAAACTGAGCAAATAAAGAGGTTGTCTCTCTGTCTCCTATCTTTGACGTGTGTTTTCCATGGATCCATAAATGCACATGCGCATAAGCTAGATTGAAGACCGTAATAGCAGTCATTTTTAGGAACATAAAGCAGCTTATTTAAAATGACTGCTCTTAGAAGGATATCAATGCATTTATGTACTATCACTTGCTGATATACAACACACACTATGCAAGAAGGTGTAGTTAACTATCAGTATTGGAGATGTAAGGTGGCTGTGCACAAGCACAAGCATGAAGACACACACTGATGCATGGAGTGTGGGTCAAAAGCTGTTTTACCTTGTAATGTCTCAAAAGATGATGAGTAATGCTTGGTGAGAGCTTTAATCTGCATGGAATCACACCAAAGCGCTGAAAAAATTTGAAGTGCTGCACGTAAAAGCTTGATATGTAAACCTAAAAGTTGAAGAAAGAAGAGAGCTTCCGAATCAAAATTTTCTTGGGAGTAGAGATCATGACTACATGTCTAAGTTGGAAAAATTTTGCAGTCCAGAGGGAACACAATAACATTAAAAAGAGACAAAAGGATGAAAATGATGACAGTATATATTCTCATATCGCAAATTTAGGGAATGCTTAAACCTTGTGAGAAATGATGAAGTAGATATATACATTGTTCATAGAAATCCCTGACAAAGATTTCTTAAAGTCAGACATACCACCAACTGATCCATCTCCGACCATATTGTTGTATGTAACATACAGCCCATTATAACACAGGCAAAGCACCAACCCTAACAATCTGAAAGAAGAAGAAGCCTGCCTACCATTTGATTTGATGCATGTAGCAGTAACAGGACACCGCAAACCATATCAGAGATCATACGGGCTTGCAGTAATTAGTCTACTGCTTCATCCTTCCTTCTCAAGTCAAGCAGGCCCCTTCGAAGCCATTGCAAAAAACTGAGCTTCCATGTTAGAACGTGATCATGGGAACCACACGATTACAAGATACTTCCAGATGAGGAGTTGAATCCTGCGAGATCCGTCGCCCATCCGCCCGCGCCGCTGCTGCTGCCACTCCAGAATTGATCGTTGCGGGAAGCATTAAGGTGACGTCTCGGGTGATCAAGCAATTGTTGGCGGTCCTCTATCTTCAGCAGCTGAGTTATGAGACCGGAATTCGACTGTCTCGTTTGAGAATGCCCTGTAATGAATCCCTCAAGAAGCCCACTGCCTTCACCAGCTGCCGGTGGCGGCGGCTGCTGCGGAAGCTTCAGTCCGCCTGGTAATGTAAACTGTTGTATCTGCTGATGCCTCAGAGTCTCTAATCCAAAGCCATCGACGGGACCCCTGCTACCGCTGCTCCCTCCCAGTTGATACTCCATTGTGTTTGAGGGTTGGATGCCAGAGAAGCTAATCGCGAAGTTAGTCGACGTGAAGTCCGGAAGCGGGTGCAACGGGGCCATGAATGACAGATGCGAAGGGAGCGGGACGTGGGATGTTGTTGCAACACCTAAGCCGGATGATGTGGCAGGGGAGGAGGCGGCGGCTCCGGTCTGAGTGACCGTATTCGAGGACTTCGAGGAGCTACCAGCGGTGGACTTGGTCCGCCTGTTGCGGCGGAAGCCTCCGCCGACGGGGACGTTGCGGAGGGCGCCACCGCGCGTCCAGTAACGTCGGCATGTCTTGCAGAAATGCCGGGGCTGCGACAAGGAGTAGTTGTTGAAGTAACAGAATTTGGTGTTGGTGGAGTCACAGCGCGGGCACTTCAGCCCTGGCTCCGGCTGAGGGAACTCTGCAACCCGAGCTCGGTCCCCCATCGATCCAGGTCTGATCGAGCCAGCCATCCCACCACCTTCAGGCTGCGGAGCTGCCATCAATGGCGGAAGCTGGCATGTGACACCGCTGCTGCTCACCTGCTGATGAGCTTGCTGCTTCAGTAATTACAACAAGGTAAGGGAGGGACAAAGCAAGAATTATCGCCTGAGAATCTTTTTGTTTCTTAGAGCATTCGGATACAGAAGGAATTGGAGAAACGAACAGATGGGAGGAAAAAAGACGAAGAGGAAGGGAAGCACTCACCTGGTTCCAGTTAGGTGGATCTAAATACACTGGCACAGATGGAAAAACCATGGTTGACCTAAGTTAGTTCCCCCTCTTTTGTTCCTTCTCCCTTCAAGATTTATTTCTTTTGTGGCAAAAGCTTTATGGAGTTATAACATCCACAGGGAGTTGCAGATAGAAAGAGAGAGGAGTTTACTTCTCGTGTAGTGGGCTTTATATTTTAATTTTCTTGCTAGTGTTACAGAGATAGGAGGGGGGGGGGGGGGGGGGGGGGGGTGTTGGCATGGATTCATACATGCAGCAAGGCAAGGAGTGTGGGGCCGTAAGTGGTGGCTGCAACTCCTGCATGACAAAGATGAGAGAAAATATTATGAGAGTGGTCTGCCTTATTGTTATCAGTCATGTTGGTGCGATAATTTTTTGGGAGGCAGCACGACATCTACAGCAAACGTGGGTACCGAAAACGCAATTGGTGCCACGTGTTTTTTCTTTTCTTTTTTCGCGTGCGTGCGCCGTAACCTTTTCTGAGCCGTCTGATTGCGCGATGGCGCGCGGCCGCGGAGGGCACGCCGCTTGATGCGCTCTCGAATGGGGGAAGGAGGAGGACCACACAAAACGTAACGGAAGGCCAGGATGCGTTGGCTCCCTGTCGCCTGGGCCACACTCGCACACACACGTGTATGTATGTAAGTAGGTAAGAAAGGGAAGCAAAGCGGGTGTAGGAAAAAAGAGTCCTGCAATAGCTGATGACTCACACCCGGTCCATAGGCCGTTATCACTATCTTAGTGGGCTTTTACTGGCACAGCCCAATGTACATCTCATCCGTTGCTTTTGTGGCCCGGTCTGCGACCCAGTAGCCTTGGGTTTAACCCAGATGTGTGGTTCAGTAGGACTTGGTTTCACTTCGGCCCTCCGTCCAACAGGTTTAAGAGTGAGTGGTGTTTGACATTTTGACTTTTGACTGTATTTAATGATCACATTGATTATAAATTTTGGTCATCAATTGAGACTGAGAATACGCTACCATAACTTTTGCTGTTATTATTATTATTATTATTATTTTGTAGCATGTGTTTTATATCCTTTTTATGTGGCAATGCATGCATATCGTGGGCTAAAATGCTCTAATTTATAGTGATGAATGTGGTGATTGACATGTATGGGCCATCAGAGAGAGTTCCATCATCGGTGCTTGGGAGGGTTGTTATCAAATTGATTGTTCCAATGATTGCTTAAACCGGTCATCATCTCTGTAAAAATTATTATCTTAAAAATGATGTATGTGATACAGACGTGAGCTTGAAACTGGGATCTATTACCAATCGAACGATTAACAACACTCTATTACCAGAGGGGGTGAGGTCAATGTAATGCTTTATTTAAGTGAAGGAAAGAGCTGAGGTAGAAGCTCATGTCGAGTGTCTCAACTTCTCATTCTCTTCGGTCTCAATGCACGCTCAACGAATGGGAGGAAGACGTACGGTTGGTGCGATTAGTTGAAGTCGGTGAGAGAGAGAGATAGAGAGAGAGACGGGTTTGAAGGCCGTTGATGGCAGCGGGGAAAGATGAGCTGCCAACCAACTGTATCAACCGTCATTCCAGTGGATTGGCGAACCACTGCCAATAAACTCATATCACAAATAATCCACACCACATTCAATATACTCAGAATCATCCCAGTCGAGAACACCACAAACACTCGATAATGCAGCGAAGTCGTTCGGGATAGTTCACCGAGGAACGTCTCCTACGAAAGCACGGCAGATCACCAGAATCTTAGCTGTCCAAGCCCACAAACCCGCCGTGATCCAACAAACTCATCAAACCCCTCCAAAGAACACACCATCATCATCATCTGTAGCAGCACCGAGGAGTTGGAAGAACTAATGGAACAACCTTGCACTGAATAGAAGAGGGAGAAAGCTGTGGATATTTAACTTACAGATGACAATTAGTTCATCTCCAACATTAACACAACAACAAAAAAAAAAAAAAAAAGAAGAAGAAGAAGAAGAAGTAAGAGAAGCTTCATACTTCAAAAGAAGATAGTCGCAGTACTGGGGCGGCTCTCGTTCTGTCGCTTTACCGCCTCTTGTTTCGGCTCCCCAGCAGGAGGCTGATGTAGAAGAGGAACCTGAACAGGAATCCCCATGCCACTGTCACCCACAGGCAGTCCCACTTGCTGAGCTGAGTGATGCTTTGCTGCTTCAGGATGTCGGTGCCGGTGGTGATGCATGTGCGGCTGGTTATGTTCACTCCTAAGGAGTTGCTTATGGATTTGAGAACCCTCAGCTTGATCACGTCCGGCAAGACCCCCAGCGGCGTGTTGTCGAACATCTGAACGCCTCTGACGAAGCACTTGTGCCGGTCGTCGAACTCGTTCTGCATCACTGCTTCGTAGGGGTACTTGACCAGGGATAGGTAGTGGAACCAGATCCAGTAGTCGTGGATGCGGTCTCTGTTGATGAAGAAGCCGCTGAAGAGCAGGAAGTAGGCCAGGATCGCGACGACGACGGTGTAGCCTAACATGACGTGCGTAACCACGCCGGAGAGGAACGTCACGAACCCACTGCCCGCCCAGAACGAGGCCAGGATGATCAGCACGAAGAATATGAAGCCCTGCATGCCCCCCGCCAGGCCGACGGCGAAGTAGGTGGTCAAGGCGAAGGCGACGGAGAGGAGGATCAGCGGCGGGAAGCCGACGATGGCATGCGAGAGGACGTAGGACGAACGGCGGTAGGCGTTGTAGGCCGTCTCCCTCATGAAGATGTTGCGCTCCTGGAGGAAGATGGGGAGTGCGTCGGCGCACGTATAGAACATTGTGGACATGGCTATGGCGAAGAAGCCCAGCCGTTCCTGAACGCCCTTGGGCGAGTTGTCGAGGCGCCAGAAGATGGTGGCCAGGATGAATCCGGTGAGGAGCACCGCGGCGAGGCGGATAGCGAACAGCTCCGGCATCCGCTTCGTGTTGGTGAAGGATCGCTTGGTGAGCACGCCAATCTCGATCCAGAATGGATTGGCGTACTTCTGGACCGACGAGGCCGACGCCGTCCCCTCGGTCGCGCCCGACACGAGCTTGCCGCGCGAGATGCTGGCGCCGATGGCATCGTTCAGAGAGAGAGATGACCTTGTGGCGGGGACCAGGGCCGGTTGTTCGTCCTGGCGCGACTTGCTGAACTCGACGAGGGACCTTGCACCTGTCGGAGTGCCCTCGAGCTCCCGGATGAGGTCGAGCGCGAACTCGGTCGGGTTCTCGTTGTCTGGGATCGGGTGGCCGAAGTCGGAGAAGAACCGGTGGAGGCCCTCCGGCGGTCCACTGTACACTGTCTGGCCACGGGAGAGGAAGAGCAGGCGATCCAGGAGGCAGAGGATCCGGTAGCTCGGCTGGTGCACCGACATGATCACGATGCTCCCGCTGTGAGCAATCCGTTGCAACACCTTGACCACCATGAACGCGCTGGTGGAGTCGAGTCCCGACGTGGGCTCGTCAAGGAAGAGGATGATCGGGTCGTGGATGATGTCGATGCCGATTGACACCCGCCGGCGCTCGCCTCCGGATACGCCCCGGTGGATCTCGTCGCCGATGATGGTATTGGCGGCGGACCGGAGGCCGAGCTGGTCGATGAGCGCTTGCACCCGGCTCTTCTTCTTCGAAACAGAGAGCGAGCGGGGCAGCCGGAACTCGGCGGAGAACATCAAGGTCTCCTCCACGGTGAGCATGGGGTACAGGAGGTCGTCCTGCATCACGTAGGCGGAGATCACCTTCAGCAGCCGCCCATCGAGTTTCTCGCCGTTGAGGGTGATGGAGCCCTGCAGGCTGTCCCTCACGATGCGGTTCGCGAGCGCGTCGATCAGGGTGGACTTGCCGGAGCCGCTCGCCCCCAGCACCGCGAAGATCTCGCCTTCCCTCGCCTCGCCGGAGATGGAATTCAACAGCGTCTTGGTTGTCGAGAACGCTTCCGGCGACGCGAGTGCGGCGACAGGATCCGTGGCGAGGCGGTTCCTCCGGAACAAGGACATCTTCCTGGGCCTCTTCACGCTGTACGAGAGATTCGTGAAAGCGAGCACGAAAGTGGGTGGACGGGAGCCCAAGTGATCACGTCCGCAGGCTCCGGCGGAGAATTCGTCGAGTTCAAGGACATGATGGGGCGGCGAGGCGGGATCACCGTCGTCCCCCTCTCCGCTGTGAGCGTCGCCGACGTGCTTGAAGAGCTGACCGAGGGTGACCGATTGGGCGTCAGTGGTGGCGGGTGCCAGGGGGTGGTGGTGGACGAGCAGGCCGTCGCAGGCGATGTCCTCGGCCTCCGCCATCGGTGATGATAGCCGGTCGAACAAGGATATCTTCTCCACGAATCGGGTCATCGCACCGCTCGGCTATCCCCTCTTCTTGTAAGGAGAACGGGGGCGGCGACTAAACGGCGTAATAGCAGCACGCTGTTACGGTATCCACGGGGATCTCGTGTGCGCGACCCCAACGCCCGAGAAGAGCTGTGGAGAACCGAGGCGTTCCACTGTTGCTTTGTAGCGGCGGACTAAGCGTTGCCTTCATTGGTGCCACTCGATCCCATGTATTCGTAACTCTATTTATTGCAGGAGGGAAAGCGACATGGGGGTAGGAATCGCTGATACAGGTCATGTGGCAGAAAATATAGGTAAGAGTAAGTAGGTAAGGGTGTTAAGCTACATGCTATCGTATGCATGAAACGAAGCGGGGAGGCGTTCAAATGGATTAAGAAGGGATCGTCGTCATGAGTGGTTTGGAAGTTGGGACTGAGTAAGTAATTGAAGGGAAGGCGGACGGGTGTTGGGGGGGGACACCGGTAGTTCGGGTTTGGATGAGCCAACACGTACCAAACGTGGATTTCCTGTGAGAGTTTTCTTTTCTTTTCTTTTTTGTCTTCACTAAAAAAAAAAGAAAAAAAGAGAGAGATATTAATAAAGGAAAAAAAGAAATAAAATTTATATTTTGAATAATTCAAACATATTCGTTGTGCTCTATTGATGAAAAATGGAGATAAATATCTGAGATCAGCTGCCTTTTTCCAGGAAGTGCTGCTTATCACAAGTTTCAGAGTCTGTGGTGATGTTGCAGATCCGCAGCGTGTATGAAGGTCGTAACACATTCCGTCCTCGATCATGGAGGCCTCGTGTTCTTTCTTCCCCTCCCACCGTGGCTGTGTCGTCACCAAACTCGTATCTAAGCCGACCAGTGTGGTCAACTCCATGGAGACAATTCTTCTGATCTCAACGCGACTCTGATCTTTCACGGCCGGCAACAGATCAAAGGGCATAGTGGCCATGTCTCACTGCATGACAACAGTGATGACGCCCCTGAATAAGTCGACCACATCTCTACATCAGCTAAATCCAAATTCTTTCTTTCGAAGTGTCTATTAAGAAGAGGAAGAATCAGAAAGTGAGTTCTAATAAATCATATTGAGCTATAGAACATGATGCCACAGCATTTCTTCATCATCATTTTTTAGGTTTAATAGTCATGCGTTTTGAGCTATAGAACGTCCATTTTTATTTCTAATCTCTCGGTTGTATTTTCCTATCTTATGCACATTTAGTCCCATCAGGGGAACCAAGGGCTTACGGGGGTACTTTCCAAAATATATAATCTTTTATGAGTTTATAGGGTTAAGGATGTTTAGTCCCACATTGAGTGAGGAGTAGAGGATGTTGAATTTTGGATTTTGATAATGAAATCAATTGATGAAGTTATGATCTAATATGTTCAATAAAAGTGATGCAGGACTATCTTTGATTATAAAATGGTAAAACAATTAAAACATTAAAATTATAGTTTGGGCGAGAGTCAGAGATTGGGCACCGGGCAAAAAAAAATTGGACATTGCGTCAAGAACAAATATTGTGAGAGTCAACATGTCGATGAATCGAGCAATACGTCGAAGGAGAGCATGATGCACCGAGGGTTCGGATGAACCAATGACATGTCGGGCAACACGAGATTTACGCTTTGTAATCATTTATGTCATGATCGTCATAGTTTAAATATTAATTGAGTTAGTTTTCGGTGTAACAATGCTAACTCAATTAAGAGGTCATTGGGCCTTAATTATGGCTAATTCGGCCAATTAAAAGGCCCATTTCAGTGACCCGAAGTTCGATCTGGCGGTGGCACCACCCAGAAGAAACAGTCCTCGAGACTATGTCAAGTGGTGGTACCGCCCAAACACAACCTCCCAGATTGTGTCAGGCAGTGGTATCGCCTAGGCTGGCGGTACTACCGCTAGAACACAATCTCCAAGACTATCAGGTGATCAACACCTTGTAATCTAAGTGTGCAAACATTATTGTAATCTCTTAAGAGTTTTCCTCTTAAAAAGTCTAGAGTTCATTCTAGGGAGTCTGAGATTTGTAAAGGTTGTCTCTTAAACATGTGAAAAGAAGAAAGGGTTGTAAAAGGATAGTTGATCTTCGCCCATTGAAGGAAGATTGTTAGTGAACGTCGATGGCCTCAACGGAGGAGGAATCAAGAGTGGACATAGGTCACAACGATCGAACCGCTATAAAACCGATGTATTATTTTCCTTGTGCTTTATTCTTATTGCTTGCTTAATAGCTCACTACTCTCACTTGCATTCCAAGTCTAATATATTTTTGATTCTACAAGTTTTTTAAATCAATATAATTTTTGAAAGGACTAATTCACCCTCCCTCTTAGTGCCAACACGATCATAATAGTTAATATCAGAGCAAGGTTTCTCTCTATTTGGTTTAAAATCCAAGAGAGATAGCTTTTGCCGGTAATCAAGAAGATCGTTCTATCACTCATCTTCATATGTTCAATGAGATATATTACATGTATTGGAAAACTCGAATAAGCATTTTCTTGATTTCTATAGATTTCGATTTATAGAATATTGTTGGAAGCGATTTTGAAAAGTCTTCCAAACCAATAAACAAATAAAATGATTTTGAGAAGATTTTCTCTTTGAATGCTAAAGCGATGAACACTTTATTTTGTGCTCTTGATAAAAAGAATTTAATAGGGTTTCTATATGTGAAACTGTATATGAGATTTAGCATATACTCGAAGTCACACATAAAGGCACAAGTAGAGTTAAAAAGTCAAAAATTAATCTTTTGGTACATAGCTATGAATTATTTCATATGAAACCAAGTGAGACCACTGAAGACATGTACACCTATTTACGGATGTCGTAAATGGTCTAAAATCACTTAGTAAAAGTTTCTTTAATTTTGAATTTATTAATAAATACTAAGATCCCTTCCAAAAAGTTATCGTAAAGTAAAATTAATACAAGAAGTGAAGGGCCTAAATAATTTTTCGTTTGAAGAACTTATCCGGTCTTTGATGACAAAAGAAATAACATGTATAGCACATGATGACCTTGAGAACAACCTTCTAAAAAATACGAAGGACATTATACTTAAAAACTAAAGAAGATCACTTAGAGAAAACTCAAGTGACGATAATGATGATGATGACTTGGCAATTATTACAAGAAAATTAATTTTTTTAAAAAATAAACAAAACAAAACAAGACACTAAGAACAAAAATGAATTAAAAAATGACTCAATTATATACTATGAATGCAAGAAGCCAGGACACTTAAAAAATGAATGTCCCCAAGTGAAGAAGCTACCAAAGAAAAATAAAACACTCAAAGCAACTTGGGACAACTCAAGTGCATCCGAAGATACAAGGAAGATGATAGAACTCCAACAGGGTTGAGTCATAATCATCTCAGTACTAATTAATAAAAACCATATTAGATTGTAATAAAGTCACTCCTATCTTATAAAGGAGTATGATTAGGGTTTAGATTAGCCCTTAGGGGTTAGTAGCCACTGCCTCCCTTATTGGGATGGTCGGCTAGGGTTTTCCCCTGCTTAGGTCGGCTATAGAGCCAACTTAGCTGCCACTTGTTCCTATTAAGGTAGGTTGGCTATAGGAGGGGTAAAGAGATAATTTTACTTAGGCAATCACCCCCTTAGGTTAGGGTTTTGATCTATATTTAAAGATGTAGCTACCCTCCCTCTTGAATCAAGCAATCTATAATTTTATTTCAGCCTTGTGCTGAGTTTAGGAGGGAAGAACCCCTACAACGTTCCAAGAGTTGATCCCCCTCAAGGGTCAAAATCTATAGAGCTCCATCTGAGGTTCTATCATCTGGTATTAGTGCAGTGATCTTGCTGCCCCTGTAGCCATCATCCACGCCTCCATCTTCCAAGTAATTCTCATAATTGCCTTTGACGTCGCCTCCATCCACCGTCGTCCACCCTAGCTGCAGATTAAATCAATCTGTTGCCTTCCTCTGCGTCAACATCAAAAGATCTGGTTGGAGATCCTTACATCATGACATCGCTGGGCTTATTCGAAGCTAAATTAGAGGCTTTTGAGACACATACATATGCTAAATTATGGGCTCTCTTCGAGGAGTTTAGATTAGGCCGATCGTCGAGCCCAAGAAGATCACAACATGAAGCAAACTCAGATTGCAAAAAGAATCCACCGGACATTAGAAGCAAAGATAAGGCACGGTAATCCTATACCTCGACAACATCAATCTCCTTTGCACCACTTCAAGGACACGTCAATTAAGATGCTCAGAGCATGAGAGCCACAATCCAATCAATGGTATATAAACATCCAACAACAACCAATTACGAGAATATTGATGAACAACTAGTGAAGATCCATCAAACCTCCACCATCCAAGAGTACCAGATCAGGTTTGAAAGGTTAACTAATCAAATTCATGATTGGTCTGAAAATAGATATTGTGGACTTTCATTGAGGGCTTGAAGCCAGAGATTCAGGAAGAAGTTAAAATGTGACAGCCGTACATACTTAAGGCGGCCATCTCCTTTGCGCGACATCAAGAAGAGCAATTGAACTATGAAGCTCGGAAGACTAGAGTTGCTCCCCGACCAGTGGCACCAAAGCTTTCACCTCCTACTGTCAGTCGACCCCCTCAGCCACAAAAATTAACAAGAGAAGACCTTTATGACGGATTGACAAAGGGCCTATGTGGGTGTTGTGATAAACTGTGGAGCCTAGAACATAAATGTAAAAAGGAGACACCGCTGATGATTATGCCCACTGAAGAACCCAAACTAGAAGATACGACTCTCGAGCCCAAGGAGAAGAATACACCACAACTGGCCACCCGCATGGTCCCTACCTTAGCCGACTACACCAACCCACAAAAATTAAAGATCAAAGGGTTTCTCGAGCAGTAGTCCGTCATCATCCTCATCGACGCTAGGAGCACACACAACTTCATGAGCAGTAAGGTTGCTACCCACTTAATGCTCCAAAAAGAATATGACAGTGGGTTCGAAGTTAAGGTAACTAACGACCAAATTCTAAAGTGCAACCAGAAGTGCCCGCGGGTAAAACTGATCCTATAGGAGCAAGACATAGTTGCTGATTTTTTCCTCCTCCCTCTTGATAGTTTTGATATAGTGCTTGGTATTGATTGGTTGTCTACGATTGTAGATGTTTTTTGGAATTTTTCGAAGCTAACCATGAAATTTTTTAGAAAAGGAAAGCAGATGATTTTATGAGGGAGCCCAGCGACTACAACCACAATACAACACTTGGAGGGGGTACCAAAAGAAAAATCCAGTGGTTTCCCAACTCAAATTCAAAGATTTTATGAGATTGAAGATAAGAACCCTCTCCCACAGCTTGCTGAAATTTTGGGTGTCTCCACCAAACCAAGCCGATTACCTCCTCTGAAGCTGTCTGACACCCTTATGCTGAACAGGCCAAACCTTCTACCAGTTATTGCTCGGCCAGATTACTTCCTACAACCTCAGAAGGTCGAAGATAAAAGGGTCGTCTAAGAGATGACAGAGACATGGATTGTTCGACCATGCTTATTTCTCGCTACACACATCCCTATATCCTTTTGCCCAGAGATAAGCTACTTCTGAAATGTTCCGCCGAACTCACCATGGTTGCTGATGCAACACTTCCAGATCTTAGGTGACTTCCATGACTTTTCTCAGGATTGGATCATGATGCTTAAAGACTTTCTTGATGATGACCTCCCATCTATGGCCCAAGATCACAAGAAAATTGAGTCCTTCCAGTGGTAAAATAAAAAAAAGGAAGGATTATTTGCAAAACTTAACGAAGCATGAACATCATCCTTCTCATTATAAAGAAAGATGCACCACATTGGTCAAGTGGAACTATAGCCCTCATGACCATGATGTCGTCCACACCAAATCGTGGCCACATATTTATTATTGGAGCAGACACATTCAGAGTAGGGGTCAACATCATCCTCATGCAAGATGGTCACAGTACAAAGAAGTGAAAATGGGCCCCAAAAAATCACCACTCCTACCCACCTTAGACTCAGATCAGGCTCACACCACTAGAGATTTTATCAGAGAACAACCCTCACTCCAAAAGAAGGCACGACTACTATTACAGAGCAACCATGTGGCAGCCCATGCAAGGAAGAAACTTCCCCTGGACAAATGCTGGAGCAGAAGAAAGTTTCAAGAGAAAAATCAAGTCCCCTTTCATCTCCAGCTCCATTAATACAAACTTCACGCCTCAAGAAAGTGGTCTTCCTATTTCTTTGGACCTTGCAAAATTGGGGATCACATTGGGGCCCTAACATGGAATCAGATCCGTGCACCATATCAATATTACAGTTGATCCTCCAGGTGTCCCACCTCAGATGAAAATTTAAAGACGATGACTCAGTCCAAATTATTCCAACTGACACCAAAGCTGATGAGGAGCAGAAGACCCGGTTCCCAGAGTTTATAGACCCTTAGCCTTGAGGACAAGGCTGATTTTATTAAAAAGGGCGGGTTTGATAGGACTCCAATAGGGTTGAGTCCTAATCATCTCAGTACTAGTTAATAAAAACCATGTTAGATTGTAATAAAACCACTCCTATCTTATAAAGGATTATGCATAGGGTTTAGATTAGCTCTTAGGGCTTAGTAGCCACCGCCCCCTTACTGGGATGGTCGGCTAGGGTTTCCTCCTGCTTAGGTCGGCTATAGAGCCAACTTAGCTGCCCCCTATTCCTATTAAGGTAGGTTGGCTATAGGAGGGCTAAAGGGGTAATTTTACTTAGGCAAGTGCCCCCTTAGGCTAGGATTTTGATCCCTATTTAAAAATGTAGCCCCCCTCTTGAATTAAGCAATCTACAATTTTATTTCAGCCTTGTACTGAGTTTAGGAGGGAGGAACCCCTACAACGTTCCAAGGGTTGATCCCCCTCAAGGGTCAAAATCTATAGAGTACCATCTGGGGTTTTATCAGAAGAAGTTGTAATTACGTATTAATGATATTTGGCAATGAGGTATATAACTCAAATGAATCTTTCTTATCTTATGATGAATTATTGAATGCATTTAATGACTTGTTTGATGATTTTAAATTAGTTAGTAAAAAGTATAAATTGTTAAAAAAATATCGTGCTTCTTTTGTCGGTGAATTTGAAAAATAAAAAAATGAGCATGATAATTTTATTTTAGCAGTTTGCACTAAGTGTGAAGAGATAGATTCACTTAAGAAAAAAAATATTTTACTACAAGAAATATTATAAAAATTAAAATAGGTAATAAATCCTGAAACATGATCCTTGCTAATAAGGGTCATGTTCAGAAAGGAAGGAATTGGCTTTGTGAGTAACACTCAACAAAAACCAACTATCTTTATTAAAGGATGCATATTACATGTTTCACCTGGAAATAAATATTATTTTTGTGATAGATTTGGACAGTATGCCTATAGATGTTCATTTAAAAGGTATAGTCGATACAGATTAGTTTGGGTTCATAAAGAAACTATGAATAACTCAGTGCCAATAGTTAAGATAGGTAGATATATTTATGAGGGACCCAAAGTTAAATTGGTACCTAAAAGAAAACCCCCTTTCTTATATATATGTTTACGATCAAAAGCTAGGAGCAAGAGATGATACATGGATAGTGGATGCTCAAGGCACATGACTGAAGATCCAACACACTTCTCTAAGCTCACTAGCCAAGAAGAAGGATATGTTACCTCCGGAGACAACAATAAGGGAAAAATTATTGGCAAAGGAGCCATAGGTAACAAGTCAAACCTCTTAATTGAAGATGTGTTATTAGTAGATGGTTTAAAATATAATCTACCAAGCATTAGTTAATTATATGATAAAGGTGTTGAATCTCAAATTTTGATGATGAAATCAATTGATGAATTTTATGATCTAACTTGTGTGTTAGAGAAAGTGATGCAGTATTAACTACGATGGTGAAAAAAAATTACAATCAGATGATGGGCTGAAATCAAGTTCAAGCATCGGGCCGAGGTTCGAACGATGTAGTGGGAGCTCGCCGGGAGTTCACTAGGATTTCACTGAAGGTGATCGAGAAGTTTGCTAGGAGCATGCTGGGACTTTACCGAAATATGACCGAGAGACTCGCCAGAAGTTCACCAGAATATGATCGAGAGACTCGCCGGAGGATGCCGGGAAGATTGCCGGGAGTTAGGAAGGTCATTTGATATATCGGTTAAAATGATTGTAATTATGTAGTGAGTCATAGTTAGTATCATAAATTGAGTCCTAATTGAGTTAGATTTAGAGAAATCCAATTAACTCAATATAGGGCAACCGGGTCCACTCTGGGTTAGAGTTGAGCTCAAGATTGAACTCATTTCGTTGACCTAGAAAAGGATCAATAGGAGATATAAGTCAGGTACATAAAAAGTACTAAAAGTACCTTTTGTAGGATTACCGACGGTAGTATCACTAGTGGGCGGTGGTACTAACCAAATAATGGTAGTACCGCTGTCACCCCTGTTTCCGGGACACTTTCGACGGTAGTACCGTCCGTACCCCGATTTTATGAAAATAGTTTAAATTTTGGCTCCAATTTTTGTAGCCAATTGGGGTCTATTAATATCCCAAGTATTCTTACATTAGAGAGCAAGAAAGTACATAAAAAAGGTGAAAATTCTATGAAAAGATTATAAAATTTGAGAGCTTCTCTTGAGTGCTTCAAGTATTAAATGAGTCTAAGGGAAGATATAAAATCTTGTAAAAGGTTCCTCTCATGAACCTGTGAAAAGGAGAGAAGTGGTAAGGGGTTTGGTCTTCACTCTTGGAAGAAGAGCTTTGGTGGACTTCGCAGGGCCGCGACGAAGGAGAACTTTGAAAAGTGGACGTAGGTCAAGTTTTGACCGAACCATTATAAAATCTATGAGCATCTCTACTCTTGCCTCTTCTATTGCATTTGAATTTAATTGTTCTTAGTTAGTTTAAAGAAAGGCACGAGTATCCTCTTTCTATTTTTGTCTTTACAAATCGCTTTCCAACTTATTCGCTTTTAACTATTTCTAAGAAAAACTTTTGATTTCGATTTTACTTTAAGTGAAATTATTTAAACTGAGATTTCAGCACTTGTACTAGTTCACCCCCCCTCTTAGTGCCAATTTGATCCTAACATTTGGTATTAGAGCCGGTTATACTCGATTAGATTAACACCTAAGTGAATTAATGACTTCTTTTGGCATAAAAGAGGGATACTTTATTACACGCCCTCCCTTATTCAATGGAATGAAGTACACTTATTGGAAAACTAGAATGTATATCTTTTTTATTTTGATATTTTGAACTATAGAATATTATCGAAAATAATTTTCAGAAGTCATCAAATCCGATAAATGATTAGAATAATAATGAAAAAAAGATGTTTCCATTAAATACCAAAGTTATGACTGTTTTGTTTTATGCTTTAGATAAAAATGAGTTTAATTGAGTTTCTACTTCTGATTCGACTTATGATATTTAGCACACTTTAGAAGTCACACACAAAGGCATAAGTAGGATAACGGAATTGAAAATAAATCTTATTGTATATAACTATGAATTATTTAAAATGAGACCAAGTGAGACTATTGCTGATATGTATACCCACTTTACGATTGTCATCAATAGTTTAAAATCTCTTAATAAAGTTTATTCTAATCTTGAACTTGTTAATAAAATCTTAAGATCTTTACCTAAAAGTTGGGACTCGAAAGTAACTATTATACAAGAAGCTAAAGACTTGAACAACTTGACTCTTGAAGAACTATTTGAGTCTCTGATGACTTATGAAATGAGCTGCAAAGCTCATGATAACCTTGAAGAATACCTTCCAAAGAATAGGAAGGACTTGACACTTAGAACAATAGATGACTCTTTGAGTGATGAAGACAATGATATTACACTACTAACAAGAAAACTAAAAAAAAATTATGAAAAAATAAAAATTATAAAAATAAAAATGAACCCAAAAAGGATAATATAATATGTTTTGAATGTAAGAAGTCAAAGCATTTCAAAAGTGAATACCCACAGTTAAAGAAAAAGGTGTCAAACAAGAAGAAGACCTTCTCAGCAACATGCGATAATTCAAGCTCGTCAGACGAAGAAGACAACGTAAAAGAAGAGGTTGCCAACATTGCTCTCATAGCAATTCATGATGAGGCAAATAAATCTTCCGATGTTTCATTTATGTTTGATGAATTATTAAATATATTTTATGAACTTTTTGATGAATTTAAAATAATTAGTAAAATATATAAAACACTTAAGAAGGAACATGCATCACTAGTTAGCAAACTTGAAAAAATATATGAAGCATAAACATCACACAATTGTTGCACTAAATGTGAAACACTAGAAGAAGTTAAAAAGGAAAATACCATATTGTAACAAACTTTAGAAAATTTTAAAATAGAGAATAAATCTTTAAACATGATCCTTGTTAATAAGGGTCATGTTCATGGGAATGAATGTATTGGCTTTGTGGGCAACTCTCAACAAAATCCAACTATTTTCATTAGAGGACCTACATTAAACTCTACACCTACCTCAATACAATTTTTGTGGTAGACTAGGACATTTTACCTATAAGTGTTTATTTAGAAATTATAGTCCACATAAATTAAATTGGGTTTCTAAAGTAACCATAAACAATACAATGCCCTTAGTTAAATTAGGTAGAGCTTTTTATGAGGGACCCAAAGTCAAATGTATACCTAAATCAAAATCATCTTTCTTATAGGTTTGTCTCCAAATGAAGACTAGGAGCACAAAATGGTACCTTGATAGTGGATGATCAAGACACATGACCGAAGATCCAACTTATTTTTCTAAGCTCATTAGCCTAAATGAAGAAGTTGTCACATTCAAAGACAACAACAAGAAAAAAATAATTGGGAAAAGAACCATAGGTAACAAATCAAATCTTTTGATTGAAGATGTGCTATTAGTTGATAGTTTGAAACATAATCTACTAAGCATTAGTCAATTGTGTAATGAAAGATATATTATTAAATTTGAATCTAATGCTTGTATAATTAAAATACCATAAAAAATAAATCTTTGATTGTCTTAAAATATAATATGTATACTATTGACATTAAATTTTTTTATGATGAATTGTAATTTTTGACTTTAAATGATGATGCTTAGATTTGACATAGGGGACTAGGTCATGCTAACATTAAACTACTAAATCAAATCTCAACTAAAGATTTAGTTGATGGTTTTAAACAAATCAACCATAGATAATAAATCAAACCTTTTGATTGAAAATATGCTATTAGTTGATGGTTTGAAATATAATCTACTGGCATTAGTCAATTGTATGATAAAGGATACATTATTAAATTTGAATCTAATGCTTGTATAATTAAAATACCACATAAAAATAAATATTTGATTATCTTAAGAAATAATAATATATATACTATTGATATTAAAAAAAATTATGATGAAATGTGCATTTCAGCTTTGAATGATGATGCTTAGATTTGACATAAGAGACTAGGTCATGCTAGCATGAAACTACTAAATTAAATCTTAACTAAAGATTTAGTAAGAGAATTACCTAGAATTAAGTTTGTCAAAGATAAAGTTTATGATGCTTTCCAAATAGAAAAGCAAATAAAAGCAGTTTTAAGATAAAAAATCAAATAAACACCTCTAAGCCACTACAATTGATCCATATGGATTTATTTGGACCAATTGATACTACAAGCCTAGGAGGTAGCAAATACACATTTGTCATTGTAGACGATTATATTAGATATACTTAGATTTAATTCTTGGCATACATAAGTGATTCTTTTAAATGCTTTTCAAAATTTTGTAAACTTGTTCAAAGCCAAAAAGGCTTTAAGATTTCATCAACATGCAATGATCATGGTGGTGAGTTTCAAAATAATAATTTTTAAATTTTTTATGAGTTAAATGAGTTCAACCATAATTTCTCTACTTCTAGAAATCTACGACATGCTATGTTATTAATAAGGTTCTTGTAAAATCATTACTCTGTAAAACTCCTTATGAATTATGAAATAATAAAAAACCTAATATTTTATATTTTAAGATTTTTGGTTTTAAATACTTCATTTTAAATGAAAAAAATACATTAGGAAAATTTGATGTAAAATCTGATGAAGGCATTCTTCTTGGTTATTCTTATACTTCAAAAGCTTATCATATTTTTAATAAAAGAATGTTAGTCATTGAAGAATCTATTCATGTTATTTTTAATGAGATTTTCAAGTTTAAGAAAATTGATTTTGATGATGATTTTGATTTTGGCACTTCAAATTTGAATGATAATCCTCTTAAAAGTAACTTGAATAAATCTATTTCTAAATCCTTACTCAAGGAATGAAAGTATGTAAATGCTCATCCTAAGGAGCTTATAATAGGAGATACATCAAAAGGTATTGAAACTTGTTCTTCTTTTAAAACTTTTGTGCTAACGCCATATTTCTATCTTAAATTAAACCAAAATGCATTGATGAAACCCTTAAAGATGGGTTATTGCAATGCATGAAGAATTAAACAATTTGGGAGAAATAATGTATGGGAGCTTATTCCTAGACCTAATGATTGTTTAATGATTGGTACTAAATGAGTCTTTAGAAATAAATAAGATAAAAATAGTATCATGATTAGAAACAAGGCTAGATTAGTGGCTAAGGATTTCAACAAGAAGAAAGGGATCGATTATGAAGAGACATTCGCTCTTGTGACTAGACTTGAAGCCATAAGAATACTCATTGTCTTTGCCTTTTCTAAGAATTTTAAGTTATTTCAAATGGATGTCAAAAGTATTTTTCTTAATAGTTTCATTTTTGAAGAAGTTTATGTTGAATAACCCTCTTGTTTTAAAAATTATCTTTTTTCTGAATCATGTTTTCAAATTATCTAAGGCTATTTATGGATTGAAACAAGCTCCTAGGATTGGTATGAAAGACTTAAGCTCTTTCTTTATTTCAAACAATTTTTTGAAATGCAAGGTTGATATCACATTATTTTTAAGTATTTTAAAAATAATTTTCTTGTTATTCAAATTTATGTGGATGATATTATTTTTTGTTGTATAAATGAATCATTATGTGAATCTTTTACCAAGAGTATGAGCTAAGAATTTAAAACGAGACTAATGGGTGAATTAACTTTTTTCTTAGGATTACAAACAAGATAATTAAATAATGATATCTTTATTAGTCAAACCAAGTATACCTTAGATTTGTTAAAATGTTTTGGTATGAATAATTGAAGGCCATAAACATACTCATGAGCACTTCTACAAAATTAGACTTGGATAATGAAGGAAAAATTTTTGATCCAAAAACATATAGAGGAATGATAGGTAGGTTGTTATATTTAATTGCTACTAGATTGTTTAGTATTAGATTGTGTGCAATGTTTCAATCCAATCCTGAATATTCTCATTTTATGGTAACTAAACGAATTTTTAGATATTTAAAAGGAACTCCTAATTTAGGATTATGATATCATAAGTCTAACAACTTTAATTTACTTGCCTATGCAGATGCTGATTTTGGAGATTGTAGAATAGATAGAAAGAGTACAATTGGAACATGTTAATTTTTAGGACATGTTCTTGTTTCTTGGTCTTCCAAGAAATAAAATTCAATTACATTATCTACAGTCGAAGCTGAGTACACAGTAGCTGGTGCACATTATGCATAAGTCATTTGGATGAAAAACACCTTAAAAGATTATAGAATTCCTATCAAATGCGATAACAATAGTGTAATATATTTAACTAAGAATCTCATTCAATACTCAAGAACTAAATATTTTGACATTAGACATTACTTTATTAGAGATCATATGAATAATCATGATATATATTTAAAATTTATTGATACTAAGCATCAATTAGTGGATATCTTCACCAAATCATTAAATAAAGAATAATTTGACTTTATTATAAGAGGGTTAAAGATGTTAAACCATCTAAATACATGATTTGCTATTTTTTGGATTTCTTGATTTTCTATTTTTGCTTAAAATTTATATAAGATGAATTTAAATGCATGAGTAGCTCTTAATTCTTCTTGGAATTCTCAATTTTTGAGCTCTCTTCCGAAATGTTCTTTTTGAAATTGACATATCTAAGAATGAGATTCGAAGTTCTTTTTGTGATTTTTTATCCCTTCTCAAAGGTTATTTCGATTCATGGATCTTGATGAATATTTTCGAATATATCACTCCTACTTGATATTCGATTATTTTTTATATCTAATTTTTGGATCTTCGATATCACCCCATCTCTTCTTCTTCTATTTTATTTACAAAGGGGGAGAAAGCAATCTCTTTATGTGATTAATGGTTAACAATGTTAAAATATAAGTTGAGTATTTCTCCTTTTTTTTTGTTGATGACAAAGGAAGAGAAATGACATATTTGATGACATAAAGGGGAGAAATATTTTGAGATCTTTGAAATATTTTAAATTAATGTTATATCACGATGCGTGCAAATTTTTAAGATAAAAGTTGTATGCCTTGAAAATTTGGAGTTTTATGCCTTAAAAATTTTGAGTTGTATGCTTTGAGAATTATGTCATTATAATAAATTCAATATTATCAAAATGCTTGAATTCAAAAGTGATGGGTTCTTTTGAATTCAAGTTTTTTCTATGACATATACATAGGGGGAGTGAAGGTTAACTCCATCATCAATTGGTTGTGATCATCACAAAGGGAAAAATTGTTGAATCTCGGATTTCAACGATGAAATCAACTGATGAGTTTTATGATCTAACTTGTGTGTTAAAGAAAGTGATACAGGACTAACTATAATAGAGAAAAAGAATTACAATTAAATGATGGGCTGAAGTCAAGTTCGGGCATTAGGCCGAGATTCTAACGATGCAGTGGGAGCTCGCCGGGAGTTTGAGCTGGGAGCTCGCTAGGAGCACGCCAGGAGTTCATCGTAATATAACTGAGAGACTCGCCGGAAGTTGGTTGGAGTATGTCGAAAAGACAACCAAGTCCACTTTGGGTTAGACTTGAGCTCAAGATTGAGCTAATTTAATTGACATGGAAATATGTCATTAGGAGGTACAAGTCGGGCACATAAAAGTATTTAAAGTATCTTTTATAAGATTAGTATAATCGGTGGGTGATGGTAGTACCACTTAGGTGGTGGTGGTACTGCTCAGGCAGTGGTAGCACCGCCGTCGCCCCTGTTTCTAGGGCACTTTTAGCGGTAGTATCGTCGGTGTCGATGGTAGTACCCTTTGTACCTTGATTTTATGGAAATAGTTTAAATTTTGGCTCTAATTTTGGAAGCCAATTAGGGTCTATAAATATCCAAAGTATTCTTGCATTGAAGAGCAAGAAAGTGCATGAAAAAGAGGTGAAAATTATGTGAAAATATTGTAAAATTTGAGAGCTTCCCTTGAGTGCTTCAAGTGTTAAGGTAAGAGATAAAAATCTTGTAAAATGTTCCTCTCCTGAACTTATGAAAAGGAGAGAAGTCTAAGAGGTTTAGTCTTCACCTATGGAAGAAGATCTTTAGTGGACTCTGATGGGCCTCGACGAAGTAGGACTCCGAAAAGTGGATATAGGTCAAGTTTTGGTCGAATCACTATAAAATCTATGAGCATCTCTATTCTTGAATCTTCTATTGTATTTAAATTTAATTATTCTTAATTAGTTTATAGAAAGGCATGAGCATCTTCTTTCTATTTTTGTCTTTACAAATCACTCTCAACTTATTTGCTTTTAACTACTTCCAAGAAAAGCTTTTGATTTTGGTTTTACTTCAAACAAAATTATTTAAACGAATATTTCAGCACTGGCACTAATTAACCCCCCCTAGTGCCAACTTGATCCTAACAAAAGAATATATCATCAAATTTGAATCTAATGCTTGTATAATTGAAATATCATATAAAATAAATCTATGATTGTCTTAAAAAATAATAATATTTATACTATTGATATTGATGATTTTTTATAATGAAACATGTTTTTCGGCTTTAAACTATGATGCATGGCTTTGGTATAGGAGATTAGGTCATACTAGCATGAAACTAATCTCTCAATTTCAGCTAGAGAACTTGTAATAGGAATACATAGCATCAAGTTTGTCTAAGAGAAAGTTTGTGATGCATGCCAACTAAGAAAACAAATAAAAAGTAGTTTCAAGTCAAAGAATCAAATAAGCACTTCTAGACCACTACAATTGATCAATATGGATTTATTTGGACCAATTGATACAACAAGTCTATGATATAGTAAATACGCTTTTGTAATTGTTGATAATTATAGTAGATACACTTGGACATACTTCGTGGTATACAAAGTGATTACTTTAAATATTTTTCAAAATTTTATAAACTTATTCAAAATGAAAAGGGTTTTATGATTATATATATTCATAGTGATTACGATGGTGAGTTTCAAAATCGTGAATTTTTAAAATTTTTACGAGTCAAATGGGTACAATGACAATTTCTCTACTCCAAGAAATCCACAACAAAATGGAGTAGTTGAAAGAAAAAATAGGAGCTTACAAGATATAGTAAGAACTATGTTAAACGAACATAGCCTACCAAAATATTTTTGGGTTGAAGTCGTTAACACGACATGCTATGTCATGAATAGGATTCTCGTAAGACCATTATTTTCTAGAACTCCATATGAATTATGGAATAATAAAAGACCCAACATTTTATATTTAAAAGTTTTTTGTTGTAAATGTTTTATTTTAAATGAAAAGATGCCTTAGAAAAGTTTGATGCAAAATCCGATGAAGGCATATTTCTTAGTTATTCCTTAAGTTCAAAAACTTATCGTGTCTTTAATAAAAGAACTTTTGTGATTGAAGAATCCATCCATATTGTTTTTAATGAGGTTCCTGAATTGAAAAAAAATAATTTTGATAATGATTTTGACTTTGTTACTTTAAATTTATATAAAAATTCTCCTCTCCAAAGTAACTTGAAAGCATGTACTTCCAAAGAATCTTTACCTAAGGAACAGAAGTATGTAGATGCTCATCCTAAGGAGCTAATAAGAGAATTACATCAAAAGGTGTTCAAACTCATTCACCATTTAAAATTTTTTGTGCTAATGCCACTTTTCTATCTCAGATTGAACCAAAATGCATTGACAATGCCCTAAAAGATGATTCTTGGGTTTTTGCAATGCATGAGAAATTGAATCAATATGAGAGAAATAAGATATAAATGCTTGTTCCTAGACCTAGTGACCATCTTGTAATTTACACTAAATAGGTCTTTAGAAATAAGCAAGATAAATCTAGTATCATGGTTCGAAACAAGGCTAGATTAGTGGCCAAAAGTTTCAATCAAGAAGAAGGTATTGATTATGAAAAAAACTTCACTGCTATGGTAAAACTTGAAGCCATAAGGATACTTCTTGCCTATACTTCTTTTAAAATTTTTAAATTATTTCAAATGGATGTCAAGAGTATTTTTTTTAATAGTTTTATTTCCAAAGAAGTTTATGTTAAATAACCACCGAGATTTGAAAATAATTTTTTTTCAAATCATGTTTACAAATTATCTAAGACTCTCTATGGATTAAACCAAGCCTTTTGAGCTTGGTATGAAAGACTTAGTTCTTTCCTTAATCAAAATAATTTCTCAAAAGGTAAGGTTGATACCACATTATTTATTAAATATTTTGAAAATATTTTTTTTATTATTCAAATATATGTGGATGATATTATTTTTGGTTCTACAAATAAATTTTTATATGAATCTTTTACGAAAAAAATGAGCCAAAAATTTAAAATGAGTTTAATAGGTGAATTAATATTTTTCTTAGAACTACAAATTAAGCAATTGAATGATAGTATTTTTATAGGTCAAACTAAGTATACTTTGGATTGTTAAAATAATTTAATATAGATAGTGTTAAGGCTATAAACATAGCTATGAGCACCTCTACAAAATTAGATTTGGATAATGAAGAAGAATTTTTGGTCAAAAGACTCATAGAGGAATGATAGATAGTTTGCTATATCAAACTGCAATTAGACCAGATATTATGTTTAGCGTTAGTTTGTATGCAAGATTTCAGACCAATTTTAAACATGCTGAATCTTAAATTTTGATGATGAAATCAATTGATGAGTATTTGATCTAACAAGGTTGTTAAAGTTGATTGACGTAAGATTAGCTACGATAGAGAGAAGATTACAATCAGAAGTTTGGCCAGAGTCAAGTCCAAGCATTGGGTCGGGGTTCCACCGATGCGGTTGGAAACTTGCCTGGAGTGCGTCAGGAGCTTGCCAAGAGTATCGGGAGCTTGCTAGGATGGCACAAGGGAGTTCGCCGGAAGAATATCGAGACTTATCGGAAGATTGTCGGGGGTAGCCGAAAGGCTTGCCGGGAGTTGAAAAGGTCTTGAAGTGGATTTATGGTCATATTGATTATAATTAATTAAGTTGTAGTTAGCATCATTCATGTTTAACCACAACGGTGAAAATGAGTTACATATCAGACATTGACCCAAGATCAAGCTTAGGCATCGGGCGAAGGATTGGACGATGTGGTGGGAGCTTGTCAGGAGTTCGCTAGGAGTTCGTCGAAGGGATCAGGAAGCTTGCTAGGAACACGTTGGGAGATCGCTAGAGAAAAACTGTGAGACTCGTCGTTTAGAATGTCGGAGGTTGCCGGATTGCTGGAGTAAGGTCATAAGCTTGGTGGTCATGTCTTGATTGTAATCTTTAAATCGTAAGTTAAGATTGAGTCCTAAATGAGGGTAATTTAGAAGGAATCTAAATCAACTCAAAGAGGCAACCGGGGTCCACTAAAAGGGCTTGTTTGAGCTCAGGTTGAGCTCAATTAGTTGACCAAAGAGTTGGTCAACATCAGGTTCAAGCCAGAATTCAGAAAGTAGAGGGAATCACTTTTCTGAAGATTCTGACGGGTAAACCGCTAGTAAACGGTGGTTGTATCATCGCCACCCAGGATTTCAGGTGGCTATCAATGGCTGAACTGCCCTGGCTGGGTGGCTGAACCGCCCGTACCCAGGAATCTGAGCACTTTTGGTGGTTTACCCACCCAAGTCTGTCGGTGTGTACCGCCCGTACCTAGATTTTTCAGATGAGTTTGATTTTTGGCTCCAAATTCTGAAGTCATTTAGGGTCTATAAATATCCAAAGTTTTCTTGCATTCTACATAATAATTTGGGGGATAAAATTCTGTGCAAAACTTGTGTAGATTGTAAGAAAAAGGAAAGGGGTAAGGGAGTGATCAAAGAGTTATAATCTTATCTCCCTTGTAAGCAAAATATAAGGGTTTGGTCTTTACTCAAAGAAGATCGGTAGTGGATGTCAGTATGTCTCAAGGAAGAGGACTCGTGAGTGGATGTAAGCCCGTTGGTGCTGAACCACTATAAAATTTATGAGTTCTTCATTTGCTTTCCTTACTTACTAATTTTGTATTGACGCTTCCGATTTTGTTTACTCTTTGAAAGTAAGGTTTCCACGTCAAACACTTCATTTACGATATTGCTTATCTTTCGGATTTCTTTGCTCTTTCTTAAGTAATTTATAAGCAAGTAACTTAGTAATTTTTTTTAATCACTCACTTGCTGCTTTACTTGAACAAAAAGCTTTGGATCTTCCTATCTTGCTTAAAGTGAAAAGTTTTTGTTTAAAACGAGAATTTATACTTGTAATAATTCATCCCCACCCCCCCCCCCCCCCAATCCTTAGTGCCAATTAATCCTAACAATTGGTATCAGAGCCATGTTTTTCTCATTTGGTTTAACACCTAAAAGAAATGGCTCTTTTCAGCATTAATGGTCAATGCATCACAAGTCTCCCTATGTTTAATGGGACAGACTACACATCTTGGAAAATACAAATGTGTATCTTTTTTATTTCGATAGATCTTGATTTGTGGTGTATTGTTGAAAAAGGTTTCTTTCTAGAAGTCATCCAATCCAACAAATGATTGGAATGATTATATAACTATTTTCGTTGAATGCAAAGGTTATGAATGACTTATATTATGCACTTGGTAAAAATGAATTGATCGGGATTCTTATTTTGACTCGGCTTTCGATATATGACATATATTAGAAATGACATATGAAAGCATAACTAATCTAAATGAATCATTAAATGAAAATACTTCTAAAAATAAATTTGAAGAACACAGTCCAAATAATATGAAAAAATTTCAACTGAAAATATATGACTCATCGAGTGAAATCTCGAGGGATGAGGACTTTGAACCCTTGATAAATAAACTGGATAAATTAATGAACAAGAACCTTAAAAATAATCTAAAGATGGACAAAACCTCTTGCTATGAACGTAAGAAGTCGAGGAGCTCCAAAGATGAAATGCATAACCAAGAAGTGGAGAACCTCGTTCTTATGGCCATTGATGATGAGGTTAGTGATTCATTAAGTATTTTTTTTTTAAATTATTAAACATGTTGCATGATTTGTTTGATGAGTTTAGAAAACTTAGCGAATCTTTTAAGTTGCTTAAAAATGAACATGATTTGTTAGTTAGTAAAATTGATGAAATGCTTGAGTTATTTGCATCACAAAATCGTAGTTGTAAATGTGAAATGCTAGGCAACATTAAAGAAGAAAATATCATGCTTAAGTTAATATTAAAAAAATTAAAATTAGGAACAAATCCCTAAATATTATCCTTGCCAATAAGGGTCATATTAATAAAAGAAATGACATAGGCTTTGTTGGAAACATTCAACAAAAGCCAACCATATTTTTTAAAGGACCTACCTTAAATTTGCCATAAAAAAAGAAAATATAGTCCTTACAAGTTAGGATATAAACCCAACAACTATCTATTTATAAATTATAGTCCTTACAAGTTAGTTTGGATTCCTAAGGGAACAATAAACTACCAAGAACCATTAGATAAGAAAGATAAAGTTCTTCATATAGGTCCCAATGTAAAATGGGTACCTAAATCTTTTCTTATAGATTTGTCTCCTAACAAAGTTAGGAGCACTAAACAACGTTTTAGATGCCTAAGACACATGACTTGAGATCTAACAATCTTTCAAGCTCACTAGCCTAAGTAAATAACAAAAAAATATTGAAAATAAAATTATTGGTAATGAATCTTATGAATGATTCATTAATGGTGCATAGATAGAGTATGCTGGAATTAGAACAATGAAAGTTTAGCTATCTTTAATTAAAAATTATGAACATGAAATGAAGATTTTAATGACGATTAATGTATTGATTTGTGTGCTTTTATTTGTATATGTTGTTTTAAGATTAAATGACCAAATATTGAATTTGAACTTAAAAAGTCATATACAAAGTCATTTATTTTTAAAAGAAAAACTGCTTGATAACATGGTAGAATCTTCTAACATATAAAAATCATTAGATTTAAAATAAATTAAAGCTTTTGTTTGAAAGTATTTTATTGTAATGATCTTGATAAAGTTTTATTTTTGACTTTAATTGACTTTGCATTCATGAAATAAATTTTAAAAGAAGGACAATTATTCTTGAAAATATTTTTATCCTATTAATCCTTCAGTAAGAGATAAAATAATATTATTATTGTTGAATCTCTTAAACTACAAAAATGGATTAGATAACTTTAGCTATTACAAAGATAATCTAGGATGCCTTCATTGAATTTTTTGAAAAGTGATTTTTTGATGATGATTTTGGATAAGTTTTAAAATAATTTTATTTTAAAAAGAGATTGATGAATCTATCCAACGTTATTAATATTTTGATGATTTTATCATGATCTTGACAAGTTAAAAAAATTATAATTTAAAATTCTTATATAAATTCGTTCAAAGAAAGTCATATAAATAAATCATAATTTGTCTCTTCGGATCTATAATTTGAAATTTTTTTTATGAACCATATTCTTCAAAACTTGAAGTTTCATATATATAAATCAAGATCTTCTATTTTTTCTTCCTTAAAATTAACTTATGATCTTGATATCTATACTTTGATATCTTTATGAATGAAGATTCTTCTTTGATCACTTAAGATTCTATTTTATCATCTAAGAGGAGATTTATTAAATTAAATCATGTCTTTAATAATCATAAATGTCTTTTGATATTAATATCTTTCTTGACATGATTTATTTTAAAACTCATGAATGACATAACTTATCACCAAAACTAGAATTTCTTAAATTTGTGATAAGTTGAAAATTGAAAGAGATTTATATTATCATGAATATTCCCTTAATTTCTTGACTTGACTTATACATTATGGGAATCACGTTATTGATCTCTATGATTTTTTTCTTTTTAATAAAAATGAGATTTATGATCTTGACAATTATAAGTTGAAACTTTTTATCAAGACTGTTCTTCCATTTTATTAAAAAAAGGGATCTATCTACATGAATTATATGTCTTAAGATTTATCCTAAATAAATTAAGATTATATAATCCCCTAAGACTCATTTTTATTATTTACAACCAAAAAGGGAAGAAAGGAAATCACTAGCATTTCTATTTATTTTGAATCTCTTGAAAGTGTTGTTGATGATTTTGATTATTTGAAATTGAATAAGTTTTTACCTATATTGTGATTTTGATTCCTCGAAATTATAACTTGAAATCTTTTATGAATCAAAATCTCTTATTATGTGTTCTCGTATTATTTAAAAGGAGATTTTTATATAAATTATTATCTTGACAACTTGAGATTTCTTATGCATGAATCATTTTTATTTATTTCTCCTATGATTTATCTCTTTATATTCATAATTTGTCTCCATGAATTGTATATCTCATCACTATGTTAATTTTTCTTGATATATTTTATGTGATGATTTGAAAATGATATCATGGGAAAAGTTTTGCACTAGCTTACACTTCTCAAAAGAGAAGAAAGAATTCACTAGCTTGCATGTTCTAAAGTAATAAAAAATTTATTCAATTGCTAAGCTTTCATATATAAAAAACTTGCTAATTGCACTTCTCCTTTTGTTAATGACAAAGGGAGAGAAGGTATGATGATGATTTTAAAAATCTATAAGAAGATAATGATTTGTTATTGTTCGGATTTATTTGCTACATTTTCTTGAAATTTACATGAGAAAGATTTGTTGAGTTCATATTTAAAATATTCTTTTCAAATTTTCTATCAACAAGATTGAGGTTGAGAGCTAGGAATGCTAGATCATGAAAATATATGAATTACTAATCTAGATTTCATGACATTAAGTTTTTTTATATGATAACATTTGTAAAACCTCTCTCCATGTCTTTATCTTATTATTCACAAAAAGGGGAGAAAATTTGTATGATGTTTTGCTACTTTATAGATTTATTTGATACGCTTGCTTGAAATTATATGAGATGATTTAAATGCATGAGTAGCTCTTAAACTTTTGAATCTCCTTTGATATCTTGGAGTTTTGAGCTTATTTTTTAAATTCACCTCTACAAAATTGAGAGCTATAGTTAATAATGTTTTACAACTCCTCCCTTATTTTTTTATTTCTTTTTCACAAGAGGAAGAAAATTCTTTATGACATATCGTATTTTAAAAAGGGGGAGCAAAAACTCATGTGTCTTAAAACTCAGGGGGAGAAATATATATTGATGACACATGACATTGATTGATGATACATGATATTGATCATATACATTGATGACACATGATATTGATCATTTACTTAGATATCTTGGATATGGATGCATAATTATTTTTAAAATTCATGATTCGATGACTTGATGCAAATTTGTGTTGAAATTTGCTTGAAACGTTGATTGCTTAAAAATACTTAAATTTAAGAGTGTGTGGTTCTCTTAAATTTAAGTGACATGAATTTAGGGGGAGTTAGGATTAACGTTGCTGGTAGCTTTTTGCCGCAAAGGTCGCTGCTAGCTGCGATCAAGGAGGATGACATCAATACATCATTGCTGGCAGTGTTATGTAGCGAGGGATCACTACTGGACATGATCAAGTTGTTGCTGGTTGCATCCAAGGTAGATGGTAGCGAGAGATTGTTGCTGTTGCGATGGAAATAGATGGCAGTGAATGATCGCTACTGGTAGCGTTTGTGCCGCAAGGGATCATTGTTCGCTGCGATCAAGGAGGATGGCAGTGAGTGGTCGCTGTTGGTAGCGTTATGCAATGAGAGATACGTGCTGCGATTGAAGGGATAAGGGAGATTGGGTGGCTGAAATGTTGGTGGACCGAAGGTGGAAGGCTATGGTTTTTTGGTGCAGTTTATGGCTATTTTGGGAGCTGTTTGGGGCTATAGTTTTGTAGAGTTTTGGTTGTGATAGGTGTGGTTTTAAGGCTATGATAGCAGTAGATGAAGGTTAGGAAAAAGGGTTTTGGATCTAGGATAGATGGCAGCAAAGGTTTGATAAGGATCGGCAAGGGTATGCTACAATAGGTGCTGGTTGTAGAAGGCTGCAGTTTTGGGTTGCTTTGTGGCTGATTTGGGTATGGTTTGGCTGCGATTTGGTAGGGTTTTCGGGCTATGACCGTAGAGGGTGAAGGTTAGGGAAAGATGGTTTCAGATCTATAAGATATGGCAACGAAGGTTTGATAGAATTCGATGAAGTTCGCTACAACGTATGCTGCCTTGCAGAAGCAGAATTGTTGTTGAAGAAACAATAGTTTCTCAACGAAAATTCCAGCCAAAAATTGTGAAATTTGAGGCTATGGTGTCAAGAGATGAAAATAAGGAAAAGGGGGTTTCAAATATGGAAAAACAATAGCGAAAACCTGATAGGATTCGGCAAAACATCATTACGTACGTGTAGTTCTGTCGACAAAATTTATGTCGAAGAAGCAACAAGTTCTCGATATAATTTCTAGTAGAAAACCCAAGAAAATTGTGCAAAATTTCAATGATAAAACCTCAGTTCAGATGAGAGCAAGGGAGTCTAAAAAATGAAAAAAAGATAGTACTCAAATCTGATAGAATTCGATGGAGAAAGTGCTGCGATGTGCTATCCTGCCGAATAGATTTTACATTGAAGAAATGATGAATTATTAGCATAAATCTCAAAGGAAAGCCCAAGAAAAATATACAGAAATCCTTGGTTCAGATGTGGCCAATATCAACAAAAAGTTTGACAAAATTTTGGTAGAGTAACGGTAGGAAAATAAGGTAAAAGATAAAAGGCAGATCCTTCGTCGTAAAATTCCAGCACTGCATGACAAAGAATTGGGGCACAATAAAACCAGTACTAGAAGGAATTTTTTCCAGAGATCAATTTCAGATGAAAGCTAAGTTGATCTATAGAATTGTGTAAAAATTTTGGCCAAAAAGGAGAAGCAATAAACCAGTTTCAAGAGGCAAATAAGCAGCTAAAAATTTCTCTAGTGTTTCGCCTTCACAATAATGATAACATTTGTGACGATCGAAATTTGTAATAGATAAAATATGAGAAAATTCTTCAATATGTAAGGTAAAGGATCTTACAGTATTGAAGAGGTGTGGGTGATGAAAATATATCAGATCTCCATATCAAACGCTGGGGGCAACGACAGATTGATTTGATCTGTGACTAGAGTGGAAGATGGAGGCGCGCGTCGCAGCAATCGTAAGAATTGTTTGGGAAGGTGAAGGCGGAAGAGATGGCTACAGGGGCAGCAGGAATGCTGCTCTGATACCAGATTATAGAACATCAGATGGAGCTCTACATATTTTGATCTTTGAGAAGGATCAACCCTTGGAACGCTATAGGGGTTCCTCCCTCCTACGGTCGGCCAACAAGGCTGAAATAGAATTGATTCTTGCTTGATGAAAAGAGGTGGAGGCTACATACTTATATAAGGCTCCAAACCCTAGCCTTAGGGGAGTGTTTCCTAAGTGAATTCCTCCTTTTGCCCCTCCTATAGCTACTATGCATAAATAAAGGGGGTGACGACCTGCACAAGTCATGCCCCTCTACTAGAAACCCTAGCCGACCAGCCCAGTAAGGGGAGTGACAGCTAAGAAGCCCTAAGGCCCAAAAATAAATCCAAGCAACACTTCTTTATAGGATAGAAGTGACTACATGAGGTTTTATTATAATCTCACAGGGTTCTTATTAATTACTTCTAGGGTTATTGACAGTCAACTCTGGTGGAGTCCTATCACTCCCCCTTTGTTATCAAAAAAGAGAAATATTCACTATATATTTGACTACTAAGTGTTCAATACATATGCCAACACATTTATCATAAAATATTTATTACACAAAGAAAGAAATCTAGTCCATTCTCCACCTTAGTAAAATAAGAAGAAAAATTAGAGTAGAGTTTAATCTATTTCGTATCAAATTATTCTCTTCCCCTTTGTAAATAAAATAGAAGAAGAAGAAGGGGAGAGGATGTCAAAGATCCAAAAATCAAGTATCCCAAAATAAAATAAATTATTAAGAGGGGGGATATATATTCATGAATCCAAGAATCAAAGTATTTAAAGAGAACTCAAAAGTCGAGAGAAGTACAAGAAAAATACAAGAGCTACTCATGTAAGCAAAGGCTCAAGAAATCTACTAAATCACGCATTTGGATGGTTTAACATTCCTAGCTCTCTTCGAATAAAGTCAAATTATTCTTTATTTAGTGGCTTGGTGAAGATATCAGCCAATTGATTATTAGTATCAATAAATTTCAAAGATATATCATGATTATTTACATTGCCTCTAATAAAGTGATGTCAAATGTCAATATGTTTAGTTCTTAAGTGTTGAATGATATTTTTAGTTAAACATATTATACTAGTATTGTTGCATTTGATAGTAATATTTTTTAAGTGAATTTCATAATCTTCTAAAGTATTTTTCATCTAAATGACTTGTGCACAACATGCACCAGCTGCTATGTACTTAGCTTCGACTATAGATAATGCAACTGAATTTTGTTTCTTGAAGACCAAGAAACAAAAGCATGTCCTAAGATTTGATATGTTCTGGTTGTACTCTTTCTATCTATTCTACAACCTCTAAAATCGGCATCCACATAGGCAAGCAAATTAAAGTTTTTAGACTTAAGATACCATAATCCTAAATTAGAAGTTCATTTAAATATCTAAATATTCATTTAACTACTTTAAAATGAGAATATTTGGGATTGGATTAAAACCGTGCATACAATCCAACACTAAACATTATGTCCGGTCTAGGAGCAGTTAAATACAATAAACTACCTATCATTTCTCTATATGTTTTTTGATCAAAATTTTCACATTCATTATCCAAGTCTAATTTTGTAGAAATGCTTATAGATGTGTTTATGGCCTTACCATTATCCATACTAAAGTGTTTTAAAAAATCTAAGGTATACTTAGTTTGACTTATAAAGATACCATCATTTAATTATTTTATTTGAATCCTAAGAAAAAAGTTAATTCACCCATTAGGTTCATTTTAAATTCTTGGCTCATATTTTTGGCAAAAGATTCACATAAGGATTCATTTGTTGAACCAAAGATAATATCACCAATATAAATTTGAATAACTATAAAATTATTTTCAAAATACTTAAAAAATAATATCGTATCAACCTTGTCTTTCAAAAAGTTATTTGAAATAAGGAAAGAGCTAAGTCTTTCATACCAAGCCCTAGGGGCTTATTTCAATCCATAAAGAGCCTTAGATAATTTGAAAACATGATTTAGAAAAGATCATTTTCAAAACCGAGGGGTTGTTTAACATAAACTTCTTCGAAAATAAAAACATTAAGAAAAACACTTTTAATATCTATTTGAAATAACTTAAAATTATTAAAAAAAAATACAAAAGCAAGGAGCATCCTTATGGCTTCAAGTCTAGCTACATGAGCGAAGATCTCTTCATAATTGATCCCTTCTTCTTGGTTGGAACATTTGGCCACTAATCTAGCCTTGTTTCTAACCATGATACTATTTTCATCTTGCTTGTTTCTAAAGACTCATTTAGTACCAATCACTAAACCATCATTAGGTCTAGGAACAATCTCCCACACCTCATTTCTGTTAAATTAGTTTAACTCTTCATGCATTAAATAAACCCCAAGAATCATCTTTTAGGGCTTCCTTAATGCATTTTGGTTCAATTTAAGATAAAAATACGGCGTTAGCACAAAAATTCTCAAATGGTGAATGAGTTTGAACTTTTGATATATCTCCTATTATTAACTCCTTAGGATGAGCATTTACATACTTCCATTCCTTGGGTAAGGATTCGTTGGAAGTAGATGCATCCAAGTTATTTCAGAGAGGAGGTTTATTATTCAAATTTAAAGTATCAAAATCAAAATTATCATCAAAATCAATTTTCTTTAATTTGGGAACCTCATTAAAAATAATATGGATGGGTTCCTTTACTAGAGTTCTTTTATTAAAGACACAATAAGCTTTTTAAATTGAGTAATAACCAAGAAATATGTCTTCATCGGATTTTGCATATCATCGGATTTTGCATCAAACTTTCCTAAGATATCTTTTTCATTCAAAATAAAATATTTATAACTAAATACTTTGAAATATAAAATATTATATTTTTTATTATTCTATAATTTATAAGGAGTTTTGAAGAATAATGGTCTTATGAGAACCCTATTCATGACATAGCATATCGTGTTAATAGTTTCGGCCCAAAAATATTTGGGTAGGCTATGTTCGTTTAACATGGTTCTAGTCATTTCTTATAAGCTCCTATTTTCTCTTTTCACTGCTATATTTTATTATGAATTTCTAGGAATAGAGAAATTATGATTATATTCATTTGAGTCACAAAATTTTTAAAAATTATGATTTTGAAACTCACCACCATGATCACTACGTATAGATAAAATCATAAAACCCTTTTCGTTTTGAACAAGTTTACAAAATTTTGAAAAGCATTTAAAGGAATAACTTTTGTGTGCCAAGAAATAGGTCCAAGTATATCAACTATAATCGTCTACAATAACAAATGAATATTTACTATCTCCAAAACTTGTAGTATCAATTGGTTCAAATAAATCCTTATGGATCAATTATGGTGGCCTAGAGGTGCTTATTTTATTTTTTTGGTTTGAAATTACTTTTTGTTTATTTTTTTAGTTGACATGCATCACAAATTTTGTCTTTTATGAACTTGATGCTAGGCATTCCTCTTACTAGATTTTGGTTAAGATTTAGTTTAATAGTATCATGCTACCATGTCCTAGTCTCCTATGCCAAATCTATGAATCATCATTTTAAGGTCGAAAAATATATTTCATTACAAAAATTATCAATGTCAATAGTATACACATTATTGCTTCTTAAGACAATCAAAGGACTATTTTTTGTATGATATTTCAAATATACAAGCATTAGATTCAAATTTGATAATATATCCTTTATCATACAATTGGCTAATGCTTAGTATATTATATTTCAAACCATCAACTATTAATATATCTTCAATCAAGAGGTTTGATTTGTTACCTATAATTCATTTCCCAATAATTTTTTCATTGTTGTTGTCTCCGAAGGTAACAAATCATTCATTTAGACTAGTAAGCTTAGAGAAATGAGTTGGATCTCCGGTCATGTGCCTTGAGCATCCATTATTAAGGTACCATTTTGTGCTTCTAGCCATTGTTTGGAGACATACCTATAAGAAAAGGGGTTTTGGTTTAGCTACTCATTTACCTTTGGGTTTCTCATGAAAAATTCTACCTAATTTTACTAATGGCGTCAAGTTGTTTGTGATTCCTTTAGAAACCCAAATTAATTTATGTGAACTATTCCTTTTAAATGAACATTTATAAGCATAGTGTCCAATTCTTCCATAAAAATTACATTTATTTCTAGGTGAAACATATAATGTAGGTCCTTTAACGAAGATGGTTGGCTTTTGTTGAGTGTTACTCACAAAGTCAATTCCTTTCTTTCTATGAACATGACCCTTATTAGCAAGGATTATATTTAAGGATTTGTTACTTATTTTAAATTTTTCTAATGTTTCTTGTAATGAAACATTTTCTTTCTTAAGTATATCTAATTCTTCACACTTAGTGCAAGGAGCTATCATATATTTATTATACTCCTTTTTAAAATTTTTAAACTCACTAGCAAGTGAAGCATGATCTTTCTTTAGCAATTTATATATTTTACTAATTAATTTAAGATCATCATTAAATACATTAAATAATTTATTATAAGATAAAGAAGACTCGTTTAGGTTAATTACATCATTGCCAAATGCAATTAAAGTATAATTTACAACTTCTTCCTTGTTGGTTGGCTCCTCATCTTCGGATGAACTTGAGTCGTTCTAAGTAGCTTTGAGCGTCTTCTTCTTTCATTGCTTCTTCTTCACTCGAGGAAATTTATTTTTAAAGTGTCCCAAATTCTTACATTCGTAACATATTATTGTGTCTTTTTTTAGTTCACTTTTATTCTTAGCATTTTGTTTTGTTTTAGTTATTTTAAGAATTTCTTGAATTTTCTTGTAAGAAATGCGAAGTCCTCATCATCTTCATCGTCACTTAAGTTTTCTCACAATAGTTCTAAGTGTTATGTCCTTCCTATTCTTCGGAAGGTTGTTCTCGCGTTCATCATGTGTTATACATGTCATTTCGTAAGTCATCAAAGACCCGATTAGTTCTTCAAGCGGAAAATTATTTAGGTCCTTTACTTCTTGTATTACCATCACTTTGTGATCCCAACTTTTAGAAAGGGATCTTAATATTTTGTTAACAAGTTTAAAATTAAAAAAACTTTTACCAAGCACTTTTAGACCATTGACGACATCCGTAAAATGGGTGTACATGTCTCCTATTGTCTCACTTGGTTTCATGTGAAACAACTCATAACTACACACCAAAAGATTAATTTTTTACACTTTGACTTAACTATTGCCTTCGTGTATGACTTCGAGTGTGTGTCAAATCTTGTGCGTTGTTTCACATATAGAAATTTGATTAAATCCATTTTTATCAAGAGCAAAAAATAAAGCATTGATCGCTTTAGCATTCATAGAGAAAGTCTTATTTTCTGAATTATTTCATTCGTTCATCGGTTTGGAAGACTTTTCAAAATCACTTTCAACAATAAGCCATAATTCAAAATCCATAGACAGTAAAAAAATTCTCATTCAAGTTTTCCAATACGTGTAATATGTCTCATTGAACATAGGAGGACGAGTGATAAAAAGTCCCTCTTGATTGCTAATAAAAGCCATCTCTCTTGGATTTTAAGCCAAATATAGAGAAACGTAACTCTAATACCAATTGTTCATATCAAAGCGGCACTAAGAGGGGGGTAAATTAGTGCTTATGAAAAAATTTTACGTCGATTTAAATATTCGCTCAATAAAATTTTTATCAAAAATGTGTTTAAGCGTAGAGATATTTGTAATAGTACTAGCAAAGATAATAGATAGTTAAATAACAAAGCAATGAAGATAAAGAGCAAAGAAGAGGAATCAAATCGATTTTATAGTGGTTCAGTTTCGTGACTTACATCCACTCCTGATTCCTCCTCCATTGAGGTTACCAGCTTCCACTATTGATCTTCCTTTAATGGGTGAAGATCAACCACTCTCTTACAACTCTATTCTCCTTTTACAAGCTTAGGAGATAATCTTTACAAGTCTTTAAGCTCTCCCTTAAATAAAAAAAACTACACAAGACAAAATGAGGAGAAGCTCTCAATTACAACAGCATATTCATAAGGTTTTCGCTCATAATTGCTTGTATACTCCATCAAGAATGGGTGGATTATTTATAGGCCCTAAATAGCTTCAAAAGTGGAGCCAAAAATTAAATTATAAGTGTTCCCGAGGTGTTAGTCTCGAAGACTGTGTTATGGGTGGTTTAGTTGCATGACACAGTCTAGAAGATTGTGTCTGGGCGGGTCAACCGCCTGACACATCTTCAAAGACTATGTCATCTTGATAACCGTGTATGTGAAGATCGTATCTCATCTGACCTTGGATCACTGAAATGATTCCTCTTCTTTGCTCTTTAAGGCCTATAAAATCGATTTGATTTTACTTACTGATTTGATTCCTCTTCTTTGCTCTTTATCTTCATCGATTTGATAACAAAGTAATAAACCTAATTAAGGCCTAACGACCTCTTAATTGAGTTAGTAAAACTAACTCTCATTATGATGCTAACTACGACACTCAATAAACAATCTTCATTGTCCAATCGTCTCTTCGGCGAACTCTTGACATCCTTCTGATGAACCCCCGATGAGCTCCCGATTTTCTTCGGTGAACTCCCAACCAACTTCTAGCATTCTTCTAGTGAACTTCTGGTGAGTTCTCGGTGAGCTCTCGACAACATCGTCCGAACCTTGACCGAACTCCGGCGAACTCTCGATGAGCTCCCATTGAGTTGTCCGAATTTCGATCGATGTTCATACTTTACTCCGGCCCAACATATGATTGTAATGCCCTTTTACCATTGCAGTTAATCCTACATCACTTTCTTTAACACATAAGTTAGATTATAAAACCCGTCAATTGATTTCATCATCAAAATCCGAGATTCAACAACAACGGCATTTTTCTTGCCCTTTTTGTAAGTAATTGCATACTCAAACCCAAGAAGCTTCGTTACCCATGTTTGCTATTTGGGGTAGGATATCTTCTACTCCAAGAAATATTTAAGGCTTCTACGGTTGGTTTATATTTGGAAGCGTTGGGCAATTAGGTAAGGTTTCCATTTCGTTACTGCATGCATAATTATGAGCATATCCTTATCGTAGATTGATATTTTTTTATGAGAGGGAGACAATGCCTTGCTGGTGTATGTGAGTGGTCGGCCATCTTACATGAGAACAATGTCAATCCCAACTCTGGATGCATCGACCTCAATGACGAAGGTTCGGTTAAAATCGGGTAGTCTTAGCACGGTGTTATCGTCATGGTTGCCTTAAGTTTGTCGAAGGCAGCGGAGGTTTTGTCCGACCATTAGAAAGTATCTTTTTTTAGTAGGGAGATGAGGGGTGCACTGATCTTCCCATAACCTTTAATAAATTTATGATAGTAGCCCATCAATCCAAGGAAACTGTGTAGTGATTTCACGTTCTTCAAAAAGTTGCCTTTCAAAAAGTTATTTGAAATAAGAAAAGAGTTAAGTCTTTCATACCAAGCCCTATGAGCTTGTTTTAATCCATAAAGAGTTTTAAATAGTTTAAAAACATGATTCATAAAAAGATCATTTTCAAAATCGGAGGGTTGTTAAATATAAACTTCTTCGAAAATAGAACCATTAAGAAAAATACTTTTGACATCCATTTGAAATAACTTAAAATTATTAAAAGAGGCAAAGGTATGGAGCATCCTTATGGCTTCAAGTCTAGCCACAGGAGCGAATGTCTCCTCATAATCGATCTCTTCTTCTTAGTTGAAACCCTTGGCTACTAATCTAGCCTTGTTTCTAACTACGATACCATTTTTATCTTGCTTGTTTCTAAAGACTCATTTAGTACCAATCACTAAATGGTCACTAGGTCTATGAATAAGCTCTCACACCTCATTTCTCTCAAATTGGTTTAACTCTTTATGCATTGATATAACCTAAGAATCATCTTTTAGGGCTTCATCAATACATTGGTTCAATTTGAGATAAAAAAAATATGGCGTTAGCACAAAAATTCTTAAATGATGAACGAGTTTGAACATATTTTGATGTATCTCCTATTATTAACTCCTTAGGATGAATATCTATATACTTCCATTCCTTAGGTAAGGATTACTTGGAAGTAGATGCATCCAAGTTGTTTTGGAGATGAGATTTATCATTCAAATTTAAAGTATCAAAATCATCATCAAAATCAATTTTCTTTAATTTAGGAACCTTATTAAAAATAATATGGATAATTATTAGAGTTCTTTTATTAAAGACACGATAAACTTTTGAAATTGAGGAATAACTAAGAAATATGCCTTCATCGGATTTGTATCAAACTTTCCTAAGGCATCTTTTTCATTCAAAATAAAACATTTACAACCAAATACTTTGAAATATAAAATATTAGGTTTTTTATTATTCCACAATTCATAAGGAGTTTTTGGAGAGTAATGGTCTTACGAGAACCGTATTCATGACATAGCATGCCGTGTTAACAACTTCAACCTAAAAATATTTAGGTAGACTATGTTCATTTAACATGGTTCTAGCCATTTTTTGTAAGCTCCTATTTTTTCTTTCCACTACTCCATTTTGTTATGGATTTCGTAGAGAAATTATGATTATACCCATTTGAATCACAAAAAATTAAAAAGTATGATTTTGAAACTCACCACCATGATCACTACGTATAGATGAAATCATAAAACTTTTTTTGTTTTGAACAAGTTTGTAAAATTTTGAAAAATATTTAAGAGAATCAGTTTTATGTGTCAATAAATAGGTCCAAGTATATATATTATAATGTTTACAATAACAAAAGTATATTTGCTATCTCCTAAGCTTGTAGTATCAATTGGTCCAAATAAATTCAAATGGATCAATTGTAGTAGCCTAGAGGTGCTTATTTGATTTTTTTATTTGAAACTACTTTTTATTTATTTTCCTAGTTGACATGCATCACATTTGTCTTTTAAGAACTTGTGATGCTAGGCATTCCTCTTACTAGATTTTTAGTTGAGATTTGGTTTAATAGTTTCATGCTAGCATGTCCTAGTCTCTATGCCAAATCCATACATCATCATTTAAGGCCGAAAAATATATTTCATTATAAAAATTATCAATATCAATAGTATACACATTATTGCTTCTTAAGGCAATTATAGAACTCTTTTTGTGTGGTATTTTAATTATACAAGCATTAGATTCAAATTTGATAATGTATCATTTATCACACAATTGGCTAATGCTTAGTAGATTATATTTCAAATGATCAATTAATAATACATCTTCAATCAAGAGGTTTGATTTGTTACCTATAATTCATTTCCCAATGATTTTTCTCTTGTTGTTATCTTAGAAGGTGACAAATCCTTCATTTAGGCTAGTAAGCTTAGAGAAATGAGTTGGATCTCCGGTCATATGCTTTGAGCATCCACTGTCAATGTACCGTATAGTGCTTCTAGCCTTTGTTTGGAGATATACCTACAAGAAAGAGGGTTTTGGTTTAGGTACTCATTTGCCTTTGGGTTCCTCATGAAAAATTCTACCTAATTTTACTAATGACATCGAGTTGTCTATGGTTCCTTTAGGAACCCAAATCAATTTTTGTGGACTATACTTTTTAAATGAACATTTATAAGCATAGTGTCCAATTCTTCCATAAAAATTATATTTATTTCTAGGTGAAACATATAATGTAGGTCTTTTAACGAAGATGGTTGGCTTTTGTTGAGTGTTACTCACAAAGCCAATTCCTTCGTTTCTATAAACATGACTCTTATTAGCAATGATCATGTTTAAGGATTTGTTACCTATTTTAAATTTTTCTAATGTTTCTTGTAAGGAAATATTTTCTTTCTTAAGTATATCTAATTCTTCACACTTAGTGCAAGGAACTATCCTATGTTCATCATACTCTTTTTTTAAATTTTCAAACTTACTAGCAAGTGAAGCATGATCTTTCTTTAACAATTTATACTTATTACTAACTAATTTAATATTATTAAATAAGTCATTAAATGTATTAAATAATTCATCATAAGATAAAAAAGACTAGTTTAGATTACTTACCTCGTTACCAAATGCCATTAAAGCGTAATTTGCAACTTCTTCATTATTGGTTGGCTCCTCGTCTTCAGATGAACTTGAGTCGTCCCAAGTAGCTTTGAGCGCCTTCTTCTTTGGTTGCTTCTTCTTCACTTGGGGACATTCATATTTGAAGTATCCCGACTTCTTACATTCATAACATATTATTGAGTCCTTTTTTAGTTCACTTTTGTTCTTTGCATCTTGTGTTGTTTTAGTCATTTTTTAGAATTTCTTAAATTTTCTTGTAAGAAGTGCAAAGTCCTCATCATCATCATCGTCATTTGAGTTTTCTCCCAAGTGGTCTTCCTTGGTTTTAAGTGCTATGCCCTTCTTATTCTTTGGAAGGTTGTTCTTGAGTTCATCATGTGCTATACATGTCATTTCGTAAGTCATCAAAGACCCGATTAGTTCTTCAAGTGAAAAATTATTTAGGTCCTTTACTTCTTGTGTTACCATCACTTTTGTGATCCCAACTTTTAGAAAGGGATCTTAATATTTTATTAACAAGTTCAAAATTAGAAAAACTTTTATCAAGCGCTTTTAGACCATTTACGACATCCGTAAAACGGGTGTACATGTCTTCTATGGTCTCACTTGGTTTCATGCAAAATAACTCATAGTTATGCACTAAAAGATTATTTTTTGACTCTTTGACTTGACTAGTGCTTTTGTGTGTGACTTCAAGTGTATGCCAAATCTCATGCGCAGTTTCGTATATAGAAACCTGATTAAATTCATTTTATTAAGAGCACAAAATAAAGCGTTCATCGCTTTAGCATTTAAAGAGAAAGTCTTCTTTTTCGAATCATTCCATTCGTTCATTGGTTTGGAAGACTTTTCAAAACCGCTTTCAATAATATGCCATAATTCAAAATCTATAGAAAGTAGGAAAATGCTCATTTGAGTTTTTCAATACGTGTAATATGTCCCAATGAATATGAGAGGACGAGTGATAGAAAGTCTCTCTTGATTGCCAACAAAAGTTATCTCTCTTAGATTTTAAGCTAAATAGAGATAAACGTGGCTCTGATACCAATTGTTAGGATCAAAATGGCACTAAGAAGGGGGGGGGGGGTTAATTAGTGCTGATGAAAAATCTACGTCGATTTTAAAAATTCACTCAATGAAAATCATATTGAAAATATATTTAAGTGTAGAGATGTTTGTAATAGTGTAAGTAAAGATAGTAGACAATTAAATAACAGAGCAATGAAGTTAAAGAGTAAAGAAGAGAAAGCAAATCAATTTTATAGTGGTTTTATCTTGTGACCTACGTCCACTCCCGATTCCTCCTCCGTTGAGGCCACCTGCATCCACTATTAATCTTTCTTCAATTGGTGAAAATCAACTACCCTCTTACAACTCTATTCTCCTTTTACAGGTTTAGGAGATAACCTTTACAAGTATCAAAGCTCTCCCTTAATTATAATAGCATTTTCACAAGGTTTTTGCGCTTAATGCTTGCACACCTCAGGCAAGAAAGGGTAGAGTATTTATAGGCCCCAAATGACTTCAAAAGTGGAGCCAAAAATTAATTTTTAAGTGATCCCAAGGTGTTAGTCTCGAAGATTATGTTCTGGGTGGTTCAACCGCCTGACATTGTTTGGGAGACTGTGTCTGGGCGGTTCAATTACCTGACACACCTTCGAAGACTGTGTCATCTTGGAGACCATGTCTTCGAAGACTGTGTCTTATCTGACCTTGGGATACTGAAATGACTTTTATAATGAGTCTAAATCAGCCCCAATTAAGACATAACGACCTCTTAATTGAGTTAGTAAAACTAACTCTCATTACGATGCTAACTACAACACTTAATGTACAATGTTCGTTGTTCGATCGTCTCTTCGGCGAACTCCCAACATCTTTCCGTTGAAACCCCGGTGAGCTCCCAATTTCCTTTGGCGAACTCCAAACGAACTTCTAGCATTCTTTCGACGAACACCCGGTGAGCTCCCGACAAACTGTCGGCGAACTCCCCACGAACTTCTCGACAAACTTCTAGTGAGTTCTCGACGAGCTCCTAACAACATCGTCCGAACCTCGCCCGACCTCCGACGAACTCTCGGCGAGCTCCTATTGCGTCTCCGAACCTTGGCCTAATACTTGAATTAGACTCCGACCCAACATTTGATTGTACTACCCTTTACTATCGTGGTTAATCCTACATTTTTTTTTAACACACAAGATAAATCATAAAACTCATCAATTTATCAAAATCCAAGATTCAACATAAGGGATATGAAATCATGTAAAGATCATTCTAAGATTTAGTATTAAACATAAATAAATAAAGCAGATTGATATTATCTGTAAAATAAAATTTAAAAATTATTATGGTTATAAATCTTGATTTGATGAAGTAAAAAGAGTAAGTTGAGTAAACTTTTTATTTCACTTCCTAAAATATTTGTTATAAATATTCATTTAGGGTAAACAGATTTTACAAATAATTTTGACAATAATCTAACACAATATAAATACAAATATAATTATATCATAATTAACAAATATTATTTATTAAATTATATAAAAAATTTAATAAAATTTTATAACCAATTGGTTCTAAATATAAAAAATAAAGTTACCGTTAGTCTAAATTTTGATATCAGATATGTTTGAATCTGTGATAAAACATAACCAAGTTACAAAACAAAATGAGTCACCGAATTGTAAAATTTGAAAAACATATATAAAAAACTTTACTATTAAGTATAGTTTTGGTTTTAAAATAAATCAAATGCAACTAGTATCTCAAGTAGTAATTTTTAAACTTTATGACTGAAATATAGTTCAAATCTTAAAGTGAAGAGTTTTTAAATCTTTAAGCTGAACAGAATTTTGGATTATGTAAGACATTTACTCTTACAACAAACGGATTTTAGATTCTGTAAAACTCTTATATAACACTAAATTCATTAGAATAAAAAATCTTTTGTTATTTAATTCAATACAATCCAAATCCAATAGAATATTCAGTATAGAGTTGCATTGATACAACAGAATAAAAGACTTCCCTTTTTTTCCTTACTTTCCCTTTCTTTTAACAGAATCAAAGTTCTTTTTAAATTCAACAGAATCAAAATTTAAACAGTTAGTGATTCTAGGCTTTATCAATAAAATAACTTTTTTTGACAGAATCATGGTTCTTTTTATTTTTTTAAATCACAGAATCAGTTTTAAAAACACAACTTTGTTTTATGATATATCAATGAATGGAGTTATATTCTTTATCAGATTTTTTTCTAAAGCTAAACTGAGAAATGGGAGTGAATACTGTGCAAAGCAGCAGAGTTTTTTTATTTTTTTTATAAAATAAATTTGATGTGTACAGAATAAAAGAATACTATTAAGTTATTTTCTCTTTAATATAAATTCAAAAATATAAAATGAATGTATAACTCAAATTATAAATTTTTATAGCTAAATAAATGATGAAATAATCATGCAATCAATATAACAACAATCATATAATCTTTTATAGATTAATAAAATGATGAAATAATCATTAAACAACTACAATAGTAATGAGAGCAACACTTATAAATATTTATTTCATGATGTTAACCCAGTAATTAAATTAAATTATTTAATAAATAATCAGTCACTTACACAAGGATTAACATTAATAAATATATTTTTAATTTTTTTTTGATTTAACATCCTTTTTAGTTTTAATTGGAGGACGAGTATGAATGTTAGAACAATAATACTAAAATAACCTCTAATTAAATAAAAATAAGTTAAATACATAAAAATAAAATAAAAATTTAGAAGAGAAATAATAATATTAAAATATCACCTGTCACCGTTTTAATTAGTTTTGACTAAGTGGTAGGATAATATTACATGTTCATATGCAAATGGTCCTCCTTGAGACCTCTTATAATTTTTTAGGGATCTATAAAAAAGAAAAAGGACTAAAAGAAATACTTAACTTAGGATCTAATAAGTAGACATTTTACTAAACACTTAATAGACAAATAAATTACAAACATAAATTTTACAATCTCTAAACGATCACATGATAAAAGATATAGGATTATGTCCTAAGTAATTCCTTGACCTCATGCAAGCATTATCGACAAGTCACCTAAGATATAAATTAGGATGATTCTTCTATAAGCATAATGGTTAAGAATCTAAAAACATTTCACACCAATAATGAAAAAGTACCAAAAGGAACCAAGAAAAATGAGTAAAAGTGAGAAAACTTTTTTTTTTCTTCCTTTCTTTTATATTTTTTTTATCAGATTTGTTTATAAAATTTTAATATATTTTGTTTCATACGAATATTGATGAAGAAGTAGTTTATTTATAGCCCATCTCAATAATAAGAAATACAAACGATAAAGAAAATATTTTTTTAAAGTTAGTTAAATACATACAAATATTAAGTAATGTTGAAAAAGAATTTAAGGTTTTTCATTCGAGTTCCAACAATAATACAGTAATCTTTAATGGAGTAGGTGATATTTATCGTGTTGCATGTATAAATTAGACGTCGATCTCCATTCAAAACTCTACATGAAGATAAAAAATGATCATTAACATCTGCTTTCAGATTTATACTCATTAACACCACCATCATCATCATGGACTTGTTCCTAATGGTTGGTCGAACTCAGTCGTTTACTACCAACAGCAACTTGTTGGCGGTAAATTGACTCGAGGCAACCGTGGTTTTTGGGCAACAAACCATTGCCGGGTCAACGTCAACTCGGGGCATCTCGAAGTCCGTAATTTGTGGGTCAGGCTCGGCTCGGATTCATCTCTGGTCCTTGGTACCAACGTGTTAAGATACTTCGCGGAGCACAGTAATGTTAGCTAATCTGCTTCCCCCACGCCACCTGCCATTCTACCCTCATCCCACCATCATCTATCCTGAGGCCAGCCGGCGGTGTAGTGTCAACAGACACATTCCCCATCCCCACCGCATCGCTGCGAACTCTTCCGGCGCCGTCCGCCCTCGCTGATTCCTTCTCCTCTTCAGACCTTCCTCCACCTCTCGTCCTCCTAGGCCCTTGCGCTCCTCCTCTCCTCTCCTCCCCTCCCTTTCTTGAACCCCTCGTCCTTTCTATCATCTCCTTTACGATGTCGTGGCTGAGATCGGCCGTCAACAAGGCCGTGGAGGTCGGCGGAAAGAACAACCTCACGCGCACCGTCAAGAACTACGCCGACACCGTCGTCCACCACGCCGGTCAGGCCGTGGCCGGCGGCGCCAAGATCTTCCAAGATCGCATGGTAGGGACATCTCTTCTCGACCCTGCTGCCCCTCGATTCGGGCTACTCGTATTTTTTTCTTGGTCCCGCAGCATTTTCTTGCACCGTAATGATTGTAATCGGGGAATAACGATGACAGGTGGGAGTCGTTGACTTAGGGTTAATTGTTCTTGTGTAGAGTGAAATCGCTGTTTTTCTTGTTATGCTTATAGATTATACTTAGGGTCAGTTACTCTAAGGGCTAACTGATACTATTGCTTGGATATGGAACAAAGGTGATGCTAACTACTTATGCTTATAGATTATACTTAGGGTCAGTTACTCTAAGGGCTAACTGATACTATTGCTTGGATATGGAACAAAGGTGATGCTAACTACTTATGAATCCTACTTCTGCAAGGGTTACTCGTTTTTGGAGTCTACAAGTATGTAGCTGTCACGAGTTAATTCTGTTAAACAAGTTGATCATATTTTTTCTTCTGGTTATAGGTTAAAGCAGTCAAATAATCCCTTCATAGCAAAAAACCTGTATCATCAATGGAAATTAATTTTGTTTAATGTGGTTGATATGTTTTACACCTATAATCTCTGACAGCTACTGGGCAATCAATAGGCCTCTAATATGTTACACATGTTGCAGAATTTTCTGATTCTACATCCACTCTCTGTTCCCCCTTCCTTTGTCCTTTCCCCCCCATTTTGGTTCTTCATCTGGAACATTAACATATTCCTGGGATAATCTTTAGCTTGAGATTATGTGAAATTCTTCTAGCTTTTTCTAATTTTCATTTTCATAGCTTAATCTTGTATGTTTGGTATGTTCTATGGGATCTGAATCTTAATAATTTCCATTCAGTGGTAAAATTAATGAAATTCTCAATCCGTAGAAATCTTACAGCAGGAGCATAAACCAAAATACTTGCTGCCTGCTAAGTTTACATGCTAATCTTTCCAAACTGCAGGATGGATTGACTTTTGTTATAATCATATAATTATTACTGAGACAAGATATTTTCAAAATTTCATTTCTTTGTTTCTTGTTTGGGATTGTGATGATATCACTGTTTAAAGTCATGCAACTACCTTTATTTTACAGGGTATTCAGAACTATAGAAGTTTCAAACAAACTGTGAAAAGATTGGAAGAAGCTGCTGTATCCTACAGGGGAATAGAGAGAGTTCAGCTACTTCGAAGATGGTTGTTTGCTTTGCAGGAAACTGAAAGGGTATATGGAAGTTCAATTGATCACAAATCTCTTAAAAAAACCCCTTTATTTGATGAGAGCAACTCATCCCATGGAAATGTTTCCTCGGTCAGTACATTAGTTGCTTTAGCATCCCTATTCTTATGAACAGATCTTGCTTAAGTGAAATAGTCACCCTTTTGTTTCTCAGCCATGTAACTGATATATACACACACACTTCACCTAAATTTACATTCTAACGAAACTATACAAATTTATGATACAATACTTTTTAGACGCTTCAGAAAACAATTAAGCATTCTAAACTTGAATCAAGTTACAAATTATCTTTTTCAACTCAATTGCTACATAACTTGTGACCCTTAAACATGAATTACAACTCTAAAATAGGATAAATACCCTGGGCCAAATGCACCGTTATTTTTCTGAAAATTATAATTTTCTTCTTGCTCCTTTACTAATTATGTCGCTGTTACAATATTTTTATTTCAGCAGAAAAATTTGCTAAGCTATTGCTAACATCAATATTGAACTACTACTTGGAGAGAATCAGGTTGCTAGATTACCAACATTCAAGTTGTTACACTTCATGTTGCAAAGAAAGTTTGGACTTGGTAATAAGTGACTTAAAAGCTTACTGATGTTTGAAAATTGTTTCTATTTGCTTTGTATTGTTATTTGCAGATTCTTTATGTTGATACAGAAGTGGGGGGTGAACCCATGAATTTCCGGGATGTGTTTCTTTATAGCCAAGCTCTTGAAGGGATTACATTGTCCATGGTTAGTTTAGCTATATTGCTTATAATTTACAAAATTCTCTTGTTGTTATAATTATAATAATAATAATAATGTTTTCAAACAGAAGAAACTATCTATTAGTCAAGAAGTCTGATACATCCAATGTTCTGCTTATCAGAGCACAAAACATTGCTAAACTCTTATTATACAATTAAGTTTGTGCATAACTTAGCTATTCTATTGTCTATACCATATAATTAGTGTCATATGCCATTATTGGAGATCCAAATGGACTATTCATGTAAAAACGGTCTCTTTTTACAACTATTTTTTAAAAATTTGATCCACAAATTAGGGAATTTTTACCATTTATCACTCCAGTGTAATTTTGTCAATTTTCTGATGGTTTTGCATGTTGGATAGTGTTCTTTCTGATCTGGAAGTTAACCACAGGTTAACCCTTTTCTATGACTCAGATTCTGGAGGTTCCAAATGATGAAGAAGTTTCACTGCTCCTGGAAATATTTGGGTAGATGTGCTTCCACATTTAATATTTTTCAGTTTTCTTTGTCTTTATATCTTCTATGATGATTGGTATGTAAAAAATTGGATGTCTATGATTGTGGTGATATGATCATTGTGTTCTTTCTGTTTTTTCTTAATGATACTGCCTTGGATAGGTTTCTTTTTTGAGTTTTGTATTAGATCCATGTTAGCTACTACACTAAGATTGTTAATATTGATATTGTATTTAAAAAACCTGTGATCAAACTGCCTCGTAATATGAGGTAAGTTGTTTAAATATTTGTACTATTCATCAGATGTATGAGAAATAGTGTTCATACAATTTAAATTTCGAGTGGCTATCTTGTTATGCAGTTTAAACCTTGGTTTAAGGTGACAACGGAACAACATCACTGGTAATGCCAATACTCATCTTGATTTAACTAAAGGTGTTGTCCACGCAAAGATCCATGGCAGGAAAACATCTACGTAACCCCAAATAGCTGAGACATTATGGCTTGTTTTTTGTATTAATATTAGCAGTGGTTATGGACTTTTTACGGGTATATTTCTTCATGATCACCCTGTATCTTATATACCTCTAGAATGGGGTTTGACTTCTTTTTAACATTTTATTTAATCTTTTATTTTGTATTTGCTAGTTTATATTTAAAAGCTTTAGTATTTCTTGTCATGATATCAAAGCTATAAGGCATGCTGGTAGGGGCAAAGCTAGAAATTTCATGCCAGAAAGGCACTATGGGCATGATCAATTTATTTTGATGAAAGTGGGCATGTCCATTTTATGAATCAATTTATGGACCATGGCCTATTTGACATAACAAATTCTTTCTCAACTAATTGAAGGAAAATAGGGAAAGCATATGTAAAGAATACAAATGATAGCTTAGTGCATGAGTTCCTACCAATGTAGGGTTTGGAGAGGATCAATGTATAACACCTTGATGTGAAATTAAGACTTGCTTACATGAGAACATGTCAGGGGGTTACCATTTGAGTACTACTTTGTCAAACTACTATTAAGTTTGAAGTTTTGATGAAATCCAATGCTTGTACTGGAAATATCTTTAAAGGTTTAGCTGAAGTCTCACCAGAAAAGCTTTACACCTTGGACTCCGGAAGACAGCACTTTAGTTCAACTGTTTAAGATGGTAAAAAGATGTCAAAAGGAGACCTCTCCATATAGATGCCCAAGTTAGATGAGGTGGATTAATTATGCTTGGTAGTGCAAGGAGAGACAGAGGAAGACCTAAAAAAAATATATTAGAAACAAGAAGAAGAGGATTTGCCACTTAGTTGGACCCGTGATATTACCCTAATAGAGTTCATAGTGGGAAGAGGTCCATGTACCAAACCCTAGTAGTTGGCATTATTATATCATACCATTGTTGTTATGCTTGATATCAAGGTTCGTCGTATCATGGTATTCCGCTCTATCACGAACTTAGCTGGTTTTGCCTAAATTGTGCGACACCCTTGCGTGTCCATGCGCAAAGGTTAGCCTCCCCGAAACCTCCTATTGTCTCTTAGGATCTACAAAAGAGAAAACAGGTTAGAGAAAGTGTTTCACACAAGATCTACAAGCAACCATTTTAGCAAACACTTTATAGCCAATGCAAATTACAAACATGAACTTCACAAACTTTGAACGGTCACACATAAAGGATCATGGTTCATTACAGACCAAAGTCCCCATAAGTGTCCACATGATACAACACTCTCATTTAAAAGCCGAAAACAGTCATGAAAGCTAACCAAATGATAGGAGCCTAACAGGGTCGAATCCATCGGTTCCAAATTAATTCAAGCTGAGTCATGTTGGTCTGTTCAGTCGAAGTCAGTTATGAGTCGGGTGAGCCCAATCGAGTCAGTTATGAGTTGGTTGGAGTCGGTTAATATCTTTAGTTAGGGTGGAATCAGTTATTATTTTCAGTTAGAAGTTTATTTGATTTCTATCAGTTAGTTAAGAGTCCAAGTTTAGTGGGACTCTTGGTAAAACCCTATAAATAAGACTGTAAACTCTTTTATGGGAAAGCAATAAAGAAGTATTGTTTTGGCCAATAGGCAAAAACCTTAGTAGGCAGATCCCCTCGAAGCGATCTAGGAGGCTCGATCCCCTCGAAGTGATCATTTATCCCTCCTTTTCCATCTTCATCCATGATAGAATTCTGCAGGGTTCTATCAATTGGTATTAGAGCAGTGATCCTCGACGTTCCTGCTGTGATTCCGTAGTCGCTTCCCTTGCCATCTAGACTACCGTCATCATCATCGTCATCGTCGTGCTTTGCCGCTGCCATCACTGCCTTCTTTGGCCGCTGCCATCTCCATCTGCCTCCCCTGCCACCTTGCTGTAATCATCTTCGCTGCAGCCTTCATCAAAAAAAAAGGGGAGAGAAGAAAAAGAAGAAGATTGAAGATGGCAGCATCATCCTGCCCAACGGACTGTCGCAGGCCACCTCTCTTCCTCCCCTGCCACAGCCGCTGCCCAGCCACCTTCCCGTCGCCTACTAACCGCAGCCTTGATCTCCTCTTCCAGCCACCATCTCCTTTTTTCCCATAGCTATCTTCATACAGTTGCCTCTACCATCTTCCTCCCCTCCTCTTCAATCGCAGCTGCAGCCGCACCCTCCTTTGCCCAGCCGCTATCCTCAACCTTCTTCCCTCGCTTCCAGCCATGCCCTCGCCCCTGCCACCCGTCGCTATCCCTCCATCTCCTCATAGTTGCCACGCAACCGTGTCATTGTCCCTTGCCGTTGCATCCCTTGCTTCCCCTATGTTTCTCCTCTGCTTCTTGCGGCTTCTCCACCCCATCTGTCGCCCGCCGCTCCTTGCCGTGCTCTCCTCTTGCACCGAGGTCCCCTTGCTGGACCCTCTTCCTCCCTTGCCGCTGCTGCCATCCCATCTCCCCATACGGCCCATGCAAGCCGCCGCCACCGTTGTTGTTGCCTTCCTCCTCTTCAATCGCAGCCTCAGCCGTCGTTCCTCCCTTCCTCTTCAACATCTACCGTTAACCACCGCTGTAGGGTCTCACTAGTGCCATCTCCATCCTTCGTCGTGCCTGCTACCACTCTTCCCCTTGCCGCTGCCCCCCCCTCTTGCTCTGCAGTCGCAGTCAAGACACCAACTTTGCTGCCCTTCCTCTTCCCTATGCCGCGGTCATACTTCTGTCGCAACCGCTGCTGCTGATCACCAAATATGACGTTACTGATGCGATGGCTATGGATAATGCATTAGACACAAGGTTTAAAGCAAGGTTTTTCGTACCGCCCTATACTGCTTGGTACTGGCGGTACGTACCGGTCCGATGGTTTACCGGTACGCGGACCACCCTGTACCGGGCGGTACCAACCGTTACATGGTATATAATGGTCGGAATCGACCATTACAAAAATATAACGGGTGAAATTGACCGATACAACTCGGTAACGGTCGAATTTTTGATCATTATCGACCGTTAATGGTCGATAACGGTCAAAATCGATCGTTACAGACCCTGTAACAGTCGAACTCAACCGTTAGTGACCTTTTAAAACGTCAAAATCAACCTTTACAGACTTTGTAACGGTTGAGAAACCCTTTATAACTCTATTTAAACTCACCCTTCTCCCATTTCACTTTACACACTCACTCTTTCTCAAACTCTCTAACTTTCTCAAAACGGTTCCTCAAAGCTCGTAAAAGATATGTAATATTATTTTTGCCTAATTTACATTGATTTTGTTGAATCCATACCAATTTCTATCTTACAAACCCTAACCCAACTTTTTTTTTCTAATTTTTTAGGTATTAAAAAATTAATATTTTTAATTATTAAAATATTTTTTATTTGTACCGCTCGGTATGCCCAAGCGTATTGAGCTGTACTGATATACCGTACCATACCGGCCAAATCTCGGTACGTCGATACGGACCGGTACGACGAACCTTGGTTTAAGGCCTCCGATGCCCGCATAGAAGACATATTGCAAGAACTCCTCGATGAATTCGGAAGAAGTCGATTTGAAAAGTATGATCAAGGGCAAGACACGGGATACCGATGTAAGGAGTTTCCCAGATGGGAAGATGGAGACCCAATCGGTTGGATCTCACGTGCTGAAATTTTTTTCATTTTCACAGGACTCCGGAGGAATCCATGGTGGAGATAGCTTCCATTCAACTCGAAGGTGATGCGGTCCAGTGGTATGATTTGTACGAGACCTACCACGGAATCCCTTTGTGGGGACATTTTAAGAGAGAGCTCCTGATTCGCTTCGGACTGTCGGAGTACAAGAACATTAATGGACAATTTGCTAAAATCCGTCAAACCTCCACAGTACAGGAGTACTAGAGCAGATTTAAACACCTATCGAACCAAACCCGAAATTGGTCCGAGATACAATTGGTGAGAAAATTTATTGAGAGACTTAATCCCGAGATTCGGTGCGAAATTAAAGCTCGCCATCCTTGCACCATGATAGCAGCTATATCATTCGCCAGCGTGCATGAAAGAAAATCAATACGGACACTCACCGAAATAGAAGCTTCTATGGATAGGAAAAATCAACAAAAGAGGACTTCAAAGCGGTCAACATAGACGATCACAAACAAGAGCAGCTTCTGACGATCGAGCCAACTAAAGAGGAATAAAAAACTGACAGTGTGGAGTTCGATCATGAAGGCTGTGACAAACTTTTGATGATTGAACCAGCTAAGGAGGAATAAAAAATTGACAATGTGGAGTCCGATCATAAAGGTTGTGCCAAATTCGAAGACAAGATTGCTAATAGGGGAATCCTAATTTGTGACTACAGGTGCTCAAAGGTAAAACAACTACTTGTTGATTTCTTTTTTATGTCCCATGAGAACTTCAAAATAGTGATCCTCAAAGGAGATATGGTACCACCACTAGCCATCAGATAAAAAGGGGTCTTCAGAAGACTACAATGACTACTGCACAAGAAGATCGACCCATTGCTTATACCAAGTGGAGACCTTATTTGATTGATCAAAGGGTTGTGATGCATGACAAATATCCTGGACCGAAGTGCTCTCGAAATTCCATGCTGCTTAGTCTTGAGGACAAGGCTGATTTGAAGAGGGCGGGTATGATAAGACCCTAACAGGGTCGGGTCCATCGATTCCAAATTAATTCAAGCTGAGTCATGTTGGTCTGTTTAGTCGGAGTCAATTATGCGTCGGGTGAGCCCAATTAAGTCAGTTATGAGTTGGTTGGAGTCGGTTAATATCTTTAGTTAGGGTGGAGTCGATTATTATTTATAGTTAGGAGTTTATTTAATTTCTATCAGTTAAGAGTCCAAGTTTAGTGGGACGTTAAGTCCAAGCCTAGAGGGACTCTTGGCAGAGCCCTATAAATAAGGTTGTAGACTCTTTTATGGGGAAGCAACGAAGAAGTATTGTTTTGGCCAATAGGCAAAAACCCTAGAAGGCAGATCTCCTCTAAGCGATCTAGGAGGCCCGATTCCCTCGAAGTGATCGTTTATCCCCCCTTTTCCATCTCCATCTACGAGAGAATTCTGCAGGGTTCTATCACCAACTAGGGCTGCCAACCTATTGTTGGCCTGCTATTTGCTGTACAAAGCATGAACAACGACCAACAGACACGGACATACATGAGCATTACATTGAGCACCCTATTTATATTTTTGTCCGTGACAGCTTAGTACAATCGATACATACCAGTCCGAAGAGAATTGGTATGAGTGGTATATCAGTACACCCTAATGTCTTATATGGTGGTATACTTACAGCTCGGTATGTATCGTATCAATAATTGGTCGATGCATTGGTATGGATCGGTAAGATGAACCATGTTTAATATAACAAATGGTTAATAATTGCAAGTGCATTTTTTACATAGCATAAGTCTATATTTCCTAACTTTGACACTCACGTTTTATATGTGGCTGCCAGCATGCTCGCTAGCAAGGGTTTATGATCTAGAATCTTCTGAAGGGTGTAAAACTTATGGTTTCTAATTTTCTTTATCTTTTGGCATCGGTCTGATCAAATCCATCATCTTATTCCGAACATCAAAGACCTTTTTGTTACCCTTTACCTGTATCTTGATCTAAGGTGATTTGTGTTCCTTTGGATATTTCACAATTCACATATGATTAGCAGACAACCACTAAAGAAGACTTGCAATTATCCTAATCTGTTAATTATTATCTGTTCTTTGTTGGTTGTTCAATCTTTGTTCGCTTTGTGTGGAACAGGAAGGTAATGTCTTCCCTCATTAATATTGCAAGTCCTTTTTGTTTACTTGACAACATATGTCGGTTTATTTTTTCTCTGTCAAATCTTTTCCATATCTAAGAAGAACCAAGCTAACATGCAACAAGAAGGTAATAACCAAAATAGTTTGGACTAGCTTGACCCAAATAGTTGTTCTGGAAGATCTTTCGTTGTTTTAGTTGAATGATATTTCACATTTTGTTTCAGTTTTGGTAGGGTCTATAATACGTGCCCAATTTAATTAATACTTATGAACATTTCTGAGTTGCATGCTATAAAGAACCATGCTATTTTGCTGTTTTACTTTTTAACTATGAAATGTTAAATCTTTTGTGTTTGATTGATTTTATGCAGACACTGTTTGACAGGAGAAAAAGCGATTCATAATGCTATTATGAGTAGTATACAGGACCTTGCAAAAGCATTCTCAAATTATCAGGAGGAAGTGTTGGTATGTATCGTTGTTTCTTTTATTTATACCACAAGATGTGTTATGTTTTCTGTTTCACATTGCTGCTCATTTAATATGTTCCATTTAAGTAAATATGCACACACATTTTTCAAGCATGAATACAGAGATATAATCCAGTATGTGAATCTGTCTAGATATGAAAAGAAAAATCTTCTGGAGTGTTGTCCAAATCATTAAGTACTCTCAAATACTATGAGTACCTATTTCTATCATTTGATATTTTATTTTGCTATACTTCAGTCAAGATGAATGACTTATGTGCATTAATTTGAATGATTGTGAAGCTTGTTAAATGTGATTCTCATGTTTACAAGGTGTTTGTATGGTTGTTGGGGAAAATACTATAGCACAAATTCATCATAATATGATATATTGAGCTTAAAGTTGTTGAGCTTGTACTCGCCCGCGCACCGTCGCCGCCCTCGCCCACGGTTTGTCGGCGCGCCGTCGCCCGTGGATCGCCCGCGCCCGTTGCTACCCGCACCCGTGCGAGGAGACGGAACGTCTCCCCACGCGGGGAGAAAGATCGAGGCGACGTCGCCCCTTTTCTTTTATTTTTTTAATATTTTCAATATATTTTAATATTATATTATAAAAATATTATATTATATTTAATATATCAGGCGGTATGCACTGTATGTACCGCTCAGTACTGGTACTGTACTGGTACTGTACTGGTACTAACAATATATTGGTACACCGGTACGGACTGGTAAGTCAAACCTTGTTTGATGCTACTCAAAATATTGATATATTTGGTTTTGCTGGTCATGTCCAAGTATGACTATAGTTCTTAAAATGATACTTCACTAATATTCTCATACTCATGAGCAAACGGAGATTTGAAACTCTTCATTCCATTGTAGGTTAGTAACATGTTTGTAATTACGAGGTTCACGTTGTTTTGGCATTTCAGATTTCTTAATTACTTATTTTAATGTTGTTAATTTTGATTACCATGTAATTGATTGTTATGATTGAAGGATATCCCTATTAGATATTGTAGCATGATTATTGGTTTGTGCTACTGCATTAATGATGCTGGATATTCTGAGTAATTTGCAAGACTGATTTTGATCTTGGTACTGTATTAATAACATTGTTGTTTGGACCAAAATGGGTCCAGTATATCAACTGGTACAAGCTGATATCAATGGAGAAGTATGGAAAGAAAGTGGAAGTGGAAAAAAATCTTAATTTTTTAATCTTTCTTCTTGCTTCCAAAGTCCTCTAGAAAGTTGGTATTGTCATGGCCATTGTCATAGTTAGTTGTGTGAGCACTAGACTGCACTGGAACACTTGATTAACTTCGTTTTATAAATGGTATATTGCAGTTTGAGTATAACCCCTAAGATGTGGGAGGGCCACAACCAAAGGTTTTGTAGGACTGATATATGTCGCTTGTTCTGAGTCGTATACCATGAATTTAATTCCTGTTTTGCATGTGAAATCAGGCTGTTTGCTTGCATTTGAATTTCTTTTTAAAGACATCTTCTGAATCAGTACCTTGACTTGCATTGAAGTGAGTGATTTTACATGACCAGATACATTTATTAAGTTTCAGTGAGTTTTATCAGAAAATTTTGATGGTCTTTCAATGTGAGTTTTTCTATTCATGCTATGTCAGTCATCATGACATTATGATGATACTTCATATATGGTGAAACAATGATGTGCTATCATATTAAAATATTTCAGGTGAAGCGGGAGGAACTGCTTCAGTTTGCTCAAGGTGCAATTTCAGGACTAAAGTTAAATGCTGATATAACAAGGTCATCAATTGGACTTGCTTTTATTGTTCCTTCGGTTTCATGCTCATGCAATATGTGTTGCATTGCAATTATCTTTTGTTGATTTACTTAAAGAGGAAAATGAGTTAATATATAACCTTTTAAAATTTGGATTTCAAGGAACTGACAGGAAATTCTAAATCACCAAATTCTCCCATCAGTTAAGTCACATAAGACTTTTGCAAGCTTAGAATATAAGGAAAGAAATTGAAGGCCATTGCAATTATGCCTTTACAAATGTTTTCATATAAAATTATTGTACTGTTAACACTTGCAATATGTAAATAGGGGGATTAATGAGCCAAGCTTGAACTAACAGATCTCTGTTAGTGGTTCGGCCAACTGTTCAGTCTTGGCTTGACAGAACTCGAACAGCTCGGGTTAGGACTGCGATCTAGGTTAAAACAAGGAGGTTTATATGGCTGCTTAAGATCAGGTTATGCAGGCTGTTGTCAGACTGCTTTACTCAAACTCAACATAGATTTAGGTTGGTTCAGACATTTGCAACCCAGGCTCATCTCGGGCATTGTAACTTCCAAATGCAAGCCCTGATATTTTAGTGGGTTGGTTCATGATAACTCACCCGTTCATACCCTGCTTAAGTGTCTTTCTTGTCTTCTTTGAATTCTTCTGCATGTCATGTTCTTATGGTTTCATTTTTTCAGGTTAGAATATGAAGTCTCAAAGCTTCGAGAAAAGGTTGATGGGATGGAAGCACTGCAGGTCCCTTCAGGCGAAGATCATGTTGGAACGTCTGAAAAGACGGCTTTTGCCTCAGTGGAGGTAAGTTTGTTATTCAAGACTTTTAGCCTTTGATAGTATACCTTCTGTTAAAGGATAAAATGGTTTGTGATATTCATTTCTTCATCACGGTAGAACACGTGCTGAAGATGAATGGTATATGTTGGAAGTTAAAAGCCTTTAGTTTGTCTTAGTCATTACTTTTCTTTTTATCAGTTTTCACAACGGTTTGCCTTTAACTTATCATAGGAACTTTTGCTTAGTGTAGTGCTTACTTTTAGGATTATAACATAGTTTCTTTCATCATGTTTCTTTAAATAAATTGAAATTTATCCATCTTTACCTCTTTCCTATGTCACATATTTGAAACGTGTATCTGTTGTAAATTTGGCATCGTTTCCTTTAGTTTTATTTCTTGGCTTGTATCAAGTCATAATAGAACTCAAGTTTCCATTTTTTCTGTAGGCCCTAAAAAAAGCACTGGCAGAGGTTCGGATCTGCTCTAGATTCGAAGACCTGCTTTTGAAGAAGAAAAAGATAAAAAGTGGGGAGTCATTGGAGATCCATTCTCAAAAGGTACGTTTATTATTTTGTTGTTTGCGTCTGAATTTTCTAGTGTATGTGCATATAGCTATATGCTTCTATTTTGTGCTAATTCCTATGGGCAACTTGTTGTGATGTATTTGGCATACAGTTGGAAACTGTGTCAATTAGGCTGATCTATTTTACCTTAATTAGTGAATTTTACCATGTAGAGACTTCCTGGAATGTCTTTTGGAGCATGATAAGATGCCCATTATTTTGTCGTCAACTTTTTTGGGAAAATATCTTCTGCCTGCTTGTTGATATAACTTTTTTTGATCTGCAGCCCAAGAAAAACATTTTTGAACTGCAATAATATTCTTACTGTTAGAAGATCCCACAAAATATCCTTTTCTGGATTAACAATCTTGAGAAAGATTGAGGAATGAGCAGAACAAGTGCCTTATTGGGATGGCCCTTCCATTGAAAATTAGACATTGCTATGTAGCATATAACTTATTCAGTATATCCAAGGATTTAGCTCTCGCATATATATTCTTTGTGTTTTACTGTGCCATGGCCAGTCTTTTATTAAGCACCATGTGCCATTTTGCTGTCTTTTTTCTGGCTGGTGATCTAATGCAATAGTACTGTTATGCATACTCTCCTTGATACTTGAACACATTTTTATTTCAAACTGTGGTTTTTGTTTGTCAAGAACTAAATTGGCATTGATGCTCTAAATCATAGCTGGCTGTGATGTTTCCATGCTGCATGATGTTTTGTGCTGGTTCATAGCTGGACACAATTTTTACCATGATATGTCAAGCACCTATTCTATATAGGTGATAGTTTACTATAGTTTCTGCTGATATCAATTAATGAATGTTTAGAAATGAGTAAGTTTTGCCACAATTACGAAGAGATATTTTAACAATGTTTATCTGGCAGGTTGATAAATTAAAAGTTCTTGCAGATTCTCTTGCCAACTCTTCCTCAAAGGCAGAAAAGCGTATTCTAGATCACAGGTCCTACATAACACTTGTCTATTATTTTCATTATCTATTGCAGCTTTAATATTAAATTATTGCCTGGATTAACACTTGTCTATTATTTTCATTATCTATTGCAGCTTTAATATTAAATTATTGCCTGGATTCTCTGAGCTGTTTACTTGTGCTGGACATAGGCAAGGAAGATTATTAAATGACTTGTAAATAGTTTACTAGAGCCACAGAGGATAGACTCGTTAACTTATTTATGAAGATTTGATGATCTTGTTACTATTTAGTGATTTATCCTTCCCTTGGCTCTTGATTATAGGGAAACATAAAAAGGGAAACGTCATACTTTGACCCTTCCCACACCCTGTATCGGGGAGCCCGTGGGAGCCTCGTGCATCGTGCACTAGGTTCACCATTCGAAAGGCAAATAACTAATATTTAAGTTATTTCTTCTTGGTTCTCTTATTGGCTTCATTATTCTGAGGACAGAAACCAAATATTGATGGTTGACGTAAAAATCAAGTGTCTAAAGGGCATGAGTGTTCTGATAAACTAGCAGGAGATTGGGTGTTTGAAATTGTTTTGCACGTAGACTTCTAGTACTTCATGTTCCATTTCCAACTTGTTGGATATTGTTGTTAACTTATTGTTTTCTCTGAAAATGGCAGCTTTATTCACTAGTTCATGTTTGAAAAGCTCTGCTTGCCACGCTGTGTAAATTACTTGATCTTCATTTTCTTCTAAAATATTGTTGATACCATCAAACCAATATACTCAACACATGCCAAGCTACAAGCATGGGTGCAGCTGAAGAACACATGCTCAACACTCAAGTCTCCTCTTGCCCTCTATAAGAGGACAGTACTTTATCATACAATGCCAATGCTGTCCTGCCATTCACCATTAGGGAACTGATACATGACAACTTCCACAGGAAGCTTCTAACAAATAGCAATATACCATAGAAAGTTGCCATACGGCTTCCCTGTCAGATCAAACAGTCTGGTGCAGGGATCTCTAGTCATGAGGAACTTATAGGCACTTTTGAAAGAGGCCATGGCAATCAGGAGGCCAAACCTTAGAGAAGAGGTAGGGGGAAGGCTTAAGAAAATTTTACAAGAATCAATAAAAATAAATTTAAATGCTTTTTACTTAAGTAGGATATTGCTCGACATTGAATTCAATGGTTGAAAATGATCAATGTAGCCAACCCAACCCTAAATAATTGGGACATTGTAGTTTGCGATAATGTTCGGTCTATCATATTGTTTGGTGCCTGTGAATGAAAGAGACGGTGATTCAGTCTTGATAGCTGTTTATTCATTTTCAAATATTTATCTTGGATAAATCAGTTATTCTTTAAAATTATGAGATTAAGAATTTCTAGAATGTCATAGATGTTCATTGTTTAATTAGTTATATGTAAAGGTGTAAATTGTTCTATTGCCTATTCTCAAGTCTAGCACAGTTTATACTTTCCTCTACCAATTGTTTTACTATAAGATCTTGAATTTGCTGAGTTTCTCGAGGAACATATTGCATGGTAGTCCACTTATGTTTTCACCATCTATAAAGCAGGCATCAGAAAGAAGAGGCTCTTAACTTTCGTGTAGCTAAAGCTAATGAAGTTAGTGAAGTTGAAAAGGTAAATATATGGCTCATTTATGCAGACTCATATATGACAGTTATTAGGTTTATTATGATGACAGTTTGTACTTCGTAGTATCGTAGGCCATCCTTATATCCTTATAAATGTTTCAAAATCATAATTTTACAAGAAATATGGATGCTCTTTCTTCGTTAAATCACTAGTAGTCTTATTGCTTCTTGAGGTACTTCTGCCTTAAAGCAAAAATATTATAGGTCCTGTTGTGTTAAACAAATGCCTAGCTCATGGACAAGTAGCTTCATTAAAAGCCCATAGTCTTATTCATCTTTTCCTATATGATCCTTCCTTATATTTTCTATTGATAATCATATTTGCTATTAGTCTGATGGCTATGCTTGCATTTACTAAAACAAAGCTTGCAAATATTTTTTTGGTCCGATACAGATAAATGGGAAAATTGTGCTTGATATTGTTTTCCTTAACACATGAATGAACTTCATGCCAATGTTCCATCAGTGTCCTATTTTACGTAGGGTGATCATGAATAACCTTCTTTCTTAATGTATCATTCAGTAAGATTTTAAAGAAGGGGTTGAAGACAACTTGATGAAACTTGTGACTACATCATCTACTGGATTACCTGAAGTCCCAAATTTCATTGCACTGACTCGTTCGTGACACCTTAAGAGCATTGTCTTCATATTACAGCCCATGTTCCTTGGTGCTTGCTTTGTTCTTCTTTGTGAACTTTCATCACCACTATTAATCGTAGTTTTATCATTTACCTAATGTATGCTTAATGAATAGGAATGTTGGACCCATCTGAAAGAGTATTTACAAAAACTTGTCTTATCAAGATCAATATGTTTTGGTTAATGTGTGTTATGATAAGAGAGAATTTACAATTATGAGCCATTTGAGAAATATTTACAATCATTAGCAATTTGAGGCATGTCATATCAAGGATTAAATGAGACAAAATTATTTAAGATGAATGGATATGTGCAAAAAGAGATCTATATATGTGTTGGTTTGATAAAATGAGTTAGGATCAAAAAATGCTAGTGTTATTGAGGTGAATATGTATAGGTGGATGTTGGTTTACTAGAAAGAATAAGAAATATTTACAATCATAAGGTATTTGATGCAGTTTACATCAAGGAAAAATGAATCAAAATAAGATGAATGGAGATGTCCAACAGGAGATATATAGATGTCCATTAGATGAGGTGAGTTAATTAGTAGTAGTAAGGTAGAAGAATACCTATGAGTACTACAAACAATAAAAGAAAAGATCTTTTTATTGCTCTTCTCTTGACTTGTTTTATTACCCTCATAGAACTCAATAGCAGGAAAAGCAACTAGCAATGTTGCTGCTTCTTTAGCAAAAAAGTAAGTTTTTTTTTCTTAATATCAAGTTTCTTCATTTTGGTTTTTGCCAAGTTTTGTTGATATGGTATGCCTATTGTGCCAACCTTTAAAGGGCTCAAGCGTGATACATGATAGAACTAGGAAAGTTCAAGAACTTATTCCTTGCAACTCAAACTCCAGATCCTTGAGGTTCACTTGTTTCTTTTTCTGCATTTATTTCGCAGAAATCTTTAAATTATTCATGATTTTCTTTCTGAAACCCAATTTCCCATCTATCAATACATAATCTGTTTTCGTGTTATCTGTTATTTATATTGTAGTTATCCAATTACTGATAATTATTGAGTCTATTGCTTCTTGTGATTGTTCTTATTGATCTATCAAAATAGTTGACATGGTATTAGAGCATTTTTTTAAGCTTGTAGTTGTAGGTCATGAATCTTATTCATTAATTTGTATGAAAACTTCTAATGCACCCACTTGAGCTATTGTGTTTGTAGAGTTACGTCTACCTGGACAACATTTATGAGTTTCTTTGCCAATTCATGCCAGGAACTGCTCGCTGAGATTGCTGGACTGGAGAAACAAAGAGATGAACTTGAGGTTCAACTAAAGAAGGTAATTTTTATCTCAGGATACTTTTATTTTATATTACTTTTATCTGAAGCCTGTTGACATCACTCAGTTGCTCAATGATTGACGTTACTAGGTGAATTACAATGCAAGGATTCTGGAAATTCAAGGCCTACATGAATAAAATGATGTTAAGTCAGATGACTAATAACTATAGTCACTGATTTACCAAGTATGCAGTTGTATGATGCCACCATTTGATAATGTCAAAAAATCCTTGAGCTGCTTGCCATCTGGTGTTATGTATTCTGAAGTTGTTACTTGCTGCTTGTCATCTGGATTTCTGTCTCTTTTAGTTGTTACTTGTGCTGTTGCCTAGTCACCTAAGCTATTGCCTGAGATTTTCTACTTTACAAATAACACGGGATGTCATGATGTGATATAGCTTCTAAAAGCATTTTCCAATTTATGTTATGTCATTGAAGCTTAAATGATTCACAATATTTTGATATTTTCTTGAAGCCAGTTCTGGATTCGAATGATTCAAAGTCATTTGTTGCAATCTGAAAGCCAGTTCTGAGACATAACATCACACAACATTGTTACTTTGTAGGTTAATATTTCTCTGGCAGCTGTTGTTGGACGACTCAATAAAACCAGGGAAGAGAGAGACCAGTTTGACGAAGCAAGCAATCAGATTGTCTTGCACCTGAAGACAAAGGTTCTCAATACTCAATCCTTGGTTTATAAAAATATATTCTTGTAAACATAGTGTGAGAATCCTAGTTCAAATTTAAGTACCAAGTTTTAGTTTAATTTAAGTACTGAGCCTTCGAGGTTTCTATAAATTTCAGGAAAATGAGCTTGCAAAATCTGTTGCTTCGTGTAAAGCAGAAGCTGATATTGTCCATGTCTGGATTAATTTCTTAGAAGATACATGGCAGCTTCAATCTTCATACACAGACCTAAAGGACAGACAGATTAGGTATACTTTCCATGCCCTCTTGTAAGATTTGGATCCATGATCTGGTTCAGGATGCATGTCTACTAGTTGTTGTTTCATTCTTCCATGTATTATCTTCTTCTTGTAGTGATGAGTTGGAGAAATGTGGGAATTGTTTTCTGAAGTTGATCAAACATCACCTTTCTGCTTGCAAGGTATTGCTTTTTCCATTAGCATATTTGGGAAATACTTCAGTTGTATATAGGTTTTTGTTGTCTTGATGGACACTAATATAATATTTGTCTTGTTTGACCTTGGCCCGTTTCTGTTATTTGTGTAGGATGAACTTAAACCTTCTATTGCTCGTATCAGCACATTTGTGGAGAACTTGAAAAGATTAAATGATAGGTAATATACTTATATCTTTAGCCCTTCAAGGCAGTGGAGGGCATATTTTCCCACTGATTGAATGCCTTTTGCCACTATGATCTGCAGGTCAGAAGTGATGCAAAATTCTGATGATAAGATATCTAAAGAGTCAAACCCGAGGAAATATGTTGAAGAGGAATACTTGGCAACTGAAACAAAGGTAGTCTACTGCATTGCTTGAAAATAAGTTTACTTGTTAAATGTTAGAAATTTATGGGTTACAAAGAAACGGAAAATGTATCTGTTAATATGTTGAACCTTGTGGAAGTAATGAATGAACTATCTTATGATGCTATTCAGTGAATAAAAAAAATTAGCATGTTGGTCCTTATGAAAGCATTGTGAACTGACTTTAATCCTATCTTGTTTAATTTGACCACCTTCTCCTCTGTTGACCATGAAGAGTTTATGGACCTAGAAAATATTTCTTTAATCCAAAATCTCAATACTGTTAATCTTGATGAAAATTGTCGTTGATTTTGTTAGAATGTGACTTTAGGATAAATTACCATGTCATAAAGCAGTATTGTTTGCAAATATGACAAAAGCTACATTCTACAATTTTGTTGAATTTCTTGTCCTGGAATATATACTGCACAAGCGAGTATTTCATTTTGATTAGTGGTTTTCCAGACTGAATTTTAAGCGGAACTTGATTATTGATTGCTGGTTTCCTCTAAGGATGAGAGAGATTGCTTCTGAAATCTTTGCTTCTGTTTATTCTCTCTATTTTATTGAACTTTGTAGTTATAATTTGATATTTTCCCAAGTCGTAGACCAAATTTCCGCCATGACCAACTAATTTGTAACTGCTACAATCTGTAACCGTATTGAGAAGTTTACGGTAGGTATTTCTTATGACTTCTCTTAGTTTACCGATGGGTCTAAATGGAGTTCTTGACAAGTGAATCTTTCTTCCACCGATGGTTATGTTTATCATGATGAATCATACAATCTCTTTCCAGATCGTTACAGCCTTCAGCGTGGTTGATCATATGAAAGAATTGTTTTATGCTGATAGGGAAAATGGTTCCAGGTACTCCTTGTTTTACGCTCTTCTGGCGTTCTTAGTGTGTGAATGTCTCCTTTTTCCATGTGAACTTCTTTTCTTTCCGAATGAATTTTGACTCGTGGTCATCTTTTTTCGCAGGAGAGATGATCCTGATGTCAAGGAATTATTTGAATCGATTCAGAAAATGAGATTGGACTTTGAATCCATTGAAAGACCTTTTCTAGAGATTGAAGTTCCAGAGAAAATACTAATGAGGTCCGAAGATGAGTCCGAAAAGGGTTCACCTGTTGTTCGGATCTCCTCTCCACCAAAATTCAAAGGTGTGGACTCGCCAAAGTCATCACCACCTGTTGTTCAGATCTCCACTTCACCAAAATCCAGAGGTGTCTACTCACCTAAGTCATCTCCCAGGATTGGGGACGAGATATTAGATCCAGAATCAGAAATTGCGAAGCTAGAAATGGAATTTGGAAAGGTGGGCAGGGATTACTCGACCGATGAGATTGGAGGGTGGGAGTTTGATGAACTCGAGCAGGAAGTGGGGGCATATAAATAGTTGATGATGATCAACACCCCCTTTATCTAATTTAGGGGGACCTGACTCGAACAAAGAAGTTATTTATTGGTTGTATATTCTTTTTTGTATATCCTTTGTATCTTTGTTACTTTGATACCTCAGGTGTTAAAACTGTAACGTTTGCAATACCGAGCTTTGCCTGCCCGTGACATTTACATGATATGAACATATGTGGTACTCCGGCACTGCCTCACACCCTCCTGCTACAGGTCACGTTTGATGCACGTGCCATTCGGGTCGCTCGAGCGCCTGCATGCTTTGGTACGGTCAGATCCGAGACGTACTCGTGTTGGTTGTACTCTTTTCACGACTTGTGGCTTGTGGAACGCTCGACGCAGCCCCACATGTTTCTCTCCTTGCTCATGATCCGATTGCAGAAGCGTACTAGAGATGTTGTTCCAAGTTGATCAACCCAGTTTTACCAGAGTGCCAATCCGCAATCTGCAAAAGCTTATACCAAGGCTTTGTTCAACAGACCAAACTGTTCTATGGATTGTACAGAAAGCAGGAGGGCGGCGTGCCGACGGCAAAACGGAGGCTGCTAAGACGGGATCAACAGTTAATTAGTGCTGTCGGTTTCATCAGGAGAGCCAGACCCCCCCCCCACCCCCCCACCCCCCACCCCCCACCCCCCCAAAAAAGTAGAGAAGCATACGGAAGAAAGAAGTTATAGGAAGTTGTCCATCTATCTTTCTTACCCGACATTTTTGTTTGCCTAGGAAAGAACGCATCTTAACACTGACATGGCTGAACTGATGGTGTGCCTACGTGATGGTTGCCATTCTCAGATGGCGTACATCTTCTTGTACTCCTTGTTGACCCACTCGCTCTCTGACATCCCAGAGACGGACCACGACCGCGATCGACCGAGCGATGCCCGCCTGATTTCCCTCATCTTTCTGGCTTCGATTCGATGGGCAATCACCCAGTAGAGCATGGTGCCCAGCGTCGTCGCCAGTATCACCGTCCCTATGACCGTCACCCCGATCGCCAGCCACTTCTGTCTACGTCCCACGACGATGAAGCAGAGGGCGAGGAAGGCGACGCTGATGAGCACGCAGGCTATCCACATCAACTTGTTGATGATGGCCATCATCTGCTTCTTGGCCTTGCTCTCGATCACCACCACGGAGGTCTGCACCACCACGACGGCCAAGGATATGAAAAGAGCCACCGAGTCGAAGACGAAGAAGATCATGAACGGCGTCTGATGCGCCACATTGGCTTCTCCTAGCGTCAGCCCGGGAGCTAAGTTGTCGGACTCTACGTATTCCCCGGGAACCGTGAAGATGGCGGCAAATGCGACGGTCGCGATGAGGACGGCAACGACGGTGTTGGAGTTGATGGCGTTGTTGAGGCCCTCCTGGTGGAGCTTGTTGAGCCTCTTCGCGATCCCTTGCACGCGCCTCCGCGTCTGGCGTGTGTGCTCCAGCTGCGAGTGAACCTCGTGCTTGATGTCGCTCACCGTCTGCTTTAGCTCCCGCGCCGGGTTCGCTGGAGGAGGCTTCATGGTCCTTGCGCTCTGCACACCGTGCTCCAGGAGGACGCTGGCAACCTCCGTATGCCCCATCTTCTCCGCAGTGTCGAGTGCTGTCTCCCCTGACTTGTTGATAGCTTTGATCTCAAGGTCCTTGAGCTCAAGTAATCTCTTGACGATCTGCAACGATGCAATTGCTCGTTCGTCTCACCCTCACCGAAAGCGATATCCAAAACACAAAGATCCTGGCAAGTTCAAGGATGTGCAAGCCAAGATCACAGAGCACTTTCACCTGAGCGCGGCCTTTCCTTGCTGCTATATGCAGTGCTGTGTTGCCCTTCGTGTCCACCAGGTTAAGCAAAGAGGGCTCGGACCCAAGAAGCTCCGCTACCAACTCCAGGCTTGTTGCCTTGACTGCCATGTGAAGTGCAGTCTGGCCTTTCTTGTCAGTTCTGGTGGCGATCGCGGATTCCTTTCTTAGAAGAGCCTTGACGACTTCCAAGTGCCCATTTCTCGCAGCGGAATGCAGCGCAGTCTTGCCGTTGCTCCTGGCGATCAGCGCGAGGCTCTTATCAGTTTCGAGCAGGAGGGTCACCACATCGATGTGGCCCTGTGTTGCGGCCGTATTTAGCGCGGTGGTGTTGGACAAGTCCACCGTCAGCGACAGCTCCGGAAGAGCTTTGAGCAGCTCCTTCACCACATCTGACCGACTCAGGAGTTGAATGAGATCGAGCAAAAAATGACAGGCGCAATAGCTAGCTAGAGATGATGACATTTGTTGTACCTACATCCCCTTGCTTGGCGGCGATGTGCAAAGCGTCGTACCCATTCTTGGCCCTTATCTCCGCCATCGCAACGTCGTAATACTTAATCATCTCCTGCACCACATCGACGTAGCCATACTCCGCGGCCACGAACAAAGCAGTCTCTCCCGCCTGGTTCTGCTTGCACAACAGATCCTTCAGTTCTCCGTCATTGGTTCCCGAGAGAATCTCCTTCGCCACCACTAAATTCCCTGCTCTGGCAGCGGAATGCAGCGGCGTGTCATCTCGTTTCCCAGTAAGCTGTTTCGTTATCTTCTTCCGGCGGATGCTCTGCTGCCCGCCCGGCGAGTCCATCTCGCTCTCGTAATCTCACAAACCACTGCCTCTTATTCGATCAAATTCTCGTCCATCGACAGCACCTATCAGCTTAATAGGACCCTGCAAACAAAAGAAACATGCCAGTTACCACATAATCCTGCGTCTTATCCAACCCACCCAACATTGTTCACCCACTCCATAATCATTTGCACCACTTTCTGTGTACAAAAGGAACAAGCAGGCGCTGCTGCCTCCTGTTTGAATCAAGCTAAGTAACAGATGGAGAAGGAACAGAAGATGACCCACGCTCATAATTTGAACACTTTGGATAGCATGCTTGCAAAGATGCAAAAAGCAAGGGAGAGCAAATCGGAGCAATTAAAAAGAACCCATAGGAAGGAGAGGAGGGAAGACCGTTTGGATTCGCATGGGCAGGACAGCAGGAGATTCACATACCTCTCGAGTTGCACGTCCGAATGATCCAAGCGTCAAATCCAGCCTCCTGTTATGTGGAGATGGCTCCTCTCATGCAATGACGACAAGGAGGAACGAAGAAGAAGACGACCAATGAAATCCATGTCGAACAGGGACGAAGGCAATTTATATTCCCGTCGATTACTGCTGACCGAACCATGAAGCATATGAAGATGGCATCGGGCAGAACGAGAAGAATGAATGATGGTGGAATTAGTAAGCGATGATTACAGGATTTGAGGAGGGTGACGGTGACCGGGTGGAGGAGAACAGGTGGGGGGTTGATCGTTGACCGGTCAACAGAAGGGAGGGAGGCTGCTTTCGTCCTGGAAGTGGCGAAGCCTTTTAGGGGACGGGATTGGAAACCGGTGGGAGGGGCGTCTCGTCACCGATCGGACGGTGGCCATCGATCACGGAGCCGCGAGCGAAGCCTCGGCTACGCTGGTCCGCGTGGGAGCGGACCGACACGGTATTCCATCCCAGCCCGCTCGTAGCGCACCCACTGGAGAACCAAACCGAAACGGGACCCACCCTTGCCGTGTCGCTGAATAAGGACGGAGGGAAACGGTTGATTCCACACGTGGGACATCTCTCACGCGTGTCCGATTCCAACCCCGTGTGTGTGTGTGTGTGTATATATATATATATATATATATATATAGAGAGAGAGAGAGAGAGAGAGAGAGAGAGAGAGAGATTCGAAAATTTATTTTTTAATTTTTATTATGTATAATATATTAATTATATTTTTATATAGTATTAGAATGATGAGCAAAATATTAATTCGATCATGTTAACAATCATACAGGTTTATTCATTTTTGTGTGAAACATGCGATAGTAGTTCACAAGATATGCATTTTAGTTTGATATCGGGTATCACAGCGGCTCCTAAGAAACACACGAACTATAAAAGTCTCACCTCGTTTTCAGAAGACATGCTCCTTAAAAGTCACCTAAAACAGGTAGAGAAGAGTTACAAATATGTTTGTGTTGATGCCTCGCCACAGCCTTCTGAGGGCAGCTGCATCCTAATAATATATGAGCACAGCTTGAAGAATATGAAGCCTTACCGGAGTAGTGAATCAATCTGTTGCACTATACCCCAAGACAAATTCACAAACGAGCTCCTCCAATAGGTCAGCATTCAACATCCTCTCCATCTCCATCCCAACCAAATTGACACCATATTCCACTCCAAACCATCCGGATTCCAGCAATATGTTTTCCTGATTGCAATGTAGCTCTTTCCTTGGCTTCACCACCATTTGCCACACAGCTTCGACAAGACCTTCACGATCGCATGCTGGCACACATATCTTCGACACCATCGATGTCATCCACAAGTGCACATCCATATATGGGTTGATCAGACCTGTTAGAGCGCAATTTATACGATCAAACAACAGTTTCCTTTCTGATCTTGGCCATGCTGCAACCCCATCGTACTTTTTCTCGAGCTTATCAAACACATTTTGGTCGACAGGATGACCGCGCGAGTAGAATGCATCTGAGAACTTGTTGTCATCCATGCCACGGACACCTGACTCTATAAGAACATCAAGCAGGTAGGTGAAGTCTCTGTCATCATCATCGCTGAATTCTCGGTGTACCTCCATGGAAGGCAGAAGCACATGATCGTCTCCTGCACAATCTTCATCACTCTCTACAGACTCCAGCTTTAGACACTGTAGTCGCACGCGAAGCTCTGCCAGTTCAATCAAACTAAATAAGCAACAAATGTGCAATCTAGAGGAACTGGAAGATAAAACTTGATGACAAAGTTGTTCCCTTGCCTTTAAGATCTGTGCTTAATCTTTCAAAGCATCCTGAGCTATAAGTGCCATCTTCAGATGGAGTCTCTAGAACAAAGATTTGACTTGGTTGTTCAAGATCCTCGGAGCCTAGAGGATGAGGTTTAGCCATGTCTGATTCATACAGAAGCAGCTTCTCTTGAGGTTGATCACTTGATTTTTCCTGGCAACGTAAAATTTGCTTTTGAGAAACTGAAAGAGATTTGCAAAGATTATTTCACATGTACAACAACAGAATATTAAATTGACCTAATTTAGGAGCACATAGAGCAAAATATGGACCAAAGACGATGAAGATTATATATTTTTCCAAAGCAATTAAGTCTCCCTATTTACCACAGATAAAGCATGACAATATTGTGTGAGCTGCCAAAAAGAAGTGATTAAGTTTCACAGCTAGTAGGACAAGCTGAGGCAGGAAAGATTGATTGCAACCACTCCGAATTGATTGGTTCTCCTTTATAGTTTTAGGTTCTCAATTCATAAGAACTCGAGATTAGTAAGGATGGAAACAAACAACAATGATATTTGATGGGGATGGTAACAAAATGTAGCATGTTTAGGAAAAGTCTGACATATGTGGTGGTTATGCTAATTTACAAGATGGCCATCAAGTGATTTCTATGTTACAGAAACAGAGATGAATCCATAATGTACCTCATAAGATCCTTTTATCTACATTTCAATGTTTAACCAACTGTATCTAAAAGATTTTCCTATATTAACTTGATAAACCAGAAAAGCATCAGACCTCATAGACATGGTTAAAAAAAAGGGAAGGGATTAAATGATCATATAGCCCTATATGCTTCCTTTTGGTAACAATGATCTGAACCACTATCAAATTTTTTCTAAAAATCTTTACGGAAGAAGATAATGACAGATAAATACCTCAATCACTACATTCTGAATATGGCCAAATAATCCCTCATTCTCTGATGGCACTTGAAATGCAGATAATTTAGGCACCATTTGAGTGGTCAAATGCCATGGTGTGTCTGTGGGAATTGATGCACCTTTTACTAGCTGATTTCTCTCAGCGATGGCATGATCAGTAGGTGCAGGATGTAACACCGTCTTGTCTATGAAATTTTTCACATGAATCTTCTTCCAGAATCCTTCTGAATTCACATGGATATCACGTTCAGGTAGCATGGTTTCCTCACCAACAGAATGAGCTAGTTTAGAATTGTGATATTGATGCTTAGGGCTTTTCATTAGTGGTACTTCTGGCTTACTAAATTTCACAACTGAAGAAACAGAGGCTCCCATATCTGGTACATGTTTGACCATATTGATACAATCCCCACCATCTCGTTTCCTGTCACTAAATTGTAGGTTACCTGAACCTGGATGTGGCAGAGACTTAGGAAGGAATCTGGAGCTCCCATCTCTCCAGGCATCTGCACCATGAACCCAATGACATCCCTTGCTTTTGAGTACCTCATTGCTAGTGAGCTTTTCATATGAAAAATTCTTAGTATTTATCATGTCCACAGCAACCTTTGGTGTATCTTTATCAAATTGTACACACATTTCACCCAGTGTGCTTGAGCCTCGAGCAATAAGTCCCATTTTTTGAAACTGCTGGGTTGTTTTCCATCTTTCAGACAGACGACAGTGAGCTTCTCTGCTCGAATATTCAGTTGAATATGAAGATGATGGACTGAAGCTGTTACTCCACTCACCAAAAGTGTCAGGGTTCTGATATATTGCCTCTGAGTGGATGAGCTTAGAATCGCCTGGCGTCATAAATGAGTCTTCAGTCCCAGGATATGGATTCATTTTTGAAGTCAAGTTATTTTTGGTGCGGCTACTTACGGAGCACCTCGTCTTTCTTGTTTTCTCTGTAGCAATTTCTCTTGAACCCTTTGCCTTGCGGTCCGATACCTGTGTGTGATGAGACAAATGTTCATCTCTTCCTTCATACTGAAGCACCTGAATTCTAGACGCTGCAATTCCAGTGCCCCTTTTGGAACTAAACCAGAAGTCCTCATGGGCAAAAGAACTAGCCTCTGCCATATTCTGAGCTTTCTCAAGGCTTGGTTTTAAGATAACAATGCAAGCAGGATCAAGATGAGTTTCAGATCTGCCTGCATCTCGTGATGCCGATGAATATTGTGAAAGGGAACCACTGATTTCACCAATAGAGCATTTGTTAAGGTGGAACGGATACATCTTAAAAGAGCCTGTGACTTCTTGTTGCATATAAGAGCACCAATCATGATTTCTTTCTATTTTGGATGAGTTACACGAAACTTCATTGCTCCAATGCTTAGTACCTTTAGATGGTTTTAAGATTGTGATCTTGCTTCGATGAGGGGAGGATGGTGCACAGTTCATATCTGGACGATGCTTTCCAATGAGAAGATCCTTGTTTGAATCAAATGCATCATTAAATTCTTTAGAGTTTTGCAGCACTTCATTGTTCGATAGACTCTTCATATCCATGACTTTCTGCCTTACAAGATCTGTGACAGCTTCATTTCCTTGACATCTAAGCATCCCCCTTCTATCAGAGTGGCTTTGTTGCTCCCTATTCTTGGATGCTTCCATTACTTCAAACACATCTTTGAACTCTGGACCCTCACCGGAGCTTCGCTGTTGTGAGCAGTCCTCAGGATGCACATGATTCCGCTCCATAGGCATTGTTGTCCTGCAACAACTATCAACACTTCTCTGTGGTCTGACAGAAGGGGGGAGGGTATCAAGACCCATCAGTCTTGCTATTAAACTTGGCAAGGGATGCCTAATTTCCTTTTCTTTTGATACCTCTTCATCTATTAGTTCTTTTATTGGTATCCCGATGGCTTTCTTGGATGAAGTTTGCCTGATCTCAAGAGCAAACTGGGAGCATCGAAGCATTTAAACAAGTCAGTACAGGGCTATCCAAGGACATCCATTGAAAAGTGGCAAACATATGTTTTAACAAGCTTACAGAAAAAAATAATAATAAATTAAGAAAATTTAGCAGCAACAAAGTTGAGTACGTATCAAATGATTGCCAAAGCTGGTAAGAACAGCGAATTACTTATGAAACATACTTTGTGTATCTTGCTCGTACTTATGCTTCATAATAGACCTTTATACCAGGCAGTTAATTCCCATAATTGATGACATTTTGATTGCTTTTCTATGACTGAAGCGAATGACATTAATTATAAAGCATTAATATCCCACTAGAACCCAAAGAGGGAATGCGCACTTACAGAATTTTCTTCTGCAGAAAGGCCATTGTTACGAGCAGAACAAATTGCATCCCTTGGATTTCCCTGTCTTCTGAAATGAAACTGCCCTGTTATAAGAACATCATGTTCAAGGATGATTGTTCAAATTTGACCATTTTTATTCGGGAAAATAGTTTCAGCCAGTCATATCAAACATTGATAAAAATAAAGTAAAATTTCATATCTAGTCAACAATAATAATTGTTTGGCACTTAATAAGATAGCAAAAGATCATAAACTTTATACAAAGTGTAGGAAGTGTTTATATATACTAAACAAACAAAAGTGATGAGAGAAAATATAATCCAATTCCAGGCACAACTGAACTGAAAACTATAGCCAAAGAAGCATATATATATAATACTTTTCCCTTAAAAAGACCATAGAAGCCTATGTATAGCATGTTCTCTCTTCCACATCCAAACCTAATAAGAATGTACAATGTCATGCCAGCCAACTAACATAATGTTCTTGACACTCTTCAAAGGGAAAATATATCTGGACTACAAGCAATATATATAATTTCATCTTTATGATTCATTTCACAACTGAATGATTAAGAAGAATTTGACTTCACAACAAGAGACATTGGGCAGGCTGGCCCAAATAGAAAAAGCTTTAGCACCTGCTACAAGATGACAGTTCTACATATATGAAAGTTCAAATATGGAGTGTATTCAACCCACATTGTTAAGACCCTGTAGCTTCTTGTAGTAGATGTACGACTTTTTTGGGCATGATATTGAGTTCTTGCATAGTTTGCAGAGGTTCAGTTGTCAATTAGCTTCACACGGACCCATCAGGCATGGGTCATGGAATACAGGAAAAGATATTAGACATCAAAAGTAAGAATCTGTGAACTTGCAGTAAGTAGACACCAATCTACAGAATGTTTTAACTACATTGTTATACATGTCTTGAAAACCATAAAAGGAAAACTATATTTATAACAAATGTCAATTGTAGATTTAAGTGCCAGCAATCACAGGGATTGATCGAGGTTATTTACATCACTGTAATCAAGGCAGAAAATTAAATTATGCTAGAATCTAGTAGGATGAGAAAGAAACAAACATTCACAAAATCAAAAGAACTATAAATAAAGTATCTCTACTTCTTCGAACATTTTGAAATGCTTAGAAGTTACATTATTCGGTACAAAATAAGGTATACAAGTTTTCACCAACTTATGCGATAAGAAACAACAGAACCAAATGAGATCTAGCTTTATAATCCTTTAACAACAGCCATAAATCTTAAAATAACGAAAAGTTAAGAACAGAACAATGCAATCTCATCCGAGAAAAAAAGAACTTGTACAAACGTAACGAGAGTGAAAACACCAGGCCGTATAATAACTCAGGAAAATAAAAGAAAGCCTGAACGAGTGATCCCCAAAACTACGAATGCCATTACCAAAAGGAGCGTCAACGATGAGAATTTTAGTACACCGTGAACCTTAACTTCACTTTACCAAACTGTGTATGAAGTGACTTCGTTTGGTAGCCAAAGAGAGGCAGCAGAACAACCTCCGTACGACATTAAAAGCAGAACACTTTTGGCACACTGGACAATGGAACCAAAAATAACACAAGTCCGTAATGTTTTCGTGGTTCTTGACATCTGAGATCGAGAAGCAAATATTATAATCATTTGTCTTGGGCGAAAGAAAAAAAAAATAAAGTAAATAAGATCTTGCGGGATCAAGAATTAGTACAGACCCACTTTAAAGATCTGTTCAAAAGAAGCGATTTTTAACACGGCAACACGGTCGCGATTTATGATTTATTATTCCGAAGACGAACAGAGATATAGACGAAAAGGAAGCATCCCTAGACTCGGACAAAAGCGGAGGATTATTATAGCAAAGACGAGAGAAAACTGAAGGAGAAGAGGACGGCACCTTCAGCTCGAGATGCGGTCACCGGGACCGGGTGGCGGCCGAACTGGACCAAAGATGGGGGGGTCTCCTCCCGGCGGCGGGGTCTGCTGCTCTGGGGCATTCTCCTCACGGGCTAAGCATTCGGAGAATTTCTCAGCTGAGGAGCAACGGGAAGCTCGAGAGGGGAAGAGGAAGGATCCGGGCGGATCGGGGCGCGCAAGTGCGTCGAATTAGAGATAGATGGTTGAAGCCCAACTGGGAAAGAAGAGAGCGGGTTTAACGGCTCGAAGTGGGTGCAATAAATGGGTGACCACGCTGCCATATACCGAAGAGCAAAGGCAGAGGAAGTCTACGAGGAGTATTCAACACGACATCCCGTATTAATTCGCTCTCCCTCTCTGCACCGTAGTTGTCGGTTTCCGATAACCCCAATGTACCTGCCTTGTTATTGGAGGCTGGATGGACCCCCACCCCCGGGACCATCTCTCAACCTCGAGGCAGCTATCCCTGCGGGTGCTCGGTTCAATGATGCTTTTGGGAAGGGAAGACGGGCCTTTTGCTCTTGCTTCGTGATTCGTAAGATTTGACATCTGACGGTGGACGCCGGATCGAGTCTCGGCGCCACAGATGAGTGCAAGGCTATGGAAGTTGAGGTTCCACTAGGAACGCATGGAGTTGGAAAAGTCAAACCATGTAAACAAAATTAAGTATTGTAGTGATGGATCATATTCCCTGTGCTACATATCTCTTATGCTTGAATTAATAATAATGCTCGACCTCAGTTTTGAGGGATAGAAGAAATAAGTATTCCATAAAATATTAGGGGAAATAAAGAGGGTTCTTTTATGAAATATTGTAACACATTATTTGCCCTAGATAAAGATCTTGATTAGATGATGAATAATCTCAAAAGCACCAATCAATCACAAAATAGAAAGGAATAAATAGCGGACTACAATGCCACCTGCGACTTGCAGGATATTAGAATGTGATTCTACTGAGTTAATTCGAGTAAATATTAGATCCTAAAACATATATATCGAGTATTTCCCAAAAAGTTGAATCGTCATCGTCAAGATCATGCTCGAACCTACCAAGAGAGTCATAGGAAAGAGAAGGCAGCCACTGACATAAGAGACAAGGAGCAGAGTTGGTGAGAGGTCATGCACCAATCAGAAGAGAAATGACAGGAAGCAAACAAGCCCCGGAAACAGGGGGATTGCCCCCCCCCCACCTCGGAATAAGGCGAGCTTTGGACATTACTGCTACATGACACGCAGACGTGATACTTGGTGGGAGAAAACGATGGAAAGCTGCTCGTGGGGAAGGCGACACACACGGACTCTTAATCCTCTCTCTCTCTCTCTCTCTCTCTCTCTCTCACTCTCTCTCTCTCGTGGGGAAGGCGACACACACGGACTCTTAATCCTCTCTCTCTCTCTCTCTCTCTCTCTCTCGTGGGGAAGGCGACACACACGGACTCTTAATCCTCTCTCTCTCTCTCTCTCTCTCTCTCTCTCTCTCTCTCTCGTGGGGAAGGCGACACACACGGACTCTTAATCCTCTCTCTCTCTCTCTCTCTCTCTCGTGGGGAAGGCGACACACACGGACTCTTAATCCTCTCTCCCTCTCTCTCTCTCGTGGGGAAGGCGACACACATGGACTCTTAATCCTCTCTCTCTCAATTCTTGTCTCGTAACATAATTTAGTCTCAGCTGCGACTAGTTCTTTTAATCTTTACTCAATGCAGGGGTACGAAGATCACGATAAGGATAGATATGAAATAATAAGGTTAGCGTTATAGAAGATAGTCATGATTTCTAACGTCGGACATAACGTTCAGTCTTTTCTCAGTTATAGAAGGTCACGATAAAGATAAATATAAAATAATATTTTTATATATTTTTTTATATATCAATTACCATGATCTATATATATATATATATATATATATATATATATATAATTTGAATAGAAAATTTTCTCTCTCAAATCATTAGTATTGTATATTATCTTAATAAGCGAGATCAAACCTTTACAACGATTTCTTTATGACATCAGCGCACTCTTGCTTTAAGAAAGAAATATTTTCTTTTTTTCCCTCCCCTTACCCTTTCCTCATCGGAGCTCATTGATCTGCCCAATGACAACGGTCTCCTTTCCTTCACTTGCTACTACTACTATTTATAACAATGATCTGCCCCAGCATCAATGGTTGCTCCTTCCTCACACACAGTCACTATTGTCTATCGTTACTGTTGCTTTCTCTCACAATGGTAGCAACTTCGTTGTGACTGCTCGTGCACTACTCCTTCCTCACCCGGTGATACTCCTCTGTTCGTGCACTCCTCTTCACCTGTTAATATTGCTGACGCTATAACAACAGAAGCCTTCTCCTCATACCACAGAAGACTATCTATTCAATGCTTGTGTCTACAACAACCAGAGTGACACGACTCCCTTCCCTGAGCGAAATGATCTACAGTAGATTTGTCAGCCTCAATTTGATCTTCCACCTTCAGTGGTTGTTCTCCTTCTCCGAAGATCTTGATCTGCACCTTACTGTTACTGATGATAATATGTAGATTTGTCCTTGTTATCACCGTCGATGATCTTACCTCTCTATCGAACTCAAGATTTGACTTGTCTCTTACTGTTAAAGTTAGAATGTAACAATCAGTATAATTAAGGTTTCTTGATTCATCATCTTTTTATATAGATTAAGGAGGAGGATTTCTCTCAACTGATCAATGAGATTTCTTCGTTCAGTTGGAAAAATCTTATCTATTATCATGCCCCTATAAGATTGAGTCGGCTAGTTGATCAGCCGTATGTACATGAGAAACACGAAGTTAATGTCTTACAACTTGATCTTGCATGAAATGAAAGTCGATGACAACATGTTTTATGCTGGAATGGAACATTAGATTGGCACAGAGGTAAGTGGCTCCGACATTATCACAATATATTGTAGGAGTAAGAATGGAGGTAATATTAAATTCCTTAAGCAGATTCATGATCCAATTGAGTTTTGCAGCAGTGGTAGCGATGGCACAATATTCAACTTTAGTTGTAGACCGAGCGATTGTCTTTTGTTTCTTAGAACTCTAACTGATTGGATTAGCTCCGAAGAAAATAAGATACCCTGACTTGGATGTCCTATCATCAAAGTACTGCCCAATCAGCATCGACAAAGGCATGAAGATGAAGTGGGGAGTGTTTACGGAGAAAGACGCTATGATTGAGGGTTTCCTTAAGATATCGCATGATTCGTTTAACTACATACCAATGCATAGTAGACGACTGATGCATGAATTGTGATAATTTATTGATTGCAAATGAGATGTTTGGACGGGTGAGAGCTTGATACTGTAAGGAGCCAACTATTTATCGATATTGAGTAGAGTCTGTAGTAGGACTATCATCACATAATTTGAGTGATTCACTAGTAGAGAGGGGTACAACCTCTTTCGCGTCCTACATGTTCGTTTTGGATAATAAATCTTGAATATACTTTCTCTATGAGAGGAAGAGCTATGAAGATATATATGTTGCTTCCACGCCTAGAAAGTAGCTCAAGTCTCCTAGATATTTGAGAGAAAATCAATCTGCCAATTGCTTAATGAATATCCGGACCTCTATAGGATTATCACCTATGATAATAATATCACATACACTAAAAGATATATTGTACTTCTAAGTTGTTGTCGTATAAATAGCAAGGTATCAGACCTAAAGTTGATGAAGCCAATAGAAGTCAAGAACAAGCCAAGTTTACTATATCAGGCTTGTGGATCCTGTCGAAGTCCATAAATGACTTTTTAGAATTTACAAACATGCCTTGATTACTGAGGATGAATGAAGCTCGGAGGTTACTTCATAAAGACGTCTTCAGTTATAGTCCCCTATGAAAAGTCACTGTTAACATCCAATTATCATAAGAACTAGTCTTTCGATATGATCAAACTCAGGATAAATCAGATTGTGGGTTTAACAGCGAGACTGAATGTCTCTGTGAAGTCAACAACAGGTTGTTGATCAAACCCTTTGGCCACTAGACGTGCTTCATATTTGGCAATCAATCCGTCGGGGTTTCGCTTAATTCGAAAGACTCACTTACACCCGATGATGTTTTATGTGTGATAAAAAAGAATAAGGGACCGTGTAGAGTTATGGAGAAGAGCATCATATTCGTTGCACATGGCTTTATGCCAATGTGGAGATTTTTGGGCCTGAATAAATGAGGTGGGTTCAATAGTCTCGAGTGAAAATTTTGTGCTAACATGTAGGTTGAGAACATGACGTGGTTTAAAAACACCACTTTTTGGAGCGGGTTGTCATGCAATGCCCAGGGGTCTATGATATTATTAGATGGTATAGGTGGTGGAGGGTCACAAACATGATTTGAGTTGGGTTGAGGGACGTCAATGGCACCCAGTCTAGGAGAAGGTAAAGGCCCCTGTAGAGTAGGGGTGGGAGGGAGGAGCTACGGAATGGAAATAATAAGAGAGTGTGGATTCTGAAGGAAAGGACTAGACGGTGTGGTTGGAGGTTCGATTTATGGGGTCGGAGGTATATTCCAGTGATACATGGTTATTGGAGTTGGACATATGGTAGGACACTCATGGTTGTGAAAAGGAAAGATAGACTCTACAAAAATAATGTGACATGAAATAAAAACTTTATTAGTATAGGGGTCATAGCATTGAAAGGTATTATGTTCAAAAGAATACTCGATGAAAATACATGACTGAGATCTAGATGGTATCTGATGTGGGGCATATGGACGTAACCATAGATAACATAGACAACCAAATACTTTGAGTTTCTAAAGATTTAGATATTTATGAAATAGTTCTCCAAATGATGATTGATATTGTAGGATTAGAGTGAACTTACGATTAATAAGGTAGACTGTAGTTTGAAAGGTTGTTGGCTAAAAAGTTTGTGACATGAAGGCTTGATGTAGGAGTGTTAGACCAGTTTCAACGATATGTCAATGTCTACGTTCGTCAGAGCTAACTATTGAGAATATGTGGGGCTGACTTGAGGTATTGAATATCGCAAGGTGACAAGTAGAATACGAGGGCTTGATATTCACCTGTGCCATTAGAGTAGACTATTTTAATTATAGATTGAAAGAAGTTATCGACCAACTTTCTAAAGTTGGTAAAAAATTGTAGAAACTTCAGACTTATGATGGAGAGGTATAACCATATGTACTTAGTGAAATAGTCCATAAATATGATATAAAATCTAAACTTATCAAAGAAAATGATTGGGGACAATGCCCCAAACATCAGTATAAATAATTTAAAATGGTTTAGAGTAAGACAAAGAGGATATTCTAAAGGGTAGTCTATGACTCGCATTGCTAAGACAAGCATCACAGTAGGCTATAATGTTATTTGATTTAAAAGCAAGAAGAGAATAGCAAGAAAGTAGTTTTTTCTAGATAGAGGGTGAGGGATGATCAAGACGATGATGCCACATGTCAAATGAAGTAGTAACTGAAGAGTGAGTAGTGGGCTGGGTTATATGTAGAGCTGACGACCACTTGTAGATGTTATCGTTATTCTGGCCTTGGGCCAAAGATGCCTCCATACTCAAATACTTAATAAGAAAAGAATCAGGAAAGAATTCGATTGAAGTATTATTTTATTTACAGAATTGAGAAATAGAAATAAGGTTTCTTTTAATATGTGATGCACACAGAACATCATTGAGTATAAAAGTTGTGGTATGTGATATAAGCATTATGGAACTAGTATGAGTAATAGGAATTCCTTTACCATCACTGGTGATGATGTCTTCATGTCCGCCCATAGTTATTGTGGATAGATAGGTTCTAGAGATCATAGGTGATATGATAAGAGATACCAGAGTCTACGATCTAATTTTATTGACTAGTAGTCAGAGTAGTCATGAGATCCGCCTAAGGCCAATTTGATAGAGCACGAAGTCGAGGTTGAGACTGACAGACTTTTACGGAGTATCTGATTTTATCACACAACTAGCATACGACTCATTGTTGGTTCGTGTGAGCGGGACGCTATAGTTGGAAGGTGCCACCTTGATGGTTGTTGATGTTGGGATTGAAATATTGAGGATGTGGAGGAGGGAAGGATTGATTAGTGCCCATATGATCATGTGACAATTTGGCCAAACCTTTGTGGGCATTCTTGTTACACTGGCTGCTTTTCTTCTTGGATTTCTGACTGACCTAAGCTATGATATGTGATCCTGACAACCTGTCTTCATGCTTCAAATATGTCTCATAGTCAGTCAGCTTATCATAGAGTTCTTCAAACGAGATTAGAGAATCGCAAGCCCGAATTGCCACTACTAGTTCCTTGAACTCTTCTCTTAGGCCATTAAGAGTGTGGACGAGGACTTCCTCATCACTGAGGGAATGACCTATCAAAGTCAGGTCATCGATGATAATTTTTATAGTTTGTAGATAATCAGCGATAATACTTCTCTCTTGTTTTATTTTCATTAGACTGAAGAGGAGCTCGAGCATGCAAGTACATGAGCCATTTGCTAAGGTGATTTATAATTTGTTCCATGCTTCCATTGTAGTAGCACAGGAAGAAATGAGTGGGGCAATGAATCCAACAATAGAGGCTTGAGTCGCTTGGAGAACTGAGAGAGCCGTCAATATAGCCTAGTAAATCATAGTCAAATAAAAGATTAAAAACTGTGAACATTAGGATGTATAGTTGTCGCCTTTGAATAATTTAAAGGGGATGAGAGAGGCAGCAATGATGGAAATAAGGCCTGTTTACAGAGAGGTGCTAGGGTTCCCTACAGGGAACAAAACCGAAGTGTCGAAGGTAGACGAAGAAGACATTCATATAAAGACGCTATTGAGCCAGACTATCGAAGTTGACTGAGCTACCAGGGTTGTGTCTGTGGTGAAACCGACAATAGCAAGAAGTTCTCATATCTACACAACTAGGCGATGTCAAATTAATATCACTAGAGGTGGATCAAGGAGAAAGCTTAGGGGTGTTGCTGCAGGGATGATAGCAGATCAGACGTCAAGTTTGTGGAGTCGTTGTTGTGTCTTAGTTATTTGCAACTTTGTCCTGACTACCATTTGAGGTGAAGATTGGAGCAAAATGATCTTTTGGTTGATGGTGCATTAACCAGGGAAGTCAGACAACAGGCCGTAATTGGTGCATATCACAGCGTTCGGCTGAGTTCAGTGTCCTCAATGACAAGATGCAGCAGAACACTGGTAATTTCGCTTGCGGCAGTGTTCGCGAAAGGTTTTCCTGTCATAATGGCAGTAAGGGGAGTGGCAGTGATGAGTCACTGGAGAAAACAAAACCTCAGATCCGTGATGGTAGCAATGATGCACAGATTTGGGAGGAAGAGTATTGCAGATTTGTGTGGTGCAGAGGTGCCTCTGTCGACTGTTGATGCTACTATTTGTGGAAGGTGCAACCATAAGGAAGCTAGAAGGAGGGGAAGTAGTCCTTGTTAAGAATGAATTTGGGAAAACAAAATCATACTTGTTATTGAGGTTTAGCATCAATTTATACAGAGATGAAATACAGATTTCCCTCAATTGATGAAGGAGACCATCTCGTTCAGTTAGGGAAATCTGTTACAGCTAGCTAGCATGCCTCTGCAAGATCGAGCTCCTGTCAAGGACGCTGATCTTGGATCGATGGAAGGAAAACAGTTTACGAGCCATGGACTTCGTGAGGGAGTTGACCGGTTGGTCAGCTGTGTGGACATGAGAAACACGGAGCTACTTGCGGGCTACTTTATCCCGGACAAAGTGAAAGTCAATAGCAATGTGCTTCATGCGGGAGTAAAAAACTGGATTTGCACAATGGTAAGTGACCCCGATGTTATCACAGTAAATAATAGGCATAGAAGCAGAATGGATTTGAAGCTCCTGAAGTAAGTGACTAATCCAATTGAGTTCAGCAGCAGCAGTGGCAACAGCCTGATATTCAACCTCGGTAGTAGATCTGGCAACCGTCTTTTGCTTTTTAGAGCTTCAGCTTATCGGATTAGCACCAAGAAACATAATATACCCAGATGTAGAGGTTCTATCATCAACGTTATTGGCCCAATCCGCATCAGCAAAGGCATGAAGCTGAGAGAATTCTTGCGAAGAAAAATGTCATGATCAATAGTCTCTTTGAGATAACGCAAAATATGTTTGACAGTAGTCCAGTGCAAAGTAGATGGTTGATGCATAAATTGAGATAATTTATTAACCGGAAAGAAGACATCGGGATGAGTGAGTGCTAGATATTGTATGGAGCTAACTACCTGTCGATATAGAGTGAGATCTGTAGCATGACTACCATTATAGAGTTGCAACGATGCACTTGGAGATAGAGGAGTGGAGACTGCTTTAGCATCTTGCATGTTTGTCTTCAACAGTAAATCATGAAGATACTTTCATTGTGAAAGAAAAAGATCATAAGATGTAAATGTAGCCTCAACACTGAGAAAGTAATGCAAGGTACCAAGATCTTTAAGGGAGAATTGGTCTACCAATTGCGTAATAAATGCATGAACCTCCGTTGAGTTATCATCTGTGATAATAATATCGTCACATAGACGATGAGATAGATGGTGCACCCATGATGTTGGTGTAGAAATAAGAAAACATCAGACTTAGAGTTGATGAAGCTAATTGAAGACAAGTAGAGACCAAGTTCAATATACCACGCTCGTGGAGCCTGACGAAGTCCATAAATGGCCTTTTTAAGTTTACAAACATGCCACGGATATTGAGGATGTATAAAGCCTGGAGGTTATTCCATAAAGACATCTTCAGTGAGGGTCCCTTGTAAAAAGGCATTGTTAACATCTAACTGACATAAGCACCAGCTTTATGATATTGCCAGAATTAGAAGTCGAATGGTAGTAGGTTTGACAATAGGACTAAATGTCTTAGTGTAGTCAACGTCGGATCGTTGATGAAATCTTTTGGCCACAAGTCGTGCCTTATAGTGAGCAATAGAACCATCAGGGTTCCGCTTAATTCGGAAAACCTATTTGCACCCGATAATGTTTTGTGTGGAGAGAGGAGGAGTGAGAGTCCAAGTAGCATTGTGAAGAAGAGCATCATACTCCTCACACATGGCTTTACGCCAATATGGATATTTCTGGGCATGAGAGAAGGAAGTTGGTTCAAGAGAGTCGAAACAGGGTTTGGTGCTAACATGCAAATCTAGAACTCGACGTGGTTTAAAGATACCACACCTGGAACGAGTTTGCATAGGATGCCGGGAGGTGACAGTAAGACTAGTAGGTAAGGGCTGTGGGTCAGTATTGGTTGAGGCAGACGGAGGGACAATAGAAGTATCCTAGCATGGTGAGGACAAAGACACTAGGGGGGAGGAGCCGGAGGAGAGGAGGAAGAGGAAAACTGTGGAACAAAAGTAACAAGAGAGTGTGGATCTAAAGAAGACAAAATGGAGGAGGAAGACTGTTCATAGATATCCCAAGGAATGACAGATTGTTGATGATCCCGAAAGGGAAAGACATACTCCACAAAAGTAACATATCTGGAAATGAAGACTTTAGCAGAGTGAGGGTCATAACATCGATAGGTGTTATGTTCAAGAGAGTACCCTATGAAAACACAAGGTCGAGATCGAGGTTGCATTTTATTAGAATTGTAGGGACGTAACCATGGATAATATAAACAACCAAAAACCTTTAAGGTTTGGAGGTTGGGGTGTTTTTGAAATAGCTTTTCAAATGATGAATGATATTGTAGGAGAGGAGTAGGCAAGCAATTAATAAGATAAACAACAGTTTAAAAAGTGACGGACCAAAAGGTAGAAGGCATGGAAGCCTGATGGAGCAATATGAGACCAGTCTCAACAATATGACGATGCTTATGCTCAGCAGAGCCAACCAGTTGAGAGGTATATGGTGGGGACTTGAGATGTTAAATACTAGAGGTAGCGAGATAAGATGCAAGGGTTTGATATTCACCGCCACCATCAGAATAGACAGTTTTAATAGTAGTTTAAAAATAATTCTCGACCAAGTTCTTGAAGTTAGAGAAGACAACAGTAACTTCATATTTTTGACGAAGAGGATATAACCATGTGTATTTTGTAAAATAGTCTACAAAGACAACATAAAATCTAAACTTATCAAAAGAGACAACTGACGCAGGGCCCCAAACATCAGTATAAATAACCTCAAATGGTTTAGAGTAGGAAACAGAAGATATACCAAATGGTAACTGATGACTCTTATTACTAAGACAAGCATCACAGTAAGTAATAGCAGTACCGAATTTAAAAATAGGAATAGAGTAGTGAGAAAGTAACTTTTGTTGAACAGGGGTTGAGGGATGACCAAGACATTGATGCCACATGTCGATTGGAGCAGCTGTAGAGGCGTTAGCAGTAGGCTGAGTGAGATATAAGGTGGACAGTCATTCATAGATGTTGTCTTTATTCAGACCGCAAACCAATGATGCCCCCGTGCTCAAGTCCTTGACAAGAAAATAATCAGGAAAGAATTCAATAGAAGCATGATTTTGTTGGCGGAACTGAGAGATAGAGATGAGATTTCTTTTAATGTGGGGTACACACAAAACATTATTGAGTGTAAAAGAAGTGGCATTGGAAGTAAGCTTCGTTGAACCAAAATGAGTAATAGGAATTTTGTTACCATCACCAATGATAATATCTTCATTTCTGCCATAGTTGTTGTGGAGCGACAGATTCTGGAGATCAGAAGTAATATGGTGGGAAGCACCAGAGTTCACAATCTAATTAGATTGACTGTCAGATGGAGTCGTCATGACATTTGCCCGAGGCCAGGCTGACTGAGGTGGAAGGCGAGGTCGAGACCGATAAACCTTTGCTGAGTGACCGACTTTATCACATAATTGACAGACAACTGGTTGCTGAAGCATGGAAGGAGGACAACACGGTTGAATGGCAGTGTTCTGACGAGTGTTGAAGTGCGAAGACTGGGGAGGCGGTAGTGATGGAGAGGGACCCGTAGAAGTGGGAGAAAAGTTAGTCACACCTTTTCAAACATTCTTGTGGTATTTACAATTTTGCCGTTTGGACTTCTGGTTGAACTGAGCTGTGATAGGTCCTGGCAAGGATCCTGACAGCCTATCAGCACGCTTCAGGTAAGCTTCATAGTCGGTGAGCTTGTCATAGAGTTCTTCAAAGCAAATCGGAGAGTCATGTGCTTGAAGTGCGGCAGCCAGTTCTTTGAACTCGGTATTCAATTCGTTAAGCGTGTGGACAAGAACTTCTTCATCAGTTAGGGAATGACCTATCAAAGCTAGGTCACCAATAATCATTTTGATATGCTGTAAGTAATCGGCAATAGTACTTCCCTCCTGCTTAAGGTTCACAAGGCTGGAGAGTAGTCCAAGCATGCACGTCCGGGAGTGATTCGCAAAGGTAGTTTGTAACTTGGTCCAAGCTTCCATAGCAGTGACACAGGAGGACACAAGTGGAGCAATGGACCCCACGACAGAGGCTTGAATTGCTTGAAGAATTAGCCGATCTTGACGTAACCATAGTTTATGGGCAGAATTCGGTACTGGGCTAGGTTCTCATGGAACATGTATCATTGCTGGTGGACAACTAAGAGAACCATCAATGTAACCTAATAAATCATAATCAAATAGAAGGTTCGAGAATTAAGCCCGTCAGGACGCATAATTATCACCCTTGGATAATTTAAAAGGAATCAGGGAAGCGACATTGATGGAGGTGAGTCCTGAATGCAGAGTAAGATTACCAATAGGAAAAATGGTTGGAGTATCAGAGGTAGAGGAGGAAGACATCGGGGAACCAATAGTAGATTAAGGGAAATCAAAAGCTAAGTGATCTCGTTGAGAAAATAGTATAAAAAACAGTAGGAGTGGGAGTAGGAAGCCGATTGATGAGTAATACGATTGAAGTGTCCAAAGAAATTAATGGTAAAAGTAATGAGAAATGGAAGGAAAGGAAACGCTACCGTGTCTTGATATGACAAACAACAGTGTTGGATAGCAGAAGCTTGTTGGAACTAGCGATCAGGTGCAGCAATCCTGCTAGAACCAGCCCATCCAAAGAGTAATCCGATGGTGAAAGAAGCAAGAGGTTGCCACTGTAGAAGGGAAGAAACTTTGTTGGTAAATGACTGTCGGCAGCTGAGAAGAACACAAGCTGCGACGGCTGCCCTCCAAGAACTGGACTACAAGGAGGTCATAATTCAGGGAAGCTGCAGATGAAATTTCCCGGTGCCGACCAGCAGTAATCGGCGAAGGTGACAGTGGACGATGCTAGCTATCCTTGGAGAGGGGAATGAATACGGGCAGCTTTAGTACAGCACCCGACAACTCAAAGTCGTCGCCGGAGCAGAGGTAGCACTACGCACCCACAAGCAGAGAAGGGGGGGGGTGGGGGGAGCGGGCGGGAGGAGGCAGCACTAGTCCTTGGAGACGCGACTGTGGTGTCCACATTTGGATTGCTCTTTGGAGTTGCTGAAGTCTTGCATGAGATCGGATGCAGTGGAGACGATGCTCATCATAACACCGCAGGCTGCGAGGCCTACTAGCACGCCCCCATTACCAGCGCCAACCCAAGCTCCGAAGATGAAGATGGCAAGCTTCCCATAGGTGGAGGCGAGAGACCAGTTCGTGAGGCCGCAGCCGTAGGCATTGCAGAAGGCAAGGATCAGGGTGACAACATAGGCGACCAACATGAAGTACCACTTGAGCGGATGGAAGATGTGAGGGAGCATAACAATGCAGACAATGGGGACAATGGTAGAAGAGTATCAGGTAGCAGCCGAAGACGGGAAGAAGAAAACCGCAGACTCACCTGGCAGATATCACTGTCCAAATGTCGCATGAACAGGGCATGGTGGTGCAGCCTGGGAGCAAGTTATCCCCATGAACCAAGCAACAATGAGTCCGACAGACGTAGCAATAGAGATTGATCGGTAGTTAGTAGCCGAAGACTTCCAATTTCGTGTTGATAAAAACAGAGGAAAGAATGCTCTGTTTCGTCGATGAAACAGAGATCCGGCTGCAGCTCCGCAGAGAAGAGAAGAATAGGGGTTGCGATCGAATGGTCGCCCCCTGAAGAGCAGTGGAGTAGCCGAGATCAGCGGTGGTGAGGATGGAGGCGGTGCCGCGACGCTGGTTCTGTTGCTCGGTGACGAGGCCACGGTGGATGACGGCACGGGCGGTCTCCGAGGGGGCGGACTTGAGGTCGAGGGATACCTCACCCACCCTCTCTTCGGAGAAGGAGAGCACAGGGATGACCGCGAGGTCGCAGCGGACACGGAGGCGGACGGCCGACGGGGCCTTGGCGAGGTTGCAAAGAGCGGAGAAGCGAGGGGTGGTGATGCTGCGGCTCGCCGGGATGCCGCTTCTTCTGTGGCCTCTGTTGTGTGGCTGAACCTGCTCGCCTCGGGCACCAAGTGTGTATAGGAGGAGGAGCGGCCGTAGGAGAGGAAGGGGTTGCGGTCGCTGCCGAGAGGTGATAAAACTGTTGCTTTATAGTGGAAAGGAAAAAAAATAAAAAAATAGAGTAATCTCTCGAGAGAGATGATCTGATATCATGTTAAGAATGAATTTAAAAAAATAAAATCATATTTGTTATTGAGGTTTAGCATCTATTTATATTGAGATTAAAGATAGATTTACCTCAACTGACGAACGAGATCATCTTGTTCAGTTAGGGAAATCTGTTACAGCTAACAGTTCCCAGTGAGGAGGCATTGCCACCTCTTGCAGACTAGCCTGAGCTTCAAGTGCTCGGCTTGGCAATGGAGCGCTCCTCTTGGGTAGAGGTTGTAGGTTCGATGCATAGCGAAGCAACCTAGCGGTAACCTCATGCTCCTGGAGCTGGGAGTCCGAATGGGAGATGAGCATCGGGCTGCCAAGGTAGAGGAGGGTAGACGAGAGGAGCATCGGGCTGCTTGTTTCAAGTGTCTGCAACTAAAAGATCTAGTTGTATATGAGAAGTAAGAAGTCCAATAAAGAGGAGCACCAGATGAGGGAAGCTGCAGAAGCTATGGAGATGAGAAGTCCAATGGTGTCGGTTGAGTTCTGTCGGAGCCGTGGGTTTTGCCGACTGAGCTCGCAGAGGAAGGCATAGGCGCTAACAGGGAGGTGGAGGGAGGAGGGAGTAGGCATAACAGGAAGCAAGCATGGCAGGAAGCAGGCACGATAAGGAGTAGGCACGGCAGGGGGCAGGCGCAGCAAAATGGGTGGCAGCTAAGTTATGTTGGAGCTGTGAGTTCGGTAGTGCGGAGGAGGGCACAGGTGCCAACAGAGAGGTGGAAGGAGGAGAGAGCAGGCGCGACAGGAAGCAAGCGCTTGGTGAAAAGAAGAGGTCAGACTCTCTTCTTTGATTTCAACGTGTCGCCATGAGTTGGTGAGAGTCTGTTGTTGGACAGCAAGGGTAGAAGGCGTTATCTCTCTTAAAGAGAGAGAGAGAGACTCTGAGACCATATTAAAGATAGAATATAACAATCAGCATAATTAAGGTTTATTGATTCATCATTTATTTATACATGTTAAGGAGGAGGATTTCCCTCAACTGGTCAATGAGATTTCCTCATTCAGTAGAGGAAATCTTATCTGCTATCACTTACCTTATCAACTTTGTTATCACTATTAGTAATCTATAGATCTATCACTGCCACTAGCCATAGGTGACAACAACGACGAATCTTCTTCGCCTCACCACTACAAGCAGCCTCCTGACTGCCTTCCTTCTTCATCATATTTGGCTTCTTGGTTACTTTCCACCGGCTTTTTCAGTGGCATCATCTTCTCCTATGACCCATTGCAAGAGCACCAAGGCCATCGATGACATCACAAATCATAAGCCCCTCCCCCCTAGATATGCTATTGTCCACTATTGACATGTCATCTCTGTTAAAGTATGAAGAAGTAATGAAAAGCTCAATTGATTCATTGATTCATTGTTTATTTATACATATGAAGAGGAGGATTTTCCTCAACTAACCTAAGAGATTTTCTCATTCAGTTGGGGAAATTATATCTAAATCATAACTAAATCTTATCTTCTATCATGCCCCGATAAGATCGAGCTCCTGTAAGGACACCGATCTTGAACTAAGGACGTTGATCTTGAATCGATGTCAATGAATCTGAAGGAAGAAGGCCGTTGTGTTGTCAACCGCTGTGAAGATCTGACGACGATTGACTTCGACGGTAATGTTAGCCTGGTTGAGAAACTATTGCAGCACGGGGCAGGCGCAGCATAATGGATGGTCACCCGGATCGCTGGACCTCAGAGGGCTACCACTGATAGAGGAGAGGAATCAGTACCAATGGCAGAGAGCTGGAGTGGAGTTATCGATAGTGTCACCGAGGCTTTGATCGTTAGCAAGAGGATGTCTTTTGACAGTAAGAAAAAGTAATCTCTCTTAAAAGATAGAGAGGGCGAGGAAAAAGAAAGAAGCTGTCGTTTAACAGCAAGAAAAGATAATCTCTCTTAAAAGAGAGGGGCTCTGATACCATATTGAAATAGGAAGTAGAAATGAAAAGCTCAATTGATTCATTGTTTATTTGTACATATGAAGACCAGGATTTCCCTCAACTAACCTACGTGATTTATATAAAAATCTCCTTTTAAATAGTATGAAGACACAACAAAAGATTTTGATTCATAAAAGATTTCAAGTTATAATTTCAAGAAATCAAAACCACAATATAGATAATCACTCATACAATTTCAAAATCATCAAAATCACTTTCAAGAGATTTAAAATATAATTAATAGACTTATTAGTCTCTTGAAATGCAAATGATTTTCTTTCTCCACATATGTGAGCAAGAAGGTAGAATTAAGGTAGAGAAATGAAAAATATCATATCACAAAAATGCTCAATTTTAAAGATGTAAATTTTATAGATGTGAATTTCAAAATTAAGCCCAAAACTTAAAGATACTCAAGGAGATTCAAAAGTTTAAGAGCTACTCATGCATTTAAAATCATCTCATATAATTTCAAGTATAGCAAAAAAAATCATCTATTGTAAATTTTGATAAAAAAACATCAAGAATTTTATAAGAAGACATGATAGTAGATAAAGCTCAAATTGTAAATCAAATATTTTGCATGCATATTTTGATAATAAGTGTAATTTATAAAATTCAAGAAATCCAAAGAAAAATATGATAATACATCAAGCTCAAATTATGAAATATGCATTTTGCATGTATTTAGAACAATTGCTACCAGGAGTGCACTAAGCCCGATCTCACCCTCGGGATGCAGACCATTCCGACTATGACTTCCTCACCTTCATCCTGTATGAAGAGGTCGAGGGTTTGTAGGTGCTGCACAGGGGCAAGTGGATCATCGTCGAGCCTCTCCGCAACTCCGTCGTCGTCAACGTCGACGATCACGTGGAGGTATGCAATCCATACCGATGGTTGACAGGTTCCTATCACAATCTTGTTTAGGTTAACTTGCTTGATGTGTTCAGATATATGGCAACAGGAGGCATGAGAGCGCCCTTCACCGGGCGCTCGTCAATGCATCCAAGTCACAGCTATCAGTGGCGCCCCTCCACAGCATCTCCTTCGACAGAGTGTCCATCCATCGCTAGAGCTCATCGACAAAGACCATCTATGGCTGTACAAAGACACCGATATCGTTGCATTCCTTCTTACATCTCGTACTACTACGAGGCAAAGCACAAACACTTGCTAAAGTTAAGGAAGGACAACTTTATACATCTCGTTAGGAAGGGCCGTGGGTCTTCTTCTCTATACCTCTTGCCTCCCCTGCCAAGCTCCTTCAATCCATGTGGGACTAATAGCATATAGATTGTGTGCTTCTTTTCGGTAATGTTTCGAAGTCGTCCCATGCTGTCTTCTATGAAGTCAATATGTTTTTTCTACAAATCTAATAGAGAAATCTTAATTTTCTTCAACAAATGGTTATTACAGGACTATTGAGGTGCTATATCAAGTGTGTGACAAGATAACCATGCTTGTTTAAGCAACACAAGCACAAATAAGCAGAAATTAATTTTATATACCTCCTAGTAATTTTGGTATGTGTATATTGATCACATACTATTATAGTAATTTTGGTATGTGTATATTGATCACATACTATTATAGTAGACGTTGATTATTAGAGGGGTCAATATCTGACATAAATTTTAGTGTCAAAAAATATATATTATTTTTCGAGATGATTAATGATATTATTTTAAATAATCTAGCTAATGATTAACACGAACGACATAATAGTTTTCTAATATAACGTCAAATAAAAAATGATTGATAATTATTAATTTAACATGAACGTGAAATGGGATAAAAACTAAGAATATTTGGTATTTGGACTAGGGAAGGGGCCGCGCGGACGCGTACCCCCGCTACCACAAATTATGACGTCCACTCTCCCACTTTGGGGAGATGGTAGAGCAGCGCGCCTCCCATGTGCAATGGAGACCACTACCCTAAGCCACGGGCCTTATTGTTCGACCGTAGACCCCGTCCAGGTAAGTATGTTCTTACGAGGGGCGCAGGTCTCCTTTTAAACGCCTCTCGCTCTCCCAGCCACACCGTTCTCTGGATGTGGGACTAAAAACACATCCATTATTAACACTTCGTTCATCGTCTTTTCACTACAACCACGCCACAGCAGCACATTCTCCTGTAACGAGATAAAGCCACCACAGAATAAATACAGTTGATCAGGAGAGCTTTCTGCTGCTTGGAGTGGGATGTCTCCTTATATCTGTGAACTCAGTTAATTTGTAGTGAGACTGATGATGACACAGTAATGTCGTCTTCATCAGAAATCTACGTCAAAGCGCAATGGAACCGAAGGCCTCTAAAGCCTGCAGTTTAAGTGCCTGCTATTTTTGTGCAAATCTATTCCGCACAGCAACCTCAACCTTCTTCAACATTGGTTATTGGAGGGTTATTAGGGTGCTATATATAGTTGATTACTAACTGTCGAAAAATTCTACGCCCACACTTGCTTTAGTAAAATAAGTAAACATCATTTGAGGATCACTTATGTTATGGAACTTTATGACATAGTCGATGAGTCAGCACGGTTTGATTCCGCCCATGTGCACAAGCTCAAGAGAGATCTTTCGGGTCTCGGATGTACGTCCCAAGATGCTCCTGCTCATATGTGCATCTCGGGATGCTCTTGCTCCAAGGCTCCCACAAGGTCCTGCACGAAGATCAAGTCGGGGTGGAGTGCGCCCGATGCGGCTCCTCCGATGATCAAGTCAATGCCCTGACCGAGATGGTCTCGAATGTTCAATATGTAGAGAGAGTTCCCAAGAGAGAGCCTCCTGAGCTGCTCTTAAGGGTGGCTTCTATACCTGCGGACCTAGGGATAGCCGTACCGGGTTCCTTAATGCTAGCGGTGTCCTCGACTGACTCGACCTTATAGTGTCACACTGATCACTGTCCCTGCTAGTTCCCGGGGTCTCAATCGGTGAGAACTATATCAGGTTGATCGATGCAGTGTCAAATCGATTGACGATGTCAGGTCGGCCATGTTGTGCTAGGTGCTGACATGGCCTGATGGTGTCGAAATGTCTGAAAAGGGTTGAGGTGGCCGAGGTGACGTGACTCTAGGGCTGATGTGTCCGAGGTTACTAAGTAGACCCATTATTTACCATATCATTCTTTTCCTCCCGAGGAAGTACTCCTCAGAGATGCTCAAAGAGGAGCTTTAGGGAGGGCTTTACTGCTGTGGATCAATAGCTCCATTGCCACGGTCATGCTATCCTTTGAGAGTCCATTTGATTATGGATTTGGTCTCAAATGGTCCTGTCTTTAACTAGAGCCATGGGTGGAGGAGCGAGCTGAGGTTGAAGCTTTCACACACTAATTGAGTTTGGGTCGGCATAGCCTCACCTACGCTAAGGCTGAGCTACGAAGCAACCTAGCGAAGCAATGAATCAACTGAATAAGTCAATTACTTAGGCAAGCACAGCGAAGCAATCTAGCCTCGTCCTAATAGAAGCTCGATCTTGTGGGGGCATGATAGAAGATATGATTTAGTAAGGATTTAGATATGATTTTTTCAACTGAATAAAGAAATCTCGTAGGTTAGTTGAGGGAAATCCTTCTCTTCGTATGTATAAATAAACAATGAATCAATTGGGCTTTTCATTTCTACTTCTCATTTCAATATGGTGTCAGAGCCCCTCTCTTTTAAGAGAGATTATCTTTTCTTGCTATCAAATGATAGCTTCTTTCTTCTTCCTCGCCCTCTCTCTCTTTTAAGAAACTTTAATAAAGTCAATTACTTAGGCAAGCACAGTGAAGCAACCTAGCAGTAACCTCATGCTCCTGGAGTTGCGAGTCCGAATGGGAGAAGAGGGTGACGAGATGAGCATCGGGCTGCCAAGGTAGAGGAGGGCAGACGAGAGGAGCATCGGGCTGCTTGTTTCAAGTGTCTGCAACTAAAAGATCTAGCTGTAGATGAGAAGTAAGAAGAAGTCCAATGAAAAGGAGCACCAGATGAGGCAAGCTACAGAAGCTATGGGGATGAGAAGTCCAATGGTGCCGATTGAGTTCTGCCGGAGTTGCGGGTTCTGCCGGCTGAGCTCGCAGAGGAGGGCATAGGCGCTAACAGGGAGGTGGAGGGAGTAGGCATAATAGGAAGCAGGCACGGCAGGAAGCAGGCGCGATAAGGAGTAAGCATGGCAGGGGGCAGGCACAGCAAAATGGGTGGTAGCTAAGTTTTGTCGAAGCTGTGATTTCGACAGTACAGAGGAGGGCACAGGTGCCAATAGGGAGGTGGAAGGAGGAGAGAGCAGGCGCGACAGGAAGCAAGCGCATGGTGAAAAGAAGAGGTCAGACTCTCTTCTTTTATTTCAATGTGTCACCATGAGTTGGTGAGAGTCTTTCATTGGACAGCAAGGGTAGAAGGAGTTATCTCTCTTAAAGAGAGAGAGAGAAAGAGAGAGAGACTCTGAGACCATGTTAAAGATAGAACATAACAATCAGCACAATTAAGGTTTATTGATTCATCATCTATTTATACAGGTTAAGGAGGAGGATTTCCTTAACTGGTCAATGAGATTTCCTCATTCAGTTGGGGAAATCTTATCTGCTATCACTTACCTCGTTAACTTTGTTGTCACTATTAGTAACCTATAGATCTATCACTACCACTAGCCATGGGTGACAACAATGACGAAACTTCTCCACCTCACCACTACAAGCAGCCTCGTGACTGCCTTCCTTCTTCGTCATATTTGGCTTCCTGGTTACTTTCCACTGGCTTCTTCAGTGGCATCATCTTCTCCTATGACCCATTGCAAGAGCACCGAGGCCATCGACGACATCACAAATCACAAGCCTATCCCCCTAGATCTGTTATTATCCACTATTGACATATCATCTCTGTTAAAGTAGGAAGAAGTAATGAAAAGCCCAATTGATTCATTGATTCATCGTTTATTTATATATATAAAGAGGAGAATTTCCCTCAACTAACCTACGAGATTTTCTCATTCAGTTGGGGAAATCATAACTAAATCCTATCTTCTATCATGCCCCCGCAAGATCGAGCTCCTGTAAGGACGTAGATCTTGAACTAAGGACGTCGATCTTGAATCAATGTCAATGAATCTGAAGGAAGAAGACTGTTGTGTTGTCAATCGCAGTGAAGATCTGACGACAATTGACTTCGGCAGTGATGTCAGCCTGGTTGAGAAGCTGGTGCAGCACGGGGCAAGTGCAGCATAATGGATGGTTACCCGGATCGCTGGACCTCAAAGGGCTACCACTGATAGGGAGAGGAATCGATACCAATGTTGGCCATTATCGGGGATAGCCGAAAGGCTTGCCGGGAGTTGGGAAGGTCTTGAAGTAGATATGTTGGCCATTATAATTGTAATTAATTAAGTCATAGTGTGATCCTGATCAATCCCATTTTTCCAAAGAATAAAAACATCAAAGATTGATATCTATTCTAACCATTTATCAGAGGTGATATTATCATTTATTTGATGTCAAGCTAATAAAGTAAAATAGCACTTGTAGTAAAAACATGTAGGTAGTCCAGCAGTCTTATAATCATGCATCAGGAGGCCACATGAATTATTATACAAATACCACTTTACCTAGATCTAGTGCATCTAATCAAATGTTTTTTGCTTTTTTTCCTCTACCAACCACTGACTGCATGAGAAATGCATTATGTGAGTGCATAAAACAGCATGCATTGACCCAGTGCCAATCAAGTTCAAGCAAGAGTAATTACTAGATCCGTCCAAATTTAAGTTTTCCATTGATAAAATAGCTTGCCCAACTTAAATGAGGATTCTATTTTGATACCATAAAACCTGATTTATATATCCTATCCAAATGTTATCCAGTATGAAATTAACAAATCCATAAACATTTTGATCCACCCAAATATGCATATTTTCATGCAAAAAGATATGTAACAAGGAGAAAAATGCAGGTGGTTCCAGTAACACAAGTAATGGAAGTTCAATTGCTCCCTCTTAACTAAATAAGTATTTCGAAACGTCAGATTCTTAATGCATCGAGAACTCTTTTTTTTTTTTTTTTTGTTGTTGTTGTAGAAATCAACAAAACCCCTGTATAAGATTAGTAAAAATAGATAATCAAGCTTACCCTGCAAATTACTTATCTTCCCTTTGGATACATCAGCTGCGAGAACACTCTGCATCACTGGAAACACTGACATCATGTTGTGTAGTGTCTACTTGTGGTATCCATTCTGGAAGGTCTGGGATATAGTTACTGCTGCTTCCATCGCCAACTACACCTGAAAAAGTTTCTTGGAGTTGAAGTGCATATTCCAAATTCCATAACACATCCCCTATGGATGGCCTGTCGATACCATGTTCTGCTAAGCACTTCTCAGCTGTTCCACTGAACTTCTAACAGTCCTTGCAAGATGAGGATCGATTATATGCTCTAGCAGACCTTGCTTTTGCCAATTCTTAACCTGATCTCGAGGAAGTGCTGGATTGATTACAGGCCTACCGCACAACACCTCCAGGAGAACCACTCCAAAGGAGTATACATCTGATTTTTCTGTTAGTTTGCTGCCTTGTGAAATACTCAGGATCAAGATAGCCAAAGCTTCCCTTCACCGCCGTGCTCACATGAGTTTGGTCTTGTGTAGGTTCCATCTTAGATAAACCAAAATCAGCAACCTTAGCAGTAAGATTCTCGTCGAGGAGAATATTTGTTGTCTTAACATCTCGATGTATTAATTATAGTATCGGCAGCTCCTGTGTGAAGATAATGCAGACCTTTGGCTGCTCCAATGCAGATCTCAAGCCTTTGTTTCCATGAGAGGGCTGGAAGACCGGAGCCATATAAGTGCTTGCGCAGGGGACCGCCAGCCATGAACTCATAAACAAGCACCATAATTATTGGCTTCATGGCAGTGACCTATGAGGGAAACCAGGTGGCGATGACGAAGCTTGGATAACATCTCGATCTCTGTCCTAAACTCAACCAAACCTTGCTGGGATTGGGGGTTTCCCCGTTTTACTGCCACCACAAGCCCATTTTCTAACACTCCTTTGTACACCTTTCCAAAGCCACCAATACCTACAACCAAGCTCTCGTCAAAGTTCTTGGTCACTTCTTGTATCTCTGAGAAGGCTAGTAGCTGGCCTATGCCAAGAGACGGGCCTGATGAAGCATAGCTACGAGCAGAGAGCTTTGTGTTTGGGCTGCCTGTGTGGGTGGTCGGAGCAACGGGTGAAGGGAACGATGCCAAAGTTGGCTTCTTAGCATTCCTTCGACCGCTGAGGTACGACAAGATCACTACAACAATGATGATTAGAAACACAAGTCCTAGAAAACATGATGAGGCAGTAACAAGTGCTTCATTCTTTTGCTTTTTTTGTCACCTCAACATCAATAGAATGCACCATATGATATGATTCACATCAAAATTGTCGTCCGAATCACTAAGTTTGAAGATCTCAAGGCCATTGAGAATTGCATCAGGTGGGAAGTTCGTCAGCTCAGGAGGACCAATTTGAACCAGGATCCTCCTATCAGAATCCATTTGGACATAGATGATGAAATCCACAAAATATAGACATTGAACCGAAGGTTTCTGGTGGACTTGCTCAAAAAAATCACAAAAATGCAGTCTCACTAGATACATAAATCCCAATTCAATCTTAAACACCCAGGAGATGTTGAACTTCTGGTTACCAACATTTGCATCTGCCATTTCTTGTGCTGTGGCATATACCAAGCTCGGTGCTATATATTTGCGGTACTTCAGATGGATATCTGATTGAATCCGGATCAGTTGAGATGCTGTGCACCGAAGCTGAAATGACCAGGAACGGCCGATCATCCTCCCAAACTCTTCACAAGGTGTCGTTGCTCGAATCCAAAACTGGACCACCCACATTGATCCTATATGCAGTCTCGAAGCCTGTACGAGCCGAAATCTCGACACCAGGCCCTGGAGGAACCGGGGATGCAACAGAAGGAACCAAATCACCGGGCACTGATACAACTTCGATGGCATTGATGAATTCGATGGAGCCATTCGAAGGAGCCACCATGACAGGACAGATAACTGGTTCACGACCAAACCCACTTCGAATATGTATTCTTTTACTACAGCAGATCTGCAAAGATCCAACCTTGAACAAGAAAAATTGTGAAGCAGGGTGTACTCATTGGCCTTCACCGAAAAGGAAGCAGATTTCATGTCGTACAGGGAGCTCCTTACGGGTCGGAAATGCAACCTCAAGAGATGTCTACCCTTCTGTCTGATGCTGAACCTATACGCAGCTGCTTCTCTAAAGACACGAGCACTCCCGTAGACATCGGATGAGCTGATCTGAACTACGTCGTGAGAGATGGGTGACATAACAAAGGATGAGACTTCACCTGAGGTGTCGGGCCGAAATGGTCGGCCGTCGGCCGACGTAACAGTTGCATTCGCTCCACAGTTGATCAAGAAGTTGTCCTCTGGGGCAAAAGCGGCTACAGTGGAGCAAACAGTGAGGACATGATGAAGGAGCAAGAGAAAGAGGTGGTGAGGTCGAAGGGTTGCCATAGCTGGGGTTGATGAGAGTGAAGGGTTAGTGAATGGTAAGGAGTTGGGCTGGTGGAATGTCGGGATCGCGGTGTGGCACAACCTGAGGGAGGGGAGGAGAGGGTTTCTGAGGCCCGGTGTTGGTGGTGGTACTGCTACTGCTACTGCTACTGCTACTGCTACTGCAAAGATGGCTCCATTCCCCAAGAAGGAAGTAGTTTATCACTACTTTGTAAAGGAATCATCGAAATTACCGGTTGAATAACAGGAAAAAAAAAAGTGAATATATATATATATATATTCAAAAAAAAAAAGAAACTCATTATTCTAAAAATTTCTCATATAACGTTCAGATTTTAAAAAATTCCTGTATAATGTTTTTTTTTATTATTCAAAATGATCATCTAATCATCGTTCTCCATCCCCTGGTCACTTGATCGAATAGTTTCCCATGGGCTTTCGCGGGGCAAAGGAAAAAAAAAAAAGGTCGTCATCACATCTTTATCATGTGGTAAATGATGCGTGTCACACCGCAAGTGAGTAGAGGTGCACTGTAGGATGATGGCGCGAAGTACCTCTTTTTTCTCTCGTTTCTCACCTTTCATCCTTTGGGTAGTGTCCATTTTGTCCCTCTGATGGTCGTAGCCATTCTATGGAAGAGGGGCAAACATGACATACTCGTATGACACAGGCCTGTAATTATAGTTGGAGCACGTGAGTGGCCGTGAGACTGGGCCCCATGATAGGATCGACCACACATTAAATGCCCAAATGTACAATAATAATAACCCAATTCTAATGTATGTATGTCTCTGTTGGAATAGTCCGTTCAGGCCCATTTTAAATTATGGGGGCCACATAGTCATTGTCATGGATTTTTGTGGTTAATATATGTCTAATTTTGCTAATTCACATAAAAATCTTAGTAATTATAAGATGTAAAAGTTTTTCAAGTACAAAAAAAAAAAATTTGTATGATCTTCCATAAATATATAAATTAAAAGGTATTTATCCTGATAATTCTTTATACCATATTTTATTGTTAAAGTTGAGATTGGATTTGACCTGTGCTAAGATCCTTATTATGAAAAAAAATTATTTTTTTCATTAATAATATATATGCTTTTGTTGTTGAATAAATTTGATCATGCATAAAAAGCATGCAATGATATTTAAATTTAGTTATAAATAGAGTTTTGATTGCATAGGTGCCAACTTAATTATTAGATATTATTTATTCGATACAGTGATGAGATCTAATTATGATTAAACATAATTTTAGTTCTTTAGACACATGTAATATATGCGCTATTTTAAATTTTCATCATCAGTAACATGTATGCAGCATCAATTTTTATCTTATGTCAACAATCAACTAATTTTTAAACTTTAAAAATTTTAATGGTTTATTAGATGTATATTTTATAAAAATGAACTAAGTTTTGATATGTTTGCTAATTTTAAAGTCCAAATTTACTCAATAAGCTTTCCTAATTTCTTTATACATTACATAGGGAAAAAATAAAAAGAAAAAAACTCAACTAGTGAGACGTCTTTTGATTTAAAGTTTTCAAATGCCACTTCTACCTCTAAATATTTTCATGTTGATTTAGACTCATCATTTGACTTTGTATTTCAACTGCAAATAACATTAAATTAATATTATTTTTCAGAGACCAAATCTTTTTTAGGTGGGGAAAATGTATTGACCTAAGATTTTACTTACTATAAATTAAATTATAATTATTTATTTCCTTATTTGTGTAATATGATTAGGGAAATAATTAACATGGGTTTCCTTAATCATGGGCACAAGTTAGGAATGTATTCAATCAATTAAATAATTAAATCATTTAAAAATATTAATTAATTTATTTTCTAATAAGTGATGTAACTTTTAGAAAGTAATTATTTTGAATTTTATCTGAATCATACGAAATACGTGTTGTAATTCTATTTTGGTGTGTTAAAATAAATTAAATATAAAAATTATTATTATTATTTTATCATTTAGGAAGGATGTATCTTCTCCTATATAAGAAGGGTTTCCTCTCCTCCACCGGTGATAGCTGGGAGGATTGAGAAGATGATCTTGCCAAGGAGAGGTAGGATTTTTAACTCCTTTCTTAATAGTTTTGATTTATGTTTTAAAATATTTGATATTATAATTATTATATTAGTATGATACATTATAATATTTTAATTTTACAAATAATAAATAATGATCATTAAATTTTAATGTTAGAATTATTATTTAATCTCATAGTGATAAATGCTTTGGTCTCTTAAGCTTAAATTAAATCTTAAGATGAATTTTAATTACTATAATTCTTATTTATATTTTATTCAATTAGATATATCTCTCAATTACGTGTGAACTTAATAAGAGGGGTCAAATTAGTGTTTAATATGTAATTTAAATATTATCCAACTCATATGACACCAAGCCCATGCCCATGTAGCTAAATCTAGTACATGTGATCAATAATTCAACTCATATATATCATCTAGCCTATGAGCAAGCGTAGCTCGCATGCTAAGCTAAGCTTACCTAATGAGGCCATAGGCAGGCCAAGCCCGTGAGGCCATAGAGGGCTTGCTTGTGAGGATAGATAGGCCGGCCCTGCTCATGAGCCAAGCAGGCTCAGTCCGCGAGACATGTGCGGCATAAGTAACTTGTTCAAACTGATTTAATATTAATTAAAGATTAATTTAAGTCTAACTCAAATTAATTAAAACTGTTCCAATTAGGATTCAGATCAATTGATAGCTATTAAGATACGTAAACGCTGTGTGAATGCACCACTAACTACCTTTGGATGAATAAAACCTTATATCATGCAAAAAAAAACATAAAAAATAAAAACAAAGGAAAAGAAAGAGACGCATGCTAAGGATGAATAGGCTTCAGTTTACTTATCTATCCACTTATTCCTTGCCTTATGCCATCATACTGTATGTAGCTTCATATATAAAATAGTTTAGTTTTTTTCTTTGTTCCGTGACTTGTTTGATCTGACTGATTCAAGTAAATTATGGAGTTCAATTAATGTAGAGTTATAAATATACGTGGAATAGAGTTGTCGTAAGAGGTAAAGACTGGGGTGCAAGCAACATGAGCGCTAAAGAGCAAGAGGAGATATCGGTCGTGGTGGAGGAGAAGCTCCAACAATTGTTTCGAATTCTCAAAGCCATAAAGGATGCTGAGGACAAGCGCCGTCATCATCTGTATCGGACTCCTCAAGACATGAAGGATGTCGAGACCTTCTCCTACTTCAGTCGAGATCCCTGGGAGTATTTTGGCTTTCGTGGCGAACGCACTGCCAAGGCAACTACGAAAGACGAAGGTGGCAAGAAGCCGAGCGAAGTTGACGAGCTCCTGCAGCGTTCATTTCAGATTCATAAAGACACGAGGGAGGAGGACTCCGTCGGGTACTTGGCTCAAAATTCCAATCAGCAGATTGGTATTCATGGCCCACCGAAAGAAGAAGAAGACAGGAAAAGTCGGAAGAAGAAGCAGGTGGCTTAAAAAATAGAATGAACAAAGACGAGAGAGAAAACGAAGCTCTTGGGTTCGACGAACTGATGATGAAAAAGCAGCCTAAACTACTTAGCTACTTGTTTTCTTCCCCAACTTCGGAGATATATCAAAATTGTGTTTTCATGAGTTTATTGGCTTTTCTACATAACAACTTCAGGGAGAAGGAGAAGAGAATAGTAGATGACATCAGGAGTACTTTCAATCAACAGTCTACAGTACTCTGAAATGAACCAAGAGTACCTATTTATAATGATTAAAATACATAATACAGATATTTTAAAATAATAAAAAATCTATCATATCTAAATAAATCTTATCTTTATCTAAACTGATCTCATCATCTCTCATCATCATCTTAACTACTTGGATTATTTCCAACATACCTCCTTAATTCAAGTAGTTATAATTTAAAATTATTTTCAAGTAATCTTTTTTTTTCTCTCCAAAATTTTTGTGAAAATGTCGGTAAGCTGATCTTCGTTGCTGCAGCGGTTGTCTTATGTTTTTTCTCGGTCCACACATTTTTGAGAACTTCTGACCTGAAATATTTTATCGTTTCTCTTGACATTTTTCTCTTTGGTAGTCATCTTTGATGATATGATGGAGACTCTGCATTCGTAGGATTGAATCCCTTTGTATGCGGAAGCTTTATTTTTCTTTTCTTTCTCTTGGCTTTCTTCACATCATCAGAAACTTCTACCAACTCTATTTGCGTACTTTCATTATTGTCCTCTGAATTTAGAGCTTCACCCCTTTTCTGTATATGTGTTTCATCAACAATACGACCTGCATCATCTGAGACAGTTTGCATAGATCCACAGAATTTTAAATGATCATAACTATTTTTCCATAATGTTGATTCTTCGGTAAGAGTAGCGAAGTCCGAAAATAATAAGACAAACATTTTATTTTTTGTCATCCTTGCAGTTGCTATCAATTTACCAATTTTCTTATCATAAATCAGACATTTTTCTTCATCAAAAATAACATAATATCCTTTTCTCATTAGTTGTCCTATACTAATGAGATTTTATTTTAAATCAGGAATAAATAACACATCATCAATAATTATTTTACTAGACTTTGTGTTCATAGCAACTGTTCCTTTTCCTTTTACTTGAGCCTTTTTACCATTTCCCATCTGCACAGTAGATCTGACCGAATCATCAAGCTTCTGAAACAGACTTTTATCCCCTGTCATATGATCACTACATCCACTATCCAAAAACCAAACAAATCTAGAATATTTTTCATCAGATGCTATAAAACAAATATTTTCTTCATCTCTTTTGTCATCATTTTTTCCCTCATGATAGTTTGTTTGATTTTTTTTCCAACAATCTTTTTCAAAATGTCCATATTTTCCACAATAAGAACATAGAGGAACATTTGGATTTTTATTTTTGTACCAACAATCCTTTTCAATATGCCCTATTTTTTTGCAACAAAAACATTTTCGAGTTTCTTTGTTACCTTCATTTGGTCGGCCTCGTCCTCTGTCCTTTTGATCTCTCCCTTGAGATCTGATTTCTGAATTCTCTTTTTGTTCTTTCTTCTGATCTATCTTCATTTGAAGAACATGTTCCAAAGTTTCATCTGAAGATCTGTTCAATTTTTGTTCATGAACCAAAAGAGATCCCATTAATTCATCAATAGATAATGTACTTGTATCTTTAGATTCTTCTATAACAGTAGAGACCATATCAAATTTCGGAGACAAACTTCGTAAAACTTTTTCTACTACAATTTGATCTTTTCGATTTTCACCATAAGATCTCATTTGATTTACAATAAGAGAAACTTTTGAAAAAAAATCAGTGATCGATTCTGAATCTTTCATTATAAGGGTTTCAAACTCACGACGAAGAATTTGAAGCTTTGAAATTTTTACCTTCTTTGTGCCTCCAAACACACATTTTAATATATTCCAGGCTTTTGTTGATGTTGATGCCATCATGATTCGGGAAAATAGAGAATCGTCTAATGCTTGTTGTAGCATATAGAGAGCTTTTGCATCTTTCTGCCTATTCTCATTCATATGATCTTTTTGATCCTTAGTAATTTTAGGATCCTGTAGATCATATTCAATAAAACAATTCTCTACCAAATTCCACAATCCTTATGAAATAAGGAGAGTTTTCATCTTAATAGCCCAAAACTCATAATTGTCACCTTTTAGAATAGGAAGAAGTTGATTAGGAACACTTACTGTAAGTCCTACCATCTTCTCTTTTTTCTTTTTTCTTTTTTTAGATCTATTAGTCTTCCCTTCTTTTTGACCGGTGTACTCCTTTTGATTTTTTCTGAACCAGGCTCTGATACCACTGTTGGCTTTTCTGCAGAACTTCAAGGAGAAGGAGAAGAGAATAGTAGATGACACCAAGAGTACTTTCAATCAACAGTCTACAGTACTATGGAATGAACCAAGATTACCTATTTATAATGATTAAAAGACATAATACAGATATTTTAAAATAATAAAAAATCTATCACATCTAAATAAATCTTATCTTTATCTAAACTGATCTCATCATCATCTCATGATTATTTCTTATAGAACCAAATTATCTGATAGTAAACTATACACTCATTTGTATAAACCTCCAAAATTTTTGGATATTTATGATTCAATCAACTCGACACACACGGACTCATTCGTATAAACTCGATTCCAGGGAGGCAGCTCCGGGGGAAGGCGACTCTCTCTCTCTCTCTCTCTCTCTCTCTAGGTTATTGTCTTCTCCTAACATACATAATTCAGTCTCATCTGCTACAACTTGTTTTGATCTGGACTCAATGAAGGGGGAAAGAATACATGGATGATTTCAAACGTCGGACCTAACATCCAGTCGTTTCTCAGTCAGTGCATGTCAATGTTTCTTCTACATCCACAAACAATTAATTAATCATCCTGCTGAGCAAGTTTTGCTGCATCATCAATTACACAACTTACTGACTAAAATCTACAATCCAACATGTGAGAAACAATGTTGTTCGGGACCTATATGAAATCAACAATATTCATGAACATACAAGTATTGATTGTCATGTTCCATCATACTTTAAATAAATTAAAAAAAAACAAAAGTTGTGGGGATTTTGACTGTTGGTGGAGAAGTCTTGGAACCAAATCCTGCTATCACCAATTAATACTTGAACAGAGAAAACAAAAGGCTAAAGGATCCTATTCCCATGCTTTATAATCCATATATGAAAACAAAAAAGGAATAGGTTCGAATTGGTTGCAAGATTACCAAACTCCTGTGATACTCCTATCCATCAGAGTGATGCATGACATACTCTCATGGTCTAATGTAGCTACAGTCTTACAAGCTAAGCTAAATTAAATGTAGCTAAGCAAAAGACTATAGTGGAGCTTGTTCAGTTGACGAGTGACTAACATAGGTGTCAATAGGTGAAGTCCTATGGGACAAAGGGGGAGGGGAGGCAGCAACACTTGAGGGAATTTTAAAAAATAATATATATATTATTGAGTAAGAAAAGAAAAAAAAAAACAAGAAGGTAAAAAGCACCTGAAGAATTTGCCATTTTTTTTTGTATATAAATGATGTATATAGCTTCACGGGGCATAGGAAAAGATCGTCGTCATGTTTTTATCACGCGATAAATGATGTGTGTCATATTACAAGGAATAGTAATGCACCATGAGATCAACATCCGATGGTTCAGAGCTACTTTTTTTCCTAACTTGTTTTTTTTCTCAAGGAGTCTCAAACACATTCTTCTTCTCACCTTCGTCTCTCCATGTTTGAATCATCCATTTACTCATTATATGCTTCATCGGAAAGAAGGGATAAACGCATCATAGAGGCCTGCAACCATAACTAAAGCAAAGTGAGATGACCCTATTGTCACGAACGGACGTCGCTCAACCCCAACATCTTAACTTCGTGAACCGTTCGTTGCCAGCTAAGCCCGTGACACTATGTACGATAATAACAATCCAATTTAAATGTAGGTGTCATCTTAGATGGCCGATTAAGTCCCAATTTAAATTATTAAGGGCGATGGAGTTATTCCATCATTTTTCACAATCTTCTAACTACCTAAAATTATTTTAAAATGTAGCTAATATAATTTTTTGACATCAACAACAAAATAAGCATATGAAGATAAGTATAAAATCATATAATTCCTCAACTTAGTGTAGGAGTTGAGGCTTCAGCAGAACCTTCCCCTGGCTTGCAAGAGCTCATTCTCCTCCACAAATTTAACTCAAATTCAAGTCTAACATGTTCTGTATACATCCTGCAGTCTTACAAGCTAAATTAAAAGTAGCTAAGCAAAAGACTATATAGTAGAACTTGTTCAGTTGATGAGTGACTAACACAGGTCTCAATCGCGGTGCAGAGGGAAGGGGAGGCAGCAGCACTTAAGAAATTTTTAAAAAATTGAGGTTCTCTGAATATGAGTTTTTTCTTTAATTCAACATATATAAATTCAAGTCTAACACGTTTTTCATACGTCTCACATGAATCTTAAAAAAATTTCTCAGTACATGATATGATGGATGCCGACCTGGCTGCCAAGTCATCACGCCCTCGGACAGCTAGGCCGCTGACGTGGCCAAACCAACGTGATTGGTCGAAGGACACCAGGTGCCGTACAGCCGACCTGGCACAGGTAAGGTCGGCAACCCCCACCTGTAGGCGCACACCTCACCACCAGTACGGCAGGCGTGGCGGGAAGCGCGGCAGCATGGTGCCGTACGGCCAACCTGGCACATGTAAGGTCGGCAACCCTCACCTGCAGGCGCACGCCTCACCACCAGTACGGCAGGTATGGCGAGAGGCGCGGCAGCATGGTGAGTCATGAATGCGGTAGGGTCGTCAGGTACGAACAACCCACAGCACCCACTATAAAAGCTCCTGCACCTACACAGGGCAGGGGGATCGCAAAAAGGACCGAAAAACTGACTTGATCGTCGGAGGGGTCACGTCGGGAACCTACCCGACCCGACCTCCTTGCAGGAACCAGCGGCCGACCCCAGCAGGGCGACCCCTTCTTCACCCGGGCTTCTCCACTCCAGCATCAGGACTCCCGAGCCGACCCCTGAGTCACCACTCATCCGAACCAACCGCGCTCTGTGACGAAGAGATTGCGAAGCGGGCGTACTAGCGCACACGGGCCTGGACCAGCAAAGGCTTACTCGACATATTTAAAGGCGAAACACGTCCACCTAGCAAGCTCCACAGACGTCACTATCATTTTGGCGCTAGAAGGAGGGCCGATGTCACCAGAACGCTCACTCGCTGACTCGGGACCAGAGCGCCGGACGGAACCCGACCACCCTCGATCGGCCGAGGAAGCCCCGGCCGCCATGCCGACTCCCAATCACTTTTGGAGAATGATGACTGACCCCGGGTTCCCGTCACCCGCATCGAATCCTGCACCCCCCATGGTCACCGCCGAGGCCTTCCTCGGCCTCACCAGCCAAGTCCAGGCGCTCGCGGGCATGGTACAGACTATAATCCCGTATCTGCCGCAACTGGTGCAGACGACAGCACACCAATCAGCGCCTCCGCGGGCGGAGTCACCGACGGCCCCAAGTTGGGGAATCCCACCCGTCGCCGAGGCGCCACCACCCCGGGTCACCGAGGCCCCCCCACCTCGGATCCCGGCTTCGCCGACGTCAACACCAACCCGATCTCAAAGCCGCTCTCACAACCCAGCACCGACTGAACCTGATCCGGATATTCTGTCAACCGACTCCACCGACTCTTTGAGGAAGCAGGTCCGCCGGGTCCATCAGCGACTTGACGAGGTCCAGAAAGAAGTCTTCAAGTCGAAAGACGAAGCTGAGGAAAGCTCAAAGGGGGGCTCCCCATTCACCCTTGAGATACACTCAAAGCCCATGCCGGCCACATTCAGACTACCAGCCCTCGAACCCTACGACGGCAGCGGAGACCCAATAGAGCATATTGCTACATTCCGCGCCCAGATGGCCCTGTATGACACATCAGAGGCACTGATGTGTCGAGCCTTCCCGACCACCCTCCGAGGATCGGCCAGAAACTGGTATGCTCGGCTAAAACCCGCTTCCATACCATCATTCGACGTATTGGCAAGGGAATTCGAGTCCAGTTTCTTGGCAAGCGCATGCCCGAGGCCCACCACAGCCTCGCTCCTTGGCATGGCCCAAGGGAGCGATGAGCCCCTCTCCCAGTTCGTAAGAAGGTTCACCTCACAAGTACAGGGCATTCCGGACCTCCATCCGTCCCTGGCTATCCAGGTATTTCTGACGGGGCTGAAGCCTTCTAGGTTCTTCTGGTCGCTGATCGAGCGGCCACCAACGACTCTGCCCGAGATGTTGCAGCGTGCACATCAGTATGTGGCGGCCGAGACTCTAATAGCCGGCAAGCGGGACGAGGCGAAACGTCCTCGGGGCGAGCAGTCTCGGGGGCATCCGGCCCCGCCTCCCAAGAAAAGGGAGGATAGGTCGGGCCTGCTGCCAGCCAGGCCTCCCCCAATTCCCCTCAACTCAACTCGAACGGAGATCTTCTTCCAGATACGGGAGAAGGGACTCTTGAAGGCACCAAGCCCGATGAAGTCGCATCCTGAGCGGCGTGACAAGAGGAGGTACTGCCGATTCCATCGGGAGTATGGTCACGACACCGAAGAATGTCGCGACCTCCAGTACCAGATTGAGGATCTCATTAAGCGCGGTCATCTGCGGCGATACGTCCGCGAACAACCACCTCTCTCGGACGGTCGGCCACCCCGAGACCTGTCCCCCCGACCACAGGGCCCGGTCGAAAAACAGATCGATGTCATCTTCGGCGGCCCAGCCTCAGGCGGCAGCAGCTCGTCGGCGCGCAAAGCATATGCGCGATCCAAGGTCGGGAAGAGGCCGATGCATCACGAAGAGCTCGACGTCGCGTTCAGATCACAGGACGAGGAGCATGCATCTCACGACGACGCACTAGTAATCTCAATCCGCATGGCAAACGCCTACGTCAAGCGGGTTATGATCGACACGGGAAGTTCGGCCGACATTTTATATTTCAATGCCTTCCAACGGTTGGGACTGACCGACCTGGACCTCACCCCCCTGACATCTACCTTGACAAGGTTCACTGGGGATTCCATTTCCCCCATGGGGACGACTACGATCCCTGTCACGATCGGGGGAGAGCCGAGGTCAAAGACCCTGATGGTGCCATTCATGGTGGTCAGGCTCCCATTTGCCTACAACGCCATCATTGGGCGCCCGACCCTAAATCGGCTCAGAGCGGTCGTCTCAACGTACCATCGGGTCTTGAAGTTTCCAACTCGAGCCGGGGTCGGCGAGGTCAGAAGCGACCCGAAGGAGTCCAGACAATGCTACCTGGCGGCGACAACGCTGTGCAAGAAGCCAAGAACCGGACCGATCAACGCCACGGCTCCGGACCCAGTGGAAGACGCCCGGGATGCCCACTCCGCGGAGAAAATTCTCGAGCTACCACTGGACCCGAGTCGCATTGGCAAGATGGTAAAGGTCGGGTCGGAGTTAACGGAGAATCAACAAATTCAGTTGATAGATTTCCTGAGGAAGAACGACGACGTCTTCGCATGGACCCCGAACGACATGCCAGGGGTCGACCCGGAGATTGCACAACACTACTTAAACATCTCCCCCGACGCTCGGCCAGTAAAGCAACGCCCGCGGAAATTTGCCCCGAATCGCCAGAAGGCCATAGAAGACGAAGTCACCCGCCTGTTGGATGCACAGCTCGTCGAGGAAGTAAAGTACCCGACCTGGCTGTCCAATGTTGTACTCGTTAAAAAGGCAAATGGAAATTGGCGGATGTGTGTTGATTACACTGATCTCAATCGGGCTTGCCCGAAGGACTGCTACCCGCTTCCCCGCATCGATCAACTTGTGGACGCCACGTCCGGGCATCAGCTGTTCTCTTTTATGGATGCCTTCTCGGGATACAACCAGATTCAAATGGCCCCGAGAGACAAAAGAAACACGGCATTTATCACGCACAATGGCACATACTGCTACAAGGTGATGCCGTTCGGATTGAAGAACGCCGGCGCGACCTATCAGCGCCTCGTCAATCGAATGTTCAAGGACCAGGTCGGTAGGAACATGGAAATATATGTCGACGACATGATAGTCAAGAGCCGACATGCCGAGACCCATCTCTCCGACCTGGAGGAAATATTTCGCACGTTGAGAAAATACAGGATGCGCCTCAACCCAACGAAGTGTACCTTCGGCATCACTGCCGGGAAGTTTCTCGGCTTCATAGTGCATCAACGAGGAATCGATGCCAACCCCGACAAAATAAAAGCCATACAGGAGATGCAGTCACCCAAGACCGTAAAGGAGGTACAACGACTTGCGGGAAGGATAGCGGCCCTGAGCCGCTTCATTTCCCGGGCCGGAGACAAGAGTTCAGTCTTTCTTCGCGCATTGAAGTCGGCAAAAGACTTCAAATGGACCCCCGAATGCGAGGAGGCCTTCCACCAACTAAAAAGTCACCTTGAGAACCTACCGCAGCTGGCCTCGGTGAAGGATGGCGAGCCCCTCGGCCTATACCTCGCTGCGACCAATCTGGCGGTTAGCTCGGTCCTGGTAACGCTGGACAAAACCGGAGAAAGGCCGGTCTACTATACCAGCCACGTCTTGGCAGGGCCTGAGCTTCAATACGCCCCCATAGAAAGGATAGCCTTGGCGCTTATTCTGGCCTCCAGAAAATTGAGGCCATATTTCTAGACACACCCCATTAAGGTGATAACCGACCAACCCTTGCGCCAGATCCTCTCCAAGTTTGATGTTGCAGGTCGGATGCTGAAGTGGTCGGTAGAGTTGGGGGAGTTCGGTATCGAATATGAGCCGAGAAAGGCAATTAAAGGCCAAGTGCTCGCGGACTTCCTATCGGAGCTCATGCCCCCACCAGTCCCTCAAAATCCGACCCCCGGATGGACCTTGCATATCGACGGGTCGGCAAACTCGGAAAGAGGAGGAGTTGGCCTGGTGTTCAAAGACCCCTCCGGCCACGTTTACGAACATGCCTTGCGACTGGGGTTCAGAGCCACAAACAACGAAGCCGAGTATGAAGCGCTCCTGTTCGGCCTCAAGGTCGCAGCCGATCTAGGGGCAGAAGACATAGAGGTATTCACCGACTCCCAACTCGTCGTCGGCCAAGTTAATGGCACATTCGAAACTCGGGAAGCGGCGATGATCAAATACCTTGCCGAGGTGCGGCTGGCGGCGGCGCGGTTTCAAAAGTTCGCCATCACCAAGGTGCCCCGCAACGAGAACACGCAGGCAGACGCCTTGGCTAAATTGGCTTCCTCCCGCGCGACCGACACACCAACCGGACCAACGGTTAGGACTGTCGGGCCATCCATTGGCCCGACCCTCATGACTGTAGGTCAGGAAGACGGAGGCTGGACCAACGAGATCCTCCACTTTAAACAAGCGGGGGTCCTCCCTGAGGATAAGGCGGCCGCCCGAAGAGTCAGAAGGGCGGAGTCATGGTACTGCATCATTGATGGTCGCCTCTACCGGCGGGGTTTCAGCCGACCCCTGCTTCGCTGTCTGAACCCGACCGAGGCACAGACCACCTTAGTCGAGATCCATGAAGGAATATGTGGAGACCATGTCGGCGCTCGCACCCTGGCACACATGGTCCTAAGGCAAGGATACTATTGGCCTACACTACGAAAGGATGCTCAAGCATATGTTCAAAATTGCGAGCCATGCCAAAAGCACGCCCGATTCCAACATAGACCGATGGTGCCACTCTCGGCTGCCGACTGCGCCTGGCCCTTCGCCCAATGGGGAATGGACGTCCTCGGCCCCTTCCCCCCAGCCTCGGGACAGAGAAGGTTCCTGATAGTCGGCGTCGATTATTTCACCAAGTGGCTCGAAGCCGAGCCACTGGCCTCCATCACCGAGAAGCAAGTCGAAGGGTTCGTGTGGAAGAACATCATAACCAGGTTCGGCCTCCCTAAGGCGATCATCACCGACAACGGCACGCAATTCAACAACGCAAAGTTCAAGGCGTTCTGCCAGAGCTATCGCATCCAACTAAAGTTCAGCTCGGTGGCTCATCCCCAGGCTAACGGTCTGGCCGAAGTAACAAACTGAGCCATCCTTGAAGGATTGAAAAAGAGGGTCTCCAACGCCATGACTTCTTGGGTGGATGAACTCCCGAGTGTCCTATGGGCGTTGAGAACGACCCCTAAAACCCCGACGGGCGAATCGCCTTACAGCTTGGCATTCGGGACTGAGGCCGTGCTGCCTCCCGAGGTGGTCTTCCCAACCCTTCGAATTCAAAGTCAACATCAGGAGGAGTCTGATCAACAACTCCGTAGAAACCTCGACCTATTGGAGGAAAAGCGGGCCGATGCTCATCTCCGAGCACTGGCCTACCGGAGGGCTGTCGCGAAAACCTACAACCAACAAGTGCGCCCGAAGCGCGTCGGCCCGGGCGACTTGGTGCTCCGCAAGACCGAGGTCAGTGACCCGACCCGATCCCGCGGCAAGCTAGCCCCAAACTGGGAGGGTCCCTACCGAGTTATAGACACCATCCGAGACGGGACTTATACACTGGCGACCATGGAAGGTCGGGTATTGCCAAGAACCTGGCACATCACGAACCTGCGAAAGTTCTACGTGTGACCATGTATCGCAACTCATACCAAATTGCAATGCAGCGGTGGCACCAAAAAGTTCTGACTTGTATTAACTTTTGAAAAAAAAGTACGAAACAGATCGGGGCCGACCCAAGTTACAAGCTTCAAGAAAGGACAAAAACCAAGTTGAGAACAGAATTAAGACTCGGGAGGCATCGAGTCGTCAAAATCCTGCCGACGCTCCATTGGCACCGAGTCGTCTTCAGGGTAGATGGTGAAGGGATCCTCTTCGACGTCGGCATCGGGGTGGCGGGCACAAAAGCGAGCCCACGCCACCCGATATCCGTACTCGTAGGTGACCCACCCCATCCGCTTTAATCCCTCTTTGAAGCCGGGGGACTCCTTGTATTCAGCAACGGCAGTTCTGGGCAGCTCAGCTCGGGCATGCTCTAGATCCTTCACGGACTGTAACAGCTCGTCGTCCATCCTCCTGGCCCTTCCTCGGGCCTCTTTCAGTAGGTGCTGAGCATCACTGAGATGGCCCCTCAGCTCCCTCTCCGAGGCCTCATGCCTGAGGAGCTCCTCTGCTCTTTCTGATTTAACTTTCTCGAGCTCCTCCTTCAGCCTCGACGCCCGCTCCTCGGCCTCAGCAACTGCCTCGGGCCCGCCTTTCGACTTCAGGACGTCGAGCTCTTCCTGCTGCTGCTTTACTCGGTGGTCCATGAATGTGATCAACCGACCAGCATCATGGACCCGGTCGACCAACGCCATCTGAAGGTGTTGGCTCTGCACGGAAGGACTCCGTTAGAAAGAAAAAGAGAGGGAAAAATGATGAACTCGCAGGTCAGCAGACTTACCAGGACGAGCTCCTTGGTGGCTCGGGCCATCAAGACCTCCGATGGGAGCGTATACAGCTCCCGCGCCAATTGAGGGTGGAGGATCCCCCTTTCATACTCCTCGGCGGCCGACGAAGTATGTCATACCTTCGTCGAGTTCTTTAGGCCCGCCCACCGAGCTTGCAGCTCCTTCTCGGGGTCTTGGTGCCCCAGATCAGACATCATCATGGCATAGTAACCCTGGTCTCCTTTGTAAACTTTCGTCCTGAAAAGGTCCTTCATGGACCTCGGACGCTCTTGAACAGGAGAGGCGGCCCCCTCCTCAGATTCGGCGGGCGCCTCCAGCCTCGCAGGCGACACGGCTGGCTCTTTACCCTTGGAGCGGGGTCGGGAGCCACCCTCACCGACCGGGGACTTGTGCTTCCTCGACAGCACCTTTACCCTCTTGACGGGTTTCCCCGTCGCGCCGGCATGTTCAGTCGGTGGGGGAGCCGGTCTCTTCGCCGACGCCCTCGGAGCTTCTCGAGCTGAGGATGTGCTGGCTTCACGAGCGGAGGGGCAGCTCGGCGGGGCCCGTCCCCCAGCTACTCTCGGCATCCCACGAAGGTCCCCGAGGTCCATCCGGTCTGCATCACAACTCACAGGTCAGTAAAAGATTAGTAAAGTTCGAGCAAAAGAAAATGCTAGTACCCTTGGAGGCCGGACTCAAACTCGCCTCAACGAGCCAAAGCTTGGTCATTTCCTTGATCGCACAAGAAGAGGAGAGGATCCCCTTCAGTCGACCGACCAGGACGGCCTCCTCCTCGGACAGATACGGGGGGGGCGTTGCCAATCGGATGAGCCGACCAGCTAAACCCAAATCCCCAACCTAGACCACTGACATAAAGGTAGCGGGACTTCCAACCCTTATTGCTGGAAGGAGCCCCGCTCACCCTAAAACCGACTCGGGCGGTGAGGTAATAACCGCCCCGACTCTTGCACAGGCGGAAGCACGCCATGAACAAGTCCCGAGTCGGGATAATTCCCGCTCCTCGGCACTCACCTAAGAAAACCACTAGGTAACGCCACGAGTTGGGCGCTACCTGGCTCGGAGAAATTCTCCACCGCTTCAGGCACTCCTCAATCAGAGGTTGAAAGGAAACCGAAGGCCGGCTTCCAGGGCATCTACCGAGATGCACATGCCAGGGACGTCCAAGCTATAAGGACGTTGCCCCGGCTCCGGAATATACAACCCGTATTCAGCCGGGATGCTGTACCGGGCCCTAATCGCGGCAAGTGACCCCTCGGTCACCGCCGAGTCGAGGTCATGATGTGACATCATGACCTCGAGATCTCTCTGAACCCGCGCGTCGACAGGCGACGGGGGTCCGGAGGACGCTCCCGAGGAACTAACCCCGGGACCAATATGACTCGACTCCCCCGACTCCGAGGGAGAAGCGACCCTGACACTAGTCGAGGAGTCCGACGAGGTCATTGCGACCTGTTAAAAGGGGGGCTGCCGAGCTGAAAAGGCGAAGGGTACTAGGGTGGTCCGAGGCAGAGGCAGCAAAAAAGCGAAATGAGCAAGTGAGGTCTCTGCGCAACCCCCCAACCAATTTATAGCGCCCAGGCGTGCCGTTTCAGCTTCCCGAGGTAAGAGAAAACGTCGCCGCACCGAAGAAACACTCAGCGCATTGAATGCGCCATGATTGCGACCGAAACCCTAGGCAGGGGACCGAAACCCTAGGAAATATACATATATATATGTGTGTATTTTTATGCGTGCATAAAAAACATTTTCGCAGCGGCGCAAATCTCCGGATTTGCGCCCGACTTCACCCTCTCGGCCAAATCTCCGGATTTGCGCCCGAGTTCACTCTCTCGGCCAAATCCCCGGATTTGCGCCCGAGTTCGCCCTCTCGGCCAAATCCCCGGATTTGCGCTAGAGTTCGCCCTCTCGGCCAAATCTCCAGATTTGCGCCCGAGTTCGCCCTCTCGGCCAAATCTCCGGATTTGCGCCCGAGTTCGCCCTCTCGGCCAAATCTCCGGATTTGCGCCCGAGTTCGCCCTCTCGGCCAAATCTACGGATTTGCGCCCGAGTTCGCCCTCTCGGCCAAATCTCCGGATTTACGCCCGAGTTCGCCCTCTCGGCCAAATCCCCGGATTTGCGCACGAGTTCGCCCTCTCGGCCAAATCTCCGGATTTGCGCCCGAGTTCGCTCTCTCGGTCAAATCTCCGGATTTGCGCCCGAGTTCGCCCTCTCGACCAAATCTCCGGATTTGCGCCCGAGTTCGCCCTCTCGGCCAAATCTCCGGATTTGCGCCCGAGTTCGCCCTCTCGGCCAAATCTCCGGATTTGCGCCCGAATTCGCCCTCTCGGCCAAATCTCCGGATTTGAGCCCAAATCCTCTCACGCAGCGCTACACTCCCGAGTTCGCGCTCGGTCGGATCTAGCCTCCCGCGCCATATTCCCGAGCTCACGCTCGGTCGGATCTACTCACGCGGCGCCATATTCCCGAGCTCACGCTCGGTCGGATCTACTCACGCGGCGCCATATTCCCGAGCTTAGGCTCGGTCGGATCTACTCTGGCTGCGCCATATTCCCGAGCTCAGGCTCGGTCGGATTCGGCTTCCTGCGCCATATTCCCGAGCTCATGCTCGGTCAGATCTACTCAGGTTGCCCCACGTTCCACGTCATTCGAAATCCTCAGAAGTCCGCGCTCAGGACTAGTTTAAGGCAACCCCAAACAGCGATCAAGCGCAAGACCTCATCTTCGGCACCCCCATCAGGTGCCTCGAGAGGGTCTACCTGGGGGGGGGGGAAGAATGATATGATGGATGCCGACCTGGTTGCCAAGTCATCACGCCCCCGGACAGCTAGGCCGTTGACGTGGCCAAACCAACGTGATTGGTCGAAGGACACCAGGTGCCGTACAGCCGACCTGGCACAGGTAAGGTCGGCAACCCCCACCTGCAGGCGCACACCTCACCACCAGTACGGCAGGCGTGGCGGGAAGCGCGGCAGCATGGTGCCGTACGGCCGACCTGGCACATGTAAGGTCGGCAACCCTCACCTGCAAGCGCACGCCTCACCACCAGTACGGCAGGTATGGCGAGAGGCGCGGCAGCATGGTGAGTCATGAATGCGGTAGGGTCGTCAGGTACGAACAACCCACAGCACCCACTATAAAAGCTCCTGCACCTACACAGGGTAGGGGGATCGCAAAAAGGACCGAAAAACTGACTTGATCGTCGGAGGGGTCACGTCGGGAACCTACCCGACCCGACCTCCTTGCAGGAACCAGCGGCCGACCCCAGCAGGGCGACCCCTTCTTCACCCGGGCTTCTCCACTCCAGCATCAGGACTCCCGAGCCGACCCCTGAGTCACCACTCATCCGAACCAACCACGCTCTGTGACGAAGAGATTGCGAAGCGGGCGTACTAGCGCACACGGGTCTGGACCAGCAAAGGCTTGCTCGACATATTTAAAGGCGAAACACGTCCACCTAGCAAGCTCCACAGACGGCACTATCAGTACCCAAAGTATTTTTTTTTATGTTAAATTTATATGTTTAGGAGTTATAGAGAATCAACAACATAAATATAACAATAATGTTATAGAGAATTAAAAACAACATAAATATAAATTATAAAATAACATGCGTAAGACTTACGTAATTATATACTTCTTACCGAACCGAAATTGTATAATAAGTAAGAACGAATTAAGTATTTCTTTCTTAAATTAACACACCCCATCTCATTTTTTTCATGTACACCGCGCCATTTATAAAATCTCCAAAGAATCTCTTTATCCTCGACAATACTCAAGGTGTTTTTTCTATTATGTTTTTCTATTTATAGAACAATCAAGTTTAATTTTTATAGTTCCTTTCCTTCATATAATAAATACCATTCCTATGTTTGAATTACTTGTTCTTCAAGAACCCTGACAATAGAAATCCAAAAATACTACTTAGTAGTTACAAAAAAAGAATTAAAACACTTGGATGAAGTGGTGTAGATGTCACTTTTAGCTAATTAAGATGCTTGCATGCTGTGTGAATGCGTTGACCTTCGATGATTAAAACCATGTATCATGCAAAAATTGGAAAAGAAGAGTACACACATGTTAATGATGCCAACAGATAATGCCACAAGCTTTGCTATAGAATCATGGATAGCCTTCACTTTCCTTCTCTATCCACTTATTCCTTACCTTATGCTATCATACAGTAGCTTCATATATCAAATAGTTTTTTTTTAATAATCTTTTTTCCTTTTTCCGTAACTTGTTTGATCTGACTGATCCAAATAAAGTATGGAGTTCAATTACTGTGAAGTCACGAAGGCTATAAATACATGTGCAGTAGAACTGTTGTAAGATGTAAACACTCGGGTGCAAGCAACATGAGCGCTAAAGAGCAAGAGAAGATAGCGATCACGGTGGAGGAGAAACTCCAACGTTTGTTTGGGATTCTTAAAGCCAAAAAGGTTGCCGAGGACAAGATCCATCATTGCTATGGGACTCTTCAAGGCATGAAGGATGTTGAGGAATTCTCCTACTTCATTCAAGATCCCTGGGAGTATTTTGGCTTTCATGGCGCGCCTACTGTGAAGGCAACTACGAATGATGAAGGTGGCAAGAAGACGAGCGAAGATGACGAGCTCCTGCTGCAGTCGTTTCAGATTCTTCAAGACATGAATGAGGAGGACTTCCGGTACTTCACTCAGAATCCCGATCAGTATTTTCGCTTATGTTCCTCACGTAGACCACCAAAATAAGAAGAAGGATAGACGCAGGAAGAAGAAGCAGCTGCGTCAAATAATAATAATAATAATAACAATAATATATATATATATATAAAGTGAAGCTCTTGGGTTCTTCAAAACTGATGAAGAAGCTTGAAATCTCTTTCTTAGGTACTTGTGTTCTTGTTGAACTTCTGTAAATATCAAACATTTGGAAGATTTACATGGCATGATAATTTTTCTTACCAAACCAAATTATTTGAGAGTCAACTGCCTAACCTCAAGTCCAAATTTTTCGCATCCGAATATTCATTTGTATAAACCTCGAAAAGTTCTAAATAGTTATAAATCAATCATGTCTTAGTTTATATATGCTTTCTTTTCTTCCACATAAAAGAGGGTTTCTTTTTTTTTTAAAGTGATTGAATTCGTGGTTTTATAAGATTCCCCATTATATAAATAAACCCAAAAATACTTCTTGTTCCAGCATTATGTTTCTTCATCATGGTAAAGTTTAATCAAACTCAAAACTTATCATGCTCTTCGTATAATTATCACCTTTTACCCTCCAAAAGAAATAGAATTCTCGAATGCTGTATCGTAGATGTATGTTCCCCATCTCGTGACTTGAAGTTTCGTGTGTAAATATACCGGTGATGAATACAACCTCAAATCATGCAAAAAAAAAAAAAAAAAAAGACACACGTATCGATGATGCTAACAGATAATGCCACGAAACTTTTGTTTATAGAATCATAGATGATTTCAATCAAGCTTCATTGGTCGTATGTGCAACGAGAAAAGAAGAAATAGAGTGCATATGCATTCTCTCAGGAAGGTTCGGCTACAATGCGGCTGACGTCCATCCTTTAATTCCAAGCACACACACAAACACACAGCCAATGAATTCCAAACACACATAAGTCGATACGAGAGCAAGCTTGGAATATTTATTCCAGCTTGATGTTGATTATATCAATACAAGAATACTTTTACTACTAGTCTAAGCCATGAACTTTATTTAGCTATGAGTCTAACATATGAATATTTTTCAACACTGAATAATATATATAGGCCTTTTCCTAATTAAGTGTCTCTTTTTTTTTTAGTTCTTTTGAAAAATTTATCAATCATCTTATTCAAAATATTTCAAATCTTATATATTTCCTTTGTTGTGCTATATATCTTAATCTCATTTATATATGAGCACCAAAAATGTAATGGAGCAACAACCGAGGGTAGGGTGTACACGAGAATGTCAACATCATGCATCCACCTAAACTACATAATTGAGGTATTTATTCCACGCAAACAAGATTGGCACAGAAGAAGAAGATGATGATGACATATTGAACAAAGGCCCCCCCCACTCCACCTTTATCACTACATCACATGATCATAGACAGCCACCCACTCTAAGCCGCCAAAAAAAAAAAAAAAAATGGATCCCTTTGTTTACGACATGTTTTGGGATCATGAAGGGGACGTGATTCTTTACACAATGTCAATGACAGCAAGCCTCCAGTGTGTCGCTAACCAATCTCAAAGGCCATGGCTTGGAACTCTCCTCAAGAACTGAGGTCGGAGACTTGGATTTGGAAGTCCTGAGGAAGTGCAAGATCTGATAGAAATGCCCACTTATTTTATTCGAGTTAGGTTGATGTGGGTTGGTTCGAGTCACACAAGTGCTGATGATTCTATTCCCTCCCTCTTCAACTTTTAACTTTCTTTTCCTTGCAGCCCCTTCTAAATTCAATTCACATTGGGATGTCCCAAAATATTTTTCTCTTTGATCAATGAAATTTCGAACTCTCAATATTAAAATATTTTCGGTTTAAGAAACTATCAAAATAATTAGAATTTAAATGCTTAATCTAAGGATAAATAAATCAGATGGCAGATATTTCCCCATTTTATGGAGGGTATTAATGTCAATTAGAGTGTATGTAGATCGTGAATAAAATAAAATAGACTCTAAAAAGAACGAAAAAGGAAGCCATGCGATCTGACCCACCTTCGCCTACAAAGCAGGGAGGGTCGCCCTTTGCCTCTTATTCCCGAGCTCTCTCTCGCTCGCTCGCGCGCGCGCTTGAAGGCGATCAGCCTTTTGTTTCATTTGGTAAGGTATGCTGCTTTTGAGTCTCTGCTTGTGATCTATATAACTTGTGTTTAGCTAGCATATTTTTCTGTCTTGTGAGAAATGTGAGCTGAGGCGATGAATCGGGGAGCGATCTAATCAGGCAATGTTGTGCTGAATGCATCGGTCTATTAATCCTGCAGGCTGTAGTTTGCCATGGAATTCAGTCATTCACTTATTAGGGAATCATGATTTGTTCTTCTTCTTCTTCTTCTTCTTCGTCGTCACTTAGACACTTTGGGCTGCTTATGATGTTATGGTGAAGTGACAGTCGTTGCAAGGTCAAAACCTTTGTCCTCTTTCTCCGGTTTCCTTCCACTTGAGGTGTACCTTCGAAAACTACCGATGTGTTTGCTTCGACAATGGCTTCTACAACCTTTCCTCTTCTCTGTTCCCTGTTCAACGCCCGTCATGCTCGGAAAAAGACCCCGACTTTCTTGCTTCTCTCCTTCCAGGTCTGCATCTTTCTCGTCGGAGCAATGAGGGCAGAGCACACTCGGATGCCCAAGGTGGGATTTGTCTCACAGAATTGAACTCCTTTCGCAGTGTAGTTTTCCTTATCTGCTATCAAAAACTTAATTGCGGAGATTGTTCGCAGTCTTCTTCTTGGACAACGACCGTGGTCCGGAAATGGCTCCACTTGAAGAACGCAGAGTCCTCCTCTGACCCCAACAGTAAGCCCAGTCCTCCCACCGCCACTTCCTGTCACTCGATCTCTTCGCTTTTGTCTTTCCTCCTTCCTTTATGATTGAAAGCTTGCGTCTTTCTCTCCCTTCCCCACCCTTTTTGTTGGATAAAAAAGCAGATAAATTTGGAGAGCAACGAAGGAGGAAGAGCTGTTCGGATAAGGACAGCAGCGTGCTCGGAAGAAGGGACTTGTCAGGTACTTTTGCTACCGCGTCCCTCGTTACCCTCTCTTAAATGCACTCAACGCATGTACTTAGCGATGATGAAACAACATGAAAAGCTTAGATCTTTTCCTCTCTTTCCGTGAGTAAATAGGTGGGTGGGGGGTAGTGGAGCGTTCCGGCAATCTCGAACCTCCTCCTTCGCAAAACAAGCCACTGGCTGGCTCTTCTCTGCCCACCGAGAACCTCCGGTAGCGTGCATTAATCCATCCCATGGAGAATGTTTTGCAGTTGATACCACCTCAGTTTTCTTTCTCAGCAGTGCACTAATCGTGCTCTATAATTGTTGCGCATATGCTGATGATGATGATGGGCGAAGGGTGTTCGTGGGGACATGGAACTTGGGAGGGCGACCACCCCACGGTGGGCTCAACCTAAGAGATTGGCTTGTGAGCACGCCGTCTTCCCCTGCAGACATCTATGTCCTCGGGTACTGCACCAAACCTATCGCATAAAAGATTACTTTCTGCCAAATATAATGATGATTCCCTCTCTCTCCCTCTGCTTCTCCTTTTCCTTAAAAGATACACATTTAGCAACTTAATCTACTTCTTTCCGCTGTTCTGGAATTGGAGTTTGGTGTGACTCGGAGTGAAGAACATGGTGACATGAATGGACCCAAGTCATAGATGATGCGACGGAGCAAGAAGAGTCCTTTCCACTCCTTCCCTTGGAAGCAGTGAGAGGACAAGAAGGTGTCGCGAATCAACGAAGTCTGGCACTCGCATTTAAGCCAGATGGGAGTGAATGTTGACTTATTGTGCAAGTGTGTGACCCATCCATCATCAGGAGACATCCTCACCATTCGACTGCTCTGCCGCAGGTTTCAGGAGATCGTCCCCTTGAACGCCGGGAATGTGCTGGGGCCCGAGGACAAGGGCCCCGCGGGTAGGTGGCTCTCCCTCATTGGTCAGACGCTGGATTCTCACCACAGGGTCGCCCCTGACGTTCCCAGTCGTTGCACCAACGCCGCGGAGAAGCCGAGGGGCAGCTTCTCAGACCTCTCGTCCATTGAGCTAGGGCTGGAGGAGGCCGAAGACGGCGGTGAGGAGAAGTCGCTCGATCTGTCTCCGGGGTGGACCATGCGGCGCTGCGAGGACTACCACCTCGTGGCAAGCAAGCAGATGGTGGGGATCTTCCTCTGTGTTTGGGTGCGAACCAGACTGGTGCAGTGCATCACCAGCCTCAAGGTCTCCTGCGTCGGCAGGGGCATCATGGGCTGCATGGGAAACAAGGTTCGTTAGATCAGCTCAGTTACTGTTCTTGCGGTTTTTGCGCGCCATGGAAACATCGATGATGTGATCGGCCGCAGGGATCGACCTCCGTCAGCATGACACTTCACCGGACCACGTTCTGCTTCGTTTGCACGCATCTGGCTTCCGGGGAGAGAGATGGAGATGAGGTGCGAAGGAACTCCGATGTGATGGAGATCATGAAGAGGACGAGGTTCCCACTAGCACGCGGGAGGATTCCAGGAGCAGCACCTCGTTGTCCACAGACAATTTTGGAGCATGAGTAAGCCTTAATAATAATAATAATAATATTATTAATAAAAAGAAGCTTTATTGTCATGAGTATATGATTGAATCTAATCCTTCATCAATGTTTTTTTTTTATCTTTGCAGTAAGATCATATGGCTTGGAGATCTAAATTATCGACTAGCTTCCACCAGCAACGACACAATCGAACTGTTAAAGAAGCAAGACTGGCAAGCCTTGTTAGAAAAGGACCAGGTGAGTCGAAGACACGCAGTACATCACGGTTCGAGGCTACCATCACTGATTGATTAGGTTATTTGTTGTATCAATGGCTGCAGCTTCGTATACAACAGAAAGCTGGGCGGGTGTTTCCTGGGTGGGAGGAAGGGAGGATATGTTTCCCTCCGACTTACAAATACATTTCTAATTCCGACATTTATGATATGAATTCGGCAATTTCAAGAGACAAAAGACGCACCCCAGCTTGGTAAATGCCTCTTAATTCTCTCCTTTCATATATATATATATATATATATATATATATAAAGAACATAATTGAATTGCTGATGCCTTTTCATCTTGTTTTAAGCTTCCTACTAATATTGATAGATGTCAGAGTTGTGTCATGTGACTGGCTCTTCACTAGGGCAGGAGGCTGAGGGTTGTTTGACTTTGACCAGCCTAATTTCCGTGGCTAATTGGGTTTAAGAATCACAGTCTGTCTTAGCTTTTATCTAATGGCTACGACTGCCGCACATTGGCCGACCTTTTTTATTCTAGTCCACGCACCCACGTTCGTGCGACTAAGCCTTGCTTAGGCTCTTTGACATTTTGCCCTTTCTTCCCTTGTGTTATTGCAAAAAAAAAAAAAAAACACTTAACCATGGTCGGTGGCACAAGAACCAAGCCAAGGTCTATGTTTTTAATCCCCGAGATTAGTTGATCAAGGACTAAGATTTGCATGTTCAAATCTTATTCTATGCGACATTTTATTAGAAACCGTTGTGTGTTAATATCATCAACAAAATATAATATGTATGCATATATCAGATCAGAAGAGTAAAAAGACGTAGGTAGGGGATATCTGATGCTGTGCATGGGATATGCTACAACAGGTGCGACCGTATACTATGGCGAGGGAAGGGGATGAAGCAAATGTGGTACCTGAGAGGAGAGTCGCGGTTCTCCGACCATCGGCCGGTATGCTCCCTCTTCGCTGTACGGTTGGACGACGGCCACCACGTTGTGGCAGCGGACCAGCACAGAACAGCGGGAGCAGATTCAAGAGGCAGCAGTCCCCGGTGCTCATCATGGGGGAAGGTGCAGGCCGAGGAGATGTTCCTCGTAGGGAGAACACACAGCTGCTTGGAAGCCAGCAGATTCTGAAACCTTCTGAGGAAACCCATTGTTTAATCCTAATTTGCCATCCAAAGAATAGGTAGAAGCAGCAGGGAGAAGAGGCCAACTATGTTCCCAGAAGGTCTCGTTGATTCAATTAAACAAACACCTGGTAGGCGCGTGCAGAGAGGAGAGGCCAAAGGCGGCCGGTGCCATGCTTTTTACGTTGAGAAAGAGAATAAAAAATGTGATGATTTAGAAGCCAAAAGGAGTTCGCATACCGCGGCAAACGCGACGGATGGCAGCTTTTGAGCTCTCTGTTCCTGTCATCATCGGCCTCCTCTGCTCCTTACCAATTTTGGCCGCTGTGCAATAGCGTGCAAGTTAAGTAGGGAACAAAGAGGCACGCCTGCTCAATTCGATGTTGTCGACGAAAAGAAAAATACTGTACATACGTCAATTGATCGAACATGTGAAGCTCGCATGGCCTTCACGGTATGCATGTGTTTGTGGACTGTAACCAAACCAACATGTTATTATATATACACTGGAAATATTACACGTAAAAAACCAGCGCTTGCTGCCATTTGCAATATGACAACAGAGACACCAAAACAATGAATGACTCCAAAACTATAATGGTTCATGAGCTTAAACACCTTGCCTGAAACATGTCACAAGAGTTCACGCAACAACTCATTACATCTTATTCCTTTGGAATAGGAAACCTAAGAGTTTTAACGAGGATGATTGATCGGACCAGGCTGCATTGCCTTCTGTACAAGCTCAGTCTGCTCCTGAACATGAACCGAGTAGAAACCGGTAGCTGTTGCAGCAGAAGTTGCCCCTTCCAACATATTTGATATCTTCAAAAGTCCCCAGACCTAGCGTCCTCATGGCAGTATATAGGCGAGGATTGATGTAACTGTATGCACCCATGTTCATCGGCTCTTCCTGACACCAGACGATCTCTGCATCTGTGGAAACACAAATAATTAGATTGAAGTTACTCACAAAGATCATCAGCAGATTAATATAGAAAGAAATGTAATGCAGAAGCTGAGTAGTAATGCAAAATAGTGTACTAGCAAAGTACTAAGTAAACACAACATGTGCAGGGTAGGAAGCAGAAAGCAACATGAATAGTCTGACCAGCAAATAGATGCAGCAGCTCTACAAACCCATAAGGGGCAAGTTGTAATTTAAAGACACCATGGGATGATAAGAAGTTTGACCTTTAATCCTAAAATTTTGTTATTCCTGCCGCTGCAAAGCTTTTTAGTTGAACTTTTACTGAGCTTTGTGGGCAAACTTGTGGAGTCAGAGCTGATACTGATTCTGAGCAACATGACTTGCAACAAGCATGAAAGGGCGACTGAGAACACACACTTCAGCCACGATTCTTCCCTAGCTAATCTGATCGCCAGCAGCCCATATTCATCCTGATACAATTGAACAGGATGAATCCCCAGCAATGGTGGGGAAGTGCAATGCAATATATTATAAAACGAGTCAAAATCCAGTAACATTCCTGGCCCAGATGACAGTTATGTATATGACAATAAAAAAAATTTAACAAAACACTTGAAAGGAAGTTCCACCGAAGATGGGAACTAAAAGCAGTTAGCATAAAGAAAATGCATATGTGGTGATCAAACAGAGGAGCCCATACTTGGATATCGCTTAAGCTCTCTTTGAATTAGGTCATAAGGGAATGGGCAGAGCTGTTCGACTCTACAAATTGCAACATCCTTACGATCCGACTTCTTACGTTCTTCGTGAAGTTCATAATAGACCTGCAAAGACCATATTTCAACAGAAATGAACTAATTGGATCATTTAAAATGGTGAAAAAAAAAAGAAAGCAAGCTCAAATGTTCCAGAGAAGAAGGGCGTGAAATCATATGACTTGCCTTTCCAGAGCAAAAGATGAGACGATTAATACCCTCCTCAACTTCTTTGTGATTATTCTGGTCCTTTATAAGGCGCTTGAAGCATGTTCCTTGTTTATCAAATCCTGGATGGCCCTCCAGATCATCAAACTCGGATAAATTTGATTTGCAGTCCTTGTGACGAAGCAGGTTCTTGGGAGACATTACAATCAGAGGTTTCCGGAACTCCCTATGGATCTAGATGGAAAATTAAACAATGACTTCAGCTTAATTCTGCAATGAAAAAATAAAGAATATTTTAGAACATACCTGACGTCGCAGAACATGGAAATAATTAGCAGGAGTTGTCACAATTGACAACTTGCCAATTACATTCCTGGATTTGTTTCCGTAGAGTTGGTTCCATCTCAGGAATTACATATGGGTTATCATGCTCATCTGTTTAACACAGTAAAACATCAATTTTCAGATAAACACTATAACTATAGTACTTCAAATAGCTTAAAAAAGTGTAAGAAATTATAACATTAATTGCTAATTAATATTCTTATATAGCTCAAATGAAATTGATGCAATGAAACTACACCATTGAAACCATTAATCACCATCTCAAGCCATAGAAAATGGCGGCCAGAGGAAATATAGAACTCTACAAGTCAAGATAGACATCCAATTGCAACCAAATACACAACAGTATCTCTTATGATGTACCTGAACTTTAATTACAATATCAATGAGAAAAGCAATGAACTAGTGGATGAACAATGACCTTGGGAAGGGGAGAGAGAAAAATAAATATCTACACATAACAAAGCCAGTGTTACCTGATCTAGAAGTACATACAAGCATGGAGGTCATATGCAAATATAGAAGCTGATCTGCTTAACGATGAAAATGACAGATGACTTAAATGTGATAAACAACACATGATAGTTATCATAATTTACCTCCAGTAGTGCACTTGAATGTTCTAGGCCTTGACCATCATAACCATGGGGAAGTAGAACAACAAGCCCAGTTTGGCGAAGCCACTTGGATTCTCCACTGCTCAAAAACTGATCAAACATTACCTGAGCACCATTTGAGAAGTCACCAAACCGAGCTTCCCAAAGTACCAATGAATTAGGATTTTCCATTGAGTATCCTAATTCAAATCCAAGGACAGCGAACTCTGAAAGTGAACTGCAATTTGAATGGAGTGTAAAAAGATCATACTCATCACAACATGACACAAATGATGGAGTCTAATTCAAGTATACAGTATCTCAAGTGCATACCATGCCAGTTCTTGGAAAACTACGAATTGGTCCTACTTTTAAGACAACAACCTTTAAGTTACCCCAACAAAAGCATGTAGGCAAACAAAGATGAAATACATATGTGAGTTTTTCAAGACACTATTTTCAAGGAAAATTAGATGCCAAAATAGGGAAATTCCACTATTATCATGTGTCTTTGATAAACAGGACAAATGAAAGGCCCAGGAGAACCTATAATGCATCCGAGTACTAACGGAAGCAGCAATAGGTATTCATCCTTTTGTGTTTTCTCAAGTCAGCTCCTTAACAAACCTCAGAGAAACTATTGCTTGAAAAATATACATTTCCAAGATTATCTGATTCTTTGGAAATCAACGGTGACACTTTCTGGGTGTAAAAAAGCATGCAAGTAAATGATAAGGAAAAGAAGAAGTATTAAATGATTAGGAAAATCAATGGCATCCCACGATAAAGAATGAATCTAATCAATAGCATCCACGAAGATTTAATTTTAATTGGCACGAAGAACAAAGTCATACCAGATCCAACCATCAGATGGTCACTAAAGGCTTTACCAGCATTTGTGAAAAATTTATACATCTGAACCATTTAACAAAAGAATTGGTCGATCTATATGCTATACAATTAATTGAGTGATCAATCCACCGTTAAAAAGCAAACAAACTGGATAGAAATGGCACAGATGAAAATGATAATGTTTACATGGTATTGATATAGATATGTGTACTAAAACTCCACTGATACAAATATTTATGTTAAGAAGTCCAGACAAGCAAGAGCATTGTACAGAACCAAATCATAACAAATTCATAGCAACTCAATTATATGACATTAATTGATCACGAAGTATTTGACTTCCAAGAACATAAATCATACAATTAGGTGAGATTTATAAGTTGAGTAAGTTATCTGTCTCCATTAGTATATGAATCTACGTACTAAAAGAGCAGAAAACTCATAGTACAGACCTGTTGCTGACAGTGAACATCTCCTCATCCTGGTTCATCAGAACATGATCCAGAGAGCAGTACATCTCCCCCATTTGTTGGTCATGAATAACTGAATGGCGATGACTAAATGTACCTCTTTCGACATCTTGGCCACTCAACCTAACATGGTTTCCTTCTATGATAAGAAGAGTAGCAAAAACTAGTGCCTCTCCCATTGCCCAGTCAATGCCTTCCCCAGTTTCAATCATCTGACCACGTTGCTCGAAGATCTTTTTGACTGCTCTATGAGGCTTGAAATCTTCAGGAAGAGATGTAATGGCTTGTCCAACGCGCTTTAAAATCTCAGGTCTAACTCTGCAGAATGATTCAGAAGTTTACATTATGCATGACAAGAAGACATAACAGATTACAGGAAATTTAAAATCAACAAACAAGCAATTGTACCCAGTGTTACGAATACGTGATATCTGTTCTGGAGATTTAAATCCTGTCCAATATGCTGAAAGCCAGTCTCTCCTTTTCGTAACATAGTCTTTGCTATTAATGAACTCCTCGTTCAGAATGGAAGTGACTTTGCTGCGGATCCTATCAATCTCTTCTTTAGAGATCCCTCCTGACTCTAAAAGCTCGTTTTGGTAAATTTCAAGTGCACTTGGATGATTCCGAATGACCTGCACGGTAGAAGAAATAATTATTTGCTAATTTGGTCAAAAATTCTTTTAACAAAACCTAAAAAGAGTAGAAATAGCATGTGAATGCAAACAAATAGAACTCGGAGTCACTGTTCTCATGACTTCCACAGCTTAGCTATTTATGATTCATTACCATGCAAGCAAAAAAATGTTTAGCCATTCAAATAATGAGATAACACACATAGAAGTGCAAGATAAAGGAAACTGCGAAGTTGCTTTAATGGAAAATAAACAATGTGCCCTGTAAAGCAAAAAAATACCACTAGAGTCTCATAAACCACACCCTGCCCTGTAAAGCTTCCGTCTCCATGGATCAATACACCCATATTTTTCATCCTTTCGGTATCATTCGAGTGGTATTGTTTTGCTCTTGTCTTCCCAATCACAACAGGATCAACAGCCTCCAAATGACTTGGATTGGCAACTAAAGATAAGTGAATCCTTTTCCCATCCCTGGTCGGCCTATCATATGAAGTGCCCAAATGGTATTTCACATCACCAGTTCCCGTATACAACCAACTTCTCCATCCACAGGCTTTGTGCCACCACTAAATTCACTAAAAATCTGACGCAACGGTTTCCTGACAACATTACAAGACATTCAACCTTCCTCTATGAGGCATTCCAATAACAATGCTCTCCACCCCTAGGTCAGCCGCTCTATCGAACATCTCCTTCATCCATGGAATCAGGGTTTCTCCACCTTCAAGGCCAAACCTCTTTGCAGCTGTCCACTTGGTAGCTAAGAAATTCTCAAACTCAGTGCTCCAAATGAGCCTGTCAAGAATGACTTCACGACGATCCCGACTGTATTCCCTTGGTTTCACCGTCTCAATCTTGTCCCTTATCCAATTGCACCTGTCCCTATCAGGATGTGCATGTACTCATACCCCACATTCCCACAATATGCCTGCTCCAGTCTGTTCAATATCTCGCGGAGGGTCTGCACAGGGCGGTTCTCCGACAAGAAGCCGGCCATCCTCCACACACCGAGGAAGAATTCCCTATCCAAGTCTGCGTCCGTTAATCCATAGAGGCCCAAATCCAAATCCTCCGGAATCTCCCGCTCCTCTAGACCCAAAGGATCCAACTTGGCCTTCATGTGGCCATTGACCTGGTAGGCCCTGACAAGCAGCAGCAATTTCATGCTCTCCTGGATGTTCTGGCCGGAGATTCCTGGCGAGGTGGCAGCCTGTCCAACAAAGTTCCTAAAGAAGTTGTCCCAGGATGCATCGACGTTGTTGGGGTCGGCTTCCCAGGCCCTCTGCAGCTCCTCCAAGTAGACACTGCTTGTGCCGTCGAGGAAGCTGTCGGACAGACGGGAGAGGGGCACGGGGCGGGGGATCGGCGCGGCTGACTCGGCCTTGCGTCTGAGAGCAGGGGTCTGGAAGCTCCGGGCGGGCGGAGGGGGCAGGGCGCGCAGTCTGACGTTGTGATGCGACGCTTGAACCAGGTTTCTCCTAATTGCCGATCTGGCCACACCTGACACGGCCCTAAGCCACGCCATGGCGATGGATCTCGACTAAGAGGAGTCCACCGTGAGCAAAAACTTCAGCTTTCTTGCAGAACACCTGCCTGTCTCAGAGAACAACGAGATCAAAGACTAAACCATACACACCTCAACCTGAAAATACAATGAGGATTCATGGAATAAACATATAGAAAAAGAAGAAATGCTACCAATCTGCAAGAAATCATGAAAAAAATAAAAATCTAACGAATCAAATCGAGAAAAAGAAAAGGAACGGTCGATCATTGGATGAGAAAGGATGAGACGGAACCTGAGGAAAGGGTAGGGGAAGGCGAGACCCCGGGCGAAGGTTTGTCTACGGACATCAAGCACGGGAGCGTCTCTTATGCCGTGGGTCTCTAAACTACACACCTTTTTCCATACATGTACTCTCTCCCCAACACCTTATAATGTCGCCTTTGATTGAACAAATTAGGTGACCGAGGGAATAAAGGGGGTGTCAGTATCAGAAGGTGGACGACTCACCTTGCGACTTCTACGCGCGAACGGTGACGCCATCTGCCAAAAACCATTCCTCTGTTGTCCAGCAGCGAAGTTGAGCCATCCCTGTCTCGGGCGCCACGGGGACGAGGTTTCGCACCATTTATTCGTTCCAGACCGTAGATAAATAGGAGCCCCACGTCACCAACGGTGGTGATTTTAATGTACGCTACCACGATTCCATTTGTATAGTATTTTATATCATCAGTTGTTTTGACTAAGGTTTACGGGATTTTGTACATCATCAGCATCACTTTCAAGACTAGGTAGTATTACGTACTCAGCGTAGCTTATTTTATATTTTATACATTTAATCATATTTTATTGCCGGATACTTGTGCTTCTTAAATGTAATGCTTATTTATCGAAATATTTTCGCATTAACTCCATTTTCGATGTTCAAAAAGTCGACGGCAGATTGGGAAGCTCAAACATTAGTGCATAATACAGTATACATCATATATTTATTGTTCGTCATACACATCTTTCCATGGGAAGTTATACGCCCCCGTGCATCATCCACGCCAAAACTTTCACGCATCAGGTGGGCGGCCATGATGGGACACCCGAAAAGCCACGTGTTGGTCGGTAGCTCATGTAGATTTGATTATATATATATATATATATATATATATATATCGTCGATCAATTTTTATATGATAGGTTGCCTTCGCCTAGCATTCAGCTTGAAAGAAAGAGACTGATTATCTTTCCATCGATCTACTCATATGAACAATTATTCAAGATAAATAATTATAAATTATAAATAGTTGTAATTGTCTCTCTCTTATCATCCATATGGAGAAAAGATCAAGACTATTAGAGACGATTAAGAGACTATCTTCTTATAGAATATTTTATATTCAATTATTTTAAGAATATATATAAAAATTTATTTTTAGTGCAATCGTAAGGAGACTTATGATCATGCACACCTATCTTGGGTTACTAACTTGGGTGTCGACGGAACCGGATTGAAAAACCTCTTCTGACCTTGATCTTCATGCAAGTAGTACATGAAGAGCTCAATGTTTTCACCTCAGAGGTACCTTAGACAATCCTACATATATGAATTTAGATCATATCGAGCTAACCATGATGTTAATGAGACCTTCCCATAATATTTTTGATATTAGAATGATGGTCTGATGTCGTAGGAACACCCACCCCCAATTTTCTCAATGAATCCTCGAACGAATAGGGTCCCTGACCTACAGTACTTTTACCTAAAGGGGGCAGTATTCTGCACATTGGTATGTCCACCTCAGTACAGATACCAATGTACTACTAGCGCCTATTAAACGACCTAGATCTCTCACCCCTAGGGATGGCCCTAAGCCATCTACTCATCTCCATTGATGGATGTATTCTTAAATCTCACTTAGTAAGTGCAGATGTTAATAAGCTGTTGTTCTGCTTTTGCCATAGTTAGCCTAATAGGCGATGCCACCAACTCAATCATAGTCCCCATCTCCATTGCCATTGGCACCCGTTGAGATTCCTTGAACTGATGTGATGCCGACATCCTAAGAGTACTTGAGACTTATTCAAACCATCGGCCAATAGGGGTATTTCAATTCCCAACCATGAAATTCAACAGATGGCACCACCCTAAGTATGCTCGAGCTGATTCTAAGGCCTAATCAACATATTTGATGAAGGACTCCCTATGGATCCAACTGTGATAAATGGATCAATATTTGGATGAGATGCGATGAAAGCTCTAATTGTCAAAAAAGGAAGCATTGCAAATCCCACCTTGGATCAATTGTTATTCACTCAAAAAATCTAACAGAAACTGATTCCAATGAGCACATTGCAGCTTTCTACACCCATATGTCACTATATGGTGCTTCGGACGCCCTAATGTGCTGCACCCTCCCGACCATATTAAGAGGAATAAGACGAGAATGGTATGCTTGCCTAAAGCTGCTTTCAATCTACTCTTTCACTTAGCTATCTTGGTAGTTTGAACTTCACTTTCCCGGGAATGTACACCCTTAACCTTTAACAACAACACTCCTCAGAGTTAGGTAGGGGGAGGAAGAAACACTCACAGACTTTATCACTCAATTCACAAATGAGATATGAGGCATAGTAGATGCTCATTCATCACTTGTAATATACACTTTCATGATAGGACTCAAGCCACCTTGTCTCTTTTGGTCATATTGATAAAGAGATCACTGGTAACTCTACCTGAGTCACTTCAAAGGGTCAATCAATACATTGTCAATAAGATAATAGTCTCAAGCAAACATGAAGAGTCACACAAGAGGCTGAAGTAGAAGTGACCATAATCAGCCTCAACCCCAAGATCATCGCAATGGAGGAGAAAGCTTGACTCAATGCACCGCCTAAGAACCCTCATATAGGAACAAGGTTCAAAGCTCTTGGTTTGTTAGGATGCCTCAATTGCATACATCATTGTACTTCCACTTGACACTTATTATAATGATAAATGACTCATCTCATCATGACCTTATCTTGAATTCCCAATACTTTTGTTACTCCATCCTCACAGGGATAAACCCATCGCTGTCTCAGTTATGATAACGAAGTCTATGAGAAGTTGGAATAAGAGAGCACTCATCTTGGGGTGGGCTTGCTACTGAGATGATTTCAGTAATTCTCCGCTCCACACTTGGCTACCCAGCATTTACTATGGGCACAATAATTGGAACATAAGAGGTGCATCCTTCTCGGTCCTCTCATACTAGGGATAGGTCCTCTCAATGTTCTAATGCTCACATAGGATATGGACCAAATTGTCTCACGATGTTTCGAACCCAGTTCGCATACTACTTTAATGGGTGAATAACCCAACCCTTGGAACATACTACAAACCCAGGTGGCGAAAAGCCGATATCAAGGTGCCAAACCTACCCATCTAGGTGAAATCTTGGTGAAGATCAACCTATTATCACTAAAGTAACTTTTATCCATTGAGAGACAACCCACAGTCACTAATCAAAGCACCCCTAAACAAAGCCCAACTCAATCGAATTGTCAAAGTTGGGGCGATCCTTCTCGAGCAGAGGTGAGTGTCGCTCATCAACTTTCTTCGTGAGAATATCAAGGTGTTCACATGGTCGCTAAGAGGCATACTTGGAATCGACCATAACATAGCTTAACATCACATAAACATCTCCTTGAGGCATGACCAGTGAAGCAAAGGGCTTGTAAGTTTACCCCTGATCACCAGCAAATAGTTATTGAGGAGGTAGATAAGTTGTTAAAAATAGGGTTTATTTTCAAGGAGCAATACCCCAATGCCTCGCCAACATTATACTCATTAAAAAATCCAATAAAAATTGGAGGATATATACGAACTATACCGATCTCAACAAAGTATGTCTAAAGGATAGTTACCTCTGAATTGATAAGTTGGTTGATGCCACCTTAGTTCACGAGCTTCTTACCCTTATGGTTGTATTCTTAAGGTATAACCACATCAGAATTGTGTCAGAGGATCGAGAACATACTTTTCTCATCACAGGCCGAGACATATATTGCTATCAAGTCATGTATTTCAAGCTACAAAATTCGAGAGCAACATACCAAAGGATGGTGATAAGATATTCCAACATTAGATCAGAAGAAATGTTGAAACTTATGTGGATGACATGATAGTGAAGAGCAAGATGATCAACTCGTATCCAATAGATTTGGTCGAGATATTTCAAGTTCTAAAAAAGTTCAACATGCACTTTAATCTAACCATGTGCGACTTCAGAGTTAACTCGAGGAAGTTCCTTGGGTTCATCATGTATCAGAGAGGAATAAATGCAAACCTTGAAAAGATACGAGCCATATTAGAGATGCACCCACCTTGGTCGGTAAGGGAGGTTCAACGGTTAATAGGTCGGCTAGCAGTGCTTAATCGATTCTTATACCGGTGCAACGATAGGTTTCCATCTTTCTTTTGGGCATTGAAGAACTCAAAGGGTTTCCTATGGATCGAGGAGTGCTATAATGTGTTTGAGAAGTTGAAGGATCATCTTGTTAAGCTGCCACAACTCATTTCCTCTACCTTGGGGCAAAATTCTAAGCCTAAATCTCACTACCACCAACCTAGCTATCAGCAGGTGTTGGTATGGAGTAACACATGAGTTCAAAGGCTCATCTACTATCTCAGTCACATTTTGAACAAACTCGAGCAGTGGTACTCTCTTATCGAGAGGCTTGTATTTGCATTAGTCATGGTAGTAAAGAAGCTCTGTCCCTATTTTTAAGCACACACTATATAGGTGATCATCGACCAACAACTCAAGTTGGTTCTATCTCGGTTTGATGTCTCAGGTTGGTTGCTGAGATAGTTAGTAAAGCTATAGGAGTTTGACATCCAATATATCCTGAGAACTATTGTTAAGGCTCAAGTGCTGACAAACTTTATCTCAAAACTCACTCCTTCATTAGAGTTTGACAAGCACACCCAACCTATATGGGCACTATTTGCTAATGACTTTATTGAACTCATCGAGAAAGGCTCGAATAAACAAGTGCATAAGTAAACTCTTTGGTTTGGGTTCAAAATCTCTAACAATGAAGTCAAGTATGAGACACTTCTCTCAAGGCTTCGGCTCATCCGAGAGCTTCAAGTTCAGGACCTGATGATGTTCAATAACTTATAGCTAGTTGTGAACCAAATGAAAGAGAACTATACGGCCATAGATGCAAATATAGTAAAGTAACCCACTACTTCTCCCAACTTAACATGTTACAGTTTTCCCATGAAGAGATTGCCTAGGCCAATGCACCCACCAGATTAGCATCGATCCGAGTCATGAAGGATGGTAAGTCGCTAGTTAAGATGTTGCCAACCAAAACCATAGACATGCACAAGGTGGCACGATCATGGAAGACTCGAGCTAGATGGATAAGATCCTGCACTACAAAAAAGATGAAACACTCTTGATGGGCCCACACTAGTGCGGAGAATCAAGCATCATCAAGCATTGTATTACCTAATTGATAATCATTTTTATTATAGATTTTTTAGTCAGTTGATTCCATAGGTGCTTAACATCTCAATTACGGGTATCTACGGGGAGCACATTGGTGGATAAACCCTTGCCTTTAAAACACTTTGGTAACGGTTCTACTGGCTGATGCTATGTAGGACATGATAGCTTATACAAAAAAATATGATAGGTGTCCTGCAAGCTAATCACGTGAGTGATGACACATATAATATATATACTAAACACTCTTTTTGATTATTAATATTATTGATATTTTCTCACTTTAAATTGCTTGTTGTATATAATGTGATGTCCTTGGATCTGTATACTAGTAATTGAATTATGATGAGATCATGATAATGAGATCAATTCACCATTAAGCGTAAATCCCAAATAATCTCGGTCAAAGGTTACTCGAGAGGGATATCGAGATACCCATATAGACCAGCATGCTATATACCTGTTCATATGATGGAGACAGCTGTACTATAGCTACTTGTGTAGTGACATTAGGGATATAGTACAGGTGCTCATTGGAGAATTAGTTTACTGATTAATTCGATTATGAAATGTTGGATGGTTAACGATAGTTGATCGTTAGACAATGATTCTGTAGTCCTAATTATGTGTTCGATCCTTAAACTTGAGACACCAATGATGTCTTGTTTGAGTACTATTTTTTGATACCAGACTTATGGGTCTAGAAGTTTCAGATATAGTACAATCAATTATTAGGAATGATAACCAATCTTGCGAAGACAATTAAGTGTCAATAGATGATCGTTTACTCTTAGTATCGTGAGAGGAATATCTCATGTATTCTCACTTAGGCAAATCTCTGGCCAGGGTCATTCGGATTGAGAGAGAAAAAGTTCTCCGAGAGAATTCGATTAAAGTGAGACTCGGATGGATTCCGTACAAGACCTGATAGTATCATGCTCAATGTATGGTGTCTGAGTATTAGATGGATGGGGGACTATGGATACACGGTAACCGAGGATGGACAAGTCTAATAGATGAGGTCATACTTATACTATTTGAGGACAATGACATAGTGACCTAGTACATCCATAATCGATGAGTTGAGTAAATTATTATGAGGATAATAATTCACTGAGTTAGAAAGAGTTTTGAGTCAAAAGGAGTTCTGACAGGTGCAATTCATGACCAGCACGGTATTGGGTCTACAGTGTCACACACATATGGTAGATGTTGCGTCCAGTAGAGGTTTCAATATGAGATATCCGATGAGCCCCTGGTTTATTGGATATTAAATAAGCCCTTAGTTTCTTGGATCCTTTAGGTAAGACCCAAGAAGAGTAAATAGTAATTATTGGATAGAGATCCAATAATCCAAGAGGTTAGGGTAATTTGATAGAGATCCAAGACTCACTAGGGCATGATCCATTATGGTTAAGTTGACAGGGACTTTTATAAATAAGAGGGGAACAAAGGGGCCACAGGCTAGATCTTAATTGGTCACCACCTCCTATTCTCCTCCCTCCCCCTCCTCCTCAGCTGACAACCCTATTTGGGACGTGAGGATAGCAAGAATGACTGACCCTTTCTTGAGTTTGGTGCAGCCTTGTAGTGTGCAAATGACAGGAAAGATCACGCTACGAAACGAGGAGCATCATTGCTTCATCTATTGTGTGGATCACTGCTAGAGAGGAGGCTATTGGACCTCTTTCATCCATTAACTTGGATCTATATTTTTGAGGATATACGATCTCTCTAGGTAAAACATCTAACACGTGATACGTAGTTCTTTGGTTTTGTGATTTTTTATGCACCAACCATCGTACGATGATAAGATATTAATTTATTGGGAAACTAATTTCTTTTTGTTCTTTCACTATGCATGTGATACCCTATAAAGGTTTTTCAATAGTAGTATTAGAGCCAAGTTCATCGTGTGATGATTAGCTATAAATTGCATGTGTTCTGATGAATCACGTAGAATTTTTTTCTATGTAACTTGCTGCATTTTTGTCGTCAATTTGAGTTTTGTACAACACCAAACCATAGGGAAAAGGGTAGCAACTATTGCTACCTTGTAGTTTGGTTGAAGGCTGCTTGCAACCTTGGTTGAGAGCACACCTTGCTGCTCTCTGCTTGGCCAAGGGTTGCTTGGCCGAGAGCAGCAAGCTCTCGGCCATGGCTGAGAGATCTCATGCGGCCAAGAGTCCTGATCGCATGGGGGATCCTAGCGGCTAGGGTTTCCTAGCTGCCTATGGTGACCCTGAAACCATCACACTCCTAGCCGTATGGGGCAACTAGGCTGCTAGAGTTTTCTAGCCGCCCATGGATAGTATGCAGTCAGGGACTCCTGGCTACAAGACATACCTTGGTGGCTATGTTTTCTGAGTTGCCCAAGGCGGCCTTGCAGCCAAGGGCTCCTAGCTATAAGGGTAACCCTAGCGGCCAAGGTTTCCTAACTGCATAGGGTAACCTACCATGAGGATATGGTAGGGTTCTCAAATTGATATATAATTAATTAAATAATTTAATTAATTATTATTATCTAATTAGTCTTATATAATGTGTATATGTGATGTATGATGTGGACGGATGATCATAGACCGTGTGATGATGTGTATATGTGTTTGTGATTATCATTGGAGCCTGCGAGTCTCCTCTTTCTCATTTATGTGATTGAGCTTGTGTGCCTGTAATTATGTGAGAGGGCATGCCAGAGCATAGAGGTTCCAGCAAGACTCGAGACGGATGATCACAGCGCACCGAGGTATCGATAGGACCGATGAAGATGAGATGGATGATCACATAACATGGAGATATACTGAGGCACACATAGACTCTTTTGTGAGTGATAGGGCCTTCTAGCTCAGGCCTGATCACATTGTGCTTGGGTCCACGATCATCTAGTGTGATTACTTATATATGATATTTATTTATCTGTGCACCTACGATATATATATATATATATATTAAATATATTTATGTGTGATATATTATATTTAACCATAAGACCATTTTAAAGCCCCTCCAAAGTAATATTAAGTCGGTAAACATGAGACAATTAGAATGACCCATGTAGCCTTCCATCATTATAAGTGGAGATCATTTTTCAATGTAGGTTGAGTTTGTCGAGTCCCTTGAGGCTCACCTATATTGAGATTTGAGATCTTGCCTACGACATAGAGATGTCACTGTGACATGAGGACATGACATGCTTAGTCAAGTCTCTCGAGGGTATATTATTGAATCAGACTCCTCTTATAATTATGGTGCTAACTTAACCGAATTTCATGATCAAGTCCCTCAAGGCCATGGTGGTTCAAAAATTAAACAAGACGGTAATCACAATGAGCTGTGATTGATAAGAGATGCCCACCATTTTGGGCTTAGTGTGATTGTCCCTCAAGGTCATGCTAAGACGTTGATTGGATCCTAATCCCTACTAAAAATCTGTCGAAGATTTTTAATTCATATATTAGAGGAAGTTGTGTGTTTTGCGAGAAAATAGTGGGAGTGAATTAAGATATAAGACTATATCTTTTTATTTTGCAACATCTAAAGTTTACATATTATTTACTTTCTGTTGTATCTTTATTTTTAAAAAATATCACTTTCAAATCCCTTACGTTGCATACTTGATGCCAACTATCTCACTGGTCCAAATTACACATATTGGCTTCACAGCCTGAGAATCATCCTCATGTCATAAACAATCACATATGTCCTTGACACAATAATGCATGTGCTAGAGGAAGGGGCAATTAAGGATGATTGCTCGCTACGTGAAGCACATAGATGATTCCACTTTTGTTAAGTGTTACATGTTGACCTCTATGACTCCGAAGCTACAAAGGTAATATGAAAGCATAGATACTAGTTCTATTCTCCTTCATCTTTGCTAACTGTTTGAGGAACAAGGAATAATTCAGTAACATGAGATATCCAAGAGTCTCTTCCGCGTGGATGACTAAGAGGACATCAGTTCATAATCATATCCTTAAGATGATTGAGCGGATTGAGAAGCTCACAGGTCTACGAATGATCTTAGAGGAGAATATGTGTGTGGAACTCATACTTCGGTCCCTCCCAGACTTCTTTTTATAGTTCATTATAAATTTTAATATGAACAAGCTTGAAGTGACTCTACCTGAGCTCCTCAATATGTGGAGGGTGGCTAAAGAACCATTAAAAAAGAGAAGCTGGTTCTCTATGCTGGTGAGACCAGAAAGAAAAGGAAGATGGATAATTCTCTTAAGAAGGGCAAGGGCAAGGGTAAATTGGAAAATCAAAGGTTACTAAGAAGGACCCAGCAAAGGACAAAGGCCAGTGCTTCAACTGTGACAAAGACATGCATTAGAAGAGGACCTATAAAGAGTACCTTGCAGAGAAGGTGAAACAAAATCTTGGAGAAGCTTCAAGTACACTCATAATCGATCTTCATTTGTCATAAAATTATGATAATGCATGAGTTTTGAATACCAGTAGTGCATCTCATATCTACAATTCATTGTAAGTTCCGGCAAAGCCTAGGAGATTAGTGAGAGGTGCGGTAGATCTAAAGATGGGGAGTAGCAGCAAAGGTTGCTGCTATTGTTGTTGGCAAGGTCACCTTACATCGATTTGGTGGAGCTATTATTACATTAAATGCATGTTATTTTGTTTATTCTATTATCAAAAATATTATTTCTATTTCATGTTTGACAAATAATGAATATAGATTAGTTTTTTAGAATAATGTTTGTTCATTAATGTTAGATGATGAGATCATCGATAGAGGAACATTAATAAATGGTCTATTTATATTAGACATTGCTTCACATGTCATGAGTGTTGGTGTGTCTAAGAAGAAAATATATGAGGTGAACGATGCATACTTTTGACATTGTATGCTAGATCATATTCACAATTAAAGAATTCAAAGGTTGTTGAAGGATGGATATATAGATCCATTTGATTATGAATCTTAAGCAACCTACGAATCTTGCCTTCAAGGGAAATTGACCAACTCTCAATTTAGTGAAATTAGCAAGAGAGCCATTGAGTTGCTAGAACTCATGTATACATATGAATATGTTCTTATGTCAACTCAGGCTATATGTGGTTACTCATACTTTATTACATTCACTACTAATTTCTCTAGATACAAACATATGCACTTAATGAAGTATATGTCTGAAGCCTTTGAGATATTCATGAAATATAAGAATAAAGTAGAGAACCAAACTGAAAATAATATTAAGACTCTTCGTCCAGATCGAGGAGGAAGTACTTGAGTACAGAGTTCACCCACTTCCTAAAATACTATAGGATCATATCTCAATAGATTCCTTATACACCATAGCTCAATGGTGTATCGAAAATGAGGAACGACACATTGTTGGACATGGTACGGTCCATGATGAGTTTCACCGACCTATCTATCTCATCCTAGGGATGCGCCCTAGAGTCCATAGCTTACCTTTTGAACAGAATTCCAACTATTATGATTGTAATGACACTAAAAGGAGGGTGAATCAGTGCTATCACAAAAAGATTCGATTTTTCAAAGTTTGATCAATAAACCCGTATCAGAAATGTGTTTAATCAAAAGTGCAAGTAAGGATAGTGAGTGAAGTAAATTAGTAAGTAATAATAAAGCAAAGTAAGAGAAGGATGCAAACCTATTTATAGTGGTTCGATCATCCAGACCTATGTCCACTCATGATTCTTCTTCCCTCGAGGTCACTGGCTTTCACTACTGATCTTCTTGATAACGGGCTGATAGAACCCCAGATGGAGCTCTATAGATTTTGACCTTTGAGAGGGATCAACCCTTAGAATGCTATAGGGGTTCCTCCCTCTTAGACTCGGCACAAGGCTGAAATAAAATTGATAATTGCTTGATAAAAAAAGATGGAGGCTACATGCTTATATAGGGCTCCAAGCCATAGCCCTAAGGGGTGCTTCCCTAACTAAAATTATCCTTTTGCCCCTTTACCTTAGAGGGAATAGGTGACGACTAGGTTGGCTCTATAGCCGACCTAAGCAGGGGGAAACCCTGGCCGACCAACCCAGTAAAGGGGGCGGCGACTATTAAACCCTAAAGGCTAATCTAAACCCTAACCATACTCCTTTATAAGATAGGAGTGACTTTATTAAAATCTAGCAGGGTTTTATTGACTACTTCTTAGGGAGATTAGGACTCAACCCTGCTGGAGTCCTATCAAACCCGCCCCCTTAAAATCAGCCTTATCCTCAAGGCTAAGGTTCCATGAACTCGAGGAACCAGGTCTTCAGCTCCTTATATGATTCCCATGCTATTATCAACTAAACTTTGGCCTCATCATCAGCTGGGGTGTTAGTTGGAAGGATTTGGGCTGAGTCATCTTCTTTAAATTTCCATTTGAGGTGGGATACCCGGCGGATCAACTATAATCATGATCTGGTGCGCGGATATGATCTCCAGGTTAGGGCTCCAATGTGGTCCCCAATTTTGTAAGGCCCAAAGAAATAGGGAGATCACTTCCTTAAGGCTCGAGTTTCCTGCTGATCGGGCTGGAGGTGTAAGAAAACTCGGATCTTTAATTTTTCGTCCATTCTGAAACTTGTCGGGAGACATTTCTTCTTTGCATGTGCTGGCATGAGCATGGATTGTAATTCTTTTGGGCTTACTCCTCTTTCGTGTCATGAACCATCTTGCATAAGGGTGACGCCGATCCCAACTCTGGATGTGTCTGCTCTAAGTACGAACACATTGCCACGTTCAGGTAATGCTAGCATAGATATAGATGGCATCATGGCTGTGGCCGTCATGTGGATGCCTTTCTCCTGTTCCTTCTTGCGATCGTGGGTCGTGGATCCAAGGTCATTATCATGGAAGACTTTTAGCATCATGGTCCGCTCCTCGGTGAAGTCGTGGAAGTAGCCTAAGATGAGGGAGCACTACATCAGAACTCATAGCTGGTTCAGCTGAATATGACACTTCAGGAAGAGCTTATCCCTGCAGACAAAGAAGCAAAATTTTTGGAGATAAAGTGTCATTGCAAGGGAAGGTTGTGGTCGAATGATCCGTATCTCTCGCGTCTCCTGGATGATCTTTTTAGCTTCGATCATCTGAAAATGTGGACAGCAATATGGCCGAATATGTGCTGGTGGTTCCCCATGTAAGACCAACATATGGGGGTCATGCAGTCTGGTAGGAAGGAGTTGGCTCGGTTCAGCGGACATGCTTGAGATTTCAGCGAGCTTCTCTAAGCACTGTGTTGAGATCATCTTTTCTTCGTTCTCTCCTTTCCTACATAAGGTCACCTATTTTCTTTTGTCATTCATAAGGTCGTTGGAGCTCCTGGTGTCGGCGAGGATGGTGATGGGCTGATGCTTGATGAAGCCATCAATGTCCAATATCTATGGTGGAGCATGAAAGGTGCGGGCGACTGATTGTGGTTTTTCCTTCATATTAGTCTCCTCGAACTCAAGAGCCATATCTTTGAGTTTGGGTTCTTTAGTGGGCTCAACCAATAGAGGTCTCTCTTTTTTACAATGGTGGTCTCGACTCCACAGTTTATTATAATGCTAACATAGGCCCTTTGCAGATCTATCACGAAACTCTTCTCTTGTTAACTTTTTTGATTGAGGTGACCGGTTGGTGGTAGATGGGGTCGAGAGTTTCTGTGTTGCTAGTCGTGCGATGACTTTGGTCCTCCGAGCATCTTGGTTCAGCCTATCTTTGTGTAGTCATGCGAAGGAGATGGTTGCTTTAAGTGTGTTCGGTTGTCGCGCTTTAACTTCTTGAATCTTCGGCTTCAAGTCCTCAATGAAAGTCCTCAATATCTATTTTTCAGACCAATCATGAGTTTAATTAGTTAACCTTTCAAACCTGATTTGGTAATCTTGGATGGTAGAGGTTTGACGGATCTTCGTTAGTTCTTCGTCAAGGTTCTTATAATTGATTGGTGCTAAAGGTTTATATGCTTTTGGTTGGGATGTGGCTCTCATGCTCTGAGCATCTTGATTGAGGTGCCCTTCTTGAAGTTGTATAAAGGAGATCGACGTCGTCGATGTGTAGGGCTGCCATGTCTTATCCTCACTTCTTATCTCTGATGGATTCTTTTTGTAATCAGAATTTGCTCCATGTTGTGATCTTCTTGGGCTTGGTGATTGGCTCAATCTAAACTCCTCGAAGAGAGCACATAATTTAGCATTCATACGCATTTCGAAAGCCTCCAATTTGGCTTCGAATAAGCCAGCGATGTCATGACGTAAGGATCTCCAACCTGTCAAATAAACTGACTGAAAAGTGTAGCTGTAATTTTCAGGTTGAAGGCAATGAATAGCAGCAATGTCGGGACTGTGGGGGTGAAGTCTCCAAGTGGAGGATAACAGCCAAGGGTAGCAGTGACGGTGGAGGAAGAAGAGGGCAGCAGCAACATCGGTTGTGATTGCTCTGCGACTTCGTGGCTGCAAGTGGCGTCAGTTGCAGCAAGGGTGCGGCTGTAATAGGAGGAAGATGGGGCAGCGATATACACGACTGTTGCGGAGGAGGGCAGCAGCGGTATGGAGAGAGAGACGGCTGCTATTGTGTTCAATTTATTACTGGTTGCGATCAAGATAGTTGGCAGCGAACAATTGTTGCGGGCTGTGATGTAAACAAATTACAGCGAAAGATCGCTATTGGTAGCTTTTTACCACAAGGATCGCTGCTGGCTGTGATCAAATAGGATGGCAGCAAGAGGTCACTGTTGGCAACATTGGGCAGTGAAAGATGCATGCTGCGGTTGAAGGGATAAGGGAGATTGGGTGGCTGAAAGATTGGTGGACCGAAGGCTTCGATTTTTGGGTGCGATTTATGGCTGTTTTGGGTGTGATTTGGGGCTGCAGTTTTGTGAAGTTTAGGCTATGAATTAGTATGATTTTAGGACTGTGATAGTAGTAGATGAAGGTTAGGGAAATAGATTTTAGATCTGGATAGATGGCAGCAAAGGTAGGTTTATCAGTAAAGAAAGCTGGCTGAAAAGGTAAGTGGATCGATAAGGAAGTAGGTTACGGTTAAGGCTGATTTGGGTGGCTATTTGGTTTTAGTTTAGGATAGGATTTTGTAGGGTTTTTAGTAAGGATGGTAGGGTTTGGTGATGAGGAAAAGAGAGTCTGAAATCTCACAAAAAATGGCAATTAAATTCGATAGAATTTGATAAAAAAAGGTGCGGCAATGTGCAGTCCTGCCGAACAGATTTTACGTTACAGAAATGATAACTTCTTGACGTAATTTCCAGAGGAAAGTTTAAGGAAATTATACATAAACCCTTGGTTTAGATGTTGGGAATACCAATAAAAAGTTTGGCGAAATTTTGGTAGTGTAACAGTAGAGAAATAGGGCAAAAGATGAAAGGTAGATCCTTCGTCGTAAAAATTCCAGAACTGTGTTCTAGTGAAAGATTGCACAAGAAAACTGATTCCAAAAGGATTTTTTTTCAAGAAATCAATCTCAGATGAAAGCCAAGTCGATTTTTGGAATTGTACAAAAATTTTGGCCAAAAAGGATGAACAAAGGTTCTGTTTCAAGAGGCCAATAGACGGAAGGCAGATTCTCCATTGTAAAATTTCAGCACTGCGCGACGAAGAATCGCAACACTATAAGTCCAAATCCAGAAGGAGTTTTTTTATAAGATCAGTCTTAGATGAAAGCTAAGACGATCTACGAAATTGTATAAAAGTTTCAGCCAAAAAAGATGATTAAAAGTTCAGTTCCAAGAAGCAACAATCAGTTGAAAATTTCTACAGCATTTCACCTTCGCAACGATGATAACGTTTGCGACGGTAAAATTTTGTGGCAAAGAAATTTTGGAAAAACTTCTCCCACATATAAGATAGAGGAATAGTAGTAGCAAGAGGCGTGGGCTTTGAAGTTTTTACCATATCTTTGATGTTGATACAGAGGAAGGCAGCAGATTGATGGATCTGCGGCTTGATGGTCGACGATGGAGGCGACGTCAAAAGCAATTGTGGGAATTGCTTCGGAAGGTGGAGGCGTGGATGACGGCTACAGGGGCAGCAAGATCGCTGCTCTGATACTAGATGATAGAACCCCAGATGGAGCTCTATAGATTTTGACCCTTGAGGGGAATCAACCCTTAGAAAGCTATGGGGGTTCCTCCCTCCTAGACTCGGCACAAGGCTGAAATAAAATTGATGATTGCTTGATAAAAAGATGTGGAGGCTACATGCTTATATAGGGCTCAAACCCTAGCCCTAGGGGTGCTTGCCTAACTAAAATTATCCTTTTGCCCCTTCTATAGTCTACCTACCTTAGAGGGAATAGGTGGCAGCTAGGTTGGCTCTATAGCCGACCTAAGCAGGGGGGAAACCCTGGCCGACAAGCCTAGTAAAGGGGGCGACAGCTACTAAACCCTAAAGGCTATTCTAAACCCTAAAGGCTAATCTAAACCCTAGTCATACTCCTTTATAAGATAGAAGTGACTTTATTACAATCTAACAGGGTTTTATTGACTACTTCTTAGGAAGACTAAGACTCAATCCTGCTGGAGTCCTATCACAAGCTAAGATCAAATACCCTTGTTATAACCCTTCTCTTTTTACCAGGCTCAAGAGAGAACATTCAGACCAACTCTTCTTCTTTTAACAAGCTTAAGAGAGAACATTTACACCTCTCTTTATAAGAGATCTAAACCCTCCTACAACTTAGAAACACTTCTAAACTCATGAAAGAGGAAGAGACTCAGCCAATGCTCAAAGAGAGTTTACATTACTTTTAACGTCAATTCTTGTTTACTCTTGCATCAAATAAGCATGAGTGAGGGTATATATAGACCCCTAAAGGCTTTAGAAATAGAGCCAAAAATTTAATTTTTTGAGGTATTGATGGTACCACCGTTAGTGCCGGGCGATACTACTGTTGAACAGAACTCGAGAATCTAGGCTCTGGTGGTATCACCGTCAGCCTAGGTGGTACCACTACGCTTGAGTGGTACCACCACAGGCCACGAGTAGTACTATCATCGAAAGTCTGAAAAAAACATAAAATAATGCTTTTTGGCTCTTTGGGTGGTACCATCGCCTAGGCCTGGCAGTACTATTGCCTAAGCTTGCTTAAGGTCATCGAATTAGCCTTCCAGCAAGCTCAATTCAGCTCTGGTTCTGGCCCAATGGGCTCCTAATCAAGTTGATATCATTTCGCCCAATACCAACTCAATTGTTTGACTTAAAACGACCACGATCAAGACTTAACCACTCTAATTATAATTACGAAGCCTTCAGCTTGTTGTTCAGCATTCTGGCATATCATCTATTCATATGACACTTCATCTAAACCTTTGACACATCATTTTTTCTTTTGGCATATCGTCTGATCTATTAACATATTGACTTTCCACAACATCTGATCTTTTGCCGCAATACCCGATCCTTCCAGCTCGATGACCGAACTCATGGCATAAAGTCAATCCTTCATCAAGTTGACCAATCCTTTGGCTTGATGTCTAATTTTTGACATGATGCTTTCCCAGCCCAACGTTTAATTTTCCTACTTTGATAATTTGCTCTTTGATAGTTTGAGTCTATGATCAAATTTTTTTCTACATCACTTATCTTAAGAACATATTAGTCTATAAATTTATTAGTTAATTTTATCATAAAAATATAGGATTTAACACTAACTAAATCGGTAGTGTTTGCACCATATGAGATATAAAAATGGAAGAAGCCTGATCTTAAGGTTAAAATTTAGGGTTGCCCTGTCCATGTTAGATGACGCAACCCTCAAAAGTTGGAATCAAAGATGGAACATTATAAATTCATGGGATACCCCAAGGAGACTTGTAAGTATTATTTCTATCGCCCCAAGACCAAAAGGTCTTTGTTGCTAAGAGGATGGTGTTCCTTGAGAAGGAACACATTCTTGGTAGAAATAGTGGGAGCTTGATAGAGTTGAGCAAAGTTAGAGAACCTAGCTTAGGCACTATTCCATATGACAAGTCTGTTCAGGTATATATCACACAAGTTTCAACTTTATGTAGGTTGGGCATAGTGTCCCACCCTCCTGAGAGATATATGAGATATATCAAGGGAGAGAACATTGAGGATGTTGATCCTCATACCAATGAGGAGGCTATATGAGCATAAACTCTAGGAAGTGACAAGAAATCATGAATTCTGAGATGAATTATATGTACTCCGATAAGGTTTGGAACCTTATTGATGCACCTAAGGATATTATACCCATTGGTTGCAAGTGGATCTTTAAGAAGAAGATCAGAGTAGATAAAAAGGTGGAGACCTATAAGGTAAAGCTAGTGGCTAAGGGGTATCGTCAAAGGCAATGTGTTGACTATGACGACACCTCTCTCGTAGTCATGCTGAAATTCATCAATTTTATTGACTGTTGTAGCACACTATGATTATGAGACTGACAAATGGATATAAAAACTGTGTTCCTCAATGACAATATTGAGTAGGAGATGTATATAATACTTAAAGGATTCATGTCAAAAGAAAGTCCAGATAAGGTGTGCAGATTACTTAGGTCCATCTACGGGCTAAAGAAAACTTTTCAAAGTTGGAACATAAGATTTGATGTGGTGATCAGATCTTATAACTTCGTTAAGAACGAAGATGAGCCTTTTGTGTACAGGAAGGTAAGTGAGAGCGCTATCACCTTCTTGGTGTTATATGTGGATGACATCATAATCATTACGAATGATGCAAGAATGCTCTCCATGGTTAAGACTTGACTATCTAGATACTTCTCCATGGAGGACGTAGGGGAAACATCCTACATTTTTTCGATTTGGATGTATAGAGATAGATTCAAAAGGATGCTTGACTTGCCCTAGTCCAAGTACATAGACACCATTGTCAAAAGGCTTGACAAAGAAAATTCTAAGAGAGAACTCATATCGATGAGACATAGAAAATCACTTTCTAGAAGTATGTTCCTGAGACTACTTAAGAAAGGACATGCATGGATAAGATACATTATGCCTCTATGATATGGTCTATCATATACGCTATACTATGTACTAGGCCTTATACAACACATGCTCTGGTATTAGGTGGATCTAGGTTTGGAGCACTGAAAGCAATAAAGTGCATCCTTATATACTTAAGAAGAATTGAGAATCTTTTGCTAGTAAATAGAGGATGTAGCATCCGGATTTAGGGCTACACAGACTCGAGTTTCTAGTCCAATGTCGATGATAGCAAGTTAAGCTTAGGGTATGTGTTCACCCTAAATGAAGGAAGAATAAGTTGGAAGAGCTCAAGGTAAGATATCATTGTTGAATCGACTATAGAGACGGAGTACATTGCTATAGTAGAAGCAGCAAGGGAGGGAGTATGGACGAAGAAGTTCATCACAGATCTACGAGTTGTGTCAAGAAGTGAGGAACTAATTTCCTTATATTACGATAACAACGAGGTGATTACTCAAGCGAAGGAACTCATGTATAATCAGAAGTCCAAACATGTTCTAAGAAGGTTCCACTTGATTAGAAAGATCGTAACCCGTGTTGATATAGCGGTGGAAAGAGTTCCATCTAAAGATAATATTATAGATCCACTAACAAAGCTGTTGTCTCAGATTATCTTTGAGCGACATCGAGACCTGATGAGGATCAAATATGTAAATGATTGGCTTTAGGTCAAGTGAGAGATTATTGGTTATAGGTGCCCTACAAGCTAATCACATGTATGATACACTAAGCACTCTGTTTGATTATTAATATTATTAATATTTTCTATTTGTTGGATATAATATGATGTCCTTGAATCTGTGCAATGGGAATTAGATCATAATGAGATCAATTCTTCTTTAAACACATACCCCAAATAATCTCATTTATAGGTTACTCGAGTGAGACATCGAGATAACTAAATAGATCGGTGTGTTATATATCCATCTATATGATAGAGGCAGTTGGTCTTATAAGCTGCTTATGTGGTGACACTAGGGGTATAGTGTCGGGTGCTCATTTGAGAATGAATTTACTAATTTATCTGCTTATAGAATGTTAGATGGTTAATGATACATAATCGTTAGACAATGATTCTATAGTCCTAATTGTGTGTTTGGTTATTAAACTTAAAATACCAAGGATATCTTGTTTGAGTACTTCATTCTTTGGTACCAAAATTATAGGTTTGAAAGTTCTAGATCTAATACAATTGATTATTGAGAATGATAGTCAATCTTACGAAGGCAATTAAGTATCAATAGAAGATCATCCACTCTCTGTATCATGAGAGGAATATCTCATATGTTCTCACTCAGACAAATCCTTGATCAAGGTCATTCGGATTGAGAGAGAAATAGTTCTCCAGGAGAATCCAATTAGAGTGAGACTCAAATGGATTTCGTATGGGGCCTGACAGTACCATACCCGATGAACGGTGTCTGGGGGTATTAGATGTATGATGAATTATATATACATAGTAACTGAGAGCGGACATGTCCAATGGATTAGATATCTCCGCAACGAGTAGAGGTTTGGATATTAGATATCCGACGAGCCCTTGTTTTATTGGATATCTAGTAAGCCCCTGTTTTATTGGATCATTTAGGTGAGACCCAATAAGAAAAATAATTATTATTGAATAGTGATCCAATAATCTTAGAGGCTAGGATAATTGGATAGAGACCTAGTACCTTCTAGAGCAAGATTCATTATAGTTAAGTTAACAAAGACCTCTATAAATAGGAGGGGACCAAAGGGGTCATAAACTAGACCTTAATTGGTCATCACCTCTTATTCTCCTCTCTCCCTCTCCTCTTCAACTGACAACCTTGTTTGGGGCATGAGGATAGCAAGAAGGGTCGACCCTTTCTTGAGTTTAGTGCAGCTTTGAGGTGTGTAATGAAGAGGAAAGATCCCACTACAAAAGCAGGAGCGTCACCACTTCATTTGTTGTGTGGATCACTGCTAGAGAGGAGGACATTTAACTTCCTTTAGCCATGGACTTGGATCTACATTTTTTAGGATATGCGATCTCCCTTAGATAAAACATTTCACACGTGATATGTAGTTTTTCAGTTTTATGATTTTTCGTACATTATTCATTGCACGACAACCAAATATTGATTTCTTGGGGAGCCAATTTTGTTTTCTTCTGCTACGCATATTACTCTATTAAGGTTCCCAACACAATCAATTATGGACAAGCTTGATGATGCAACAAAATAAAAACATAGAAATTAAGTTGGGACACCTCAAAAGAGATGTTGATTAATGAAGGGACACCTAAGAAGGTGAGAGTGATACGAAAGTGTTTAATTTTTTAAAATTTTTAACCCAACCCACTCAAAATGATAGCTCATGAGCATATTCCTTGGACAAAGTTAAAGCTATTTTAATATATCTTTCTTCATGACCAAGGAATACATCAAAGGGGTTAGTTGGTAGATGTGAAGCACTTAATGTCATAGTTCCCTATGCAGATGTTTCATGCAATAGTACTTATTTTGATATTCTAGGGCTAGAAAGAACTTTTGGTACTTGATTTTTATTTGCATAAGCTCCTTGGAGTGTCTCTAAAACTCTATATCTCTTGGATGCATCCTTGAATGGTGAGTCTTTTGAGTTAGTTCTATATCCTTGTTTAATTTTCTTGAGGTTGAGTTTGTTCTTTTTCTACAATTCGACTATCAATTTCTCTTGTTTCTCGAATTCTATTCCTCTTTCTCCCTTCCCGATATCAGTTTGGTATCAGAGCTGAAGGCTACAAATTATGGCAAGGCGGAATGGAAAAGATACAATTGGTGAGGGTAGTGGCTATGAAGATGACATTGAATCTTTGAAGTTGCAGCTACAAAGTTTGTTACATAGTCTACAAGAAAAAATAAAATTATTAAATAACTTCAGAACAAAAATAATCAGCATGAAAATATTGGGCAAATGTATGGTTTTGATGATGATACACCTTCTTACCCAAGGGAGTTTCGAAGATTTCAAGCAAGACGTAAAGACCAAGATGAATGGCAAAACAAACACACCCCAAGGTTGGATATTCTAGAATTTAAAGGTAAAATCAATATTTATGACTTTATTGATTGACTCAATATAGTATAAAGAATATTCAATTTTCATGAACTACTAGAACAAAAGAAAGTTAAACTTATGGCACTCAAACTTAGAAGGAATACATCTTTTTTGTGAAAAAAATATGAAGAAGCAAAGAGAACGTGAATGTAAGAATAAGATAGTAACATAAGAGAAAAATGAAAAATGAGCTGAAAAGAAAATACTTACTTGACAACTATAAGTAAGAAATCTTTTTGAAAATCTATCATTTTAAGTAAAAAAATCTTAATGTAGAGGAGTATATAGAAGAGTTCGACAATCTTATGTTAAAAGGAAAGCTTATGGAACCAGAAGAGTAGACCATTGCAAGATACTTAAGAGGTTATGAAATATGAGATTGTCAAAGTGGTTCAACTTCAATCGTATTGGTCTTTAAATGATGTCAGTAAGCTGGTTTTAAAAGTAGAGAAACAACAGAAGTTTGAAAAGGGTTCTCGATATGGGGCGAAAGATGGCTATATTAGAGGAAAAAATTCTAAGCCTACTCACCAAAGCAAAATAGTATCGAAGGGGCAAGACAAGAGTGAAGGATTAGTCAACAGCAAACTGCCACCTAATTCTTCTACACCTAATTGCCAAAAATGCTTCAAGTATCATGGTTTTAGGCATATTGCTTCAGATTGTCGAAATAGAAGGATTGTTACATTACTTGAAGAACATAGTGACGAAGAAGGAAATGAAGCCAATGACAAATAAAAATCTGATGATGATGAGGAAGAGGTTACTTATGCTGATCGTGGTTTATCTATTGTAAGGATGAAAGTTATGTGAGAAAGAATGTGTTTCATACTAAATGTACCTCTAATGACAAGGTGTGCTTGATGATCATTGACAGTAGCACCTTTGAGAATGTGGTATCTTTCGAGATGGTATAGAAGCTAAAGTTGAACATAATCTCTCATCTGCATCTTTACCAATTATGCTGGCTATAAACATACTTATTCTTTTAAGGTGAATAAAAAAAATTATTTTAGCTTCATTACAGCCTTCTGAAATTAATGCACCAAAGAAGGAAGTTAGTGCTTTTATGTTCTATAGTGAATGCAAGGGTGAACTAGAAAGGTGTAGTCATATTTTGGCTCTAGTAATCGTAGAAGAGAATAAACATCACAAAGAGCCACTGACAAATATGAAACCAATCCTGGAGGAGTTTCAAGACATTATACTAGAAGAGATTTCTGGGCGGTTCAATTGCCTAGCACACCTTTGAAGATTGTGTCATCTTGGAGATTGTGTCTTCGAAGACCGTGTCTCATCTGACCTTGGGTTACTGAAATAACGTTTATAATAATTCCAAATTAGCCCCAATTAAGGCCTAATGGCCTTTTAATTAAGTTAGTAAAAATTAATTCTCATTATGATGCTAACTACGACTCTTAACACACAATCTTCATTGTCTGATGGTCTCTCGATGAACTCCCGACATCCTTTCGACGAACCCCCGTTGAGCTCCCAATTTCCTTCGACGAACTCTTGATGAACTCCCAGCATTCTTCCGGTGAACTCCCAGCGAGCTCCTGACAACCTGTCAGCGAACTCCCGACGAACTTCCCGGCAAACTTCTAGTGAGTTCTCGACGAGCTCCCGATTTCCTTGGATGAACTCCCAATGAACTTCCAGCATTCTTCCGACAAACACCCGGCGAGCTCCTAATAACATGTCGACGAACTCCTATCGAACTTCTTGGCAAACTTTTGGTGAGTTCTCGACGAGCTCCCGACAATATCGTCCGAACCTCAGCCAACCTCCGACGAACTCTCGGTGAGCTCTCATTACGTCGTCCGAACCTCAGCCTGATGCTCGAACTTGACTCCGACCCAACATCTGATTGTACTGCCTTTTACTGTCGCATTTAATCCTGCATCATTTTCTTTAATACACAAGTTAGATCATAAAATTCATCAATTGATTTCATCATCAAAATCTGATATTCAACACCATCTTATTATTTGAGACATTTAATTCTAGTTGAAGCTCATGGTGGTGCTTTCGAAGGATATTTTGGTATGGACAAAACTCTAGCTCTTATTCAATCAAATTTATATTGGCATAAGATGTTCAAAGATATGGAGAGATTTGTGAAGCAATGTAGAGTGTGTCACTTGGCAAAAACAAGAAGCCAAAATTTAGGTTTGTACACTATATTTCCGGTGCCTAATGTTCCATGGGAGGATGTGAGTCTTGATTTTGTCTTGGGACTATCGAGAACTCAAAGGAACAAAGATTCTATCATGATTGTTGTTTACATATTCTTAAAGATGTCACACTTTGTTCCTTGTAATAAATCAAATGATGTATCTCATATTGTTGATTTGCACTTGAATGAGATTATTAGATTCCACGACATTCCAAGAACTAGAGTGTCTGATCGAGACTCAAAATTTCTTAGCCATTTTTGGAGGACTCTATGGAGAAAACTGAGTACGTCTTTAAATTTCAGTAGCTCTCATCATCCACAAACCGATGGGCAAACAGAGGTAATGAACAGAAGCTTGGGGAACTTGTTTAGAAGCTATGTTGGCAAAAACATTTAGCAATGGGATCTCATTCTTCCACAAATTGAGTTTGCTTACGATCGTTCCATGCATCATACCATTGGTAAGAGTCATTCTGGGGTTATTTATGGTGCTAATCCTACTGGTACTTTGGACTGTCCCTCATTCTATAACTAAGCAATTTAGTGGAGATGCTGATGAGATGACTAAACAGATAAAGAAGCTACATGACAATGTTAAAGCAACCATTGAGAAGCAAAATGAAAGATACGTGCGAGTAGCTAACAAACACAGAAAATATATGAGGTTTAATGTAGGTGATTAAATCTAGATTCATCTAAGGAAGGAGAGGTTTCCACCAGAAAAATTTGAGAAGTTAAAACCAAAGGCTGATGGTCCATTCTAAGTGGTTAAAAGAATTGGAGATAATGCTTATGAGATTTATCTCCCTAAAGAATATGAGGTATCATCAACATTCAATGTGACTGATTTAATTTCTTAGCATGGTTATCAAACAAATGAAGACTTGAGAATAAGTCTTTTTCAACTAGGGGAGATTGACATGGGAGTGTCTAATTTTTTAGAATTTTTAATCCAACCAACTCAAAATGACAGCTCATGAGCATATTCCTTGGACAAAGTTAAAGCTATTCCAATATGTCTTTCTTCATGATCAATGAATGTATTAAAAGGATTAGTTGATAGATGTGAATCACTTAATGTCATAGTTCCCTATGCATGAAGGGATGTTTCATACACTAGTACTTATTTTGATATTATAGGGCTAGAAAGAACTTTTGGTACCTAATTTATATTTGTAGAAGCTCCTTGGAGTGTTTCTAAAACTCTGTATCTCTTGGATGCATACTTGAGTGGTAAGTTTTGATTTAGTTCTGTATCCTTGTTTAATTTTCTGGAGGTGGTGAATTTTCTGTATCCTCTTGTGACTTTAAACTTGGTGGTGAACTTTTTATTCATTTTACGCAAGTTCTATTCTGAGTTTATTCTTTTTCTACAATTCGACTATCGATTTATCTTGTTTCTTGAATTTCATTCCTCTTTCTCCCTTTCCGGTATCAAAGAGAATGCTTGATTTGTGGAGACTACTTTGGAAAGTATGAAGAAACATACCACGGTAGGATACATAAATGAAAATATGACCAAGGTTCATGGGTCAAAAATAGCTGACCCCACGAGAAGAAACCCACCTAGGTGGGAGGCATAAATAAAATGTATCTGAGGTGCATGGGTCGGGAAAACCTAAGCCCAACAATAAGAAATATGTCACAAGTAATAATGTGCCCAAGTTACATGGGTCAAAAAAACCCAACCCTATAAGAAGAAACATATCATGATGGGAGGCACAAATTAAAACGTGCTCGAGGTTCATGGGTTAGGAAAACTTGACCCCTACAAGTTTTCCAAATCCATGAGAAGAAACTCACTATGGTGGGAGGTATAAATGAAAATATGCTTAAGGTGCATGGGTCAGGAAAACGTAACTCCCACAAGAAGAAATCCACCATAGCGGGAGACATAAGTGAAAATATGCCCGAGGTGCATGGGTCAAAAAAATTTGACCCCATGAGAAGAAATCCACCATAATAAGAGACAAAGTGAAAATGTGCTCAAAGTGCATAGGTTAGAAAATCTAACCCCACAAGAAAAAAAAATCCATCACAGCGGGAGGCACAAAGAAAAATATACTCAAGGTGTGTAAATTGAAAATACTCGACTCACATAAGAATGAATCCATCATGGTGCGAGGCACAAGAAAAAGAGTGTCCAAGATAAGGAGGTTGGTTGTCGACCCCTCCTTTACCTTAGGAGGGTAGGTTGGGCCTTGATCCCCTCTTTTACCTAAGATGGGTCGATCAAGTGTCGACCTCTCCTCCACCCAAGGTTGGTAGGCCAATGTCTGATGTGGTAGGCCAACCGATATAGAGAAAACTATCCAATGTAGCAGATCAACTAACCTAAAGAAATTTGTCTAATGTATCAAATCATCTTAGTGGCCCATGTAAATCGAGGAAAAAAAACTAACCGAGTGATGTGGGCATCTCGAGCAAAAAGAGCCTTTGATCATGAGATGGGTCCTCATCCTTATTGTATTAAATTGAGCAGCTTCCCCACTATAGATCCATGAGAGTCCCTTAGCCTATTACGACTAGAAGGCCTCTCGATTGATGGAGTAAGCAGCCACCCAATCTACTAGATTAATATGCAATGAGGTAGATTGGGTTGCAACATGATAAGGTCAGGTTGAGGTGCCATAGACTGCCTCATGAATAATAGAAGAAGAGAGGCAAGTCAACAATGGGGGCTTTGCGGCATCCCCTTTGTGGACCCATTGCCCAACATGGGTACCTCGATGATGAATAGAGGAGCTTACCTCAGCACCGTATATGGCCCACCTTGGCTCCTCTTGCAACCTGCCTCGATGACAAGTAGAAGAAGAAAGGTAGGTCGGCGATGGGGGGCTTCGTAACATCCCTATTGTGGACCCATTGCCTAACATAGATCCCTTAATGACAAGTAGAGGAGCAACCCACCTCACACCGCCTATAGCCCATTTCGGTTCCTCTTGCAGTATGCCTCAACAACAAGCAAAAGAAGAGGGGCAAGTCAGTGACGAGGGGCTTCACAACATCCCTATTGTGGACTCGTTGCTCGATGTGGGTCCTTCGTTGATGATCAGAGGAGGAGTCCACCTTGATATCATGTACAACACACCTCAACTCCTCTCGTAGCCCACCTCGATGACAAGTTGAAGAAATAGGATAGGTTGACTGCTGGTTACAGGTGCCTTACAAGTCAATCACATGAGTGATGGCCCGTGTGACACGCTGTGTGATCTTTTTTCTTATAATTATTATTGGCATATTCTCACATTATATTATCTGTTATGTATGTATATATATATATATATATATATATATATATATATATATATATATGTGTGTGTGTGTGTGTGTGTGTGTGTGTGTGTGTGTGCTAGATACAAGTGCCCTGCAAGCCAATCACGTGAGTGATGGCACATGTGACACGCTATGTGATCTATTTTATTATGATTAATATTAGCATATTCTCATATTATATTATTTGTTACATATATATTGTGATATCCTTGGTTCTGTGCAATGAGAATCGGATCGTGATGAGATCACGATAATGAGATCGATTCACCTTTAAACACAAATCCTAAATAATCTTGGTCATAGGTTACTCAAGAGGGAGATTTTCTATAACCGGATAGATCGGTGTACTATATACATGTTCATATGATGGATGCAGCTGATCTTATACCCACTTATGTGGAGACACTAAGGATATAGTACAGGTGCTCATTAGAGAATAAGTTCACTGGTTGATCCGCTTATTGAATACTATATGGTTAATGATACCTAATGTCAGACAGCGATTCCATGGTCTCAGTTGTGTGTTTGGTCCTTAGACTTGAGACACCAAAGATGCCTTGTATGAGTACTCCTTTCTTTGACGCCAGACTTACATGTTTGGAAAGTTCTAGATCTGGTACAGCTGGTTATCAGGATTGGTAGCCAACCTTACGAAGGCAATTGAGTGTCAATAGAGGATCATCCACTCTCGGTATCACGAGAGGAATATCTCATATATGCTTGCTCAGACAAATCCCTAGCTATGGTCATTCGGATTGAGAGAGAAGTTCTCCGGTAGAATCCGAATAGAGCAAGACAAACTGATTTAGTATGTGATCTGACAGTACCATGTCCAATATACGGTCTCTGAAATATTATTTGGATGAGGGATTATAGATACATGGTAACTGTGAACAGACAGATCCGATGGATTTGATCCCCCCTATACGGTTTGGGGACTATGGCGTAGTGGCCTAGTACGTCCATAATCGATAAGTCGAGTGAATTTTTATGGGGATAATAATTCACTATATCGGAAAGAGTTCTTATGGGAGTGACTCACGGCCAGCTCGGTATCGGACCTAGAGGGTCACACACATATGGTGGATGCTTCAGCGAATAGAGGATTGAATGAAGATCCAATTAGCCCCTATTCTCATTAGATGAGACCCTATGTTGATGTGCTCCTTGATTAAGGCTCAATTATAGGCCTAAGGAGATTATTGGATAGAGATTCAATAATGCAAGGTTAGTGGGTTATTGGATGTAGATCCAATACCCACTAAGGAATGAGCCCTAGGGTTTTGGTGGCTCTCTATAAATATGAGGGGAGACTCATGGTTGATAGACTGCAGCTTTAGCCACCACCTCCTATTCTCCTCCCTCCCTTTGAGCAAGAGTTGCAAGATTAGATTGGAGGAGTTTCGCTGCAGAGATCCATCGTGTGGATACCGCTAGAAAGGAGGATGCTTGACCTCCTTCATCTTCTCCATCCGGATCTGGAATACAGGGATATACAATCTCCCTAGGTAAAATCAATCTCTCACACATTGTGATTTTATCAATTTTTACATTTTTCTCGCGACCCCAATCTTTTGCACGACGATCCAGATGTCGGGCTAGTCCACGACGGCCTGAGGAAGCAAGTGCAGTTGTGTAGGCAAGAAATGCCTTCTGTTCTCAGCAAGGAAGGGGAATCCTCGGCAGAATAAATTGATGCATAATGATATCATATATGATTTTCCTAACTAAACGAGAAAATTTCGTAGGTCAATTGAGGAAAATCCTCCTCCTAACCTATATAAATGGATGAATCAATGAATAAAAATAGATTTTTTGTTATTACTTCCTATTTTAACATGGTATTAGAGCCCCTCTCTCTCTAAGAGAGAATACCTCTTCTTTATTCGTTGTCCAATGACAGCTTCTTACTTTATCCTCGCCCTCGCTCTCTCTTTTAAGAGAGATTACTTTTTTTTATTGTCAAACGATAACCTCTTGCTAACGACAAAGAAATCGACGACATTATCTACCGTCGGTGTCGATTCTCTCATCTATCAGTGGAAGCCCTCTAAGATCCAATGACCCGAGCGACCATCCTCTCCAACCGTGCATATGTGGAAGCCGACGCTTGGAGAGAGACGTATTTCTCACTGTCGAAGGCTGACAGTGCCGCCAGATCTTCGGCCACGACATCTTTAACATTGTTACAGCTTCAGTCGCACTCATCTTATCGTCGCCCCAGGCGACGCAGTCATTTCATCCCCTGTATCCTCCTTTGCTGCCATCGATAGTGCCTCATCCTGCTATCACCCCATCTTTCCATGGCACCGCTACAACTGGTGCATGTCGCTGCCTCCTCTTCTGAGAGCACCTGTAAGGGTCATCGTCCATCGTCTCTGGGTGATCCCCCCACCCGATGTCTCTCTTTTTCTCTCAATGAAGAAAAGTCTATATCTTTCCGTGCAAATCATCGCAGCCATAACGCCGTCTCTCTCTCTCTCTCTCTGCCAAGAGCATCTCTAAGGGTCATTGTCCATCGTGCTTTGATATCATGTTAAAATAGAAATTAATAATAAAAAATCTCATTTGATTCATTGATTTATCGTTTATCATATCTAAATTTTATGTTCTATCAGCAGCATCGTTCCAGAACAAACATCAAGAATAAGGCCGCAGAAAACCACAGCAATCTGCCGAAGTAGACGCCAAAACCCGGGGAAACTCGAAGCCCTAGCATCGAGAAAAGAAGCGGCACCGTGAGCTCCAACCCTCGATTTCCAAATCCCCATCAGCAAATAATTCTTGAAGCTACTCGGTCGGTACACTGGCAAGAATCACCATCCCCTGCAAAAGAACTACAAGGCAAGAAAATGCACAAACGCTACCATCCGAAGAAATAAACAGATGACCAATTTAGGGTTTCAAGAAGATGCTACCATTCGAGGGAAGTTGTCAAGATCGACGCAGTGCAATGCAAAAACCGAAACCCTCTCTCACCTTGCGGAGTCCTCTATGGATCTCGTAGTTTTCCGATAGATCGTCGGCCGCGGTAGAATCTGAGATGCGAAAGGCGAATCCTATCATCCCACGCGGCAGTTTCTCCTACTGCAACCACAATCGAAAACCCACAACAGTCCGCCAGACCCGAAGACAAAAGAAGGGAGAACTCCAAGCCGTACCAAGATATGGGCGTGGAATCGGGGAAGCGAGCGATGGAATCACGGTGACTGGCGTCGCACGAGACCTACCGCCTTCGCCTTTCTCGCTAAAGGGAGAGAAAAGGGACGGAGACGTCCCTTTATAGAAAGGACAGCGATGTCACGTCGGAGGTCCCTTTTGCCCCGAGACAATAGCACTATTGTCGGGTACTCGGTGGCTTATGAACGAGAGAGAGACCCACCGCCTTCGGCTTCGCATAAATGACCCTTTTGGCCGGAGGTCTAACTGACCCTTTTGGCCCGGCCTTCAACACGGGGTTTATGATGGATAGACATAAATGTCAAAGATGTAGGTCCCCGTGTACATCAAGATTCACGTGCAAATGCAATTTCATTGCTCAATTTGCATTTCGATTTTCTATAAAGAACAGATCATGCTGCAGTTTTGTGCTACGCATATATATATATATATATATATATATATATATATATATATATATATATATATATATATATATCCTGATCCCACCAAGAATACGAAAGAGATAGCAGCTTATAATATATCGACTTCTGTACGTAATACGACCCGAGCCTTCGATTTTGCTATAGTATACTCATGGTTGATGATGGACCAAACAACGGCATATTTCCCATCACGGAATTGTAGCAAAAGTTGGCATTAGATAAAAAGCAGACCAATACAAGGTACAATGAGCTACTCAGATCATTTGTGACAAGAACAACATTTTAAACAAAATTGAAATATAGAAAGAACACATTTACAGATTAGGTTCAGAAAATGTAAATAAGAAAAGGAAAAAAGACAAGTCTGAAGTTAATGCAGTTTGGAGAAGTAACCATCCTTGCTTTAAGTTTGATATTATACAAGAAAACAGCCTAGTTATTAAACAACTGCATGCGAGCAGATCAAAGAAAATTGGTTACTTGCCGAGGATGCCCAGATTAAAAAAAAACTGCATAAACCCCGGTACAACATAGTCGCCAAAATTTGATGACACAAGAAATTTGACTCTCATGGGGCAAACTCATCTCCAAATGTCGGTGACACTATCTGCAACCATGCAAATTGCAAGCTACACCAGTTATAATGTAGTACATCCAGTTTCTGCATAGATGAACTGCCAGATCTGAACAAGTAGATACACCGAACATTTTAGAAGACTTGCCATTTCTTATGCGACTCAGCAAGGGAAAATAATTAAAATCAATCAATAAATAACACGGACTCGGGTTCTGTACATCACATGCTTCTAATTTTCTCTTACAAAATGCTAATTTACAACTTCTGATCCAAAACCTGCAAAATGGAAAAAAAAACATTACTAATAAGAGGAAGAGAAACTACAATTTCATGCACAAAAGAGAAGCACATAAATCTGTGGCAAGATGAAGCCCTCCAACTAAATGTAGAAAATGCTTGAATAGACAACAAAATCAATACCATTTGATGGCACAGATTGGACATATACACACACACACACACACACACATATATATATTTATATATATATATGGTATCTAAAAGTTTTTAGATGACAAACAGGAGATGGCATCCAAACAAGCAGTATCAGAGCCAATAGTACCAAGGATAGCTCCAAAGCAATTTTTATCTAACACCAAGTATTTGGCAAAAGGCACTCAATATTCTTTCAATCAATCATCAATTTCCAAGTCCTAATAATTCAAAAAGATTTTACTTATAAGCATATTCAAATCACCTCTTACTCAAGTGGTGGAAATTTTGCTCTGGATATTCTGCCTGTTGCATTTTTCTAGCAACACTGCAAGAATATTGGGTATGAAGTCCAGTTCGACCTTCATTCTAAAACCAAATAATCGAACTTCATGATCTTATAACAGGGATCCAAGATCATTTGATAGTTGCAGTATCCCACGCATTTGAAGGTAAGGGTTCTCCAGAAGCTTTTCATTGTTGCTCTATCAAGAAAAAGCACAATAACATGTTAGTCGATGTGTTTATTCACTCAACTATAATGGAAATATGCTTGCCTTCTTTTTAGCATTGTGTTTAAGCCTGCAGCCTGCAACTAGAGAAGGCCTACCTGTTGTGCCTTAAAAATAAGACTCTGAAGCATGCGCTGATATGTTTCAGGTTCTTCTGTCATCATTCTCTGTAATGCAATTTTGAATTGTAAAAATTGTGAAAATGAACCAATGGTGCAAAACTAATAAATCACGAATTTATGACATACCTTTAAGAGAAAGGCAGCAGAATAATATGCTACCCTTGAGTCCATGTCATCTAAGAGTCCCCTGTAAATGTTGTCAAGTCATATCATTGAACTTACAAATAACTAGAGAGCAATGACTATGGGCAGGGAATAGCTTACCTAAAAAACTCTTTTCCTTCAATCTCCAAAAGTGCATCTGGATCAGCAGTACATTTACCAATTAAAAGTAGGAGAAGGGCAGCTCTTATATCTGACGTAGCACCTGGTATATTCCCTCTTCCTTTACTGCCAACAGCAACACCTAATGCAATATCATCCGTTGCAGCACCAGCAAGTTGTATTAATGGCCAATAGAACAGGGATGCTGGAACACGAGCTACTAGCTGCATCGGTGCAATCGCATGTCCTCGAAGAAGCATTGCTGCCATTGATGCTGTTTCGCATATTGTGCTGGCTCGATCAGCACCAGAGAGATTATCGACAGCTTGTGACAACTCATCTCTCCGCTGATGAGAATTAGATCCTTCTAATGATATATGAGTTACTAAGTTGCCTTCACGACTTTTAGTTGTGCGACAAAAGAGATGACTGAGGTCATCAAAATCACCAAGAGGTACTTGAATGGCAGACTGAAGCCTCAAACATATTTGAGCAAATAACATATCGCACATCTGCAGATGTTCACAATCAAGTTGAAATAAGGACAGAAGACACAAGTTACCTCTTTCCGAGCAAATAACATATCGCACATCTGCAGATGTTCACAATCAAGTTGAAATAAGGACAGAAGACACAAGTTACCTCTTTCCAAGAAACACGACAAGTTATTGGTCAATCATTCAGGTGAAAAGGCAGTTACTTGGTCAAGAAACTTGAAAATCTCAACCAAAAAAACAAAGCATACAGACTATACCGTGGGGTGCTTAAAGTAGGTAAATTCTTGGACAACGATCAGGTCCGATTCAAACAAATCATTGTTTAAGTGTCCAGTCTAACAAAATGATGACTTCCACATGCACGGATAAAGTAACACTTTAACAATGACTGTGAAACCAAGTTGAAGCTAGCAAGTTCAAGTTGTATATCTTCAGAAGTTCAGTAAGCAACACTAAGGCATGGTTGTATCAAGTTGAAATTACTTCTCTACAACAAGTTATATGCAGGTAGACAGACAGACCCAACTAATCTCTAAGATATATCAAGAAACATTTTAAAATGACACATGAAAGTTACCTTTAAAATGTTGATGTGATCAGTCTCATTTATCTGAACCACCAATGATAAAGCACCACTCATTATGTCTATCACTGCATTCGCTTTGTCCAGACGATTTTCAGTATTGTTACTGATAACATTATCATTGTTCATATCTTGCAGCTCAGTTTCATCAAGCAATAATTTGCACCGTGTAAGAAGTTTCTCCAGAACAAAAAGGAAACCCCATCTAATAAAATTGTGTTTCGACTTCAAAAGCCCACACAACATACAAATGGACAGTGGTACTTCTGAAAAAGCTGAGTCTTGATTACCAGTGACAGCAATTTGCTGCTGAAGGTTTTTGACATTCGACCATATACTCTCATTTTTCCTCTCACTGATTTCCAAAATAAGTAATTCTACAAGCCATATGTACCCATGATGACGGTTGGCAAGCCTTTCTGAGTGGAGAAGAGAGTGCAATGTAACCCATGAAAGTCTAGCTTTCTCACCAATATCTGATTCGCCAAGGACATCTTTAATGCTCATTGAAGATTTGCAAGTTTTTGTAATCCGAAACATATATGTGAACTCAGTATCCAACCTAGTGAATACACTTATAGTCGCATCAAGTTTTCTCATAATTTTGTCCAACAGCTACAGATAAAAGCGGATCGATCAGATTGGTGAAATAAACAATAGAAATTATGTGACAAATATTTGTTTACAATTCATTACAATGAAAATGAAATTGGCTTCACATAAAAGCCAATTAAATAAGTCAGAATGCAGCAAGGCAACCAAGGTACTTGGTGATAACAGCTCACTAATAGACTAACTGCTGTAGTTCCAAGCAATAACACATTTTGTTTCATCACTATAGAGTTTGCTGGATAATCCAGGTAATACTAAAACAATTTTGGTTGACTGGAAAATTTCTGAGCAATTTTTGGTTCATCACTATTGGGTTTTTGCTGAATAATTCAGGTAACACTGGAACTGTTTTGGCCGATTGGAAAATTTCCAAGCAAGAACACATTATGGTTCATCACTATTGGGTTTGATCAATAATTCAGGTAACACTATAACTGTTTTAGCTGATTGGAAAATTTCCAAGCAAGGTACAGTCAGCAGACCATGTGGCAAGCAGCACTAAAGCCGAAGGAATGAGAAAATTTTGTAAAATTTTGTCAAAACATGACAGGTATAGCTCCTATGAAGTCTTTTGTGGTAGCGATTGAATATTTAGTGGCTGCAGTTGATATATGGTTCGCTCCGAGTAACTACGGAATCCTGATTTTCATTCATTGTTGCAAGTTCAGGAAAGTTCTCTGTGGAGTGGCAAATGAAAACTACCAGAACATGACAGAAGACAATAGGTTCTGAAACCAGATACCAAAGCAGATCAGCTTAATAACAACTTTCTAGCAAGAATTTCCTTCATAATTGACCATTTATAGCAAAAGGTTCTGGTTTGTGATTAATTTATAGTTTAAGAAAACATCTATCATAACCATGACGTTAATAAGCATATTACCATATTTTGGCGCTCATAGTTTGATGATCTCAACAAGGCTACAGAGATAGATCTTTTCAAGATCTCCCCAATGCCTTCCATACCATGCTTAATGGCAATGTAAAAAGCTTCAGGAGCATTAGCAAGCATAAGCATGGCCACAAGAGGTTGAATGTCATCATGGGTATATACAGAAGCTCCACTAGCCAAACAAATTTCATTTATCTGATGTACAACATAATCAAAAAGAATAAGGAAAAGGTTGTGCTTTTCTTCCCTGGAATTTGCCCGTATATACTGCACAGAAAAATGCAAACAGTTCAATTATATATTAGCATAAGATACATAACTTTCATGTTCATCCTTCAGACAAGGAGCTTAGAATAATTGTTGAGTGAAAAAAATAGAGAAACAACTATGACAAGACATTTTAATATACACTGTTTCATAGTCCAAAAATTTAGGATGACCGGAGTATCATGAACAGGTTAATGATAACAGCCTCAAGGAAGAATAGTGGGTTGAAATGCTTGTCACAACATAAACATTCCCAAGTAGAGTTGTATATGTAATCATGCATCTTTTATTTTTATCCAAGCATGTCAAAAGCACATTCAGGCTGGATTTAGTTATGTAATATGCACTATGTCAAAAAGCTGAATAGTGAAGCAGAACATACGAACCTGAACTCAAACACTAGAATCTTACCATTGGCATTTTAAATAATATTGTGTAGGTCAATAGAACATGCGCTATGGAGGTTGTCTACCATGAGGTTTTATGACAAACTTTTAAATGAGTCTCACACATTTAAAGGTTTAAATTCTAAGTTGACTATTGAGTCTTGACTAATTTAACTAGTGGCCAATTACATATAGAGAATGTCTAATTGCAAACAAACTACAAATGATCGCAGCTTACTAGGATTATTCAAGATCAAATTTTGTGGCATATACAATCTGCTGAAATTGTCTTGAGCAATGGAGTAAGCAACGGAGTTAAATTTTAAAAATCAAAGTTTTTAAACTAAGTAGGACAACAACTAAAGAAGCAAAGATATAACTGGTAAAGCAAATAGAAAACTCAAAGATCTAGTTAATAGTAGATGGACAAAAAATTTGCAATAGTAGAAAAAAGTTCAGTATTTACTATAAAACAAGCAGATGCCAAAAAAGATACTGCTAATAGAGATGAAGAGACATTTTCAAGTGGAAAGATAAACCTAAAGTACTGTGATTGTCTTGTGTCATTAAATTACAAAAGAAACGTAATTTAAAGCAAGGATTGTCATTTGTAGCATCAGTGTGCTGATAACTTTTTAGCACAACATGATCCCATGATATAATAATTGGCAAGACCTTGTTGCAGCCAATACAGAACCAAATATGTGCTAGCCATATGTTGGTACTTCTCAAATTGGGTTAACATCATGCATTACATATTTCTAGCAAAATGCAGTTCAATCCATGCCAGTGAAACAAGCATCATCAGTTGCAAGTCCTGCCATATTGTATGAATCTTAATGTTATGCAATTAAAAATCAAATAACAGAATTAGAATCATTGAGAAGATGGCATTGAATGAATGAACAAGGTTGCTAGAAAAGATATATGAAATGTTTACGACCAAGGTTCATCTTACCGGTCCGTACCGGCATACTGAATTTATCTCGATACAGTATGGTACCCAGTACCTGTGCATACCGCTCGGTATATAAAATAATATTATATTATATAAATATTAATTGAATATAATATATATTAGAAAAACAAAAACAATGTCGCCTCGCCTCGAGGGAGAACGACGCCAAGGGAGAACGAGGCGTCGCCTCGTCCCTGAGCTGGGAGACTCTGGTTTCAACAGTACCGCCCGATAAAGGGCAGTCCGCATACCGGTATCCTATCGGACCGGTACGTACCGCTAGTACCGGGCGGTACAGCTCGAAATGGAAAACCTTGTTTATGACATTGACACATGGGCATAGTTCAAAACAGGGTTTGCAATATTGTAATGTGCCGCTTAGTATGCTCGGTACTGTCATGGACTTAGCTGAATTTGCCTAAGTCGTGTGGCACCCTTGCGGCAAACTCAAAGACTTGGCTATTATTGCCCAATTCATAAAGCAACATTGCCCAATGTTCAGGACTTAGCTGGGATTGCCCAAGTCAAGAAACGCCCAAGCGTTACGCATCTGCAAAGGGTCAGCCCAATTGCAAACTCGTGCCGACCCCGAAGGACCTGCAAAAAGAGTAATTCGTTGAACACCTTGAGTGCAACAGAAAAAGAGAGAGAGAGAGAGCAAAACAAGACTTTAGAGGGTTGTAAGAACGGTCGCTAGTCCACAAACGACGGTTCCCAAGGGTGTCAGACGCAAAACACTTCAACTTGTTTTGAATGCTCACGCCCGACTACTATCACAAAGCCTCATCCAGCCCTGTGCCACCCGGGGGGTTCCAGAGGGCTGAGATGGCTGACGTTTTGCATTGCTCGGCTAGGTCGCCATAGCACGCAAAAACAGCCCAAAACTGGGCAGTTTTGGCATGTTTTGGCTCCGCACAGCGAGCGATCGTTCTGCAGCCTTACAGACTGCTTCTGCTCGCATTTCTGAGGCAAAATCACATAAAAACAAGGCAAAACATGCTGTCAAACATCTGTACAAGCAAACAAAAGCGACGAAGGGTTCGCTAAGCGAAGAGTTGCGGTTGAGCAACGACCGTTCGTGACATTCTCCCACACTTAAACTGTCGACGCTTGTTGGTAGGCTTTTACGCAGGCTTCTTCATGTCATAGGGCATCTTTTGGCTCCCAACTGGCTTCTATTTGGGGAAGCTTTTGCCACTTCACCAAGTACTCAGTTTGCTCTGCTCCGTTGGGTAGCTTAGTCTTGTGATCCGCTAGAATAGTCTCAACTCGCTTCTCGTAGGAGGCTCTGATTTGAGGTAGTCGAGTTGAAATATTTCATGAAGCATTTTGCAAATCTGAATGGTAGGCTTTCAAGTTGCTTGCATGAAAGACATTGTGAATGTTGAGCCATGTCGGCAGTTGCAACTTGTAGGAGACGTTGCCTACCCTGCTGATAATTGGGAAAGGGCCTTCATACTTGCGCACCAATCTTTTGTGCACTTTGTGCCTAAAGAACTGGAGTGATGCTGGTTGGAGCTTCACCAACACCAAGTCACCAACTTTAAACTCCTGTGGTCGCTTTCCCAAGTCTGCCCACTTTATCATCTTTTTGGCCGCCTTTTCCAAGTAGGCCCGAGCAATTTCTGCATTTCGATGTCATTCCTTTGCAAAGTGATATGCTGACGGACTACTCCCCGTATAACCAATAGCCAATGTGTGAGGAGTCGACGGCTATTATCCTGTGATAATCTCGAAGGGGCTCTTGTTGGACGCAGAGCTCCGCTGCAAGTTGTAAGAGAATTGGGCTATATCCAATAGCTTCACCCAATCTCGTTGGTTGGCACTCATGTAGTGTCGGAGATACTGCTCCAAGAGTGAGTTAACTCTTTCAGTCTGGCCATCCGTCTAGGGATGGAGGCTTGTGGAGAAGTATAACTTAGACCCTAGCAATTTGAAGAGTTGAGCCAAAGTCGTCCCAAGAACTGCGAATCTCGATCGCTGATGATGTTGTGCGGGACTCCCAATACTTCACCACATGCTTCTTCATCAACTTGGCCGCCGCCTCTGCTGAACAGTATAGGGGTGCAGCAATGAATGTTGCATATTTTGAAAATCGATCAACCACCATGAATATCGATCTGAGTCCCCCTACTACCGGCAAGCTTGATATGAAGTCCAAAGAGATGCTCTCCCATGGCCTTTCAGGTACGGGCAGCGGCTCCAAAAGTCCCACCAACTTCCGCGGCTCTACCTTGTCTTGTTGGCAAGTAAGGCATGTTCGAAAATAATCCTCCACATCGGTCTCCATCTTTGGCCAATAAAAGGCCCTCTCCACGAGAGCCATTGTTCGGTGGATGCCAGGATGTCCAGCCCAAAGGGAATCATGGCACTCTTTCAAAAGTTCACGCCTCAAATTGTCCGCTCCGGAACATAAGCTCTATTCCCTTTGGTATAGATGAGTCTCTCCTGGACCCAAAATCGTCGTGCCTTGCCTTCTTTGATGAGTTGCATCAGGGTTACTGCCTGAGGATCACTGTACAGTCCATCCTCGATCCTGGAAAGAAAGTTGGAGTGCAACTGACTTGCTTGGCCTCCGCCTTCCAACTGTATAGCATTTACTAATTCAACTTTCCGGCTCAATGCATCGGCCATGACATTTGCCTTTCCAGGTTTATACTTCATTACCATGTCGAACTCGGCCAAGAAGTCTTGCCACCGTGCTTGTTTCGGGGATAGTTTCTTTTGAGTCTGAAAGTAACTCAATGCGACATTGTCCGTCCTTAGCACAAATGGTGCTCCTAAAAGGTCGTGTCGCCAGACTCCTAGACAATGGACCACTACTGTCATCTCTTTCTCATGCACTGGGTATCGCCGCTCGATCTCGTTGAGCTTGCGACTCTTGTAAGCCGCTGGATGACCCTCTTGCATGAGTACTCTCCCAATAGCAAAATCAAAAGCATCTATATGGACTTCGAAAGACTTCACATAGTCTGGTAATCTGAGTATTGGTTCCTCCAATACGGCAATCTTTAGGTCTTGAAATGCCACTTCGCATTTGTCTGACCATCTCCACGACCGCTTTTTCTTTAGCAACTCCGTCAGTGGAGCTGCGCGCTTCGAGTATCCAGCTATGAAGCGTCGATAATAGTTGACGAACCTAATGAAGGATCTCAACTCTGGCACCTTCTTTGGTGTTAGCCAGTCTACCACAGCTTGCACTTGGACTTGTCCATTCGGATAGAACCATTGCCGATTTGATGCCCCAAGAACGTCTAAGCAAAATAGCACTTTTCCTCTTTACGAACAAAGTGTTCTCCCTGAGAACTTTGAAGATTGTCCGAAGGTGCTCAATATGCTCCTCAAGTGTTTGGCTATAGATGACTATATCGTCTAGGTAGACGACCACAAACTTGTTCAAATATTCCTTGAACAGCTGGTTGATTAGAGTACATAATGTGGTCGGAGCGTTGGTTAAGCCGAAAGGCATCACCAAGAACTCAAACGCTCCATACCTGGTCACACAGGCAGTCTTCGCCTCATCACCTTCTGCAATGTGCACTTGCCAATACCCCGACCGAAGGTCGAGTTTGGAGAAATACTTAGCATTGCCCAGTTGATCGAACAAATCCGCGATGAGCAGAATAGGATATTTGTTCTTCACTGTCACTTTGTTCAGGGCTCGATAATCGACACATAATCGGAGGCTCGCATCTTGTTTCTTCTAGAAAAGAACTGGAGCTCCGAATGGTGCCTCTGAACTGCGGATGAGACCACCACTTAGTAGTTCATCTAACTGCTTCCTTAGTTCTACCAACTCTGAAGGGGCCATGTGGTATGGTGGTCTCGCTGGAGGCTTAACTCCCGGCTCCAACTCGATATTATGATCCACGCCTCTGCGTGGAGGTAGTCTCTCTGGCAACTCAGGTGGCATGACGTCTGTGAACACCTTCAGAACGTTCGCCACCACAGCAAGTTCGTGAATGGCCTCCCCGTCAAGTGGCTCTAGCTTCACAGCAGCCACGAAAGTTAATTTGCCTTTTCGTACTCTTTTTTTCAATTGTAGTGCTGATATTTGCTGTGGGTCCTTGGTTCCTCCTCGAGAGACTGGAACCACGCAGGGGTCGTCGCCTCCCATTAGACATAAAGAGTTTAGGAACGACATCAACACCAACTTCGCCGCGTGCATGAACTCCATTCCAAGAATCACTTGGAAGACATCTAATGGCACCGCCATCATGTTTGTACATCCGCTCCACGTTCCAATCTTGATAGGGACCTCCTTTGCTAGTCCGGAGATCCGTTGAGCCTTTGAGTTCACAGCCTTCATACGACTTGGGTTCTTCTCCAAGATAAGCCCAAGTCGCTTTGCTTCACGATCGGCAATAAAATTGTGTGTAGCGTCTGTGTCCATCATTGCCCGCGTTGTTCGGCCATTTAGCTTGATGTCCACATACATCAGCTCACTGCTCACTGCCTTTGATGGATTTGCCTTTGCGTTGTCCCCCACTTGACCCCGAAATGCATTCAACAAGCGCATCGCTCCCATTCGGGGTCCTTGCAACTCCTCATCGTCGCTGCTGGATTCAAAACTGCTCGAACTAAGGGCGACAGCTTTGCCCTTGTCGACTTGTGGAGGTGTATTGATGTCGTTAAAGCATTGAGTGCCTGCTTTTGCAGGCACTCCCTCACCATGTGCGGTCCTCCGCACAGGAAGCATCCGCCAGATTTTGGGGCTTTGCCTTTCGAGCTTGGTCCCTTGTGGAAGCTCTTTTTCTTCTGTTCGCCCCCAAACTCCTTTGCATGAGAGTATTTTGCTGGGCAATTTCCCGAGGATTGTTTCTTCTTTCCCAAGTCCTCCGAATAAACGAAATCAGTTAGCCTTTCTGCGACTACAATTGCCCCGACCACGTCGATGACATTCCTCTGATTTAGTTCTTGTTGTGCCCATGGCTTTAAGCCATCGATGAAGCTGAATAGTTTATCCTTCTCAGACATGTCTTGTATATCCAACATCAGTGCCGAAAATTGCTTCAAATAGTCTCGGATGGATGTACTTTGGCAGAGTTGTCTTAGTTTCCTTCTTGCGATGAACTCTATGTTCTCGGGCAAAAAATAAATTCTCAATTCACGCTTCAAGTCTTCTCATGTTCGCCACCAAAGTTTTGCATCTCCATTCAAATACATGATTGTGATAGAAACTTTGGTTTCCTCCGAATCGGGTCTCGTAGCACGAAAATAATGTTCCATGCCGAACAGAAAATTCTCGAGCTCTTTGGCACCTCTAGCGCCCCCGTAGCAATAAGGCTCTGGTGCCCTGAAGTTTTGTGGCGGTGCAGCACGAGTATTGTTCGCTCCCGCATTAAGAGTTCTAGTGAGCAACGTCATTTTGGCCGTGAGTTCCGCCATAACTTCATGTAGATGTCATATGGAGTCTTTGGTGTCCTCCGTCAGTCGGTCGACCAGGGACTCAACCCTGTCGATTCGAGATTCAGCTTCTTCTTGCGAGCTCTCTACCCCAAGGAGCCTTCCTTGGCCTTGGTAGAGTTCCTCCAAACTCGCTTCAAGAACATCGAGGCAGGTTTCCACCGTTGAAAGTCTCTTTTTGTGGTTCCTTTTTCCAGTTGGCGCACAAGATTGTGCCTCCTCCGCTCGCGGAGAGTACCCAACTTCACGCTCGTCTTGTTCACTATCGCGCTCCTCATGAGCGGCTCCAGCAGTTTACGAGCGAGTTTGCACTTGCAGCCCACCTGTGGCTGCTTGGGGCAAAGGTCCGGCTTGCCCCATCTTACTCGATTCACCACGGTGCTTCACCATGGCCAGCTTGCGAATTCTCTTCGCTTGCTTGTTTGAATTGCTTGCCTGCTCTGATACCACAATGTCACAGACTTAGCTGAATTTGCCTAAGTCGTGTGGCACCCTTGCGGCAAACTCAAAGACTTGGTTGTTATTGCCCAAGTCGTAAAGCAACCTTGCCCAACGTTCCAGACTTAGCAGGGATTGCCTAAGTCAAGAAACACCCAAGCGTTACGCGTCCACAAAGGGTCAGCCCAATTGTAAGCTCGTGTCGGTCCCGAAGGACCTGCAAAAAGAAAAGTTGATTAAGTTGAAAGTGAGCAGCGGACAAGTCTCGACGTCTCGCGAAGAAGGAAGCTCTTACAAGCAATTCGTCGAACACCTTGAGTGCAATAGAAAAAGAGAGAAAGAGAGCGAAACAGAACTTTAGAGAGCTGTAAGAACGGTCGCAAGTCCACAAACGACGGTTCCCAAGGGTGTCGGACGCAAAACACTTCAACTTGTTTTAAATGCTCACGCCCGACTACTATCCTAAAGCCCCATCCAGCCCTGTGCCACCCGGGGGGTTCCAGAGGGCTGAGATGGCTGACGTTTTGTGCCGCTCGGCCAAGTCACCACAGCATGCGAAACCGACCCAAAACTGGGCTGTTTTGGCCTGTTTTAGCTCCGCACAGCGAGCGATCGTTCTATAGCCTTACAGACTGTTTCTGCTCGAATTTCTGAGGTAAAATCACATAAAAACAAGGCAAAACATGCTACCAAACATCTGTACAAGCAAACAAAAGCGACGAACGGTTCGCTGAGCGAAGAGTTACAGTTGAGCGACGATCGTTCGTGACAGTACGTACCAATCCGATAGAGGACCGGTATGTTCGGTACAGCTTGATACCTTAGTGTACCATGTGTTGATGCGCTTGGTATAGCTCGATACGTACCGTACTGACAACTGATCGACAGTACAAGACTGCGAACCTTGATTCAAAATGAATATATAACAAAGAAAGGATTCTTTAAGATGATTAGACATGTACAAAAAAAAGAACTATGAATGTGCCATTTAAGTGATGTAAAGTATATTTAGGTTAGTCATGCAAGAAGTAGAGACTTTGTTAGAAGAAATACAAGGAGTTATGTAGCAGAGTTTGACTAGTGATGTAGCTCACAACAAGGCTTAAGCTAACCCCACAAATTATGTTAACCCCAAAAGAAATTATCATGCATTGTGTAGCTAAAGACAATATGCACTTATTTGTTTATAGCACTTAAGGGTGCACCTCTATACAGATGAAGTCAATTCCCCCAAGACGATCAACCTGTTGAACCAGGAATGTTGGAATTTCTGGAGCATCCTCTGCAGATTCATTTGAAGTTTGATATAACATGTTAGTCATCATGCAGATAAGCTTGCAATGAACAACTTCGGCCCATGAATATTCACTGCTGATTTCTAGAAGTGTCTTAATAACCTGAGGTAAAAAACAAGGATAAAAAGGATTTAAGTTAAATGGCGATGTCCACATATCTACAGCAGAGACAGGTAAATGTTTCAGATAGTTCTATCAGGTACATGATGGCATGAAAACAAATAAGAACTTAATGAATGGTTCAAAACTAGAAAGACACATTAGATGTTGTCATGGAATACCACAAGTAGAAAGATAACACTTTACAATATTGCCCTAGGCAAAGCAACAATGGCTTAATAAGAGGAATTGACACAGCTCGGTGAAGTTGGGTGAAAACAAATGTCAATGACAAGGCCCGTATTTGTTAATTGTCATAACAGTATCCACTGAATTTTAGCAACCAACCATATATCTACTTATGAACAATAGCTGCCCTGCACAGATGTCACTCCAGAGATACCAATAGTTCACAGAGATACACATATTGACTAACATCAATATTAAAATATTTCCTCATTATAGATGTCTTCCTATATTGTAAACCAGTCTTGCTCGCATGGTCCCAGCAATACTAGGGAAAACTTTTAAAACGTGAGCAAATAAGAAAATCAGTCCTTGTACTAAACAGTTGTTCTAGTCTCAATGCAGTACAAAGTGCAGCTCATATAGTGACACAGGCAAGGTTCAAGGTCCAGATATTGGTTCTTATAAAATGTGCCGATAGGTTAAGTCAGGCCTAATGCCTGTAAGGCATGGCTACTCTGATCATTCTTGGGCTAAAAGGAAACTAGTTAACTAGCAAAGCTTGAACAGGAATACTATTCCATTATGTATGCCAAATTGAACTAAACCGTGAAACTATATAACACATAAAAACCCTATGTTATATAAACTTGTGCTATTCTTATAAGTCTCTGGAATTTATACATTCCTTCATAACTAGTCTCCATGAGGATAAGGGTTGTTGGTCACCATATAAACATATAAAACAACAATATGCTGCCTAGCGTTATGAACAACATTAACTAAAAACCAAGACAATGGATAATCTGAGGCTTTAATCGGACTCTACCTAGCGTTAGCAAGTCTTGGAATGTTCTTAGGTCCCATGCCAAGTATAAGTTCACTACAATCTAGACTAAGCCTAATGCATATAGCACTCCTTAGTTTAATCAGGACGACTTTATATCAACCACATCTATATCAAACTGCATGTTAGGCATATGGAGTTGCAAACTATAAAGAGATGAAGTTGGTCCAGAGAAAGCGAAGAAAGCGAAAAAAGCAAAGCAATCTTGCTTGTACTAGATGTTAGTGTTGAAATTTTGCTAAAACTCAATGAAACCTTCTACTTTCTTTATTACTTCTTATAACACATGGGATGCAGTTTGATCTGTAATTCTTCCCAAAATTTGACAATACTATTTCTGTAATGATACATGTATATTATCTGAATAAATATAAAATGCAGTATCTTTTTATAGAAGAAAGCACTTTTTACAATTTATCTGATTGCCACACTAATTAGACTTTCAAATGACCAATGATAGATGCATCCAATAACCTAAATTGGAGAATTATGTGGTTTATGCACCATACTCATGTTGAGAGGCAATTTAGAAATGTCACTGGGCCTGATGAGTTAATTGGCCCATCAACTTCGTTTGACTTAAGCCACAAGTCAAAATACTTAAGCTGAACATAATAGTAGTACACTCATCAAACCCTTATAAACCAATCTTAGTATTACCCACTTCCAATGTGGGACTAATCGAGGTGTTACAATAAGATTGATGCCAAGGTTTGCAATTTCGATATTTACTGCCCGGTACGGGCAGTACATACTGGTCCGCCAGGTTTCCGGTACGCGGACCGCCCGCTACCGGGCAGTTCCGTCAAAAATCGACCGTCAGCGGTCGATTGAAGGGAGAAATCGACCGCCGACGGTCGATTGAGGGAGAAATCAACCGTCGGCGATCGATTGAGCGAGAAAAAGGGAGGAAGAAGAAGAAGAGGAAAAAAAAGAAAAAAAAAAGAAAAGAGGAGAAAAAAGACCTATCGGTCGCGCGCGGTCCTCACCCGTGCGTCGTCGCCGCTCGCGGGTCGCCAGCGCCCGCTAGCAGTCGCCGCCCGCGAGTCGCGGGCGCTCTTTCTCCCGCGCGGGGAGAAAGATTGAGGCGACATCACCGAGCGGGAGAAAGATCGAGGTGACGTCGCCCCTTTTTCTCCTTGTTTTTATATTTTAATATTTTAATATTATAGTATATAATATTATATTATAAAATATTATATTATATTTTTAATATACCGGGCGGTATGCACTGTACGTACTGCCTGGTACCAGTACAATAGACAAACCTTGATTGATGCTATGTAAGTGTGATACATATCATGTCTATGTGGTTATCTGATTCATAATCATAAATCATCCGGGGCATATACAATAGACCAGCCTAATTACAAGTAGTATGAAAGAATTAGTAGATACTACAATACAACCTGCCCTAGAATAATCAATCAGCATGTCTTCAGTCCAATACAAGTATTACACAACAAGAATCATCAAACCACCAAGCACAGCATAAAACATAAATTTACACCACAAACATTATGCAGGTCAGTTGGAAGGAAGAAAAGAACCTTGATCAACATGTAAGTAAGCATACTACGTATTGCCCACCAATGCCAGCCCATACCATGTCATTGCCTCAAAAAGCAACATCCAATAAGTAACACTGAAATTCTTCTCTAAAATTTTAGCTCAAAACCCTCAAAACATTCTCCACATCCCTAAGATTGGTATTATGCTGTTTATACTTGCCATATTGAGGAGGTATCCAGTCAAGGAAAACCACAAAAATCATATTGATATGTTGAGCACTTTGCTTCTAAAGCAAAAAAGCCAACTGTCATTTTAGCGAGTTTAATTTATTAATAACAATGACATAATCCCTTATTAATGTGTAAGTGGATTCTAATCCAGCAATTCAACCCATGAAATGTACTAAATGAAACAAGCTGCTGCTGGTTTTTTTCAGGTGAAGCCTGATACGATATGAAACAAGCTATCAACAAGACATAACGTTCTTTCATTTCATCCAGCAGAATTACAATGCTGATAAAGAAGAATGTTTCTCACCCTTATATCAAGACCGTCAAGTCTCCTCCTTAAAATGTGTCCCTTATCACAAACAAAGTAAAATAAACAACTCAGAGCAGATGCCCATACAATTTCTTCCCTTTCATCAATCTGCAACAAACAAAAGCATGCATCACATTGTTGCCCAAAAAGAGAGAAAAAGAATTGAGTGTACTTTTACATAGGGAACAGCAACAAAAAGATAATGAAGTTATACAAAAAAATCCAAGCAGAAATTTAACATGATAAATCAAAATGAATCATGAACAGATGGGCCCAACAGTTGCACAAATTTTATCTTTTTATGTCATTAGTCTGTGTCTTTAATTCATATATAAACTTAACTATTGAACTTCAACTACAAAAGCCAATCATTATTTATAATCCTATTATCAATTAACATTGACTAAAGAATACTAGAGATAAATTAGGAGAAAGAGATTAACTGACAGGATTAATTAGAAGTATAAATAGCGAGAGATAGAAAGAGCTTAATTTAGTCTATTAGCTGAAAAGTAAACTACTAGAATTAATCAAAGACTAAAATTAATAATAGAGGAATACCGATTCAAGGTATTAATTAGAATAAATAATTTGGGGCAGAGATTAATAAAAATCAAACACATGGATCATGCAGGCATATGACCAGTTCACAGATAAGCAGGTCCTTCAGTGTCCCAGAAGTAACTGCACTTCATGTCAAATTAATTATATGTGCATTTTTTGCTAAAAATAAGCATAAATGTGAATGTGACATGCAATTCCACCAAAGATCATAAAAATAAGTAGCAGCATATGCGATAAACGAATTGAGACCATAAGACAAAGCTACAATTCTTTGCTTAAGAGAGGCAAGTACAAAAGGGATGCAGTAGTGTGACCTCAGTCCTATCATCCAAATATTTTAAACAATAATTTTCAGAAAATAAGCAAGCACAACACAGAAGATCACATTATGAACCATAAAATGAATCTGCTTTTTTTTTCAGAAGTCTTTGAACAATTGGCCAAAAAGAGCATCAAAAGCAGACAATAAACCAGCAATATGTGCATTTAAACTAGTCGCAGACTTAAATTTATAAATTTTGTCCATCTAAAGGTTGTAATTCATAAGCAAATTCAACTTTAAAATTCAAAACGAATCAGTTTGATTCATATATAAATACCAAATATATCCAAAATGTATTTTCAAATGATCAGTGAAAACAGTGTGAGCTGATTAAGTCTACACAAGGGACAAGGGAAACCCAAAAAAGAAGTTTTGGTTACTGATTAAGTATAGCCTTAAAGTGCTGATGATGGCAGGATCTTATTAGAAAAGAACCTTAACAGAGTTAAAAGCTGTCAATGACACATGTAAGTTCTCAAATAAAAAGGCAAAGGCTTCCCGTTACTGTTTTTGTCACTGCATATCCAACTCAACTTATGAACTGTAATTTTAAACTCATGGTTGCTTATTTTTGTTGTTTTCATTCTTTCCATATTAGTAGGTGAATAGGACCCAGTGTCACACATGTACATAATGGACAAGGTATTCACAAATAATATGCCACAATTTCTATAAGATGTCTAAAAATGATCCAAAGTAACTAGACATTCTATGCGTAATTACCTGAACAAGAAGACGAAGAATCTCAAATAGGATGACCAAAAGCCAAGACTCAAAATTATCAACAGCTGAAAAAATCCTTTGCTGCATGCTTGACTCAGTATTCATCTTTCCTGGTGTTCCAGGCTGTTCTTCGTTGTTTATGTATGGTTCTTGCAAAGGTTTAACCACCTCAGATGATTGAGGGTCTTCAAGTAACATAGGCTCCAACAGTTGTGCGTGGACACCAAGGTTTAAAATAAAATCAAAAGCGCGAGCTCTAGAAGCCACTCTTTGAGAGCCAAGCATACCCTAAAATTGTTCAAAATATGAGAAATGCTAACAACAAATTCTAGCCAAGTTGCTTTAAAAGTGCAGCACCTCCAGCATATAAAGAGCGAGAGGAGTAGCAGTCCCAGGATCCAACATATACCTACAAAAGTTGATTATACTCTTAAAAATGTGATGGACTTCTCGAGTAACACAAACAGTAGATGTACATTGAAATAAGATACAAGTCAACATGAAGGGCATGTTTATCAACTGTCTACTACACATATATGGAAACATGTTTATAGTCAGCTTGCAGTCTGCTGACTGTCTAAAGACAAAGTCTTACCATTAGAATCCGACTCTATAGGACATAAGAAAGATCCATGCAACTTCAGATCAAAATTTTCATTATTAACATTTTTTTATGAACAAAAAAAAGCTGGAAACAGAAAAAAGCATATATACCAAATACAGAAAATATTCAGATATGAAAATACCAATCTAGCTGTTGATTCTTAGGAAGATGAAAGAGAACCAGAAAAAAGAAGACTTTGATAGTTCCTGCTCCCTGAGCAAGGATCTTAACTCTATTGATCAATATTAAACCCTAGGAAAATATTTAAAGATGTCTATAGCAAAAAAAATGATTATACACGAGATCAAATACCTATTAGATCAAATGCAAAATTGGATAAAATATTGAAGTTGATAAAATAGGCTTTGAGGTAAAAAGATGCATTATTAAGTTACTTTAACAATGTGAGGATCAAGGTTTCAAATACTACTCAAACTGATATACATCAACTGGGTATTTAGTTATTTACTGATAAACACACTACACACTACACACCATCCTTCAAAAAATCAACAGGAAGCTTATAGTTATGTTAGGTGGTAGCATGGCAAGATGGTAGGCTGATTGAACCTTTAATGTACCAGTTTTGGTAAACATTTCCAACTACAAATAGTAAAAGAACTGTCAAGAATGCACAATACTTTGGATTGCTAACATAAATGGGTAAAATAACAAATAAGATTACTCCTTCGCGACCTGACAGAATAGATTTGAGTCTGAGAGATAGCCTCTTTAAAATAGATATAAGACTATGTGCACTGACTATCCCTAGAAGCCATGGCAGGAGCCTCATGCATTGTGGTCGCCCTAATAACCAATGTTTTAAATACCAATAAGTGGACCGATGTGAATTTGGCACTTGTGTCTCAATACATGGTACACTGGCATATTGATCAACACACATGAAAGAGAAAGAGGGAGAAAAAAGAGGTGGAGAAGGGGAAAGACAAGAAGGATAAGAAAAGAAAGAGGAGGAAGCAAAAGGCAGAGTGGAGGAAGACGAGATGGCTGGAGGAGACAGCGAGGAGGAGCCAGAGGCAAAAGAGGCAGCAGCACAACAACGATAATGGCGACGTAATGGGATGGCAGTTGATGCTGGAGCTGAGCGACAATGGTGATACGACAAGGAGAGAGGGTGTGTGAAACTTAGAAGACGCATGAAAACCGAGCAGGAAAATGAGAGAGAAAGAGAAGTGTGAGAGGAAAAGGAAACAAAAATAAAAACAATTGTCAAAAGCTGTAAGAAAATTCAAAAAATGATAAAAGTACTGGATACCCCTGATCTAAATCATTAGAACTGGACAGTACACCTAGTTTGGTAAGGATACTAGGAGCACCTATCTTCGGACCAAACCAGGTGAAACCGCTTGGTCCGCATCCTGATTCGAGTCAGTATGGGCCAGTCCAACCGGTTTTATAATAGCCGATAATAATAAAGTAGGAAAAAAGAATATAACAGCAAACTAAGAACATTTTGTTACATTTTAAAATAGTAAATGATTTAAATAAAGGTTCACAAAAAAGTTCAAAGGAAATAAAAGCACATAATTAGACTTTCACATACACAAAACAGTTAGCAGTGTAAACATATATATGAGTAATCTACAGCTATTAAATGAATCTCGAGTTAATTTGTTCCATCTTCATCAAATAGTCACACTAAAACCATCCTGCCATGACACCTGCGACAAGAATCATTCTTGAGACTACTTAAGATAATAGGAACTGGAACACTTCAGTCATAGAATAATGGTAATGCCACATTCAGGTTAAATATATTAAGCATCACATTGATCATCAGTATCAGAACAGTAATGTAAACAACTCATGTAAGACTCAACAATAATACAAAAGAATCAGAGATGTGAAAGCATACATGTCGATAACCAGCTTAATGAGAACACTAATAGCAACATCTGTAGCAGGTTGACCGATGTGATTCGATTGTGATGTTGCAATTAATGTATTTGCATTTGATGTAGTCGATTCTGAGCAAACTTCAGCTATAACTTCATGAATTTCAGCAAAACTTAACTTTAAAGGTTGCTGCTCACTAGCATAAATTAAGATGATAATTAGAAGCAATAGAAAAGAATGGCAAATCACCAAGACCAAAAATTTATAGCATAACAAAGGATTCTTCAACTTTACAAAGTAAAAACAAGACACTAATTGTTATCGAGTTGGATCTCTATCCAGCTCTATCTCCCTTCTAAGTAGCGACGCGACAGACTCTATAGTCTACAAATTTATAATAGTGAATAATTGGCAAAGCATACTGCAAATCAAATATATATGTAACATATTATGCAAATATCATATGTTACTTCATTTTTCCTCTTTAATAAACCATTTTTATGCACCATACTAAGTACATAGGCCATAAGGTTACATCTCACTCATCTGATTTCAATAGTTTGTCAGGTAATAGGTTCTTCAGTGAGTACAAATATCATCTTATATGTCAAATTATCTTTGTCATGTTTTTATTGTTTAAAATATTATACACTTCTGATTTTCTACTTTTGAAAATAGTTATATTGTTTTTATTGTTTAAAAATAGTTTGTTAGGTAACCAATACATTTTGAATAATTTAAATTAATTCTCATAGATGGCTCCATACTAACACATGCAAATATACTACACAATATCAGAAATACCTGCATGCTGAATTTGGTTTTCAGAATATTGAGTATAGTGATTAGAACCAGACCAGCCATGGACACAATCATGTTTAATATTTATTAAAAATAAAATAAAATTATATATTATACCAAAAATACAAAACATATGGATAACTATTAAAATAATTTTTATAATACAATGACAGAGAATGACAAGGGCATGGCAGATATGTTGAGAGCAGGTATAATTAATGTAATTGGGTGTTCTTGTCTTTCATCCTTATCTCGAAAAGAATTAAATGCCCTCCAAAAAATTCAAAATTTTTCGGTATTCAATAAAAAGTTAAAGAACTTCGCTCTTTTAAAAGTTTCATGGTTCAGTGAACTGAACCAGTCAACGGTCCTCCAATGTTTCTGACCCAACTGGCCAATTCGACCAAAGTTTTATAACTATGATATTAGCTGCCATCTCTTTTTCTTTTCCAAAAAAATATTTACATGTTTCACAAATATACCTAATTCTCAAATTAAATATACTAGTTCATAAAATTATTCATCTGTTTAACAAATACACCTATAGGAACTTGTATCATTCTTCGAAGACAAAAATCTATCAATTAAAAATATCATCAAAAGGAAAAAGAAATTCTAAATCAAATTTAAAATATTAACTTCTTGGAAAAGGAAGGTATAATTGATTGATTTGACTGGATGTAATTATATTTTTCCTTATTTATGTATCTTCTTTTTCTTCTTTGTATTTATTGTCTACAAAAGGCAGATAGGGATTGTAAATGGATAAATAATAAGCGAATGGATGAACACCTTTTTCTCACATTAGGTATGAATGGTCTAAAGCCGTATATCTTTTATGATGACTTCCACGTGTGACGTGTGCGTAGGGACACGATCTTTAATCCTACTCCTTAAGCAAGAGCAAGTCCAATTATTATCAACTTACTATTATCTTTACTATCCTCTCTCTTCCCTTCCTGTATTCTCACAAAAAAATATTTCCTCTGTTCATCATGAACTTGTTATACATCACAACGCATGATGAAGGAGAGAGGTTGAGATGCCTTATACTTGTTATACATTCATTATGCAAATCAGCATCCAGTTTACAATTTAAAATTTTGACAAGGTTATCCTACAAATAATCCAATTAAATTTTAATAAAATGAAATTAGTACATTTTAACTATCAAGCACTGGTCAAGTTCAAATCAACTAATGCTACAAAAGGTCGTATCCAAAGTAACTTGTAATTCCATGTTTTTGCCAACCCATAATATCAAATGCAGAAAGCTACAGCAATTGCAGAAAATGTCTGATCATCATCCAACATAAAATTCACACAGACGCTTGCAAATGATGCAGACACCATCTGAAGCTTTAAAAGACAAAGCTATGCAATTTGTTGCTTTATGGATCTAAATGTTAAGATATTTAAAAATAAAGTTCGTGTTGCTTAGATAAGAATATTGAGGCAGATGTACAGGGTTAATAGGAAAAATAAGAAAAGAAATGTCTACATTCAACTAGGCATCGATTTGATAAAAAATAAAATGAGGAAGAATTGTTCAAGATGGTACAAGCATGTGTTCAGAGACCTACTGATATGATAGTTAGAAGAGGTGAAATAATTACTATTAATGGTATGAGGATAGGTAGGGTCATGGTATGAGGATAGGTAAAGGAAGACCAAAAAGGACTTTAATAGAAACTATAAATAAGACTTAAAATACTCTTATCTTAACTAAAACATATTGCTCGCTATAAATCTTAATGCGACAAAATATCCACGTTATAATTTTTTAATTCCTCACAATGCAAACGAATAAAATGATTGACGACGTGAAACTAGTGAAATTTCTTGTCACCTAAGAACAGAAGTTCTGGTGGATCCACATTATCACAACAATTTAAACAACTTAGAACCATCCATATTTTGGCAACAACTTGCAACATAACTATAATATGACACCAATTTAATATATTATGGCTATGAAAGATCCAATATAGCACAAATTTCAAAATTTCCCTTTGCATTAATGCAAATTCATTAAATTAATTTCAACCAGTCATTGTAAATATGCACCTGTAAAACTTCATTGTTATTGAACATTTTTTTCTAATGCTATTAGCTTTAACTAGTTCTTCACTTTCCTTTTATTAGGTCTACTTCAAAGATTTTAGATTGATCTATATTTGATGAAAAGTTATTTCAAGAGAGTACTCATAAATTAAACAATCAGGAAAATACAACATGTCTGCATCCAGATGCATAATAATGTAAGGAATGTCATATACTATTTCCTTTATGAAGAATAAACAATTCAGAAGATGGTAAGAGCTTTACTTTAGTACCTGTAATGTCTATATTGAAATAGGGGCCGAACTCGTGGATGAAATGTGCTCACTGGTATATTAGCCCTGAAGAAAATAACAATTAACTACATACACAAACTCTTACATGTTCGATTATTTATGCTTCCAATTCGTCTATCATAACATAATTATTTAGCTTTTGACAATAACATGTTTTCATGAAACCAAATAGATTGGCAAGAACTAGCCAGCAAAACTTCCTCTCTTTTTTTTTTCTTCAATAGAATTATTTTCAATCATCTACATGAAGATCTACTGACCAATTGCCATAAGAAAGAATAATCTTATAACTTTTACATGCAAATAGGTACTTAGAGATAACAATGTCGTACATCATCTAAGTGAATCTAACAGTGCAACTCAGGCAAATTACATGGTCGATGTCTCTTCACATAAATCTATGAACTGCTATTAGGCGGCAAATATTGCAATGCACTTGCAGAACTGCAGGAATATCTGAAAAAACATGATCTAACAAAAAAGGTACTAAAATGGCAATGAAAGAAGACATGCCAAACTTGGTGAGGGCCTGGTTTCATGCGCTTGAATGCTGTTATTGCTTTCAAGTGGCTATTAGACGATGAAAAATTGGTAGCCATTGTAGTTGTTGAAGGCCACAACAGGTCAGTATCCCGTAAGTTGTGAGTTACAGAATACATCCAGGAATGGTCCTTGATCTTGGTCTCTATGTCCCCCACTAAAAGACCTGCAGCACCAACTTCTAAAAAACCAGGTGTATGAATGTCTTGAGACCGCATAACACCACAACTGCATGGCAAGGAAAATCTTGTTAGACTTAAGTTTCAATTATTATCCAAATATACATAAGAACAAATACCGTCTGAAATTGCATTATTTGGATGGAGAAGTGTGACTAAAAGATATTTGTGCTATACCTTTCCTTTGTTAAACAAGACAGTCTATATTCTCCCTCCCCAGGCCATCGCCATTTAAGTATATCGAAAAATATATACTTATTTCCTTCTCCATCGACTTCTTCAATATTTGATAATGCGGAAGCAGATGGACCAGAAGGTTCTTTAATCTCAAGGGCATCTTTGCTACTAACAACTTCCGGACTTAAATGAGAAGTAAACGATCTACTCAACAAAGAAGATAGACTCGGAAGCAATTGTTTTGCAGCAGTTGATGCTGTAGTTTGCATGACAGGTTGGAAAGACAATTTTGGTGTATGCCGTGCCACAAGAGAGCGAACATAATTTAAGGATTTCATAAGTGAAGCAGACACAAAATTGGGGCGTGGTAAGGAAGGAACACAAGCATTTGACACCGTTGACGATGATTTAGATCGCTGAGTTGATGACTTGGTCAACATTGGCACTCTTCGATTATTTACAGATTCGCACTCAGCAATTGCATTCATGCAAAATAGATCAATCTGCCGCAATGTTGAAACCTTTGGCACATATCTGCAGGAGAAAAATAATACGACCAGAAATATAAACTTAATCAGCCTTTTTTCCTACTACAGCACCGAATGAGAAATATCAGTTGCATGGCATCAAGTGCAAGAATAATACCACAGGTAACTCACCGAAGAAGATAGAACTTCAAGAATGCCACACACCTTGGAAGTACTGCTGGGCTGGTCCATAGAAAAAGGAAGAATTAGATACTGCATCATGCGTAAAATTCCAAATTTTAAGCACATCATCACACAGAAAAATCTAACCGGCTTGAAATCTTCTTTTTTACACCCAACCTTAGTCAAAATCAAGATGTAACAAGATCTAAAGCATAAAGACCCATTAATTTTAAGTGTTACTCAAAATCATCATAATTCATTGTATGCCATATTGTGCACTGCTCAAATTCCAGTAATGTTAAGAACAATTTCATAAAATCTTGTTAAATAAAATATAAAGAATAAAACAATTGCAGGAAAGTATATAGATATGAGCTTCTATTTAAACAGAAATAATACCAGAATATATATATCACCAAACAACATAGTACCTCCGATCTCTTTCTGCCAGTGCATGTTCTACAAGCATGGTATAAGCCATGTCAGTGGTTGAAGGGTTAGCCATGAAATCCTGTCAGCATCCAATCACTTTAACGCTAAACTCAAATAGAAACAACATGAAAGTAATAAGTGAGCTAGTCGAGAGAAGAAGTAGAATGAGAAAATAATAGAAGGCATCTTAATCAAGTGTCATGCTACTAGGTCTTGTGTGCATGAGACTAACACTAGCATCATGTACACGATTGGCCAAGCGGCTGGGAGCAGTCTCTGCAATGAGCCCCTGCTGCTTGTCCAATTATGTATGCAACGGTCATTATCATTCAACTCCAATCAATAAGAATATCACACTATTATTTGCCAATGGCAAACCTGATAACATGACCACCACATGTAAGATGCTGAGGTTGTACGCTTTCAAAATGGTTGATGAATATGGGTTACAGATGTGAATGTTGACACGAAGAATCACATGTATATATTTATGAATGAGCATAAGGATAAAATGAGGGGGAAGCTGAAACATATGATTACTGACACAATACCTTGGTATTGCATGCTCAAAACACCAAATATCATTTAATCACTTTCAGAGTTTCAGTTAGTCATAAGACTTAACACAAGGCATCTTTAGAACATAAGCCTACATAGTTTTAAAAGTCTTGATGGAATAAAAACATTCCAATTATGACTACCACATAGAACCATTAGATTTAAATAAGTTCAATGAAATTTACATAGTTGAAGATATGACCAATTTTTTGACAGAAGAGCAACATAAGTGCAGTAACTCAAAAATTCCAGTAGCAGAAGCTCCGGTGGAGCTTAAGAATATTTTGAGAAAGTTTGGTTTTACCAAATTGGTGACAATGCAATAATGGTGAAAAAACATATTAACTATGAATAGAAACTAAAATATTCCAAGAAATGACAACATCTAAGATGTTTATTTTATTTTATTAGGCAATTAAGTTTACTTAACAAAATTAACGAGAAACAACCAAGAAACATCAACTATCTCAGAATCAAATTATAAAGATGAACTCTTTAAATGTTATCTAAAAACATATATTGAGAACATTGATCATTAGTAGGTAACATAATGATGCACCATACAGACAAAAAATCCAAAATATACCAGAGTATCTGCATGCTGTAATGTTTTACTGAAAATATAAGGGATAAAAAAATGCAAGATAACTTATTCAATTTGCTGATTTCGATATAACCCTTCTTATAACTATACTGAAGAGGTTTGTAAGTCAAATATTATCTGTTAAGATTCAAGAAATTGTATAGTTAATATAGCACTATCAAATTTTTAAACATACATAACTAAAATTACACAGTTAGGAAAACCTCTCGAGTCATCAAACAAGATTAATATGGATTTGCCTTTTAAGGGATAAATTAATCTAATGCATCATGCCTTGATTGTTAAATCTTGTTTTTAAGCACAATAAGCAGAACATTGAGGCTATACTTTTTGGCAAAATATAAATGCAGCTGAACAAGACATGATCGAGCTACAAGTCTGCACAGTGACAAGCACGAATTGCTAAGGTTTATAAATTTGGCAGGAAACGGTTTACCATATCAGGTTAGTTCCTGATAGGATATTGAACAACCATAGTCTCATAATTCGCATTTTGCTAGGCGAGCACATTATGAAGGAAACGCCAAACTTGGTAAACCGCAGGTAAAGGTAGTATTTGAGACCTAAGGCCAAATCAGACCTGACGGACCAGAGTACGAATAGGAAAGAAGCAAGAGAAGACCAGGATTTAACAAGAAAAGAGATCCAATCACATAAGTATACAAGGGCGTGTACGAATGAGAAAAAACAGACCTTCGCATCCAGATTTATAAGAGCAAAGTGGTTCCATGTCGGTGTGGTTCTCAAACCTTCAAGCACCAAAGACATGTAAGAAAGAGACGGAAGAAGGTAACTGACCCGGAGGATCCTCGCTGCCTCCGAAGCGAGGGTCGAGGGGTTCCCATGTAGGTGGGGGGCGGCGGGCGAGAGGCAGTCTGCGACGGCCCTCCGGAGAGGCTCCGGCGGCTTCTTGACCGCCGACGTCTGCGGCGCAGGCCTCCGTGGCGGCACCCCGAAGAGCCTCGTGCTCGCCGAACTCCGCGACGGGCTGTAGCTCAGCAGCCTCTTCGACGATCCCGGCAGCGCCTCCTCCACCGGCATCTCCTCTCCACCTCTTTCTCTCTCGAAACACTTCTTCTTCAGAGATCACTTCCTAATTTGCGGCCACCTTGATTACTTCATTTCTCACGTCTTTTTTTTTTTCTTCACGTTGGATGCCTCTGAAGGATGGGAGGGTAGAACAGAGAAAAGAATGAGAGAAAGATCGAGGATTTGAGAGATTTGGGGGAGCAGTTAGGGTTGAGGGAAAGAAGAAGAGCTTTCGAATCCTTGTTTTAATTAAAAACGAAAACACCCCAAAGAAAATGACCCTTGCAGGGAATGTGACATGTACGCCACAGGCTTCTCGGCGATTCAGGTGGCTGGGTGTAGATTGGGTGTTTACCAGGGTGATACCAGGAAAGGAGGTGTTCGATAGAGGGTTATAGCTGTCAACGGGACCCGCCACCAGGGCTTCTTTTATACCAGATCATACTAATCCACCGTCCTGGAACCGGATTCCGACTGCTTGCGCGTCGTCAACATCGTTATTACAAGTATAAACCAGGGTACGAATGAGTAGAGCACGCGGCTCAACAATCGATTCGGATCGAAATCGGTGAGCGATTAACGTGATAGGTTTTGACCTATTCAATCAAATTTCCACCAAATCTTGAAACTCCCATCTGGCAAACGATCGATCAAGCCAATTGCTATTTCAATCAATCACAACCGACCCCAATTGATTCATTTTGGTGTCGGGAATCAAAATGTCATAAGATAGTCATTACGAGGATATAATAAATAACGCGTACTTTATTTACTTTTCATCGGTTCGATTTAATGTTTACTGCTGATAGTCCAACACCAAATTTTGGTGTTGGACTTCCTCTCGAAGTCGTTCTTCTGGTGGCTCTCGATCAGAAACCTTGGAAGCTTTTCACCCTGAAATCTTCCGTCTCACATTCATAATTGGATGTTATAGACATTACCGCCGAGGAATGAACAGACAGTCTCAATCGACAAGCTTAAAAGTTTCTAGCAGAACATGTCAAACAGCATCACAACATCATCATGCACTCGACAGCAAAAAGGATGCATCTCAATCGACAGGCCTAGAAGTTTCTAACAAAACATGTCAAACAGCATCGCAACATCATCATGCACACGCTAAACAGCAAAAAGGATGCCGCTCTGCTGTAAGAGCTCAAAACAGAACTACTATCTATCATTCAGCAGAGATAAAGATTCAGCAATCAAGAACGAGAAAGAGGGAGTCCTTCGCTGATCCGGTTTTGCGTTTTTTTTCTTGGCAGCAAACCTTTACTAAAGACGAAACCCTAAGCACCACAACCGTAGGGAGTCCTTCGCTGCGTCTCAGGTCATCCGACGAGGAGGCAGCTCGGCGTAGGGGGGCGGCATCGCGGATAGGATTCGCGAGGAAGACCTTGAGGATGCCGCGGGTTGACTTCGGGCCGCCCCTAGTCACGAGGCGACGGATGGCCGGTTACGTGAGGCCCTGGATGGAGTTGAGGAGCATCTTGAGGTGGCGCTTCGCCCAGCCCAAACCCGATCGCCTCCCTTCGTCTCGACATCGGCAGATCTACAAGTTCTCGGCAGCAATTCAGGGCGCCATGTGCTTGATTTGCGAGGAAGATGGAAGAAGGGATCAGAAGCAGCGCAGTGCTTCGATTGCTTGAGATCGCGGGAGCCGGGAAACTCGAAACGGTGTGAATGGGTTGGTGTTCGAGCGTATTTATAGGTGGTGGGAAGTTGGCGAGTTTGTGGGAGTTGGAGGTGATACTGACTGCAGGAGATGGACGGCCAGTCTTTGACTGGAACTCCAGGAAACGGATCACGGAGACGGCAGATAGTCTGTCACTAGATAGTACAAAACAGGAGCCTATTAGTCTTTTGCTCTCAAACTAAATAATAATAAATGCTTAGTTCCTATTGGATGATTAAGCAGAGAGTGAGTTAAAGGTTCCTCATGCAAATCTTTGTGAAGCATGAAATATATAAAGTTGGTACGAAATATTTTTTGTATGACTGGTTGCAGTGCTATATATTCAGAAAATACAGATGAACCTTATGGCTTTCCAAATTAGTTATTCATTCTCAATTAGTGGTCAGACTGTTGCCTTGTGATGCCTTTCTGCTAAAGCCATTAGACCGCATTCCGACAACATACTTCCTTGAAGTGCATTAGGTAGAGACAAAGTCTTTCGTGTTTCACCGACTGGTCTGCAAGCAGTGAAGGCTTGAAATCTTGTTGAAAGTCGCCTGCGCAACTGCTGTCAAAAGTGAGCAGCTTTTGGAATCTACACAGAGAGAGAGATGAGAGAAGGAAGGCGAAGCAGTGCATGCAGATGGACGTACTGAGTGACACCACATTACAGTTCCGGAATGCATACTAAGGCAGCTAAAGAGATGCAGATCGTTAATGTCTCGTTTAGTTGATCGATGTAGAAGATGAGGACTTGGGTGTGGCGCACTCATCCTTGAGGCCGGTGCTCGTAGTTGGAAAGAGATCGAGAGTCCTGAGAGATGATCGATTCGGAAGCATCATCATGGACGTCCATTCATGGCCAAAGGTTTCGTAATTCGTTTCTGGTGGTTCTTCGGCGTTGCTGATCTCTGGCAGATTCAGCCCTCCGTTTTGACTCCTGCAATGATCACAAAGTGTAAGTATCAAATATGATGTTATACCTTCACGATTATGAATGATATTGCACATCAGTTTTGTAAGCAAAGACGAAAATTGGAATGAGGAAAAAGATCAAACACAACAACAACAACAACAAGTTCATACAACCCTGCTTGATGGCTTTTACAGCAATTCATAATATCAGTAGAACACTAGATTTGATAGTTCAGCAATAGCATATTGCGAGAACAGAAGTTTACTTTCTAATGAGACGGAAGAAATAGAGCTGGATGCGAGTGGAGAATCTGAAGAAGCGAGTGAGTTGGAGTCGCATGGTGGAGCAAATGAGGGAAAGCAAGAGCCCCTGCTTGCAGTACAACTGCTGATGAGGGAGTGAGTGGCACGAGTAAATAAGCTGGTAGTGCCTGCTAAGCGTCCTTTGAAGCTTCTGCCTCTCTCGAGCCTTGTGGTTTTGGAAGAAGTAGAACACGTTCTTGCCCTCTATCCTGCCATAACTGGATAGACGGGCTACTGTTTTCTCTATCTGTGAAGCACTTGGAGTCCTCACCCAGCTCCTGTAGATCTCCCCCAGTATCATCAGTTGTTCTGGCATTGGACAACACCGAGTAGAAGGCGACTGAGGTATCTCTTTCTCACATACTTTCTCGACCCCTCTCTCTCTCTCTTCGAGATTTGTCTCTTTCTTAGCATCGATCTGTGTGGTCTGGGTTTGGAGCCCATATAGAGAGAGAGGACAAAACAGAGGGGGCACAGGGACGAGAGAGCGACAAACATGTTGCAGGAAACTATAAAAGGTTAAGGGATCGGCAAAGGGTCGGAAAGTACCGTCACGCTGATGCTTTGTTCCCGTACGAAGCACTGTGGGAATTCAATGCTTTTGCTTCTTTCTGTTCTTACTTTCCTACTCTCTAAAACTACTTTTGTTTATAGTTGGGTCATCGGGCCATGTCTACCCAGACACAATATGTATGAGAGAGAGAGAGAGAGAGAGAGAGAGAGTCATTGAAGAGAGGGAATGACACAGCTTTGCACAGGAGAAGGAAAATTATAAGGAATGATAGCGCTCAACTCGCATTCCAACATTGGCGATCCGGTTTCCTCCTCAAATTCTATCGTGGTTATGTTCAAGTATGTTTCCTCCTTCGTATTTCGTTACCTCCCTCTTACACCACCTCCTTCCTGTTGCTCTTATATTATTATCGATCAGATCCATGATCCGAACATATAAAACTCACAAATTCTTGAACATAAACTCGATACGATGATTGAAGTTTTTCTAATAACTTTTTAGGTTTTGATCCTACCATTGTCAAAGATACTATATATATATATATATATATTAGTGGTTAGATCGTTGCCTTGTGATACCTCATTTTTCTTGATGCATTTCTGCTAAAGCCATTAGACCGTATTCCGACGACATAATTCCTTGAAGTGAATTAGGTAGAGACTAGTATTTAGTGTCTCATTGACTGGTCTGCAAGTAGTAAAGGCTTGAAATCTTGTTGAAAGTCGCTTGAGCACTACTGTCAAACGTGGGCAGCTTTTACAATCTAGAGAGAGAGAGAGAGAGAGAGGTATAAGACAAGGCAGACGAAGCAGTGCGTGTAGATGGACCTACTGAGTGACACCACATTACAGTTACAATATGCATACTAAGGCAGCTAAAGTGATTCAGATCGTTAATGTTTCGTTTAGTTGATCGATGTAGAACATGAGGAGTTGGAGGTGGCGCACTCATCCTTGAGGCCGGTGCTCGTAGTTGGGAAGAGATCGAGAGTCCTGAGAGATCTATGGTTCGGAAGCATCATCACGGACGTCCATTCATGGCCAAAGGTTTCATAATTCGTTTCTGGTGCTTCTTTTGCGTTGTTGATCTCCATCTTCTCTAGCAGATTCAGCCCTCCGTTAGACTCCTGCAATGACCACAAAATGTATCAGATATGACGTTATACCTTCATGACTATAAATGATATTGCACATCAGTTTTGTAAGCAAAGAAGAAAATTGGAATGAGGAAAAAGATCAAACACAACAACAAGTTCATACAACCCTGTTTGATGGTTTTTATAGCATTTCTTTATTGTAGCAGTAGAATTGATAGTTCAGCAATATCATATTGCGAGAACAGAAGTTTACTGATGAGAAGGAAGAAATAGAGCTGGATGCAAGTGGCGAACCAGATGATGGGAGTGAGTTGGAGTCGCATGGTGGTGCGAATGAGGGAAAGCAGGAACGTCCTGCATGCAGCACAGCTGGTGATGAGGGAGTGAGTGGCCCGAGCAAAGAAGTTGGTAGTGCCTGCTAAGCCTCCTTCGAAGCTTCTGCCTCTCTCTAGCCTTGTGGTTTTGAAACCAGTAGAACACGTTCTTGCCCTCTATCCTGCCATAGTTGGAGAGATGGGCTGCTATTTGCTGTATCTGTTGAGCACTTGGGGTCCTCACCCCGCTCCTGTACATCTCCTCTAGTATCATCAGTTGCTCTGGCGTTGGACACCACCGAGTCGAAGGCGACTGAGGCATCTCTTTCTCGTACGTGCAAGACCTCTCTCTCTCTCTCTCTCTCTCTCTCTCTCTCTCTCTCTTCTAGTTTTGTCTCTTTCTTTGCGTCGATCTGTGGTGGGGGTTTGAAGCCATATATAGAGAGAGGACAAAACAGAAGGGGCACAAGGAAGAGAGAGAGAGAGAGAGAGAGATATGCTGTAGGGAACTGTAAAGGGCTAAGGGATCGGCAAAGGGAAGGAAAGTACCGTCACGCTGATGCTTTGTTCCCATAAGAAGCACTGTGGGAATTCAATGCTTTTGCTTCTTTTCTTATGTTCCTACTCTCTAAAACTAATTTTGCTTATAGTTGGGTCATCAGGTCATGTCCATCCACGGAAAATATGTATGAGAGAGAGAGAGAGTCATTGAAGAGAGGGAATGACATGCAGCTGCACAGGAGAAGGAAAATTATAAGGAGATGATGCCGCTCAAGTTGCATTGCAACAGTCACGACACGGTTTCCTCATATTCTATGGCGGTCACGTTCGAATGCATTTTCCTTCCTCGTATTCTTTCACCTTTCTAAATTATTGGATATATATATATATATATATATATGCTACACACATGTTGTTGACTGTGATATCATGCAATATTGAAGGACCAAGGAGCGAAGTAGAAAAAATGATTATTTTTTTCATGGAAGTAATTATCTGTAATGAAATTTGATGGAAGATCTTGCTAAGATCAACCCAGTTTTTTAGTTATCTTAGAACGTATAAGAATAGTGATGAATAATCCGTATTATGATCCTAGAGGATCTAACATCAATACCTTCTCTAAGTTTGCATTGAGTGAGGTATTCTTAAAGCAATCTATCTAGTCCCATGCTCGTTGCATCCGTGGTGTTCCTGAAGCATAAGAACTTGTATTCAAGTAGTGCAGCAGAGGAGAAGGAGAGACAGAGTCCTTATGTTGGCATTCAGTATGAACTAGCTTTGTGACTGCATGTGTAGTCACGCATCACAGACAGGTTAATGTTTCAACGGACAAAGGACAATGCCTTGGCTTTATCTGGAGTCAGCAATTGAGAATTAACACACTGCTGACACAGAGTCAGCAATTGGACTCCTACGATTCTGTCTAATCCAACTACTTAAGCCCTCTATTGCTCCGAAGGGAATGTCTCCAGCGTAAATTTTTACGTGACGAAGTTTGTCGCAGCAACACGTACTACTTTTTTTTTATTCTGCCAACAGATGATGTATACGTCTGACTTGACGAGGCAAGGAGAAGAGTTGACTACACGCTCAGTGACCCATTAACTACTCAGCAGATCGAACCTTGGAATGTAAGGAAACAGGCTATTTTGTGGCGTTCCTAGAATAAGTTAATGCAGTTCTTGTTCTTGTTTTGGGTCTTTTCCATGGCCTGGGAGATGGTGCGGGATCCAGTGTCATCGGATTTTGTTCAGACAAGCTCATTAATGAAGTCGTAATCCTCGGTGCAATCTGTGGCTTGGTTTTGTTGTTGAATGTTGACCATTGGTTCTCTAGTAATGGCACGTAGATCCATGCATGGACCAGGTAACCTGTTCTTTGGATCTTTGTGTTTGTTTAATCTTCATGCACAAGAGCCAACGCTTTTCTTCATCGCATCAGCATAATAAAACTTGATCCGTGTTAATGGGAAGTGTAAGCATATATACAAGGATTCCTTGTATAGAAAGGCTTTTCTTCCACCTCTGCAATGCCACTGTTTGCTGCATTCCCAGACTTGCGTTGACCGACAACATTCCAAAGCAGCCGCTCTCCACCGAATCACACATCAGTGACGACGACAGTGCGGAAGGCATCAAGGCAACGCCTCGAAGTCCGAAACGCCTGCAGACTCGTCTATCGAGTGACAAGACGTCCGCTTCAGCAACTCTCTTTCTTTGTGAGAGAGAGAGAGAGAGAGAGAGGGAGAGAGAGAGAGCATTGCAGCAGCAGCTCGGGATTTTAACTCTGTAGCTGTCCACTGTGGCAGATGATAAACCTACAGCGATACGTTGACCAGAGGTATAAGTTTAAAGGAGGAGGAGGAAGAAGTATCTCTGGGAATAAAAGTCAACTCGACTACTTTGATCCCTACCTAGAGAAGGGCTACAACAGCATCAGAGGAAGTCATAGCGCAGTAGCGCACGCAGTGCCCAGGCCGACGTGACATGTCTCCCATCACCTCATTCTCCTTTCTTGCACGCCAAGCTCTCCCTCTCTCCCTCCTTGCTCCATGACATGAGCGACGTCAGGAGTCCAGAGTAACATCGCTTATTTTTGATTTTTTATAAAAAATTATTTATAATGTAAGATTATATTTTAAGTTGTCTATAAGATGTATTTGTAAAATCTGAGGATCTATTTGTAAGACCCGAATGATCCAATTATAAATATAAATAATATTAAAATTAAACTGTAAAATATACTTTTGTCCTTAATTCTTTTCTTATATGAACACATTATATGAAAGTTTATGTTTGCATCGGATGATTTTACTTAGGCACATATATGTTTCTTTTTTTCACATTTGATTCTGATACGTGACAATCTTATTGCTAATAGTGTCATTTTATTCTTAGGTATTTATGAGATAATGTAAATTTTTACTAGAAATGATAAATTGAGTTATGCTTAGATCCCATGATGCTCTATCAGGCCTCTATGATTTACTCCGAACAAGGGTGGATGGAGAACCTAAACGTGGAGACTTACATTTGATGGTTATTCAGAAATGGATGGATCATATTATATTTATGATATCACTTCACCCTCTATGTTTTTGATATGATATCCAAAGCATTGATTATATGTGTTTATGTATGCTTTGGATAAGAATAAAATGAATGTAACATTAAATATGACACACAAGCTTATGTTTATTATTTGTTCACTTGTTATGCTTCGAAATGTTTCTTATACTATTGATATGCTCCTGAACATTCTATTGTCTTTGATATACATCTAAATGTTACATATGTTATTTGATACATGCCTAAATGTTTCTTATATCATTGATATATTCTGAAATATTTCGTAAACTACTCATATGCTTCGAGTTATTTCCTACGTCATTGATACATTCTGAGACACTAATGATATGCTTCAATTACTCTTCCTCTATTTTATGAATAAAGTATATTTTGAATAAAATAACATTTGTGATTATATTTCTAATGAGATACCATATATGAATGCATGTATTCTTGTGTTATATTTTGATACCAAGTTTTTTTAAAACTATCATCTCTTGCCATGGATATGTCAGTCGTGCAGCTCACTTTATTGATATATAAATTTTTTCGTTAGTTTGTCATTCACTGAAATATACGAACTAGACTGAGGTAGTAGAGAATAGTTAAGATTTTGGGCAAGTGTTATTAGTTAATATGTTGTGGGTAGTACATTGTGCATATAATGAAATCGAATCGATGTGTCTTGTAAAAGTTTAAAAGACTTTTCATATTTAGAATTTGAAATGTTAAGTTTAATTCTATAATGATATGAACATATGGTAAATGATTGGTTTTGTGATTGTATACATTTCTATACTTATGGATTTATGATATAGTTAATGTTTTGTTGAATTGGTTTTAGATTTCATGAACTATCGAGTGATGTGATGAATGATTATAAATTGCAGAGGTTATGTTGATGTGATTGATATTTGAATATTTTTTAGTATTCTCAAAAGTTAGTTCAGATCCTAGATTTAGAAGTTTTTTCGGCATGATATTACAGGAGATTTGTGAAGAGATTCTCTCGAATTTATAATCATCTCACCAAACTAACTAAAAAGAATGTGAAATTTGAATAAGATGATGACTACGAGAGAAGCTTTAATTAAAAAGATGATTGACTGGCGCCCTATATATATATATATATATATATATATATATATATATATATATATATATATAAATATAATACATGTAGTATGAATAAGTTTTGGATACAAAATTTTTTATATCTTAAATGTAAATGACTACATAAAAATAATTAATTATTTTAACTTAAAATAAATTAAACAATCATTTAGAATTTTAAATATTGTAATTGATAAATCATAGTACATCGAATGTGTATTTATACATAATAAAATAGGTGTTACAATCTTCACGATCATAAAATAACAAACCCATTAACCACATTGAGTCTGAAACGTTTAAGCTCGTGTTAATAGTAGCACATCCATCAACATAAGTCAGTTTAAATTTTTATTTTTTTTATGAGACTAAAGTAAAGTTTTACATCAACAATCCATCAGGTCATAAAAAAACACATATTTCAATATAACTCAAACTAAAAATTAGTTTCTCACAAAAAATTTGCTAGAGCTTTCTTTATAGCAAACTAAAGTTGTGGGTGGTTCAATGGAGACAGACAATGAAGGTTGTGGAGATCATTCGGTTCATTTGATGATTTTGGCGCTAACCCAGTGAATGCATGCATTAATATTGAGCGGTCGAGATCACTTCATGATGATAGGCAGAGGTTATTGTTGGGTGGTAGTTTCATTTTTCGACCTCCTCTTACGTGGTTAATCTTAGAAGATATTATTAGACTTTTTAGGAAATATTCTTGACTCTGTATCACCTTAGCGTTAGCTTCGCGATTTTTCCGGTCCTAAAGATTCCCTCGAATTCCTATTTTCGCATCACATTCTAACTGTCCGATATTGGAGCTACTAATATCTACAGTTGATGGACGTATACGATCTATTATTATTATACGATACTAAGAGAGGATACCGACCTACGGTATTGCCACCAGGTCATGACATCCTATTTAAGGACAAATGTCGAACGAATCATAAATATTTATCGAAAATACCCTTACCTCCATAGAGTATATATATATGAGATTTGGCTGCATGGAGCAAACATCACCCCAGAATCTTTTATCTGTCTCTACAAGCATTTGGTATGAAAACCTCGTCGTTGTTGTTGAATTAATATAGTTTAGCTTATTTGATCTTATTACGATCTGTTTTTTTTGTATATTGTTACTATTATTTGGATTAAACTCCTTTTTCTTCCTTATGGTAGGAGAAACAATGGGCTTTAGTCAGACCGCTAGAATTGGAGCTTGTGTGTTTTGTCTTGGGTTCATGTCCTTCTTACTAGCTATATTTGCAGAAACCACAAAGGTCCTTTCTTACATCTGAATTTATTTGACATTATTATTATTATTATTTCAGAACGAAATGTTACAGTGAGCATCCATGATATTTTCTTTGGAATGAGTATCATCTCAATTATGTTCTTCTTCGATCTCACACAGTTGTTGTTGCTGTTCATGTGCTTGACAGCCTCCCTTCGGAACCCCAATCCAAGCGAAGGATGCAGTCATCTGCAAGTTCCCAGATGATCCATCCATCTTACTGGGGACTCTATCTGTTGTCACACTCGTTCTAGCTGCCATTGCAGGCCACGCTGCTGTTTACTTCCCTTACAAGGGCAAGTCGGTCCCAAGAAATGCTTTGTTCCGGAGCACTACCTTGTCGACGTTCTTTGTCATCGCCGAGTAAGCAAGCGAGCCGGCTCTCAAACCCTACCCTGCGCACAAATCGTATGACTCCTTCATGCGTGCTTCTTTGTGGTTTCAGGGTAATCACAGTTCTGGCTTTGGTGATGCTTTTGTGGACTACCACCAGCGAAGTCCTCCACAGGTCTCGCAACGTGCACCGTGATCTCACCACGCAGTGCCCGACCGCGAAGACGGGTCTCTTCGGCGGTGGCGCCTTCCTCGCCCTCGATGCCGCTCTCTTTTGGCTTATCTGCCAGATGCTAACGCTCAATGCGAGGTCGGATTATTTGGACGAGGAGGACGAGACTAAGGGAGAGTACGAGGGCGTTTGCACCACCGAGTTTGATGTCGCTGCGAGGCATCTCCCCGCTGCTTAGATAGACGTGAACAGACACAGCATTCGTGACTCCGGCATTGTTAATGTTCGAGTGTCCGTCTGTCTCATCAAGTGTCGGGGGCGTGTAATTCTACTACTAACACCTGTGGTTACGTCAATACACTAATATCATCCTATATTTAAGAAAATGTGACTACGTTAATGCATGAGTCACCAAAGGACATGAAACTTCTTCCATTTACATGCAGAAATATGCCTAAAGTTTATTAATCTGCGCTTGTGTCGGATACTCTGTTAACTGATCTTGCAAATCCGCAAAAGTAACATTTTACTCCAGATAAATAAAAAGAAATTTATAGTGACTACAGCCAATTTAGTTTACCCACGTGTTCAGTAAGCTAAGAGATGAGAGAGTTTTGATAAGATTAATACAAATAGTTATTGGATTTATTGGAATATGATATAAATAAAATAAAAGATTAAAATATATATTAAAATAAATATATGAGGATGATAAGATTTATTGGAATATGATATTTTTTATTATTTTAAAAAAATTATATTATATTATTTTTTCATCAATATAAATAGATATTTTTGGATCAATCCAAAGTAATGCAGATCGAAAGTAATCCTAGTTTATTCTATTTCTGGTTTCTTTTAATGTTATCTTCTCTTTCTTCCTAAAGTTTTTTAAAAATATAATATGATATTAGAGCCAATAAGTTTGATATTAGAGCCAATAAATATCGTATCATTTTTAGTCAACGTACTCTTGATTTAAAGAAGACCGACAGGAGTACGTTGACTAAAAATAAGGGAAGTCTAGTAAATCGAAAAAAAAAAGATGATGACAAGTATTGAAATAAGTGCTCCTATTCAATTTCTTCATATCTTCAAAAGTGATAAGTATCATTTTTGAGCTGTTCAGAAGAAAACTTTGTTTATTTCATATGAATTGTAAAATGTAGTAGAAGATAATTTGATTGAATATGATATACTTGATTCCTATTATTACTGAAAATCAAAAAGATCAAATAAATGAGAACATGTAAAAAGATGTGAGAGCTCTCTATATGTTATAATAAGCAATAGACGAGTCACTATTTTTCCTAATAATGATAGCATCAACATGAACATAAGCTTAAAAATAATAAAAGGTGTATTTGAAGGCATAATAAAAATTTTAAAGCTTTAAATTCTTCGATGTAAATTCAAAACTCTTATGATAAAATATTCTGAATATATTATTAATTTTTTTTTCTTAAAAGTCTCTTCTATTATGAATCAAATGAGATCTTAAGACAAAAATTTTAAAAATAAAACTATAGTAGAAAAGGTTTTATGAAGTTTATTTTCAAAATTTGATATGGTTTCTACCACTATAGAAAAACTAAATGTACAAGTATATTATCTATTGATAATTAATAGGCTCCCTTTTAGTTTATGAATAAAAACTAAATAAATCTAAAGGAAGAGATCAAAATGATAGAAGTTGTGGTCGATCAAACGAAGGTCATAGGAACTCCAATGAAGGTAACAAAGAAACTTATTAATATTTTTTTATAAAAAAATTGAACATATTAAAAAAGATTACTAGTACAAAAATAAAAATCATAATGTTCCTCTCTGCTCTTATTGTAAAAAAAATGATCATCTTGAAAAAGATTGTTTGAATAAAATTCAAGTAAATTATCATGAAAAAAATAATAGTGAAAAAAAAAGATGAAGATTTGATGATTCAATTAAATCTACAATACATATGAGAAATGATAATAATGTTCAAGTGCTATAAACACCAAATATGATAAAAAAAATTATTATTGATGTGATCTTTATTCTTGATTTGAAACAAGATCTAATTAGTATAGGACAACTAATGATAAAAGAATATTATACTATTTTTTAATGATAAAAAAATTATAAAATTGATAGCAATTGTGAGAATAATAAAAAATAAAGTATTTCTCGCATTATTTTTGGATTACTCCTTACATATACACTGCTATTAGTGGATCAATATTATGATATAAAAGTTATAATCATCTAAATTTTTATGGATCTATGTAAATTATCTCACATAATGACTATGAGATGAAATTTCATGACACATATTGTAATAACTAAGGAATGTAAATGATGAGATGTATGCACAAAAAGTATAAAGCCCTAAACTCCCATGATAACAAGGTTGCAATTGAGAAACCACATAAATAAGAAAAGTCAGCATTATCGAAAGAGACCGAGGATAACAAGGAGTTGCAACTAATGACCCTATCTTTGTTAAGTTGGGATTTTATAAAGATTTAGGAAAAAAAAGAAGGAAACAACTTATCATGATGAACGAAGCAAAAAATCATTTAGCATCAATGAGTTTCTAAAGTCAGCTAAAAAAGTTATTAGATATATCAATGAAACTCTCACATCTATTATGAACATGTAAAATATTTTAAATTATATTTTTATATTGGTAGGGATTAGACTAGTTGTGCATGATAAAAAAAAATACTTCAAGATTTGTGCTCAGCATTGGGTCTAAGTGTGATTTTATGGACAATAAAAAAATAAAGATGTGTTGCTCTAGAGGAGTATGTTACGATTTTAAGTACAGTATGTCAAACAATTTGGCTTCGAAGAATTTTATTAGATCTCTATGAAAATAAGATGGACCAACTAGAATCTAATGCGATAACAACTATACTATTGCAATTCAAAGAATACTATCTTCTACAAGCATACCAAATACATTGAAGTTCAATATCATTTTATTCATGAATTGATTGATAAAGAAAAAAATTCAAATGACCACTACATTACCAAAAATCATCTTATCTATATTTTTACAAAAAGAATAATTTTATTTCTTCTAATGACAATTTCAAGTTACAATTATTTTGAATTAAAAAGTATGATAATATTAATTTAGATAGTTAGGATTAGATAAAATTAAAAGAGTTAAAGTTCATTTTAACCCCTATAGTTTTGGCTATGGACCACAAAAGTCCTTATGATTTACTTGTATCTAAAATAACCTTTATATTTTAAAAAACATAGCATATAAGCCTCTCACTTCAAGTCTAAGTTAATAGACTTTAGAGTCTGCTTGCATGACATGACCTATTGACTCATAATAAACTATTAATATAATGATACGTATAATTTAAATTTTTTAAAATATTCATTTTAGCCCATATGGTTTTGCCTATGAATAACTTAATTTCGGTTTTGCTCATGTCTAAAATAACCCTTATAAAAAACATAACATATAAGCTCCTTCTATCAAGTTTGAGTTAAGAAATGTTAGAGTCTACTTATATATATAATGACTTATAATAAATTATTAATATAATAATATATATAATTTATATTAAAAATTTGAGACCATCATCAATCGTTGGAGGAGGCATCATCGTGGAAGCGACCACTAACAACACCACCGTTTACTGCCTAGTAGGATGTCATACGCAAGTAGCCTCTCCTATGCTATTGACGAGCTTAGGAATTTTAGATCATGCCTTAGATGGATATGTGTTGACCAGTCCGACGTTCGACATGCAATGGTCTGTTAGTCTCTCTTCCTCCTACTGGGTGTCTTTGTCCCCATTATCTCTCACTTCGTCTTCTCCTGTGCCCCTACCCACCGCACCTATGATATGATGGTACAACTCGCCCTCACTTCCATTTAGACTTCTACCTTTGTCTCTTCGTTTTCATCTACTACTACAGCCTCCGTTGCTCCCTCAAAATTAATCTTTTTTTAAATTAAATTACATGTATCATTAAATTAACGATTTATTATGAGTCAACATACCATACCACGTTATTAATTATAATATATAATAACTCAGATTTGACAAGTGAAGCTTTATATGCTATATTTTTTTAAAATATTAAAATTATTCTTAACACGAGCAAAACCATAAACATAAAAAATAATAATAATCCATGATAAAAAATAAAAGAGCTAAAATAAAATTTTATTCTAAACTTAAATTACATATTTTATTAAAATTAATAATTTATCATAAATTAATACGTAAACACTCTCTAACATATATGAACTCAAACTTAACGAAAGTAATATATATGCTATATTTTTAAACATATAAAAATAATTTTAGATACGAGCAAAACATACAAATTTAACTAATTCATGATCAAAACCACAAAGACTAAAATGAATCTTACACCAATAAAAATTAAAATTAATAAATAAAAAAAATTTATTATAATATAATATTTTTTATTTTAAAATTTATACTCTATTATGTTTTGATCAATATAAATAGATACGCTTGAAAATCCATAAGATCAACCACGCACCCGAACTAATAGAAGTTCTTACGATATTCTCGAACTTTGCAAAACATTGTTGTCGAATCACTATCCAACGTACACAGGTATCAAATTCACGTCGGACATCATCCATAATAGATTATTACGGGGTAGTCTCCCACCAGCATACGGAAGGGCCATCCATCCCTTTCAGAAAGAACTCCAATCTGGCAGCATAATCTAGACCAAGTCAATTTGCGGAAGATCAAGTATATATATAGGTCATACTGGAGACCAGCTTCTCCAACCGAAGCATGATAGATCTGGTCCACCAACCAAAAAGCTCCCAGTTTCTATCACTAGGGTATTCCACCTGTGAATCGTGAGCCCATATGCTCATTAGCGATCCAAGAGGAGCCTTCTCATCATGAAACTACTAGTAGCTACATCAGCATGAGTTTCCATATATTCCTCATGTACACCGCCAAGGACCACACGGCAAGGCCGGCAGATACGTAGAGTAAAGCTACACCAAAAGCGACAACCATGTCTATCCCAGTGAGGCTGCACAAACAAAGAAATAACAATAACAATTAGGCCTTGACGACGATATCAGAGATACTTCAAAGCATGAAAAATAATAGCATGACAACTTGGAGTCTCTAGTTGCAAGGAGTATGGTCAGTGCAATCATCTGCAACGCTGTCTTCCACTTTCCCAATTTATTGACCGCCACAGCCTGCCATCACAAATTGACATCAGGAATCTCCACATCAGATTGTTAAAAGAGAATTGATCGACAGAAACAACCTCAAGAACTTTGCTATTTTGAGATGCAGCCCACTCCCTAACTGCTGACATTGTGATCTGCAAAGAGATACCAGATGATATTATTAGCTGCCTCTACCGATGCTATCAATGCAAACAAGCTCCTAAACAGGGAAACCCTTTCCGTCAACAACATTACCAAGCACATGGTAGAGTAACTTATCTCAAGGAAACAAATTCATCTGTCAAGGTCTAAATCTTCAAGCATGCTCCACAGGATTTCATTTTCATTACACTTCTCTAATCAATAGGACTGAATTGGTACATCTTTATATTCCATAGGAAACAAAGCCTAAGTACATCATCAAATGACCCATTTTGCAATTATTTTCCTCCACTAACTCCTTGAGTTAGCAATTAGATTAATATAATAAGATGTTGCTTGCATTCCTACAGACAATACAGTAACTTGTACTTTGTAATAGTATACACAGCAAAAATTCACCATAAATAATTAAAAAGATTCTCTATATCACATGATTCCTAGCAAAACATTTTCAGGATGACAAATGTTGAACACTATATTCTATACACAAGAAATTAAGTTTCAGTATGATGCTGGTCCTTGGTAAATACCAATCCATATCAATTGGTACATCCAAGTATTGACTCCTTGTCTAAATCAACATTTTTATTGGGAAGTTGGATCTCACCAAAAAATTTCACTGGAAATCCAGATGTCATGCAGGTTAAGAAACCTACATCTGTTGCATGGATATAGGTGCAAGAATTAAATTTGAAAGAATATCATACAGTCCTAACCAAATGGTACCACCCATACCGAGTGGTACATACCGGATGATACCGCCCATACCGAGCGGTACATACCGGTCCGCCAGTAGACTGCTACGCAGACCACCCGCTACCGGGCAGTACTATCGATTGGGATTTTTTTTGCCCTGCTACCGCCCGCTGGGGCAGTATCAGCTTGGTTGTAACCTGGCTGCAGTGAGGGAGAAGGAAGAAGAGGGGGAAGAGGGAGAAGAAAAGGGAGAACCTGGAGATCTGCTGCCGCTCTCCCTCAATGTTCCCGATCCGTAGCCACCCTCCCTAACTAGACGCCACAGATGAGACATCGCCTCCTCTTCTCCTAGTCGCCTCTAACGAGGAAGAGTTGCCTCCTCACGGACTTCTCCTCGTCTGAGGAGATGAGGAAAAGAAGGGGGCGACATCGCCGAGGCAGCATCCTTGGCGATGTCGTCTCTTTTTATTTTTGATTATATATATATATATATATATATGTCTTGTCCTCGCCTAAACAACGAGGAGAAGAGGGGAGCGATGTATGTATATATATACATACATACATATATATGTATATATATATACATACATACATATGTATATACATATATATATATATATATATATATATATATATATATATATACATACATACATATATGTATGTATGTATATACATATATATATGTATATACATATATATGTGAGAGTACCGAGCAGTATGCCAGGGCATACCGCTTGGTACCCCCATACCGTACCATATCGAGCTAAACTCGGTACGCCGGTATGGTACGAAATTGCGGCCCTTGGTCCTAACGAGTAATAAGATAAAGAAGTATAATAAAATGTAGGCAAAAAGTAATCCTACAAGCTTCAACATTATAAAGATACGTTTTTTTTAATAATCAGTTTAGTAGATGCCTCAGAAACCCAGAATGTCTAAAAGATTATCTTGATGAGATCCCATGGATGTCTCTAACAAGTGAATATGTTTTATAGAGCATGGATCCTATGGAGTCCAGCTCATATTAACTTGCATGTGTTGACAGGTAGACATTAAAAATTTCAAACTCCACGTACATAAGCAAAATTTTTTTATCAATTCAATTAAAATTCAATCAAAATATTCCCCCCTAAGGGTTTGGCACAATGTATTCAGAAATATAAAAATATGCAAGGAAAAAGTAGCAATTTAGTTGAATCAAAATGGGGTTTGATGTCACAAGAAATTAGTACCACCACATCTCCCAGTAATTTTTTGAAGATACATAATAAAATGTTCATTAATTAGCTCATTATCCCTTTTACCAATTAAAAACTCTTCCATGAAAAACCTGAATATCTCAAATGCGAAATAATATTTTTTTCCTAATGAAATATTGTTTTTCTCCACCAAGAATTAAGAAATTAAAATTAAAAAAATGCTATTGGTTCTCTGTACCACATTTAAAAAATTTTAGTATAGAGTTCCCTAATCCAATGGCTAAAATAAAGTAAGCATAGGTGAACCAGCATTCAAACTCCACATCAATTATGTTTTCTCTCTCAAAAAGAGGATTTTAATCAACTAAACTGTTAGGAAAATAGACCAAGATGGTGCAACAATATGTTAACTCCAAAATGTTAGGAAAAATGCAACAAAGTAAAAAAGAACAGAGAAAATAAACAATATGAACCCAGATAAAACTGAAGTAAAAATTTGAAAAAAAAAGTTAGATTTAGCCGATTACCTCTCTTCCAATAATTGCAATTGAAGGTATTGTTAGAAGCCATGGTACCTCTCCAAATGTAGCAACTTCCAAGGGTCTAGTACACAACAATACTAGTGTGGCAGCTACCATAAGCTAAATTAAACCAGCATAAGAATTCAAATGACACTTTAAAACTGTCAAGAGAAGTCCAATGATGCTATAGGAACCATCTCATATCAACTAGCAGAGAAGAAACAAAATCTTGAGCATAAGGCAATGGGAATACCTTGTCAGCCACTGGATCCAAAAATGCCCCAAAAGCTGTTCCCAGATGCTTCTGAAGTATACCAATATTTTGAAAAGAAAATGTTCCATTAAAGCATGCAGTAGCATCATACTACTTTCTGAAATAGGTGTCACTTAAAGTGGCCACAAACCTTTCGAGCAATATAACCATCAAGCCAGTCTGTGATTGCTGCGGCAATAAAGATGCTTGTTGTAGCAGTTGTCGCCCACCAACCATTCATATAATAAGCTAGTCAGACAAAGAACATATCAAACAAAGTGAATAAACATGGGCATGTAGATCTTAAAGGCTAAAGCTATACAAAGAAAATAAAGCATGAATTAACAGCCAAAGTATATTGAAAAGTGAGATATTAGGCATAGATGTTGATTGCCGAAACATATATGGTTTGAAAAACACCACCACAGGCCATGCGAAACCTTCCACATTCTAAAATGTAAAAAATGTTAGATCAATAAGACCCAACATTTAATACAATTAGCATTAAAAATTGATAAATCAAATACATCATCTGAAGTTCATTATGAAGCATTACAAACTTCTCAATAGAAAACCACATTATTATTTAAGCTTTGCAATAACATCAACTACCAACATTATGATAACAGGCCTCCCTTCAAAATTTTTCGAATCAACTGTATGCTTGGTTTCCCTCCATTGGATTCCGTTTAGGGCAATGTCATAGATAAAATCAATGGCCATCATATTCTTATTGATCACAATCAAGTTTTCTTGAGTACTGCCCTGCTTCTCTTGGTGTCTTTGATCTGAACTAACATGACTCCTATTATCTAAACTAGCAACTACATGTCGATCATGTTTAAAGTTAAATTGTAATTCTTTTTATTCCCATTCCATTTTTTTCAGGCAAGTAAAGATCATGTAGAATTGTAGATGTTCACTTACTTTTACAATTAACAAATAGAACTATCACCCAGAAAAGTAAATGGGTTTGGGAGAAACTATCTAGCCAATGTTAGTTTGAATACAAACGAAGTACAAGGCAGTAAGATTTTAAATAAAATTCTAAATTCATTCAATTTCGCAGGGAAACAGGTTGGCAATGGCGTTTTCTCAGTTGAACAAAATGTCTCTAGTAAAATAGTGAAGGGGTTATTTACCTGACCCCATATTTGTAATGATTAACCCCAAGTTAGTCATGAACTGCAAACTAAAATTGGCCGACGGTTCAGCAAGAGGCAACTGAAACTAAAGCAAACCTAGTTGGAGACCTTAAACATCAACCAAAGGCGTTTTTTTAGTTTGTACTTGCAATCGGACGCTCAGCTGTTATATAAGTAACCACAGAAGAAAATAATTGGGTGGACAAACGTTACGAGATATTTAAAGGGACAGTAAACCAGTATCATTGGAAATCATGTTCAATGAACAACAAAATGAGGAGAAGATATGGAAACCTACTGCACACAAGAAGGGGAACTGCCGCGACTCGCCCGAGGGTGAGAACAGTTGGCAGCGTGAGCAACGTAGGAGGATCAGTACTTCTCTGTTCTTGCTGCTGCCGCGGAGGATGACTCCCATTGATCTCCATCTCTCCTGACTCCACCGGACCCACGACCTGAACTGCGTCCCTCTCGCCGGCCAACCCGCGATCCTGCCCGCCGGCCGCCCAGCTTCTCGCTCCGAGGAAGCCTCGACCGACGGTCGCCTGCCCAAATCCGGGCCTCGTCATCCACCACGAACCGGACCCGGCGGGTCGGGCCCCGCCGCGGAAACCCGTCCCACTGATTAGGGCACCGACGAGACTCCTCGGGCCGACGGATGGATTTAGGGCGTCGCTGGGAGCGGCGGCGGCGGCGGCGGCGGCGTCGGCAGCATTGAAACGGACAATACTATGAGCGAATATGTGCTGCTGCTGCTTGTGCTTTCTTCCATGACGAAGGGGGGACGGAGGGTGATGGTGGTGGTTGTGGCGGGAGGGGAAGGAGACGGCAACCTTGAGGAGGGTTGAGGACGGGAAGAAGGTCGGGGGCATGGAATTGTTTGGAAGAAGGAAGAAAGGAGAAGACAACGCCAGCGGATGGCCGGGCTTCAATGTTAACTAAAAGAACTGCAATGGATCGAGAGAGGCGATAGAGACGAAGACCAAGCGGACCGGGAAGCCGATGACGAAGAGGGCAAAGGAAACGCGCAACGTGTGGCGGTGATGCTTGTTTGGATCTAACTCTCCACAAACCCGACCCGCTACTTATTTTCCTAATTATTTAAACGGATTAATGAATTACAAATATCCGGAAATTTAGATAAACATTCACCCAAAAAAAAAAAAAAAAACCCCCTCTGGTGTCCATTTTTCCCATTGCGTCTTTTATTGTTTTATTCCAACAAAAGTATCCAAAAATTATCTCATGCCTTCACTTCATCAACGGGAGTAGAGACTTCATCGACGACAGGAGTAGAGATGACAGGATAGATGATATAATTGTGAAAGAGGGCAGGATAAAAGCGATGAACAACAAGATAAAAGCTAAGAGTATTTTCATTTTTTAGAAAATAAATAATAGATGTTATATTGAAAAAAAATGAAAACTTCAAAAAATTTTCAGTAATTTGTCAAAAAAATATGCTATTATAATTTTTATAAAAAATATATAATATTACTTGAAATATTAATTCAAAATATTTATTTATATACTTAATGATTATTTTCTATCATTTATGCCCAACTTAAGTCATCTTTCTTAACAGACAGTCTAATAATAATAGGATAGACTTGGGATCATTATCCATTAAACTAATAAATTTATGGATGAATCAGTTAATTATCAACATGGCTTGAACTATTAGCAGTTCAAATCCAAAATAATCATGATCCCCAAAATCTCTCTCAAATCATATCCCTAAGGATCCTATTCAGATGATCTAATCCCCAAGATCTTTCCCAAATCAGATCCTAACATATCTCTCTCAAAACATGTATAAATATGTGTCAAATATAACTTCAGAAATCATCAATCTCTACAATTCAACATGGTATCATAGTCGATTGCCTTAGAGCAATCTTCCTCCTCTCCTGCGACAGACATCAATCGTCGCTGCTGATCGCCCTCCTCTGCTGCGACAGACAACAATCTTCCTCTTCTTCTCTACCGACTTCTTCTCGGCCTTAAGTTTCTTCTCCGTTGGCTTCTTCTCGACAGCCATTGGGTGGCCGATCCTTCCCCTACCCCTTTGCCTCTGAGGATTCTGTCGATCCCACCTTAATCGAACAACTGCACCCCGATCCCGAAGGCCTGATGGTGCTCTTGTGATGAGGAAGTCCTCATCCACACGCTTAATGGATTAAACGATGAGTTTAAGGAATTGGTAGCGACACTTCGAGCTTGTGACTCCCCAACTTTATTTGAAGAACTCTATAAGTTGACCGACTATGAGACATACCAAAAGCATGATGATAGATTGGCAGGATCTCCTATCACAGCTCAGTTCCACCATAAATCCAAGAAAAATAATAAATATAGCAAAAATACTCAAAAAGGTATGGCTACATTTCCTCCTGATCCAGTGAGCAATAATCAATCCTTGCCTTCTCCTTTATACTTCAACAAACATTAAGGTGGCCTCTTCCAACCCCGTCGCCTTGCTCATGTGCTTCAACAAGTCTTTTGTCAGTTGTGTGACAAAATCGATCATATTGCAAAAGTCTGTGCTAGTTACAGGTGCCCTGCAATGGGAATCGGATCGTGATGAGATTACGATAATGAGATCGATTCACCTTTAAACACATATCCTAAATAATCTCGATCATAGGTTACTCGAGAGGGACATTGAGATAACCAGACAGATCGGTGTACTATATACCCATCCATATGATGGAGGCGACTGGTCTCATAGCCACTTGTGTGGAGACACTAAAGATATAATACAGGTGCTTATTGAAGAATGAGTTTACTGATTGATCCACTTATGAAATGTTGTATGGTTAATGATACCTAATGTCAGACAATGATTCCATAGTCTTAGTTATGTATCTGATCCTTAGACTTCAGACACCAAGGATGCATTACATGAGTACTTCTTTCTTTGACGCCAAACTTACAAGTTTGGAAAGTTTCAGATCTGGTACAGTTGGTTATCGGGATTGGTAACCAATCTTACGAAGGCAATTGAGTGTCAATAGAGGATCATCCACTCTTGGTATCATGAGAGGAATATCTCATATGTGCTTGCTCAAACAAATCCCTGGCCAGGGTCATTCGGATTGAGAGAGAAAGAGTTCTCTGAGAGAATTCGATTAGAGCGAGACTATGACAGATTCCATATGTGACCTGACAGTATCATGTCCAATATATGGTCTCTAGGATATAGATACATGGTAACTAAGGACAAACATGTCTATGGATTTGATCCCCCTGTACCGTTTGGGGACTATGGCGTAGTGGCCTAGTACGTCCAAATTCGATGAGTCGATTGAATTATTATGAAAATAATAATTTACTATATCAGATGGAGTTCTGATGGGAGTGACTCACGGCCAGTTCGGTATCGAGCCTAGACGGTCACACACATATGGTGGATGTTTCAGCGAGTAGAGGATTGGATTGAGATCCAATTAGCCCCTATTCTCATTAGATGAGACCCTATACTGATGGGCTCATTGATTAAGGCTCAATTAGAGGCCTAAGAAGATTATTGGATAAAAATCCAATAATGCAAGTTTAGTGGGTAATTGGATAGAAATCCAATACCCACTAAGATAGGAGCCCTAGGGTTTTTGATGGCTCTTTATAAATAAGAGGGGAGACTCATGATTGATGGGTTGCAGCTTTAGCTACCACCTCCTATTCTCCTCTCTCCCTCTGCGCAAGAGTTGCAAGATCAAATTGGATGAGTTTTGCTACAGAGATCCATCGTGTGGATACCGCTAGAGAGGAGGACACTTGACCTCCTTCATCTTCTCCATCCGGATCTGGAATACAGGGATATACAATCTCCTAAGCTAAAATCAATCTCTCACACATTGCGGTTTTATCGGTTTTTATATTTTTCTCACGATTCCAATCTTTTGCACAACGATTTGATCCGCGTGAGAAATTAATTTTTATTTTGATTTCCGCTGCGCATGTGATGCACCCGCTGAGGTTTCCCAATAGTGATATTAGAGCCAAGGTTTTCGTGCGAAAGATTGGTTTTAAACTACGTGTGATGAGATTGAATCACGTAGAATCATTTTACGCGTTCTTGCTGCATTTTTATAATGAAGGCAGCGAGGAGGAGGGGCGGCCAGCCACGACCAGCCCCCATGCCCGACCACCCATGGCCAGGCCGCGGCCAAGGCCCCTTGCAAGGGGGCGGCCGGTTGGGGCCAGGGCTAGCCTGCAAGGGAGGCCAATGCCGCTCGCAGGGGTAGCAGCCCGCAAGGGAGGCCAGCGTCGCTCGCAGGGGCAACGGCTCGCAAGGGTGGTAGCTGCCCGCGAGCACACTCGCTTGCAGCGTGACTCCGGCAAAGGGGGCCGGCTATAGGGCGCTCGCAAGGGGTTGCCGCCCGCGGCCAGCCCTGCCACCAGCAGGGGCGACGACGCTGGTCGCCCCTTGACAGGATGGCTGCCGGTAGGCAAGGGCGTCGTTGCTTATGCAAGGCCAACAGCGGTGGCGGCAGCGGCACAGATGGGGCAAGAGGGGTTAGGGCATCATTTTGAGAAAAGGATGATATTAGCCCTTTAAATTTTAAAAAATTCCGTGGACTGTCCTTGTGTATAAAAATTTCAAAAATACCCTCAATAATTTTAGAAATTTCGAGGACTATCCTCTCATCTAGAATTATAAAAATACCCTTGATAATTCTAGAAATTTCGAGCATATCCTGATTTTTAGAAAAATAATTAATTAAATAATTTAATTAATTATTATATATATCTAGTAATCCTACATATAATGTGATGTAAATGTGATGTATGATGTGGATAGATGATCATAAGCCAAGTGTTGTGATGTGTGTAACTATGATTATTATTATTATTGGGGCCTACAAGCCTGTATTTTTCTCGTTTATTGTTGGGCTTGCGTGTCTGTGATTATTTGTAATTATATAGAGAGGCGCAGCGGGAGCGTGGAGGCGACAGTGGGACCCACGCTATCGTGGCGGGAGATCACGACACATGGTGATGCGATAATCCGACGGAATCGATGATGACGAGATCAACAATCACAGGGCATGGAGATGCGCTAATGCACACATAGATTCTATTATGAGTGATTAGGACTATTGACTCGGCTTAATCATATTAGGTGACGGCTCATGATCATCTGACGTGGCTTGCATATATGATGTGTTATACACCTACTAGATATATGTATATATATATATTTGCATGCGATGTAGATATATATTAAATATGCATGTGTGTGACACGATATATTAGGAGACCGATACAAAAACCCCTCCTAAGATAATATTAAGTCGGTAAACATGAGGCAATAAGATTGACCCACGTGGCCTTCCATCGTTATAGGAAGAAATTGAATCACGACATAGGTTAAGTTTGTCAAGTCCTTCGAGGCTCACCTATCTATGTGATCGAGATATTGCCTACGACATAGAGATGTCACCGGTGACTTGAGGACATGGTATGCTTGGTCGAGTCTCTCGAGGGCATATCATCGAATCAGACTCATCTTATAACGATGGTGATGACTTAACTGAACGTCATGGTTGGTCGAGTCCCTCGAGACTATGATGATTCAGAGGTCGAACATGACAGGAATCACAAGGAGTTGTGATTGGCAAGAGTTGCCTACCTTTTGGGCTTGGTGTAATTGGTCGAGTCCCTCGAGGTTACACTAAGATGCCAATTGGATCCCGATCCCCACTAGGAGTCTGTCGGAGACTGTCGTCTCACATGTCGAGGGTGTCGATTCGCTAAGAAAATAGTGGGAGTATATTAAGATAGAAGTCCATATCTTAATTAGTATTTTCTGTAAAATTTGTATGTTATTTATTTTTGCTATATCTTGTTTTGTCAGAAACATGTCGCTCACAAACCCCCTACGTGGCATACTTGATGCCAACCACCTCACTGGTCCAAACTATACAGATTGGCTCCGCGATTTGAGAATTGTTCTTATGATGGAGAAAATTGTATACATCCTTAATACAATTATGCCCATGTTGGAAGAAGGGACAAGCTAGGATGAGATCGCTCGCCATATGAAGTACATAGATAATTCCACATTAGCAAAATATTACATGTTGGCCTCCATGACTCCTGAGTTACAAAGGCAACATGAGAGCATGGATGCAGATTTTGTCATTCTTCATCTCCACCAGTTGTTTGAGAAACAGGGAAGAACTCAAAGATATGAGATATCTAAGAGACTCTTCCAAGCAAGGATGACAGAAGGGACATCAGTTGAGAACCATGTCCTAAAGGTGATAGAGTGGATCGAGAAACTCACAGGTCTAGGAATAGTCCTAGAGTATAACCTATGTGTTTATCTTATACTTTAGTCCCTATCAGATTTCTTTTCTCACTTCATCATGAATTTTAACATGAGCAAGTTTGAGGTAACTCTCCCTGAGCTCCTCAATATATTGAGGGAAGCTGAGAGTGCCATCAAGAAGGAAAAGTCAGTTCTCTATATTGGTGAGACCAAAAAGAAAAGGAAGGCTAGCAAGACCCTTAAGAAGGGCAAGGGCAAAGAAAGACCAGGTAAGGCAAATGTTGCCAAGAAATACCCGAGAAAGGATAAAGGATAATGCTTCCACTATGGCCAAGACGAGCATTGGAAGAGGAACTGTAAGGACTATCTTGCAGAGAAGGCGAGACAGAAGCTTGGAGAAGCTTTTACATATATTCATGATCAGTCTATACGTGTCAAATTTTCATGATAACACATGAGTATTGAATACCGGGAGTGTTTATCATATATGTAATTCGTTGCAGGTTCTGGCAAGACCTAGGAGATTGGCTAGAGGCGAGATAGACCTCAAGATGGAAAATGAAGCAAGAGTTGCTGCAGTTGCTGTTGAAGATATCACCCTACATTTGCATGGTGGAGCTATTATTGTATTAGATACATGCTATTTTATTTTCTCTATTATTAAAAATATTATTTTTATCTCTTATTTGACAATTAGTAGATATAAATTAGTTTTTGAGAATAATAGTTATTCAATAATTATAGATGATGAGATCATCACTAGAGAGACCCCTATAAACGGCTTATATGTGTTAGACACTTCTCCACATATCATGAATATAAATATATCTAAGAGGAAAAGAGATGAGGTGAATAATGCATACTTATGACATTGTAGACTAGGTCATATACATGAGGGAAGGATTCAAAAGTTGCTGAAAGATGAATACTTAGATCCATTTGACTATGAGACATATGCAACTTGTGAAGCTTGCCTTCATGGTAAGATGACCAACTCTCATTTTAGTGGAATTGGAGAGAGAGAGAGTCACCGAGTTATTGGAACTCATACATAATGATGTATATGGTCCCATGTCAACTTAGGATATAGGTGATTACTCATACTTCATTACTGATGATTTCTCTAGGTATGAACACGTGTACCTAATGAAGTACAAATATGAGGCCTTCGAAAAATTTAGGGAATATAAGAATGAGGTAGAGAACCAAATTGGAAATAGTATTAAGACTTTTCGATCAAATCGAGATCAAATCGAGGAGGAGAGTACTTGAGTACAGAATTCACCTATTTCCTCAGGGACAATGAGATTCTATCCCAGTGGATACCTCCTTATACACCTCAGCTCAATAGTGTATCAGAAAGGAGGAATCACACGCTGTTAGACATGGTGCGGTCCATGATGAGTTTCGCTGACCTACCCATCTCATTCTAGGGTACACCCTAGAGACTACAGCTTACCTTTTGAATAGAGTTCCATCAATTGATAGTGTCTACACCATATGAGATATGGAAAGGAAAGAAGCCCGATCTTAAGATTGTTAAGATTTGGGGTTGTCCTGCCTACGTTAGAAGACACAACCCCGATAAGTTGGAATCAATGACAGAATGATGCACATTCGTGGAATACCCAAAGAAAACTTGTGGGTATTATTTCTATCATCTCGAGGATCGGAGGTCTTTGTTGCCAAGAGAGCTATGTTCCTTGAGAAGGAACACATTCTTGGTGGAAACGGTGGGAGTAAGATAAAATTGAGTGAGGTTTGAGAACCTAGCTCAAGTACCATTCCAGAGCCCGAGTCTGTTCAGGTACATAACACACAAATTCTAACTTTACGTAGGTCTAGTAGAGTATCTCACCCTCCTGAAAAATATATGGGACATATCAGTGGAGATGACTCTCAGGATGTTGATCATCAGACCTACGAGGAGGTTATTATGAGTATAGACTCTGGAAAGTGATAAGAAGATATGAATTCTGAGATGGATTCTATGTACTCTAACAAGGTTTGGAACCTTGTGGATGCACCTGAGGGTATTGTACCCATCGACTGCAAATGAATCTTCAAGAAGAAGATCAGAATGGATGAAAAAGTAGAGACCTATAAAGCAATGCTGGTAGCTAAAGGATATCGTCAAAGACTATGAGTTGACTATGATGAAACCTTTTCACTTGTAGCGATGCTTAAGTCCATTAGAATTATTTTGACCATTGCGACACACTATGACTATGAGATCTGATAGATGGATGTCAAAATGGTATTCTTCAATGACAACCTCGAGGAGGAGGTGTGTATGATATAGCCAGAGGGATTCGTATCCAAAGAGAGTCCAGATAAAGTGTGTAGGTTGCTTAGATCCATTTATGGATTGAAGCAAGCTTTCCGAAGTTAGAACATAAGATTTGATGAGGTGATCAGATCTTATGACTTCGTTAAGAACGAAGATAAAACTTGTGTGTACATGAAGGTAAGTGGAAGCGCTATCATCTTCTTGGTGCTATATGTGAATGACATCCTAATAATTGAGAATGATGTAGGAATGCTCTCCACAATAAAAGCTTGGCTATCTAGAAACTTCTCCATAAAAGACTTAGGGAAAACATCGTATATTTTGGGAATACAGATCTATAGAGATATATCCAAAAGGATGCTTGAATTGTCCTAGTCTAGGTACATAGACTCCATTGTCAAAAGATTTGGCATGAAGAATTCTAAGAGATGTCTCATACCGATGAGACATGAAATACCACTTTATAGGAGTATATCCCTAAAGACTCCTAAAGAAAGAGGGTAGACATGGATAAGATACCTTATGCCTCAGCGATAGGGTCTATCATGTATGCGATGCTATAAACCAGGCCTGATATATCACATTATCTGAGTGTCACGAGCAGGTATCAGGCAGATCCAGGTTTAGAATACTGGAATGCAGTAAAGTGTATCCTTAAGTACCTGAGAAGGACTAAGGATCTTTTACTGGTATATGGAGGAGGTAGCCTCCAGGTTGAGGGCTACACGGACTCAAGTTTTCAGTCTGACATTGATGATAACAAGTCAAATTCAGGGTATATTTTCACCCTAAATAAAGGAGCAGTAAGTGGAAGAGTTCCAAGCAATATACTACTGCTGACTTGACCACAGAGGGGAAATACATTATTGCAGCAGAAGCAACAAAGGAAGGGGTATAGATGAAGAAGTTCATCAAAGATTTGAGAGTCATACCAAGCAGCGTAGAACCAATTCCCATATACTGTGATAACAACGGGGCTATCACTCAAGCGAAGGAATCCATGTCTCATCAAAAATCTAAGCATGTTCTAAGGAGGTTTCATCTGATTAGAGCGATCATGACCCGAAAAGATATAACAATGGAAATAGTTCTATCCGAAGATAACATTGCAGATCCATTGACGAAGCCGCTAGCTCAGATTATATTTGAGCGTCATAGGGGTCTGATGGGGATCATACACATAGGTGATTGACTTTAGGTCAAGTGGGAGATTGCTAGTTACAGGTGCCCTGCAAGCCAATCACGTGAGTGATGGCATGTGTGACATACTGCATAATCTTTTTGCTTATGATTAATATTGGTATATTCTCATATTATATTATTTATTGTATATATATTGTGATATCATTGGTTCTGTGCAATGGGAATCAGATCGTGATGAGATCACGGTAATGAGATCGATTCACCTTTAAACATAAATCCTAAATAATTCCGGTCATAGGTTACTCGAGAGGGACATTGAGATAACCGGACAGATTGATGTACTATATATCCATCCATATGATGGAGACGACTAGTCTCATAGCCACTTGTGTGGAGACACTAAGGATATAATACATGTGCTCATTGGAGAATGAGTTCACTGATTGATCCACTTATGGAATACTATATGATTAATGATATCTAATGTCAGACACCGATTTCATAGTCCCAATTGTGTATCTGGTTCTTAGACTTAAGACACCAAGGATGCCTTGTATGAGTACTCCTTTCTTTAACGCAGACTTGCAGGCTTGGAAAGTGCCAGATCTGGTATAACTGATTATCGGGATTGATAGCCAATCTTATGAAGGCAATTGATGTCAATAGAGTATCATCCAATCTCGGTATCACGAGAGGAATATCTCATATGTGCTTGCTCAGACAAATCCCTAGCCAAGGTCATTCGGATTGAGAAAGAAAGAGTTCTCCGGGAGAATCCGATTAGAGCGAGACTATGACATATTTTATATGTGGCCTGACAGTACCATATCCAATATACGATCTCTGAAATATTAGTTGGATGAGAGATTATAGATACACGGTAACTAAGGACAGACAGGTCCGATGAATTCGATCCCCCTGTACGGTTTGATGACTATGGCATAGTGGCCTAGTACGTCTATAGTTAATGAGTTGATTGAATTATTATGGATATAATAATTTACTATATCAGAAAGAGTTCTAATGAGAGTAACTCACGACCAGCTCGGTATTGGGCCTAGAGGGTCATACATATATGGTGGATGCTTCAGTGAATAGAGGATTAGATGAAGATCCAATTAGTCCATATTCTCATTAGATGAGACCCTATACTGATGGCCTCCTTGATTAAGGTCCAATTAGAGGCCTAAGGAGATCATTGGATAGAAATCCAATAATGCAAGGTTAGTAGGTAATTGGATGAAGATCCAATACCCACTAAGGCAGGAGCCCTAGGATTTTTGGTGGCTCTTTATAAATAGAAGGAGAGACTCATAGTTGATAGGCTGCAGCTTTAGCCACCACCTCCTATTCTCCTCCCTCCCTCTGCGCAAGAGTTGCCAGATCAGATGAGAGGAGTTTTGCTATAGAGATCCATCGTGTGGATACCGCTAGAGAGGAGGACGCTTGACCTCCTTCATCTTCTCCATCCGGATCTGGAATACAGGGATACACGATCTCCCAAGGTAAAATCAATCTCTCGCACATCACGATTTTATCAGTTTTTACGTTTTTCTCATGATCCCAATCTTTTGCACGATGATTTGATCTATGTGGTAAACTAGTTTTTGTTTTGATTTCTGCTGCACATGTGATACACCCGTTGATGTTTCCCAACAGTCTACTGGTCTCGACCTCGAGTGCCTACTCCATCAAGGTGGCCTCAAGCAAATGTCAGGACTACTCCAACTGATAGTCAATTAAATTAGATCATCGACTCTGGTGCCTCTCATCATATCACTTTTGATCTCTAGAATATGTCAATCTATAATAACTATGAAGGACCTGAAGATGTTATCATTGGTGATGGTAAAGGCATTCCTATCACTTACACTGGTTCTACTATGCTTAAAACGTAGACCACTATTTTTACACTTGATGATATTTTGTGTGCACCCCACATCAAACACAATCTTATTTCCGTCTCTCAATTTTACAAACAAAATCATACCGCTATTGAATTATTTTCTAACTATTTTCTTGTTAAGGACTTGAGATGGAGGCATCCTTGGTCCAAGGCCTGAATAAAGATAATATTTACAAATAGCCATCAACCTCGCAGCTCTTTAAGCCTACTGCTAACTCTATAATTGATGCTTCGGCTGATGTGTGGCGTCGACGTCTTGGTCATCATTCGCTTTCAATTCAACAAAAGTTACTTTCATGCTATTCTCTTTTTACTTCTAAATCACGTGACTCTATTACTCACTATGATGCATGTCATAGCAATAAGAGTCATTAACTATCTTTTGGTCAATCTACTATATCATGTTCTAAACCATTTGAAGTTATTTATACCAATGTTTGGGGCCTTGGCTCAATAGTTTCTTTCGACAAGTTTCGATTTTATGTTATCTTTGTAGATTATTTTACCAAATTTACATAGTTATATCCTCTCCGTCATAAGTCTGAAGTTTCTATAGTCTTCACTAACTTTCAGAAATTAGTTGAGAACTACTTTCATATATATTACAATCAAAATTGTCTACTCTGATGGCGCAGGTGAATATCAAGCCCTCGCACCCCATTTGTCTGCTTATGACATTCAACATCTCAAGTCACCTCCATATACCCCTCAGCTGGTTGGTTCTGCTGAACACAAACATAGACACATTGTTGAAACTGGTTTAACACTCCTCCATTAAGCCGTCATGCCACCCACCTTCAGGTCAGTAGCTTTTCAAATTATAGTCTACCTTATTAACTGTATGCCAACTCCTATCTTACAGTATCAATCACCATTTGAAAAGTTATTTAATAGATGTCCTAACCTGCGAACACTTAAAGTATTTGGTTGTTTGTGTTATCCGTGGTTACGTCTCTATGCCTCAAATAAGATGCAACCTAGATCTCGGCCTTGTGTTTTCATTGGGTCCTTACTTGAGCACAATACTTTTTATTGCTATAATCCTCATACTAATAAAGTTTTTGTTTCCCGACATGTCAACTTTCTAGAGTCTACATTTCCCTTTCGTAATTACAAGTCTCATATCGTAACCATATATTCCTGTAATATAGCTTCGTCTCCCGAACCCTCTGAGCTATCTCCTCCAGATCAACAATATTCTGTTACTCCTATCGTGCAACTTTTGCCTCCTTCTTCTTCACAAGTTCTTTACATTCCTGAACCACTGCCCCTAACACCACAGTCTTCACCTCCACAAGGAAAATCGGAAGTCCCTCAACCTGACTCAACCCATGATGTTTCACTATCACCTAATCCTATTACTGCCCCCAGGCATCTCATGCACACCCGCTCTAACAATGGTATTTCTAAACCATGACATGCATGTCCTTGACTTACATGTTAGCACTAAATCTTTGCCCGAGTCTACTGAACCAACCTCATTCAGTCAAGCCCAAAAATCTCTACATTAGCATAAAGCTTTGTGTGAGGAATATGATATTCTCCTTCAAAATTCTACATAGACACTTACTCCTCTCCACTCCACACAAAACATTATTGGGTGTAAGTGGGTGTTTCAAATTAAGCAGAATCTTGATGGTTCAATTTATCAGTATAAATCACGTCTGGTGGCTAAGAGATTTCATCAAAGACCCAGTGTTGACTTCACCAAGACATTTAGTCATGTGGTTAAGCCTAACACAATCTGACTTATTCTGAGTCTGGCGATCTTCAAAGGATGGTGTCTACGCCAATTAGATGTTAACAATGTATTTCTACAGGGGACTCTTAGTAAAGTTATCTTTATGGAGCAACTACCTGACTTTATACATCTCAGTATCCACGACATGTCTGCAAACTCCACAAAGCCATTTATGGCCTCCGTCAAGCTCCACGAGCCTGGTATACCGAACTTGTCCTATTCTTGTCTTCCATGGGTTTCATCAACTCTAAATCTGATGTCTTGCTTTTTCTACGTCAACAACATGGCGACACAAATTACCTTTTAGTATATGTAGATGACATTATTATCACAATGACAATCCCATAATGGTCCAAGTGTTTATCAAGCAATTGGCAGATAATTTCTTGGTGTTTAAGCTACATTGACATCTTTTGGACTTTTTTCTCACAAAGAAAGTATATTCAAGATCTGTTATCCAAAATAAACATGCAGGACGACAAAACAGTTACTACTCCCTTATCTACAAGCGACTCACTAAAGTTATGTGATGGTAGTCCTACTACAGATTCTACTCAGTACTGGCAAGTAGTTGACTCCTTACAATATCTATCTCTTACCCATCCAAATGTCTCTTTTGCAATCAATAGATTATCACAGTTCATGCATCAGCCATCTACCTCACATTGAACTACAACCAAATGCATTTTGCGATATCTCAAAGGGACCATCAATCATGGAATATTCCTTCGCAAAACTCTCTCATTCATCTTCATGCTTTTGCTGATGTTGATCGGGCAGGTAATATTGATGATCGAACTTCAACATTGGGGTATCTTGTTTTCTTTGGTGCTAGTCCTATTAGTTGGAGTTCTAAGAAGCAAAAGACAGTTGCTCGATCTACAACTGAAGCTGAATACCGTGTCATTGCCACTACTAGCGTCGAACTCAATTGGATTACGAATCTTCTCAAAGAGCTTCACATAATCTCTACTCTTACACCTATCATTTATTATGATAATATTGGTGCTACCTATCTCTGTGTCAATCCGGTCTTTCACTCCATGCTCCGGCATGAAGCATATTGCTATCGACTTTCATTTTATGCGAGATCAAGTTGTCCGTCAGTAACTCCGAGTTTCCCATGTGCATATAGCTGATTAACTAGCAGACTCGCTTACGAAGCCTCTTACTCGCAAAAACTTTTTCTTGCATCGGTCCAAAATCGAAGTCCTAGACATGAGCTTGATCTTGAAGGAGCATATTAGCGGATCAAATCCTCAAAAATTATGATTCCCAAGGTCTCTCCCAAATTAGATCCTTAATGATCATGTTCAGATGATTCAATTCTCAAGATCTCTCTCAAATAAGATCCTTAAGGACCCTGTTGAGATGATCCAATCCCCAAGATCTCTTCCAAATCATATCCCTAAATATTATATTCAGATGCTAATATATCTCTCTCAAAATATATAAAAATAAGTGTCAAATATAAATTCAAAAATCATGAATCTCTATGATTCAACAGAAACACAACAACCCCAAAGAATCAATTAAGTAGTACTCGATGTAATTGTTCTTGTAAACTTCAAATTCTGTAATAGTGAATGTGTGTTATTCACAGAAAACAGAGAAAGTTGGACGGGGAGCTGATCAGAGTCCATTATAATTTGTATGTATGATTGCTTTCACAGTGGATATTGGAATCTTGTTGATCTTGTGGTGCCAACCTAATAGTAGGGATGACAAGTGAGTCAAAGATCGAACACAGTCAGCTTCTTTATGTTATGTTTGCCGCCGCCTTCCACAGTCTCCCTCCCCCTGTAATTATTTTCACGTACCTTTAAGGGAGCTATTGTGGGTTAAACAGGATCAGTAGCTCCACGAAACTGTGAGTGTGTGTGCAGTTCTCTGCAGAGGCTCTCAGAGAGACTCTTGGTGTCATGTCCCCCAATTTGTTTGGTCGAATTTTACGTTATGGATTGGACGATTCACCTTATAAAAACCAACATTTTCCCACAATTATATGCATATGATGCGAGATAGTGGAGTTGATTCGTCAGCCGGCTGGGCCTGACCAGTGCATCGCCTTTTTATGGTTAATCATGTCAATCAGGCAGAGAGAGAGAGAGAGAGAGATGCCATGGCTTCTCCAACCCATCAGTTCTTGCAGGTGTCTTCAGGTTTGCATGATGTGAGGGAATGCTGGAGTTGATGATACTTCTGCTCTCCAAAGTCCAACAATATCAAGCTCAGCTTCAGGTTGATGAGCTGCCCCACAATGCAATTCTTGAAACCTGTTGCCAGCTTTTGCACAGCTGGACACAAAGTACAACATGCAGAGAGATATTTGAATTGAATCCATCATCCACAGGTACTGTGACTCTACATGTTTGTGAGTACTGCTGGCCTTCCTCTGTGAGCTCATAAGAGCCTCCCTCTCTCATGCAACACAGGAAAGAAAAGAAGAAGAAGATAGTCACTATTCATCAGTGCCACACTTGCTAGGCTGGGCCTGAGTAGTTGCAAGCTCACTTGATGCATGCCAATGCTGTCTTTCTCATAACCAATGCACAACAGTGTCTTTCATTTTATTATTAGATAAGAAGGTATATATGATAAGAAAAACAGGATATTACTGTATCATCTAAGATTTTATTTAGTGTATGAATTGTATGAAGATGATATATTATATATTTGTTCAAATTTATTAATTAAAGAATTATTATCTTTCTAAAATAATTTATATGATTTACTAATCATTCTAAATTCATCATAAATCTCATGAAAAGTATTTGATAATTCATCAAAAGTAAATGAAACTTTGAAAGAATCACTTACCTCATTATTAATGGCCATAATAACAAAATTCTCCACTTCCTTTTGATTGTGCTCTTCATATTCAGAGCGTCTCAACTTCTTGCATTCATAGCAAAAGGTTTTATCCATCTTAAGTTCATTTTGATGGTTTATGTTCATTAATTTAGTTCATCTGTTAAAGTTTTAAAATCATCATCACTCGAGATTTCACTCGATGAGTCATATGTCATGCTCAGTTCAAATTCCTTCATGTTCTTTGGAATATGTTCTTCATGTTCTTTGGAATGTGTTCTTCAAGTTTATTTTTACAATTCTTTTCATTTAATGAATCATTTAATTTAGTTGTGCTTTCATATACGATTTTTATTGATGTCATATATCAAAAGTCGAATCACAAGAAGAAACTCGATCAAACTCGTTTTTGCTTAAAGCACAAAATAAATCATTCAGAGATTTGACATTTAAAGAAAATATTTATTTTTTATAATCATTTATTGGATTGGATGACTTCCGAAAATATTTTTCAATAATACACTATAAATCAAGATCTATTGAAGTAAAAAAAAATATGCATTCAAAATTTCCAAGATGTGTAGTCCGTCCCATTGAACATATGAGGACTTGTGATACATTGACCCTCATTCATGCCAAACAAAATCATTTACTCAAGTGGGTGTTAGTCCAATGAGTAAGACCTTGCTCTGATACCAATTGTTAGGATCAATTGACACTAAGGAGGGGGTGAATTAATACGAGAATAAAAGTGCTTGATTAAAAATCTTTGCTTTTGTAAATTAAAGTGTAAATAACAAAAGCTTCTCTTAATAAAACCGATTAGAAACTGATTTAAGAACTCAAGAGATTGAAACTTCGAATCCAACTATCAAGTGTTTAAGAGCAATTAATATTAAAATGAAAGCAATTAAAGCACACTCACAGCTATAGTGATTCGGCCTTAAACAACCTACATCCACTCCCTTAGTCCTCTTTCCGAGGCCCACTATAGGCCACTATCGATCTTCTTTGGATAAAGACCAAACCGCTTACAACCTTTCAACTTATAAGAGGGACAAGATTACAATACTTGGATCACTCTCTTACTAATTTTCCTTTTGCTTACAATTCACACAAGTTTTTCATAGAATTTTAATTCAAAAAATTAATGTATAAAACTTGGGATATTTATAGGCCCTAAACGACTTCAGAATTTGGAACCAAAATTCAAACGTATCCGAAAAACCTGGACGGCCGACGGTTCAGTCATCGGGAATCCCAGAAAAGTGATTCCCTTTAATTTTCTAATCTTGACTTGACTCTTATATTGATTAATTCTCTAGTTAACCAATTGAGCTCAATCAATCCCCCTTTAGTGGATCTCGTTGCTTTTTTGAGTTGATTTATATTTTTTCTAAATCATACTCAATTCGGACTCAAACTTAACATATGACTTAAGGATTATAACCATACATGACCACCAAGCTTAATTAACGATCTCACTCCCACAACCTGACAACCTCCGACATTTTCTACAGCGATCTCCCAACGTGTTCGTAGTGATCTTTCTGATACCTTCCCGAAGTCCTAGTGAACTCCTGACGAGCTCCCACCACATCGTTCAAACATTGGCCTGATGCCTAAGCTTGATCTTGGGTCTGTCTCTGGTCTGTAACTCCTTTTCTCTATCGTGGTTAAACCTTAACGATGCTAACTACGTGTTAATTAATTACAATCATGACCAACAAATCCACTTGAAAACCTTCCTAACTCCCAATAAGCTTTTCAACTACCCCGACAATCTTTCGACGAGTCTTTGTCTTCTTCCGACGAACTCTCTTCTGTCATCATAGCAAGTTCTCAATACCCTCGGCAAGCTCCTGATGCACTCTAAGTGAGTTCCCAATCGCATCATCCTCACTCCGGTCCGATGCTTCGACTTGACTTTGGCCAATCTTCTGATTGTAATATGTCGTAGTTAATCCTGCATCAATCAACTCTAACAACTTTGTTAGATCAGTAACCCATCAATTAATTTTATCATCAGAATCTGAGATTTAACAATCTTTTTTTTTTTATGATGACAATCAATTGATGACAGGAGTTAAACCTTACTCCCCCTACATCCATGCCACTATAAAGAAAACTTAAGTTCAAGAGAATCACACACTCTTGAATTCAAGTATCTCGAGGTAATCAATATTCCAAGCAAGTTTCAATGAAAATTTGCATCAAGTCATCAGAGCATGAATTTCAAAAAATTATGCATCAATATCCATATGTCATCAATGTCCATTTCTCCTCATTCGTCATCAATAAAAAGGTAAAATGTATAGTTGACGATTTAAAAGCACATGATGACATTACCCCCTTAGTAAAATAGAATATGCATTATAAAATTTTCTTCCCCTTTGTGAATAATAAGAAGATGAACAAGGGAGGAGTTGTGAAAATATTATATCACTAAAAAGAGTGCTTAATAAATTTCAAAGAGAATATTAAAATGAGTTCAAAAGTTTAAGTTGAAACTATTTTAATCATATGCAATACATCATATTATCATAATAAAATCATGAGTATTACATGCATTATTCCAAATCATCATATATGTTTTCAAAATCAATATTTCATGCATGATCATCATACATGATTTCACATCATCATATTTCTTCCCTTTTGCCATCAACAAAAAGGAGAAGTACAATTAGCAAGTTTTGAGATAAAGCTTAGCAATTTAGCAAATTTTTCATCACTTTAGAATATACAAACTAGTGAGTTCTTTCATCTCTTTTGAGAAGTGAAAGCTAGTAAATTTTTTGCTTCTTTTGTAATGTTCAAGCTAGCAATTTTACATCATGCAAGCTAACAAGTTAGCAAGTGTTACTTCTCTTAGTGTTTTTTTTTTTAGAATGTGAGGTTAAGCAAAATTTTTGCTTCTCTTGAGATTTGCAAGATAGCACTTCTTGCTTCTCTTTTGAGATGAGCAAGTTAGCAAGTTTTGCTCTCCCTTTGTCATTGTCAAAAAGAAAGGATGATTATAATAGTGTAAAACTTTTCTTATTACATCATTTTTTAAATCATCACATGAAATTTATCAAGAAAAAATAACATAGTGATGAGATATACAATTCATGAAGACAAAATGTGAATATCAAGAGAAAAATCATAGGAGAGACAAATAAAATATCTTGATTTATGCATAAGAAATCTTAACTTATCAAGATCATGATTTATATAAAAATATCCTTTTAAATAATACGAGAACACATAATAAGAGATTTTGATTCATAAAAGATTTTAAGTTATAATTATGAGAAATCAAAATCATGATATAGGTAAAAACTCATTCAAGTTTAAATAATCAAAATCACTTTTATTCAAGATGAAATAAATAGACTAATCAATCTCTTGAAATGCTAGTGATTTTCTTTCTCTCTTTGTCATTGTAAATAATAAAGAAGAAAAAGGGGAATAATACATAACAAAACTTCAAGTAATAAATTATCAAGATATTAAGTAGCATATCATGGTTTATTAGGATATGTTTCTTTTTTTAGTGAATAACCAAAGGAATGATAGGAGTACAAAGAATGAAAAATCTTGACTCATAATAAATCTCAATTTATAAAAATCAAGGAATCAATTTCATGATTTGGATAAATACTTATTTAAATTTAAATAAACAAATCATCAAAATCACTTTCATAATTCAAGAGATTCATAAAAAATAACATAATCTATTCATTAATCTCTTTTTGAAAAATTTATAAGATAGAAATTTTTTTAAGAAAATTGTATTCCCTTTTTATTTCATACAAGCATACCTTTATATTTTAAAACAAATAAAAATATACATCATCATTTAAAATCAAAAAATAACTTTCTTTACGGTAAAGATCAACAAGCCATAAATCTTAAAGATCATCATGCATAATTTTGAAATATAAACTCATTAAGTATGATCACTATATATCATTAAATCATCAAACATGGTTTCATTGAACATAAAACATCTTCAATCAAAATATAAAAAGCATTAAAAAAATCATCAAGATATACATTATTGTTTCTTAAAAGCATACATAGGATTTATCTTATGCATTAGATTTAAGACTAACATTTTGTTCCTTTATCATAAAACATGTAATTATCACGATCAATATAATTTTTAAAAGAAAATAGTTAAAGTTCTCTAATTCATTTTGTAAGAGATTCAACAATAATAATATCATTTTATCTCCTGTTGAAGATTGATAGGATAAAAATATTTTCAAGAATAATTATCCTCCTTTTTAGTTGTTTTAACTTATGAAATATATTTCGAGAATGCAATGTCATTTAATGTCAAAAACTAAGTTTCATCAAGATCATTGCAATAAAATATTTTCAAACAAAAGTTTTGATTTATTTTAATTCTAATGATTTTTAAACTTAGTGAAATGAGTTACTATGCTAATTTTATTCTCATTAAATATATTATTAATTTTTTAAAAATACTAAACAATGAAGCATGATTTTTCTCTCCATTTTCTATATTGTTCTATGCTCAAATTCTATCATTCAACAATAATCATCATCAAAATCTTTCTTTCATAAATTTAAATTTAAATCAAAATCTTTCTTTCATAAATTTAAATTTAGATAAAGTGTCTAATTCATTTTTATACTAGTATGCCAAAGTTAGAGTAATCAAGATTATCCAAAGATTCATTAACAATAATTTTATTTCAATAGTTTTTTGTTATTACTTACCCTAATGAGCTTTGAAAAATTATTAGATCTCAAGTCAAGCGTCTTGAGCATCTACTTTCAAAACATTACTTAGTGCTCCTAGCCTTGTTATGAGACAAATTTATATTATAGGAGGTTTTGATTTAGGTACCCATTTGGTCCTTCATAATATGTTCTTCCCATTTTCTCTAATGGCTTAAGATTGTTTATGGTTCCTTGAGAAACCCAAATTAATTTATGTAAACTATAATTTTTAAATTAATATTATAAACAAAGTGTCCACATCTACTACAAAAACTACATCTATTTTTGGGCAAAGAGCGTAATGTGACTCTTCTAACGAGGAAAGATTGGCTTTTGATGAGTCTTATAATGCCAATACATTCCTTATGATCATGACCCTTATCAATATAGGATGTCATTTTCTTGTTTAATTACCTCTAGTGATTAATACTTAGAACAAGAAAAATATGATGTTGATGCAACATCCAAGGTTTCATATTTAGTGCATCAATTGTGTGATAGTGATGTATCATGCATTCGTTCAAATTTACTAACTAAAAAATCATGCTGTTTCTAAAGTAATTTATAAGATTTGCTAATCAATAAAAAAGTGAAATATATAGCTAACAATTTCAAAGACATGATGACATTACCCCCTTAGTAAAATAGAATATGCATTATAAAATTTTCTTCTCCTTTATGATTAATAAGGAGAGGAACAAGGGAGGAGTTGTGAAAGCATTACATCACTAAGAAGAGCTCTTAATAAATTTCAAAGAGAATATTAAGATGAGCTCAAAAGTCCAAGTTGAAACTATTTTAATATATGCAATACATCATATTATCATAATAAAATCATGAGTATTGCATGCATTATTCCAAATCATGATATATATTTTCAAAATCATTATTACATGTACGATCATCATACACGATTTCACATCATCATACTTTCTTCTCTTCTGTCATCAACAAAAAGGAGAAGTGCAATTAGAAAGTTTTGATATATGAAAGCTTAGCAATTTAGCAAATTTTTCATCACTTTAAAACATACAAGCTAGTAAGTTCTTTCATCTTTTTTGAGAAGTGCAAGCTAGCAAATTTTTGCTTCTTTTGTAATGTTCAAACTAGCAATTTTAAATCATGCAAGCTAACAAGTTAGCAAGTATTACTTCTCTATTTTTTTTTTTTGAGAATGTGATGTTAAGCAAAAGTTATGCTTATCTTGAGATTTGCAAAATATCACTTCCTGCTTCTCTTTTGAGATGAGCAAGCTAGCAAGTTTTGCTCTCCCTTTGTTATTGTCAAAAAGAAAGGATGGTTATAATAGTGTAAAACTTTTCTTATTACATCATTTTTCAAATCATCACATGAAATATATCAAGAAAAATTAACATGGTGATGAGATATAAAATTCATGAAGATAAATTATGAATATCAAGAGACAAATCATAAGAGAGACAAATAAAATGTCTTGATTTATGCATAAGAAATATCAAGTTGTCAAGATTATGATTTATATAAAAATCTCCTTTTAAATAATACGAGACTAAGAGATTTTGATTCATAAAAAATTTTAAGTTATAATTCTGAGGAATCAAAATCATGATATAGGTAAAAACTCATTCAATTTTAAATAATCAAAATCACTTTGAATAGATTCAAGATGAAATAAAGAGACTTATCAATCTCTTGAAATGCTAGTGATTTTCTTTCTCCCTTTTGTCATTGTAAATAAGAATGAAGAAAAAGGGGAATAATACATAACAAAACTTTAAATCATAAATTATCAAGATGTGAAGTAGCATATCATGGTTTATTAGGATATGTTTTCTTTTTAGGTGAATAGCCAAAGGAATGATAGGAGTACAAAGAATGAAAAATCTTGACTCATAATAAATCTCAATTTATAAATATCAAGGAATCAATATCATGATTTGGATAAATACTTATTCAAATTCAAATCATCAAAATCACTTTCATAATTCAAGAGATTCATAAAAAATAACATAATCGATCCATTAATCTCATTTTAAAAAATTTATGAGATAGAGAAATTTTTGAGAAAATTATATTCCCTTTTTCATACAAGCATGCATTTGTCTTTTAAAACAAATAAAAACATACATCATCATTTAAAATTGAAAAAGAACTTCCATTACGGTAAAGATCAACAAGCCATAAATCACAAAGATCATCATGCATAATTTTGAAATATAAACTCATTAAGTATGATCACTATACATCATTAAATTATCAACATGGTTTTATTGAACATAAAAAATCTTCAAGATTTATCTTATGCATTAGATTTAAGTCTAACATTTTGTTCCTTTATCATAAAACATATAATTTTCATGATCAATATAATTTTTCAAAAGAAAATAGTTAAAGTTATGTAATTCATTTTACAAGAGATTCAACAATAATAGTATCATTTATCTCTTGTTGAAGATTGATAGGATAAAAATATTTGCAAGAATAATTATCCTCCTTTTTAGTTGTTTTAACTTATGAAATTTATTTCAAGAATGCAATGTCATTTAATGTCAAAAACTAAATTTCATCAAGATTGTTGCAATAAAATATTTTCAACAAAAGTTTCAATTTATTTTGATTTTAATGATATTTAAACTTAGTGAAATGAGTTATCATGCTCATTTCATTCCTATTAAATATATTATTAATTTTTAAAAAATACTAGAATAATTTTTCTCTCCCTTTTCTATATTGTTCTATACTCAAATTCTATTATTCAGCAATAATCATCATAAAAAATTTTCTTTCATAAATTTGAATTTAGATAAAGTCACTAATTCATTTTTGTACTAGCATGTCAAAGTTAGAGTAATCAAGATTATCCAAAGATTCATTAACAATGATTTTATTTCAATAGTTTTTTGTTATTACTTAGGCTAGTGAACTTTGAAAAAATATTAGATCTCAAGTCATGCGCCTTGAGCATCTACTTTCAAAATATTACTTAGTGCTCCTAGCCTTGTTAGGAGACAACTTTATATTATGGGAGGTTTTGATTTAGGTACACATTTGAGTTTGGGTCCTTCATGATATGTTCTTCCCATTTTCTCTAATGACTTAAGGTTGTTTATGGTTCCTTTAGGAACCCAAATTAATTTATGTAGACTATAATTTCTAAATGAACACTTATAAGCAAAGTGTCTATATCTACTACAAAAACTACATCTATTTTTTTAGCAAAGAGCGTAATATGAGTCTTCTAATGAGGATAGTTGGCATTTGATGAGTCTTACAATGCCAATACCTTCCTTATGATCATGACCCTTATCAATATAGATAATGTTTAGAGACTGATTATCTATCTTAAGCTTTTTCTGAGTTTATTGTAGTATATCATTTCTTGTTTAATTACCTCTAATGACTAATATTTACAACAAGAAAAATATGATGTTGATGTATCATCCAAGGTTTCATATTTAGTGCATGAATTGTGTGGTGGTGATGTATCATGTATTTGTTTATATTTACTAACTAAACAATCATGCTCTTTCTAAAGTAATTTATAAGATTTGCTAATCATTCTAAATTCATCATAAAACTCATAAAAAGCATTTGATAATTCATCAAAAGTAAATGAGACTTTGAAGGAATCACTTAACTCATTGTTGATGGTCATAAGCGCAAGATTCTCCACTTTCTTTTAATTGTGCTCTTCATCTTCGGAGCGTCCCAACTTCTTGCATTCGTAGCAATAGGTTTTGTCCATCTTAAGTTCATTTTTATGGTTTATGTTCATTAATTTAGTTTATTTGTTAAAGTCTCAAAGTCCTCATCACTCGAGATTTCACTCGATGAGTCATATGTCATACTCAGTTCAAATTCCTTCATGTTCTTTGGAATATGTTCTTCATGTTCTTTGGAATGTGTTCTTCAAGTTCATTTTTATAAGTATTTTCATTTAATAAATTATTTAATTTAGTTATACTTTCATATGTGATTTTTAATTGATGCAATATATCAAAAGTTAAATCACAAGAAGAAACTCGATGAAACTCGTTTTTGCTTAAAGTACAAAACAAAGCATTCAGAGCTTGGCATTTAAAGAAAATATTTATTTTTTATAATCATTTTAATCATTTATTGGATTGGATGACTTCCTAAAACATTTTTCGACAATACACTATAAATCAAGATCTATTTTAAAATAAAAAAAGATATGCATTCAAATTTTTCAAGATGTGTAGTCTGTCCCATTAAACATATGAGGACTTATGATGATTGACCCTCATTCATGCCAAATAAAATTATTTACTCTAGTGGGTATTAGTCCAATGAGTAAGACTTTGCTTTAATACCAATTGTTAGGATCAATTGACACTGAAAGGTTGGTGAATTAATATGAGAATAAAAGTGCTCGATTAAAAACCTTTGCTTTCATAAATTAAAGTGTGAATAACATAAGCTTCTCTTAATAAAACCGATTAGAAATTGATTTAAGAAAGTCGAGAGATTAAAACTTCGAATATAACTATCAAGTGTTTAAGAGTAATTAAGAGTAAAATGAAAGTAATTAAAACACACTCACAATTATAGTGGTTTAGCCTTAACCGGCCTACATCCACTCCCCGAGTCCTCTTCTCCAAGGCCCACCGGAGTCCACTACCGATCTTCTCTGGGTGAAGATCAAACCGCTTACAACCTTTCAACTTACAAGGGAGACAAGATTACAACACTTGGATCACTCTCTTACCCATTTTCCTTTTTCTTAAAATTCACACGAGTTTTTCACAGAATTTTAATCGAAAAAATTATTGTATCAAATGCAATAACATTTAGGGTATTTATAGGCCCAAAATGACTTCAAAATTTGGAGCTAAAATTCAAACGTATCCGAAAAAATCGAGTATCGGCGGTGCAGCCACCGAAAGCACCCTGAAAACATGGTACGAACGGTTCAGCTGTCGACCTGGGCCGTTCAGCCATTGTCAGTCGCCCGAAAACCTGGGCGACGATGGTACAACCATCGCTCACCAACAATTCAGTCGCCAGGAATCCCCGAAAAGTGATTCCCTTCACTTTTCTAATTGTGACTTGACTATTATGTTGATCAATCCTCTAGTCAACCAATTGAGTTCAACTTGAGCTTAATCAATTCCCTTTAGTGGACTCAGTTGCCTTTTTTAATTGATTTGGATTCCTTCCAAATCACACTCAAAACAGGCTCAAACTTAACTTATGATTTAAGGATTACAATCATACATGATTACCAAGCTTAATTGACGACCTCACTACTGCAATCCAGCAACCTCTGGCATTCCCTACAGCGAGTCTCACTGTCTTCCTCTGACGACCTCCCGGCGTGTTCCTAGAGATCTTCCTGATACCTTCCATGAAGTCTTAATGAACTCCTAGTGAGCTTCCACCGCATCGTCCAAACCTTGGCCTGATGCTTAAGTTTGATCCTGGGTCAGTGTCTGGTCTATAACCCCTTTTCTCTGTCGTGGTTAAATCTTAACAATGCTATTACAACTTAATTAATTACAATCATGACCAACAAATCCACTTGAAAATCTTTCCAACTCTTGGCAAGCTTTTCAGTTACCCTCGACAATCTTCTGGCGAGTCTCGGTCTTCTTCTGGTGAACTCCCTTGCACCATCTAGCAAGCTTCCAACGCACTCTAGACGAGTTTCCAACCGCATCGTCCTCACTCCAGCCCGATGCCTGAACTTGACTTTGGCCGATCCTTTTATTGTAATATGTCATAGTTAATATTGCATCAATCAACTCTAACAACTTTGTTAGATCAATAACTCATTAATTGATTTTATCATCAAAAATCGAGATTCAATAATATGTTCACTAATCGTCAACATAAATGAACCCCTATGGTATGAGAAGCTTAAGGGAGGACAAGTAGCTGACCACCCTCCACCGATAAATCATATATAAAAGCTAGCCATCGAAACTAAAGTGGGAGGGACTCAACCTAAACTCTCTTGAGCTGTACCAAATGCTCTTTACTTTCTCTTCCGACTTAAGTGTTGGACAGGGTCAGGTTGATAAATCCCTCAACGCTAACCAATTGTGCAAGACCCCGACGCGTCTTAGGAGCACTTCGAGGTAAAGCGAAACATCATCACACAAGGCCAAGGCGTATCTCAGGATAACTCTGAACTTCCTTCAGTAGATGAACCGTACATCGAAATAACTAACAAAACCCAAGAGTCCACTTGTCACCTCAATCTCACAGGTGCGAAAAAACTAGCAAAGCTTCAAGAGTCCACTTGTCACCTTAATCTCACGCTTGAATTGCACCCGAGTAATCTGCTTGGGCTTTTGGGATGGGGCATGCTTTTTGGATACTCTAGTCAAAGATACCTAGATAACATTAAATAGGTTCAAAAATCATATGAAAAAAATCTAAATCCTCGGATGTTAGATGACACATTTTATATATTTATAATAACAGAAGAACATAGGTTTTCACGTAATTGAAATGCAAATTACGTGAAAACCTATCTATCTCGAGTAATGTTTTACTAAGAAGGGAGCAGACACCAGGCAGGTAACGCGTCGATCAGTTTCCAAATATTTTTAGACAAGTTTAGGGTGAATGCTTGAGCACAACAGGATAGGACAAAGACAAAAGCCATACTTGGACCTCAGGTGATGTCTCACTTCATGAACTCTCAAATGGCCATAGCCATCGACAGTGGATGTCAGTCATCCTCTGGCATCACAGTGCCAAAAGTTCTCGTGTCCTGATACATACCAACCATGACAGAAAGTTGACTTCCGGATAAATCCACAGGAATCTTGGTAAATACTGTGAATCCAATGGAAGTTCCTATAACATTGCCATCGACAGTTCCTATGAAAGGAAGTCATTTCTATCTAGTGTTCTTACATCATTTAACTGCGAACTATCTATCAATCAACTGTGTTCTTCATCAAGCAATTTCAATAGCCCAGCCCGGACAACCACAAGCATGGGGTTTATCTATCTGTATCTTGGCTATTTTGTTCTTGCACAGACTGCCGAACAAATTGTCCACGAACACGCAGCCGCTGCTCTGCAAGTCTCTTCCTGCTTTGGTAGCGGACCTAGTAACCAAAACCAACAAAAATCCACTTTCAGTTGTAATTTCTATAAGCCACACTTAAACAGAAAAATTATGGCAAAACGTTGCTTGAAGATAAAATCAATGACCAGTTATGATGCTGAAAAGTAAGCAGGCACCACAGCAATCAGAAATATTTGGTACATGTTATTGAGGTTCTCCTATATAAGGCTTATCCTACTTAAGTAAACATTTTTACAAGTTTCACTCCTTAACACACAGAAGAGAAAACAAATAGTAGTAACTTGAAGGAAGAAGAAAAATAGAAGGTCCAGAAAACAATATGCATAATCCAATGCCAATATACACTGTGATTAAAGTAAGAAAACAATAATATTTGACAGTTGAGATTCAGCATGCTATCCTTAAAAAATTACAATCACCAAAGCAACTGTTTAAATCCCATGTTATTCTCTTTAGTACTACGTTTCCCTTTTATGTTAGTCTACCTTTTTTTAAAGACTCCATATGGTTCCTTCTGTTGTTGTAACCATATATTACCAACAGAGTTCATTTGCATCAAAAGAGGCAGCATAGTTGAATTTCAGAATATTTACTCAACTTCATAAATAACCAGAAAAAACCAAAGACATGACACTAGATGAGGCCCTTACATATACTTATAACAAAGGTCTTAAATCCTACTACCATAGCCGTTCTAATAATTCATCGACATGTATGCTACAAAAATACCGAGTTCTTGTTCACTAGATAAAATAATAACATAATATGTGATATATAATGTAGATCAAGCTGTATGGTCTGCTTTTGGTACTTGATCAAACCAGTAAATAAGGTAAATAGCAGTCAGTACATACCGATCCAACAAGTATTGTAAACTACACATACAATTTTGTAAGCAACATATGCCTTGATCAAGTTCCTTTAATTAAACCTAATATTTCACATGATTGAACTAGAAAAGAACCAGTGAGGACCCTTGTTATGATCCTCAAAGAACAATTTAAACAGAATTCTGAATTTCACTTTTTTTGCTTGCTCGTCAGTTTTTTATTTGCTTCACTGTTGCTTTTACGTTTATTTTATTTTCTGGTTCTGTTAGTCAAAGGCAGGCTCACAAATTTAAATATGATAACATAAACGTAAATTTAGTACACTGAACTGCTCTTTCTTATTGTGATGCATATAGTTCATGTTCAAGTATCCCAATGTGCCCTCAAAAGAAAATTTAGTACTACCAAACAAAGCAAGTTACCTTCTTTCCGAAATTCCTTTCTTTCCGTTTCTTTTGAAACTTCTTCAAGGCAGCCTCTCGTTGAGCTAACCGATTCTGATCTATTCCACTACCACTGCCACTCCCGCTTCCAGTCCCACTTTGTTTTGCAATACCATTTGCACTCTCTATATTCAATCCTCCAGTTTGGATAGCCGTATTACTTCCATTGTGCCCATTGCTACTGTGATTACAGCCTGAATTGCTTCCATTTATGCTATAATCTGCAGCATCACCCTCAACTAGCCCATCGGAAGTCCCACACTGTTGTGCAGATCCTGCCCTGTTATTGAGTGGCAAATCATTGTGATTTTTTAGTGGCTGTGGTTTGTGCTGCTGTACATTGTGAATATGGTGGTGGTGATGATGATAGTGGTGGTGATGATGATGTTGAGCCTGAGCTTGACGCTGAATCTCCCTTGATTGACCTGTGGCCGAATATATTGTCACATTTTCCACATTCTGTTGTGCAGGCTCCTGACTTTCTGAGGCTCGAAACTGCACCGGATGAAAAGCTGAGGGTTTTGTGAAGACATTCTTGGAAGTGGATCCCGTATCATTGTTGTCACTACTGCCATTGGAACCTTGCATCAAGGGAGCCACATTTGAAGTAGAGATTACATTGTATGTGGACCCTGTCTTAATTGCTTCTGAGCTATTATCAAGTGGAGAGCAGCTTTGTCCACATCCAGTGGGAGCTTGATTAGAAGCAGAAGATGTGTGATATCTTGAACAGTTAGAGCAGTTTGAATATTTTATGAATGAATGATATAAAAATAATAAAAACTCAATATCTGTTTCTTGCACCTTGAGAATGCAGACATATTTGAATGTCTTAGAACATTGCGGTCAACTTGAGTGGCAGTTCTGCTCCCCCCAATGGATCTCAGTCTCTTCAAACTCAGCTCAAGGGATGGTAGATCCACTGAGGTGTAATTAATCTTGTCTTGGCCTTCTGAGAACTTTGAGAAGCCACTAGGAGCCTGAATGACCGTGGTCAGCACTTGAGTATCTGAGATATTGGCAGTCACACCAATCGGATTAGCTGCTTGAGAACTTGGCTCATCCAACACATTGTTGCAAAGAGATCCTAAACATCCCTTTGTTAGCTTGATACAGTCCTCAAATTGATGAGTTTCATATTGCATTTCTAGTGTCCTGTGTACTCGAGTCTCCAAGTCTTTGACCATGCAGTCATCTAGGTAACAGAACAGGGTTAACAAAAACAATGGAAACAGTGCAAGAATTTACTTATCTCTGAAGAAACATTAGCCTACCAGGAGGTTCCTTTTTACCCTGGTTCTCACTATTGGCAGATGTAGGAACCTGATCTTTGCAGAAGGTTTCAGTTGTTGGGATAATGACCTGTGCACAAGTACTGTCAGGTGGATCTGCTAACCGATATGAATGAGACATAGGTTGGAGGCTGTCAACTCCTGCAGCACACTTTGTCCAGGAGCTCTGAATGTCAAAGTTAGAATCTTGCAAGCATTTGTTCTATATGGAAGCCTTTATTTCTGAAAGTAATGTTGGGAAGTAGCAAAAGAAAGGTGGTTACACTTGTTCATTAAAAAAGTTTTGTCAATTAATGAACTTTTTTCACAAATATCCCTTAAAAACAGTCAAATGTCTTATTAATCCATCCAGACTTCAAAATAACATACTATCCCTTCAAAAGTGAAAATTTTATCTAATATGTTCCTCTGATCATTGACTGCTAGCCTAATGCTTGCTTTTGACTTTTATGAGGCTCAGGTATGATCCTCCTACTGGTGAAATGATCATGAATCTTATTTTTTAATGCCTTAATGGCCTGACATAAATAAGTGTCTCATATAGTCTGGTCCACTTTTTATGAATGGCAAGCACCTCTCTGCTTCACTCCATAAAATCATTCATCTCTGTCACTCATTTTCTCATCACATTGTGCTTGATATGAAACTCAGATAACCTTTTGACGTTGCAATCAAGTTTAAGGAGAATTTACATCTGCGAAAGAGGGACTGGATAATTGGTCTGGGAAAGACTTGGTCAAGGATCAAGTTTGGAAGGGGTAAGAAGAAAAAAGAGGCTGCTTGCTAAGTTGGAGGTAAAAGGTTATTTCCCATAATTGATTCATCCCTCACCTGCATTTAGCTACTGTTTGAGCAACACTCACTAAAGGTAGCTGATGGGAGGGATGTATTAGATAAACTATAAATTTTATGGGATATGTTTGACATTTTGAAGTTTGGAGGGATTAATTTGATACTTTGGGTGTTTTGCAAGGGTATATATGAAATTTTTTAATTAATAATTAATCCAACTTTAGATGGAATGAGAAACATCAAGGTCTTCAATGTGAGAAAACATATCAGGAAGTTCTATTTATTTAGAAAACAAAACTTCTTTACCTTTTGAGCTAGTCTTCTAGATTGATCACCTTTTCTTCTTGGTTTTTCTTAAGAATATCCTATAAGAGAAGCAGGAAAAACAATGGTACAGCCCACATACACTGCATTCTAGGTATCTATATGAGCAATGATTTCTCAATGCCAGATAAATAACATAAACAATTTAGGAAGATTCTGATCTTTGTGATCATCACAATCGGATGATACTAGAATATAAGGCTCTATTAAAAGGGAGGATAAACCGAAATAAATAAATTACTGATTTATACCCTGTCAAAAATCTGACGCTAAAATTGAGTTCATCAAAACAGGTATATGATTTGCATGGATGGGATACTGATTATGCGTACTGATGGTACAGCCATGGATTAGATAAAGGGGAGATTTCTGATACTCAAAGAGACTTGTTTTTGTCCCCCACCCAAAACTAAATAAATTAATAAACACACCAAAGAAAGTCCTAATATTTGTTGGTAGATCCAGTCAATGATCCTCCAACAGATTGCTCTATCCGATACAGATTGCTATTCTTTTTATACTTTCAGCATAATGCCAGTGAACCTAACAATCAGAAAAGACAGATCTAATCTGTAGTATCATTTGTTTGAGTAGTTCAGAAAGGCTTGTCACCAAGTGAAACTCAATTGTTATGCTATGTATGAGCAAGTTCAGATGTTAATGGATCATATTAAGAATGCACCATTGCTCATTTCAGAAGTGAAAATAACAAGATAATGAAATCGTCCACTCATAACTTGTTTACAAGATAACAATTCTGATGCTTGCAAATTATGATTAACGTGGGTTCTTTGCATTGAATGAAGAAAATTAATGAACCAAATAATGTCACTGAACTTAAGGAACAGGCAGGTTGGACAAATAGAGATGAAAGTACAGCAGTGTAGCATATCTAGGTTCTTGAACTTCCAGTTGTTACCCACAAAGTTAATAGTAGCACTAGAACCATGTGTATGTTCAGAACTTCAGATATCAACAAAAAAAGCTACATTAAAAAAAATTGTATTGTTCCTAATGAAATTGAAGCTGCAGCAGCAGACAATTTGGATGCATTAAACATTTATTAGTAAGCATAAAAATATTATATTTTATGCTTTCCTAATTAGAAAAAAAAGAGAATAAGTGAAAAAACTTAGGTGAGAGGTTCACCTGAGTCCCGCTTCCATTATCACTGCCATCTCTTGTATTCAAGCCTACACTAGCATTCTCATCATCATTGCTTCCAGTGCTATTGTCAGAGTCATCAGAACTCTTTGACTTAACTGATTTCTGGGATTGGACGCCATTTTCACTTCCACTGCCACTGGACTTAGATAGAAAAGTTGGTGTACTTAGATAGAAAACATTGGAGAAGGATTAACTTATACAAGCACCAAAGGAGAGAGAACAAGAAGTCCCCACGTGAGCGAACCACTGCCAAAGGCTTCTTGATCCATTATAGATTGAAGATACTGATGATGATAAAATATATGATGACCCATCTTGACCTATGCCATATTGGAATTATCGGTAAACATAGTAACTTACGCTGTGGCATCTCCTCCATACATGCTGCCAAAGATTTTTAAGCTCATTCTCCCGGATAGGTTTCAGTAAAAAGTCAACTGCACCTTTTGACAGACATTTAAAGACTGTACCCATGGAATCATTTGATGACATCACTGCACATAAAGCTCATACATAAAGTGAAGCAGTTAAAAGTATTAAGCATGAATATTTTATGAACACATTCAAAAGATGTTATTTTAATAACATGATCAAGAATAATACTCACTGATCACAGGAATATTCTTGCAAGTTTTATGGCTCATGATCTTGCTCAGAAGACCAATGCCTGTTAAACCAGGCATGGTAACCTCAGTAATGACAAGGTCGATATGATTAATTAAATCCTGTAATAGTTTCCATGCTTGTAGACCATTTGCAACAGCAGTAACTGTTAAAAAATAAAAAGAAATATCACTAGCTGATTAATCATATTGAACTCATCATTAACTGATTAAAGTAGCTTTAGTTCAAGAAATGTGTCCCAAGCCCATCAAACTGATCAGACCAGGAAACTTTTTATCATTAAATAGAGTGATCCCTGATAATATTGAAGGCATCATATGTTTTTTTCAAACATTAATTGTAGTTGTACCTGAATTGGTGTTGAATTAAGTAAGGGCATTTGATAATCCATATTATATATATATATATATATATATATATATCTTATGAGAATATTATAAGCTTTGATAGGAAACTTTTCAGGAGTATATAAAGATTTGATAGGAAACTTTTCAGGAGTATATTGCCATTTAATATAGTACTATTTGTAATTTCTACATGTAAACACAGAGAGCACTTAACCCTATATATTCTGTTGTGACACCATCAAGTCAGGCACATGTACCACTACCACCCTCCCTTACATGGAACATATAGAATTTTGGACCTCAGTTCCTGCAGTTTATGCAAAGGTCAATTCTGAGTCCAGGTTGCTTTTGAAATCTCATGGGAACTCAGACAGGGTCCAGGTTTCACTGGTCCACCAAAAATAGGGCAAAATTGAATTTAGGAATGTAATTTTAAGACCATAATTGGAGTTATCATTATAACCACGCAAATTTAACAAACTGATTTAGGAAGCAGATTGGAATAAATGAGAATAAACCAGTTGAATACTGTGGAAAAGAAAGGTTAGACCAGAATCTAAATACACCACCATTCCTAATAATGCTCTAATTATAACATCTTATATAAGGCAAGGGCAAAAAAGACGAGCATATGGCTTACATCTGTTAAAAAAAAAAGCTTGCTATTCGCAATCCCCTTTTTGCTATTGGTAACCCCTAAAAAAAGGACACTTTTACTATTTGCAATATCTCAATTACCAATATTACCCTTTTGTTCCCGCAACTGCTTAATGACGCTGGCCGCTCGCCAGCGATGTCAAGCCAGGTTAGGAGAAGACGAGGAAGGGCTTCTGATAAAACTCCAAAATTTGATCTTTGAGGGGGATCAACCCTTAGAACACTATAGGGGTTCCTCCCTCCTAGAACTCGGCACAAGGCTGAGTAAAAGATGATTCTTGCTTCATGAAAATAGGTGGAGGCTACAAGCTTATATAGGGCTCAAAACCCTAGCTCTAGGGGGATGCTTCCTAAGTGACTTCCTTCTTTTGCCCCTCATATAGCCGCCCTATCTAAATAAAGGGGGGCGGCCTAAGTGGCTACACAAGTCATGCCCCTCTGCTAAAAGCCCTAGTTGACTAGCCCAGTAAAAGGGGCGGTGGCGAGGAAGCCCTAAGGCTCCAAAATAAACTCTAGCCACACTTCTTCATAGGATAGAAGTGACTAGGTGGGGTTTTATTACAATTTCATAAGATTCTTATTAATTACTACTAGGGTGATTAGGACTCAACCCTGCTGGAGTCCTATCAAGTCCGCCCTCTTTGAATCAGTCTTGTCCTCAAGGCTGATGATCCATAAACTCAAGGAACCAGGTCTTCAACTCCTCATATAATTCTCATGCTATCATCAACTAAACTTTGGCCTCCTCATTAGCTTGGGTGTCAGTTGAAATGATTTAGGCTGAGTCATCTTCTTTAAATTTTCATTTGAGGTGGGATACCCGGAGGATCAACTGTAATCTTGATCTGGTGCACGGATCTGATCTCTAAGTTAGGGCCCCAATGTGATTTCCAATTTTACAAGGCCAGAGAAATAGGGAGACCACTTCTTTAAGGCTCGAGTTTCCTACTGATCGGGCTGGAGGTGTAGGAAAACTTGATCTTCAATTTTTTGTTCATTCTGTAGTTTGTCGGAAGGTCATTTCTTCTTTACATATGCTGCCATGTGGTTAGTCTTTAGTAATAGCCAATCTTTCTTCTGGAATGATAACTGCCCTCTGGTATGGTTCAGGATGATGAGAACCCAATCTGACGTGAGCATGGATTGTAATTCTTTTGGGCTTACTCCTCTTTCGTGCCATGGACTCTGATTTCGCCACTAGAGGAGCTCAATTTTCTCGCGATCTTGGGTCACAGATCGGAGGTTGTCATCAAGGAAGTCTTTGAGCATCATGGAGCGATCCTGGAGAAAGTCGTGGGAGTCACCTGAGATCCGGAAGTGCCACATCAACAACCATGGTGAGTTCGGCGGAATCTAACACTTCAAAAGTAACTTATCCCTGGGGAAAAGGATGTAGGGATGTGTCGTAGCGGGAAATAAGCACGACTGAACAATCCGTATCTCTGTCATCTCTTGAGCGACCCTCTTATCTTTGATCTTCTGTGGGTAGTAATTTGACCGAGCAACAACTGGTAGAAGTTTCGGCTAGTTCAGCATAGGGGCGTCGGGCAGCTTCAGAGGAGGTAGTCGGCTCGGTTTAGTGGGGGCGCCCAAAATTTTAGTAAGCTGTGGGAGAGGGTTCTTATCTTCAATCTCCTTTGGCTTCATCTCCTGAAACTCTTGAATTTGAATTAAGAAGCTGTTGAATTCTTCTTTTGGTACCCTCTCCAAGTGTTGTGTTGTGGTCGTAATCGTTTGGCCCCCTCGTAGCACTACCTGTTTTTCTTTGCTGAAAAATTTCATGGTTAACTTCGAAAAATTCCAGAAAACGTCTCCTAGCGTGGATAACCAATCAAAGCCAAGCACTATATCAAAATCATCAAGAGGGAGAAGGAAAAAATCAGCAACTACATCTTAACCCTGTAGAATCAGTTTTAGCAGCGAGCACTTCTTGTTACACTTCAGAAATCGGCCATTAGATACCTTGACTTCGAACCTGTTGCAATCTTCTTTTTGGAGCATCAAACGGGCAACAACCTTGCTGCTCATGAAGTTGTGTGTGCTCCCTGTGTCGACGAGGACGATGACGGGCTACTGCTCAAGAAACCCTTCGATCTTCAATTTCTGTGGGTTTGTGTAGCCGGCTAAGGTAGGGATCGTGTGGGTGACCGGTTGTGGTGTATCCTTCTCCTTGGACTCGAGAGTCGTATCTTCAAATTTGGGTTCTTCAGTGGGCATGATCATCAGAGGTCTCTCCTTTTTACAATGGTGTTCTAGGCTCCACGATTTATTACAATGCCCACATAGGCCCTTTGCCGATCCGTCATGGGAGTCTTCTCTTGTTAATTTATTCGACTAAAGGGGTCGGCTGACAGTAGGAGGAGGTGAAAGCTTTGGTGTTGCACGAAGGATATGGCTGCCTTAAGTATATATGGCTGTCGCGTTTTAACTTTTTCCCGAATCTCCGGCTTCAAGCTCTCAATAAAAGTCCTCAATATCTGTTTTTTAGACCAATCGTAAGTTTGATTAGATAACCTTTCAAACCTAGTTTGGGTACTCTTAGATGGTGGAGGTTTGACAGATCATCGCTAGTTCTTCGTCAAGGTTTTTATAATTGATTTGTGCTGAAGGTTTATATGCTTTTGATTGGGATATGGCTCTCATGCTCTGAGGATCTTGATTGAGGTGCCTTTCTTGAAGTTATGCAAAGAAAATCGATGTCGTCGAGGTGTAGGGCTATCATGCCTTATCCTCGCTTCTTATCTCTGATGGTTCTTTTTTACAATCTGAATTTGTACCACGTTGTGATCTTATTGGGCTCAGTGATCGGCCCAATCTAAACTCCTCGAAGTGAGCACATAATAGCATCCATACGCGTCTTGAAAGCCTCCAATTTGACTTCGAATAAGCCCAACCTATCAAATAAACCGGTTGAAGAGTGTAGTTACAATCTTCAGGTTGAAGGCAGCAATGGCAGCAAAAGGATGAGAAAGTGTTGTTGTGATGTTGCTGCAAAATTGTTCGGGCTACGGTGGTGAAGTCTCCAAGTGGCTGCTGCGTTGATAAAGGATGGCAGCCAAGGGTAGCGGCAACATGGAGGAAGAATACAACAATAGTAACATCGGTTGCGGTTCTGCGGTGATGCTGCAAGGTCATCGAGGCTGCGATTTTTCAGGTGGCTAATATTTGTTGGAAGATGGCAGCCAAGAGATCTGAGTCGAACGCAACAGTGACAGTGGAGGAAGAAGAGGGCAGCAACGATGTCGGCTGCGGTTGTAATGCGACTTCGTGACTGCAGGTGGCGTTGGTTGCAGTAAGGGTGCGGCTGCAATAGGAGGAAGATAGGGCAGCAGAGTGCACGACTGTTGCGGAGGAGGGCAGTGGCGGTATGGAGTGAGAGACCGCTGCTGGTCGTGTTCAATTCGTTGTTGGTCGCGATCAAGACAGTTGGCAGCAAAAGATTGCTGCGGGCTGCGATGTAGATAGATTGCAGCGAAAGATTCCTGCTGGTAGCTTTTTGCCACAAAGGATCACTGCTGGCTGCAATCAAGGAGGATGGCAGTGAGTGATCGTTGTTGGCAGCGTTGTGCAGCGAGGGATCACTGCTGGACGTGATCAAGTTGCTGCTGGTTGCGATCAAGGTAGAGGGCAGCGAGAGATTGCTGCGGCTACGACGAAAACAGATGGCAGCGAAAGATCACTGCTGGTAGCGTTTGTGCCGTAAGGGATCGCTGCTGGCTGCGATCAAGGAGGATGGCAGCGAAAGATCGCTGCTAGCAGCGTTGTACAGCGAAAGATGCATGTTGCGATTGAAGGGATAAGGGAGATTGGGTGGCCGGTTGGATGGGTGGATCAGGTAGATGGAAGTAGACTACGATTAGGGATAATTTGGGAGGCTGTTTGGGATCAGTTTAGGGTGCAATTTGGAAGGGTTCTTGGGGAGAATGGTAGGGTTTTAGCTGAGAGAAAGAGAGTCCAAAAACCCGCAAAAGATAGCACTCAGATCTGATGGAATTCGACGAAGAAAGGGCTGTGTACGTGCTGTCCTGCCGAACAGAATTTGCGTCAGAGAAACACTGAATTCTCGACGTAAATTCCAGAGGAAAACCCGAGTAAAATATGCAGAAATTTATCACAAATACTCGGTTCAGATGTGGGTAATATCAGCAAATAAGTTCGACAAAATTTTGACAGCATAACAGTAGGAAAATGGATGAAAATACGGAAGACAGACTCTTCGTCGTAAAATTCAAGCAATGCACGACGAGGAATTGCAATACTATAAGTCTGATTTCGGAATGAATATTTTCTAGAAATCAATCTTAGATGAAAGCTAAGATGATCTATGAATTTGTGTAAAAGTTTCAACAAAAAAGGATGAGCAATAATTCAGTTTCAAGAAGCAACAATCGGCTAAAATTTTCTACAGAGTTTCCCCTTAGCAACGATGATAACGTTTGCAACGGTAGAATTTTGCAGCAAAGAAAATATGGAAAAACTTCTCCAACGGGTAAGGCAAAGGAATAGCAGTAGCAAATAGACATGGGTGATGAAAATATATCAGATCTCCAATTTCAAACGCAGGGGGCAAGCAACAGATTGATTTAATCTGCGACTTAGAGTGGAAGATGAAGGTGCGTGTTGCAGCAATTATAGGAATTGCTTGGAAGGATGTGGGCGGCAAAGATGGCAGCAAGGACAACAGGAACGCTACTCTGATACCAAATGATAGAACCCCAGAAGGAGCTCTATAGAATTTGATCTTTGAGAGATATCAACCCTTAGAATACTATAGTGTTCCTCCCTCCTAGAACTCAGCACAAGGCTGAATAAAAGATTATTCTTGCTTAATGAAAAGAGGTGGAGGCTACAAGCTTATATAGGGCTCAAAACCCTAGCTCTAGGGGGGTGCTTCCTAAGTGAATTTCCCCTTTTGCCCTACTTAAATAAAGGGGGCGACAACCTAAGTGGCTACACAAGCCATGCCCCTCTGCTAGAAACCCTAGCCGACCAGTCCAGTAAATGGGGTGGTGGCTAGGAAGCCCTAAAGCCCCAAAATAAACCTTAGTCACACTTCCTTATAGGATAGAAGTGACTAGGTGGAGTTTTATTATAATTTCACAGGGTTCTTATTAATTACTTCTAAGGTGATTAGGACTCAACCCTGCTGGAGCCCTATCAGCTTCCTGAGGTTGTTTCAGGAGTAGGGGCAGCAACAACAACATCAGAGGGGAGAGACAATGAGGGCAGTAATCACAGAGGAGCAAAAGAAGAGGTGGAGGAACAGGAGGAAAAATAGGATATTTACATCAATTTACAGGGGATATTTTAGGAATATTAAAAAATCTTAAGATGAAGTTGTAAATAATAACAAGGGATTACAAACAAGAATCTCCATAAAAAATATCAATTAAGTTGGGATCCACATTGGATGTATGTCGACCAGACCCACAACCAATCCAGAAGTTTCTAGTGGGTGCCGGATAACCAATATTCCTAAAAGAGGTATAACACAACAAATGAGCTCGAACATCCCCTCCCAAGTGAAAGCTAGATGAAATAATGGACATGAGATGTGGAACATAATGTAAGACAATAGTTTAAACCAAAGGTTGACAAGAATCATATAACGATCCATCTCAAGGTGAAACATTTAATGAAATATGTATGAGATGAACAGAAAAGAGCCAAATCAGTACTAATGTCCAACTCTACCAAAAAGGAAGCCCACAACTCAATGCTACCACCAGCAGGCCTTCTCTGCTATTATGATAAAAAGTCTATCATAGGCTTGAAGATTAAATGAATTTAATCTTTTGTCTAATATCATTGTGATAACAAAAATAATTTTCATTATTCTAGACTTTAATGATCAATCCCACTAGAGAAAATGATGCATAGGCAGGCAAGGCAAAATGACATGACAAAAAGGAAAAAATAAACAACAAAACGGGAGTAGATGCATGTTAACAAAACATTGTAAGTTAGGTGCAATATAAGGTCACAAGTGTAATACACTGATTAGACCCACATCGAAGTGGATAAAATTAAAACTTTATAAGGGACTGATGAGTGTACTACTATTAACTTCAGCCTAAACATTTTAACTAGTGATTTAGACCAAATGAAGTTGATGGACCAATTAGCTTATCAGGTTTGAGTCTTGACGACAAGAATACTGAATACATAATGCTTTTTCTTTTCTGGGAAACGGAGATTGGTCCTCTACTTCTTTTGGTTGAAGTAGCTAAAACATGACAAGCAAGCAGATAAAGCTACTCAATAATAGTATCTCTCTAAATTGAGGTATAGATTATATAGATGCAAAACAACTAAAGTTTTGAGCACCTAAATGGACAATCTAGAACATTTAGCAAAATCAGAAAAAAAAAATTCTAGCACACCTAAAATTCTGAATCTAACATATTTTGAAAATCTGAGGATTACCTCCAGCTCTACACATGTTTATTTTAGCATATCAGATTCAGCTCTTACGAAAGAGTTTGAGTTAAGACTGTGGTAGAGGCAAGACAACTCGTTGATGTAACACCAATTGAATATGGAACGGTTACCTTCATAACTGCAGTTGCGGAGCAATGCACAGACAACTTGACGGTTGGAGTCGTCATTCTCCACAAGCAAAACCTTAAGTGTTCTGATGGGAAGAAACCTCTCCCAGCGGATGATTGGCCCCAGGGGCTGTTGCTGCTGCTTCTGGGGATCACCACACAGTTGTGAAGGCTGTGCTACATCCGCTATCTGGTTACTGTTCAGATCTCCGACCACGACATTGATCTTGGACTCATCTTCTTCCGAGAGTCCTTGACCTTCTCTGGCCGTGGCATCCCTAACTTCCCCGAGCCCGTTCTGATCCTGATGGTTACTGGTCGCCTGCCCCTTAGTTCCAACCCCATCGGGGCTCCTATTATGGGAACCTACCATCAACCAGACTCACGATCGAGAATAGCTCTAGGCTGAACCAGTCGTGTCCAACAATGGAATATGCACATATGCAAGCTCAGTTAAACAATACCTAGATCAGAAACTACAAGAAAATATTTTGGGCGTGAGAACCAAAGAACACGAACTCGAAGCCCCACAGATCAAAGTCATCCCCAGATCAAATAATGATAGAACTAATATTCCAAGTATAACAGTATATTTTCCTGCAAATAAATACAATTATTGAAGAAACGAATCAAGGCGTGCATTCAAAAAGAAACGGTCCAACGATTCACGGCTCTAGATAACGAATCAACAGCAATACCGACAAAACATCCCCAAAGAACTAATCGAGAACCACAAGGAACAAAAATCCTGATGGAACAAGACCTTTCATGAGCAAAGAATCCAAATCGAGAGGAATTCACATCAGCTTCAACCAACGCCGACAAGAACATTGAAAATGTATCAGATTTCGAATACCTCAACCCTCGATCAGAATGGAGAATCCCGCAGAAAGGCTCAGGAACCTATTCCCGAAGATCTAACCAGCACCTCCAGAAATCCCAAAACAGAAAAGGGAAAGGAAATCCAAGAGGAAGGAGGAGGAGAAAGAATGGATTTGGCTCGTACTCTTGGGGAATCTAAATCTCAAGTCACGATCGGTGGGGAAGCGCCATCGCCGAGTGCTTCAGAGCACAATTAGGTCCGAATGGGGGAAGATAAGATCGGAGCTGGAAGCGTCGAAGAAGGGAGAGAGAAGAGAGAGAGAGAGAGAGAGAGAGAGAGAGGGGGGGGGGGGAAGAAGGGGGAAGACGTTAGGGCCTCCACAGAGGTGACGTGGAACAAGTGGAGGTGGGCAAGAGGCCATGGTTCCACGTCGGATGTAAATGAACCCGACGTGGCGTAACACGTGGACGAGATCAAAAGTCGCGACCGGACGCGCCCCTTGCGCATCCGTCCCGATCGTGTATCGGCCACGTAGGAGGGTACGGGAAGTCTCGAAGTCAGCTTACCGCAACGGCTTTGGCAGCCTCGTTCGAAAAAGAGGGATGGGACGGCGGTATGCGTCTTCGGGGACTGCGGGGACCAGTCAGTAGTGGGAGAATAAAAATCATAACGTCCAAGTAACGGTGTTTACTAGTAAAATACGGCGGAAACGGATCTCCCGAAGTTTTGCGGAAACGCCCTATTATTTCATAAATTGAAGCCAGGAAGCTCCAATAGCATTTATATCTTTTGCTTGTAGGCAACAACATTGCTAGCATACATGTAGTTTATATTCATAATAGTTAGAATAATAAAACTATATATATATATATATATATATCATATATAAAAATGTGTAATATGAGAAAACTAGAAGATCATAATTTATAATTAGTTAAAATTTTCACATGAAACCCTAAATTAGATTAGTAAACCTTATTTAATTAGGTAAGTCCAGAATTAAGCTAAATATTAGCCCAATTAAGTAAGTTAAAAATTATAATTGATCAAAATTAAAAATTAATGAAAATTTTGACTTTCCCTAGATTTGATCAAAACTTGATTGATCGAACCTAGATCTAATCAAACAGTCATATTAGAATAATAAAACTATATATGTGTGTGTATTTTAATATTCTAATTATTATGAATATAGGCTACATGTATCTTTTATCATTATTGGGCTATATGAAAAGTCATATCCTTTGTAATTTATAGGTTTTTTAAATGTATTTAATCTCCTAACTATCATAGTTATTTATCTCATTAGTATATATTCACATCATCTTAAATTTATCAAAGTTATAACTAATATTTTAAGAATGAACTTTTTTATATTTTTCCTAATAAGTTCATACACTAACTTTAACATTCTAATAATGAATCATTGACTTATTGTGACCTCAACCAAAATTAGAATACTAAAGTAAACTTTATATTTAAGTAAAAATAATTTGAAAGTCTGAATAAAATTGGATTAGAGCATGGCGATATAGAACCAACGAGAGGGGAAAAATTTGAAGGATGATATAAAGTGTTTTTTGACTCGTGATTGTCTGCAATTGTTGCCATTACTTGGCCTTCTCTTTTCTTTGCCTACTATGAGGGATAACCATGTCGAACATGAAGGGATGAGGTCGACAAAGGTTGAAGATTTCAAGCCCATGTCAGTTCCATAGGAGTTGATGCTGCGTGGATCTCCCCACAGCAAGCAACAAAGACGGAAATCAAAGTGGGACATGGCTGCAATAGAGATCACTGGATTCCATCGTCTTCCCTCGAGGTTCTCCTACTTTATCTATACTTTGCTTGCAGCGGCCCCAAGTGGCAGTGCTCGGATCTTTGAATCTTCTTCTTTCTCCTTGTGTGGCCTTCTCTGGCTTCCATTCGACCTGGCATCTTATCTCTCCTGGTTGTGGTCGGTGCAGGCGGGAGGAAAGAAAAGTTGATCTTCTTCCCCAGGACCACCTGCCCCTTGGAGATTCTATAGTCTCTTGCTTTTGCTTTTGAATGATTTTGCTTGGCCTTCTTAAAAAGCAATGCAGATAATTGGAAGGACATAGCTTTCAGTTGGAAAGCCGGGAAGGAGGATTTTGTTTGGTGCTTGGAATGATGCAACAGAACACCTATTTATATCAATTAAAAAAATATAATATAATATTTTAAAATATTAAAAAATCTATTACATCTAAATAAATCTCATTCTCATTTTAACTAATTTTATCATCATTTAAATTAAATTAGATCTAAATCTTTATCTTTCATTTTATCTAATCATAACTCCTTAATCAATCTTAATTAAATAAAGTTCCTTAATTTAAGTAGTTATAATTTAAAATTATTTTCAAAAAATAATTTCTTTGTCAAATTTTTTGTGAAAACGTCGACAAGTTGATCTTAGATGTTATGGTCATTGTCTTATGCTTTTACTTAGGTCTATAACTTGATCTTTTTCTGTTTGATATCCTCCTCTGATGATCTGATTGCATCTAAATGCAGGATCAAATCCCTTTGATTGTGAAAACTTTATTTTTCTTTTATTTCTTTTAGTTTTCTTTACATTATTAAAAACTTCTATCATCTCTATGTGTGTTCATTGTTGTCCTTGGAGTTTAAGATCTCATCATTTTTCTGTGCATGTGTTTTATCAACTATAATTTTTCAATTATCATAACCTGTACTAATTTGCATCGATTCACAAAAATTTAGATGATTATAACCTTTTTTTCATAATGTTGATTCATCAATATGAGTAGCAAAATCTGAAAATAATAAGATAAATATTTTATTTTTTGTTATCCTTGCAGCTAAATGTAGGATCAAATCCCTTTGATTGTGAAAACTTTATTTTTCTTTTATTTCTTTTAGTTTTCTTCACATTATTAGAAACTTCTATCATCTCTATGTGTGTTCATTGTTGTCCTTGGAGTTTAAGATCTCATCATTTTTCTGTGCATGTGTTTTATCAACTATAATTTTTTAATTATCATAATATGTACTAATTTGCATAGATTCACAAAAATTTAGATGATTATAACATTTTTTTCATAATGTTGATTCATCAATATGAGTAGCAAAATCTGAAAATAATAAGATAAACATTTTATTTTTTGTTATCCTTGCGGTTGCTATCAATTTTTAATTTTTTATCATAAATCAGATATTTTTCATCATCAAAAATAACATAATATCTATTTCTCATTAGTTGTTCTAACTAATGAGATTTTATTTTAAATCAAGAATAAACAACACATCATCAATAACTTTTTTATCATATTTGATCTTCACAACAAATGTTCATTTTTCTTTCAATTGAACCTTGTTGTCATTTTTTACCATAAATCTGACTAAATCATCAAGTTTGTGAAACAAACTTTTATCTCATGTCATATTATTACTGTATCCACTATCCAAAAAATAAACAGATCTAAGATATTCATTCTCAGATGCTATAAAAAAATATTCTCTTCATCTCTTTTGTCATCATTATTTTTCTTATGATAGTTTATTTAATTTTTATTCTAACAGTCTTTTTTTAAGATGACCATATTTTTCACAATAAGAACATAAAGGAACATTTGGATTTTTATTTTTGTACCAATAATTTTTTTCAATATGTCTAATCTTTTTGCAACAAACACATTGTTAAGTTTCTTTATTACATTCATTTGATCGGACTCTTCCTATGCTATTTTGATCTCTCCCTTGAGATCTAGTTTCTGAATTTTTCTTATATTCCTTTTTTTGATCTATCTTCATTTGGAGAGTATGTTCTAAAACCTTATCTAAAGATCTATTGACTTATTGTTCATGAACTAAAAGAAGCCCATTAATTCCTCAATAAATATTGTATTTGTATCCTTAGCTTCTTCTATAGTAATAGAGATCATATTAAATTTTGGAGTTAAACTTCTTAAAACTTTTTCTACTACAGTTGATCTTTTATATTTTTATCATAAGATCTCATTTGATTCACAATAGAAGAAACTTTTGAAAAAAAAAATCAGTGATGGATTCAAAATTTTTCATCATAATAGTCTCGTCGAGAAATTTGAAACTTCAAAATTTTTATCTTTTCTGTACCTCTAAATATTTTTTTTTAATATCTTCCATACTTCTGTTGATGTTATTGCCATCACGATTCTGAAAAATATAGAATCATTTATTCCTTGTTGTAATACATAAAGGGCCCTTGCATCTTTCTATATATTTTACTTCATTTGATTTTGTTGATCTTTTATAATACTAGGATCCTTCAGATCATACCGAATAAAATCATCTTCTACCAAATTCCATAATCCATATGAAATAAATAAAGTTTTTATTTTAACAGTCCAAAATTGATAATTATCACCTTTAAAGATAGGAATAAGTTGATAAGGAACACTTACTCCAAGGCACGTCATCTTCTCTGTTTTTTTTTTTTTTTGTATCTACTAATCTTTCATTCTATTTTATTATTGATATACTTATTGAAATGATTCAAAAATATCTATTTGTATTGATTAAAGGATAGAATACGGATATTTTAAAATACTAAAAAGTTTATTACATCTCATCCTCATTTAAACTAATCTCATCATCATCTAAATTAAATTAGATCTAAATCTTTATCTTTCATTTTATAAAATCCTAAATCCTTAATAATCTTATGTTTCATGTAGCCTAGGAATCTTCTTCTGCTCACCATTGCATGATATTAACACTAGTATTTTAGCCCAAAGATACATGACAGTCACAGTCTCTCACCTTGCATTCTGCCGTGGGAGTATCCTAAGTTGGATCGGAGACGAACCATGACGGTGATGCGTTATCATCACACGAGAGTGGCCAGCTTCTTATCTTCACAGTAACTGCTTAGGGTCTCGTTATATCTGAATTCAGGGATGACGCTCCTGAAGACTGTGTAAGGCCGAACCCATGAAAGAAACCTTGCAGAAGTGAGTTGGCAAGATTGCTAAATCTCCAAGTGATTCTTGGAGAACAAAATCTTAAGGGAAACAAAGTATTACCGATTTTGGTCACGCTTCAGCCTCTGCTGCATTTAACACTTGTGGGCTTTTGAGCCTCCGGAAGAAGGAAGCAGAGCCCAGTACGCCCGAGAGATTAAATTTGGCTTCTGGAAATCAACAAACAAACAAACATTAGATTGCCGGTAGCCGATGTCAGAATTGACTCAGAAGAATAATATTCATGTTTGAATACTTGGCAGGAACAGACGAAGAAAGGTATCATATTCTTATTGCTGACAACCCTATGGCCGTAAACAAATGTTGAAGAGGAAGCCAAAACGTAACGCCAGGACATGGATTCCAATATAATATAATATAATATAATATTAAAGTGACACTCATACAAACACGAGAAGAAAAAGTACGAGCAATCGAGAACAAACATACGTAAGCAGTGACGTTGCGGTTAGGACGGATTAATTAGTTCCGCAGACTTCTTTTGGAACAGTACACAAATAAGGAATATATCTTGACACCAAAAGACAAGAAAACCATGATGAAGCAGGAAATATTCTTGAAACCTATATAACAAAAAAAAAAAAATTAAGTACCAAAAAACAGGTGAATTATAAACATCAATTCAATCATATAAAACGGTTTGATTTCTGAAAAATAAAAAAGAAAATACTCACACGTGGTTTCTTAAAACTAGGAAAGAATAACTCACATGTGGGGAAGAGTCTTCTGGTGTTTCGACGAACGGTCCGTCTCTAATAATTTGCGGCTGGTGCTATCCTGGCAGTCACGTGGAAGCAAATGAGTCAATAATACAAGCTGGAGACTGTACCAACCTAAAAGCATCTCGTACCTTTTCATGGTTAAAAGATAGGCAGCGACATTTGTGAGATGCGGAGAGTAGTTTAATGTCCAGGGACTGGTCCACTCGCACTTCTTTCTTTGTGCTGTTGTACCTACACAACAATCAGCAACAAAAGAAGCAAGAACGTCGACAATAATAAGGCAAGTTTATCGTCCAACAAACAAAAAAAAAAAATATTAATCGGACCACCTGGGTCTACGCAACCTAAGATCAGTTTGAGAGTTGAAGAAGCTGAGTATGATGGTTTAAGAGGGAATATTTTGAAGCTAAAGCAAACAGTTCCATAAAGAGGAGTTGAAAACATTGCTCCTCACACGTCCAAAATTATACAAAGATTTTTAAGAAACAAGCACCGTCGAGTAATGCGTCTTTGAAACCGGGCAGAGCCTCCGCCGGACCCTATTGATAGGTTTACAGTATGTTTACTGTTTGCTTTGTGCCTGCGACATTGTACCCACACCGAAACAGCTTCTGGGGAGAAACGGAGACAATGGGTCATTGCTGTTGATTAAGAGCAGCCATCAGTTTTGGTATATAATCCTGGTTATGCTGCAGACGGAAACAATGGAAGCGGAGATGGTCCATGTGCTGGCTAACTCTAGATTGCGAGAGCTTGTGAACCAACCTACTCAGAATTCTTCTGTCTCATCCTGTCCTGCATTTGTTGGCAGAAATTGTTAGAGAACAACTAGCAAAGATGTCAAACATAACAAAATCCTGTAGTAACAAGAGATCAATAGATTCTGCACACCTGTTAGAACTACTAGAAAAGATGTCAAGCATAACAAAATCCTGTAGTAACAAGAGATAAATGGATTCAGCAGATTGCAGTTATCCCAGATTACATCTGCTTTTAACTTAGTCTAATGAGGCTCCGATGGGACACTACCTCACCTTCACAGGGGCATGTAACAGGCTTAAAGTTTTAAAAGCCCTAACCTGAGTTTAGAAGGGTGAGATGGGGCCCTCCTAAAACTACCTTGCTTTCTTCTAGGAAAAGCCAAAAGTCTAGAACTTTATAGAAAGTACAAAGGAGCTACAATGATTGTTCTACCACAAAAAAAAAAATAATAATAACAACATTACTTGGTGAGCCTTTCGTGGCCATGGAACTGCAAAAGCAGGCTTCAAAACCATAAGCGCTACAGTCAATGATACTATGACACCAAATATTTCTATCACCATTTAAAAGGTCACAGAACCATCTCATTAGAGAGTTCAATTCATCAATGAAGTTGTACATAGAAAGACCAACGACAATGTATATTGTAGACTCCAAAACTTGAAGAGAATGATCTGTGTGATGTTCAACTGCACCAGATGGTTAATCTTTCACCTTTTTGGGGCACACCCATACCAAGCTGTGTCTAAAAAGACAACTTTATGTCATAAATGCCAATCATTTGAGCTTGTAAGCATTTTTCCAAGTTATAAAAGCCAAAATGGGCATCAGAGTTTGAGAAGGACACTCTATCATCGAACTCCACATCAAACAATGGAAGAATTGAAAAACATCTACACTTGCACGTATAAAGCATTGGATTACATGCACATTAACAAAAAGGCTTTTGACCATCAATATATAACATTTGATTAGCTGTTTAATTATTCACAAACTCAAAATGATTTAGATGTTGCCGAACCTCTAATTTTCAAACAATTATCATAACCCATCAGCAATAAGAAAACCAAAAAGAGCAGCGAATTAGGCATCCGCAAATGGAATAAGAACAAGACAACCTCGACAAAACAAAATATGGTAAAGATCAATGGCGATAGCACCATTCACGATTGCAATAGGAGATCGATGCAACTGATGGTTAGTATAATCTAAATTTCTTTTTAGGCTTCTTTTGTTGGTGTAAATACCATTTCTCATTCCATAAAACGATAAAGAGACTTTATTATAAACCATATTCAAATCATAAGTCATGCCCAAAGAACTAAGCAACCATTCAAGTGTAATCTGTATTTTTTTAGTTAAGTGATCCAACCACAATGGAAGTTCACTTCAATCGACCGAATTTGTAATTTAACACAGCATTTTTCGAGACAGTGCCTCAATCATGAGAAAGAAAGCGTTGGATTCAGCAGTCCAAAATGAGGGTGCTCAACCTCTACAGGTGAGATATGTGGCATAAAAACCATATTACTTAAAGCATTGTCAATCAGTTGCACAAGGAAAAAAGAGGGAGAAGAAGATAAGAGGAACAACTTTTGAGCTGTATTATACAACTTAAAAAATAGAGAGCTCCTACCCGTGATTAAATATGAGAGTCTGAGACCTTCTTTTTTAATTCCACAAGAAATAAAATAGAAGGTCTACATGGGAACCACACAGAAAAGTGGAATCAAGCTTAGAAAAAGTCTCTGACTGAGAAAAAGAGAGACCAAAATTTATGGATATGGAAAATGGGTTATACTTGCTTTGCCAGCATCAGAAGCTTCAAATTGATCACCCATTGGATTTTGGTTCCCTCTCTGATTGTGGACAGCAGGTTGTGAAATCCTTAAATTCAGATCCATGTCATGGCCTGCCAGCAATTCAGAACATTGAACTCCAATCAGTTTAATTCAGGGAAACATTTGCCCTAAAACAGATCAGTAAGACGTTGCAATGTGTCGATTGCACCTTCTTTATCACCCTCCAAAAGTAGTTCTTCTTCGTAGGTACTTGGATCAAAATTTGTTATAGCCTCCTTTCCATTATACTTTATAGCTGCCTTGTCATAAGCCCTAATGAAACACGAAAAACGGGACAAACAGAAAAAATGGTGTCAGAACAAGATCCTGGTTTAAGTAAAAAAAAATAATCAGAAAATCATCATAAGTAATGAGATAATCCAAGCTCAGGAGGACCTTGCAGCTTCCATTTCGCTGTCGAATAACCCAAGATATATGTACCTGCACATCCATTGATATTCTCATTGGTAAAGGGTGGGTTTTTCTGTGATCTTTCTTTTTTGTCAAATGACAAGGACTAACATATCAAAGATCTATCAAGCATAGAGCTACCGGTCTTATGCATCAAGAATCAACTTGACAAACCAAGGAACAACATGTAAAAGGCAAGGACTCATTCTGATTTGAAATCAAAGACCACAGCAGGCTTAGTGAAGGACTTGAACACAAAGTTATTACTTCTTGCCAAGGACTTGCCCCATGCGAGCTTCCCAGCGACCACACTTGTGAAGAGTCACTCCCCTATATTTCGAACTTCCCCTTGAGAACCCAGTGCTTTGGCGACGAAGAGTATGCACAAATTCTTCCTTCGGCAGATTTTTCATCTGGAAAGGATTAAAAGAAACCAAAAGAGGAAAGAATTTAGACATCTAAAAAATAATCAAGCAACTTATTCAAGAATGATACTTTTTCCATATAGTAACCTCTTTCAGATCTTCTTCATAGTCTCTGAAATTGAAGTTGATGTCAGCATCAACTCCACGAAATCTAATCGCAGCTCGATCATATGCCCTGAAAATAGAATACATCTGCCCATATATTCTTGCCTATATAGGTACAGACATGACAAGATGAAGATAAGGACCGGACGAGAAAACCAAATCTCACCTTGCGGCAGCATCAGCCGTGTCAAAACCACCTGCAAAACAAGACTCAAATCAGACAAAAACAATAGATGGAAGCGCATAAAGCGATGATTACAACAGAAGAAATTGCTCACCCAAATAAACTTGTTTGCCGCAATCCCTGCCCAAGAAAACAAAACTCAAGTCAGTTTACCCGATTTAGGGGAGAATTGACTACGATTCGAAGGGCCAAGTTGCTAACCAGATGTGAGATTCCCATCTTCCTGTCCTGCGGTAGAAGGTAACGCCACGATACTCAGAGCTCCGAGACCGTGGCCCTCTTCGACTCCTCTTCACCTGGTGTTGCGGTGGTGGTTGTTGTTGTTGCTGCTGCTGCTGCTTATGGATAACTCTCCACTCCGTTGGTACCTCGGCATGCGAGAACGTAAAATCCAACCAATGCGGCCTGGTTGACGACGAGGCAGAAGCAACCATGGGCAGTTGGAAAACACGCGGAACCACCGGCGTTGGTGGAAACAGTTGCCTGGTGACTATACCAGGTTGTCGCCGATCCTCCTCGGTCTGCTCTTCGACTTCATTCTCGCCTTCACCCGACGTACAGCTCTTCAAGATACTGAACTCGAATGCAGCGGCAGGCTGGGTGGAGCAGTAATCCTCGTCGATCATATCGACCATCACCTCGGCGTTGAGGCCGGACGAATTGGAACTCCTGGAATCATCCACCGGCCCGGCGCCAGAGCGGTCGCTGGAAGACGCCAAGTTGAGGTCCAACATCGCTCCTCCAAGAAACTCGTCCTCGATCCGGTTCGACCTCTTCCCCATCACAAAGCACTCGCCCCAGCTTAGTGTTCAGATCCTTCCTCGCTATTTTAGGAAGAAAAACCAGAGCAAGAAGAGATAGAAGCAGGACAAGGCCGAGTCGTTCTTACGGAACATCTACTTCGGACTTCGACGATCAAATCGACGGCATGGGATCCGCCAAGGCATCTAATGGAAGAGACTCCAACCTCCGATCGCGTCGACCTTCCACCCTCGTCTTCGTTAGTTCCGCCCTCCAATCCCCAGATCTTTCTTTTCCCAATGATCGAGAGCTACGAGAATGGAGATGGAGCACCCGAGATCGTGTCCGATGGGGAGTTGAAGGACAAAGGGATCGAAAGCCTTCAGCTCATTCGACGGATAGCAGAGGGACGAAGGAAGAGGAGGCAGAGCAGAAGACATAAGCGAGAGCTACTTCGGCGATGATATATAGAGAGGGAGGCGTCAGGTGGAAGGTGAGGTGGGGTGACCGGGAGAAGCCGGTAGCCCCGGTTTTGGTTTCAAAGGTCTTGACTTACTGTGGGGTGGGTGGATTCATCCCCGCCGTCTGATGGAATCGGACAGAGATTAGTTAGTATGTGCCTCCTCATGGAGGACGACACGTGCTAAAATACAATAAAAAAAAGAAACACGTGGATTAGTTTAAGATGATGATGATAATAATGATGATTACTAATGAAATATTACTATTTGTATTTTTTTCATTTATAATTTTCTTTTAAAATTTGTAATTTTTTAAAATTATTATATTATAAATTGATATAAATATCTTTTTTTTTAATTTCTCCTCACTCCTTTTTTTTATTCGATGTCTTTCTTCTCACTCCTTTTTGTATTCGATATGATTAAAATAAAATAGATCGAACCGAAATCGATTCGAATCTGCCTAATGTAATCGATTCAAAACTATTTAATCTAATTTAATTAGTCAATTAATTAATTTATAATTTTAAATAATTAAAAAAATATATATTATTTTTATGAATCTATTCAGTTCAATTAAATGGAATTGAAATCTTAGTGGAATAGGATGACATGATAATAATTATGAAATTGAGTCCATATCATTTATAAAATTAGACGAATCTGTTTGATTAACTAGTTTGAATCATTTATGGGGTTCCAATAATTAACTTGATATCTCTTAGATTAAATTGACTTGATTTTTAAATTCAATTTGATCACACATATCGACAGATCATATTATGTGAAATTAATATGAATATAAAAAAAGGATAAGATATATGAAACAAAGAAAGGACGAGAGATGACCACCAGCAGGATAACATTCTCCACACCCTTAAGCTGAAGAAAGAGAAATGAATGGCATTTATGATATGGAATTAGGACGTCCAACCACGACCAAAGCATAGTATGTACGAGGTCTATGGAATAAGCATAAACAAAAAAGGAAAAAAAAGAAAAAAGGAAGACGAAGACCGTTCTAGTCACAATTATATTCCTTCGTCCATATGCCTTATCAAGGAGGAGGGAAGGAATCCTCTTTAGTTGCCCCATCGACCTAAAAAAGATGAGATGCTCACAACTATTGCATCTCAGTCGCCTTCTCTATACCCCCGTCATCCCATTTATTTCATTGGATATTACATCAGTAAAGCTGGTCTGACACCAATCTTTATTGAAATTGATTATCGATCTATATTATAAAATTTATCCGATTTTATTTATTTTCTAAAAATTAATCATACATTAAAAATTAAACTTTTGATAAGAATTACAAGACAGAATGTTCACTCAATTCAACTCTTTAAAGTCGTAGTGCTAAATAGGAGGTCGGAGACGAGAAATTTTGAAAATATTTTGGATCCGAAATTAATCCTTCAAAATGTTCACTTATTGACTAATATTCAAAGGTTGGATTGAGAATATTCAAAGGAAGACATTCCTTCATACTTTTGTTCATGTTGCAAGGTCAATCATGTCATCACACCTTGGTTGATCGAACTTTATCAACCCATATGTCAAGTTTTAATTTACCAAAAATATCAGTACATATAAATTTTGTTAAGATTTAAATTCAAACCCAACAACTGTTCGTTTAGATCATCTAATTCAAACATGAGAAAGAACAAGAAACGGTTTGGATTTAATTGTACTCGAGATTGCATGCAACCAACCTCGCACCACCAAAAACCCCATCGCTATTAGTTATATTATATTATATATATATATATAGTATAATAGTGAACAAATAATCGAGAAAATTTCTTACAAACACTTATTCCCTTTTTGCTAAGGACATATCATTTTTCTGAATTTCTTCATAGTACCTTTTTTAAATATTGAATTATTAGATTTTTTTTTTGAAGAATTGTTTCATTAGTATTTTGTATCAACATATGACAAGAAAATATGAATATCGTTTGTTCTTTTGCTAATCATTTAGGATGCTAATACTTATAATAATTAGATGAGATCCTAAAGAAGAAAAATAAATAGATGAAATCTAGACCATTAAGCTCTGAGCTTTATCCACAATATAAACACATGGTGAGACAAGTGACGGGGAAAAATAACAAAAAAATTATCGTTCTTATATCATTCATACTCACATCGAGCCTCACTTTTCGTCGCTCATACACAACCCCCAATGCCCAAATCTTGATTACTCATAAACACACCTACGCGTTATGAATTTTCTCATCAATTAGGAGGCCCAACACATGGCATCTAAGGGCCACTGTGATCATGTCCTTATCATAATGTGGGGTCAAACGCATGTTTCATTGCACACTTCACCATCTCCGCTAGTCCAGTCCAAATAAATAATATCTGATTTGATATCTTTAAATATAATTTATTACTAGAAGTTTTTCATCATAAGTCTTGTCGATAAGATTATCGTTATCCATGTTTCTCTTTCCTCTAACGATGATGTCCGGTGTTATGGGAATAAAACAGGAATCAACTTTGTATATGAACAAATACTAGCAGACCGTCACACACAGCGGAATGAAACAGAAATCACAATCAGATGAACACCAAGATTTACGTGAAAAACCCCTTCAACTCGAAGGGTAAAAACCACGGGACAAGCCAGAGAAAATCCACTATCAAAATAATGAATATACAGATTTCAGGCTTCTTGCCCAAGCCCAAAGCAATAGCCACAAGAGAATCTCAGGGATACAAAGACTATAATCCTAAGCACAATATCCAAAACCTTCCCAAGAGATCACAGTAAGAATCCACTGCAAACTGGTCTAACCTGAGATTTGAATGATTGAGAATAGTCTTTTTCTGCCATTGTCTTCTTCCCTTTTCTGGATCTCTTATTTTCTGGCCTTTACTGTCAATCTGCAGTCTGCTTTCTCTCTCCCACGTTTTTAGCCGTCGTTGCTCTCTTAATCTCAACCCTAGCAACCTAATCTAGGTTTTAGGTTAATATATATAGGAAAGTTTGGGCTGTAGGCTTCACTAAAGTCCATTATGGACTGAATCTGGACCATCTGCCTAACACGGTGCTGATCCCCCCATCCAATGGGACTAATAACAGCTCAAAGTGCATATAATATCCTCAACGATGAGTAACCTTTGCTTGACAATACTCGGGCTAGCTAGAAAATAATTTGGAAGGCTGAGATGATTCTTAAGATCAAAATATTCTTGTGAAAATTGGTGTAGAGTAGGCTATCTACTTCTGCATTGTTCTATAGATTCTCTACCTGTCTTTTACTATCCTATCTTATTTGAGTGTCCCTTTGCCTTTAATTCTGGTGTTTTGTTCAACGAGAGTTCTTCCTTGAGTGGAAGAGAGGGAGGTGGCTAGAAGAGGAGTGACAGTTGGAGAGATATATAGCATGGTTACTTATTATTCTAGCTAGTTCTCTATGGATTTTATGAAATCGCCACAACCGCTATCATTTTCGTAATTACTGGACCCATGTTAAATTACTTAGTGTAAGATGATGACTCTTACTTGTGAGGATATGAATTCGATGCACCAGCATGAAGGGAGAGGAGAACTATGGATGCAACATTAACTATTGTACTTTCCTTTTAGTTTTGATTACTATGTCAAAATTGATGCTTCCTTTATGAGTACATAATATTCTTTCAAGTTTGTGATTTATAATCAAGGATCACCAAAGAACCTTGGTGGCATCAGGATGCTCAACAAAAAATTGGCAATATTCTATTAGTCAAGAGTGAAGCAATTATGATAGCTTTGCATTTTGTTGTGAGGCAATACTTTAAAAACTTATGAGCTAGATATAAAAGGCCCTAAATAATTTTGGAACTATTCCATAAAATTTGATAAACATTGTAAGTATTTTAAATAAGGGTTCAATAGTAAAATGTGGCTTTTTTTTATTACTCATTCTCTAGCTTGTTTACAAGGAATGAAAGGATAACTTCTAGTTGGTTTGATGACTTACGTGGTTACCATAATCTTATGAGTATTTTGTACTCTTAGGTTTAAGTATTAATATAGTTAGATTTCAAGAAAAAACTTCTATCACCTCTTTTTTTGTAGGTGTGAGCGTTCTAAGTTACAATCGGTTATAGTCGATCTAAAGGAGGTGGGAGGGTTATAAACTGGAACCAATATCTTTCACTCACTTTTTTATTATTATACTTGAAGATATGGATACAGTTTCAATTTTTTTCCACCATTTGAATATCATCGTATAATTTTTTTTAAAATATTTTTTTATTTTTATTAGTAATCTTTTTTATTTTCTCATCGAATAACACTTATTTCTTAAAAGATAAAATTTCTTATAGCCTCCAACTCATTGATTGCCATCTTCATCCTATTCCCTGGCCCTCCCATACCGGAGAATCCTATTGCCATAGTCTAAGCACCATTTTTGGCCATATCAAATAATTACATGTGCACCTTCTTATCATTGGTCTCTTTCATTACACCCCTCTCTTTTACAATATTCAGTGACCTGACCCATGCGCTCGTCACTTTCCACTTCATCCCCCACCCTACCATCGGCACCAACAATTGAAATATCGTCATATGTGCCCTCGTCCTCTTCGCTCGCATGTTCTCCCTCTTCGTCTTGCACCCTAATAACCTCACCATCTCCTTCAACCTTTATGTTACCTCTATTGTCCCTAAATGATGGTAAGAACAATAATGAGGGCAAGGACGAAATGAGGAGAGGGTGCATGGATGAGGACAACAACAAGGGCTGAGGATAATTTTATTTTTTAGAAAATAACAAAGATTGTGTGAGAGAAATTAAAAAGGGATAATAAATAAAAATATAAAAAAGTATCCAATATTATATGCAAATAGAAGCAACCATGCATCAATATTACATAATATGAATCCACCACATAACAAGACTTTAAAAGGATATGGACTTGAATCCACTTCCAAAGTTGAATTATTACGGAATCCCTTATTGAATGGATTTTACGTCCACTATCATTCTTATTTTGATTGAATATAGCATTTTAAGTTCTGAATCATATTGAATCTTAGATTTTGATGATAAAATTAATTGATTAATTTTCTTATCTAACCTGTGTGTTAAAGATGAATGATGAAGGATTAACTACGACAAAGTAATATAATTAGATGTTGGGCCAGAGTTAAGTTCAGGCATCGGGCCGAGGTTCGGACGATGCAATGAGAACTCACAAGAAAATCACTGAAAGCTCACCGAAGGTATCAAGGGCTTGCCGAATTCATTGGAATCTTACCGAAGGTATCGGGGGTTTACCAGGAGTTCGCTGGGAGCTCACCGAGAGTGATTGGGGGCTTGCTGGGAGTTCGTCGGAAGCTCACCGAAGGTGATCAGAAGTTTGCGGGGAGATCGCCGAAAGCTTACCGAATGTGATTGGGAGCTTGCTGGGACGATGCAATGAGAACTCACAAGAAAATCACTGAAAGCTCACCGAAGGTATCAAGGGCTTGCCGAATTCATTGGAATCTTACCGAAGGTATCGGGGGTTTACCAGGAGTTCGCTGGGAGCTCACCGAGAGTGATTGGGGGCTTGTTGGGAGTTCGTCGGAAGCTCACCGAAGGTGATCAGAAGTTTGCGGGGAGTTCGCCGAAAGCTTACCGAATGTGATTGGGAGCTTGCTGGGAATACACTGGAGGTTCACCAGAAGATGATCGAGATTCGTCGGAAGTTCGTCGAAGGTTGCCAAGAAGATTGCGGGGAGTTAGGAAGGTCACTTAACATGTTGGTCAAATTGATTGTATTTATATGTCGTAGTTAGCATCGATTTAGTTTAGAGTCTAAATTGAGTTAGATTTGGAAGAAATCTAAATTAACTTAATGTGAGGTAATCAAATCCACTTTGGGTTGGATTTGAGCTTAGATCATGCTTATTTCGTTGACCTAGGAAGGGGCCAACAAGAGGTACAAGTCGGGTATGCAAAAGTATAAAAATAAATAAATATTATGGGATTATCGATGATAGTACCACCGGTGGGGGATGATAGTACCACCCAGACGGTGGTTGTACCACCCAAGTCGAGGATAGTACCATTGTTGCCTCTGTTTTAAGGGTGCTTTCGGTGGTAGCACCGCAAGTACCCAGATTTTTTAAGATTGGTTAGATTTTGGCTCGATTTCTGAAACCAATTGAGGTCTATAAATACCATAAGTTTTCTTACTTGGAGAAGCAAAGGTTGGTGAATGAAAAAGTATGATAAAATTATGTTAAAGAGTTGTAACATTTGAGAGCTTCCTTTGTGTGCTTCAAAATGTAATTAGTTCAAAATGTAAAAATTAGTCTAAGGGAAGTGAGAAACTCTTGTAAGAAGGTTCCTTTTCTGAACTTATGAAATAGAGAGAGAAGTGTAAGGGTTTGATCTTCATTCGAAGAAGATTATTAGTGGACACCGATAGGCCTCAAGGAGGACTCCGAAAAGTGGACGTAGGCTAGGTTTTGACTGAACCACTAGAAAGATTAGCAAATCTTATAAACTACTTAAAGAGGAGCATGAATCACTAGTTAGTAAACTTGAAGAAATGCATGAAATAGCATCATCACATAATTCATACATCAAATGTGAAACTTTATAGGAACCTAGAAGGAAAATATTGTATTGCAACAAACATTAGAAAATTTTAAATAAAAAATAAATCCATAAACATGATCCTTGCAAATAAGGATCATATTCATAGAAAGATATTGGCTTTGTGAGTAACATTCAACAAAAGTCAACTACCCATATTAGAAGACTCACATTACACTCTTTGCCCCAAAATACATGTAATTTTTATGGTAGATATGGACACTTTGCCTATATGTATCTATTTAGAAAGTATAGTCCACATAAATTGATGCGGATTCCTAAATGAATCATAAACAATCAAATGCTTTTAGTGAAAATGGGAAGAGCTTTTCATGAGGGACCCAAAGTCAAATGGGTACCTTAACCAAAACTCCTCATACTATAAACTTATCTCCTAACAAGACAAGGAGCACTAAATAATGTTTTAAAAGTTGATGCTCAAAGCACATAACTTGATATCTAACACTCTTTCAAGCTCACCAGCCTAAGTAATAATAAGAAAAAATATTAAAAATAAAATTATTGGTAACAAATCTTTGGATTACTTATTGTTATAATTAGTCTTGATTACATTAAGTTTAGCATGCTAGTATAAAAATGAATTGGAATAATGATATAAAAAAGAGGGAGATTTTAGCTATTTTTAATGAAAAATTATATACATTCAAAATTATGATAGAGAGATTTTGATTATGATTATACTTATATACTTGTATTGACTTGTAATGATTAAATGAGTGTATGTTGTCTTAAGATAAAATTGAATGGAATGATTAAATGCTGAATTTGAACTTATATATATATATATATATATATATATATATATATATATTATCCTTTATTTTCTAATGTGGTTGAAAAATTAAATTTTTTAAATGAGAAGAAAAATTCTTTTAAAAAATTATCCTCATCATCAATAAAAAAATTCTCTTAATATTCATGATTATAAAGTTACTATTAATTTCTTTCAATAGTGCATGACTTTTATATAGCTAGAGCATGCTCAAATTAGAACAAAGAAACTTTAGTTATTTTTAATACAAAATTATCTAAGTTGAAATTTATGGAAAAAGAAATTTTGATGATAGGTTAAAAATTATTGGCATGAATGATTAAAATATTGGATGGGTTATATGTTGACATAAAGTATGTTGTATAATTGAATGATAGATTACTTTTGAATTTGAACTTAGAATAAAAATAAAAAATTAGAAATGAGTATGACAACTCATTGCACTACGTATAAAGAGTTAGACCTACTTGAATTTAGATTAAAGTAAATCAGATTTTTTGTTAGAAGATATTTTATTATTTTAATGTGGTGTATTAATGATCTTATTGATTTCTTTTGAAATGATACTTGATTTTTGATCTTAAACAATAATATATTGATTTGGAATGCATTCTTGAAACAAATCACATGAAACAATAAAAAAGAAGAATTCTCTTTTGAAATTCTCTTTATCCTACCAAGACTTCAAAAAAAAAATAAAGTTATACTATTTGAATCTCTTAAACTATAAATATGATTTTTTTTTATTGAGATATGAATGAAATTTTAGTTCCACTCATAATCTTATTTTTTCGATATTTATAACTTGATATGAGTCAAGTTCTCTTTATTATTTGATCTCCCGAAATTTCTTTTTATTATCTAAGAAGAGATTTTTCAAAATTAAATCATGTGTTTTGACATTCATGATTTGATATTAATATATTTCATGATATGATTTGTTTATGACTTCCATTCATGAATGATATACTTCATCACCAAATTAATATTTTTTAAATTTGTGATGAGTTAAAGATTGAATGAGATTTTCTTGATTTCTTGACTTGACTTATCCTTTATGAAAATTATTTTTTAATCTCTATGATTTCTTATTTTTAATAAAAAGGAGATTTATGATCTTAATAATTATAATTAAGATTTTTTTAAGAGCACTCTTCTATTTTATTAAAAAGATTTATGTAAAGAAATTAGGTGTCTTAAGATTTATCTTAGATGAATCAAGATTATTTAATCTCTTAAGACTTATTTATATTATTTATAAAGAAAAAATGAGAGAGATTTCTTAAAAGGAATCATGTCTTTTGGTACTTACAATTTTATCTTTCATACTTAATGATATGATTCTTTTATACTTGTGGTCATAATTATGATATAGATGTAAAAAAGAAAAATTATATCATCATATTCCTTTTTAACAATCACAAATGAGAGAAAATTGATATATTAATAATCAAGTCATTAAATGAAGAATAATTTGACTTTATTAGATGAGAGCTAGGAATGTTAACCCATTCAAATGCATGATTTATTATTTTACATATTTTATTTTTGAATTGCTTGAAATTTAGATAAGATGAATGTATAAGTAGCTTTTGAATTTCTCAGATTTTTTAGCTCATATTCGAAATAATTCTTTCCAAAATTTATGTTTATAAGATTCTAATTGAAGTGATCATTGTTTTCACATCACAATGAAATTTTTTTTGATTGAAATTGTATGAAAATTTTGATGATTGAAATTGAGATTAAAAAGTATGTTTTCTATAAAAAAATTTTGATGAGAAAATTATATCTCTTATCCTATTTTACTATGGGGAAGCAATGAAATAACTTCTTCGTGAACTTAATGTTTAGATTTTAAATTGTATACTAAATATTTCATATTTTTGTTGATAATAAAAGGGGAAGAAATGACATGACATTATGTTTTATTTATAATATGATGAACATTTATCTTGAACATTTGCTTAGAAATGATATACTAAATATTTCACCTTTTTGTTGATGACAAAGGGGATGAAATTATATATTTATGACAAATATTGAATAATTAATGAGAAATGTTAAAATAAGTATTTCTCATTTTTATGTAGATGATAAATTGGGAGAAATGATTGACGATTTAAGGGAGAGAAATAATTTATTATTTTAAAATCTTTAAAATATCAGAAATTGATATTTTATCATTAATGTATGATTTATGCTAAATTTTTGAGTTGGAAGATGAATATTTAAAATTTTTGTCATGAATGGTATTGAATTTAAAAGTGTTGGATTCTTTTGAATTCAAGTTTATTTTATCCTATGATATTTATATAGGGGGAGTTAAGGTTAACTCCATCATCAATTGGTTGTCTTCATAAAAAAAGGAGAGATTGCTGAATCTCGAATTTTGATGATGAAATAAATTGATTATTATCTAGCCTATGTGTTAGAGATGAATGATGCAAGATTAACTACGACAAGATAATACAATTAGATGGTGGGCCGGAGTTAAGTTCGGGCATCGAGCCGGGGTTCGGACAGTGCAGTGGGAACTTGTCGGAAGCTCACTGAAGGTATCAGGGGCTTGCTGGGAGTTTGCGAAAGCTCGTCAAAAGTATCGGGGGCTTGTCGAGAGCTCACCAAGGGTGATTGGGGGCTTGTTGGGAGTTCGCTAGGAGCTTGTCGAAGGTGATAGGGAGCTTGTCGGAAATGAGTCGAGGGTTTGCCAGAAGATGACCAAGACTCACCGGAAGTTCACCAGAGGTTGCTGAGAAGATCACCAAGAGTTAGGAAGGTCACTTGACATGTTGGTCAAATTGATTGTATTTGTATGCCTTAGTATGTCGTAGTTAGCATCAGTTTGGTTTAGAGTCCAAATTAGTTAGATTTAGAAGAAATCTAAATTAACTCAATGTGAGTCAACCGTGTCCACTTTAGGTGGGATTTGAGCTTAGGTCGAGCTTATTTTGTTAACCTGTGAAGGGGTTAACATGAGGTACGAGTCGAGTATGCAAAAGTCTGAAAAAATTAAGTTTTGTGGGATTCCCGACAGTACCGTCGGTAGGCTGTCGCCCCTATTTTAGGGGGGTGCTTTCAGTGGTAGTACCATCAACGTCGGCGGTAGTACCACCAATACCTAGATTTTTCGGGATTGGTTAGATTTTAGTTTGATTTTTGAAGCTAATTGGGGTCTATGAATATCCCAAATTTTCTTGCTTGGAGAAGCAAAGGGTGGTGAACGAAAAAGTGAGATAAAATTCTGTTAAAGATTATAAAATTTGAGAGTTTCTCTTGAGTACTTCAAAGCGTAAAAATTAGTTTTAGGAAAGTGAGAAACTCTTATAAGAAGATTTCTCTCCTAAACTTGTGAAAATAAAAGAGAGAAGTGTAAGAGTTTGATCTTCCCCCGAAGAAGGTTATTAATGAACACTGACAGCCTTCAAGGAGGAGAACTCTGAAAACTAAATGTAGGCTAAATTTTAGCCGAACTACTATAAATCATGAGCCTTTCTTAACATTTATTTTTGAACTTACACGTTCTTTCATGAGCTTTATTTAAGCAAGTTAGTAGGCATTGTTCATAGTTTAAATGTTGACATATTCAATTTAAACGAAATGCTTTTAATTTTTTATTTTATTTTGAACAAATATTTTTAAAACTAAGGTTTTCAATACTTACACTAATTTACCCCGTACCCTCCTGCCAATTGATCATAATAAAACCAACGAGTCTTATTGTCTTAAATATACTTAAAATATTAAGACTCCTAGTATCACTTACATTCATCGTACTTAATCATAGTATATATTAGTTAATCTAATATATATATATATATATATTTAATGCATTTTATTATGTTTTAGATACATAATGAAGGTCATGAATGTGACTTGGTCGTTATTATAACATCTACCACCACCTTATAGCTGATTATTGTGTCACCTCATCGTTGTTCCAAACCTTATAAACCGACCGTTACATGAATCAATTGATGATACATGCAATCGTCTTGTCAAATATAGTATACAGTACACATTGGGAGGCTTTCTCCTCTCACATTTCACTAGTTAATATGTTAAACTCCACATGGTCTAACACTCAATGTTGATCATATGCATTTTACACACCAAACACTAATATACGCAACAGTTGCAGTAGTATGCACAACTTGATGTCTTTGCACATTTATTAATGGGATTGATGAAATGCATGGTTGTCCTTTTTAATTGCTACAAGAACATAAGTTGTCCACTGGATCACAGGAAAGGGCAAACAAGTGTGATAGCAACATGGTCATAATAATAATAATAGCATCGGTTGCTTTCCTAGGTTTTGCAATATTTAATGGGAACAAGATGATGTGGGCCCATGTAATCAAGAATAATAGTCAGGGGCCACATCTTTATTGCCTCAATTTCCAATTCAATGCTGCCCTACCACTTCTTCACCATTTGTTGGTATGTGGAATAGGTTGGCAAATTCCACTTCCCCTCGGACCTAACTTTATATATATATATATATATATATATATATATATATATAATGCACGTTGCAAATGAATTGGCCGTCTTTTTTTTTTGACTTGCACTATAATTTGTACTTTCTCTACCTTTATCCTCTACCATCATTTCATCATTATAAGAGCATATACAACAATAATTACAAGTCACAATATTTTAAATGTTTAGGTTGAACGTATATATTTTATTAAAAAATTACAAATAAGAGAATATTTGTATTTAAATAAAAAAAACATATTCTCAATAAACACTAATGTGAGGAACGGAGAGCTCCATAAAATACTCACAACAATTTGATCGACTTAGCCGTTTAGTTGTCAGCACATACCTTCATCGTCGATGTGCTCGTGACTTGGATAGATTATTATTCTAACTTTACCATCAAAACATGTATCAGCCAGCTGGGAAGGGCCCCATCTTAGAGCTGCTTCGCGATATTTGCATACTAGAAAAGCAAATCAATCAGGTAGCCCTTTAAACATCCACCTCGGACGGACGATTCGAATTTGAACTCAAGAATTATACATTGATAAATAATAATAATAATAATTTTGCAGGTGAAATCTGAAAAAAGAAAAAAAAAAGGATAATAAGATCAAGAAATATAGGTAGGTTGCACAGGGAATCGTGCGTGACCTGGTGAACGGCAAGTGGCATAGGGGGCCCACAAAGCTCATAAATCTTATCGACAGTCGGCAAGTGGGGTCGCGGTGGGAGGGTTACCGTTCGACGTGGCCGATTCGTTTCCATTCGTGGAAAGTCAGCGCCCGTGAAAAAACGTGTCGGTGTCGCCCGAAGCACTCACTCGCTCATCGCCTTCCCTTTCTCTCCCATTCTAATAATACTAATCGCCTTTCCCTGCATCATGTGGTTCGATTGCTAGCAGATCAAGCTTCTCAACGAGGTTGGCTTGGTCACACAGGCTCAAAGAAACCCATGAAACAAGAAAAATATCTCTGAATCCACTGGTTCTGAAGAGAAGAGAGAGAGAGAGAGAGAGAGGAGCTTAATTATATAGTAAAATAACCCATGGACATCGATCGCTGCATTGACTCAGCATCAGTCACAGAGCAGAGTCTTCACGGGTTGCATGGACTCAGCTTAGCAGCAGCAACTCTTGAAGGAGTTTTATAATCCAATCCACTTCTTTCTGTCTTGTATAATTGTAGGTGATGAGGAGTCTCCGATCCATCCTCACCACTCGATTCCTCCATTTGTACGTGGTATTAAGAATACCCAACAAGTCTCCCTCATCTCAGGAATAATAAAACGGTGAAGCACAAAGAAAGGCAACTGAGTCGGATGCTTCTTTGTCAGACCAAATGAGGTGTGATGAGACGATGTAAGCTTTCGATCCGAAGTTCATCTTCTACAATGCCAAATCTTCCCACAATGGATAAATTATTTTCCCTTTCCTTCTAAAACTATCGTTCATGTAGCAAAGTGCTAATCCATCCAGTAGATTAAATCTTAGTTCGAAGGAGAAATTATTATTAGGACTCGAGAAATCAAGTTATAAACTTTACTGTGATCAGCTAGCTTAGCAAGCTCCCTGGTGTTGTTGTTCATGGTGGTATATATAGGTCGTCGAGTGCTGCCAAGCTTTGTTTTTTTCACACGGCTGGCCTTCTCGTCTCTCTGCTACCGCTGCACATAATTGTCGGGCCAGCAAAAAGAGGCCGAATCCAGTGTAGCCCAGTTCGTGGTGGGCCTCCTCATCATTCATGATACGACAAGTTAACAGTACACGAGGAGTGGTGTCCGTAATTATTATGAAATATTCATATATGTATGAGAAAAAAAAATTCAAAAAATATAATTAAGAGTTTCTGGTGAGACACCCGATTGATGATTAATGTATTGTTGTTGTACAAACGTATTTAATATAATAAATTTATTTCTATTTTTTAAATGACGAAGAGAATAATCACACATTGATAATAGTTGAGAGAATCAGATTATATATTAAGTTTTATAGGTAAAATTTAATCCAAATCGATACGTGTTTATTCCTAACCTTTATAAGTAGAGGGCAAAAAGAATAATGATACATTGTTAAGAAATAAAAAAATTCAAATTATATGTGTTAGGTTTGATCAGGTCCGATTGAGGGAAATTTAAGATTTGTAGCAAATCTTGATCCATTCATCACCTTTTTCTTACCACTAAAGTAGAGATATCGAAAACTAAGTTATCACTAAAATTCCAAAAAAATGACGGGCGAAGTTGCCAACTTCTCTGTTGGGCAAATGACCCAGATTCAGTCCATAATAGGCTTTAGTGAAGCCCACAGCCCAAAACCTCACATATATTAACCTAAAACCTAGATTAGGTGACTAGGGTTGAGATTAAGAGAGCAGCGGCGGCTGGAAGATTTTGGATATTATGCTTAGGATTATAGTCCTTGTATCCCTGTGATTCTCTTGTGGCTATTGCTTTGGGCTTGGGCAAGAAACCTGAGATCTATATATTCATTATTTTGATAGTGAATTTTCTCTGGCTTATCCCGTGATTTTTACCCTTCGAGTTGAAGGGGTTTTCCACGTAAATCTTGATGTTCATCTGATTGTGATTTTTGTTTCATTCCACTGTGTGTGACGGTCTGCTAGTATTTGTTCATATACAAAATTGTTTCCTGTTTTATTCCCATCATTCTCTATGGTCGATCTCGAGCTCTTCCCCCTGCGGTATGGACATTGCTGCCTTTGAGACCTATAGTTAGTTGATCACAATTCTTCATTAGGTGTTTCCTCTTAACTTTTTTTTTTTTTTTTGGAGCAAGAACAAAATATCAGAGTTCTCTCTGTATTTGTTGTACATGGAAGTAACATTTGTCTTCCTTTTACCAGCCTATTTAGCCTTACCACCAAACAAGCAGCCGCAACTCTGGTGAGATTTTGTTGAAGCTTTTGATGCTATGAAACACTAAGATAATAGACAGAATAAAACACATGCTTCGCAGGTATATTCATATTTAGGCGAGGCAAAGCAACCAAATAACTTCAGCAGAAAGACCAGTTTGACTTAACCCATCAAGAGTTTACCATAAAATAAGTTGGTAAACAAAAATGCTTTTGTTACAGATTGGAGCATCACGGGGATGCAGGTTAGAGAGAATCAAAGAATCCCTGATAGATCCAATGGAACGAATGAAAGAACACTTCCTCAGATGTGCAGGACATGGTCTTGAGCTGCCTCTGTTCATCCATTCAGCTGCCTCCTTTGACTTGTTCCACTGCCACACAGACTGTGAAGATGCTAGTGTATTAGTATGCTGCTGCTGGAATAGTTATGCTTCAAACTTTCTAAGGCTTTTTGTTATGTAATATTCGAGTCTTTTTGAGACGTAGCAAAGAACGTCCATTCTTTTCTACTGACAAAACCAGAAAATGTGGATGTGTCAATTGCCAATTACCACTTTCCTCTCTATTTATTAGGTTCCTAATTTTACAGCAGGGGTTTGTAACATCTAAATCATCTACGAATCTGTAAATATATACGATGACGGTATTTTCTTGCTGCAGTCTCAACACTCGAAAAGAACTTACATCTGCGTATTCCTTCTTAGATTTCTCATTTCTGGTTGATGTTGGTTTTTTAAAAGCTTCAGTCTTTGTTCTTTTTTTTTCTTTTTTTTTTTAGAAGAAAAATCATTAGTATATGATAATTACATCATGATGAAGAACTTGCCATGGATCAGCAACCGAGATGCTGCTGCTCATAGATGCCAAATTCTTACTAGCATGCCACTTGCTGGTCTGCAGACAGCATGACGGTAAGATATAACTGCGGTGTGTACGTTTACTCATCATGATGCAAGACCTTAGTGGGAAGTACCATAGATGAGATCGTTATTATTTATGAATATTTTGAGTTAATTATATTAGGACCCTAGCTAAGTCGGGTTCTAGTCAATTGAGTTGAGTCTTTATAGATTGGGCCTTGTGGTCGGCTAGGAGAAGATTTGAGTCAATCGTAATAAATCAGCCCAAATCCTAGTAGAGTTAGGATTCGACTGAATTGGAGTCGGAATCAGATTTGGGTCGAGATCAACCAAGTCAAGCTTGTAATTGACTCAAATCTTCTCCCATCTAAGTGAAAGGCGGCTAGGGTTAGAGAGAGAAGGATTTTTCACTTAGATGGGACTCTCTCTAGGGTTTGTTCGGAGTTCAATTAGGAGTTGGAGTCTTGGTCGAGTTAGTTAAAGTAGGAGAGGTTTAATAAAGTAGAAGTCTTACTAGGATTAGGGTTTTAAGTCTATATATAAACTCATGTATTCACCACTATTTTATCATGAAAAGATCAATCTCTTTTCAGTCTTTAGCCGAATACTTTAGAGGAGGTAAACCCCGGATCTCCCCGATAGATAGAGATCAAACCCAAGTTTAGAATCCACGAGCGTTCTAACAAATTACCACAAATCCCAAATATTCAACCTGTTAGGAAATATATGTTATGCTGAGATGCTCTAAAGTCCTCTTTAACGTATTTATTAGTGGTCAAACCAAGTAAACAAAGAGGGACAGACACAGGTTTCAAATTCATAACCTATTTATTTTAATACCACGATAGATATTTTGATTGCAAAATCAATAATTTAAAAAAAGGTTAATTCGTTAGGAAAGTTACCTGTGGCTGGAGGAGGGATGACAGTCGGCTTGGAGATGATGGTGGGAATGGTTGTCATTGCAGCACCTGCGGGAGGGAAGAAGTGGGCGGGCACTCCCATGCCCTGCTGATTCTGGAGATGATACAGTGGGTACACTGGCAGCATTCCATGAGGAGCAGCAACCATCCCACCTTGTGCTGGGTAAGGGAACTGCCCCTGGAAGTAGCCTCCTCCGCCTACGCCTCCGCCTCCGCCTCCGCCTCCACCGGTGTGGCTCAGCTTCTGCTAAACAAAACCAGGAAAGAGGTACAGCAGCAGCAGCAGGTCAATGAATAGGAGCCGAGTGTGGTGCTTTTACTGTAAGAAAAGAAGATCGATGGGAGTGTGGTTGAATCATTTATTTGGTCGGATCAGATCAACCAGGTTAAGAACAGGGATATCACAAACAGGAATGGTTTGCTTTCCGATGGAGATGCAAATTGGATAACGAGTAAAGTATGTCGAGATTACCGCATTGTAACCCAAGTCTGTCACGTAATTGGGGGAGTACCTGCAGAGCATAAACAACTAGGGTGAGCCACACCACCCGCGCACGGTGGGAAAAGCTTTGTGACCCAAAATTAAGCCATGTGAAAATGAGCCTCTTTCGTTACCCACCCGCCCCATCACGACATGACGGGTTCATGTTTAACTACGGAAGCTCCGGCGATCCAACTCAAACAAAGCGGACCCAGTGACTGCACCAGTACCTTGTAACCACGTGGTCGACCAGATGACCATGTGACAGGGGGCCCGCATAGCATGTGCGGATCCCTCGAGACACGGAATGTATAAATCCACGACCGTCCGTTACACTTTCTCTTTTAATCTTAACCGTCCATCCGATCGGATCCTTTTTTAGATATAATTTTTCCGTATAATATGGACAGTTGATATTAAATAGAAAAATGAGATGAACGGTTCCCGATGGAAGGGGGGATCTATGGAATTTGCATCTGGTTCCGTGGAGCGTTGTTGCGGCAGGAAATTAATTATACGGAGGGTTAAAGACTTACCCATAAGCGGCAGTGGGGTAGAAGGGGACGACGCCGTTGTAGTGTTGGAGCTGGAACGGCGACGGGGGTGGCGGCGTCCCCGAGGTGGGGGGATAGTACCACTGCGCTGCCGGCGACACGCCCCTTGATACCACCACCATCCCTGCATCAGCTCACACCCGACCACCAAGCGCAACAAAGATCACGTCATCAGCAATCTCCTCCTCTCTTTGATAGGAGAAAGAAAATGTCTCATACTGAGTGAGAAGAGAGGCGTGAGTATGTGATATACCAGGTGGGGGGTGGGGAGCGTGGGAGGGGAGCGGCGCCGGAGTGGAGGGAGGAGAGGGGCGGAGGCCGCTGCGCTTGGCGCCGAGAGAGGCGAGGTTGCAGTTGGCGCGGCGGCCGTTGATCATCGGCGTCGCGTCCTCGCACGCCTTCTTCGCTGCCTCCGCTTCCTTAAACGTCACCTGCTCACATACAACCCAAAACATGCAGTCGAACGACGTCGACAACCACACGAACACACATATATGAACACAGAGAGAGATGGAACGTACGAAGCCGTAGCCCTTGGATCGGCCGGTTATCTTGTCGGAGATGATGACGGCCTCGAGGATCTCTCCGTACCGCTGGAAGTGCTCGCGGAGCGCCTCCTTCTGCGTCTCCCACGCCAGCCCGCCAACGAAAACTTTGGTCAGCGTTGTGTCGCCGAACTGCTGCCCCATCGCTCGCCTCCTCGGTCAGCTCCCACTTGGAAGACTCCTTTCCGGCTGCAGCTCGATCGATCTCAGAAACCTTGCAGTTAGAGGCAGGTAAGGTTTGAGGGGCTGAGGCCGAGAGAATTAATGGAGGCTATATATGGAAGAGTACAGAGGGAGGCCCCGGAGCTGGTGATACAGCTCTGGGGGTGTGTAAGGAGGAAAAGGAATGCCTGTTTTGTAGATTATATCCATAAACAAAAGGGGTGAGGAGGGTAGAGGAAGAAGGACAGACATGGATGGCAGGAACAGCTTGGCCGACCGGCCCTATCAACGTGCTTCCCGGTTCTTTTGACTAAAATAACTTTTTATCAACTATTGATATTATCTAAATCCACATCCATCTTGTGAACTACGAACACTCCTTGCTTCCTCATTTAACGATCTACGGAGTGAGTCTAAAGAAAAAAGAAAATTTAAGTTCAGGTCGCTGTGAAGACGAGGAATTGCTGCTCCTGGTTTCCATGGTCAAAAACAGGGTGACGACCGAGCCACAGTTTTCAGCGAAGGTTTACAGCCATGCGAAATCATGGCAATTTTATCGTGTGGAATCAGATTCTCGTACTGCTTTGAATGGGCAGAAAAATTAACCAACATTAACACACACACACACACACACACATATTCTAAGAATGATGATGCGTTCTCTCTCGCACGCCAAGCAGCCTTTCCCGAGGAAAGGAGCGACAAGATGAGCAGAGGGTGTGCGCGGAGGTATACCAGCTTCAGCTTAGGAAATTATATTACGAGTACATGCACGTAAATTTCTAAGAAGAATGATGATGACCAACGTAGTAGAATTCTTTTGGTTGTTTAACCCAAGACGATTAGAGAACTTTTTTCTTTCTTTAATTTTTTTTTCTGTGCCTTTTTCTTAGAGATTCTTGAGATAAAGAGAACTGAGAACGTCACTAAACTAAACTAGATGGTGCCGCTAACTCCATCTATAATAAAAAAATACCAATTTTCTGGTTAGATCACGCGTCATGCTCAATCCAAATCCATGTATCACTTATTTAAATCGCTTAAACACAAACTTGGACATATGTAACATTACAAATCACAAGTAATACGAAATTAAATTGGGATGTGCAGTTATCCCTCTTCGGGTAAAATAAATAAATTTAGGATATTTTCTTTCCAAAATCAAAGAGTTAAAAGTGAAAAATATAAAAATAGGAAGATAGAGAAAAAAAAAATAAATATTTTGTTCGACTCACCAACCAACCATTGTAAGGCCATAAAAGAAAAATTATGAAATGTGATTGAAGCACATGGTCTGTGACTCGTAATTCAAGAAATATATATTAACCAATTCTATAAGGATCTACCAAAATCATAAGAAATGTTGTATAAGAAAGTTGGAGAACTTGTTATAGTGAGAGGCCGTACAAGACCTGCTCCTAATTTTCACGGTCCAATCGAGGAATCCTACCTACATCAGGACGGTCCAACCTCATGAGTTCATAGCAGTAGTAGTACGTACCAGCTAAGAATCAATGGGTCACTTTGAGATAATTATTACGTCGAGTGGCTCGCCGTGCACGTGCAAACTGCCCCGAGCGAATGACGACTGTAGCACGGGACAGTTTCTTCGGAATGATCCGTCACGGACGACCGTGTCAACAGAACGGATTCCCCCAAGCAAAAGCAAACCCCACAAAATAACACATCGGGGCGACAAGAACACAGAACCAAGTGACGCAAACATTATACCGAGCTCCAAAACTTAGTTGTCCCGTTCATTTCTTATTCTCTTTCCAACTCTTTGCTCGCTATCAGTGGTTTCGACAACTGTACAGCAAAATCTGTACAGAAAGCAGGAGAGGGAGAGACAGGTTATTATTAGAGGCAGTGGTCGGTTTGTAAGGTTTGACTCTGAGAGAGAGAGAGAGAGAGAGAGAGGCCATGCATTGCTGTAAGTTAGCTGGAACACCTGAGGAGTGAGCTGGCTGACGGACAAGAATAATGCACTAAACAAGGAGGAAAGTGGCAAGTGGCGACGGCCTTCGTGTGGCTAAAGACCAAAAGCTTGTGTTGTGCAGTAACCAGCAGGTGTCGTGTCTTCGATCCCATTATGCTACCTGTGAGATCTGGGGGTGAATGGTGAAGAAAGTCCTGTGGAGTGCGCGGTGGAGATGAGCAGGTGAACAGGCCACATGGCTCTTTGAGCCCTTTTCACGCAGTGGATTGCGATGGCCTTTTTTTATTCTTTCCTCTAAAATATAAAACTAGGATTCCCCCGAGCAAAAGGTTCGGAAATGACGTAGCATATAAATTTTCATATGATAGATAGTATGCATGACATGCTGGATGGATACAGTGGGGAAAATGGTGATATCCAACTCAAAAAGAATAGCTTTGTGGTGAAAAGCGGACGTGAGTTCAGCTGTGCGGTCGTATGTGGTCCACTGAATCAGGATGATAGTATACATACAGCTCGTGAATTAGATTTGGCTTGATCACTAAGAAACCATTTGGTTGCCTGCATGTCTACATGAAACTACGCTCTTGAATCACACGTCTCACTGTAATACATACAAGTCAGAAGCTCATTCTGATTTTTTTTTTTTCATCTTGTCATAAAAAAAACTATTACTTGCAGATATTGACTTATAGATTAACCAAATGCACCCTAAACACATGCACAACTAACTAAAGCATTGTGTTACAGGAATACGTTACTCTTAAACTACTGACCCAAGCACCGACACATCAGGTAGTGGCAAATGCTTCTTGTGACCAAGCACATGCACTACATGTGCGGTGAATTCTAGATTTGACCGTGATAAATATGACCAGCTTGCACTGAGCCCAGCCAGCCTGACAAAGGAGATCAGCCTAGTGTGGATTCCAAGCACATTTTCGTCGGTTTTGATCCACCCAACTTTGTCAAACTGTGGTAGAACAGCCATGCGTTGCAGCGCCAGCTCCTCCACATCCATGCGATGACACTGAGATCCAACATCATGGCCTCCGACATTATTAGTTGTCGACCACAAACACACAGACCCTTTCGACACTCTCACCACGTACTTTAAAGCCCGAGGGTTGCTAACATCCCATGCCACCTTCCGACTACGTGTTTAAGATGGATGTTGGAGAGCAAGTTCACTGAGGTATTATCACGCCTCTATTTGTCTCTCTGTCCAACTTGTAAATCGATCATGACGCGCTGTTGGTCACAGCGAAAGTCCAAACTCGCTGTAGCCACAGCAATCAATTGATTCCTTCTCATGTGCACACCCAGCTTGCGAATCTGTGACCACGACTGTGCAACCGGTTTAATTAGTATGGGTGGTCAAACCACGGTTGTGGTATTAAGTTAACCATACAAATCAAATTCTAAAAGAGACCTCCTAAATGAGCGTATATCGTCATGAAATTAATAGCTAGAGGGTATAATTAGGATGTTGGGAGCATGGTTACACCATGCTGATATCAAGGTCGTTGGATGTGCAAGGCTGCCATCGATTGCTATAATTTGACTATTTAGTCTAGCTTCTGCATATGTATCCTTATATATCTCCATCCCAGCTTAGATTAAAGTTTGTAACCAAGATAAACAAATTCTTACAATGTCATTCTAAATTCATATTCAGGCACACTTGATATTTTAACAATTGTACAGGTGAAATCTGTATTGATAAAGAAGTAACCGTCAAATTTGACATGCGCTAAATATCAACAGGATGTGCACACAAAATTTTGGATAAGATGCAGTATGCAGAATAAGATAAACCACAGATTAGTCATATTCACAGATAACTACAAGAATATGCTTATATATATATATAAAGAGCATTGCTCAGATATTTTTTAGTAGAAGACAACAATAAAACCATGCCTAAAGCAACAATAGGTGGGTCTTGGTTTAGAAGCACGTAAGCTTAGAATTGTGAGACTTCATTGATCCAGATGCATGCAAATATCATGCTTAATTGATTTTAGTGAATGGAAAAGTTAAATATTCATATGAAAGCAGTTGCAATGCATATACCACTGAGAGTTCATACCTGCAAGCCGCATGTTCCTAAATATCTTCCAAAAAACAAGCAGACAGAACCAAACTCAATACAGTTTCCAGGCATCAAAACATCATGGGTAGATATTTATCCCTCAGTTTTATAAACAAGATTTTCTATGGTATAATAAGAAGAAGAAGCATGAAGAAGCAGAGAGATCTTATCTTCTGATAAATAATCTGTAAGTAGGGAGCTTGGGCTTTATGGTATTAATGTCAACTCCTTTCCATAACAGGAAAAAGGATATATATTACAAGAAAACTTTATGGTCTCTAACCAAAAAGAATTAATCACATGTCTCAGGAAGAGTTCTAATTTGCTGGAACATAAAAGATGCAACACTAATATCATCGCTCAAAGAACCAGGTGCCATCATTAAATTTGCTAATTACTATAAGTAATGATTTACCACAACACTTATTGAGCAACATGATGGTTTCAACAGCTTTAGCTGATTTAAAAAAAAGAACTCATACCAATACAAATGAAAAAATCATTAACTAACATGGATAGCCAATTTCACGAGCATTAAAACAACCATACCCTTCCCAATTTTTTAAATTGCCATGCATTTTGCCACAACTCTGTGAAGTACAACAAATAATTAAACATCTAGCCCATTATACCAGCACATTGCACAAATCGCAAGATATCATCATTTAACAGTTTTCTACTGAGACGCAAGACCAAAGAAATAAGTTAAACATGTGTAGAGCATGTCCTAGCATGTGATATTTCAAAAATAGTATGCCAATTTCATAAGCCACGTGAATTGAATAATCTGAAGAGTTTCAGATCCGAGAGCATTAAAATTGAATAGTGACTATGTTATTGCGATGCTCCTTATGCTATCTAATGTGTCAAAAGAGCTGAAGCTGTACCAAGGCAAGAGGCACTTGACTATCAAAAACTAGTCACTCACCAAGCCACATGTGTCCTAAGCTATTTACATATGTAGTACAAGGAGGATTTCTTTAAACTCCATTTGTGCAAAGAGAATGGTTCGAAGAAAAAATTTCCACTGAAATTTATTCTATGACAACTAATGCAATTTGTGTGGATCGTTGGAAGGAAGATAATCTCTCTGTTCATTTTTCTAAGAATCTAAAACTCTCTCCCTTAGAAGACGAGTTACCAAAATGGAAAGAGCTATTTGAAGAAATTTACCTGTTCCTTTCAGAAAAAAAAGAGTCCAGAAAAAGGCAACCTTACCTAGAAATTTGGAGAAATTCTCTAGATTTTTCCGGCTCTCAGTCCAATTAAACTTAAAAAAAAAAAACATTTTTCTGATGTGAGAACCCTTGTATAAAAACGAGAAAAGCAACTGAAGATACAAAAAATAGAAGATGATGTGCTAAAGAAACATAATGGTATATTGGAAATCAAGTAATATATACTTTCCAGGAAGATACTGAAGTTGGATTTCTGTAATAAGGAAAGGTTCTTTACTCTTTCCTTCAAGCAATTAACAAAATGGGCTGAGGAAAGACGCATGTACAAAAGAAAGCTAACCTAAGTAAACCAAGCCAGAAGTATTCTCAAGTATTCATTATGCAAGACTATATAGTATATTAGGATCTGTAAGTACCGAAGACAGTCAAAGGGAGAAAACACACTTAAAGCTAGCAGTCCAATGCTTACACGGCTGACAATGGTTGTAGCTTGTAAATACAAGATATTATTGTTAGTTGATCAATGTTCAGGACAGCCAAGCTACATGTCTCAACCTAGTCTGCGCTTATTGTCCCATCATCATACAGGTTGACGAGAGGCTGATGATGGGGGAGTCCACCAAGTATGATCAACCACTAATAGATGAATTTTCAATCAAAACTTCCAAGATCCATGAAGCAAGATATGATTGCCGAAAGATCCAAGAATTACTGAGACCAAGTAGTCTAGCCCCCCAGTAGTGATTTCTAGTGAAAAGAACAGATAAGTTCGTTCAAGTAAGCCTGGTAGGCAAGCAACTGACCTCAACATGATCATCATTTCCTGTTCAGGCGCCCACAATAGTAGTCAATTTATCATCCATGAGCTCGAGCAAGTGCAATGGAAAAATCGAAGATCAGAGTATACATTGGTACGAACCAAACTTAATTGACTCCAACTAAATGATTATAAATTACTGATAGAAAAGAAAATTCATGTCACTGATACTTAAGGGCTCAAATCTTGATTTAGTGAGCTTCTAATTCAGATCCGGAACTTGAAACGGTTCATGTGAAGCCAGTAAACGTCTGAGGATTCACTTCTCATAAAAACCTAATCACGGCCATTATCAAATAAATGTGACGTAACAACAAGGAGGCAAAATATCCTATCCATCAAATAAATAACGATTTGCAACAATTAAAACAATTAAACCTCTTAACAGCTGGAATAAGAAGGAGTACCAAAACGAAGTATTACTCTGTATTTCTGCAGGTGAATCCATTAATCGTCTTCCTCTTCTCCTTCTAGCATCTAGCGCTCGCCTTGCACTGTCGATCATTAACATCGAAGGAAACCCAAAATAATCGAGAGGAGCAGGATTGGGCCCGGAAAGTTATCCGAACTCACTCGCTGGTAAAGAAGCCTGTTAAAAGCAAGATGCAGCTCTGCATCGTTTCCTTAGCCTCCTTGACGTTGGCGGGGAATCGCCTTCTTCATGATCCGGACAATGTTGAGACGGTGGAGGCTCCACCGCCCAAGTGATTTAGCCACAGCCGGAACCCTAAAACTAACCCAAAGATCGCAGTAGCGGGAAGAGAAGAGGAGAGAGAGAGAGAGAGAGATCATAGTACCTTTATTTGCCGCCCTATTTGGCGCGAGGGCGGGAGGAATGAAACTGGTGTGGTCTAATCGTCCCTATTTATATATAGCGTTTCGCCTCTTTCAAAAAGTGTCCAATATACTTGAAATTGATATTTAAAAAAGGATCGTTCATTTTCTCAATATCATAATTTTTTATTTATCCTTATTGGATGATGATGTGGATGATTGATTATTGGATCACTCCGATTTTATTAGAGTCGATTTTATCATACTTCTTCGATTTAATTAGAATCTATATGCATAAGAAGTTTTTTTTATTTTAATTGATAAGTCTTGTGTGTCCTACTTGATGTCAACGACCAATGCCAATTTGGTTTTGCTATCAACTATGAACGTCTTTATAACATATATTAATAATTTTTGAACAATTCATTAAAATGATTGTGCTGCCGAGTATAATTGCAAGTGATCTGTACTGTTTTTAATCGTATGGAAGTCATAATAGCGTTGCTAACACAAAGTTAACGATCTATAATCGAATCGAGTCATTAGAAGACGATCTCCTCAATTCCGGAAACCAAAATTATGATGTTCGAACCATTTCAGAAGTTTCTTATAATGTCGATCTAACCACAACGTTGGATCAATTTTTTACATTAGGCCTTCTTCACCTTCTGCCTCCTTTAGGACCTTCAATATTAGATTTGGTATAATTTTTGTTGTTGTTTTAATTGCATTCGTGCAATGGCTGATTAAAAAAGATCATTACTCTTTTAGCTATTGTCACAAAAACAACACCAACTTAATATGACGTATTGATCGGATCGCTTTGCCTTGGATAGGTCATTTTGCCATTAGCAAACCCTTTCCCTTTCAAAAAACCCCTCTGTTCAACGACTCAAAGGCCTTATTTTACAGCTTTACCGAGCGCATTAGTAGTAGTAGTAGTAGTATTAGCAACAGGCAGGGCCAGCCCTTGCTTGAGATCTGAAACCTGTAGATGGAGCTATAGATATGAATCAACAGAAGCCAAGATCTGGACAAGTATCTTTAGCAACAGAAGAATGAATTAGACTCACTTACTTGTTTCAGGCAAGAATGAATTAGACTCATCAACATGAGTTACCGAGTGACCTACACTCAACTTATCAATTTCTTGAGTTTTGTTTTTGAGTTTGAAACTTTTTAGGAAAAGAATAGGGTATAAAAAATAGAATAATGTCAACGACGAGTGCCGCGAATGAACCTTTGTGTTTTCAATCATGTTATGTACTCATTTAGGATGTGTTGGGAGTTTTCCTCTTTCAAATAAGAGTCAATCCTTCCTAAGTATATAAATAAAGAAGGAGGGAAGGGGATAACTTATTTTTGATGCAAAAAGAAGGATATCTTAGACAGAGAAGTGGGATTAAGGTAGAATTAAAAACTCCAATAACATGGAACATCTCATCTAGAATATAGAATGGAGGTGAAATAGCCTGATAGTCAAGGAAAAGTAAAGAGGTTACGAAAGCAGTCCCATGCAATCAATAAGGAAGCGGCTCTTACCCTATCGTCGCTAGAAACTATCTATGGTAAATCAAGTTTGCTTCTCAATAAAGAAAAGTAGAAAGCAAAATGAAAAGCAAGCAACCTCCCTGTATGAGCAATCCCATGTTCATTCCTAAGGCTACACTCACTGTTATCTCTATTCAAGTTCCGACATAGGATATATAGTGGTAGGAGAGGAGCTAGAGCTTTAGGTTTGTAATTCACCTTTTGAGTTTAGTGCAGCGTCTGCTCCTATGAGGGTTTGCTATTCGGTAGCTTGCTCCTTCCGCTCGTGCTCTTTCTATGATGAAAGCTTTCTAGTTGTTATTGGATAGGCAAGATCATAGTCTTTTTTCAAATGTTTCCTTTTATGTATGTTGGCGATAAATTTTATGTATGTTGACGACTATAAAATATATCTTCAATCAAATATTACCAGATTGATATTAACATCAAGTTGAGTATAAAAAAAAGACACATAAGTGCTCTAACCATATTTCAACTTGTGATTAATCCATATGAGATTGATAGAAAAGAGATAGACACATCAATAAAGTAGTTTTTACAATCAACAAACAAGGGGTAGATCTATTGGGCAGACACTAACATATACTTCGCAAGCAATACATCTTTCAAATAATAAGTTAATTCGATCATTGATGTCATTTCTTTTGAATAAAGATATTGAATAAGGATATTGAATAGTTACATAAGTAAATGGTCTGTGTGGGATAAGAGAATAAGGGGTAATTATCTTTGACTAATGTACCTTGCAGCTAATATTGTTTGTTGACCATAATGAATGAACCTAGTCATCATGGGGAACATATTGTTGTGGATATCCATGAATCAATTGTTGTATCTTTGTCAAAAGAGGTTATGAACATAAAATATAGTGTTTCGTATGTATTGTATATTTAATAGGGTATAGTGAAAAAGTTGTAAGTAATATCTTACCAAAGGAAATAGATAATATTAATTTCCATGCAAGATGAAATAGTGGGTCCATTCTCATCCTAGGTAAAGTAGTCCATCTTGTTACGATGGAATTAATCAGATATAAATAAGCTTTAGCTAATGTAATAAGGATACCAATTACCATTCAAAATCAAAGAAAGACTTCAGCTATTTGGGGATTCCGAAAAGCTAAGGAATGGATATGTTCCCGGAATAGATAAATTCCACCCACCTAAGTAAAGAATTGTAAAAATATTCTCTATTAAGGTAAGAAGCTTTCATAAAGAAACCTAATCTGAGACCCTTTAAGTAAGAAGCAAGCGTATATATATTAAGGCAAGAAGTAAGTAATATAAGAAGCAAGAGAAATCTTATACTATTAAGATAAGAAGCAAGAAAAAAGAAACCTAATCAGATATACCTTCATATTCGGTTTGATAACCTGTTCCTAATTCCTCCTCTGCTTCTGCTAATTCCTCCTCTGCTTCTGGTAAATATCACATTCAGCTAGAGATGACAGAATAAAAACTAGAAATCGTATGGTATGGGTTGACGCCACAGATTCTACCCCAAAAGACATATTTGGATTGTGTCTGCCCCCAAAGATATATTGGGACTGTGCGTCAACTATATCTACTCTACTTTAACGGTGTGTTATAATATTTTAGTCCAAAATTAAATCACTGTTTCTTTTCTGATCGCTATTTAGTGGATGAGACATTATCTTCCTACGTGACACGGGAGTGCCTAAGTTGCTAAAATCAGTTTGTATAGAAATTATTGATCCTATGATTCACTATAGTCTATAATATTGCCTCATAGCATTTAACCCAGCTCACTCAAATATGATAGCTCATGAGCATATTCCTTAGACAAAGTAAAAGCTCATTTAAAGTGGATTCCTTCATGAGCAAAGAATGTATTAAAATGGTTAATTAGTAGATGTAAAATACTTAATTTTATAGTTCCCTATGCATGAAGGGTTGTTTCACACACTAGTACTTATTTTGATGTTTTAGGATTAGAGAAAAAGTTAAGCACCTAATTTGTATCGGCTGAAGCTCTTTGGAGTCTCTCTAAAACTCTGTATCTCTTGGATGCGTCCTTGAGTGGTGAGTCTTTTGATTTAGTTCTGTATCCTTATTTAATTTTCTTGAGGTGGTAAATTTTATGTATCCTCTTGTGACATTAAATTTGGTGGTGAACTTTTTATTCATTTTACACAAATTATGTTCTAAGTTTATTCCTTTTCTCCAAATTGACTTTCAGTTTCTCTTTCTTTTCGAATTTAATTCCTCTTTCTCTCTTCCCGGTATTAGTTTGGTATCAAAGCTAAAGACTAGAGATCATGATATGGTGGAATAGAAAAGTAGTGGATGAAGATAGTGACAATGAAGATATATTGAATCATTGAGGTTGTAGCTACAAAGAGTGCTACATAATATACATGAAAAAAAATGAAATCATTGATGAACTTCACAGTAAAAATAATCAGCATAAAAATAATTCTAAAAGGTTTGATTATGTTAATGATACACCTCATTATCTAAGGGAGTTGGAAAGATTCCCATCAAGGCGTAGAGTCCAAGACGAGTGGTAGCACAGCTACAACCCAAAGTTGGATATTTTGGAGTTTTAAAGTAGTATCAATATTGATGACTTTATTGATTGGTTAATATGGTGGAAAAAATATTTGATTTTCATGAATTACCATAACAAAAGAAGGTAAAACTTGTGACACTAAAACTCATAAGGAATGCGTTCTTTTGATGGAAAAATATGAAGAAACAAAGAGAATGCGAGGGGAAGAATAAGATCATGACATGGGAGAAAATGAAAATAGAGTTAAAAAGAAAAATACTTCTTGACAACTATATGCAATAAATCTTTCTTAAAAGCTCTGATTTTAAATACAGAGATCTTAGTGTGAAGAGGCAGCAAAAGTTTGAAGGGGTTCTCAATATAGTGTGAAAAATTATTTACGAGAAGAAAAAATTCCAAGTCTAAATAGAAGGTTTTTGGGCAAATTGAAGATACAAGACAAGAGTGAGGAATCAATTGTTTTTGGGCATATTACTTCTGATAGTCTAAATAGAAGGATCGTTACATTTGTTGAAGAATATAGTGATGGAGAAGGAATTGAAGCCAACGACGAATCAAAATATGATGATTATGAGGAAGAGGTTACTTATGCTGATCATGATTTATCTTTTTTTTCCTATAGTAAATGCAAGGATGAATTAGAAAAGGATGGTCATGGTTTAGCTCTAGTAGCCATAGAGGAGAATGAACAACATAAGGAGCCACCATCATAAATCAAACCAATCATGGAGGAGTTACAAGATGTTGTACCAAAGGAGATCCAACATACTCTTCCACCATTGAGAGACATCCGACATCACGATGATTTTATTCCTATGGTAGATCCAACATATCGTTTGGCTTTAGTTACTTATTATGTAATTATGCAAATTAGTAGAGTTATTGATGAGAGGGCTAAACAAATAAAAAAGTTTCATAAGAAAATTAAAACAATCACTAAAAATCAAAATGAGAGGTACATGCAAGCTGCCAATAAACACAAAAAACATAAAATAGAGTTGAATACAACTGATTTGATTTTGATTTATCTATGGAAGAAGAGGTTACCCCTAAACAAATCTGAAAAATTAAAACCAAAGATTGAAGGTCCGATCAATACACTTCAAAGAATTGACGAGAATAATTGTGTTATCATCAACATTAGAAATAGCTGATTTAAGTCCTTATCATAGTGACGGAATAAATGAAGACTTGAGAACAAGTCGTTTTCAACTAGGGGAGACTGACACGTGAGTACCTAAGTTGCTAAAATTAGCTTGTATGAAAATTGCTTATCCTATGATTCCCTATAGTCCATAATATTGCCTCACAATATTAAACCCAACTCACTCAAATATGACATCTCATGAGCATATTCATTGAACAAAGTAAAAGCTCTTTCAACGTACTTTACTTCATAACCAAGGAATACATTAAATAGGTTAGCTAGTAGATGTAAAACACTTAACTTTGTAGTTCCCTTTACATAAAGGTTGTTTAATGCACCAGTACTTATTTTGATGTTTTAGGATTAGAGAAAAAATTAAGTACCTGATTTGTATTGAAAGAAGCTCTTTAGAGTCTGTCTAAAATTCTGTATCTCTTGGATGCATCCTTGAGTGGTGAGTATTTTGATATATTTTTGTATCCTTATTTAATTTTCTTGAGGTGGTGAATTTTCTATATCGTCTTGTGACATTAAACTTGATGATGAACCTTTTATCCATTTTATGCAAGTTTTGTTCTAAGTTTATTTATTTTTTATAAATCGAATTTCGATTTCTATTTTCTTTTCAAATTTTATTTCTCTTTCTCCCTTCCATCAATACTACTCTTCTATAACCACAAATAAATGATTGGATTGGAAATATATTATCACTTTTGGTGTCGATAAAAGTAAGAGAGTCTCAAATTCCATGAATGGCACTAGAATCTGAATTATAACTGCTTCTTCTGCCACCCCCTCAACTAATCAACTTGGATTTGGATTTGGATTTGTTTGGTAAGAACGAAACCCTTCCATTTCTTTAATAAGCATATCTTATATACCATTTCCTTAATAAGCATATCTCATATACCTTAATGAAATATCTTTAATAAATGAAATAAAAAAAGAAAAAAAATAGGAATTAATTCGTTCCTGAATCGTGAGAAAAATTGAATATATATGGATGGGGTAAAAATAGATCTTTTGTTATTCATTTGATTATTAATTAGATTATGTTATTGTTCTTCTATCATAGAGGAGGGAGGGTACTTTGAATAAATAAAGAAAGGTGTATTATCTGGATAGTCATATTTCTTTAATCAGTGAATAGTAGCATACTCCTGATCTCCATGGTAGGGAGCTTGATCATGTCTACCAACTTAAAGTCCCTATTTGGATTCGACAGAAATCTCTCTCTTTATACCTTACCCTACATTATCTCTCTATTACTTAGTGCACTTTGGTGTTCGTCCACTTATTATTGATTGATCTACGTTAGGCATGGTAATAAATAATGAAGTAGTAAATCCCCCATATAATTGATCTTTTACACCCGCTTCAAGGTCAACAAATTACATTGCTTATGTTTACTTCCAATTTATTATCTTAATGCATGTATGTCAATAGGATAGGAAATGATATAGATATTCTTACTTACCATTTGGAATTTTTTTTTACTGATAAGTCACACTACTCTATATTAATTGCAAAAACGAGTAAAAACCCCTTATATGTTCGCATAATAATAAATCCAACTTAGTCATACAACACAAACTATTTGGTGCTTATAGCATATGTTGCTAACAAGTGATCAGTAAATTATTAAATTTTAGATTTTGATAATGAAATTAATTGATGTGTTATTAATTTAATAAGTGTGTTAGATATGATTAATGGAAGATTAACTACGACAGAGAGAAAATTACAATCAGATGTTGGGCCAAAGTCAAGTCCAGGTATCGAGCCAGGATTAGGACGATGCAGTAGGGAACTCGTCGGGAGCTCGCCGAAGGGATCAAAGGCATGTTGGGAGTTCGTCGGATGCTGACCGAGGGTATAAAAAGCTTGTCGGGAGTTTGTCGGGAGCTTGCCGAAGGAGATTGGGAGCGCACTAGGATGGAGTCAGGGAGTTCGCCTGGGGAAGACCAAGAGACTCTTTGAAAAATTGTCAGGGGTAGCCGAAAAACTTGTCGGGAGTTAGGAAGGTCATATTAGACTTATTGGCCATGTTGATTGTAATTAAGTCGTAGTTAGCATCAGTTAAGGTTTGAGTCCTACTTGAGTTAGATTTAGAAGGAATCTAAATTTACTCAAGTGAGGCAAACCGAGTCCACATGAGGATGGATTGAGCTCAGGTTGAGCTCAATTGGTTGACCTGAGAATTGGTCAACAAAAGTTATAAGTCAGGATTGAAAAAGTAGAGAAAATCATTTTTTTAAGATTCTCGATAGTTGTACTGTTGGTGGGCGACGATCATACCGCCCAGATCGGTGGTTGTATCGCCACCGCCTAGTTTTCTGGGTAGCTTTCGATGGTTGTACGATTGGCGACAACGGTAGTACCGCCCATACGTAGAATTTATGGAAGGGTTTGAATTTTGTCTCAATTTCTAAAGACAATTGGGATTTATAAACATCCTAATATTTCTTGCATTTAACACAACACTTTGGGCTGAAAATTTGGTGAGAAAATTATGTGCTAAATTGTAAAAAAAATAAAAGGTGCAAGGGAGTGAAGGAAGAAGTATAATTCATGTAAATCTCTCTTGTAAGGTTGTAGCCTAGTAAAAGGAGAGAGGAACTTGTAAGGGTTTGATCTTCACCTAGAATGAGATTTTTATTGATTTTCATGGATTTTGATTTATGACATATTGTATAAAATGATTTTAAGAAATTGAATGGAACAAATTTGTAAAAAAGGCTTTTCCATTGAATGCAAAGGCTATGAATGTCTTATTTTGTGCTCTTGATAGAAATGAATTTAATCGAGTTTCTATTTGTGAAACTGTTTATGATATTTGACATACACTAGAAATCACACACGAAGTCACTAATAGAGTTAAAGAATCTAATATTAACATTTTGGTTCATGGTTATGAATTATTTAGAATGAAACCAAGTGAGTCCATGGAGACATGTGCACCCGTTTCACGGATGTTGTCAATGGTCTTAAAGCATTTGGAAAATATTTTTCAAATTTTAAACTTGTGAGTAAAATTTTAAGATCCGTACATAAAAGTTGGGATCATAAAGTAACTGTTATACAAGAGGTCAAATATTTAAATAACTCATCTCTTGAAGAACTTATTGGCTCACTCATGACATATGAATTGAATTACAAAGCTCATGATGAGCATGATGAACCCCTTCCAAAGAACAGGAATGATGTAGCGCTAAGAACTGCAGATGACTCTTCGAGTGAAACCTCGAGCGATAAGGACCATGACATTACACTATTATCTAGAAAATTTAAAAAGTTTATAAAATAAATAAAAGTTATAAAAATAAAAATAAACCGAAGAAGAACAATGTTATATACTTTAAATGCAAAAAACCGGGATATTTCAAAAGTGAATGTCCTCAATTGAAGAAGAAAACGCTACACAAGAAGAAAGCTTTTTCAGCAATGTGGGATGAGTCAGACTCTTCATATTAAGAAGATCATAGCAAAGAATAAGTAGCCAACTATGCTCTAATGGCGATCCAAAATGAGGTTAGTGATTCATTAAATATTTGTTTTATCGAATTATTAAATATGTTTCATGAATTGTTTAATGGGTTTGAAAAAAATTAGTAAATCTTATAAGTTGCTTAAGAATAAACGTGATTCGTTAGTTAGTAGATTTGATCAAATGCATGATATATTATCATCACATAATCTTTGCTTTAAATGTGAAATGCTAGATAATATTAAAGAGGACAATATCATGCTTAAAAAATATTAAAAATTTTTGAAATAGGAAATAAATCCCTTAATATGATCCTTGCTAATAAGGGTCATGTTAATAAAAGAAATGGTATAGGCTTTGTTGGTAACACTCAACAAAAGTCAATCATTTTTGTTAAAGAACCTACATTAAATTTACCATCAAAAGTTAAATATAATTTTTATGAAAAATGAGGACATAAAGCCAACAAATATTTATTTAGAAATTATATTCCTCACAAATTAGTTTGGGTTTCCAAAGGAACTACGAATAACCGAAAACCATTAGATAAAAAAGATAAAGTTTTTCATGAATGACCCAATTTAAAATGGGTACATAAACCTAGACCCCCGATACTATAAATTTGTCTCCTAACAAGACTAGAATTACTAAATAATGTTTTGAAGGTAGATGCTCAAGACATATAACTTGAGATCTAATACTCTTTTAAGCTCATTAGCCTAAGTAATAATAAGAAAAATTAAGTAAAATTATTGGTTATGAATTTTCGGATGATTCATTAATCTTGATTGCTTTCAATGATGCATGAATTTTTGTATAGCTAGAGCATGCTAAAATTAGAACAAAGAAAGTTTAGTACAAAATTATCTAAGTTGAAATATATGAAAAAGAGAATTTGATTATGCTTGTATGCTTGACTTGTAATGGTTAAATGAGTGTACATTGCCTTAAGATAAAATTGAATGAAATAATTAAATACTAAATTTGAACTTAAAAGAATTATATATATGAAATCATACTTTATTTTCTAATGTGGTTGAAAAATTAAAAATAAAAATTTCAAATGAGAAAGAAAATTTCTTAGTAACATATTAGAAAAATCATTGGACTGAAAATAAACCGAAAGATTTAATTTGAAAATATCTTGTTATAATAATCATAATGATTTCATTTGAAAATTTCATGTTGTAATGATCTTGATGATGTTATGTTAATATTAGTGTTGAAGAAATAACTTGAAATATGATTGAATGGTTGTTGTTGAATATTAGAATTTGAGCAAAAAATAAAAATAAAAAAGGAGAAAAAAATTATACTTTGTTTTCTAGTATTTTAAAAAATTAAAAATATTTTTGAAATGAGACTGAAATGAGTATGGTAACTCATTTCACTAAGTCTAAAGAATTAGACTCACTTAAGAAAGAAAAATCATTAGAATTAAAATGAATCGAACCTCTTGCTTCAAAATATTTTATTATAATGATTTTGATAATAATACTTGGTTTTTCAGCTTTAAAATATTTGAAAAGTTTTTACTTGGTTGAAAATATTTAATTATGATCTTGATGTTTTTTTTGTAAATAAAACAGTTTTTAATGACATGCATAAAGGCATTCTTGAAACAAATTATATGAAATAACTAAAAAGGAGGATAGTTATTTTTGAAAATATTCTTATCCTATCAATACTTCGATAAGAGATAAAATGATACATTTATTGTTGAATCTCTTAAACTACAAAACCGATTTTGATGATTTGAACTTGAATAAGTTATTATCATGATATTGACATCTCAAGAAATTAAAACTTGAAATCATTATATAAATCAAGTTCGTTCAAAGAAGATTATATAAATGAATCATAATTTATCTCTTTGTAACTATAATTTGAAAATCTTCCTATGAACTATATTCTTGATAACTTGAAGTTTCATATATATAAATCAAGATATTCTATCTTTCTTTGCAATTTATTTATTATCTTGATATTTATAATTTGATATGAATGAATACTCTTCTTATTTAATCTTCTAAGTTTTCTAAAGATTTGAATCTTATCTAAGAAGATATTTGTCAAAATAAATCATGTCCTTTACCATTCATGACCATGACATAGCTACTTACTTCCTTCTTAATATAACTTATTACTAAAATTAATATTTCTTAATTTTGTGATAAGTTAAAAATTAAGTGAGATTTGTTTTATTATGAACATTCTCTTGATTTCTAGACTTGTTATATCCTGAATGAAAATCAAATTTTTGAACATCTATAATTTATTTGTTTTTGTAAAATTAAGATCTATGATTTTGATAATTATAATTAAAGATCAAGATTATTTATATTTTATAAGATTTCCAATCAAGATTGTTAAAAGAGTTATTCAATCATGTCTTTTAGCACTTAAAGAATTGATTTTTCATGACATGATCCATTTGTACTTATGGTCATAAAGAAAACATATTATCATAATCCTTTTGACAATAAAACAAAAGAAAAACAAAATTATTATTTTGGTTAGAAGAAAATTGGATATAAAAAATCTTCTGACATTGGATGAGGTGCGATTTGCTTTAAGAAAAATTAAGAACTTTAAATACATGAGATTTGTATGATTTGATTTTTATTTTACTTAGAATTTTAAATACTTAATATTTCTTGATTACTTATATTGAAATTCATAAACAAAAAAGGAGAGGTAAATTTATCAATTTAAATCATGTCTTTTGGTGCTTAAATATTTGATTTTATGACATGATCTCCTTGTACTTTTGGGCGTAATTTGAATATGGATGTTAAGAAATTATATCATCATATTTCTTTCTTGACAATGACCAAAAAGAAAAATAAAATTACCAATATGATTAGAAGAAAATTAGATATGATGAATCTTATAACATTGAATGAAGAACAAATTTGCTTAGAAGAAAATTTAGAATTCTAAATGTATACAAAATGCATGATTTATAAATTAAGCTTGATTTACCATTATACTTTTCTTTGGGATTTCTTGGCTTTTATAAATTGCACTTCTAATCAAAATTTACATGTAAATGCATGATTTACTTGATTTGCTACCTAGCTTGAAATTTGCATAAGATGAATTAAATTGCATGGGTAGCTCTTGATTTTTCTTGGATTTCTCAAATTTTTGTGTATATTTTTAAAATAATTATTTCGAAATTTACATCTATAAGATTGAGGTTGATAGCTAGGAATGCTAAACTATGAGAATGCATTACTTGATTTACTAATTTTAAAATAACATGGATAGTTCCTAACTTTGGATTCTGAAACTTACTAGATTAAGATATATTTTGTGATGATATTTTTCAAATCTCCATCTTATTTCTACTTTGTTATTTACAAAAAAGGAAAGAAATTTTTCATGAGAAAAATAGGCTTTTATCCTATTTTATTAAGGGGGAGAAATAAAGCATCTAAGTACTTAATCATATTTACATATTATGATATTATATATCATGAAATTATTTGTTATTTCACCTCTTTTTGATGATGGAAAAGATGGAGAAATAGCGATAATGATACAAAAAAGATACATACATGTAAAAGGGGAATAAATAGCACCTATAACAAAGAAGGAGAAATAGCACATATAAAATAAAGGAGAAGAAATAACCTTTTCTTAAAGAAGAAATTTAATGATTTTTGAGATTCTTGAAATGCCCTTGAAAATTCAATGATTCATGATTTATTGGTTGAAATTAATATTATATCATGAAAATTTTTGAAAGAAGAAAATTGCATGAAATTCTTGGAATACCCTTGAAAATTCGATGATTCATGATTGGTTGAAATAAATGTCATATTTCATGTATGATTTGATAATTTTAAAATTCATAGTATATCATTTCAAGATTTGAATGGACGATATGATACTTTAATTTAAGAGTGTTTGGTTCTCTTGAATTTAAGTTTTTTCTTCTTTGAATTATGACATGGATTTAGGAGGAGTAAGGTTTAACTCCCGTCATAAATTGATTATAACCATCAAAAAGTGAGAGATTATTGAATCTCAAATTTTGATGATGAAATCAATTGATGAGTTATTGTCTAACAATGTTGTCAGATTGATTGATGTAGGATTAACTACGATAGAGAGAAAATTACAATCAAATGTTTGGCCAAAGTCAAGTCTAGACATCGGGCCAGAGTGAGGACAATACGGTTGGGAACTCGCTTGGAGTGCATCGGGAGCTCGTCGAGGGTTTCCGGAACTTGCTAGGATGGGACAAGGGAGTTCGCCGAAAGAAGACCAAGACTCACCAGAAGATTGTCGAGGGTAGTCGAAATGCTTGCTGGGAGTTGGGAAGGTCTTGATTGAATTTATTGGTCATATTGATTAGAATTAACTAAGTTATAAGACTCATTAAGGTTGAGTTCTACTTGAGTTAGACTTGGAAGGATCTAAATTAACTCAAGTGAGGCTAAACGGGTCCACTATGGAGAGTAGATTGAGCTTAGGTCGAGCTCAATTAGTTGATCTAAGAAGTGGTCAATAAAAGGTACAAGTTGGGTTTAGAAAAGTTGAGGGAATCACTTTTCCGGGATTCCTAGCAATTATACCACCATCGTTCTATTTTCTGGGCTGTTTTCAGCGGTGGCGTCACTGGTATCGATGGTGGTACCGTTCGTACCCAGGTTTTTCTGGTGCATTTAAAATTTTGGCTCTAATTTTGAAGTCAATTGGGGAATATAAATACCTTAAGTTTTCTTACATTTCACATAATAAATTTTGGCTAGAAATTCTGAGAAAAAATTATGTGCTAAACTTGTAAGAAAAATAAAAAGGGTAGGGGAGTGAGGAAAATCTTGTAATACTTGTAAATCTCCCTTGTAAGGTTATAAGGGTTTGATTCACCTAAAGAAGGTTGATAATGGACGTTGATGGGCCTCGAAAAAGAGGACTCGAGAGTGGACGTAGGCCAGGTTGAGGCCGAACCGCTATAATTGTGAGTGTCTTTGCTTTCTTTGCTTATTACTTTCTATTGCTCTCAATTTGCTTATAATTAAAACTAAGCTTTCATCTCTCTACTTCTTTCAAATCGGCTCTTAATAGTTTTATTGAAATATCAAAATAAGCTTCCATTTTTCACTCTTTACTTTACGAAAGCAAGATTTTCAAATCGATCACTATTTCATTTGAACTAATTCACCCCCCTCCCTCTTAGTGCCAATTGATTCTAACACGAAGATTAAGTGCGCAATCAAGAAATGGAGAATTTCGTACTTGTGACAAACCACGATGAGGTAAGGAACCCACCTGAAAGCTCTTTTACTTTTAATGAGTTATTACCTTCTTTTCATGAGATTTATGATGAATTTAGAATGATTAGCAAATCCTATAAACTACTTAAAAAGGAGCATGCATCACTAGTTAGTAAACTTGAAGAAATGCATGAAGTAGCTCCATCACATAATTGATGCACCAAACATGAAACCTTGAATGATGCATCGACATTATGTTTTTCATGTTCTAAGTGTGAGCCATTGAAGGTAATTAAACAAGAAAATAACATACTACAACAAACTCTAAAAAGACCTAAGATAGACAATAAGTCTCTGAACATGATCCATGTTGATAAGGGTTATATTCATAAGGAAGGTATTGACATTGTGAGCAATACTCATCAAAAGCTAATTAGAAGACCCATATTACACTCCTGACCACCAAAAATTAATTATAACTTTTATGGTAAATTAGGATATAAAGCCTACAAATGTTTATTTAGAAAATATAGTCCATATAAATTAATTTAGATTCCTAAAGGAATCATAAACAACCTCAAGCTATTATAAAAAATGAAAAGAACATTTCATGATGGACCTAAATTCAAATGAGTACCTAAATCAAAACCTCTCATATTATAAAGTTATCTCCTAAAATATAGATATTTGTTGATATCTCCTAAAACTCAAATGAGCACTAAATAATATTTTGAATATAGATGCTCAAGAAAATGAGATATTGATAGTGATTGAATGATAGACTCAAAATTATTGACATTGATATTTGTTGATCTAAATGCAAAGGATATTGTTGAATAACTTAAATGTTACGGTGTTTTTGACTAAATTAGCCTATAAATATAATTGTTGAATGATTGATTTAAATGGTTGAATAGTTGTATGCTAAGATTGAATATGTGTTATTAAATAATAGATTACTTTTGAATTTGAACATAAAATAAATAAAACTTTGGAAAATCCTTGTACTATGTGTAAAGAGTTAGACTCATTTAAAAGTCAAAATTGAGATAGGTTGAATTTTTGCTTTGAAAATGTTTTATCATTTTGATGTGTTATAGTGTTGACTCTGATGATTTCTTCTAGAATGAAATTTGGTTATCGGTCTTAAATGATAATTTATTGATTTGAAAATCATTCTTGAAACAAATAACATAAAACAACTAAAAAGAGGATAATTCTTTTTTATAATATTTTTTATCCTATCAACCCTTCAACTAAAGATAAAATGATACCATTATTGTTGAATCTCCTAAACTACAAACAATCTATATTACCTTCATTGAAATTTTTTGAAAAGTAATTTTTAATGATTTTGGATATGTTTCCAAAAGGATTGATGAATTTATCCAAATTTATTTATATTTTAATGATTTTATCATGATCTTGATATCTTGAAAAATTACAACTTAAAATTCTTATAAAAATCAAGTTCATTCAAAGAAAATTATATAAATGAAGCATAATTTATCAATTCAGAATTATAACTTGAAAATCTTCTTATGAACAATATAATTGATAACTTAAAGTTTCCTATATACAAATCAAGATCTTCTATCTTTTCTTCTTTGCATTTTATACATGATCTTGATATTTAAAATTTGATATTTTTATGAATGAATACTCTTCTTATTTGATCTCCTAAGTTTTCTAAAAACTGTTGATCTTATCTAAGAAGAGATTTGTCAAAATAAATTATATCTTTTAACATTCATGATTTGATAATAATATCCTTCATGATATGATTATTTATTATTTTCTTCTTAATATAACTTTTCACTAAAATTAATATTCCTTAGACTTGTGATAAGTTGAAAATTAAAAGAGATTTGTTTTATCATGAACATTTCTTTGATTTCTTGACTTGACATATCCTTTATAGGAATCATGTTTAAATCTCTATAATTTTTTACTTTTTAATAAAAAGGGTATTTATGATCTTAACAATTATAATTAATATTTTTATCAAGATCATTCTTCTATTTTATTAAAAAGATTTATCTAAATGATTTGGGTGTCTTAAGATTTATCTTAAATTAATTAAGATTATTTAATCCCCTAAGACTGATTTTTATTATTTACAAAATAAGGGGAGAGATTCCTTAAAAGAAATCATGTCTTTCGTAATTATAATATGATTTTTCATCATTAATGACATGATCCTTTTATGCTTATGGTTGTAACTAGGATATGAATGTAAAAAGAAAAAATATACGATCATATTCTTTCTTGACAAAGACCAAAGGGGGAAATAAAATAATCAATCTGATTAGAAGAAATTTTTTTATGATGAATCTTATAACATGGAATGATAAAAAATATACTTAGAAGAAAATTTTAAATTTTAAATTTTCTAAATTATAAAATACATGATTTATAATTTGTGACTTTTACAAATTATGCTTCTTATCAAATTTAAACAAGGTGATCTTCAAAATGAATGATTTGTAATTTTCCACTTTTGCTTGGAGATTACATGAGATGAATTTAAATGTATGAGTAGCTCTTAATTCTTCTTCGATTTCTCATATTTTTTAGATTAATTTCGAAATGATTCTCATTATAATAAACATAAGAAGGGGATTCAAAATTTTAAGATATTTTTAAAGATTATTCTTGTTTCATGAATCTTGATGAATGTTTATAAAAATATATGACATAAATTTTTATAATGCTTGATATGAGCTTTTGATATTAATTTTTTGATAAATGTACCATTTTTTTAATTTTTGGATCTTTTACACCCCTTCCCCTTCATATCTTTTTCTTTCTTATTCACAAAAAGGGGAAGAAAAATTTTCATGAGAAAATTATGTTTTACTAAGGGGAGCAATGAAGTATTAAATATTCAATCAATATATATTTTGTACAAATATAAAATTGATGCATGATGAGTTTATGTATCATAAAATTATTTGCTTATTATTTTATTATTTTTTAATGATGATAAAGAGGGAGAAATAGTATATTGATGATACATATATAAAAATGATACATGTTAAAAGGAAAAAAATTCATGAAGAAAATTATGGCTCAAATCTTATTTTACTATGGGGTAGCAATGACACATGTGCCTTGAAATCATTTGCTCTAACATTTCACCTTTTTGTTAATGACAAAGAGAGAGAAATGATATATTGATGACACATGTAGAAAAATAAAAAATAAATATTTCTTCTAGTTTTGTTGATAAATATTTCTTTTTCTTTCTTATTCACAAAAAGGGGAAGAAAAATTTTCATGAGAAAATTATGTTTTACTAAGGGGAGCAATGAAGTATTAAATATTCAATCAATATATATTTTGTACAAATATAAAAAATTTGATGCATAATGATTTTATGTATCATGAAATTATTTGCTCATTATTTTACCTTTTTTTAATGATAACAAAAAGGGAGAGTATATTGATGACACATATATGAAAAATGATACATGATAAAGGGAAAAAAAATTCATAAAGAAAATTATGGCTCATATCCTATTTTACTAAGAGGGAGCAATGACACATTTGCCTTGAAATCATTTGCTCTAACATTTCACTTTTTTTGTAACAAAAAGTGAGAAATGACATATTGATGACACATCTAGAAAAATAAAAAATAGATATTTCTTCTATTTTTGCTGATAAACAAAGGGGGAGAAGTAATTAATGGCCTAAGGAAGAGAATTTCAACTTAATGTATGATTGATGCATAATTTTAAAATTTATGTTATATACTTAAAAATTTGATGATTTATTATTGGTTTGATTTTGAAATTCATGATATATCATTTCAAATTTTGATATATAGATGTTATGATACTTGAATTCAAGGGTATGTTATTCTTTTAAATTTAAGTTTTTCTTATTTGAATAATGATATAGATGTAGGGGGAGTAAGATATAACTCCCGTCATCAATTTATTGTCATCATCACAAAGAATGAGATTATTAAATCTCAGATTTTGATGATAAAATTAATTGATGAGTTATTAATCAAACAAGTGTATTATAGATGATTAATGCAAGATTAACTATAACAAATATAAAATTACAATAAGATGTTAGGCCAAAGTCAAGTCCGGGCATCGGGGTGAGGTTAGGACAATGTAGTAGGGAACTCGTGGGGAGTACATTGGGAGCTCGTCGAAAGGATCAAAAGCTTGCCGGGAGTTCGCCGAAAGTTAGCCGAGGGTATCGGGAGCTTGTCGGGAGTTCATTGGGAGCTTGCCGAAGGAGATCGGGAGCTTGCCAGGATGGTGTTAGGGAGTTCGCTTGAGGAAGACCAAGCGACTCGTCGGAAGATTGTCAAGGATAGCTGAAAAGCTTATCGGGAGTTAGGAAGGTTTTATTCGACTTGTTGGCCATATTGATTGTAATTAAGTCGTAGTTAGCATCGGTTAAGGTTTGAGTCCTACTTAGTTAGATTTTGAAGGACTCTAAATTAACTCAAGTGAGGCAAACCGGGTCCAATATGGGAATAGATTGAGCTTAAGTTGAAATCAATTGGTTGACCTGAGAATTAGTCAACAGAATATACAAGTTGAGATTGGAAAAGTAGAGGGAATCACTTTTTCAGGATTTTTGACAGTTGTACTGCTAGTGAGCTATGATCGTACCGCCTAGGCGGTGGTTGTACCACCCAGGTGGTGGTTGTACCGCCCAAGTCGTTGGTTGTATTGTGGTCGCCCAATTTTCTGGGCAGTTTTCGACAGTACCACCAGCGATTATGGTAGTATCGCCCGTACACAGAATTTATGGAAGGGTTTGAATTTTGGCTCCATTTCTGAAGCCAATTGGGGTCTATAAATACCCCAAAATTTTTTGCATTTAACATAATACTTTGGGCTTAAAATTTTATGAGAAAATTATGTACTAAATTGTAATAAAAAAGGGGTAAGGGAGTGAGGGAAGAAGTGTAATTCTTGTAAATCTCTCTTATAAGCTTGTAAGGTTCATCTCCTAAGCCTATGAAAAGGAGAGAGAAAGCTATAAGGATTTGATCTTTACCCAAAAAAGATTGATAGTGGACACCGATGGACCTAAGGGAAGAGAACTCATAAGTGGACGTAGGCTAGATTGAGGCAGAACCATTATAATTATGAGTATATCTAATTGTTTTACTTTCTACTCTTATTTACTTTATAGTTAGACACGAGCTACTATCTCTTGACCTGGGTTTTAATTTGTTCTAACGAAATACAAAGGAGCTTCCATTTTTCTATCTTCACCATCCGTAACTAAAGGTTTTTGAATTAAGTACTTTCTATTTTACACTAATTCACCCATCTCTTAGTACCAATTGATCATAACATATTTTACCCTCTTAATATGTAGTACTATTAGTAGAATTCTCAATAGGTAGTATTATTAGTAGAATATAGTAGATGTCCTAATGAAGAAGATAGAAAGTATACGGATAGAGAGAATGACCTTACTTAATAAAGAGGCTCTCTCTAGGGAGGACCATTTCTTTCTTTTAAAGTTGTATCAAGCATTTGAAATACGATTCCAATATGAAAGCACACCTTAGTCCAAGGTAGCTAATAATCTAGCTCTCACTGCAGCAGCTTCTAGGTATAGCACAACTCCTGCTTTGAAGAAACCTGAAACCAGCCAAGAAAGTATCACTCAACTGATCTAAGAACATATCATGCAACCAGCCAGCCAGCCAAGATAAAGTAAGTCTCACTAGTATGGTCCGATCTAAGAGCATATCCAGCAACCACACCATTCAATATAGAGTAAAATGACCCATCACAATGAAGTTGAAAACAACCAGCAGACTTGAAGTTGAAACCAACCATCAGAAGGTTTTCCCATTTCATTTGTAAGGGACAATATCACATAGAAGCTTAAGTAAGACTACAAGTTATCCTCATTAAGCATAGGGCAGGCAAGAAATACAATAATTGTTTCATAAATCAGGCATGCACATATATAGTATAGTCTCATTTGCACAAACATAGTATAGTCTCATTTGCATATTAAGGATAGCATCATTCCTAGCTCTCCAAATCGGATAACATCATTTGCATGTTAAGGATAGCATCATCATTCCTAGCTCTCTAAATCTATCATAAACTAGTAACATTAATCTTAAGTAACATTAGAATCTTATACAGATAAAGAGAAGCATCCCATCGTCTATCATTAGAAGGTCCCTTACCTATCCAATCACATTCAATAGCACCAACCAAGAATCAAAGGATTTGAATCAGACATCTAAATTAAGCTGAAATGAATCCCAGGATATCTAAATTAAGCTGAAAGAAATACCACACACTAGAGAGGATAAGGAATATTCACAAAATAGTTGATCAAAAGACTAAGAAAGAGACCTATATAATGGGCACACACCATCATCCAAAATAACCACAGAAGCCAATCATGTAAGACACGTGAAAAAGCATCCATCCATCCTATCCTACATCAGTTAGGCAAGGGTGAAGGCGAGGCAGGCGGTGCAAAAGCATCTATCCTCATAACTTAGAGGAATTCTTGTGAGCTTCTACGAACAACATCATTGATCCCTAAGACTACTAGGGCCTCTAAGTTGGGAAAGGAGTTTAAGTATCAAGAGACATGGTGGAAACCCCTTTGCTATCAGGTTTCTAAATCAAAGTTCTACCGTCAGGCTCTAAAGAAATATCTATTAGACAAATTAGATCAGGTGTATGTAACCCACTAATACATATAGTCTTTCATCCACAGTCGCTAAACCATAGAATTCTAATATCAAGCATTTAATCTATTTTTGAAGTAGGTTTGAAAGAAGATAATGGAAGATTTTGAAGACAACATCATTGATTATTAACCGAATCCCCTTTAGAAAGAATTTAAGAATAACCACAACGAAGAGAAAACATAGCTCTTAATCCTTTAAGAAAAGCCTCTAACAACAACTGTGCTTATTAGATTGATTGATCCACAAAGACAAGTAATAACTATGTTTATTAGATTGATTAATCTATAAAGCTATTTTACTACCCATATATTTAGTCAAGATCACAGTTTACTACCCATATATTTAGTCAAGACCACACGAACCCCACAAAACTCTTTAGATTTTTTTAAGTATTGGAAAACACTTTTGTACCTTGCAGAGCATATTTGGTAATATTAAAGTCCCGTTATTCCTAAACCACCAACCCAAGAAAGAGTGGATTTCAAAGTAAGTTTACAGTTCGGCATCCCTTAACTTAAGGGCAGGTATTCGTCAGTCTTATATATAGCTTATTATCTTTCTACTTCAGCATCTTTTACCTGAGATTCTCTTTTACTTCAGAGATTTTTGGTTCAATCAAAGTGTGGGTTTAGGTATTGAATCTTCCTTACTCCTCTTTTAGAGCAGAGAGTGACTTTCTCACATAAAAAGAAGCCAGAAGTGGCTTTCGAGGGAGGAGCTATAAATCAAGATGTTATCAAAGAAGACTAGAACAAACTTACAGAGGTAAACCTAAAAAATGTCATTCATCAAGCTCTAAAAGGTGGAAGGGGCATTAGTTAGGCCAAAAGGCATTACTAGGAACTCGTAGTGGCCGTTGTGTGTCTGGAAAGCGGTCTTCGGTATGTCTTCCTCATGCACCCGAATATGATGGTATCAAGACTGCAAATGTAGTTTGGTAAAAACTTATGCTCCCTTCAATTCATCGAGTAATTCATCCACCACAGGAATCAAGTATTTGTCCCTAACGATGATGATGTTGAGGGCTTGATAATCCACACACATTCGTCATGTTCAATCCTTCTTTTGTACGAGGAGCACCGATGAAGAATAGGGGCTGACACTTGGTCGTATGATACTTATTTCCAGCATCTCTTAGACAATTCTCTCAATCTCGACCTTCTAAATATGAAGATATTTGTATGATCGTATCATGCAGTAGGGTACGGGGATGATTTTTTGGCTTAGTAAAAATGTCTAAAAATTCAACAAGCAAAATGGAGAGATTTGGATCTTTGTTCATCATTGGTTCTTTAGTTTGCCGCCCTTAAAGTTGGATTAGGAAGCTGACATGTGAATTTCTTAAAAGACAAAATAGCTCTTCGAGGAATTCCCATTGTAATTCTTGTACTACTGAGTCTAATTCTAATCCTGTCTTGTTAAATAGAGTTTCAGACTTAGAGATAGTATAGTAAGACTAAGATAAAGGAGTGTTAGAGACAAACTAGCATTGAGGTCAATAGTGGCAAACTAAGAGTTAGTAATTGTTTGGTGGATGGAGCTAAGTAAGGCTTGGGCAGCTGAGTTCAATTAACTGAAGACCAAGGCTTGGAAGCTCATGAAGTAAGGCTTGGCACTGTATAGAAGGTAAAAGACTAAAACAAGAGCATAGGGCCTAGTAGTTGCTTGGCGAGTTCAATTCAAACTAGGACCCCAACCTAGAAATTGTTCCAATACTACTTAGGTGAATAGTATCAGACTAAGAGAAAGGAGTGTCAGGAGGAAAGTCAGACTTAAGCCAAGGAACGACAGGTCGAAGCTACAACATAGGAATTGAAGAGCTAGTTGCAATAATGAGAGAAAGTAAAGTAAGACTAAAAGGCAATGGTATTAGATCGAGATAAGGGACTCTCAGAGTGAGATAAGAGACAACAAGGATGGGTAGTTCCCTGCAGTGCCAGTTTAAAGCTAACTCCAAGGGGCGGAAGACTAAGATAAAGGAAAGTAAGGCTGATAGTTAGGATAGATTGCTAGTGGGTCCTTTATTCTTACTTGTTATTTTCAGTCCTTAGTGCGAGGTCTCGGTCTTATAGCCAGGTCTTGTATCCTTTATGGATAGTTTCAGTCTTTAGTTATGCCTTCTCATCCTTTGACTTATTTGTTTCATTCCCCTAAACTAGAGTATTCCTCTTAGCTTTCCTGGCCTACTATTAGTCTTACCCCTAAGTATTGGTATTACCCCTAAGTAATAGTATCTCTCTTAGTTTTATTGGCCTACTATTAATATTCGTAGCCCTAGCCTTATTCCAATTACTCCAATTATGACTTGCGAGTTCAATGCTTAGCCCATGTATCCTTAGTGTCAGAACTTGGACTTTAAGAAAGAAATGGTAGGCTAACAAGCTCTCCCATAAAGGTAGACTTCAAGACAAGAAAGTCAGACTTAAAACAAGACATAACATAGTGAGAGACAAGGGTGGCAACCTTCAAGAAGGGAGTCTAAGAATCAAAGGCCAAAAACTGACTTAAATTTAAGGGAGGTAGAGCCAAACTCATAAGCAAGACTTTTAGACAGGAAAAATACAAAGAATGCAAGGAACAATACAGAGAATGAAAGTAAGGAATGACATAATGAAAGACAGTTTGAAGCTAATGAGTGGTAGTTTGAAGCTAACGAGTGGAAGTTTGCGAGTTAGGAATGGCAAACTTACTTATGTGTTGGAGTCCTCTACTTAGCTTGGGTTTGGTACTTATGAGTTCAATTCAGATCTGCTAGGCGCCTTGGTTGATCATCTATGCCTGGTGCTCATTCTTTGACTACTGGGTTGAATTCCTAGTTTCCAATTTGATTCTTGCGAGATAGGTTGGAGTGCTGGTGCTTACTACCCTAAGTACAATAATGATCTAGATCATACTACTACTATTAGTATATTATTAGATGCACTAGCCTCGTACCACTAGCTACTACTATAGTATTATAGTTGTCTTGTCATTTAAGGCTTTAAGGGAAGATAGCAAGAATGAAAGCAAGGAGGGATAGGCTTAAACTCAAATATAAGAATGAAAAGTAGAGTTCAGAATAGATGATTCACAATTAAAGCAAAGAGTGGTAGACCGAAGCTCAATGTAAAGCATGAGAGACAGGAGTTTCAGACTGAGAGTCAAGAGTATAAGAATCAAAGACAGTAATATCAGTTTGCGGGACAGTAAAGTAAGACTAAAAGATAGGAATGACAGTTTGAAAGTAAGACTTGAAGTCGGGAGTGTCAGGCTCAAACTAATAAGTCAGGTTTGATTTCAAAGTTTTTTTGACTCCCAATGTGCGGGTTTGAAGACTGATATCTAGGAAATGTAGAGTGAAAGCAAGAATGGAGCTAACGAGTTTAAGTTATAGAGTTAGGAGTGTATTTCCCCTGCCTATTCCTCTACTAATAAGTAGAATTCCTTAGTTTTGTTTTAATTCATACCACTATCACTCTAGGTCTTATAATGCCCTAAATCAGACTCCCAGCCAGGGTGCAAGGAATGAGCCTAAGAGACAGAAACTAGTAAACAAGACTTTAAGCAAGAGTAGAAGACTGAGATAAGGCAGTAGAAGACTAAAGCAAGGAGTCTAGACCTAGATCTCAAACTAAGGAAGCAGTAGAAGGTTCTAACTCATAAGCAAGAGACTTTAAGAAAGGATTGAAAGACTTAGACTTAGATAAAGGAGTGACAGACTTCAACTCGGGGGCATAAGAAAGAAACTAAGAGTAAGACTGTAAACAAGAAGCAAAGGGATGAAATACATATTTAGATTTAGTAGTGTCAGACCAATAAGACTAAAACTCATATAAGTAAGAATATAAGTAAGGAGCGTAAGACTCACACTCATAACCGGGTATAATAATACTTTAAGAAAGAATAGGCAGACTAAAACATAGAAGTTGAAGTTTGAAGCTACAACTATAGAATGTAAGAAAGGGGGCTGGGTATAGAGTTTCAGTATGCTCTTCTATGTTTAAGTCCCCTACCTGGGGTATTTCTCTGAGCCTCATGTGCTACACTATAAGTATTAGAGCTAGGCATCTAAGAATCAAATAAAGGAGTAGCAGACTGAGACAAGTACTAATAGGCATGTAAGACAGGAGTGTTAGAGTTTAACTAGGCATTGAAGGGACAAATAAAAGACTAAAACCAATAAGCAAGAGTTAAGGTGAGGAATAGAGGGCTAATACTCAAACTAAAGAATAAATGGAAGCAATAGCAATTTGAAACTAATGAGTGTTGGACTACCCTCTCCTTGCCGGAGGGCAAGACTTAAAGTAGGGCACGAAAGGCTTAGAGTTAGTAGTGGAAGGGACAAGTATAAGAATGGGAGAAGGGAGTGGAAGCCTTAGAGTTAGGAGTGAAAGTTTACAAGTCAAATATAGGTCACGAGAGGTAGTTTCAAAGCAAGGAGTGAGAGACTTATCAACTAATAAACAAGACTTAAGTCAGGATTGGTAGAGCGAAAGGTGAACATAGGCATGGAAGGTCTGTTCTTAATTCTCATACTTATACTAGTGAGTTTAGTTCTTAGCGGGCAACACCCTTAAATAGAATCTGAATCGGGAGTGGCAGACCGAACCCCACACGTAGGAGTATAAGACTGATAGCAAAGAAAGGTATACTAAAACATATGAGCTAAGTAGCTACTACAAACACAACTGCAATAAAGAACTCACATAATGTGTTTTGTATGAGTTATTACCAAGTCTTGTCATTTAGCGGCCAACAAATATATTAGTAATAACGAAGTTATTACTTCTGATGTTAAATAGAGCTAGCTACAAGAATCAAAACAAAGAAAGTCAAAATGTAAGGCAGTAGTTTAAGATTGAGAGCGAGGTAGGATAAGCTAAGAGACTGGAAGGGCAGACTCAGAGTTGAACATAGGAATTGAGGGCATTAGTTTAATAGCCGGTTAGGAATTTATGAGCTAGCTATAAGAATCATAGAAAGGAATGTAAGGCTAAAAGAGAAATATAGGCATTGAAGCCAGGAGTACCGGTGTAAATCTACAACTACATAATTGAAGCAATGGTTAACTTAAACTTTCAACTATAATAGGGAAAATGGAGGAATCAGACTTAAAGCAACGAGTTACAGAGCTGGAACTAATCCTTAAAGCGGGAGCCTAAGAGTGAGTAGCAAAAATAGGGCTTGTACACTAACCACACTTATGTCTGTTAATGCTAGGTTGAGTTCTATATTTACTACTACTTGAGAGCGCTGGTCTAGCCCTTACCATCTTAATTCTTCTACTAATGAGTTAAAAGGCCTATGCCCGGTATCCACCAAGCAACTAACGAGGAGAAGACTGCCTACCCAGCCCAAAATAAAAAGACTATAAGTTAGAAAGGTCAAACTTAAAATAAGGAGTTTCATTCTACAACTCAATAGTGAAAGAAGCAAGTCAAAGACTTTAAGCAATGATTAGCAGAATGAGAGACAAGAATGAAATATTTAAACTCTAACTAGGGGATGTAAGGGACAAGTATTAGAATGAAGCTCATGAGCCTGAGACTAAACCCCTAACTGCGGAATGAGAGAAAGGAATGGTCAGCTAACACTCGCACATAGGACTTTAAACCAGGAGTGGAAAACTTAGAGTTAGTAATGACAGACTCAAACAAGAGAGGCGATAAAGATAAAGAGAAAGAGTCAGACTTAAGGCAAGGAGATAAGGACTAAGAGCATGGAGTTAAGGAACGAGAGACAAGGGGTGCAGATGTAAGATCAGTAGTCTAAGACTTAGAGTTGATAGTGAGCTAAAGTCTTATATTTGTTCAATTCACCATTCCTATTTTCATTCTTAGTATTGTCAGTAGCAAGCAATGAAGCTGGAAGTTCCCTTTAAGTAGAGAGGTCGGACAAGCTGATAGACTAAAATCCATTCCTGTTCCTGTGTGACTTGAATTTGTGTAAGCAGCCATTGATTCTGAAACTATAGTTTGAGTGTCAATAATGGTGGAGATGACCAAAAGATTCTTAAATAAAAAGGCAAAATAGCTTTCAAATGATGTTGGCGCTGAAGCAGTCTTAACTCTTACTTGATATTCTTGAATAGATCTCCAGGCAGTCTTGAATCAAACTCTATATGATTGACATAGACATAAACCAATAGTAATCACATAAAAAAGGGCTACATTGCTTAAAAATATATTGCTTAAAAACATGTCCCTTCACAAGAAAGAAAGAGGAAAGTTTGATGAATAAAAATAATAATAATGAATTTGATTAAGATAGCCAGAGCCCTAGTTAACAGAGCTAAACCACATAACTTGTAATAATTTTATTAGTTTCTGTCGCCAAATAAACATAACTTATAATTCAGTTAGAGAGCAAAAAGTATTACCGAAAAGCACCTTTTATTGGGGTCTATCGAAGACAAAGAGAGATAGATGGATTTCATCTTCTACATCTACAAGACAATGAAAAACACATATAATATAACTAAGCTTACAACTTAAAGTAAAGTGGTCCAATTTTTTAACAATTGACTTTGCTAGTAGTGTCTCAGAGTGCGTTACGAGCGAGAGATTTTAGCAAGTTTGCGCTCACTTTGTGTTCTCTTCTTTTCTTTTCGCGCAGCATTCATCCTCTTACAGACTGTGAGTATTGATTAGGTTATATTAAGTGTATGTATGGGTTCTTTACAATATGACTCGTGCCAGTAAGTGTGATATGAGTGTTGTGACTCGTGCACAATCAATGACACGTTATTTGCATCCGATCGATATATCTAGCTAATACATCATCTTTATTTGATTTGACATTTAGACCTACCTATTCGATCGACATTTCATATAGGGTTTGAATTTATAAGACACAAACAAGAAAATGAACATTTCTAGAGTCTCAGTTTAGATTGTTTATCCTCCCGACATTAACTTGAGATGAATTCGAAAATGAACATATCAATTCGATTTAAAATTACAGACAACTGGAATCTATCATAAATATATATATATATATATATATATATATATATATATATATATATATATATATATATATATATATATATATGCATTCATTATCACTTACCTTGAAACTGCATTCCCCTTACTATGGTTCAGTAAATTGGAAGTTAGATCGGGTCAAGGGTCAACAACACCTCCAATATACTGAGGAGGATCCTAATAATTGATATTAAGGAGAAATTACTATGTCGGAAAGAATTGTTCAATTAATCTTATACAATCAATCCATTTCAACAATATGATCACAGATAAAAAAAAAATCAATTGAGCATAAACATTGGTCACAAGTGAAGATTGATTGGGAGGTGCATAAAAAAATGAAGGTCAACAACAACTGGAATTAACAATTACAAAACCCTAGTCATAGCCCAAGAGACTTAAATATCAAAATGTTGATCTGGTCCATAAGGTTGTGCGTAATTAGGCTTTGGACCCAATCAACCGTTCACATCAGACTTCTATCCTCCTTCCAAAGTCTGGTCAATGCCAAAGTCATGCATGACAAGCCATCCAGGAATCTCTGTTGCTATAAGAAATAGACGATGCCAAATAAATTATATTATTTTGGATATTTTTCAAAAGTATCCCTCTTTTATTTTTTTAACAATACATCTAATTTAAAAATATCTAGAATACTTCTTAAAAGTGTTTTTAGTCAAAATTTTCTATCTATTTTTATTACCAGGTTTCAAATATGTTTTTATTTGGCTCATTTGTAGTATTTATTAATAATATTTATAGTATTTTATTAATATACTAAAAAATAATTTTAATATTTTTAAAAAATAATACAAGTGACATGATATTGTGCATCTTTGATTGTCATTACTCATAGATCATTATAATATCATATTTTAAAGTTTATAGTTAGTTTGATTGGTGTCAAAAATCTATTTAGATTATTTATTATATTTTTAGTAGGAGTTACAATATTTTTTATTGTGGTGACTAAAATACTGTAATAAATAGATGATATTATTTCTAAACTACTATAAGCATCTATTTGAATATATATCAAATAGTATAATATATTTTAATTTTATTTGACTCATTTATTATATTTTTAAGTAAATTATAGAATATTTTTTATTACGATGGTCAAAACATATTTTAAATCTCGTAACAGACGAGAAATTCTTTTAGAAATAAGTTAAATATTTTTTAAATTAAAATTACTGTTTAAACATAGATAAAATGGGAGTATCAGTTGAGAAATACACAAAATAAAAATATTTTATAGGAAAATCGTTCCAATAAAATTATAATAATTTTGAGTTTTGATTAATAACTAAAGAATATAATGGCATATATTTTTTTCCCTTTTTCTTTAATCTTCTTTGTTTACATTACTGCAGTTTGTTTGTTGCGTGTTGGCTTCATTCCATTACGATCTGTCGTTGCCGTCGTCGGCGGGGGGAGATGGGTTCGATGGACCGATCGAAGAGGAGGAGTCGCCTGTGGAAGAAAGCGCTCCTGCACTTCGCGCTGTGCTTCGTGGTGGGCTTCTTCACCGGTTTCGCGCCGCCGAGCACGGCTACCTTCTTCTCCGGCGGCGCTGCCGAGCGCCGGCCCCTCAGGAGCATCGGCATCCTCCCCGCCGCTCCCGGTGATGTCGTGGAGCGGGTCGTTGAGCCTGGCGTGGCCGTCAACAGGTCCCTGGTCGAGATCCCGAGATCTGTCTCCGCCGCTACCGGCGGGAACGGCGACGTCGGGGACGACCCGCCGCCGGACATGGAGGGGGTGGGGGCGCGCGGGCCACAGGAGCCGTCGCGGCGGCTGCTGATCATTGTTACCACCACCCGGTCTAACGACCGGTTCCAAGGCGCGTTCCTGCGGCGATTGGCGCACACTTTGCGCCTCGTCCCGCCACCGCTCTTGTGGATCGTCGTCCAGGCCCATGCGGAAGCCCCGGCCACCGCCGCTATGCTGAGGACCACCGGCGTCATGTACCGGCACCTGACCTTTAGGGAGAATATCACGGATCCGGCAGCGGAGGCTGATCACCAGCGGAACGTCGCCCTCAGCCACGTCGAGTACCACCGGCTCACCGGGATCGTGCACTTCGCCGGCGCATCCAACGTCTACGATCTCCGATTCTTCGACGAGATTAGAGAGATCGAGTATGACCACTCTCCCCTTTCCCTTCTTCTGAAATGGTTTTCGCCTCCTCGATAAGACTAGAATGATGTGCTTAGGGCGAAATAGTTTACATCTCGATGGAATCTAACTCCATTACTAGTAGGGAAACATAAAAGATGGAATCAGTATAAAATTCTCTACATTTTGAACCGAACAAGAGTATGCTTCTTGTGCAGTCTTTGACCACAATTGAGCTCGAATTCTCTTGTTTAAAGTATTTTCCTTGAAGGGATAAAGTGTGATATGGTCATAAAAAATCTTCTTCTAATTTGCGCTTCTGTTCTCCTTAATCTTACTCCTGTTGTATGCAATAATTCTAGTTTATCTGGGTACTCCGAAGATTTAAGTATAAAAAGGTTCGAGGAAAGAAAACCAAGGCAAATTGATGTTCTTCTCCCAATTTTTCTTCCCATGTTTGTCTTCAAGGATTCTTCAGTTTGGTTTTGCCTTTTTTTTGTTGTTGCATCATGGAAATTTGACCCTTCTTCCTAGGTAGATTTACTTGTTTTTTTGTCCGGGAAAGGAAAGAAATAATAACAGAATACTTACTATGAAGAAATTTTTTGCGCCCTTGGTTGCACTACTAATCTCTTGTACAAATCTATTCTGGTTTAATCTGTTCCTCTCTTTTCCCCTTATTTCATATTTTTCGTTGGACAGCGTAGCTCCATCGATCCTGTCATCCTCAGCTGCTTCTTCTTATGCCTCTCCGCTGTAGTCTATGGTATTGTTGAATTAATGTCAAGTATGTTTTACCGATCATCAGAGTTCAAGAAATAGTCATTTATATGATAAGCATCAATTCATAACAAAGAAATGTGGATTACATGCAACCCTGATCTTAAAAAAGCATTCTGTTCTCAAATAACATTAGGAAATTAAAATTTAAGTTGTAGAGATTGCCTCCAATTCTCATTATATTAAACTATTAAAGAACTTTCCAGCCAATTTGTCGCCAGCCCTTCCTGTTTTCCCACCTAATGTGTTCAAATGTTCCGTCAATGATCTAATGAGGTAGAACACTGATTCGTGTACATTCTTGTTCTGTCAGCTGCTTTAAGGTATTTCTCCAAAATGCTTCACTTAATGGATATAAGGTCAGTCTATTTTATTTGCTGTTGGAATCTGATGAATGAAATTTCACACTTCCATTAATTCCAAATTCAAGAAATTATTCTGTTAATGACTAGGGAGTGTTTGCAATTTGTCTCCAGGTCATCATATGAGAAATCAAAGTTTAAATATCTTCCCTCATCTATATTATCTAATTTTTTAAAATACAATTGGATTCAGAAATATTATTCTTCTAATTTATTCCTCTAAGCTTTTTCTTCTAAATGTTCCTGCACTTCTAGCATTCCAAATTGTTACACTAGTTGTCACATTAACACATTAACAAGTTAATTATTCTAGTGCCTCCTGCATTACAATTTCAGGGTTTTTGGGACATGGCCAGTAGCAGTGGTGTCAGAGAACAGGAAGCGAGTGGTGGTGGATGGTCCTATTTGTCATTCATCAAAGGTTGAAGGGTGGATCTTGAAGGACTTGAGCAATGACAGAAGGTTGTTGGTGACTAGCTCAGATGTGAGCCCTAGACCTCCTAATATAAATATTTCTGGGTTTGCATTCAATAGCTCGATATTGTGGGATCCTGAGAGATGGGGTCGCCCTACCTCATTGCCTGACACATCACAGGTCAGTCTCTAGCATTTTCTGATTAAAATCACAAAATACCTATGTTGCATAAAGTAAATCTTGCTTCCCTTTTGTCACAGGCTGCCATTTTTTTCTCTATACGGGGTATTTTTTAAATGCCAAGTTAGTTAAGATCATGTACATATTAAATTGCAATTGTACCTTAATATACAGTTCAAGCAAATATTTCATATAAACATTTAGGCACTTAAGATGGAACATGTGGTAGTTCAGAGATTTGTAGGCACTATGTGATCAAAGAGAAGATTCCTTTCGCTGTGGTGAAATAAATATTGTGCTCTTTAGTTTTCCCTCGTTTGCACTGGACCAGCGGTCAAATGGAGAAATTAGCCGATCTAGCTGTGGTTGGTTGATCCTCAGTGAAGTCCAATTATGAGTCTATATAATTTGTTTTCTACTTTGATGACCTAGGAATATGTTAGCAATTGGTGACACACTATGTTTGTAGCTATATGCATCACCTTGATCCCTCCATTTCATTTTATTTACTGGCTTCATGGACCAATATTTGGCACATAATGGACACATGCATGAGATGCTCTGCAGCTATCTCTGAAAGCAATAAATTTAGAAGTCAGTCCTTTTGTTGTACTACAAAGTTTGGTATTCCCAAAGGTTTTTCAATTTACCTAATTGACAACAACCTTCCTCGATTATAAGCCAATGGTGGACATTTACCAACTAATCCTCCTTATTTCACTCAAGAACACAAGTGTAGCACAAGGGACTTTATGATTAGGACTCTTAACAAGGGTTTGTTGAATAGCTGGTAGCTAGTCCAATCAAGTTCTTATGACCGCTACCACTTTTCTCTCTAGAATTTTACCAATGACATTTTCGTGGTGCTGGTATTTTCAGGATTCAATCAGGTTTGTGCATGAAGTTATTTTTGAAGATGAGACTAAGCTGAAGGGTATTCCTGCCGACTGCTCCAAGATCTTGGTGTGGCACCTCTACATGCCTAGAGTGATTCCTCTGCCCTTTCACTATCAGAACCCAAGATAAAAGGTAGACCAGGAGAAGCAAGGATCCCAAGAGGGGGTTGTGTAAATGAGAGGAAAAACGAATATATATATTCTTGGTTTTGATTTTTTATTTCCTTTCCCTTGGGGGAAGGCCACTAGATCACCTCCCAGGAAAATATCACTGACCATTTCTTTCCTGGTATTCTTTCTTGTGGTTGGTGCATTCACAACCGAGCGGGTTGCTTGCCACAATACTGTCAACCATTAAGACAAGAATCAAAAGCTGCGAGTTGACTTGCCATTGGTGCCCAGCTATTCATTCTTTTCTGTAACTCGAACCATTATGACAAGCAAAGTGATGGCAATTCAGGTGGCCTCCGTGTGACGGAGAATCCAATGCTTGTCGGCTAGTCTACCATATGTAACTCTAAGATTAATGTTGATTCAAATTTACATTACAAGCATTTGTTTCATTGTTGATCATTTTTAGGACACCCAGAAGATGATTGAAGGGACCTCGTGCAAGTTATTTTTTTTTTTTTTGGCTTTTCGAGGAATGCCATGTTGGTGGCCACATACACTTTCAGGCGTTCTTGTCTACTGTGTCCCTTATCTGCAGATTGCATGCCATAAAAGCATTCGACAAGTGAAATTACAACTTCGCTCCTCCCATGTTAGTCTCCTCCAACCAATTCTTAGTGGTATACTTGACTCAAGCCCAAGAAAATTTTTGAAAAATTCCGACTTTTGATATAAAGATATTAGAAGCGAATCATGTCTTCCTCCCAAAAAGAACAAATGGAGAAATAACCCTCTTTATCTTTTTATGACTACTAGGGGAATTGATTCACCATATCGGTTCTAAGCCAATATGAGCATTTTGACTCACTGTATCTGAGTCAATATGTGAAATCGTTTACGTTTAGTTCTCTTACTACTTGAAACCATAGTTGACTCAGGTCAAAATCAGATCACATAGTTGTTCTCTTATTGGGCTTTTTGGAGGAGACGGGAAAAAGCCGCTCAATACTTCTTAGGCACGAGTCCATCGAACCGTCTTCCTCGCCGTTTGATTCAAGGCCACGCAGTGGCGAAACAGGAGCGAGCTTAGTGTCAACCGGATAGTCTCCATGGGCCTCTCTCGCCTCGTCAAGGCCGGCCGACCGTCTTGGAGCTGCAGCGCTGGAACCAGTTGCGCCTCGCCGCGAAAGACTTCGCTCAGGCGACAATGGTAAGTCCACCATTGAGCAATCCATCATCTTTTCATTTCCACCCACAGTTTCTATTATTTGCATTGGCTGACGCATGTATTTGCAAATGCGGATAACTTGTTTGATAGATTGCATGTGAAAAATGTTGACTAACAATAATGTACCATCATTAAAATGAGTAGAGAGAGAGAGAGAGAGAGAGCCAATAAAAACACATGCTGATGACATTCTAAGATATATTTTTTAGACCTGCATTAAACGTATGTTCAACTAGGTTGTGTGACACAATACATGATTTAGACATTATACAAGCTACTCAACACAAACTTTGGAAAGTCACGGAAAAAAAAAAGCCGGTGACATCTGAGTCATTTCGATACGACTCGAGCCCACATGTGTAAGAGGAATGAGGTGATCATCGAAAGGTCTGACAGTTCTTTCGAAGGTCAAAGAGAATTTGGACTCCTGCTCCAGGGTTGACCTGTACAAGGACCAAAGGTTGGATGGGGTTCTCGACACAATCTTTTCGACACTCAAGTCAGCCCCAATAAGAGTTGGAGTGAGTTTAGTAAAGAATAACCAAACTCAATTACTGTGTCAAATATACCATTTTATAGCAGATAAAAAGGAGAAAGTATGACACAGAATATTGCTAGGCAGAACATGACCTAGCTGCTATTTTGGACTAACGTCCACGATGCGTGGGCAAATTGAACCTCCTCTCTGTCAACTGAACTGCCAGATTTCCACTATCAAAAGGTAACAATTAACTTATCATGATGTCTTCACTAGCTAGAATGGCCCTAGCTTCCACCGCCAAATAGCTAGCTATCTTTGCCATTATTAATCACTGTGATACTTTGGTAGAAACTAGCAAGTCTTTCATACTCTTCAAGTAAGAAGCATTGCATCATCCAGCTATGATACAGAGAAAGTAAGGAAATATCTAGTTCAGCTAGGGCTCACTGACACCAAAAGAAAAGGAGCAGCAGCAGTTTCAGCAAAGTAGAATCCAGTCTGGGCTCACAACTCCTCGTCTTCAGTGACCAGAAAAGCTGGTGAATATTTTTTGACCAAAACAGAGAAACAACACATGTATTGTGGGGGAGTCGGAGTCAGATGAACGCTAGTGAACACTTACTTTTTCGTCAAAGAAACAACTCATAGTAGCAGCATGTTTGAGTCAGAGTCTTGAAGCCATATGATAACTAAGTTAATAAGCATTCATTGACTAATAATCACTCACTGTAAATTATCAGCCACATTTTTCTTCAACTAGATGTACCACATTAGTGAAGTGATATGGATCCCTTTTATCTTGACAGTTGAGATTATTCATCCCACTAAAAGAAAATATTACAAGTTAGAAGCAATACTGAAAGAGCTTCAATTCTCCATATATGTCCTTCTTTAGGTCATTCTCATTAGATCTTAAACCTTAGTCCAAATAAAACCTAAACTCCTAATATGGTAAAGTTGATAGGATAACTAATGGATTAACTTCAGAAGTTTGAACTACTATTTCAAAATTGTTAAGGCTTAAATTAATAATAGTATATCCATCAAATACTATAAATCAACTTAAATCTCATTTCTACAAGAAAGTCAACCAAAAAACAAAAGTTTCAAAGTTTGTGAGCTTAATGTTGAAGCGAATAGTACCTTGACTGCTGTGATCAACATTTTTCTTCTCATTTCTCAGTGGGCCTACATGCTTACTCTCATGTTGCAGAAATCCCTTTTTTCTTTCCATTTGACACAGGCTTCTTCATTTTTGGTGGAAGTATCCTCGGTAGCATACAATATAGAGAGCAATAAATTATTACAAGGAGCAGCAGCAGCAGTCCCCAATCAGAAAGGTTTTCAATATATTTATCTTATCTGAATAAAAGGAGTAATTTTTCTACTTGGCTAAAGTTAGAGTGCATATTGTCAACCATGCATCTTCATGGTAGTTCTTTTAATTGTTAATGGTAGGATTAAAAGGCGGATAAATCATGCATTGTTTTTGTCTTTTGACGTGACACCATTACATGCAATGTGCAGCCCTTCTAGGAGCCCATTGGTAGGAGACCTTACCCTTAATTTCACCATTTTATGTTCATCAAGGAACTCAATTCTATAGGATTCATTTCCTTTCCATGTGCTTGACGTTAGGATTCTTGGCTACAGAATCTGAATGGTTAGGAGTTCTTTCATGGAAGAGTTATATGCCACCAAGGTCTCATAGGTATAGTAGGGATGTGGTTCTGAGTCTTGCAGAGCCTCAGCTTGGAAGCAAATGTTCGTTGTTCTGCTGATTATTTTCAGTTTATAACCGAGTGCCACTTTACTTGGCTACAGTATTACCAAAAGGAGGCTCTAATGTCATCATCCCCCTGTGGTGGATCAGGAATTCTGTCTCTTTAGGCTTATCCTTTCATAAAGAAAATGTCAATTATATGTTAAGCAGGAATGGATCTCTCCACCCATGAAGTGCGTGGCATCAATAGGACAATCCACTTCATTGTTTCTTAACATGTAAGAAATAAATGCAAACCTCTCACCAGTTCAAATCATGGTTGCTTCTTTGGCCAGGAAAACCAGCAGCAATCCATCACCGCAGGGGGGAAAGGAAAAGCTGTCTTGTCTCCAAAAAGAAATCAGCATTATTAGAGCACTGTGAAGCCTCAAAGCTAAAGAGAATTAAAGGAGAACGAGACACGGGAGAAGGCGGAAAGTAACCCATATCCATGCTCCAGCAATCGAACATTTCTTTTGCACTCAAAGCAGGAGTCGCATCACCAGTTCGCAGAAAAGAGAGATTTTGGGATCAGAATCCCAGGGTTCCAGAGAATGTATCGCTTCAGCAACACCGTGATCGGTTACCTGAACCTGTTGACGCTGTTGGCGTCCATCCCCATCATTGGCGGCGGGCTCTGGCTGGCGCGGAGCTCGGCCACCTGCGAGTCGTTGTTGCAGACGCCGCTCCTGGTGCTTGGTTTCGTGGTGCTGCTCGTCTCGCTCGCGGGGTTCGCGGGCGCCTGCTTCAACGTGGCGTGGGCGCTGTGGCTCTACCTTCTCGTCATGCTGTTCCTCATTGCGGCCCTCCTCAGCCTCACCGCCTTCGGCTTCGCCGTCGCCGGCGGCAGCGGCGGCGGTGTCGAGGTCCCTGGGCGCCTCTACCACGAGTACCACCTCGACGACTATTCCCGGTGGCTCCGGCGTAGGATCACAGAGCCGCGATACTGGAGGGCTGTCATGGCCTGCGTCTTGGCGTCGAAGACATGCGCCAAGATCGCTCTTTGGACGCCTTTGGACTACCTCCAAAGGGACCTCTCCCCGATTCAGGTAACATCACATCCTGTCACTACTAACATATTTTTGTTATATCACAAAATTTATCTATTCTCAAAAGAATGATAATAAACTTTTAATATGTTTACTTGGAAGAACTATTTTGAGACTGGCTAAGTATGTTGTCATCTGTGCAAGTATAATGGAGGTACTTTCTAGATGAAAATATCGAGCTCAGTGTCATTTCCATGAAGACCAAATCGAGAAACCATATTAAAAGTGTGGCAATGAGTTGGTAAGAGTGATCATCCTTTTAACTATGTTAATGAGCTTTATATATATTAATAAAGAGATAAAATATTTTATAAAATATACTATAAGGTAATAATCTTTAGTCGTTTCTCATAATCTCAATTTTACTTTTGTCCATTTATGTGACAAGAGTGGAGATAACATATAACTGCTACATGAGCAATGAAGGATAATTTTTGACTTTTTTTTAATTAAACAACATGCAAGACTATATGTTAGTGATTAACCCAAAGGTAGAGTCTCATTTTGGATGTATGTCCACATGAGCATATAGATGGAGGGTAATTTTTGCCTTTTTTAAATTTAACAACATGCAATACCATATGTTAGTGATTAACCCAAAGGTAGAGGAAGTCCCAACCTTCCCCTTTCTAGGGGAGTCAATCCTGGTGAACCCGAAGATCCTTTAAGATTTATAGTCAATGAAAAGCTCATATGACTAAGACTCAGGAATGACTCGAAAGCTCTTGACCTGCTTGTTGACTAGTTACTCCATCCTGGTTGAGTTTGACCTATAAGTCCCCCGATCGAGTCACCACTCATGTGACCCAATGTTTAAGTTTCTTTGCTTATCTTCTATTGCATTAGAGGCAAGACTTCAATTTTCTTTCCACCTAGTGATTGTGTCTTGCTTTCAATAATGGATGATATCGCTCTCCCAAATAGCACCCAACTCATGGTGCTACGACACAATGATATCAATCTCATATTATTCATCGAAAAATATTGCACATCGATAGTGCCGTAATTCGTAAATTCTTTGTTGCCTATTTTCAATTGTGTAAGTGAAAAAGTGATTATTACTAGGTTGCTAGGGATGACTTCAAGGTCATTGGTGCCCCATCCAACAATAAGGGTTAGAAGAAACATTTATTCTTTGTAAGTACAGGTCAATATTGGGGGCTAAGTCTTACCTGGTCCACATAGTTTATAGATAACATACTTTCCTTCTTGACATACGAGGAGGCAGATCAAGTCTTTCAATTGAGGAGATATATTCTCTTCTTGGAGGTTGTCAAGAGGATGGATGAGGACTGGCAGATTGACATAGGCCTTAGCCCAGCTCCTTGGGGTATGATCTGAACGCCTCCCTATTTTCTTTTCTTTTACTCTTTGGGAAATTGACCTATGTAGTTTCATGACTTCGATCTCCTATAAGGATAGATCTTTGAGCTTTAAGGAGAAGGGGGTTTTGTTCTCTTCAAGCACAACCATCGATGGCTTCTTTCGCTCCTCCCCTACTTATTCACAAGCCATCATCAAAGGTGTCAGCTTCGACCTGGTATGACTAGCCTTCCCTAGTCAATTAACTAAGGAAGAATAAGACTGTGAGAAAGGTGCCCCGTCCCCAGCCAGTCAAAGAACCTGGGGTAGAGTGAATTCCTAAAGTGGAATCGAACAAAGAGCCTCTCGGTCCTGAGGCACCAACATTTTCAAATGGTTCTCAAGTTCATGGTCCTCTTTGGGAAGAAGAGGAGATATACAAAGGTTGGTGTTTGACTTGTGTAAGGGTGGGTCTCTACCCTTTTCCGATGTTAAAGGTAGCCAATCTATCAGATCTGATTCCAAGCATGCCACTACAGCCAAGATGAGAGGGCCTGCAAGAATGACAGAAAATGGGGTAATGTCGTAGTCACATAATAATACTATCAAGGATCCTTATCCCACGAGATAGCTAAACAAATCTACCACTCCGCCTTGGAGGTGTTGCTGGATGCGGGCTACCATAATAATATGTGCTAATGAGTTAAATTATGGGTCATCCCTTTCATATCTTGTTATATTTTGACTAACACTTTTGTCTTTGACTTTTAGTATTACCATTATGTTGTAACTCTTCTTGACATTGTGTTTGTTGAAGCTTAATTTGAAATAAATTACAGATCTCTGTTGGAACCTTCTTGTCTTTTGCAATATCAGGATACCCGCAAGTATATTCCTCTATCCTTCCCAATATAGTCACAATAAATACATTGTCAATGATGAAAGTTCACATCTATCTTTTGGCCATGAACCCATACATAATCTTGTCGTACTTCCTTGGGTATCATGTTCCTATTATATTTAAATTAAATAAGCTATAAACATGTTGAATTGGCCTAATATTGATCAAAAATCACTAATTATAGTATTAAATAATTTTAATTATATGTTAATTATGTCTTTTGATAGTATAAACATGTTAAACACCGTAATAGGTTAAAGACATTAAATTGATCCAAAATTGATCAAATTTTAATTAAGTAATAATTAAATTCACTAATCATAATATTAATTAACTCTAATAAAACCTAGTTAAATATATCTTGCCATCATAAATATGTAAAACATATTAAATAAACATTAAATATATAATTTTGATATAATAGAGATTAAATTATGATGAAATTATCAATAAATACACTAATCATATGATTAATATAGTTAATTATATATTAATTATATCTTTCAACATTATAAACATATTAATTATGTCTTTTGATAGTATAAACATGTCAAACACCCTAATAAGTTAAAGACATTAAATTGATCCAAAATCAATCAAATTTTAATTAAATAATAATTAAATTCACTAATCATAATATTAATTAACTCTAATAAAACCTAGTTAAATATATCTTGCCATCATAAATATGTAAAACATATTTAATAAACATTAAATATATAATTTTGATATAATAGAGATTAAATTATGATGAAATTATCAATAAATACACTAATCATATGATTAATATAGTTAATTATATATTAATTATATCTTTCAACATTATAAACATATTAAAGAATATAATAAGTATAGAAAACTATTAATCAACCCAAAATAAATTAAATTTCAGTTAAATTTATCAATAAAATCATTAATCACAGCATAAATTAACTCTAATAAAACCTAATTAAATTTATTTTGCCATCATAAATACATAGAACATATTAAATAAACATTAAATATATAATTATTAAATTATGGTGAGATCATCAATAAATATATTAATCATATGACTAGTATACTTAATTATATGTTAGTTATATATTTCAATATTATAAACATGTTAAACAACCTAATAGATATAAAAAACTATTAGTTGATCCAAGATAAATCAAATTTTAATTAAATCATCAATAAAATCACTGATCATAGTATTAATTAAGGCTAATAAAACCTAATAAAACCTATTTTGCCATCATAAATATGTAAAATATATCAATAAACAATAAATATATATTTTTGATATGAGATATTAAATTATGATGAAATCATTAATAAATATACTAATCATATAATTAATATAGTTAATTATATGTTAATTATGTCTTTCAACAGTATAAACATGTTAAACAACCTAATAGGTATAAAAAATATTAATTATCCAAAATAAATCAAATTTCAATTAAATCATCATTAATTCACTAATTATAACATTAATTAAGGGTAATTAAACCTATTTTGTCATCATAAATATGTAAAAGTGCACAGCTAGAGGGAGCACTGAGACTTGACATATATGTGGCCCTCAGCCTTTAACACTAAGCGCATAGTTGGGGGAGTGGGAGGCTTGGCCTATGTGTAGCCCTCGGCCTTTGACACTGAGTGCATAGCTAGGGGGAGCACAAAGGCTCGGTCTATATATAACCCTCTGCATTTAACACTGAGTGCATGGCTAGGGGAGCATGAAGGCTCGACAAAGGTGCATCCCTCGGCCTTTGACACTAAGTGCACAACTAGGAGGAGCACGGAGGCTCAGCCTAAGTGCAGCCCTCGGCCTTTCACATCGAGTGCATGGCTAGGGTGAGAGTGGAGGCTCGACCTAGGTGCATTCCTTGGCTTTTTGAGTTCCACACCGAGGTGCCTAGTTCAAGAAAGAGTCCTTTTAACTCTTAATTGTCTGAGGAGCGAAGCTTGGGCCTTCTACACCATGTACATGGCTAGGGGGAGCACTAAGGTTTGGCCTAGGTGTAGCCCTTGACCTTTGCACCAAGTGTACAACTAGGGGGATTGTGGAGGCTCGACTATGGTGCATCTCTCGGTCTTTTGAGTTCCACACCGAGTTGCCTAGCTCGGGAGAGAGTCCTTTTAACTCTTACTCGTTCGAATAGTGACCCTCTGGCCTTCTGCACTAAGTTCATGGCTTGGGAGCGCACGAAGGCTTAGCCTAAGTGTAGCCCTCGGCCTTTAACACCGAGTGCATGACTAGGGTGAGCATGAAGGATTGGCTTAGGTGCATTGCTCAACCTTTAACACTGAATGCATGACCGCAGGGAGTGCGGAGGCTCAGCCTAGGTACAACCCTCGCCCTTTAACATCGAGTGCACAGCTAGGGGGAGCGCAGAGGCTCAACCTAGGTGCAACCTTCTGCCTTTAACACTAAGTGCACCGCTAGGCGGAGCATGGAGGCTCGGCCTAGGTGCATCCCTTGGCCTTTTGACCATGTTGAAGCGAGGAGTTAGCCCACCATGATACTTGTGAGACATCTTTGCCACGGGAGTCTTCTACCGTTCCAAGGGCAACAATCTTCTCTTTGAGCCCTATGAATGATTAAAAGTGTTACCTCCATGGCGGGTTTGATTTTGATTACGAAGTAGTCGAAGGCTGTGAGGGCCTAGTTGAGGCCTGAGGATGCTCGAAGGTCGCTATCGAGGATGAAGCGGAGGCGTGATGCTGTCGAGGCTCAGGTTTGGCTTACATGTTGATGAAGAAAACTTAGCAAAGTGTCGAGAAGGCGCTAGAGCTAAGACATAGAGCCATCAAGGCTGTGGTCTCTGGTTGCTTTTGGCTCATCCCAGGGTCAGATTCGGGCAGTCACAATAAAGCAGAACCTTAATTCATCTGAAGGTTCAGGCTCAACCATGTCTAAAGCGAGGAACCAAGTACACTTGGGATCGCCTGAGGGACAGGCTTTAGGTCATTACAGATCATTCCTCTTGGGATATGATACGTTGCCTTATTGTGGGTTTAATTTGCCTAGGGATCATAGCCCTTCCTTGCCATTTAAGTGCTCATGCGGTTGTGGTGATGTGCACGATGCGATCTCCACTATGATTGCTCTCATGGTCCCCAGGCACGTCGTTGCATCAAGTTGGGAGTGAAGTTACCTTTATTTGGTATTCCCTAGCTCTTCCTCTTATATTCCATATCACTGGTTTGGTTGTCTAACACTTTAGCGCAAGGAATGTCATCCTCCAATAAATATGTGACTTCTCCCATGAGAGCATCTTCTTCTGATGATGATCTTCCAATCATCTTTCGCTTGTCCTCCCGATGTCAATAGGGTGTAGAGAAATTGACCACCTCCTCATGAAAGGTGGTTTAGGTAAACTCCTCGCTGGAGGGGAGCCAACCTTCTGGATCTCCTATAGCCTCGTGAGACCTAGTCCAAATGCAGGCGACCCATGACTATAGCTTTGTGGTCACTCCACGGCAACTAGAGGAACTGCGCACTCGTTTTTGGGTTCCACCAAAAGTCATTCTTTCTATTCCTAGGGGTGGGGATCGCCCTTTTCACAAAATTCAGGGTGGTTTGCCTCTTCATCGATGCTCTGGAGGTTAGGCTGCGCCTCCCTTCACCTCCAATAGTGGTTGCCTGCCTAGAATTTTGGTGGATTTCTCCATCCCAACTGGCGTCAAACTCTTGGCACTTCTTGAGGATCTTCCTTAAGACATGCGATGACACAACGGTGGTGCTGTACTGCAAGTGATTTCGCTCATGCTTGCGCTTGAACCAGGGGCCGAGCATCTATTACTTATTCCCCGCACGAGGTTCAAGATCAAGGGAATGAGCTCCTATGATAAGGGGTGACAGAGTCGCTTCTTCATTGTGGACAGGAGCAAGGATTGGAGCTTCCTGGTGGCATGAGAGGTGCACAATATGGACAATGCATTGCCCCTTCTCTCTACAGGTGAAACCAAAGTCTTCAAGAAGATATGGGTGTTCTTCTCCACCGCGCTGTAAAACATGAGGAGAAGGTCCGCTCGATGGAAACCACCTCCCTTCCTGGCCCTTCAGGGAGGGATTTTTCTCTTTCTACTGTTAGTTTTTCTTTATCTATTTTCTAATCTTTGATTCATGACTCCTTGCTAAGTGTGGATCTCTGGGGGTGAAGAGATGACACCCCTCTACTTCTTCTGCTAAGCCCGACGAAGGGCTATCGATGGGTAGACGTCCATCGTGAGCGCGGTGTTCCTCCCACGGCTCATCTATCAGAACCTCCAAGGGCCCTGGTACATTTGAAGGGGATCTGGTGCCCTTGGTGGGGATTTTGCCGTCCTCGGGGTCCTCCGGAGAGGAGACAAACCTGCGCCCTCACAAAAGGTGTCGGGTGATTCCCATCACACCCCCAGCATCTCTGCCAGTGGGGGGGTTGCCACCCACGACTATGGAATCAGCCTCGGCTCTTGCCCTTATGTTGCTTGTGGGAGTAGAGGTTCCCTAAGGACTACTCCTTGTTTCTCCATTAGGGCCCCTGGCAAGGGGTCCCGCTCCTATTACTACTTCTCCAAGGCCTGTGCCCAAGCTGGTCCCGGGACCATCTAAAAGGGCTGCCCGCGGGTGACTGACATCCCCACTTCTAGCCCCTGTCGCTTCATCACTTGGGGTCGTGGCTCCATCCGTCTGTCGAAGAGGGTCTTCTCCTGCCAAAGTCTTCGATGGAGGTGCGCCCGTGTGAAAATTCTTCAAACCCTGCTTATGGTCCTCGTGCTACGACGTCATCACATAAAGAGGCAACTAGTTCCTTGGAGGGTCTACTAATGGTTTTTCTTGATGACCTACCGATAAGCCGAGACCCACCTACTTCGAGGCCATCCACCCCTACCATCTTTGGATAATCAGTTGCATCACCAGGCGCCCCACCTGCCAAGGCTATTGCTGCTTACTATTGAGGGTCTCTCAGCCCAGCCCTAGCGAGGCTGGTGTATCGTTGCCCCTTGGAGTCGTTAGCAAATCTTTGCTCTTGCCAGGAAGTCCTGGTACAATTTTTTACAAACACCTTCTGCTATTCTCATGTCCCACTGAACACCTTGCTCCCATCTTCATGCAACACTACCACTATATGACGGTGCTAGCCGACCGTCTATAGGATGCAGGAGCGTTGATCAGTCAACTCTCTAGAGACAATGTTACCCTATGAGCTAAAGTGGGGCAGCTTGAAGAGGAGAAGAAGGCGGCAAAGGCCCAAACTGTTGAGCTATCCTTGTTGCTAGCTTAGTCTCACCTTCGAGTCCAAGAACTGAAGCAACACCTTGCTAAGGTGTGCAGGGAGGCGGACTTGTGATTCAATGTGCTAGACTTAGAGCTTAATCTGGCTCTCTGCCATGCTGAGGAGGTCAAGGCACAGGCAAAGGAGGCGCATGATGAGGCAACCATAATTAAGGACACGACCACCGAGAGTGCTATAAAGAGTGAGAAAAATATTGAGACTCTCTGCTGCGAATTGAAGGATGCCCACTAGCAATTATGCAACATTATTGAGGAGAGCAGGCACCTCAAAAAATAATTATCAGCCAGCTCAGATAAGCTGGTAACTGTGCACCTGGCTGTTGAGGAGGCTAAGAAGGCATAGGAGGAGTAGAGCTTCATGGTTGAACGAGAGAGGAGGCTTGTGGCTTCCTACAAGGAATCCAAGGGATTTCGCTACGGCCTTGAGCATGCTAGCCAGGTCGCATATAAGTTCGAGTACTAGATTGCCCTCAGGTGCTTCAAGGCGAGGTACCCTAAACTCGAGGTCGGTAAGGACCCGTTCACAAACTCCCCTCGGATATAAAAGTGCTTGCTCCTACAAAGGTTCTTTTCGATGATCGTCTAGCTACTCTTCTAGCTCTGCCTCCCCCCTCCTAAGATTGCTGGGTCCTGATGACCCTCCCATTTGTTTACTTCTTTTTGTAGCTTCCCTTCAAGGTGATTTCTATTATTGTCAAAAGTTTTGCCTGAATCAATGAAGATCTTCTTTCAAATGCATGATTGGTTTTAGCATGAACAATGTTTAGGGGCCTATCATCTTGTTGTTTCGTGGGGCAAGGACCCTCGACCCTTGACCCTTGACCCTTGACCCTTGAAAACATCCTTTAAGGGGGGTAGGGCTCCTTGGCCCGATTCCCTCCTTCCCAAATAGCTAGGAGCAGACGTAGACCCGAGGAAGTCAGGGGCAAGATGCATAACTATAGAGACGTGGATGCTTGGCCCTTGATGTCAAAGCAGGAAAACACTTCGGAAGGTGATGCTTACGACGTGTAGCCCTCCTTCTAACACAAGAATGATAGTGTCATGAGTACCATCGACTAGTGAGTCAGCCTGATTGGTTCTCTGTCGAAGGTGTAGGCTTCCCCTGGGTCTCCTCCCTAGCTAGTGTAGGGGCTTGGCAAGGGTGCAGTGGCTTTGTGGATGTCATCCCATTGCGACGGTCAGACTCAAAGTAGCTTGTGGATGGATAGGGGTCCTCTGAGCTATCATGTTTCTCCTCCAAAGATGGGGCCATCTCGGCATTCTTTAGTGGTGGACAAGCAACCCTGCATGCCAGGCCGATGCCAGGGTTGTCCAGTGTGGTCCCTCCAATGCTTTAGTAAATAAAGGAGAAGAGGACATAGTGGTGTAATGTGTGTTCTTTTTCTTGCCCCCTTGGCGAGAGCCTGGGGTTCCTTTGATACCCGATCTATGGATTTTTCTTACCAATTGGCTTGGCCTAACAACCTAATCATTTCAGACTTGGATCCTGATAAGATAGGATGGTTGCAATGGTTTCCTGGAACTGATGATGTGGAGCTTTACTTAAGTGTTAGTCTTTCTAGCGAATGAGTTAGCAGGTACCAAATTTACCCCTATCGCCATCGAAGTAGAGGCTCGGGAAGTTTGGCGAGGCAATTGGAAGAGGCCAAGTAGTCACTGCCGATTAAGTTGAACAGCTGAAGATGGTCAAGGGTAGCAATCGCAACATGGAGGATGAGTTGTTAAGCCTTATTCGAGAGTTGGACTCAATAAAAACCTATAACTTTTGCTTGTCGAGTAGGTTACTGTAGCCAATGATAGATCATGAGTCTGAATGAGCAACTGGCCACCTTGAAGAAGCAAATTCAAAGCTCAAGCAATGGGATAGAGACTTTGAGGGAGGCACCGGAGGTTAAGAGAGTCATGATTCTAAGGTATCAAGAGGAGGTGATCATTGGATATAAGGCCTCAATCAGGTTCAGGAAGATCCTAGAGAGGTTGAGGGTCATCTCATATCAGTATAGGTACTATTTCACGTTAGCTCGTCTTAGACGAGATACCCCAGGATCGAAATTGAGGAAGATCCATTTATCAAATACCCCGAAGACCATAATATTCTGATGGCTACCCATTTGCCCTTCAATGATGATCCTGACTTGCCTTCTTGCCCTGATGATTAGTCTGCTATCTTGTGTTATGTTTGTCTTTTATAAGTTATCGAGTTTGTCTATCTAATCTAGTCCTTGGGCCCTTATTTTGTCGCATCGTTGGACTTGTCCACCTGACTAATCTTTCACTCTAGTAGGTTGGAGTTTCATTTTTGGATGTAGAGGCCTAACCAGGTTGGTGTAGTCTTTAAGGTAATGAAAATTTTTTCTTTAACTTGTAGCACCTACATCTTGAAAATATTTATTTATTTTTATAATTGACACCAAAGATGTGGTAGACCAAGGTTTAGTGCTTAGAGCACAGTCACCCCGACTCGACCCCGAGGCATGCCTTAGGGGTAGAAATTTTGTAAGTATGCAATGTGACATGTCCTTGGTAGCACCACTCCTTTTGTGGCTTTAAGATAATAGGTTTTATATTGGACAACCTCGATGATCTAGTATCGCCCCTCCCAGTTTGTCACTAACTTATCTTGTAGCCTAGTTAAGCTACTAATTTTAGCTTTCCAGAGTGCCAAGCCCCCAGTTTGAATCCCTAAGGACGAACACCTCAAAAAGCTTGGCCACACTTTTTTTTTTTTGTATTGTAGCATCCTTAAGTATGCGTTAAGATAACTTTATTGATTAAGTCGAGTCTGACCCGTAGTCCCTCTTTGGACACTTTCTCATCAATGTTTTCAACGTCTTATTTTAGAAAGACGATCTCGGGTGGCAGGATAGCTTCAATACCAAATGCTAGGTCAATTGGTGACTCTCTCGATCCAAATTTAAGTGTTGTTTGGGAAGCCCATAGGTGTTAGGATCAAGTTGACACTAAGAGGGTGGGGGCAGTGTGTGAGGAGGGGGGAAATGAATTAGTGCAAGTGCAAAAATGCTCGATTTGAAAAATATACTTAAGTGAAAATCGAAGCCAAAAGTATTTTTCTTAGAACACGTTAAGATCAAATTTGAGAGCGATTTAAACTCAGAACTGAATGAAGAATCTTGATTTAGTTAAGGAATGCTAAAATAAAAGGTAAGTTTAAAAGAGATCAAGCAGAAGGCTCACAAAATTTATAGTGGTTCGATCAACAACTTGACCTATGTCCACTTCCCGATTCCTCCTTCGTCAAGGCCTGTCGATGTCCATTGATGATCTTTTTCTATAGGTGAAAATCAAAACCCTTTACATTGTTCTCCTTTTTCCAAGCTCAAGAGAAAAATCTTTACACTCTCTTTTTTCATAAGTTTAGGAGAGAAATCTTTATAACTTTTCACTCTTTCCTTAACCTCACTTTACACTTGAAGCAAACAAGGGAAGCTTACAATTTTTACAGAATTTTTACCCACTTATCTTTCCACTTTTTTTCCCTTTTTCTTGCTCTGCCAAGCATAAAAACTTGGGGTATTTATAAACCCCAATTTTGGCTTCAAATTGGAGCTAAAATTCAAAACTTTTTGTAAAATCGGGGTACAGGCGGTACTATCGTCGAAAATACCTCGAAAATAGGGGTGATGGCGATACCACCGTCGGGCATTCTGAGAACATTACTTCCTATACTATTTTGTACTCGCAGTGTACCATATACTGACCCCTTTCTAATAATAAAATGAGTTCAACTTGAGCTTAAATCTAACCCAAAGTGGACCCTGTTGTCTCTTATTGAGTTAATTTGGATTTCTCCAAATCTAACTCAATTAGGACTCAAAATATATGATGCTAACTATGATATACTAAGACACATTTACAATCGTTCTTATTTTCTGGTATATCAATTGATCTTTCAAACTGCTGACGAACTCTTAGTGATCTCTTGATCATCTTCTAGCAAACTCCCGACAAGCTCCCGATCACCTTCGGTTAGCTCTCGACAAACTCTCGGCAAGCCCTCGATTACCTTCGACGAGCTTCTGGCGATCTCCCGACGAGTTCCCACTACATCGTCCAAACCTCTGCCTGATGCCCAAACTTGACTCTAGCTCAACATTAGATTATATTACCTTTTTACTATTGTAGTTAATCCTGTATCCCTCATCTCTAATATATAGGTTAGATCGTAAAACTCATCGCTTAATGTTATCATCACAATATGAGATTACTATTGTAGTTTTATGATGAGATTTATGTTATCATCATAAAACTCAATAGCTCATCTACCATATGTGCCTTTTGCCCCGACAACCTAGTTTTTTAGTCTTTCAAGAATGGCTTGGTTGGTAACCTCAGTGAAGTTGTTGGTTTGAGGTTGAGCTACCAAATTAAATTTAAGCTGAGCTCCATAAGATTAATAGGACTCATTGAATTTTGCATTATCGAACTGTCCCATTGTTGGTGATTATAATTTTTAGGATTCATAGCTAGTGATAATGTTATTCTTCATAAACCAAACCCCACCACAACCCACCTCCCCCCCCCCCCCCCCCCCCGCGACCTACTTTTTGGTGATCGATGCTAGTAGCTTGAACTCTACCCACTTTGTAAAGTTATCTACTTCAACAATGAGGAACTTCCGTTGGCTCGAGATTGGTGGGAATAATCCAAAAATATCCACCCCCACTAAGCAAAGGATTGGCCATAGTTGATTAGACTCAAAAGGGCTGTTGGTTTATATTATATCCATGTAAACCCCTTACATTTGTTGCACTTTTAGGCATAAGTTATCACATCCTTGTATAACATCAGCTAGTAAAACCCCCGTCAAACTACTTTGAAGGAGAGGATTCATCCATCAATGTGCTCCTTGCAGATGCCCTAATGCGCTTGGGCCAACACCCCCTTTCGGCTTCTAGACGTGCCATGCACCTGAGGAATAGTTGACTGAGAGACTTGCGATATGAGTCATCATTGATTAGACAATATCATGCTTGATTATGCTTGACTCATCGGGCCGATGTAGGATTTGTCAGGAGTATTTAGTCTTATTTTGTCATTTAGGATATCGTCTATTAAGCTCAGCTCTTCCTTAACCATGACCACCTTGTGCATGTCTATGCTTTGGGTTGACAGTGTCTCCATTAGTGGTCGACCATCCTTCATAGCCTAGGCCAACATAAACCTAGCGAGCACATTAGCTTGGGTGTTCTCATAAGGAACCTTTAACATGTTAAGTCTGGAGAAGTTAGGGATTAGTTTCTACACCTTGACGAGGTAGTTTACCATGATTGCATCTCGAGCCTTGTAATTTCCTTTCACTTGATTCATGACTAGTTGTGAGTCATTGAAAATCATCAGTTTTGAACTTTGAGCTTCATGGTGAGTCAAAGCCCCGAGAGGAGTGCTTTATACTCAGCTTTATTATTGGAGATCTTGAACCTGAACAGGAGGGTTTGCTTGCTTATATACTTGTCCATTGGGGCCTTTTAGCATAAGTCCAGCACCACCTCTATTTGAGGTGGCTGAGACATCCATGAATATTGTCCATGCAAGTGGGATATGCTTGTCAACCTCGAATGAAGGATGAGAAAGTTATGAAATGAAATCTACTAAGCCTTTATAGCAATCCTCGAGATGTATTGGATATTGAACTCCTCCAACTCTATCGACCATTTGAGCAACTGACCCAAAACATAAAACAAAAAGATAACCTGTTTGAGGGGTTGGTCAGTGATCACTTATATTATATGTGCCTAAAAGTAGGAGCAAAGCTTTCTAGCTACTAAGACCAATGCAAATGCTACTCGCTCAATCGAGAGGTATCATTCCTCGGGTCCGCTCAAAATATATTTGATATAGTAGATGGGTCTCTAGACTCTTGCATCCTCCCAAATTAGCACTAAGCTGAATGCAAGGCTAGTGGGGGTGAGGTAGAGGCTCAAAGTTTCACCCAGGGTAGAGGAGGTGAGTTGTGATAGTCTTGGAAGGTGATTCTTTATCTTTTCGAATGCATCCTAGCATTCCTTCATCTATAGAAGACCTTTTGAGTTCTTTAATGCTTAAAAGAAAGGGAGGCACCTATCATCAGATCAAGATGAGAATCGACTGAGTGTTGCTAGTCAACCCATTAGCTATTGAACATCTTTTATCAACTAAGATGGGTGCATCCCTAATATAGCTCATACATTCTCAAGATTGGTATCTATCATTCTCAAATGCATTATAGACCCAAGGAACTTCCTTAAGTTAAATCTGAAGACACACTTGGCTAGATTGAGACACATGTTAAACTTTTTTAGAACTTAAAATGTTTCATCCAAATCCACCAAATATGAGTTAGTCGTCTTGCTCTTAATTATTTTGTCGTCTGCATAAGTTTTAATATTTCTCTTAATCCAATGCTTGAATATTTTATTTACCATCCTTTGATAAGTTACCCATGATTTTTTACGTCTGAAAGGCATAACTCTGTAGCAATATATTCCTATGTCATTGATGAAAGAAGTATACTCTCGATCACCCGACATCTTTCTAATATGGTTATATCCTAAGAATGCATCCATAAATATAAGCAACTCATAACCTAAGATTGCATCAACCAACTGACCAATCCAAGGGAGGGGTATCTAGCTATCTTTTGGGTACGCTTTGTTCAGATCGATGTAGTCAATGCACATCCTTCAATTTTTATTAGATTGTTTAAAGAATATAACATTGGTGAGCTATTAGTAGTATTGCACCTCAAAACTGAACCTTGTGTCTGACAGCTTGTCTTGCTCATTACTTATGGCTTGTTGGTGGTCAAAAGTAAACTTACAAGGCCTTAGCTTCACTAGTCGTGCCTCGAGAGAAATGCTCAAATGATGTTGAGCTATGCTGGAGTCGATTCTTGACATGACTCTCAACAACCATATAAATACTTTGGCATTCTCTCTCGGGAAGTTGATAAGCTTCACCTGTCTCTCCTAAGTGTTGCCCCAACCTTGACAGTTTAGTTGGGTTAGACTTTATCTAGAGGCACCTTGATCAATAACTCTACTTGCTCGAGATTTTGGGTAGACTTGGCCATGTCTCAGGGGTCTATAGGTGGTGCCTCGGGTTTGGCTTTCTTTGGTAGGGAGATTGTTGTTAGGTAGCATTAGTGTAACTCCTTTGGGTTACTTGTCAACTCTCTGATGTCGACTCTCATCGGGAACCTCATTATCATGTGGTAGGTTGACACCACCGCCTTTAGTCTGTCTACCATCTACCAGGAGTACCATATCAATGACTACTCTAAGTGGCTTCGGTGTAGGATCATAGAACCACAATACTGGAGAGCCGTTATGGCATGTGTTATGGGGTCAAAGACATGTGCCAAGATTGCTCTTTGGACACCTTTAGCCTCTAAAGTGTCACAGACTAAGTTGAAATTATCTAGGTCATGAGGCACCCTTGCAGCAATATCATAGAGTTAGCTAAAATTGCCTAAGTCATGAGACACCCTTGCGCCAAAGTCATGAACTTAGCTAGAGTTACCTAAGTCGTGAAGCACCCTTACGCCAATGTCACAGACATAGCTTGGATTGCCCAAGTCATGAGGCGCCCTTTTATTATTTGTGTACAAAGTCAGCTTAGTTGCAATCTCATTTAAGTCCCATAGGACATGTAAAAAAGTAAATTGATTAATTTGAAAGTGAGCAGCAGACACGTCTTGACGTCTTGCAAAGAGGACAACTTTATATGTAATTCATCAAACACTCGATGTACAGGAGAGAAAAAAAGAGAAAGGAGAAAACAAGGACTTTAGAAGGCAAACAAATAGTCACAAATTCGTAAATGATTGCTTATTGGGTGTTAAGCACGATGACAAGTTCCCTGAGACTTAACGTGAGAACTTGTAAAATTCAATTAACACTCGACACTACCCAAAACCCCAATCCAGGTAGGTCCCACTGGGGGGTTCTAGGGTGTTGAGATGGTTGACTTTTTACACCACACCATAGCCTACAAAAAACAAGTTGTGGCATACGAAAATAGAGCCATTTTGGGTAAGTTTTGCTCGTCATGGTGAACGATCGTTCTATAGCACTGCGATATGTTCTTGCTCATAATTTTCAAGCAAAAATATAAAAAACGAAAGCAAAAATACACAAATAGTCTATTGACGTAGAAGTTGTGGGTGCACAATGATCGTTAGTGACATTTTTCCCCACTTGACCTATTGATACCCTTGTTGACACTTGTTGATAGGTTTGATGCTAGCTTCTATTCGGGGAAGCTTTCACCACTTCACTAAGTACACGGTTTGCTATGCTTCATTGGATAGTTTTAACTCGCTTTTCATAGGAGGCTCTAGTGGGGGATAGGCGAGTTTGAACACTTCGGGTAGTATCATGAATATTTAAGTGGTAGGCTTTAAAGTTGTTTGCATAAAAGACATTGTAAATTTTAAGTCACGTCGGCAATTACAACTTATAGGAGATATTATCTATCCTTCTGATAATTATGAGGGATCCTTCGTACTTGCACACCAATCCCTTATGCACTTTATGCCTAAATAACTCGAGTGATGCTAGTTGGAGCTTCACTAACACCAAGTCACCAACTTTAAACTCTTGTGATCGCCTTCCCAAGTCTACCAACTTTTTTATCTTTTTAGTTGCCTTTTCCAAGTAAGCTTGCATAATATCTACATTTCACTGTCAATCCTTTCCAAAGTGATATGCTGACCGATTACTCCCAATATAACCAATCGCCAAGTGTGAGGAGTCAATAGCTATTGACCTGTAATGATCTCAAAGGGGCTCTTGTTAGATGCAGAACTCCTCTATAAGTTGTAAGAGAATTGATATATGTCCAATAACTTCACCCAATCTCATTGGTTAGCATTCACATAGTGTCAAAGATATTACTCTATGAGCAAATTTATTATTTTAGTTTGGCCATATGTCTGGGGGTGGAGGTTGATGAAAAAAATATAACTTAGACCCTAGCAATTTGAATAGCTAAGAATTGCTAATAAATTTTTAGCTATTCAAATTGCTAGGGTCTAAGTTATATTGTGTGAGACTCCAATACTTCATCGTCAACTTAATTGCCTTTTTTGCTGAATAATGTAAGGGCATAACAACGAATGTTACATACTTTAAAAATCAATTAACAATCATGAGTATTGATTCGAGTCCCCTAATTACTGACAAGCTTGATATAAAGTCCAAGAAAATGGTCTCCTATAACTTTTGTAGTACAGGCAACGATTCCAAAAGTCTATCCAGCTTTTATATATCTATCTTATCTTGTTGGTAAGTAAGACACGTTTGAACATATTTCTCCACATCAGTCCTTATCTTCGGCCAATAGAAAATCCTCTCCACCAGAGTTAATGTTAGATAAATGCCCAACCCAAAGGGAATCGTGATACTCTCTCAAGAGTTCATGTCTCAAATTATTCGCTTGAGGAGCATAAACTCTATTTCGTTTGTGTAGACAAGTCCCTCCTGGACCCAAAATCATTGTGCCTTGCCATCTTTAGATTACTGTATAAGGATCACTATATAGTCTATCCCTTATCTTGGAAACAAGTTGGAGTGCAATTCACTTGCTTGGCCTCCGTCTTTCAATTGCATAACATTTGCTCGTTCCACTTTCTGGTTCAATACATCGGCCATGACATTTGCTCTTTCAAGTTTATACTCTATTGCCACATCAAACTTAGTTAGGAAGTCCTGCCACCATGCTTGCTTAGGGGAGAGTTTTTTTAAAATTTGGAAGTAACTCAATATGATGTTATTCGTCCTTCATATAAATCACATTCCGAGAATGTAGTGCCACCAAATTCCTAGATAGTGGACCATCATTGTCGTCTTCTTCTCATGTACTAGGTATCGTCACTTGGTCTTGTTGAGCTTGTGGCTCTCATAGACTACCTGGTGACCATTTGGCATGAGTATTCCCCCAATAGTAAAGTCTGAAGCATCCATATGGAGTTTGAAGGGTTTCCCATAGTTTGATAATTTGAGTACTGAGTCTTCCAACATAGCAGCCTTTAAATCTTGTAATGCTACTTCTTATATATCCTAACCATCACCAAAGCTGCTCCTTCAGCAACTCCATCAGTGGAGTTGTATGCTTCGAGTTTCCAACTATGAAGTGTCGATAATAATTGATGAAACCAAAGAAGGATCTCAACTCTAGTATCTTTTTTGGTATTCGCCATTTTGCCATAACTTGCACCTTTGAATTATCCATCCGAATGGAACCATAACCGGTTTGGTGCCTAATGAATAACATCTTCGTCTAAGCAAAGTAGACCTCTCCCTTTTCACGAATAAAGTGTTCTCTCTTAGAACATTAAAAATTATTTGAAGGTGCTCGACATGCTCCTTGAGCATTTGGCTATAAACGACGATATCATCCAAGTAGATGACCACAAACTTATCTAGATACTCTGTGAATAGTTGGCTCATAAGAGTATAGAATATGGTCGGAGTGGTGGTTAAGCCGAAAGACATCACCAATGACTCGAACAATCCATACTTGGTCATATAGGTAGTCTTTGCTTCATCACCTTTAGCAATGCATGTCTACTAATAACTTGACCGAAGGTTGAGTTTAGAGAAATACTTTGCTTTGCTTAGTTGATCGAATAAGTTCGCTATGAGCGGGATGAGATACTTATTTTTCGTCGTCAATTTATTTAGGGCTCGATAGTCGATGCATTATCGAAGGCTCCCATCTTGTTTCTTTTAAAAGAGTCCAAATGATGCTTTAGAACTATAGATGAGACCGACCAACTCTAGAGGGACCATGCGGTATGATGGTTTCACTAGAGGCTTCACTCCTAGCTCTAGCTCGATATGATGATTCATGCTTATATGTGGCGGTAAAGTTTTTGGCACTCAGGTGGCATGATGTCTACGAACTCCTTCAAAATGTTTGCCATCATAACAAGTTCATGAATGACCTTAAAGTCAAGTGGCTCCAGCTTTACAATGGCCATGAAAGTTAATTCACCTTTTTATACCCCCTTCTTTAGTTGTAATGATGATATTTGTTATGAGTATTTGGTTCCTCCTCAATAAAATGGAACCATGTATAGGTCGTCACCTTCTATTAGGCATATGGAGTTTAGGAACGACATTAGCATCACTTCATCGTATGTATGAATTTCATTTCCAGAATCACTTGGAAGTCATCTAATGGCATCACCATCATGTTGGTGCTCTCGTTCCACGTCTTGATCTTGATGGGTACCTCGTTTGGGAACCTAGAGATTTGCTTAGCCTTTGAGTTCACTACTTTCATCCAACTTGGGTTCTTCTCTAAGTTCAGCCCATGTGCATTGCTTCTTGGTTGGCAATGAAATTACGGGTAGTGCCCGTGTCCATAATCGCATGGGTTGTTTAGCCATTTAGCTTGATGTCCACGTACATTAGCTTACTGCTCCCTACTTTTTGTGGATTCATCTTCATGTTCTTCCTCACTTGACCTCGTAACGTGTTTAACAAACACATTGCTCGATCATTGCAACTCTTCATTGTTGCTATTGGATTTTAAACTACTTGAATTAAGGGTGATGGCCTTGTCCTTGTTCGATCTAGGGGGTGAGTTGATGCTATTAAGTGTAGTGCTTATTTTTGTGGGCACTCATTCTCCATGTGCATTCCTTCGCACAAGAAGCATATGTCAAGTCTTGGAACTCTTTTTCTTTTGCTCACCCTTGGACTCATTCCCTTGGGAATATTTGGATGGGCGATTTCCCAAAGATTATTCCTTCTTTCCAGAGTCCTCCAAGGAAATAAAGTCAATGAGCCTTTCCATAGTTGCAATTGTCTCGATCACATCGATGATATTCCTTTGACGTAGTTCCTATTGTGCCTACGGCTTCAGGCTATTGAAGAAGCTGAACAGCTTATCCTTCTCGGATATGTCTTGTATGTCCAGCATCAGTACAAAAAATTACTTTATGTAGTCCTGAGTAGAAGTAGTTTGGCAGAGTTGTCTCAGCTTCCTTCTTGCAACGAACTCCATGTTCTTGGGTATAAATTGAGTTCAAAACTTTTGCTTCAAGTCCTTATATGTGTCCACTCGACACTAACCTTATTGGATATCTTCCCAATATATTCGCCCCCAAAGTTTTGCATCCTTATTCAGATACATGGTTGTTACCGAAACCTTAGTTTCTTCAAATCATAGCTTGAAAGTACTATTCCATGTCAAACAATAAATTCTTAAGGTCCTTCGCATCCCTGGCACCCTTATATTAATGTGGCTTGGGTGCTCTCAAGTTTTGTGGTGGAGCAATGTAGGTGTTGCTCCCTCCCATATTTAGAGCTCTTGTGAGCAATGTCACCCTAGACGTGAGTGACGTCATGACTCTTTATAGATGTTACACGAAGTTTTTGGTGTCTTCCATCAATCAATCGACTAGAGACTCGACCTTGTCAATCCGAGATTTGACTTATTCTTACAAGTTCTCTACCCAAAGAAGCATTCATTGGCCTTAGTAGAGGTCCTCCAAACTTGCTTCAAGAATGTCAAGGTGAGTTTCCACAGTTGTAAGTCTCTCCTTATGGCTTCTTTTCTCAATTGGCGCCCTAGATTGTGCCTCCTCCATTCATAGAGAATAGTCAACTTCTCACTCGTCTTATTCGTTGTCGTGCTTCTCTTCAGTGGCTCCAATAACTTGAGAGCAAGTTTGCACTTGCATCCCACCTGTGGTTGCTTGGGCAATGGTTTGGCTTGCCCTATCTTGCTCGATTTATTACAATGCTTCGCTATAGTGAGATTATTAAACTTTATTGTTGTTTGCTCGAATTGGTTATCTACTCTAATACCACACTATCACAAACTTAGTTGGAATTGCCTAAGTCATGAGGCACCTTGCGGCAATATTATGGACTTAGCTAAAATTACCTAAATTATGAAACGCCCTTGCCCCAAAGTCATAAACTTAGCTAGAGTTGCCTAAGTTGTTAAGCACACTTACGCTAATTTCATGGGCTTAGCTACGATTGCATAAGTCATGAGATACCCTTGTCTTATTTGTCTGTAAAGGGTCACCCTAGTTGCAACCTCGCTCAGATTATGTAGGACCTATAAAAGAGCAAGTTGATTAGTTCAAAAGCAAGCAATGAATAAGTCCCGTCGTCTCGTAAAGAGACAACTTTATAAGAAATTCACTAAACTCTCGATGTGCAAGAGAAAAAAGAGAGAAAGGAGAAAACAATGACTTTAGAAGACAAACAAACAATTATATGTCTACAAACGATTACTCACCGGGTGTCATGCATAATGGCAAGTTTATGTAGATTTAACATGTAAACTTGTGAAATCCTATCAACGCTCAACACTAACCCAGACCCCTATCTAGCGAGGTGTCACTTGAGGGGTTCTAGGGTATTGAATAGTTGACATTTGGCGCCATACTACAGCTTGTAGAAAATTAGTTGTGGCATGCATAAACAGAGCCATTTTGAGGGAGTTTTGCTCATCATGATGAGCAATCATTCTATAGCATGCTCTTCCTCATAGTTTTCAAGTAAAAACACACAAAATCAAAGTAAAACATGCTGCCAAGCATCTATATAAAAGTGACGAAGGATTTGTTGATGAAGATGTTAAGGGTGCACAATGACCGTTAGTGACAAAAGGGTCCTCACCAATTCAGGTAACATCATATCCTATCACTACTAAACATATTCTTGTTATATCATAAAATTTATCCATTCTCAAAAGAAAATAAAATTTTAATATGATTACTTGAAAGAACTATTTTGGGTCTAGCTAAGTATGATAGTCATCTGTGCATTACATACTACTGATTCCTAAGAAACAATTAAGCACAAAGCTATATGGTTACTATTTCTTTAGATCATTCATTGTTCATCTAAGTAACTTGTTATGAAAAAATATTATTGATGTCTTAGTTAGCTCGAAGTGATTTTTGCCTGTGTACTTAGAGATATCTGAAGTATGATCGAGATATTTTTGAGGTAAAAATATTAAGTTACCGAAGTGTCACCTACATGAAGATCAAGATCAAAAATAGTTTTGCAACCTACTCACTCCAAACACTATGGTTAATAGCATGAGAAAAGTGAGTATGACAATGAACAATAAATGTAATCCCCCAGTGTAACTATATTAAAAGAGCTTATATATTTGGTAGTATAATATTCTACGAGGAGACAACTCTTAATCCTCTTTAATAATTTCCAGTTGAATTTTTGTGCATGTAGACAATAAGGATAGAAATTATAAGTCTGTTTTGGACACATGTCCATGTAGACAGAGGGGCAACTTTTACCTCCATCTAACTTAAGTATCATCTAACTTAACTTTTACATCCATATCAGAACTAGACTAATTTGACTGTCGATTATCATATTTTCTTAATTGTTGTTTGTGCAATTGCCTGCAGTCGGGCTGCTGCAAGCCACCGACATCGTGCACGTACACCGCAGGGATCCCGGTGGCAGCGCAAGACGAAGACTGCTACCGCTGGAACAACGCGGCCAACATCCTCTGCTATGACTGCGACTCATGCAAGGCCGGTGTGTTAGAGCAGGTGAGGATGGACTGGCACAAGCTCACCATCCTCAATGTCGTCGTTCTCGTCTTCCTCATCGCCGTTTACTCCGTCGGCTGCTGTGCTTTCCGCAACGCCCGGCGTGCGGAATTCGAGTATCCCTATGGCCCGAGCCGCATGCCCAAAGCTCACCCCCTCTGGGACGAGAGCTGGTATTTTTGGCTCCCCAACTCTCATTCTATTCCCATTTCTATACCGACCTGTACATGAACTTGATTGTATACTTCGATTCAATCCCATCGTCTATGATGGATTACAGATACTGAATTAAACTTATGCTTTGTTGCAGGTGGCGGCCGCGAGACAGAAGAGCACAGCTCTACCGATAACACTGCTTTTTCCCCCCTGTTGTCGTGCTTGTCAGGTGGCGTACAATGTAGACTATAGTAGTAAGTTTCCAGGGTTTGGACGTGAAGAGTATGCAATGCTAGGAATCTGCAACCTTGCAGAATTGTACAGCTTTAGTACATCCCCGACGCAGAAACCATGCTTTCCCCTCGTCTCTGTCGGTAACTTGGTTGCGCTCATATGAATTGGCTCGGTTATGGCCCGAATGCTAACCCCCCATCCCCTATCCTGGATTAGCTCTACCCATTCTATTTATTCCTCACGAATCTCAAAGCGTTTCTACCTGACCACTCCTTTTTGCTATTTTAAGACCGCCGTTTCTTGGTCGTTTCTCAAGTTGCTTTCCACGGTTCTTGTGCGACGCCCGAGGGCGGTTGCCTTGATTCCCAAGGCAACAAAGCATCGACCGCGTTGATTCCTCGTTGGCCCGTCTATTCCTCGCGAATCTAAAAGCCTACCTGCTTGATCTCTGCCGTTTCGTGGTTGTTTCTCCACTTGCAATCGACGGTTCCGGTGCAACCGCCAACGCGTCGCGGTAAGCCTTCATCCCCTAGTTAACCCCTCTCCTCTGGTTTTTGAATCCCACATCCCTTCGACTCTCCGGGACCCATCACCCCCACCACCGCCGAGATGGCGAAACCGTTCTCCGTCCCCCAGGTGGTCTTCCAGTCCTCCGCCGTCCAACCCCGCCCTCCGCCGCGTCCCGCTAGCCCTGGTCTCCCCTTCATGTCCTTCGACCTCGGACCCGCCCCGTCCTCCTCATCCTTCTCCGCCCCCGTCCCTGGGTCCTTCGAGGACGAGCCGCCCCTCCTCGAAGAACTTGGCATCGACACTCGCCAGATCTGGTGCAAGACGTCCTCGATCCTGAATCCACTCCGCGTGGAGGCTCATCTCCACGACCACGCCGATCTCTCCGGCCCCTTCTTGTTCCTGATGCTCTTCGGTCTCTTCCAACTCCTCGCCGGGAAATTACACTTCGGGGTCCTCTTGGGCTGGGTCACCGTCGCCACCCTGTTTCTTTACGCGGTCTTCAACCTGCTGGCCGGAAGGTCAGGGAACTTGGATCTGCATCGGTGCTTGAGCCTGGTTGGGTACTGTATGCTACCGATGGCGATCTTTTCGGCGGCGTCGCTTTTTGTTCCGCGTGGTGGGGTGACGATCTTTGCTATGGCCGCGGTGCTCGTGCTGTGGTCGACAAGGGTGTGCACGGGGCTCCTGGTGGAGTTGGCATCGTGCGGCGATGAGCTCCGTGGGCTGGTAGCGTACACCTGCTGTCTTGTTTACACTGGCTTCTCTCTGCTTGTCATCTTTTGATTTCCGGGGGGCCCCTCAGGGGATTACAGTTTTCTCTTTTGCTTAATAATTTGTATTTATTGGGTCATGTCTCTTCTTTGTTTTCTAAGTCAATTTTGTTAGATATATACTTGATTTGGGAGGAAAGTTCAATCGATTTATGAGGAGAAAATTAGTTTAGTATAATTCATTTAGACTTCAAAATATAAGGTATGTTTATAAGAAATGTTTTGTGTTTTGTGTCAATCGATCTATCCGATCCGTTTAAAATGAGACTGTTGAATATTACTTGCAATCAAAACAATCAATCGTTATATCTTTATATTTATAAAGAGAAAAATGACAAGTAAAGATTTCGATGTTTATGAATTCTCTCTCTCCATATTGGGAGGGAATAAAGGAAACAGTCTCGTTCTAAAATCTCGTCTCACCTCTCCACTCCTCTACCAAATGGCCATAGTAATCTCATATTATTCCATAGACATCATATCCTAGACTTTTTATTCCATGGGACCCTTCAGTCATCACGGTAGAGCCAATTTGATATCTTGAGTCGACTCATCCTTATGAACTTGGGATAAGACAATTGATTGTCCTCCATACCGACAGCCCCTTGACAAGTACGGCAGCATAGTTTCGAGAAACAAGGAGTAGCGCCGAACAGCTCAGGCGATGTCGGCACCCAGCATGTGGGTTGATCGACTGAGGCATTGGCAGGTATTAAACACCTACGTATGGTGATGCCGACGATGATTAAACACAAGAGAACAGGTATAAAAGCTACCCCTATGAACAATACCAGGGGGTTGGACCTCTTGCATTGATACACTACATCTCTCTCAATTTCAACTTCTTACTAACTTAACAATCGGAGGAGTCGAGTCAGGAAACCTCCCCCACCTGACTCCGACCTTTGTGTGGATTTTCATCAATTGGGAGGAAGGAACGATTTCGAGTCACATCTCGAGAAGTTGTTCAAACAGCCTCCCGATCATATCTTCCACAAGCTCTCCTCAACTCGGGTGCTACGCTAGTAGTCTTGCTTACTTAGATCGGAGCAAGTTGTGCTGACACCTAGCCATCGCATAAGGAACAACAATAATTTTGGCACTAGAGGAAGTGCCGATATTGCAAGAATGCCAATAGCTGAGTAACCCCGGTGAGCATCCCCAGAGACGAAGCCCACATGACATAATCAATCCTCGGTCTCGGGGGATAGCCTTCTTTCCCCCCCTCTCTAGGATGTGAACCCCTAGTCTAAGAACCCGAGTCAGTACTGGAGGCTGTTCAATAACCCAGGGCTCTCTCCCTTGGGGGGGGAGCACGTGACACCTTGTCATCTCAACAAAGGTGTTCCTCAACCTCACTCACCATGTTCAAGCTCTGGCCGAAATCTAGACGGGCCTTTACCTCCAGTTCACTCCGTAGGCTATGCCACCACAAGCGTCGCTACGGATGCCCCAACTAACTCTCTTCTCCACGCCTCCGGATCCTCCCACAATCGACCAACAAGTTCGTGCAATAGATACATGCCCGCTGAATGAAGAGCTGTATGAAGGTAGGAGGCCCACGCCTGAGCATGGGACTTTGGAGGCCCTACAAGCCATCACGAGCCATCTCGATTCAAACACTTTGTTATCTAACTTGGTGGAATCTTTGCGGGCTCAACTGCACCTAGTCAAACGTCATTTGGACAAAGTCCAGAAAGAGTTTCACAAGTCAAAGGAAGAGCGGGGAAGGGTTTTATGAGGGATCTCCTTTCATCCAAGAGATCCAAGACAAGTTGATCCCCTCCAACTTTCACCTCCCGACGCTAGAGGCCTATGATGGTAGCTCTGACCCGGACAAGCACACTGTTGCCTTCCGAACCCTGATGGCTCTATATGACACATATGATGTCCTGATGTGTCAAGCCTTCCCCACCACCCTCTGAAGCCCTACGCAAATGTGGTATAACCGACTGAGGCATTTTTCAATCTCATCATTCGATCAACTTGTAAGAGAATTTGAGCTCAATTTTTTAGCCAGCACCTAACCCAAGCCATCTACAACCACACTCCTTGGCCTGAGCTAGAAGGATGATGAGCCACTCTCTCACTTCGTCGCTCACTTCACTACAGAGATCGGGGCAATCCCTTATGCTCATCCTTCTTTAATCATGCAAACATTCTTAATAGGGCTACGACCATCCAAGTTATTCTAGTTGTTGATTGAAAGGCCACCGACGATTGTACCTAAAATGCTTCAGCGCGCCAACCAGTACACCATCGTTGAGGTGTTAATAACGGGGAAGTTGGAGGAACACAATAGGCCTCGCACGGAGAAGTCCCGAGGCCAACCGCTAGAGCCACCAAGGAGATGGCCCGACCGGCTGGAACCATGCTACCAAGGCCACTTCCGTCGCCCCTGAACTCGACCAGGATGAAAATCTTCCTCCAGATTAAAGAAAATAGGCTCTTAAGGACCCCCAACCTGATAAAAATCCCATGGGAGCTTCGAGACCATGCGCATCGAAAATCAAAACAAAAACTGGTTTCCCACATAGATCAAATCGTCGTGCAAAAGATTGGGGTGGCAAGAAAAATCACAAAAATAAAAAAATCACAATGTGTGAGAGATTGATTTTACTTAGGGAGATCGTATATCCCTGTATTCCAGATCTGGATAGAGAAGATGAAGGAGGTCAAGCGTCCTCCTCTCTAGCGGTATCCACACGATGGATCTCTGCAGCGAAACTCCTCCAATCTGATCTCGCAACTCTTGCGCAGAGGGAGGGAGGAGAATAGGAGGTGGTGGCTAAAGCTGAAGCAATCAACTATGAGTCTCCCCTCCTATTTATAGAGAGCCACAAAAAATCCTAGGGCTCCTGCCTTAGTGGGTATTGGATCTCCATCCAATAACCCACTAACCTTGCATTATTGGATCTCTATCAAATAATCTCCTTAGGCCTTTAATTGGGCCTTAAGCAAGGAGCACATCAGTATAGGGTCTCATCTAATGAGAATAGGGACTAATTGAATCTCCATCCAATCATCTATTCACTGAAGCGTTCAACCATATGTGTGTGACCCTCTAGGCCCGACATCGAGCTGGCTGTGAGTTGCTCTCATCAAAACTCATTCTGATATAGTGAATTATTATCCCTATAATAATTCACTTGACTCATCGACTATGGACGTACTAGGCCACGACGCCATAGTCTCCAGACGGTATAGAGGGGATCAAATCCATCAGACCTGCCTATCCACAGTTACCGTGTATCTATAATCCCTCATCCAACTAATATTCTAGAGATCATATATTGGACATGGCTAGGGATCCAACTAATATCAGGTCACATATAAAATCAGTTTGTCTTGCTCTAATCGGATTCTACCCGAGAACTCTTTTTCTCTCAATTCGAATGACCCTAGCTAGGGATTTGTCTAAACAAGCACATATGTGATATTCCTCTCGTGATACCGAGAGTGGATGATCCTCTATTGATACTCAATTGCCTTCGTAAGGTTGGGTATCAATCCCGATAACTAGTTGTACCAGATCTGAAACTTTTCAAACCTATAAGTCTGACGTCAAATAAAGGAGTACTCATACAAGACATCCTTAATGTCTCAAGTCTAAGGACTAGATACACAATTGAGACTCTGAAATCGCTGTCTGACATTAGGTATCATTAACTATACATCATTCCATAAGCGATCAATCAGCGAACTCATTCTCCAATAAGCACCTGTACTATATCCTTAGTGTCTCCACATAAATGGCTATGAGACCAACCGTCTTCATCATATGGACATGTATATAGTACACTGGTTTGTCCATTTATCTCGAGTAACCTATGATCGGGATTATTTAGGATCTGTGTTTAAAGGTGAATCGATCTCATTATCGTGATCTCGTCACGATCCGATTCTCATTGCACAGAACCAAGAACATCACAATATATATGCAATAGATAATATAATGTGAGAATATGCCAATATTAATCATAAGCAAAACAAAAATCATATAGCGTATCACACGTGTCATCACTCATGTGAGTGGCTTGCAGGGCATATGTAACCAGCAATCTCCCACTTGACTAAAAGCCAACCACCTATGTGTCTGATCCCAATTAAACTCCTGTGACGCTCAAATACAATCTAAGCTAGCGACTTTGTCAGTGGATTTGTAATGTTATCTTCGGATGGAACTCTTTCCATTGTTATATCTTTTCGGTTCATAATCACTCTAATAAGATGGAACCTCCTCAGAACAATTCTGATGAGACCTGGGTTCTCTTATTAGATTTATCGTCCTATCATTTTCACAATATATGGGAGTCAGCTCCACGCTGCTTGGTATAACTCCCAAATCCTTGATGAATTTCTTCATCCACACCCATTCCTTTGCTGCTTCTGCTGCAGTAATGTATTCCGCCTCTGTGGTCAAGTCAGCAGTAGTATCTTACTTTAAACTCTTCTAGCTTACTGCTCCTCCATTTATGGTGAAAATATACCATGAATTTGACTTGCTATCATCAATGTCGGATTAAAAACTTGAGTATGCGTAGCCCTCAACCTAGAGGCTACCTCCTCCATATACCAGTAAAAGATCCTTAGTCCTTCTCAAGTACTTAAGGTTACACTTTACTACCTTCTAGTGTTTTAAACCTGGATCTGTCTGATACCTGCTTGTGACACTTAAAGCATGTGCTATATCAGGCCTGGTACATAGCATTGCATACATAATAAGACCCTATCGCTGAGGCATAAGGTATCTTATCAATGTCTGCCCTTTCTTCAAGAGTCTTTGGGGATATACTCCTAGAAAGTGATATTTCATGTCTCATCAGTATGAGACCTCTATTGGAATTCTCTATATCAAACCTTTTGACAATGGAGTCTATATACTTGGACTGGGATAAGCCAAGCATCCTCTTGGATCTATCTCTATAAATTCGGATCTTCAAAATATAGGATGCTTTCCCTAAGTCTTTCATAGAGAAGTTTCTGGATAGCCAAGTCTTTACTATGGAGAACATTCCTATATCATTCCCAATGATTAGGATGTCATCCACATATAGCACCAAGAAGGTGATAGCGCTCCCACTTACCTTCCTGTACACACAAGACTCATCTTAGTTTTTAACGAAGTCATAAGATCTGATTACCTCATCAATCTTATATTCCAACTTCAAGAAGCTTGCTTTAATCCATAAATGGATCTAAGCAACCTGCACACTTTATCTGAACTCTCTTTGGATACGAATCCCTCTGGCTATATTATATACGCCTACTCCTCGAGGTTGCCATTGAGGAATGTCGTTTTGACATCCATCTTCCAGTTCTCATAGTCATATTGTGCTGCAATGGCCAAAATAATTCTAATGGACTTAAGCATGACTACAGGTGAAAAGGTTTCATCATAGTTAACTCATTGTCTTTAACGATATCCTTTAGCTACCAGCCTTGCTTTATAGGTCTCTACCTTTCCATCGACTTCGATCTTCTTCTTGAAGATCCATTCACAGCTGATGGGTATAATATCCTCAAGTGCATCCACAAGGTTCCAAACCTTGTTAGAGTATAAAAAATTCATCTCAGAATTCATGGCTTCTTACCACTTCCCGAAGTCTATACTCATAATAACCTTCTCGTAGGTCTGAGGATCAACATCCTGAGAGTCATCTCCACTTATATGTCCCACATATCTTTTAGGAGGGTGAGATACTCTACTAGACCTACACAAAGTTGAAACTTTTATGTTAGGTACCTAAACATACTCGGGCTCTAGAATGGTGCTTGAGCTAGGTTCTCCAACCTCGCTCGATTCTATCTTGCTCCCACTATTTCCACCAAGAATGTGTTCCTTCTTAAGGAACACGACTCTCTTGGCAACAAAGACCTTTTGGTCCTTGGGGTGATAGAAATAATACCCACAAGTTTTCTTTGGGTATCCCACGAATGTGCACCATTCTGTCCTTGACTCCAACTTATCGGGATTGTGTCTTCTAACATGTATAAGACAACCCCAAATCTTAACAATATTAAGATCAGGCTTCTTTTCTTTCCATATCTCATATGGCGTAGACACTACCGACTTTGATGGAACTCTGTTCAGAAGGTAAGCTACGGTCTTTAGGGCGTACCCCCAGAATGAGACGAGTAGGTCAGTATAACTCATCATTGATCACACCATTTCTAACATCGTGCAATTCCTCCTTTCTGATATATCATTCAGCTAAGGTGTATAAGGAGGTATCCACTCGGATAAATCCCATTATCCCTGAGGAAATGGGTGAACTCCGTACTCAAGTACTCTCATCCTCGATATGATCGAAGAGTCTTAATACTCTTTCCAATTTGGTTTTCTACCTCGTTCTTATATTTTCTGAATTTCTCAAAGGCCTCATATTTGTACTTCATTAAGTACACGTGTCCATACCTAGAGAAATCATCAGTGAATGTAATGAAGTATGAGTAACCACCTATAGCCTGAGTCGACATGAGACCACATACATCACTATATATGAGTTCTAATAACTAGGTGGCTCTCTCTTTAGTTTCACTAAAAGGAGAGCTGGTCATCTTCCCACGAAGGCAATGTTCGCAAGTTGCATATGGCTCATAGTCAAATGGATCTAAGCATCCATCATTCAAAATTTTTGAATAATTCCCTCATGTATATGACCTAGCCTACAATGTCATCGGTATGCATTATTCACCTCATCTATTTTCCTCTTAGACATATTTATATTCATGATATGTGGATAAGTGTCTCACACATATAAGCCATTTATAAGGGTCCCTCTAGTGATGATCTCATCATCCATAATTATTGAACAACTATTTTTCTTAGAAACTAATTTATATCCACTGATTATCAAACAAGAGATAGAAATAATATTTTTGATAATAGAAGGAACAAAATAGCATGCATCTAATGCAATAATAGCTCCACCAGGCATATATAGGGTGACCTATATAATAACAACTACAACAACTCTTGCTTCGTTGCCCATCTTGAGGTCTATCTCACCTCTAGTCAATCTTTTAGGTCTTGCTAGAAAATGTAACGAATTGTAGATATGATAAGCACTCATGGTATCCAATACCCATGTGTTATCATGAAAATATAACAAGTGGAGACTGATCATGAGTATACCTGAAGTTTTTCCAAGCTTCTGTTTCGCCTTCTTGGTAAGGTAGTCCTTACAGTTTCTCTTCCAATGCCTGTCTTGGCTGTAGTGGAAGCACTGTCCTTTGTCGGATATTTCTTGGCAACCTTTGTCTTACCCGATCTTTCTTTGCCCTTGCCCTTCTAAAGGGTCTTACTAGCCTTCCTTTTCTTATTGGTCTCACAAATATAGAGAACTGACTTCTTTTTCTTGATAGTGCTCTCAGCTTCCCTCAATATATTGAGGAGCTCAGATAGAGTCACCTCAAGCTTGTTCATATTAAAGTTAATAATAAACTGTGAAAATGAATCTAATAGGGACTGAAGTATAAGATCAACACACAGGTTATCCTCTAGGACTATCTATATACTTTACTAAGCGAGCAATCTCATCTTCGCTTGTCCTTTCCTCCAGCATGGGCACAATCATATTAAGGACATATACGATTTTCTCTTCCGTAAGAATAATTCTCAAATTACAGAGCTTTTGGACCAATGAGGCGATTGGCATCAAGTATTCCACGTAGGAGTTTTGCCAGTGACAAACAAGATATAGCGTAAATTAAATAACATGCAGATTTTACAGAAAATACTATTAAGATATTGACTTCTATCTTAATGTATTCCCACTATTTTCCTAGCGAATCATGCTACACCCTTGACACGTAAGACGAAAGTCTCTAGTAGACTCCTAGTGGAGATTGGAATCCAATCGGCATCTTAGTGCAACCTTGAGGGACTCGACCAATTACACTAAGCCCGAAAGGTAGACAACTCTTGTCAATCACAACTCCTTATGATTCCCGTCATGTTTGGCCTCCGAATCATCATGGTCTCGACTGCTCGACCAACTATGAAGTTCAGTTAAGTCATCACCATCGTTACAAGATGAGTCTGATTCGATTGATATGCTCTCGACTGCTCGACCAAGTCATACTATGTCCTCAGGTCACCAATAATATCTATATGTCGTAGGCAAGAACTCGATCACGTAGATAGGTGAGCCTCGAGTGACTCGACCAACTCAACCTATGTCGTGATTCAATTTCTTCCTATAATGATGGAAGGCCACGTTGGTCAATCTTATTGCCTCATGCTTACTGACTTAATATTATCATAGAAGGGATTTTTGTTTCGTATTGGTCTCCTAATATGTCGTGTCACACACATACATATTTAATATATATCTATATCGCATGCATATATATATATATATATATATATCTTGTAGGTGTATAACACATCACATATGCAAGACACACCAGATGATCATGAGCTATCACCTAATATAATTAAGCTCATGCCAATGAGTCTAATCATTCACAATCCATGCCTTGTGATTGTTGATCTCCTCATCTTCGGTTTCGTCGGATCGTTGCATCACCATGCGGCATGATCTTCCGCCACGGCATCATGGGTCCCGTTGTCACCTCCATGCTCTCGCCGCACCTCTCCATGTAATTACAAATAATGACAAGCACGCATGCCCGACATTAAATAAGAAAAATAGAGGCTCGCAGGCCCTGATAATAATAATCATCATAATTACACACATCACAACACATGGCTCATGATTATCCATCCACATCATACATCATATATACATCACATCATATGTAGGATTACTAGATATATATAATAATTAATTAAACTATTTAATTAATTATTTTTTTGAAAATCAGGATATGCTCGAAATTTTCAGAATTATCAAGGGTATTTTCATAATTATGGATAAGATGATAGTCCTAAGAATTTTCAGAATTATTGAGGGTATTTTTAGAATTATGTACATGACGACAATCCTCGAAATTTTCTACATTCAAAGGGGCATAATCATCCTTTTCTTAAAAAGGATGTCATAGCTCTCCCCTTCTGCCCTCATCCAACGGCGCGCAGCACCACCGCCCCAGCGGGTGCCGCTGCCCCAGTGGGCGGACGGGCGCCGCAGCCCCTCGAGCGACAGCTCCTGTGGGCGCTGTGACCGCAAGCGCCTCCCTTGTGGGCTGGCGTCGTCCCCGAAGGGGGCGCCGCCCTTGCAGGCGCCAACCATGCCCACGGGCGGTCACCTACAGCCGTATGCGGCCACCCCTCCGGGGCCCCTGGCCACAGCCGGCCGCCCCTCCTTGCCGCGTTCATTTCAAAAACGCAGCAAGAACACATAGAACGATTCTACGTGATTCAATCTCATCACATGCAGTTTAAAACTAATTTTTTGTACGAAAACCTTGGCTCTGATACCACTGTTGGGAAACTTCAACGGGGGCATCACATGCACAGCAAAAATCAAAATAAAGACTGATTTTCTACGCAGATCAAATCATCGTGCAAAAGATTGGGGTCACAAAAAAAATCGTAAAAATTGAAAAATCACGATGTGTGAGATATTGATTTTACCTAGGAAGATCGTATATCCCTGTATTCCAGATCCGGATGGAGAAGATAAAGGAGGTCAAGCGTCCTCTCTACTGGTATCCACATGATGGATCTCTGCAGTGAAACTCTTCCAATCTGATCTCGCAACTCTTCGTAGAGGGAGGGCGGAGAATATGAGGTGGTGGCTAAAGCTGCAGCTAATCAACTATGAGTCTTCCCTCCTATTTATAGAGAGCCACTAAAAACCCCAGGGCTCCTTCCTTAGTGGGTATTGGATCTCCATCCAGTAACTCACTGACCTTGCATTATTGGATCTCTTTCCAATAATCTCTTTAGGCCTCTAATTGGGCCTTAAGCAAGGAATTTATCAGCATAGAGTCTCCTCTAATGAGAATAGTGGTTAATTAGATCTCCATCTAATTCTCTATTCGCTGAAGCATCACCATATGTGTGTGACCCTCTAGGCCCGACACCGAGCTGGTCGTGAGTTGCTCCCATCAGAACTTCTTCTGATATAATGAATTATTATCCCTATAATAATTTACTTGACTCATCGACTATGGACGTACTAGGCCACTATGCCATAGTCCCCAGACGGTATAGGGGGGATTAAATCCATCAGACCTATCTATCCACAATTATCGTGTATCTATAATCCCTCATCCAACTAATATCTGAGAGGCCGTATATTGGACATGGTACTGTCAAGTCACATATGGAATCAGTTTGTCTTGCTCTAATCGGATTCTACCCGAGAACTCTTTCTCTCTCAATCCGAATGACCATGGCTAGGGATTTGTCTGAGCAAGCACATATGAGATATAACTCTTGTGATACCGATAGTGGATGATCCTCTATTGACACTCAATTGTCTTCATAAGGTTGGCCACCAATCCCGATAACCAAATGTACCAGATCTGGAACTTTCCAAACCTGTAAGTCTAGCGTCAAAGAAACGAGTACTCATATAAGGTATCTTTGGTGTCTCAAGTCTAAGGACCAGATACACAATTGGAACTATGGAATCACTGTCTGACATTGGGTATCATTAACCATACAACATTTCATAAGCGGATCAATCATTGAATTCATTCTCTAATGAGCACCTGTACTATATCCTTAGTATTTTCACACAAGTGGCTATAAGACCAGCCGCCTCCATCATATGGACGGGTATATAGTACACCGATCTGTCCGGTTATCTCGATGTCCCTCTCGAGTAACCTATGACTGAGATTATTTAGGATTTGTGTTTAAAGGTGAATCGATCTCATTATCATGATCTCATCACGATCTAATTTTCATTGCACAGAACCAAGGACATCACAATATATATGCAACAGATAATATAATGTGAGAATATGCCAATATTAATCATAAGCAAAAAGATCACACAGCATATCACATGTGTCATCACTCACGTGATTGGCTTGCAGGACACCTGTAACCAGCAATTTCCATCGAGACTACTATCACAACACGGAGGAGTGTCATGACCTGCAGAACCACATTGAGTAACTTATCCGCAAGGGATGCCAAAACCACATTGAATAACCATATGCAAGGGATACCTCGGATGTTATATAAAGAGACCTCGAGAGCCTTCACCTTGCCCCCCGTGGTCTGATAGAAAAGCAAATTGACATCATCGTGGATGGATCGACATCCAACGAAGATAATGCATCAGGTTGGATGGCCTGTGCCCAAGCCATCCTAGAGAAGCGGCCCAGGCAAAAGGATGAGCCTGAGATCACTTTTGAGGCAGGGGAGACCGATTACCCTGATCATGAAGATGCCTTGGTGGTTTTAGTCTGTATTGCCAATACTCGAGTCAAAAGGGTTATGGTCAACACTAGAAGCTCAACCAACATCTTGTATTTTGACGCCTTCTAGAAGCTCAGATCGACCACCACTGACTTATCATTGATGACTTCCACTCTCACCGGATTTATGGGAGACTCCATTGCTCCTCTCGGGACGAGTGTTCAATGCGAGTTATAGGTGCCCTACAAGCCAATCACATGAGTGATGACACGTGTAACACGTTGTGCGAATATTTTACTTACTATTATAATTAACATAATCTCACTTTATGTTGCATGTTGCATATACTATGATGTCCTTGGATATATGCAATGGGAATCGGTTCGTGATGAGATCATGATATGAGACTAATTCATTTTTAAACATAGATCCTAAATAATCTTAATCATATGTTACTCAAGAGGAAAATCGAGATAATTGGACAGATCGGTGTACTGTATACTCATCCATATGATAGAGGCAACTGGTCTCATAGCCACTCGTGTGGGGATACTAAGGGTACAATAGTACATGTGCTCATTGAAGAATGAGTTCACTGATTAATTCATTTACAAAATACTATATGGTTAATGATACCTAACGTCAAACAATGATTCTATAGTCTCAGTTGTGTATCTGGTCCTTAGACTTGAGACACAAAGGATGTCTTATTCGAGTACTCCTTTCTTTGACACCAGACTTACAAGTTTAAAAAATTTTAGATCTGGTACAACTAGCTATCGGGATTAGTAGCCAACCTTAATAAGGCAATTGAGTATCAACTGAGGATCATCCACTCTTGGTATTGCGAGAGAATATTTCGTGTTATCGCTTAGACAAATTTCTGGCCAGGGTCGTTCGAATTGAGAGAGGAGTTCTCTAGGAGAATCCGATCAAAGCAAGACTCGGACGGATTCCATATGTGGCCTTACAGTACCATGCCCAATATACAATTTCTGAGATAATAGATGGATGAGTGACTATAGATTCACAGTAATTGATGATAGATAGGTCCAATGGATGAGTTGAGTGAATTATGTCGTCTGGGGACTATGGTGTAATGGCCTAGTATGCCCATTGTTGATGAGTTGAGTGAATTATTATGAGATAATAATTCATTGAGTCAGAAGAAATTCTGATAGGAGGAACTCACGACCAGCTCAGTATTGGGCTTAGAGGGTCATACATATGGTGGATGTTTCAGTGAGTTAAGGATTGGATATGAGTTATCCAATTAGCATATATTCTCATTAGATTATACCCAACATATAGCGATCCATCATGTGGATACCACTAGAGAGGAGGACAGTTGACCTCCTTCATCCTCTCCATATAGATTTGAAATTTCAAGGATATACGATCTCCTTAGGTATTCAATCTCTCACACATCATAGTTTTCGGTTTTGTAATTTTTCACAGTACCAATCTTTACACGACGACATGATAAATATGGGAAACTGATTTTGTTTTATTCTTCTGCTGCCCATGTGATGCTCTCTCTGATGGTCTCCCAACAGTGGTATCAGAGCCAGGTTGCTCATGCAAAAGGTTGACTTTTAAACAACGTGCGATGAGATTGAATCGCGTAGAATTATTCTACACGTTCTTGCTGCGCTCGCAGGCAAACTACTTATGGGTAGGGGCGGCGGTGGCGGTCCGCTGGAAAGGGGCAAAGGGATTAGGGTTTTTCCTAAAGGATGATTCTGCCCCTTAGAATTTGAGAAATTCTGAGGTTTATCCTTCGATTTAGAATTCTACAAATACCTTTAACTATTCTAATTTTTTTTATATATCTTGAATTTCAGAAATATAATTAATTAAATAGTTTAATTAATTATTGATTATCTAATAATCCTGCATGATAATGTGTACATGTGATGTATGATGTGGATGGATGATTATGAATCATGTGATGTATGATGTGGATGGATGATCATGAATCATGTATTGTGATGTGTGTATATTGATTATTTTTACTATTATTATGGCCAACGAGCCTTTATTTTCCTCGTTTGTTGTTAGTCTTGCATGCTTGTGATTATGATGCAATTACATAAAGAGACGCGATAGGAGCGTGAAAGCGTCAATGGGACTCACGATGTCGTGACGATCGATCGCGACGCATGGTGATATGTCGAGGATCCGACGGAACCGTTAATGACAAGATTGGCGATCACATGATATGAAGATGCTTTGATATACACATATATCCTATTGTGGGTGATTGGGCCTACTGGCTCGGGCTTAATCGTATTAGGTGACAATTCATAATCATCCGGTGTTACATACATATGCGATATGTGATTATACACCTACTAGATATGCATATATATTTGGATGTGATGTAGATATATATTAAATATATATGTATATGACACGACATATCAAAAGACGAAATCAGAACAAAAAACTCTTACGATAATATTAAGTTGGAAAGTGTGAGACATTAAGATTGACCCATGTGGCCTTCCATCGTTATAGGAAGAAATAAATCACTACATAGGTTGAATTGGTCAAATCTCTCGAAGTTCACCTATCTACGTGATTCGAGATATTGCCTACGACATAGAGATATCACTAGTGAACTAAGGACATAATATGCTTGGTCGTGTCCCTCGAGGGCATATCATCAAATCTATGACATAAATACTTCCATTTTACATGTCGAGGGTGTCACGTGATTCGTCAAAAAATAGTGGGAGTGGATTAAAATAGAAATATGTATCTTAATTGGTTTTCTGTAAAATTTGCATATTTACACTATATCTTATTTGTTTAAAACATGTCGCTTACAAACCCCCTACATGACATACTTGATGCCAACTGCACCGCTGGCCCAAACTACACAAATTGGATCCATAATTTGAGAATTATTATCACGATAGAGAAAATCGTGTATGTCCTTGATAAGATTCTGCCCAAGAAAGAGAAATCAATTCTATATATTAGTAAGACCAAAAAGAAAAAGAAGGCTGATAGGTCCCTTAAGAAGGACAAGATCAAGGGCAGATCGGGTAAGACAAATGTTGCTAAGAAAGACTTGGGCAAGGACAAAGGTCAGTGCTTCCACTACGGCAAAGACGGGCATTGAAAGAGGATCTGTAAGGATTACCTTACAAAGAAGGCGAAATAGAAGCTTGGAGAAGCTTCATGTACATTCATGATCAGTCTCCATTTGTCAAATTTTTATAATAACACATGGGTATTGGATACTGGTAGTGCGTATCATATCTGTAATCCGTTGTAAGATTTGGCAAACCCTAGGAGACTGGTGAGAGGCGAGATAAGCTTCAAGATGGGCAATGGAGCAAGAGTTACTATAGTTGTTGTTGGCGAGGTTTCCCTACATTTGCTTGGTGAAGCTTGTTGAATCTTGAATTTTGATGATGAAATCAATTGATGAATGCTTGATCTAACAAGGTTGTTAGAGTTGATTGATGCAGGATTAACTATACTAGAGAGATTATTACAATCAGAGGTTTGGCCAAAGTCAAGTCCAAGCATTGGACCGGGGTTCGGACGATACGGTTGGGAACTCGCCTGAAGTGCGTCGGGAGCTCACCGAGGGTATCGGGGCTTGTCAGGATGGCGCAAGGGAGTTCACCAGAAGAAGACTGAGACTCATTGCAAGATTGTCGGCGGTAGCCGAAAGGCTTGTCGGGAATTGGGAAGGTCTTGAAGTGGATTTGTGGTCATGTTGATTATAATTAATTAAGTCATAGTTAGCATCGTGCAGGTTAACCATGACGATAAAAAGGAATTAAAAATCAGATATGGACCTAGGATCAAGCTTAGGCATCAGGCCAAGGATTGGACGATACGGTGGGAGCTTAAAGCAAGGTTTTACTCTTTGGACTAAGCACCCACTAGAATTAATGATTTTGTTTGGCATGAATTAGGGTCAATGCATCACAAGTCCTCATATGTTCAATGAGACAGACTACTCATCTTGGAAATTTTAAATGCATATCTTTTTGGCTTCAATAGATATTGATTTGTGGTATATTATCGAGAAAGGTTTTCAGAAGTCATCCAACCCAACAAATGATTGGAATGATTATGGAAAACAAATATTTTCGTTGAATACAAAAGCTATGAATGCCTTATATTATGCACTTGATAAAAATGAATTTGATCAGGTTTCTTATTTTTATTCGACTTTCGATATATAACATATATTAGAAATGACACATGAAAGCACAACTAAATCAAGTAAATAATTAAATGAAAAGACTTACAAAAATGAACTTGAAGAACACCTTCCAAAGAACAAGAAGGAATTTGAACTGAGTATGACACAGGACTCCTCGAGTGAAATCTCGAGTGATGAGGACTTTAAACCTTTGACAAATGAATCAGATAAATTAATAAACATAAACCATAAAAATGATCTTAAAATCATGGATAAAAACTCTTGCTGTGAACGTAGGAAGCCAAGACACTCTGAAGATGAAGAGCACAATCAAAAGGAAGTAGAGAATCTCGCGCTTATGGCCATCAACAATGAGGTAAGTCATTCCTTCAAAGTCTCATTTATTTTTGATGAATTATCAAATGCTTTTCATGAGCTCTATGATGAATTTAAAATGATTAACAACTCTTATAAATTACTTAAGAAAGAGCATGATTCTTTAGTTAGTAAATTTGAACAAATATATGATACATCACCATCACATATGTCATGCACTAAATATGAAACTTTGAATGATGCATCAACATCATATTTTTTTGGTTCTAAGTATGAGTCACTAGACGTAATTAAACAAGAAAATGACATACGACAACAAACTCAAAAATGGCTTAATATAGACAATGAGTCTCTAAGTATGAGTCACTAGATGAATCCCTCTGGTTGTATCATATACACCTCCTCCTCAAGGTTGCCATTGAGGAATGTCATTTTGACATCCATTTGCCAGATCTCATAGTCATAGTGTGCTGCAATGGCCAAAATAATTCTAATGGACTTAAGCACGACTACAAATGAAAAGGTTTCATCATAGTCAACTCCTTGTCTTTGACGATATCTTTTAGCTACCAGCCTTACTTTATAGATCTCTACCTTTTCCATCCACTCCGATCTTCTTCTTGAAGATCCATTTGCAGCTGATGGGTACAATACCCTCAGGTGCATCCACAAAGTTCTAAACCTTGTTAAAGTACATGGAATCCATCTCAGAATTCATGACTACTAATATGTCCCACATATCTTTCAGGAGGGTGAGATACTCTACTAGACCTACGAAAAGTTAGAATTTGTGTGTTAGGTACCTGAACAGACTCGGGCTCTAGAATGGTGCTCGAGCTAGGTCCTCCAACCTCGCTCAATTCAATCTCACTCCCACCAAGAATGTGTTCCTTCTCAAGGAACACATCTCTTTTGGCAACAAAGACCTTTCGGTCCTCGGGATGATAGAAATAATACCCTAAAGTCTCCTTAGGGTATCCCACGAATGTGTACCGTTCCGTCCTTGATTTTAACTTGTTGGGGTTGTGTCTTCTAACATGGGCAGGACAGTCCCAAATCTTAACCACCTTAAGATTGTGCTTCTTTTCTTTCCATATCCCATATAGTATAGACACTACCGACTTTGATGGAACTCTATTCAAAAGGTAAGCTACGGTCTCTAGGGCATACCTCCAAAATAAGACGGGTAGGTTAACGAAACTCATCATGGATCGTACCATATCTAACAGCGTGTGATTCCTCCTTTCTGATACACCATTGAGCTAAGGTGTATAAGGATGTGTCCATCGGGATAGAATTTTATTGTCCCTGAGAAAATGGGTGAACTCTGTACTCAAGTACTCTCCTCCTCGATCTGATCGAAGAGTTTTAATACTTTTTCCAATCTAGTTCTCCACCTCATTCTTATATTTTCCAAATTTTTTAAAGGCCTCATATTTGTACTTCATCAAGTACATATGTCCGTACCTAGAGAATCATCAGTGAATGTAATGAAGTATGAGTAACTACCTATAGCCTGAGTCAACATTGGACCATATACATCACTATGTATGAGTTCCAATAACTCAGTGGCTCTCTCTCCAGTTCCACTAAAAGAAGAGTTGGTTATTTTCCCACGAAGGCAAGGTTCACAGGATGCATATGACTCATAGTCAAATGGATCTAAGTATCTATCTTTTAGCAACTTTTGAATCCTTCCCTCATGTATATAACCTAGCCTACAATGTCATAGGTATGCATTTTTCACCTCATCTCTTTTCCTCTTAGACATATTTATATTCATGATATATGGAGAAGTGTCTAACACATATAAGCCATTTATAAGGGTCCCTCTAGTGATGATCTCATCATCCATAATTATTGAACAACTATTATTCTAAATAACTAATTTATATCTAATAATTATCAAACAAGAAATAAAAATAATATTTTTGATAATAGAAGGGACAAAATATCATGCATCTAATGCAATAATAGCTCCACCAGGCAAATGTAGGGTGACCTCTCCAACAGCAACTGCAGCAACTCTTACTTCATTGCCCATCTTGAGGTCCATCTCGCCTTTGGCCAATCTCCTAGGTCTTGCCAGAACCTGCAACAAATTACAGATATGATAAGCACTCCCGGTATCAATACCCATGTGTTATCATGAAATTCTGACAAGTGAAGACTGATCATGAATATACCTGAAGCTTCTCCAAGCTTTTGTTTCACCTTATCTGCAAGGTAGTCTTTATAGTTCCTCTTCCAATGCCCGTCATGGCCATAGTGGAAGCACCATCCTTTGTTCTTTGTCGGGTCTTTCTTGGCAATCTTTGTCTTACCTGGTCTTTCTTTGCCCTTGCCCTTCTTAAGAGTCTTACTGGTCTTCTTTTTCCTTTTTGGCCTCACCAATATAGAGAACTGACTTCTCCTTCTTGATGGCACTCAGCTTCCCTCAATATATTAAGGAGCTCAGAGAGAGTCACATCAAACTTGCTCATGTTAAAATTCATGATGAAGTGAGAAAAGGAATCTGGTAGGGACTGAAATATAAGATCAACACATAGGTTATCCTCTAGGACTATTCTTAGACTTGTGAGTTTCTCGATCCACTCTATCATCTTTAGGACATGGTTCTCAACCGATGTCCCTTCTATCATCCTGGCTTGGAAGAGTCTCTTAGATACCTCATATCTTTGAGTTCTTCCTTGTTTCTTAAACAGCTGACGGAGATGAAGAAGGATAGAATCTGCATCCATGCTCTCATGTTGCTTCTATAACTCAGGAGTCATGGAGGCCAACATATAACATTTTGTCAATGTGGAATCATCTATATACTTCACATAGTGAGCGATCTCATCCTCACTTGCCCCCTCTTCCGGCGTGGGCACAATTGTATCAAGGACGTATGCGATTTTCTCAGTTGTGAGAATAATTCTCAAATTATGGAGCCAATCTGTATAGTTTGGATCAGTGAAACGGTTGGCATCAAGTATGCCACGTAGGGGGTTTGTGAGCGACATGTTTCTGAAAAAAAGATATAGTAAAATTAAATAACATGCAGACTTTATAGAAAATACTAATTAAGATATGAACTTCTATCTTAATGTACTCCCACTATTTTTCTAGCGAATCACGCGACACCCTAGTAGGGATCGAGATACAATTAGCATCTTAGTGCAATCTCGAGGGACTCGACCAACTACACTAAGCCCAAAGGGTAGATAACTCTTATCAATCATAACTCCTTGTGATTCTCGTCATGTTTGGCCTTCGAATCATCATGGTCTCGACTGCTCGACCAACCATAAAGTTTAGTTAAGTCATCACCATCGTTACAAGATGAGTCTGATTCGATGGATATGCTCTCGACTGCTCGACCAAGTCATACCATGTCCTCAGGTCACCAGTGACATATATATGTCATAGGCAAGAACTCGATCACGTAGATAGGTGAGCCTCGAGTGACTCGATCAACTCAACCTATGTCGGGATTCAATTTCTTCCTATAATGATGGAAGGCCACGTGGGTCAATCTTATTGCCTCACGCTTACCGACATAATATTATCGTATGAGGGGTTTTTATTTTCTATCGGTCTCCTAATATGTCGTGTCATAGACATACATATTTAATATATATCTACATCGCATGTAAATATATATATATATATATATATATATATATATATATATATATATATATATATATATATATATATATAGTAGGTGTATGACACATCACACATGCAAGCCATACCAGATAATCATGAGCCGTCACCTAATATGATTAAGCCCGAGCCAATGAGCCTAATCACTTACAATAGGATCTACGTGTGCATCGGTGCCTCTCCATGCCCTGTGATTATTGATCTCATGATCATCGGTTTCGTCGGATCGTCGCATCACCATGCGTCATAATCTCCCGCCATGGCATCGTGGGTCCCGTTGTCATCTTCACGCTCCCGACGCGCCTCTCCATATAATTACAAATAATCATAGGCACGAAGGCCAACAATAAATGAGAAAAACAAAGGCACGTAGGCCCTAATAATAATAATCACAATTACACACATCACAATTCAAGGCTCATGATCATCCATTCACATTATACATCACTTGTACATCACATCATATGTAGGATTACTAAATATATATAATAATTAATTAAACTATTTAATTAATTATTTTTTAGAAATCAGGATATGCTCGAAATTTCTAGAATTATCAAGGGCATTTTTGTAATTTTGGATGAGAGGATAGTCCTCGAAATTTTTAGAATTGTTGAGGGTATTATGGAAATTATGTACACGAGGACAGTCCTTAGAATTTTCTAAATTCATATGGGTAGGATCGTCCTTTTCTCCAAAGGATGCCCTAACCTCTCTTTCCCCTTCTGTGATGTCGCTGCCACCGCCCACTAGCAGTCGCCCTGCGTAGGCGGCGGCTGACCTTGCCCACTGGCAGTCGCCCTGCCAAAGGGCGGCCACCCCTGCGGTTGGCGCCGTCGCCCCTGCTGGCGGCAGGGGCGCCCTGCAGCCGGTTGTGCCTGCGGGCGACGCTTCTGCCCGCCGGTGCTGCCCCTTGTGAGCGCCGCTAGCCTCCCTTTTGGGCTGGCCCTAGCCATAGGCAGCCACCCCCTTACAGGGGGCCTTGGCCGCGGCCTAGTCGTGGGTGGCCAGCCCTGCATGGGGGCTGGTCGCCCCTTCTCGCTATCTTTGCTGCGAAAATATAACAAGAACACATAGAACGATTCTACACGATATAATCTCATCATACACAGTTTAAAACCAATCTTTCGCACGAAAACCTTGGCTCTGATACCATTGTTGGGAAACCTCAGCGGGTGCATCACATGCGTAGCAGAAATCAAAACAAAATATTGGTTTCCCACGCAGATCACATCGTCGTGCAAAAGATTGGGGTCGCGAGAAAAAATGTAAAAACCGATAAAATCGCGATGTGTGAGAGATTGATTTTACCTAGGGAGATCATATATCCTAGTATTTTAGATCCGGATGGAGAAGAGGAAGGAGGTCAAGCATCCTCCTCTCTAGTGGTATCCACATGATAGATCTCTGCAGCGAAACTCCTCCAATCTGATCTCGCAAATCTTGCAAAGAGGGAGGGAGGAGATTAGGAGGTGGTGGCTAAAGCTACAGCCTATTAACCATGAGTCTCCCCTCCTATTTATAGAGAGCCACAGAAAACCTTAGGGCTCTTGCCTTAGTGGGTATTGGATCTTCATCCAATAATTCACTAATATTGTATTATTGGATCTCTATCCAATAATCTTCTTAGGCCTCTAATTGGGCCTTAAGCAAGGAGCCCATCAGCATAGGGTCTCATCTAATAAGAATAGGGGCTAATTGGATCTCCATCTAGTCCTCTATTCGCTAAAGCATCCACCATATGTGTATGACCCTCTAGGCTCGATACCGTGTTGGCCGTGAGTCGCTCCCATCAGAACTCCTTCTGATATAGTGAATTATTATTCCCATAATAATTTACTCGACTCATCGATTATGGATGTACTATGCCACTACACCATAGTCCTCAGACATTACAAGGGGATCAAATTCATCATACCTATTTGTCCACGGTTACCGTGTATCTATAATCATCCAACTAATATCCCAGAGACCGTATATTGGACATGGTACTGTCAGGTCACATACGGAATCTGTCATAGTCTCGATCTAATCGGATTCTCCCGGAGAACTCTTTCTCTCTCAATCCGAATGACCCTGACCAGGGATTTGTCTCAGCAATCACATATGGGATATACCTCTCGTGATACCGAGAGTGGATGATCCTCTATTGACACTCAATTACCTTCGTAAGGTTGGCTACTAATCCTGATAACTAACTGTACCCGATCTAGAACTTTCCAAACTTGTAAGTTTGACATCAAATAAATGAGTACTCATACAAGACATCCTTGGTGTCTCAAGTTTAAGAACCAGATACACAACTGGGACTATGGAATCATTGTATGACATTAGGTATCATTAACCATACAATATTCCATAAGTGGATCAATTAGTAAACTCGTTCTCCAATGAGCACTTATACTATATCTTTAGTGTATCCATACAAGTGGCTATGAGACCAACCGCTTCCATCATATGGACGGGTATATAGTACACCGGTCTGTCCGGTTATCTCGATATCCCTCTCGAGTATCCTATGACCGGGATTATTTAGGATCTGTGTTTAAATATGAATCGATCTCATTATCGTGATCTCATCACGATCTGATTCCCATTACACAGGACCAAGGACATCACAATATATATGCTATATATAATATAATGTGAGAATATACCAATATTAATCATAAGCAAAAAGATCACACAGCGTGTCACACATGCCATCACTCATGTGATTAGCTTGCAGGGCACCTGTAACCAGCAAGAATATCTTCACTCAGTTCAACATCCTGAAGGTCATCAGAACCGATAATGGAACCCAATTCAACAATACCAGATTCAAGGAGTTCCATGGTTACGGAGTTCCAACTAAGGTTTAGCTCAATAGCGCATCCTCAGACTAATGGCCTCATTGAAGCTACCAACTAAGTAATACTCGAGAGTCTCAAGAGAAGGGTCGGCGAGGTGTACGACGCGTGGGTCGATGAGCTCTCGAGCATTCTATGGGCATCCCAGACTACATCAAAAACTACTACTAGTGAGTCCCCCAATGGCCTGGCGTTTGGGACTAAGGCAGTATTACTGCTTGATGTGGTTTTCCTGACCCTCCGGGTCGAGAGCTACGAAGAAAGCATTTCGGAGGAAGGGCTCCAAGCAAACCTCGATCTCATCGAAGAATGAAGATCGGAGGCACACTTACAGGCCTTGGCGTATAAGAATGTCGTGGCAAGACTTTATAATCGGAAGATACACCCTTGGCCAATCAGGATTGGAGACTTGGTATTATAGAAAGCTGAGGTTAGTGACCCAACTCACTCCTAGGGAAAGTTTACCCCAAATTAGGAGGGACCTTATCGGGTTATCGATGTGGCCCACAATAGAACCTACCATATAGCTACTTAAGAAGGAGTTCGACTCCCCAGAACATCGCATATATCTAACTTAAAGAAGTTCTACAATATACTAGGACTCCGAGAGACCTACCTCGTCGAGTCTGTCGATAAGCACCTACGAAGCCTCTATGAAACACAAGTAGTTGTTTGACCCATGGAGGAGAAGCCTTAATGAGCAAATAAGCAACTAGTCTAGAAAAAAGAAGCTTTATTGATCAAGAGAAACAATTACATCATTTACTCGATCGAGGCTTTATAGATCGGGATAAGTCTTAACCGACCATCGAAAGATAAAATACATCCTGGGACACAACTTATCATCTTCAAAGGGGTTGATAAAGTGATCTTCCTTAGTCGGGACACTGAGCCTTGGGTTCATTTGTTCTAGCCTAGAGTTTGTACTCCAAAAGCTATCAGTCACTTCTTGATCTCGTTGCTCATCAATCAGAAGTATACTCAGCAAACAACAACAGTGAAAAGACATAAAGATTGCAAAAGAGAGTTTTTATTGATGAGGAACAAAGTATAGTTTTTGACCGAGTCCGCATGATGTCGACCCCGATCTAACCGATAATCCAAAAAAGAAAAGAAGAAGAGAAGGAAGCAAAATTGATTGTGACTTTTGAGGGACCCCTGAAGCCGCAAGAGGATCACTATCGTCAAAGGGAATCTCCTCCTTCATTAGCACATTATCATCCTTTGGAAGAGTTGTGTAAGGGTCCTCTTTAATCTTAAGGTACCTAACCCAGAAATGAGCTAGGGCAACTTGATACCCGTATTCATAGGACACCCGACCCATCTTCTACAACTCGAGCTTGAAGTCGGGTGCCTCCTTATACTGGATGATGGTAGCCCGAGCTATCGCGGGGGTGGCACGTTGCTCCTCGACTAGCGAGCTCTCAGCCTTCTCCAGCGTTAATCGAATCATCGTCAAGGTCATCTTAGCCTTGCAAATTTTGATTCGGGCAGTGTCCAGATCGGTCATCAAGTCAAGGAGCAGAGCCTCCAGAACTTGGACCCATCTCTTCACGCTAGGACTCCCTGAGCCAGGAGCTATCATCTTGGCCACTTTCGAAGGTGGCTTGTGAGCTGACACCTTTATCTTCTTCGAAGACTGCTCGGCCTCAACAGTGGTCTCCCAAGTGGCGCCTAGTTATGTAGTGGGGGTGGCACACAACGAAGAAGGCTTAGGACATGGGGCCTGACTCGTGAACATCTGCTTCATCCCCTTGAGGTTCATTCCTGCAAGGCACATAGTGCTCATTAGCTTCCGCCCAGAAACAAAAATAAGAAAAATAACAGAAGCCAACATATGACAATGACCAAGTGAGCCATACCCCTAGGGGTCGGACTGAGGCTCGCCTCTACTAGCCAGTCCTCGCTTATTGACTTGATGGCCCTGGAGGAGGAGAGGATTTACCTTAGATGCACCACGTGCTCCACCTCCTCCTTTGATAAGAAGGGAGGAGAATTATCAATGTCACAACCTGTCCACTTAAGGTCAAAGCCCCACCTCTTGAAGGCGCTGACAAAAAAGATGTGTGACTTCCATCCCTTGTTGTTTGAGGGGGATCCACCGGCTTTAAAGTTGCTCCTCGCAACCAAGTAATAGTTGCTCCAACCTTTATCAAGGCGAAAGCAAGCCAAAAAGAGGATAAGTAATAGATTGATCCTAGCCGCCCAACACTCCCCAACAAAAACTACCCGATAACGCCAAGAGTTCAGCGCTATCTAGGAAGGAGAAATCATCTAGTGTTGGAGGCATGATACCACCAAGGGGTGCAGAGGAAGCCTCAACCTTGCCTCGAAGGCATCGATTGATAGGCCGAATCCATTCAAAAATAGATCAAAATGTTGGCTTTTCTGCAGAACTTCAGGGAGAAGGAGAAGAGAATAGTAGATGACACCAGGAGTACTTTCAATCAACAGTCTGCAGTGCTCTGGAATAAACCAAGAGCACCTATTTATATTACTTAAAAAACAGAATACAGATATTTTAAAATAATAAAAAATCTATCACATCTAAATAAATCTTATCCTTATCTAAACTGATCTCATCTCATCCTAACTACTTGGATTATTTCCAACACACCCCCTTAATTCAAGTAGTTATTATTTAAAATTATTTTCACGTAATCTTTTTTTCTCTCCAAAATTTTTGTGAAAATATCGATAAGCTGATCTTCGTTGCTGCAGCGGTTGTCTTATGTTTTTTCTCGGTCCACACATTTTTGAGAACTTCTGACCTGAAATATTTTATCGTTTCTCTTGACATTTTTCTCTTTGGTAGTCATCTTTGATGATATGATGGAGACTCTGCATTTGTAGGATTGAATCCCTTTGTATGCGGAAGCTTCATTTTTCTTTTTTTTCTCTTGGCTTTCTTCACATCATCAGAAACTTCTACCAACTCTGTATGTGTACTTTCATTGTTATCTTTTGAATTTAGAGCTTCACCCCTTTTCTGTATATATGTGTCATCAACATTACGACCTGCATCATCTGAGACAGTTTGCATAGATCCACAGAATTTTAAATGATTATAACTATTTTCCCATAATGTTGATTCTTCGGTAGGAATAGCGAAGTCCGAAAATGATAAGACAAACATTTTGTTTTTTGTCATCCTTGCAGTTGCTATCAATTTACCAATTTTCTTATCATAAATCAGACATTTTTCTTCATCAAAAATAACATAATATCCTTTTCTCATTAGTTGTCATATACTAATGAGATTTTGTTTTAAATCAGGAATAAATAATACATCATCCATAATTTTTTTACCAGACTTTGTGTTCATAGCAATTGTTCCTTTTCCTTTTACTTGAGCCTTTTTACCATTTCCCATATGCACAGTAGATCTGACCGAATCATCAAGTTTCTGAAAGAGACTTTTATCTCCTGTCATATGATCACTACATCCACTATCCAAAAACCAAATAGATCTAGAATATTTTTCATCAGATGCTAATAAACAAATATTTTCTTCATCTCTTTTGTCATCATTTTTTCCTTCATGATAGTTTGTTTGATTTTTGTTCCAACAATCTTTTTCCAAATGTCCATATTTTCCACAATAAGAACATAGAGGAACATTTGGATTTTTATTTTTGTACCAACAATCCTTTTCAATATGCCCTATTTTTTTGCAACAAAAACATTTTCGAGTTTCTTTGTTACCTTCATTTGGTCGGCCTCGTCCTCTGTCCTTTTGATCTCTCCCTTGAGATCTGATTTCTGAATTCTCTTTTTGATCCTTCTTCTGATCTATCTTCATTTGAAGAACATGTTCCAAAGTTTCATCTGAAGATCTGTTCAATTTTTGTTCATGGACTAAAAGAGATCCCATTAATTCATCAATAGATAATGTACTCGTATCTTTAGATTCTTCTATAACAGTAGAAACCATATCAAATTTCGGAGACAAACTTCGTAAAACTTTTTCTACTACAGTTTGATCTTTTAGATTTTCACCATAAGATCTCATTTGATTCACAATGAAAGAAATTTTTGAGAAGAAATCAGCAACAGATTCTGAATCTTTCATCATAAGTGTTTCAAATTCACGACGAAAAATTTGAAGCTTTGAAATTTTTACCTTCTTTGTGCCTCCAAACACACATTTTAATATATTTCAGGCTTCTGTTGATGTTGATGCCATCATGATTCGGGGAAATAGAGAATCGTCTAATGCTTGTTGTAACATATAGAGAGCTTTTGCATCTTTCTGCCTATTCTCATTCATATGATCTTTTTGATCCTTAGTAATTTTAGGATCCTGTAGATCATATTCAATAAAACCATTCTCTACCAAATTCCACAATCCTTGTGAAATAAGGAGAGTTTTCATCTTAATAGCCCAAAACTGATAATTGTCACCTTTTAGAATAGGAAGAAGTTGATTAGGAACACTTACTGTAAGTCCTGCCATCTTCTCTTTTTTTTTTTCTTTTTTCTGGATCTACTAGTCTTCCCTTCTTTTTGACCGGTGTACTCCTTTTTGATTTTTTCTGAACCTGGCTCTGATACCACTGTTGGCTTTTCTGCAGAACTTCAGGGAGAAGGAGAAGAGAATAGTAGATGACACCAGGAGTACTTTCAATCAACAGTCTGCAGTGCTCTGGAATAAACCAAGAGCACCTATTTATATTGCTTAAAAAATAGAATACAGATATTTTAAAATAATAAAAAATATATCACATCTAAATAAATCTTATCCTTATCTAAACTGATCTCATCTCATCCTAACTACTTGGATTATTTCCAACATAAAAGGTCTTTGGCCAACTTCTACGACATGCAGGTCATACTCGGGAGAGATATAATACCTAGACCTAATCATTGGCAAAAAGGACTTTGTCATGATTGAATCCTCATCATGCTCTCGGAGCATTGCCTCTAAAGAATTGGAGGTCTTCTTATCCAAAGAGGATGAGGACCCAAAGGGGAGCACCCCCCTATTAGGATCGAGTTGGCACTGAGAGAATGTGTGGACGAGGGTGGTGGGGGGGGGGAGAGGTGGTGCATAAATTAGTGCTAAATGAAAAACTTTCATTTGAGAAACTGATGGGGGGGGGAGAGAGGTGGTACATGAATTAGTGCTAAATGAAAAACTTTCTTTTGAGAAACTTTTCATTCGAAGAAAATCGACATTGAATGTGCTCTAACTTGGAACTAGTTAATAAGCAATTAAATTCAAGAGCAATAGTAACAAAAGGCAAGAAAGAGATGCACACTAGATTTTTATAGTGGTTCGGTCCCCTTGACCTACGTTCACTCCCGATTCCTCTTCACTCGAGGCCACAAGCTTCTATTCCTAATATTTTTCAATGGAGAAAGATCAAACACCCCTTACAACTCTTTTTTCCTTTTCTTAAGCTTAGGAGATCACCCTTACAACTCTCATTTTTTTAGGCTTAGGAGATAACATTTACAACTCTTTCTCAACCCTCCCTTCAATCGAAATCACTCTTAAACAAGAGGGGGGGAACTCTAAGAAATTCAATAGAATTTTCATAAGTTTTTCCTTTTCTTTCTTGCTATCTCAAGCAAGGATACTTAGGATATTATAGACTATAATTGGTTTTAGAAATTAGAGCCAAAAAATAAAACACACTGAAATTTTAGGGTACGGGCGGTACCATTGTCAGCACCGATAGTACCACTGTTGAACAGAGCTAGTGCATGAGTCACCCTTCAAGCAAAAGCAATTGTGAAGTCGCGAGCCTACTGCCTGAAGCAATCCTTCACCTTCCAGATAAGCGAACAACACAATATCTTAGGATCCCAAGGAGATTTACATTAAATAAGATTGAATCCTTCAGTTAAAGGTGTTACACCCATGAAATCAACCCCTCACAGCACGACAATCCCGTATATAGAAGAAGCTTCTCATCCACAAACACTCAACCAATCTCCTACCGAGATAATCTCGACCAACATCCTGCCGACATAATCCAACTAATTGATAGAACCCTAGAAGGAGTTCTATAGATTTTGATCTTTAAGGGGGATAAACCCTTGGAACTCTATAGGGGTTCCTCCCTCCTAGTAGTCGGTCATATGACTAGATTGTAGATTGATCTTGCTTAATGAAAAGAGGTGGAGGCTACAAGCTTATATAGGGCTCAAAACCCTAGCCCTAGGGCAGTGCTTCCTAAGTGAATTTTCTCTTTTGCCCCTCATATATCTATCATGCATAAATCAAGGGGGCGAACCTAAGTGGTTGCACAAGCCACTCCCCTCTGCTAGAAACCCTAGCCGACCAGCCCAGTAATGGGGGTGGCGGCTAGGAAGCCCTAAGGCCCCAAAATAAATCCTAGTCACACTTCTTTATAGGATAGAAGTGGCTAGGTGGGGTTTTATTATAATCTCACATGGTTCTTATTAATTACTTCTAGGGTGATTAGGTCTCAACCTCACTGGAATCCTATCAAGCCCGCTCTCTTTGAATCAGCCTTATCCTTAAGGCTGAGGATCCATAAAATCTGGGAACCGGGTCTTCAGCTCCTCATAAGACTCTCATGTGTCGTATGTAGTAGGTGTTTCCTGCTCCTGAGATCCAACCTCAATAGCAGTGGCGGGACCGTGATGTGTCATGATCTTGTGATCTCATGCGATAATCAGTTGAATTTTGGCCTCCTTATCAGCTTGGGTGTCAATTGAATGATTTGGGTTGAGTCATCTTCTTTAAATTTTTATTTGAGATGTGATACATGGAGGATCAACTGTAATCTTGATCTGGTGTGCGGATTTGATCTCTAAGTTAGGGCCCCAATGTGATCCCCAATTTTGCAAGGCCTAGAGAAATAGGAAGACCACTTCCTTAAGGCTCGAGTTTCCTACTGATTGGGTTGGAGGTGTAGAAAAACTCGATTCTCAATTTTTCGTCCATTCTGAAGTTTCTCGGGAGATCGTTTCTTCTTTGCATGTGCTGTCATATGGTTAGTCTTTAATAATAGCCAATCTTCCTTCACAATGAGAGGGATGATACTTTGTTGAGATATGTGAATAATCCTTCTCTTATTCTGATTTCGCCATTGGAGGGGTTCAATTTTCTCACGGAGGTCATTATCAAGGAGGTATTTGAGAGGGATGATCTCAGGTGACTTCCATGTCTTTCTTCACAATGACGGGCTGCTGCTCGAGAAACCCTTCGGTCTTCAATTTTTGGAGGTTTGTGTAGTCGACTAAGGTAGGGACCGTGCGTGTGACCGGTTGTGGTGTATTCTTCTCCTTGGGCTTGGGAGCCGTATCTTCATGTTTGGGTTCTTTAATGGGCGCAATCATCAACGGTGTCTCCTTTTTACATTGATATTCTAGGCTCCACAGTTTATCACAATACCCACATAGGCCCTTTGTCGATCTGTCATGAAGGTCTTCTCTTATTAATTTCTTTCGCTGAGGAGGTCGGTTGATAATAGGAGGAGGTGAAAGCTTTGGCGCCACTGGTCGGGGAGCGACCCTAGTCCTCCTTGCTTCATAGTTCAATCGCTCCTCTTAATGTTGTGCGAAGGAGATGGCTGCCTTAAGTGTGTACAGTTGTCGCGCTTTAACTTCTTCCCGAATCTCCAGCTTCAAGCCCTCAATAAAAGTCCTCAATATCTATTTTTCAAACCAATCATAAGTTTGAGTAGATAACTTTTTAAACATGTTTTGGTACTCTTGTATGGTGAAGGTTTGACGGAGCATCGTTAGGGTTCTTGTAATCGATTGGTGTTTTAAGTTTATATGCTTTTGGTTGGGATGTGGCTCTCATGCTCTGAGCATCTTGATTGAGGTGCCCTTCTTGAAGTTGTGCAAAGGAGATTACTGTCGTCGAGGTGTAGGTCTGTCATGTCTTAACTTCGCTTCTTATCTCCAGTGGGTTCTTTTTGCAATCATAATTTGCTCCATGTTGTGATCTTCATGGGCTTGGCGATCTGCCCAATCTAAACTCCTCAAAGAGAACTCATAGTCTAGCATCTATACACATCTTAAAAGCCTTCAATTTGACTTCAAATAGGCCCACCAATGTCATGACATAAGGATCTCCAACCTGTCAAATAAATTGGTTGAAGAGTGTATCTACAATCTTCAGGTTAAAGGCAACAATGGCAGTAAAAGGATGTGAAAGTGCTGCTGTGATGTTGCTACAAAATTGTTCGGGCTGCGGTGGTGAAGTCTCCAAGTGGTTGTTGCATTGATAGAGGATGGCAGCCAAGGGTAGCAGCAATGGTGGATGAAGAAGACATTAATAGTAACGTCAGTTGCGGTGATGCTGTAATTTTTCAAGTGTCTAATATTTGTTGGAAGATGGTAGCCAAGAGATCTGAGTTGGAAGCCAACAGTAACGATGGAGGAAGAAGAGGGCAGCAGCTACGTCGGCTGCGGCTGCAGTGCAACTTCATGGCTGCAGCTGGAGTTGGTTGCAGCAAGGATGCGACTACAATATGGGGAAGATGGGGCAATGGAGTGCACGGTTGTTGCGGAGGAGGGAAATTATGGTATAGAGCAAGAGACTGTTGTTGGTCATGTTTAATTCATTGTTGGCCGCGATCAAGATAGTTGACAGCGAAAGATTGTTGTGGGCTGCAATGTAGACAGATTGCAGTGAAAGATCGCTACTGGTAGCTTTTTGCCACAAAGGATCGCTGTTGGCTGCAAACAAGGAGGATGGCAGCGAGTGGTTGCTGTTGGTAGCATTGTGCAGTGAGGGATCGCTGCTGGACATGATCAAGTTGCTGCTGGTTGTGATCAAGGTAGATGGCAGCGAGAGACTACTGCGGCTGTGATGAAAATAGATTGTAGCGGAAGATCGCTGCTAGTAGCGTTTGTGTCGCAAGGGATCGCTACTAGCTGCGATCAAGGAGGATGGTAGTGAGAGATCGCCGCTAGCAGTGTTGTGCAGCGAGACATGCGTACTGCAGTTGAAGAGATAAGGGAGATTGGGTGGCTGAAAGGTTAGTGGACAGAAGGTGGAAGGCTGCGATTTTTTGGGCTTGTTTTGTGGTTATTTTGGGTGCGGTTTGAGGTTGCGATTTTATAGAGTTTTGGCTACGATTTAGTATGGTTTTAGGGCTGGGATAGCAGTGGATGAAGGTTAGGAAAAAGGATTTTGGATCTGGGATAGATGGTAGTAAGGTTTGATAGGGATCGGTGGGGGTATGCTGCGAATAAGTGCTAGTTGTAGAAGGTTATGATTTTAGGCTAATTTGGGAGGCTGTTTGGGATCAGTTTAGGGTGCATTTTGGAAGGGTTCTTAGTGAGGATGGTAAGGTTTAAGGATTAGAGAAAGAGAATCCAAAAACTTACAAAAAATAGCACTCAAATCTGATGAAATTCGATGAAGAAAGGGCTGTGTACTTACTGTCCTGCTGAACAAAATTTACATTAGAGAAACACTAAATTCTCGACATAAATTCTAGAGGAAAACCCAAGTAAAATATGCAAAAATTTATCACAAATCCTCGGTTCAGATGTGGGTAATATCAGCAAATAAGTTCGATAAAATTTTGGTAGCATAACGGTAGGAAAGTGGATGAAAAGATGAAGGCAGGTTCTTCGTCATAAAATTTCAACAATGTATGACAAGGAATTACAGCACTATAAGTCTAGTTTTTTAAATATTTTTTCTAGAAATCAATCTTAGATAAAAGTTAAGATAATCTATGAATTTGTATAAAAGTTTCAGCCAGAAAGGATGAGCAATAGTTTCGTTTCAAGAAGCAACAATCGGCTGAAATTTTATGCAGCGTTTCCCCTTCACAACGATGATCATGTTTGCAATGGTAGAATTTTGCAGCAAAAAAAATATAGAAAAACTTCTCCAATGTGTAAGGCAAAGAAATAGCAGTAGCAAATATGTGTGGGTGATAAAAATATATCATATCTCTATTTTCAAACATAGGGGACAACAGCATATTGATTTGATCTGTGGCTTGGGTGGAAGATGGAGGCACGTGTTGTAGCAATTGTGGGAATTGCTTGGAAGGGTGGGGGCGACAGAGATAGCAGTAGGGGCAACAGGAATGCAGCTCTGATACCATATGCTAGAACCCCAGAAGGATCTCTATAGATTTTGACCTTTGAGGGAGGATCAATCCTTGGAACGCTATAAGGGTTCCTCCCTCCTATTAGTTGGCTATATATTGATCTTGCTTAATAAAAAGAGGTGGAGACTACAAGCTTATATAGGGCTCAAAAGTCTAACACTAGGGGGTGTTTCCTAAGTGAATTCCCCCTTTTGCCCCTCTTATAGCTGTCATGCCTAAATAAAGGGGGCGAGCACAAGTCATGCCCCTCTGCTAGAAACCCTAGCCAACCAGCCCAGTAAGGAGGGTGGCGGCTAGGAAGCCCTAAGGCCCCAAAACCTAGCCACACTTCTTTATAGGATAAAAGTGACTAGATGAGGTTTTATTACAATCTCACAGGGTTCTTATTAATTACTTCTAGGATGATTAGGACTCAACCTTGCTGGAGTCCTATCACCAGTCCCCTATCGACAAAGCCTCAGCCAGTCCCTTACCAACAAAACCTTGGCCAATTCTTTGTCAATCTAGTCTCAATCAGTCCTTTGTCAACCTAGTCTCCGCTAGTTGCTTGTCGACCCAATCTAGACCAGTTTCTTGCCTAGCTAGTCTCAGTCAATCTCTCGCTGGCCTAGTCTTGACCAGTCTCTTATTGACCTCATCTCAGTCAATCCATCGTCGACCTTATCTCGACTAGTTTCTTGTTGAATTAGTCTCGGCCAGTCCTTTATCGACCTAGTATTGGCTAGTTCTTTGCTGACCTAGTCTCAGTCAGTCTCTTGTCGACCTAGTCTTGGCCAATCTCTCATTGACCTCATCTCGGCCAGTCCATTGTCGACCCAGTCTCTCGTCAACCTCATCTTGATTGATCCATTGTCATCCTAGTTTTGGCCAGTCTCTTACCAACCTAGTCTTGGCTGGTCCATTGTCGATCTAGTCTCGGCTAGTCTCTCGCTGATCTAGCCTCGGCTAGTCTCTCACCGACCTAGTCTCAGCCAGTTTCTTGCTAACTTAGTCTCGACAATCCTTTGCCGACCCAGTTTCGACAATCCTATGTCGTCCTAGTCTCAACCAGTCTCCCGTTGACCTCATCTCGGTCAGTCCGTTACCGAGCTAGTCTCGACTGGTCCCTCACCGACTTAGTCTCGGTCAATCCATTGCCGACCTAGTCTCACCTAGTCCCTTGATGACCTAGTTTCAGTCAATCTTTCGCCAACCTAGTCTTGATCAATTTCTTATCAACTTAGTCTTGACTAGTCATTTACCGACTCGGTCTCAACCAGTTCTTTGTCAACCTAGTCTCGATCAATCCCTTACCGACCTAGTCTCGGGCAGTCTCTCGCCGAACTCATCTTGATCTGTCCATTGCCGACCTAGTCTAGTTAGTTCATTGTCGACCTAGTCTCAGTAATGTCGACGATGATTAAATAATAACATACGTTAACACAATGGAATAGATATAAAAGCCACCCATGAATAATACCAACGGGTCGGACCTCTTGCACCAAGACATTGCATATCTTCCAATTCCAACTCTTACTAATTTAACTATTGGAGGGGTTGATTCGAAAAACCTCCCCCGTCTGACTCCGACCTTTGTGTAGGTTTCGACAATCAGGAGGAAGGAATAACTTCGAGCCACGTCTCAAGAAGTCGTTTAAAACAACCTCCCAGTCATATCTTCCACAAGCTCTCCTCAGTTCAGATGTGATACTAACAATCTTATATACTTAGATCGGACCAAATCATGTTAACACCTCAACGATGACATAAGAAACAACAACAAAGAGCATCATAGTAGAAAGAGGAAACTCACATCAACGTTATTCCCATCATCCGTTACCATCACCATCGTCGCTCAAGAGTTGTAGGAAGGTTAGATCGGAATCCCTGTCATTCCTCTTGATACCCATAGGTCTTGATTATGATTGATTTTTTTAATACATCTTGATTAATTTAACGTCAAAAGTAAATAAAATTAAAATTGATAAAATAAACTCGAACAAAAAAGGATTGGTGGCTTGACGAGGTAGTCAAGTCGGTCGTTGTAACTTGAGCATTTTGTAAACTTTGACTTACACTCTCTCTCAGCTGTAAGCATCCCCGTAAAGTTTCCTCTGAGCATTGAAGGATAGGAAAGGATATGGTCGGTCCTCTGCTCTCAACATTTGCGCCGATCATCTTGGTTTTTTCATTCCCCTTTTCTGTTCCTTTGGGTTCAAAAAATTAAAAATTAGGGTTTCAATATATGCTGCGTGGATTCGCTGAGAGTGGGCGTCTTTTATACCGGAATTAAAAATTATGTTGGCTTATTACTTTAATCGGACTAATTAGTTTAGCCGATGTTATAAAACGAGATATTTTAAAATTTTTATTTCCTCTCTCTATTCTTATTTACAGATTACGCTGCCATCGTTAGGAGGAGCAGCACACCTTAAAAGAAGAAAGAATAAATATAAGTAGGAAATGAGGAGATATGCTGCTAATTAATTATGGCGGTCGGAGGTGGGCTCGGCCTTTACGACAATGGTGACCGTATCGTCAACGCCGCCCGGCGATCGCAGCTTGTCGATGTAACTCCTCACCTCTTCCGCGATCATCTGCCGCATTATCGACACTAAGCACATGTCCCTCAGCCGTTCCACATCCCCAAGTGGGCCGTCCGACCTTGTCTCCGCCCCCCCCGCCGTCGCCCGGCAGACTCAGCGACAGCGACGTCGTGGGGTCAGCCGCCAACGAGCTGCATCCGCCCCCGTTTGCGTCTTCGCTCGAGCGCTGCCGCTTCCTGGCCGAGCCCGCATCGGAATGGTCCGGCTCGACGGAGCTGGCGGCCGCGGTGGTGATGGGAGATGAGGAAGAGAGGGGGAGGGGCGAGGGCGAGGGCGAGGGCGAGGGCGAGGGTGAGGACGCGGGTGCGGGGACAACGGGAGTCGCGCGGCGGCGGCGGCGGAGGGTGGAGTTCCAGTGGTTCTTGATAGCGTTGTCGGTGCGGCCGGGGAGGAGTCGGGCGATGGTGGCCCACTTGTTGCCGTACCGGTCGTGAGCGGCGAGGATGGTGGCGTCCTCGGCGGGGGTGAAGGGGCGGTGGTGGACGGAGGGGCTGAGCTGGTTGCACCACCTCAACCGGCACGATTTACCCGACCTCCCGGGGATCCCCGCGCTGATCAGCGACCAGTTCCGGGCCCCGTGCCGCTCCACCAGCCTCGTTAGCGCGGCGTCCTCCTCCGGGCTCCACGACCCCTTCACCCTCTGCTCCCCCTTGTCGCTCTCCTCCACCATCACCATCTCATCCGACTGTTCTTCTTGTCCTCTCAATCCTCTGCTTCTTCTTCTTATACGGAGAGAGAGGAAAGAGTCTAGGGAGTCGGAGAGGAAGATTGACGGGGAAGGGAGGGAGCTGGTGCGGTTCGTTGGATGGTTTGTTTGTTTGCGGTTTAGGTGGGGTTGGCTTTATAATCCGAAAAGTGGGAGGTTTCGTGTTCCATTTCAACATCCGTTACGCTTCGTGAATGGAGAGAGAGAGAGAGAGTGTGTGTGTGTGTGTGTGAGGTCGTTCGAGATGGGCTGGCGTCGAACCGTAAACTGTTAACCCAAAGACTTACCAACCTCCGAAACCGCGTGGGCCCCGTCTTCCCCCTCCCCTTCAATTCTTCTTGTGCGTTTATTCAGGGAAGACAAACTGGTGGCGATTGATTTAAGCCGCCATGGACTTTTTAAGTATATATTAAATTTATTAATAATTAGATGATGAAGAAAAGTAATTTGTCATGTTATAATTTATCAAAATCATTTTCTTGTTTTAGATAATTATAAATTAGTTAATTGAATTATAATGTTTCTAATGACTTTTTTAACCTTGAATCATATACAATTTAGCGAAACGGTGCTTAGAAAGATGTGGTAACCGTAGAGTGAGTGCACTCTGTACAAGGCAGTTATTGGAGTCCTCATATGAGTTTGGAAACCTTATTAAATTTCAGTTGGTATTATTTGTGACATGCATTTTAATGCAGCAGTTTTGTTAAGTTGTCATGTTCTCATCATGTAGGACCAAAATCACTGGATCATCCTCCATTAATCAATAACAAACGGTCAATTGCTTAATTTTTCTCATAGTTTTGAATCATGTGACATTATTTTAGAAATTCTCATAGAATATACATACATTATGTCGATCTTTTACCGTGTTTATAACTGAATTTTTTAACCCCACTTAACGACTGACTAATTTTTGTCTGCATAACAAATGGATGATTGTGTAGATTTGTATTCTTTATGCAAATTTTGCAACAAGCATCTACTTTGACAAGCTTCGGCTTTCATTGGCATGAACCAAGCTACAAGTATTAGTGAGATTAACTTTGTTTCTTGATATGTTTTTTTTATATATATAGCTTGTAATCGATTAAAGATTCATCTTTGGTTGATTAACATAATAACGGCATCGGGATTTGGTTCAATCAACATGGGGCCCTTGTTCGACGTTATTCGACGTGGCTTCCTCTCAGGTTGTCGCCGGAACGGATTCCACACGCTGGACTGTGTTAGTTGCAACGGCAAGCCTGTCAATCCTTGTTCTCATGGTGCAGTGACGTGACCTAACGGAACCTTTTTGTCGTCTCCTGTGATCCCGATCGGACGGCAACGACTGGAGGAGTAAGGATGACGTGTGAGTACTGCTGGAGGAGGTCTCCAACTCATCGTTGGTTCGACAGATCGTTATGTGGGTCCCGTCCTCACCGCCTATCAAGATCTCAGGTTCGTGTGACAGGGTAGGACAGGTGTGAAATGGTATAGCTTTGTATTAAAGCGTTCGTCGTGGCGCGGCTGTTGGTCGGCTTGCGTGGAAGGACTGCTGCGTGGGCCACAGAGATTTCATCCGTTCGATCTTGACAGGCTGTCACGAGCGAACGGCCAGATGGTGGGGGATAGGCCGTCGTTTTCTATCAGATGACGACGCCTCACTGGCCACCATCATCCACGGCTAGAGGGTCGTCGTCTATATGATCCAGACGGATAGGTGACTGTTGGATCTCCGTACAATTTAACGTTTGGGGAAGTTAAGGCTAGAATCCAAAAACCCATGGGCTGAGTCAGCGTCCAGAACCCGATCTCCAAGCTAGCACAGTCCAAAGGGCTTGGACCGGTGGGAGTGCCCGCCCGGAACAGTTCCGAGGTCAGAGAGGGAACAACTGAGCCGGAGTCATGTCCAGCCGCGATCGAAGCATATCTGAGCTCGCTCGCGGGAAGGCAACGATGGGGAATGCGCAACACGTAACAGCTTCTTTGTTCTCGCCGGAGAAGATGGGGCTCGATCTTGGTTGGCGTCGACGCCATTACATAATATGTGCTCCTTCATAGGACAGTTGGCTGTATTAAAATGCGACCGTGGATTCTATGACGCTTGTTCCCCACCGCCACCCCCAACACCCGCCACCCACCCCCTCCCCGACTCTCTCTCTCTCTCTCGCTCGCTTCGGGACGACCGGTACGGGGAGAGGATGAGAGAGAAAGACAACCCGACATCCACGCTTCCCATCCTCCTCTTTCGTCGGAACGAAATCACCTCTCTTTTTCTCTCTCTTTCTACAGCGGTTGCTCCACCGAAACCTGTTTCAGACTTTGACTTGTATTATATCCTACCCATCATCTTGGGAGAGAGAGAGAGAGAGAGAGAGACAGAGAGAGAGCAGGGGAGACCTGCCACCGGTTCATCAGGACAACCTCCCTCCTCCTCAACATACCTTCAATATCATCTGGTTGGCGGCCAGACCTTCCGTTTTTTCTTCCTCTTCTTCTTCTTCCCCATCCTGCTGGTAAAAAAAGGTGCCAATTTTCCTGGAAAGAAAGAAAAGGCAAATCGAAATGCTTCTTCCCTAAGCCTGCGCCACCTTCGTCCCTTTTCCTTCCCTTCCGCCTTCCCTCCCTCTCTCTGCATCTCTCTTCTCTGGTGTCGCCATTATCCAGCTTTTTCTGCGTTCTTTTTCTGCCTTTTCTTTTGATCGGGGAAGAGGAAAGGAAGGGAGGAGAAGAGCAGAGGAGAGAGAGAGGGAGAGGAGGAGGGGAATAAGAAGATGCAGAACCATTTACTGACGACGCTGCGCAGCCTGAAGCTGATCGATGGGTGCAAAGGGACGCAAGTCTTCGCCGTGAATCCGGCGGTCTCCAATTCCAATGCTTCTTCCTCGTCGTCGTCCGATAAGCCGCTGCTCCGCCCCACATTTTCCCTCCGCACTAAATCTATCCAGGGATGCAACGGCGGGGGCGGCGGCGGCGGCCTCCACCACTGCCCCTCTTATCTCCTCCTCGACTCCCTTCTCCCCTTCGGCCTCCCCTCCGCCGACCTCATCGACCCCCCCGTCGACCCCTTCCTCCGTCCCGTCGACCCCATCTCCGCCCTCTCCGACTCCTTCCGCCGCCTCTCCTCCGCATCCGACGCTGACTCCGGCACCGGCACTGAGCGGCTCCTCCTCCTCTGCGACCTCTATCTCGAGCAGCATTCCCTCCTCCGCCCCCTCGCCGACCCAAAGCTTCTCCGTCGAACTCTCCGCTCCGCCCGTCTCCACGCGCCCGACACCCACCACCGCGTTGTCCTCTCTGCCTGGCTCCGTTTCGAGCGCCGCGAGGATCAGCTCTTTCCCTCTTCCTTCCCCTCTCCCCTCTCTCCCTGCACCGCCACCTCGCCGTCCCTCGAGTGCCCCCGTGCCGCCCTCCTCTCCACCTCCAATGACCTCCTCTGCCCTTGCCGCTATCCCCCTCCAGAGCCATCCCCCTCCCCCTCCTCCTCTTCCTCCCCCTTCCACCGCCACGAGCCAGAAGAGGGAGCGGACGCCGACGTATGGTTCTGCATCGGCGACGACGAGGTCCCTTGCGTTCGCTCCAACATCGCGGCCCTCTCCAAGCCCCTGTCCGCCTTGCTCTGCGGCGGCTTCGCCGAGGCTCAGCGCGAGCGCATCAGCTTCACCCACAACGGCATTTCTGCCCGCGGGATGAAGGCCGTCGACGTCTTCAGCCGCACCGGTCGCCTCGACGAGTTCCCGCCCGACACCGTCCTCGAGCTTCTCGCCTTCGCCAACAAGTTCTGCTGTGAGGGCCTCAAGTCCGCCTGCGATCTAAAGCTCGCATCTTTGGTGCGCAGCCTCGACGACGCCCTCCTCCTCGTCGAGTACGGGCTCGAGGAGATGGCGTACCTCCTCGTCGCAGCTTGTCTTCAGGTGTTCCTCCGCATGCTCCCAAAATCCTTCGGCGACCCCGAGATAACAAGGCTGCTCTGCACTCAGGAGGGCAGGGAGAGGTTGGACGCAGCCGGGCACGCCTCGTTCGTGCTGTACCATTTGTTGAGCCAGGTGGCCATGGAGGAGGACATGAAATCCAACACCACGGTGATGTTGTTGGAGAGGTTGGTGGAGATCGCCGCTCCTGGGTGGCAAAAGCAGCTAGCTTTGCACCAGTTGGGTTGTGTGATGCTCGAGAGGGGCGAGTACAAGGACGCCCAGAGGTGGTTCGAAGAGGCTGCTTCAGAGGGGCATGTGTACTCCCTAGTCGGAGTTGCTAGGGCAAAATTCAAGAAGGGGCACAAGTACTCTGCTTATAAGCTGGCCAGTGGCCTCATCGATGAGCACGAACATATCGGGTGGATGCACCAGGAGAGATCATTGTACTGCATTGGCAAGGAGAAGATGGCGGATCTAAGGATCGCCACCAAGCTTGACCCCACCCTCGCTTACCCTTACAAGTTCCGGGCAATTGCTTTAATGGAGGATGACAAGGTGGGTGCAGCCATTGCAGAGATCAACAAGATAATTGGATTCAAGGTCTCCACTGATTGCCTGGAGCTTCGTGCATGGTTCCTTCTGGCACTCGAGGATTATGAGGGGGCATTGCAGGATCTGAGGGCGCTCATGACGCTGAACCCCAACTACATGATGTTTCATGGGAAGCTGCACGGGGATCAGTTGATCGACATCCTCCAGCAGCATGTGAAGCTGTGGGACATGGCCGATTGCTGGATGCAGCTCTATGACCGATGGTCCGCAGTGGATGATATTGGCTCTCTTGCTGTGGTGCACCAGATGTTGGCAAAAGAGCCCATGAATAGCAGCTTAAGATTTAGGCAGTCGCTACTGCTGCTAAGGTAAGCTGTTCGCCACAAAAGCCTTTTCTTTTCTAAGATTGTGTGTCCTTGTTGCAAGCTTATGATTTAGCTGATTTTGATGTTCTTTTTTCTTTGAAATGATCTCCATCGAGAAAACATTTTTGATAGATATTTTCTCAAAATAAATCTTTCTTTGTCGACCATTTGACTCTTAGATAATGATGTCACAATATGGCACTCTTTAGCCAATTTGGCAAGCAATCTCATCATATGTGTCAACAATTTTATCCCGAGAATTGTTGTTGCAACCGCTAAGACTGCTAGCATTGGTACTGCTTACAATCCATCCAGTTTTAGATAATGATGTCTTTTTCCTGGAGTATTACTGAGCAATTGAATATATGCAGAAAAAAAAGAAGTGATTGATAACAAGGATATACATGCAATTTCTTTTTCTGTCTCCCTAAGTACAGACAGCATCGCAATATGCTGATAATGCTTTTGGATATAGGTTGAATTGCCAAAAGGCTGCGATGCATAGTTTGCGGCTGGCTCGGAATCATTCAACCCATGAGCACGAAAGGCTTATTTATGAAGGATGGATCCTATATGACACTGGCCACCGTGACGAAGCATTGGCTAAGGCTGAGGAGTCTCTTTCTCTTCAGAGGTCATTTGAAGCATTCTTTCTTAAAGCATATGCTCTGGCTGATTCGAGTCTAGACCCGACGTCTTCATCTTATGTCATTCAACTGCTTGAACAAGCTAACAGTTGTGCATCTGATAACCTTCGTAAAGGGCAAGTGAGTACTGTTTTTGAATTTTGTTGAGAATTATGTTGCCTTTCTTTTGCAATAAAGTATGATGATCTAACTTTAATAGTTGTTGCAACAATCTCCTTCAGGCACACAATAACATGGGAAGCATATATGTGGATTGTGATATGCTGGATGAAGCTGCAGAATGCTACTTAAAGGCACTTGGTATAAAGCACACTCGTGCACACCAGGGTCTGGCTCGGGTTTATTACCTCAAGAATCAGAAAAAAGCTGCTTATGATGAGATGACGAAGTTAATAGAAAAGGCAAAGAACAACGCATCGGCATATGAGAAGCGGTCAGAATACTGTGACCGTGACATGGCAAAGAGTGATCTTAATATGGCAACAAGGTTAGATCCTCTGAGGACATACCCCTATAGATACAGGGCTGCAGGTGAGTTATTTAAGCACATAGGTGTTTTGGTTTTATTCACCATCAGTTATACAGATCAGATGAAGGAGAAAAGGCATAACTTTATATTCCTAAATTCTCTTTCTAGTTGAATTGGTGTCTTTTCTATCAATTTGAGGTTCCATGTAGATTTAATTATTTACCACCTGCAAAAGATTTTTAAGACCTATTATGTTAGTTTCTCTATTTGATGTCTATTTTGCACTTAAGATTATATTTGCTTCATTGCTTCTTGGATGTCTTATATATAAAGCAACATTAGCTTTTTATATATCATAATTGTTTTCCATCCTTCCGATGTAAGCTTGTTAGGCCTTGAAATCACCCTTATATTAACTTTTGTCAAGCTTGACAACCTTCATGGAAGCCATTGCAACATCTTTATCCTATAATTTGGCTGCTGGAACATCCGGTTGAACATGAAAAAGCCGAATATCTTTCATAAGACAGCCAAATGACGAGATTTGTGTTTCACCAACTTGTTGAGGTCCAGATGAATTCGTTGTATTTTCATAGCATGTGTTAGAACATTTTAAGGCATTTTTTGGAATTGAAACTTAAATAACAATCTTATTAAAATAGTGAATACCGGAGTCTTTTTGACTGTTGTTTCATGTTTTATAACCCTGAAGGCAGTCAGTTTAAGCTAAATCTTCGTGCAATATTTGCTTTTGTGTGTGTGGATTTTCAAGGTATTTTGTCAATCTGATAGTTGCACCGAGTAATCACCGTTACATGTAAATTAGTAACAATCTTCTTATAAAAGGAAGGCAATTCCTTCCGTTTACTGGAATAAGGCCCAAGTTATTGTGTCTTCAAGATGATAACTATTGTAACCCTCTGTTCAGTTCTGATGGATGACCACAAAGAACAGGATGCTATAGCTGCGCTCTCAGGAGCAATAGCTTTCAAGCCAGACCTCCAGCTGCTTCACCTGCGTGCTGCATTCTACGACTCGATTGGCGACTCTGCATCGACCTCGCGAGATTGCGAAGCAGCACTGTGCCTTGATCCGGCACACTCTGATACCCTGGATCTTTACAAGAAAGCTCTTGGAACAGCAGATCCCCAGAGTACATAAAGCTTGGCGAAGATGTTTTGGTGTGCTGTTATTCAAGAATCAAGAATGTGACTATAGATGATTCTAGAGAGGTGACAATGGTGTGTACAAAACCGAAATGGATCAGTATCAGAGGCAGGAAACAGTTTATGTATATAGTTACGCAAGAATTGTGAAAATTATATATATAGGAGTGGAACAACGAAAGGGTGCACACTCCATGGAAGATGAGTGCTGTAAAAAATGCACGAATCAGAGTACCAGTTGATCTACAGGAGATAGCAGAAGCCTTGAACTCTTGAATTCAGGCTCATTTGTGTAATATTTTCCTTCATGAACAACTCTTTTTGAGAGATGGTAATTGACAATTTTTCCATGTTGAGAGAGTACAAAGGGAGGCAATTTTTTTCCCCTCATGTTTAGTTTCATCTGAACAAAGTTGCTGCTGCCTTCTCTGCAAGCCTGTTTTTTCCCCCTCATGTTTTGAGCATTGTCTGGAAAACTGGAAAATATATTGAAAGGGGTAATGTGGATGATTTGCTCATTTCTACCAAGTGAAAAAAAAGTAATTAGTGTTTTCTATCGTTGACAATACCATCAAATTCCTTGTTCATCATGATTTCTTCCATAAACACATTGACAATCAATATTTTTAGATGGAGGATATAATGTATCAATATGTATCCTTCATAATATGGTTTTGATTCTTCAAATTAGAATAACCCCAAAATAAAAGGTTGGTAATTGAGCATTTTATTTGTAACGCGTTTATTGTGTTTTTTTTTTTCAAAGATTATCATGTTAATTTTGACAGGATAAAAATACAACGAATCCATTCTTGATTTGTTCTATTTCCGTTTTCTATAGATCGTAAAACCTATGATTATTTTACTATAAAAGATGAAAAATTAGTATATAACTCTTATAAATATAGGAAGCACGAATGCACTTAGTCTTCTTCATACAAATAAAAATATTATGATTCAGATTGTGATCATATAGGTCATAAAAAATAATAATCTCTATATGATGACAATATTCATTTTTTTTATCCCTCTGTTTTGAAAAAAAAAAAATTCTTCAATAAGAGCCAACACATACAGATAAAAATTTCCAAGTCTTGAATTGGAATTTTACATGCCAAAATGCATAACTTAGTATTCATATTTTTATTTCATTAAGTAAATGCACACCAACAATACCATTCAAAATCCAAGGCGTTGTTCCGATCATTGCTAATGGTATTATTATTGGGGTAAAAATTCAAAAAAAAATAATCTGATGGGCTTAACAAAACTAAGAAGAATAAATTTTAAAAACCATCAGAAAATACATAAGGAATTATTCTTGAATTTATTCCCAAACATGGACAAAAAAAGATAATTTGACAAAATACAAATGAATAAAATTTTCGTGTAGAAAGAAAACTTATAAAAGTCCATACTATTTTAGAATTTTTAGAGGAAGTATCTTTGGAGGACAAGGAATGATTTCATGTGAAATAAAGAATTTTAAAAATTAAAATTTGATTAATTTATAAATATGCTATGCATCTATAGGTTTTAGGGGGGAGCAAAAGATATCAGAAAATACTTTGAATGATCCTATTTTTCTATCTATTACATCTTCAGAGGCTAAAGAAAAGTATGAGAAATTCCTGTCAGGGTATAAATTTATGCGAGAGGCATACAACGAAATTATATTTAAGATGAGGTTAACTTAATAGAATTTGTGCCTAATATAATAAAAAAATTAATATTCTTTATATATGTATTAAACTATGTTACTCTTGCACCAATTTTATTTTGTTAGTTCCTCCTTCGTTGATATTTGGGCTTTTGTTTTTTGTTTGAGATATTATCTCTAAATATTTTACTCATTTTTCATTCAAGCAATAAGAAGTATTATTATAGAAGATATTGTTTATGTCTTAGTCAACACGATATTATTTTGGCTTGTAAGTATTGTTATAGAAGATATTGTTTATGTCTTAGTCAACACGATATTATTTTGGCTTGTATGCACAAGTATAATATTCTACTTTTAGTTTTATTCATATCTTTTATGCAGGAATAAAGTAGGATATCACTTTTCAATTCTTTTACTACCATCAGTAGTATTATAGTGAAAAAATAGATAATTTTAAAAATAAAACATGTTAATTTACTAGATAAAATGATAGAATTTCTCATATACATAGTGATTTTGAAACATATACATAATTACAACTTCTAACTAAAATAAAAACACACCCGCACGATATGTTTAAAAGTTATACACATATATAAATGCTCATAGATCGTCGTCCATATCTGCACTAACATGAGTTCACACATGCTCATTGCTTAGCCCAATTGATTTAGTGGAGTATTGGTATCTTTACCTACAAAATAAGGTGAGTAATCACTCAATAAATATAAATATTTATAGTTTTATTTAAGTATGTATCATGTCATGTAAGATTTTAAAATCATTGGCAAAGATATTTAATGGTAAACTCCTCATCCTATAACTTTTTTAGTAAGCATAACCCTACAACATAACATATATACAATAAAGAGATAAAATTCTACATCGAAATAATTTAAAATACTTATATACACATATAGTAAGTATAGCAAATTCATATATTTCTACACACTATATCATAACATATACTTACACTCTCATACTACACACATTGTAATATATATGTACACTCTTATACCACATATCATAATATAAATATGCATTATCACACCATATATTTTAGCATATATATGTATTCTCACACCGTACGTCATAATACATACGTACACTCCCACATCACATGCACTCCCACACCACACATCATTATATATGTATGTATATAATATATTTTCATTATAATTTATATTTTTTATAATTATAAAATATATATTTATATTTAGTTCATGACGATCATATTATTAGAAATATATTTTCCAAAATATATTATAAATACAATAATTTATATGATTAGGATTTTATAATGGATTAAATTTATACTTATTTGATTTAACTTAAAATAAAGATGTCAATGAAATGTCATGTTCCTTAATAATTGAGTGTGCTAAAGAATGCTATCAAACTAGGAGTATAAGGTCATGAGATTTCTCATTAAGAAACTCTTAAATTATTGATTTATAATAATTCATAGAAAAAGTTTGATAAAATTTCTTATAAAATAGACTATACTCAATCTAAAAATTCATCATTAATTTTTCAATAATTCACCTTATAATTATTGAACTAGTTAGTATCACTCAAACCATTGTACAATTCTACAAACAAAATTTACTTCACTATTCTAACAAACCAAACGATCTTGAATTACATGAAATCTTATAAAATATTAGAAGACATATAAGACTAAATACATACCAAATTTTATCTTAAAATAGAATTATTTGGAGGCTAAACTACTCTCATAATTTAATTACTAACACTTATTCTATTATGTTGAAACAAGGTTGGGATTATCTAAACTTATAAACTTCTTATCGTAGTGCACAAATATGATTTCACTCAATCCTAAATTTCATAGAACACTAAAAAAATCATTTAAAATATATTAAAAGGTTAGAACCTAATCATATCCTTAAGAGGGTCAATTCAAAATAGAACCTCATCTTAAAAAATAGGAGATTCTGAGTGTCTCATACTGAGACACTCTTGTTTAAATAAGGGTCATTAACCTGTAACTTTTTTAATTTTTTCTAAAAGATTTGCTACAGTGACAATGCTACCAATCTCTCAATGAGACTTTCAAAGATCATCTTTGATCTTTATATTTCTAAAGCTATTAAATTAGTTGACTTTCTTCTCAATTTATCAACAATTACATTAGCTTTTCTAAGATGATAACTAATCACTATCATAATGTTTTGCTAACTCCGGTCATCTCGTTTTGCTAACTCCCGTCATCTCTTTTACCTCATATTCAGCTCTTTTTAAGAAAAAAAAATATTTTAAACTATTATGATCAGTATATATTTTATATTTCTCATCGTAAAGATAATATCATCAAATTTTGGATAAACACCATATCTGTCAATTCTAAATCATGGGTCAAATAGTTCTCATATTATTTGAGTTATGTTGAGGCATAAGCTATAACTCTATCATTATCTATCAAAACACATCTTATATCATTTTTTGATGCATCATTATATATCATGAATCATCCTAACCCAAATGATTCTACAAGAATTGGAGCTGAAATCACTTTCATTTTTAATTCTAGGAAATTATTTTTAGAAATATTATTCCATTTAAATTTAATGTTAATTCTTGTTAATTGGGTAAGAGATGATCTTATCTTTGAGAATCCTTCTATAAAATGTCTATAATAATCTGTCATTCAAATAAAACTTTTTACCTCAAGTATAATAGTTAGCTTGAGCATTACTAACTGCTTCCACTTTAGTTTAATCTATTAAGATTTTGCTACCTAGTGTTCGTGGTAGTATTGCCCGTATTCATGAATTTTTAGGAATTTAAAATTTTTTACTCTATTTTTAAAGTCATTTGGGGCTTATAAATATCTCACTTAGACTTAGTTGATAAGCATCTATTCTTGAGTATGTGAAATATTATAGTTCTCTCTCTAAGCATTGTTTGGGTCTTTTTCTCCCTCATGAATTTTGTTGTGATACTAACTTATAAGAGGTGGATATAATGTATTTAAGGAATGTTATGTTCTATAGCCAAAATTCATATTTCTTAAACCTTGTATACAATTACTTTTCCTTCAAAATACTCAATATTTTTTTAAATATTTTACATATTTATCCTTAAAGTGTATGTATATTAAAATATTATCCATAAAAATTATCACAAATATGTTTAGAAATTTCTTAAATACATCGTTCATTAAGTCCATAAAGATGGCTGGTGTATTTATTAGATATAATATCACTATAAATTCAAAGTCCTCATATTTGGTCATGAAAGCTGCATTGGAATATCCTCTTCAATTTTTAATTAAGATATCATGCTTTCAAATCAATTTTGGAAAACATTGATCCACCTTACAATTAATCAAATAAGTCATCAATTATGGGGAGTAGCTATCTTTTTCAACTCCTTGTATTCTATGCACAATCATATTATTTTCTTTACAAAGAAGACCAGTGCTCCATATGGTAAAAAGATAGGATGAATAAATCTTTTACTAAAAAACTCCTACAATTACATCTTTAACTCATTCAATTCTACTAAAATCATTTTATAAGGTGTTTTGGAAACATATTCAGTGCCCAATATTAAGTTTATAATAATAATCTAAAGAGGTTCTCTAGAAACACTTAAAGGAACTCCCTCACAATCGGTACATCCTCTAGCTTGACCTTATATTCCACCATAGTATCAATTACATTTGCTAGATAGTCTTTACATACATCATTTTGAAAGTCACATTGATTTTATTGTTGAGATAAAAGATATTGATGTATTTTCTTTGGAACCAATAAATAAAAACTCTATTGACCCTAAAGGTTGAAATAATATCATATTCTTATTACAATCAATCAAAATATGATGTTTAAATAACTAATCCAAGTTCAGTAAAATATCAAAATCTTGTATATTCAATATTATCATATGTGCAATTAATTCTTTGTTGGTAATTTGAATTGGATAAGATCACAATCCTTAGCCTAAATACATGATATCCCCCAATGAAATAAGTATACAATACTTCATATTATTTATCTAGTTTCTTAAGATTATTTATCTAGTTTCTTCACATAATTAGTGATACAAAAGAACGAGTGGTGCCAAGATCAATTAATATATGTAAGAAAATATTATATATACATATGTCACCTGACAAGAGGCTAGTCATTACTTATGTCTTGGTCATCACAAAAACTCTACTAGGTAAAATTTTTTATTCTAATGAGATTATTGTATAGTTAATTGTTAAATGTTTTGACTTCTTATACCGAAAATATAGCCATTTCCTTTCTGGCATTCTCCCATATGATGCCTAAGCTAATTGATTGTCATTTGTTATATTTATTATTATCTTCATATCTCAATAAATTTTTAGTTTAAGTCTTTATAGATATTGATTTACCCTTAATGCATTAGTGCTAATCATGTGGAGTACAAATTAGGATAACCTTTTAAACATTTTGATGTGATCCATCACCGATTGACCTGTTGTTTGAGGTTAATAGATTATATCATTTTGGTTAACCGATGCTCTATACTAAAATAATTTTAGTAAAAAGATTTTAAATCTTTTCCAGGTCATTTGTTTAGCATCTATAGTCTCCCTTCTTGCATCCCATAGGTATTTTTTCGCAACATACAAGTTTCACAAATAACTTTATCTCTATTTGAAATCCATATATACTAAAATATTCTTTCAATATTTTTTATCAACTCCTTTGCCACTAGTGGATCTATATCACCTTCAAAGATTGATGGATCCTTTTTTCTAAACCTCATTTGTTGATTCCATAACATCATGTCCTTGAGCTACTACCAGCAATGACTCATGTTCTCACGCTAATAATCTATTATAATTGTCTATATTATCTTTCCACCAACTCTGTTAGCTTATTAATCATCACATCTCATTAATCTCCCTATGTGGATGTTTCTTTACTATCAGAAGCCTTCTCCCAAATATTTTCAAAGATACTAGCCTGCCCTATAGTTTTTATAATATTTTCTTGATTAATCATAAATCATTCACACGAGCATCAAATAATATCATTATTATAATATAACTCAATTATTAAAATTTATAGGGTAATTGGGTAGTGTGTTTCATACTTTTGCATATACATATAATCTACAAGACTCATGACTTAGGTTCTGATAGGGATAAATTTTGTTTCTACCAGCTCATTAACCACGAAGACTGCCACCTAAGTAGGGCTCCACGTCATCAGCTTAGAACAACATCGCTACCACCCTATCTTATTAGGATCTAAGGACGGAAATATCAAGTTATTAGGCTAGTCTCAAACCGACCAGTATGAAAAGCCCACAGACCATGTATAAAAGGGATCTCTAGCTCATATCGAGGGAAACAAACACACACCACTATAATCTCTCTCTCTCTCTCTCTCTCTCCCTATGGCTTGGGCCACAAAATTTTTTTTCTCTTGCTAACTTAAGCATCAAAGGGGTCACGTTGGGCAACCTTGGCACTGGACTGGCATGCATGGTTGCTCGCTCATCACCAAAGGACGCAGGGATGGTCCAACCTTCGGAGGAGAAACCCGATAGCTCATAGAACCCCTGTCTGTTTTCTCAAGCAGCTCTGAGTTAGACCCTCCCCATCCCGAGATGACCTCCATTGCACCACTACACCACTACCAAACCCCTATGTCAACCAGGAAAGAGCATCAGGATAAACTTGCACCTTCGGTAGAGAACCGATCGAGCCGACTCATTAGTCGACATTACCCATAACACCATCAGGTTCTAATACCATAAAAATAGATAATATTAAAAGTAATATATATATATATATATATATATATATATATATATATATATATATATATATATATATATATATATATATATATATATATATATATATATATATATATATATATATATATTTACTAATAAAATGATAGGGCTCTCCCTATATACAATGGTTCTAATACTAATACATAATAATTATAACCTCTAATAAAAAAACACACTACATAGTATGTCTAAAAGTTATATACACTAAAAAGCCCATAGATCATCATCCATAAAACATGTATAAAAGTTATATACACTAAAAATCCCATAGATCATCATCCATATCTATACTAGCATGGGCTCACACGTGTCACTTGGGTGACATACTAGTATTTTTACCTATAAAATAAAGTATATAATGAGCAATTACTCAATAAGTATAAGTCTTTAATTTTATTTATATAAGCATGTATCATATTATAATATTTAAAATCATCAATAGAATACATTTAATGATAAACCTCTATTTCTTTAACAAGCATAAATCTACAATATAGCATATTCAAAATAAAGAGATAAAATTATATGTCAAAATAATTTAAAAATACTTATATGCACATGTAGGAATCACAACAAATTCATAGACTTTTACACCTTATATCATAACATATACATGTACTCTCATACTAAATGTCATCATAATATATATATGCACTCCCACATTATATATTTTTTAATACATATACACTCTTACACCACACGTTATAATATATACATATGTTCTCATATCGCATGTTATAACATATATGTGCACTATCACATCGCACATCATAGAAAACATATATGCTTCTATACCACCATGTCATAATATATGCAAGCATATAATATATTTTCATCATAATTTATATATTTTTATTCTTACAAAATATATACATTCATATTTAGTTCATGAAGATCATATTATTCGAAACATACTTTTTTAAAATAAATTATACATACAATAATTTGTACGACCACTATTATGTAGTGAATTGAACTTATACTTACCTAATTTAACTAAAAAATAAAAATGTTATTGAAATGTCATGTTTCTTAATGATCGAGTGTGCTAGAGAGCGGTATACTTGACAAATTGGGAGCATAGATTCATGAGATATCTTAATTTAGAATCCCACCTAGTAAATCATTGATTTATAATAATAATTCATAGAAAATATTTGATAAAATCTCTTATAAAATAGACTACACTTAATTTAAAAATTCATCAAAATTTTATTATCAGTTTTTCAATAATTCACTTTATAATCAATGAACTAGTTAGTATCACTTTAACCATCATGTAATTCTATGAAAAAGATTTACTTCATAATTTAAGTAGACAATAATCTTGAATTATTTTAAAATTTTGTTAGAATATTAGGAGACATATAAGACTAAACATACACCAAATGTTAGCTAAAAATAGAATTATTTGGATGTTAAACTACCCTCCTAATTCTACTACCAACACCTATTTTATTCTGCTAAAACTGGGTTAGGACTATCTAAACTTATAAATCTTATATCTTGGTGCACAAAGGTGGTCTTCACTCAATTCTAAATCTGTGGGAACTCTAAAGAAACTTTTTAGGACATATCAAAAGGTCATATTTTAATCATATCCCCTAAGAGAGTCAATTTAGCCTAAATAAAATCTCATCTTTTAAAATAAGGGATTTTGAATATCTCATATTATGACACTCATAACTCTATGCATAAAACTCAGGTTAAGATTATACTAAAGACTTAGAATCATAAGAGATTCATGCAAAATCTATTTAAAAATTAAAGATTAATGCAAAATCTGGGTTACTAAAAAATCAATGGAAAAATCAGTCTATAATCTATAAAATTGAAATCCCAGGTATAATAAGGGCAGAATTAGATTTTTCATACATCAATTTTCTCAAAAATTAGGGTTTTTTAGCCTCCATAAGAAAAGCTGAGAGAACGGCTGAAGAACGAGAGAAAGAGTCAGGTTATTAAGTTGACAAAAAGGATTAGGCTAAAATAAGATGTAGGTACTTAAGAGGTTACCCTTTGGTTTAGGGTTCAATCTTATTATGTCTTATTTCTAATTTTTTCTTTTATTACTATAATTTTAATGTTATAATAGTTTTAATTAAGTTTAATTTGGTTTTACAAAGATGATATTTTTGGTCTAAACTCATTCTTCACTCTTATTTATGCATATCAATATTTTTAGTATAACACTCATCTTTAATTTATATTTTTATTTAATTTTTTATTATCGCATCTATGCTTAAGTAGCTTATTATTCTCTACATACATGATATTTAAAACTTAAACTTTCTTATTTTAATCATGTTCATTCAAACCTTGAGAATAACTTAAGGTCGATTACAATTCAATCGTTACTTCCGATCATTATATGTATATGTATGTTTATTGTTATAACTTAACCTCACACTCAGATTCGCTAGCATACTTAAGCTTATTGAATTGAAGAACTATATCTTTTTTATTATAAAATATTTCATAAAACACTAAGAATAATATTTTTGGAAATCATGTACTTAAACTTTAAAAACTGAAAATATGATAATATTAGTAACTTGAGATAAGTGAGTATGACAATAAGTAGTACAAAATGATCCCCCGACAATTGTGTTAGAGTTAGCTTACTTACTAGTAAAGGAGAAGAAATATTTTACAAGGAGATAGTCCTTAACTACCTCTAACAATCTCTATATTTCCTTTTGTCTATGTAGGCATCAAGAAAGAAAGTAGCTTACAACTATTTGATTTGGATTGACGTCCACATGGGCATATAAAGGGGAGGCAAATTTCATCATCGATGCAGACTGGGCTACCATATCGATAGTCTTATGTCCGATAGTCATTAATCCTAATACTTTTCCTATCAAGCATAAAACTTCAACTAGTAAGTTTGAACAATTTTTATGAAAATACTTCTAGATTTAGATTTTTTTCTGAAAGGTGATCATCTTTTCATTCTTTTTCATATGGTACCTCATATATTTTTATAATCTCATAAATATCATTTATTCTTCCTTGTTCATTGCCTCTAACCCCACTAGGAGATCTCACCGCAAGGCCTTGTCTCCTTCATGCTGTACAGTTTTGTTGAATGCCCTTCCCCACTTATTCCCAACATCGCTTGTCTTGCTAAATTGCTCTTTATCTCTTTCCGGGATCGCCACCATGCCCAACACCTTCATAGGTCCCTTTGGAAGTAGAAGGCAAAGGCTGGTTTTGGGAGCATGAGGCAACTTTAAGGGTAGGAGGTGAAGAATATTGAGAGCATGTGGTGGAGAGTAGTTCAATAAGACTAGTTATATTTCGAGTAGGTGAGGAAAGACATTCAATAGAATGGGGGATATAGAGGCAATGGAGTCTCATGATTAGGCGTAGGTGACGAGGGTGGAAGGACGATGGTATTTATGGGATTATAAAAAAATATATAAAGTACTATCTATAAAAAAAAAGTAAAGACGATTGGGCAACTTTTGAGAAAAGAAAATTCCAAAAAATAAAAATTTTCTTTTTTAAAAAAGCCATCCCCTTTCTTAAAATAAAATAAATATAAATGTTAAAAAAAATTAATTGTCTTATTAGCTAGAAATAAATATTTGCAACTAAAAATTGGAGTTGTATGGAAAACACTAACAATTATGGGGTCGGATCCAATTTTCATGTGACGTTAGCAACTTATCGGATGTCCAATGAGGATCCAGACCTAAAGTTGTTATGTCAGATGTCAGATTTTATACACGATGAATCTAAGATCCAAACATGAACGTATGACGGACATCAATACCCTAAACCACTACGGATCGGGTTGTCGGGCTGGATCAACTAGGCCGACGACTTGGTAAGAACGGCCCATACTTCGCTATTGAACCCGGCCCAATCAATCCACGGAGCGATTTCAAAAGGCAAAATTAGGGTTTCGTCCTCCCGCTTCCATACCTCCTCCAAAATCCCTATATATATACTCCCCGACGACCGCTGTTCGAAGCATCTCTCTTCCTTTCCCCTATTCCCCATTGCTCACGGCGACATCAGTGTGAGTGAGGGCGAGAGCGTCGCGACTATTTCGGTCGGATCCTGATCCGGTTCCAGCAGGCTGCGCATCTCTGCCCTCTCCATCCCTGTCTAAGGTATCGCTTTCCGATCACTGATCTAGGGTTTCTTAGATTGCACCATATTCGAATCCCTCTTTTCGATTCCTACGATTTTTTTTTTCTCTGCTTTGTCGTCGGACGATCATCTATCCTCTGTGTGATTTGTCCTCCAGTCGTCTGCATGTTCTTTCTCGTTGTTTATTTCGAGTGTTTGCTTGTCGAAGTGTATAACCCTACTTATATAGGGCATCTACCTGCGGGGCTTCGATCGTTTTGGGGTAGATTGGAGTTTGTGTTCGATTTCGTCTTAGGGTTCGGTGTTAGGGTTTGGGGTTTACACTTTAATCCGCTTCGGGACTATCTTTTTCTGTTCCAAAGAATTCGTATTCTGGGCGATTTTATGTTTTTTTGTTTCGGTGCATGTGGTGTTGGATGTGTTGCATATTTTATAGCTTGGCTAATGTGTAAGAATTAGTTCATGTCAATTGTGTGTGTATTTTAACAGCAAAACAGGATTTCTTTGAGTCCTTGTTACTGTCATTAGTAAAAATAATTTTGCATTCTTGTTAGGTCATGCAGATTCGCTAGATTTTGTTCAAGATATTGCAATTTCAATCCAAGTAATAGAACTTAGTAGATGGCTTTGTAGCCTTGTCAAACATTCAAGTGGGAAGTAGAACATATGCCTGACAATTATAGACCACTCTAGGTGGGTGTGTATTCCTGGTAATTGATTTTTGTTTGTGCGTGTATGACGGCTAGGTCATTGAAGAAGTTGCTTGGTTTTGCTAATTTATCATCTATTGGTTTCTGTATTGTTCTCTAGTGCCATAAACATGGCGATGGAGATTACACAGGTTCTCTTGTCTGCCCAATCTCCTGATGGGCATACTCGAACTCTTGCTGAAGCAAACCTCAAGCAGTTTCAGGAACAGAATCTTCCCCTCTTTCTACTTTCCTTATCTGTTGAGCTATCAAGTGAACAGAAGCCTCCCGAGTCACGAAGACTTGCTGGTATTATTCTTAAGAATTCCCTAGATGCAAAGGATGCAGTTCGTAAGGAAGAATTGACTCAGCGATGGGTCAGCGTGGAACCATCTATCAAATCCCAAATCAAGGAATCTTTGTTGAGGACGCTTGGATCATCAGTATCTGACGCTCGACAGACTTCTTCACAAGTCATTGCTAAGGTTGCATCGATCGAGGTACCACGACGAGAATGGCAAGAGCTGATAGGGTTGCTTCTAAACAACATGACTCAGCCAGATGCTCCTGCTCCTTTAAAGCAATCAACCTTGGAGGCTTTGGGGTATGTTTGTGAGGAGGTATCTCCTCAGGACTTGGAGCAGGATCAAGTAAATGCCATCCTCACTGCTGTTGTGCAGGGTATGAACCAGACAGAACATAGTTCTGAAGTCCGCCTTGCAGCTGTTAAGGCACTTTATAATGCTCTAGATTTTGCTCAGACTAACTTTGAGAATGAGGTAGAGAGGAATTTCATCATGAAAGTTGTTTGTGAGACCACTATGTCAAAGGAGTCAGAGATCAGACAAGCAGCAATTGAGTGTCTTGTTTCTATAGCCTCTACATATTATGAGTACCTTGAGCCTTACATGCAGACCCTTTTTAATTTGACTGCGAATGCAGTGAGAGGAGATGAGGAGCCTGTTGCACTTCAAGCGATTGAGTTTTGGAGCTCTATCTGCGATGAAGAGATTCAAATTCAAGAGGAGTTTGGGGAAGATAATGGTGAGAGCTCTTCTCCCCATTCAAACTTTATAAAGCAAGCACTTCCTACGCTTGTGCCATTGATGTTAGAAACACTGCTTAAACAAGAGGAGGATCAGGATCAGGAAGATGGTGTCTGGAATCTGTCTATGGCTGGGGGGACCTGCCTTGGACTTATTGCAAGAACTGTTGGGGATGCAGTTGTGCCCCTTGTGATGCCATTTGTGGAGAATAATATAACAAAGGGTGACTGGCGAAGCCGTGAAGCGGCTACTTTTGCATTTGGGTCAATTCTTGAAGGTCCGTCCATTGAGAAGCTTGCACCACTTGTTCATTCTGGACTTGAATTCTTGTTGAATGCAATGAAAGACCAGAATAGTCATGTCAAGGACACAACAGCATGGACCCTTGGTAGGATCTTTGAATTCCTGCATTCTGCTGGTGGTGAATATCCAATATTAACTGCCACAAATCTTCCGCACATCATGTCTGTATTGTTGGAAAGTATTAGAGATTCTCCGAATGTGGCTGAGAAAGTTTGTGGAGCCATTTATTTCCTTGCCCAAGGTTTTGAGGATGCAGGTTCTAGTTCATCGATACTCACACCCTATCTTGGTGATACTGTTTCAGCCCTCCTTTCTACAGCTGATCGCACAGACCCAAGCAATGTTAGGCTTCGTTCTTCTGCATATGAAACTTTGAATGAGATAGTTCGATGTAGCAGTATACCTGAAACTTCAAACATGGTCGCTCATCTACTCCATGAAATCATGAATAGATTAAGCAAAACTCTGGAGCTTCATATTGCATCTTTGGAGGACAGGGAAAAGCAGGGTGATCTGCAAGCCCTGCTATGTGGTGTCCTTCAAGTAATATTACAGAAATTGAGTAACTCAACTGAGGCAAAGCCTATAATCCTTCAGTCTGCTGATCAGATGATGATCCTATTCCTTCAGGTTTTTGCTTGCCGCAGTTCTACTGTGCATGAAGAAGCAATGCTTGCCATCGGGGCGCTTGCTTATGCCACAGGCCCTGAATTTGCAAAGTACATGCAAGAGTTCTACAAGTATTTGGAGATGGGCTTGCAGAACTTTGAAGAGTATCAAGTCTGCTCCATATCTGTTGGTGTGGTCGGTGATATCTGTCGTGCACTAGATGACAAGGTCCTTCCCTATTGTGATGGCATCATGAGTCAGCTTCTGAAAGATCTCTCCAGTCCTATGCTTCATCGGTCTGTAAAGCCCCCTATATTTTCATGCTTTGGAGATATTGCTCTTGCAATCGGGGAGCATTTTGAGAAGTATGTCCCTTATGTTATACCGATGCTGCAAGGAGCTGCAGAGCTCTGCTCTCACTTGGATGTAAATGATGATGATATGCAAGAATATGGTAATCAGCTCAGACGTGGAATTTTCGAGGCTTACTCTGGTATACTTCAAGGGTTCAAAGGTCCCAAGGCAGCTCTGATGGTTCCTTGTGCGAGCCCTCTTCTGAGCTTCATAGAAGCTGTTGTTAGGGATAAGAACAGGTGTGTGTAGTAGAACTACCTAAATGCTGCTATTCACATATGTATTTTTGTCATGGCATTTAAACAATGATGATGATGCTCTATTTTGTGTTTGTGTTTCCTCCAGGGACGAGGAGGTAACCAAAGCTGCCGTCGCGGTGATGGGAGATCTTGCAGACACTCTTGGTCCAAACACGAAGATCCTGTTCAAGGATTGTACTTTTCATATGGAGTTATTGGGAGAATGCTTTCGATCAGACAGCGACCAATTGAAGGAAACTGCGACTTGGACTCAAGGAATGATTCAGCGAGTATTAGTCTTGTGAGGGCCGATGTATCAACCATCATTTTGCGGTCAAACGAAGAGGTTCTTGTGTTTGTTCAACAAGGTAGAAAGGTCTCCAAGCGGTCCTCGGCAGTGTACCACGGATTCTGTTCTTATATTATTTTTTTCTGCTGTTCTTGCGTCCTTTGTGGCAGTGTGTTGCCACTGTTGGCTGGTAGATGAATGTGAACATGGATTGGGGTCAACCTGTTTTTGTCCTGAAAACAAGAATTAATGCTGCTTGAAATTGCCATATAAGGATCCTCCTATTATTAATTTGATAGACCTTGCTCGATGTCTGCAATAACCTTTTTCGCTTGTCGATGGTAAAGCAAAGAGGTAAAAGGGCGATTGGCCGCCATTTCTTCGTGGCCTCCATCCGCCCCAATCCCCACCCCCCCCCCCCCGAAAAAAATAGAACCAACGGTTGAGGAGCAAAGAATCGGTTTTAGAATCAGAAATAAGCATCAACTGGCTCAAACAACAGAGATCACCTCGAGAGTTGATCTTGCTATGAAATCAAACCCTATATATATATATATATATATATATAGTCTCTTCTTATTAGAGCTCCCTCTTCTTACTCAATAATTAGATCAGATCTAATATGATGAGATAATAGACCTATCAAATTTGTTTGACATATATCATTGATTAAAATATCTAAGCTAAAATTGATGATAGTACAAACATCATATTATAAGTTAATTTTAGTCTTAATCCAATATAAGATTAATCAGATTATTACAATCTCTTACTTAAGGGTGATGTCCTCGTAAGCCTAGTATAACTTAGATGAAACCCTAACATGATGCATATAAGTTATAAACCGCTCTACTCTTTTGGCTCCTAGTATTTTCCTACTTGATCCTCCTAACCATGCTTAATACTAAGTTAACTTTAATATCATTAAATTGTCATATCCCATATTTATAAAAAGAGTAAGCCAACATTTTATTGTTCATAATTTACATAAAATAATTTTATTTTTGACTTAAATCCCTATCTTTATATATTAAATGTTTTTAATTGAAAAATCATAAAGTAGTAGCTTATTCTGAGATAAAAATATATTAGCAATTACATGTACGGGTTAGAAACCTCCAAAAAAAAAAAATTTATAAAATTGATCTTCAATACTCTAAAACATATAGTATAAAATAATAATATATTAATTTATTATGAAACTCAAATATTAGAAAAATAATGATAATTCTTATACAATAAACAAATCATATATTAGTCATATATAGATATATATAATAGTCAAACAATAAAAAATTATATTATACCGGACGATGCACTCTCCCAACAGCGAATAGAGAGTCATACTCTACAAGATGAATTCCTTCCAACATCATATGAAAAGAAGCCATGTCATACTCTCAACAATAGATGAAGTGATATCCTTCACTTAACTGAGTGGATATGTTTTCCTCCTAATTACAAATGAAGAAATCGTTTAGTTATCACGTCTAACGACTCGCTAATCTCTGAAGTGAATCGTCCTACTTGCCCTTAGTAGGAATACATAGTCTACCATTCATTTACATTCATCCAATTATTCATGCATAGATTCAAGAAGTAGTATAATAAAATATTATGAGGTATCATGCTTTATTTATAACCTATTATATTATGTTTATTGATGGCTCCACACTTTGATTTATAGGTTGCATTTAATGGTTACAATATTATATGGTAATAATTATATTATTTAATCCAAAAATAGAAAAAACCACTAATCATTTTCAAATGACACATTCAGATAAAAATTTTAAGTTCATCAAATCATAAAGACAAATCATATATCACCTAGTAGTTCTTAATCAATCATAATTTTAATTAGAATAGTCGAATTAACTTGAACCAAACTCAAGTCAATTATGACTTAATAGAACAGAATTATTCTAGATTAGTTTAATTTAGATTTAATTAATTTTAATTTCATCAAGTGAGCTTGAATTGGTCAAGTTGGTCTAGAATTATCTTGAATTTGCTCGAATCGATCAAATTCATCTGATTTAGTCAACTAATAAGCTCACAACACTAAAAGGAGAGAAAATTGGATTATATCGCATAATTATAGCCTAGACTAAATCGATCTGCCTGAGTCTTGGATGAGTCATGTCCTCTGCATATGATGCCCCAAGTGGCTAGTTGGGCTAAGGTACCATAGACTATTTATAGAGATGATGATGTGTCTAGTGTCAATCGTATAGTTGGGTGGACATAACTTTACAGGCTAGGCTGAGCCTCACTCATAAGTTGGGCTAAGCCTTACCACTGAATTGGGCCACGCTTAGCTTGTGAGTTAGGTTGTATCTAACTATATAGGTTGAGATATACTTAACTATATGAGTTGGTCATACTTAATCACATAAGCTAGGTTATACTTGGTCTCATAGGTTGCATCATACCTGGCTAGATAGGCTAGGTCATGCTTGGTGGCATGACTTACATTGTATTGGTCATATAAGCTTAATCATGCCTAACCACATGGCTACAAAAATTAAGCTATGTCTAATCACATGGCTTGGGTCGTACTTGGCTATATAGGTTGTGTCATATTAAATCACATAGCTGGACCATACTTGGTCATATGAGTTGGATCATACCTAATCACATAGGTTGGATCATACTTCATCACATAGGTTGGGTTATATCTAACCACATGTGATCGTACTTAACCACATGGGCTAGATCATGCCTTACAATATGAGTTTGATCATATTGTTGAGAGACCACGAGAACATCACATGTGTAGGGAAAAAATAATACCAAAAGTTTTCCATATTTATTATGTCATCGTGCAATGATTGGTGCGTAAAAAAATCACAAAACCAAAAACTATGAATCATGTGAAATATATTACATAGGGAGATCGTATATCCCTAAACTTTCAAATCCAAAAGGAGAGGATTAAGAAGGTCAGATGTCCTATCTAGCGGTATCCACATGATGGATTGATCTAGTGATGCTTCTTAAATCGTAGTAAAAAGCGATCTAGTGATGCTTCATGAATTTTACCCATTAGAACTTCTTCTGACTAAATGAATTATTATCCCATAACAAGTTACTCAACTTATCGACTATGGACAGGGGATCTAATCCATTGGACATATATGTCCTCAATTACCATGTATTTATAGTCTCTCATCCATTTAATATCTCAGAGACCATATATTGGTCATGGTATTGTCAATCACATATGGAATCCATTTGAGTCTTGCTTTAATCGATTTCTCCTAGAGAACTCATTCTCTCTTAATCTGAACGACCCTGGCCAAAGATTTGTTTAAGCGAGAGCATATGAGATATTCCTCTCATGATATTGAGAGTGGATGATCCTCTATTGAACTCAATTGTCTTCGTATGGTTTGCTATCAATTTTGATAATCAATTGTACCAGATCTGAAACTTTCCAGACCTGTAAATCCAACATTAAAAAAAAGAGTACTCAAATAAGACATCCTTAGCGTCTTAAGTCTAAGGACTATGCATATAATTGGGAGTAAGATATCGCTAAATGATGTTATGTATCATTAACCATCTAACATTTCGTAAGCAGATCAATCAGTAAACTCATTCTCCAATGAACATTTGTACTGTATCCTTAGTGTCCCTACACAAGCGGCTATGAGGCCAACCGCCTCCATCTCATGGACGAGAATAGAGTACACTAACATGTCAGGTTATGTTAATGTCTCTCTCGAGTAACCTATGATCGATATTATTTAGGGTCTGTGTTTAAAGGCAAATAGGTCTCATTATTGTGATCTCATTATGATCAAATTTTCATTGTATAGTCTTTTTATATTATGATTATTATTGATATTTTCTAACATTATATATATATATATAGTAGGCAATATATATAATGTGAGAAAATATCAATAATAATCATAATATAAAAAGACTATACAACATATTAGAAGTGTCATCACTCATGTGATTGGCTTGCAGGGCACCTGTAACCAACAATCTCTCATTTGACCTAAAGTCAATCACCTACGTGTCTGATCCCCATCAGACCTTTATGATGCTCAGAGACAATTTGTGATAATGACTTTATTAGTAGATATGTAATATTATCTTTGGATAAAACTCTTTCATTGCTATATTTTTACGGGCTATGATCTTTCTAATATGGTGGAACCTCCTCAGAATGTGCTTAGATTTTTGAACACCTGAGTTCTTTTGCTTGAGCAATCACCCCGTTGTTGTCACAATATATGAGAATTGGCTCCTCGCTGCTTAGTACGACTTCCAAATTCGTAATGAACTTATTCATCCATACCCCCTTCCTTTACTACAGTAATGTACTCCGCCTCTATGGCCAAATCAATAGTAATATCTTATTTGTAACTCTTCTAGCTTACTACTCCTACATTTAGGGTGAAGACATACCTTAAATTTGACTTGCTATTATCAATATCAGATAGGAAACTCGAGTCCATGTAGCCCTCAACCTAGAGGCTACCTCCTACATATATCGATAAAAGATCCTTAGTCATTCTCAAGTACTTAAGGATGCACTTTACTGTTGATCCGCCTAATACCTGCTAGTGACACTCAGAGCATGCACTATATCAGGCCTAGTACATAATATAACATACATGATAAACCCTATCGCTGAGGCATAGGGCATCATATTCATGTCTGCCATTTCCTTAGGAGTCCTTAGGGACATACTCCTAAAAAGTGATATTTCATGTCTCATTGGTATGTGACATCTCTTAAAAATTTTCATGTCAAACCTTTTGATAATTGATTATATGTACCTAGATTGGGACAACTCAAGCATCCTCTTGGATCTATCTCTATATATCTAAATCCCAAAAATGTAAGATGCTTTCCCTAAGTCTTTATGGAAGTATCTGGATGGCCAACCCTTAATCGTGGAGAGATTTCCAAATCATTCCAAATGATCATGATGTCATCCATATATAGCACGAAGAAGGTCATAGTACTCTATCTTATCTTCCTGTACACATAAGGCTCATCTTCGTTCTTAATGAAGTTATAAGATCTGATTGCCTCATCAAATATTATGTTTCAACTTCAGAAAGCTTGTCTTAGTCTATATATGGACCTGAGCAACCTGAACATCTTATCTAGACTCTACTTTGATATGAATCCCTATGGTTGTATCGTATACATCTCCTCCTCGAAGTTGTCATTGAGGAATACGATTTTCACATCCATCTATCAGATCTCATAATCATAATATGCTATAATAGTCAAAAGAATTCTAATAGATTTCAGCATAGTTACGAGTGAGGTCTTGTCATAGTCAATTTTTTACCTTTAACGATATTCTTCATAATACGCTACAATAGTCAAAAGAATTCTAATACATTTTAGCATAGTTACGAGTGAGAAGGTCTCATCATAGTCAATTTTTTGTCTTTAACGATATTCTTTGGCTACTTAGATAAATAAGAGAACAGGGATATTCAGTTTCGACCATTCCCTTTGAGTTGAAAAGGTAATGTTACTTGATTTCGCCTGCTTCCCCGAGATAAGAGAACTAAGGTACTTAGTTTCACCCATTCTCTTGAGTTGAGAAGACAATGGTTACTCAATTTCGTCTGCCTCCTCGAGGTTATACTTCATGCATCAAGCTTGTTACTAGCTTTCGCCCGCTCTTTGCTTACACTTCCGAAGCAGTCGAAGTGTTTGCACTCCTTGCGTTGAGTTAGCTACTGTAATTCGCCTTCCCACTGCCATTAAACTTTCAGAATGCAAGAAGTTTTACCCGAAAAGAGTAAAAGTTTACCCCAACTTGGAGTCCACTAACTTGGAGTAAGTTTTGATAGTTCTGGTCGCCTCTGGGATAATACCATCTTCTCCATCATCTTTGTCGCCTACTCTACTAAGTAGAAAAGGTATAGCACCACGTACTGCCTACTTCGTTTCTTGGTCAAGCACTCCTGCATCAACCAGAAGTCCCTCACTTTCGGCTATCTTGATGAGAAACCCGTCGACACGGTCATATGAAGTTTCTAGCCTCTGCCCTTCCGCCATGTCTTGGTATTTGGAGTTTATCTTTGTATTCTCCACCTCCTCGACCCATTTTACGACCAATGTTGTTCCTCTATGAGAGCAAGGGATCGATAACTCCACAGAAGTCCCATCTCTGCGGTACCATGGCGCTGCCAAGCCCATAGCCCTACTATCCGTTGCCTTGTACCTATGTCTCTTTCTTCACGATCGGTAGATCCGCCTCTACGGTACTATGGCACTCCTCCGAGTCCACCTTCTTTTTAATCGACATTTTACTTTTGGGTAGCTAAGCTCCTCTGGACTCGTCATTTCTTCCTCATCCCTTTCGATCACTTGCTTCAATACCCCTGTATTCTTTGAGCAGTTTCCCTTGATCGATGGAAAGACAGACTGCAAGTCTCATGTATGGCCTCTGCTATCTTGTTGTAGGGTTAGCACCGATTTTGTTCTCCTATGCTTTCTTGGTAGCAAGGTTCGCTTACTCGGCCTTGTCCTCTGACTTGTCGGGCTCCCTTAGGCGAATGTGAGCACTGAAGCAATCCAACTCTGTAGCCGCTCTGATCATACCTTTGTATGATCAAGTCCCCCCAATGGAACTCATTGGTACTTGCAATCTGAATTCTCCCTCGGTGGTACACAACTCCCATATACTGATGACCAAGACTTTCATCGGATGCAAGATTTGATGCGCATACATGGAAGATCCACCTCTGCGGTACTATGACATTCACTCATTGAATCCATAGTCCTTCTTGTCAACGTGTTGTTCATCGAAGTGGAGTTTTCAATAACTCCTGATCATACCTCTGCATGATTATGTCATGGGACATCTTTCATATGTGTTGTATTGCCTCGAACTATTCCACCACGATCCGTTGCACCATGTCACCTCCTGGTGACATCTCCATTGTGTTCAGATTCCAGTGTGATGAACTCGGACTATGATCTCTTCATGAGTGGCCTTTGCCAGTACATCATAGGGCCTTCGCCACATCTGATTATGTTTGCTTCTTTGGTAATTCACCTTCGCCCACCCATTCTCAGGTCACACTTGGACGAAGCATCGTTCTAGGATAGTCCATCGCCTAGTAGCTCTCGAAGTCCCCAAACTTCACTAAAATTGGTGCACCATTATCTGGATCCTGGGCCTCTATTCCCCACCAGCACCTGCCTTTATATCCTCTTGTCCCGTGCTAAGGTCTTCTGATCCTAACTTCGTCTTTGCAAGTTGAACGCCTTAGTCCCTCTATCAAATGCTTCTTAAAGATAATGTGCATGTGCCTCGAAGCTCCCTTCGTCTTTGACACTATGCAAAATGAGTCTACCCCATCAGAATGAAAAACCCATGGAATGACATAATCGCACTCTTACCTCTACAAGAGTTCATGTCCTTGATCTCTGTCCAAAGAAAGCTATGTGCTTCTGCTCCATGTTTTCATCTTCTATGTCAACTTCCTTCACGTGGCTTGGATACTTCACTAAGTTCCACCTAAGTTGCTCCGCCTCTCGATTTGCATTGAGTTGATGGTGGCCCTCGCACCCTCCATTCCACGGGTCAGTCCTCTATTGAGTCTGATTTCTATATCGACTCTAAATGTGCCTTCGTATGATGTTGCGATAGTCGCTCCCCCACTTGATCTCGCAATGTATCTACCAATATATTACTTCATTTGAGATCATGCAACGACTCCTCGCTGCTCGCTCGATCCGTTGAGTTTAGTAGATATATTATCTTTAGGTACTGTTCCTCAACATGTGCGGTCCGCTGCACATGATTCTCCCTCTTGAGAACTAGGACGTATCCCTCCTGGATATCTGTCCTGTTAGAGCAACTTTCTACTTTGCATTCTTCCCTCTGAAAGTTTTGGAGACCACCATCCCCTTGGACTACTCAGTCTTACAAAATAATATATGCATTTTTCTGCCCCCGAAATGTGCTTACTAGATTACGACTCCGCCAATATAGCCCCGTTGCACCCTTCAAGGCCTAGCAACATGCTGAACTTTTTACATACTTCAGTCTCCTACGGACATATCCTTTCCATGCAGAAGAGAAAGTTTTAATGTTTAATGGCACCGAGTTACGATCATCCTAGGATGACCATGAATGCTCTATCGTCTGCATCATACAAGCCCTTGCAAGAGTACTGAATTCTTTGAGTTAGCAATTTCCCTCACCTCTTGAGCTTTGCATAACTCTTTTGGTCATTGAGTAACACATACCACTTTACATGATCTCATCTTTTACCAAGCGGCCCGCTTGCCTTGAGCACTGTCAAGTTTAGTTGCCAACGTCGAGCCGTAGCTCGAACTCAAACATCCCAACCTTTATACAATATGCACTCTTTCTAGCTTGCTTGTCCTTGTGGTGCCTCTCACACAAAGGGTTGGTTATTCATCTGAATGCCAATCATGGGCGCTTGCTCATCTGAGCGGCTTATTTCCCTACATCTCCATGTTCGTTTCTCCTAAATGATCGCGCGTGTTGGCTGCCCTCCACATTTGCATGGCAAGTGTTTCTGCATGTACTTGTCTGGCTCTGATACCAAAATGTCATAGACTTAGCTGGTTTTGCCTAAGTCGTGCGGCACCCTTACATGTCCGTCCACAAAGGTCAGCATCCCCGAAACCTCCTAGGGTCCCTTAGGACCTACAAAAGAGAAACGGGTTAAAGGAAACACTTCCCATGAGATCCACAAGCAACCACTTTGGAAAACACTTTATACAGCCAATACAAATTATTGCTAGTTACAAGTGCCCTGCAAGCCAATCACACGAGTGATGGCACGTGTGACACACTGCGTAATCTTTTTGCTTATGATTAATATTGGCATATTCTCATATTATATTATATGTAGCATATATATTGTGATGTCCTTGGTTCTGTGTAATGGGAATCGGATCGTGGTGAGATCACGATAATGAGATCAATTCATCTTTAAACATAGATCCTAAATAATCTCGGTCATAGGTTACTCCAGAGGGACATCGAGATAACCGGACATATCGGTGTATTATATACCCGTCCATATGAGGAGGTGACTGGTCTCATAGCCACTTGTATGGAGACACTTAAGGATATTATACAGGTGCTTATTGGAATGTTGTATGGTTAATGATACCTAATGTCATATAGCGATTCCATAGTCCCAATTGTGTATCTGGTCCTTGGACTTGAGACACCAAGGATGCCTTGTATGAGTACTCCTTTCTTTGGCGCTAGACTTACAAGTTTGGAAAGCTCCAGATCTGGTATAGCTGATTATCGGGATTGGTAGCCAACCTTACGAAGGCAATTGAGTGTCAATAGAGGATCATCCACTTTCGGTATCATGAGAGGATTATCCCATATGTGCTTGCTTAGACAAATCCCTGGCCAGGGTCATTTGGATTGAGAGAGAATGAGTTTTCCGGTAGAATCTGATTAGAGCAAGACAAACTGATTCCGTATATGACCTGACAGTACCATATCCAATATACAATCTCTGGGATATTAGTTGGATGAGGGATTATAGATACATGATAACTGTGGACAGACAGGTCCGATGGATTTGATCGTCCTATACCGTTTGGGGACTATGACGTAGTGGCCTAATACGTCCATAGTCGATGAGTCGAGTGAATTATTATGGAGATAATAATTCACTATATCATAAGGAGTTCTGATGAGAGTGACTCACAGCTAGCTCAGTATCGGGCCTAGAGGGTCACACACATATGGTGGATGCTTCAGCGAATAGAGGATTGTATGAAGATCCAATTAGCCCCTATTCTCATTAGATGAGACACTATGTTAATGGGCTCATTGATTAAGGCCCAATTATAGGCCTAAGGAGATTATTGGATAGAGATCCAATAATGCAAGATTAGTGGGTTATTAGATGGAGATCCAATGCCCACTAAGGAAGGAGCTCTAGGGTTTTGATGGCTCTCTATAAATAGGAGGGAGACTCCAGGTTGATAGGCTACAACTTTAGCCACCACCTCCTATTCTTCTCCCTCCCTCTACGCAAGAGTTGCGAGGTCAGATTGGAGGAGTTTCGCTGTAGAGATCCATCGTGTGGATACCGCTAGAGAGGATGACGTTTGACCTCCTTCATCTTCTCCATTCGGATCTGGAATACAGAGATATACGATCTCCCTAGGTAAAATCAATCTCTCTCACATTGCGGTTTTATGGATTTTTGTATTTTTCTCGCGACCACAATCTTTTGCACAATGATTTGATCTACGTGGGAAATCGGTTTTTGTTTTTGATTTCCACTGTGCATGTGATACACCCGCTGAGGTTTCCCAACAGTGGTATCAAAGATAAGGTTTTCATCAAAAGATTAGTTTTAAACTGTGTGTGATGAGATTGAGTCACGTAAAATCGTTCTATGCGATCTTGCTTCGCAGCGAAGGAAGCCCTTGCAAGGGGCAGCCGAGCATGGCCACAGCTAGCCCCTTTGCAGGGGCGACCACCCGTAGTGGCAGCAGCCCCGCGGGCACGAACGACTGCGGCCAACTCGCAAGGGGCTGCCGCCAACGGCCAGGCCGCAAGGGCCTGCTGCCCACGATGCGATCGCAAGGGGCAGCCGCCCGTGGCCAGGCCATAGGTGGCGGCTGCCCGCTGCAAGGCCGCAAGGGGCAGCCCCGCGACCAGGGCTGTCGCTTGCAAGGGCGGTCGCTGGCAGGAGCAGCCACCAACAGGGGCAGCGCCCGCGCGAGGCGATGTTGCCAGCTCGCGAGGTGCCGCTCGAAGGCAGCAGCGCCTACCGCAGGGACGGCTGCCCACGCCGACGATGTGTAGCGCAGGGCAGCGATGGCGACAGGGTGCAGATGGGGGTAAGGAGAGGGCTAGGGCATCCTTTTAAGTAAAAGGATGATCCTGCCCCTCTGATTTTTAAAAAATTTGAGGACTGTCCTCATGTACAGAATTTTAAAAATATCCTCAATAATTCTAGAAATTCTGAGGACTGTCCTCTCATCCAAAATTATGAAAATGCCCTTGACAATTTTGGAAATTCTAGCATATCCTGATTTCCAAAAAAATAATTAATTAAATAGTTTAATTAATTATTATATATATCTAGTAATCCTACATATGATGTGATGTACATGTGATGTATGTTGTGGATGGATGATCATGAGCCATGTGTTGTGATGTGTGTAATTGTGATTATTATTATTATTGGGGCCTGCGAGCCTACGTTTTTCTCATTTATTGTTGGGCCTACGTGCCTGTGATTATTTGTAATTACATGGAAGGCGCAGCGGGAGCGTGGAGGTTACAGCGGTACCCACGATACCGTGGCGGGAGATCACGATGCATGGTGATGCGACGATCCGACGGAACCGATGATGATGAGATCAACAATCACAGGACATGGAGATGCGCTAATGCACACATAGATTATATTGTGAGTGATTAGGCCCATTGGTTCGGGCTTAATCATATTAGGTGACGGCTCATGATCATTCGGTGTGGCTTGCATATGTGATGTGTTATACACCTACTACTAGATATATGTATATATATATTTACATGCGATGTAGATATATATTAAATATCTATGTGTGTGACACGACATATTAGGAGACCGATAGAAAACAAAAACCTCTCCTAAGATAATATTAAGTCGGTAAGCGTGAGGTAATAAGATTGACCCACGTGGCCTTCCATCGTAATAGGAAGAAATTGAATCACGACATAGGTTGAGTTGGTCGAGTCCCTCGAGGCTCACCTATCTACGTGATCGAGTTCTTGCCTACGACATAGAGATGTCACCAGTAACCTGAGGACATGGTATGCTTGGTCGAGTCCCTCGAGTGCATATCATTGAATCAGACTCATCTTGTAACGATGGTGATGACTTAACTGAACCTTTTGGTTGGTCGAGTCCCTCGAGACCATGATGATTCGAAGGCAGAACGTGACGGTAATCCCAAGGAGTTATGATTGGCAAGAGTTGCCTACCTTTTGGGCTTAGTGTAATTGGTTGAATCCCTCGAGGTTGCACTAAGACGCCAATTGGATCCCGATCCATACTAGGAGTCTGCCGGAGACTTTCGTCTCACGTGTCGAGGGTGTCGCGTGATTCGCTAAGAAAATAGTCGGAGCACATTAAGATAGAAGTTCATATCTTAATTAGTATTTTCTGCAAAATTTGCATATTATTTATTTTTGCTATATCTTGTTTTGTCAGAAACATGTCACTCACAAACCTCCTACGTGGTATACTTGATGCCAACCACCTCACTGGTCCAAACTATACAGATTGGCTTCGTAATTTGAGAATTATTCTCACGATAGAGAAAATCACATACGTCTTTGATACAATCGTGCCCACGCCAGAAGAAGGGGCAAGCGAGGATGAGATCGCTCGCTATGTGAAGTACATAGATGATTCCACATTAGCAAAATGTTACATGTTGGCCTCCATGACTCCTGAGTTACAAAGGCAACATGAGAACATGGATGCAGATTCTATCCTTCTTCATCTCTGCCAACTGTTTGAGAAACAGGGAAGAACTCAAAGATATAAGATATCTAAGAAACTCTTCCAAGCTAGGATGACAGAAGGGATATCGGTTTAGAACCATGTCCTAAAGATGATAGAGTGGATCGAGAAACTCATAGGTCTAGAAATAGTCCTAGAGGATAATCTGTGCATTTATCTTATAATTCAATCCCTACCAGATTCATTTTCTCACTTCATCATAAATTTTAACATGAGCAAGTTTAAGGTGACTCTCCCTGAGCTCCTCAATATGTTGAGGAAAGCTGAGAGTGCCATCAAGAAGGAGAAGCTAGTTCTCTATATTGGTGAGACAAAAAAGAAAAGGAAGGCCAACAAAATCCTTAAGAAGGGCAAGGGCAAAGAAAGACTAGGTAAAGCAAATGTTGCCAAGAAATACCCGGGAAAAAGCAAATTCCTATCAATAGTAAAACGAGAATCAATCCGCATTACACAAAAAATAAGAAATAATTATAATACTTCCACTGTGGCCAAGACAGACATTGGAAGAGGAACTGTAAGGACTACCTTGCAGAGAAGGTGAGACAGAAGCTTGGAGAAGCTTTACGTATATTCATGATCAGTCTCCACTTGTCATATTTTCATGATAACACATGGGTATTGGATACCGGGAGTGTTTATCATATCTGTAATTCGTTGCAGGTTCTAGCAAGACTTAGGAGATTGGCTAGAGGCAACATGGACCTCAAGATAGGGAATGGAGCAAGAGTTACAGCAGTTGCTATTGGAGATGTCACCCTACATCTGCCTAGTGGAGCTATTATTATATTAGATGCATGCTATTTTATTCCCTCTATCATCAAAAATATTATTTATATCTCTTGTTTGACAATTAATGAATATAAATTAGATTTTGAGAATAATAGTTGTTCAATAATTATGGATGATATGATCATCACTAAAGGGACACTAATAAATGACTTATATGTGTTAGACACTTTTCCACGTATCATGAATATAAATATGTCTAAGAGAAAGAAAAAAGAGGTGAATAATGTATACCTATGGCATTGTCGGCTAGGTCATATACATGAGGAAATGATTCAAAAGTTGTTGAAAGATGGATACTTAGATCCATTTGACTATGAGACATATGCAACTTGCGAACCTTGCCTTCGTGGGAAGAATGACCAACACTCCTTTTAGTAGAACTGGAGAGAGAACCACTAAGTTATTGGAACTCATATATAGTGATATATGTGGTCCCATGTCGACTCAACCTATAGGTGGTTACTCATACTTCATTACATTCACTGATGATTTCTCTAGGTATGGACACATGTACTTAATGAAGTACAAATCTGAAGCCTTCAAAAACTTCAGGGAATATAAGAATGAGGTAGAGAACCAAATTGGAAAGAGTATTAAGACTCTTCGATCAGATCGAGGAGGAGAGTACTTGAGTACAGAGTTCACCCATTTCCTCGGGGACAATGAGATTCTATCCCAATGAACATCTCCTTATACACCCCAGCTCAATGGTGTATCAGAAAGGAGGAATCGCACGTTGTTAGACATGGTGCGATCCATGATGAATTTCGCTGACCTACCCGTCTCATTCTGGGGGTACACCCTAGAGACTGCATCTTATCTTCTGAACAGAGTTCCATCAAAGTCGGTAGTGTCTACACCATATGAGATATGGAAAAAAAAGAAGTCCGATCTTAAAATTGTTAAGATTTGGAACTATCCTGTCCACGTTAGAAGACACAACCCCGATAAGTTAGAATCAAGAATAGAATGGTGCACATTCGTGGGATACCCAAAGAAAACTTATGGGTATTATTTCTTTCATCCCGAGAACCAAAAGATCTTTGTTGCCAAGAGAGCTGTGTTCCTCGAGAAGGAACACATTCTTGGTGGAAACAGTGGGAGTGAGATATAATTGAGCTAGGTTGGAGAACCTAGCTCAAGTACCATGCCAAAGCCCGAGTCTGTCAGGTACCTAACACACAAATTCCAACTTTACGTAGGCTTAGTAGAGTATCTCACCCTCCTGAAAGATATGTGAAATATATCAATGGAGATGACTCTCAGGATGTTGATCTTAAGATATATGAGGAGGCTATTATGAGTATAGACTCTGTCTGGGAAGTGGCAAGAAGCCATGAATTCTGAGATGGATTCCATGTACTCTAACAATGTTTGAAAGCTTGTGGATGCACCTGAGGGTATTATATCTACCGACTGTAAATGGATCTTCAAGAAGAAGATCGAAGTGGATGAAAAGGTAGAGACCTATAAAGCAAGGATGGTAGCCAAAGGATATCGATAAAGATAAGGAGTTGACTATGATGAAACATTTTCACCTATAGCCATGCTTAAGTCCACTAGAATTATTTTGGCCATTGCAGCACACTATGACTATGAGATCTGGCAGATGGATGTCAAAACGATATTCCTCAATGGTAACCTCGAGGAAGAGGTGTATATGATACAACCAGAGTGATCCATATCCAAAGAGAGTCCAGATAAAGTGTGCAGGTTGCTTAGATCCATTTATGGATTGAAGCAAGCTTCCCAAAGTTGGAATATAAGATTTGATGAGGTGATCAGATCTTATGACTTCGTTAAGAATGAAGATGAGCCTTGTATGTACAAGAAGGTAAGTGGAAACGTTATCACCTTCTTGGTGCTATATGTGGATGACATCTTAATCATTGGGAATGATGTAGGAATGCTCTCCACAATAAAGGCTTGGCTATCTAGAAACTTCTCCATGAATGACTTAGGGGAAGAATCCTATATTTTGGGGATCAGGATCTATAGAGATAGATCCAAAAGGATACTTGGCTTGTCCCAGTCTAGATACATAGACTCCCTTATCAAAAGGTTTGGCATGAAAAATTCCAAGAGATGTCTCATACCGATGAGACATAAAATATCACTTTCTAGGAGTATGCCCTAAAGACTCCTAAAGAAAAGGCAAACATGGATAAGATACCTTATGCCTCAGCGATAGGATCTATCATGTATGCGATGCTATGTACTAGGCCTGATATAGCACATGCTCTAAGTGTCACGAGCAGGTATAAGGCAGATCCAGGTTTATAACACTGGAAGACAGTAAAATGTATCCTTAAGTACTTAAGAAGGACTAAGGATCTTTTACTAGTATATGAAGGAGGTAGCCTCCAGGTTTAGGGCTACACAAACTAAAGTTTTTAGTCTGACATTGATGATAGCAAGTCAAATTCAGGGTATGTTTTCACCATGAATAGAGGAGCAGTAAGCTGGAAGAGTTCCAAGCAAGATACTACTGTCGACTCGACCACAGAGGTGAAATACATTGCTGCAGCAGAAGCAGCAAAGGAAGGGGTATAGATGAAGAAGTTCATCAAAGATTTGAGAGTCGTACCAAGCAGTGTAGAACCAATTCTCATATACTGCGACAACAATGAGGCGATAGCGCAAGCGAAGGAACCTAGGTCTCATCAGAAGTCTAAGCATGTTCTGAGGAGGTTCCATCTGATAAGAGAGATCATAGCCCGTAAAGATATAGCAATGGAAAGAGTTCCATCCGAAGATAACATTGCAGATCCACTGACGAAGCCGCTGGCTCAGATTGTATTTTAGCGTCACAGGGGTCTGATGGGGATCAGACACATAGGTGATTGGCTTTAGGTCAAGTGGGAGATTGCTAGTTATAGGTGCCCTACAACCCAATCACGCGAGTGATGGCACGTGTGACACACTGCATAATCTTTTTGGTTATGATCAATATTGACATGTTCTCACATTATATTATATGTAGCATATATATTGTGATGTCTTTGGTTCTATGTAATAGGAATCAGATCGTGAAGAGATCACAATAATGAGATCGATTCATCTTTAAACATAGATCCTAAATAATCTCAGTCATAGGTTACTCGAGAGGGACATCGAGATAACCGGACAGACTGGTGTACTATATATCTGTCCATATGATGGAGACGGTTGGTCTCATAGCCACTTGTGTGGAGACACTGAGGATATAGTACAGGTGCTCATTGGAGAATGAGTTCACTGATTGATCCGCTCATGGAATGTTGTATGGTTAATGATACCTAATGTTAGACAGCGATTCCATAGTCCCAGTTGTGTATCTGGTCCTTGGACTTGAGACACCAAGGATGCCTTGTATGAGTACTCCTTTCTTTGACGCCAGACTTACAGGTGTGGAAAGCTTCAGATCTGGTACAACTGGTTATCAGAATTGGTAGCCAACCTTACGAAGGCAATTAAGTGTCAATAGAGGATCATCCACTCTCGGTATCACGAGAGGAATATCCCATATGTGCTTTCTTAGACAAATCTCTAGCCAGGGTCATTTGGATTGAGAGAGAAGGAGTTCTCCGGTAGAATCCGATTAGAGCAAGACAAACTGATTCCATATATGACCTGACAATACCATATCCAATATACGATCTATGGGATATTAGTTAGATGAGGGATTATAGATACATGGTAACTATGGACAGACATGTCTGAGGGATTATAGGAGGGGAGACTCAGGGTTGATAGGCTACAACTTTAGCCACCACCTCCTATTCTCCTCCCTCCCTCTACGCGAGAGTTGCAAGATCAGATTGGAGGAGTTTCGCTTTAGAGATCCATCATGTGGATACCGCTAGAGAGGATGACGCTTGACCTCTTTCATCTTCTCCATCCGGATCCGAAATACAAGGATATACGATCTCCCTAATTAAAATTAATTACTCTCACATCGCGGTTTTATCGGTTTTTGTATTTTTCTCGCGACCCCAATCTTTTTCACGATGATTTGATCTGCGTGGAAAACTGATTTTTGTTTTTAATTTTCGTTGTGCATGTGATGCACCCGCTGAGGTTTCCCAACAATTATAACCATGGACTTTACAAGCTCTGAATGATTGCACACAAAAGATCAAGGTCCATTATAGACTGAAGCCCCATAAGTGCCTACATGACACAACTCTCATTTACAAGATGAAATCGGTCAGAAAAGCTAACTAAGCTAGGGCTACCAAGCCCATTATAAGCTCGCTACTTGCTATACAAAGAATATATAAAAACTGAAGGACACGAACAAACAAGAGCATTGCATCGAACACCTTGTTTATATTTTTGTTCGTGACATTCTAGCCAAATGACCAAGCTCATGGCACGAAGCCTTTTGCCGACACGTTGACCAATTTTCTTACATATTCCACTCTGGCCCAATAATTGATTCTTCCTACTTTAATCAATTTGCCTCTCCTTGATCGAAGCTACTCCAGTGTCACTCAAATGCTGATAAAATCATAACTTTATTAATCGGTTTTATCATTAAAATTTGAAATTTAATAATCTCTCTCTTTCTGATGATGACAACTAAATGATGATAGAGTTTAACTAAACTCCCCCTATTAATATGTCATACTGATAGAAACTTAGAATTCAAAAAATCATGACTATTTCATCATTACATGCATTATGAGTATTGTAAGAATCAATTGATCACATCATTGCATGCATCATAAAATTATGCTAATTCTAAGGAAATTAGAAATGAATGATTATCATCGCACATTCTCCCCCTTTGTCATCGACAAAAAGGAGAAAAGTGCAATGTGCAAGTTATTGAAATAAGCAAGCTAACAATTTTTGAGATATGCAAGTTTAACAAATTTTTACAGTCTTGGGATGTGCAACTAGCAAATTCATTCTTCTCTTTTGAGAAGTGCAAGCTAACGATTTTACTTCTTCTAGAAATGTGCAAGCTAGCAAAATATTTACTTCTTTTTGCGTTATGCAAGCTAGCAAGTTCTTGAGAATATGAAGTTAAGCAAAAGTTTTAATTCTCTTAAGATAACAACTTTTTGTTTCTCTTTACAATGTGCATGCTAGCATGTTTTCTAATACTTTCTCCTTATTTGTCCTTGTCAAAAAGAAGGGAATAATATAATGTTATAATTATTTTCCCTTTACAAGAATGTGTTAGGACTCTAGCTAGGGGAGTCCTAATTTAGTTTCATGGAAGAGGACAATCATGGAAAATCTAAGGGTCATTCATGTAAATCCTATCTAGCCAACCCCTATTAAGGAAAGTAAGGAGGTCGGCTAGGTTAGGATTAGTTGAGAAAGATATTTGAGGGGAGAGTAAGATGCATGTTACCTTCATTAATCACCCCTTATCATAGTTAAAGAGGGGTGAGGAGGGGTTAAGTTAAAATAGGATTAGGATTAGTTTGGAGGTTACTTCTTAGAGTTGGAGTTAGAGTTGTTGGAAGGAGAAGTTGCTTATTAGAGTTGGAGTAGGAGTTATTAGTTGTTAGGAGTAGGAGTCCCATTAGAAATTAGGGATTGAAGGCCTATAAATAGCTTTGCAATCATCCACTTTTTATCATGAATAAATCAATCTTTCCTTAGCTAATGGCTTGAGTACCAAGGAGGGAGGAACCCCTATAGAGTTCCAAGGAGGCTGATCCCCTATAGAGATCACCCCAAGCTTAGAATTCACAAGGGTTCTAACACTTGGTATTAGAGTAGCATTCTTGGCATCTCACTGCCCTTCCATAGCCATCAATCAGCCTCCCACAGCCATCCAAAGCAATTCTCACAATTGCTTGAAGATCGTCACTGAATTCCACCGTTATCTCCACTATCGCAGATCATCCTTTAATCTCCCTATGAATTATAATAGGTTCTGATTTTCTACCTTACTGCTACTGCAATTTAGTTATCATTAATCCAAAAACCCAAAAAAATTATTCCCATATTGCTGCATAAACTTTTCATCGCAAAGTTTCCATCTTTTCGATGAAAGTTACGTCGCAGAATTTCAACCGCACACCTCTTACTGTTTGATTTGTTGTTCTGTTTTTACTAATCGAATTGCTACAAAATTTCTACCATCACTTTATAACTTCCTATCCTCAAATCTCCCATTGGTTTCGTCAAAAAATCATCAAGATAACATATTCATCTTTTACGTCCAAACTGCTATCACGGGCTTAGCTGATTTTGCCAAAGCCGTGCAGTACCCCTGCGTATCCGTCCGCAAAGGTCAGCCTTCCCCGAGATCTCCTAGAGTCCCTTAGGCTCACAAAAGAGAAAACAGGCTAGAAGAAGCAATTCCCATGGGATCCACAAGCAACTGCTCAAGCAAACACTTCATGAGCCATATGCAAATTACATCCATAGACATTACAAACTCAGAGAGATTGCACACAAAGGATAATGGTCCATTACAGACCGAAGTCCCCCATAAATACTTACAAGACATACTTGTATTTATAAGCTAATATTGACCATAAAGCAAACCAAACTTGGGCTGCTAAGCCTACTGCAAGTCCGCTACTTGTTGTACAAGGTATGTACACAAACCGAAGGACACGGACAAACATGAGCATTTCATCAAACACCTTGTAGACATTGTTGTCTGTGACATTCTCCCCCACATAGTCCTTCGACGTCCTCGTCGAAGCCGCTGTAGACGTTGCATCTCCATGCATTTTGCTAAATCTTCAATCTTCTGCTTTAGCTGCAACACGCCCCTTTGGCTCCCAGCTGCTCTCCGCCACTATTGTTGAGTAGTCGAACTCTGATCCGCTATGCTGCTTCAACTCATCAATGACTGAATCTGGTGTGGGGTTGGCTGAGTTGTGTTGATCCTTGTTGGTTCTCGCGGATCCTGTTAATGAAGGAAAAGACCTGCCTTATTATGCGCTAGTATCGTAGTATACTCATGTTGCTTGAACTGAGTGGATGCTTGTTAGAGCTTTTAATGAGCATCGCCTCACAGACTTTGAAGTTTTTAAGGTCCTTCCTCTAAAATGTTTACCCATTGATCCTTCCTCCATGTTTAGTTGTTACTTCCAAGTAGGTTCGCATCACCTCCGCTTTCGATTTGCATTCAATTAGAAAATGAAGCGAATAATCTACTCTCAGTAGTACCGATCACCAATGGTGAGGATTTACAACTATTATCTTCCGTAAGCTTTCTCTGAAGGGTCACTACACTTATGCAGAGCTCCTCTAGATAAGTAAGAGAACTGAAATACTTGACTTCACCCATTATCTTGAGTTGAGAAGGAAAAGGTTACTCGATTTTGCCTGCCTCCTCGAGTTTGTACTTCATGCATTGAGCTGGTTACTAACATTCACTCGCTCTTTGCTCACACTTCTAAAGCACTGGAAGTGTTTGCACTCATTGCTTTGAGTTAGCTACTATGATTCGTCATCTCACTACCATTGAACTTCTGGAATGCATGAAGTTTCGCCCGAAAAGAGCAAAAGTTTACCCCAACTTGGAGTCCCCCAACTTGGAGTAAGTCTTTGATAGATTTGGTCGCCTCTGGGATTGTACCGTCTTCTCCATCACCTTTGCCGCCTACACCTCTGAGTAGAAAGGTACAGTACCGTGTACTGTCTACTTCGTTCCTTGGTCGAACACTCATGCGTCAACCCGAAGTCCCTCGCTTTCGACTATCTTGATGAGAAGCCCTTCGACATCGGTCTTATGAAGTTTCTTGGCCTCTACCCTTCTGCCTTGTCTTAGTACTTGGAGTTTGCCTTTGCATTCTCCACCTCCTCGGCCCCTTTTACAACCAATGCTCTCCCTCCATGAGAGCAAGGGATCGATTACTCTACGGAAGTCCCACCTCTGCGGTACCATGGTGCTGCCAAGCCTATAGCCCTACTATCCTTTGACTTGCATCTGCATCCCTTTCTTTGCGATCGGTAGATCCGCCTCTGCGGCACTGTAGTGCTCCTCCGAGTCCACCTCCTTTCTAACTAATGCTTTGCTTTTGGGTAGCTGAGTCCCACTAGATTCGTCATCGCTTCCTCGCCCCTTTCGACCACCTGCTTTGACACCATTGTGTTCTTCTAGCAGTTCTCCTTGGTCGATGGAAAGACAGACTGTAACTCTCATGCATAGCCTCTGCCATCTTGTTGCAGGGCTCACACCGATTCTGTTCTCCTTAGCTTCCTTGGAAGCAACGTTCGCTTACTCAGCTTTGTCCTCTGACTTGCCGGGCTCCCTTAAGCGAATGTGAGCACTGAAGCAGTCCAACTCTCCAACTGCTCCGATCATACCTAAGTATAATCAAGTCCCCTCCATGGGACTCACTGGTACTTGCAATCTGACTACTCGGTGGTACACAGCTCCCATATGCTGATGACCAAGGCTTTCATTTGATGTAAGCTTCAATGCATACACACGGAAGACCCGCCTCTCCGGTACCATGACATTCACTCCTTGAATCCATAGTCCTTCTTCTTGTTGTGTCGTACACCAAAGTGGAGCTCCCAGTAGCTCCTGATCATACCTCTGCATGATCTTGTCCCTCACGGGACACGATGCCTGTGTTGCATTGCCACGAACTATTCCACCACGATCCACTGCACCATGTCGCCTCCTGGTGACATCTCCATTGCATACAGATTCTTGTGTGATGAACTCGGACTACGACTTCTCCACGGGTGGCCTCTGCCAACACATCGTAGGGCATCTGTCATCTCCAATTTTTAGTTCGCTCCCTTAGCATTTCACCTTCGTCCACCCACTCTTGGGTCACACCTGGACGAAGCATAGCTCTAGGACAGTCCGTCGCATAGTAGCTCATGAAGTCCCCCTGACTTCACTAGAATTGGTGCACCATTGTCTGGATCCTGGGCCTCTATCCCCTACCAGCACAATCTCTGCTATGCACCTCTTGTTCGTGACAACTCGAATGGCAACACTATGGCATATTCTTCAAGAGTACTCGCCTCTGGGTCCTCTTGCCCCGTGCTAAGGTATCCAGATCTGAACTTTACCTCCACAAGTTGAATCACCTTAGTTACTCCGTCAAATGCATCTCTGAGGTAGCTTGCATGTGCCTCGAAGCTCCCTTCATCTTTGGCACCATGGAAGATAAGTCCGCCACATCAGAATGAAGAACTCATGGAACGACATATCTCACTCTTGCCTCTACAAGAGTTCATGCCCTTGACCTCCGTCCAAGGGAAGCTCTGTGCCTTCGCTCCATGTTCCATCTTCTATATCGACTCCCTTCATGTGGCTTGGATACTTCACCAAGTTCCACCCAAGTCGTTTCGCTCCTCGATTTGCATTTAGTTGATAGTGGCCCACGCGTCCACCATTCCACGGGTCAGCCCTCTGTTGAGTTCGATTTCCACATCGACTCGAAGTGTGCCTTCATATGATGTTGCCTTGGATTACTCCCTCACTTGATCTCGAAATGCATCCACCAATGCATCACCTCATTTGAGATCATGCGACGACTCTTCGTCGCTCGCTCGATCTGTTGAGCTTTTTGGAGATATTCCCTTGAGAAACTCTTCCTCAATATGTGTGATCTGTTGCACATGATTCTCCCTCTGGAGAACTAGGACTTATCCTTCCTGAATATCTGTCATATTGGAGCAACTTTCCTCTTTACATTCTTCCCATAGGAAGTTTCGGAGACCACCATCCCCTTTGGACTACTCCGTCTTGCTGAACAACTTGTGTCTTGTTCTGCCCTGCAAATGTACTTGCTAGATTGCGACCCTTCGCCAATATAGTCTCTACTGCACCCTCCAGGGTATAGCAACGTACTAAACTTGTTGCACATTTCAGCCGCCTACGGACGTATCCTTTTATGTTGAAGAGAAAGTTCTGATACTCCATGGCACTGAGTTCTGATCGCACCTTAGGATGGCCACGAACACTCCGTCGTCCATGTACAAGCCCTTGTATGAGTTCTGAATCCTTCGAGTTAGCAATTCCCCTCACCTCTGTGAGCATCGCACAACTCTTTCGGTCGTTACGCAATACCTCTCACTTTGCACGGTCTCATCTATCACCAGACGCCCCGCTTTGCCTTGAGCACCGTCAAGTTTGGTTGCCAACGTCAAGCCATAGCTCGAACTCCACCATCCCAATCTTTGTGTGCTATGCATTCTTCTTCGCTTGCTTTCCTCGTGCTGCCTCTCGCGCAAAGGGTTGGCCATTCCTTTGAATGCCAAACCTGGATGCTCGCTCCTCTGAGCGACTCCTTTCCCTACATCTCGATGTCCGTTTTTCTCTCCAAACGGTTGCGCGTGCTGGCTGTCCTTCACATAGCCCAACTAGGTCCCCCACATTTGTATGGCAAGTGTCTCTACGTGTGCTTGTCCCACTCTGATACCACACTGTCACGGGCTTAGCTGATTTTGCCTAAGCCATGCGGCACCTCTGCGTATTCGTCCGTAAAGGTCAGCCTTCCCCGAGATCTCCTAGAGTCCCTTAGGCTAACAAAAGAGAAGACGGGCAGAAGAAGCAATTCTCACGGGATCCACAAGCAACTGCTCAAGCAAACACTTCATAAGCCATATGCAAATTACATCTATAGACATTACAAACTCAGAGAGGTTGCATACAAAGGATAATGGTCTATTACAGATCGAAGTCCTCCACAAATGCTTACAAGACATACTTGTATTTACAAGCCAATATTGACCATAAAGCAAACCAAACTCGGGCTGCTAAGCCTACTGCAAGCCCGCTACTTGTTGTACAAGGTATGTACACAAACTGAAGGATACGGACAAACATGAGCATTTCATCAAACACCTTGTTTACAAGGGAGGGCTACTGCGTGGAAGAGGTGGACGGGTGTTTGACGCTGGGCTGGCACGGTCGGCCACTCATCTCCGCATCCGCCTGGCGAGCCGACGACGACGCAGCCCTGCGGTGCGATCACCAAACCCTACTAGTCCTTCAAGATCACAGCAGCAGCGTCACCAGTGGCAGTAACAACGTCGTCGACGGTGATGACCACCACCTTCGCCAACATAGTGTGGTGAGGAACAACGATACTGGGAGCGGCAGCAGCTGCAGCAGAGTATAACTGGGGATGTAGATATATGATCCAATGATATTTATCTATCTATCAATTCTCAACTCTTCCCTTCTTCTTTCTGTTCTTCTTGCTCGTTCAAGTATTTCTTCTACTCGCAGCGGAACAGGTTATCTTCGATTTCTTTATTCCTTCCCTTCCCTTCTTTGTGTGATGTGCATCTAATTATATTTGACAGAAGAAAAAGAAAGAGAGAGAGAGAGACGCGACCGAGGGAGCGGTGCGCCGGGCGAATGGTTGGGACGTTCACGTGGTGCAGCGGCGTGACAGGTGGCCGGGTCACATGAGCACGCGGGGACCAACGGACCTCACGTGCGGGGATGTCGCGTTGGCCACCGTACGCCCCAGCTTTTTGCGGCTGCAATCTGGGCTTATGGCAAATTCATGGCACGGGCGCGTGAGCCCCCCTTTCTCTTTCTTTCTTTTTTTGATGGTGGCCGCCCCCCGATACATCATGCTTCATCACATATACACGTCAGCTTTGGCACACTTGTACAGCTTTTGTTTTCTTGCTTTTGGATGCCCGGCGGCTTATCCAGTCACAATTACCTTTGCCTATAAAAAAAAAAAAAACAGACCATGTGTTAATTGGGGTAGGAGTGAGTGAGCTTGGTGGGCCGTCGAGGTCCTGATGGTGCGTGCCTTCATGCCTTACGACGTCCTGCATTTCCACTGCATCACAACAAACCTCATATATATATACATTCATTCATTCTTCCAAAGCAAACGCCTACCATAAATCCAGATTCCAATGATCCCCGTTTCCTACAACAACACTATTGACACTAAATTTGATTACTCGGTCAATCTGATACCGCAAGGACGAAAAAATAAAAAACTAAGACCAAAAGAAAAGAAAAGGGGGAAAGCTTTTTTTTTTTTCTACAGTTTCCGTAACGCCTTCCAAATTTTCCATCACGCTACTGCTGCAGTTTAAACGTAAAAATCTGTTGTTATACTTCTTCATGATCTTTGATTTTGTTGAACCTCTTGGTGTCGTTTTCTTCTGTAAATTTTTTGTCGGCATTAGCTTTCCCTTACCAGCATATTCTTCTTGAGTTTTACTTGAATCCTTATTTTAAACAATTAGAAAAAAATTTCATCTATACTGTTGAAATCTTTCGACGAAAAAAATTCTATCATAGCACATTCACACAATCTTTGATCTTGCCAAATCTTTTATTGCCCTAATTTTTAATGAAATATTTTATAGTATTATCTTTCCTTGCCAATGGATTCCCATTGAGTTTTAATCAATTCCTTGTTATGAACTATTGCAAAAAAAATTTGACTATACTACTGAAATCTTTTGCTGAAAAAATTCTGCAGCAACACTTTATTGCAAACTTTGATTTTGCCAAAAATTTTGTTATCATTTTTTTTCACAAAATTTTTGACAACATTATCTCTCCCTTACCAGTAGATTCCCCTTAAGTTTCTTGATTCTTTATTGTAAATTACTGAAAAAAATTATGTCTTTACTGCTAGAATTTTTTCGATGAAAAATCTGCTGCTGCACCTTTGTCTTTCTTCTTCTCCTTTACCCACCGAAACTCAACTAACTTACTGCCACCACCCAAGACATCTTTAGGGCTTGCCTTTAGCCTTAAGACACAACCCTCATAACCTATTTCCTTATCCTAATAGCACCTAAAACTGTAGCCCAAAACAATGACCTATTGTAGCCTATCGATGCAAAATTCTACAGCACTACGTTTCAATGTTTTTTGCTGCACCGATATTTGATCATTACCAAAATTGTTGTTGCCACCCACATCATCTTTAGAGCACCCCTCTAGCTTTAAGACGCAGCCATCGCAGCTTTTTTTTATCTCCACAGATAACTCAAACTGTAGCCCAAACAACAGTCTTCCGTAGCCATCGAACCTTCCACCGATCCCTATCTTCCGCAGCCACCGAACCTACCAAACCAGTTGCTGCCATTAACAACAACCCTAAACCTCTACCACCAAACCCTCCTTACAGTCCCTACAGTAGCCCTAAATCACAGCCCCAACAGCAATAAAAAAATAGCAACCATTCAGCCCCAAAATCGCAACCATCTACCCTTGATCCACCACCTCTTTCGACCATCAACCCACCAAACTGTTTCATATCACTAACCCAATAGCAGGAGAAGTATATTGACATCTCAGATTTAAAGGTACATGCAATGGTATCTCAAGGTTCAATCGATGCCAAGTTGGAGGTATTTGAATCCCGCGTGGAGGACAGATTGCATGCCTTATTTGTCAAATTCAGATTGGGCCGATATTTGAGCCCAACAAAATTTTAGCAAAGTACAAGTTAAGAGAGGCCTCTCAAAAAGAAAGAACAAGCCACTGATCTGAGGCAGCCATGCATGAGGGAGGACTTCCCTCGATGGGAAGAAGGAGACCCGACAGGATGGATTTTGTGCACCGAATGTTACTTTCATCATCACCAAACACTGAAAGATTCCATGGTGGACATTACTATCATCCACCTTGAAGGAGATGTTATACGATGGTACAATTAGCTTGAATATAATCATTGACTCCAACATGGATACAATTCAAGTATCCACTGCTGAACCACTTCGGGCTGACCAAGTACGAGAATATCAACAAACAACTTGCCAAGATCCGACAAACATCCACGATCTAAGAATAAATACTAAATCAGGTTTAAGGAATTATCTTACTATGCTCGTGATTGGTCTGACAGATAATTATTAGGGATGTTCATCGAAGGACTCAAGCTAGAAATTAAAGGAGAGGTTAAAGCACGATAGTCCCCCATCGTGAAGGCTGCAATCTCTTTCGCCTCAATCCAAGAGGAACGACTGAACCAAGATGCTCGGAGGATGAGAACTACTCCTAGACTAGCAACATATAAACCTTCAGCACCCCCTGCTTCCAATCATACTATGCTACCAAAGAAATTGACGAGAGAAGAACTTCACGATAGATCGGCGAAGGGCCTTTGTTGGCATTGCAATGAACTTTGGAACCAAAACCATCACTGCAAAAAAGGGAAGCTTTCCATGATAAAATCTATTGAAGAATCTGAAAAAGAGGTTCAGGAACCTGAGGAGGAAAACACGAAGGAGGATCCGCAGTCGATCGATTGCACGATTCATGCTTTAGCCAGCCATGTGAACCCGCAAGCAGCAAAAGTTGAAGAATCCTTTAAGCGGCAACTTGTTACCATCCTCACCAACAATCTTATGAATGGCAAGGGAGAACAAGTATGCGAGAAATATGGGAGCAAAGTAATGACAATCTCGACACAACGCTTGCAGAAGTTTGCTAAAATTTCAGGTGTCTCCACCGAATCGAGCCGACTACTTCCTACCAGGCTATACGATCTTTATATGCTGATCTTGCAAGAGAAACCATTAGCACATATTCAGCCATATTGTTGTCCACATCCTCAAAGGGCTGAAGCTAAAAGGATCATCCAAGAGATGCAGGAGACATAAATCATTCAGCCACGACCTTCCCTTGCAATGACACTTTATCTCCAAAAGCTTTGCTTCTTTGTCTGCATGTATAAACTCTTCCTGAAGTGCCACATCCAGCTGAACAAGCTATGGCTTCTGAAACAACGCTTCCATATCTCAGGCTACTTTTATGACTTCTTGAAGAAGCATACCATAATGCCCAAAGTCTTCCCCAAAGATGACCACCGATCCACAGCCCATGATCGCAAGAAGATTGAGTCCCTCCAGCAACAGTAACGACATGGAATCTGTGACACCAAATCTTACTGGATGGAGATCAAAATTCTAAAGGAACAGGAGGAAGGCATCCACATGTCCACCATCTATGGGGCCTTCATAGCTATGATGCCATCTATATCGGTCTTAACATTATTAGATCCAAATGAGGTGTTTGAAATTGGAGCAGACAAAATAGGAGTTGAGATCGGCACCACCCTCTTGCAAGCTGACCGACACCTAATCTGCACTAAGGCTCTCACTATATTTCACACGATGCTTCTGATATATAAAGGGATACTAATTACTACTAAATTTGAAGTCTGGCATGATACAGGTCAACAGCACAAAAGTGAGATGAAAATAGGCTCAGTAAAATTACAGCTCCTAACCTCCTCAGACTTAGAATGGGCTCACACCATTAGGGACCTTATCAAAGGGCATCAATTATTCTAAAAGAAGGCTCAGTTACTATTAAAGAACAACCAAGTGGTAGCTCATGCAAGAAAGAAACAGCCACCTGATAAATACCGTGGTAGAAGAAAGTTTGTTGTTGAATATCGAGTTTTCCTTTATCTCCAGCCCTACCAGCAGAAAATTCGAGCCTCAAGAAAGTGGTCCCCCTACTACTTTGGCCTTTACAAAATTGGGGATCATAACGGAGTCGTGACTTATGGATCAAATTAGTACATCAATTTAAAAATACAATTGATCCACCAAGTATCTCACCGTAAATTGAAGTTTAGAAATGACGATTCAACTCAGATCCATCCACCTGACATCTCAACCAATGAGGAGGTTTAAGTTCAGCTGATGATTGCATGAGATCGTAAGATTGTGATGCACCATCGTCCAAATACTACTACCCCTAATGAAGAGATACAAGATACCATAGTGTGCCTACCGTAGATACCACAAGGAAGCTTCAAGGAGAATTACAGATCGAGACCCAAAGTTCATGGAGCCTCAGCCTTGAGGACAAGGCTAATTTGAAGAAGGAGGATCTGTTAGGACTCTACCTAGGGGAGTCCTAATTTAGTTTCATGGAAGAGGACAATCATATAAAATCTAAGGGGCATTCATGTAAATCTTATCTAGTCGACTCCTATTAAGGAAAGTAAGGAGGTCGGCTAGGTTAGGATTAGTTGAGGAAGATATTTGAGGGGAGAGTAAGATGCATGTTACCTTAATTAACCACCCCTTATCCTAGTTAAAGAGGGGTTGGTTGAGGAGGAGTTAAGTTAGAATAAGATTAGGATTAGTTTGGAGGTTGCTTCTTAGAGTTGGAGTTAGAGTTGTTGGAAGGAGAAGTTGCTTATTAAAGTTGGAGTAGGAATTGTTATGAGTAGGAGTCTTGAAGTAGGAGTCTTACTAGGAATTAGGGATTGAAGGCCTATAAATAGCTTTATAATCATCTAATTTTTATCATGAATAGATCAATCTTTCCTTAACTAATGGCTTGAGTACCAAGGAGGGAGGAACCCCTATAGAGTTCCAAGGAGGCCGATCCCCTATAGAGATCACCCTAAGCTCAGAATCCACAAGGGTTCTAACATAATGCTCTAATCATAACATAAGGTATACAACCATAAATTTAAGGGAGTATCGAAACATTAAAAAAAGATCCATTTATGTATAAAATGTTCCAAACATAAAAGCACATCATCTTAAGCTATGAATCTAAACAAACAATCAAGAAAACATTATGATTCATTTGAACAAATATTCTTTTTAATTAAATGAGAGAATTATATGAGCAAAATTAATAAGATATCTTGATTCATATATAAGAAATCTCAAGTCATCAAGATCATGATTCATAAAAAAATCTTGTTATAATTCTGAGAAATCAGAAGATAAATCATGATTTATTTGGATAATTCTCTTTAATAAAATGAAAGAATCATAATGAACGATATTGATTTATAAAAATCTCAAGTTATAATTATCAATATCATTATTCTCCTCTTCAGTAAATGGTAAAAAGAAGAAATCATAGAAGATCAAAGAGATTTGTTTCCCATAAGGAAACCTCAAGTTAAGAAATCATAAGAAAGTTCATGATTAAAAAAAATCATTTAAATTTATCAAATAATCAAAATAGCTTTCTTAGTTCAAGAGATTTATCAATCTCTTATTGAAAACCTGATAAGATAGAGATTGGAAATTTTTAAGAAAAATAATTTCCTCCTTATCATACAATTAATTTCATACAAGCATGTCCAAGTTTATATATATATATATATATATATATATATATATATATATATATATATATATATCATACGATTAATTTCATACAAGCATGTCCAAGTTTATATATATATATATATATATATATCTCATCATGTTTAAAATCGAAATGCAAGCTTTATCATGAAAATCATTAACATTTAAGCATAAACTATCTTTAATCAAAAGATTTATTATAACAAAAATCATCAAGTTTCAATCATATATATAATTAATTATTTTTTTCAAAAAATTATATTATTACTAACCTTTTTCATCAAACAATTTATGAAAATCATCAAGTAAATTGTTGTAAGATAAAGAAGATTTGCTTAAGTCACTTACCTTGTTATTGTGAGCATCATTTTCACTTATTTGCTCCTCATCTTCGAATGTACTTGATTCGTCCAAAGTTGTCTTGATCATTTTCTTCTTCTTTTGCAGCTTTTTATATAATTGGGGATATTCACTTTTGAAGTGCCCGGCAGACTACAATGATAGCAAGTTATTGTGTTATTTTTTAGTTCATTTTCAATCTTACGTTCGTGTTTTATGAACTTTCTAAAACTTTTTGTGAAGAGTTCAAGGATATCCTCTTCACCTGAGCTTTTACTCGAATGGTCTTCTTTTATTCTGAGTGCTAAGTCTTTTTTATTCTTTAGAAGGTTGTTCTTATGTTCGTTATATGTCATACAAGATATCTTATAGGTCATTAATGATCTTTAAGTAGATAACAATTTAAGTTTTTTGATTATTTAATGGTTGTGACTTTTGGATCCAAACTTTTCGGAAGGGATCTTAGAATTTTATTAACAAATTCAAGGTTAAATTTTTTTTTACCAAGTATTGTTAAACCATTGATGATATCCATAAACCTGGTGTACATATCTCCAATGGTTTCAGTTGGTTCCATTCGAGATAATTCAAAACCATGCATCAAAAGATTTATCATCAACTCTTTGACTCTACTAGTGCCTTCATGTGTGATTTCAAATCTGTGCCAAACATTATAAACAACTTTATATATAGAAACACGATTAAACTCATTATTGTCTAAAGCACAAAATAAGGCATTCATAGCCTTAGCATTCAAAGAAAACATCTTCTTTTCAAAATCATTCCAATCATTCATTAGATTGGACGATTTTTGAAAGTCATTTTTAATGATGTTCCACAAATTAAAATTCATAGAAAGCAAGAAAACTCTCATTCGAGTTTTCTAATACATCTATTACGTCCCATTAAACATAGGAGGACGAGTGATAGAGTAACCCTCTTGATAGTCAGAAAAAGTCATTTAGTCTATTTTGGCTGTTAAATTAATTAAGAAAATTTTGGCTATGATACCAAATATTAGGATCGAATCGGCACTAAGAGAAGGGGGGTGTTGAATTAGTGTTTTCATAAAAATATCGATTTATAAAACTTAGTTCAATGAAACCAATATCGAAAGTGAGTTTAACTTAGAGTAAGTATAAAATGAAATGAGCAGCTAAGTAAGCATCAAAAGTAAATACCAAAGAAAAGAAGACACATCAATTTTATAGTAGTTCAATCCACGTGACCTACTCCACTCCTAATTTCTCTTCACTTGAGACTATCGACTTCCACTACTGATCTTTTACAACGGACAAAGTTCAACCACCCCTTACAACTTTTTTCTCCTTTTCACAGGTTCTAGAGAGAACTTTTACAACCCTTTACAAGTATTCCTTTACACTCTCCCTTAGAATAACCTATAAGCTTTTGGAAAAGGAAACTCAACTTTCATGCTCTTTCTTGCTATTCCAAGCAAAAATACCTAAAATATTTATAGACCCCAAATGACTTCAAATCTCAGAGCCAAAATTTAAATCTCTGATATTTTGGGGTACTAGTGGTACCACCGTTAGCACCGAACGATACCACCCCTGAATAGAGCCCAGGAATCTGGCTCTAGTGATACCACCACCTAGAATATATGGTACTACCATCGATCAGTGGTACTACCATCGGTAGCTAGCGATACCACTGCTCGGGACTCGAAAAAGTATGTTTTAGTACTTTTCATACCTTGGGGGGATGTTTAATTAGTGCTTTTGTGAAAATGGTGATTTATAAAACTTTGTTCGATAAAACCGATATCGAAAGTGAGCTTAACTTATAGTAAGTATAAAATGAAGTGAGCAGGTAAGTAAGCATCAAAATTAAATAGCAAAGAAAAGAAGACATACCAATTTTATAGTAGTTTAATCCAAGTGATCTACTTCACTCCTGATTTCTCTTCACTTGGGCCATCAGCTTTTACTACTAATCTTTTAAAATGGGCAAAGATCAACCACCCTTTAAAACTTTTTTCTCCTATTTACAGTTTCAAGAGAGAACCTTTACAACCCTTTACAATTATTCCTCGACACTCACCCTTAGAACAACCTCTGAGCTTTTTGAAAAGGAAACTCAACTTTCATGATCTTTTCTTACTATTCCAAGCAAGAATACCTGAGATATTTATTAGATCTCAAATGGCTTCAAATCTTAAAGCCAAAATTTAAATCTCTGATATTTTAGGGTACTAGCGATACCACCACTGGCACCAGGCGATACCACCCCTGAACAGAGCTTGAGAATCTGGCTTTAGTGGTATCACCACCCGAAATAAGCGGTACTACTATCGATTGGTGGTACCTACCATCGGTAGCTAGCGGTATCCTCGCTCGGGACTCGAACAAATATATTTTAGTACTTTTCATACCTTGGATTGTACCATCTTTTGACCTGGCTATACCTCTTCCTAGGTTAATGAAATGAGCCTTCTAATAGGCTCAAATCTCAATCTTAATTGAGGCTTAATCAAGGACCAATGGGCCCTTAATTGAGCTAGCATGGTTACGCCCAAAATTAACTCAATTAAGACCTAAACTACTTCAATCAAGATAAATTATTATAAAACATGAATCATATATTATCCGGCATGTCATTGGTTTATCTTATGCTTCGTTCGACCTTCCGATGCATCATCCTCTCCTACAGCGTATTGCCCAATCGGCATGTTGACCTCTATAATATCTGATCTCCCTAGTGTAATCTCTGATCCTTCTAGCCCAATGCCAGAACTCATGGCACGAAGCTTTTTGCTCATTTTTTACATGTTGACCAATTTTCTAACATGTTTCACTCCGGCCTAATAATTGATTCTTTCTACTTTAATCAATTTGTCTCTCCTTGATCGAAGCTAGTCTTGTGTTACTCAAACATTGATTAGATCATAACTTTATCAATTGATTTCATGATCAAAATCTGAGATTCAACAATTTTTTTTTTTTTATGATGACAACCAATTGATAACGAGTTTAACTAAACTCCTATCAATATGTCATATTGACATAAACTTAGAATTCAGAAAATCATGACTATTTCATCATTGCATGCATCATGAGCATTGAAAGAATCAATTGATCACATCATAAAATCCTACTAATTATAAGGAAATTATAAAAATGCATGATTATTATCAAATATTCTCCCTCTTTGTCATCAACAAAAAGGAGAAAAGTGCAATATGCAAGTTATTGAAACAAACAAGCTAGCAATTTTTGAAATGTGCAAGTTTACCAAATTTTTACTATTCTTTAGATGTGCAACTAGCAATTTTTTTCTTCTCTTTTGAGACGTGCAAGCTAGCGATTTTGCTTCTTCTTGAAATATGCAAGCTAGCAAAATCTTTGCCTCCTTTTGTGATAGGTAAGCTAGCAAGTTCTTGAGAATTTTAAGTTAGCAAAATTTTGAGATAGCAACTTTTTGCTTCTCTTTACAATTTGCAAGCTAGCATGTTTTCTCCCCTTAAAATGTGCAAGAGTAATACTTTCTCCTCCTTTGTCATTGTCGAAAAAAAAAGAATAATATAATGTTGTAATTCTTTTCCCTTTACAATGCTCTAATCATAACATAAGGTATACAACCATAAATATAAGAGAGTATCGAAATATGAAAAAAAAAATCTATTTGTGTATATAATGTTCCAAACATCAAAGCACGTTATTCAAGTTGTGAGTATCAAAAAGAAAATCAAGAAAATATTATGATTCATTTGGACAAATATTCTCTCTAGTTAAATAAGAGAATTATATGAGAACAAATAATAAGAAATCTTGATTCATATATAATAAATCTCAAGTCATCAAGATCATGATTTATAAAAAAATTTAAGTTATAATTTTGAGAAATCAAAAGACAAATCATGATTCATTTGGATAATTCTCTTTAATAAAATGAAATAATTATTGTGAATAATCTTGATTTATAAAAATCTCAAGTTATAATTATCAAGATAATTATTCTTCTCATTAGTAAATGGTCAAAAGAAGAAATCATATAAGATCAAAAAGATTTGATTCCCGTAACAAAACCTCAAGTTAAGATATTATGAGAAAGTTCATGATTAAAAAAAATCATTCAAATTTGTCAAATAATCAAAATCTCTTTCTTAGTTCAAGAGATTTATCAATCTTTTACCGAAAACTTGATAAGATAGAGATTGAAATTTTTTTAAGAAAAATATTTTTCTCTTTTTAGTTGTTTCAATTCATGTGATTGATTTCGTACAAGCATGCCCAAAGTTTATATATATATATATATATATATATATATATATATATATATATATATATATATATATATATATATATATATATATATATATATATATATATATATATATATATATATATATATATATATATATATATATATATGTCAAAACTATGCATCATGTTTAAATCGAAAGGCAAGCTTTATCATGAAAATCATAAATATTTAAGCATAAACCATCTTTTAATCAAAAGATTTATTAAAACAAAATTATAAAGTTTCAATTATATATATAATTAATTAATTTTAAAAAATTTACATTTTTTACTAAACTTTTTTATCAAACAATTTATGAAAAGTATCAAGTAATTCATTGTAAGATAAAGAAGATTTGCTTGAGTCACTTACCTTGTTGTTGTGAGCCTCATCTTCACTTGTTTACTCCTCTTCTTTGGATGCACTTCATCTAAGGTCACATTAATCATTTTCTTCTTCTTTTGCAGCTTCTTTCTTAATTGGGGACATTCACTTTTGAAATACACCAGTCGATTACATTTATAGCAAGTTAGTGTATTCTTTTTTAGTTCATTTTTATTTTCACATTCATGTTTTATGAACTTTTTAAAACTTTTTGTGAAGAGTTAAAGGTCATCCTCATCACTTGAGCTTTCGCTTGAGTGGTCTTCCTTTGTTCTTTGGAAGGTTGTTCTTATGCTCGTTATGTGTCATACAAGATATCTCATAGGTTATTAATGACCTGATAAGTTCTTCAAGTGGATAACAATTTAAGTTTTTTGCTTCTTTAATGGCTATGACTTTTGGATCCAACTTGTAGGAAAGAATCTTAGAATTTTGTTAACGAGTTTAAGGTTAGAAAAACTTTTACCAAGTGCTTTTAAACCATTGATGACATCCATAAACCTAGTGTGCATATCTCTAATGGTTTCACTTGGTTCCATTCGAAATAATTCAAAACTATGTATCAAAAGATTTATCTTAGATTTTTTACTCTATTAGTGCCTTCATTTATGATTTCAAGTGTGTCAAATATCGTGAGTGATTTCACATATAAAAATATGATTAAACTTATTCTTGTGTAAAATACAAAATAAGACATTCATAGCCTTAGTGTTTAAAGAAAATATCTTTTGTTCAAAATCATTCCAATCAAATGAATGATTGGAAGATTTTAAAGTCATTTTCAATGATGTTTCACAAATTAAAATTCATAGAAAGCAAGAAAACTCTCATTCGAGTTTTTTAATATATGTAATATGTCCCATTGAATATAGGAGAACATGTGATAGAGGTAATCCTCTTAATCGTCGAAAAAAATCATTTAGTCTATTTTGGGTGTTAAACTAATTGAGAAAAATTTGGCTTTGATAACAATTGTTATGACCAAATCGGCACTAAGAGGGGGCGGGGGGGGGGGGGGGGGGGGGGTGAATTAGTGCTTTTGTTAAAACGTCGATTTATAAAACTTTATTCGATGAAATTGATATTGAAAGTGTCTTTAACTTAGGGTAAGTATAAAATAAAGTGAGCAGCTAAGAATCAAAAGTAAATAGCAAAGAAGAGAGAAGGCACACCAGTTTTATAGTGGTTCGGTCCACGTGACCTACTCCACTCTCGATTCCTTTACACTCGAGGCCACTGACTTTCACTGCTAATCTTTTCCAATGGGCGAAGATCAACCACTCTTATAACTTTTTTCTCCTTTTTATAGGCTCAGGAGAGATCCTTTATAACCCTTTACAAGTATTCATTCACATTCTCCCTCAGAACTACCTCTAAGATTTTGGAGAAGGAAACTCAATTTTCTATAAGGTATTCACAAGTTTTCAATCTATATTTTTACTCTTTTCTTGCTATTCTAAGTAAGAATACTATAGGTATTTATAAGCCCCAAATGACTGTAAATCTGCGGGCCAACATTTAAATCCCTGAGATTTTAAGGTATTAGCGGTACCATCGCTAGCAACGGGCGGTACCACCATTGAATAGTGCTAGAGAATCTGGGCTTTGATAGTACTACCACCTAGAATAAGTGCTACTATCATTAACTAGCAATACTATCATTGATAGTCGGTGGTACAATCACCCAAGAAACCTGAAAAGTATGTTTTAATACTTTTCGTACCCTGGGTTGTACCACCTTTTGACCTGGCTATACCTCCTCCTAGGTCAACGAAATGAGCCTCCTAATTGGCTCAAATCAGTCTTAATTAAGTCTAAATCAATGTCCAATGGGCCCCTAATTGAGTTAGCATTATTATGCCCAAAACTAACTCAATTAAGACCTAAACTACTTCGATCAAGACAAATTATTATAAAGCATGAATCACATGTTGTTCAACATGCATTGGTTATATGGCGCTTCGTCCGACCCTTCAACGCATCGTCCTCTCTTGCAGCATATTGCCCAACGGCATGTTGACTTATGCAATATCCTATCTCCTTAGAGCAATGCTTGATTCTTCTGGCCCAATGCCCGAACTCATGACACGAAGCCTTCTGCCGACACATTGACCAATTTTCTAACATGTTCTACTCCGACCTAACAATTGATTCTTCCTGCTTTAACTAATTTGCCTATCCTTGATTGAAGCTAATCCTGCGTCACTCAAACACTGATTAGATCATAACTTTATCAATTGGTTTCATCATCAAAATTCAAGATTCAATAGCTATAACTTACAACGAATTATAAATATGATAAGTACTTTTGGTATCCAATACTCATGTATTATTATAAAAATTTGACAAATGAAGACTAATCATGAATGTACCTAAAGCTTCTGTTTTACCTTCTCAGTAGGGTTCTCTTTGCAGTTCCTCTTCTAGTGCCTATCTTTATCGTAGTGGAAGCAATAGCCTTTGTCTTTTACTGGATCTTTCTTGGCAACTTTTGCCTTGCCCAGTCTGCCCTTGCCCTTGCCTTTCTTAAGAGACTTATTACTCTTCCTTTTCTTCTTGGTGTAACTAATATAGAGATCTGACTTCTCTTTCTTGATGCTCTCAGCTTATCTCAATATATTAAGGAGCTCGGGAAGAGTCATCTCAAACTTATTCATATTAAAGTTTATAATGAATTGAGAAAAAAAATCTGACAGGGACTGGAATAAAAGATCAATACATAGGTTATCCTTATGACCATTCATAGACCTATGAATTTCTCAATCCACTCAATCATCCACAAGACATAGTTCTGAATCGATGTCCCCTTTGTCATCCTAGTTCGGAAGAGACTCATGGATATCTGATGTCAATGAGTTCTTCCATATTCCTCAAATAGCTGGCGAATATGAAGAATGATGAAATTGACATCCATGCTCTCATGTTGCCTCTATAGCTTAGGAGTCATAGAGACTAACATATAAGACTTAGCCAAAGTGGAATCGTCTATATACTTTATATAATAAGTGATCTCATCCTCGCTTGTCCTTTCCTCTTGTGTAGGCAAAATCATGTCAAAGATATGCATGATTTTCTCTATCTTGAGAGTAATTCTCAAATTGTGGAGCCAATAAGTGTAGTTTAGACCAATGAGGCGGTTGGCATCAAGTACGCCACGTAGAAGGTTTATAAGTGACATGTTTCTGACAAACAAGATGTAGCATAAATGAATAACATGTAGATGTTACAGAAAACTAATTAACATACGGACTTCTGTCTTAATTTACTCCCATTATTTTTATGGTGAATCACATTACACCCTTGACACGTAAAATTGAAGTCTTTGATAGACTTATAGTATGGATCAGGATCCAATCAATATCTTAATGTAACCTTAAGGGACCCGACCAATCACACTAAGCCTAAAAAGTTAGATATTTCTTGTCAATCACAACTCCTTATGATTCCTATCATGTTCGACCTCCGAACCATCATGGTCTCGACCACTTGACCAACCATGATGTTCAATTAAGTCATCACCATTGTTACAAAATGAATCTGATTTGATGATATGCTCTTGAAAGACTCGATCAAGCATATTATATCCTCAGGTCATCTTTATATCGTAGGCAAGATCTCAAATCGCAAAGATAGGTGAGCCTTGAAGGACTCGACTAACTCAACCTATATCGGGATTCAATTTCTTTCTATAACGATGGGCGGCTACATGGGCCAATATAATTGTCTCACGTTTACCGGCTTAATATTATTATAGGAGGGGCCTAATATATCGTGTCACACATATACATATTATATATATATATATATATATATATATATTAGATGTATAAGAAATCACATATCACATATGCATATCACACCGGATGATTATGAACCATCACATAATATGATCAAGCTCGAGCTAGTGGGCTCAATCAGTCACAATAGGATCTATGTGTGCATCGACGCATCCCTTGCCCTATGATCCTCTATCTCGTCATCATCAGTTTCATCTACTCCTCGACGCATCTCCATGTGTTGCGATCATCCGTCTCAGCATCATGGGTCCAGTTGGCACCTCTACACTCTCGTCGCACCTCTTCATATAATTACATCATAATCACAAGAATGCAGACCCGAAAATAAATGAGAAAAATGGAGGCTCACAAGCCCTAAGAATAATAATAATCACATATACATACATCACATCACATAGTCCATGATCATCCATTCACATCATACATCACATATACACATCATCATGTAGGATTACTAGATAAATAATAATTAATTAAATTATTTAATTAATTATTTTTTTAGAATTTTTGGGATGCCCTGCCATAGGGTGCCCCATATGGCGGAAAGATACCCTTTATACGGCTAGGAAAGCCTAGTCGTTAGGGGCACCCCTATAGCCAAGAGTCCCTAGCCATAGGGCAACCTTGGGCGCCCAAGAAACCCTGGTCCCCAAGGGGTTCCTTGTAACAAACAGCCTTGGCTACAACCTGCCATAGGCGGCAAGCAAACCCTGACTACCATTCTGCCCCTTACGGTAGGGTTACCACAAGCGGCTAGGAAACCCTAGCCCCCAGGGTTTCCCATGCTGCTATGACTCTTGGCCACATGGAAGATCTCTACTATGGCCGAGTGCTTGCTACTCTTGGCCATGTAGCCCTTGGCCAGGCCGAGAGCAGCCAACTGTGCTCTCGCCCAAGGCTACAAGCAGCCTTCGGCCATCCATAAAGCAACAACAGTTGCTACCCTTTTTCTCCCCTTTCATGCCAACAATTTTAATGTCCAAGGGCCTCTCCACATCATATCTCAACAGTGAGAAAAGGTGCTATCCAGATCTAAAAATTATGATAATATCGTAGCATGTTACGTAGAAAATAATATACACGTTTCAATCTCATCACACATAGTTTAAAAGCCAATAATTGCATGAGCAACCTGGCTCTGATATCACTATTAGGAAGTCATGAGAGTATCTCATGCATAATGAAAAAATAAAACTAAAAGTTTTCTATGTTTATCATGTCGTCGTGCAATGATTGGCACGTGAAAAAAATTATAAAACTAAAAACTACGAATTATGTGAGATATACCTAGGTAGATCGTATATTCCTGAAACTTTTAAATCCAATAGGAGAGGATTAAGGAGATCAAATGTCCTCCTCTCTAACGGTATCGACACGGTGGATTGATATAGCGATACTCCTCAAATCGCAACAAAAAACTTGTAACTTTTGCACACCTTCTTCGTAGTTTTTACACACCACCATGAAGTGAATGTAGAATAACTCCTTTCTTCTTCGTTGTCCTCACGCAGTATGGAGAGAACGGTGGTCGTCTAAGAAGAGATGGGAGGGAGGAGAATAAGAGGGGGCAGCCAAAGATGCAGCCTATCACCCTTGTTGGTCGCCCCTCTCTCCTATTTATAGAGAGCTCTCAAAGCCCTAATAGATATTATCTTAGTGGGCATTGGATCTCTATATAATTACCCTCATCTTTTGAATTCTTGGATCTCTATCCAATAATTTTAATTTACCTCTAATTGGGCCTCATGCAAGGAGTCCATTAATGTTGAGTCTTATCTAATGACAACAAGGGTTTATTGGATAACTCATATCTAATCCTCTACTTGCTGTAATCATCCATCATATGTATATGACCTACTAGGCTCATACCGAGCTGGTCATGAGTTTCACTCATCATAACTCCTTCTGACTTATTAAATTGTTATCTCATAACAATTCACTCAACTCATCGACTATAGACGTACTAGGTCACACGTCATAATCCACAGACGATATATGAGATCTAATCCATTGGACCTATTTGTCCTTAGTTATTATGTATCTATAGTTTCTCATCCATCTAATATCCCAAAGATTGTATATTGCCCATGGTACTGTAAAGTCACATATAGAGTCCATCCGAGTCTCACTCTAATCGGATTCTCTTGAAGAACTCCTCTCTTAATTTGAACGACCCTAGCTAGGGATTTGCTTGAGCAAGAGCACACGGGATATTTCTCTTGTGATACTAAGAGTGGACGATCATCTATTGACACTTAATTACCTTCATAAGGTTGGCTACCAATCCTGATAACCAATTGTATTGGATCTGAAACTTTTCAGACATGTAAGTCTGGCATCAAAGAAATGGACAAAGTATTCTTTGTGTCTCAAATCTAAGGACCAGACACATAATTAGAACTATGGAATCATTGTCTAACATTATGTATCATTAACCATCCAGCATTTCATAAGCGGATCAATCGATGAACTCATTCTCTAATGAGCATTTGTCTAACATTAGGTATCATTATCCTTTGTGTCCCCACATGAGCGGCTATGAGGTCAGTCGCCTCCATCACATGAACAAAAATACAGTACACCGATCTGTCCGGTTATCTCAATGTTCCTCTCGAGTAACATATGATCGGGATTATTTATGGTTTATGTTTAAAGATGAATCGATCTCATTATCACAGTTTTATCATGATCTAATTTTCATTGAACATATTCAAAGACATCACAATATATATATAGCAGATAATATATATAATATGAAAATATATCAATAATCATAATGTAAAAGGATTATGCAGCGTGTTATATTTATCATCACTCATGTGATTGATTTGCAGGACACCTGTAACTAGCACATACTTAGCCACATGGGCTGAGTCATATCTGGCCATATAGGTTGAGTTATACCTGGCTACATAGGTTAGTCTAGGTAATCAACTTAACCCAGGTCAAACTCCAATTTGACTCCTTTTATTAAATTTATTTATTATTTTAAAAATATTTTAAAATATTAAAAAATAACTAATCTCAAATCTATTCTTTTTTATGATTCAACTAATTTAAGTTTATGATTTTAACTTTAAAACTAATTAAATCATAGAATCACACATAATTCTTAACACATAAATATATCTAACTAAATAAATTAAAACTATTATTAAATCAACTAACCATCCTAACATCACTATTCAATTATCATTATTTATTAATCATAAATTTTTAAAATTATATCATATAAATTATAATAATTTTAATATCATATATCTTAAAATATAAATAAATTTTAATTTAAAAAATAGATTATCTTAACTCTCCTAAAAAAAATCCTCTTATTAATACACCTATTATTAGGTTCGATGAAGGAGAGGAAACCCTCTTTATATAAGAGAAGACGATCTCTCCCCGAAAGATAAGCAGTAATTTAATTTTTTTTATTTTTATTTACTTTCACACATAAATATTTTATAATTTAATTGATTAAATAATTAATTTAATTAATTAATAATTGATTAATAAAATTCTTAACTTGTCCATAGAATTTTATTTTAATCATTTCCTTAATCGTACTATATAAATAAAAAGTTAATAATTTAAATACATTACTACATTACTTATGGTAATTTGATTTATTTTAAGGGAGAAAAATAATCGATGATTATATTCCTCCCCATTTAACAGAATTTTAGTCCCCAAATTTGATATAAAAATAATATTAATTTAACATAATTGACACTTAAAATACTAAGTCAAAAGATAAACCTAAATCAACTTAAAAATATTTAGATGTAAATGTGTCACTTGAAAATAATTAGATGAAAATGTGACAACTTTTAAGTCAAAAGTTATTTTTATTAATTTTTTTACATAAAATATATAAAAAATTAAGGAATCTCATTCAATAAATTTAGTTTTAGATCACCCTAAAGTGATAAAGCATATTAAATATACATCCAATAAGTTAATAAAATTTCTAAATTTTAAAAATGAATTGGTTATTGACATAAAATGAAAGTTGAGGCTACATAGGTAACTCACAAACAAAAATAATTGAACGGATGAGAATTTATCCAACTATTAAACATATATATATTTTTATAATTCTGAATGACTTATATGTTATATATGCCAAAGAGTTAATATTATATTTAATCCTCATTATATCTCATCATTGCATTACACAAATGATATCTAATAATTGAATTGACACTTATTAAAGCAAAACTTCATTCAACCTAGCTATGCATATAATTAAATTTAAATATCAAGATCAAATTTATTCAACTACAAGAGCACCTATATTACTAATATCAAGAAATAACTTCATTTATACAAGCATCAAAATCTAATATAATAATATTTGATATAGAAAATCATAAAAATAAATACTTTTCAATTTATATATTTGTGAAAGACTTTACAATTTTTCTGTCCTTAAAAGTTATCAAAACTTTTATATTTGAAAGCACAATTGATACTTAGTATGATCTCCGGTTAATAAAACTAGACATGTTAACCATAAATATTTACAGCAATGTAAGGCAAAAATGAGGAAGATAATCAATCATCAATCCTAAAGAAACCTCACAATAAGTAGCAAATATATTTTTATAATTTTTATTGAATTTATCCTTTTCATAGTTATAGAATATTCCAGATATTAACAATATTTACTATTCAGAAAGTAATATGTCAAGCTATAATATAAATTATATCAGATTTCATTTATTTATAATCTACTTAAAATTTATAATGAAATTTTATGAAGGAATTCTAGGTCCCAACATGAATAAAGTATGGTCGAACTAAGAAAATACTATAAAACTCATGCAATAAACTTAATTTTTTAATAAAATAAAATTTTAAATATTTCATAGTGAACATAAACATTATATAATATTTCTAATCATTTTATCAAATTATATATTTTTTAAGTATTTATATAAATCTATCTAAGTTAGTTGATTTCTATTTATCTATTCTAAATATATCTTAAAAAGAAATTAACATATTTTATAATCTAATTAATAATTAATAATTACGTTTAAAATGGATAAGAGTGCCATGATATAATTATATCCAAAATGTAAAACTTTACAAGAATTCCTATGATAAAACATTACAATATTTATTATAATTTAGAGAAAATATGCTAAAATTTCAAACTTTTACTGAAACTCTCCTTGAGTAACATTTTTAATTAATTATTTTTATCTAAAAAATAACTCATATAAGATTTTGAACGGTTAACCTTTGGTAAGGGTATATGATATATCACTAGTAGGAAAATATTTAAGATAGGTACGCTATTCCCCATGTAGTTAAGTTAGTTCCTTATAGCAAGCATCATGTCTCCGGACTTTTGAAGTCATATTAGGATCTCCATAGGTTTTTTGATACTAAAATATATTTTTTATTTTGAATCATGCTTACTTTGGATAGAAACCGCTTCACATGTGGGGGAATTGATGTCAAAATGAAGAGTAAAATGGTGAATATAAAGGAAGAGTTGAGTTTTACCCAAATTAAAAACTTTGACCTCTCTCCTCATGGCAACGGAATCACGCAGATGGAGTGTCTTCTTCAGTAGATCCTCCTCCTCCCGCTTGAACTGATCCATACCACACCATAAGATCCCATTGATGCAATCGACTCCTAATGCCACTACTAGCGATGGAGATGGTCGAACCTAATGCGACTACTAGCGATCGATTTCGATCATCTTCGTCGAGATCGTTTCTTAGGTCGCCATGGCCAGTAAGATTCGCTTTCATAATTATCCACCTCCTTCTGCTCTTCCTCTTCTTCGGGCTTCCAATAAATATCATGCTCCAACCTCGAGCCCCAACTACAAGTCAAACGTGAAGGAAAGGTCCGCTAAGTAACGAGGGAGAAGTCTTCGACGTCGAGCTCGACACCACGGTGGTGGTCGATGAGGTGGAATGTGGCATCGGGGATGTAGACGACGGTCTCCTCAACAAGAGGCGGCGGCAGCAGCAGCAGGCTGGGGATTTTGGCCTCATGCGAGATTTTTAATTTGACAGAGCTCTTCCTATACTGATCGTTTTACCCTCCCTCCTCTAAAAAAGGAGTAACAAATGAGAAAAGAAAAAAATATATATATAATTAATTAGCTCCCCCAGCTTTATGAGGCGCCAAATCACAAAAGCCTTCGATGGAAGGGTGAGATCGCATGCGGCCCACTGTCAATGAAGTGCTGCAAAGCCTGGGGATCGGCGACGTCCGCCGGTGGCGTCAGAATGGAGATGGTGGCGACGGAGAGGCCGAGAACCGCCACTAACTTGGGGAACTATGCCTAGTTGACATCATCCTAGTGTCGGTAACCGAGGAGGAGAACCATCACGCAAACTCCCACCGCCACGATCGCCGGCACCAGATTGAAATCTCCCGTCCTTTTTCCTCTGATTCTAACCTACCGTCACATCCGAGAGGCCTTCTCGATCCAGTCTTATCAAATTGCAACCATCTTCTCCAAAAAGGATAGAATAAGATCCAAAGAGAACGATCACAAGGTGATGTGGATCGTTTCGAAAGGGCCAAGTCGATGATTAGAAAACGTTTATGTATTCTTTTTTTATTTTTTTCTCTTTCGTACATAACTAATAAATAATAATAATAATATCATAAATCCCAATTATTTGGACTAGATTATACGAATCTTTTCTTTTATTATAATTTATATCTATAAAAAGTTGTATATTTAGTTAAATTTAGAATACTAAAATTTTGATTTAAAGTTTTTATTAAAATCTTTTTTTTAGATTTTTTGTGTTTTTTATTAAAGTCATGTATATGGGTCCGTAAGCATATATCCATATATCTTAACTATTTTTTTCTCATCGGTACCTAATTATTCATGAATAAAGATATTTTTTTTTATTATCATTCCCGATTACTCCACACATCCATCTCAATATTTTTATTTTGATAACATAATTATATATATATATATAATGATATTTAAAAATTATTTGTTGATGATATTTAAATAATTTGTGAAAAGTTGGATATAATAAAGAGAGAAAAATAAAAATTTAGACACATCTGTTGCGAAAAAAAGATTGAAATGATAAATGCATCATATTTTTGTACAGAATAACGAAGAAAGCAAAGGATCACTTTGTCTTCTTTTTTGTGTGTTCCTTTATAAAAAGAAACGGTGGGGCAAAATAGCCGACCAACTTCCATTACCATACGGAAAGAATACAGAATTAGAGAACAGAAGACAAAAAAAAAAAAAAGGAAAAGGAAAAGGAGCCCAACAAAGGTCAGAATAAGAACAAAAGACAAAGCCAGCCCCAGAATTGGGGAAACAGTAGCAGATACATTACAGCAACAGTAACACCAAAATGAAGTGGAAAAGAAAGCAAAACCTAAAGTGCGACGTCTCTGTAGAATCAAATCTTTTCCCAAAATTGACACTTGACTTCTTCTGTTGATACCGCTGCCTTTCACATAATTGACTCGATATCTGTCAGTTCTTTGACGTCTGACCACCATTAGACATTTCTTAGCTTCTCTGCGGAGTGAGATCAAAATGAACCCAAACTGACCACCCCACCATCGGCATCGGCATGGTGTTTACTCTCATGTGCAGCATAAAATATTGTGCTAATGAATGAATGGGTCGGAAGCTTTTATAGCAGCCGTATTCACGTTAGTGAGGGACCAGAAGGCAGGACGACAGCTTCACAGGATTAAGAGTAAGAAAGCCAAGAGAGTGAGTGGGTGGGTGGGTGGGTCATAATGATGGTTTAATAACAGAGACAACTCACAGAAGCGGTCTACAACAACACCTCAGATCAAGACAGAACGAGAGTGGTAAAGAATGCGAGGTTTCAGTAGATCCAATTGACTCTTCTGGTATCGATCGGTAGAAGAAGCCTACATATATCGATGGCAAAGCCTGGATGGAAATAATATGCTCACACAGAGATGCAAAAGAGAGCGAAATAAATAAATAAATCACAATCTGAATCGAGTCTAAAAAATAAAAAAAAAGCCAAATAAATAGATACCAAGTCATATGGCGCATTTGCATTTTTCGGCTTTTGATACAATGACAGAAAGGAAAGAAAAAACTTCCGCAGTGCCGAAAGCAAAGCATTCATTCTCTTGCAACAGAAAGAACATAGCAAATCCACAGTAGTAGTAGTAGTAGGGTAATGGCAAAACAGCAACCAGAACAAAAAGCTATCCGTTTCTTCTGCTTAAAATAATTATTATAAAAATAAAAAAAAAGGATCGAGCGGGTGGGTCATCGAACGTTTTGCCTGTTTAGGATTGCGATGATTTCTGCAAAGTGAGGCCGGCTTGCGGGGTTAGTGTTCCAGCATCTCTGCATCAGTGACCGCAGAACCTGTGGGCAGTCTTTAGGTATCTCAGGTCTCAGCCCACAGGTTGCGATCCCCACCGCTGCTTGAACCGGTGAATATGAAGAGTATGCAGCCTCACCGGTCACCATCTCCCACAGCACCATCCCGTAGCTATACACATTGCTCATCCATGTCTCTGTCACACTCTCCGGGTCCCCCGCCATTATCTACACATCATATTTCCATCAGCCTATTTGCAATCGCACTTCTTAATCTAATGAGATCAATAACAATAGCATTACTTACCCTAATGTTTTTTATAATTTTCATGCAAGCAAAAAAATATCAATGCAAGTGTATGGTACAGCAGGATTTTTTTTTTCAATAACATGGTTAGTAAGATGAGCGATGAAAGCAGTGAGAAAGTGGAGTTTAGTTAGTATATATATGGCACAGTGACAACACTAACCTCCGGAGCCAACCACCGGTATCCGGCCATCTCATACTCGGTGACCTCGCCGACATTGTTACAGGAAGTAACTATGCCCATGTCACCAAGACAAGCATTCTTCTGCCTGTCCAAGAGAATCCTGTGTGTGTTGAGATCCCTGTAAGCCACGCCGTGATTGTTCATGAACATGAGCCCTTGCGCGACATCGAGCGCAATCCGCATCACCTCCCTGATCCCCACATTCTGGTTCTTCTGGATGACATCGTGCAGGGATCCTCCATCCATCATCTTGGTCACCACGCACAGCCCCTCGTTCTCTTCGAAGAAGATGCCATAGAATTGCAGGATGTTCCTCTGCCCGCAGCTCATCAGCTGCACCAGGTCCTGCCTGATCTCAATCTCGTACGCGCTTCCCCTCTCGCAGCCCCGCAGCTTCTTCACCCACACCCTCCTCCCCCTGTATGCACCCCTGAACGAATTGGGCCGCACCCCCTCCACCAGCTCCACTTCCTCGGAGCTCAGAACCCACCTCCCCGTCTCGTCCCCGCCCGACCGGATGCTCTGCCACTCGTCGATCGCGACAACGACGGAAGACATCGGCAGAGGGCACGGCAGTTGAACCCGGCGGAGCCGCTCGCCGTCGGATCCTCGCCCGTCGTCCCCGTCGAACTGGGCCTCCTCCTCCACGTTCCGCGAGCTCTCCTCCTGGCATCCGCACAACCCAAACGATAGCTTCACCCCGTTGTTTTTGGGCTTCTTCACCGCCGCCTTCAGCGACGCCTCGATCCGGGCCTTGAAGTGCCGCCTCTCGTTCCCCTGTTGCACCAAGACGGTGACGACCCCGAGCGTCAAGCCCTTCTTCTCGAAGATCTGGATCTTCTTGCAGCAGATCGAAGAGCTATCCAGCGTTCCGGACATGGCCGGCCATGACAGCGGGGAGCTGCAGGCGAATGTGAGCTTGAAAACCGATCCCTCGGCTTCCCCATTGCTGTCCATCTCTTGAATGTGGACCGCAGGATGGTCGTCCGCCGACGCCTGCTCCATCAATCTCAGATGCAGAAGCACGTCTTTCATGTCGAATCCTGCTTGAGCGTAGCTGCACGATTCGTAGAAAAAGGATGGTCACACATACCTCATGCGAATGGAACCATCAGAGGAAAAAAAAATGCGGAAAGAATGCGACGGCAGCTGCAGAGCACCTGTTGGGCAGTGAGTCGAAGTGGCGGCGGACGCTGGAGACGAGCTTGTCGGAGGGCAGGCCGCCGGGATTGCGGGCGAGGCCGACGCCGCGGAGGAGGCGGTCGAAACGCGAGGGAGAGGGGTCGCGGGAAGGGTCGATGTTGAGGGAGCTGCGGAGGGCGGCGATAGCGCCGGCGAAGTTGCGGCCGAGGCGCTGCCATTTCTTGGGGGGCGGGAGGGCGGCGGAGGGGGAAGGCGGGGAAGAGGAAGTCGAGGAGGAAGAGGAGGAGGCGGAGGAGGAGTTGCAGGCCGGGGAGGCGGAGGAGGCGGCGGTGGCGGAGGAACGGTGGAAGGCCTCGGACCGGTCCTGGGTCTGCATGAGGACCTGCTCCACCGTGTCCTCGTCCGTGCTCGGCCTCCCGGACCAGCACTCCAACGCCGCTGCCATGCCACCGCAAGGTACTGAAAGGAACTGCGAGAAGAAGCTGTAAGGTTTGAATGCTAGGGAGAGGAGCGGGTGGTGGTGATGGAGGAGGAGATGGTGGTGGGGAGTAAAGGGTGCATGTGATACTTGCTCTGACGCCTGTAATGGGCTCAGAAGAGTTAAATAGGACACAGATGGGTAGAAGCGGCAGTAGATCGGCATATGGGAAATGGGAAGGAGGCGAAGGGAGAAGAAGAAGAAGACATGGATTTTTTGGATTTGCTGTAATTTGGTGGCACGGAACAGAAGCTATTGAAAGCTGTGTGAGTTCATCACCGTCGCTACTCCCTTTTTTTTTTTTTTTTACTTACGTTGCAGGCAGGAGGCTTTCTCTGACTCGTTTAGCAGACACACAGCCTTCGACTCATGTGAGGAGACGACTTCCTCGTAGATGATGATGATGATGATGATGATGATGATGATGATATCTAAAGAAAGCGGCGAGGATCCTCTTAATCCATCCCAATTAACTAAATATTCCAGTCGAATCGGAGCGTCCATATAATAAAACTACAGATTGAAAAAAGAATAATAATAATAATAAACATTCTAAATCTTTAAAAATGATAGTTTTATTTACCGATGTTAACTTAAAAAAACATCCGTTCTTCATTTATCCGAGTAAATAAAATAGCGATAATCTAATACAGAGTGATAAAGAGATTTATAAACAGTAAGTAATCGTGGTGAATAAGATATTTTAGTCATCAGCATTTCTTGAGGAGTCGGATCACAACGTCGTGTGATGTCAACGCCCTCTTCCTTCGATGACTCGTTTTGGTGACGTGTGATGGATACAATAGCGGGAGAGTTGGGGACCGACATGTCTTTTTTGCCATCACTGAGCTCACCAAACCTTCCATGCCATCGTGTCTTTGGTCCATGCAATTATGAACGTCGACTGATGACTGAAACCCTGCATTCAACACACTTTGTTTACCCTTTTATTATTTGATGACACTTGCTAGCTATATATAATATGGCACATTGCATACTCCCTAATATAAAATTCCGGTTCGAATACTTATTTTTTCTCTTTTTATTTTATTATTATTAAAAATTTATCATCGAATCCACAGCCCGACCTATTTTCTAAAAAAGATCATCGTGACTTTTTAAGTACCAGATCTTTAAAAAAAAAAAAAAAAAAATGCTCATTCATGTTTTTTTTTTAAATATAAGTTTCTTTGTATCATAAGTAAAAATATCACCCAAAGTAAAGTTTTATATTATGGATCATTCATGAAAAATATATATTTATAGAGTGAGATGAAAAATTATTGAAATAAAAAATCTTTCAAAAAATATTTTTCTCCATTACCCATGCCAACGACTATCTAGAGCATGTTGAATCATGATGGACTCATATTATTGGTCATATTATTGGACTCTAATTATTGGTAATATTCAAGATCTAACTTACTAATCTAGATGAACCTAAATATATGAAAAAAAAAAATTACATATTTTTATCTCTTAAGAAGCATATACTTAGGCATACCACTTTCTCTGGAACAAAACAAAAGGAGAAAATTTTCATCTGTACAGCTGCAAATACTGCAGACACATATCAAAAATCATATTGCATATAGAAGGTTCCTCGGATTTTAATATAAAGAATAAATTAATGAAGCAAAAAAAAAAAAAAAAAAAAAACCTTCCATCACAAAGGGAATCCAATCAAGTCCACACACAATGATGTGGTGTTCTTGGAGGAACCAAAGTTTGGTGGCAACTGATGCAAGCAATAAGGATTGGCCATCCCCATAGTTTCTTTCTATTGCATTGACAACTATCTTCAAACCTAATCAATGGTGGTGGTGTTCACCATTCTCAAAATTACTAATATTCTTAAACTACAGAAATGAGCTTAGTAAGCTAATGAGTAGCCAAATCGTTTGAGAAGAATCAAAGCCACCAACATCAAACTTCTTCACTGGAAGTCCTTTTTTACTGTTTCACAGTGCCTAAAGTGCTGCTTTTTTTTTTTTTTTCCTTTTCTCCCTTCTCATTGTCTGTGTGATCTTTTAAGATGGCTGAGTACCCGAGGAATTCACCCTTAGCTCCCCATAAACATACAAAAAAACCAAAAACTTAAAGACAAGAGAATATGGTGATGCATCATGTGTCACCAGGGAACAGACTTCATACTAATATGGATGGGCTCAACGAGAAGTGTAGCACAAGTTACAGTCACTGCCACAAGAAGAGGAAGAAGAGAGAGAGAGAGAGAGAAGTGTGGTGCTTGATTATCCAATCATGGGTTTTGAATTCCAAGGCAAGATTCCTGCACATAATTCACATAACTTAGTGCCCCCCACTTGTACCAATAGAGTTGGGATCACATGACAGTGAAGCCCTAGGAATGGCAGGAGAGGGATGGAGAGAGGAAGAAGACGATTGATTGAGCACATGCAGTGCTTGGGTGACCTTTGGTTTCAGAGGAAGACAGTGGCCTTGACATTTGCAGGAAACAAAGAGAATAAAAAAAAAAAAATGGCACTTGCCTCGATCATGTTGGTTTCCTCATTTTTTGGGTCTTCTTCCCCCCCTTCCCCTTATCTGTAGTGGATGTGTCTTTTTTGTTGAAATTTATATTACATTACATACATATTGCTCGTTTTTATTTGTGTCTTTTTTTTTAAGTGAAGTTGTCTTGAAACTTACCCCTATTGAATTAATTATTTGTCTTGATTAAAAATTTTCTATTTCCAAACAATCCGATCTTAATCTTTTTTTTTTCTTTTTGTGAAAAAAAAAAGCTTATAATAAATAGTAAGAACTATTTTAAAGATTAATATACCTGTCTGCTACACAATATATATATATATATATATATATATATATATATATATATATATATATATATATATAATGGATGGAAAGATATTAGCATATCTCATGCATTCGGTGGGGCCTCCGTTGTATTATATGCCATCCGTGGGTCCCACCGTCATGTGCTTTGGGGCCCGCAACAACTGAAGGTGAAAATGATAAGGCACGAGGACGGCCATCATAATAAGGTTATCATATATATATATATATTACAAAGAATCAATTGAACGAGATAAATGGAATAATGTGCTTTGTAATTTTAGTTTAAGAAGCTTGTATCGTATAACAATAGCGTTTTATGTCAAAACCGATCGATCATGGATCAAGCAAAATGGTAGAATCCCGAACTCAAAAACATAATGCTTGTAATTATTGTTGTTCATGATATGCAACATGAGATAGATATTTTGGTTTATATTCCTTGGACTCTTGTCGAAAAATAAGCAAGAGAGCACACGTCGTATAACTTTGTTCTATTTTGCTAAGATAGTAAGATAAATATGCTTATTTCGTGAATAAAAATGAAACTTAATACTTCGATCTTTAAAATGTCTGATACGACTAAAACATGTGATGTTGAAAGTTTTAGAGAGAGGATTTGATTGACGTTATCCTTCGAAAGGGACCGATCACTGGCATTATGATTCTTTTTTGTGAAACTTTTTTTTTGTTTTGGGTCAGCGGGTGTGACGTGGGATAGAGCATATGTGTCGCCACATCGAACAGTGATGAATTCCCACAATTGTTGCTTTCCCTTATGGGTTTTCAGATTGCGTGACAGCTTAAATGATCCGAGGAATTGCTTCATAGCAATTATGTGTCTCATAAGCACCGCAACATTCCTTGTTTCAAGAATGATAGAATTATTGATACGAAAATTACTTTTTAATTTTTTTTATGATAACTATTTTGCTAACTAATCATCTCTAAAAAAATTGAACATATATTATTATTAAGACCAATTTCTCTCTTACTCCACCTCCTAAACACCCACAGATGGAAATAAAATAAGAATCAATTTTGTATACGAACAAATACTAGCAGACCGTCACACACAGCGGAATAAAATAGAAATCACAATCAGATAAACACCAAGATTTACATGGAAAACCCCTTCAACTCGAAGGGTAAAAACCACGGGACAAGCCAGAGAAAATCCACTATCAAAATAATGAATATACATATCTCAAGCTTCTTGCTCAAGCCCAAAGCAATAGCCACAAGAGAATCACAGGGATACAAGGACTATAATCTTAATCATAATATCTAAAACCTTCCCAAGAGATCACAGTAAGAATCCACTGCAAACTGATCTAACCTGAGATTTGAATGATTGAGAATAGTCTTTTCCTGCCCTTGTCTTCTTCCCTTTCCTGGATCTCTTATTTTCTGGCCTATACTGTCGATCTGCAGTCTTCTTTCTCTCTCCCATGTTTTCAACCGCCGCTGCTCTCTTAATCTCAACTCTAGTCACCTAATCTAGGTTTTAGGTTAATATAAGTGAGATTTTGGGCTATGGGCTTTACTAAAGCCCATTATGGGCTGAATCTGAGCCATCTGCCCAACAACCTCCCCCTTCAGCCCATAAGGGAGGCTGTCTCATGACTCTTGAATGTGAAGTCATGTCGAGCAACTGTCGGCACATCTCCTGTTTCTCTTTTTCTGCTCACTTTCAACTACTTCCTTGTAATTCTCTGGTTCACCTGCATCAGTAAGCATCACATACTCATCTGTAGAGTATCTTCTGGAAGGTTGACGTGGTATAGAAGATCTTCTTAACTGAGGTTATGTGGGAACTTGTTCTATTTCTTCTTCTTGCTCAACATGTCCTGCAGGTAGATCAACATCTGGCTCTGCACCATCTTTCTGCACATCTCCCCATCACCCTGATATACTGGAGTAATAACTGGGTCACAGTCTACAAATCTCTCTGCAGAAGTCTTAGCTGGTGCCTCCTTCTTCAAATCCTCAATGGTTTGATCCTCAAAGAAGACAACATCTCTGCTTCTAAACACCTTCTGCTTTTCTAGATCCCAAAGCTTGTAACCAAACTGATCATGTGAGTAACCAAGAAAAATACACTCTTTTGTCTTATCATCCAGCTTGGACCTTTCATTGTTTGGAACATGTACAAATGCACGACAACCAAACACTCTTGAATGCCTATAGGAGATATCTTTCCCTGACCATACATGCTCTGCAACATCACCATCTAGAGCTGTACATGGTGATAAGTTGATTACATCAATTGCAATCCTCAAAGCCTCATCCCAAAACCTTTTGGGTAGCTTGGCCTGTGAAAGTACCAGGGACTGTCAACTCATGCTGGATGCCATGTGACATATAATAATCATTAAATAATCCTGTGTACTCATCACCATTATCTGATCTTATACATTTCAATTGTCTTTCTGTCTCCCTTTCAACTCTGGCATGAAACTCTTTGAAGACATTACTAACTTGATTTTTAGTCTTCAAAGTATAGGCCCAAACTTTCCTAGAAAAGTCATCTATAAAAGTAACAAAATAAAGTGCACCACTGATACTAGGAACATTAACATATCCACCAGGAGTTTTTGTCCTCAAAGGACTACACACATCTGTATAGACACGGTCCAAGGCATGCATTTTTCTATATAAGGTCGGACTAACAAAGGAAACTTTATGTTGTTTACCAGTCAAACAATCGATATAAGGGTTCAAACGTGTACCTCTGAGGGATGACAATACCTCTCTTTTGGAAAGTTCTTGCAGCCCCTTCTCGCTCATGTGTCCTAGTCGCCTATGCCACAACTCCATGCTGGAGTCTTTCTCTGTAGCATTCAACTGCTCACCACAAGCTTTAGCCTGCAATCTGTATAATGTATGACATTTCTTCCCATTAGCTGCAATAAGAGAACCCTTACTGAGCTTCCACTGCCCTCTATGAAATCTGACATCAAAGTCTTCATCGTCCAGCCTTCCAACTGAAATTAAATTCAGTCTTAAGTCAACCACATGTCTCACATCCTTAAGTACCAACTTGCAACCAAGGTTGATCTTTATATGGATATCTCCCATGCCAATGATGTTTGTTGTGTCATAGTAGTCCATCTTGACAACACCAAAATTTCCAGACCTGTAAGTTGCAAAGAACTCCATCCGTGGTGTAGCATGATAAGAAGCACCTTTGTCAATTATCCACTCGAGATCCTGGCACACACAAGAAAAAATATCATCAGAAGTAGACAAAATCAAATAATCACTACCTTGTACTGTAGCTGTGATATTCTCTTTTGACTCTGTATGCTCAACTTCTTTCTCCATTTTCTTGTTCTTCTTAGGTTGCTTGCACTGATTCTTGTAATGTTCTTTCTCACAACAATTGTAGCAACTAATATCTTTCCTTGACCTTGACTTGCTTCTACTCACACGTGAACCACTTCTATCCTTTGACTTTGACCTACCTCTATTCTCTAAGACAAGTGCTTGTGAATCAATCTGAGAAGTTACCGAATTATTTCTCCTTAACTCCTCATTCAACAAACTGCTTGTTACTTGACTCATGGTGATAATTTCATCTAGTGTCGAATTACTGAGTGAAACCACTAGTGTCTCCCAACTTTCTTACAAAGAACTGAGAAGTAACAATGCCTGCAACTCATTATCAAGAGACATTTTCATAGAGGATAACTGGTTAGTAATACTCTGCATTTCATTCAAATGCTCAGGAATAGAAGTACCCCATTTATATTTCAAGTTCACAAGTTTTCTGATCAGAAAAGCTTTGTTGCTAGCCGTTTTTCTTTCATAAAGACCTTCTAACTTTTTCCAAAGAGAGTAAGCAGAACATTCATTAGAAACATAGTGAAAGACACTATCATCTAGGCATTGTCGAATAAAGCCAACTGTTTTTAGATCTAACCTCTTCCACTCATCATCTGTCATACAAATCTTTGCAATACAAGAGATCTTTCATTCTTGGTTTTCATATCATCCAATTGTTTCCGTTTAAACTAATCATGCAAGAAATATTACCGGTCTCCATGTTCAGATACAAAAGATTAAATGCCACCAAAAACCTTGCTCTGATACCAGTTGATGGGAATAAAATAAGAATCAACTTTGTATACGAACAAATACTAGCAGACTGTCACACACAGTGGAATCAAACAGAAATCACAATCAGATGAACACCAAGATTTACGTGAAAAACCCCTTCAACTCGAAGGGTAAAAACCACGGGACAAGCCAGAGAAAATCCACTATCAAAATAATAAATATACAGATCTCAAGCTTCTTGCCCAAGCCCAAAGCAATAGCCACAAAAGAATCACAGGGATACAAGGACTATAATCCTAATCACAATATCTAAAACCTTCCCAAGAGATCACAGTAAGAATCCACTGCAAACTGATCTAACATGAGATTTGAATGATTGAGAATAGTCTTTTCCTGCCCTTGTCTTCTTCCCTTTCCTGGATCTCTTGTTTTCTGGCTTCTACTGTCGATCTGCAGTCTTCTTTCTCTCTTCCACGTTTCCAGCCGTCGCTGCTCTCTTAATCTCAACCCTAGCCACCTAATCTATGTTTTAAGTTAATATAAGTGAGGTTTTGGGCTGTGGGCTTTACTAAAGCCCATTATGAACTGAATATGGGCCATCTGCCCAACACCCACATCTAAAGAATCTAGTTCCTTGGGCCATACTAAATTTGATACCGATTAGGATTGAACCAAATGTAACTAATCAACCCACTAAAAAATATTCATCAACCTCAAAAGATAATTAGTTTGTATGTGTGTGAGATGAAGAGAGAAGATTGAGATAATAGTATTATGTTTGTAAAGATTGGAATAGTGAAGTTGCATCCACTATGTTTGACCTCTATAATACAAAATTTTAAGTTATTGATTGAATTTGTATCTAACCTCATATATATATTAATTATGATCAGTATGACTCATACCCATCAATATTCAAATTCTATTGATTTATTATTATTATTATTTTAAATGTCAATGTCATTATTTAAAGTTTGAAGGGATACAAATTTTATTCTTGATAAAAGAAAGTTGACATAAGTAACTTAAAACATAACAATATATGATTGACAAGTCGATCATCCAAAAAAATTATCGATCAAATCCAATCAATATGTGACAATATGATTCGATTGTTCGATCTCATGATAGGTATATTTAGACGATATATGTTTCAGGAGTGATGAATATAATGTAATAGCCTCGTCCAAAATATTTTATAATCCTCTCTTGTTGATAATGATATCATATGTATCCATTTTTGAACCACCTATAAGAGAGATCTTTAGATATACAATATACATATATACATATACATATATATATATATATATATATATATATATATATATATATATATATATATATATATATATATATATATATATATATATATATATATATATTTCATCAACTAGCCAGATGAATTCGATACATCAGATAAGTTTTCAACATTATGATTTTGAAAACTAACTTGATTCACAAAAGAGATATTTATTGGCCTAATATGATAAGAAAACCTAAGATAATTTTAAAGCAAGCATTAGATTTTATTAGCATTATTTATAAGGATATAAATCATGAGCCGGTTTAGGATTTTTTTTAAAGATTTTTTCTCTCATATGCATACGTATGCACATTTCTTAAAAAATATACTTTTTTGAACAGTCTTGTCGTATGATTGGCCATGCAACTGTTCAGATGATTAGGTGACATGAGAAGTGTATAGCCACATTAATATATCATACGAAACGTCTTATTATCATTAATGTCTGTGAATCTTCAAGGTGCAAAATTGTAATTATATTTATTTATATAGAATATTAAACATATGAATCCACTAGTTGAAGCAATGATCCGAATGCGATCATATCCATGTTTATGTCGTTTGCATGCTTCCTAGACTAGACATTGGTGCAATCATGCAATGGCATCTCTCTCTCTCTCTCTCTCCATCAAATCACAACACAAAACCTTCGAAGAAAACATCATCAAATGGTTCACGTAACCCTACTCTTAGGGGCCACCAACGTCGTTACGTTTCTTACTCTCTTTCCTTCTTTGTTCCTCCATCCATCAGCAGCATTAACTCTTTTTTGACGCCCGACCTCAACCCTCCCCACTTTCCTACACACTGCACACCCCCAACCCCAACTCTTCCTGCACAAGCAAAGAGAGGTTGTAAGAGAGAAGACTGCGACTAAACCAAGTAGAGACGATAGAAGGGGCGTCAACAGCAACGCACAGCGACTACAGTTGAATGGATCCTGGCCCGACCGATCTCGATGACGTTGATCCATTTCCGCCTCCTCCATCATCTCCTCAGCAGCAACAACGGAAACCGCCGAGCCGATACGAGTCGCAGAAGCGGCGAGACTGGAACACCTTCCTTCAGTACCTGAGGAGCCACCGGCCGCCGCTCAGTCTGGCGCGCTGCAGCGGGGCTCACGTGATCGAGTTCTTGAAGTACCTGGACCAGTTCGGGAAGACGAAGGTGCACGCGCCCGGGTGCACCTACTTCGGGCAACCGAACCCGCCGGCGCCGTGCGTCTGCCCGCTGAAGCAGGCGTGGGGCTCGCTCGACGCGCTCGTCGGGCGCCTCCGGGCAGCCTACGAGGAGAACGACGGCGTGCCCGAGTCCAACCCCTTCGGCGCGAGGGCCGTCGGCATCTACCTTCGCGAGGTGAAGGAGAGCCAGGGCAGGGCTCGCGGCGTCCCTTACCAGAAGAAGAAGAAGAAGAAGAAGAAGAAGAAGAAGAAGCGGAAGCTCCTCCAGGACACAGCGGCCGCCACCACATCGTTTCCTGCTGTTGGCGCTTCTACTGCTGACGACGCTGCTGGTGCTCGTAATAGCAGTGCTGTTGCCGCCGCTATTAGTAGTTCGGAGGCCGGTGAGGGATCGCGTGCTCCGCCGGTGGGCTCGTCATCGACTTCTTGAGTGTCGATTCCTCTTGTTTAGTTCATCTTGCAGCAATTTGGCAGTCAGCTCAGGGGAAGGATATATGAGCCTACGCATCTGATGTTCTTGGCTAAATTCCGTGTACTTTTTCATAAGGCTGACCAAATGGAGCAACTTTGGGAGACTGATCCAGTAAATTTTGATCGAATTGGTACATGATATATATAGGTAATTGAAACGTGTTGTTCCCCCAACTTAAATTCTTATCAGTGCATAAACAAACCTCTTGCTTCTTCTCTGATACTTGTATGCGTTGGTGACGAGAAGGACATATATATATATATATATATATATATATATAGATGAATTTTTGTTTGGTTCATACGAGCAGCAGAAGAAGAGAAGATGAAGGATAAATAAATACTCTCTGTTTAGTTACGGAGGGCGACCACTGTATTCGAGTCAATAAAATCCCACCAATATAGAGCATCCAAATAAGAATATTCTTCTTCTAATCAAGTCTATGATCCCTAACTTGTGTGCTATATTAGGATATGGAGATTGCTTGCCTTGCGTTCATGCTATCGACAGGTCGCGTGCGAACGCAGGGACTCTTGTTAGTTTTGTATTCCTCACTCCCACTGTTAATTTACACCGAGTGGTGGTTCAAGACGAGCTTTTGCATGCAGTAAAACGTTTCTTCTGAGGTCTCAAAATGCGTGTGGGGGGGAGAGAGAGAGAGAGAGGAGTCTTCTTCTTCTTCTTCTTCTTCTTCTTCTTCTTTTGTGTTCACATCCAAACTGGAGTCGAAGTTACTGTCCGACTAAAGGTGAGCCGAGCAGCAGAAGAGATTCTCGTACGGCCTGTTGGAGAAGCTAACTTTGGTGCAGAGGGAGGGGGAGGAGGTTTGAACGTCTGCAAAGTGTGCGGTAGGAAGAGTGAGTGCAGTCCATTATTTTGAGAGAGGGAGAGAGAGGCGAAAGGGAAAGCACATCCGCACCCCGTCTGGCCTTCTCCGGCAAAATTATTGTGCAAACTTCTAATCTCTTCCATAGGGACATGTGCCTCAAAACGACACTGGTCACCGAGTACGACTACAATTTTCCTTCTCCTCTATCCATCTCATTCCTGACATGAATGAATAAATCATTCGCAGCTTTGCAGCAGCTAACTTTCACGATTGACATCTTTGCCTACCAATAAAGTCCCTACTATTGGGGTCTCTAACAAAATAATGCAAGAAAAAACAAATTTTTTTTTTTTTTTTGAATGGTTCTTTTTGTCCAAGAAAAATTTCGAACCGGGACAGATCGTCTACATTCTAAATAGTTCATGTTCCAAGAGTATGAAAGAATAATTTTTTTTTTTTGTTAGTCGAACAGCAGGTGCACATGTATGAATGAGATCAATGAAGATATAAATTTGAGGAGGAACGATCTTTAGAAGAGGCCATCGGGTATTTGTCCTCCTTTGTGGAGAGACGACGAGGGCGTACGTACGTTCAGATATAAAAAAAGCTCCGCCGGCCCCGATGTCGGTGTTGTACCGGCCCTCCCTCGTAGCTTTGGGACCAATCCGCCTCACTCAAGTCACGCTTGCTGTTTCTCTCTCTAGTAAAGGCATCAATCAAAGAAGGGCTCCTCCCTCCACCCCACCATAGAGATTAAAATTTGAGATGACCAATCAATATGCATTTTGTTTTTTTCTCAATGAATAAAAATACACTTCCACAGACTTCAAAAACCAACTAACCATCCATCCATCCAGAAGACCACAATCAATTTGACAGTTCAAATTCGTAGAACAAAAAATTGCATCTTTTACCATTTTCCTAAGTACCCATTTGCCAACCTCAGATATTAGCATCAAAAAGAAACTACTGCAAACAGCCAAGAAACGCAACATTATCAGCACCAAACACATAAATATTCATAGCCTCTAAAATTCCAATTTGATCTTACCAATATGACACGGACTTTGATGCTTTTGAAGGGAGCGGAGCAGAATGATTTGCATACTATTGGAGTCCGTTACAGCATCATGGCTACACCCGATCCACATACCCAATGATGGCAGGTGCGTCATAATACCCCCTTCGATTCTCTATGCCTCGTCTTCGAACCCTTCTTCTTCTTCCTAGCCCTGAATGTTTCTGATTTTTTTGCATTCCTTCCTCGTTTGGTTTTTGATCTTTTACTTTTGGACCCGGTAGAGAGTTCTGCACCAGAGCCCTTAGAGTTGCTTTCAGAGGACCCTTCTTCCAAGTTTCCAAAACCAGTAAGCTTTTCATATTCGCTTTCATCAATCAACCCTCGCTTTAGCTTCTTCAGCAAGCGATACTCATTTTCCAACTCCTCATCATCCTCTTTGGTCTGAGTCGCACGACGTTGCCTGCCTGTTTTCTTCCTTGTAATGGCAACATTGTCATCCGGTATCTTCTTCACTCTATTTTGTTTAGGTTCTTCTGCTTGCTTGCTCTGCAAAATCTTCAATCTGTGTCTCTCTCTAGCTTTATCTCTGGATACAACAAGGAATATAAGTGTAGAGATAGAGAGAGAGAGAGAAAAATATATAATATATATATATAAAGAAACCACAGGCAAACACATGTTCTGTGACTTCCTATATAGTAGGTCAATTATCAACAAAGATTGAAACCAAGCACAAGCCACAGGCAGTTCATCTAAAAATGTTAATAATAGCAAAATATAAATTACAAAGGAAAAAGTTATTAAACAGTTTTCAAGATGTAAGATATTCCATACCGGGATCAAGAATTATGGAAGATAATTATACTCACTTATAGAAGTTAATATCTAAAAATATATTATATACGCGATAAAATATAAGAAATAGGTAAAAAAATATTAGTTAAATCATTGTTGACCATATCTTACAGTACTCAAATGACAATTTGTCTGATAAACAGTTGCTTACTTGTACTTGATCTGTGTCAAATCGACATCATCTACAGGAGAGAAACCATCAATTGACAGGGAGTGATGCTTCACCTCTGGCATTGATGGGATCTGCAGTAAACCATATCCCATGGCCAATTTCCCAATCTCCAGTTCTTTCCACCTGTGATGGATGCCATTTGAAGACTTAAAAAATGCTGTGGTATTAAAGAAAGATAATGAATGGTAAGGCAAACCTGAAGATGTAAGAGCAGTGATGTTCCTTATATGCACGGATGTAAGACACAAATGCTTTAATCCCCTTCTCCATTACATCACGATCTTCTTTGGCTGCAGACCTGATCTATAACAATGTATATCATCTATGAGATCATTCACATTCCAGAAAACAAATGGAAAAGACAAAAAAAAAAAAAAAAAAGAATGCCACTCATCCTTTCATGGAAAACATGTGCACAAATTGTAGGAACTGGTCTTATTTATAAAAGAGTAGCAGACTGGCAGTCCAACTCATAGGATGATGCATCACAACCTATCTTTGTGACTGCCACAATAATTCGAGATGATATAATCTGAGTGAGCTACTGTTGCCATAATTTATTAACAACCTAACCCTCCTAATTCAACATAAAAGTCAAATACTAAGAGCATCGTAATAACATTCGGAAGGGAGCAACGGAGAGCCTCGTGTCTGATGGAATATGCACATGGAACCTTGTAGTGTTCCTTAGATCACTGAAAGAGACGAAAGAAATCAACATAAAAGCTCAAAGTGTAGCAATTTCATATTTCTTTGTTGATAAACATATTCCAATTCTCAGGTTTGAGAATATCTTTATTTCTGCAGCCTTACATACCACCCAAGAAATACCAATGCTATAGTTGACTTAAGATGCTGATCAACAACAGGATACCAGAAGATTAATGACCCTTCACATTTCTTAAACTGATAAATTCTGACCATATCTTGCTGGTATGGTGAATATTAATAACTCGACTGTTTCTAATTAGTTGTCAACTTTCGATCTGTATAGCTTCAAAATCAAATGCTGCAAGCAACATTAGTGCTTAACCTCAAGCTATTAGATGGCAACTCTCACCTCCAAATTTCTCAATAATAATGAGCATTAAATATGTTAATATATTTCCCATTTTTAAGATGCACTGTTCTGTCAATAACTCATGTTCATGCAATATTCAGACAAGATGAAAACTGTGCCACCAAACAGTTTGGACTTTGGGGAGTGGAAAACTCCATAGGTTTTTAATATGAAGAAAAGTCTTGCCTGGGGAACAATGTCAAATGCCACATCTATACTTTTTCTCTCTTTAAGAGGCACCCTTCTCAGGCACAGGAACTCCACATAAGCATCCTCCTGCATGCAAAATAGCATTTTAACCCAGAGGCCATGCATATTCTATCAACAGGAATTTCTCGGTAATATGAATGCTGAATGAACCTTTGGCAACAGATATACAATAGCACTTCCTTGTCTTCCTATCCGGGCAGTTCGGCCAACCCTATGTATGAATACGTTTGGATCCTGTGGCGGGTCATACTGTAAAGAGAACATAACGAACTTAGAGAACATCATATTTAAGAAAATACAGGTAAAATTTAGTTCAGAAGACATAAATGTAAATTTATACTGGACACCAAGTAAACAAAGGGATAAGAATTATTTAGTTTGAACAGTATGAATATGTTTATCCCAGAAAGCAAAATGCTTCAGTTTAACGAATTGATGATCCATGCTACACGAAATCAGTTTTGATTTTTTAAGAGACGTGTGCTGTCGTGCAACTTTTGAATATCCCGAGAGTAGGCTCTTTAGATGATTTCCTCAAGCTTCAGTTTAATTGAACGCATGAGATACAATTGCAAAGAAATATAAATATTTTGGCAATTGCACTTTGGTTTTTCTCAATTTCTAAGTGACTGATCCACACAACAACAAATACTGCACTCGTGATTCTATGTAGTATCTCTAGAAGAACCTGTAAATCTGTCTGCATGGTGATTTAATCTTGATGACCCCTTTGTTGACATAACATTTAGAGAATCGTGGTTTGCTACATGACTTTAGTTAGATATCTGAAAGATAAATAGGTAATACTGCCAAATTTTCATATAAAAGCTATATTTTTAGATCAGCCAAGTTTCCTCAGCAACAACAGCAAGCCAAAACTCATGCGATTGGAACAAAAAAACTTATAGCAACATAGCAGGAAATCTACACTTCTACCATCTACAACAACAATAATCATTAACCACATTATCCAAAGCTTGTACTTTTGCTAATTACACCATAAATTTACCTGCAATATCCAATCAACACCTGGAATGTCCAGACCCCTAGCTGCTACATCGGTGCATAGCAGAACACCACTTGTAAGATTTGTAAAAGATGCCAATGCTTTCTCCCTTGCTATCTACCAAGGGAGGACTGAATGTGTAAGAAATCTTACGTATTCATCACAGAATACTTTAAGAAAGCTATGAATACCTTAAGTCCATAATTTATTGCAAATTACCTGCTTCATTCTCCCGTGAAGTGGAATTATTGGACAACTATTTAGTGCAATAAGTTGAGGAAGAATAACACCCCAGTAATCAACACATGCACATGTCATAAAGTAGCTGCAGTCGACAAAGCTCAAGATAATATTTACGTACCACACAAACAAGTCATGCGTTGTAGAAAGCACAACCAAATAACAACTATGTATAATCTTACACTATTATCTTTTTTGACATGTTCCTTGATATGAAGTCAACAAGGTAGGACAGCTTGTTCTGTGCTTCACATACCATGTACTGCAAAATATGAAGAAAATTTTAGAAACTTGAATTAATGACCCATGTTTGTTTTTGAAGGAAATGGATGCTTTTACTTTAGGAAATTAGAATATGGATCAGCTGTTATGGATAAGATGCATAGACAACATGACAGGCTAATGACTGCCAAACTTCATTAATAACTGGAACCAGATTTTGTGTGAACTTAACAACCTCTATCCTTGGAGTAGGTACACATATCTTTTAAACTATTTACCACTAGATACACTAAATGTTGCTGAAAATTTGTTAGGTACATGAAGCAACAATGCAATATTGGGATATAGTCTCACCCATTGTCAGAATATTAGTATAGAACAAGGTTCGCCGTACCGGTCCATACCAGCATACCAAAATTTGGCCAGTATGGTACGGTATGTCGGTACAGCTCGGTATGCTTGGGCGTACCGAGCGGTACAAAATAAATAATATTTTAATGATTAAAAAAATATTATTTTTTTAATACCATAAAAATTAGAAAAAAAAGTTGGGTTAGGGTTTGTACGATAGAAATTGGTATAGATTCAACAAAATCAATGTAAATTAGGCAAAAATAATATTACATATCTTTTTCGAGCTTTGAGGAACCGTTTTGAGAAATTGAGAGTTTGAGAAAGAGTGTGTGAAGTGAAATGGGAGAAGAGTGAGTTTAAATAGAGTTAGAAAGAGTTTTTCGACCATTACAGGGTCTGTAATGGTCGATTTTGACCTTTTGCAGGGTCTGTAACGATCGATTTTGACTATTATGGGTCTGTAATGATTGATTTTGACCTTTTTACAGGGTCTGTAACAGTCGATTTTGACCATTACAAGGTCTGTAAAGGTCAATTTTGACCTTTTTTACAGGGTCTGTAACGGTCGATTTTGACCGTTACAGATAATGTAATGGTCAATTTTGACCGTTACAGATAATGTAATGGTCAATTTTGACCTTACAAACCATGTAACGGTCGATTTTGATCGTTACAGGGTCTATAGTTCGTACCGCCCGATACAGGGCGGTCCGTGTACCGGTAAACCATCGGACCAGTACGTACCGCCCGTACCGGGCGATACAAGACGGTACGGAAAACCTTATAGAATACATTCACGGACATTACAGACAAAGGTCAAATGGTCTCCTGAGTGGTCTATGGTATTTGGATAAAAAAACCAGACCATAACTTTTGGTTTCCCAACAATCACTTAAAGAAAATCTACAAGGAAGAAATAAATAAAACACCACATTGAATCCACTCCTTCACCTTCACAATGGATGAGCAGCATATTAGTTGGCTTCATGATGACCAGTAACATCAAGACAAGTCACCAATGAACAAGACTACAGAAGATTGTTGCTACGTCATCTCTGACTAGGACTGGAAGCAGAGTTGATCATTCAAGATCTCAAATGTGCTTGTCGTGGAAATGATCAAACATTTCAAACGAAAATCAGGAAGATTAAAACTTAGGGAGAAAGTACACTTGTTACGTGACTTCACAACTCATGTAAATATTATACCTACAACAGTATACAGTAAAAAAAACGGATACTAAAACAACTAAGCTCTCATAAGCATAAAACAACCTTAGTACTACAGCCTATACCTCAATATGAAGACCCAAAGGTGTTCTTGAAGAAGCCAATTCTTGTGTTGATGCCATATCACCTAATGCTTTGGCTTCTACTCGAACTTCAACCTTGACAGGGTTCCTTAATCCTGCCCTGGAAAGCTCATCAACAGCCTCAGTCTGAGTAGCAGAAAAAAGGCCAGTCCTGCGGAGCTTTGGCAACCGAGAAATTATGGAAGTGAGTTGCTTCTGAAATCCCATATCCAGAAGTCTATCTGCCTCATCTAGAATCAGGATCTGTTTTATCAAAAATAACAAAAAAAAAAGGTTAAAGAAGAACAAATTTAATTTTTCTGTCTGAAATGCAGCTTGAACATGTGGAGTTACAGGTACATGTAACTAAAATAAGATTGTTCTTTATTCAGAAGACTCATTTGGGTACATCCACTGGAATCTTAGACATAACAGTGATAAGATGTTGAAATTGGTAAACATGAAAAAAGTCAACTACCAGGATCTTAACTAACATAGTGATTTAAAAAGGCGCTCGGGCGAGGCGAGGCAAGGCCCGAGCGCCTCGCTCAATCTCCAGGTGGCGCGCTTCAAAGAGGCGCCGCTTGGGCGCTCACTCGAGCCTAGGCGCCGGCGCCGGGCGCTTCGGGCGAGCGCCCGGGTTAAGCCAGGCGACCAAACCAGGCTTTTAGCTCTGCTTCGGTCATTCGCGGTCGATTTCGACCGTCAACGATCGATTGAAGGAGAAATCAACCGTCAGCGGTCGACTGAGGGAGAAATCGATCATTGGCGGTCAATTGAGGGAGAAAAACGGACGACGAAGAAGAAGAGGAGAAGAAGAAAGAAGAAGAGGTTACATACCTCCTTTCCTCGCGCCGTCTTCGCCCGCGCGCCATCCTCACCCGTGGGCAATTCTTCTCCCACGTGAGGAGGCGAAACATCTCCCTGCGCGGGGAGAAAGATCGAGGTGACGTCACCAAGCCCGCGCTGTCCTCGCCCGCAGGCGATTCTTCTCCCGCGCGGGGAGAAAGATCGAGGCGTCGTCGCCAATTTTTTTTCTTTTTTAATATATTATATTTAATATTATATCTAATATTATATTATAAAAATATTATAATATATTTTAATGCACCGGGCGATATGTACTATGCACTTCGCTCGGGCAAGCGCCTGGGCGAGCGCCTCGGGCGTTTTGGGACTTTGGTGCCTAGCGCTTTTTAAATCACTGAACTAACAAACCTCAAGACTACTTTAACTTGGAACCCCCTCAGATGATAAATGGGTCAGTTTGGTCTTTGTTGATTTTCCACAGGATGACAATAAGTTGTTTCAGAAGTTTGGTGTTGGCCCCAAATTTAACCTGTGTAGCAAAAAACCTAACCCAGCATGGTGGTAATATCAAGGATCCATGGCCTTAATCTGTAACAACTAATATCCTGTAGAGAGTTTAATAGATAAGATATGGGATTGTATGTTCAACTTATACCTGGATTCTAGTTGAATTTTATACATTGAAAGTCCATTTGTTAGCTTCTGTATTCCCTGCTAATGCTTCTTACTTGGTTTGTCAAAAGAACTACACATAGGATAATAAGTACTGGATGAGCATGGTAAGATCATAACCTGACTTAGCAAGAATAGAGGAAAAGAATTCACGAATATGTTTGATCGGATAATAAAAAAATACACACTTCTAGCAATATTTACCAGAAATTATAAACAAAATTATTTGATAACTGTTAATTTCTATAAATAAATATGTTAAAAAAATGATGACCCTATATATGAGGATCTTGCCAATAAAGATCCAAGAAGAATTGATGTACACAACTTATCCCTGTAAGCAAAGAGGGCTCATTTCTACATCTTGAACCTGGATCATCTTAATCATGATGGTAAAATTCACCCTCAATATGCCTATGCTAAATATTTAACTAACATCACATATATTAAACTTCCATGTTTAACTAAACATGTTAGGTGACCAAATTGTTAATTATGACATATAATGTTTTCCAAATTAGTTAATTAGGATCTGGGATAAACAGACATGTCCAGCCAAGAAAAGATCTATAATCTTGCCATTTGCATCTAGACCAACAACCAAGTGACTCACATCATGATAACTATATTGCGATTTGAGTCACAAGACCTTCTATCTCTCCATTTAACTCACCTCACACCTCTCCCTATTCTCTCGTTCCTAAACCCTGCTCTCTCTCACCATCCCAAACAACACATCAGCAGGCACAACAACCATGAGTGCAGCAGTAATAGAAGCCTCCCTCATATGCTCAGATCAGTCCACCACCAAATCTGACACTGATATGATCAATTTAGAGTAAGCTTGTTGAACCAAGACCAAAGCAGTCAAGTCAGGTTCAGTCAAGTGCATATCTAGGGGAACACGGAAGGGGTGAATGTTGAGCTCAGGATCTGGACAAACAAGTCTAAGCCACACCAAGGAAAGGGCAAAAAAAGAGTAATCAATGCATCATCCAAAGAACTTCCTACATTAGCCTCCCTCTTGTTACCAAGTTTCAAAATAACCTTTGATTAGGAGCACAAACACAGGCATATGGTAGAAATCCAGAAAAAAGTGACAATAATTGTAAAATCACTGTCAAAGACAAATACCTCAAGGCTTCGAAAATCCAGTACATCTAGACGCTCCATTATATCATGCAGCTTCCCAGGAGTACCTACGAGGATGTTGGCACCTTCATTTTCTATTTTTCTGATATCTGTTCTTATGTCTAGACCACCAACAAGAAGAATAGACTTTAAATTTTGCACTGTTGAAAAGAAAGGCTGTGCAACATGATATATTTGTGATGAGAGCTCCCTTGTTGGAGAAACAATCATCCCCATGACCTGCCATAGCAAAAGACATGCTTATCAGAAAATGACACCACTCTTGTTGGAAAAAATTCATTGTCATGACCTAAATACAGAAACAACATATTTTCATGACAATGTAAAAAATTTAAATGATAAAGGACACCAAAATCAATAAAAACGGGAGACTACCAAATATAACCTCGGACACATACAGCAAAAAGGTAAATTACATGATCCTTTGTTCTTTCCATCTCAGCCAAAAGATAACAGATGTGTGTGCTAGTTTACGAATAACTAGAGACATACGAGTATAATCTCAAGTATAAACAATTATGACATTTCATTCGGTTAAAATGAGAAGAGCGCCTGTTACTAATCGTGTTATCTAAAAGCCCTGCTATATGTCATGTAAGTCTACAAAGTAGTTTCTAAGCAGTTTGCAGCAATTTTGATATGAAAGGGGGAGAACTATACCGTGGATAAGTAAGACAATGATGCTCATGGTCGAAACAGCAGAAACATAGACATTGCGTTGCAATGAAGCGAATGAAGGTAACAATCGGCAAACTTGCTAGACTAACATGAAGAAACCCAGACCTGATGATTCTTTGTAACGTATCCAGATTATATATAATGACAAGGACTAGGTACCACGAAAGGCGCCCATGTCAGTTAGACTACAGCACGGTACTCACGGAATCATCGATCTCTAAAGCGGAAAATCCATCACTAAGTATTCGACACGAACATCAATGTGCATGTCAGAACATGGAGTAAGAGAGATGAAGGCACCTGGTGAGGTTTGGGGGGAGAAGGGTACCGGCGGAGGATCTCGACGAAGGGTACTACGAAGGCCAGGGTTTTCCCGGATCCGGTGGCAGCATCAACGGCGACGTCCTTGTGGCCGCAGAGCAAGGGGATGGTGGTGGCCTGGACCGGCGTGCAGAATTGGAATCCTGCGAGGGTTAGGGCTTCGATGACAGGCTCCGAGAGAGGAGGGTTGAGCTCGGAGAAGCGAGTCGTGGTGAGCGCCCGGTTCGAGGGCTCCGATTCCGCCATGTCCTCGCCGCCTCGGCCGTTGTTGCACGTCGTCGCAACTCGGCGGAGGGTTTCGAGGGTTCGTAGGTAGCGTGTTTTGGGACTTGTATTTAAAGCGGAAGGATCCGTCGGTCGTGAGGGGAAGTTATCCTCTCGTGTGCGAATCATAAAGCGAAAGCAAACGGTTCGCGGCTGGTCCTGTGGTGTGCGAGGTGCCTATATGAGGGAATTCCTTGAAACATTTTTATGCTTTGTTGTTAGGATTGTTTTTTTTTCCTGCAGTCATATTTTGAAGCAATAATATTTTTCTCTCCTATTTATGCAAACAAAAAAATATATGAGCCATATTATCCACATAATAGAATCAATCACATTGATGCAAATATTTTAGGAGATAACAATGCAAATAAATATTTTTGGAGACGTATATGGCCAGTGATTGAATCATGGAGATCATCTCTACTTGTAAACATGAGACTTAGTATATTGCCCCTACCAAGTTTAATGCACAATTATGTAGGTCTGTAAAGATGTATTAAGCAGTCAATCCATTATAATTAACTGTAACTTTTATGACTAGATTATAAGACTGGTTAGCATTGCCATATTGCAAAAATTATAATCGAGAAGGCAAAAACAGCAATTAATTAACTGGGTAAACATATCATGTTGGTATGATAGATCTCAGGTTTGAATCTGTATAAGTGAATCATATATGCAAATTAAGATAATGCTGGTGGAAAGAAAAAAAAAAGAAAAAAAAGTTGGCATGTAATCTTTAGAAAAGTAAATTTTGTGAATGCTGCAGCAGAACTCATTGCAAAAGGTAATCCATTCATGAGAGCCTGATATCTGCAATGGATGTCCTTGTCAAATGTAACTAGTAATTGATCTTTCATATCTGTTAGTGCAAATCAGTAACGGTCTTAAGATTAAAATGCGAGATGTACATTTAAGGGAAACAAAAATTAATAACATTTTCAAGTACAGTATTGTTCTATGCTGACACAGATAACTTGTGTTCTTGCATTGGAAACAGCAGCACTTCAAGCAAAGTGTAGACCTATCTACTGATAACTAGGCTGCTTTCCAGTTGTTCCTGAGTTAAGAAGGTCTCATTATCAACTGCAGCATTTTTATCTCATCTTCCTCCACAAGCTCCCTCAGGAGTTCATCATCGATATGTTCCACCTGTCTAGAAGAGGAAAATTCGATGTAACGGCCAAGAAAAATCATCTTCGACATCCAAGCCTTCCGTGCATTACTCTTGTACTTGCCCTCTTCCCAAGTCCCTGAAGCCAATAGCAGGTACACATAGACCACTTTCTCCTGCCCTGGTCGGAATGCTCGAGCAATTGCTTGCCTTGTCTTGGAATGGTTCCACTCTGAGTCCAACATAACCAACCTAGATGCTGCGGTCAAGCTAATACCTTCGGCACAAGCTGTGGTTGATGCAAGCAGAACCTTGCATTTGCCATGGACATCACCGTTAAACTTGTCCATGATTTTTGCACGCAGAGGCAGCTCTTGATCACCTTGCAGAACCAGTACTTCTTCTCCTTTGTTCCACCCAAAGATAAGCTTAAACAAATCAACCAGAAAGTTCAATGGCGAGATATTGTGACAAAATACCAAAACCTTCTCCCCTCGAATATCGGATTTGTGCACAAGATCAATCACAAAATTTACTTTGGAACCAAGCCTGAAATTTTCTCTACATTGACTGATGGTCTCCAACTCATCTACACTGAAGAAGCTAGTCACACAACCCACTGATTTTACCAACCATGGGTGGATAGAACATACTGTGATCAGTATCTCCAATTCAAGTGGGTATCTTTTGTGTGGCACTGAGTTCTGTAACTTCATCAACATTTGATGTTGAAGATCTGTTGATGCCAACATAATAGTGTAAATTTCCAAACCAGGAAGCATATCTAATATTTCACTGCCATAAACATCAACAAATCCACCAGTGATTTTGTTTAACAAACCAAACCCTTGCTTTCTGTCATGTTCTTTGTTTGATTCAATATTTTGTCCAACTTTTTCTATGAAAAGCTTTCTTGCCAGTCTTTCTTTCCGAATTTTTGTCTTTGCTTGCTTTTGCTTTTTTCTATCAAAAAGATTCAGCATATTTGGCTCCAACTCATTGACAACATCGTCAACAAAGCGAGGTCTGGCCAGAGCTAGTGTGTTGAAGTATTCCTCAAAGTTGTTCTGAAAAACTGTCCCAGATAAAAGAACTCTGTTTTCAGTCTTCACTTCCATCAAGAGCTTCCGTAATTTTGATTTGGTGCTTCTTGGGTTGTGACCCTCATCCAGAATCAAAATCCCAGGACTTTTTTGCAGAACTTCAGCCACGAACCTAATATGCCCGAGTTTCGAGTATTGCTTCGACAAGGCAAAGAATGATGAATAATTCATTAGAAGAATACTTGGATTTTCATGCCACTGTTGTAGCTTTTTAACAGAATCCATTATTTGCCTCATTTTCCTATTTGGCATACTAGTCCTGAAAGATGATGTTTTAAATTTGTTTTCCCTTTGAATCAGGTAAACAGGAACTGAAATCCCCCATTTCTGAAATTCCTTGTTCCAGGAATGGATGGCAGATTTGGGAGCAAGTACCAAGGGTCGGCTTTTAGGAAATAGTCTCAAGTAGCTGACAATAAACGCAATTATAAGCAAGGTTTTTCCTGAACCAGGAGAATGTGAGATCACACAACCACCAGTATTTTCTGACAAATGGTTCATCTCTTCAGGTTTCAAAGATCCAGCGGTGTTTTTCCATATAAACTCAAAAGCTTTCTTCTGGTGAAGGTGTAATTTTAACTGGAGATCATCTATCAAGGACCATACATTTTCACACCTTTCTAATAATGAAAATTCCCTCGAGGAAATAACATCTCCTAAAGCGTTCAGTTCCCGATCATACCGTTCAATCCAGCCAAGTGTTTGATCAACAAATTTCTCCTTAAATGAATTCCAACCATCTACGTGTAACTGCATGGAGCAAATATGAAATTGTTACATACAAAAAAGCCAATTTTGTCAAAATCAGCTAAGGAACTACAATTTCTGGGTTTGATGCTTACAAATGGTGGTGACACATGCTTTATTTCAGTGCAAACAAAGCTGCATAACCGACATCTTAGTCCAATCTCATCATGCAGCTCGTAATCATGTTGGCATTTTTCTTCACCATATTCCACTGAATTGAAAGTTCCTTCGCTTTGGGATTCGAAGTTCACTGCCTGCCAATTCCTTAAAATAGCTTCTATGAGAAAAAAAAATTTGCACAACTTTTGCTAACAAAATAAGATAAAATGTTATTTCTCATAACCAGTATTTTCACATCTCATTAGGACTTATTCTAAGACCTGTGTCAAAAGATGCTACAGAGACAAATAAAAATAACAGACACCAACATATACATAGAATAAAAGACACCAACGTACCATCTCCAAAAGTAAATTGAAGAAAAACATAAAACGAGGATGAATAACAGTTTTGAAAATTTACACATAACAGCGATAGTCTCGTAATGTTTCCATCATTGTTAAAAACATGGACAGACTGTTTCAGAAATGATTTGGCTACAGAACTTTATTAAAGTATCTTTAGTCCTACTTAGCATGGTATGATGTACTAAAAAAATGAACAAATTTTAATACTCTAAATTGGTCATACCTGCTTCTGTTCAAGAAAAGCAAGTGTGGTCAAGGAATGCTCCATCTCTTTCCATAAATCTTCATGATCTATTTGTTCTGCTGGAGTATCAGCCAATGGTGTCCAGTTAAAATCTTCTTCTTCTTCTTCTGCTTCTTTTGGTGAAGCTGTTAGTTGATAAGCTGCCTGTGGCACAATAGACTCAAACTGTCTCTCAATTTGATTTCTAATATTTCCTATGCACTTCTCTATCACCTCTTTGCACTCATTTGGATTTGCTAATTTCTTCCTTTTGAATCTTCTATTGTACACATGTAGAGGAATATGGTCAATTTCATTTGACGATGAGTCCGTACCTCCATCTTTACCTCTTTTGCGTAAGCCTGTCAGTGTCATTTCAGGCAGATTGGAAGAATGCCCTGAGTGAAGCAGTGCAGATTTTCCCTTCAACAACTTTTGTCGTTGCAATTCCACATAATTAAGATCCCCCTCTAATAAAACCCCAGATTTAAAAGGAATACAAGTGTCATCAGTTCCATTTATACCCTCAATCACAATCTTCTTAGTACAGCGACCAAAATCTGGTGAAGAATAGCTACTAAAACGATCAGGGACCACTTTTAATCGTTTAGAATGTCTCAAACTCGCGTGTTCATATAAAAACTCAACTTCTGAGTCGCTTTCAACATTGACAACATGATGGTTGGCCTCAGTTACTTTCTCGGGAGTTATTTCCTCAGGAGGTGCCATGACAACAGTGTCAATATTAGGCTTCAGCATCTCATTGGACCACTGGAAGCGCATGATCTTTATTGTCTCATGGGAACTTGAATTAGTTATGTTTGTGGCACCATTTGACTGTAGATTAGATAGACTTGCAGACTCTTGATGGCTTTTAGTGATAAAAGACACTAACTTATTTTGAACCAATTTCAAGTCAAAACTCATCCCCTTTAGAGTAGACAGCACAAGCAACCATGCAACTTCAGAAGAAAATGCTTCGCTGAGCAGCTTACTTTTACCATAGGATACACAATCTACAGTTGAGTTCCATTGGTAATATCCATCTTCACAAGGTTCACTCTGGAGTTTCTGAAGGATGGAAATATTATCAATTGGAACTACCTCGGCCCATCTGTCATTTCTGCCCTTCTTCTCACTCATTGAAGTTTTGTTTGTACAAATCATGACCGAGAATAGGCAACTGCAGTGACCTACATGACGAACTTTCTTGATCGAGATAATTATTGCATCATGCCAAGAGAGTAACTGCAAAAACGTAGCAATTATGATTCAGATGGTTGCCTAGCAATATCCAAGGCCATGATGGTGGAATGGCTTCTATCACAATCTGGTTAGAAGCTGCTAAACAAGGGTAGATATAAACAAACAAACGAATGAAATAACATGGCTTACAGGTTTTTGCATTTCTTGGCCAAAATTTGCTGAGACTGGATGATGTGAAAGCACACACACCTCGACACCAGGCTTCAGAAAATGGATGCAATCACTTAAGCTTGCTTTCCTAGATCTCATACGTAGACAATCACCATCTAATTTATCCACAATCATGGTTCCGTGGTGGTTTAACTTTGCAAAAGTACTTCCATTTCTGATGCTAATATGATCTACTCCATGCCAAGATCCATGATAATATGCCTCAAAGGCTGAAAGTTAGCATTTAATTATCTGTCAGTCTAATTACCAGGAAGCAAGAGAAAGCCTAAAAACAGAGATCTAAAAAGGAAACTAAGTTGTTTTTTTATGGTAACCATAGCCAGGTGAACTTTATCAAACTTAAACATCAAAGTTATGATAAGTAGCAAGGTTTGCTCCTGTTGTTCTTCAGAAGCTATATATTCCACACTGGAATTAGTCATGGATGATGTAAGTTCATGAGGTTCATGAGTTTGCTTTGATCAGTGGGTTCAATTTTTTTTACAAGCTCTACATGATGCTTTGAATGATTGCTTTCTTAATTTGCTAACAAAGAAAAGTTCATAGTATCCAAATCTTTCTTAGAGTATTATCCATCTAGAATTCTAGGTGTCCACGTTCAATTGGATTTTCATGAATGATTGTGTTTGCTTACGAGTTCCATTAATCGGATGGTTGCAGTGAGCCAATCTCCTTTTTGACATTATTTTTACAACAATCTAGCGTTAAATGTACCACATCCACAAGAACCACCTGCAAAGAAAAAAAAAGGGTAGTCACACTCAGATGTATGATAAAAAATATGAACTAATCGATATAATTTTGGAAGTACAACATAAACAAATGCAACCATGAACTTCTAATATTTGACAATGTGCAATGAGATACAGCAACCCTGCCGGCCAAAACACAACATATAGAAAATAACAAGTAAAAATAAATTTCTAGCTATTATCAGTTAAAAAACAGGACATTTACACATTTTCATGATTAAAATCACATGCAAGGTGGAAGCAAGTCAGCAAATCAGTTAAAATGGGAGGACAATTATAGTCATCTAGCAACTATGCTATCAAAAGAAACCATTTCAAAATGAACAAATAAGATTAGGACGAATACATTTTTCTTATGGTACCTAATAATAGCATAGAGAGACATAATTAGAAACTACTGCAGAAATTAATAATGGCTTCTCAATTTGATCACGTCGCAATTAACCTTTGCAACAGGAAAAAATCTCAAAAGAAAAGGAAAAAAAAAAACCCGCAGTTTTACTTGCAATGAACACAACTCTTCTACTGCCTCTCTTCATAATCAATGATTTAAACCTATCACAATCATCACAAGAAACATCTCACACCGCATCGCGACTAAATTAAGACAGACAAAGATTAATCGTTCTTGGCAGTCAAGGAGTGCCTCGATAGTTAACTATTTCCGGTTACGCGCATCTGGCTGCGCTTTCTCTTTCTATACTCAGTAACACGAGCATACTTCGCGAGTCGCTGCTGCAAAAAGTTACCTGCCTTTCGACCATGGGCACAAAAATAGGAGGGGAAACAAGAAGATGCAACACGGCCGAGGGCGCATTGTGTCTCTTACCGGCGGGTGGGTGGTCGGAAAGCAGCGCCGCCGACCAGCGGCGAGGACGGGGCGGCCCTGCGATTCCGGGAGGGAGAGGCAATCGATTGCCCGAGAAATAAAATTGGTCGCTTGGGCGCTTTATCAACCCTGTCGAGTTTCTCGGTTTTCGGGAGGGCAACTTTATAGGGCGTGCTATTCATACGCGCAAAAGTTACGACGAAATCGTCGTTTATCTTCTCCCACATCCAACGACTTCGGCTGTTGCCAGCACAGCACGTAAGCTTCACGCGTGATCGTGGTCGTAGGCGTAACGCTTTATCGACAGTGTGACAGGACTCGAGTCAAACATAGCCTTGTGGCTTTCATTGCGATGCTGTGGACCCCTTACATGAACCCCGATAGAACCCTAATCGGGCTGAACCACAACAGAAGCGGGAGATAACCAGACCATGGCTTCCGCTTTGCTGAGGGGACGGGCCATCAGAGAGCTCGGCAGAGGGACCACCTTCTCCTTCCTTCTACGCCGTGATGGACGCGGCGGCGCCATCGCCGGAGAAGGAGCAGGTCTCCTCCGCTGCCGCTCCTCGTCCTCCGCCTCGCTGGCTTCGAGCCCTAGCCTCTCGATCTGGAGGCGGAAGAAAGAAATGGGGAAGGAGGGCATGTTCGTGGTCCAACAACTCAAGCGACTCGCCTCCGACGGACCGCGCCTCCTGCGGTTCATGAGATCCCACGTCGCTCGGCTTCTGAGAACGGATCTGCTTGCGGTGCTCGCCGAATTCCAGCGTCAGGATCACGTCTTTCTAGCCATGAAGGTGAGATGGGTTGGTTTTCCATGCTTCTGATTGAATTGTTCTGCTATGTTGGCGATTTGGTTCGATTAGATTTTGAAGCATTTATGTGATTTTGTTAAATTTCTGCTGCTTGCTAATTAGATAGTGATGGAACAAAAAGATGCTCCCTTGTGAAGGTTTTAACAAAAAATATGGTGGTTATCGCCGTAGATCCTGCGTTGGTCAAGTCCTTGTGCAAAAGGCCGCCCTTTATTGCTATACTTTAGTTGGGCGATGCAGAGAATGTTATGTAGTATGTCAAATATCAATTATATTTGTCTAAAAAAAATATTGGTAATTAAAACAATTAAACAAAGAGGTGTTAAATTGGATTTACATGATCTTTGCATTTATAGTCCAAATCTTGAGCCACATTTTACCACTGTTCACACAAGTAGAATATAGAAAGTTGTTCTACTGATTGTCACAATGTTAGTACTAATGTCTATGTCTACCATTCTGTGCTCTTTTCATATTCAATGATTTCTACTAGTCCCAACATAAACATAGACGTCAGGCTTGGTTTTTTCATGTTGTAAATGGTGCATGGCCATATTACACCTAGGTATGACTGTTGGCTACTGCTGCTTGGTGGATTGGAATTTCAAATTATTGCTTTTCAGTTTGTCATAGATGATACACTGTTTGTTAACCAAGGACATGCATGTGCTGAAGCAGCAAGTAATTTAATAGTTTGAGGAAAATTGGAATGATTTAGGTGATATGACATTGGATAGCAATATTATTATGCTGTTGCATGTTTTGATTAAACATCAAAGATTGGGCAACTCTTGGTACAAAGGCCAAGAAAAAGGAGGACAAATGCAAATGCATAACATTTAAATCAGACTGAAAAATAATCTCCAGGGAATTTAGCAAAGAGGGGGAAAATGTGGAAAGAGGGAGAGAATATGGCTCATCGTGCTTTTAGTGCATGGTTGGTTCCAGGCTCAGATAACCAAGTTCAATTTTTCTAAGCCGGCTAACTAACTTTAACTCTATTCTTTTATGTTTGGTTGATAAGGATGGATTATCTAGTTTAGCAAAGAAAACATTGCGGTGTAATTTTAATTTTTAATACACCATTTTGATGGGCTAATTTTCTCCAGTTATCTGGATTTAACCTCACCTTCTTAACTTGATGTTGTTTGTTCGATGTACCAATAACTTCCAACGTAGACCTCTTTAACCCTGGAGCAAATGCAACCGTATAGCAGGACATAAATATTATGGTCTTAGTCATGGAAAAGTTCATACCTGCATGCAGTTGACCACCTTCAATTTTTTGTGGTTTGAGGCATGAACTTAAGGTCAGAATGTCATCTAGATCAATTTGACATACATCTTTGTTGGCGAGAAAAAAAAAAAAAAGTTCATTTCTGTCTACTTTTCGTTAATTTGTGGAGCATTTGATCATCCTCTTTCCATGAAAAAGTTATTAAGATATCTTTAAATCTTTACAGATTGTATGACACGAATCTCTATTGATATCACTCAAGGTGAGTTATAAAGTCTATCGAGGCCAAGAAAAAAGTGATATTGCATAGGATAAATGGATGAGTGAAATGTCCAAAAGGTTATCACAACTCATACATATACAGGAAATTTACATTGGAAGAGAGCTTGCTTTTGATGCTTAAATAGGAATTTGAGAAATCTTGAGATTTTAGATAACTCCTATGAATAAACACCCCATTTTACCTATTCAGGAGCTGTCTAATCTAATTTCTCCGTGAACAATCTTTGAACCATTCAACGTTTAATTGAACATCTGACATTATGTTGTATAGTAGGATTCATGAAGTTCTAGTTTCCTGTTGTGGTGATATCGGGTCATTTTTCCTGAGAATAATGCGTAGTTTCTCTTAAATAAAAACAATAAATGCTTGTTTTCTACCCATATGCAACTAAACGATAAGCATTTAGGTTGATTATAATATCACTAACTTTATTAACTGTTTTAGATATATGATGCAGTTCGGAAGGAGATATGGTACCGGCCAGATATGTATTTCTACAGAGACATGCTCATGATGTTGGCAAGAAACAAGAAGTTGGAGGAGGCAAAACAGGTTTGGGCACATCTGAAGAGTGAGGATGTCCACTTTGATCAGCATACCTATGGTGACATTGTGAGAGCTTTCTTGGACGGTGGACTACCTGCTTTTGCCATGGAATTTTATGATGATATGAGAAGCTCTCCTGATCCACCATTATCTCTCCCTTTCCGAGTTATGTTGAAAGGTCTCATACCATATCCTGAATTGAGGGAAAAAGTGAAGCAGGATTTCTTGGATTTGTTTCCTGATATGATTGTATATGATCCACCAGATGACTAGGGAGTAACTGTATCCTTTCAAGAAATTTGAAACCTCTTTCTCTTATCAAGCTTGCATTTTTTTTTACGGCATTAAAGCATATGTCATCAGCGTAAGAACAAGAGGTTCGGTCGTGGTCTCTTCGTGTGCTTGCAGCCATGTAATCCAAGTGGATTATATGGGGGTATTTAGATCCCTGTTATATCATTTCATCATCCTACGAATATAGCAAAAAGAGATGAAGAGAAAATTTATACTAAAGAATTTGGCAAGAAAATTATAAATAAAAATTAAGAGAGTAATTTAACCAACGATTGTACATACATAGATAGCTCACTGACGATAAAATGTGGTACCATCGTTTCGTATGTTGGTTTTGTTAGTCTCTCTCCTAATGTGGGCCAGGCCCAGTCTAATATCGTGTCATCCCACATCGCGGCCGTCCGATGCAAATATTTTCTCCACGACTAAACTTTGACTTATGGTTACTTCAACCCATAGCGTGACCCGACCCAACACCAAAGATCGATGAAACCAATCGATTCCGCGATTCCCACATCAGCGAGCCCTTCTTCCGCCCTCCCGCCCCTCTTTTTAAGGCCCCTCCCCCACCTCGTGTCTTTCCTGCGCCTCAGTCTTCCGCACCGCCAGCCGTAAACCCTAACCGAAATCTCCGATGGCGACCAAATTTGGCCTCGCCGGTGGCATACCGGAGCGCCGGGTCCGGCCCATTTGGGACGCCGTCGACTCCCGGCAGTACAAGGCGGCGCTCAAGCTCGCCACGGCTCTCCTCGCCAAGTACCCCAGCTCTCCTTACGCCTTGGTCAGTTTCTCACTTTCTTGATCTGTTTCTATGCCCTCTCAGGTACTCTTAGATACTCATGGCATCCTGTCGCCTTCGTTCTTGACACTTTCGATCTTTCGTGTTCTTGAAACCCGGAAATTGATCGGCGTCGGGGAAATCTGTTCTTTGGTGTTTCGATCGTTTGGCGTTCTTAAAACCTCGAATTAAACCGAATCGTGGACGTAAAGATCATTTCGGTTATTATGATCCTTGGCGTTTGGGTTATATGGTGTTCTTGAACGCTAGAATCTAATCCGAATTAGGCAAATAAGGTGCTGGCGTTCTTGATTTCCCCTTTCTTTGTCGTGAAGGCTCTGGTTACGAGCTTTAGAAAACTATTTATTATATTTAGCGCAAGAAGAGGCTAAGGGGAACCGACAGACCAGAAAACCAAGAAGCCAAAGAAGGTGATTGTTTTCTTAAAATGATCCTTGGTACAAGATGAATCTGAAACCCACCTCCCTTGAGAAATTTGCAGGTGAAGGGCCCTAGTGCTAACTTAGTCTTGGAACATTGTGGAGTTAAAGAAAGAACACCCGCCCCCACCCCCCCCAAATAAGTAACAATTTTTTTGCTAAAAGAAACTCCAAGAACCATAGTTGTCACTTTATACACATGACTAGCTATCATACAGATGGTACATATCATCTGATTATACTGTCCTAAAAGTTTATGTATGAGGATCGAGGAAAGTGTAGATCTTAAATATTGTACTGTGAAAAATGATGATCGAGTTTATTAGAGACTTTTCCTCTAGATAAGTGAAAGCTTTCATACTTGCAAAAGCAGGGGATCTTTTCTTTACCTAAATGTTCCAAGTGTTACGAATCAAAAGACAAACCTCCATTTCTACAACTCTAATGGTGGATGAAATAGGGTGGTTGATCAATGGAACTCAAGGCGTACCATCTTTTACCTAAATGTTCCAAGTGTTACAAATCAAAAAACAAACCTCCATTTCTACAACTCTAATGGTGGATGAAATAGGGTGGTTGATCAATGGAACTCAAGGCGTACCATCTTTATTATCTTTTTTTCAGTTTTGAATTTTTCCCTTCTGAGATAAATTTTGGCTGTAGAACTTGCTTGCTGTACCCCATCTGGTTGTTAATTTTAGTATTTGGTCTAATTTCTTTTGATAGTCTGGGTGTTGAATTGTAGTCAGAGTTCATGGATGTAACTAGCTTGTTCAGAAAGCGACTTATGTTGTGTGTCTGTTTTAGATGGTCGAAAATTGTTTTTCTGCTTCTCATTACCAAGTGCTTATTTGATTTGAGCAGTCTGTAGAAATCCTTATAAGAGAAGGTTTTGGAGTTGTAAGAAGCTGAGAGAGGAATGTGATAGGATATGTAACTATAAATTCAGGGTCATGGGAAGTGTCAGTCACGGCTAAATTGAATTGGCAACCGGTAATACACAAATGGCCATGCTCACCCTGATATTTGGTCATAGTCCTTAGAAGCAAGTTTTTGAGTTGCCCTACACTCTGTATACTTATCGGTATGTACTGTGCCAGGTTAGGAATGGCAAGAGGTCATACCACATTGTAGAAGAGGCTATGCAAGTTTTCTTTTACATAGTGACATGAGCAGCTTAAACAATAGTCTCTCATTTTATTCCATGAATAATATAACAAGGATTAAGAATTTTTTTATCTTTTATTCAGTTGTTTTGCTGCCCATATCTTCCTTGGTGCTGCTACAGTTGAAACTCATGTAAGTTCTAGCCTGATACAATGAAACTCCAAATGTCATAAATTTGTCTTTATATCTCAAGTTCATAGTTCCCCATTTTCTTCTCTCCTCAATGGAAAAACTATTTTCAACAGAAAATACATTATCATTATACTAAAATACTCGTTGCATATCTTAGCATATTTATTTTATTCATTGAAATATATTTGCAGAAAATTAGTCTAAGTAAATGAAATTATTTATTAATTGATTTTATTCTAACATTTAAGCATGAAAACTAAGGTAATAAAATTTCTGGTCTATCCCGATTGGTCGGTCTATCTCGATTGGTTGTTCTTGATATCAACTTCGAATCTTAAATTAGGACAATTATGATCTTGATTCTAGCCATCCGTAACTTGTTTAAAACTCATAATAAATAATTTTCAACATCTTACTGAAGGTTTTGTTGTGATTCTATCATTTTTAGTTGGTCTAACATGTCCGTGTTACTTATCTTTGCATTTTTTTTTTGTATGTCTACTTGTGCCTTACCTCTAGTGTGCTTTGTCTCTAATATATCAAGTTATTGTGAAATATTGTCAAACTAATTTCCAACTTCATAATTTAGGCACTCAAAGCTCTTATTTTGGAGAGGATGGGAAAGCCCGATGAAGCATTAAGTGTGTGCTTAGAAGCAAAGGAGGAGTTGTATTCTGATAATTCTCTTCATATTGACGAGCTGACACTCAGCACGTTGCAGATTGTTTTCCAACGGCTTGATCACTGTATATCTACTTTCTTTCAATTTTTGTTATTTGCATGCACTTATAATCTTTTAACATTTTAAAGCTTTGGCTGATATTACCAGTGGATCTCGCTAGTTCATGCTATGAGCATGCCTATGCCAAATACCCAAACAACTTGGAGATCATGATTGGTCTTTTCAATTGCTATGTTCGTGAATGCTCGTTTGTCAAACAACAGCAGGTTTGGTAGTTTCCTTGATGTTGTAATATTATATAAAATATTGAATATTTGGTTAATTTAAGTGGATTTTCATGTTACTTCTTTGTGAAATTTTTTCTGGTTGTTATGGCAGATAGCTATAAAAATGTATAAACTTTTCAGTGAAGAGAGGTTTTTGCTCTGGGCAGTTTGCAGCATTGAGTTACAGGTTTTTGATGTCTTTTCTTCTCTTTTTTGTCCTATATGTTTCAGTTGTATCTTCCATGTTATTTCAAGTTTTTTAGCTGTTCTGATGACATGTTAGCAACCAAAAAAAAAACATTACTTTTTGTTTAAATTTGCTGCCTTCGGAGATTCAAACTGAATTTTTAGTTAAAAAATTTTCGGGACTTTTTTAAATTAATCCACCTTAGCTGTGCCATTTGTATCATTAGAAATGTGTAATGATTTTCTTGACATTTTGAAGCATAGCATGATGAGCTTTGTCAGGATCAAGAGTGCAACTTTTTGGTTCTTGTAGTTTTCTTATTTTAGTGACAACAAAGTGGTGTTATAGATGCTGAAAATTTATCTTCTGACTCCATTAATTCATCCCAAGTTGATGACATGTTATGTATAGAAAGTTCCTGTTGTGGTTGCTGGGTCCGGATTGAGCAAAATTTCCTAAATAGTGTGCTTTTCTTGTCCTGTTTATGATTTTTAATCTTGGTCTACTGGCTAGTATCATACCGATGAACCGGTTGGTATATTGACCTGTACCATCTGGTATCAGCTGAAAGACGTATGATTCGGTTCAGACCATATGGCCTTTTGTCAGACCAATAAATATGTACTGATCAGTATTTGAGACCTTGACTCTAGTTTTATTGGTTTTGAAAATTCAACCCATAAAAATTTTGTCATATTACCCAAAATTTAGATTTTATGTATTGAATATGTTTTCTTATGAATTTTAAGTTTATTATCAGACGTTGGCATGTTTTCTGAATGCTTGGCCAATTGGTCATGTATGACAGGTAGTTTGCAACAGCAGTGGTCACAAACTGTTGCAATTGGCAGAGGCTTTACTTAAGAAGCACATGGCTTCTCATAGCCTGCATGAGCCAGATGGTGTGGATTTTTTTTTCTCATCTTTATGTATCTTGGCACCATTTTATGATATCTCTTTGTTTGGATTTTTGTACTTAATTATTATGCTTAATCTGACCAATCAAATTCACTTCAGTGCTTGTTATGTATATATCAATACTGGAACAACAAGAAAAGTATGATGCACTTGTCAGCTGAAAGACGTATGATTGGTATCAGACCATATGGCCTTTTGTCAGACCAATAAATATGTACTGATCAGTATTTGAGACCTTGACTCTAGTTTTGTTGGTTTTGAAAATTCAACCCATAAAAATTGTCATATTACCCGAAATTTAGATTTTACGTATTGAATATGTTTTCTTATGAATTTTAAGTTTATTATCAGACGTTTGGTATGTTTTCTGAATGCTTGGCCAATTGGTCATGTATGACAGGTAGTTTGCAACAGCAGTGGTCACAAACTGTTGCAATTGGCAGAGGCTTTACTTAAGAAGCACATGGCTTCTCATAGCCTACATGAGCCAGATGGTGTGGATTTTTTTTTCTCATCTTTATGTATCTTGGCACCATTTTATGATATCTCTTTGTTTGGATTTTTATACTTAATTATTATGCTTAATGTGACCAATCAAATTCACTTCAGCGCTTGTTATGTATATATCAATACTGGAACAACAAGAAAAGTATGATGCACTTGTCAGCTGAAAGACGTATGATTGGTATCAGACCATATGGCCTTTTGTCAGACCAATAAATATGTACTGATCAGTATTTGAGACCTTGACTCTAGTTTTGTTGGTTTTGAAAATTCAACCCATAAAAAATTTGTCATATTACCCGAAATTTAGATTTTACGTATTGAATATGTTTTCTTATGAATTTTAAGTTTATTATCAGACGTTTGGTATGTTTTCTGAATGCTTGGTCAATTGGTCATGTATGACAGGTAGTTTGCAACAGCAGTGGTCACAAACTGTTGCAATTGGCAGAGGCTTTACTTAAGAAGCACATGGCTTCTCATAGCCTGCATGAGCCAGATGGTGTGGATTTTTTTTCTCATCTTTATGTATCTTGGCACCATTTTATGATCTCTTTGTTTGGATTTTTATACTTAATTATTATGCTTAATGTGACCAATCAAATTCACTTCAGCACTTGTTATGTATATATCAATACTGGAACAACAAGAAAAGTATGATGCAGCTCTGGAAGTTCTTTCTGGGAATCTGGGTTCTCTTATAGGAATTGAAGAGGATAAGCTAAGGATCCAGGTAGAGTTTCTGGATTGTACTAATATTACTGTCATCAATATTCGTCCTCAGTTCTCACATTTGTCCTTTTCCCTCATATATACTAAATTGTGAACATCAAGTTGATATAATCTGTTAGGTTATCCTATGGTTTGGTTTTTAAGAGATGTCTCACATGTACTGTAGGTGAAATCTACCAATTTTTCTTCTCTGATGTCTTTTTTTGATGTCAAGTTGACAGGGGAGGCTTCTTGCACGTGCATGTAACTATGCTGCTGCTGCAGAGATCTTCCAGAGAATCCTAGAGTCATGGTATTTGATCATCTTATGACTATGTAGATTATTGATGCTAATACTAGCTTTTTTACAGACTTCAAATGGATGGTACTAGAATGCCTGGATAATATAGATGGTGTTATGAGCTATGAAATACGTCACTTTTGTGGTTTTTGTTTTATGGGAATTCAGTAGATACATACCAGTCTGCAACAGAAGTGCAAAAATTGCCTTCTTTAAAAGATATTATGGTTAGAACCGTTTATAAAAACTGTGATTGTTTTCCTAGTTAGGAAGGCTGTGGAAGTCTTCAATCTACGTGAATAACTGATTCGTCACCAATAGATTCTCTCAATATCTTGCTTCTTGTTCAACATCTCCTTTTTTATTCAGTCTCTCGCCAAATTCTCCAATTTGATAGCGATGAAAATATCTAATTAGGCTCTTAAATTTTCAAATTACTACTTTCACTTGCAACAATAGCTTGCAAAAACCTCTTTGGCACATGGTAAGCTAATTATTGTGGGAGAAATTAGCAAAACAATAGTGGATGGTCATAGTTTTGTGATGGTCATTGACAGTGATTCACATAAAGGTTAGCTTTGTCAAGGTTAGATCAGTAAGGTTCATTTCTTGGAAAATTGTAAATATGCTTAACTAAGAAAGGTGAATATTATATGGAAGCTATAGGGATGATTATATCTATTTGAGTAGAATGATGTACTCTTAGTTCTAATTTCTCCTTCTCTTGTGGCTTAAGAATTTAAGTTTTTCTAATAAATAAGACTGACATGTCTTTATGCTAGAAAAGTGTTTTTTCTTTTTAACTTTATGGCTTGTTAAGTTTTAATTATAATTCTTAATGCTGGCTAAGGTCTGTAATACCGATGTGTACCGCTCGTACTGGGTGGTATGTAACGGTCAGGCTACAAATCGGTATGTGGACCGCCCTCTATCGGGTGGTACCATCGATTGGGCCTGTTTTCACCCGAAATCGGTCGGTAACGATCGATTTCGATCTTCATCGACTGCTGTCGGGCGGTAACAGTCGATTTGCTGACTGAGTTTGGGTTGTATCAGTTGAGGGAGAAAGAAGAAGAGGGAGAAGAGGAGGGGAAAGACAAGGGAGAACCTGGAGATCCGGCGTTGCTCTCTCGATCTTGATCCTTGCCCACTAGCTTCTCGGCGCTTCATGGGGAGAATCTTCGGCGGTCGTGGGGAGAAGAAAATGACGTTTCTTCTTCCCACGCAGGGCGCACGGTCTTCTCACCGAGGCTTCACGGGGAGATTTCTTCACGGGAAGTACCGGTGTACCGTATCGTACCAAGCTGAGTTTGATATGCCGGTACGATACGGGGATGCCAGACCTTGATGCTGACTATCTAAACTGTCTGATTCCCTATCTGTAGTTGGCTTTCACTATATTTGATCTTTCTTTGTTACCACTATTTTGACCTTTGTACTTCTTTGATTGTGCAGTCCTGATGATTGGCAGACATTTCTGCATTATTTAGCATGTTTGTTGGAGGAGGATGTGAACTGGTCCAAGACAAATTCTTCTCATCAATCATGTTTACCATGTGTTGATGACATTAAAGCATGCAAGACAACTCATTTAACTGATGAGGTACACTTTAAACCATTAATATGATAATTCTTCTATTGCAATGCATTTTTGGTTGGAAATTTAAGTTTTCTTTCATCTGGAGCTTTTTTTTTAATTTTCTTGTTAACAAAAAACATACAGTTTGATTCACGAATCTCCAATGCTCGATCATTCGTTCAAAAGCTGCAAATGGATTGCCATAATGATTGTGTTAGAGGACCTCACTTAGCACAAATTGAAATTGAGCGGCGTCACCGTCTGCATGGAATAGCACATGATGGCAAGTTCATGGAGTCTTTGCTGAATTATTTTTATAGGTTTGTATTTGTCTTGTTTTAACTGAATATGAGACATGTTTATCTTGCTTTGGAGTTATCAATGGGTTTCTTTTTGTTAGGAAGTACTACCTGAATTATTAAATTTGCTGATTGGTTGAATTATAAACAAATCATTCATTTTTGCTTTTAATTTTCATGTAAGTTGAACACAAACTATTCATGGAGAAATTTTCGTGCTGCTTCAACTCTTGTGCTTTTCTTTTTTACCACTGCTTATGTTATTGTTTTTGTAGGCTATGATATATCAACTTGCGAAAAGTGGACATCTTATCCTCTTTGCATTTTGAAGCCTTGTGTTTGATAGAAGTTTGGTTATAAGTTTAGCAATTCCAATGATTTTCATTAACATCCACATTGCAAGCATATAATGTTACCTCCAGAAAACTCGTGTCAGGCCTTTACTATTCTTACCCATGATCTCAACTGTTGTCAACTTCTCTTCCCAGTTCCTGTCCTTTTAAAATTTGGAGCATCTCCTGTTGGACAGATTTAATTCTCTCTTTCAATTTTTTTTATCAGTAAGACAATTCAACTCACAGTTACACTTAGAAAAGTTATGCAAAGTGATATTTTAAGAGGGTATCATACCCAAATATTATATGCCCTTGCAGGCATAATCTACTCCCAGTGGTGAACATTAAGTTGCCGATTCAACTGATTTTCAAGCTTTAAGGAAATGCCATACTTGTTATTTGTACAGTGTTCTTTTTCCTTAACATTCGATATTAACATTTTTCACCTTTTCCCTATATTGATGAAAAAATATGTTTGCATTTTAATGAGCTTCTTTGACGACTAATAAAACATAGAAAAAGTTTTAATTGATTTTCATTTTTTCCTTGATTATTAGCCAGGAAGGGATATGTTATTTTGGTTATATTTGCTGGCTCATTTGCCATGTCCAGATGAGACTTTCTGGTTGTTGAAAGTTCCTTATCAGTCACTTCATTTTGATAATACAAAAGAATTTATTATGGGTTGGTGGAAGTTTAACTGTATTTTCTGTATAAAGTGGGAAAATGAGCATCATTCTTATTTGTTTCCTTGCAATTTATATTTCAATGTCTTCTACATTTTCATAATTTAATGTGATAAATATATACTAAAAACAGTGGATTTGTTTTATGTTTAGCTCTATTTTTTCTGTATTTTTTTTATTGTTTGTAATTAAGCTAAATCTTAACCTGAAGAACGCAATGAACTACTTGATCATAGGGTTTTCGTTTTTGGTTTTTAATATCAAAAGCCAAATACTCTGTCAAGTTTTGATATCTTTGTTGTGACAAATTCTATTTTATGTTATCTATTTAGGATCATAGTAATATTATTTTTATATTGCTCTAATATTATCTTTGAATCCAAGATATAGTAGTCTTACATTGTTTTTTTCATCTTTTTTGTTTGGGAGACCGCAGGTTTGGTCATTTATCTTGCTTTACTTCTGATGTGGAAATGTTTCTTCAACTCCTAACTGATGATGAGAAAGATCAATTATTAGACAATATGAGAACCTTCGAATCAACATCTGCATCCCCTATAAAAGCCCTGGGCCATGCTATGTCAGTTTTTAAAGTACAAGAATCTTTTGGTATCATGTTCACTCTCTCTCTTAGAGGTGGGTAAAGTTATTACTTTACTTTCTAGCTGCATAATATAGTTTTAGTTCTACATGTATTGCGCTAATGTTAATGCTCACCAATTTAATATCGTGGCTGAATCTAGATCTGCCGTTTTGTAATCTAGGCATCTCGAACTTATGCTTATGTTATCATGGGATACCATGTTTAACCATTCATATTCTCTATTTATGGACTTTTTTGGAGGGTTTTAACCAAGGTTTACAATTTCGACCTGTACCGCCCGGTACGGGCGGTACATACTGGTCCGCCAGGTTATCGGTACGCGGACCACCGCCCGCTACCGGACGGTTCCGTCAAAAATCGACCGTCGGCGGCCGATTGAAGAAATCGACCGTCGGCGGTCGATTGAGAGAGAAATCGACCGTTGGCGGTCGATTGAGGAAGAAAAAGGGAAGAAGAAGAGGAAAAGAAAAAAAAAAAAAGAGGGGAAGAAAGAATACCTCGCCCGCGTGCCGTCCTCGCTCGCTTGCTGTCGCTGCCCGCGGCTTGCCTGTGCGCTGTCGCCGCATGCGGGTCGCCTACGCGCGGTCGTCGCCCGCGGTCGCTTTTTCTCCCGCGTGAGGAGACGGAGCGTCTCCCCGCGTGGGGAGACAGGTCGAGGCGACGTCGCCCCCCTTTTCTTTTTTATAATATTTTAATATTATATTATATTATATTATATTATAAAAATATTATATTTTAATACCGGGCAGTATGCACTGTGCATACTGCCTGGTATGGGTCCCGTACCGGTACCGACAATATGTCGGTACACCAGTACGGACCGGTAAGTTAAACCTTGGTTTTAACCATTCATTTCATTTGTCATTTATGGACATTTTTATAAGGCTTGACAGAACTTGAGTGTTCATGATCATTTATGGACAATTGTGCACAAATTTTTTAATTTATTCACTTTCTTAGCAATTAGAAAATAGCTTCTTAATACATGAGAGTAAGCAAATAGAAACCAATTAGTGGTTGAGGCTCAAAGATTAGCTCATACATTGGAAGGTTTTGCAGATTGTTGATTTCAGTCCCTTGTTTATGAAAAAGAGAAGAATCATTAACTGCCAAGTGTATGGGTTTAGATCAAGGTTTGCAATTTCGATCTATATCGCCAGGTACAGGCGATACATACGGTCCATCAGGTTATCGGTACGTGGATCTCTCGTTACCAGGCGGTACCGCCAAAAATCGATCGTCGGCGGTCAATTTCGGCCGTCGGCGGTCGATTTTGACCGTCAGCGGCCGATTGAGGGAGAAATCGATTATCGGCGGTCGATTGAGGGAGAAAAAGGGAAGAAGAGAAAAAGAAGAAAAAAGAAGAAGAGGAGAAGAACCTACTTCCCACGCGACGCCGCCGCCCTCGCCCGTGGGTGCTTTTTCTCCCGTGTGGGGAGACGTGCCGCCCTCGCCCACGGGTGCTTTTTCTCCCGCGCGAGGAGACGAAACGTCTCCCCACGCAGAGAGAAAGATCGAGGCGACATTGCCCTTTTTTTTAATATTTTAATATTATATTATATTATATTATATTATAAAATATCATATTATATTTTAATATACGGATGGTATGCACTGTGCATACCGCCTAGTACTTGTACCGTACCAATACTGAGATAATCTCGATACACCGGTACGGACCGGTAAGTCAAATCTTGGTTTAGATCACATTCAAAACTGTGTTGGGACAAGCCACAAATGGGCTTCCGAGCCTTGATTCTGCCTTAAAAAAATGAGGTGCCATGCCTCGACGGAAATCAAAATCTCTCTTTTTAATTTTGGTTTTATTTGTTTGATTATTTGTGCATCGGTGGCAAATTACACCAGCTAACGAGGCATAGCATTCCCTGGTACAAGAAAATCATTTTTTGCCTCTTTTTTCTAATAGCTCTAATGAAGCCTTTCCATCACCTATCTTGTTCTAACATGCCTTTGGTATTACAGCTGCTTTTTCTGGCACTTGTTCCAGTTCATTTAGCAACTGGCTGCAGGCACTTTATTATCATTGAATTCCCCTAGCCAGATTAGAAACCAATTTATCATGTTACGTACATTATAGCTTATGTCATTACATAATTTGTTTTTTCAGTACATTTCTTCTATAGATTGATATCTTGTATTTTTGCATCAATTTGGTCTCTAAAGGACCTTGTTCTTCGCCTTAACACTTTTTTGCTCTTTCTTTTCTTTCATAATACAACTTACCTTTACATGAAAATGTTTTTCATTTTTCATGTTAAATGGGTCTTTTGCTCGTGTTTTTTTGTTGGATATAGATATAAGACCACTTCTGTGATTACTTTACTTTCACTTATGTTTTTTATGTCGTGCCATCATACTCAGAACTTGAAGGCACTGCTAGAAAAATGTTGGAAATGTTTTGTAAAGGCCTTAAACTTTCAAGGGACCTGGACCCTCAGGAAAACATGCATGGGGAAGATTTGTTATCAATGGCCAGCAATATCCTTGTCCTGGTATATTTTGTATTGAAGTTTTTCTTTTTTTTAATTCGTGCAAATTTTCTTAAAGAAATCATTAGATACTTTGTTCATGGAAATTTGACCTCCAACCAGAATTTTTTTTTTTTTTCAATTAGCATGGTTAATGTTTTATATTTAAATTCCTGAACATTGCATGAATAAGTTCACATGTACATTCTTGACATATTTACATAAACATTTTAATATCATTTAAAATTCTTCAAAGTTTACTACTTTGTAAGCTTCTGACTTAAAAATAGTGCATCCATTCATTGTAAATGTCTAAAAGATAATTTTTTTTGTTCATTTTTATTCCTTTTCCTTTTGTTCTGATCCTATTCTTGGTTCTCATGCTTTCGTTGACTTCGCTTGCGAACCCAAAGTTAATTCTGAACTCCAAAAAGACATAATAAAAAAGACAAAAAAAAAATCTGCATTAGGCCCAAGCAGAAATTAAAGCTAGTTTTTGGTCATAAACCGAATTGTTTCTTAATAAAGTAACTTGTTTCTAATTTACAACTTATGGCAGCTGTTTTGGCGTACAAGGAAGCTGGGATATTTGTTGGAGGCAATTACAGTTTTGGAGTATGGCCTAAACATAAGAAGGTATATAAAGTTATATGTCGTTGTTTTTAACTCTTGGTTTTATTAAACTGAAGTATTGCCATCTCCATTTTTGTTTTTTTTTTTTGGCCTGCTGTTGGGACCGCATTATCAGCTGTCCTCCTAACTTTTATCCTTGTAGTGTGCCTGATGATTCATGTACATGTGACTACTGTCTGTGCTATGTGACAATTGTAGATTCTCATTCTCATCTTATTTTCAGAGGATGAAGAAAAATATAACTTCTTGGTTTTTGAAGTAAGGAATTGGTCATCGTGTAGCACTAGAATGTGATAGATAGTACGCCAAAGGATAATATTGAATTTGTTTCTTGTGGTAAAGGTTCATAAAAATAAACTGCAGGGATGTTTTTGGTTGAGATTTTTCCAGATACAGTTGTTATTAAGGTGTTTTCATCTTCTCACTAACTTCTGCATGATAGAGAAACTTTTGACATTGTACTAGTGAATCCTCTGGATTGCAAGGGATTATTTATTTTATTAAAGCCGAGGTAGTAACAGTATGATTTGTATGAGAGAAAAATTGCTGCAGAATGATAGCAGAAAGCATCTGGTGTGAGAATGGTGAAAAATATGTGAGAAATTATAGTAAACAGTTATTTGGTGGTCATAGCTATGCAGGATCTGATATTTGCTGAAAATGGCTTGTTAGATTGAGCAATGCTGGAAGATTAGGAGTATTAGATGGCCTAACCATGCTCGCCAAAGGCTGTGACACAATTGTGTTTACTGACTTCATTTCTTGACTTATTAATTGCATTCCTGGCACACAACCAAGATGAGCATAACACTGCCACAATACTGTTGATCATGTATGTTGGTGATTGGCTTGCACACATGCTATGATAACCATATCCTTGCTGAAGAAGTTTCAGGAGGATTACTTAAATTGTTTATTAATGCTGAAGTCTTGTTCTTATTATTGGTTCTGTTACTGGTTGCTTTATGAATATATGCTGGATAAATCTTTTGCAGTTCCCTGTTCCTGACTTGTCTGTCATGTTGAACAGATTTGTCTGGCAGTACAAGATTCTATTGTTGCATTTGTACTCTTACTTGGGAGCTCTACCTTTAGCATATGAATGGTAATCTTAGTTCTTAGATGTGGATCAACACAGTTCCTTATTTATCATGAGAAACTACTCATCTCATGCCAAGTGAATTGGCATCTTATATAGTTTACTTCTTCATTCTTTCTAAGGTTTATGTTTGTTTTGTAGGTATACTACACTGGATGTCAAAAACATCCTTCTGGAGACAGTTTCCCACCACATTTTGCCCCAAATGATCAGTTCACCACTTTGGCAGGAAACTGGTGATCTTTTGAAAGATTATCTGAAATTTATGGATGATCATTTGCGAGAAGCTGCTGATCTTACTTGTGTTGCATATCGTCATCGTAACTACTCAAAAGTATGTATGTCTTTTTATTTTGTCCTTTTTGGATCCTCATTGTGCTGACTGTATTACTGAAAACTATGTGAAAAAAAAAGGATGTTAGTTTTATCTGCATGTCTTTATGCCATATATGTTACTCATCAAGATACAATAGACATCATTATCTGTCCATTACATGCAACAAAGAGAACAGTTCCCACTTATTGAAATTCTGTTAAATGTTTGTACAACTGAGTTTGTAGGAAGTTTAAGTTTATGCTGCTGTTATTTAAATGGTTTTGCTTCTTTTTTTTTCTGAATACATATTGGTTCATCAAATAGTAAGTTAATCTTTGGTACAATGTGTATTGATTGTTGAGGCCTATGTTGCTGCTGGATTATCCACTTTGTACTGTCTGTGATTCTGAGAAATTTTGATGTTCCATGTCATATTTGTTTATTAGGTAATTGAGTTTGTTCAGTTTAAAGAACGCCTAGAAAACTCGAATCAACTTTTGATGGCAAGGCTCGATGTGTCCATTCTGCAACTTAAGCAAAAAGCAGATAGTCTTCAAGAAGTGGAGGTAAACAAATTTTGTTATTTGTAACACTATCATCTCTTTAACCATTCTAAGTCTTAATAATGACATTCAGTAATAAATTATCCCTGCGTTTGCAGTGCATCTTTGAAAACCTGAACTATGGCTCCCGGTTTCTTGAGATGTCGAATGAAGATAAACTGAAATCTTTGACATTTAATGAAGATCTCCAAGCAAGACCTTGGTGGTCTCCGACCTCCAGTGTAAATCTTCTTTCAGGTCAGGCATGCTATGTTTATCTCAGTGCAATGGCACTGTTTTCTGATCACCTGGTCTTTCACATTCCAGTTCCAAATTTTTAGTAATCTATAAAACTAAATTCAATCTGTCAATTATACTTCTTTGTCACCTGGTCTTTCAGCATGCATGCTGAAAGTTCTGGTTGTAAGGGTAGTTAGTTGTCGAAGCTTTGGTTTTAACTGATTCTTTTTAATGTTACAGGATATTTCGAAGAAGGATCTGCATGGCTAAGAGAGAGCTTAGTATGCTTCTTAACTCTAAACTAATTCTGTCTGCTGAAGATGTCAATGTGAAAACATTGCTAGTTCTGTAATTTGTCTTGCTTGTCTGATATGTATTGACCTTGTTTGTTTTTTTTACTTGGTCTTGTGTTTCAAATAAATTTAAGTAATAAAGTGAAATGTTCCTTATGCCTTTGTAATTTAGTCATGCTCATTTGGCATTTATTATGTTTATTGTTTGATATTCATCGCCAGTCCTGCACCATTTATCACAATGCATCCTTAAAATGATGACTTAGAATAATGTGTATCTGTATCTAAAAAAGACTTATTTGCCAAATTTGTTGGTTTCCTTTGATTATATATATGCACAGTGGATTGGATATGTTCTCTTGGACTGGATTCTACCAGAGCTTGATTTATCTTGGACGCTAAGCAAACCTGTTCTTTGTTCCTGTTGTCTGCCAACTTCAACTGAATCACCAACAGTCCTGAATACTGTTATTTCAACCTGAGTTGCCTGACATTGAACAAAAAAAATCATCCAGTGTTGATATGATCCCTTATAAACCAGTTAAAAAATACTCAATCTAGCAACTTTAGATAGAAGGTGCAGATTGGTTGTGAAAAAGGATGTTGCTTATGTACCTTAGGCTTCTTTGGACTAAAGATCTTTTTAACTGGTATATTATTGACTTGAACACTTTGGGCTTTAATGTCAAAAAATGTTTCTGTTGATCAGTTTCCTGTGTCTATGTTTGTTGGCAAGAATTTATTAATCAATTCAGGACACAAGATCCCCGTTCCTTTTATTTTTTCTAAAATAAATGCTGTTTGAATGTTATTGCGCTTTCAGGTTTTTTATACTTTTCTACTCCATTCCAATTTGTGCAGAAAGGTGGAGACGAGGAATACATCGTGAAGAAAGTTATTGAGAGGAAATCTATTCTTCCGCGGCTAGTCTATCTGTCAATTCAGAGTGGTTCCATCTCCTTGAAGGAAACTGATCGTAATGGCACTTTATCTGATGCTAATGCTGTCAGCGAACTAAAATGTCTTTTGGAGAGATATGCGAGGACCATTGGGCTTTCTTTTGATGATGCAATTAGTGTGATTCTTGCCATCTCCAGAGGTCAAAATTCGTTCAAGGTATTAGTATGATGGATTAATTGTTGCTTTTACTGGAGTCTGTTACTCATCCAAACTATGGGCAAGAATCATATATTTGAAGGGGTAATATGCATAAATCAGCTTTAGCAATGACAATTTGGTTGAGCTTGAGTTGACCAAGAAGTACTCAATCTAAGCCTGACTCTTTTATATAGGTTTAGGATATTTCAAGCCTTACCTGACTTGTTAGGTTTTGGTTTGGGGTAGAGCTGAGATCTTTCAAAAACAATAAATACTTAGAAAAAGAACAATTGCACACTATAGACTGATTTAAACATCCTCAATATTCTTTTAGTTTCACAAGAGCATCAATTTAGCCTTTATGAATTTGTTGTAACTTTGTTTTAGTTCAGGAATTGCTTTCTGTTTTACAAAAAAAGGATGCATATTCTTAGGTGCTTATATCAAAATCTGTGTGGTTGTTAGGAAGGCAAAGTTGTTATTTTCTTTACCTTGAATGTTGTTTCAAACAATAAGCGAACATTATCTAGCAGTAAGGTTGTGCCTGATACATAATCTATCTAATACATAGGCCTATTGATTCTCATGAGATTTTATTAAGACATTGTTTTCTTTTTTGACAGGATTTAGGTTCAGATTTCATCAGCTGGATAAACTTCACTGTTTTTGTCAATGCGTGGAACCTGTGTTGCCGTGATGTGAAGCTACACAACGAAGATAAGTGTGGTATGAATTCATGGAGAATTGTCGATAGCTTGGTTAAGTCTTGTGTTGCTGAACAACTGATGCATGCGGAACCCATATTGGCCTCTCCTGGAAACAACCTTCCGATTTTGGTGCAGTTGGTGACAGAACCCATTTCTTGGCATATCCTAGTAATACAGTCATGCATGAGATCGATGCTTCCATCAGGAAAAAAGAAGAAGAAAAGTGGTTTGACGGATCATCTCAGTTCCCCAGATATGCAGGCCATGTGTGGTTCAGTCCGGTGTTTAATTGATGCCATACAACACATCGAGAAATGGGTGGCAGATCAAACGAACAGATCTGAGGATCAGGATCTGGATAATTTACTGTCCCATGTACATAGAGGAGATGGCCCAGGCTGTGTGTTCCAAATCCTGGAACAAAATGCATGTACAGGCAATGCCGACATAGGTGACAGAATATTGGGAGCTCTGCAATCCTGGAGTTGTGCTACAGTGTGTAGGAAGATAGTGGGGGCACAACGTAGGATGCTGTCACATTTACTCGGAATATGCCAGTCGAAGTTGAAGCTGTTGCACTCGATGCAATGACAAAAAGATGGAAGTCAGGGTTAGGGCTATTTAGGCATGTTGTGTTTTAGTGGTGATTGGTACAGGGGGGGGGTGACAGTGCTTGGCGGAGGGGCGTTTGACACCGACCGGCCTTTGCCCCGAGCACAGCACGTCTAAATTTTGATTATGTTCTTCTTTTGTCAGTCCTGTTGTCTCGAGCGATGTTGTATTAACCAACATGGTGCTTGTGACTGATGTGTGCTTCGCTTTGTGAAGAAGCCGGCCATCCGATGACTGACGATGTCCTTTTCTGCGGTTTTTTTATTTTTTATTTTTGGTTGAAAATTTGAAGATAGCTCTATGTGATTCTGATGGTTAGGTTTTTTTCTCTTCCTCTTTATGAAGTAGAGAGATAAAGGTTTTCAAAACAATTTTAGCATTTCTTTTTTTTTTCTTTTTTTTTATAGTGTCTGCACAAAACTGATCTCCATACGCAAGGAGAAAATCAGGCTGATGGCTCCCTTTTTTTTTATTTTTATTTTTATTTTTATTATATATAGATGAGTAAAGGTCTTAAAGGGGTAGGAGGAACATCCGAACACATTAACCAACTCTATTCGGGCAGATGCTAAATTTAGGTTTTGAACTTGCGCGCAAAGCAGGGCGACCAAACTAAGAAAAAAAAAGGAGATGGCGTGGAATTTCATGTAAAGATTTGAATCAGAGTTTTTGCCAGCATATGATTATGACTACGGATGTTTAGATATATAGATGGAACTAAAACCATGTTCTTACCACGAAGAATATGAGATAGAAAATTTTATGCAAATAAAATGTCAGACATGCGTTTATGAAATCATAATCTAGCTCGAACCCGACATTTGAAGATGCAATTACTTACTGTCGACGCCATGTAGAACAAGAGACATCATGTGATCCGTGCATGAAGAAAGAAAGACGAAAGCCACAAGGAATGAACGTCAAAAGCAATTGCTCCTTTTTGACACCACCGTGTCTTTTGCTGTCTGCCTTCTTTTTTCCAGCTCCGTCCTTGTCAGTTCCCGCACAAACGACGGCAGAGTCCATCAAACCCTTATGCAAATGGTGAAGAATCCAATAACAGAGAAGAATCCGTTCTAATTCGCTTCCCAAGAAAGAAAGAACGATCCACGGAACCTTTGTGTATACATGGCAGATCTCAAGAACCAAAAGTTAAAAATAAAAAATTCCAAAGGAAAGAGATGGAAAAAACCTTTCAAGCCAATATCGTCGGAGATGGCCGGCCAAGCTCGAAGACGCTTTTCGTATTGCCAAGCGGAAAAGAATCAACGCAAAGAACCAGATATCGCCATGAAGAATCGACATCAAACTCACCGCCGACAGAGAGGGGAGTTATGCCATCGCACATCCAAATACCATAAAGAAAGGGGCTCTTTTGATCGCCTCTCCCACCGATGCAGATGTCACACCCAACCACCCCTAAAAGGATACATAAATACCTCAAAGTTCCATGCACAAATTGGTTTGGTTTGGTTTGGTTTGGTTTCTGTGGGGATGATGTACTTTAACGTGTCCACACGATAATACATGGGGGGGGAGTCACTCTGCTAGTAGAATGGAAGCAAGAAATTAGATGACAGTATAAAAGAATTGTGAAAACAAACAGCAAAGCAACTATGGTCGTTCGTAACTCCTCTCTACTCGATTGCCTAATTATTATTATTATTATTATTATTATTATTATTATTATTATTATTATTATTATTATTATTATTATTATTAATTATTATTATTAATTATTATTATTATTATTATTATTATTATTATTATTATTATTATTATTATTATTATTCTACTACTACTACTACTACTACTACTACTACTACCAACAAAAGCACATAAAAGCACAATTCCAAAGCGCACCGTGTGGTGGTGGGTGGTCGGTGGTGGGTGTGTGACAACAGGATGAGTTGAGCGATTGATGATTACCACCACTGGTGAACCAGAACACCGCTTTCCAGCTTCAAGCATTCACCGTAGGTGTTGTGATACTTGGGACTCCTCTGCCCCGGGCAGCACCTCTGCCACCGGTTGTAGTGGCACTCGAGAAACAGCCTCGGGACCCGTATGAGCGAGCGATGATGGTGCCATCGAACAAGTGAGACGTATCTACCAGATACGCGTTCACCGCGGGTGCGGGACCCGTATGAGCGATGATGGGTCCAGGAACCGGGGACCGCGTGTGCTGCTGCTGGCTACTGAATCTTCCGGTTGAGGGCCCCGACGACGCCGCCGCCGCCTTCGTTCGCGTTTGCCCCCACCCCCCACCCCCCACCCCGTGGAAAAATGTCGATCGACCGGCGAAACGCCTGAGAACCAACCACCTCATCCATCCTTCCTTCCTTCCTGAAACTTAAGCTTCTGTATCATCACCGGTAGCTTACAACCAAGGTTTGAGGAAGGTACGAAAAAAAAAAAAAAAAAAAAACAAGCTTTTCTGCTGCCTAAAACTTCCTCCCCATTTGGTGTTGTTGCTGCTGCTGCTGCTGTTGACTGATGAACGAGTTCACTTAGCTCCGATAACCTGAGACATAAACCCCCGAGGCACCGAAGGCATCGTAAGCAGCGATTTGATTGGGGTGGCCGGACATGACCGGTGGACGCACTGCCGTGGCGGTGCCATTATCCTCCGGCCGAGGCGTGCCCTGTAAGTGCGACCCGCTTCCTCTGGCTGCAGGAACATCATGGTCGTGCTTGCCTTCGTATGTCGTGATCACTGACCTGGGATCTTGCGATGCCCTCTCCACATGTTTCCTCACCGGGCAGCCCATGGTAGTGCATTTGTAATAACTCCTGTGGATCCAAACACAAGTCATTCATGATGGAAGGGGAAGTGCGATGCACGAAAGTAATAGCCGCTCACCTCGGGTTTGGATTACCCTTCACCACCTTCTGCCCATACTTTCTCCAACGGTACCCATCATCGAGGATATCCACATCGCTCTGTGTCTGCACCACCACTCTCGGCTCCCTGTTTCCGGGAGCTGATACCCCTTCACGGTCACCTTCCGCCTTCCTGAAAGATTAAAAACTAGTCATACGTTCATTTATCGTGATTCCTCTCGACAGGATAACTAACCATCGATCGGATACATCACATCATGCATACCATCGCTTGGCATCTGGTTCGCTTTCGTCCAACTCCTCGCCTCCCCGATTGCTCCTCCGACAGCTCGACTCGATGCTATTATCACCAAAAGACGCCGATGAATTACCAGGCGCGTCCGATGGCCCGCCGAAAGAAGCTTCAGGAGGTACAGCGTCCTGAATTGCTCGAACGGCAGCAGCCGAATGCGTTCCGGTGGACGGAGGCTTTGGGTGGTTATGAGTGGCAGCACCCTTGTAAACGATCTCAGTTATCTGCCCATCGGAGGACCTCTCCACCTGCTTCTTTCTCGGACAATTCGGGTATGTGCACTTGTAATAGCTCCGTGGGTTCTCGCTTCCTTTAACCTGTTTCTCACCATACTTTCTCCAATGGTATCCATCATCGAACTTGCTCTCTTCTTCAAGGGTCGGAGGAGCTTGACTGTTGGATCCATCGTGATGGGCTCCCAACTTGGACTGAAAAGTTGGAATCCGGAAGCGATTTGTTTGGATCGGAGCTGCTACAGCTTCGACTTTGATGTTGCTGCTGCTCTCGTGATAATTACACCGTATGTGGGTGTGGGTTTCGAAGCCGCCGCCTTCCTAAATCAAAAACATAATCCAAACGGCATTAGCAACGAAGGCTACTACTACTTATATCCGTGTATAAATTGTAACTGGATCCACTCATCTCAAGGAAGCTTAGTCTCAGGAACATTCAAGTAGTAAGTACCACAGGAATTGCAGACGCACAAGTCTGAAAGTTTTGGGGTTCTGTGTTGGTTTGATATGAGATGCCGAAGCAGGCTATCGTCTCATCTCTGATCCCTTGTCGATGATTATTAGCAGAGGAGGAGGTTGTTCCCCGATTCAGATATTGTGCTGGTAAAGTACCGGTAGTTGGAGATGGCGATATCTGTTCGATAACATATGAGTTGCGGTAGAAGAATATAATGCATGTACCGAATTAGAGCACGCCAGCCAAATCAAATGAACCATGAACATGGAGGAGCCTACATCTTCCTAAAGAATTAGTAGTACACACTTAACAAGAGAAGAAAAAAAAAGCAATAAGAAAAAGAACTTTGTACAGATGAAGAAGAAAAGGTCCTGTAAATGACATCGATCTAAAGAAACAATATGAAATATAATATTACTCGAGCTACCGGGAGGCAGATAAAACTAACAGCATAAAAAGAAATCAGTCAAAAGCCGTAGGATTGATTCCCTTAGATGGCGATCGGTTGGAAGAGGGGCACAACTAGAGATAAAAGTGAAGTGGATTGGTTGGACTGTGTGTGCCAAACACTCGAATGACTGATTCTTACGTCGGAAAAGGAGAATAGAACCGGAGAGTCTAAGAGCAAAGCAGGGCTGAGGCCGGCCGGGATGGCGAAACCAGAAGAAGACCATAAGGGAGGGCGGGAGATGGCCAGCGAAGGAGGAGGTGCAGACTTGAAGTTGGGTACGGAATCTCCACCGGACACCGAGAACTCCCTGCCGCCATCGTCGTCAGCTCCTGCAAGGAGTTCGGAGAAGGCGAAGGATGGTGGCTTCAGAATGGCTGAGGTCTCCATGCTGCTGCTTGTGGAAGAAGACATTGGGGAGAGGTAGAGGAGAAGAGACGTAACAAGGAGAAAACAAGTGGGGAATAGCAATGGCATATTACACATGCATGGATAAACAGAGCGAGAGTCACGCGTCCACAAACACGTACGGGTTGGGGACATGTGAGAGATAGAGAGAGAGAGAGAGAGAGAGAGAGAGAGGCGGCAGCTTCCCTGAAGAGAAGCCAAAAAGGGCAGGCGCCTGGTCAAAGTTGATGAGTATGACCGACCGGATGCGAGTCGGGGTGTCCCGAGAAGGAGAGGAGGAGGCGCTGCAGAGGTTTCCCGAAGAGATGACGAAGCCTATTATTATTGTACATATTACTACCAATAATAAGTTTTACTTCTTTAAAATTTGTTTTAAATTGCTATTTAAGCGTATTGAATGCCATAACTTATATATATATATATATATATATATATATATATATATATATATATATATATATATATATATATATATATATGATTTTTGGTTGAATTGATTAGCCAGTAAATATAGTATTTTAACAGTAATATAGTTGGACGTTAATGATAAATGACGAAACTTGTCTAATATTCATAATAAGATTATATGCTCCAGTATTATGTTTGTTTTAGCCAACTGGCAGTTATTCGTCATGTTTCGTGGCTTGCGAAAAGGAAAAAAAAAAAAAAAAAAAAAATTCTAGAGATCCTTTCCGAGGACACCGTCGTCGTTTGCATCAAGAAAACAGGGAAGGAGGATATGCCTTCATGACAGCGATGAGCCAGAAGCCTGTCGTTATCTCCCTACGGTTTCCCAAGGGGAATTAAAAGAAAAGAAAAAGACCACCGTGCGACGCAGGTAAGCCGTAAACGAGTAGGATTAAGTATGCTCCCTTTGGGGTTCCGGTTCCAACGTGTTATGTTTTGTTTGGTATTGTACGATCCTGATGTTTAGACGCTTCTACAGAGGATCGCACGCACGAGACAGATGGCATCGTTCTTCCGAACGACGTCAAGTGCGTCTACGTCGCTTTTCAACCAAGAGGCCAATTTTAACTGAGGTCCCTCTGTATCTATTTATTCCATTCGCTTGTTGGAAGGACCAGGCCTTATGAATGGACTTGGACCTTCAATATCTTTTACATCGAAGAAGGCTCGTGGAATGAGTGTTAACAGAGCCAGCAGGTCTCCCCTACCACTTTTGGCTTCAGCCGCAACTTTTGACCAGTAGTGGTAGTTATTATCCTGCAGTTGAGGTCATTCTTGACGGACGCCCGCCCGCCCGCCCGCCCGCAACCATCGCCATCTACACCTCCCGAGACCAATGGCTGGGACGGCATCCAACCCCCGCAGCATAATTAATTCCTTCCCGAACCCGGCACGGGAAAATTCCACGGTTATCATTTACAGCTTAGACTTTCCTACAGCTTCATATGTTGCACTTTTTGCTTGTAATTAAATTCAGCTGGAAATCTACAGGTCCGGCATTAATTTTTTGTGCGCGAGTGGCCCTCCCAGACGTAACACTCGACGTCGCATGACACACGCGTATAACTGGAACATATAAAGAGAATATTAATGTCATCTATCAAACAATTATCAAAAGATCCAAGGCAACTAAAGGATGAAGACCCCCATGGATTTCTCACAACACACCGGAGACTTGTCAAAATAATAATGGGTCATATTCTAATACTGAAATCTGAAATAAGAAAAACCACCAAGTTAGCTCTAGCTATTCTCTTTTTACTAGTGTCTTGTTTTAACATATCAATTTTTTCTAGATGTAACTCTATTTAAAAAAAATGGCATAACCCAAAACAAGAGCAACAGAGCAAGTTCCAGAACCCGAGGGAGAAAATAAATTCAAACCCAAACAAGAAATACAGGCAAGCAACAGAATGAGCAGATCTTAAAACACAATGGTAGTGGATTTGCATAAATTTTATCTTTTATATATAAAAAAAACATGGTAGGTGTTAGCTGTAACAAATTTTCCTAACCGAACGAGATTATCTCGTTCATCAGTTGAGGAAAATCCGTCTCTTATCATTATATAAATAGATGTTGAAACCTCGATAACAAGTGTGCTTTTATTTTCCCAATTCACTTTCAACATGGTATCATAGCAGCTTGCTTAGAGCAAACTCTCTTCTTGCTGTCAAACGGTAGCAAGTTTCCACGGCTTCCGATCGCGTGCAGATTTTATCGTCGACTTCAGTCCATCTACTGTCGCGACATCTACCTCCGCTACCGACGGAACCAACGAGATCAGCACCGATCTCCCAGCGAGCGCTGATACTGTTGCCGCAACCTTGGCATCCTTTCTTTCACCGAAATAGATCTCCAGCGAAATCCCGACCGCCTCCCCAGTCTCCAACCTCGCCAACGCTCCGGCACATTGGCACAAGCGGTCTCCGCCCCTGCAAACGCAACACCCGCGAATGCTCTAGGGTGTCGCTGCTTCCTGCTGACACACAGTAGATCGAAACAGAGAAACCATTACTCTGTTTCCTCTCATTCTTCCTCTGTTTTGCTGCGATTAGCCCAGCAATATCGCAGCGCACAGCCAACGACGCGCTTCTGCAGCCCATCTCTCTGCCGCTGCTGCTCCTCTGCCCGCTGCTCCGTTCCGTCGGTCTTACTCTGCTTCCCGTCGCAACACATCGACACGGTTGACAGCAAGAAGAGCCCATCTTCGGCTCTTCCACCTCAACACATCGACACGGTTGCCGCTCTTCCTCTGCTTCCCGTCGCAATTGTTGCCCGCTACTTCAGTATCCCTGAGTCTTGCGACGTCCCACACCTATTCGCAGCCAGCGTCACTCTTCATCACCTGCTGCTTCCTCTTCTTCTCCAGCCCCAACAACCGGATCTCTGTTTTATCGACAAAACAAGCATCCTTTTCTCTGTTTTCTCGATACGAACAAGTAGCCGCTCGCCCCGTTCTGGATGATGTGCCTCCAACACCAAGCAGCGGCTACCCTCTTAGCAGCTCCAAAGAGCGATCCAAACGCAGACACCACAGCCGCGTCTCCCAGGACTAACCGCTGCCTCTCCTGCCCACTCCCCCTCCCTCACTCTGCTTGCGGGTGCTACAGTGCTAAAGCTGCTCTAATGTGCTGCTACACCAGCTTCTATATGCATGGCACCTGAGACGGAATAACCTGCTCTCGTGGTTCGTCTCAGCGAGTTGGTCAGCTATGAACGCCAGGTCAATCTGATGATTGAAGGAGGAGCCTCAGAGTCCCTGAGAAGTCACTCAAGAAGCCTTCTCCCTCCCGGTGTATCCTGTTGGATTTGAGGGGAGTGTCGGGTGATCTATTTTAACAATGGCTGCACTCATTGTGTCATATTCGGAAGGGCTGGTTCCAGTAGGATTGCTGCACCCAAACATTGCTATTCATCGTCGTATCAGGACGACGGTAGAGTCTCCTTACCTTTAATTCCTCATTTCTTTTACCATCAATCTCTTGGACGCTTCCATCATATTATTCAAAAATCGACTTCCTACTCTCGCTCTTACTCTATCTTTTAACGGTTTTTGCAACTGTTTTCTCGGCGAGATTACCTACCTTTCTCTCTTGGTTTCCCTTTGACCTGGTATTGGTTCCTCGATGTTTTCCTTCTCTACCTCTGATACTCCAACACTTTTTCCTGTTGGCAATCTTTCTCCACATTCAGGACTCACCTCCATCAATGCCGCCTTTTTTATTCCGTTTAAATTATCCAAGGGTGGCAATTATGTGTCCTAGCGGGCCCAATTCTCAAACCTTTTCTTTGGTTATGATTTATTGGGTTACATTGATGGCTCTCTTAGTTGTCCACCAGCGATGATACATGTTCCAGGAGAACCCAACCTAGTACTAAATTCTGCACACAAACTTTGGTTGCGCCAAGATCGGCTAATACTCCAAGCAATTCAAGCTTCTGTTGCAGGATCCATTGCTCCGCTTGTGTCCTCCTGTGTCACTGCTGCGGAAGCTTGGACCAAGTTCCAAACTACCTTCGCGAATCGCTCCCGGACTGGCATGCTAGGACTCCTATCCAGTCTTATGAGCCTTAAACAGGAGGGAAGTACTATTGCCGATTACTTACAACATATCAAAATGCTTATTGGTGACCTAGCTTTGAAAGGTCATTCCCTAACTGATGAAGAAGTTCTTGTCCACACGCTTAATGGATTGAGTCCTGAGTTCAAAGAACTGGCAGTCGTACTTCGAGCACATGACTCTCTGATTTGCTTTGAAGAACTCTATGACAAGCTCACTGACTATGAAGCTTACCTAAAGCGTGCTGATAGACTGTCAGGTTCCTTGCTAGGACCTCCTATCACGGCTCAATTCAATCAGAAGTCCAACCGACAAAATCGTAAATACCGTAAGAATGCTTCAAACGGTGTGACCAACTTTTCTCCCACTTCTACGGGCCCCTCTCCATCACTGCCGCCTCCCCATTCTCCGCACTTCAACACTATCGTTCAGCCGCGTTGTCTTTCTTCCATGCTTCAGCAACCAGTTGTCTGCCAATTATGTGATAAAGTCGATCACTCGACAAAGGTTTGTCGGTCTCGACCTCGTCTTCCACCTCAGTCGGCTTGGCCTCGGGCAAATGTCATGACGACTCCCTCTGACAATCAATCTAATTAGATTATGGACTCTGGTGCTTCCCACCATATTACTTCTGATCTTCAGAACCTATCGCTCCACAACAACTATGGCGGAACTGAAGATATTATCATCAGTGATGGTAACAGAATTCCTATTACTCATTTCTGTATAACACAGCTTACTTCCAATGTCACTTCTTTTACACTCGATAATGTTTTGTGTGCACCCCACATTAAAAGAAATATCATCTCTGTCTCTCGGTTCTGCCAACAAAATAATGCTTCTATTGAATTATTTCATGATTATTTTCTTGTCAAGGACTGAGCACGGGGGCATCGTTGGTTCGCGGTCCGAATAAAGACAACATCTATGAATGGCCATCTACCTTATATCTCACTCAGCCTACTGCTAACGCCTCCACCGCTGCTCCAATCGACATGTGGCATCAACGTCTTGGTCATCCCTCAACCCCTGTTCAACAAAAGTTACTTTCTCGCTACTCTATTCCTGTTGCTAAATCTGGTTCTACTATTACTTACTGTGATGCTTGTCTTAGTAATAAGAGTCATCAGTTACCATTTGGTACATCTTCTATTTCCTGCTCTAAACCGTTTGAGGTTATTTATACTGATGTCTGGGGCCCTGCGTCAGTTGTCTCTTTTGACAAGTTCAGATTCTATGTTGTCTTTGTAGACTATTTTACAAAGTACACATGGTTATATCCTCTTTGTCAAAAATCTGAGGTTGCTGTTGTCTTCTCTAAATTCAAGAACTTGGTCGAGAATTATTTTCAAACTACTATTAAATGGTGGCGGTGAATATCAAGCTCTTGCGTCTTATCTAGCTACCTCTGGTATTCAACATCTCAAGTCCCCACCATATACCCCTCAACTGGTTGGCTCTGCTGAGCGTAAGCATCGTTATATTGTTGAGACTGGTCTCACATTGCTCCATCAGGCTTCCATGCCTTCTATCTTTTGGTCCGTCACTTTTTAAACTAATATTTATCTTATTAATCGCTTGCCTACTCCTCTCCTACAATATCATTCACCATTTGAAAAGTTATTTCAAAAACACGCTAACATCCAAACCTTAAAGGTTTTTGGTTGTCTATGTTATCCATGGTTACATCCCTACAATTCTAATAAAATGCAACCTCGATCTCGACCTTGTGTTTTCATAGGGTACTCTCTTGAACATAACACCTATCGATGTTATGACCCTCACTCTGCTAAAGTTTTTGTCTCCAAACATGTTACTTTTGTGGAGACTGGCTTTCCCTTTCGAGATAATCGACAATCTGTAGTTCCATTGGATCCCTATGAACAATCTTCCTCCTCCATTTTGTCTTCCTTAGATCCAAACTCTCTAGTTACTTCTGTTCCGCAGTTTCCCTCTTTTCCCTCTCCTCTGGCTCCTCCCCCCAGTGTCTTTGTCTTCACAACGCCAAGGTACTTTTATTGTCTCTTCGTCTGCCTCCACCAGTACTAACCCATAGCCCTTACCTCCTAGCCCTACTGTCACCTCTCGGCATCCTATGCAAACTCGTTCCAGGTGTGGTATCTTTAAACCACGTCGAGTTCTAGATTTGCATGTTAGCACCGAATCCTCTTTCGACTCTATCGAACCTACTTCCTTCTCTCAGGCCCAGAAATATCCTCATTGGCGTAAAGCCATGTGTGAGGAGTATGATGCCCTTCTTCACAATGCTACTTGGACTCTCACTCCTCCTCTCTCCACACAAAATATTATCGGGTGCAAATGGGTTTTTCGAATTAAGCGAATTCCTGATGGTTCTATTGCTCGCTATAAGGCACGTCTTGTGGCCAACGGATTTCATCAACGACCTGACATTGACTTCGTTGAGACATTTAGTTCTGTTGTCAAACCTACTACCATTCGGCTTCTTCTAAGTCTGGCAATATCGAAAGGCTGGTGCTTACGTCAGTTAGATGTTAACAATGCCTTTCTATAAGGAACCTCACTGAAGATGTATTTATGGAACAACCTCCGGGCTTTATACATCCTCAATATCCGCGGCATGTTTGTAAACTTAAAAAGACCATATATGGACTTCGTCAGGCTCCATGAGCATGGTATACTGAACTTGGTCTATACTTATCTTCAATTGGCTTCGTCAACTCTAAGTCTAATGTTTCCTTATTTCTACGCCAACATCGTGGGAGCACCATCTATCTCCTCGTCTATGTGGATGATATTATTATCACAGGTGATAACTCAACGGAGGTTCAAGCATTTATTACGCAATTGGCAGACCGCTTCTCCCTCAAAGATCTTGGTACCTTGCATTACTTTCTCGGTGTTGAGGCTACATTTACATCTTCTGGTCTCTTTCTTTCACAACGGAAGTATATTCATGATTTACTGTTGAAGACAGACATGCAAGACGCTAAAGCAGTCTCCACTCCTCTATCTCCAAGTACATCGTTGCATCTCTATAATGGTAGTCCTGTCACAGATCCTACTCTATATCGACAGGTAGTTGACTCCTTACAATATCTAGCACTCACTCGTCACGATGTCTCCTTTTCGGTTAATAAATTGTCTCAATTTATGCATCAACCATCTACTTTGCACTGAACTGCTGTCAAACGCATTTTGCATTATCTCAAAGGGACTATTGATCATGACATTTTTCTTCGCAAGAATTCTCTCTCTCAACTTCATGCCTTTGCTGATGCGGATTGGACTGGTAACGTTGATGATAGAACCTCTACATCTGGGTATATTGTATTCCTTGGTGCTAATCCGATAATCTGGAGCTCTAAAAAGCAAAAGACGGTTGTCAGATCTACTACCGAGGCTGAATATCGAGCTGTTGCCGCCGCTCCTGCTGAACTCAATTGGATTACCACTTGCTTCAGGAACTTCAAATCCATTCTGCTTCTATGCTTGTTATTTATTGTGATAACATCGGGGCCACTTATCTTTGTGCAAATCCAGTCTTTCACTCCCGCATGAAGCACGTTGCTATCGACTTTCACTTTGTTCGGGATCAAGTAGCCCGCAAGCAACTCCGTGTCTCTCATGTCCACACAGCTGACCAACTGGCCGACTCCCTCACGAAGTCTCTAGCACGTAAACTATTTTTCTTCCATTGATCCAAGATCGGCGTCCTTGACAGGAGCTCGATCTTGCGGGGGCATGTTAGTTGTAACAAATTTTCCTAACCGAACAAGATTATCTCGTTCATCAGTTGAGGAAAATCCGTCTCTTATCACTGTATAAATAGATGTTGAAACCTCAATAACAAGTGTGCTTTTGTTTTCCCAATTCACTTTCAACAGCAGGTATTGTGATCGACAGAAAACCAATTTTAGAAAGTATGAAAACTACTATGGTGCAGCTAATAGATGTAAACCAGACATTAACAAGAAGAAAATAGTACAAGCAAAACATAACAGAATTTGCAACGATTTTTATCCGAGAAAAACTTCCATTAATCTAACCTGAAGAATCAAAGTAGTTCATACTGCCACTAGTGTATGTGCACAAAGAAACGCACAAGCGAGGTCTGTGTCATGATCCACTTTTTGCTCTCACTATATATTAGAAGCACAATAAATCAAGTTATAGCAATTACATTATTTATGACATTGCTACGATAGCATAAGAGATCTAAACAAGTATTCTTGCAAACTATGATAGCAATTACATTTATCATTGCTGGCATATGTTCTCAACTTCACAAACTACAATAAGATCTAAGCCCAAGGATGCCATGTACAAACAGTTCCATAAAAACTTATATAAGCATAGAAGAGTTACCCAGGCACTGGTAAATGCAACATCTGATTCTAATGCAGAGGCATGTTAAGCGTGTTTTTTTCCTGAAGGCTCTGCCACATCTACTCCTCTCTGTAAAAACCTTTCAAGACACAAGTATGATTCTATACCTCCAGATACTATCCAAACACCCATTCAGTATGTAAGATTGTGTCCTGAGTCTTGTAAAAAGCAAGAGTTGCCATATCAGATACGGGATCCATAATGGTTTTCTGTTGGATAAATGCAGAACTCATATCATACCATTAGCAGTGTTGGTACATTCAATACATCTAATTAATTCGGTTAGAATACATTCTTTTTAAGATTTTTGTTCTCATTTTTCATGATCATGACTATATGTGATGTCTAGAATCATAATAGAATATCATGAACATGATATCTCAATAAAAGAAGGTGTGATACATGCTAATTTAATGATTTTTAACAATAAATGCTAGCTCAATGATTCACCGAAAACAAATCATCTGAAAACAATACAATCACACACGATAAGACTTGAAACCATTGATTGGGTTATATCCAGGAGTGGTCGGTCCATGAACCAGGTTTGGATCTCTACCAAAGATTTAGATTTATTAGCATTCCGATGCCTGGCCAGCTAAAATAATCAACTATGTGTCAGGCCATTGTAAGACTTGTATTTTACTTTCTAATTCTCTGAATGGCCCGGTTCGGCATCTGAATCGTTCAGATTTCTAGGGTTGCAATAGGTAATCGTTCTGCTTCGTTTCGTTCTTGCAACTACGAGGGCAATGGGTACGTACGGGCGACGAGAAGTCACGTTTTCGTCGAGATCAGACACTCCGAAATTTAGAGGCAAAATGTGATGATACCTCAAAACCTTGCCCTCATCGAAGCAAACGTCCCCCCCCACCGCGTTCTATTTCGCGTAGAATTCGACGCAATCACCCAAATCGAGCAAGACCACATCACGATAAAACCCTAATGACCGACGACGACACCGAGACAACGAATAACAACTCCAAAGAAATCTGCAAAACCGTAGGAAAATCGGCAAAAGGTGAAGAGAACTTTACCTTTCTCCATATCAAATCGCCTATTCCCGATCCCAAAGCTCTGTCGCCATCGCGAGGACGGAGAAGAGAGCGGGCAGTTGCCCCACCCGCCTCTTCTGCCTCCGCCAAGGGAAAGAGTGCGGCAGCTCCTATAACGAATGAATCGGGTCCTGATCCGATCCGAGTCTGGCATGCAACAAGCGGGCCCGCCCGATTACTTTATCGGATCGACAACCAGTGAGCCACTGGTGGGGGAAACCTGAGACGTGGGTCATCACGTCACATCTGCTCCTACTGTTGCGTGTAGACAACTCATTGGCTCCTCCTCATGTCCCCACGAGTCACTTTTGCAGAAGCAGTTCCAATGCAATTAGGCTTTAGGTAGGGAGTGAAATCATACTTAATACTGTGGTTCTTTTTTATATTTGCATTTAGGCTTTAGGAAAAGGTCGACATTGCCGACACATTTGATTCAGACGGCAAACGGAACATGTGAAGATGGATGGATGCTTCCTCAAATAAACCTGAAACCCAACTCACTCTGCACTAGGATGTGAGGTGAGATATAATTTCAGCGATCAATGTTGTAGCAGATTCGATTAAGACACATCACCTTAACTTTTTAGTCACGCATCCATCCACTCAGGACTGGTTCGTCACGAACAGTAACATCCACACAAGTACGAAATATTCGAATCAAGTGCTGCAGAGAGAGCTTCTCCGATACTTTCTGTAAGCAATGAATTGATACCTTTTTGGGAAATGCGAAGTGGTGGATGGCGATCACCAAAAGTGGCTCGTCTTTTACCCGCTAGGAATAGTTATCACGGTTTTTAACGCTCTCTGGTCCCCTTCGCTTTCGACCGACTGCAATCATCGAGCACTCCTATCGTCAGATTCTGCTGTTCATGGAAAGTTTCTGGCTTCAGTCATGTCGCTCGTTGCTTTTACAAATGGATTTGTGGCCCATCTCTTTGATAATAATTCATCGTGAGATTTTGGGTCATATACTTTTTTTTTTAAAATTTTGAATTATGTGGCAAAGTTTATTAAATAAATAATTGACTTGATTTGTATTGAGAAGGAATTTTTGGTCGAGAGAAAAAACAATATATCTTGCTTTATATAAATCCGTGTATATATTTATATATTAATTGACCATGAATTATTTGTATTAAGAATTACTTGTGGGTTTATAGCAAATTATAATTAAGAGCGTCAGCCCAATCCGCCGAGGTGAAGTGGCCTACTCAGCACGGGCCTCAGCTTCTCGTTCCAGAAGCTTCCGATCGCTCCACTGGCCACCTCCACCTCTACCACCGCCGTGCCGCCGGTCACCCGGTGGACTTGTAACATCAAGACGAACTCCCCGTTGTGCCCCTCGATCACTGCGGCCGAGCCCTTCTCGCCCTCCCTCCTCACCACTAACCCTTCCTCCTTTCCCACCTCCTCAACCCGGTCCAGGATCCGGTCCACCGGCTCGACCGACGCGAACCGCTCCCGGTCCGAGGCCGCGTCCACGAAGAGGCCGGAGAGGTCGAGGCCGGATGCGAAGGATATGAGGTCGAAGGCGTTGAGCTCTCCGCCGTGGCGGTGGCGGCGGTGGGGCTTGTCATCGGGGCTGGCGTCGCTTGCGTGGGGTCGCATCATGGTCGCCAACTGCTCGGGGTCGACGCCCCGGGCGAACCAGGGGTCGCGGAGGATGCCGTCGACGGAGATGCGGGTGGCGGGATTGGGGTCGAGGAGGCGGTAGATGAGGCGGCGGAGGTCGGGCGGGGTCCAGCGGGGGCAGCGGTGGTGGCCGCGGTGGATCTTGCGGTATAGCGACATGAGGTTGCGGTCGTTGAAGGGGAGGTAGCCGGCGTTGAGCACGAAGAGGATGACGCCGCACGACCAGATGTCCGCTTTGGCTCCGTCGTACCCCGTCGTCCCTTTCCTCGATAGGAGGATCTCCGGGGCCACGTACGCCGGCGTCCCGCATTGGGTGTGGAGGAGGTATTCTTCGGAGAAGGAAGAGACGGCGGAGAATCCGAAGTCGGAGACCTTGAGGTCCCCAGTGTCGTCCAGGAGGAGGTTCTCGGGCTTGAGGTCCCGGTGGAAGACACCGCGGGAGTGGGAGTAGGCGACGGCGGAGAGGAGCTGGTGGAACAGCCGGTGGGTGAGGTCGTCCGAGAGGCGGCCCTGGTCGTGGACGCGGGAGATGAGCTCGCCACCCTTGGCGAGCTCGAGGACGAGGTACACACTGGAGCGGGAGGCGAGCACCTCGTGGAGGCGGACGATGTGCGGGTGGCGGAGGAGGCGGAGGGCGGAGATCTCGCGGATGAAGGAGTCAGAGGAGGAACCGGAGCTGGAGGGCCGGCCGGGTTTCGGGAAGACCTTGATGGCCACGCTGCGGCCGGAGACGATGTGGCGCGCGTAGTAGACTTTGGCGGAGGCGCCGCGGCCCAGGACGCGGCCCAGCTCGTACTTGCCGAAAATGACCTTCGCTGGCGGCGGTGCGCCACCGCTGGACTCCGCCATGCTTCCCTCGCAGGTATCTTCGTGGTCTATCTTCGATGTCAAATCGGCATGAAAAGAAGAAAAAGGGAAGCCGTGGGGTGGAAGGATGTGGAGGCTCAAATCTTGGGATTCATATATATACACCTGAATTATGTAAATAATATATATAATAAAGAAGAGGGCAAAAATTTTTATTTGATTCATCGATATCATCCTATTAAAGAACTTAATTATGTAGACAAAAATATATATATTAAAACTTTGTTCGATAATCGTTTCGAATACATGAGACACAATTAATGTTGAAATTTAATTACTCACAGAGACGTGCGTCCTTTAGAGAACAAACACAAACAAAGAAAAAATTACAGTGAAGTGAGCTGCAAGGGGTTTTGGAGTGAAGCAATCATCGATTAGGAGTAACAGCTGTGGTAACGTGAGGCAAACACTCAATGACATGGCTTATCTTCCAAAGCACTAATTTTTTCCTACGGGACTAAGTCAGGCTTCACCCGTCCACGTGGTCAAGTGGATACATCACGAACCGTATTATTTTATTGGTGTGTTAGTATTGATGATAAGTATTTCTAGTATTATTTTAAATATTAAAAAAATCATTATTTCTAGTATTATTTTAAATATAAATGGATACATCACCAATCTTATTATTTTAAATATAAAAACTTATTAAAAAATTTCTAATCACCTTCCACCTCTTTGCCCACCATACATAACATAACATAACATTACAAGAGAGAGATCGCTAGAGCATGTATCCTCATATCGTCCATATGGATAAAATATCAAAGAGGGATATTAGGATAATTACATATTATCCCCTCCGTGGATCATATATAAAAAGTTAAGATGAATCTACTACGATTGTGACACATGACCAAATGTGCCCAAAGCATGTGAGTCGGAAAACCCAACCCATACCAAGATAAATTTGCTATGATGGAAGCATAAGAAAAAATGTACCCAAGGCAAGTGAGTTGGAAAGTCTGACCCACACCAAGATAAATCCATTATGACAGAGGCGTAGTGCTAAATATGTCTTAAGTATATGAGTCGAAAAACTCGACCTGTACTAAGATAAATTTGCTATGACGAAGACATAGGACTAAATGTACTCGAAGCATGTGAGTCAGAAAACCCAACCTACGCTGAGGCAAATCCATATAATAGAAGCGTAAGGTGAAATATGCTCAAGGCGCGAGTTGAAAATCAACCAACGCCAAGATAAATCCATTATGATGGAGACGTAAGACTAGATAAGCCTAAGAAGTGTGAGTAAAAAAAAAAAGACCCATGCTAAGATAAATCTACTATGATTGAGGTGTAGGGCCAAATGTACCCAAGACGCATAAGTCAATAATCTTGACCTATGCCAAGATAATCCACTACAACGAAAGCACAATGCCCAATGTGCCTAAGGTGTATGATTCGGGAAACCCAATCAATACTAAGGTAAATCTACTATGGTGGAAGCATAAAGCAAAATGTTTACGAGGTGCATGAGTCAGGAAATCCGACCCACGCTAAGATAAATCTGCTATGATGGAAGTATATGGTGAAATATGTTCGAGACGCATGAGTCAGAAATCTCAACTCACACTAAGATAAATCCATTATGATGGAAGTATAAGACATTATACCCGAGATGCATGAGTTGAAAAACTCGTCCCACTACAAGATAAATCCACTATAGTGGAAATATATGCCCGTGACATGTGAGTTAGAAAACCCAACCTATGCCAAGATAAATTTGTTACGGCTGAGGTGCAATGCCAGATAAACCCGAGGCTTGTGAGTCTTTGCTCCCAACAATATAGTCATCCCTACCCTGGCACGTCAATCCCACAAGCCTCTTATCTATTCTCGTACGCTCATGGCGGGGGAGCAAGTCAAAATATAAAAACTCACATTGGGTTTTGGGATAATCAGGCTCGAACTGATGACTTCCACCATGACCAAGTGATATTCTACTGCTGAGTTACAACAAGATAAATTTACTATGGCGGAGGCATTAGATGAAATGTGCTCAAGACATATGAGTTAGGGAAAAATAGCCTACAACTATGAGTGTCTCCTTCATGTTATAGAGGAACAGGTTGGCAATAGGTCTATCAGGTTAATTAAACATCACACTCTGGACCCCCTAACAAGAACTCTAAAACATACCTTACGGGGACAAATGATAGAAAACATATTGATGACCAAGCATCATCCAACACTTTTTGTCATGTGGAGGTTGGCATGGAAAGAAATATCAATCACGCTTCAGTTGTATGCCCCAGTGGACAACACTTAAAGGGAGGTCATTCGGGCTTATGACCCCCCTGTCGCCCACATGGATAAACGTCAAAGGGGGACAATGGGATAATTATAAATTGTCCCATTCATGGACCAGATACAAAAGTTAACCCCTGACGTCATGTCGAGAGATTATTTTCAAGAATAAAACTAATATCCAAAAATGATCTCGGAGTAACTTGAATGTTAGAAGGATAAGATTAAAAAAAACTTCTTCCAATATCAATCTTAATATAGACAGTGTCTGAGGTGCTCGACCCTCCCTCCTTAGAGCTATCTCGGGGCCACTTTGAAATCACCTCAGAATCATTTCAAAATACTCCCTTGCCTTTGGATTTGGATCAACTCGGACGTAAACAATGATTTTTCTAAAAAAAAAAGGTATTTGAATGTTTATAACATCTCGAGATTTATTTTATCTGTTGATCTTTCAATATGGATTTGTAAAGGGAAGAGTTGTATATTCGCTTTGAGGAAGGGATGGAAACATCCGGTCTCTTTCGACAATCGTCGCCGCACTTGTCGACATGGTAGGGAAGCTGTGCGGCTTCATCTTCTACTCCGGTGTTACCTCATGCCTTCCACCGATGCGACCCCGGGAATGAAACCACGGGTCTGTGCAGTGCGAGCCTATGGGGCTGCTGTCTCTCCTGTGGCCGCCGACAACCACTAGTGCATTGAATGGCGTGGGACAAGCGGACCACAAGGAGGCCTTCGCCTGCGGTGACGAAAGAGGGGGGGGGGGGGGGGAAGAAAGCGATCGGATCGCTTTACAGCCACAACCGAGCGGGGTGACGAGCCCAATGGGATCGAAACTGGGTGCCGTCCCGCCCCCCCGCGAAAACCAGAAGCGTCCAGTGGTCCACCACCTGTTCGATGCTTGTTCGCAGTCGCAGAAACCTACCCGCCTCTATCCGAAACGAGGGCAACGAAAGCAGACCAGACAAGGCGGAGCCCCACCACCATAGTCCCTCTCTCGGGTAACGCTCCGACACGGTGACGTCCTCCGCGGGTCCGACTCGCGCAGGGTGGCAGAGCATAATGCGTCGAACATTTCGTGATCCCTTTCTCTCCTCCTCGCGCCAAGTGTGCCGTCACGGTCGAGCCTCGTCGAGCGCGCCGGCACTAAAAGGTAAATTTAAATTATATATATATATATATATTATCGACCAAGAGATGTTTCTTAAAAGCTACTTATGCATTATGGTTTCTTTTGATTGAATTCAACACTTGCAATGGCTTCCAAAGGAATCTTGGGGACGTCGGAACCCTACGACTTTGGAAATGGAAACGTACGTCTTATTGCTACAATTGTTGTCACTGCCTAAATTAGTTTATAATTTTGGATGATTTTTCAAAAAAGTCTTCCTTTCCTTTTGTGTGTGTGTGTGTGTGTGTAAGAATTCACTCCTTCCCTCTTCTTTCTCTGTACTATAGAGTCCTTATTTGTTATAATTTTTATAAATATTTTTCTTTTTTCTTTGCTATAATTTCATAAATATTTGTTTGCTTGTTCTTTCTTTATTTATCGCCTTCGGTTCGATCGAAGTTGCTCACCCATTGACTTCGCTCTTTTGCTCTCACCATGAGACCTTCTATCTTTGCGCAATATTTTTTCTCCCATTATACCCATATAAAAAGGGTGAAACCTTACGATAATGGACAAGAGCGGAGAAAACAAGTGCAATAGAGAGAGTAGAGTGAAGACGTCACGATGGGATTGAGAGAAAGAGGGCTACCACACCACGATAGGATGGGGTACAGTAGGAGTAAGAGAAAATGTGTTGTCACAATGTGATGAAAGATAACAGATGTGACGATTAAGAAAGATACCATACAAAAAGCATGAGGCCTTGTAGTAGATACAAAGGGGTGGATATGCTCCCACCATGAGACCTTCTATCTTTGCGTAATATTTTTCCTCCCATTGTACCCATGTAAGAAGGGTGAAACCTCGCCATAATAGATAACAATGAAGACAACAAGTGCAACAGATAAAGAAGAGTGAAGACGTCACGATGGGAGCAAGAGAAAGAAGGCTACCACACCATGATGGGAGAGGGTATAGTAGGAGTAAGAGAAAAGGTATTGACGTAATGTGATGAAAGAGTGGAGGTAACGGATGCGACGATCAGGAAAGATATCACACAAAAAACATGAACCTTATAGTAGATACAAAGGGGGTGGATATGACTAGTAGGTAAAGAAAAAAAATAAAATCTATAAGAGTATAATAAATAGAGATATTATATAAAAAATAAATCAATAAACGTCATACGAAAAAAAAAGAATAAAAATATTCTTTTAGAAAAATCTATTATTATTATTATTATTATTATTTTGAAGAGATTGTTGACAAAGGTAGATACATCATCACATTAACAATGCAATAATATAAATGTGATGATGATGACGTCCATGGGGAGTGAGTGCATTGGTGTATTGTATTCCCACGAGTACAACCATGGTTGGCATCCTCATCTATAGAGGCTACCACTAAACTAAGATCGATTGCCATCATGTGGGTCCCATAAAACGTAGAAGAGAAGCAACCATTTCAAATTAATAGTAGTTGAGGCGTGGAGATAGATGCGATAGCTTATTCCTCTGGAAACAGTGTGGGTGCAGCCATCCCCAATGGATGGAATCAGTGTTGTTTGGCTAACCAATGATGGATGGCATCGACAACTGGAAGCAGTGGAACCACACGTAGAGTAGAGTGGGAAGATGAAATGCCAGCCACCACCATGCCATGACCAAGTAAGTATCCGATAACATATTGTACACCATTAACTCTGGTGTGTGTCACACCCCCCCACAATAAAAGAAGAGGCCACATGAGTTGCGTCAATTTCCTACCATAATAGAAGCCACAAAGTGGTCGGAATGTTTGGTAAAGGTACTACTACTATATGATGATTTTTTTTTTCTTTTACCATATTTGATCAGTAAAGAGTAAGTAATTCGTATTAACAAGATATTTCTTCTTTCTTTAAAACAAAAGAAGAAAATAGTACAGAATGAATCATGGAATTGATCGGTAGAGACACACTGAACCTGAAATATGTGTGGCTTCCTTCCTAATGCGTGCATGATGATGATGATGACCTGTCAACTAACCCTAACCCTACTTCCATCACTAGCTATGTATAATTTTCTGTAAGAGTACTGATCAATTCATGACACCTGTGTCCAACTTTCTTTCAGATGTCTGTCTCATCCACCCATCACCAGTTCTTATTCTCGACGTAAATTAAAAGAGGAGCCAAGCCCAAAAATGTAGGGGGGGTGTAAGTATCGCAAGTAATTATTCAGATGCATGGCAAAATATTTCCCGGTGCTCTGACATGCAATTCACAGAGGACGAGCACCAGTCAGGGCTACAGCCACCATCATCGTGCAGTCATGAGCAGCAATGATGCCTCGCAAGCTTTTTTTCTCTGTGTAAATTGTAACGGTTGTGCTTCAAGCAAAGCTGACAAGGTCACAGGACTGAGAACCTAAACAAACTGTTGGTGAGTTGAATCAAGAATTTTACATGTAAAAGTTGAATCATTGCACTGCAATTAGTTGTATATACACATTACTTGTCCATAAGCTGGGAAGCAGTTACCTATCAAACAACACTACTACCAAGCTTCTTACGACACTTGCTAACTTTGTCTCCTAAGAGTCGCACCCACATTCATTTCAACAGCTGCAGGAAACAGTTTCTGCAAAGGAGAAGGACATGGTCGGTCCGTAAGAGCGTGTGCTTACACTCACAAGACATAGACCATGCCGACCTCAAGGAGGGATGCAGGAGGCACACGCAGCGCCACATCTGGCCCTCGGCAGTTTCTCCTCAAGAAGTTGTACGCGACATCGATCGCCAACTTCTTCATTATCGATGACCCTGGACTTGCTTGCACATGAGAATGTCCCAACACAAACGCGCATCCAGACTCCCGTGCCGCCAGTAGATCATTGAGCTCTTCCCTTGCGGGCTCTGACAGTGCCGGGTGATTGTTTTCCTCCCGAAAGAACCTAACCTTCTTTCCTGCACTGGATGGTGCCAACTCAATTGCATTTTCTTCGGAAGCCAGCTCCCCGGCCATTGTCCCCTGTGGAGTGCTGCTCACAGTATTATAATCGCGCCGACACGTAGGCACACTTCTTCCGATGACAGTAAGTCCATCTTCGTAACCATCCATCAGCTCACTAGACCTTTGTCCGCTGAAAGATGCTTCGAGTTGTATGAAGTCAGCTAAACTTGCAATCAGCTCAGATTCAAAAGAGTCAACATCCTGATGGACATCACGGTACCCATACCGAACAATGCATCTGTAAGAACGATGATACGGCGGCCCAACACGTCCGACAAGGTATCTCTCAGAAGGAGGCACGAATGGAACAGGAACAGACTTGACACAAACAAAGACCAGGATGCGATGGAACGCCGGGAGGTTGGTGACAAATCGGGAGAAGTTAGCTGGCACGCCAGAGATGATATCGGTGAAAACAAGGCCAATGCCAGGAACACGGACGATGCCAAGTTTGTCACCAAGGGCCAGGAGCCAATCCAAAGAGACCTTGTTATGTAGGTCAAACTCATATTTCTTAATTGTGGCGTAATGCCAGACAAACATGACAATCATGAGAAAGAGAGCAAGTAGGACGGGAAGCCAGGCACCCTCAAGGAATTTGATCAGCGACGCAGAGAAGTAGAGGACCTCAATGGAGCCAAAAAAGAGGAGAAATGCAAGGGCCAAGAATGGAGACTTTCGCCAGCAAAGGATCATAACTAGGGAAGTGAGGCATGTAGTCACCAGCATAACAGTGATCACTGCTAGTCCTGCATTATGTGCAAACAGAAACATCAGTCACAGTGACAGAGATCTGGCATAATTATTTAGCATGACGTGCCGACTCAGTTAAATGTATGAACCATATGGTTGCATAAATAAAGAGCATATAAGACATGCAAAATTGCAATTATCAGGTCATCGCTTTCAAGAATATGAATACAACTCATCTATAATACCACAAGGAATTTTTTTTTTTTCCCACTCCTATGATATATAGCAGCATCCAACACAGGTTAAAGAACTTGCTTTAATAGAAGCACATGAAAAGGGATTTCATATGCATAGCCCTTCCGGTGATGACTTCACAAAGTCCATGTTAGAAATCAAGATAACTATGATGATAGGGATCTCAAGTAATATTTGTTCCAGTAGTCGACTCTTAGAAAGTAAAACCGATGTAGGCGGGCATTTAGAAACTAAATACGACACTTTCAGGTCAAGAGCAAAGAAACTCTTGGAAAAAGAGTGACTTTAAGTGAGATATGGTGAACAAAAGGCATGAAAAATTTAACTAGGAGAGCATACCAGAAGCATTTCCCATGTGCTTTATGTCTCTAAATCCAACAGTAACAGCAATGCAGAGGATCATGAGCATCCAATTAATCTCCGGTATGTAGATCTGCCCATGAATTTTGTCAGAGGTGTGAACCACTTTGACTCTTGGAAAGCACCCTAGTGATTGACTCTGATTAATGATAGAAAATGTTCCACTGATAATTGCTTGGCTCCCCACAACGGAAGCTAGTATCGCTATCCCAAGGACAGGCCACCTTAAGCATTCTACAAAATCAACAGTTAAGTCGCTAAGCAAACTCTGGGTTTCCATACAATTAGAAATGCCGTACATCAAATTGACATCGAAACCATATAATGACAAGAAACATGAAGGTCAAATTGACAGCATCTTTTTCCAAAATCAAAGTAAACCTCAGAAAATCAATCCCAAACCATCATGTTAAATGCTTGCTATAAGCATTACATCACAGAAGCCTAAACTGTCTTTATCTGATCTCTTGGCTTATCCTTCCTTTAATATTACGTGTCCTCAACTGACAATGACTTCACAACCATAATACACATCAGTCAAACACTTCTATCACAGTGCAGTACCTCTCTCTAGAAGATCAAGTGAATCTAGCATCTGACCAAACACCTACTGGAAGTTACCACAGTATGACCTATCAGCCAAATATCTACACACAATGAACACAATGCTACTTTGTAGACATAAACAAATGATGTTCAATTAGGTACATAATATATCACACCTCCACATCTCTTTTGTTAAGCTATACATTTGACAGGTTAAAAGTATATACCTGGAACTGAGGCAAAAAAGCCAATCTGGTAACTCGTATAGATTCTATGATGCTTTGACAAGTAAGCAGCTTGACCCATGTATGCCAAAATGAGAGAGGGATAAACTACGAAAGTGAAGGCCATCTACAATCGGCAAAGAGAGATCAGTTGCAAGTTGAGAGATGGAGAAAACATCAACCAAGTAAATTGCTAGAGAAATGGAACCTGAATTGCAGTGTATGAGAAGTGGCCGAGATCTGCAAACATTGCCTCTGAACCTGTTATTGTAGGTTATGCAGTAAGTCGGTAATAATCTTAAGTCGAAGTTTATAAAATTTTATGGCAGGTTAGGTAATCTGGGTTCTGCTGATCTTGATTGAAATTAATAAGAAACCTCAAGCTTTTAAGATTTTTCACGAGTTTCTATTCAATTATTCTGTTTGCTTATCTGTTGATGCTGGGCTACTCCATTGAATATTTTTTCAACTGTACCACTTTTGGTTTCACAAATTAAGCGTACTCCTAAATCCTAATGCTTCCCAAATAAAATGTATCAAATAAATCCTAAAGCATTCTAAGTAGGTTACTAATGGAAAAAGCTACTATTTTAAAAGTTACCTGTTATGCACAGTAAAATTCCACCCAAGGACATCCAGCCACCCTTCTTTGTCTTTTTCAAGAACTTAAACATGTAATATGGAGAAAGTGCTTGATAGACATGTGGGTTCCAGTGAACAATATTGTATATCCCAAGTCCACTGATGCACAATAGCCAGGTCAGAACAACTGGTGCGAATAAAATTCCAACTCGATGAGTACCATAGTGTTGCAGAGCAAATAAGCATACTAAAATGAAGCATGTTATTGGAACCACGGCATCTGCACACACAAGGAGCACACATCAGAAAAGATACTGATGTAAAACGTATACGATGACTAACTCGAACAATATGCACAAGTACTGAATGATTTTAGTGAAGTATTAAGTTTTTCTCTTTAGATTGCTCCAGATGTCAACAAACTTCTCGTTTGTTGCTAAACGTTGCCCTCGTTCATGCTATTTAGAAAGTGATTTGTCAAGAGGACAACATAAAAGGAATCATTCATTAATTCACTAACAATAGAATAACATTCTCAAATCAAGTTAGTATCTTCGTGCAGAATCAACCAATATATGCTTTATCTAAGGTTATGCCTGTCTTGACATCTTCTACTGCTACCTCCATACAAAATAAGCAAGTAGCAATGGTTGTAGGTTCATAATAACATTCTCGGATCAATTTAGTTTCTTCATATAGAATCTATTTGCTAAATACAAGGTTATGCCTGTCTTGATATCTTCTCTACTGCTAGCACCACACAGAATAAACAAGTAAAACCAGTTATGGATTAGAAAATATTATGGTGCCGCATTGTTGTGACTACCGATCGACTTGGCATTGTGGACATATTGCTACCATCAGATGACCACCTATCAGAAAATTACATTCAGATGACTGTAATTACCAACAAATTATGATTACATAACCTGGCCTGCATTTACTATATAAAACCTGATTGGGAAGAAGAATGAAGGAGAATTGAAAGTTTGTTTACTCCCTAAACTTCTGAATCTCCTTAGAGAGGGAAACTCTGGAAAAAACAACTAACAATACAGAATTGGCTCAGAAACAAGTGGCTTTCACTTGGTACTCCAGAGTAATTATGCAGCACATTCTTGACCAGAGGAGTTCAACATCAGAAACTAGTAAATGGCTGATGTGTGTCACAAATGGAGATTTCACAAAGTTAAAAATGATGATCTGCATATAGAGATATGGTGATTACTTCAACATATTGTATTGGTAGATTGCACCATAATAAAAGTTAAAATATTGAAAAGAGTGCATGTGTCTTTCCCATCCATCAAAAAGTTTGTGAAATAAGATTCAAGTCTAGCAAACCACTCGACTGAAACCAAAATATCATTCATGATGTGGCTGGTTAGCTTACATTCATGGTGCTCCTTAGACATGGACAACTCAAGCCCTGAAACTGCAGAAAACACTGGAGAGGAAAAGATAACATTAGCATGACTTCCCTGATTACAGTAACACAGAGTGTTGACAAAGTCACCTGATATTGCTGGGGTGAGGATTCCATCTCCAATTACCATACAGGTACCAAGCATTACCACTATCAGCAGAGCAACATGCAGGTTCTTGTGCTTCTCAAGCCAAACTTTGATCCTTGACCTGTTGGTAATTTCCGGGGGGCACTCATATTTGTAAGTAGAGAGTTCTTCATCTGCAATCTGTCTGTTGGGCAGAAGGCTTACATTGGCATGCCGACATATCAAAGAGTACAAAGCAAAAGTACCCCCTGCGAAATAAACAATCACATAGTATAAACAGCTCGATCCCATCACTTCAGAAAAGAGATTGTAACACCGGCAGGCTTACCCTCGCCATTGTCATCAGCTCTCAGAACTATGAAGACATATTTGAAGAGGGGGACAAGCGTCAGAGTCCAGAACACAAATGAAAGCGCACCGAGAATCTCTTCGTTTGTTTCTGAATGCGTAATATCTTCTGCAAATGTACTTTTGAAGACATATAGAGGAGATATACTCAAGTCTCCATAAACGACACCCAAGCTCTGGTATGCCAAAAGCAAGATGGTCTTCCAAGAATCTTTCTGCAAACCAACTAAATCCATCAGCAAAGCAATCAGAGGTTGAAAGAGGAAAAATGAAAAGACAAAAATCCAATCTAAATCGTAATAGAAGAAGGAATCTATAGAAGAACGACCCCACTTGCAGGAAAGGAGGAATAAGAAAGTAAATATAAGCTTGATGAAGTGGAAAGGCCAAAACCTTCAAAGATACCGGAGTTCTTCCAACCTCTGGATCCATTGCTCAACTGGAACTTGATTTTTCACATACAGTCAGTCTCTAGCTCAGTTCTACTTCCACCGGCAGATCTGCGTCACAACAACACACACAGGTCTCCAGAAAATTGTAATAGAAGAAACAATCAAACATGAAAACTACAACATAACAAAAGTTTTGGTTTGGAAATCTCAGCAAGCAAAGATAAGCTTCCATAAACATACTGGCCCTCATCCTCTCCTACCTCACCCACAGAATAGCCTCTCTCTCAATCCACCGCAAGATTGGCATTTCTGCACAACCCCAATCTTGAACATCGGACAATGACAAGTGTATCTTCACAACAGGCCATGTTGATCTGTGACTAAAAACGAACAGGAAACTTCAATGTGGATAGAAATGAAGAAGGCAGGTGCAGAACAAATCCATCAACCCCCACAGTCCAGAGTGTGATCCACCCACATGCCTTATCAAAACTGTGTCAGCCCCCACAGACTGTAGTATCAAAAAGCTGGTGGACTGGAGGTGAGAAAAAGGCAAAAGCATAGCCCAAAAGGAAACAAAAAGAAAGTAAAAGATGGGAGGCATGGGAATACGAGAAGATGGGGGGAAAGTAAAAGCAGCGATACCACGTGAGGAGGGGAGGCATTGCATCAAACTGGTCTCTCCTCCGGGCGCACCTATCACACCCATCCACCACCAACTACTGATGGTATCAAGGGGCAAAAATGCTAAACCTAGAAGAAGCTGAGATGCAAATCTACGTCTCTCGATCGGAGGAAGGAAACCCCGTCACAAAATTCGCCTCAAAATACCTTTGCATCGTTTCTCCGCAGATAGGGATTCAGAAATGTCGCCACCGAGTCATGGCTCATAAACGAACAAATGATGGTGATAAGGGAAAGCACGAAGCATGTGGGTGGAGAGAAGCGGATCGAAGAGCTCTGAGGTGGGCCAAACCATGTGGAGCGGTGCTGCTGCGGTGCGGCAGAGACGAAAGCGATCGTTACCCGTCGGGCCGAATGCTGCGACACCGACCAAACCCTATTCCTCGAAAACCTCACCCCACCCCTCCTTCTCTTTTTATCGTTACCCTTCTTCCTCCTGCGACCCATCACATCAGACGGCGGCAAGTTCAGTAACTTCGAAAGCCTTTTGAAAGTTCGAGGCTTCACCACCGCTTAGCGGCCAAAGTTTGGATCTTTGTGCTCGATTCGAACCCTCTGTTAATCTTTACTGCGACGACCGACAAGTTCGGGACCAAACCCCGTTCCGTTCTTCCTCGTTCCTCCCTGCGCCTCTCCGCGGCGGGAACCCGCATTGAAAATCCCATCTTTAAGAAGAAAACTCCGCCAATTCAGCAAACATAGAACCCAATTCGAGCGAGTTCTAGGCCATGGTCAATTCCCTCGGCCTTCGTGGAGCGGAGAGACCAGAACCGAGAGGATAAACGCCGAGGCAGATGCCGACACGATCCATCAGTTTTAGGCACCGGGAAATCCGAAATGTCTGAACAAATGTCGGGTGAGAAGCCATCGATTCGCGTTGTTTTCAGCGTGTTAGGTGAAAGACGCGAATCAACTCGATTCACCCAACCGATCAGTTCGAGTGATCTATAGATCAGAAGCAGATCGCCATCCTAAATAATACCAATACATTAATGCAACACACCTTGATCGACATGGTGTCATGAATCAGCATTGGACTTCGTGAAGTCATGAATGTGCAAGAGACGAAGACCTGCAGGGGTGATCTCCACAGAATCTGCATTTCCTCTTCTTTATTCGATTCCATGGTGGTGTTGTAAGCTTGACCCGGGAACACGGCAAGGAAGGCTCTTCTTCCCTTCCCCAGTTGCTTCCATTGAATCCCCTCAATAATTGTGAGAGGGACGATTGACGCCTAAACAAGACAAAGATATCATCCCCAGGTATCAAAGTCTCCGAAGAACGCAACAGCGGAATCAGAGCAGAAGACCGAGCTCCTTGCGTTTGGCTTTTGGCACGACGATAGATATCGAGTCTTGTAATCGGTGGAATGGCGCCCACGAAGACGTCCTCCACCGTGTTGCCTGTCGGTGTATCGCCCAGTTCAGCCATGGATGGTGAGAAGTCGAGCATCAGAATGCGTCAGAAGATGAAGACGCTCGGCTTTTGCTAAATGCACACCCATCCTAATAAATTCATACATAGTATGATGCAATCATGAGATAAAATACATTGACTTAAAATAGATAAATACAATATTATTCCCCCCACCCAAAACGCTATAATACAACTTAAATTGATATTACCACGAAAGAAAACTATGTTTACCTCACATGTCATCGAATATTTTTCATCCATCACAATCAACATATTGAAAACCATCATATTTGGATTCGAATTAACTCAAGGGGTATTTCCCCCTAATCCCTTGGGGTTAAGGAATCATAACAATAAATACGAGGGTATCTATAAAATTATATATCTAACTCTTTAAAGCCATCTTGATATATTGATCTTGTTAATCATTACTTTTTACCTCGAGTTTAGGCTTTTTGAAATGTTAAAAGAAATCATCGTCGATGTCTTAATCAACTCGACGTGGCCTAAATCCAAGAGCGTAGGAATGTTCGAGTTGATCACTGAGGTGAAACTGTTGAGCTCTCGAGGCGCCATCTGTATTAAGATCAATGTTAGAGAAAAATTTTCAACCCAATTTCTCTGACGTTTAAGTTAGTGATCGATGACTCTTAGTGGGTGTGAGTTTTTCTTGCAAAAGAGAGTCCATTGGCATAACATCAGGGATTAGCTTTTATACCTAACCTTGGAGGGGACAATCTATAATCACCCCAACGTCTCCCTCTTAGCGTTTTGTCCATGTAGGCAAAAGGGCAGAGACAACTCCGAATGGCTTACCTTGGACTTTTGTCCACGCGGACAAATGAGTGAAGGGTGACCTTTTCCATCCACGATAGCTTCTACATGGTGCTTATGTGTTGGATGATGGTTGATCGTTAATATGTTCCTTATCATTTGTCCCTTCCCCCAATGCGTGCTTTGGGTCTCCTATTATAAGGGTATGGAGTGCGATATTTAATTCATTTGATAAGTCCATTGCCAACCTGTCCCTTAATAATGTCAAAAGGAGACATGTTGGTTGGACAAGGGTCGGATTTTCCCGACTCATGTCTTGGGCACATTTCACCCTACATCATCATGGTAGATTTCTCTTGGCTTGGGTTGAATTTTCGTAACTTATATGCCTTGAGCATATTTCACCCTATGTTTTCATCATAATGGATTTCTCTTGGCGTGGGTTATGTTTTCTCGGCCCATACGCCTTAGACACATTTCTTAGGCCTTTGTTATAGTGAATTTCTCTTGGCACGGATTGAGTTTTCCCAACTCGCATGCCTTAGACACATTTTGTCCTATGCTACCATTGTAGAAAATTTCTCTCGGCGTGGGTTGGGTTTTTCTCAACTTATACGTCTTAAGCATATTGTACCCTACACCTTTGTCGTGGTAGATTTCTCTTGGTTCAAGTCGGATTTTTTTGACTCACATACCTCGATCACATTTTGCCCTATGCCTCCATCATAGTGAATTTCTCTTGGTACGGGTCGGGTTTTCTCGACTCACTCGCCTTGAGTATATTTTGCATTGTGCTTCCGTTGTAGCGTATTTCTCTTTTCGCGGGTTAGATTTTCCCGACTTACACGCCTCAGGCACATTTTACCCTACGCCTCCATTGTAGCGGGTTTCTCTCTGCTCGCGTTGGGTTTTCTTGACTCACATACCTCAGTCATATTTTGCCCTATGCTTCCCTTGTTGCATATTTCTCTTTCGTCCATCGTGATAGATTTCAAATCCTTCATCCATCATCATGAGTGTTAAGTCTTTCCTCCACCGTGGCGGATTTTGAGTCCTCCACTCATCATAGCGGGCTTTAAGTTCTCCCTTCATTATGGTAAATTTTGGATCCTCTTGGTACTAGTATCTTTTAGAATTGCACCGAAGGGATACTTGTCTTGATCATAGGAGGAGAGAGATCGACATCCTCCTCATAAATCCCCCCCTATTTCTTGCAGGGTGGAATTTATTTTTCCATTTAAGCCTTCAGAGACTCTAGTCTCCTCAGAGCCTCCTAAGAAGCTTTCAGCCTCATCCCTAGGGCCTCCTTAGGAGCATTCTCCACCTCGCCCCGATTCTTGATAGAGTAGGTTGATCTTTGAGTCCCTCATCCCGGTGTCAGTTCTGCAACAAATCAATCGTTAGCTATCTTATTCTTCTACCTTACTTCGAGATGTCTTTTCTTTCTCATACAAGTTCCTTTCGATCCCATGGTCGTCAATCGATCATTATTTGTGCTTTGTCTTTAGACAATCTAAGGGCAGAGGAGGTTACGTCCACCCCTTCATCGGAGGAGGCATCTCCTGTGAACCCAAAGGTCTTTCAGGATTTGGAGTTTATGAAAAGTTTGCATCACTATGACTCAGTAGTGATCATGCCTCTTAGATCACTTGCAAATTAAGTATTGTATCATGACCAAGTTTGATCTACAAGTTCCCCGACTCGGTCAGTGCCCTTTCAACCTCACACTCGGGTTTTTTTACTTATCTTATGATGCCCTCGAGGTAGGACTTCATCTTTCCCTCCACCTAGTGACAGGTCTTACCTCTAATGGTAGGGGACATCTCCTTCTCAAATGGTACCCAACTCATAGTGCTACTTAATAGTGTTCATTGGAGAATAGACATGCTGGTATTACTCCAACTTGTATGCTTTTTGCAACTTATTTTTTATTATGCTAGGGAAAAAGTAATTGCTACCTAGCCGCTTGGGAAGGTTGCAGGGTTATGTTGAATCTCAAATTTTGATGATGAAACCAATTGATAAATTTATGATCTAATATATGTTTGAGTGAAGCAGGACTAGCTTCGATCAAGGAGAGATAAATCAATTAAAGAAGTGGAATCAGATGTTGGGCCAAAATTAAACATATCATAAGATTGGACGTCGGGCTAGAGGAATGGTCAACGTGCCGGCAGCATGACTTCGTGTCATGAGTTCGGGCATCAGGCCAGAAGGATCGAACATTACACTAAGGAGATTGGATGTTGTGGAGGTCAACATGTCGATTGAGTAATACACCGTAAGAGAGGATGATGCGCCGAAGGTTTGGATGAAGCGTTGGATGAACCAATGACATGCCAGACAACTTCATATTCTTATTTATAATCAATTATGTCTAGATTGAAGTGGTTTGATTGTAATTAAGTTGGTTTTGAGTGTAGCCATGTCAACTCAATTAAGAGCCCATTGAGCCTTGATTAAGCCTTATTAAGCTATTGTAATTGAGTTAGTTTTGAGTTAGACTTGTGATGCATGGACCCTCGTTCATGCCAAACAAAGCTATTTACTTAAGTGGGTGATAGTCCAATGAGTAAGACCTTACTTTATTATCAAATATTAGGATCAATTAGCACTAAGAGGGGTGACCGGGGGTGGCTGTGAATTAGTGTAAGTATAAAAATACGGTTTAAGGAAAACTTTTTGTTTGGAGTAAAATCGAAAATCGAAAGCATTTCGTTGAGTAAGTGAGCAATAAGCTTATTGAAAGTTATGAACATGCTAAAGGAAAGTTCCGTATAAGAACATGCATAATAAAAAAAGGTAATGTAAAGATATGCTTACAAATATATAGTGGTTCAGCCACAATCTTGGCCTACATCCACTTCCTGAGTCCTCTTCGTCGAGGTGCATCGGAGTCTACTACCGATCTTCTTTGGGTAAATACCAAACCCTTACAGTTCCTACTCTCCTTTTCCTAGGCTCAGGAGAGGAACGTTACAAACTCACAAGGAAGATTTTACAAGAATTACAATTCTTTCCCTCACTCCCTTGCCCCTTTCCTTTTTCTTATAATTTTTGTTGAATCTTAGATTTTGGTGATGAAATCAATTAATGAATTATTGATCTAACAAGAATATTAGAGTTGATTGATGTAGGATTAATTACTATAGAAGGATTATTACAATCAGGATTAGCTAAGGTTAAGTCCATGTATCGAGTTGATGCGTTTGGGAACTCACCAGGAGTGTGTCAGAAGCTCGCTGAGGGTATCGAGAGTTTGCCAAGATGGCGCAAGGGAGTTCGCCAAAAGAAGACCAAGACTCGTTGAAAGATTATCGGGGGTAGTCGAAAAGCTTGTCGGGAGACGGGATGGTCTTGTAATAGATATTTTGATAATTATGATTGTATTTAATTAAGTCATAATTAGCATCGTGCATGCCTAACTATTGCAGGATCAATGAATCTACAACTAGATGATGGGCCAAAATACAGCCTAGGCATCGGGCCGAGTTCGGACGATATGGTGGGATCTTGTCGGAAGTTCGCTAGGAGATTCGCCGAAGGAATCGAGAAGCTCACTGGGAACGTGAAGGGAGATCGCCGGAAAGAAGACCGGAGGACTTGTCGCAAGATTACCGGAGGTTGCCGGAGTATGCGGGAGTTAGGTCTTAATTAGTCATTAAGTGTTGTAATCATTGAGTTATAGTTAGGGTTAGAGTCCTAATTGAGTTAGATTTGGAAGGAATCCAAATCAACTCAATGAGGCCACCGGATCGACTACTGGGTTTGGTTGAGCTCAATCAGTTGACCAAAGAGTTGGTCAACATAAAAGTCAAGTCGGAATTTGAAAAGTGGAGGGAACCACTTTTGCGGAAATTTCGGCTGGTAAACCACTAGTGAGCGACGATTGGACCGCCCGTACCATAGAATCCGAGTGGCGGGTAGCAGCTTTGGATGGGTAAACTGCCTAGGTGGCGGGTGAACTGCTTGTACCACCGAATCTGGGTGGCGGCCAGCTACTGACGGCGGGTAAACCGCCCAGGTCGACGGGTAAACTGCTTGTACTTGGATTTTTCGGATACGGTTGGATTTTGGCTCCGGTTTTGAAGCCAATTTAGGGCCTATAAATACCCCAAGTTTTCTTACATTCAAAACAATACTTTTGAGAGATTATATTCTGAGAAAATATTGTGTGAGAATTGTAAGAAAAAAAAGGGATAAGCGAGAGCTCTTAGAGTTGTAAATCTAGTCTCCATTGTAAGCTCAAGTGTAAGAGTTTGATCTTCACCAAAAGAAGATTAGTAGTGGATGCCGGTGTGTCTCAAGAAGGAGGATTAGGAAGTGGACATAGGCCGTTGGCACCGAACCACTATAAAATTGTAAGTGTTTCATAATTGCATTGCTTAAATATTGTTGAATTGATGCTTCTAAGTTAACTAAACTCCTTAAAATCAAGACGATAAGTTCTTTTCTCAAACGTGATTATCCTTCCAGTTTCTTACTTTTAATCACTTACTTGTTTTATTAAAAATGAAAAGCTTCGGATTTCTTATTTTATGTTATTTGAAAAGCTTTTGCTTTATAAAGAAAAACCTTAGCTTGCATTAATTCACCCTCCCCCCCCCCCCCCCTCTTAGTGTCAATTGATCCTAACAATTTTGATAAAAAATCTCAATTATAATTATTAAGATTATAAATCTTCTTTTTATAAAAAGAAAAATCATAGAGATTAAACATGATTCCCATAAAGGATAAGTCACATCAAGAAATTAAGGCAATGTTCATGATAAAACAAATTTCATATAATGTTTCACTTATCACGAATTTAAAAAATATTAAATTTGGTGTTAAGTTATACCAAGAAGGAAGTCATAAATAATCATGTCATGAATGATATTAATAACAAATCATGAATGTCAAAGGACATAATTTATTTTGACAAATTTCTTCTTAGATGAGATTCAAAGCTTTTATAAATTTTAGGAGATCAAAGAAGAATCTTCATTCATAAAAATATCAAATAATAAATATCAAGATCATGAATAAATTGCAAAGAAGAAAATATAGAAGATCTTGATTTGTATATATGAAACTTCAATTTGTCAAAAAAATATGATTCATGAGAAGATTTTAAAGTTATAGATCGGAAGAGACAAATTATGATTCATTTATATAATTTTCTTGAACGAACTTGATTTATATAAGGATTTTAAGTTTTAATTTTTTAAGATATCAAGATCATGATTTAACTTATCAAATCATCAAAATCAAAATATTAATAAAGTTGAATAGATTTATCAATCTCTTTAAAAAAAATCATTTAAAAACATATCCAAAATCATCATCAAAATCGCTTTTCAAATTTTTTTATTAAAGACAACATAGATTGTTTTAGCCAAAGTTATCTAATTCATTTTTGTAGTTTAAGAGATTCAACAACAATATTTTCAAGAAGAATTATCCTTATTTTTAGTTGTTTCATGTGATTTATTTCAAGAATGCTTTTCAAATTAATGAATTATCGTTTAAGACCGAAAATCAAATTTTATTTCAAAAGGAATCAACAAGATCATTAATATAACATATTAAAATAATAAAATATCTTAAAAAAATCTGATTCATTTTAATTCCAATGATTTTTCTTTCTTAAGTGAGTCTAACTCTTTAGATTTAGTAAAATGAGTTATCATGCAATCTTCACTCTCATTTCAAAAATATTTTTGAATTGAGAGTGAATGGTATGTTGAATATTTCTCATTTTTGTTGAATATTTGTTGACCAGTCTAACTCTTATATATGTGTTGAATATTTCTCATTTTGTTGATGGTAAAGGAGGAGAAATGGTATGTTGATGACAAAGGATGAATGTTTAGTTTGAAATTTTTATCATGTATACTATACCTACCAAAATGATTGAAAATTATAATGTGTATGCCCAAAATAATGTTAATCTTGGTATCATGGTGATGAATGGTTAAAAAAAATTAAAATAATATTAATCTTGGTATCATGGTAATGAATAATTAAAATTTTCAATGTTTTAGTATCATATATGCTATGCCCAAAGTGATGTTGATTTGTTGTTGGTATCATGCATAAAGTGATATTTGAGTTGAAATATTTTAAAGTTGTTCATGTTATACTTTAATAAATTGAAACTATGATAATGTATAATGTATGAAAATATGATTATACATAATGCATATGATAAAAATTTGCTAGTTGCACTTTTCTCATTTTTGTTGAGGATAAAGAGCGAGAAGAGATGACGATATGAAAATTTAAAATTTGAAATTTGAATCATGCATGAAATGATGTATTTGAGAAGAAATCAAGATTTGAAATTTGAATCATACGTGGAATGATATAATTTGAGAAGAAATGAAGATTTAAAATTTAAAATTTAAAATTTGAATCATGATAGACTGATATATTTTGAGAAGATATGAAGATTTAAAATTTGAAATTTGAATCATATATGGAACGATGTATTGAGAAGATATAAAGATTTAAAATTTAAATCATGAATGGAAGAATATATTTTGAGAACATATAAAGATTTAAAATTTGAATCATGCATAATATGATGTATTTTGAAATTATGATTATGCAATGATGATTTCTATCAAGCATATAGATATGAGAGTTAAGGTTAACTCCATCATTAATTAGTTGTTATCATAAAAAAGGGAAAAATTATTGAATCTTGGATTTTAATTATAAAATCAATTGGTGAAATTATGATTTAACCCTTGTGTTAAAGAAAGTGATGCAGGACGAACTACGACCGTAAAAAGGCAAAAGCAATTAAAGAAGAATCGAACGTTGGGTTGGAGTCAAAGTTTGGGCATCAGGCCGGAAGAATCGGGGATAGGCCAAAGCTTCGGATGATGCGATAGGAGCTCATCGGGAGTTAGCCAAAAGTTTACGAGGAGTTCGCCGATAGGTTGTCAGGAGCTCATTGGGAGTTCGCTAGAAGTTTGCTAGGAGTTCATCGAGAGTTCTCCAGAAGGTTGTCGAGAGCTCGCTGGAAGGTTATCGGGAGTTTGTCAAAGCCGAAAGTTCAATTAACTTGCCAGACAATGAAGATTGCTTGCTTGTAATTATTTAGTCTTAATTATCATAGTTAGGGTTTAAAGACTGATTTGAGCTTGTTAGAGAGCTCATTTCGTTGACCTAGAAAAAAGTATAATCAGGTCAAAAGAAGGTATAGCTCAGGGTATGAAAAGTATTAAAAAAGATTTTTTTTTCAGATTTCTAGGCAGTGGTATATTCTGTTGCCGGTGGTGGTATCATTAGTCGACGTTAGTACTACCAATTTTGGTGGTGGTACCATCAGTGTTGGCGGTAGTACTGCCCGTATCCTGATATTTCGAGAAAGTTTGAATTTTTGTCACTAAATTTTAAAGCCAATTGGGGTCTATAAATCCTCAAGGTATTCTTGCTTGGGGAAGCAAGAAAAAAGGAAAAAAACTTGTGAATTGAATTTGTAAGAGTTCTCCTCCTCTTGTTTAAGAGTGATTTTGATTTATAGGAGGGTTGAAAAAAAGTTGTAAGGGTTATTTCCTAAGCTTGAGAAAAGGAGAGTTGTAAGGGTTATCTCCTAAGCCTGAGAAAAGAAGAAAAGAGTTATAAGGGGTGTTTGATTTTCGCCTATTGAAAAAGATCAGGAGTACAAGTCAATAGCCTTAAGTGAAGAGGAATCTGGAGTGGACGTAAATCAAGGAGATTGAACCACTATAAAAATCTAGTGTGCATCTTTTTCTTACCTTTTATTACTATTACTTTTGGATTTAATTACTTATTAACTAGTTTCAAGTTAAAACACTTTAAATATCAATTTTCTTCAAATGAAAAAATTTCAAACTAAAGTTTTTATCACTTACCCCCCCTAGTGTCAACTAGATCCCAACACTGATTCTTTTTTTTTTCTATATTCTTCCCTTCTTCTTCTATTATAGTCGGGACCTTTTCTCTCTCTTTTCTTCTCTCCTTTTCCTTCTCCCTTCTCCCTTCTCTTATTGCCTTTCATTATTCTCCATTCTCTTCCACTGATCTAGCAAATCCTCTATTTTTCTTGGGTAGAAGGTAGAGGGATAAGGGTGCATTGGAGGCGATGGGAAGAAAATCCCTTTTTTTATATTTTTGTAATTTAGTCCTTATATATCTATATTTATAAATAGGTCATCAAAAGGATAAAAATATTACATCCTTCCCTCTAAATGAAAAGTTTAGTCTTATAAGCTTCATATCTAATCCGAAAGGTAAGCAAGATTGATATGTTTTCATGACATCAATCATACTATAACGTTATATATGGCTTAACTTAATATAAATCTTTCCTAAATTATATTCAGTGGGTAGGATTCACAATTTGATCCATAGTAATAAAATTTTAATATAAAATTATTTAATATAAAATAATATTAAATAATCCTCATATCAAAATTATAAAAAAAATCATGGACATCATAAACAATTTAAAAACAAAGAATATCACAACTACGGTTCACTTGGGAGTTGGACTCGATGAGGACACATAATTTGAAGCTCCACGAGGAAGTCACGATGTTAACGAGGAGGCTTACAAGCTAAGGGAAGCATTAGAGGTCGAGTGATGTCGAATACTAGAGTATTGAGAGGAAGTAGTTGTCGACTACAAGACATCTGCCGTGTTCAGGAGGGGTCTAGAGAGGACGGAGGATCAGAACGTCTTGATGCCAACCAAGATGCTCTTTGATGACAACCCCAATTCACCGCCTTATCTTGCCACCTGAGCTATCATCTCTAACTATTGATCTCTTTTCTAGTAGTCGAGGCGGTCTACTCGACTCATTCCTTTTGTTTGCCCCATCAGCATTTTATTTTCATAGACCATCGCTTCATCTTGAATGTAGAAGTGTAATTCTCCTAGAAGTAATGAAAATTTCTTTTCTTAATTTGCACATGACACTATAAAGATACATCCTACAACCGACACCCTAGGCCTAGTAGGCCAATATTCGATGCTTGGGGCGTAGTCCTCCTTAGCCTAATCCCGAGGGAGGCCTTCAGGGTAAACTTAAGTTTATAACGTATCACATTCTCAACAACACCATGCCCTTTATTGTCCCAAGATGGTATGTTCTATGTCGATCAACTTCGATGACTCGATAAGACCCTTCTCATGTTGGTGCCAGCTTCCCTTGAGAACTGATTGGGTCACTGACCTTAACTTTTCAAACCCTAGGTCCCCTAGTCGAACCCCTAGAGAGCGTACTCAGTCTTAGAGCTTGGCAACCAACCTTTTGTATCTTACCATCATATGTGTGCTTTGGATCTGACTTCACTGATTAGGTCGAGCTCGACTTGAAGTCCCTTTTTAGAAGTTTCTTCATTAAAGCTCTCAATCCAAGGTGTTGGGAAGACTGTTTTAGGTGACAAGATAGATTTCTGTCGAATAACAACTTAAATGGTGATTCTCTTGAGTCAGTCTTGGGTGTCATCCAGGAGCCCCACATAATGTTAGGATCGTAATGGCACTAAGGGTGGAGGTGAATTAGTATTATTATAAAAAGATTCGATTTAAAAAAAAAATGAGAATATGAATCGAAAATGTGTTTGACTTGAAAGTGTAAGTAGAACTAGTGAGTAAATTAATCATTAAGCAGTGATAAGGAAACATAAGAAGGATATGCAAACTGATTTATAGTCTTTCGGTCGTCCTGTACATCCACTCTTGATTCCTCTTCTCGACCTATGTCTACTCCCGATTCCACTTCTCTCGAAGTCATTGGCTTTCACTATCGATCTTCTTTTCAATGGGGCGAAGATCAACTATCCTTGTTACAACCTTTCTCATTTTACTAAGCTCAGGAGAGAATCTTTACAAACTTTTTCACACAATACCTCACACCTCATTATAATAACCGCTAAACTCAAGAAGGAAGAGATTAAAACACTTTCAAGAATTTATAATACTTTAACCTCAAGGATTCTTTCTCTTTTTCACCCTTATTCATGCTTCATCAAGCAAGAATGAGTGAGGTATTTATAGACCCCCAATTGCTTTAAAATTGGAGCCAAAATTTTAAATCCATAATTTTTCAGGGTATTGGCGGTACCACCATCGGCACTGGGCAGCACTACTGTTAGCATTGGGCGGTACTACTGTCGAACAAAGCTCAAGAATCTAGGCTTTGGCGGTATTACCATTGGCATAGTCGATACCACCGTCGGAATGCTCAGAAAAGCACAAACTGTGCTCTTCGGCTGTTTGGGCAGTACCACCGCCTGGACCTGGTGATATCACTACCTAAGTCAATTGTAGGTTATCGAATTGGCCTTTCATAAGGCCCAATGGGCTCTAAATTAACTTGGCATGGTTTCAATCTAATACTAGCTTAATTTGACTCTAAACAACTATGATCAAGACCTAACCACTTTCACAAAGCAACCATGTTGTCTAGCTGATAGTGTCTTTTTTGGGGCTTGCCAGGTGGACGCGATTCGCCTTTAAATGTGTCGAGCAAGCCTTTGCTGGTCCTGGCCCGTGTGCGCTGGTTCGCCCGCTTCGCAATTTCTTCGGCACGGGGCGGAGCTGGTTCGGATGAGCGGTGATTCAGGGGTCGGTTCGGGAGTTCTGATGCTGGAGTGGCGGAGCCTTGGTGGAGAAGAGGTTGTCCTGCCGGGGTCGGCTGCTGGTTCCTGCAAGGAGGTCGGGTCGGGTAGGTTCCCGACGTGACCCCTCCGACGATCAAGTCAGTTTTGTGGTCTTTTTTGCGATCCCCCTGCCCTGTGGAGGTGCAGGAGCTTTTATAGTGGGTGCTGTGGGTTGTTCGTACCTGACGACCTTACCGCATTCATGACTCACCATGTTGCCGCGCCTCACGCCTTGCCTCCGTACTGGTGGGGAAGCGTGCGCCTGCAGGTAGGGGTTGCCGACCTTACCTGTGCCAGGTCGGTGGTACGGCACCTGGTACCCTTCGTACATCCGGTTGACCGGTCACGTCGGTTTGGCCACGTCAGTGGCTTAGCTGTCCGAAGGTGTGATGACTTGGCAGCCGAGTCGGATTTTGCCCTATCATTCTTCCCCCCCCAGGCAGACCCTCTCGAGGCGCCTGATTGGGGTGCCGAAGATGAGGTCTTGCGTGCGATCGCTGTTTGGGGTAGCCTTAAATTAGTCCTGAGCGTGGGCCCGAATTGATCCGACCGAGCATGAGCTCGGGAATGTAGCGATGCGTGAGTGGATCCGACCGAGCGCGAGCTCGGGAATATGGCGCGGGAGGCCTCATCCGACCGCGCGCGAACTCGGGAGTGTAGTACAGCAAGAGTAGATCCGACCGAGCCTAAGCTCGGGAATGTGGCGCAGGAAGCCAAATCCGACCGAGCCTGAGCTCGGGAATGTGGTACAGCAAGAGTAGATCCGACCGAGCCTAAGCTCAGGAATGTGGCGCAGGAAGCCAAATCCGACCGAGCCTGAGCTCGGGAATGTGGTACAGCAAGAGTAGATCCGACCGAGCCTAAGCTCGGGAATGTGGCGCAGGAAGCCAAATCCGACCGAGCCTGAGCTCGGGAATGTCTGGAGGTTTGGCCGAGAAAATGACCTCGGGCACAAATCCGGCGATTTGGCCGAGAGAGTGAACTCGGGCGCAAATCCGGAGATCTGGCCGAGAGAGTGAACTCGGGCGCAAATCCGGAGATCTGGCCGAGAGAGTGAACTCGGGCGCAAATCCGGAGATCTGGCCGAGAGAGTGAACTCGGGCACAAATCCGGAGATCTGGCCGAGGGAGTGAACTCGGGCGCAAATCCGGAGATCTGGCCGAGGGAGTGAACTCGGGCGCAAATCCGGAGATCTGGCCGAGGGAGTGAACTCGGGCGCAAATCCGGAGATCTGGCCGAGAGAGTGAACTCGGGCGCAAATCCGGAGATCTGGCCGAGAGAGTGAACTCGGGCGCAAATCCGGAGATCTGGCCGAGAGAGTGAACTCGGGCGCAAATCCGGAGATCTGGCCGAGAGAGTGAACTCGGGCGCAAATCCGGAGATCTGGCCGAGAGAGTGAACTCGGGCACAAATCCGGAGATCTGGCCGAGAGAGTGAACTCGGGCGCAAATCCGGAGATCTGGCCGAGGGAGTGAACTCGGGCGCAAATCCGGAGATCTGGCCGAGGGAGTGAACTCGGGCGCAAATCCGGAGATCTGGCCGAGAGAGTGAACTCGGGCGCAAATCCGGAGATCTGGTCGAGAGAGTGAACTCGGGCACAAATCCGGAGATCTGGCCGAGAGAGTGAACTCGGGCGCAAATCCGGAGATCTGGCCGAGGGAGTGAACTCGGGCGCAAATCCAGAGATCTGGCCGAGGGAGTGAACTCAGGCGCAAATCCCGAGATCTGGCCGAGAGAGTGAACTCAGGCGCAAATCCGGAGATCTGGCCGAGGGTTTTTTCTTTTTTTTTTTTTTTTTTTTTTTTTGGCGCGCATAAATATATATATATATATATATATTTCCTAGGGTTTCGGTCGCAATCATGGCGCATTCAATGCGCTGAGTGTTGCCTCGGCGCGGCGGCGTTTTCTCTTACCTCGGGAATCTGAAACGGCACGCCTGGCGCTATAAATTGGTTGGGGGGGTGTGCAGAGACCTCACTTGATCTTTTTGCTTTCTCGCTGCCTCTGCCTCGGACCACCCTAGTAGTCCCCGCTTTCTCAGCTCGGCAGCCCCCTTCTAAACAGGTCGCGATGACCTCGTCGGACTCCTCCACTAGTGTCAGAGTCGCTTCTCCCTCGGAGTCGGGGGAGTCGAGTCGTAGTGGTCCTGGGGCTAGTTCCTCGGGAGCGTCTTCTGGGCCCCCGTCGCCTGTCGACGCGCGGGTTCAGAGGGACTTGGAGGTCATGATGTCACATCATGACCTCGACTCGGCAGTGACCGAGGGGTCACTTGCCGCAATCAGGGCACGGTACAGCATCCCGGCTGAATACAGGTTGTATGTTCCGGAGCCGGGGCAGCGTCCTTACAGTTTGGACGTCCCCGGCATGTGCATCTCGGTAGATGCCCTGGAAGCCGGCCTTCGGTTTCCTTTGCACCCTCTGATCGAGGAGTGCCTGAAGCGGTGGAGAGTCTCTCCGAGTCAGGTAGCGCCCAACTCGTGGCGTTACCTAGTGGTTTTTTTAGGTGAGTGCCGAGGAGCGGGGATTATCCCGACCCGGGACTTGTTCATGGCGTGCTTTCGCCTGTGCAAGAGTCGGGGAGGTTACTACCTCACCGCTCGTGTGGGTTTTAGGGTTGCCGGGGCGCCTTCCAGCAACAAGGGCTGGAAGTCCCGCTACCTTTATGTCAGTGGTCTGGGTTGGGGATTCGGGTTTAGCTGGTCGGCTCATCCGATTGGCAATGCCCCCCCTTATTTGTCCGAGGAGGAGGCCGTCCTGGTCGGTCGACTGAAGGGGATTCTTTCCTCTTCTTGTGCGATTAAGGAAATGACCGAGCTTTGGCTCGTTGAGGCGGGTTTGAGTCCGGCCTCTAAGGGTACTAGCTTTTATTTTGTTCAAGCCTTGCTAATCTTTTACTGACCTGTAAGTTGTGACGCAGATCGGATGGACCTCGGAGATCTCCGTGGGATGCCGAGGGTAGCTGGGGGACGGGTCCCGCCGAGCCGCCCCTCCGCTCATGAGGCCCGCGCCTCCCCAGCTCGGGAGGCTCCAAGGGTGTCGGCGAAGAGACCGGTTCCCCCTCCGACTGGACGTGCTGATGCGACGGGGGAACCCGTTAAGAGGACAAAGGTGCTGTCGAGGAAGCACAAGTCCCCGGCGGGCGAAGGAGGCTCCCGACATCGCTCCAAGGGAAAAGAGCCCGCCGCGTCGCCTGCGAGACCGGAAGCGCCCTCCGAGTCTGAGGAGGGGGCCGCTTCCCCGGTCCATGAGCGCCCGAGGTCCATGAAGGACCTCTTCAGGACGAAGGTCTGCAAGGGAGACCAGGGCTACTATGCCCTGATGATGTCTGACCTGGGGCTCCAAGACCCCGAGAAGGAGCTGCAGGCTCGGTGGGCGGGACTCAGGAACTCGACGAAGGTGTGGCACACTTCGTCCGCCGCCGAGGAATATGAAAGGGGGATTCTCCATCCCCAATTGGCACGGGAGCTGTACACGCTCCCGTCGGAGGTCTTGATGGCCCGAGCTACTAAAGAGCTCATCCTGGTAAGCCGGCCGACTTATGAATTTCCTTCCCATTCTCCCTCACTTTCCTTTTTTTTTTTTTTTACAAAGTCCTTCTGTGCAGAGCCAGCACCTTCAAATGGCGTTGGTCGACCGGGTCCATGATGCTGGTCGACTGATCACTTTCATGGACCACCGGGTCAAGCAGCAACAGGAGGAGCTCGACGTCCTGAAGTCGAAGGGCGGACCCGAGGCAGTTGCTGAGGCCGAGGAGCGGGCGTCGAGGCTGCAGGAGGAGCTCGAAAAGCTCAAGGCCGAAAAAGCAGAGGAGCTCCTCAGGCATGAGGCCTCGGAAAAAGAGCTGAGGGGTCATCTGGGTGACTCCCATCACCTGCTGAAGGAGGCCCGGGCCCGGGCCAGGAGGATGGACGACGAGCTGCTCCAATCGGTGAAGGACTTGGAGCAAGCTCGAGCTGAGCTGCCCAAAATTGCCGTCGCTGAATACAAGGAGTCCCTCGGTTTTAAAGAAGGTTTAAAGCGGATGGGACGGGTCACCTACGAGTACGGATATCGGGTGGCGCGAGCTCGTTTTCGTGCCCGCCACCCCGACGCCGACGTCGAAGAGGATCCGTTCACGATTTACCCCGAGGACGACTCAGTACCAATGGAGCGTCGGCAAGATTTTGACGACTCGGCGCCTCCCGAGTCTTAGTTTTGTTTCTTCTAGGAACTTGTAACTCGGGTCAGGTAGCCCTTAGATCGGCCCTGACCAATTTTGTTCTTTTTTTTTTTTTGAAGCTTGTAACCCGGGTCGGCCCCGACCTCCTTTGTACTTTTTCCAAGGGTTAATACAAGTCGGGTCATTTTGGTGCCACCATTGCATTCCAATTTGGTACGAGTTGCGACACATGGTTACACGTAGAACTTTCGCAGGTTCGTGATATGCCAGGTTCTTGGTAGTACTCGACCTTCCATGGTTGCCAGTGTATAAGTCCCGTCTCGGATAGTGTCTATAACTCGGTAGGGACCCTCCCAGTTCGGGGCCAGCTTGCCGCGGGATCTAGTCGGATCACTGACCTCGGTCTTGCGGAGCACCAAGTCGCCCGGGCCGACACGCTTTGGGCGCACTTGTTGGTTGTAGGTTTTCGCGACAGCCCTCCGGTAGGCCAGTGCTCGGAGATGAGCATCGGCCCGCTTTTCCTCCAATAGGTCGAGATTTTTACGGAGTTGCTGATCAGACTCCTCCCGATTTTGACTTTGAGTGCGAAGTGTTGGGAAGACCACCTCGGGAGGCAGCACGACCTCAGACCCGAATGCCAAGCTATAAGGCGATTCGCCCGTCGGGGTCTTAGGGGTCGTTCTCAACGCCCATAGGACACTTGGGATTTCATCCACCCAGGAAGTCGTGGCGTTGGAGACCCTCTTCTTTAATCCTTCGAGGATGGCTCGGTTTGTTACTTCGGCCAGACCGTTAGCCTGGGGATGAGCCACCGAGCTGAACTTCAGTTGGATGCGATAGCTCTGGCAGAACGCCTTGAACTTGGCGTTGTTGAATTGCGTGCCGTTGTCGGTGATGATCGCCTTAGGGAGGCCGAACCTGGTTATGATGTTCTTCCACACGAACCCTTCGACTTGCTTCTCGGTGATGGAAGCCAGCGGCTCGGCTTCGAGCCACTTGGTGAAATAATCGACGCCGACTATCAGGAACCTTCTCTGTCCCGAGGCTGGGGGGAAGGGACCGAGGAGGTCCATTCCCCATTGGGCGAAGGGCCAGGCGCAGTCGGCGGTCGAGAGCGGCACCATCGGTCTATGTTGGAATCGGGCGTGCTTTTGGCATGGCTCGCAATTTCGAACATATGCTTGAGCATCCTTTCGTAGTGTAGGCCAATAGTATCCTTGCCTTAGGACCATGTGCGCCAGGGTGCGAGCGCCGACATGGTCTCCACATATACCTTCATGGATCTCGGCTAAGGTGGTCTGTGCTTCGGTCGGGTTCAGACAACGAAGCAGAGGTCGGCTGAAACCTCGTCGGTAGAGGCGGCCATCAATGATGCAGTACCATGACTCTGCCCTTCTGACTCTTCGGGCGGCCGCCTTATCCTCAGGTAAGACTCCCGCTTGTTTGAAGCGGAGGATTTCGTTGGTCCAGCCTCCATCTTCTTGGTCGACGGTCATGAGGGTCGGGCCAATGGATGGCCCGACGGTCCTAACCGTTGGCCCGGTTGGTGTGTCGGTTGCGCGGGAGGAGGCCAATTTGGCCAAGGCATCTGCCTGCGTATTCTCGTTGCGGGGCACCTTGGTGATGACGAACTTTTGAAATCGCGCCGCTGCCAGCCGTACCTCGGCGAGGTATTTGATCATTGCCGCTTCCCGCGTTTCGAACGTGCCATTAACTTGGCCAGCGACAAGTTGGGAGTCGGTGAATACCTCTATATCTTCTGCCCCTAGGTCGGCTGCGACCTTGAGGCCGAACAGGAGCGCTTCATACTCGGCTTCGTTGTTTGTGGCTCTGAACCCCAATCGCAAGGCATGTTCGTAAGTGTGACCGGAGGGGTCTTTGAACACCAGGCCGACCCCTCCTCTCTCCGAATTTGCTGACCCGTCGATGTGTAAGGTCCACCCGGGGGTCGGGCTTTGGGGGACTGATGGCTGCATGAGCTCCGACAGGAAGTCCGCGAGCACTTGGCCTTTAATTGCCTTTCTTGGCTCATATTCGATATCGAACTCCCCCAATACATCAAATGATTGGGGGTTTTAGCCGGGCTTTCTTGGACTCGAATTCTCTTGCCAATACATCAAATGATGGTACTGAGGCGGGTTTTAGCCGGGCATACCAGTTTCTGGCCGATCCTCGGAGGGTGGTCGGGAAGGCTCGACACATCAGTGCCTCTGAAGTGTCATACAGGGCCATCTGGGCGCAGAACGTAGCAATATGCTCCTTTGGGTCTCCGCTGCCGTCATAGGGTTCGAGGGCAGGTAGCCTGAATGTGGGCGGCAGGGGCTTTGAGTGTATCTCAGGGGTAAAGGGGGAGCCCCCTTTCGGGTCCTCCCCAGCTTCGTCTTTCGACCTGAGGACTTCTCTCTGAACCTCGTCGAGTCGTCGATGGACTCGACGAACCTGTTCCCTCAAGGAGTCGGTGGAATCAGTTGACAGGACGTCGAGATCAGGTTCAATCGGCATCGGGTTGCAAGAGCGGCTTTGTGATCGGCTTGGTACTGACGTCGGCGAAGCCGGGATCCGAGGTTGAGGGGCCTCGGTGATACGTGGCGGTGGCGCCTCGGCGGCGGGTGGGATTCCCCGACTTGGGGCCGTCGGAGACTCCGCCCGCGGAGGCGCTGACTGGTGTGCTGCCGACTGCACCAGTTGCGGTAGATACGTGATTATGGTCTGCACCATGCCCGCGAGCGCCTGGACTTGACTGGTGAGGCCGAGGAAGGCCTCGGCGGTGACCATGGGGAGTGCAGGGTTGGATGCGGGTGACGGGAACCCGGGGTCAGTCATCATTCTCCAAAAGCGATTGGGAGTCGGCATAGCAGCCGGGACTTCCTCAGTCGACCGAGGGTGATCGGGTTCCGTTCGGCGCTCTGGTGCCGAGTCAGCGAGTGAGCGTTCCGGCGACATGGGCCCTCCTTCTAGCGCCAAAATGATAGTGTCTTTTTTGGGGCTTGCCAGGTGGACGCGATTCGCCTTTAAATGTGTCGAGCAAGCCTTTGCTGGTCCTGGCCCGTGTGCGCTGGTTCGCCCGCTTCGCAATTTCTTCGGCACGGGGCGGAGCTGGTTCGGATGAGCGGTGATTCAGGGGTCGGTTCGGGAGTTCTGATGCTGGAGTGGCGGAGCCTTGGTGGAGAAGAGGTTGTCCTGCCGGGGTCGGCTGCTGGTTCCTGCAAGGAGGTCGGGTCGGGTAGGTTCCCGACGTGACCCCTCCGACGATCAAGTCAGTTTTGTGGTCTTTTTTGCGATCCCCCTGCCCTGTGGAGGTGCAGGAGCTTTTATAGTGGGTGCTGTGGGTTGTTCGTACCTGACGACCTTACCGCATTCATGACTCACCATGTTGCCGCGCCTCACGCCTTGCCTCCGTACTGGTGGGGAAGCGTGCGCCTGCAGGTAGGGGTTGCCGACCTTACCTGTGCCAGGTCGGTGGTACGGCACCTGGTACCCTTCGTACATCCGGTTGACCGGTCACGTCGGTTTGGCCACGTCAGTGGCTTAGCTGTCCGAAGGTGTGATGACTTGGCAGCCGAGTCGGATTTTGCCCTATCACTAGCATTCCAGCATGTTATTTGATCATTCAACACTTCATCCGAACCTTCGAGACATCGTCATTTTCTTTAGTGTATCACCCGATCTATTGGTATATTGACATCCCACAACATCTGATCTTTTGGCGCAATACTCGATCCTTCCGACCCGATGCCCGAACTCATGGCACGAAATCCAGCCTTTGGCATGTTGACCAATCCTCCTGCCCATTGTCCAATCTCTGGTATGATACTCCTTCGACCCAACATTTGATTCTCATGCTTCAACAATTTACCCTATGATGGTTCGTATTCATGATCAAAGTCTTTCCTATATCACTTATCTTAAAACTATATTTGTTCATAAATTCATCAATTAATTTCATCATCAAAATTTGAGATTCAACAATCTCCCCCTTTTTGATGATGACAACTAATTGATGGCAGAGTTTTAACTAAACTCCCCCTATCTATATATCATAATGAACATAAATTTTTAAAGAAAAATGATGGCCTTTAAACTCTTTGAATTCAAGTTAAATAATAAATCATAGTGACTTTCAATAGTGATTATTGCAATAATCATATACATAATTTCACATCATATGCATAGTTTAAAATAATTACACATCTCAAACAAATATAAAAAGTTAATGTCATTAAATATAAAATGCATATGAGTACTAAGTTATAAAAAAATACTATTACTTCTCTCCTTTTGTCATCAACAATAGAGGAAAAAAAATGTAAGCCCTTACTTTTCTCTCCCCCTTTGTCATTATAAAAAAGAAGAGAAGAATCATTTTATCATGGTGCTACTTCTCTTCATTTGCATTAATGTGCCAATGAAGGACATTAATAGAAAGGTGTCATATAACATAAATTTCACATCATAAACATTAATATAATGATCTATTGAGATGAATTTCATCTTTAGTAAAAGAAAAGAAAAATTATAGGAGAATAAATAGTAAAAGAACTTAATTCATATAAAACAAATCTCAAGTTATAAATATTAAGAATTCAAGATCATGATTTGTTTGAATAAAAATCCTTCTTAGTTATTAGCAAAAAGAAAGAATCATAGGCGAATGAATACAAAAATAAATATTAAATCATGAATATCGAGAAGTTAAGTAAAAGATCATGGTTTGTGGATACATCTTCTCTTTAGTAAATAACAAAAAGAATTATAGGAGAACAAATAGTAAAAGATCTTGATTCATATAAAATAAATCTTAAGTTATAAATATCGAGAAGTCAATATCACAATTTGTTTAAATAAATCTCCTTCTTAATAAAACCATAAGGAGTCATAGGAGAATAATTAGTAGAAGGTCATGATTTATACTAAATATATCTTAAGTCAGGAATATCAAGAAGTCAAGTGAAAGATTATGATTTTTCCTAAAATAAAATATAATCAAATTTAAAATCATCATCAAAATCATTTTTCTTACCTTCGGGAAATTTATTGAAAACAATATGGATAGAAAATAACTAAACTTTTTTAGTTCCAATTTGTGACTCCTATGCCAAAGCCAAGAATCATTCTTTCAAATTAAAAAATAAGTTTTGTCATAAAAATCATAAAGATTAATAGTATAAATATTATTGTCCTTAAGGTAATCATAGATTTATTCTTATATGATATGTTTATGATACAAGTATTAGACTTAAATTTAATATTATACCCCTTATCACACAATTGACTAATGCTTAATGGGTTATATTTAAATCATCTACTAAAGGAGTATCTTTAATTAAAAGATTCAATTTGTTACTAATTTTTCAAATGTCGATAATCTTTCCTTTGTTGTCTCTGAAGGTTACATATCCTTCGTTTTGGCTAGTGAATTTTAAAAATTGAGTTGGATCTTCAATCATGTGCCTTGAGCATCCACTATCAAGATACCATGCTCTTAGCTCTTGATGGAGACATGCCTATAAAAAAAGAGGTTTACTCTAAGTATCAATTTAACTTTGGATCATTCATTGTTAGATCTACCTTCCTTGACTTTTGATATCAAATCATTTATAGTTCTTTTAGGAACTCAAACTAATTTATGAGAACTATAATTTTTAAGAGAGCATATATAAGCATAATGACCAAATCATCCATAAAAATCATATTTAACTTTAGGAGGAATATGTAGTATAGATACTTTTACAAATCTAGTTGATTTCGATGTGTACCGTTACTTGTGAATCCAATACCTTCCTTTCTAAATCCATAACCTTATTTAGCAAAAATCATGTTCAATAATTTGCTTCTAATTTTAAATTTTTCTAAAGTTTATTGTAATAATATATTTTCTTTTTATGTGAATCTAACTCTTAACGTTTAGTGCAAGATGTTAACATATAATTGCCATGCTTATTATTTAGTTTATCAAATTCATTAGAGAGAGCTACATGATCCTTTTTTAGCAATTTATATTTTTTATTAACTTTTTTAAGCTCGTCAAACAAATCATGAAATACATTAAGTAAATCATCATAAAAAAAAGATGTTTTAGATGAGTCACATACCTCATCATTGAAGGTCATCAATGCATAGTTCGTAATGTCGTCTTCATTGATTTGCTCTTCATCTTCAGATGCACTTGATTCATTTCACGTTGCCTTGAATGCTTTCTTCTTATAGGTTGACAACTTCTTATTCAGTTGTGGACACTCAATGCCCAGACTTCTTATATTTATAATATATTATAGTATCCTTTTTAGGTTTATTTTTATTCTTATGAGTTTTGTTTCTTTTTATGAATTTTTAAGTCTTATTGTAAGGAGTTCTATGTCATCATCATCATCACTTGAGCTTTCGCTCGAGAATTATTCTTTGGTTCTTAGTGTAATATTTTTGTTATTATTTGGAAAGTTTTTCCTTTGTTCGTTATATGCTTTTCATATTTCATAGATCATTAAAGATCCTATGAGTTCTTCAAGAGAAAAAATGTTCAAGTCCTTTACTTCTTGGATAGCTGCTATTTTTGGATCCCAACATTTTGGAAGAGATCTTAAAATTTTATCTACTAATTCAAGATTAGTATAGCATTTACCTAGAGCTTTTAAACCATTGACAACATCCATAAAACAAGTGTACATGTCACCAATGGTTTTGCTTGGCTTTATTTTAAATAGTTCATAATATGTACCAAAAGATTAACTTTTGATTTTTTTACTCTACTTGTGCCTTCATGAGTAACTTTAAGTATGTGCCAAATGTCATGTGTAGTGTCACAAGTAGAAACACGATTAAACTTTTTTTTTATAAAAAATATAAAATAAAGCGTTCATAGCTTTAGCATTTAAGTAAAATATTTTTTTTAAAAAAAATCATTCCATTCATTCATTGGATTAGAAGATTTTTAAAAATCATTTTTAATCAAAATATATATAAATCAAGAAAATTAGAGTCAAAATTAGAGTCAAAATATATATTTAAAAATCTTTATCATTCGTATTTTCTAGTAAGTGTAGTCTGTCCAATTAAATATAGGAGTACGAGTGATAGAGTGATAGAGTGACCCTCGTGAATGCTAAAAAGACCATTAAAACTAACTTAGGTGTTAATACTGAGAGAACTTGGCTTTGATACCAATTGTTAGGATTGTAATGGCCCTCGGGGGGTGAATTAGTGCTATCACAAAAAGATCTAATTTTAAAAAATATGAACAAGAATATGAATTAGAAATACATTTAACTTGAAAGTGTAAGTATAAGTAGTGAGTAAAGTAAATCAATAAGCAATGACAAGGAAAAATAAGAAGGAAATACAAATCGATTTATAGTGGTTCGATCATCCTGACCTACGTCTGCTCCCGATTCCTCTTCTCTTAAGGCTCCTGGCTTTCACTATCAATCTTCTTTCTAACTAGCGAAGATCAACTGCCCTTGTTACAACCCTTCTCTTTTTACCAGACTCAGGCAAGAACCTTTACAAACTCTTTCACATAATATCTCACACCTCCTTAGAATATCTTATAAACTCAAGGAGGAAAAGACTCAAATACTTTCAAGAGTTTACAACACTTTAATCTCAAGTATTCTTTCTCTTTTTCACCCTTATTCATGCTTTATCAAGCAAGAATAAGGGGGACATTTATAGACCACCAACGACTCTAGAATTAGAGCCAAAATTTTAAATCTCTGATTTTTTAGGGTACTAGCGGTACCACTGTCAGCACTAGGTGGTACTACTATTGAATAGAGCTCGGGAATCTAGGCTCTGATGGTACTACTATTGGTCTAGGTGATACCACTACCGGTAGGTGGCTATTGCAGCATGTCATCGAATCATCTGGTACTTCGTCCGAACCTCTGACACATCATCCTTTCCTTCAGCATATGACCTGATCTATTGACATGTTGACTTCCTACAGCATCAGATCTTTTGGTGCAATATTCGATGCTTCTGGCTTGATGCTTGAACTCATAACATGAAGTTCATCCTTCGGCACATCGACCAATCTTCCAACCCAACGTCCAATCTCTGACATGATACTCCTTCAGCCCAACATCTAATTATCTTGTTTTGACAATTTGCCTTGTGATGGTTTGTGCGTGTGATTGAAGCCTTTCTTGTATCACTTATCTTAAAAGCATATTAATTTATTAATTAATTTCATCATCAAAATTCAAGATTCAATAGAGAATACTTGGTAGCTCATCCACCCATGTACCCTTTGCTTCAACCACCCTCTTCTTTGATCCTTTGAGAATGTGTCGATTGGTGACCTAGGTGAGGCCATTGGCTTATGTTGGGAAACCATCAGAGCATCACATGTGCAGCGGAAGAAAGAAAACAAAATCGATTTCCTACGTGTATCAGGTCATTGTGCAAAGATTAGTGTGCGAAAAACCCACAAAACTGAAAATTATGATGCGTGAGAGATTGATTACCTAGTGAGATCGCATATCCCTAAAATTTCAGGTCCAAATGAAGAGAATGAAGAAGGTCAAACATCCTCCTCTCTAGCAGTATCCACATGATGGATCGTTGCAGCGTTGCTCCTCCAATTGGAGCATAAAGACATGCATACCTTCTCGTAGCACTCATGGAAGAAGATCATCTATCTTCTTCATTGTCCTCTTGCAGCAGGCGAGGGCTGGTTGGCTAAGAAGATGAGGGAAGGAGGATAATAAGAGGGGGTTGCCAAAAGTGCAGCCTATCAATGTTGTGTCGCCCCTACCTCTTATTTATAGAGAGTCACCAAAAAACCCTAGTGGATCTTGTATTAGTGAGTATTTGTTAGGACCCTAACTAAGTCGGGTCCATTTATTCAGGTCGAGTCATGTTAGCCAGAGTCAGTTATGGGTCGGGTGAATCTCATCAAGTCGGTTATGAGTAGATTGAGTGGTTTTTATCTTCAGTTGGGATTGAGTCGGTTATTATTTTTAGTTAGGAGTCTATCAAGAGTCAAAGATTAGTGAGACTCTTGGTAAAGCTTTATAAATAAGGTTGTAAACTCTTTATGGAGGGCAATCAATGAGAAGTATTAGTTTTAGCCAAAGGCAAAACCCTAGGAGGTAGATCCCCTCGAAGTGATCTAGGAGGCCCGATCCCCTCGAAGAGATCGTTTATCCTCCTTTTCCACCCTATTCCTCCATGATAGAACTCTAGGGTCCTATCAATTGGTATCAGAGCTACCGTTCCTTGGCTCTTTCGCTGCTACCATTCATCATCCACATTGCCACTGTCATCGTCGTTACCATTGTTGCATCTGCCACTTTGCTGCAATCTCAGCATCATCGTCATCGTCGTCACCATCATTATCAACGTCACGTCATCGCCATCGTCGTCAAATCTACATCTTGCTATATAAAAAAAGAGAAAAAAGAAAGAGGAAAAAAGGGAGAAAGAAAAGAGAAGAAGAAGAAGGGGCCCCCGCACCTTCCCCCTTCTTCCTCCCTTGCTCCTGTCGCCGATTAGCGCTGCCTCAGCCACTGCCCTCGTCCTTTCCTCCTTTCCTACTGTAGCAGCCGCACGCCCTCTACGCGGTCTTCCTCTCCTCCCTCATCTGTCACTAGCCACCGCTTGCTACCGCAGCCGCTTCCAACTAGCTAGACCTCAGTAGCACACAGTCAGCATCGATGCTGCTGCCTCCCCTATCGCATTTCCAGCCTTTTGTCCCATATTTCACACTGCCCTCTCCCTCGGTCACATCATCATCCTACCCAAAGGAGGACTGCCACTGGAACCTCTGTTCCTCCTCTCCTCATCTGTCGCAAGCCAACCTTCGGTAGCGTACTACCCTTATCGCCGCTGCCACCGGCCGACCGTCGATATCCTTAACCCGCTTGCTACCGCAGCGCACCCGCGCCTCTACCGCAGCCACCTCTGCCATCTCTCTTCCTCCCCTTTCTTCCTTGTCGCCGCCTCCTTGCTGCTGTCGCTGCAACCCACTGTCGCAACCTCCATCCCACAACCGCCTCCCTTGCCACCTGCAGCCCTTGACCACTGCTCCAATCGTGCACAACCACCGATCCCCTGCTCCAACAATCACAACCACAACCAAAGTCCTCGCCAACTGCGGTCGCTACCCTTCCTCCACCCTCGCTGCCACCAATCACTGTCATCTCCTCCCCTCCTCCTCAATCGCAGTCGCAATGACATCTTCCTCCTCCTTGCCACTATCACCACCGACCGGACCCCGCTACTCTCCCGCTGCCGCACCCCTCGCTAGACTATCGCTGCCCTCTTCCTTCCTCCTCTGCTAGCCGTAGCCTTCACAGCCCCTTTTGCCTTGCTGACCCTACATTCCTGCAGATCCAGCATCGTTGTTGCTGCTCCCTCCAGCGCCACCTAGCCACCCCTGCCATCCGCTGCCACAGCCCTTGCCAGACCCCGCTACCTCCTTCACTTCCCTTGCCGCTACTGCCTTCCAGCCCTCAACCGCATCACCGTCGCCCATTCTTCCTCCCCATCGTGCAACCGAAGGCGAAGGCTGCAGCCATCTCCCCTTGCTGCCGCAGTCGCCTCCAGCCGCGCCCTCCTCATCTTCTTCCCTCTGCAGCCACCTCTGTCGCAGCCTTGCCCAACTGTAGCCAGCAGCCGCAGCCACCCCTCGCCGGACCCCGTTGCTTGTCGAACCCTACTACTCCTACTTCTTCTTCCTCGTCAGACCCCGTTGCTCGTCGGAACCCGCTACCCCTCCTTGTTGTCAGCATCTCCACAACCGTTGCCCCTTCCCTACGACGCAAACTCATGCCCCTGACTCGACAGCATAAAAAAGAATTGAACATCACTGATCTATAATCCTACATAATGACTATAGATGATACACTTGATGCAAGGTTTAAAGCCTTCAAAGCTCGCATGGAAGATAGATTTCAAGAACTCCTCCGCGAAATTAGAAGAAGCCGATTAGAGAGTCCCAAGAAAACTCAATAAGGTGAAAGTTCCAAAGGGAGTCGATTTGAAAAGTATGATCAGGGGCAGGACACAGGATACACACGCATTAGGGTAGAATTTTCCAGATGGGAAGATGGAAACCCGATTGGTTGGATTTTACATGCTGAAAGATTTTTTCGTTTTCACAGGACTCTGGAGGAATCTAAGGTGGAAATCGCCTCCATTCAACTTGAAGGAGACGCGATCCAGTGATACGATTGGTACGAGCATACTCATGGAGAACCATCGTGGGAGTAATTCAAAAGCGGATTTTTTATTCGCTTCGGACCATCGGAGTATGAAAATATGGATGGACAACTTGCCAAAATCTGTCAGACCTCTACCATACAAGAGTACCATAGTAGATTTAAGCGCCTCTCAAACCAAACCCAAGACTGGTCCAAAAAATAACTGCTAAAAATATTTATTGAAGGGCTCAATCCAGAGATTCAGTGCGAAGATAAGGCTCGACCACCTCGTACCGTGATGGCTGCCATATCATTCGCTTGGATATAAGAAGAAAAGCTCAATAGGGACAATCGTAGAAATAAAAGCATAAATCAACCAGTAGTAAGCAAGCCGACAGCCCCATCTCCCTCCACTCCAGCCCCTCGAAGACTTACCAAAGAAGAACTCCAGGAGATCAGCAAAAGGGTTATGCTGGCATTGTGATGAAAAATAGAGTAGAGGACATCGATGCAAACAGGACCATCTTCTGATGATAGAACCAATTAAAGAGGAACCAAAGAATGATAACATGGACTCTGATCGAGAAGGTATAGATTCTGACAACGCTATTGGACCTTTCGTACATACAGTATATGCAATAGTAGGCTACTCTAACCCACAAACCATGAAAATCGAGGGAATTTTGAAACAATAGCCTGTTACTATTTTAATTGATACTGATAGCACTCACAATTTCATGGACAGAAGGCTTGCTGATCGATTGGCCTATCAAATTGAAGACTGTGAAAGATTTGAAGTCAAGGTTGCTGATGGTCGAATTCTAATTTGTAATAGTAAGTGCTCAAGAATCAAACTAATGGTACAAGGCCAAGAACTATGGGTGGATTTTTTTCTGATACCACTGGAAGACATCGAGATAGTGCTTGAAATTAAATGGTTGTCAACCCTGGGTGATGTCATATGGAATCTTTCTAAACTAATTATGAAGTTCTTTATTAATGGAAAGCCGGTGATCCTCAAAGTAAGACGTGAAAGCAAGATCACAACCGCTAGTAACCATCGAATGGAGATGCTTCCTCACAAGACTTCAATGACGACTACACCAAAAGGCTGACCTATTGCCTACACGAAGTGGAGACCTTATTTAATTGATCAAAAGATTGTGACGCATGGTAAATATCCTAGACCGAATTACCCCTGAAGTTTGATGCTGCTCAGCCTTGAGGACAAGAGTGATTTGAAGAGGGCGGGTCTGTTAGGACCCTAGCTAAGTCGGTTCCATTTATTCAGGTTGAGTCATGTTAGCCAGAGTCAGTTATGGGTCGGGTAAATCTCATCAAGTCAGTTATGAGTAGATTGAGTGATTTTTATCTTCAGTTGGGATTAAGTCCGTTATTATTTTCAGTTAGGAGTCTATCAAGAGTCAAAGATTAGTGAGACTCTTGGTAAAGCCTTATAAATAAGGTTGTAAACTCTTTATGGAGGGAATCAATGAGAAGTATTAATTTTAGCCAAAGGCAAAACCCTAGGAGGCAGATCCCCTCGAAGTAATCTAGGAGGCTCGATCCCCTCAAAGAGATCATTTATCCCCGTTTTCTACCTTATTCCTCCACGATAGAACCCTAGGGTCCTATCAGTATTGGATATTCATCCAATTACCCTCGCTCATAGGATTATTGGATCTCTATCTAATAATCTCAATTAGCCTTTAATTGGGCCTCATGCATGAGATACATCAATGCTGGGTTTCATCTAATGAGTGTTAGAAAACCCAGCGGGAGTATCACATATGTAGCAAAAGAACAAAACAAAATATGTTTCCCACATATCAAATCGTCGTGCAAAGATTAATGCACGAAAAATCTGTAAAATCAAAAAACGCGATGTGTGAGTGATTAGTTACCTAGGGAGATCGAATATTCCTGAAATTCCAGATCTAGATGGAGAGGATGAAGGAGGTCAAATGTCCTCATCTCTAGCGGTATCCACACGATGGATTGTTGTATCGATGCTCCTCCAGTCATAGCCAAAATCTAGTATCTTTTACACGGAGGATGAAGGAGGGGACGACTAAAGGTGCAGCCTATCACTAATGTGCCACCCCTGCATCCTATTTATAGAGAGCCATCAAGAAACCCTAGTGGATCTTGCCTTAGTGGATATTGGATCTTCATCCAATTACCCACTAATCTTGGATTATTGGATCTCTATCCAATAATCTCAATTAGCCTCTAATTGGGCCTTATGCAAGGAGCCCATTACTATTGGGTCTCATCTAATGAGAACAAGGGTTAATTGGATAACTCATATTTATCCTCTATTCATTGAAATATCCATCATATATGTGTGACCCTCTAGGCCCAATATTGAGCTAGCCGTGAGTTCTTCCTATCAGAACTCCTTCTAACTCAGTGAATTATTATCCCATAATAATTCACTCGACTCATCGATTATAGACTTACTAGGCCACTATGCCATAGTCCAAGATGGTACAGGAGATCTTATCCATTAGACCTATCTTTCCTCAATTACTATGTATCTATAGTCCATCATCCATCTAATATCTCAAAAACCATATATTGGGTATAGTATTGTCAGGCCATATATGAAATCCGTCTGAGTCTCGCATTAATCAGATTCTCTCGGAGAACTCTTTCTCTCTCAATCTTAATAATCATGGCCAAGGATTTGTCTAAGCAAGAACACATGGGATATTTCTCTCGTGATACCGAGAGTGGATGATCCTCTATTAACACTCAATTGCCTTCGTAAGGTTGGCTACCAATCCTAATAACCGGTTGAACCAGGTTGAAACTTTCTAAAGCTGTAAGTCCGACGTCAAAGAAAGAAATACTCAAACAAGACATCCTCGGTATCTCAAGTCTAAGGACCAGACACACAATTGGGACTATGGAATCACTGTCTGGCGTTATGTATCTTAACTATACAATATTCAATACGTAGATCAATCAGTAAACTCATTCTCTAATGAGCATCTATATTATATCCTTAGTGTCCCCACACAAGTGGCTATAAGACCAGCCACCTCCATCATATGAACGAGTATATAATACACTAGTCTATTCGGTTATCTTGATGTCCCTCTTGAGTAACATATGACCAGGATTATTTATGATCTTTATTTAAAGGTGAATCGATCTTATTATCGTGATCTCATCATGATTTAATTCTCATTGTATAAAACCAAGGATATCACAATATATATGTAACATATAATATAATATGAGAATATGCTAATAATAATCATAAGAAAAATGATCGCGTAGCGTGTCACACGTGCCATCACTCATGTGATTGGCTTATATGGCACCTATAACCAGCAATCTCTCACTTGACCTAAAGTCAATCATTATATGTTTGATCCCCATCAAACCCCTAGGATGCTCAATAGATCCGGATCCCCAAAATTTAGGATGCTCAATATATTCGGATTCCTAAAATATAGAATGTGAATGGCTAACTCGTGAAGATTCATTAAACCTCGACCATCTAAGATTATCAAACAAGGTTTGAATGACTTTCGAGCCAAGCTCATATTGGTCTAAAAAATAATTGCTAGGGATGTACATCGAAGGACTAAAGAGAGAGATTAGATATGAAGTTAAAGCACGACAACTATATACATTGATGGCGACCTTCTCCTTCGCTCGCATCCAAGAGGAATGACTGAACAACGATGCTCGAAGGACTAAGATCATAAACTGACAAGCAACCATCAAACCTTTGGCCTCCTCTACTGCCAATCGAACCTCTCAGCCCAAGAAATTAACTCAAGAAGAACTCCGTGAAAGATCCACAAAAGGGCTATGTTGGCACTATGATGAACCATGGAGTATAGAGCACCGCTACAAGAATTGGTGATTGAATCGATCAAGGATCCAGACACGAGGACATATATCTCGAGTATGAGGAGGAAGATGTGGAGGAAGAACAGTAGTTGGCCATCAGCACAATACATGCCCTAGCCGGCTACACGAACCCAGAAACCATGAAGATCGACAGATTCCTCAAGCACTAAGTGATTATTGTTCTTATCGACACCGGAAGCACCAATAATTTTATAGATAGCAAAGTTGATGCCCGATTAACCCTATGGATTGAAGATTGTAGCAGGTTTGATGTGAAGGTTAGATGACTAAACCCTTAATTGCAGCCACAAATGTTCACGGGTGAAACTAGTCATGCAGGGCCAAGAGATCACCGTAGACTTCTTCCTTTTGCCGTGGATGATTAGGAAGTGGTGCTCGACATTAAGTAGCTATGTACTATATGTGATGTTTACTGGAATTTTTTTAAATTACATATGAAATTTTTTAGCCATGGGAAACAAGTGATCCTACGAGGAAAATGCGGGGACAAAGTTTTAACCATTTCGATACAATGCATTTAGAGGGTGCTGCACAAGACGCATGTTGGTTTCCTAATCTAATTGTAGGGGCAACAAATTGAAGATCCGATAATGCACAAAGACCTAAACCTCTCCTCATCTTGTGCTGTTGTTGATGTTGCCTTCCAACCTCAGATCGTAGCCACCAACAGCACCATCGTCGCCCTATCATCTCCTCATATTATGTTACCATTATTGTTGCCTTCCAACCTCAGATTGCAGCCACCAACAGCACCGTCATCGTCCTATTATCTCCTCATCTTGTGTTGTCAGCACTGCTACCTTTCAACCTCAGATCGTAGTCGCCAAAAGCACCATAGTCACCCTATCATCTCCTAATCTTGTGTTGTCATCACTACTGCCTTCCAACCTCATATCACAGCCGTCAACAACACCATGGTCACCCTACCATCTCCTCATCTTGTGTTGTCGTCATTGCTGCCTTCCAACCTTAGATCGCAACTACCAACAACAATGTTGTTGCCCTATCATCTCATCATCTTGTGTCGTCATTGCTGCTGCCTTCCAACCTTAGATCACAACTGCCAATAGCACTATCGTCACTCTATTATCTCCTCACGTGCTGTCATCGCAGCTGCCTTCTAACCTCATATTGTAACCGCCAACAACGTCATCGTCCTATCATCTCCTCATCTTGTGTTGTCATCACTACTACCTTTTAATCTCAGATTGCAGTCGCCAATAACACCATCATCACCCTATCATCTCCTCTTCTTGTGTCATCGTTGCTACTGCCTTCCAACCTCATATTGTAGTCGCCAACAGCACTGTCATCGCCCTATCATCTCCTCATTTTGTGCTGTTGTCATTGCTGCCTTTCAACCTCACCGAGTGGCTGCCAACATCTCAAGGGAAAGTTTTGCAGCAATTAAAGAATGATCACATGACAACCTAGGCAAGGATGAAATAACCACTAGACAAACACAAGAGTGAAAAGAAGTTTATAGGAGAGATGACAGCAAACCCGAGAAAATCACAGCCCGACCCACTTCGGACTCAGCTTAGATCGACATTCTCATGGACTTCATCGAGGAGCTGCCATCATCTCATGGAAAGATTATTGAAGAACAACCTCTCGGCCACCCAAGCAAGAATGAAACAGCAGGTTAAAATTATTGACAAACACAAGAGCAAAAGGAAGTTTACTGTTGACTGAGTCTTCATCTGCCTTCAGCCCTGCTAGCAAAAATCCATGAAGATTTAAGCCTCGAGGAAGTGGTCTCCCCGTTTCTTTAGACCCTACAAAATTGTGGAGCATATCAGAGTCGTGCCTTAAGACTGGATCAACCTATAGACTCTAAAATTTTTCTATATATCATTCCTTAAACTAAGGCTTGGAGAGGATTAATCAACCCAGAGCCACCTACCTGACTTCTTAACTGATGGAGAGTTCCAAGCTTAGCCGACTACAATACTGGACCGCAAGATCATGACGCATCGTCAACGCCCCTCAACTAAAGTGCTGGTGTAGTGGACCTAATTACCTGTTGAGGATACTTCTTGGGAGTCCTATAATGAATTGAAGCTGAAGTCCCCAGAGTTCATGGAGGCTCAACTTTAAGGACAAGGCTGATTTGAAGAAGACGAGTCTGATAGGACCCTAGTTGGGTCGGGACCCTAGTCTGATAAGATAAATCAAGAGGTCAAGGAAAAGTTCATAAAAATATTTAATTTTCATCTTATCACAATTTTAAAAAAATACTAATTTGATGATAAGGTATACTATTTATGAATACTAGTCAAGGATAAATCATGACATGAAGGATATCTAATCGTGAATACTGAAGGTCATGATTCAATTTGTCAAATCTCCTCTTAGATAATAAAAAGAAATTTTATGAGATCAAGTAATAAGAAAGATCTTGATTCAAGTAAAAATAATCAAGTTACAAACATCGAGAAGTCAAAATCATAAATAGAATGAGAACTTTTCTTTGCAAGTTGCAAGGGAGAAAGGATAAAAGATCTTGATTCTTATGTAGAAAATTTTAAGTTATCAAGATCATGGTTCATAATGAAAAAATCTCATGTTATAATTTCAAAAGATAAATAATGATTCATTTGGATAATTTAATTTAATAAAATGTAAGAAATTTATAAAACTATCTTAATTTATATGAAGATCTCAAGTTACAATTTTCAAGATATCGAGATTATGATTTGGATAATAACTTATTCAAGTTTAAATTATCAAATCATCAAAATCGAGATTTAAAAATATCATAAATAGATTCATTAATCTCTTATTAAAAACTAATAAAACAGAGATTTAGATATTTTCAAAAATAATTTTTTCTTTTTAGTTGTTTCAATTTATGTAATTTATTTCAGGAATGTCTTTATGCATTGTCATTTAAACTCAAAAATTGAGTTTCATTTGTAAGGAAAAACATCAAGATCATTACAATAAAATTTTTCAACTTCGATTTATCATAATTTTAATGGTTTTTCTTTCTTATGTAGATTAACTCTTTAGACTTAGTGAAATGAGTTACCATGCTCATTTCAAAAATATTTTTATTTTAATTTTTTTAATAAAATACTATAAAATGAAGCATAATTTTTCTCTCCCCTTTTTTATTTTATTCTAAGCTCAAATTCAATAATAATCTAACATAAGCGTTCAATCATATTTCAAGTCAATCATTTAAGATTAACATTTACATTTTATATCAACCAACACAACATTATCGAAATCCCTTGTTTTGTAAATTTTAACATAAATAATTTTTCATTAAAAAAACTAAGATTTTTTTTGTTCTAAATCATTTTTGTACTAACATTCATTGGCTATGCATAAGTCATTCATAATCGAAAGATAATTAAGATTAATTTTATAATCATGAACCATCATGAGATTTATTATCAAGAAACTTAATTCCAATAAATTTTCTTATTGTTGTTGCTTAGGCTAGTGAACTTGAAAGGAGTGTTAGATCTCAAGTCATGTAGCTTGAGCATCCATTTTTAAGATATTATTTAGTACTCTTAGCCTTGTTATGAGACAAATTTATAGTATGGAGAGTTTTGGTTTAAGTATCTATTTGACTTTAGGTCCCTTATGAAAAGTTCTACCCATTTTCACTAAAGGTATTTGATTGTTTATGGTTCCTTTAAAAACCCACATCAATGTATGGACTATATTTTCTAAATAGACACCTATACATAAAGTGTCCACTTCTACCATAAAAATTATATCTATTTTCAAGCAAAGAGTGTAATGTGAGTCTTCTAATAAGGGTAGTTGGCTTTTGATGAGTATTGCTCACAATGCCAATACCTTCCTTATGAACATGACCCTTATTTGCAAGGATCATGTTTAGAGATTTATTCTATATCTTAAGCCTTTTTAGAGTTTGTTATAGTATGTCATTTTTTTGTTTAATTACCTCTAGTGACTCATAATTAGAACAAGAAATACATGATATTGATGCATCATTCAAAGTTTTATATTTACGAGAAAGTGATGCATGATCTTTTATAAGTGATTTATAAGTTTTGCTAACCTTTTTATACACATCAAATAATTCATGAAAGACATTTAATAATTTATCAAAAGTAAAAGAGACCTTGGAGGAATCACTTACCTCATTGTTGACGGCCATAAGCACGAGATTCTTCACCTCTTCTTGATTGTGCTCTTCATCTTTGGAGTGTCTCGGCTTCTTGCATGTATCGCAAGAGGTTTTATCAATTTTAAGTTCATTTTTATGTTTTTTGTTCATATTCATTAAAATTTTCAGTTCTTAGTCAAGAGTTCAAGTTTATAGTTCTCATCACTCGATGTTTTACTTGATGAGTCATATGTCGTTCTTAGTTCAAATTTTTTCCGTCCTTTGGAAGGTCATGTTTTTGTATTCTCAATTCAATATCATTTATGTTCTTTGGAAAGTCTTCTTCTAATTTATTTTTGCAAGTTTTTTCATTTAATGATTTTTTTAGTTTAATCGTGCTTTTATATGTCATTTCTAATTTATGCCAAATCTCAAAAGCCAAATCATATATAGAAACCCGATCAAACTCATTCTTAAAAGAGCACAAAAAGCATTCATTACTTTTGTATTTAAAGAAAAAAGTTTTATTTTCCAAATCATTCCATTCGTTCATTGGTTTGGAAGACTTTTCAAAACTATTCTCAATGATGTGCCATAATCAAAATCCATAGAAATCAGAAAAATACATATTCTAATTTTCCAATAGTTGTAGTTTGTTCCATTGAACATAGGAGGACTCGTGATGCATTGACCCTCGTTAATGCCATAATAAGTCATTTACTCACTTGGGTGTTAATCCAATGAGTACAATATGACTTTGATACCAATTGTTAGGATCAAGTTGTCACTAAGAGAGGGTTGTGGCGGGGGCGACGGGGGGTGAATTAGTGCAAGTGTTGGAAACTCGATTTAAAGAAAACTTTCGCTCAAAGTAAAACAGAGAAATCAGAAGCATTTCATTCAAGTTGAGTAAGTGAGCAATTAAACTATTGAATGATGCTAAGTTACGATCTTGCCTAAAGAAAGCTCGAGTACATGTAAGTTCAAAAAGGAAAGTTAAGATATGCTTATAGTTTATAATGGTTCGACCACAACTTGACCTATGTCCACTTCCCGAGTCCTCTTCATCGAGGCCCACTGGTGTCTATTACTGATTTTCTTCGGGTGAAGACCAAACCCTTACACTTCTCACTCTCTCTTTTTTATAGGTTTAGGAGAGGAACATTTACATGTTTTTCTCACTTTCCTTATACTCGATTTATAATTTGAAGCACTCAAGGCAAGCTCTCAAATTATACAACTTTTTAACAAAATTTTATCCCACTTTTTTGTTCACCACCCTTGCTCCTTCAAGCAAGAAAACTTGGGGTATTTATAGACCCCAATTAGTTTAAAAAATGAAGCCAAAAGTTTAAACCATTTTATAATTCCTACGTATGGGCGGCGGTACAATTCCTACGTATGGGCGGCGGTACTACCATCGAAAGCACCTTGAAAATAAGCCGACGACGTCACAACCATCGACTTGGGTGGTACGACCGCCGCCTGGGTGGTACTATCATCGGGAATCCTATAAAAGCTATTTTTCAGTACTTTTGTATACCTGACTCGTACCTCCTATTGACCCCTTCTAGGTCAATGAAATGAGCTCAACTGAGCTCAAATCCAACCCAAAGTGTACATGATTACCTCACATTGAGTTAATTTAAATTTATTCCAAATCTAACTCAATTTGGACTCTAAACCAAACCGATGCTAACTACAATAAACTAAGACATACAAATACAATCAATTTGACCAACGTGTTAAGTGACCTTCTCAACTCCCGATGATCTTCTCAATAATCTCTGACGAATTCCTTGCAAGCTCCTGATCACCTTCGGCGAGCTCCTAGAGAACTCCCAACAAGCCCTTGATCATCCTCGGTGAGCTCCCGACGAACTCTCGGCAAGCCCCCAATACCTTCGGCGAGCATATGACGATCTCCCGATGAGTATCCATTGCATCGTCCAAACCCTGATCCGATACCCGAACTTGACTCCGGCCCAACATATGATTATATTGCCTTGTCGTAGTTAATCCTATATCATTCATCTTAAACACACAGGTTAGATAATAAAACTCATCAATTGATTTCATCATCAAAATCCGAGATTCAATATGTATGAGTTTCAATAACTCAGTGTCTCTCTCTCCAGTTCTATTAAAAGGAGAGTTAGTCAACTTTCCATGATGGCAAGGTTCGCAAGTTCCATATGACTCATAGTTGAATGAATCTAAGTATCTATCTTTCAGTGACATTTGAATTTTCTCTCTCATGGATATGACATAGCCTACAACGCCATAGGTATGCCTTATTCAATCTTGTATCCTCTTGAACGTACTTACATTCATGATGTGTGGAGAAATGTTTAGCACATATAAGCCATTAATCAAGGTCCCGTTTACGATGATCTTATCATTTAAAATTATCGAATAACTATTATTCTAAAAACTAATTTATATCTACTAACTGTAAATGTTATGACCCTAGCTAAGTTGAGGCAATCTATTCATAATTAATTTAAGTTGAGTCATATTAGTCTATCCAATCGGAGTCAATTATAGGTCAGATGAGCCCCATCGAGTCAATTATGAGTTGGTTAGTTAAGAGTCCAAATTTAGTGGGACTTTGAGTCTAAGCCTAGAGGGACAAATAAGATTGTAAACTCTTTTATGAGAAATTTCTGAAGAAGAATTATTTTGGCTAATAAGCAAACACCCTAGGAGGCAGATCCCCTTGAAACAATCTAGGAAGCCCGATCCCCTCGAATAGATCATTTATCCCCTCTTCCTCTACGATAGAACCCTAGGGTTCTATCAATTGTTTTAGCTAATAGACAAAAACCCTAAAAAGCAGATCCCCTCAAAGCGATATAGGAGTCCCGATCCCTTTGAAGAGATTATTTATTCCCTCTTTCTCTATGATAGAACCCTAAGGTTCTATCAATTAGTATTAGAGCAGTGATCCTCGATATGACTATGTAATCGCTCCCTTTGCCATCGTCGTCATCATTATTACATCTACTACCTTTTTCCAATCATCTTTACATAAAAAAGAGAGAAAGAAGAAGAAGGGCATTGGACAGCCGCATCTTCCCCCTTCTTCCTCCCCTGCTACTACCGCCGACCACCATCTCCCTTTCTCCTTCAGCCCTACTCCCTACTCCCTACTCCGTTGCCAGCGTTCGCCTCCCAACTGCACTGCCAATCCTGCTCCCTAGCCGTGCGGATGCCGGCCCCCATCAGTGATCGGTGATGTCGCTAGCGCCCCCTGCCATCTCCCACATTTACACGGTGCTGCCATCTTCCTCTACCGCTTCCAATCACGACCCTTGATCATCCTCATCTGATCGCCATAGCGGTCGCGCGCCTTCTTCCACTTCCTCTACCACCAGTGCCAATCCCTTCTTCCCTTCTCCTCTACTATATTTCTGCCGGAGACAATGCTACCGACATCTTCTTCTAACAGCGTGCCTTCCAGTGCATATTCTAATCATTATTGCTTCCCCTTCTGGATGATCGCCCCTACCCTTGGCATCGTTGTCGCTTCCCTCTGCCATCAACCACAAGCACGAAATGAGACAGAGAGGTGCCCCTTTTGGTGCGCAGCAAACTTCACTGCCTCCTCTCCCTCTCCTTCAGCCTTCCTTTGCCTTCGTCATCGCTGCTAACTGCTGCCCAACCGTGTCGACGGTGCCCCCAGCAGCTGCCAGCAGCTTGTCTCCCCTGCGGGAGCCCTTGCCGGCCACAATCGTTGCCCCCTCTCCAATCTCCTCAGCCCCATCGTAGCAGCCCATCCCGCCGATCGCCCGCTTCTGCTACCTCCTCTGCTACCGCTCTAAACATCTCTTCTATGTCATTGTCATCCCCTGCCGCAACCTTAATCTCCTTTCTCCTCCCCACAGCCTGTAGCCGCTGCCATCTCTGTCGCCCTTTCTTCCTTCCCTGCCGTTGATGTTACGGCTACCACTATTATTCCTCTACTTCTCCTCTGCTTCCTGCGACTCCCCACCCCATCAGCTGCCTACAATCTATCCACCGTCGCTGCCTTCTGCCCAATGCCACCATCTCAGCATTGCTCCTCTGCTACCCTCACGTTATTCCTTCCCCTGCCTGCTGCCACCTGCAACATTGATGTCGCTGCTCTTCCCCTTATGTTCTTGTTGCACTACAGCCCGCTGCTATTGCCCGCTCCAGCGCTAGCCGCCTACCGTCACTGACTCCATTACCACTGCCAGTTGTCGCTATCCCTCTATTGCCTGGCAATCTCGTTGCGACTAAGTCTGTTAGGACCCTAGCTGAGTCGGGTCTTGATCGATTAAGTCAAGTCCTTAGATTGAGTCTTGTTAGTCAATCTAGACCTAACATTAGGTCGGCTATGAGGAGATTTGAGTTTATTATAATAAATCAGTCAAAATCCTAGTAGGATTAGAATTTGGCTAAACTGGAGTCTAGTTAAGAGTCGGAGTTGGATACGGCTTGGAGTTAACTAAGTCAAGCTTGTAACCAACCTAATTGGTTATCCACATTGATGAGGGAAAGAGGTCCATTCAGTTAGGACTCTCTTAAGGATTGATTGGGAGTTAAATTAAGAGTTGGAGTCTTAATTTACTTGAAGTAGGAGTTGCTTCTTAGAGTTGGAGTTGGAGTTGTTGGAAGTAGGAGTTGATTTTTAGAGTTGAAGTTAAAGTTGTTAGAAGTATGAGTCTTGAGTATGACTCATATTAGGAGTTAAGAGTTTAGAAGCCCTATAAATAGCTTGTATTTTCTCTTTTTTTTCATTATCAATAGATCAATTATGTTTCAACCATAGCGTAGAAAAACCAAGGAGGGAGTAATCCTTATAGAGTTCTAAGGAGGCTGATCCCCTATAGAGATCAACCCAAGCTTAGAATCTATAAGAATTCTAACACTTGATATCAAAGCAGCATTCTTGGCATCTCACTACCCTTCCACACCCACCCATTATCCTTCCACAGTCGCCCAAGCAATTCCCACAATTGCTTAGATCATCACCAAATTTCGTCATTATCTCCACTACCGCAGATCATCTTTTGATCTCCCCACGAATTGCAACAAGTTCTAGTTTCCTACCTTACTATTGCTATAATTTAGCTATCCTTATTCCAAAAGCCTAAAAAAATTATTCCTATCTTGCTACACAAACTTTTCGTCGCAAATTTTCCATCTCTACGATGAAAGTTACACTGCATAATTTCAGCCACATAACACTGCTTATTTGATCTTACTGCTACGTTTTTCTGTCCTAATCTCTACAAAATTTTTACGATGGATTTGGCACTTCTAACAACAGATTTTCTTTTGGTTTTGTCAAAAAATTATCAGTATAAACTGTTGATCTTTTACATCTAAACTGTTGCACTTTGGACGCAAAATTCTATCATAGTTCATACCCGAGATCTTTGATTTTGTTAAGTCTTTTACTGTTGTTTTATTCCACAAATTTTTTGTCGGATACCTTTCCCTTACCAGCAGATTCTCTTTGAGTTTTATTTGAATTCTTATTTTAAACTATTGAAAAAAAATCTCGTCTATATTGTTGAATTCTTTCAACGAAAAACTTCTACCGTAGCACCTTCTCGTAATCTTTGATCTTGCCGAACCTTTTACTACCATAATTTTTCATGAATTTTTTGATGGCATTAACTCTCCCTTACTAGTGGATTCCCCTTAAATTTTACTCAAATCCTTGTTTCAAATTGCTGGAAAAAATTGCATCTATACTGCTAAAAATTTTTTGACAAAAAAAATATGATGTTGTGCTTTTGTCTTTCTTCTTCTCTAAACCCACCAAACACTAATCATCTTGCTGCTACCAACCATGACATCTTTAGGGCATTCCTATAGCCTTTAGATGCTATCATCATAACCTATTTCTAGAACCCAAATAGCAAGCAAAACCATAGCCCAAAATAGCAACCTATTGCAGCCTATCGATGAAGAATTCTACAGCACTACCTTTCGGTGTTTTTTGTTGCACCCAAATATGATCCATACCGAAATTGTTGCTGCCACCCATGTCATCTTTAAGCACCCCTCTAGACTTAAGATGCAGCCATCATGGCCTATTTTCATAATCCATAGCCAATCCTAATAGCCCCCAAAAAAAACCGTAGCCCAAACAACATCCTAAATCACAACCTTAATCCATCACCCTTTCGATCACCCATCCCTACCAAACTAGTTGCTGTCATCAACAGTAACTTAAAGCCACCCCTCTAACCCTAAATCTCTATCATCAAACCCCCCTTACAGCCTCTACAATAGCTCCAAATAGCAGCATCAACAACACCCTCTTTGCTGAAAAATTTTATTGCACTACATTCGGTACTACTTGCTGCATCCACACCCGATCCTGACAAAATCCTTTGCTGTCATCAATAGCAACCCTAAACCAATCCTTTAACCTTAAACCTTAGCCATTATATCCCCTATACAACCCCTATAGTAGCCCTAAATCATAGCCCCAACAGCAACTAAAGAATAGCAACCTATCAGCCCCAAACCGCAGCCATCTACCCATGATCCACTATCCCTTTCGGCCACCAATCCACCCAACCATTTCATACCATTGACCCAATAGTAGCAGAAGGATATTGAAATCTTAGATCTGAATGCACATGCAATGGCATCTTAAGATTCAATCGATGCTATGTCTGAGGCGTTTGAATCACGCATGGAGGATAGATTGCACGCCTTATTCGTTGAATTCGGATTGGGCCGATCTCCGAGCCCAACAAAATTCCAGCAAGGTGCAAGTTCAGAGAGGCCTCCCAAAAAGAAAGTACGAGCCACTGATATAATGCAGCCACGCATGAGGGTGGACTTCCCTTGATGGGAAGAAGGAGACCCGAAGGGATGAATTTCATGCGCCGAACATTACTTCTGCTATTACCAAACACCAGAGGATTCTATGGTGGACACTGCTATCATCCACCTCGAAGGAGATGCAATTCAATGGTACAATCATATTGAATACACCCATGGGGCTCCGATGTGGATACAATTTAAGAATGCACTGCCGAACCGCTTTGGGCCGACTAAGTACAAGAATATCAATGGACAACTTGCCAAGATCCGACAAACCTCCATGATCCAAGAATACCAGACCAGGTTTGATGAATTATCTTACTTTAATCATGATTGATCTGACAGATAATTATTATGGACGTTCATTGAAGGACTCAAGTCAAAAATTAAAGGAGACATTAAAGCGTGATAGCCCCCCACCGTGAAGGCTGTAATCTCTTTCGCCAGAATCCAAGAAGAATGACTGAACTAAGATGCTCAGAGGATGAGAACCACTCGTAGACTAGTAGCATATAAATCTCCCTCTACTCCCAGCTATTTTTCGCTGCCAAAAAAGTTGACTAGAGAAGAGCTATGTGATAGATCGACGAAGGGCCTTTGTTGGCATTGCAACGAACTTTGGAGCCGCAACCATCACTGCAAAAAAAGGGAGCTTTCTTTGATAAAATCTATTAAAGAATATGAAGAAGAGATCCAAGAACCTAAGGAGGAGAACACGAAGGAGGACCCGCAGCCGACCGATTGCACGACTTACGCTTTAGCCAGCCATGCGAACCCGCAAGCAGCAAAAGTTGAAGAATCCTTTAAGCATCAACTTGTCACTGTCCTCACCAACAATCTTATCAATGGCACTGGAGAACAAGTGACCTTATGCAAGAAACATGGGAGCAAAGTAATGATGATCTCGACACAGCACTTGCAGAAGCTTACTGAAATTTTAAGTGCCTCCGCCAAACCGAGTCGACTACTTCCTACTAGGCTATACGATCTTCATATGCTGATCTTGCTGGAGGAACCACTAGCACATATTTGGCCTTATTGTTGTCCACATCCTCAGAGGGCTAAAGCCAAAAGAATCGTCCAGGAGACGCAAGAGACATAGATCATTCGACTATGACCTTTCCTTACAATGACACTTTATCTACAAAAGCTTTGCCTCTTTGTCTGGAGGTATAAACTCTTCTTGAAGTGCCACATCCAGCCGAACCAGCTATGGCTTCTGAAGAAGTGCTCTCAAATCTCGGGCTACTTCCATGGCTTCTTTAAGAAGCGGATCATAATGCACAAAGTCATCCCTAATGACGATCACTGATCCACGGTCCACAACCGCAAGAAGATTAAGTCCCTCCAGTGACAGTACCAGCATGGAATCTATGACACCAAACATTACTAGATGGAGATTAAAATTCTAAAGTAACAGAAGAAAGACATCCACATGTCGACCATCTACAGGATCCTCAGTCACAATGTGATCTACATCAGTGCTAGCATTACCCGATTATGGTAATGCGTTCATAATTGGAGCAGACATATCAGGAATTGGGATCGGCACCACCCTCATGCAAGATGGTTGACTCCTAATATGCACCAAGGCTCTCCTAACATTTCACACGATGCTTTTGATCTGTAAAGGGATACTAATTGCTATTGAATTTGAAGTTTGGCATGATAGAGGTCAACAACACAAAGGAGAAATGCAAAATAGGCTCGGTAAAATTGTAGCTCCTACCCTCCTCGGACTCATAATGGGCTCACACCATCAGGGACCTTATCAAAGGGGAGCAATTATTCCAAAAGAAGGCTCTGTTACTATTAAAGAACAACCATATGGCAGCTCACGCAAAAAAGAAACAACCCCCTACTAAATAACGAAGCAGAATAAAGTTTGTTATTAAATATCGAGTTTCCCTTCATCTCCAGCCCTACCAGCAAAAAATTCGAGCCACAAGGAAGTGGTCCCCTTACTACTTTGGCCCTTGCAAAATTAGGGATCACAATGGAGCCGTGACTTATGGATCAGATGAGTACATCAATTTAAAAATATAAAAGTATCTCACCGTAAATGAAAGTTTAGAAAGGATGACTCAGACCAGATCCATCCACCTGACATCCCAATTAATGAGGAGGTTCTGTTAGAACCCTTATAGATTCTAAGCTTGGGGTGATCTCTATAGGGGATTAGCCTCCTTAGAACTCTATAGGGGTTCCTCCCTCCTTGGTTTTTTGCACATAGGCTAACAAATAATTGATCTATTGATGATCAAAAGAGGGGAGAATACAAGCTATTTATAGGGCTTCTAAACCCTAACTCCTAATAGGACTCCTACTCAAGACTCCTACTTCTAACAACTCAAACTCCAACTCTAAGAATCAACTCCTACTTCCAACAACTCCAACTCCAACTCTAAGAAGCAACTCTTACTCCAAGTAAACTAAGACTCCAACTCCTAATTTAACTCCTAATCAACCCTTGAGAGAGTCCTAATTGAATGGAGCTCTTCCCCTCATCAAAGTGGGTTGCTAATTGGGTTAGTTACAAGCTTGACTTAGTTAACTCCAACCCGTATCTAACTCCGACTCCTATCCAGACTCTAATTCAACCGAATCCTAATCCTACTAGGATTTGGGCTGATTTATTACAATAGACTCAAATTTCCTCCTAGTCGACCTAATGTCAAGTCTAGGTTAGCCAACAAGGCCTAATCTAATGACTCAACTCAATCGAATAAGACCCGACTCAACTAGGGTCCTAACAGGTTCAAGTTCAACTGATGATCGCATGGGATCACAGGATCGTGATGCACCACTGTCCACATACTACTACCCCTGATGGAGAGATACAAGACAATGCTGGAACGTTGGACTACAGTGCACCTACCGTAGTAATAGGGACATAGGGGTTCTATCATGGAGGAAGAGAGTAGAAAGGGGTATAATTGATCTCTTCGAGGGGATCGGGCCTCCTAGATCACTTCGAGGGGATCTGCCTCCTAGATCACTTCAAGGGGATCTGCCTCCTAGGGTATTGCTTATTGCTAAAACTAATACTTCTTCATTGATTGATCTTCATAAAAGAGTTTACAACCTTATTTATAGGGCTTTACCAAGAGTCTCACTAATCTTTGACTCTTAACCAACTTGATAAGCTCATAACTGAAAATAATAACTGACTCAATCCCAACTAAAGATAAAAATCACTCAATCCACTCATAACTGACTTGATGAGATTCACCCGACCCATAACTGATTCTGGCTAACATGACTCAACCTGAATAGATGGACCTAACTTAGCTAGGGTCCTAACAGACCCGCCCTCTTCAAATCAGCCTTGTCCTCAAGGCTGAGCAGTATCGAACTTCGAGGGTATTTCAATCCAAGATATTTGCCACACGTCACAATCTTTTGATCAATTAAATAAGGTCTCCACTTTGTGTAAGCAATAGGTCGACCTTTTGGTACAACCATCATTGAGGAAGCCTCTCCATTCGATGGTTACTAGCAGTTGTGATCTTGCTTCCATGTCTTCCTTTGAGGATTACATGCTTTTCATTAATAAAACACTTTATAATTAGTTTAGAAAGATTCAAAGTGACATCACCCAGGGTTGATAGCCATTCAATTTCAAGCACTATTTTGATGTCCTCCAGTGGTATCAGAAAGAAATCCACCCGTAATTCTTAGCCTTGTAACATTACTTTGATTCTTGAGCACTTACTATTACAAGTTAGAATTCGACCATTAGCAACCTTGACTTCAAATCTGTCAGAATCTTCAATTTGATAGGCCAATCGGTCAGCAAGCCTTCTGTCCATGAAATTGTTAGTGCTACTAGTATCAATTAAAATAGTAACAGGCTATTGTTTCAAAATTCTCTCAATTTTCATGGTTTGCAGGTTAGAATAGCCTACTATTGCATGTACCGTATGTACGAAAGGTCCAATAGCATTATCAGAATCTGTACCTTCTCAATTAGAGTCCATGTCATCATTCTCTGGTTCCTCTTTAATTGGTTCTATCATCAGAAGATGACCCTATTTGCATCGATGTCCTCTACTCCATTTTTCATCATAATGTCAGCATAACACTTTTGCTAATCTTTCCTATAGCTCTTCTCTGGTAAGTCTTCGAGGGTTTGGAGTGGAGGGAGGTGGGGCTGTCGGCTTGCTTACTACTGGTTAATTTATACTTTTATTTTTGTGATTGTCCCGATTGAGCTTTTCATCGTGTATGCGAGAGAATGATATGACAACCATCATGGTACGAGGTTTTCGAGTCTTAACTTCACACCGAATCTCTAGATTAAGCCTTCAATAAATATTCCCAACAGTTATTTATCGGACCAGTTTTGGGTTTGGTTTGAGAGGCGCTCAAATCTGCTCTGGTACTCTTGTACGGTAGAGGTCTGACGGATTTTGGCGAGTTGCCTATCCATGTTTTTGTACTTCGATGGTCCGAAGTGAATCAAAAGTCCACTTTTGAATTGCTCCCACGAGAGTGAATTGCTCCCACGAGGGTTCTCCATGAGTATGCTCGTACCAATTGTACCACTGGATTACATCTCCTTCAAGTTGAATGGAGGCGATCTCCCCCTTGGATTCCTCTGGAGTCCTATAAAAACAAAAAAATCTTTCAGCACATGAAATCCAACCAATCGGGTTTTCATCTTCCCATATAGGAAACTTTACCCTCATGCGTGTGTATCATGTGTCCTGCCCCTGATCATACTTTTCAAAACGACTCCTTTTGAAACTTTCACCATGTTGAGTTTTCTTGGGACTCTCTGATCGGCTTCTTCTAATTTCACGGAGGAGCTCTTGAAATCTATCTTCCATGCGAGCCTCGAAGGCTTTAAACCGTGCATCAAGTACATCATTTGTAGTCATCGTGTAGTATTATAGATCAGTGATGTTCAGTTCTTTTTTCTATTGTCGAGTCAGGGGTATGAGTTTACGTCGTAGGGGAGGGGCAACGGTTGCTGCAGAGGGAGTTGGCACGATTGGAAATGGAGAGTGGTTGGCAGGCGGCGAGGGCTACGGTTGATGTTGCTACCGGTGGAGAAGAGTGGCTGGCGGCAGCGATTGAGGAGGGGAGCAAGGCATGGGCACGTTTGAAAGCGGCTATGGCAACGAGGGTGGCAGCGGTAAGAGAGGAGGCAATGGTGTCATGAGGAGCGGAGAGGAGGAACAGAGGTGGCCTCGGTGGTAGAGGAGGGCGCGACCGAGGAGGAGGTTACAGCGGTTGCAACGGTAGAGGAAGGAAGGTGCAGGCACTGCAGAGGGGGGTAGTTGTGGCTGCGAGAGAAGATGGCAGCGACTGTCCGAGGGTGATGAAGAAGAGGAGGAAAGGAAGAGCAGCATGGGCAGGGATGGCCGACGGCGGTGGCAGGGAGGAGATACAGCAGCAGCCGGGGAAACGGGCAATGACGACATGGCTGGGCAGCGGCTAGCAGCAGCGGCAGGGCGATGGCCAAGGGTTGGAGAGGGAGGAGGCTGTGGCATCAGCGTGAGGAGCGCCCAACGGTGGTTGTGGCTGAGAGCAAGGGAGGTAGCGATCGAGGCAGCGTTGGAGGAGAAAGGGAGATGGTGGCCGACGACAGGAGCAGGGGAGGAAGAAGGGGTACGGCGTGAGGATGGCAAGGTAGTGGTGAAGGTCAGTTGGAAGAGGCTGGACAACGGTAGAGGGAGGAGAGAAAGGTAGCAGCGGCAAGGGTAGTGCACTGCCGAGGGCTGGAAGATGGTAGATGAGGGGATGGCAGTGGCTGGGAGCGGCTGCTGCAGAGGAGGGGTGGTAGCGACTATGTGGCAGCGATGAGGGCTGCGAGCGGTGGCTATGCATGGTCGAGGAAGGACAACGACGGCTAATGGGAGGAGGCTACGGGCGCGTTGACGTTTGGGATAGCTGCTGCGGCAGGGGTGATGGGGATATGGTGGCCAGCAATAGTAACAGGGAGGAGAGGAATAGAGGTGGCCGGTGGAGGAAGAGGCGGCTGGTGATGTGTGGCTGCTGCAGTAGGAGAGGAGGAGAGGAAGAGGGCTGGCAGCAGGTAGGTGGGGAGGAAGAAGGGGGAAGGTGCGGGGCCCTTCTTCTTCCCACTCTCTTCTCTTTCTCTCTTTCTTTTTCTCTTTTTTTTTTTTTTTGGAAGACGAGGAGAAAGGAGGGGTGGTTGTGACTTCTTTTTCTTCTCTCTCTCTCTCTCTCTCTCTTTACAATAAGATGGTAGATATGACGACGATGGCGACGACGATGACATTGACGACGATGGCGACGGCGACGACGATGATGAGAGGAGCGACCGCGGAATCACAACAGGAATGTCGAGGATCGTTGCTCTGATACCAATTGATAGGGACCTAGGGGTTCTATCATGGAGGAAGAGGGTAGAAAGGGGGATAATCGATCTCTTCGAGGGGATCGGGCCTCCTAGATCACTTCGAGGGGATCTATCTCCTAGATCACTTCGAGGGGATCTTCCTCCTAGGGTTTTACTTGTGTTTAAAACTAATACTTCTTCATTGATTGATCTCTATAAAAGAGTTTACAACCATATTTATAGGGCTCTACCAAGAGTCCTACTAATCTTTTACTCTTAACCAACTTGATAAACTCCTAACTGAAAATAATAACTGACTCAATCCCAACTAAAGATAAAAACCACTCAATCCTCTCATAACTGACTTGATGAGATTCACCCGACCTATAACTGATTCTGGCTAATATGACTCAACCTGAATAGATGGACTTGACTTAGCTAGGGTCCTAACACGTAGATACCACAAGAAAGCTTCAAGGAGAATTGTCGATTAAGATGCAAAGTTCATGGAGCCTCAGCCTTGAGGACAAGGCTGATTTGAAGAGGGTGGGTCTGTCAGGACCCTAGCTGAGTCGGGTCATAGTCGATTGAGTCGAGTCCTTAGATTAGGCCTTGTTGGCCAACCTAGACTTGATATTAGGTCGGCTATAAGAAAATTTGAGTCCATTGTAATAAATCAGCCCAAATCCTAGTAGGATTAGAATTTGACTGAACTATAGTCTGGTTAAGAGTCAGAGTTGGATACATGTTAGAGTTAAGTCAAGCTTGTAACCAACCCAATTGGCAACCCACTTTGATGAGAGGAAGAGCTTCAGTCAGTTATAACTCTCTCAAGGGTTGATCAGGAGTTAAATTATGAGTTGGAGTCTTAGTTTACTTGGAGTATGAGTTGCTTCTTAGAGTTGGAGTTGTAGTTGGAGTTGAAGTTGATGGAAGTAGGAATTGATTTTTAGAGTTATAGTTGGAGTTGTTAGAAGTAGGAGTCTTGAGTATGAGTACTATTAGGAGTTAGGGTTTAGAAGCCCTATAAATAGCTTGTATTCTTCCATCTTTTCATCATCAATAGATCAATTAAGTTTCAGTCATAGTGCAGAAAAACCAAGGGAGGAACCCCTATAAAGTTCCAAGAAGGTTGATCCCCTATAGAGATCAACTAAAACTTAGAATCTGCAAGGGTTCTAATAAAGTCCTACTGCATCGATGACATATGCCCCTGACTCGATAATAGAAAAAAGAACTGAACATCCCTGATCTACAATCATACACGATGACTACAGATGATGCACTAGATGCAAGGTTTAAAACCTTCGAGGCCCACATAGAAGATAGATTGTAATAACTCCTCTGTAAATTTAGAAGAAGTCGATCAAAGAGCTCCACCAACACTAAACATGGTGAAAGTTCCAAATGAAGTCGATCTGAAAAATATGATCATTGGCATGACACAGGATACCCATGCATGAGGGTGAAGTTTCCCAGATGGAAAGATGGAGGCCCGATTAGCTGGATCTCACGTGCTGAAATTTTTTTTATTTTCACAAGACTCTAGAGAATTCTAAAGTGGAGATAGCATCTATTCAACTTGAAGGAAATGTAATCCAATTGTATGAGTGATACAAACACACTCATGGAGAACCCTCGTGGGATCAATACAAAAACGAGCTTCTGATTCGCTTCGAACCATCGGAGTATGAAAACATGGATGGACAACTTGTCAAAATATGCTAAACTTTCACCGTACAAGAGTACCATAGCATATTTGAGTGTCTCTCAAATCAAACCTGAGACTGGTCTAAAAAATAACTGCTAGGAACATCTATTGAAGGGCTCAATCCAGAGATTGGTGCGAAGTTAAGGCTCGACAATCCCGTACTGTGATGGTGATAGAACCCTAGAAAGAGCTCTATAGATTTTGATCCTTGATGGGGATCAACCCTTGGAATGCTATAGTGGTTCCTCCCTCCTAGATTCTGCACAAGGCTTAAATAAAATTGATAATTGATTGATTTAAGAGGGGGCGCGGGGCGGCTATATCTTTAAATAGGGATCAAAACCCTAGCCTAAGGGGTGCTTGCCTAAGTAAAACTAACCTTTTGCCCCTCCTATAGCTAACATGCCTTAATAGGAACAAAGGATGGCTAAGTTGACTCTATAGCCGACCTAGACAAGGAGAAACCCTGGCCGACCAACCCAGTAAGGGAGGTGGTAGCCACTAAGCTCTAAGGGCTAATCTAAACCCTAGTCATACTCCTTTATAAGATAGGAGTGACTTTATTACAATCTTGCAGGGTTTTATTGACTACTTCTTAGGGAGATTATGACTCAACCTTGTTGAAGTCCTATCAAATCCGCCCTCTTAAAATCAGCCTTGTCCTCAAGACTGAGGTTCCATGAACTTGAGAAATTGGGTCTTTAGCTCCTCATATGATTCTCATGCTATTATCAACTGAACTTTGGTCTTCTCATCAGTTTGGGTGTTAGTTGGAAAGATTTGGGCTGAGTCATCTTCTTTAAATTTTCATTTGAGGTGGGATACCCGGTGAATCAACTGTAATCTTGACCTGATGCGTGGATCTGATCTCCAGGTTAGGGCTCCAATGTGGTCCCCAATTTTACAAGGCCCAAAGAAATAGGGAGACCACTTCCTTAAGGCTCGAGTTTCCTACTGATTGGGCTGGAGGTGTAAGAAAATTTGATCTTCAATTTTTCGTTCATTCTAAAGTTTGTCGGGAGGTCATTTCTTCTTTGCATGTGCTGGTGTGAGCATGGATTATAATTCTTTTGGGCTTACTCCTCTTTCGTACCATGGACCTGTATCTAGCCAAATTTTAAATTTGTTAGCAATGAGTATCCCCTTTAAAAATCTCATGTGAAATGTGGGGGAAGCATCAGTGTGAATTAGGAGTCGACCATCTTGCATAAGGGTGACGCCGATCCCAACTCTGGATATGCCTGCTCCAAGTATGAATACATTACCACGTTCAGATAATGCTGTGGGGGTCATGTGGATGCCTTTTTCTTGTTCCTTCTTGCGATCGTGGGTCGTGGATCCGAGATCATCATCAGGGAAGAGTTTTAGCATCATGGTCCGCTCCTCGGTGAAGTCGTGGTAGTAGCCCGAGATGAGGGAGCATTGCATCAAAAACCATAGCTGGTTCAGCTGAATATGACACTTCAGGAAGAGCTTATCCCTGTAGACAAAGAGGCAAAGTTTTTAGAGATAAAGTGTCATTGCAAGGGAAGGTTATGGTCGAATGATCTGTATCTCTCGCGTCTCCTGGATGATCTTTTTAGCTTCGATCCTCTGATAATGTGGATAGCAATATGACCGAATATGTGCTAGTTGTTCCCCTTGTAAGACCAACATACGGGGATCATGTAGTCTGGTAGGAAGGAGTCGGCTCGGTTTAGTGGACGTGCCTAAGATTTCAACGAGCTTCTCCAAGCACTGTGTCGAGATCATCTTTTTTTCGTTCTCTCCTTTCCCACATAATGTCACCTATTTTCTTTTATCATTCATAAGGTCGTTGGAGGTCTTGGTGTCGGCAAGGATGGTGATGGGCTGATGCTTAATGAATCCATCAATGTCCAATATCTGTGGTGGAGCATGAAAGGTGCGAGTGGCTGATTGTAGTTTTTTCTTCATATCCTTCTCCTTGGACTCGAGAGCCATATCTTTAAGTTTGGGTTCTTTAATGAGCTCAACCAATAGAGGTCTCTCTTTTTTATAATAGTGGTCTTGGCTCCATAGTTTATTACAATGCCAACATAGGCCCTTTGTCGATCTGTCATGAAACTCTTCTCTTGTTAATTTTTTCGGCTGAGGTGACCAGCTGGTGGTAGATGGGGTCGAGAGTCTCTGTGCTGTTGGTCGTGCGGCGGCTTTGGTCCTCCGAGTATCTTGGTTTAGCCTGTTTTCATATAGTCATGCGAAGGAGATGGCCGCCTTAAGTGTGTACGGTTGTTGCGCTTTATCTTCTTCTTGAATCTCCAACTTCAAGCCCTCAATAAAAGTCATTAATATCTATTTTTCAGACCAATCACGAGTTTGATTAGTTAACCTTTCAAACCTGATTTGGTACTCTTGGATGGTAGAGGTTTGACGGACTTCGTTAGTTCTTCATCAAGGTTCTTGTAATTGATTGGTGTTGAAGGTTTATATGCTTTTGGTTGGGATGTGGCTCTCATGCTCTGAGCATCTTGATTGAGGTGCCCTTCTTGAAGTTGTACAAAGGAGATCGACATTGTCGAGGTGTAGGGCTGCCATGTCTTATCCTCGCTTCTTATCTCTGATGGGTTCTTTTTACAATCAGAATTTGCTCCATGTTGTGATCTTCTTGGGCTTAGAGAGTGTGTAATTTAGTATCCATACGTGTCTCGAAAGCTTCTAATTTGGCTTCGAATAAGCTCAGTGATGTCATGACGTAAAGATCTCCAACCTGTCAAACAAATCGATTAAAAAGTGTACTTGTAATTTTTAGGTTGAAGGCAATGAATGGCAGCAATGTCTAGACTGCGGGGGTGAAGTCTCCAAGTGGAGGATGGCAGCCAAGGGTAGCAGCATGGTGGAGGAAGAAGAGGGCAGCAGTAATGTCAGTTGCGACTGCGTTGTGACTTCGTGGCTACAAGTGGCATCGGTTGCAGCAAGGGTGTGGCTGCAATAGGAGGAAGATGGGGTAGCGATATACACGGCTATTGCGGAGGAGGGCAGCAGCGGTATGGAGCGAGAGACAACTATTGTTGTGTTTAATTTGTTACTGGCCATGATCAAGATAGTTGGCAGCGAACGATTGTTGCGGGCTGCGATGTAAACAAATTACAGCGAAAGATCGATGTTGGTAGCTTTTTGCCTCAAGGATTGCTGCTGGTTGCGATCAAAGATGATGATAGCAAGAGGTCGCTATTGGCAGCATTGGGCAGTGAAAGATGTGTGCTATGGTTGAAGGGATTAGGGAGATTGGCGGCTGAAAGATTGGTGGACCGAAGGCTTCGGTTTTTGGGTGCGGTTTGTGACTGTTTTGAGTACGATTTGGGGTTACGATTTTGTGGAGTTTAGATTACGAATTGGTGTGGTTTTAGGGCAGTGATAGCAGTAGATGAAGGTTGGGGAAATAGATTTTAGTTCTGGGATAGATGGCAGCAAAGGTAAGTGTATCGGTAAGGAAAGTTGGCTGAAAAATTAAGTGGATCGATAAGGAAGTAGGTTGCGGTTAAGGCTGATTTGGGTCACTGTTTAGTTTTGGTTTGGAGTAGGGTTTTGAAGGGTTTTTGGTAAGGATGGTAGGATTTGGTGATGAGGAAAAGAGAGTCTGAAATCCCACAAACAACAGCACTTAAATCTGATAGAATTCGACAAAAAAAAGTACGGTGATGTGCAGTCCTACCGAATAGATTTTACGTTAGAGAAATTATGACTTCTCGACATAATTTCCAGAGGAAAGTTCAAGGAAATTATATAGAAACCCTTGGTTTACATGTTGGGAATACTAAAAAGTTTGATGAAATTTTGGCAGCATAACAGTAGGGAAATAGGGCAAAAGATAAAAGGTAGATCCTTCATCATAAAAATTCCAAAACTGTATGCTGGTTAAAGATTGCACAAGAAAGCCAGTTATAGAAGAAATTTTTTTGAGAAATCAATCCTAGATGAAAGCTAAGTTGATCTTTGGAATTGTATAAAAATTTTGGCCAAAAAGGATGAACAAAAATTTGGTTTCAAGAGGCCAATATACCGAAGGTAGATTCTCCATTGTAAAATTTCAGCACTGCGTAATGAAGAATCACAGCACTATAAGTCCGGATCCAGAAGGAGTTCTTTTATGAGATCAGTCTTAGATAAAAGCTAAGACAATCTAAAAAATTGTATAAATGTTTCAGCCAAAAAGGATGATTAAAAGTTCAGTTCTAAGAAGCAACAATAAGTTGAAAATTTCTGAAGCGTTTTCGCCTTCGCAACGATGATAACATTTGCGATGGTAAAATTTTGTAGCAAGGAAATTTTGAAAAAACTTCTCCCATGTATAAGATAAAGGAATAGCAGTAGTCAGAGGCGTGGGCTTTGGAGTTTTTACCAGATCTTTGATGTTGACGCAGAGAAAGGCAGCAGATTGATGGATCTGCGGCTTGGTGGGCAACGATGGAGGCGACGTCAAAAGCAATTGTGAGAATTGCTTGGGAAGGTGGAAGTGTGGATGACGGCTACAGGGGCAGCAAGATCACTACTTTGATACCAGATGATAGAACCCCAAAAGGAGCTCTAAAGAGGAAAGTTGCTCCAATAGGACAGATATCCAGGAGGGATAAGTCCTAGTTCTCCAGAGGGAGAATCATGTGCAACAGATCGCACATATTGAGGAAGAGTTTCTCAAGGAGATATCTCCAAAACGCTCAACGGACCGAGCGAGCGTCGAAGAGTCGTCAATTGTCAGTTTTTATTTCCTCCTTAATTGTCTCAATCGTCAGAAGATGCTCTTGTTTGTAATTGTCTATATTGACCACCTTGAAGTCTTGTTTATTGAAGCTTCTATTTCGGTGTGTCCATAATAATTTTTCCTTCATGTATATTGGCGAATGATACAGCTACTATCATGGTGCGGGGATGACGAGCTTTAACTTCGCACTAAATCTCGGGATTAAGTCCCTCAATAAATTTTGTCACCAATTGTATCTCGGACCAAGCTCGGGTTTGGTTCGATATGTGCTTAAATCTGCTCTAGTACTCCTGTATTGTAGAAGTTTGACAAATTTTGATGAGCTATCCATTAATGTTCTTGTACTCCGACGATCCAAAGTGACTTAATAGCTCTTTCTTGAACTGTCCCCATGAAGGGACTCCATGATAGTTCTTGTATAAATCATACCACTAGATCACATCATCTTCGAGTTGTATGGAAGCTATCTCCATTATGGATTCCTCCGAAGTCCTATAAAAATGAAAAAAACTTTTCAGCACGTGAAATATAGCCAATCGGGTTTCCATCTTCCCACCTGAGAAATTCCACCCTCATGCGTGTGTATCATGTGTCCTGCCTATGGTCATACTTTTCAGATCGACTCCATTTAATACTTTCACCATGTTGAGCTTTGTTGGGACTCTCTGATTGGTTTCTTCTAATTTTGTGGAGGAGCTCTTGAAATTTATTTTCCATATGGGTCTCGAAGACTTTAAACCTTACATCAAGTGCAGCATCTGTAGTCATCATGTAAGATTGTAGATTGGTGATATTCAACTCTTTTTTTAGCTGTCGAGTTAGGAGCATGAGTTTCCATCGTAGGGGAGGGGCAACGGTTGCTGCAGAGGGAAATGGCTATGTGGCAGCGACGGTGGCAGGGGAGGCCAAGTGTTGCGGCGTTTGAGGTGGCTGATGGTGCTGAAGTAGTTGAGGGCAGCGGTTGCTGCAGAGGAGGGGTAGCAACCCTACAGCAGCGGTTAACGACGAACGCTGAAGAGGAAGGGAGGAACGGTGGTTGAGGCTACAATTGAAGAGGAGGAAGGCAACATCAACGGTGGCGGCGGCTTGCGTGGGCTAAGGGGAGATGGGATAGCAACAGGGAGCAGAGTCAGCGATGCTGTGCATCGGTGGGGAAGAAGGAGTGGGCAATAGCGAGTAGCAACGTCGGCAGGGAAGGCAACGACGCAACAGAGGAGGCAATGATGGTGGATGGGCTATAGGTGGTAGAGGGTTGGAGACGGCGATAATGGCAGAGGGTGTTGCGGCTGGCTGCAGCCTTCGGTCATGCGACGGGGAAGAAGAAGGGGGCAACAGGGTCCGGCGAGGGCTATCATAGGGGAGGTGGGCTGTTGGCGGCTGCTGGGGGCACCGTCAATGCGATTGGGCAGCGACTAGCAGCGACGGTAGGGCGATGGCCGAGGGCCGGAGAGGGAGGAGGTAGTGGCGTCAGCGTGAGGAGTGGCTAGCGGTGGTTGCGGCTGAGAGCAAGGGAGGACGCGATTGAGGCGACGCTGGAGGAGAAAGGGAGATGGTGGCCGGCGGCTGGAGCAGGGGAGGAAGAAGGGGTGTGGTTGTGGCCCTTCTTCTTCTTCTTCTTCTCTCTCTTTCTTTTCCTTTCTTTTTTTAGCTATAGCAAAGATGATTGCAGCAAGGTGGCATATGCAGCGGTGATGGCAGATGCAGTGGTGATGACGACGATGATGTGGATGAATGGTAGCAGCGAAGGTGTCGAGGAACGTTGCTCTGATATTAATTAATAGAACCCCAAAGGATTTTATCGATGCTCTGATACCAAATGTTAGAACCTTGATATTCTATCATAGATGATGAAGATTAAAAAAAGGAGATAAACGATCTCCTCTAGAGGATCAGGCCTCCTAGATCGATTTCATAAAATAGTTTACAACCTTATTTATAGGGCTCTGCCAAGAGTCCCACTAAAAATAATAACTGACTTGATAGACTCCTAACTAAAAATAATAACTGAATTTATCTCAACCGAAGATAAAAACCAACTCTAACCACTTATAACTGACTTGATAAGGTTCACCCGATCCATAACTGACTCTGACTAACATGACTCAACCTGAATAGATGGACCCGACTTAGCTAGGGTCCTATCATAAAAACACAAGGCTGGGATCTTGATTGCGTCTTATGAAATAGCTTTTCAAATGGTGATTGATATTATAGGACAAGAGTGGGCATACGATTAATGAGGTAGACTACAGCTTGAAAAACTATTAACCAAAAAATTGGTGGCATGGAGGCTTGTAGAGGAGTTCTTCTACTCTTGGAGTTGCAAGTCTAGAGAGGACGGTGACGAGAGGGGCATCGGGCTGTGCGAGTCGGAGGAGAGCTCAGGCGGCCACAGCAAGGTTGGCCCGAAACAAGAGAGGTGATGCTTCTCCGGTGGACGCAATGTTCGAAAGCTTTTGCTAACACTCCTTGGTCTATGAGCAGCCGACAACGGGAAGAAGGGAGGAAGGAGCAGGCGCTTCTTCAAGCTCTCTTCATCAGTTTCAACATACTACTGTGAGTTGGTGAGAGGCTATCGTTGGACAACGATGACAGAAGGAGTAATCTCTCTTAAAAAGAGAGCCGCTCTGATATCATGTTAAAATAATAGAATGAAATAAAATATAATAGTCAACACACTTAATTTCCGAAGGAAGATTTTCCTCAATCAATGAGATCTCATTATTCAGTTGGAAAAATCTAATCTGGTAACAAAATATAGATATTAGTATGAAAGTAGACCACCTTTGATCATATATCCTATATATATTATTATATAGATAAATAATGAGGTCGAAAATATATTTAAACATAATCAATGCCTCTTGGAGTGCTAAATAGCATGGTGGGACATGATCTTTAATTTTCTAATATCACTAAAAATAACAAGCAAAAGAGGAAAAGAAAAGACCAAGTGGGTATAACTTGGTATAACAAACAACACAAACTGGCGAGAACCATAATAATTCAGAAGATGAACATTCAAAGCAGCATTGCAGCCACAGGAAGAAATAATCCAAGGGTTATACTCAATTGTAGGATACAAAAATAGTACATTGATCAAAGGGTATTCATGCCAAGGAAACCCAATATGGAACAGACCGGAGAATCAAGTGTACCAAATACACAAGATACAATCTTAAGTTTGGAGGAAGAAGAACAAACCCCACCTCTTGCTCCATGAATTATGATGGACACTTCAACAGCCTGATATAAACTGCTCAGCATTCTCATCAAAAAGAAGAGAGAGAAACAAGGCTACATTTTGAAGACTACATTCACAAACCAATTTCTCTTTTTCTCTTCAAACCTTCTTCGGTCACCACAGAACATATTCAAGAAACATCACTGGTAGCCATGTCTGTGCCACCATCTCCTTCATCATCACCGCCTTCTTGCTCCTTTGATGCAGAGGCAAAATGGCTTTCATCTGGGACTTTTCCTTCACTTTCTCCGGGGGCCTGGGGAACAGTTAGCGAACTAGGACTCCCCTGTTTACTTTGTTGACTAGCCAAGCTTGTAAGTCCATTTTGCTTAAGGTACGTCTCCAAGGGCCGGTATGCATCCTGGAGAAGGCTCATCATGCTATTTCTGGGATTTGCTGCCTGTGTATCATGAGACGTCGGGTGGCAGTTCAAGTCTATCTGCCCCTGGCTCACCTCAACATTTTCCATGATTGTCCTGCTACTTACAGGGCTGAATTCATTCTCCTGCTGGGGATCCAGATGGTGAGCACCCTTCGAAGAGCTGCTCGTTCCTTCGACCTCTTCCTTGCTTCCCCATGGAACCTTCTTATGGACCTCAGCTTCCTCACGCTCGGACTGACGTTTCCTCTTACGCATCATGAGAGTTTTGAAGCGGCGTTTCACTGTCATGCAAACATTACACGTGCATGTGGGATCATGTTTTGGACCTTTTCCACTGGGTGGCTGGATGCAGACAATGCACGTGCAACCTGGGCGATGTCGTGGATGTTTAGTGGTAGTTGTATATGGAGTTGTGGTTTGGTTTCCCACATCTCCAAGCACTGCAGCTGCAGCCAAGGCATCAAGACTTGATGCTGCTATCTCTGAAGAATCTTGCTTGAAACATGCACTTGTCCTCTGCCTTCTGAGATCTGCATAATAGTTTCAACTTTTTCAATGATAATACAACGTGAAACATCATATAGAGCTGAATTAAGAATCCTTTGGGATGATATTCAATCATCTTCCATAAGTTTCACGAAACAGTCTAGTATAATCAAAATAATAGAATGAAAAATTGATTCAAGAAAAATATGGAGATTATGAAACGAGAGGGTATGCTGCACACTGTCCTCATAAGTATTAATATGCATCTCTCACAACCAACATCATCTGAATTCCGAGGCACAAACATCCATGACACAAAGCAAAACCAACACATGAAGTATCTACATCAAGAAACGAAAAACTGCCAAACCTTAATTCTGACAACACCGTAATCATACATTCCATTAATGGTTTTTGGAAGTAAAAAAGTAAACCTTCATACTGCCTGAGAAGTATTTGCATTTCTTGCTGGCTCAATTCATCAGGTGCAGAGCATGAAGACCTGCACAAGCATCATCAGACGAGGCTGTGAAATTTAGGCAAGTTATTATAAATATGAAAGAGACATCTAGAATAATCGACTGTCACGAGGGCATGAAAGTCAGGCAAAGAGTCAGTTGCTAATATGTTAAATGCTCTTAATCCCACTCTAATTTCTTTTCATGCCATGACAGCATATCCAATCCAACAACTGATACTATGCATTATCAACATCCCCTCATACGCATAAAGACAGATGGCGACTTATCTGAAACACCATCTAGATCGATGTAGGACTCACATGTAACTAGTCAAAAATGACAATGGTTCTGTTTAATTGACCACATCTTTAAAATTATTTATCTGCTATTTCACTTTGTCAGTTTTGCTTCTGTATTGGTTCATTGGGCAAGCAAACCCGCAGTTCTTTGAAAATTTTATGAAACCAGATGTTCCAAAATTTTATTTTTCATGTACATAGATAGATCACATAGATTATCCTAATAGGAATGCTTTTAATTTTTAAGCATAGTAATATCTAGCAGGGAACATCGTTATGACATTTCAATATATTAGATTATTTCAATGCAAGTATATTATTGATGTAATTGAAAATTTTCCAATTTCATTTAACATGTAAAAGCAAACAAGTAAATGTAAGGTCCACCTCACAAAATTCTCATTCTTTCTTCGTTTCCCATTCAAAATATGGTTCTGGAATTCTAACAACTGTCTAGGTGCAACTTATATTGAAGCTGAGTTTTATTGAAATCTTGAAGGTGTTGGCTTATATGTGAAAAAGGTATGGGAATATTACATATAATCAGCCATCAGAGGACAATGGTTATTTGCATATTGAGGGAAAGAAAGAATACGAGTCCGAAGGCTTCTACTACCCTAATATTCATTCTACTTGAGCAAATAATGTCATATCATATATAAATGAACTTTTAACTGACAATTAAATAGATCCTTCTGGACGAAAAGTAACTGATCAAATATCATGTGCACTCATACATATTACACAAATGAGAAATGATATAATAAGAACATTTTTTGTGGAAGAAATGTCTCTCACCTTTTAGGGTCCCATGTGTTATCAGCACAACTCCATTTCGAAAGAAGAAGAAGATCCACAGGTAGTCGACGCCATTTATAGCAATCGTCACATTGAACCCATTGATCTTGTTCTCTGAAGTATAAAATCAAGGCAACATTACATGCATCAAGAGCTATCTCCTAAAGCTAGTTCCAAAGATGAAAATTAAAATTCACTAACAAAATAGTTTATCCATGCTTAACATGTGGATTATAGTAACCATAAGAGCCAAACAAGAAAATTGGTACAGGTAGTATGGATGGTATACCGGCCAATCATACTGAACCATCAATATAGTTAATTTTATTGCTAGATTTTCCCCTCTTTGATGTTTGCATAACCGCTTATTAACCGTACATCAAAAAAGCATAGAGAGATAATTAAATATGCTATTATTAGCATACAAGTTCCATTATGAATTCAATGATTATACATTTCAATCATTATGCTTTACAGACTCAAACCTAGAACACAGCACACAATCACAAATTAGTATTAGGCATTCATACAACATGCCCAAATACGAAGGTGTTGTGGGAGCCCAACAGCTGGCAATGGCTGAATGTCAATGTTAAATGTGTTCGAAATATATGCATGATACTGCTTCCCAACACAAATGCTATTGGCAGACAATGTTGTATATGTTGATTAGATACATCAGCAGTTTAATTATCAGTCAGGTAGGAATCTAGAGATTTATGGATCTTCATGTACCCTAGGATGGCAGGGGTACGAGGGGAAAGTTTGATGGTAGACACCATTCATATATAATCATCTCTATGTTCAACAGTGTGGTTCAGTGTAACAATAACATGGATGTGGCGTGCATGTCGATTCATGAGCAACACTATGCTCTTTGAGTTGATAGAACCACCGAAAAGGAGACCAGGAGTCAATATTATATTTCTCTCCCTGAAATCCATACTGATATTAAGGCAGTCATCATTTCAAACTCCTAATACCCTCAATCTTGGCAAGGCTGTCTCTTTTGTCAGCTTAGAGTCATCAATGGTCTTATTCTTCCTTCTTCCTCTCCTCTAATATAATTTGCCAGTTATCCTAGAATCACGATCTTGATCTCACATGAATAATGTATATTCTGCACCTTGGTCCAAATCTCATTTATCAAGGTTGATAAAACATAGGACCATGCCCATCATCTAGTGAAGGAATACTATATACATAAGTTAACACCGTTCGAAATCAGAGCCAGATTGCCATCAAAGGGACAAGTCACATCGTTCCTGAGTGTCATTCATCAACTGCATCTTAAATAACAATTAATTAATAAATTTAGATCTTCCTGTTAAATGTGAACCTTTGACACTGCATACTAATGATGATTTTTCTCCTGTGTCCTACAATTTGGGAGACTATGGCATCACTATAAAGAACTCATTGACTATTCTATAATCTGTAATAGAAGAAAGGGAATCGTTTTGTGTGAGGAAGAAACCTAGAGGCTTGGAACAATAAGAAAGAGAGGCACCAGCCTACAGTTCATTTGGCCTTTAAGTCAGTCAAGACTCAGCATCAGCAAACCTACCACTTCGTGCAGGGGTAGTGTTTTTTAGCTATATGAAGGTATCCATTTGAATGAAGCAAATAGCAACTGATAAGTTTGATACGGTAGGATACCAAGAAATGAGCACTTCTGTCCACCCAAGGCTCATAGTGGAAAACAGAAACGTAGTTCAACTGATCTTTAAATCACCATACATATATCTTTATCTCGTTCGCATGCACAACAGTTTGTCCAGAATATGCAAGTCTATGTACACATATGATCATTTTAACTATATCACTCCCCAATATTTTCAAGAATAAATAAAAAAATTAAGAATATTTAGGAAAAGCATCCTCACCCAGATGGTCGGGCTGTAAAGATGGTTTTCTTGCCAAAAATTGGGGGTTCCTGCAGCCAAGAACTATATTGGATCAGTGGCCACAACAACTAATATGTACAAACAATGCTATAACTAATGCTGGAAGTAATACAGAAAGTTCATACATGTCCTACTGAACTTTTCAAAAATGATATAGTATTATTGCCTTATAATAGGTAAAGTCAACCAAATAGTCATGAACTTCTAAAATATGGTGATCTATCAAACAACTCCGACCTAAAATAAAAGAACAAGAGTATAATATAATATTTGATTGGAAAGTTTAGGAGAAACAAGGAGCAGAAACACAAACCAAGGAAACATTGTCGTGAACTAGTGATTAAAAAAAGAAGTGGCTAGGTGCATGAGGCCCCCATCTATATGAATTCTAGGGAAAGTCAAGGTACATGGCCTAACTCTCACGTTGAATGAATTATGCCACGGTACAGTCTCGTGCCAATCCAACATATATGCAACAATACATGAGATGGCACAGGGCCATCCCACAATAATGCCTATCATGTGCTATCCATATAAGCATGTATCTACGGGTAATACTTATAGGCACATCCACTCTAAATCAAAATTTATTGACGTAAAGTAAGGTCTAACATCCATTACTAAGAATACTACTTGGAATGCGGTCAAAAATGGCACTTTATAGCAAGGATTGACTTACCGGTCCATACCGGTGTACCGACATATTGTCGATACCGGTACAGGACCCATACCGCCCGGTATTAAAATATAATATAATATATTTTTTATAATATAATATAATATTGAAATATTAAAATATTAAAAAAAAAAAAGAAAAGGGGGCGACGTGTCTCGATCTATCTCCCCGCGCGGGGAGACGCTCCATCTCCTCGCGCGGGAGAAAAAGCGGCCACGGCCGCGAGCGACCACGCGCAGGCGACCCGCGGGCGGCGCGCTAGCGACAGCGGGCGGCGACGGCGCGCGGGCGAGGTATTCTTTCTTCCCCTCTTCTTTTTTTTTTCTTTTCCTCTTCTTCCCTTTTTCTTCCTCAATCAATCGCCGACGGTCGATTTCTCTCTCAATCGATCGCCGATGGCCGATTTCTTCTTCAATCGGCTGCCGACTGTCGATTTTTGACGGAACCGCCCGATAGCGGGCGGTCCGCGTACCGATAACCTAGCGGATCGGTATGTACCCGCCCATACCGGGCAGTACAGGTCGAAATTGCAAACCTTACTTTATAGTTAATAAGTCATTTAGTGGAGGAACAATATCTAGAAAAGCAACAAAAATCATGCAGAATGGCTTGCTCTTTATCCAAACATGACATGACACACATGTGCTGGTTTGTCTATAAAAAAGGTTTACATGTTTAAGAACTTATTTACCTAATTAATTTGGTAAGACGCAGAACCAAATTATCTGTAACAGTTACCATTTACATTCTCAACAAAACTCAAAAGTATATGACAAACTAGTCAAGAAACCCTGCGTTACCATGGACACACACAGTGATATTACCTAAATTTTTCAACAGATATTACTCACATCATATTCTTCAACGTCATAATCCTCAATTGTGACAATGCTAGGTTTAGCACTTGGGGGTGGACGAAGCAATTCTTGAGCCTCCTCCCAAGTTAGCTTAAGCTCCAAGGCATCATCAGTGTTCATAAGCAACCTCCTGGATTTGGCACCAATATTCCGGGTTCTCTTTTGTAAAGGCTGCAACTGCATTCCCTCATTTGACGTGCCTCCCTTCTGCCAACTGATTTCTCCATCAGATAGGTTCAGATGTTCTGATTGAGAGCTCAAGTATGGATCCATTGCTCCCTTCAGTGACTGAAGAAGTCCAGAATAACCGCTTACTGCAGATACGTTCTCGCTGATACCAGTAAACAATGTTTCATTGCCAAAAGTACCATTGGCAATTGCAGAAATCTGAGAATCCTGCTTCAATCATCAATGCAAGACTGTAAATCTGATAAACTACAGCAAAAAAAATATATCTATATAGGGCATGTCATTATTACTCAAAAAAAAAGAAACTACAAGAAAGAAATTTAAAATAAATGTATATAATTACAAAAGAAGGATATTATACTGTCAAGACATGATTGTTTACCAAAAATTGTTCCTTACCTGTAGTGGTACAGTGTTTGTTGCCTTTCGGTAACCCATGACGAGTTTACCTTCAGGATCTATCCGGCTAAAAGTCACTGCAAAACAATTGAAACTGTTACATTACCAGTTTAAACCATAATAACACATTACCAATTTAAACCATAATAACCTGGATAACAGCATACAAGAAAAGCTAGAAAGGTAAAGGATATCATACAGAATGCAATATTTTTGGCGCAGCAACCATAAGTATCTTATATGTTACATCAAAGTGTAAAAGAATGTTGAACAGTCTGTCTTACATTCATCTAAGATTTAAATTGTTTAATGGCATCTAAAGATATCTGATGCACATTCTTATCAGTAGCAAAGAGTGCCATGCCAATTTGTACAGGGTATTAACAAGTCTACACTAAATGTCCATGTTACTGTGTACTAGTGTGTAATAGCAAATGCTTACATACAACTTATTACTAGTAGATATTGTCTATACCTACAAATCAGATATATCTGATGCACATTTAAATTTAAATTTTTTAATGGCATCTAAATATATCTGATGCACATTCTTATCATTAGCAAAGAGTGCCATGTCAATTTGTACAGGGTATTAACAAGCCTACACTAAAAGTCCATGTTACTGTGTACTAGTGTGTAATAGCAAATGCTTACATACAACTTATTACTAGTAGATAATTGTCTATATCTACAAACCCATCTTAGTTCCCCAGCATTAGAATTATTGCTTACACTTACAAGTGCAAAGGACTTCTCTTATTATGAAAATGTACTTTCTTTTACCAATATACTTTAAGTCCTAAAAGTATCACATAATGCCTATTTTCATCTCATACATAGATGATAATTATAACATTATACCCATTCACATGGAAGCACATTATGTATTATGAGGCAGTTCATTCTAGTCAACTACAGGCATAATAGAGGTCTATACTCCAAACCACCATACAACCATTGTATTGATCTAAATTAGCATGCTTCAATTGATTTAGAGTGCTTCAATTGATACACAAGTGGCAGGGAGTAACAGACAGTTACAAGAATTTTTCCTTTCACAGAAATAATGTACGACATTGGGTCATCCCAAAACATAGTACACCATTTGATACCTAATTGGTAGACAGGTCCCAAAAAAAATTTTGTGCATATATAAATGCCAGCATTTAGAACCTTGTTAGATATCTCATTCAAACAATATGATTGTTTTTAGTCACTGTTTTCCATATGTACTATATGAGGATATCGACATAAGATCCAATCAAGCAAGCAGCAAGCCATTGTTTTCTTCTCTCAAGAAAGCAATTATAATGACAAAGACATCGAAACCAAAAAAAGAGAAAAGAAAAGAAAAGGTCTAACTATGAAAAGAGAGAATAATAAAGCCTCCAAAGCTATCATAACTATTGGATTTAGTAAACTTCAAAGTTCAAACATCATTATGAATCATAGATCACAAAAGCAGAATCAAAACTGCATTTGGCCAGTAGCAATATAATTGATAGAAGCTGAATCAGCCAGATCTAAATTGACTGAGGAAATAGTTTATGAATAAAATTACTTTTAAGGACCTGAATCAGCCAGATTGAAATTGACTGAGAAAATAGTTTATGAATAAAATTACTTAAAGGACCATCAAAGTAGATAAGAAAACTCGTGAGTAAATAGATGAATCACAACAAAATATAAACCATCTTTAGGACCATGTGCCAAAAAGATATGAGTGGTCAGGGTGTGCCGAAAAGTTTTTTCACTTATATTTGCGACACAATCTTCTTAATGAAGATTTTTGCAACTGTCAAAAATAAAGTCACACCAAATTCCATAGTATTAATCAAAAAATTCTTAATAGAAAGTTAAAGTCATAGAAGTACTATAACAATGATGCAAATTATCAATTGACAACCACAATTGTGATTTTTTCAACAAAAAAATAAAGATATGAACTATTAGCAATTTAGCTTCCAGTTAAACAAGGCTAAAGCATGTGAGCTGTGCCAAAAAGATTGCATGGATGACAAAATAGTAAAATAAAGAGATTTCATGCACGCTGAATAACATTTTGAAGGGGATGCATGAAATAAATTACCTGTATCACCAGCTTGCAACTGAAGAGACTGTATGCAAGGAGTAACACCCTCTAAAACATACATTCTACTGTTGTTATTTGGCCAAAATCTGAACTGAAAATGCCAATCTTTTCCCTTTGTATCTTGAATTGTTAATGGAACACCTTCTGGTTGAGAAATGCGAGGAAAATATGCCTTGGAAAAATACCACAGAAGCAAACATCAAGAGAACAAGCATGTTGAAGAAAGATAAAGTTTTATGTCTCGAGTAAAAATAGCAGCATGATATGCACATTCAAAGATATGATGTGCACATATACCTAAAAGATATGATATGCACATATACCTAAAACATCAAGAGAACAGGCATGAGTGACGGGTCTATTTCGGTTGGAGGCTCATATACCTAAAAGATATGATATGCACATTCAAAGGCGCAGATTAACAAATTATGCATATTATTTTAGACATAATTTGACCACTGAAAACCAAGTTAGCACCTATGACACAAGACATTATCTTATTTCGGAATATATTAGGTCAGAAGCAGGGTAGAAAATTGGTTTCTGCAGTTGGAATGTAGCTTATTTGGTGCCTATAAGCCTATTCTGTATCAATTGGTGGACTAGTGTTTAACCAGAATGCAACATATTTACAGATTAAGATTGATTTGAACGATATTGCAGTATGCTTATATAAATAATGCAAGGCTAAGTTAAAATAAGTTGTAGAAGAGATCTTCTGTCATTGGAAGAGAAATGGAGGCACAAGAATAACACAGAATAATAGGATATGAAATAAATTTTATTATGAAATAGAAGTAAAACATTCTGGGAGATCACAAAACTCTGACCATGAGTCATGGCAACATCATGCAATGCAACAAGAATCTCATAAGTCCATGATGATAGATCTCTTTCCTTTCCATTGATTGGTTTTTATATGGCATTCTAATGAATCCTACAAACCAAAGTTTCATTGTATTTGTTGTTTGAAATTCTTGGGCTATCTGACCCACTTAATGACCACTAATATATATATGCATAAACCAAGTTAAGCATATCTTTTCAAGAAAACAAACTGACCAACAAGGTAACTGAAATCCCCATGTGCTGCTAAAGAAACCCAATAATAAAGGAGGCAAGTGATAATATCCTTAACAAGCACATGTGGAAAATATCACAAGTCGGATGAAAAAATTGCTTAGTATGAGATATTTAGACTTTAAAGCACCATGGCTGAATCATGTATATAATAATCACAGTGTCAATCTAAATCATCTTTGCATCTAAGATAAATAAGACCAACAGCAACTCAATAAAAGTGAAAGCAAATCAAGCAAATATATATAATACCTCTGCACAAGCTTTTGGGAGAACTAAACGACCAATACGACCTGCATCACTAGCACTCAGAACCTTCTCGAACAGTGGCACTATAGTAGAATTTGAACTTTTGACAGCAGAATTAAGGGAACAAAAGAGACTTTGAGGATATATAAAAAAAATGGTGAGTATTCTAGACAACAGATTATGAAAGCAATCAATCAACAACCTATTCCAATTTTTAGTTAAATTAAGGATACTCTCCAGATATTTGCTGTAGTTCTTGGTCCGTAATTCTTGGCCAGTAACGTGGAAGTAATTGATTACGACCCTCAGCGGGTGGCCTAGCAACTCGCATATATGGAAGTCCATTCTTTGATGCCTCTGAAAAAGATCGAGTGCATGTCTTTAGAGGCTTTGCAAGAATACATTGAGGCCTTTGCATCTGTTGAAGGGCAGAAAGTGTATTCCTTTCATCCTTTCCTTCAGCTGCTGAACAAGCCATACGAAGTGCAAGAAATGGTTTTCCAGCAGTATTACATGTTTCTGTGTTGCTGCCTTGGTTACTATGCACCAAGCTCATACTAAGACATGACTGGGCTAATGATTCACATATAGACTTATCTGTCATAAAATCCTTCTCATCTCGTAGAGATATTTGGGAGGACCCAACTGGACCTGGATATCTATTTGACAAACTTGAAATTCCTACCTCAGGGGAATGTTGTTCCCACTTGATATGCCCAAATGATCTGATTTCACTCTCACTCTGCTCTAGATCTGCATTTTGCATGCTCTTTCCCTTGACGAATTTACTAACATCAATTTTACTATCAGAAGTAGTGGCTGACATTTCACATGTACGACCTGTTACTGCTGTATCAGCGTCATTTTCTTTGGAACTTTTAGGTGAGGGAGCATTTGCTCTTTGATGGTGTTGAGATAAAAAACTTTGAATTATTTCACTAGGCATCTGAATGGAGAATACAGAGTTATAAACAAGAAATTATGAGAATAATGTAGCAGAAATGCATGCAAATGTTTTGTTAATGAAGTAATTACAAAAGAATAATATATGTCCACTTATCATAGATAAGATAATAATTCAACTGTACCATTTTATGGAGTAAAAAGGTTCCTTTGATTATACATTTGAAAGAATATAAAGGTAGAACTTCTCATAAAAGCAACATAAATATAGATGTTATCCAAAAATTTGCCACATACATGCAACTACATATACATCATATACTCGCCAATTTGTAGACCCTTTCAGCTATAAGAATGGCAAGGCCATGTGGGATACTGAGCCAGAAATTATCACTAAATAATAATCAGAATGTCATCCCAAAGAAGTTCAATGCACACATTGGCAGAACATAGTGGAGATCACCTTAATATTGTAAAAATAAAAATTAATAAACCTTAATCAACTACCAGCTTAAGAGTTAAAATGGATGACCAGCAGCAGATCCTATGCTAAGAGCATCCAGACAGGGCAACCAAAAGAAAAAAGGGCAGCTCCGTGTACAGGGCTCCTGCCAATGGGCTTCGGAAGCGAATGGTCAATGCGTTAAGTGTATTTTATTAAATTTGAGTTTCGCATGTTGGGTTTGAGCCATAGTTTCAACACAAGTAAGAAGCCTTTTAAAAACTTAATAAACCCTGTTTCATATGTCAGCTTTTAGATGGACTGACAGCAGTAAGAAATTTAACCTTCCAAGTTAAATATCATAGATAATATAAGGTTTACTATTTTTGTTTCTAAAATTACAACAATTAGTCATTATTTTTAATGTCATATATTGCAGTAAAAAGTAATGCCAGATTTAAGGCAGGATTCCCTTGGAGGTGAACAAATTTTCTCTTCTCACAAATAAGAGCAACACTGCTGTAGATTTAAAGGATTGCAAATTCCAACTTCCAAGCTATCTTACACCAGAAGGAATGGGCAATACACCATTTTCAAGTCTGAGAAGTTAAGCAAAGATCATGCACTACATCGGTAAACACGAATATTTCAACCGAAGCATATGGATAGTTTTGTATGTAGGTTAGATGAAAGATATGATCTTACAGAAGGAACTTCTAAGTTCTTCATGCAGCCAGTACACTGAACACCTCCAGTATCAAGTAGATGAAAGAAAGACTTTGAAGCAATGCATCCACAATGTAAGCCCTGCCAGTAACATTTACCAATTACCATAATATCTATCATGCAGAGATATTGATAACAAGACATGAAAATGTACGCCTCAGTGCTCGGTTCCACATTACCTTACCACAGGAAGAACATTCCCTCCACCCAGACTCTTTTTGGTGAAAAATGTCACAGAAAGCTGACTGCTCATATGCCATCCTGATTAAAGGAGAATACATGACAAGAATGTCTTGATGATATAAAAGACATAAAAATTATTGCCAAAGAGGAATTTTGTCAGGAAGAGCAGGTATCATGCTGTAACGAAAAGGTTATGATTTTCAAAGTATGATAATCTATCATATTACACAAATGAAAGACAAAATATCAATAAATCACGTACTCTACGCCTGCAAGCTAGACGAAATAGTAAATTCGTAATATAACAGACGTTATTTAAGTTGTTTTCAAAGTCACATCGTCTTATTGTAATTTGAATCGAAAAGCAACCTAAAGAAAAAGGGGCCGGATTATTTATAAAGACCCGATCAACTTAAAGAAGACAAGAATTCCAATCTCAGAAGCTCCAAAAACACAAAAGCCAAATTCCCATTTGACAAGTTTAGACACTAAACTAACAACTTTTTTTCCTCAAAAAATAATGGAACTAACAAAATTTTGAGCAACCAAATCTATTTAAAATACAATGACACAATACTTGAAAGAGAAAATAAAACTACAGAGGAAACCTAATTATTGATACCAAATATCCAATGCCTCAGAGTCAAGTACAAACACCTAAAATACAGGAATAGCATAACTTGAGTTCCAATCCTGCCTCCGAATGCTCAATCGAACACAAAACCGATTTACTTACTATGACGGGTACTTCGAAACACTCGAATCATCTCAATAACTCAGTGGACAAAGGAAAAACAGTGACAAGACTTTAGTACCCGCACTTGAGGCATAGAGTAGCGAATCCACCCGATCTCAGCTCCCACCCCCGCCTCCACTCTCCCCCGGGATCCGTCACCCCACACGCCACGTTCATGCACCTCACCGACGGCATCCGCGAGTCCTCCGAATCCACACCCACCACCGGGATCAATCACCAATCCTCGTCACCACAACCACAATCAATCAAACCCACGGACCCGTCGAGACTGAAAGGAATGAAAAGCTATGCGTGCGCTCGCAGGTCGAGATACATAAAGATGATGTCTCCTGCTGCTTCTCTGAGCAATCACTTCTGCCGCCCTGCAAGAAACCCCATCACACCTCGCGAGCGCTCGGCCGCCGCGGAGCTCATCGGCGATCTGGCGGCGGCGATGGGAGGGTTTATGGTAGAGTAGGAAGAGGGGAGGCGGAGAAAGGGGGAGAAAGTAAGGGAGGCGTCTGCATGCAGGGGTGATGATGATGATGTCCGCGCTCTCTCTCTCTCTCTCTCTCTCTCTCTCTCAGAGGGAAGAGGAAAAGGACCTGCAAATAGTAAAAGAAGTCGAGAGGAGAGTAAATTAAACGAAAGAAAAGAAAGGAAGCGATAAGCCGCGATAACAAACAAGTTGAATGCATGCGCGAGCGGGTCCCGCACAACGGTCCTATTACCCGCCCGATGATCATATGCCAGCCGTCCGATCGGCGCTCCTCCTCCGGATGCGACAAGACCCCGGTCAAAGCGTCCACCCACGGAGCGGTACCCTCACCGAGACATGATCACACCGCCACGGGTCCATCGAGTCCGTTCGAGTAGGTGGAGCCCGACTAGCAGTGGCCGGTGCGCCAGCGCATCGGACGGTTCCGATGATTAGATGCGATGATGGGGGCACCGGGCGTTAGGGGGTAATGATTCCGGGTGTTGGCGAAGGTGTTTCATGGTGCGCACGGAGGGGAAGTGGATTGATGGCGGGGCGCGTATCGTACGAGGAGGGGTCTCCATAAGTTATGGGCTGGAGGTGGGGCCCATTCAATCATGGCCGTCGATGGGCGAGGGGAGGGAACGGTAGCCGTCGATCGTGGGGGTTGGAATGGCCGGGAAGTATGGGGGGTTGTTGGTGGTCCGCGAGCAACGTAACGTGCGATGGAAGTGGATGAGATCATTCCCGATGGCACTCGTACCAACCGCCATGTGGTCCATTGCAAGAACGCAACACTCACGTCGCGTTACGCACCTAACATCACGCTGTTGGGTCGTGACACCTCCATTGCTCTTTTGAAATATCACCAAAGACCCTGTTTCTAACTCCTAAAAAATATGTTCGAAAGAGTTTGTGACATTATAATACTTACGGGAAAAAAATAGATTAAATCAATCGTTTATATCGTTCATGGGAAATATATCAAAATAATATAAGAATGATATAAATTATTTTTTGTTTCCGAGATCCAAAGACCTTTTTCTGTTATTTTGATTTAAAAATAATCTGTGATGTAGCTCGATCCCAATGACTGTCGGTTTGATCTTTGTAGCGCATCCATCTCTATCTCAATCTTGTTTCATGCAGAATTATAACAATTTGGATACCATTAAAATAAGGGATACATGAAGTATTCTTGTTTCGGAAGCTGCAGCTCATAATATTAAGTCGGAATCAAATCCTAAGCCCGAGAGGATGAATGTTGTTGTAATTGTGATGAATATAGTGTACAAGTGTTAGAGTTGTCCAATACTTAAGAGTTCTTTGAACCAACTCAGGTTAAGAGATTATACCTGATTATACTTTGACAAAGCTCCTCATACTATTTTGATTAATATATTTTATTAAAGGGCATTCGTATTTAAGGAATCTTTTATAATACGATATGTGATCGTTGAGTTAAGATTATGGTAAATGTCGATAACAATTATATATATCAATGGGATATAAAATCATGCCCTAAGCTCGGAATACAATAATAGCTTGTTTAGTCGATTTTTCTATAATCTCCTTGAATTGAGTCAATTTCTTTATTAGCATCATATGATCGATTTCATAGGGTTAAGTTTCTCATTATACGTTGACTAAATAAATTTAAGATATCAATTAGATGAAGATAATACGTCATTCAAATGTTGATGAAATGAATATTACACGCCAATGGTCACCTGCTTATCATATCCTCCTTATTTTTATAGGTTAGTCATATCTAAAAGAAACTACTTAAATGTAATGTATCTAATATATGATCTATTATTGTTATAATGGACAACGAATAAGTATGGGTAAATTTTTAAAAATATTTTTTTTTAATTTTCCAAAAAAAAAGTGTACTCTTCTTTCTATATTCAAAAAGGTGTCTTTATTTATCGTAATTCTTAAAATATCACTCGGTACATGGATCAGTCAATTTATCACTCCAATCTCTATGTATAAGATTTATAATATTTTTTAATAGATTTACATTACTTTTGATACCTCCATAAAAATATTGTAATTAAGGTAAATAAAATCAAACTTAATAACAAATATTTCATATACACAATAAATAATATTTTAAATAGATATCATTTTTATCTATAAACAAGAAGAACTAGGTACGAACACTACTATGTTCTATGTCTGTTAAAGTGTTTTAAAAAATAATATAATCATATTTAAAAATATCATAACTAATAAATAAGATCGGTTCATATGATATAAATAGGGATTGCTCTAGATATCCTGCTAGTGCTAGTGAGGTATTTTAGAAATTATGATAAATAGAATACGTCCTTCGACAAACATATTTATAAAAAAAAAAGGCAACAAAAGAAAACCCAAAAGAGAAGATTATTTTTTGGTATATTGATTGGATTATTCTTCTCGTTCATATCATACTTTTTTAATTTCTAAGCATTCCGTTCAAACCGTACTATTTTTATTTAATTTTTGTATGGAATACATAAGGACATATTTGAATTGGTACGAGCACGAAACTCCAAATGTTAAATATAAATAGCGAATGAGTGACACACCTCTCAAAGTACAGCGCATGGTGTGATTCTAATGACAAATATGCAACCGTAATAGCTGGGAATGTTGCATGGAGGAGGGAGATGATTAAAATGATTAAAACTTGGCATAACCACGCAAATGTGCGCCGCACGTACGATGCAATCCACACGCGGCTACGCCTCCATCCTTCTTGTTTGATACCATACCATACGAGAAGCTACTTTCGTGTCACACGAGTGCGTCGGGTTGTGCTTGACGGATCACGACTGCAACATTTTTATATGATTTGAATGCTTATTTTTTTTATGAATATTGATGGTAAATCCGATTAACAGATAAATGTAAACTGAAACGGGCCGAGTAAGCGCATATATCGGGCAAGAAAAGGAAAACTCCGACCCGTTTAGGTTCCTTCCCGTCGAATTGGATTCCGGGATGGCGTCCGCTGTCCCGAGTTGGGGACGCCGGTCTTCGCTCAGGCTTTCGGCAGCGCTTTGAGGTCGTTTATTTCGATTCCCTTTGATCTTTGTCTCCTCGTCCTTGTTGGGTTGTGACGCTCGATTTTGAGGAAGGGGATGCGGGAGGGCCGCGAGGAGAAACTGGAAGCGGGGGATTCGCAACGAAAGGTGGGTTTGCGTTTGTCTTTGTCTTCTTGGGATCTTATGTTGTTGCTTCAGAATCCACGAAGATGTTTCTTATGTCCGTAGGCTTTGTAGTTCGGAAAAGATTGGATCTTTTGGAAGAAAGATGGCATCTTTACTGATGATTGCTGCTTTGCTCAAAGTTTGATGATGAGTTCTGGCATGGTCTTCGTTCTGTGGGTTTTTCCAGGATGAAATAGTGCAGTTTGGTCCTTCTCGGTGAAGAACTGTTTTGAGACCCTGCTACGCTCATTATTCAATTTCCATCGTATTTTGGTAGACCATATTGGGCCAGGAGATGAGATTCTTTCTTCGATTCACAGAAAAAGTTCACATTGGAAACACTAAAATGATCTCTATAAGATGTTGGATATTATCATTCCCATAACATGTCTTGAACTGGTAGATCCTACACGCTGCACATAGCTGGCGGTAGGCATAGGTTTAGACAATTCACGGAATCTGTTTGGGGAGCAAACTCGTACCAGCTTAATCATCAAGCCTTACAAGGTCCTTGATGAATTGGATTCCGTAGCTCCCATTGTTTGTCTACACAGAATGCTCCCATTGGATTGGTTATAACTAAGTGCATCTATCAGAAGCTTTCTGCCTTCAAATTTTATATCGACTGCCACGACAATGTATGTTTTCGATGTGTTTGGATAACAGTGGCTCCTTGCATAAATTCCGGAGTAAACCGTGTCAGCCATTTTGGGAGAGAATAGCAAGAAAGGTTGAAAGCTATCAGCACAATTATATAACTAAAAGATCTGTCTCAAGTTCTGTAACAGTCTTTTCTTTGATTCAAAATGAAGATGACTACACAATGTAGAAGATAAATGAAGCTCATATCCTGTCTTACAGAGAAAACTTGAAGGAGCTGAAGCTACAGATTACCTCCTCCTCCTCCTCCTGCTGCTGCTGCTGCGAGTGTTCCCATTCAGTACCAGAATCCGAGGTTCTTCAAGTCCTCTTGCAGATTGCTAGAACATGGACGGCACAGCTGAGCCATCTCTTGACTCGGATCGCCCCTTCGTTCACCACAACTCGAGGCATTGGTACTCCTGGTGAAGGATCCTGAGATATCCCTGATGAGAACCTCACCCTGCTCGCGCCGACCACCAACTTCCAACCCTGACAAGATGGCTTTCAGTTGCGACGCCAGTTCGAGACCCCGAATCAGCTCCTGCATGACTCTTTCGTTCATGACCCTGAAACCCATCCATAGACGAGAAGGCCTCAGTTGACTCCTCTCATAGATTCTAACATGGGGGGTATCAATCAATGTAGGACGCCAGTGATGGAATCAAAGGGCGCCAAGGTTTCGTCAGCCACTGTAACATCACAACAGCACTGGCGCCTGGTTGAAGATGGATAACATGTTCTTTAGTATCAGTCGAGCTTAATGAGCAGCAACTCCGAGTGATATTTGAATTGCTTGTGACGCATAACTCGATGGAAAAGTAGAATTGTACTCAATTACAAACGAAACCAGAAGGGTAGCTATAAAGAATGCATGCGTATCCTTTCTACAGCTCTCGTGGGATCCATCAGTTTGGTCAACTACAGTATTTTGTTATCCCTGATCTACGTCCTTCCAATTCCCCTGCCTGGGCAAGTATATGGCATCCATGATGCTGCCACTGCTCCCTGAGCTGAACATGGCATCAGCGAGTTCCGCAACGGGGCAATAATCCACGTCTCGACCATCCTGCGTCTGCCCTTCTTGTCTGCTGCTGCCCTCGAACCAGTTACCCAGTTGGATCGATGTAGATCGCGTTGTTGTGGGCGCCGCTTGTGGGTGGCCATGGCAAGTCCTGTCGTCCCTCTCGTCCTTGCCGATGGTGCTGTGTGCCAGGGAGGGGATCAGGATCGGAGTCGGAGAGGTCTTGCAGGTGTGACTGCCACAGTAGGTGACTTCCAATGTACATGGATCGTCGTCCAGCCTTTGAACCTGCTTCTTTGCCTCGCAGCCGTAGTAGTTCTTGTGGGTGCAGCGGTAGTAGCTCCTGCCATACACACCGTACTGATATCTTGTCCATTGTGGTACTAAAGAAAGTTCTCAAGGAGATCGAGCTTACCTCGGAAACCTGGAATTGAGTATGTCTTTCTGACCGTACTTCCGCCATGTGTACCCATCGTCGGGGGGAATCTCCATGGTCCCAGTTCGAAGAACATGAACCCTCTTCGTCACAATCCCTTCCTTCCTGGCAATTCAAGTGCCAACAATTAGTTATCCAACAGCTGATCTGAATCAACTTCTTAAACATACACGTTCATGGTTTGAATTCCACCTCTTCCTCGAAGATCTCCGGCCGGATGATGCGCCACCCACCGCAACTTGAGCCTCTCCCCCGCCTGCAAATGCCTCGGAATGAGCGGCCGCCGACGGCTGGACTTCCAGAGACAGCTGCGTCGATTCCGACAAATCGGCCATCTCAAAGAACGGGTGCTCGTCGTCTTCCGCAGCCGGTATTGGCGGAAGCTCGAACGCTCGCATGCGCCCTTCTCCCGTGAGCATCCGAACACCGGCGACGGCTTTGTTGAAGGCGTCGACGATGTGCTCGCAAGAGCTCAACAGGAAATGGGCATCGGCCTCGGCGTTGGAGAGGCGGAGGCTGCTCTCCAGTTCTCCAGCTAGCCTGCAAGCGCCGAAGACTTGAGACAAGACGTCGTCCATGAGCGTTTGCTTTGGTTCTGAGTCGGTGAGGCACAAGAACATATTTGATGTGAATTCGCGGGACTGGTAGAGAATTTGCATGGAAATATATACATAGAGATACAGAGGCATCCGAGAGATCGAGAAAGTCTTCTTCTTCTTCTGATGTGAGGAACGTGAGAGTGTAGAATGGGGTGAGGACTGGGTCGTAGTCCTGCATGGGGTTTGTTCTCGAGTCTTAGGGAAGACTTGGTGGTCTAAAAGCCTTTTTGACTGCGTAGAATATTCAATGTGATTGATTGAGCCGTATGCATCATATATTGCCACAGAAGGACAAGCGATTATTTCCTACGACAATTACACGCTGTGGAACAGGTCGCAAAGATCAAACGTTAACAGAGAGCACAGCAGACTGAGTGCAACAGACGTCTTTTAGAAGTTCCATCTTAAAAAAGGCGAACTACATCCTGGCAGAGCGTTCCTTAGTTTCTATTAGACAATATATCACTGTCTCGCCGGAGGTCGTTTTCATCCCATTATGATCGAATTCATCCTTGCTCTTTCTCTCATCTATCGGTTATTGCCTTGCTCTCGTTTTGCTAAGACCCCACCTCTGCTCCGTCATTGACCTTTGGAGAGAAGGCGGTCATGATGGGGTTCATCTTCTCTTTCTCTCTCTCCCTCTCTCTCCTGCATAGCCCATGGTTGCTTCCTTCTGGTGCTGCTTTGCTCCCTCCTCATCAAGCGATGAAGAAGGTTAAGAGGTTGAGTGAAAGCGATGGCAAGGGCCATGCTTGTTCAACATGAAAGGCCCAGAATCTATGAGGTGGAGGAGAGAGTCGAGGATGTCCTCCTCGAAAATGACATGACAGGAGGCACATGAGTCGAAGATGAGAAAAAAAAGAATTGAGAGCAGTGAATGCAATAACAGATAGGGTAGCAGCTAAGGTAATCTCATCTCTTAAAAAAAAATATTATAAAAATAAATTTTACAAATATTATATAAAAATAAAATTTTGAATCTTTTTGGTGAAATTTACCGTGATGGTTGCATGCGATGAACATGGTTTTGGGACGTGCTTTCTCATCTAGAAGTCAACTGGCTGAGATCTTAAGGACAAAGTCAATCATCCTCGTGGTACATTGACAACAAATCATCCACGTGGTAGTAGATGTAAATAATATGAATATTTGATATTTAAATATAACTTTTTTTGTTGGTAGCATATATATATATATATACGCATATTAAATTATTAGACTATTACGGGCTTTAACTTTGTTGCGCCTAAGCCTATGAAGAGCCCACGTTGTGTTGCGGCTACCCTCGTCCGCCACCTGCGACCTATTTCGGAAACTGGATTCTCTGCGTCAACTGCGAGATTTCACGGATCTTTTTCGTCCTTCACTCTTCTTCTTACAGCAGTCAAAGAGGAATTCTTGGCCCCAGAGATGCGTCCTCGTCGCCGTCCCGATCTGGTCCATCTAGGGGTTTTGCTAGGATTTCTTCTCCTGTGTTATCGCGCCGGGGCTTCTATCCATGAGTACTCCAGTGGCACATTTACTCCCCGCTCCAATTCCTTCTTCTTCCACGGGGGCAGCGAGGGCCTCTATGCCTCCGCCCAGGTCAACATCACCGCCCCCTCCTTCGACGGCGATTCCTTCATCCAGTGAGCTCCTTCTCTCTCTCTCTCTCTCTCTCTCTCTCTCTCTCTCTCTCTTGGGGGTCGCCATGTCGTGGCTTGCCCTTTTTTTGAACTTAAACTTGCTTTTCTCATACTTGAATTGGTTAATCTACGTTTAAGATTGTTCTTTTTGGTTGAATCATTGTGTTAGGCATCTAACGCTGCAATCAGAGTTTTACTCGGTTGATCATGCTCATGACAGAAATGGTTGCTGACTGATCAGGACGAATTCATTTCCAGTCGATACATGTTTGTGCATCGACGACTATACGATGCATTCGATCATACGCCTGGAAAAGCCAAACCTGGATGGGACTTATCACTTAAAAGTGCTGTGATACTTGTCACCAGAAGCTATACTTGCTTTCTTCAGGCTTTTTATGCATTACTTTGCTTAAGACCCTGCATATGCATTTTCGGCATACAGCAACGTCTAGTATATTGGTTTAGTTTAATGTTTGAATAGCTGATAGTATTTTTGACGGCATCTTGACATACGAAAGTAAGGTATATTGCAAGCTAGAAAGTAGGCCTACTATCAGTTTGAATAACTTGATCATGGTCATCCTCATATATGAAATTTTTTCCTTATTTATATAATATTTCTTTTGAAAATGTATCCCATCATATCTTATTGCTGTAAATTATTTCTCAGGTTTGAATCTGTCACCTTCAGACGCACAAAAGAATCAGCATTGAAGCATAGTGATATGGAACAAAATACTGGGTTAGTAGAAGCTATAATAGTTGAAATTCAAGACAGGGATAAGATTGGTGGTAGGTACCTAAACTCCAATCCTATATGCTGCACTCGTGAACTCTATGATCAGAATCTCTGCAAAGTTGGGGAAGTAATCATTCGTCCAACTCAGGATAACTCAGATTGGCCAAAACGGGTTCAGACATTTTTTGAGGGTAGTAGTGAAGAAGCAACTATGATAACTCAGACTATTCCTATCAGAAAAACTGGAATGTATTACCTTTATTTTATGTTTTGTGATCCTCAACTTGTAGGAATGGTAATTAAAGGTCGAACTGTTTGGAGAAATCCATACGGCTACCTTCCTGGAAAAATGGCACCTTTAATGACATTCTATGGATTCATGTCATTGGCATATCTTTTACTTGGTCTCATCTGGTTTCTACAATTTGTGCGACATTGGAGGTATACATTGCAGCTTCACTATCATATCACAGCTGTAATAGCTCTAGGCATGTGTGAAATGGCTTTTTGGTATTTCGAATATGCAAATTTTAATTCCACTGGAACTAGACCTATGGGCGTAACCATTTGGGCAGTCACTTTCACTGCTGTAAAAAAGACTGTTTCTCGGCTTCTGCTTTTGGTAGTTTCAATGGGCTTTGGTGTTGTTCGATCAACATTGGGTGGGATAACTTCTAAAGTTGCTGTTCTTGGTGTGGTGTATTTTGTTGCCTCGGTAGCTCTGGAACTTGTTGAGCATTTGGGAAACATCAATGACTTTGCTGGAAAGGCAAGATTGTTCCTGGTGCTGCCTGTTGCACTTTTGGATGCAACTTTCATTGTTTGGATATTTTCATCGTTGTCAAGAACTCTAGAAAAGCTTCAGGTAAATGCTTACATGATTATGGCATCTCACTTGTCAGATTTTAATCAACATCCCGTCGTCCTTGGCCTATGCTGCTTTTTTTTTTCCTTGCATACAGTTAATAGTTTGCATCATATTTCAAGTTTTGATATCACACAGCAAATGCTATATATAGAGGAGTTTTTACAGCAATTATCTGTTTTGAAAATTGTACTTGAAATTTGGATTTTGACTCTAAGATGGTATAAATGTTCTAAATTATTGTTGTTAATGGTTGTTATATATACACTGTTATAGTTCTCATAGGTTGCTTAGGTATAATAAGTTGTCTAAGTCATACAAAATAGTATTTATACATAAAAGAATATCAATTTATGGAAATTATGTTTTTACTGATTGTCATGTCCATTCTATCTGATGTCTTAATTCTTAATGTTTATCATTAACACATTCATAAATTGCCTTGTTCATTTCCTGTGTACATATCCACACTTTGAAATGTTACAATTATGTTGCTTTGCTACTTTGTCACGGGCTTAGTTGATTTTGCCTAAGCCGTGCGGCACCCCTGCGTATCCGTCCGCAAAGGCCAGCCTTCCCCGAGATCTCCTAGAGTCCCTTAGGCTCACAAAAGAGAAAACGGGCCAGAAGAAGCAATTCCCACGGGATCCACAAGCAACTGCTCAAGCAAACACTTCATAAGCCATATGCAAATTACATCCATGGACATCACAAACTCAGAGAGGTTGCACACAAAGGATAATGGTCCATTACAGACCGAAGTCGCCCACAAGTGCTTACAAGACATACTTGTAATTACAAGCCATAATTGGCCATAGAGCAAACCAAACTGGGGTTGCTAAGGCTACTGCAAACCCGCTACTTGCTGTACAATGTTTATACACAAAGCGAAGGACACGGACAAACATGAGCATTTCATCAAACACCTTGTTTACATTTTGACCGTGACATTCTCCCCCACTTATTCCTTCGGTGTCCTTGTCGAAGCCGCTGTAGACGCTACATCTCCTTGCATTTTGCTAAATCTTCAATCTTCTGCTTTAGCTGCAACACGCCCCTTTGGCTCCCAGCTGCTCTCTGCCGCTGTTGTTGAGTAGTCGAACTCTGATCCGCCATGCTGCTTCAACTCACCAATGAGTGAATTTGGTGTGGGGTTGGTTGAGTTGTGTTGATCCTTGTTAGTTCTCGCGGACCCTGCTGATGAAGGAAAAGACCTGCCTTATTATGCGCCAGTATCGTAGTCTACTCATGTTGCTTGAACTGGGTGGATGCTTGTTGGAGCTTTAACGAGCATCGCCTCGCAGACTTCGAAGTTTTTAAGGTCCTTCCTCCAAAATGTTCACCTATTGATCCTTCCTCCATGTTTAGTTGTCACTACCAAGTAGGTTCACATCACTTCCGCTTTCGATTGGCATTCAATTGGAAAATGAAGCGGACAATCTACTCTCAGTAGTACCGATCACCAATAGTGAGGATTTGACAACTATTGTCTTTCGTAAGCTTTCTCTGAAGGGTCACTGAACTTATGCAGAGCTCCTCTGCTGGATAAGTAAGAGAACTGGGATACTTGACTTCACCCATTCTCTTAGTAGTTGAGAAGGTAAGGTTACTTGGCTTCACTCACCTCCTCGAGTTAAGAGGATTGGGGTACTCGGTTTCGCCCATTCTCTTGAGTTGAGAAGGCAAAGGTTACTCCATTTCGCCTGCCTCCTCGAGTTTGTACTTCATGCATTGAGCTGATTATTAACATTCGCCCGCTCTTTGCTCACACTTCTGAAGCACTTGAAGTGTTTGCACTCCTTGCTTTGAGTTAGCTACTGTGATTCGCCTTCCCACTACCATTGAACTTCTGGAATGCAAGAAGTTTCGCCCGAAAAGAGCAAAAGTTTACCCCAACTTGGAGTCCCCCAACTTGGAGTAAGTCTTTGATAGATTTGGTCGCCTCTAGGATTGTACCATCTCCTCCATCACCTTTGTCACCTACTCCTCTGAGTAGAAAGGTATAGTACCGTGTACTGTCTACTTCGTTCCTTGGTCGAGCACTCCTGCGTCAACCCGAAGTCCCTCACTTTCGGCTATCTTGATGAGAAGCCCTTCGACATCGGTCTTATGAAGTTTCTTGGCCTCTGCCCTTCTGCCCTGTCTTGGTACTTGGAGTTTGCCTTTGCATTCTCCACCTCCTTGGCCCCTTTTTCGACCAATGCTATCCCTCCATGAGAGCAAGGGATCAATGACTCCACGGAAGTCCCGCCTCTGCGGTACCATGGTGCTGCCAAGCCCATAGCGGTACTATCCGTTGACTTGCATCTGCATCCCTTTCTTCGCGATCGGTAGATCCGCCTCTGCGGCACTGTGGTGCTCCTCCGAGTCCACCTCCTTTCTAACCGACGTTTTGCTTTTTGGGTAGCTGAGCCTCACTGGACTCGTCGTCGCTTCCTCGCCCCTTCCGACCACCTGCTTCGACACCATTGTGTCCTCCTAGCAGTTCTCCTTGGTCGATGGAAAGACAAACTACAACTCTCATGCATGGCTTCCGCCATCTTGTTGCAGGGCTCACGCCGATTCTGTTCTCCTTAGCTTCCTTGGTAGCAACGTTCGCTTACTCGGCTTTGTCCTCTGACTTGCCGGGCTCCCTTAAGCGAATGTGAGCACTGAAGCAGTCCCACTCTCCAGCTGCTCCGATCATACCTTAGTATAATCAAGTACCCTCCAAGAGACTCACTGGTACTTGCAATCTGACTACTCCCTCGGTGGTACACAGCCCCATATGCTGACGACCAAGGCTTTCATCTGATGCAAGCTTCGATGCGCACACACGGAAGACCCGCTTCTGCAGTACTGTGGCATTCACTCCTTGAATCCACAGCCCTTCTTGCCGTTGCACTGTTCACCGAAGTGGAGCTCCCAGTAGCTCTTGATCATTCACATGATCACGTCCCCCTCCATGGGACTCACTGGTACTTGCACTTGGACTTCTTCCTCGGTGGTACACAGCCCCCATAAGCTGATGACCAAGGCTTTTATCCAATGCAAGCTCCGATGCACACACGAAGACCCGCCTCTGCGGTACCATGGCATTCACTCCTTGAATCCATAGCACTTCTTCTTGTTGTGTCGTACACCAAAGTGGAGCTCCCAGTAGCTCCTGATCATACCTCTGCATGATCTTGTCCCTCACGGGACACGATCGCTTGTGTTGCATTGCCACGAACTATTCCACCACGATCCGCTGCACCATGTCGCCTCCTGGTGACATCTCCATTGCATACAGATTCTCGTGTGATGAACTCGGACTACGACTTCTCCACGTGTGGCCTCTGCCAACACATCGTAGGGCCTCTGCCATTTCCGATTTTTAGTTCGCTCTCTTGGCAATTCACCTTCGTCCACCCACTCTTGGGTCACACCTGGATGAAGCATAGCTCTAGGACAGTCCATCGCCTAGTAGCTCATGAAGTCCCCCTGACTTCACTAGAATTGGTGCACCATTGTCTCGATCCTGAGCCTCTATCCCCTACCAGCACAATCTCTGCTATGCACCTCTTTTTCCTGACAACTCGAATGGCAACACTATGGCATATTCTTCAAGAGGACCCGCCTCTGCGTCCTCTTGCCCCGTGCTAAGGTATCATGATCTCAACTTTGCCTTCGCAAGTTGAATCACCTTAGTTACTCCGTCAAATGCATCTCTGAGGTAGCTTGCATGTGCCTCGAAGCTCCCTTCATCTTTAGCACCATGGAAAATAAGTCCGTCCCATCAGAATGAAGAACTCATGGAACGACATGATCCCACTCTTGCCTCTACAAGAGTTCATGCCCTTGACCTTCGTCCAAGGAAAGCTCTGTGCCTTCGCTCCATGTTCCATCTTCTATGTCGACTCCCTTCATGCGGCTTGGATACTTCACCAAGTTTCACCCAAGTCGTTCCGCTCCTCGATTTGCATTGAGTTGATAGTGGCCCTCGCGTCCACCATTCCACGGGTCAGCCCTCCGTTGAGTTCGATTTCCACATCAACTCGAAGTGTGCCTTCATATGATGTTGTCTTGGATTACTCCCCCACTTGATCTCGAAATGCATCCACCAATGCATTACCTCGTCTGAGATCATGCGACGACTCTTCATCGCTCGCTCGGTCCGTTGAGCTTTTTTTTGGGAGATGTTACCTTGAGAAAATTCTTCCTCAATATGTGCGATCTATTGCACATGATTCTCCCTCTGGAGAACTAGGACTTATCCCTCCTGGATATCTGTCCTAATAGAGCAACTTTCCTCTTTACATTCTTCCCACTGGAAGTTTCGGAGATCACCATCCCCTTTGGACTACTCCGTCTTGCTGAACAACTTGTCCTGCCCCCGCAAATGTACTTGCTAGATTGCGGCCCTTCGCCAATACAGTCTCCACTGCACCCTTCAGGGTCAAGCAACGTGCTGAACTTGTTGCACATTTCAACTGCCTACGGACGTATCCTTTTATGTCAAAGAGAAAGTTCTGATGCTCCATGGCACTGAGTTCTGATCGCACCTTAGGATGGCCACGAACACTCCGTCGTCTGTGTGTAAGCCCTTGCAGGAGTTCCGAATCCTTCGAGTTAGCAATTCCCCCCACCTCTGTGAGCTTTGCACAACTCTTTCGGTCTTTACGCAACACCTCTCACTTTGCACGGTCTCATCTATCACCAAACGCCCCGCTTGGCCTTGAGCACCGTCAAGTTTGGTTGCCAACGTCAAGCCATAGCTCGAACTCCTCCATCCCAATCTTTGTGTGCTACGCATTCTTCTTTGCTTGTTTGTCCTCGTGGTGCCTCTCGCGCAAAGGGTTGGTCATTCCTCTGAATGCTAAACCTGGATGCCCGCTCCTCTGAGCGACTCCTTTCCCTACATCTCAATGTCCGTTTTCCCCCAAACGGTTGCGCGTGCTGGCTGTCCTCCACACAGCCCAACTAGGTCCCCCACGTTTATATGGCAAGTGTCTCTGCGAGTGCTTGTCCCGCTCTGATACCACATTGTCACGGGCTTAGCTGATTTTGCCTAAGTCGTGCGGCACCCCTGCGTATCCGTCCGCAAAGATCAGCCTTCCCCGAGATCTCCTAGAGTCCCTTAGGCTCACAAAAGAGAAAACGGGCCAGAAGAAGCAATTCCCACGGGATCCACAAGCAACTGCTCAAGCAAACACTTCATAAGCCATATGCAAATTACATCCATGGACATCACAAACTCAGAGAGGTTGCACACAAAGGATAATGGTTCATTACAGACCGAAGTCCCCCACAAGTGCTTACAAGACATACTTGTAATTACAAGCCATAATTGGCCATAGAGCAAACCAAACTAGGGCTGCTAAGGCTACTGCAAGCCCGCTATTTGCTGTACAATGTTTATACACAAAGCGAAGGACACGGACAAATATGAGCATTTCATCAAACACCTTGTTTATATTTTGACCGTGACAACTTGGGCATTTTGGATTTGAGTTATAGATATCCAAAACAGCTTTTATAGGTAAAGTCATAAAAAAATGTACATTAGAATATTTTGAGGACTCTGCAGTGTCAGATGTCTTGCATGACAAGCTGCCCTTTCTTACTTTTTACAAACAGATAATTTGATAGTGTTATTGGTTATACAGTTATGATATCAATATGTTTCTTTAAAGCTCAATATTGGACATCGTCCATCATAAATTGGTCACAATGCTATAATCGCTAAATGCCCATTGATATCATTCTGAATATCACGTGGGTCTTGGTGAATCTTGCTGGTAATGAATTTAGGTAACTATTTGTTGGTGTTTGGAACACTTTTTTATCCTTTTTCTACATAGCTAGCTAGTAGATACTATGCCAAGCTACAGTTATTAGACTATAGAGAATTGATGTGCACATTATGATGAGAAGTTGGCTTTATTTGATAACATGTTGAATAATTTCAACCTTCTTATATTTAGACTATCCCAATTGAGGAAGATTCTTATCATGATACTTGATTCCTTTACTGATACTAGCCATATTTATCTCTTACCATTGTGCTTAGTTTCTTTTTGTGTTGCTTCAGCTAAGGAGAAGTATAGCAAAACTGGAGCTATATCGCAAGTTTACCAACACTCTTGCTGTTTCTATTCTTCTCTCACTTCTCTGGATTGGCTATGAGGTATTTTTTTTCTAGTCAGTAACAAGTCATCGTACTCAAATTTACAAAAGAAAAAAAAATCCTTCTGATATATGATCAGATTATTGAGTGTGGCAGTTATATAGGCGATAACCCGTTTTGAAGCTTACTGATCTCTTCTTTGCTTACTACATCTTAAATGGTCTTCCTGTTTGAGGATTTGGTCTCAATAGAGATACATCATGGTACGAACCCAACTATGTGGGAACGGTGACCTATCAAAAATTCTGAAATGCTATTGAGAGATGACTTGCTTAAATTAAGTTGTTCTTGTTCAACTTAACAAAACAAGATGAATGCAGTAAAATATTCATCACTGCCTTGCTTTTGTTTGTGCTAGTTGATTTGACACCCTCATGCAAATCGTGCATCTTGAAATTGGAATCCTTTAATGCACCAGTCCTGAGTTCTACTGACTTATATATGAACAAATTAAGTTACCCACTGCCAGTCAAAACAACTCCTGTTTCCATTTCTTGAGCCTGAACGTTGAACAGGAAAACCAACTATTTTCAAGTATGGCTTACCTATATTTCTGAAGTTCATATTGTCAAAAACAGTTGTACAATTTGCAAGCAGTAGGCAGATTGTTTCCATAAGTTGTTGCATATATTTGTTGCCAGTTGTGATGCATCTTCTGACTTCTAGTAATTTCACAAAATGTATCTCAAGAAATTTACGTATTTTTAGTTAACCTGAAGTGTGACCTCTTGTGACTGCAGTTGTATTTCAATGCAACCGATCCCCTAAGTGAACTTTGGCAAAGGGCTTGGATTGTCTCTGCATTCTGGAATGTCCTGTCATACGTACTCCTTGGAATTATCTGCATCCTATGGGCTCCATCTCATAATCCAACTGGGTAATGTATTAGTTATTCTTTGTGTTTTTTCTGTTTTTTGCATTGGGTTCTGCAAGAGACTGTCTTCATGATTCAAATTCTTAAGGTTGTCCTATATGAAGTTAAGACATTGACAATTTGTCGTTGATGCATAGTGAAAAACTATATGAATACATTTACCAATCTATTATCATCTATATACTCCTTTTTCTAATTTTATTACCATAACGGTGGGAGTTATGGTAATAAAATTAGTACATCATGTGTGTACCATATACTATGAATGGGTTAAACCCACTACTTATCCTGATTTAGATTTTCCTTTCTATGTTTGCCTGAAAAGTCTTGTTTTACTAAGCTTATCTGAAACATGGGTATGAGATATGACATTATCTGACTTAGGTAAATTGGTGTAAAAGTTTTATGTTGAATGCCTTCATCTAACATAAACTTGACATTGGAAATCCATCATACCTCTAACAGGGTGTGAGTCATTACATATCCAACTCTCCTGACAGGATGTAGTTAACTTTAGATGGAAACTGGAGGTAGTGGATTCGACATAAGTGACCTGTATGGGATTTACATGCAGATAAAATCTTTTGTTTCTATTGGACAATTTTTTTTAGTAAATTGATGTTAGAAACTTATAATTTCAAATACTACGAGAAATTTCATGTGGACATGATTGTCAATGCTTATAAGAAAATTTCTGTTTGTGATCAGATGTTCTCTGTTTGTCCTTCGTGAAATTAAATGAATGAACAGGTTGGCTATATGTCCATCCTTGTATGGTTTATACTGTGATACTGCTTGCAGTTATGCATATTTGGAGGACACAAACGATGACTTTGATGACGAGGGAGTTTCCCTTACTGGAAGTGGTGCCAGGGGAATTGGTGATAATTTGATCAAACTGGAGAGAAAGGAAAGGAAGAATATGGATCATGTATTTGGGATTGGAAATGATGCTGAGGAGGATAAGCGGGAGTAGCTGCCTGCCCCTGGATGGGGTTCTAATCATCCATCATGTTATGGTATGTTATTACTCACGTTTCTTGTTGACTTGATTGCAAAAATGAATATCTTGTCACAAAATATTTTTTTATTGCAAAAGAGTGTTATTAGGTGGCCTTCAGGCTTGCTTCTTATTGCACAATTCTCACCAAAAGCTTGATTTGCCAATAAGTTTATGACTTTAATTTCATTATGATTTTTTGCTTAATTCCATCTTAAATGGTCAAGGGAATGGAACCATTGGCTATCATGTGAGCAGAACCTCATCAAAACAACTTGATGAAGTTTAATAAATCCCATTATCCATCAGCCTGTTTGGCAATCAGATGATCTTGCTTAATGCATGGATGGCCTTTTGGTTCCTTGGCATTAGATATTGATCCTTTGTTCATATGATAAGAGCAAAGTCATAAAGATTTTTATTCAGAGAACTATTGATAGAAATCAGGATGCCCAAGAGTGAGAGGTGTATACTAATGTGTCAACCTTCACTATGTGATTGGTTGTTCCAAGTCGCATCTATCACCAGCTAAAAGAAACTTAGGTTTTCTGCTTTGTTCTATACACTTTCATGCTAAGTGCATTATAAGTTGACATATTTTATCCTTGTTACTTACTAACCATCGGATTATTTATACAAGTGTTCAAATTAGATGTACTTGTAAAAAGGGGTAGGATTTGTATAGAAAGAAAAGAGAGCAACAAAAAAGCTTCTTCTTTTTGTGTTTTTGTTGAAAATGTGAAAGTGGTTGAGTAATTCTTCTGTCTCCCCTCCTATATTTTTCTTTGTCTCTCTCCTTGTTTGTCCTTGCAATTTTGTACTTCATTTCCCTTCATCTCAAGACAATTGATTTGCTTTTACTTATATTTACCAAATCCAACCAATTGAAACATCTGGTCCTCTTTGGATTCTTGGAAAAGAATTAACATCTCCAAGCATATAGCAGGCAAGAGCACCTAATGTGGCACTTAAATCCTTGGTGTTATTGGCTTTAAGTTACTACGAATGCCGTCAATGGTGCAGTATTTTTTTGGGTGTGTATTGGATTCTTGCACCTAACCGATTTGCAACCTTGTACTTAAAAGCTGATCGTTCTGAGTTGAGAGGTGCTAAATTCTCAGCTTCTTTTCCACAGTTCCTGGTGCCAGTGCCTTGATTGATGGGAATAAAACAGGAATCAACTTTGTATACGAACAAATACTAGCAGACCATCATGCACAGCGGAATGAAATGGAAATCACAATCAGATGAACACCAAGATTTACGTGGAAAACCCCTTCAACTCGAAGGGTAAAAACCACGGGACAAGCCAGAGAAAATCCACTATCAAAATAATGAATGTACAGATCTCAGGCTTCTTGCCCAAGCCCAAAGCAATAGCCACAAGAGAATCTCAGGGATACAAGGACTATAATCCTAAACACAATATCCAAAACCTTCCCAAGAGATCACAGTAAGAATCCACTGCAAACTGATCTAACCTGAGATTTGAATGATTGAGAATAGTCTTTTTCTGCCCTTGTCTTCTTCCCTTTTCTGGATCTCTTGTTTTCTGGCCTCTACTGTCAATCTGCAGTCTGCTTTTTCTCTCCCACGTTTTCAGCCGCCGCTGCTCTCTTAATCTCAACCCTAGCCACCTAATCTAGGTTTTATGTTAATATAAGTAAGGTTCTGGGCTGTGGGCTTCACTAAAGCCCATTATGGGCTGAATATGGGCCATCTGCCCAACAACCTCCCCCTTCAGCCCATAAAGGATGCTGTCTCACGACTCCTCAATGTGAAGTCATGCCGACCAACTGTCGGCACATCTCCTGTCTCTCTTTCGGTAAAGCCTTTGTCAACATGTCTGCCCCATTATCATCTGTGTGAATTTTCTGAAGCTGTAACTGCTTCTCTTCAAGCACATTTCTGATCCAGTGATATCTGACATCTATATGTTTTGACTTGGAATGAAATGTTGGGTTCTTGCATAAATGGATGGCACTCTGGCTGTCACAATACACCACATAGTTTTCCTGTTTCAGCCCCAATTCTTGTAAGAATTCTTTCATCCATAACATTTCTTTGCAAACCTCTGTAGCAGCAATATATTCTGCCTCTGTGGTGGAGAGTGCAATACACATTTGCAATCTGGACTGCCATGACACAGCTCCCCCTGCAAAAGTAAGTACAAAACCTGATGTGGACTTCCTTGTGTCAATATCTCTTGCCATATCTGCATCTGTGTAACCTGTCAATACAGGTGGTCCACCTCCAAAGCTTAAACAAACTTTAGAACTTCCTCTGAGATATCTAAAAATCCACTTCACTGCTGCCCAATGCTCTTTACCTGGATTTGCAAGAAATCTACTAGTAACACCCACTGCATATGCGATGTCCGGCCTCGTACATACCATTGCGTACATTAAACTTCCAACTGCTGAAGCATAAGGAACCTTTTGCATTTTCTCCTTCTCCTCATCACTTGACGGACTCTGATCTGAGCACAACTTGAAGTGACCTGCAAGAGAAGAACCAACTGGCTTTGCATTACTCATACTGAACCTATCCAATACCTTCTCAATGTATTTCTCCTGTGACAACCAAATCTTTCTCTTTCTTCTGTCACGAGAAATCTGCATGCCCAGTATTTGCTTTGCTGGCCCCATGTCCTTCATTGCAAAAGACTCACTTAGGTCCTTCTTCAACCTGTCAATCATAGACATATCTCTTCCGAGGATAAGCATATCATCAACATACAGTAAGAGAATAATAAAATCCTCACCAAACCGTTTGATGTACACACAATGATCTGAAGCTGTTCTTTTATATTCATTTTCAATCATAAATGAATCAAACTTTTTATACCACTGTCTTGGAGCTTGCTTCAGCCCATACAAGCTCTTCTTCAACTTGCAGACAAGATTTTCTTTACCTTTGACTTTGAAGCCTTCTGGTTGCTCCATATAAATTTCCTCCTCCAAATCACCATGAAGGAAAGCTGTTTTCACATCTAACTGTTCAATCTCCAAGTCTAAGTTAGCAGCAATACCAAGAGCAACACAGATAGAAGACATTTTAACAACAGGAGAAAAAATTTCTTCAAAGTCAATACCTTTCTTTTGACCAAAGCCTTTCACAACCAATCTAGCTTTATACTTTGGTTGAGAACAATATTCTTGAGTCTTCAACCTGAAAACCCACTTGTTCTTCAAGGCCTTACTTCCCTTTGGTAATTGCACCAAATCATATGTGTGGTTCTTCTGCAGAGAATCCATCTCTTCCTGCATAGCAATAAACCACTTCTTTTTCTGCTCACTTTCAACTGCTTCCTGGTAACTCTCTGGTTCACCTGCATCAGTAAGCATCACATACTCATCTGTAGAGTATCTTCTGGAAGGTTGACGTTGTCTAGAAGATCTTCTTAACTGAGGTTCTGTGGGAACTTGCTCTCTTTCTTCTTCTTGCTCAACATGTCCTGTAGGTAGATCAACATCTGGCTCTGCACCATCTTCCTGCACATCTCCCCCATCACCCTGATATACTGGAGGAATAACTGGGTCACAGTCTACAAATCCCTCTGCAGAAGTCTTAGCTGGTGCCTCCTTCAAATCCTCAATGGTTTGATCCTCAAAGAAAACAACATCTCTGCTTCTGAACACCTGCTTTTCTGGATCCCAAAGCCTGTAACCAAACTGATCATGTGAGTAACCAAGAAAAATACACTCTTTTGTCTTACCATCCAGCTTGGACCTTTCATTGTTTGGAACATGTGCAAATGCACGACAACCAAACACTCTTAAATGCCTATAGGAGACATCTTTCCCTGACCATACATGCTCTGCAACATCACCATCTAGAGCTATACATGGTGATAAGTTGATTACATCAACTGCAGTCCTCAAAGCCTCATCCCAAAACCTTTTGGGTAGCTTGGCCTGTGAAAGTATACATCTGATCTTTTCCATGATGGTGCGATTCATCCTCTCTGCAATTGCATTATGCTGAGGCGTACCAGGGACTGTCAACTCATGCTGGATGCCATGTGACCTGCAATAATCATTAAACAATCCTGTGTACTCACCACCATTATCTGATCTTATACATTTCAATTGTCTTTCTGTCTCCCTTTCAACTCTGGCATGAAACTCTTTGAAGATATTAATAACCTGATCTTTAGTCTTCAAAGCATAGGCCCAAACTTTCCTGGAAAAGTCATCTATAAAAGTAACAAAATAAAGTGCACCACTGATACTAGGAACATTAACAGATCCACCAGGAGTTTTTGTCCTCAAAGGACCACACACATCTGTATAGACACGGTCCAAGGCATGCATTTTTCTAGATAAGGCAGGACTAACAAAGGAAACTCTATGTTGTTTACCAGCCAAACAATCAATACAAGGGTTCAAACGTGTACCTCTGAGAGATGGCAATACCTCTCTTTTGGAAAGTTCTTGCAACCCCTTCTCGCTCATGTGTCCTAGTCGCCTATGCCACAACTCCATGCTAGAGTCTTTCTCTGTAGCATTCAACTGCCCACCACAAGCTTTAGGCTGCAATCTATATAATGTATGACATTTCTTCCCATTAGCTACAATAAGAGAACCCTTACTGAGCTTCCACTGCCCTTTATGAAATCTGACATCAAAGTCTTCATCGTCCAGCCTTCCAACTGAAATTAAATTCAGTCTTAAGTCAACCACATGCCTCACATCCTTAAGTACCAACTTGCAATCAAGGTTGGTCTTTATATGGATATCTCCCATGCCAATGATGTTTGCTGTGCCATAGTTGCCCATCTTGACAATACCAAAATTTCCAGACCTGTAAGTAGCAAAGAACTCCCTCCGTGGTGTAGCATGATAAGAAGCACCTGTGTCAATTATCCACTCGAGATCCTGACACACACAAGAAAAAATATCATCAGAAGTAGACAAAATCAAATAATCACCACCTTGTACTGTAGCTGTGATATTCTCTTTTGACTCTGTATGCTCCACTTCTTTCCCTCTTTTCTTGTTCTTCTTAGGTTGCTTGCACTGATTCTTGTAATGTCCTTTCTCACCACAATTGTAGCAAACAATATCTTTCCTTGACCTTGACTTGCTTCTACCCACACGTGAACCACTTCTATCCTTTGACTTTGACCTTCCTCTATTCTCTGAGACAAGTGCTTGTGAATCAATCTGAGAAGTTGCTGAATTCTTTCTCCTTAACTCCTCATTCAACAAACTGCTTGTTACTTGACTCATGGTGACAATACCATCTGGTGCCGAATTACTGAGAGAAACCACCAGTGTCTCCCAACTTTCTGGCAAAGAACTGAGAAGTAACAATGCCTGTAACTCATCATCAAGAGGCATTTTCATAGAGGATAACTGGTTAGTAATACTCTGCATTTCATTTAAATGCTCAGGAATAGAAGTACCCTCTTTATATTTCAAGTTCACAAGTTTTCTGATCAGAAAAGCTTTGTTGCCAGCCGTTTTTCTTTCATAAAGACCTTCTAACTTTTTCCAAAGAGAGTATGCAGAACATTCAGTAGAAACATGGTGAAAGACACTATCATCTAGCCATTGTCGAATAAAACCAACTGTTTTTCGATCTAACCTCTTCCACTCATCATCTGTCATAGATGTGGGCTTTGCACTATCTCCTTGCAAAGGTCCATACAAATCTTTGCAATACAAGAGATCTTCCATTCTTGGTTTCCATATCATCCAATTGTTTCCATTTAAACTAATCATGCGAGAAATATTACCGGTCTCCATGTTCAGATACAAAAGATTAAATACCACCAAAAATCCTGCTCTGATACCAGTTGATGGGAATAAAACAGGAATCAACTTTGTATACGAACAAATACTAGCAGACCGTCATGCACAGCGGAATGAAATGGAAATCACAATCAGATGAACACCAAGATTTACGTGGAAAACCCCTTCAACTCGAAGGGTAAAAACCACGGGACAAGCCAGAGAAAATCCACTATCAAAATAATGAATATACAGATCTCAGGCTTCTTGCCCAAGCCCAAAGCAATAGCCACAAGAGAATCTCAGGGATACAAGGACTATAATCCTAAACACAATATCCAAAACCTTCCCAAGAGATCACAGTAAGAATCCACTGCAAACTGATCTAACCTGAGATTTGAATGATTGAGAATAGTCTTTTTCTGCCCTTGTCTTCTTCCCTTTTCTGGATCTCTTGTTTTCTGGCCTCTACTGTCAATCTGCAGTCTGCTTTTTCTCTCCCACGTTTTCAGCCGCCGCTGCTCTCTTAATCTCAACCCTAGCCACCTAATCTAGGTTTTATGTTAATATAAGTAAGGTTCTGGGCTGTGGGCTTCACTAAAGCCCATTATGGGCTGAATATGGGCCATCTGCCCAACATTGATCTCCATGACTAAAGGTGTCACCCTCATCCCATTTCATCAACACCTACTGTTATCAAGATTGCAAAAAAGAACAATCTTAACATTGCATTGCTCTAACTTGGTACCACCATTTGTTTAGAAGTTTCAGGTCATTGTTTTGATATTAGATTTCTTTTACAGTCAGTGTTCAGAAATATATGTAATGCATCTGTTCTTGTGGCTCCCTTGTAGTCTGCTGTACCAAGTTGCTCTCTTTCTCCACGACACAAATGAATTCATTGATGTGGTGCATGCTAGGCCAGCTTTACATGGAATGATATCTATCTTTATTGTGTGTGGTGTTTGGTCAGGGACACACTCCTCTTCCGAGCACCGCCTACATGTGGATTCTACACCACCTGAAACTGCATCAAAGATGGTGCTCGCTGTTCATAGCTGGAATCATGGGGAGGGGGGAACTGCTAGCTTGTAAGCCTATACGGAGATGGTGAATAAAAGCGTAAAGAATCTGGTTCGTGGTAGGAGCACAACTTGTCATCAACGTAATCATTTGGTGGTCAGATGTCCTGTTACTACTATGCCACATCTATTTCACTTGCCAACAATTATGTCACACTTTATGTTACTGTCGAGTTAAGGTCAATTTCGGGATTCATTCTTAAGATCCAGCCTCAGTTTTATGATCTGACTATGATATCAGCAAGCTATCTATCTATCTATCTCAACCATTCCTGTTATCATTCAAATCTAGCTGGGAAGCTGTCAATCAATGTCACATTATATAAGCCTACAAGCGTAGCTTATACACGACATTAAATTTATTTGACTCCGGTGGTTTGGAGCGGTTGGCCTAATGTCGCCGCCGATGTCGCAGGTACGATACCAGAATGGGCGCATTATGATTTGATAATGAAATTAATAAATTTTATATGATCTTTGATGGTATTAATTTAATAATGAAATTAATATTTACATCTATCAACATCGCCTCTGCCAGACGATTCGTTAACTAAACCTAAAAGCTTTCCATTTCCTTCTTTTTCGATAATACAGTGTTTCTCTCAGCTGGATACGTCGAATCCACATGAAAAACATAATAATAATAATAATAATAATAATAATAATAATAATTCGCCTCCACTTTAGCGTGGGCCCCGCCAAGGAATGGTACCGTTTCGCCCCACGTGTGCATCCACCGTCGAAAGGTAGGAAAGGAGCAAAACCGCAATCCAACGAACGGTCTAAATTGGTCGATCGGCAGACGGAGGCCCCGCAATCACGCCGTTGATTCACTGGTGCCAAGCTGACGACAGCTGGCGGGGTGGTGGGTCACAAACGCGTTAAGCGGGAAGTGCAGTACCTTTTCTCCCACGATCGCGTCGGCAACCCGCACGACATACCCGTTCCATCGTTATCTCCACCAGCTGCGGGACCCCTCTTCTAGCGGACTCCTCCGGTTCACGAGCGGGGATCCGAGAGCACACAAGAGTGGAAGCTGGCAAAATCCCACTCACATCAAATTAGTGGCGCACTAAAAAAGCCGGAGAAGTGGATGACTCCACGGCAAAATCCCGCGGTTTTGGCCGTCTTCTCGCTCGCTGCCTTCCGACCGACCTCCCCTAAGAAGCTTGCTCTGCTCCTTTTTACCCGTCCGTCTTAGTAGGTGTCTTGTTTCAACCCCATGTTGATTCTCCGTGGAACCTCTCTTGCTGCTGCGTTTCTTTCGGACAGAATGTTTTTAGCTGAAACCCACAGACTTCAGTAATCCTGCAGACATTTCTGTTGATTTCCTTCCCCGCTGGCTGTGGTGAAATGGAAGAACAACTTGCTTCGTTACAGATCCTATTCTTGACGTGAGCAGAATAGGGTTACCCCACACAGCTTTCAGCAATCCACAGATTGGCTTTCCTTTTTCTCTTCGTTTCAGCTTCGGCGCAGATTGCAGACCACGTCTTTCCACATGAGGAACCATCTCGGCATGTCTCCCGGCCTTCTCTCCGCTTCCTTTCTGTTCTTGGTGATTGCTTCGATCTCGATCGCCGCAGACGCCTCCAGCTATGTTCCCCGGGACAACATCCTCCTGAATTGTGGCGCGTCAGGGCAGGCCAACGACACCGACTCCCGAATCTGGACCGGAGACACCGGTTCCAAGTACGGCCCCTCCTTGGACGTTGCAGGACCGACGGCCTCCCTGCAAGACTCCTCGGTCCCCCAAGTCCCGTACGTGACGGCCCGGGTGTTCACCTCCCCCTACACCTTCTCCTTCCCTCTCGGTCCCGGCCGGAAGTACATCCGCCTCCACTTCTACCCTTCGAATTATTCCACCCATGCCGCATCCGACGCCCTCTTCTCCGTCACCTCCGACTCCCACACCCTTCTCAGCAACTTCAGTGCCTACCTGACGGCCGATTCCCTCAATTATGCCTACCTCACCCGCGAGTTCTCGGTCAATGTCTCCACCGGCGGCCTCAACCTCACCTTCACCCCATCCACCACCCATCCCCGAGCTTATGCCTTCGTGAACGGCATCGAGATCGTGTCGACCCCCGACATCTTTGGCTCGGCAAACCCTATGCTTGTTGTGGGTGGTGGAGCTTCCGTGGAGTACCCTATCGACCGGGACTGGGCTCTGGAGACCATGTACCGGCTCAATGTGGGTGGGCAGTCTCTTTCCCCTGCCCAAGACTCCGGCTTGTTCCGCTCTTGGAACGACGACTCTCCGTACATCGACGGAGCTGCGTTCGGTGTGACCTTCTCCGTTGATCCCAACGTCACCATCTCTTACCCATCTGCTCTGCCGGGCTACATTGCACCATCGAATGTGTACTCGACGGCGCGGTCGATGGGGCCGGATGCACATGTCAACCTGAACTATAACCTCACATGGGTTCTCCCCGTCGACGCTGGTTTCTACTATCTCTTGAGGTTCCATTTCTGCGAGATCCAGTATCCGATAACCATGGTGAATCAACGAGTCTTCGACATCTACGTCGACAACCAGACCGCGCAGCGAGGGGCTGATGTCATCACTTGGAGCTCCGGCATCGGTATCCCCGTCTTCAAGGACTATGTGGTGATCACAGCAGGAAGCGGGCAGATGGAGATGCGGCTCGCGCTTCATCCGGATACCGATACCAAGCCGCTGCTGTTCGATGCTATCTTGAATGGGCTCGAGGTTTTCAAGTTGCAGAACGCCAATGGCAGTCTCGCTGGGCTTAATCCACCGCTGAGACCTGAGCCGGGGGTGCATCTTGGCGAGGTTTTGGACGGGAAGTCCATGAAACCCAAGAGTAGGACCGCGGCCATCGCCGGTGGAGTTGCGGGAGGCTTCGCGTTCTTGCTTGCTCTTCTCTGTCTTACCGCGATCTGCAGATGCCATAAGAAGAAGAAGAAGAAGAAGAAGGGGAAAAAGGATGCTGTTAGCAGCGAGGGGCCTTCCGGATGGTTGCCGCTCTCTCTCTACGGCAATTCACATTCGGCTGCGTCGGGGAAGACGAACGCCACGGGGAGCTACGTCTCGTCGCTCCCTGCCAACCTGTGCCGCCACTTCTCGTTCGCAGAGATTAAGGCCGCCACGAAAGATTTCGACGAGTCCCTCATCCTCGGGGTTGGCGGTTTCGGAAAGGTGTACTGCGGGGAGATAGACGGCGCCACCAAGGTTGCCATCAAGCGCGGTAACCCGATGTCGGAGCAAGGCATGCACGAGTTCCAGACCGAGATCGAGATGCTCTCCAAGCTCCGCCACAGGCACCTCGTCTCCTTGATCGGGTACTGCGAGGAGAACTGTGAGATGATCCTGGTATACGATTACATGGCCCACGGAACGCTTCGGGAGCACCTCTACAAGACTCAGAAGCCACCTCTCACCTGGCGGCAGCGACTGGAGATCTGCATCGGGGCTGCTCGCGGCCTGCACTACCTCCACACCGGTGCCAAGTACACTATCATCCACCGAGATGTGAAGACGACCAACATTCTGTTGGATGACAAGTGGGTGGCGAAGGTGTCGGACTTCGGTCTTTCCAAGACTGGCCCGACGCTGGACAACACCCATGTCAGCACGGTGGTGAAGGGCAGCTTCGGATATCTCGACCCAGAGTACTTCAGGCGGCAGCAGCTCACCGAGAAATCCGATGTCTACTCCTTCGGGGTGGTGTTGTTCGAGGTCCTTTGTGCTCGGCCAGCCCTAAACCCGTCGCTGCCAAAGGAGCAGGTGAGCTTGGCGGAGTGGGCAGTGCACTGCCAGAAGAAGGGGACACTCGATCAGATCATGGATCCCTACCTGAAGGGGAAGATTGCGGCGCAGTGCTTCAAGAAGTTTGCAGAAACTGCCAACAAGTGCGTGGCGGATGCGGGAATGGAACGGCCACCCATGGGTGATGTGCTTTGGAACCTCGAGTTTGCCCTCCAGCTGCAGGAGAGCGCGGAGGAGAACGGCAGCATCGGTGACGGGATCTCAGATGAGACGGCATCATCGGTTGTGATGGATGGAAAGAAGGTCGCAGATGATCCATCGAGCGAGCCCAGCACCACCGCCACCACGATAAGCATCGGAGGGAGGAGTGTGGGTAGCGAGGATTCCGATGGATTGACGCCCAGTGCGGTGTTCTCACAGATCATGAACCCAAAGGGCCGGTGAGTTCATCACGCCGCCGCCGGGTGGGTGGCCTCGCGCACCACCCACCGTCTACTGTATTCGTCCAGCTTGTGTTGTTGTTGTACTAGTAGCAGCAGTAGTAGTAGCAGTAGGTTGATGCCTTTGTATGCTGAGTAGAACAATGATTACAGCTAGCAGAACCTTCAGCTGATAACATCTTCAATTACTGCAAACCTTGTCATTTACATTGCCTACCATATCACATCAAGCAGATTGGATTATTATTTGACGTGGAAGAGTGATCATGAAAACCACGACTGATGCAATTTATAGATAAAAAAAGGAGTTCATGGTACAGATGCGATTTCTCATGGCGGATAAGCTGTTACAATTTGTTTTAACAGAAAAGAATAGGGGGGTACGTAGTACGTACGTACGTATGTATGCCTTGGCATCATTATAGATTTTTGAATTCTTGGAGCATCAAAACGAAGGATCAACAAACATGACTATCTTCCTCTCCAGGTCACATCTGTTGGCACCTATGAGCTTATCCAGCAGTTGCCCATCTTTCAGGAACAAGAATGTCGGAGTTGCATGGATATCCCATGATGAACTAAATTCCTGAAACATGTTTATAACCATATAAAAATTCTCTTCAACTGATGACTTCTAAAAAATGATCCAACTTAACTATTTACCGACGAAAAAAAAAATATAGTGAACAATTTCCATATTTTTTATCTGTTGTTCCACAAGATTTCCTAATAAATGAATGTATCACACAAATACAAGTTTTACCTTGAGGAAAAACCAAAAGAAAAAACTGAAGTTGATCACAAGGATGCAGTTATCAGAATATTCTGAGATTAAAATTTTTTTTTTTAGCTTTATGCATCACATGCAGAAAAGAGAGCTCTCACCGCGATATACAAGACAAAGATTACTAGACGTTTGCTGCATCTCAGTTTTCTCAATGTTTGGATGATAAGCTTTCTAAACTTCTCATGCTACTCGTAGTTTTTTCAAGAACAAAATGTTTTCTATCTGGGGTTCATGTTTTTTCTTCTTCGCTTGCAAAATATTTGAACAGAAAACTAAGAGTCATGCACCTTTGCAGTTTCGATGAGCTCAAACTTTCGACCTTTGTCTTTAGGAAGATTGGTGAGTCATTTGAGGTCAGATTATGAGCTCTAAAAAAATTGCACTGTTAACCCCGCAAAGCTGAAATAATTGTTGATCCACAAGTTCCTCAAGTAGCTTAATGCCTATATGTTTCATCTTCTCTCTATTAATGGTGAGTGCCTAGCCAAGTGGAAAGTTCTTGGCTTTGGTAATCCATAAATAACATTTCACACCATGCTAGAGGGGGTCCAGATACCATAATGCAAAGGCTGGGAAAAAGGCAAATAGATAGTGATTCTATTAACTTTTCTATAAGCATCAAATCTTATTCCAAGCCTTATCCAGAACCTAAACTGTGACTTAGTAAAGAATAAAAGTTAAAAATTCACTGCCCAAACTAACACAGAAAAATGCTAAGATGCACATTTATTTTTTTATGACAATGATATGTTATGGTAAACTGATTTGCCTTTTTTTTTCCCCTCATCTCAACTAAGTTTTTCTTGTGAAAAATAATCAAAACACTTCCCATGCTTTGAATAAGAGATATCTCCAATAGCTTTCAGCATACTCAAGGATGACGATATAATAATGCGAGATAAGGAAGGAGTAGAAGGTAAAAACTAGGATAAACGAAATCAGGCAAGTAGAAAACTAATTCATGTAAAAAATAAGTGAGATAATAGTAAGTGCACTTTCAAATCTATAGCTGAATGGACCAGAAAATGCAATGGATCAAATAAAGATTGAAGCAAATCTTACTGTTAACTCATCGACATCTATTGACAAAAACATCAGGGAAAGATGCTTCTCAGACAGCTCCATATACATCGGTGCCATCGCTCTGCATGGGCCACACCAAGCTGCACTAAAATTTGCTATAACCTGTGGGAATAAAGACATATATAAAAAACTACATGTATGTGCAGAAATAAAAATAAAAAACTGAATATTCAAGGTAATTGCTTTCAACATGTTACTGACACTTTCAGAGTCCCTTTTTTCCTAAAGCACTTTCATCGCATCAGGTATGTAAGGCACTTATTAGAAGATCAGGCTTAAAATCACCAACGATTTTCTCCCAACTTTCTAGTGCTTCAACTAGAATGATGAAATTATATTCAATCACAATGAAGATGAACATCATCAAACCCCATCCAAGTATATCAAACCATACACAAAGATTGCCAATGGCCACGTAATTGGTTTTACAAGTCATATCCACTTCCAACAATGCAGGCTTTCTATACTTCGATTTTCGAAGAAACAATGTTGATATATGAATATAAGATTTTATTTCTGCTATCAAATCAAGGTCAACAGCAAAAACACTGAAGTTATTATTTTTTGCAACTATAATTAACCTCATAGCATACACTAAAGTGAAACTGGTCCAACAGTGGTTAATCATTCAGAGGGTATATCCAGATCTCTCTGTGTCACCAGAGCAAACAAGACTTAGCATGATCCTGGGATTAAAGCCTGCAGCTTTGAGAGTCTTAGTCTCAGATAGTTTGCATATGCCTTAACTCTCAAGTAATTTACAAGTGCAAAGGAGGTTAGTGTTTTTGTATCGAAATTAGTTAGGTTTCTTTTTAAAAGACAGTATATAAATTTATAATGCTCATGTACATTTGACCAATACTTCTTGAATGTAAATAATATGAAAAATAGCATATGCAAGATGTCTTCACACGAACTATCTAATTCTGATATTAAAAAAATCAATCCATAATATTTGGCCACTCCTGCCAGGCAGCATAGGTTTCTTCCCATTATCACCTGCTGCCTTTGGGAGAAAAGAGAATAGTTGTGGAATCTTTTGACCTTCTGAAACAAAAGACTGAAAAAGCAGCCTCTAAGAAATGCATCCCCTAATGCGTTCCTTTCTTCAGTTGGTTGTGCAATTTCAACCAAATTCATAACATAGAACAGGATATGAATTTCAGTCATAAAACTGGAAACTTACATTGACTGCTTATATGTGCAAATTGAAGCAGTAGGAGATCATTTAATATTTGGTGTTGACTGCTTGTTTCAGAGGACTCTATGATCATGTTTGTTGATGTGATGAATGTACATAAATAAGTGGAACTTTTCAAGTTGCTTACTATCTTCCCATCCTTGTTTGCTTCTGAAACTTTTGAGTCCCAATCTTCCTTGGAAGTTATTACATGCACATTTCCACCTCTGAAGTCTATCTCATCTTCAAGGTAACCCCCTCCACCTTTCTAAAATAAAAGGAAAATATTAGAAAAGATTACTGAATATTCACAACTCCTGAGACTAACATCTACATATGTAACACAAGTAAGGTAATTGCCAGAGGAACATGGTAAAAAATATGCAATATCAGACATTCAGGTACAGAAAATCAGCAAATATATACACGATAGGTGAAGATAACATTTTTATACAATGATGAAGATTCCTCTAGCAGTCAACGGATAAAGCATGAACTTGCAGGCTCTTGCAATGAGACAGACGGAAAATGTGACCGGAGAAGAAACCGTGTAAGTGAATAATATGTTTGATGAAGCTAAAAGTCACAGGCTTTATTGCTGCAACATAACTACTCAGAGAACCATTGCTAATTCATATACATACTCCATAAACCACAATGATCTTTTACTAAATTCAGAATTTCCTTCTACAACACAGATAATGCAGAGTTAAATTCATTCACATGCATTGACTTCCAAACTATGAGAAAAACACATCTGAAAAGCACAAAGAAATAGTGAATTAAAAAAGTATATCGAGATTAATTATAAGAACAGTGGAGAACAACCAAAAGCATGTAATCCAAGAAACATCCACAGTACAAAATGCTTAAAACTACAAATTCATAGCACTCATCATGAGTTCTGGTGTCATCTATGGATAATTTCTCACTTTTCCTGAACAATTTCCCATTCTGGTTAGAAGGTGAGTCCAAATAATCAGACCACCAGCTGCTTCTGGGAAAACAAAAACAGAAGAAAGAACACATCAGTAAGAGTTAAAGTTCATGAACTGATGCAAACAAGCAGATACTGAGAAAAGAAATTCCAATTAAAAGTAAAGCATGCCCAAAATTATGGGTAAAGAAACAAATTGCACACTATGAGGATACTGCAGTTAATAACTGAGAAGTAAAATAGAAAGTACGTCAAATGAAATTAACCTTGGTTAAGTTGTAGCACAATTCTGTTGATGTCCAAGAAATCAAACCGTATAATGCAGTATATAGTGGAATCCAAACTTGCAATTTTTTTTATAATGGCCAAAGCCTATTGCATAAGAAACCAATTTAGAGCGAGACCATGGCCATGTTACCAAGAGTACACATCTACACCAAAAATGGATAGGGTTGACTGTTATGTATGCTTAAGGTTGAGCAATACTCATGCAAAGCTTTTGAAAATATATGTATACTAAACAAGTACTTGTGGAAAACCACTTACATCAACATATAAGGTTGTCCCACTTCTCATCATAGCTTGAGATTAAGTTCAATATTCATGTAGCTATAGGACATGAAAGTGTTATTGCCAAATTTATCATTTAAGATTACCTAGTCAAGAATTGAATTATTGCAGAGTATTTTGATACGATTGTTTCCGATATCTTCTTGTTTGCATATATTATCAAGAAACTTTTGCATTATATCTCAGACAGTCGATGTTCACTCTTGAATAGTTTATACAAATAATGGTTTTTGACACTTACCTACTACAAAAAGGGAAAGATTTTGGATTTCTGACCATTGTCACCCACTGCCCTACCCACCTCTAACTTCTACAGATGTTCAAATATCCCCCGCTTCTATATTCCAGCACATTGCTTCCATCTATTCAATTGTGAATTTCAGTACTTCTATACTAAACCATTTTGGAAGTTGCAAATAGCTATGTTCCTTCCCATTTTATCCTTTTCTATTCACGTTGTACTTCACTAGCAATCCTTCAGCACTCAACAATATGGGTCAAATCACACCCGACCAGCTAGCCTGATGGGCATGTACTTGGATCCCTTTTCCACAAGTCAAGGGTTTGAACCCTTGCTACGTGTCTCGTGCGGCCATTGTCATTCGGTGACAATCTGCCACCCCTAGATAGGGCCCTGATGTACCCAAGTGGCACTTGAAAAAAGGAAACCCAATATGGGTCAAATCCATGATCAGGGTCACCATCAATTTGTCTCAAAAACGTCGAATCTTCGTTCTTTACCTCTTGTTTCATTTATTTTCCTCCACATAAACCACCCATTTCCCAGAATAATGATATCTTAATCTAACCGCCCACTTAAAGTTTGTCATAATGAATCGTATTCCATAACTTCCATTTCTATCACAGGTGATAGGGAGAAATTTGGTGCTTGCCTAGTAGATGCGTTCCGCCTCCATGTCTGTTGAGTAAGCACTGCTGGTTCAGGCCCGTGTGCGCTAGCTCGCCCGCGGTCGTCTCGGTGCGGAGTTGGAGCTCGGTCAGATGGGTGGAACCTCGGGGTCCGGCTCGGGAAGTCGGCTCTGGAATGGTGGAGCTCGGGTCGGGCTGGAGTATTCCAGCTCGGGTCGGCCGCTAACTCCTGCAAGAAGGTCGGGTCGGGTAGGTTCCCGACGTGACCCCTCCGACGGTCAAGTTAGTTCGGTGGTTGGTTTTTCCTTTTACCGAGCTCCTAACAGTTACTGTTTCGTGCAGGGCCAACACTTCCAGATGGCGCTCTTCGACCGAGTCCATGACGCGGGTCGACTGATCACATTCATGAACTACCGGATCTCACAGCTGCAATAAGAACTCGATGCTCTGAAGTCTGGCGGAGGTCCGGAGGCGATTGGCAAGGCCGAGGAGCATGCATCCGAGCTGCAAGAGGAGCTCGAGAAGACCAGGCGGGAGCGAGATGAAGCGCTCCTGCGGCGCGAGGCCTCGGAAAAGGAATTGCACGAGGTCCGGATCAACCTGACGGAGGTCCAACGGTTGCTGAAGGAGACGCGAGTCAGGGCTCGAAAGATGGACGACGAGCTACTGCAGGCCGTGAAGGCCCTGGAGAGCGCCCGAGCCGAGCTGCCCAGGCAAGCGGTCGTCCAATACAAGGAGTCGCTTGGCTTCAAAGAAGGGTCATTTATGAGTACGGGTATCGGGTGGCGCTGGCCCGCTTCCACGCCCGACACCCAGACGCGGAGGTTGAGGAAGACCCCTTCATCATCCATCCCGAGGACGACCTGGTGCCGATGGAGAGGCAGCAGGCATTTGACGACTCGGTCCCGCCCAAGCCTTGACTTATGTACTTTTCTGTTTATCACATTGTAATTCGGGTCGGGAAAAGCCTCATTTTGTTCCCGACATCTTTTGTAATCGCATTTTCATCAATACAACTCGGGACGCGTCTCTCCACATTATGCGTAAAATTTTCGTAGGTTTGATATGTGCCAAGTTCTCGGCAGCACTCGCCCCTCCATTGTTGCTAGTGTATAAGTCTCATCTCGGACAACTTTGATAACTCGGTAAGGGCCCTCCCAATTCGGAGCCAGCTTCCCACGGGCACGAGTCGGGTCGCTGACCTCGGCTTTCCGAAGCACCAGGTCGCCCATCTTGACATGCCGAGAACGCACTCGACGGTTGTAAAGCTTGGTGACAGCCCTTCTATAGGCTAGTGTTCATAGATGGGCGTCAGCTCGCTTTTCTTCCAGTAGGTCAAGGTTTTCGCGCAGCTGTTGGTTGGACGCCTCTTCACCGTGGGTCTGGACTCGGAGGGTCGGGAAAACCACCTCAAGAGGCAGTACAGCCTCGATCCCGAAAGCCAGGCTATAAGGAGATTCCCCCGTTAGGGTTTTTGGAGTCGTCTGAGACGCCCAGAGAATGCTCGGGAGTTCCTCCACCCAGGAGGTCGTGGTGCCGGAAATCCTTTTCTTCAGCCCTTCAAGGATGGCTCGGTTCGTCACCTCGGCAAGTCCATTGGCTTGGGGGTGGGCGATCGAGCTGAACTTTAGTTGGATGCAATAGCTTTGACAAAACGTCTTGAACTTCGCATTGTTGAACTGTGTGCCGTTGTCTGTGATTATGACCCTAGGAAGGTCGAATCTGGTTCTGATGTTCTTCCACACGAATCCTTCAACTTGCCTTTCGATCATGGAAGCCAATGGCTCGGCCTCGAGCCATTTGGTGAAATAATCAACTCCCACTATTAAGAACCTTCGTTGTCCCGAGGCTGGGGAGCAGGGGCCGAGGAGGTCCATTCCCCACTAGGAGAAGGGCCAGGCGCAGTCGACAATTGTGAGCGGTACCATCGGTTGATGTTAGAACCGGGCGTGCTTCTGGCACGGCTCGCAGCTTTGGACATAGGTCTGAGCATCCTTACGCAGGGTGGGCCAGTAGTAGCCTTGCCTGAGAACCTTGTGTGCCAAGGTGCAAGCGCCGACATGGTCCCCACATATTCCCTCATGGGTCTCGGCTAAGGTGGTACGCGCTTCGGTCGGATGCAAACACCGAAGCAGTGGTCGACTAAAACTTCGCCGATAGAGCCGACCATCAATAACACAATACCACGACTCTGTCCTCTTGATTCTTCGAGCAACCGCCTTGTCTTCGGGGAGGGCTCCTATCTGCTTGAAACTAAGGTTTCGTTGATCCAGCTTCCGTCTTCCTCGTCAACGACTAGCACCCCTAAATTGACGGAGGGCCCGGTGGTTTTCACCGTTCTTCCTGATGGTGTGTCGGTCGCGCAGGAGGACGCCAGCCTGGCCAAGGCGTTCGCCTGTGAGTTCTCGGCGCGAGGCACTTTGGTGATGGTGCACTTTCGAAATCGATCCGTCATCCGTCGCGCCTCAGCCAGGTACTTGATCATCACCCCTTCTCGGGTCTCGAACTCTCCATTGACTTGGCCTGCAACGAGCTGGGAGTCAGTAAATATTTCAATATCTTCCGCGCCCAGTTTGGCTGCGACTTTTAGACCGAACATGAGCGCCTTATATTCTGCTTCATTGTTCGTGGCTTTGAACCCTAGCCGAAGCGCGTGTTCGTAGGTGTGGCCGGAGGGGTCTTTAAGCACCAAGTCGACGCCTCCTCTTTCCGAGTTGGTGGAGCCGTCAATGTATAGTGTCCATCCGAGGTCCGGGCTCGCCGGGGTCTCCGGGGGTGTGAGTTCCAAGAAGAAGTCTGTCATCACCTGACCTTTAATTGCCTTTCTTGCCTCGTACTCGATGTCGAACTCCCCCAATTCTACCGACCATTTAAGCATCCGACCTGCAACGTCAAACTTCGAAAGGATCTGGCACAAGGGTTGGTCGGTTATCACCTTGATAGGATGTGTTTGGAAGTACGACCTTAGCTTTCTGGACGTCAGGATCAGCGCCAAGGTTAGTCTCTCAATGGGAGGGTAGCGAAGCTCGGGACCTGCCAGGACGTGGCTGGTGTAGTAGATCGGCTTTTGCCCGGCTTTGTCGAGCGTCACCAAGACCGAGCTAACTGCCAGGTCGGATGCCGCGAGGTACAAGCCGAGAGGCTCCCCGTCCCTCACCGACGCCAACTGGGGAAGATGTTCGATGTAGCTCTTTAGTTGGCGGAATGCTTCCTCGCATTCGGGGGTCCACCTGAAATCTTTTGCCGACTTCAGCGCTCGGAAGAAGGTCGAGCTCTTGTCCCCGGCTCGAGAGATAAAGCGGCTCAGGGCCGCTAGTCTGCCTGTAAGTCGTTGGACCTCCTTTATCGTTCTGGGGGGTTGCATTTCCTGTATCGCCTTTATCTTGTCGAGATTGGCATCTATCCCTCGCTGATGCACAATAAAGCCGAGGAACTTTCCAGATGTGATGCCGAAGGTACATTTTGCCGGGTTGAGACGCATCTTGTATTTTCTTAGCGTGTGGAATGTTTCTGCCAAATCGGAGAGGTGAGTTTCGGTCCTTCGGCTTTTAACTATCATGTTATCCACGTAAATCTCCATGTTCCTTCCAACCTGGTCCTTGAACATGCGATTTACCAACCGCTGGTATGTTGCGCCAACATTCTTCAGGCCAAAGGGCATCACCTTATAACAGTAGGTGCCGTTGTGAGTGATGAAGACTGTATTTTCTTTGTCTCTCGGGGCCATCCGGATTTGGTTGTACCCCGAGAATGCATCCATGAAGGAGAGTAGCTGATGTCCCGACGTGGCATCTACCAGTTGGTCGATACGAGAAAGTGGATAGCAGTCCTTCAGGCAAGCCCGATTGAGATTGGTATAATCAACGCACATTCGCCAGCTTCCATTAGCTTTCTTGACAAGTACAACGTTGGATAACCAAGTCGGGTACTTTACTTCCTCGACAAGCTTCGCATCCAACAGGCGAACAACCTCGTCTTCTATGGCCTTCTGTCGGTCGGGAACGAACTTGCGGACGCTGCTTCACGGGTCGGGTGCCGGGGGCGATGTTCAGGTGGTGCTGGGCGATCTCCGGGTCGACCCCCGGCATATCCTTCGGGGACCACGCAAAGACATCCTGATTCTTTCGCAGGAACTCAACCAGTTGAACTTGCTGGCTTTCCGTGAGTTCCGACCCGACCTTCACCAGCCTGTCCGGGTGGCTTGGATCGAGGGGCAACTCCAGAACTTTCTCTGCTGGGTGGGGATCCTGAGCACTATCCTCTGGGTCTTGGGGAACCACAATGGCTGATTGAGTCCTCGGCTTCTTGGATAATGTTGTTGTTGTTAAGTAGCACTGCCTGGATTCTCTTGGGTCGCTCCTGACCTCGCCGACCCCCGCTCGATTCGGGAACTTCAGGAGCCGGTGATAGGTCGAAACGACCGCCTTGAGCCGATTGAGGGTCAGGCGCCCGATGATGGCGTTGTACGCTGATGGGAGCTTTACCACCATGAACGACACCATAAGAGTCTTTGACCTTGGTTCCCCTCCGAAAGTGACAGGAATCGTGGTCGCCCCCAAGGGAGAGACGAAATCCCCGGTGAACCCTGTCACGGTAGATGTTAGAGTGGCGAGATCTTTGTCGGTCAACCCCAATTTTTGAAAAGCGTCAAAATACAAGATGTCGGTCGAACTTCCAGTGTCGATCATAACTCTCTTGACATATGCGTTAGCCATGCGGATTGAGATTACTAACGCATCATCATGGCATGGATACTCCTCGCCTCCCGACTTGAATGTGACGTCGAGGTCTTCGTCATGCCCCGACCTCTTTCCGACCTCGGACCGCGCATAAGCTTTTCGCGCCGAGGAGCTGTCACCGCCAGAGGCTGGCCCGCCGAAGATGACGTCGATTTGCTTCTCGACCGGACTTTTGGGTCGGGGTGATGAGTCTCGGGGGGGTCGACCGTCGGGGAGTGAGGATTGGTCGCGGACATACCGACACAGGTGACCGCGACGGATGAGGTCTTCAATTTGATATTGCAGGTCGTGGCAATCCTCGGTGTCATGTCCGTATTCCCTATGAAAGCGACAATACCTTCTTTTGTCGCGCCGCTCGGGGTATGACTTCATTGGGTTCGGGGCCTTCAAGAGACCCCTCTCCCGGATCTGAAAGAATATCTATGTTCGGGTTGAATTGAGGGGAATCGGGGGGGGTCTGGCCGGCAACATGCCCGACCTGTCCTCTCTTCTCTTCGGTGGCGACGGGGGGTGTCCTCGGGGCTGCTCCACCCGGGGGCGCTTCGTCTCGTCCAGCTTGCCTGCCACCAAAGTCTCGCGGCCATGTACTGATGCGCCCATTGCAGCATCTCGGGCAGTGTTGCGGGCGGTCGCTCGATCAGCGACCAGAAGAACCTCGACGGTCTCAATCCCGTCAGGAACGCCTGCATGGCTAGGGATGGATGGAGGTATGGAATTCCTTAGACCTGTGAGGTGAACCGCCCCACAAACTGGGAGAGGGGCTCGTCGCCCCCTTGGACCAACCCCAGGAGGGAGGCGGTGGTCGGTTTGGGGCGAGCACTCGCCAAGAAATTTAACTCGAACTCTTTTGCCAATAGATCAAACGAAGATATAGAAACGGGTTTGAAGCGAGAATACCAGGTCCTGGCCGGTCCTCTCAGGGTGGTCGGGAAAGCCCGACACATCAACGCATCAGACGTGTCGTATAGGGCCATCTGGGCGTGGAATGCAACGGTGTGCTCTGTCAGGTCGCTGCTGCCATCGTAAGACTTGAGGGTCAGGAGTCTGAAGGTGGCCGGGAGAGGCTTGCCTTGTATCTCGGGAGTGAATGAAGAACCGCCTTTAGAGCTTTCTCCGATTTCCCCTCTTGATTTAAGGACTTCCTTCTGGACCTCGTCGAGCCGCCGATGGACTTGGCGGACTTGTTCTCTCAGGGAATCAGCGGTGTCGGACGATAGGGCATCGAAGTCGGGTCTAGTCTGAACCGAATCGCAGGAGTGACTTTGCGACCGAGCTGGTGTCGGAGCCGGGGAAGCTGCACGAGCTTCCGCGACTTGGCGCTGTGACGACTCCGCCTCAGGCGGGGGCCCCCGGTTCGGGGCTACTGGTGACTCCGTTTGCGGGGGTGCCGTCGTGGGGGCCGATTGGTGAGCTGTCGAATGCATGAGTTGGGTAGGTACGGGACTATGGTTTGCACCATACCCACTAGTGCTTGGACCTGGCTAGTGAGGCCGAGGAAAGCCTCGGCCGTGACCACGAACGACGCAGGGTTGGATGTGAGCGAGGGAAACCCTCGATCGGTCATCATTCTCAAAAAACGATTCGGGGTCGGCACTTCCGCGGCGACCTCCTCGGTTGGCTGAGGGTCATTAGGTTCCGAGTGATGCTCCGCACCCGAGTTCCCGAACGAGCATTCTTGCGACATGAGCCCTCCTCCTAGCGCCAAAAACCCATATATAATGCCATGACCAAGCGATAATTTTGCCCTAAAAATTTCCCATTCATGCATGCAGGCCGATCTGCGACAAAAACGAGAAATTAAGAACAGGAATAAATGCAACAGTTTCACACCGAAAAATTAAGTGGAAAAATGAATGAGAAGGCAAGATCTATCTCAATTTGCCGACGGATCCAGCAAGAATCGAGGGCAGGGGAATGTACATACAAAGATCTGTTTCAAGTTCGTAACCGGTGGTAGCGATGAGCAAACTATTGCTCTCCACGGCAGTATCCCGATCCGAAGTGCAACGATCTGGGACGATGACTCTGCGAATGGATCCGAGGACAAGGATGGTGATTCAGTTTTGACACCGGAAAAGGAGGAAACTTGGTAGACCGAGAAGGTGAACCGGCATTCTTCCTCCTCCTGCTTTTATAGGCAGATGCCCACTCGACCCAAACCAAACCGGGCCGCACATTTGATGATGCCCGCATGATCGATCCGAACCCGACTAATTCCTAATCCGAATTCGAATCCGAACCCCACGTTGTACCCTTCTTGGACTCGGGTTGTTTCAGTTAGTAATCTCGGATTTTGGTGCGGACCCCAAAAAATCAGATCCGTTTGGGAGCAAAAATTTTACATAGATGGGAAGCTCGAGATGGTGCCACGTATCTCCCGATCGCGGGAGCCGGAGGATTCAGGCCGCGGGCCACAGCTGAGCTTTCCCGCCACCCCCGATCTACGGCCCAAATGGTGCCACGAATGCCGCAAATTGCTGACACGTACGTAGCACGACTTTTGACGACAATACTCCAACCAAATGACAATAATAAAATAGCATAAGGTTAATAATAAAAGGATTTTGTTCTTCCCATCTTACAGAGATAGATATAATATGATACAAACTTACAATTCTCGCCACCCTTTAACTACTTATTTACCGTTCACTCTTACGATGTGCTCTTGTTTCGATTGGAACAAGGCAAGGGTATTATCGGCATTCGAGAGACTCAAAGGTGCCACCGGGAGCAGGAAATCTTCAGCGGCGAACTCCGCGAACTCGTCGCCTGCGTCCCCACACGGCAGCTTCGGTGGGTCCAACTCCCTTGTGTGTAACGGTGGATCGACGCTGAGCCCGAAAGCGTCGACGTCGCCGTGGTCCAGGACGTCGAACGGCGTCTTGTCCATGCCGTTGCAGAGGACCGACGTCGGGGAGGAGAACGGGTTGTCGGAGGCGGCAGAATCCCCGACAGAAGAGAAGTCCCTGTTTCCGACCATCGCGGCGGTTCCGGCGGGGAAGTTGGTCTCGGCCTTGTCTCCCCTGAGCCTGATTGCAGCGGCGTTGTACGCGGCGGCAGCTTCCTCCGCGGTGTCGAAGGTCCCCAGCCACACCCGCTTCCTCCGCGTTGGGTCGCGTATCTCCGCCGCCCATCGGCCCCAAGGTCGCCGCCGGACGCCTCGGAACCGTTTCCCACAGCAGGAGCCCGAACCGCTGCGAGCGGCCGCCGTCACCTCAAACCCGATCTCCTGGACGTGCCTCTTGACCCGGCGCATGGCAGCCTCGTTCTCGTCGCTGGAGGAGCCGGTGGCGTCCGCGTCGGTGCAGTGGATCCTCACGACCTTTCTCCGGCGGCCGATGGCCACCGGGACCGTCTTCATGGTGGGGTGACGTGCTGCTGTTCTCCGGAACAGAGAGGAGAAATCCACATACGGTTTTAGCGAGGGGTTATTGTCTGACCGAAGGCATGACGTAGAGGGAGAGAGAGAGAAGTCGAAGCAAAGAAATCTTATTTATTGAGAGCGTCGAATGCTCCTCGTTCGTATCTCTGCTTCCTCGGTAGCAAAGCCACAAAGGTCAACACCAAATCTATCAGCTTCGTCTTACCTGCCTCCACTTCTGTGTTACAGATTCTTTACGGTCAACTTATGTCTTCGATGACCAAGTTTCTTTGCTGACGCACCTGCATCGTGAACATTGTACTCGAATGCATGCAAAGATCCTTGATTCATGATCCAAAGATCACTGTACTGATTCCCAATACTAGTAGTTGTTTTACCAATTTACAAGTTGGAGTCTTGTGCAGAACACTTGATGAAATGAACTTTAGAGGGCAAGGTGCTTCTGAGATGTACCATCATTTTGCTCATGTTCCCAGTCATTAGGTTGCTTGATACTACTGCATCGATTGATATGAAGGTATTAACTTTTGCTGGAGATACATAATATATAAAGGTAGAATAACAACCATGATAATTTTTTGCTAAATGAATTGCAACAACACACATCTTTCTTGCAATCAGCAATTTTAATTGATACAGATACCGGCCAGCCTTGCTCGATATGATTGTAGAGAAACATGGTGAGCATACAAGACAGATGAAATCCTGGAGAACACACATGACACTTCTTTTAACAGGGATGATGAGATTTTTGGTGTAATCAGTCTCCCCCCCGACCTTTGGCATACACAGTCTGCAAGCTGCTGAAAACTGATGACACACCATCTCATTTTTCAGAGTCAGGCCATGAAGCAGCTGAGATATCGCAGAGACTTCTTCCTTTTCTGCACATAGATGTTAAAAGGTTAATGACCAACCAGTTTTGATTTCAATATCCCCTATAACAAACTACCAATTGTAGAACAAATTTCCTAGTAAAATTTACTAGTTGAAAATATACACACCGACCGGTTTTAACTGATCCAAAGAGCTTATCGGGATCTATATTTGTATTTAATGTTCATCTCAGGCCATGGCTTGATGAGTGTAAGAGTGGCACTGCTAAAGAGGAGCTTAAAGAGAATGTAATGAACCTTGGCGCGACTATGCTTGATAGAGGACCAGCCATACTAGTCATGAATGTTGAGATTATTTTTATCTTTCACTTCATAGATCTGTAGTTAGATTTCAGCACATCAAAAAACAGAAGGAAGAATTGTGACAGTAATTGTTGAGACTACATTCTAATCCTGGAAACAGGGATGTCTGGATCCGAATTCAACACCTGAATAAAAAATAGTTCTCACTTTCTGATGTGCACTGCCTCCATGGAGTTATCATTACTGGTTATGTTCTTTTACAACATGAATACAAAGAGACTCTAATTACTGAGGGGTTATCTCTTCATTAGGAGAGGTAAACTCTTCGAGAAACTTGATTTTTTCTTTGCACTAAAGTATGAATGCTATAGAATCTTATTTCTAACACCACTTGTAGATCTTAACTAGAAGATTTTAGTTCTACATCAAGTCTAAGAAAGACTTCCAAATTTAGTCCAAGATTCTGGTTCTCTAGAGCTTGAACCAAAGTGATTCAGATTGCAGTGCTACTTAGCTGAAACAGATAATTGAGCCTCATATATGAATTCTCAAAATGATGGAGATGAAACCTTCAATAGATTTTTTTGACAAGGCCATAACACAAACTGGTTTCCCAAGAGGATTAGGGTACTTGTATTGATTTATGCAAGGAGAACACATCAAATGAGGTGATTCCGTCATAGAGAAAATTGTGTTTGTTTTCATGAGCTACAGCTGGATATTAATTCTAAAATTTTCCTTATAGGAAATTCCTATAACAACAATAGAAACAAAGTTCCTAGTTGATTATACCTAGGGAAGTAAAATCTCATGTAGTAGTGCTACAATCAAAGCTAGAGATGCCACCTACCTTGAAAATGTTTTCCCTGTTAAGGTAAGATCTGAACAGTGCAGGTCAGAGAAGCATCTGACTCTAATATTCCTCAGCTAAAAAAAAGAAACCGAAACCGAAAGGAAAGACATCTAAAAAGAGGTGATGTATCGATGTTCCGACTATACGTATCAATCTCGTGTCACGGGAATGTACAACATAAAAGGACAGGAAGTGTTGGTTGCATTTTAAGATGGAAGAAAAAAGGTCCAGATCAGAAGAAATTAGGAGAAAGTGTCTACTTATAGTAGATCTGAGTGTTCAACCTATTGGGAAGCCAAGTCTTCTGTGAATGCCCCCTGACAAGTTAACTAGGAGCGATTTTGAACCAATCATCCCCTGACACTTTGAGACTCATACAAGAAAAAAAAAGCTATCAGTCTAAGATAATTTGATACTTATTCTTTATGTCCTATATTCACCACTTAAAATACCCTACCTTGCTCGGAATACAATTATAGTCTTATGATTCATCGTTGGTTCTTGATAGACTTTTCAAATACTGAGGTAGATGAAGATATTTGTACCGAATATGGTGTTTTCTTGTTAATTAATTGGAACACATTACCTTCAGAGTAGTTAAACTCTTTCCGAAACCAGGTTCTTAACTAATATGACAAGATGTTGATCCTAGTTTATTGTTTCAGGAGGAGTGATTGTGTGCACCACCATTTATCAATTGGAGATATGTGTGCCGCATTGAGCCTGCGTGTGATAATTAAAGATCCTACTTGCGCGAGTACTTTGACATCAATTTTGGTTCATTGATGGAAGATACCTATGCACATAGCTCTATACTCTTCGTTGATGTGCAAGCTTATGTCGGAACCTTATGATCCTATTAGATGCCTAAAGACAAATCAAGTTTAATTGCCTTAGAGCAACAAGAAATAGATTGAACCCTGTAGCTTAAAGATGAGAGGGGTGCTTGTTGCACATAGACATGAGTGTCTGACCTCACAATGGTACATGAAAAAACCCCAATATGGTTCACTGGAATGCATTAGAAAACCTTTAGACCGAAGAAAAATTTGAAGTTTCGATACCTAAGAGATGTTCAGAGATGCCTCCGGATTGAAAATTGTACCATTATCTCCAAGAACTATAATTTCAAGATGTGAATTGATTTCATAACCCAAAAAGCACATCAATTAGAAAATGAACCAGCATATGCTCAACATGTACATATATTTGAAAGTTCTGCAGCTTGTGCAGACTGTGTCCTTGCCTAAGTATACAATGAAGTGATCCTGCAAAAACACTTGAGATAATTGCACATACACACTGCCTCAATGTTGTGATCCTTGAAACATGCAAAATGTAATGCTGGAAGAGATTGGACTCAATTAAAAGTCAATTATGGAAGCCACTTCAGGTGAACATACATGATATGATGAAAATGCAATTGAGCGTATGCTGCCTCAATGTTGTGATCCTTGAAACATATAAAATGCAAAAATCTTTAAAGAGTTCAATAAAGGATATATTAGATTTTGCCTTGCCACCTCTATAGCAAGATCCTAAATGTCTTATGGTAATAGATATCTATTATTCTCGCATATAATCATAGATGGAAAGAACTCCATTGGATGTTCTGTGAACGTTGTGTCATTCCCATATATCCTGCATTGCTGCAGATCTGGTAAGTTTTCTTGGTTAGGATTGAAAAAATAGTTCACCTCCTCTGTCTATTACATGTATCAATCACTATTAAGATCAGATTCTAGTAATCTATGACCTATTTAAGATCTAATTCAATGAACACTAGTAGAAGAGCATGTGAGCTTGCAGTCTTTCAAATTTGAGTGGATTAAGTTTTTGGTCGTAAGGTGGCTGGCTCTACATGGAGTTGTCGTAGATTAATGTTTAGAAGAATTCGTGAACTGAAATTTGGATCAAATAGTGAAAGCAAATGAAATGCAATAAGGAAGAACCATTTCTTACCGTGGTGGACTCGTTTTTATAGCGTTGGTAAGCTATGAACTCCTCTTCAGTTCCAAGGCTGGTGGAGGGCCTGAACTCAGCCTTATTGTGTTTTCTGTTTGCACGAGCTTTCGAGAAGACCATGGAGTAATCGGGTGTAGCTGTCTTTTGATCCCACCCTCCAAATTGAGGAACAGACCTCCATTCCTTGTTCTGAAAGGAGACAATTCAACCGGTAAACGGATGAACAAAGAGGCAAACAAATGCTTCAAGCATCCAATGTCTAATAGTAGGATTGCAGAAAAGCATCTTGACATGTTATGCAGAGTTTCCATAGATCACAACATTGAGGCAGTGTCTCCAGTAATAGACATCAGATTAAACTTGCAACAGAAAAGTCGAAGCAGCTTAACATGGCCACCTCCTTAAGCAAAGCTTAAAGAAATCAGGGAGAGTGGTGCCACATCTAAATGACAGTGAAAGAAATGGAAGGCTTCTCGGTCTCTGTATCCACCTGTAGTTCTTAGTCTGATAGAAGAGCACAAAGAAAAAGAAATAAATTCACATGCATCTGAAGTTTCAAACATTTTCGGCACAAGCACAAAATTAAACAGATTCCAGAATGAAGGAAAGGAAAGAAAAATTCTATTACATATCTTGCTCTGATATCCAATGAACAAGCACATGTTTCAAATTTGCCTGGAAGAACAGCTGGGCTATTTAGAGAAGAGAAAAAGCTTGATCCTCCAAAAAATTATAGTAAGAAAGTGACAAAGCAAGGCTAAATCAAACATCTCCGACCGAGGATAAAAAGTAAAAGGAAACAAAAACAAGCTTTAAAGTGTAAGAAAAAGAAGGTAAAATTTTCATGATGTATTGTTACACCAAATGAAACTCATCAGGTGGTAATGCTCGATTACCTAATATCTACTGACTTCAGAAAGGACAAAAAAAAAAAAAAAAAGGTATGATCTTCGTTCTAAAAAAAAAAAATCGAAGACTATTTCAAATATCAAAAGAAGCAAAGGGAAAATCTTTTTCTTTTCTTCTTTTTTAGGCTTGCTAAATCATGTACCTCCAAGCGCTTCTCCATGATTCTTCCCTGGAAAGGGAGGATGGGAAATGCTTGGAGAACTTCTCTGTTAATCTGAACACATGGATTTATAGAAGAAGCCTTTGGATGTCATGAAACCCACAGAAGGATTACTTTTGACAAAACCATGACCACCACTTTGTTCCATGATCTTTCTTAAGCCTATGGAGGACTGTTTCAACCTTCAATTCACCTACTTTTGAGGACGTCCATGTTTCTTCTCACTCATTGTTTTCCTTTGCTTTTCTCTGCCCTCCATTTTTCTCCCCTCTATTTATAGCTTGTAAGAAGAATTCAGTTAAACATGCAAAGCAAACTTGGTGGAAGAGAGGCCAAGAGATGCGCTGAGCTTGTTTTCAATCTCAGTTGTTCATTTATGCTGCATTAACCATATGGGGCAGTACTCCTTGCATAAACATGTATATAGCAACCACTACATACATCTGCTCCGCAACTATTTTTTTTCGTCGGTGATCAAGATCAAGGTGAGCCAAGGTAGCCATGTGTCTGATCTGCCGGGGATCCAAGGAGGTCTTTTTTGTGTGTCTAAAAAGGATGGTTGTGATGCATATGTTAGATTGAAGATAGTGAACTGGTTTAAACCATACAGCTTTCAAGTCATCATCCACATAATTAGTGCTGATGCTCCATTGCGGAATAAGCTTTTGACAAATATTTAGATAAATATCACCGATACCCACATAATATATCATTTTGTAGAAAGCTTATCTAATCAACTGATTTTAGTTCTTCACACCTCTACATCCGATATATCATTCTCAATCTATCAATTGATTGAGAAAGATTTTTCTCAATCAATCACTCAATTAGACCACATACTTAAATCTATTATTGGGAATCCTCACTCAAATCAGCTACTTATCATGATCTTCTATTATGACCCCACAAGATTGATTTTTTGTCAAGGATGTTAATCTTCAACCGATATAATTGAAATGCCTTATAGGCGAGAGGCTTTGCGAGATAATCTACTAGTTGATTAGAAGTAAGGTTTGACTTACCAATCCATATCGGTGTACCGATATATTGTCAGTGCTGATATGATACCTATACTGGGCAGTACGCACAGTGCTTAAAATATAATATAATATTTTTATAATATAATATTTATATAATATAATATTAATATATTAAAATATTTAAGAAAAGAAAAGGGGCGACGTCGCCTCGATCTTTCTCTCCGCATGGGGAGACGTTCCATCTCCTCGCGTGGGTGACGACGGTGCACGGGCGACCCGCGACACGATATTATTTCTTCTCTTCTTTTATTCTTCCCTTTTTCTTCCTAATCGATCGTCGACAGTCAATTTCTCCCTCAATCGGTCGTCGATGGTCGAAATCGATCGTCGACGATCGATTTTTGACAGTACTGCTCGATAGAGGGCGGTCCGCGTATCGGTAACCTGGTGAACCGGTATGTACCACCCGTATCGGGTGGTACAGGTCGAAATTGTAAACCATGATTAGAAGTATGTACATGAGAAACATGTAGTTAATGTCTGACAACTTGATCTCTGATGAAGTGGAAGTCAATGACAATGTGTTTCATGTGTGAGTGGAATACTGGATTGGCACAAAGGTAGGTGACACCGATATTATCATAGTATATTGTAGGAGTAGATTTGGAGGTGACACCAAATTCTTGTAATAGATTAGTGACCCAGTTGAGTTATGCAGTGATGGTGGTGACGGCTCGGTATTCTGCTTTATAGGTGGATCTTGTGAGTGTTTTCTATTTTTTTAAACTCTAACGAATTAGATCTGCTCCAAGGAAGATAATATAGGTTGTCATAGACGTTCTATCATCAATGTTGCCTACCTAGTCAATGTCCACGAAAGCATGAAGATGAAGTGTTGACTGTTTATAAAGAAGAAGTCCATAATTGAGAGTCTCTTTTAGATACCACAAGATTGGTTATATTATAGACCAATGCATAGTAGAGGGTCAATTTATAAATTGTGATAATTTATTGATTGTAAATGATATATTTGGATGTGTGAGAGATAAATACTATAAGGAGCCAATTACTTATCAATACTATGCAAGATTTATAGTAAAGCTATCATCATATCATTTAAGTGATTTAGTAATATAATTTAAGTGATTTAGTAGTAGAGAGTAGTGTGACAACTTCTTTGGCATTCTGTATGTTCGTCTTTAATAGTAGATATTAAATATACTTCTTTTGTGATAAAAAAATCTAAAAGATATGAATGTTGTTTCCGGTCTTAAAAAGTAACTTAAAGTTTTCAGATATTTAGTAGATAATCGATCTACCAATTACTTAAATAACTATTTAATCTTCATGAGATTATTACCTGTAATGATAATATCATCCACATACACCAATAGATATATAATACTTCTCTTTTATTATCATAGAAATAAAGAGGTGCCATAATTGGAGTTGATGAAGCCAATTGATGCAAAAAAAATGAGCCAAGTTCAGCATACCAAGCTCTTAGAGTTTGGCGAAGTCCATACGTAGCCTTTTGTAGTTTACAAATATGACTTAGATATTAAAAGTGGATGAAGCTAGGAGATTGTTGGATAAAGATATATTCAATTAAGGTCCCCTATAAGAAAATATTATTAACATTTAATTGACATACTTGCTAGCCTTGAGTGATAATCAAACTCAAGATAAGCTGGATTGTTGTCAGTTTAGCAATTTGACTGAATATTTCTATGAAGTCAATCAAACTCAAGATAAGTTGGATTGTTATCATTTTAACAATTTGATTGAATATTTATATAAAGTCGACACCTGATCGTTGGTGAAATTCCTTGGCCACTAAATGTGTCTTATATCCGACAATAGATCGTTTTGCTTAATTTAAAAGATCTACTTACACTTAATGATATTTTATGTGTGATAAATTGGTACAAGGGTCCATATAGCATTATGAAGTATGACATCGTAATCTTCACACATGGTTTTGTGCGAATGTGAAGATTTTTGAGCTTGGGTGATGGTTGTGGGTTCAATAGGTTTAGGTAGAGAGTTTGTGATAGCATGGAGGTCAAGGATTTAATGTAGTTTAAAGATGTCATCTTTGGAGTGTATTGGCATATGATGTTCAAATGTGGTGGTGTTATTGGGTTGTGATCAAGGCATGAGAATTGCTAGAGAGTCATTGACATGTACTTAATCAGGTTGATGCACTTCGGTGTCACTTGTCCGAGGAAAGGACAAACACATCAGTTGTGGAGCCGAGGGTGTTGGTTCATAGGGTATTACAAGGTGAATTTATAGAGAAATTGCTGAGGGGGTAAAGTGGTGCTAAACTAGAGTGATAAGAGAATGTATGTCTTGAGGAGAACTATTGGTTAATGTGGTAAGAGGTGTTTTTAGGAGGTTTGAGGTGTATTCATATGAGTCCAGTGATATATAATTGTTGGAGTGGCTCATATTGTTGAATACTCATAGTTTTGAAAGGAAAAAAAATAGACTCGATGGAAATAACATAACGTTATATAAATTTTTTTTGAGTTTGAGGTTCATAACATCGTAATGCATTATATTCAAGAGAGTACATTATGAAGATGCATGACTTGGATCTTGGTGTTAACTTATTAAAGTATAGAGACATAGTAGGGGATAATATAAACAATCAAATACTTTATGTTTTTGAGGGTGTAAGGTTTTGTGAAATGGTTTTTATTGTGACTAATATTGTAGGACTGGGGTGAGCACTCGATTAATAAGGTAGACTGTAGTTGTAGCTTGAAAGTCTACTGACCAAAAGGTTAGTGGTATTGAATCTCAAATTTTGATAATGAAATCAATTGATAGGTTATTGAGATAACATGTGTGTTAGAGATGATTGATGCAGGATTAACTACGACAGAGAAAGAAAGTTACAATTAGATGTTGGGCCAAAGTGAAGTCCGAGGCATCGGGCTGGGTTCGGACGATGCAGTGGGAACTCACCGAAGGGATCGGAGGCTTGCCGGGAGTTCGCTAGGAGCTTGCTGAAGGGATCAGAGGCTTGCTGGGAGTTCACCGGAAGCTTGTCAAATGTATTGGAAGCTTGCTAGGAATTCGTCTGGAGCTTGCTAAAGGTGATTGGGAGCTTGCCAGGATGACATCGGGAGTTCGCCGGAAGAAGACCAAGAGACTCGCTAGAAGATCGTCGAGGGTTGCCGAAAAGCTTACCGGGAGTCATGAGGTTCTTGTTGGACTTGATAGTCACATTAATTGTAATTAATTAGTCATAGTTAGTATCGTTAGGTTTGAGTCCAACTTGAGTTAAGTTTGGAAGGAATCCAAATTAACTCAAGTGAGGCAAACCAGGTCCACTGTGGGGTTTAGATTTAGCTCAGGTCAAGCTCAATTGATTGACCTAGAAATTGGTTAACAAGAGGTACAAGTCAGGATTGAAAAAGTGAAGGAAATCACTTTTCCAAAAATCCTAGCGGTTTTACCGCTAGTGAGCAACGGTACAGCAGGGGCAGTTGTACCATCGTCGCCCAGGAATTCGGGCAGCAGGAGTCAGTTGGACTACCCAAGCTAGCGGTTGTACCATATATACCCTATTTTTAGGGTGGTTTTCAGCGATTATACCGCTTGTATCTGGATTTTTTTGGGTGGGTTTGAATTTTGGCTCCATTCTTCTGAAGCCAATTGGGGCCTATAAATATCTCAAGTTTTCTTACATTTAGCACATATTTTTTGCACAACAATTGGGCTAAAAATTATGTGAAAAAATTATGTGCTAAAAGTGTGTAAGAAAAAGAAAAGGGGGAAGGGAGTAAGCCAAGGGTTGTCTTTCTTGTAAGAAGTCTCCCTTGAGTTGAAAGTCTATAAGGGTTTGGTCTTCACCCAAAGAAGATCGATAGTGGACACTGGTGGACCTCGGAGAAGATGACTTGGGAGCGGACGTAGGCCAGGTTGAGGCCGAACCACTATAAATCTGTGAGCATCTCTCTACTTTGTTATTTTTTTATTATGCATGTTCTTATACGGAGCTTTCTTTTAGCATAATCATAACTTAGTTTTGTTCAATAGCTTATTATTTACTCAATGAAACACTTCTGACTTTTAATTTTGATTCTCACAAAAAGTTTTCTTTAAAATGTGATTTTATAGTTGCATTAATTCACACGCACCCCCCCTCCCCCCTCTTAGTGCTAACTGATTGTAACAATTAGTATCAAAGCAAGATTATTACTTATTTGATTATACCCACTTGAGTAAATAGTTTTGTTTAGCATGAATGAGAGATATTCTATTTCACGTCCTCCTATATTCAATGGGATGGATTACACGTCTTGAAAAATCTGAATGTGTATCTTTTTTATTTCGATAGATTTTGATTTATGGTATATTATTAAAAAATATTTTTAAAAGTTATCCAATCCAACAAATGATTAGAATAATAATGAAAAACAAATATTTTCTTTAAATGCAAAAGCAAAGAATGATTTATTTTGTGCACTTGATAAAAATAAATTTGATCGGGTTTCTTGTTTTGATTCGACTTTCGATATATGACATATATTAGAAATGACACATGAAAGCACAACTGAATCAAGTGAATCATTAAATGAAATAATCCATTAAAATGAACTTGAAGAATACATTCTAAAGAACATGAAGGATTGTGAATTGAGAATGTCATATGACTCCTAGAGTGAAACCTCGAGTGATGAGAATCTTGAACTTGAACTCTTGACAAAAGAACTAAGAAATTTAATGAATATAAATAAAAAATAAACTTAAAATGGAGAAAACATCTTGGTATAAACGCAAGATGTTGAGGCGCTCCAAAGATGGCCATCGACAACGAGGTAAGTGAGTCTTTAAATATTTTTTTTTTTGAATTATTAAATATGTTTCATGAATTGATTGATAAATTTAGAAAAATTAGTAAATCTTATAAGTTGCTTAAAAATAAACATGATTAATTAGTTAGTAGATTTGATCAAATGCATGATACATTATCATCACATAATCTTTGCTCTAAATGTGAAATGCTAGATAATGTTAAAAAGAAAAATATCATGCTTAAACAAATATTAGAATATTTTAAAATAAAGAATAAATCCCTTAATATGATATTTATCAATAAGGGTCATATTAATAAGAGAAAAGGAATAGACTTTGTGGACAATACCCAACAAAAGCCAACTACCTTTGTTAAGGGACCTACTTTAAATTTACTATTAAAAGTTAAATATATTTTTTATGAAAAATTAGGATATAAAGCCAACAAATATTTATTTCAAAATTATAGTCATCACAAATTAGTTTAGGTTCCTAATGAAACAACAAACAACTAAAAACTATTAGACAAAGAATACAATATTCTTCATATAGGTTCCAATATAAAATGGGTACCTAAATGTAGGTTTGTCACCAAACCAAGGCTAAGAGCAAAATGGAATAGTATCTTGATAGTGGATGCTCAAGCCATTTGACTTGAGATCTAACTTACTTATCAAGCTCTCTAGCCAAAATATCAAAAAAAATAAAAATTATTTAAATCAAGATGTTTGAAACTTAAAGATCTTTATTTCTATTATAACAAATCTTTTTATTAAAATAATTCATGATTATATAATTAATCTTAATAATGCATAGCTAGAGCATACTAGTATGAAAATGAACTAGAACTAAAGAACTTAATTATTATTAATGAAAAATATTTATATTAAAATTTATGAAAATATGACTTTGTTGATGATATCTTAGTTTCTATGATCTGAAAGGTGTTTTATATAAAACAACCCTCTTGACTCCCAAAGATATTTATCCAAACAAAACTCTTTCTATATGAGTCTAATTTTTTTTAATCATGATTATGACTAAAGATCTTTCTAAATAAACCATGATATTTTAAAGTACAATATAGAAAAGGGAAAGAAAAATAACTTTTTATTTTATAGTATTTTTGAAAAATTAATTTTTTTGAAATGATAAAGAAATGTGTATGGTAACTCATTTCACTAAATCTAAATAATTAGACTCACTTAAGAAAGAAAAATCATTAGAATTAAAATAAATCGAAGCTCTTGAAAATGTTTTATTGTAATGATCTTGATGAAACTTAGTTTTTTATTTTAAATGACATTGCATTCTTGAAATAAATTTCATAAGTTAAAACAACTGAAAAGGAGGATGATAATTATTAAAAACATTTTTATCCTATCAATCTTGAACAAGAGATAAAATGATACTATTATTGTTGAATCTCTTACAAAATAACTTAAAAAACTTTAGCTATTTTCTTCTGAAAAATAATCTATATTGCCTTCATTTAAATTTTCCAAAAAGTAATTTTTGATGATGATTTTGGATATTTTTATTTTGATTTTGATGATTTAATAACTTAAATCATAACATTGAAATCTTGAAAATTATAATTTGATGTCTTTATATAAACCAAGATCGTTTACTAAGATTGCTTCCCCAAAAAGAGAAGTTTATTTTTTTGAAACTATAACATGAATCTTTTTATAAACAATGATCTTGATGATTTAAAATCACATATATAATTTGATATCTTATTTTTTCATATCTCATTTTGTAAAGTTATGATCTAAAAATTTGGTACTATTGTATTTTAACTTTACTTTGACAATGACTAAGGGAGAGACATAAGTGATATTTTGTAATAATAAAATTAAATACTTTGATGCAAATACAAAATTAAATACTTTGATTATGAAAGTCTTCATTGGATGAGGAGCGATTTGCTAAAAAGAAAATTAGAAATTTTAAATACATGAGATTTGCATGATTGGATTTCTATTTTACTTGAAATTTTGAATACATAAGATTTGCATGATTTTACTTGAAATTTTGAATACATAAGATTTCTTGATTACTTATGTTGAAATTCACAAACAATAAGGAGGGGCAAATTTATTAAATCATGTCTTTTGGTATTTAAAGGTTTAATTTTATGACATGATTTGCTTGTACTTTTGGGTATAATTTGAATATGGATGTTAAGAAGAAATTATGTCATAATATTTTTTTCTTAACAATGACCAAAAAGGAAAATAAAAGTTACAATATGATTAGAAGAAAATTGGATGTGATCAATCTTATAATATTTAATGAGGAACAATTGCTTAAAAAAAATAGAATTTTTAAATGCATGCAAAATGCATGATTTATAATTTAAGCTTGATTTACTATCATATTTTCTTTTGAAATTCTTGACCTTTGAAAATTAAGCTTCTTATTAAAATTTACATGAGATGATATTCAAAAGGCATGATTTACTTGATTTGCTACTTTTGCCTAAAATTTATATAAGATAAATTTAAATGCATGAGTTGCTCTTAGATCTTCTTGGATTTCTCATATTTTTGAACTCATGAATATCTAACAAAAAAAAATATATGATATAAACTTTTATGATACTTGATATAAGTTCCATTTTTGTGATGATGATTTTAACTCCCCTCCATTGTTTCTACTTTCTTATTTACAAAAGAAAAAAAATTTCATGAGAAAACTAGGTTTTTTTCCTATTTTACTACGGGGAGCAATGCAAAATTTATTTTGTAATAATATGAAAATTTTGACACATGATGACCTTATGTATCATAAAATTAATTGCTTGTTATTTCACCTCTTTTTGATGATGACAAAGGGGGAGAAATAGCAAATTGATGACATAAAAATAGTACATGCATGTCAAAAAGAAAAGAAAATCATGAGAAACTTATTGATAAATATGCCTTAAAATCATTTGCTCTAACATTTCACATTTTTTTTTATGACAAAGGAGGAGAAATGAGATATTGATGATACATGTAGAAAAATAGATATTTCTCCTATTTTTTTTATAAAGGAAGGGAGAGAAATAATTGATGACTTAAGGAAGAGAACTTAACTCGATGTATGATTGATGCATAATTCATGTTATATATTTTGAAAATTTGATGATTCATGATTGGTTGAGATAAATATCATGTATCATGTATGATTTGATTATTTTGAAATTTATGATATATCATTTTCGATAAATGGATGTTATGATACTTGAATTCAAGAGTGGTTCGTCCTCTTGAATTTAAGTTTTTCTTATTTGATTATGACATGAACTTAGGGGGAGTAAGGTTTAACTCTCATCATCAATTGATTGTCATCATTAAAATGTGAGAGATTGCTGAATCTCGAATTTTGATGATAAAATCAATTGATGGATTATTGATCTAACATGTGTGTTAGAGATGATTGATGTAGGATTAACTGAGAAAGAAAAGTTATAATTAAATGTTGGGCCAGAGTCAAGTCTGGGGCATTGGGTCGGGGTTTGGACGATATAGTGGGAACTCACCAAGAGACTCGCCGGAAGTTTGCCGAAGGTATCGGAAGCTTGTCGGGAGTTCGCCGGGAGCTTGCTGAAGGGATCAGAGGCTTACCGGGAGTTCGCTGGAAGCTTGCCAAAGGTATCGAAAGCTTGCTGGGAGTTCATCGGAAGCTTGCTAGGATGGTGTCAGGAGTTCCCCGGAAGAAGACCAAGAGACTCACTGGAAGATCATCGGGGGTTGCCGAAAAGCTTACTTGGAGTCAGGAGGGTCTTGTTGGACTTGACGATCACATTAATTATAATTAATTAGTCATAGTTAGCATCATTAGGTTTAAGTCCAACTTTAGTTAAGTTTGAAATGAATCCAAATTAACTCAAGTGAGACAAACCAGATCCACTATGGGGTTTATATTGAGCTCAGGTCGAGCTCAATTGGATGACCTGGAAATTGGTCAACATGAGGTATAAGTCGAGATTGGAAAGGTGGAGGGAATCATTTTTTCAAAAATCTTGACGGTTGTACCACTATCGCCTAGGAATCCGGGCAGTAGGCGACGATTTGACCACCCAGGCCGATGATTGTACCACCCATACCCTGTTTTCAAGGTGGCTTTATTGAATTTCTGATTTTGATGATAAAATTCATTGATGGATTATTGATCTAACAGGATTGTTAGAGTTGATTGATGTAGGATTAGTTACGATAGAAGGATTATTACAATTAGGATTGGCCAAGATCAAGTCTATGCATCGAGTCGATGCGATTGGGAATTCGCCAGGAGTGCGTCGGAAGCTCGCCGAGGGTATCGAGAGTTTGCCAAGATGACGCAAGGGAGTTCGCCAAAAGAAGATCGACACTCACCGGAAGATTATCGGGGGTAGTCGAAAAGCTTGCCGAGAGTTGAGATGGTCTTATAATGGATATTTTGGTCATTATAATTATATTTAATTAAGTCATAATTAGCATCGTGCAGGTCTAACTATGACAGGAATAATGTGTTGGGAAACCTCAGCGGGTGCATCACATGCGCAGCGAAAATAAAAACATAAAACTGATTTCCCACGTTGATCAAATCGTCGTGCAAAATATTGGAGTCGCGAGAAAAATACAAAAACCGATAAAATCGCAATGTGTGAGAAATTGATTTTACCTAGGGAGATCATATATCCCTGTATTCCAGATCCAGATGGAGAAGATGAAGGAGGTCAAGCGTCCTCCTCTCTAGCGGTATCCACAATATGGATCTCTGCAGCGAAACTCCTCCAATCTGATCTTGCAACTCTTGCGCAGAGGGAGAGAGGAGAATAGGAGGTGGTGGCTAAAGTTATAGCTAATCAACCATGAGTCTCCCTTCCTATTTATAAAGAGTCGTCAAAACCCTAGGGCTCCTTCCTTAGTGGGTATTGGATCTCCATCTAATAACCCACTAACTTTGTATTATTGGATCTCTATCCAATAATCTCCTTAGGCCTCTAATTGGGTCTTAATCAAGGAGCCCATCAACATAGGGTCTCATCTAATGAGAATAGGGGTTAATTGGATCTTCATCCAATCCTCTATTCGTTGAAGTATCCATCATATGTGTGTGACCCTCTATGCCCGATACCGAGCTGGCCATGAGTCACTCCCATTAGAACTCCTTCTGGTATAGTAAATTATTATCCTCATAATAATTCACTCAACTCATCGACTATGGACGTACTAGGCCACTATGTCATAGTCCCCAGACGGTACAAGGGGATCAAATCCATCGGACCTATCTATCCATAGTTACTATGTATCTATAATCCCTTATCCAACTAATATTTCAGAGATCGTATATTGGACATGGTACTGTCAGGTCACATACGGAATCTGTGATAGTCTCACTCTAATCGGATTCTCCCGGAGAACTCTTTCTCTCTCAATCTGAATGACCCTGGCCAGGGATTTGTCTGAGCAAGCACATATAGGATATTCCTCTCATGATACCGAGAGTGGATGATCATCTATTGATACTCAATTGCTTTCGTAAGGTTGGCTACCAATCTCGATAACCAACTATACCAGATTTAGAACTTTCCAAACCTGTAAGTCTGGTGTCAAAGAAAGGAGTACTCATACAAGGCATCCTTAGTGTCTCAATTCTAAGGACCAGATACACAATTGAGACTATGAAATCACTGTATGATATTATGTATCATTAACCATACAGCATTCTATAAGCGGATCAATCAGTGAACTCATTCTCCAATGAGCACATGTACTATATCCTTAGTGTCTCCACATAAGTAGCTATAAGACCAACCGCCTCCATCATATGGACAAGTATATAGTACACCGATCTGTCCGATTATCTCAATGTTCCTCTTGAGTAACCTATAACCGGGATTATTTAGGATCTATGTTTAAAGGTGAATCGATCTCATTATCGTGATCCCATCATGATCAAACTCTCATTGCACAAAACCAAGGACATCACAATATATATGTAACAGATAATGTGAGAATATGCCAATATTAATCATAAGCAAAAAGATCACACAGCGTGTCACACGTGCCATCACTCATGTGATTGGCTTGCAGGGCACCTGTAACCAACATAATAGAGTTACGACTAGATAATGGGCCAAGATAAAGCTTAGGCATCGGGCCAGGTTAGGATGATGCAGTGGGATCTCGTCGAAAGTTTGGTAGGAGATTCGTCGAAGGAATCGGGAAGCTCGCTGGGAACACGAAGGGAGATTGTCGGGAAGAAGACCGGAGGATTTGCCGCAAGATTGCCGAAAATTGTCGGATTATACGGAAGTTAGGTCTTATTTAAGCTTAATTGGTCATTGAGTGTTGTAATCATTGAGTTGTAGTTAGAAGTTGAGTCCTAATTGAGTTGGATTTGGAAGGAATCAAAATCAACTCAATAAGGCAACTGGATCCACTACTGGGTTTGGTTGAGCTTAATTAGTTGACCAAAGAGCTAGTTAACGTAAAAGTCAAGCCAAAATTTGAAAGTGAAGGGAACCACTTTTGCAAAAATTTCGACGGGAAACCATCGGTGAGCGGCGGTTAAACAGCCCGTACCATAGAATTCGAGCGGCGGCCAGTAGCTATCAATGGGTAAACTGCCCAAGTGGCAGGTGAACCGCTTGTACCACAGAATCCGATCGGCGGCCAGCGACTGACGATGGGTAAACCGCTCTTACCCGATTTTTTCGGATATGTTTGATTTTTGGCTCCAAAAATCTGAAGTCACTTGGGGTCTATAAATACCCAAAGTATTCTTACATTCACCAACAACTCTTTTGGGCAATTAAACTATATGAAAAAAAATTATGTGTGATTTGTAAGAAAAAGAAAAGGGAAGCGAGAGAGCTTAGAGATAGTAACTTCTTAAGTCTCCCTTGTAAGTATAAGGGTTCTTCACCCAAAGAAGATTGGTAGTAGACATCGGTGTGCTTCAATAAGGAGGACTCAGGAGTGGATGTATGCCTTTGGCACCAAACCACTATAAAATCGTGAGTTGTTTCTTTGCTTTCAATTGCTTACATTTTCTTATATTGACGTATCTGATTTAACTCATTCTTTGAAAGTAAAATTCTCACATTGCTTATCTTTCGGGTTGACTTATCAACTAAGCAACTTTCATTCAAACACTCATTTGCTTTTACCAAAGACAAAGTTTTGGATTTCATACTTTGGTTTAATCGAAAAGGATTTCATTTAAAACGAAAATCTATACTTGCACTAATTCACCCCCCCCTCTTAGTGCCAATTGATTATAACAATTGGTATCAGAGCAAGGTTATTACTCTTTGGATCAACACCCACTTGAGTAAATGACTTATTTTGGCATAAATGAGGGACATTTCATTTCATGTCCACCCATGTTCAATGGGATGGATTACACATATTGGAAAATATGGATGTGTATTTTTCTCATCTCTTTGGACTTTAATTTATGGAATATAGTTGAAAACGGGTTTGAAAAATCTTTCAAAATAATGAATGAGTTAAGTGATTTGGAAAGGAAGAATTTTTCTATAAATATAACGGCTATGAATGCCTTGTTTTGTGCACCTGATAAAAATGAGTGTTTTCGTTTGCGAATCAGCTTTCGATATTTGGCACATACTAGAAATCACACACGAGGGGACTAATAGAGTAAAAGAATAAAAGATAAATATTCTAGTTCATAACTATGATTGTTTAGAATGAAACCAAATGAGTCTATTGGAGACATATACACCCGTGTCACGGATGTTGTCAATAGACTTAAAGCACTTGAAAAATATTTTTCGAATTTTGAACTTGTGAGTAAGATTTTATGATCTTTGCCTAAAAATTGGGTTCTTAAAGTAACCGCTATTCAAAAGGCCAAATATTTGAATAACCTGCTTCTTGAAGAACTGATAGGCTCTCTTATGACTTATGAACTAAACTGTAAAGCTCATGAGAAGCTTGATGAACCCTTTCCAAATAACAGGAAGGATGTAGCACTCCGAACAATGAATGACTCCTTGAGGGAAACCTCGAGTGATGAGGACCATGACATTGTACTTCTATCAAAAAAAATTTAAAAATTTATAAAAAAGAACAAAAACTATAAAAATAAAAAAGAACCAAAGAATGACAACATCATTTGCTATGAATGCAAAAAACTAGGACACTTCAAAATTGAATATCCTCAACTGAAGAAGAAACTAGCGCTAAAAAAGAAGGCACTCTTGACCACTTGGGATGATTCAAGTTCCTCCGAGGATGAAGACCAATCTAAAGAAGAGGTGGGTGGCTAACTATGCCTTAATGGAATTTGAAGATGAGGTTAGTGAGTCTTTAGATTTTTTATTTTTAGAATTATCAAGCATGTTTAATGATTTATTTAATGAGTTTAGAAAACTTAGCAAGTCTTCTAAACTGCTTAAAGTTGATCATGACTTGATAGTTAAAAGACTTGATAAAATGCATGACTTCTTAGCTTCACCTAAACCATATTTAAAATGTGATGTGTTAGATAATATTAAAATAGAGAATTGTATGCTTAAAACTACATTAGAGAAATTTAAGAATAATTCCTAAATATGATTCTTACCAATAAGGGTCATATTAATAATAGACATGACATAGGCATTATTGAAAATATTCAACAAAAGCCAATCATATTTGTAAGAGGACCTACATTGAATGTGCCACCAAGAGTTAAGTGTAATTTTTATGGCAAATTAGGACATAAGCCAAACAAATGCCTTTTTAGAAAATATACTTCACATCATCTTGTATGGGTTCTAAGGAAAACTCTATACAATGAAAATTGGTTAGAAAAGAAAGATAAAAATCTTTGTGAAGGACCCATTGTTAAATGGGTACCTAAATCAAAATATCATTTAATATAAATTTATTTCCTAACAAGGCTAAGAGTAATAAAAATATTTTGAAAGTAGATGCTTAAGTCATATTACTTGAGATCTAACATTCCTTCAAGCTTACTAGCCTAACTAGTAATAAAAAATTTATTTAAATTAAAATTATTGACAATGAATCTTTTAATGGTTCATTATTATAAAATTAATATTGATGATGCATAGCTAGAGTATATAAGTATGAAAATGAATTAGAACAAAAGAACCTTAGTTATTGAAAAACATATTAAAACTTACAAAAATGAGATTTTGAGTGAATGCTAAAATTATTGGCTTGTTTAAATGTAAAGACTATTATTAAATACTTTAAATATTGACTAAGTTTGTAGAATGATTGATTTAAATGTTACATTGATTGAAATGCCATGATGATTGAATGCTTATGTTGAATGTTAGAGCATAGAAAATATAACTGCTTCATTTTTAAGATGAGTTTGTCAACTTATTGCATTATGTGTAAAAAGTTAGACTCATTTAAATATTAAAATTAGTTAAATTTATGCTTTGAAGATGTTTTATGTCTTATAGTAATGACCATGTTGAAATGAAATTTGATTTTTAGTCTTAAACAAAAAATCATTAATTTGAAAATTATTCTTAAAAGAAATCACATGAAACAACCAAAAGAGGATGATTAATCTTAAAAATGTTTCTATCCTATTAATCTTAAAGAGATAAAATTATATTATTATTGTTGAATCTTTTTAACTATAAAGATGAATTAGAAAAACTTTTAGCTATTTTCTTTTGGAAAACATTCTATGATGATTTTATTGAAATTTTCTGAAAAGCGACTTTTGATGATGATTTTGGATATTGTTTTCAACTTATTTTGTTTTAAAGAATGGATATATTTAAATCTATCCAACTTCATTGATATTTTACTTTTGATTATTTGATAACTTAAATCATGATCTTGAAATCTTAAAAATTATAGTTTGAGATCTTTTTATTCACTAAGATTCCTATCCTTTATTAAAGATAAGTTTTCATCCTAATCATGATCTTGACTTCTTAATATTTATAAATTTATATTTCTATAAGAATCAAGATCCTTCTTACTTGATCTCCTAAGATTTCAAAAGCCTTGAAGTTTCATCTAGGAAGAAATGTGTCAAAATAAATCATGTTCTTGACATTTATGATTTGATAATAATATTCTTCATGACATGATTACTTATGACTTTCTTCTTAGTATAACTTATCACCAAAACTAGCATTCCTTAAATTTATGATAAGTTAAAAATTAAAAGAGATTTGCATTATCATGAATATTCCCTTAATTTTTTTACTTGACTTATACGTTATGAGAATCATATTATTGATCTCTATAAAAAGGAGATTTATGATCTTAACAATTATAATTAAAAATTTTATCAAGATTATTCTTCTATTAAAAAGATTTATCTTAGATAAATTAAGATTATCCCCTAAGACTCATTTTTGTTATTTACAGAAAAAAAGGGGGAAATAAACTTATTAAATGAAATCATGTTTTTTGATATTCAAAAATTTGATTTTATCTTTAGTGGCATGATCTCCTTGTACTTTTTGGCGTAATTTGAACATGGATGAAAAGAAATTATGTCATCATATTTCGTGATAATAACCAAAAAGAAAAAAATAAAATTATCAATATGATTAGTAGAAAATTGGATATAATAACTTTGAATGTGGAATAAGTGCTTAGAAGAAAATTAGGACTTTCTAATTAATGATTGTTATCAAAATTACATGAGATAATTTTAAATGCATGAGTAGCTCTTAAGCTTTTGAATCTCCTTGAATATCTTGAAGTTTTGAGCTTAATTTTGAAATTCACATCTATAAAATTTATATCTTTAAAATTGAGAATTTTTGTGATATGATTTTTTTATTTCTCTACCTTGATTCTACATTCTTATTCACACAAAGTGAAAAAAGGAAATCACTAACATTTCAAGAGACCAATAAGTCTATTAATTTTATTTTGAATCTCTTGAAAATGATTTTGATGACTTTGATTATTAGAAATTGAATGAGTTCTTTACCTATATCATGATTTTGATTCCTCATAATTATAACTTAAGATCTTTTATGAATCAAAATTTTTTGTTATGTGTTTTCATATTATTTAAAAAGAGATTTTTATGCAAATCATGAACTTGACAACTTAAGATTTCATATGGATAAATCAAGTGATTTTATTTGTTTCTCCTATGACTTGTCTCTTGATATTCACAATTTGTTTTCACAAATTAAATATCTCATCACTATATTAATTGTTCTTGATATATTTCATGTGATGATTGGTATATTTCTTGATATGTTTATTGAAAAATAATATAATGGGAAAAGTTTTGCACTATAGTAACCATCCCCCTTTTTTTTTGACAATGACAAAGGGGAGCAAAACATATTAGTTTGTAAAATTGCAAGCTTGAACAATGCAAAGGAAGCAAAAGTTTGCTAGCTTGCATTTCCCAAAAGAGAAGAAAGAATTTAATAGCTTTATTTGCTATGTTTTCTTGAAATTTACATAAGAGAGATTTGTTGAGCTCATATTCGAAATATTCTTTTAAATTTTTATATCTACAAGATGAAGGTTAAAAGTTAAGAATGCTAAATCATGAAAATATATAAATTGCTAATCTAGATTTCATGAGGTTAAGCTTTTTGTGATAATATTTTTGAAAACCTTCTCCATATTTTTATGTTACAAAAGCGGGAGAAAAATTGCATGAAGATGTGCTACGTTTAAAATTTACAAGAGATAATTTTTGGTATCAAGAGATGACTTTTGCTACATTTGAAATACATAAGTAGTCTTTAAATCTCTTGGACTTTTGAGCTCATAGAGACTTTTGAGCTCATATTAATATTACTTTTAAAATTTATTAAGGGCTCTTCTCATGATAAAATGATTCAACAACACCTCTCTTGTTTCTCTCCTTATTAATTATAAAGGAGAAGAAAATTTTATAATGCATATACTAAGGGGGAGTAATGTCATTATGTGTTTTGAAATTATTAGCTATATATTTCACCTTTTTGTTGATGACAAAGGGGGAGAAATATATATATTGATGACATATGACATTGAAAAATATTCATTAATAACACTTGATGATATAACTTGGATATTTTAAAATTCATGATTTGATAACTTGATGCAAATTTATGTTAAAATTTGTATAAAGTGTTGATTGCTTGAATTTAAGATTATGTGCTTCTCTTAAATTTAAGTGGTATGGATTTAGGGGGAGTTAGGATTAACTCCTGTCATCAATTGATTATCATCATAAAAAAGGAGATTGTTGAATATCAGATTTTGATGATGAAATTAATTAATAAATTATTGATCTAATAAGATTGTTAGAGTTGATTGATGTAGGATTAATTATAACAGAATGATTATTATAATCAGGATTGACCAAGGTCAAGTCCATGCATCGAGTCGATACGATTGGGAATTCGCTAGGAGTGCGTCAGAAGCTCACCGAGGGTATCGAGAGTTTTCCAAGATGACGCAAGGGAATTCACCAAAAGAAGACCGAGACTCATCGAAAGATTATCGGGGGGTAGCCGAAAAGTTTGTCGAGAGTTGATTGATGTAGGATTAATTATAACAGAAGGATTATTACAATCAGGATTGGCCAAGGTCAAGTCCATGCATCGAGTCGATACGATTGGGAATTCGCTAGGAGTGCGTCAGAAGCTTACCGAGGGTATCGAGAGTTTTCCAGGATGACGCAAGGGAATTCACCAAAAGAAGACCGAGACTCGCTGGAAGATTATCGGGGGGTAGCCGAAAAGTTTGTCGGGAGTTGGGATGGTCTTGTAATGAATATTTTGGTAATTATGATTATATTTAATTAAGTCATAATTAGCATCATACAGGTCTAACTATGATAAGAATAATGGAGTTACAACTAGATTATAGGTCAAGATAAAGCTTAGGCATCAGGATAGGTTCAGACGATGTGGTGGGATCTCGCCGGAAGTTTGATAGGAGATTCACCGAAGGAATTGGGAAGCTCGCTGGGAACGCGAAGGGAGATTGCCGGGAAGAAGACTAGAGGACTTGCCGCAAAATTGCCGGAGGTTGCCGGATTATGTGGAAGTTATGTCTTATTTAAGCTTAATTGGTCATTAAATATTGTAATAATTGAGTCATAGTTAGAAGTTGAGTCCTAATTGAGTTGGATTTGGAATGAATCCAAATCAACTCAATAAGGCAACCAGATCCACTACTAGGTTTGGTTGAGCTTAGGTTGAGCTCAATCAGTTGACCAAAGAGCTAGTCAACGTAAAAGTCAAGTCAAAATTCGAAAAGTGGAGGGAACCACTTTTGTAAAAATTCTGGCGGGTAAACCGTCGGTGAGCGACGGTTAGACCACTCGTACCACAGAATCCGGGCGACGACCAACGGCTGACGGCGGGTAAATCGCCCAGAATGGCGGGTAAACTGCTCGTACCCAATTTTTCCAAGTATGTTTGATTTTTGGCTCCAAAAATCTGAAGTCACTTGGGGTCTATAAATACCCCAAGTATTCTTACATTCACCGACAACTCTTTTGAGCAATTAAACTCTGTGAAAAAAAAAATAATGTGTGATTTGTAAGAAAAATAAAAGGGAAGAGAGAGAGATTAGAGATAGTAACTTCTTAAGTCTCCCTTGTAAGCAAGTATAAGGGTTTGATCTTCACTCAAAGAAGATTGGTAGTGGACGCCGGTGTGCCTCAAGAAGGACTCGGGAGTGGATGTAGACATTTGGCGCCGAACCACTATAAAATTGTGAGTTGTTTCTTTGCTTACATTTTCTTGTATTGACTTTTTTGATTTAACTCACTCTTTAAAAGTAAAATTCTCACGTTATTTATCTTTCGGGTTTACTTATCAACTTAGCAACTTTCATTCAAACACTCATTCGTGTTTACCAAAGACTACAAGTTTTAGATTTCATACTTTGGTTTAATTGAAAATGATTTCATTTAAAATGAAAATCTATGCTTGCACTAATTCACCCCCCCCCCCCCCCTCTCCTCTTAGTGTCAATTAATCCTAATTGCACCACCCATATCCGGATTTTTCGGATGAGTTTGAATTTTGGCTCCATTCTTCCGAAGCCAATTGGGGCTTATAAATACCAAGTTTTCTTGCATTTAGCATAATTTTTTTACATAATAATTAGGCTAGAAATTATGTGAAAAAATTGGGTGCTAAAATATGTAAGAAAAAAATAGGGGGAAGGGAGTGAGCGGGGCTTATAAATACCCCAAGTTTTCTTGCATTTAGCATAGTTTTTTTACACAATAATTGGGCTAGAAATTATGTGAAAAAATTGGGTGCTAAAATATGCAAGAAAAAAATAGGGGGAAGGGAGTGAGCTAAGTATTATATTTCTTTTAAGAAGTCTTCCTTGAGTTGAAAGTCTGTAACAGTTTGGTCTTCACCGAAAGAAGATCGATAGTGGACACTGGTGGACCTCGGAGAAGAGGACTCGGGAGTGGACGTAGGCCAGGTTGAAACCAAATCATTATAAATCTGTGAGCATCTTTCTACTTTATTGTTTTTAATTATGCATTTTCTTATACGGAGCTTTCTTTTAGCATAATCATAACTTAGCTTCGTTCAATAGTTTATTGGTCACTTACTTAATGAAATGCTTCTGAGTTCTGGTTTTGATTCTTACGAAAAGTTTTCTTTAAAATATGATTTTACACTTGCACTAATTCAACCCCCTAACCCCCCTCCCCCTTTTAGTGCCAATTGATCCTAACAGGTGGCATGGAGGCTTAATGTAAAAGGATGAGACTAGTTTCAACTATATTTCGATGTTTTCGTCCAGAGCCAACTAATTGAGGTATGTGTGGTTGCGACTTGAGATGTTGTATACCACATAATAAGAGGTAGGTTTTTAGGGCTTGATATTCACCTCCTCTATTAGATTAAACTATTTTAATAGCAAACTTGAAGAATTTTTTTATCATCTTTCTAAATTGAGTAAAGACTATGATGACTTCATATTTATATTTGAGAGAGTATAACTATGTATATTTAGTAAAGTAATCTAAAAAAATGACATAAAATCTGAAATTATTAAAGTGGTTGGGGCAAGACCCAAATATGATTATTTCAAATGATCTAGAACATGATACGAAAAATATTCTAAAAGATAGTCTATGACTTTTATGAACGCGAGCATACAATGAATTGCAATTCTATTTGATTTAAAAATTAGAAGAGAGTACTGATAAAATAGCTGTTGTTAAATGGAGGATGATGGATGACTAAGGCGACGATGTCACACATCCACTGGGGTAGCAACTGAAGTAAGAGCGGTTGGTTGGGTGGCTTGTAAAGATGATGGCACTTATAAATGTTATCTTTATTTTGTCCTCGGACCAAGGATGCTCTCGTGCTCAAATCCTTTACAAGAAACGAGTTAGGAAAAAAATCAATAGAGGTATTATTTTGTTTACAGAATTGAGAAATATAAATAAGATTCATTTTAATATGAGGTGCACACAAAATATCATAGTGTAAAGAGTGTTGATGCTTAAATTAAGTGTTGTGAAACTAGTGCTAGTAATATGAATTTCATTACTGTAATTAATAATCATATTTTTATTGTCTCTATAGTCATTATGAATAGATAGATTCTACAAATCAGAAATAATATAATGAGAAACACCGGAGTCAATAATCTAATTATTTAGATGAGCCATCTAAGTATTTATAATGTTTGCTTGAGGCTAATTGAATATGGCAGTGGCTTAGGCAGTGGCTTATAGCTCTTATATAACTTTTTACAGAGTTATTTGGATACCAGTGTTGTTGATAATTATAATTATTTTCTGAGTTATTTGGATTAAAATTACCATCACAATTGAAGGATTGACAGTAGCTCTGGCTGTTGTCCAATTGTCACGAGTTGTCTTGTTCGATCCTTGTTTAAATTATTATTGCTTTGATTGCTATTATAGAATGAAGTCGATAACTTATGATAAGATTTGTTATTGGTGTGTGATGAGGATCGCAGTGACGGACTGCGACGAGCGGCACGGGCGATACTGATGAGGGCGATGCGGTGGGCGACTACGAGCAACGGTGGAGAGCCGCGGTGAAACCCACACGAGCGGATGATGAAGGACGATAATTATTTGATAGGAGCCTCTTTTTAACTCAAAAACTGTGTTGAGATTATTTCTCATTCTCAATCCTCAGTTTGATAAGTATTACTACAGAATGAAGAATGTCAAATATAGTTGACATCATTTTGACATAGGGTGCAAAACCATTTCATATATCCACCACAAAAGGAAGCTAAACTTCATGTTCTACCATTTCTTCTATCAATGTTATTTACATTTCACATCCCATATCATTTTTGACTCTTTAAACATTTAATATCTTTTTAAATATTTAAAAATAAGGCTAAGACCCCACATTGGCAAGAGCCTCGTTCACTAGATATGCCATTTTTTTTTTTTTTATATACCATATCATTTGAGCAGTGAGGTTCTCAATAGATTATTTTCCACCATACTCTGCCAATGAGGAAGGATTTTATTCAGGTTAACAACACCTTCAGCTTGTTCAAAAAAAAATTGCGTTCATATATGTTAAAAAGATCCATTTGCAGCTGCTGGAGGTTTATACACTATTCACCTTGCAAAATTCTCTGAATCAATTAATCTATTGTAGGGATTAGCTCACATAAGATTGCTTATTTCTATCATGAAGTTCAGAAAACCTAACACCTTCAAAAGCCATCAAGATGTTTGAGATTTTCTCCACCTAACTCGATCCTCACAAGCAAGATTTTGTACATGAAGATTATGAATAGAATTCACTATGAAGCTGTTCAGGTTCTTTTGCCCTCTCTTGATTAGCTTACAATCTTATGAATGATTTCTCCAGCATGCCACAGTATTGGATACAGCAACTGTTCCTCTCATTCCTCTTCTCCATATATGGTTAAAGAACCACATCTCTTCTCTTCTTTGGATTTGGCTCAGGGCTCCCTTTTCTCATCATGGCCACAAACTCATCATAATTTATCCTTCCATCCTGTATATTGCAAGCGAGCAGGACCAAAGATCATGTTAGTTTTGTTTCCTCAAACAGCTATTCATTTAGAAATTGGCTAGGCCTCTGATCTCTACATTAATTCTCTAGTAATATGCTGATTCATGCTACTGCACGGTCACTTTCTACTTACATTATCCACGTCGGCTTCAGATATTATGTCCTTGATTTCCTTTTCGTCGTATAGCCCCTTCTCTTTCAGAGCTTGCTCAAGTTCTTCCATTGTAATATTTCTAAAGAAGAATAAGAAAAATCATCAAATTGTTTGATCTATCATCCAACATTAGCAATGCTCATGACACGGTGATAAGTTGCATGGAATTATCAGTGTGGTCAAAACTTACCCACTGTTATCCTTATCGAAGTACTGGAATGCTGTATATAGATGCTCTTCTCTATCCATTCTGTTCATGTGCATCGTTGCTGTAATGAACTCCTCATAATCCATAGTTCCATTCCCATCTGCGTCAGCCTGTGTCAAGAAGTCATTACATTGTTATAGAACCAAAGAGTTAGTACAACAGTTGCGCTCTTTCCTTCTACATTGATTGAATTAGCTAGTAAGATTTGGATGCCTATAGAACATACAGCTTCCATTAGCTGTTTGACTTCATACTCCGATAGCTTTGTTCCTTGCTTAGCAAGACCTTGTTTCAGTTCTTCAAGAGTTATGGTTCCACTATTGTCAGAATCCATATTCTTGAACATTTCCTTCAGGCCTCTGATCTCTTCCTCTGATAAGCATCCTGCTATCACCTGCAGATATAAAAATTAAGTAAGAAAAATGCATTAAAAGATCACAACTAGACCCTTGTGACTCATGAATGCCTTTCTTCTTCCAAAAAGTGACCCAATAGCTTTCTAATTGTTTTTCCTTGAAAAAGATTTTCTTTTGGAATTAAAAGATAATTTCTTTTTAAGCTTTCATGGTTTATAAAAGAAAATCTTGTGATTAGTATCACATCCAGGTCAATGAATTACCTGTGGTTCCATCTAATATAAATTTCTAAAAAAAAAAAGGGTGAAGTGTGGTATGACTCTGTCTCCACTGGTGATCCTTGAATTGTGTCACTAAGAAATACTAGTCAATCATATAGCAAATTCTGTGGACCTTGAGTTGATGCAATATGTCAACAGGAAAGCAAGAAGTTTACCCTCAAAGCAGCTTTCTTAAACTGGTTCATTGCTCTGAACTGTTTCAGTCTGTTGAGAACAGCATTGTCAAGTGGCGTATCAGGTGCTTCTCCATCTTCTTTGATCCATGGATGGTCTGAATCGTAAGTCATAATTAGATGAGAATTATCTGCAGTATTTATTATCATCTAAAGATATCCAAGGAAAGAAGCTGTGTATTCAAAAACATAGCAAGAGACTATACTTAGGGTATGAGACTCTGGATATAGCTTATATGACCTTTTGTCTACCCCTCAAAAGGAATAGAAAAGAATCATAAGAAATGAATAATCTCTGTTTTAGACATTAAGTCTGCCTTGATTTTGTCAAGACTTAAAAAGTTAATACTATGTTGACTACCAAGTTGGCCTTTGCCTAGTGATCAGAATGTCTCCGATTGAAATATGGATACATTTTTTTCTCTTTCGATAAATATTTGAACTCCAAGATTTGCAGCCAACTAATTAGTCTTTTGTACAATAATTGAAATTTGATTTATGCAATGCAATTGCAAACAGTACCCTTACAATCTGCACCAGCAAAGCGAGGAAGAAACATAACTAAAAGTCTAAAACATGCATCAATGCCTATTACTATGACAAATGAAGCCTAGAAATCCTATCATGAAAAGCAGAAAACTCTGAGAAATGTTCTGCTATGCATATGAAAATAAATGAAACCTACCCTTGAAGATTAATTCACAAATGAAGTATGCTTAGTTATGGCACAGCATCAAAGTTGACCTAGATCAAGTCCCCGTCGAGCAAAAAATAAGCTATTGATGCTGGTAAGTCACAAAATATGGCATTGAGATGAAAATAAATCATACTGAGAACTTCAAATGCTGTTAGCCTCTGTATGGGATCTAACTTCAGCATCTTTCTGACAAGATCCTTGGCACCAGGTGAAATGTTAGGCCATGGATCACTTGTGAAGTCGATCTGTCCTTGTAGAATTGCATTGAAGATCCCTTGTTCAGATTCTGTTGGAATTAATATTAGTTTGACCCTTCAGTCTCACAATTTAGGCAGAATAAACCGTAAAAAATTGCATAAAACAAAATTACCAGCCCAAAATGGAGGAACTCCACAGAGGAAAATGTAGAGCATCACCCCTATGCTCCAAATATCAGCTTCTGGTCCATATGCTCGCTTGAGGACTTCAGGTGCTATGTAATATGCACTGCCAACTATGTCTTTGAATACCTCACCTGTTTTGGACAGATTTTAATAAAGTCGTTAGTTATAGATGAAATGCAAATCAGATAAGACTCAATGCTGGATAGGCAAAACACTAAAGACAATTCCACCCAAAAATGTAAAAGTACCGAATTTCTTAATGCATTAATAGTATCAAACTCGTTTTGATATAAAAGATGCTTCATTTGCTGGACTATTATTTGTTCAGTTGGAGCAAAGGCTACCTAAATATTTTGTAGGCTTTATTTGTAAAAGGTATCAGTCTGGAGAAAACATTTATTGTAGATCAGGGAAGAGGTCTCTTATGTTATCTTCCTTTCTATGGGAGAAACCATGGTAAAAGTACATATGCTCTATGAACTTGAATTGACATGCTATGGCAGTAGGTGGTAACATCATTCCCTATGCTAATTGCTACAGGTTTAGTGAAATTTACAGCATTAAATTAAGGATAAACAAAAGAAAAGTGTCCGGAAAAAATAGCAGTATGCCAATGGCAAATAATTTTCATGATAATATGTAGACAGTAAAATTGTTTAGAGGCGACATAAGTGATTGACCTGTTCATGGTTGTAACATCACATTCAGATCCTTGTGCAGAGAGGAGCAGGCAAGATAAAAGTTTTGGTGCTTACTTGTAGTCCATGAGTATTAGATGGGTGAAAGTATTGGAGAAGATGAACATTAACTGTTTAAAGGCAACATAGTGTAGATCACACTGTATGTTGCAAACACAGTTGAATTTGAAGAATCTCGGATAGCTGCTGGAGTTGCATATGGATTCATGTCTATGCTTAGCTTCAATTCCTTTTCTAGTGGTGGATATCTCACCATTCAAATGCAAAGCAATTTAGAAGGTTTAGCTATACTCATTGCAGAATTTGCCTTTGTTTCGTGCAGATGCAAAGCAGAGTTTCATTGAATCACCACAGAAATAGTAGCTAGAACAAGAAGGAAGAGAGAAGAGGACGGAGAAAGTAAACCTTGCTTGAAGAAGACCGAGAGCCCGAAGTCGGTGGCCTTGAGAGGCGCGTCCTCGTCCTTGTTCAGAAGCAGGAAATTCTCCGGTTTGAGGTCTCTGTGCATCACCCCCATGGAATGGCACGTGTGCACGATCTCCACGATCGTCCTCAGCAGCGACGCCGCCGCCCGCTCCGTGTAGTGGCCCTTCGCGATGACCCGATCGAAGAGCTCCCCGCCGGCGCACAGCTCCATCACGAGGTGCACCGACTGCTTGTCCTCGTAGGCCCCCTTCAGCTCCACGATGTTGGGCTGCCCCGCGAGGTGGTACATGATCTGGACCTCCCTCCTCACGTCCTCGATGTCTTCCTTGTTGGCGAGCTTCCGCTTGGCGATGGTCTTGCAAGCCAGCTTCTCGCCGGTGTCCTTGTGGGTGCAGAGATGGGTGACGCCGAACTGGCCTCGCCCCAGCTCCTTGCCGAGGGAGTAGGTGGCGCAGACGTCTTCCATCGGGCGGCCGAGCACGGGGCCGATGGCGGCCGGCTTGGGCGGCGAGGTGCAGGTGGCGGTGGAGATGGGAGCATTCTGGATGGGGGCGGCGTCAATGGGACCAGAGCTCGAGGTTGAATCGGCAGCAGCGGCGGCATCGGGTGAGGCGGGGTCGTCGGCCTCCTTGGTGAAGCAGTTGCCCATGACGGATGAGGAGGAGGAGGTGGTCGGCTACAAGGGACGAGGAGGCGGTCGCATGATAGAGGATTGGAGGAGGAGGACAGAGTGGATATTGGTGGTAGGAGGGAGAGTTTGGGGTTTGGAAGGGAAGAGGGAGAGGGGGAGTAGAGGCGTAGAGAAATTGGCGGGAACCAACTGTCCTTTGACTACAAAAGAATATGCTTTCTCGCTGTTATCTTCTCCCTCGTTTTGTTAGTATTTTTTGGCGCCAAGAAATCGGGATTTATACGACGATGATAAGTATCCACTGCGGCATTTTGGTTTATATGATACGTAGATAAATTGGCGGGAACCAACACGTGGCAGAACTGCGAGTACTATACGTAGGCGATAAGCATCGTATTTGGAATCCGTATGAAAATGTCGATAATAGCTCACTTATGTTTTTTTTAATATATATTTATAAAAAAGATAAATAATTCTTAATATAACTAATTCATCGTATGAATCGCTGGGGTTAATTTATGCTTTTTTTATATTTATTTATTTATTTTTGTAAGATAGTCTGATGGTTAAAAAACATTGTTTCCGCCGCTGGTCAAGGTGTCGAAATTTCGAGTTTATTGATACTAATGCGATGCATAAATGTGAAGTGCATTATTTCTCCTAACAAATCTGCTTAATCTCGGGATTACATAGATGAGAAATGATAAATGTAAGATAGATAGATGATAACAAAAGCATCACAACATGAAAGACTGATGAGAGCAAACAAAATCACGTCCGGAGTGGATCGGATCAGAAATGAATCAGCAGTTCTGCGAGGTTTGACAGAAAACAATCAACAATTCATTCATCTAACTTTTACAGCTCCTCCCACACGCAATGGATTCAAAGAGCTACACGGCACTCAAAAGCCAAATACACCACCATTTTTTACACCCACTGTCACTCATAACAACAAGCAGCAGTCTAAAACCAAATGGATTCCACGGAGACCTTCGCCTCGGTGGGATCCTCCTCGGACGCATCGCCGCTGCTGTCGGTCTCGGAAGACGACCTCGTCCACCTGTACCTGTCACTCCTTCCTCTCCCGGAGGCAGCTGCACCAGCAGCAGCAGTAGCAGCAACGACATCACGAGAAAAGCGAGCACTGGGAGGGCAGTTGGCGGCGGTGAGCAGCTTGGCCTTTTCCGGCCGCAGGAGCTCCACCAGGATGAGAACAAGGGAGGCCATGGCGAGATCTGAGTTGCCTGGTTTGAGCTGGAGGTGATGAGACGAAGATAAGGGTGAGAGCATAAATAGCATGAAGAAGTTGGTGGTTATTCATCAGCCATCGGAGAGCACACTGATTCTGATGTCTTGTGTCGCTGCTTTTAATTCGATCGGGATGTGCAGCCTTGTGGGACTTCGTCTCAGAGCATTGGAAGAAGACGTGTGCGTGCATAGAAACCATGGGTGACGAAACCATTGCAGTCTGATGGTTTTACGCACTGCAGATAGTCCAAATTGGTGTGCTTTGATTGCTCTTTCCAACTGCACGTACTGAACCACTCTTTTCTTTTTCAGCAAATTATGTACATATATTTTTCTCTAAATTTTATGTTTAGTACATATAAATAAATAAATATATATCGGTAGGAAATGTCTATTAGTTGACTATTTGACTGTTAGAGAGGATAAACATTGGAACTTTGGTCAATGTGTATTTAATGCTCTTAAAAAGATTGTTACTCGATCATTCTGACCGTCAAATACCGAGGGACAAATTCTCTAGAAAAAGACAAATAAAAAACTAATGGAGAGGATTTTTCTAAACAGTTCCTCCAACGTTAAAGATATTTTTCTTAATATATGCAATTTTAATTTGTTACTGTGGTTGTTAAGAACAAAAGATATATCGTTGGGATGTTTGTTCGATTTATAGGGATAAGTACATTATCTTTTTAGACTTTGCAATATAAATATGTGAAAGTTTATCTCTTTTTGCTGAAACTAATTTGCATCGTCATAGATATATCTATTAAAAGTCATGATTAATAATGACTGACCTGCGTTGAATCTTAATCTTTTTTGGAGTGGCATGTTATATAAAATGTAAAGTTCTACATACGTAGTAGTCATATCTCTAATTCTATTATTTAGAGGGGTGTTTAAATTGAATTGAAAAATCGAATTGAATCTCAAATAAATTTATTTTGAATCGATTCAGTCTCGATCAATCAATTAATAATTTAATTTTGAATGGTATAAATGATTCTAGTTTGGAAGTTGCGATAATGGACTAGTCATTATTTTTTAAGATGTTTTTAATTAAAAAATAAAAAATCACTTGTATAAGTTTAATTATTTAGAATATATTTATGATATAAATTTTTAATAATATAAGATATATTGAATCAAAATTTGACTTATAAATTAAATTTTTATTTAAAATATATTTTTTAAATTTTTTTTAAAGTAAAAATAAATTAATCAAATTAGATTAGTCGATTTGATTAGATAAATATTATGATTTATAGTATCTTACTTTAATTCCATCAAGTCGAAATTTTTTAAATTTAATTCGATTTTATGATTGAATTTTGACTATCATTATTAAATTATAATCGGATTTCTTTGGAGATGTGAGAAGAAACTTTTCTTTCCTCATATTCTTTTATTTCTAAATCTAAATAAAACGGTTATAATATTTATGTAAATGAGAGAAAGAGAGGAGAAGATAAAAATCTAATTCTGCTTGTAGGTAGATATTATTATACATCTCGGGTTTAATGATAGTGTGCTCCAAAACCAAATAAAATATCTTCTAAATAATATATATATATATATATCATAATAATTAGATCTATTATTATTTAATTTTTAAAATTTTAATAATAAATTTCTTCCGCTTAATAATTATGTTTTTAATGCTTACATGTGACGACAAAAATCACCTCATACTGCACTCATGCACTCAAGATGGACCCCAAGGCTCAAGCTTTGTTATCACTACCAAACATGGCCACATATGATGCTTCGGCTTAAAGTCTCATCATCCTTCATCACGCTCGAGTGTTCTATTATGCTGTAGAGCTTAAGGTTTTCTTCGTCCTCTACGAGTGTTCAATAGTAATTGTAGAAATCTACTGTGGACACTTGTTGTCTCATCTGATGCATTCAATATTTTAGAAAATATATAATAAGCATAGATATTGTTCCAAATTAGTGAATTTTCGTATTTGTTAATTTATATATATTCTGTAAAATAAAAAAATATTCCAATTCATATTAGTATATTTTTAAAAATTATGAGTATTTTAGGGCATTTTGTATTAGTAATTAGTGTATTGTTAAAATTTACAAAGACAAAATATTCCATTTCAAAGCTCTGCAACTGAGAAATGTAAAGCTCCTTTCGAAAAAATGAACTTTATGTAAAGGTGGATTGGTTGTGTAATTTCCAATTTCTATATGATAAATTCCATTGGTAAGTCCAATCCTCTTGCAATATGTAATGATTTTTCCACATTCTAAGAAAGAAACTAGAATTTCTAAGTCAAACAAAACCCTCTTAAGAAAAGAATCCTCCAAATACCATATTTTGTCCCCCAAATACCCTTTTGGAGAAACATAATTACTAATGATGTCATACCAAAACCATCCATCACTGCGGATGCCCTAAAGGGCAAATCGGGTAAACGGAGTCCGAATTGGACGGGGAACTTCAAAAAGTCCGCGTAGTGGCTGCCTTCTCCGTCCGTATATACTCGCGTGCAGGAAACAGCAAGGTTCTCTCTCATATACGAGTCTGAAACGTATTGTATTCGTTCCGTCGGTCGCATCACTTGTCTTTTCATTTGTTCATCGATCTGTTTTGTGTGCTGTTAAAGCAGCGAATCGAGTAAGGACCAGAACAGTGTTTGCCGTTGCCTAAGAATCCTACCCTTCTCTCTCTCTCGCTCGCTCTCTCTTTCTCTGCGTGTCTATCACACTGTCTCGCCTGGGAAATACGCCGCCATGGTTACCGCCGCCGCCGCGCAGCTCCGCCTCTCCTCGCTCCCAAACCGCGCCGGGATCTGCCGCTTCCCTGGAGGAACCCATCACGATCACCTCGTTTCCTTCTCTCCCCCCTCCTCTTCCCGCCCTTTCCCCTCCCTCTCCCTCCGGCTCCTCCTTCCCCGCTCCGCAAACCCTAGCCTCTCGCAAATCCTAACCACCCCCGACTCCGCCGTGCTATCCGGTGGCGGACCCTCGATCCCACCCAATGGCCCCGGTGATAACGGCCGTGGCGGAAGCGGCGGCGGAGGCGGCGATGGCGCCCCTGACGATGATCGCCACCGCGGGGAGCCGGCCTCGTCCGATCCTAGCGGCCCCCTTGGCCTCTTCCTCCAGGGGTGGCGTTCTAGGGTTTCGGCCGATCCCCAGTTCCCCTTCAAGGTCCTCATGGAAGAGCTTGTCGGCGTCACTTCGTGCGTCCTCGGCGACATGGCCTCGCGCCCCAACTTCGGCCTCAACGAGCTCGACTTCGTATTTTGCACCCTGGTCGTGGGATCCATTCTTAACTTCGTGCTCATGTACCTCCTCGCCCCCACTTCCGCATCCGCCACCTCCTCCGCCCTTCCGGGCATCTTCGCCGCCTGTCCCACCAGCCACATGTTCCAGCCCGGCCCTTACTCCCTCCTCTCCCGGCTCGGCACCTTCGTCTACAAAGGCGTCACCTTTGCTGCCGTTGGCTTCGCCGCGGGGCTTGCGGGGACCGCCATCTCGAACGGGCTGATGGCACTGCGAAAGAAGATGGATCCCGAGTTCGAGACGCCGAACAAGCCTCCTCCCACGGTGCTGAATGCTCTGACGTGGGCGCTACACATGGGATTGAGCAGTAATTTCCGCTACCAGACGCTGAACGGCGTGGAGTTTGTGATGGAGAAGGCGTTGCCGTCCGCCGGTTTCAAGGCTTCGGTGGTGGTGCTGAGGTGCTTGAACAATGTGCTTGGCGGGATGTCTTTTGTCGTGCTTGCCAGGTTGACAGGGTCGCAGAAGGCGGCAGGGAGCGTGGACCACAAGGAAGAGATCAAGGAGAAATTGGCTGCTCCATTCGCAGAGGATGGTGATGGTGAGCTTCGAAAGAGCGAGTAAGCAGATGCTCTTTGGCTTTTGTTGTTTTCATTACTTTGCTTAGTCTTCACAAAGTTGGAGCAAAGAAGCGATCTTGGGGTTGCAAGGAACAACATGACTTGAGGGTTAATGTGGCAAAATGTGAAGTGCTTAACGGGATGGTTTTGGAATAGTCAAAGATTAGACTTTGAGCCACTTCACTTTTCTTTATAATCTAAACCTTCATAGTGTGTTTTTAAACTAGAAAATTTGATCAACGACACTTGCAAAAATTTCTACTTAGCCAATGTGCTTGCTATATGATTTGCTCAAAAATTTATTGTCGGATATGCTGATGAACTTGTGTATTTTTCATGTAGACTCTTTAACATGTGTGTTCGGTAGCTTTATTACTGCTTCGAGTCGAAGGCTCTGGAACATGTTTACATGCCGTATCTTGGGTAGCTATATCTCAATGGCAGTGGCAGACTGCACATTATATGCGGGTTTTAATTTTTCCATCATCATAATTATTGATGAAAGTATCTCAGATTTCGAGAACATGAAGTAAATTATTTTATTCAAATGAATTGACCATAACCTTGTGGAATGCATTTGAGAGATATGTTTGCTTGTGCATATGTTCCATCAAATGGGATATCCATCTTAACCAGTGCTATAGGCTTTAATCTCTTTCCCCATAGAAATGATTGTTTACATGGGTTCATCTTGAAGTGCTTAGCTGAAAATTTCATGATGCTGATAGAAACAAAGATTTTAGTTTCTTGATGGGAGCCGTGAAAGCTTTCTCCTACATTGGTTTTGATTCGCTAGCAATTAAATCGTGATATCTTGGGAAAAAGGACTGGACTGATACGTAGTGTAGACTTTGAAGTTTTATGAGGTTCCTATTGACTTACTATTATGTAGACTTTGATGTCCTCCAATGCCAGGCTTAATGCGACAACGTGGAAGTGATGTTCTCATCGACAAATTTCCCAACATTGTTTCTGTGGCCTTTCTTCCACCATTTCTACTAGTCCTATAGCATAACTCTTCAGCCCTCCGTTTGCCCACAGAAACAAATCATTATTCCAAACGCAATGCATACTTCTTCCTTGCAGTTCGTCACCTTCTTGTAGATGAATGGTTATTGGCATGCTAAAACATTTGTTTCATGTATTAATTACATTATAAATGACACCTATCCCTTCTTTTTTATCCTCGGGGAAGAAACAAATACATGATCTGTGGTTTAGCAAGATAGTCCAGTAGTAATTGCAGCTGTGGTAATATGAGGATGTCAGGATAGATAGAGATGTGTGGGGTTATTAGAAAGAGAATAATTAATTTGTGAAGTCGTGGGCAAATCATTTATTTTGGTATAGAAAGAAATTTATATTTCCTTTGTCCTTTTTCTTCTTCCTTTTTCCTTTGTTGGTCAGGAGCAAGCACATTATCGCATGCATATCTTGTGGGAAATAATGTAAAGAGATAATGAGATGCTAGATAATTTGATTGGTAAAAATTTTGATTATTTTTTGGGAAGTTTTAGGATCAAATTTCATCTTCACCATTTAAGTTTGGGAAACAAAAAAAATCCTATGGATGTACTAAATAAGTGAACTCGAGGAGAGGGAGGGAAGTTTGGTGATCAGAAATAAATCTCGGTTGAAGGTTTTAAGTCGGTCTCTTTGGCCATTTCCACCGGATGAGAATAACTAAACTGTATGGTGATGGACCCACAGCTTTACGGTCACACAAACTGCATATGCGATGGAACAGGTCAAGGATACGGAGAGACGAGGAAGTGGTTTGTATGGTTTGGCTATATATATATATATGGTGAGATTAGGTTACTGTTCATTTTACCCTAATTTTTATTTATCATGGATATCTTTTAGTTATTATCATGGATTTCTTTAGTCATTAATATTTACTCATATTTACAATAATTTTTATATTTAAAAAAAAAATATAATATATGTTTTTTTATGTAAAATTTGATTTAATAAACTTTGGGATGCTAACTCACAATAAATCGTTAATATAACGATATATGTACTTTAAGTTTTAAAAAATTGATATCACCATCAATGATGGGAGGAGATATCGTCGTGGAAGCGACCACCAGTAGCTGCACCAAACCGTTGTTGCCTAGCAAGGCATCGTACGCACACAATCTCTCCATGTTGACGATAAGCTTATGAGCTTTCGGTCTTACCTCAAGTGGATATGCATCGATTAGTCTGACGTTAGGCGTGTAGTGGTCGCTTAGTCCCTCTTCCTTCTCCTAGGTATCTTTGTCCCCACCACCTCCCACTTCGTCCCCTCCTACACCCACACTCATCGCACCTATGACGTGGTGGTCCAACTCTCCCTCACCTTTGCCTCCGGCTTGTCCTACAAGGTATGGTGGTACTTATCAGGATCGGAGCAGGGGTCGTTCACAGTGGCGGGCAATGCCATGGTGGGCAACTGATATAACCCTAGAGGAGCTCTATGAGAATTGATCTTTGAGGGGGATCAACCCTTGGAATGCTATAGGGGTTCCTCCCTCCTTGTAGTCTACCAGATGGCTCAAATAAATTGATCTATTGCTTGATGAAAAGAGGCAGAGGCTATAAGCTTATAGGGCTCCAAACTCTAGCCCTAAGGGGGTGCTTCCTAAGTGAATTCTCCCTTTTGCCCTTCCTATAGTCGAACTGCTCAAATAAAGGGGGCGGCGACCTAAGTGGCTGCACAAGCCATGCGCCCCTGTTAGAAACCTTAGTCGACCAGCCCAGTAAGGGGGCGGATGGCTAGGAAGCCCTAAGACTCCAAAATAAACCATAGCTACTCTTCTTTATAGAATAGAGGTGACTAGGTGGAGTTTTATTACAATCTCACATGATTTTATTGGTTGCTATTTGGTTGAGCAGGACCCAACCTTGTTGGGGTCCTATCAAGCCCGCCCTCTTCAAATCAGCCTTGTCTTCAAGGCTAAGGTTCCATGAACTTATGAAATCGGGTCTTCAGCTCTTGCGATCCAACATTAGTAGTAGTGGCAGGACTGTGATGTGCCATGATCCTGTGTTCTCATGCGATCATCAGCTAAACTTTGGCCTCCTCATCAGTTAAACTTTAGCCTCCTCATCAGCTTGGGTGTCAGTTAGAAGGATTTGGACTGTCATCTTTTTTAAACTTCCATTTGAGGTGGGATACCTGGAGGATCAGTTGTATTTTTGATCTGGTGTGCAGATCTGATCTCCAGGTTGGGGCTCCAATGTGATCCCAAATTTTGCAAGGTCCAAAGTAGTTGGGGGACCACTTCCTTGAGGGTTGAATTTCATGTTGGTAGGGTTGAAAGTGTAGGGAAGCTCGATCTTTAAGTTTATCGGGAGGTCATTTCTTCTTTGCATGGACTGCCATGTGGTTAGTCTTTAGTAGTAGCCAATCCTTCTTCTGGTATGGTGACTGTCCTCTAGTATAGTTCAGGATGATGAGAGTCCACTCTAGTATGAGCACGGATTGTAATTTTTCTGAGCTTACTTTTCTTTCGTGCCATGGACCTGTATCGAGCCAAATTTTAAGTTTAGTAGCAATTGATATCCCCTTTAGGAACCTCGTGTAGAATGTGGGGAAGCCTCGGTGTGTATTAAGAGTTTGTTATCTTGTGTAAGGATGATGCTAATCCTAAGTGTTGATTTATTTGCTCTAATCATGAACACCTAGCCATGATTTGGTGTGGATGACATCGTGATCATGAGGGCTATAATTCCATTGGGCCAAGGTGGCGCATCTTTCTTCATAGTGAAAGGGATGATGTTTTGTTGAGTGTTGCAAATAATACTTCTCTTACTTTGATTCTGCCATTGGAGGGACTCAATTTTCTCGCGGTCTTGGGTCGTGGATTGGAGGTCATCATCAAGGAAGACTTTGAGCATCATGGTCCGATCCTGGGGAAAGTCATGGAAGTCACCTGAGATCTGGAAGTGCCACTTCAACAACCATGGTGGGTTCAACTAGATGTAACACTTAAAAAAAACTTATCCTTGGAGACAAGGATGTAGGGATGTGTTGTAGCGGAAAAAAAAAAGCACGGTCGAATAATCCATATCTTTGTCATCTCCTGGCAACCCTCTTAGCTTCGATCTTCTGTAAGCAATAATCTGGCCGAGCATTAGCTGGTAGTAATTTCAGCCAGTTCAGCATAGGGAGGTCGGGCATCTTGATAAGAGGTAGTCGGTTCGATTTGGTGGAGACTCTTAAAATTTCAGCAAGCTATAGTATAGGGTTCTTGTCTTCAATCTCCTTTGGCTTCATCTCATGAAACTTATGAATTTGAATTAAGAAGCCACTGGATTCTTCTTTTGGTACATTCTCTAAGTGTTGTGTTATGATCGTAGTCACTTTGCTCCCTTGTTTCCCACATAGTATCACCTGTTTTCCTTCATTGAAAAATTTCATGGTTAGCTTTGAAAAGTTCCAGGAAACATCTCCTAGTGTGGATAACCAATCAGGGCCGAGCACTACTTCAAAATCATTGAGAGGGAGGAGGAAAATTTTAGCAACTATATCTTGATCTTCTCCCTCTTTGTCATCAACAAAAGGAGAAGTACAATTAGTAAGTTTTTGATATATTCAAGCTTAGCAATTTAATAAATTTTTTATTACTTTAGAATATGCAAGCTAGTGAATTCACTCTTCTCTTTTGAGAAGTGCAAGCTAGCAAATATTTGCTTCATTTGAATTGTTCAAGCTAGCAATTTTATAAGCTAACCCTTTGTCATTGTCAAAAAGAAGTGATGGCTAGAATAGTGTAAAATTTTTTCCATTACATCATTTTTTAAGAAATAAATCAAGAAATATACTAATCATCACATAAAATATATCAAGAAAAATTAACATGGTGATGAGATATTCAATTTGTGAAAATAAATTATAAATATCAAGAGACAAGTTATAAGATAAACAAATAAAATCTCTTGATTTATCCATAAGAAATCTTAAGTTGTCAAGTTCATGATTTGTATAAAAATCTCCTTTTAAATAATACGAAGACACATAACAAAAGATTTTGATTCATAAAAGATTTCAAGTTATAATTCCAAGAAATCAAAACCATGATATAGATAAATCACTCATTCAATTTCAAAATCATCAAAATCACTTTCAAGAGATTTTGATGATTGGAGCGGTTGGAGAGTTGGACTGCTCTAGTGCTTATATTCGCTTAAGGGAGCCCGACAAATCATAGGACAAGACCGAGTAAGCAAACGTTGCTACCAAGGAAACTAAAAAGAACATAATCAGTGTGAGCCTTACAATAGGATGGTGGAGGCCATTCATAGAAGTTGTAGTATGTCTTTCCATCGACCAAGGGAAACTGCTCGAAAAACACAGAGGTGTTAAAGCAAATGGTCGAAAGGGGTGAGGAAGTAACGATGAGTCTAGAGGGGCTCAGTTACCCAAAAGCTAAGCATCGGTCAGAATGGATGTAGACTCGGAGGAGTGTTGTAGAGGCTGATCTACCAATCGCGAAGAAAGAGACACAGATACGAGGCAATGGATAATAGTGTCATCGATCCCTTGCTCTCATTGAGGGAGAACGTTGGTTGTGAAAGGGACCTAGGAGGTGAAGAATGTAAAGATAAACTCCAAGTATTAGAACAATGCTGAAGGGCAGAGGCCAGAGAACTTCATAAGATAGATGTCAACGAGCTTTTCATCAAGATAGCCGAAAGTGGAGGACTTCAGTTGATGCAAGAGTGCTTTACTAGGGAATAAAGTAGGTAGTATGGGGTGTCGTACATTTTCTACTCAAAGGAGTATGCAGTAAAGATGATGGAGAAGACGGTACAATCTCAAAGACGACCAAAACTATCAGAGACTTGCTCTAAATTATGGTGAAATTTTACTCTTTTCGGGCAAAATTCTTACATTCTGAAAGCTAAATGGTAGTGAGAAGGTGAATCGTAGTAGCTAACTCAATGCAAGAAGTATAAATACTTTGAGTGCTTCAAAAGTGTAAGTAAAGAGTGGGCGAAGACTAGTAATCAGCTCGATGCATGAAGCATAACCTCGAGGAGGCGAGCAAAGTCAAGTAACCTTTACCTTCTTAACTCTTAAGAGAATGAGCGAAATTGAGTACCCCAGTTTTCTTATTTATCAAGCAGAAGAGCTCTACATAAGTTCAAAGACTCTATAAAGAAACCTAATGGAAGACACTAGTTATAAAATCTTCACCAATGGTGATCGGTACTATTGAGAGCAGATTGTATGCTTTATTTCTCAACAAAATGTCAATCAAAAGCGGAAGTGATGCGAACCTACTTGGAGTGGCAACTAAGTAGAAAAAGAATCAATAGACAAATTTTGTAAATGAAGGACCTTAAAAACTTCAAAGTCTACGAGTCGATGCTAATTAAAGCTCCAACAAGCATCAACTCAATTTAAGCAGCATAAGACGATTGAGATACTGGCGCATAATAAGGAATATCTTTTCTTTCATCAGAAAGATTTGACAGAATCAACAAGGATTAGCACAACTCAATTGACCCCACACTAGAGTCTATCATTGGTGAGTTGAAGTAGAATGGTGGATCAAAGTTTGACCACTCGACAATAGTAATGGAGAGTAGCTGTAAGCCAAGAGGCATATTGCAGCAATAGCAGAAGATTGAAGATTCAATAAAAGCCAAGGAGATGCAGTATCTATGATGACATCGAAGAAATAAGTGGGGAAGAATGTCACGGATGAAAATTTAAACAAGGTGTTCGATGTAATGCTCATATATATCCATGTATTTTAGGCTTTGTTCATGCTCGATATAGCAAGTAGCGGGCTAGCAGTAGGCTTGGTAGCTCTATTTTGGTTAGTTTTTTATGATCATTTTCGGCTTGTAAATGAGAGTTGTGTCATATAAACACTTATGAGAATTTTGGTCTGTAATGGACCATAATCCTTTATGTGAGACCGTTCAGAGCTTGTGAAATCCATAGTTGTAATTTACATTGGCTATAAAATGGTTGCTTGTGGATGTAAAATACTTTTTCTAACCCATTTTCTCTTTTGTAAGTCCTAAGGAACCATAGGAGGTTTCAGGGAGGCTGACCTTTGCAAACGGACACCCAAAGGTACCGCACGACTTAGGCAAAACCAACTAAGTTCATGATAGGGTGTCCGTTCGCGTGTTTGTTGAAATGGTTGCTTGTGGATGTAAAATGCTTTCTCTAACCCATTTTCTCTTTTGTAAGTCCTAAGGAACCATAGGAGGTTTCGGGGAGGCTGACCTTTGCAAACGGACACGCAAAGGTACCGCACGACTTAGGCAAAACCAACTAAATTCATGATAGGGTGTTCGTTTGCATGTTTGTTGAAATGGTTGCTTCTAGATGTAAAATATTTTCTCTAACCCATTTTCTCTTTTGTAAATCCTAAGGAACCATAGGAGGTTTCGGGGAGACTAACCTTGCAAACGGACACGTAAAGGTACCACATGACTTAGGTAAAACCAACTAAGTTCGTGATAGGGTGTCGGGCGTGATGGCAAGTTCCCATCAAGTTATCATGCGAACTAGTGAAGATTGATCAATGTCTGACACTACCCCAAAGCCCCATCTACCCTTGTGCCACCCAAGGGGTTCCAAGGGTCTTTGTCGGTTGATGTTTCATGCAGCATTGCGGTCTATAGAAAATAGGGCATGGCATGTGAAAACGGAGTCATTTTGGGGCATTTTGGCCCGGCACAGTAAGCGATCACAATGTAGTATTATGAACTATTCTCGCCAATATTTTTCAAGTAAAAACATGTTGTCAAACATTTGTATAAGAATGCAAAAGTGACGAACGATTTATTGAGTGAATATGTTCTATGTGCGCGATGACTGTTCGTGATATAGCGTCAGATTGGTCGATGTACATCTACATAAGGCAAAATTAAAAACTGTTGAGCTTGTCATTAGTGTCAGAGAGGCTGCGTGCGTAAGACTTCCTGTTAGATAGCAACGACTTGATGCTGTTGTTAGTGGTTGTTTCCACGATGACGTCTCCTTCCACTATTGATGGATGTCTCAGTTTTTTTAAAACTAAAATTATACATATCATTATATAAAAAATTTATTATGAATTAGCATAACTCATATATTTTATAGAAGAAACTTATATATTATATTTTTAAAAATATAAAAATTATTTTAGAGAGATTTGATTTCCGCAAGAGCACAATCGCCTTTCCTTAGGTGAGACTCGAATGCAAATGGAGTGCTGAAAGAAGCACTTCTTATCGAGGAAGACGAGTTTTCTTCCTCCCCTTTTTTGTGAAAGGTCATGTAAATGGACGATGGATGGAGATGTGGTAGGATGGAGAACGAACGAACGGTCGAGATGAGAGACCAGCGCAACAATGATCCGAGAGCTTCTATTTATTTATACGTCGTACCATTATACGTATGCGACCCCACTACGCGTTCGAGAGCCGTGACGCACACGGGGAGTGGAACGAAAACCCTTCCACGACCCCCATACACACCCCCCACCCCTCTCTCTTCCCTTCTCCCTCTCTCTCTCTCCCGCCCCCGCACGCGCAGAGGGGAAGCGAAAGGGGGTCGGCTTCGACCCGAATTTGTGCGCTCTCCGCCGCTTTCTCCCCCATGGGATCCTCTGTGAGCCACGCCGCCGCCCCGCCCCCGCCCCCGTCCCCTCCCGCCGTCGGCCTCGCGGTGGCGCTGCCTCCGAAGCAGGATGAGAAGGCGGAGCCGAAGAATGTCGACTGGCTGAATCTCCCCTGCCCCGTTCCCTTCGAGGAGATCCAGCGAGAGGCATTGAGTGGGTTTCCAGACGATTGCGTTCAATTTTTCGTTGATTTATTTCTCGTTTGCTTATAACTATTCTTAGTTCTTCTTTTACTTAATTAGCTAAAAGATCAACTCCAACTACAAAGGATGCTTTTTATGGTCGTAATTGCCGCGATCTAATTTTGGCTTGGTAATGATATGAGTATCTTAAGCTGACAGGTAAAAATTGTAGCTTACTTGTGCCCTATTGTGAGATGGATGAAATATTCCCTGATGTCACCATATTATCGATGATCACGTTTTGTATACTTGACCTATGTCTGTGATTACCATTTTTGGTGTATAAGGAATTGTATACTGACCTATGTCTCCATCTAGAGGGTTTGTCCTTTTACAAAAAGCACTCAAAATAGACCTTGACAAACACGCGTGAATTTTCTTTAAAGAGGATGGGAGTTTTTGACCCACTGAGTGCAGAAGAAACTAATTGTAATAATATAAAAGAATGTGAAAGCAAAAGGTAAGTTAGATGACGTATTTTGCAGAGTATGTTGTAAATATCTTCTTGTGATGCTTCCTACAGTGTCCCTGAAGCCAGAGCTTTTTGAGGGATTGAGGTTTGACTTCACAAAAGGGCTAAATCAGAGATTTTCACTCAGCCACAGGTAGTTTAACTAATATTTGATGAAATTTTGGTATAACCCTTATAATTTTTTAACATGAATACTTTCCTACAGCATTTTCATGGGATCCATGGAGGTTCCATCACAGTCTTCTGACACATTCAAAGTTCCGACTGCACATTATGAATTTGGTGCCAACTTTCTTGATCCAAAGGTTTGTATTTTTATTTTTATTTTTTAATTTCTTTCCTGCAGTGGCTTTTCATACAATTGTGCTTTTTAATGGATGGTTATGTTGGAACAATGTAGTTGATGCTTGTCGGAAGGGTACTGACGGATGGAAGACTAAATGCACGAGTAAAATGTGATCTGACTGATAACCTCACTTTGAAGATAAATGCTCAGGTGCTTGGTGATTTTGTTCACTTGGAGAAGTACCAATTTTTTCTTTATTGGCATCCTCAATAATCATTTACTATTTCTGATGTGTATTGACAGCTCACAAATGAGCCACATTTCTCCCAGGGAATGTTTAACTTTGATTACAAGGTTAGTCTTCCCAAAATCTCTTATTCTGGTGCATTTAGCAATTTGATGAAAAGCTCTTGCTGTTACACAGATGTAATGTTTAAAGCTCATTATTTGCTAATAGTCCATTAATATTTGAAGCAGTATATTTCTTTATTTCTTAGACCCCTGTGAAATGCATAACAAGAATTAGAGTGTCTCATGCCACACATGCTGACCATCAATTAGACCATTAGTAGGCACACTAGACATATCTTGAGAGTTTAGATTTTGTCATAATCTCATACAGGCACTCACAAGTAGGCCAAAAATTGTGTAGATAAATGGTTACATTCATTCCAATAGAGAGGGTGGGAAGGTGGGAGCGGGGATGCTGGAACTCAATAGAAGTGCATGGTCAGCTGAGTTTTTTTTAAAAGAAGGCTTTAAATTAGTTTCCCCAGTCTTTTCTTTTTGGCGGAGGGGTGGGTAGTTGACCAGATGTCAAGATATATATCCTGATTGTCAGTTGGATCACAGATATTTAGAAATATATGAAGTCCTCCAGGCAATTCAGTAGCACTCTTCTGATATGCTTTTTATTCATGTCTTAAGTAAATGTTCTTATCAGTTATTGCAATGTTAATAGGAGCAACAAAAAGAAAATTTTGATCTGCTTCATCTGCAACTTAACTAAATTATTTTTGTTAAACTTAGTTTCTTGATCTACTTGTCTTGGTGTATCTTGAAATTTTATACTGATTGCAACTTATTTTAGGTAAATACGATGTGAATATCTGAGTAATCTGTCATGCGATACTAGTGAAACTTGAAAGTGATAGCTGACTCCTCAATGCTGCTTTCTGGATTTTTTTTGAAATATGCATGTCCTTTGTCTCAAAGTCTGCTATATCATTCATACAGCCTACGTAATTTACAAATTTTAATGAAGCTTCAATCAAGTACTATATAGTCTACTATATGATCAATATAGACTCAATTATATATGAGGACTTTGTTTGGATCTTTTTTTAAATATCCAACTTCCATATCTGTTATTTGATTGTGATAAAGGTTCAATTCCATGACTAAGCTTTATGGTATTAGTACATGCCACACAGATTTAATATTACATTGTAAAGTGTTGAATGCAATGAAAAGATGCCTAGTCTCACTTGCATGATTTGTGTAGGTCTTTATTGTTTTTGAGAAGCATCATTATGGAGGCTACCAAACTTTGTCTACAATCTTATAATCCAGCAGTTGGTATGGTACATCTGAACTGAATGTACTCATGCTAGCTGTCCATTAAATATCCATCAATTGATTCATAGTCCATCCAGTCTTAACAGCAGTAACTAGCAGCTTCAAATGTTACTATACAGAGATCTTTTGTGGAATTGGTGATTTATATGTGGGTACTTTTACTTGAAGCTTGTTTCTTACAGCTAAATTTGCAGGATAATATATTTTTTTGTTTGATGCTTGATGACTGGTTATTTTATTATCACACTTAAGTAGTCTGTCACAAGGTTCATGAGATAGTACAGTTCATCATATCTCACATCCTAGACCGTCTACTGTGCTGGTAACATATTAGACCAAAGATAGGTGCATGATATTGGCTCCGCGAACAGAAAGATCCGGGAATTTTATAATTATGAAAAGTCGGCAAACATAAAATTCATGCACTCCGCCCACTACTTAGGTAGTAAAAAGAAAAAGCTTTTCTTCCTTTTTTTTTAATATTTGAAGATATGGCATATACTGGCTTGGTAGAGCATGTGTGAGGTCTATCTACCATACTAATGGTCAACTAGCAATCTAGAACAGGCATGGTACTCAATATTTCAAATTGGTTTTGTGACTTGTTAAAGACCTAATGTTAAGTCAATTATTCCATCAAGTTTATGTTGTATAGAGTAGATGGAGACTGCTACCCACCATTGTTACTTTCACAATGTTCTTGGCCAATCTTTCATGTTTTCTTTTTAACATCTAATGCAGAATGCTTACTGCATGTACAGGGAACAGATTACAGAACTCAGTTTCAAATAGGAAATAATGCCTTCTATGGTGCCAACTATATCCAAGTAAGTACAGTGTGTGGTTTGTGGATCTTTTTGGACTTATTTTGATGGATTTAATAATGAATTAAACACTATAATTTGTTGAGGAGTCCCCTCACCTAAAGTATCATAAGATTGTACGTATGACTCCATAATAAATGTAGTTGCTCAATAACATAAGAAAAGGGGAAACTGGTGCGCAGAAGACTTGATCATGATTTCCCCACATCGAATATTATTTTTGGATTTAATAGTGATTTGCATTTGTGGTTAGCATCTTAAATTATTGGTGTAAGATAGTCCTCTCTCAAGTAATATAATAGAGTTTCTCTCAGGTTTCATGATAGAATTTCTTGCAGCTTCATGCATGTCCGAGGCAGTAGCTTATGGTGCATCTTTAGTTATGCTTGGTTAAGAGTTGTTCTTTCAAGCATGATGAGCATGATTATTCTTAGACAGCAGTTGGTAACATGACAATTCATGATTATCCCATGTAATGCTGGAAGTAACAACATTAGCTGTGCCAAAATTCTGATTCAATGTTTATATACAAAAGAAAAGATAATATTAAGAAAAAGTAGTATAAAGAAAGGTTCTAATCTCATTCCGTACCAACGTATCAATCAGCTGTTGGTACGGTACATACTGAGCTGTACCGAGCATATCGACACATGGTACATTAAGGTATCAAGTTGTACCGAGCATACCAGTCCTCTATCGGACCGGTCCATACTGAGCATACCGAGCGGTACGATACAGTATTGCAAACCCTAGTATAAAGAATTCTTGATATCTCTAAGCTTATTTGTTATTGCACTTGTATTCCATTGGAAGTGCTGTTGAAAGGCAGTGAAACATTAGCAACCTCAGCAGAACAATTTTTTTAATTATCTTAAAGAACCTCAAGGGTCTTATTTGATAAAAGGGTTTTCTGTTAGAATATGTTGCATATGGATGCAACTTTAATAAGATTACTTCAAATGGTTGATACAGGATGCATGAATCATCAATATATGATGTCCCATACTTCCTAAAAAGATCATTAGTTGCACATTGTTCTCATCCTCGCTCATTTCTTAGGTTGAATTATAAGTAATTTAGATTTGTTTGATCGCCTTTGTTGCTTATCATGATTTAGTAAAGTGTGACTCCACTATTCATGCTGAAGAGATAAATCATCTTCATCAGCAAGATATCAAATTTCTAAACATTTCAATGAATCTGGAGATTATTCCACTTTTCTGATGAGCAAATAATTTCTTGGGATTGTTGAGAGTAGGTGCTCTAAAGTCTAACCCATAAATTGACTCTCATATTGAGCATTCTACTCCATGAGACATTTGTCCTTTTTTTAATAAGTTGCAACAATTCAAGCTCAGAGGCTTGTAAGGCTTCAGTTGGAATGTTGCTAAACTGATACTAAGAGAGAACTGTTACTTCTCATCGTCATTTAACTTCCAATTATTTGGCATACTGACCAAAGCTTTTTCTATTTTTTAATACAGAGTATTTCACCACATTTATCCTTGGGTACTGAAATCTTTTGGCTTGGTCATCAGAGGAAGTCTGGTATTGGTTTTGCTGCTCGGTACAACACTGATAAAATGGTAAGTACCTCTGGCTCTCTTGCTCCACAAAACAAACGGTTGATTAGTCCTATATTATCCTTTTGTCACTTTTATGTGTACCAGCTTTCTGATCATTTCTTGTGCCAACATTGAGGATTTAATTCAATCATAGTTGTATTTGATGACTAGGATCTGGAAGAATTCTGTGCCTGCAGCACACCTATTATTGAATCTCTGTTGATAACTTCACTGATGTCGTTGTTCACATATAACCACTGATTTGGATTTCTTATCTTTTTGAATGTCTGCTTAATTAAATCAAAATTCTTCTGGAAGATATGTATGAGATTTGGCCATGATGCTGCTAATGGTGACTGTGACCTAAGGTAATCCTAACAGGGTTGAATTGTGTAGACTTTAGCAAGGTTTGCAATTTTGACCTGTATTGCCCGGTATGGGCAGTACATACCGATTCGTCAGGTTACCGGTAAGTGGATCGCCTGCTACCGAACGGTACCGCCAAAATCAACCGTCGGCAGTCGATTAAGGGAGAAATTGACCGTCGGTGGTCGATTGAGGGAGAAATCGGTGGTCGATAGAGGGAAAAAAAGGGAAGAAGAAGAAGAGGAAAAGAAGAAAGAAGAAGAGGAGAAGAAAAAAGAAGACCTCCTTTCCTCGTGCCATCCTCGCCTGCACGCCGTTGTTGCATGCGGGTCGCCCACGCGCCGTCCTCGCCCGCGGGCGATTCTTCTCCTGCGCGAGGAGACAGAACGTCTCCCCACGGGGGGAGCAAGATCGACGCGACGTCGCCGAGTTTTTTTCTTTTTTTAATATATTAATATTTAATATTTATATTTAATATTTATATTTAATATTATATTATAAAATATTATAATATATTTTAATATACCTCTTGGTATGTACTGTGCATACCGCCTGGTACTTTATACCATACCGTACCGAGATAATCTTGATATACTGGTACGGACCGGTAGGTCACACCTTGGAATTTAGATAACAAGAAAATTAGAAGAATCTGAAAATTCTAATCTCCTTGTTTTCTTTTTTCCTTCATTTCAATTTTTTTTCTTGGCAGAAAGGGGCACATAAAAGTAGGATCCTAATATGTTAGTTTTTTTTTCCTTCCTAGTCTGTTCTTTTCTTTCTGGGGTAAAATTTCAGTCCTATTCTTTTCCAAAAGCCAGTGAGGGTCATGGCACCACTGGCCCCAGTGCTGCTTTAGCTTGTGTGTTCTGCATCAATTTATCCTATTTTCCATTCTTGCTTTGTCAAAATTTATTTGAAAGCTATATACCAAGAATCTCTTCATTTAAAAATTTATGGATGTGCTTATGTTGGGTGATTTGTTGACAATGTAATGAATAATTTATGCAGGTTGCAACAGGGCAAGTTGCAAGCACTGGAATTGTTGCACTTAGCTATGTTCAGAAAATATCTGAGAAGGTTAGGGATCTACAAGTTACAGGAAAATTTATCTTTGTATTTGTTGTCATAAACTTTACCACTTCTTGCAGGTCTCTCTTGCATCTGATTTCATGTACAATCATTTGACACAAGATGTTACTTCAAGTTTTGGTTATGATTACATTCTTAGACAGGTAAATTCTCATTTTCTATGAAAATGCTGTTTTTACTTAGTCAATGAAACCATTTCCTTTAATGCCTTCCTTCAGTTTATGTTCTTTATAGTTTTATTTTTATCTAAGATCTGAGGGCAGGCTTCAGTGTCTTGGTAAGGTTATATAAGATCTGCATACTAAGAGAATCCATGCTTACACATTATGGTTTTGCAAGTCATGGAATAGGATTACATGCATCATGCTGATTCAGTTTTCACTTCGATGATCCAATCTGTAACCCAAAAATAATGCATTCCTATGTATTTTATTGTAAATTAAATCATTTCTATGGTTTTTACTGTGAGCAACCAAAAAAGGAGCGAAAACCAAATAGGAAATGAAGGTTGTCGATAGAACTTTTGTTATAAATTCCGGACTTTTTAATTTTAAATTGCACAAAATTATCACTGAAACTTTGTGTGAAGTATCTTTAAGTAATGTTGCTTTTAGTTGCATGTCATAACCTTGTAGATGTTGATGCGGTTTATTACTTGACTAAGGTGCTATGACATTTTTATGGTTTTATGACATTATCTGTATAGTCTCCAAGCTTGGCTCAGGTTCTTTAAGCTATGCCCTTTTAGACTACCACATGCACATGAATAACATAATTGAAAATTGTTAAATGCAAGTGTGTAATGCATGCATATATAATACATAGCTACATATAACTTTAGCTATTATTTATAAGGATACATTTTATCATTCTCTCTTTTGTTTTTGATATGTGTGTGACTTGGATTTTACGAAGTAGAGACTGAGACATTCTCAGATGTTTATGTCTTTATATGATAGCATGCTAATTTCACAAACAAATACTTTGAAGCAGTTTTTGGATAATTCAAAAATGAATTCTATTCCAAATCTGTTGTCTGAGAGAAACATGTCCTATTGGATTCATTGCTGCAGCTTCTGTAGGAGCCTATACTATCTATCTCTTGATTATTAGCCTAGCTCCATTATCACAGCCATATATGATATATGACAACTTGGATTTGTTGAGTATATGTATTGCAAGAACTACAGTTCACAGTGCCATCTAATATAAATATAATAGTTTCTTGCAGAAATAGTATTTTGCTGATATTGCTTCTCCAAAAGCATATGAATTGCAATGACCTCTTTTTTTTTGTTGTATAATCAGGATGTTATGAGTCTCTTATATACAAGATTGTGGGTGGATCATTACTTTTATGATTACTGTTAATCTGTAAATATTTGGTGATCTAACTCATGGTACGTGGGGACTCCTATCTTCGCAGTGTCGCTTGAGGGGAAAGCTCGACTCCAATGGTGTGGTTGCTGCTTTTCTGGAGGAGCGATTGAACATGGGTGTGAATTTTATTCTTTCCGCAGAGGTGTGTAGAACATGTATTTGATGGTTTCTAACAACCTTTAAGCTTTTAGTCATCGTCCCACTTACTAATCATGATCATGAGAGAGGAAATACATGTTATTAAAAGTTGGATCTTGTGATCTTTGCGTAAATAATTGATACAAGTGCTTACACATCCAACATCATGATCCATCTCTCTTTTGATTTTGTTTGTTTTTGTGTGATTGCTACACTGCAGGTTGATCACCGAAAGAAGGATTACAAATTTGGATTTGGAATGACCGTAGGAGAGTAAAATTTTCTTATTCAGTTCCTTAGGAATCTAAAATAACTGGTTTTATGGCGACCACAGTTCCTGAGTACCTTGCTCTACAACCCGGCATGAATTCTCAATTGATGGCTGCCAAGCTCGTATGTGCTGAAGGCTATTGGAAAAAGAAGAACTTCCTTTTCTGTATTCAGATGAGTTGGATTTGAACAGAGAAAAGAAACTTTCATTTTTGTATTTGGATGAGTTGGATTTGAACAGAGAAAAGGTTTTGGTAGCCATTTGGAAATGTGTCATTTCATTACTGAGCTTCTTTATCACCAATGAAACAAGATCTATAACCCGTTCATATGGATAACAATCAAAAGATCATGTCACTGAGAGTGATCTAAGACCTGTTGCTTGTGGTTTATGGCTCGAGTTTTTGGTTCTGTCAATGCTATCAACTGTTAAGATCACCAATTATGGGCCTGAAAAGAAGTTTAATATTTTGAGGTATTGGAGTCGTAAATTTGCTGCCAGAAGGTTATAAACTAAATGCTGGTTTTGCTTCATATATTTATATTGATGAATCTTAAATCAGCAAATACTACAATATATAATAGCATGTTATTATTATTTGTTTCTTAAGAACAATCGTTATTATCCAATGTAACGATTAATTATATATATATATAATCAGTGTATTAATTTTATTTATTTATTTTTAATTTATTATATCAAGTGGCGTATACGAAGTGTACATATATGAACTCGAACTTGAGATTAATAATACACTAAGCAATTTGGATATCTTAACAGACATTTTAATTAATACATTTTTATTTGTATATTTTGACTCAATTTGTGTGGACGTACGGGTGCATAGATGTAGGGCTCGTACCAATATTAGTCCGAGAACCAAAATAAAAAAGAAAATATTGATATAAGCATCTTTTTGTTGGTACATCCATTATGAAAACTCAGGTTAATTATGATTGATAATAGTGAAGACTAATTAAAATTTGAGTTTTAGTGTTCTTGGTATCATACATAATCGTGAGACCAAGTCAGTAGTACTATTACCAAGTCCTTGACGTGGGAAAGAAATGTCGACCAAGTTTCATGTAAATTAATGCCTTGCATAAAGCATATGATTCCCGGGAAATTATGGCCACCAGCCGGTCAAACACGCATGCGGACTCTCTCTCTCTCTCTCTCAGCACCTTTATCCACCCACCCAATCTTCCAATTCTTCTTCTTCTTCTTCTTCTTCTTCTTCTTCTTCTTCTTCTTCTTCCACCGCACCACATTTTCTTGTTGTGTCGGTGTTGGTTTTATAGGGTGGGTGAGAGAGACCACAACAATTCAAGTGGTAATTAAATTCAGTCTCTTTCTTGGCGATATTTTCCTGCCCTTTTGCTGCTCCTCGATTTCTTCGCACGGATTCACAAGTTCAAATGATGTGGAGGAGATGTTGAAGGACTTCGGTTCAGAAAAATCTCACTGTTTCTTCTCATTATTTAGTTGAGTTGCAGATCCTGTTTTATGCCGTGATGTTACACTCGACAAGGTCGAAGTCTAGCGGTGCCGAGAAATCCTTGTCGCATGAGGAGCAGCAGCAGGCGAAGGTCATCATCGTACTGAATCTACTCTGTAGCTTCACTTAGATTTCGATCTAATAGTATATCCGCCATAATTCCTCGGAATTAGTGCTTGTGTGCCGAATCTATCTATTAATAATAATACCTTCTGATGAGACATAATCTATTGATTTATATTGTTAGCATTCTTTCTCGTACTTAATATTCTACCATTTTTCAGTGTTACTACATTCAAAGATTTAGGTTAATTTAGATGAGATATATCTATTTATAATTAGCATTCTTTCCCTTATGTTCGTTCAGATAGACGAAGTCCGTCGCGGGTTGGGTCCATTGGCAGATAAGCTGCCAAATTTGTGTTCGGATGGTTGGATACTGAGGTACCTCAGTGCGAGAAACTGGGATGCTGACAAGGCAAGTAAAATGCTGAAGGAGACACTGAAGTGGAGATTGGAATATAAACCCGAATCCATTCGCTGGGTGTGCACTTCCATCTTTTCTTTCCCTTTTTTTTTACTCTTTTAACTTTCCCATTAGCTTTCAGAATTTGGAATCAGTACATTGTTTTGACACCCCACACATCATATGGCCAAACCTCAAATTTGTCTCTCTCTATGGTGACACAAAGATACAAAGGTCCTACTACTGAGCATATAATAGGATGTTTACCATTTACAAGTTCATCCGATCATACATAACCGGATGTTCAAACAATTTACAAGTTCATCCTATCGTAACCCGATGTTTATCGTTTGCAAATTCATTCATCCTCCGCTCCGTTGAGTCCGAGCATAACCAGATGTTTCTGTCGATCAGGCTGTATCATCATACATTGCCTTTCCTTTGGTTTGTTTGCCAGAGGGCCGGCATTGCACTCACCGCCATCACTCTATTTAGTTGATTCCTGATTAGGTAAACTGTACCTGCAAAAAAAAAAAAAAAAAATTCAGTGTATGAGTGAAAAAAGAGCCATCACAATCTATCATAACATCACAAGCAGTAGGGATTAAAAGTGTTGTTATCTGCGATACCGGTCTTCTTAGAAGCTGGGGGTGCACTGTTATTTACTGTTGCAACTCCTGGACAATGTCTCGACTCAAGAAACTTGTGAACAACACTCAGTTAAATAAACGAGGATGAAACTCTTGTGATCAAATAAGGTTCTGAAAGGAATCCTACATCTACTGAATAGTGTTGCTCAAAAAAGATACCTAACCTTGCACAATGGATTGAGAAGTGCAAGCAGTTATTGAGTCATTATAATGAATGCTATTTGAAGTTTTGCTAAACCATAAGAAGAGTCCGGAGAGATTATAATAACTAATCAGATACAAGTTTCTCATGTCAATATTCTTGTACTAAGGTCAGATCCTTATACACTTCCTTATCTTTGTCATACAGGAAGATGTTGCCCGTGAAGCTGAGACCGGAAAACTCTACAGAGCTAACTACCTTGACAAGTATGGAAGAACTGTTCTCGTTATGAGACCTGGATTTCAGGTTCGCCGCTCAAAACATGCTGTTTCTAAGACATTTAGTGCTCACAGTGGTTCTTATTGGTGACTCTTCTGCTATCTGAACTTGATCAGAACACAAGCTCAACCAAGGGGCAAATCAGATACCTGGTATACTGCATCGAGAATGCCATTCTAAACTTGGCAGCAGATCAAGAACAGATGATTTGGCTTATAGATTTTCAGGGTTGGACCATGGCAAGTATAACGCTGAAGGTGACCCGTGAAACAGCTCATGTGTTGCAGGATTATTACCCTGAAAGACTGGCTCTAGGAATCCTCTATAACCCCCCGAGGATCTTTGAATCCTTCTGGAAGGTGCCATCTAATTTCTTGTCATTTCGAGATTGTTGTTGTGCGATGTCAGCAACAAGTAATTTCAATTTTGATGGCCTCAGACAAAAATTTCACAAAACAAATGCCAAAGAATTCGTATTCAAAATCAGGAATATGTTGATGTGCATATAAACATTCACTTGTTTATGCCATGCACATCAGCTTAAGTCATGTGGATAAGCAACTAGATAAAAGAATTAGCTACCCGATTGAACAGAGAGAGCTATATATACCTTCAGATTAATGTGAGGCGCAAAGCTTCTTCATCTCATTGGTTTTGGATTTTGCAGGTGGTGAAGCCTTTCCTGGACCAGAAGACATACAAGAAGGTAAAATTTGTTTACTCTGATGACACCGACAGCCAGAAGATTATGACAGACCTCTTCGACATAAATAATCTGGAATCTGCATTTGGGGGATATAATCAAGTTGAATTTGATTTCAACAAGTATGCTGAACAAATGAAGGAGGATGATAAGAAAATGTCTGCTCTCGTAAACTCAACTGGTTCTGTACTCTCCCAAGATTCATCCCTTGCGTCTATTCTCCAGCAACCAGAGCCATCAACATCTGAAGCTCTACCACCACAAGGATCACCGGATTCATCTTCCTCAAGTGATCCAGGATCCCCGAAGTCAGCTCATAACAAAAACTCAAAGGAAAATAAAGAGAAACTGAATCTAAATTATGACAGTGGATCTGCTAAACTAGATGTTCAACCTGAGCCGATTAAATGAGGGAGTCCGCCTAGTTGATGCAAAACCTTTCTGTCGTGAGGATATGAAGCACATGTACTAGTCTACGAATGCAATGAAAATGTAATGGCTATTCTCGAGGATGGCAGATAACTAGATACTAATGAGAATTTGGCTGAAATTGAGCTGACAAATGGAATGGGTATGAATTTTATACCCTGAATTATGTTTTCTAGTATAAAATTATGATTTTTTTTCACCCTGCTATGGCCTTCAGACAGGATTTTGTTGACATAGAGATCAAGCCATATGGTAATACAGTAACACATGTTTTTTTTGTGACACAGTCACAAATAATTTGCAGCAGACCTTTTAACCCTAAGGTAGGATTTCTCTGCAGCAATGCCAGGGACCCCAAGAAAAAGTTTGGGAATCTTATTGCTTAGCAGTAATCACTTCATGTGAATTCTGTCATCTGACATCAGGTCGGAGCTGCTAAACTGGTGAATCACACACCCCGGAAATATGATCACAGAAGAATGTCTGGACTCCGGATGTACCCGTGTCTTTCTAAACAGCAAGTAAAACAATGTATGATGATAAATCAGCTTTTGCTATTAACTCGAGAAGGTCTTGCCAAAAAGGGTGAAAGAGTGCAACTGTATGTTGAAGCAAAGAGATGGATTGAGGTTTCATTCAAATGGGTGATTCCAAATCTGAACCATGGAATCGTGTTCGGAATCTTTTGGACTGTGGAATCAGACAAGAATGGTGATGGAAAATCTCAGATCACAAAGGCAAGGTTGATGCAGGTGCAGAAGTGTACCTTACTTTTGTCATTGCTGCCTGTGGGCCTGTGGCTTGATCTTTCTCTTCATGTTTCAGGATCCTGGAGAGACAATTATCTGAAATCAGATCAATATCAAGGCACATTTCGATGCAGAAAGGAGATAAATTGCAGACGAAGAATTTAATAAGACCAAACAGAATGAATTTAAGCTAGCAGTCATTTGATGTGATTGAGAGGAAAAAAGAGGAACCAGGAACTAATTATACTCAAACCCTAGATTTGTCTTTATTTTCAAGCCAACACACAAGACTGGAAACTTGTTGCAACCAAAAAGAAGAGAAGACAGATGTGGCAAAAGCAGATGAGCATGAGAGGGAAAACTTTCTGGCAACCAACCGTGTCACAGCTGATATCATTAAAATGTGACAGAAATTTAAATAATGTGCATACTTCACCAGTATATGGCTGCATTATACCAACTTCAACTGTTCACGGTAGATGCAAGACATAAGAGAGAAGCTCTTCCAAAACAAAATACTCAAAAACTCCATCCCCCTGAAGACTCCATGAATACTCAAAGACATAAGAGAGAAGACATTCCAAATCAAAATACTCAAAAACTTCTTCCTCCTGAAGACTTCATGAATACTCGAAGACATAAGAGAGAAGACATTCCAAATCAAAATACTCAAAAACTTCTTCCACCTGAAGACTTCATGAATACTCAATACATTAAAGAGAAGCCCTTCCAAAACAAAATACTCAAGAACTCCATCCCCTGTAGACTTCATGAAAATTTGGTTGGGCATAAGAGAGAAGCCCTTTCAAAACAAAATAACTCAAAAACTCCATCCTCCTGAAGACTTCATGAATCCCAACCCAAATAACAAAATTCCTATAACCACTTTCCTGAAAAATAACCTGTACCGTAGTGAGATAACATATTAAAGGCTAAGTCCATGAAGTTGAAATAGAGACTTCGGTACTAATTAGCAAAAAATGCCTCCAGAAGAGAACTTAGGTGCTACAATAAAATTGTCTCCAATGTTAATATCCAGCTACTATCACTTTGATCATCGAACTGTCAGGATCTTGATTACAGATGCAACTCCAACTCGATGCAGTGCCACAACCGATTCTCCAGGTTTGCATAGGCCAGATGCTTTCGCATGCTGAATAGCAAATTCAATGGCTTCGTCGGTGGACTCAGTGTCGGAGGACTTTGCTGTTGCACAGCTTAGAACTGGAATCAATCCTCTAAATATAAGACTGTGCCTTGCAGGAGCCTCATCGCTGCAGAACCAATCAAAGGAATCTGTCTTCAACTCTGGTACCACTACTGACAATATTGGCATCGCTGGCCTGTACTTCGCCACTAGTTTTGCAGTGCTTCCCCCTCTTGTCAGGACCAAGATGAGAGATGCCTTGGCAGAATTGGCAGTTCGAACAGCTGATGATGCAAGGCTCTCTATCGGGCTCATAGGAACCGGCGCCGTTGCCAGGATTCCTTTAAAGACAGCTCCATAGTCCAAATAAGACTCTGCTTCCATGCATATCTTGGCCATTGTCTGAACTGCTAGCTCCGGGTAAGCACCTGCAGCTGTTTCACCGCTAAGCATCACACAGTCGGTGCCATCAAGAACTGCATTAGCAACATCAGTTGCTTCTGCTCGAGTGGGACGAGGAGATTTAATCATCGATTCCAACATCTGAGTTGCGGTTACAACAGGTTTTCCTTTGATATTGCACTTGAAAATCATCACCTTTTGGGCGTAAAACATCTTCTCAATAGGAATTTCCATTCCTAAATCTCCCCGTGCCACCATGAAAGCATCTGAATTTGCAAGAATATCATCAAAGTTGGCTACCCCTTCTTGATTCTCAACCTGCAAATAGTTATAGTGAATAAGACTTTTGTGTCTCTACAAAAAACAGATCAAATTTAGGCACATTAACAGACCTTGGACATCAGCATGATTGACTTGGCATGTTTTCCAAGAACCTTTCTGACCTCCACAAGATCAGAACCTTTGCGTACAAAGGACAGGGCAATCATGTCAATTTTGTTTGGGATGCCCCATTTCAGGATATCCTCCTCGTCCTTCTCTGTTAGAGTCGGGAGATCGACAATAACGCCTGGAAGATTGACATTTTTCCGCTCACCGAGGACTGCCGAATTCTCGCAGCGGCAGCGAACCAGTCCTGACTCCTTGTCGCAAGCAAGCACCGTAAGTGTAATAGTCCCGTCAGCACATAAAATGACACTGTTTGGCTTCAAATCCTCTGCTATCTTTTTGTAGCTCATTGATATCATGTTTTCATCACCCTTTATGCTGTAATCTGTAGTGACAGTGATTTCTTGGCCCTTTTGCAGATGGACAGGTTTGCCATCTTTCAAAAACCCAGTCCGGATCTCAGGGCCCTGTAAGTTTTATATATATATATAAGGGTTTCAAGACAAGAATTCCGTGACATTTGCACAAGGATTGAACACAGTAAACAAATACAATTGAGTGTTCAGATCATTAACGGGTTCCTGACGACATTACAAAAGAAATTTATGTCCATACAGATTCCCATAAAGTATAGGTTTAATCTCTATAAAGTGCACTTGTGTTCAGTATCAGTTTGACAAACTCTATCTTATTAAATTGCCGAAGTTCATATTTTCTGTTGCTGTCAATTTCTTATCTATATCACAATCATGTAGTCAGTCCTCTTGCATCCCAAATCGCACCTGAGTTTTCTCTTTGATTGTTCAAATGTTAGGGCATGTCAAATCACACACGGAACAACTAGGCATTAAAAATTTAAAGCAGATCACAGATATACACACATGGCTTCAAAATAAATAAATGCTTCGAAAGATCATAACACATTGTGATCTAAGTATATCAAGATTCCAGAAAAATTAATTCGTATGGTCTCGCAATGCCTAAACTTTTCTCGATAGTTGATCAAACGTCCAGTTGGTCCTTTAAAATACCAGATCAATTAGGTAACTGGAATTAAGGGACGGATCTGCGCTACAGTTAAGCCAACCTTATTAATTTTATATGTTAGTTTGACATTTAAAAAAAAAAAAAGGAGAAAGGCATTTATCATCCATCGTCAAATAATAGAATTGACTATAGATATTTCTGCAATAGCAAACGGCAAGCAAGTGCAAATAAACCGGAATAAATAAACATATATCTGACGAACTCAGCATCAAAAACCAAAAAATAAATTAAAAGGTCAAATTTCCGATTGAAAACCACAATATCTGACACCATAAATGATCACCGGAAGGTGAGATCTTGTCATCGTAAACCCATCTCAAGAATCCAAAACTTCTTAAACGAGAAGATGGATATTCTACCCGTCCGAGGAAGTGCGCGGGAAGAAAAAGGATTGGGGACAAAAGACCTTCGTGTCGAGCATGACGGCGCAGAGGATTCCGGTGTTGTCCATCGCGGCGCGGAGGTTGTCTAGGGTTTCCTGATGGTAAGCGTGGGAACCGTGGGAGAAGTTGAACCTGGCCACATTCATCCCCGCCATCAGAAACCTCTCGATCATCTCCACGGACCTCGAAGCCGGGCCCAAGGTGCACACGATCTTAGTCTTCGGTCTTATCCTCGACGTCTCCGCCATTCCCGATAAGGCTCCCACCGGTCGAACCCTCCCGTCGAGAACGATCGCAGAGAACCGATCGGAAAGATCGAATGCGAAGGGTCCCTCGGGAGTCAGCGGAGTGGACGAGCACCAAAGAAGCCGACGGCGCGGGGACGAAAAGAAGAGCGTGTTGCGTTGGCAATTTAAAGGCGGGGCGGCGTTATGCTTCTCCTGCGGAGGAAAATAAGCGCATTGGTAGTTCGTCCTGATTCGTCGAGAGGTCCCATCGGCAGGAAGGGGACGGTTCACATTCGTTTATCTCTCTCCAACATACCTGTCTCTTGATTCGGCAAAGCAGTGGCTTCGCACTGGGTCCCACATAAAATCCCCCGGCTCACTCAACCATGACGCAGGTAGCCGCACGGGTGCGGGATGGTACAAAAGTGTCGCTCTAGCAGGGCAGAGTGGCACTAAGGTTGGTGGTGTAAATAAATAAATAAATAAAATGTTTTAAAATTAAAAGATAAAAGTCTGATAGATGAACCAGATGGGTGATGATTAATTAATTGGTGATGATTCTTTAGTGTGAGAGGAACCATAATCTGGAGTGTTTTAGCATTAAAAAAAAAACAATCCTATTCATGTATTTTTTTCTTTTATTCAAGAAATATATTTGTACCATTTTCTTATTCGCTGAAGAAAATTAATTATAATATATATATATATATGTATTGTGTTAAAAAAAAAAAAAACGTGATCCGTATTTAATCAAAAAAGATGATTATTAAAAAAAAAATTGTAGCTTTCAAATCTCTTGCTTCAACTATATGTTGATTCGGCAGGTGAATACAGTAGCAGTGCAATAACAGAAGACCCATGGTTTTGGTTTTCTTCCACAGTAGGGCAAGTCTCTCGTCTTCTGAGAGGTAAGTAGTAAATGTCCAATTCTATTGTTTCTGTCAGCTCAGATCAGCTTTAACTCAGGATCTTACCATCCCACGGTTTGCAAAGAACCTGGGGCGGATGCTTCTTTTGAGGAAGGGTTTGGTGTCACTCACCTTGGTCCTAGTGACAGGCACATTTAATGGAGAACAGGTCGTCACCAACGGTGGGAACCATTAATGGGAGCAGGGAGCAAAGAACAAGTGAGATGATGCATTAAAGTACTCGATCCATCTTTTGCTCGTGGATCACTCGAGGATTCATCAAGCACACTGCTCCTACTGCTCCCGCTCAGGTGCCATGGCTTCACTGGAGATCTAAAATAAAGATTGAAGTATGTATGTGAATGTTTGTTTAAAGATCAATGGAGGTTATTTCCATTCTGTCAAAACTTGCCCACAAGAATAGTAGCTATAGCATAGGGGAAGAAAAAAATAAATAAATCCAAGTATGATTGAGATAGTTAGCATATTCTAATACAGGATTCACAGAAAGAAATAGCACATGTTTTGCACCAATGGATGTGCAAAATGAGATGGACTTTTTGGACTCCAACCCAAGTTTCTACCTCCTCTTTTTTTTCTGCAAACCAACCCCAAATTCCATTAAGTTTCAACTCATCACATTCTTATTCAAGGCATGAATGAAGCATTTCAGTCTCCCAGTGTGTATCAAAATGAGGTCAACGCTTGGAAGCCACAAGAGTTGTGCATAGCGATTGATGTAATGATGTAGTATCCTTAGTTTCTTTCTCCAACTCACTAAAAATGAAATCTTCAATGAAGAAAAGGTGCATATGAATCGCAAAAGTGAATGCAAAGTGAAAGAAAGGAGTATTTATCCTGTAAATTTCATCTAAATCACTCTCCACTCTCGTCTGCATGTATACATGCGAGTGTCGAAGGACTCGAGAAGCACACAGTGGCATGCATCTAATCTGCAAATGCTGAAAGTGGTGACAAAGCGACATGAAACTCCCATGAGAAGGTACTCGAGAAACCATGTTTTCTGTGTACAGAACAACGGGAAGAAATGAAGCATGTAGATTTGCTAGCTTGCTATGGAAGCTTTCAGCTTGTTTCGATCGAAATGACAAATTAAATTAGTTCTGGATATGGATTTATTGAGAAACATGTAAAAGAGAATGAATAGAACTGCTGACTGTAGTTTGTTTTCTGAAGGAAATATATGGAATTAAAAGTTTCTATTAAAATGTCTACGGGATGTGTTCATCTGTTTGTTGTATGATTTCATGAGGTAATTCTTGAGTTTGCTTGGGTCGCCCTGATGTTTCTCTGAAGACAATATTTACTTCATATTAATCTGCATGCTAATTTGAGTACTATCGGTGTTCATTGTGCAGGGAAAGATGTGTCTGTGCATGTTAGGTGATCCAGAATTAACACACAAGTTCATGTGGTGTTATATATATATATATATATAGGACAACATTCTCATCTGCAAAAAAGAATGAGGAAGAACATTAAACAACTACAGTGGACACTTTATATCCTGCAAAAAAGGTAACGAATTCCTCATTTAGTCCCTTGAAAACCATGATCGAAACAAGTGCAAAGCAACAGTTTCTCTGACAAAGGTGTTTGCATAAAATGATAATGATAGTTGAGTCTGCTGTTAACTAGAATCATGAACTATCAGTACACAGCCTGCTTCTCCTTAAGCTTCAAACTCTGGACCTCATCATGTATTCTCAATCAATTTTCTGAAGCCATTCTTCTTCTCCGAACTACAACTGAACTCATACTAAGTAGGCCTCGTAACCTGTCAAGAAACAAATATTACATAAACTTCGTTGGCCTCTAGGTTTTCATGATATCTATAGATTTCTTGAGGACGAAGGGAAGAGAGGTAAAGTGACTAGAATTACTCACCAAGAAATAACTTTCACCCATCTGCAGGCTCTGCATGAGAAATCCATTCTCATCGACAGGTATCACCTCTCCAGAAGAATGAACAAGCATCACATTGTGACCAAACATGGTTCTGAGATCTATAGGCCCATTCGGAACCTCGTTAAGGACCCCATTGATGAATACGATTACTGTTCCTGCAGTCATGCATTTCATGGTCTAAATGAGTTGAAATATTGTCAAAATTACAACTCAATATATCCTATATTCACATTAATAAGGAGAGACAACATTCATTTTAAGCTAACATGGTGCTGATTACTCGAAGACTAAAATTTCTTGATTTAGGGTTAGTGCGTTAGAATTACTAGTCAAAACTTTAATCTGTCCAAAACATTTCCGTTGGAACAAGAATCTTGTATTGCTCGAAAGGTTCAAAGCTTAGATGGATGTTTAATGTTCAGATCTAGGCACGATCTTGGGGTGAAATAAACTGAAGAAACTAAACGTCGATCACAGTCGATCAATCGACTTAGACGTCTCGGCATAGAAAGAGTAGGAAGGCCTGGAAAGCACCACCATGTTAATATATGCGAGAGACCACTTAACCATGAACTAACCGGGTTGGTAGTGTAGCTGCGGGATATCCTGAGTGCTCTCCATGAATCCCATCTGACGACAGATCGAGAAGAGATCATCGGCACTATCACCGATCATAAAGTTAGAGGAGGAAGAAGAAGCAAAAGAAGAGCATGAAAATAATCCTCCTCCTCCTCCTCCTCCGGAAGAGTTATTAGATGACGTGCTCGACGAGGTAGGCGGCGCCGAAGCACGTGGAACTCCACTGCTGACTTGCTGCCCAGCCACAAGGCTCGCCTGCAACTGGCGCTGGCGGCGGCGGGACCTCGACCGCCTGTTCTGGAACCAGTAGAAGACATTGGCATCCCCTACGGAGCCGAACTGCTCGAGGAGCTTGCGGATCCTCACGGTCTCGCCTTTTGGAGGGTTTACCATGCCACTGTTGAAGATGGACTCCAGTATAAGGATTTGCTCGGGCTTCGGAGTCCATCGGGTGCGCACAGGTTCAGTGACAGTGCCGTCAGGAACAGATCTCCGAAGGTTGGGGCTGTTGTTGTGGCACTGGTCGTGATCATCCATGGCTGATGTAGCTTGTGGTTGCAGTAAGGAGGAAGAAGATGAGAGAAGAGGTTACCAACAATGAACTGCTTGCTTGTGCACATACTTATGTGGAGTTATTTATAGGTGCAACCAGTTGAGGTCACACTTGTTTAAGCTAAGATTTATCAAATCTCTTTTTTATGATTTCTAATATGGTAAAAGATCATGGATATCGTTCGGATAATGACTAGTTTGTAGCTTTGCTTCAGTGGTATAAGAAACAAGGTAAACAAAGATCATGGTTCAACAGATTATATCTAGAGTAGGTGGGAATGGTTGCAAGCCATGTACTAAGGCATCACCTGCAACACAGTCAAGACGAAGTGGGGTGGGGGAATGAAAACTAGGGTTTGGCATTTGTTACATCAGGGGAAGCACTTTCCACGCCCCAAGGAGTGGTCAAAGGGTGGCACCCCCCTGATTCATTAGGGCTGACGTAGCATGCAACACAGCAGAGGAGAAGAAGCCTGAGGCAAAGGAAAAAGACATGCAAACTGCGCATTAATATAGGATGTTGGTGAAGGCTTTGTCCGAGCTCGGCTGGTGTTTGACCTTTTGTCATGGCAGAAACCGACGCCGCGGGGACTGCGGAGGGAGGCTGGCTTCAGTTTTGGGACCTTTAATTGCGTCTGTCTCCTTCCTCGGCCACCGGAGGGCCACTATAGCTTCTCTTTAGCATCAAAAGCGATCCAGCACCGAATCGATTGATTGCTTTGTGGTTCTTCATTTTGACTGTCAGTTCACTGACTGTTCTCGAGTAACTGAAGCTTGTACTTCTCTTGCTTTCTCCAAGAGAGCAGTTTTGAAATGGTTTCGGTCGATCAAACTCGGACACAATTCAGACTCAAGTAACTCTTCATTCACTTACTCGGTATTGTTGATAATGACCTTGCGATTGTGCATACGTGAGGAGGTCGTTACTGTAGTGGTGATGATGCCTCGAAGAACTCCCGGTTGGACATCATCGATGTTTTCTGTCATCGGGAAAGTGCTCATGTGAAAGCTAGGGATCTGCATCGCCATCGCAGCTTAAAATATATCATCACCCTGAGTTACTTCAGTAAGTACAGGCACAAACTAATCTTGGTGGGGAACCCACAGTTCCAGTAAGTAATCCGAGCTACGATATGGTGTGTAGGTTTGCCTTCTACCTTAAAAGCATGCATACACTTTGGTTGCACTAAAAGGTGGCCATCTTCACCACCACGGCTGGATTGATCTTAGTGCTTCACCAGGAAGGGACCATAAACTTCATCAACTCCAACTAAATAACACCATTTCCTAAAATCCTTGCCAACACATATCACACAAGCTGAATGATTAACATGTTGGATTTGGTTAGAATAATAGGGTGGAGTTGCAGATGCTGAATGATTAAGTTGTGTAATGATAAGAGTTCCATGTTATTGTGCTTCCCTGTCCTTTTCCTTTTCCCCCTCAAATAGGGAAGCCTGAGTTCCAATCAAGGGAAAAGTTTGGTGCAATCCCCTTGTAAAGTGTTTCAAGCTGCAGCCTTCTCCAAAGCCAAACATTTATCATGGCATGTGCCCCGAAAGCCATGCTGAGGGTTTCTGGTGGGTGTCTCTCAAAAACTATCCCCTTTAGATCATTCAAAAAGGGGATTTATGCAGACACATCTTCCCTCCTCGTGCTGTTGCCGGAGATTCTTGCATTGACTCTATCTGTCATGTCGGCAGTGGACCGTACGTTCCATCTGAATCCTAGGTTCTTGTTCTGGGCTTTCGAGAAGAAGAAGAGAGAGGCGTTCTTATTCTTAATCGAGGAAGCCAGTAAGAGAATGAAACAACAAGGGTGCGAGTATTTGAGCTCAGATTAGGTTGTCTTTGTGCTATCAAACCTATTGATTAGCTCGCCCTACTTGGAGAGCCAGAAGACTCCTACAGCTTGTCCTTATTAAACCTTGTTGGCTTTGATCAACCATATTTAGCTCAGTTCTTGTTCTGGTTAGCGCGATGATTGATGAGACTCCACGTTTCATGGAAGGTTGGGGGAGCAGTCGACCAGTGCTGACTCCTCCGCGACATGCATGCCCCCCATTAGATTTAGCTCGTAGGGACTGAGGCTTGGGAAGGTGTTTCCGCCATGCCAACACCTGGGTTTACTTCCGAGGACGATGCATGTCTCATCACGCCATTGCATGACCGATGTGACGCTCGTGGTCTCATGGCGCGTTAGATTTGTTTACGAGTCCGATGCATGTCCCCCCTCGCCATTGCATGACAGATGTGACGCTTCTGGTCTCGTCAAATGCCCTTCCCTTTCTCTCTCTTTAAAGAACGTTTTTTTTTTCTTCTTTTGTACGTGTGTGTGAGAGAGGATCAAATATATGCGTGCGGGGTAATTAGGATTATATAGCTAATTATGATCTTTTATAGTTCAAGAAGTAGCAGTTAGGATTATATATTTAAGGAACTAAAATATTTAGTCTTATTTTTTCTTACATCTTTAATTTTATTGATAAAAAAAACTTCAAATATTATCATGTGCACAAATGACTGAATGAAAAAGGATAAAAACGAAATCTCATTATCTTTAAATTATTAATTTTATATAGGCTTTTCTGATAGATTTTTTTTTCCCCTTCTCCTTCCAATCTGCTCGCTCATCGCACCCGCTTGTCCATCGTACTTGCTCGACCATCGCTCGATTGTTTGCTTGCACTTACTCGCCTATCGCACATGTTCGATCGTCATTGACCGTCTCACTTGCTCAAACGTCACTCGCCCAGTGCTACTCTTTCCAACCTGCTCGCCCGTCGCCTCATCATCCTTGTCATGACTGATAATGGTGGCCATGTACTTGGTGGAACAGTTAGGTGGAGATGGCATATGTGCTCAACAATGGTTTAGAGATGGTCTTGTGGTTGAGAGATGACATGCAGTTAGGTACATAAGAGTTAACTAACTTTGATAGATATTTGAGCTCTCCAGTTATATGATCTAAAAAGGAATTTGAGAAGCTTATTTACCAAAAAGACAAAAGATAGGTTGTGCTAGAAGCAAGATGTGATTGAGTAAAACTTCTACTATATGGTAGCTTTTAGATTTTGGTGAATGTAACAATGGTTGCATGATGACCAATTTGATGTTTTCTCAACCATGCATTGAACTATATGTAATGATGAGAAAATGAACTATATCTATCGGCTGACTGATGGATGCTTATGATGTTATTTTATCTAAACTTGTATGCTACTTTATTATACAAGCTTTCCTGATATATAAATAAATTCATCAATCTTCTTCATGTAGTTAAAGCTCCAAAATTATCAGGATTAAATGAATTGTTCTCGATATTCTGGTGTGCTATTAGGAATAACAAATAGAGATTTTTTTGGACAGATTATTACATTGCATATATATATATACTTAGTTATAATTTTTACCATAGATGTAGCAAGTGTCACCTCCGAAGGTAGACAACTTCCAAAAAATGACAAAGTTCATGAACCAATAAACATACAAGTTTTTATCAACGTTATCGCTTACATGTTAGTATGAGCTCATCATGTAAGCAATGAACAAACTTGAGTATGATCTTTGTTTGGCGTGCAATAACTATGCTTAAGCGGTTGTCATAGCTCGATTTGATGAGTCTTATGCAAACAAAGTTACAAGAAAAGAAAGCATTTGATGAGCTCCGCAACAAATGATAGATCTACTTTTTCTTTCAAAGATGACTAAAAATAGTACAACATCAATTCCAGCGTTGTGTTAATGTGCGTTGTGTTAATGTTGCAACAGATTTTTATTTTTATTTTTTATCATGCTACCTTCGTAATCAGGCAAATGAGATAAGATTTACATGCGACATAAATACTTTCCGCATTTCACATAAGAAAATGAGAGGAAAAGGAAATAATTTGTCATCATTCCAGTGCCGAAAAGATGTATCCAAATCTGCATGCAACAATTGGAACATATAACCAACATTATAATAGAAAAATCTATAAAATATTGCATTCGACAATTTTGGTCTATGAAAGGTAAGTAAAGAATGCATTTATCGATTATTAAGACATGTATAGCACTTTGATTCTTGTTTACACATATACAAAAACAAACCATAATCCAAGTTACTTTTAATCTAACTAACATTAACTTTCTTCACCATTATAACGCGACAAACAGGAGGGCTTGTAACTAATTTTCAATTCCCATTATCTCAATAAAAATCTTGCAAATTTAACTTAGAGTTTTCCTTTTAACTTGAGCAAGATTTATTTTTTACTTGTAGAGGGCTAACCATCTTTTATGTTCTTTTCAAGTGCGAAGAGAGTTGGGAGGGAAATTACATTCCCATGCAAGAATAAAATCAATTCAATCAAAAGGCAATTGTTGAATGCCATACTACTACAGCTACAACCTCATTGTGAAGATGCACGCTTTGCTTCATGACACATTTATAAACCAAACCAGAGAGACTCCACTCGAAAGAGCCGCAGTTGTTGACCGAAAGAAAGAAAGAAAACACCAGCTCATTCAATGACTTGTGTTTTGTGCTCCACGCAGTCAAACCTAATGCAACAGACGAGATATCCAGGGAGAGTGCTGGTTTTGTCATCACCACCATGGAGAACACAAGAGTCAAAAATAAGGTTTGGAGCGTCTCCCTTTCATTACTGTATCGTCCCCCCCTGTAGCATTACTTCACAGACCAAGAAAAAAAAATGGAATCATGATTAGGGTCGGTGGTTCACGACTGTTTCCTAATAATAATAAAATATCATCGACCTTGGCTATTACCTCTCGAGTGGTTGCAAGCTGCAACAACAAGAAGCAACATGTCTTAAAAGCTAAATGATGTTGCCCGTGCTTGAGAACAACAACTCCTCGTCATTTTTTCAGCATCTGAACTGAAGAAACACTTTGTAGAGAAAGTTACTGCAAATACAATCACAGATCATCAACATGATGGCAACCAGACATCAGTAGATCATGAACAAGATGAGAGGAATATCTCAGCATATAGGAGCAAATACTGAACTACTGAACTTTGTAAATAAAACGTAGAACAAAGCACACGATGAACCTAAACTGGATTTTGTTGTTGGTGACATGGTACGTCAGCATGACATGAATTCTTCTCCTCAGTGAAAAAACATCAAAAGTAAAAAAGTAATGATATTGGTGTTCCTAGGAAAATATAGCTGAAACATCATCAACTAATAACGGTGCTTAACCTTGTGATGATCCCGTGAACAAACAAACGATTTCTCCAATGCTTCTATAAACAACAAAGAGACGTGAATCTCAAACTCCTCAGGCATTCTTGGAGGCCATTCATCAGTGGCGTAAAGTTCGATCACACTACTATAATTATTCCTTGTTCTTCCATCCTACAGAAAAGTCGTTGATTATATTTTCTTCTTTCATCTCATTGCAAAGCTTTAGTTGGGTCCGGTGAAGATCCACACCCGCAAGCATCCTCCTCGACATTACGACTAATGCCACATTGTCGGTCAAACTTGTTCGTGGTGAGAGCGTCCGCTTCACTGTCACACCTTATTCATTTTCATCCTGCAGAAAAGCTTTAGTTGATTCTGATGAAGAAGATCCGCACTCACAGGCATCCACCTCAACATACGGATCAAAGCTATATCATCGGTCAGGCTTGTTCATGGCAACAGCTTCCAGCTTCACCATCATATCTTGCATGCGTCCTGAAGCAAGTTGTTGCAGGACAACTCGTATGCACATCCTACTTGTGCCCTTTCAGGTCAACTTAAGTTGTGGTTACATATCTAGGCTTCAGCTTTTCTAACATTTCCATGAGTTTTATTGTTTTATCTTCCTGCTGTAATTAAAAAGGGAGGGTCCAGGCGTCACGGAATAATGGATTAGGTAAATGTCAGCCTAATTTAAGTCATACCAAGGTTACTGTGTGCCTAGCTAGATATGTCTTCTGTTATCCTTGCCTTGTTATTGGACGATCTATCTAGTTCAAAACTAAAGTTGCCTTAAAGAAGAATTCATAATCGAACAGATTGAGAAAAGGTAAACTGCAACGAAGGCTAAGCTTGTGAAGGATGAACTAATGTTGAAGCTAGAACAGAGTGTGTGATCTAACATCTTGGACAAAAGTTAGCTATTGAAGGAAAAGACAGAGATATAAAAAAGAACCTCATTTAAGAGGCGTAACAATTCAGATAAGCTCATGAAAAAACATTTTCATGTTTCCGGCATTTGTATGGTACCATTAGAAAAAAAAAAAAAAAAGGCATTCTAATCGATCGAATGTGGTGCAACTCGACAATAATGTGAATTATCAGGTGCAAATAAAAGCTAGTAAGATGAAGACAGGCCGTAGAGTAAGTGATAGTACTCCGCCATGGCGATTTCTCTTTCAGAAAACACCGAGACTTGCAACAAGACTCAACCTTTCCTTCTAAAAGAACAGAACAATACACCGATTCAACTCCAATTCGATAAAGAAATTCAAAATCCAAAGAACCAGACAAGGCAAAACGCTGTCCAAAACCCTATTCCGGCAAACGGGTATCTAAAATAGGGGGACGAATGAATTACCGAGGGGCATCCAAGTGTTTGGCCTTCTTGGATCGTCCAATGGGCTCCGCCGCCAACAAGATCGCCTCGCGGGTCGGTGGTGATCCATCCCAAGCCGGATTCCCGCGACGAGGCGGGCGGGCACGCGCCACCCGTCCCGTTTCTCTTCGCAGCCTGCTCCGGAAGAAGCTCCGTCGCGGCGACCGCCCGCTGGGGTTCCTTAGTCGTCCCTCCTCGCCGAGCGCGCGACGTCGCCCGGCCACCGGCGGTTTTCGTCTGCTCGTCATTTACCGGGCGGTTCTTTCAAGGATCCTCCTACGAACCTTAAAACCCGGCCGAATCCAGCACGGGTACGGATCCACTAATATAGATCCGATAAACTATCGGGCGTGGGTGCGGAATCCGGACTCTTATCCACACACCAACTCTACGTGTAATGTAACGGTAATCTCCTCATCACTTGGCAAAAACAACGAGGAAAGTGATCCTCCCAACTTCTATCGATCTCAAGCCTTTCTTCATTTGATTTCTCTATAAAAAGATTCTTCTGCCGGCCGTCCAGAGATTGGCAGATCATTGGTGAGTGATCTTGAACACTGTCAACGCGGAGGGTGAGACAGTGACGTTGAGGATGATGAACTCGGCTAGGCTGACCCACTGGATAATAAGAATAATTTGGTTTTGTCAAGGTTTTTATCGATCAATTCTTCGCATAAGTTTAAGGTTTGATGATGTTGCTACAACTTTTTTTGCATGATCGAAGGCAAGACTCACTCACCGCACATACGGGAATCTCTTACAGTTTATTGTTGACTTTATGCACAACTTGAGTCAAAAATAATAACATTATTTATTAAATAAAAATAAATTTATAATATTTTAAATGTATTCAAAACTATATTTTATAATAATAAATAATAAATTATATTTTTTTTATTTATAAAAATAAGTAAGAAGCCACCTATACTCTAATAAACCTTAGTCATACATTAAAAAAAAAAATCAATCACTCATCTATTTATCTTAGTTCAATTTTTCATCTTTTGTTACGCCCTCTATTAGTACATTGAGATTTGAAAAGACTAATTTGTATTTCTATATATATTTTGAAAATTTTAAGAATAGAATTTTTTTAGAATTTTCTTTTTATAAAATATGCCCACATCATCGTTGTATAAATTACTTATAAATAATAGAAAATATTTACTTCCATCATGCAAGACAGTGGAAGTGCTAACTATTATTTGGCTATTCAAGAATGATATGTCTGATTTTTCTTATATTTTTGAAGATCTATTTATTTTTTATTCATAATGTAAAAGCAATGTCATTAATTCATCAACATAGGATATGCTTATATCATTAGCTTTTTCTATAATAATAGAATTCCTATCAAATTTTAAAGATAAACTTCATAAAACTTTTTCTACTACTCTTAGATCGTTTTAAGATTTTCACTATAGAACATCATTTGGTTCATAATGAGATTATTGAGATAAAATCAATAATAGATTCAAAATATTTCAGTTTCAAATTCACATTGAAGAATCTAAAAAAAATATGGACTCATCTATTGATTATTATAGCAAGATGTAGATAGCTTTTATATCTTTCTATATGTTCTCATTCATTTGATCTTTTTAATCTTTAATAACCTTATAATCATGTATATTATACTCAAATATTATTTTTTTACTAAATTATAGAATCCTTGTCAAATAAATAGAGTTCTTAATTTGGCGGTCTAAAACTTATAATTTTCATATTTGAAGATAGAAAGAAGTTGATAAGAAACACTTTCTTCAATAGTTATCAACTTATTTTTTTTTTAATCTATTAGTTTTTCCTTCTTTTTTTAATCAATATATTTTTATTAATTTTTTTGAACTAAGTTCTAACACTATGATTATTAGATTCATGCAAAACCTTAATAAGAAAAGAGAGAAGCAAGTAGAAGAAATAAATATTACTTCTCATCTACAGTGTCTTAGAATCCTCCTAAATTATAATTTTTTTAAAAAATAAATAAAAAATCATCAGCCCAACAAACCTTGTCATCCTCATCCACGTACCAAAAAATCAATCATACATTCAATTGTTTTAATTTGAATTTTAATAATTTTTGTTACATCTAATTTTAACTATTCAAATTAATTCTATATCGCAAAAGCTAAATTTAGCAATGAAACAAAAGGCAGATATCGGATGAGCTTGCAATGGCTTCATCCTTTTGACGGAGGCGTCCATAGACAGTACTGCAAAGGTGCATGAAATAGGGAGAATGCTTCAAGGCTCACGTTAGTACCAAACAGTTGTGAGAATAACTTGATGGAAAGAGCTACAAAGTACTTGTCCACAATTATACGCAAGTCCTAAGGAAGCATATTAGAATTATTGGTAATGTATTATGTAGCAAGCTAAGCCTGTGGTGTTTCTTCCCCGGCTTTTGATGCACGAAAGGCGGGTTGCTGCCCGCTCCTCACATCAGGTCTTTGGAAGCAACGGAAATGGTTGCTTGGAATGGAACGTAGGCCATTGGCTGAAGCTAATCATATCAGTTGAATCCCTCTCATTCTTAAGTCCTTTAATGAGTGGTTGCTGAGATTTCCTCAACAAGACAACAGTACTGGAATGTAAGATATCATTTATTTGGTAGAGATGATTCAGAGGTTCACTAATTTAACAAAAGAATCATCTATGACATTGCGTCCTCACAACTTTTATTTCCTCAGATAACGATTTTTGGATGCAAGGAATTAATTAACATGATCAGAACATACGTAGATAGGTATCGGTGTAGGAGGGCCGTCGAGGTCGTCGTCATACTTGCTTGGAGACCACCGAAGAGATCTGTGTGTTGCGGTCAGTGCTCAGCCCCGTTTGCTGAGAAGGGAAGCAGCCCATGGACAGGTTCGAGCTTTGCTCCACTTGGAAGTGCCTCATGATGGCAGCAGACGATGCATCATTGTTCGCAGCTGCTGCTATAGCGGTCAGCATTGTCTCCTCTTGGTGCAAGTAGTTCAAGTAGTAAGAGCTAGCTTTGGGGAGGATTTGAACGGAGCACTCAGTGGTTCACGACCTGTTGTTGGTTCTCCATGGCCACCATGGACGAGAAGCTTGCCGGAATACCCTTGAAGCCGAAGCCTCCGTCTTTGCTGCTGAAACTTGAAACAGGCCTCGTGGTGGAGCTGTAAATAGGATCCACGAGAGGAGGCAATGAAGTGGAGGAGTTCAAGAATTTTTCGAGTCCCGTGTCCTTGTGGATCACCCTGCGCACAACCCATTCATCCTGCGAAGGACGAGTTTAGATTCTTCATACAAAGGGATCACAGAGATGTAGGACAGTTGACAATGGAGAAGAAGAACGGTTGGTGCCTTTGGGAGGTCGGAGGAAGATGAGGTGCCTTCGAGCCTGTATTCATGCATCACCCAGTTCGTCTTCTCTCCTGTGGGCCCCCTCCCTCTGTAGAACACAAGGGTCTTCTTCATGCCGACGAGGACTCCTCTCCCCTTGTAGATCTCCTTATCTTTCCCTGTGGCTTTCCAAAAGCCGGCATCTGTGGCTCTGTTGGTCCTCGTGCCGCCTGGATACTTCCGGTCCCTCCGGCAGAAGAAGTACCACTCCTTCTCTCCCATCTTTGCCTTGCCTGCGCAAGACTCAATTACGCCCCAGAACTGGGATTCAGAAAGCAAAAGAGAAGAAGAAGCTTACTTGGAAGATCCCAAGGTTCGCACTTGTTCAAGTCCGATGGCCCTTGCAGTGAAGCCATGGTTGACAACCATGGGTGAGAGGTAGTGGGTTATGATCTCTTCATCTGTGGGGTGGAATCTGAAGCCAGGGGGTAACTCCATGCGTCCCACCTCTTTGGTGATCTCTGAGACATCAACCATGGTTGCACCTCTAGAAGAAACAAAGCAAATGAGCACGTTAAACTAGATGACGAAGGAAGGAAGAGATCCACACAAGTAGAGAAGTTGCTAAAAGCACACCATACGTGCTGCTGAAGGCACTGAAGCCTGCGGTTGTTTGTCAATGCTCAAATCATTTTGCATGGTTGGTCAAATCACGCAAATCTGATGAATCATGCCATCAAAGTTTCAAATTACTAGCGAATAAAACAAGGTTATCATTCAGCCACATCAACCATGCATATGACCTTACGTGATTTGACTAACAATGTGGCAGTCCCTCTCTCTCTCTCTCTCTCTCTCTCACGGCAGTCTGCGTTCATCATGAACATGCATTCTATTGTCGTCTGCTGGCGCCTGAGGATAAATTATCTTGTGAGGTGGTCCAGAGTGAGTGGCATACCGATCTTGTGAGGGGCAATTATTATTTGATTACTATTACTGCCGATTTAAGCAGAGGGAGATGAGGCAGAAAGATTCTTCTGCACTACTGCTTCTAAGCCATTGTTCCAAGCCTGGAATCATCCCATTACAAGACTGGTTCCTTTTATTGACACAAGCTGTCGAAGGATGTGAATTGTTTCTTTCCACTTGTAATTTGGTGGAGGAGATAAACGAATTCTACCGATTTGTCTTGTCTGAAAAATAAAGATACTACCGATTCTATTCGTCATCTTTTTTTTTCTTCTTTTTTTTTCCCAGAGGAATCCTCTACAAGTTTTCAAATGGCTTTTTTTTATATATTTTATGTTGTCGGCTTTCTTTATAATAGGAAGAAAGTAAAAAAGATAATATAAGCTATAGTTTCAATATATAATATTTTAGATTTCTATTTATATTAGTCAAAAGATAAAATATATATTTTTAAATAATAAAAAATCTATCATAAATCTCCTCAATCACATCTATTAATTTTAATCTAAATTTTTATTATTTATTTTATCTAATCCTAACTATTTGAATTAATCTTATCACATCCCTTAATTCAAAATAGTTATAACTTGAAGTTATCTTCGAACAAAATCAAGGTTCATCATATCAATCTGTACTGACATATCGAGTTTATCTCGGTACGGTATGATACCCAGTACTGTGAAGTATGCACAATACATATCGTTCGGTATATTATAATATAATATAATATATAATATTATATAACCGTGTTGGAAGACGAGGCATCGCCTCGTTCTCTCACTGAAAGACAAGACGGCGTCTCGTTCCCAAGCAAAGAGATACTAATTTCAATTATACTGCTTATAGTGGGCGATCCACTAAAAATGTCAGTAATTTGATCTTTGGTAACGTAGTAGTCCATTTGAATTTCTTCTTTATCAACCTATTCATGAAAGAAATGAATAGTGCTCTTTAGTGCTCCAATGAAAGATAAAAATTTTCATCATTGCAGTAATAGATTTATTGTCATAATAGATTCTAGTTGCGCCATCTTATTTTCCTTAGAGATCGGTTAGAATTCTTTGAAGCCAAATTATTTGACATAACATAGCTTGAGAGAGCAATATTCTTATTTATTTATTATCCCTGAAATCAAACCTAAGCCAAGGTGAGCAAAAATCTTGACATATTTTTGCTTCATATGTACCATCAACCCAAGTATAAGAATATAACTTTAAATCTTTTAACTATCCATAACACATGTTATTATTAAGAGTTTATTTAATGTATTTAAGAACTCTTTTAGTTAGTCTAAAATGATGCTTGCTATGCATAAATCTCGATAACAAAGTACTTGTAAATATAATACATGTGAGAAAAATAACCATCTAATTAAACTTCTATATTATTTCTTATCTATTTTTTCAACTCCTTTATCTAATATAAGTATATCATTTATATTCATCGGAGTATTCACCTGCATACAAGTTGTCATATAACAAATCTTTAACATTTTTTTGGCACAATTAAATAATTATTTGCATATTGAATAATTTTCATTCCTAGAAAATAATGGGGACCAGTCATTACTTAAATTCATTAAATATATCTATTGAATTTTAAGTATAAATCATATCATCCACATGCAAATACAAATAGACAATAAAAATTTTCATACCTTGGACTTTTATATATAAAGTTGGGCTCACTTAATTTTTTTTTTAAAATTATGTTGAAGAAATTACTCGTCAATTCTAGTGTATCATGGTTAACGCTTATTTCAAGCCATATAATGTTTTGTTCAATTTGTATAATTTGTCTTCTAGCCTTTTAATTTTAAATTCTTTAGGGTTTTTTACATAAATCTCCACTTATAATTTTTCATTTATGAAGTCCGATTTAAAATAACATCAACTTGATAAACTTATTTTTTTTCTAGACTGCTAATGTTGATACTAGTGTTGATACATAAATCTCCACTTATAATTTTTCTAGTCTTATTTTCTTTTAATAGCATTCAATTCATCATTCGGCTTGCACTAACTTCAAAACAATTAGATTACAAAGCAAACATATAAAATCACTAAACTAATATGTATGTAAAAGACTATAAAATTTTCTTGGATATGTTTCACTATCACTAGAATAATTTGAATTAGAATTATTCAAAGTATGAGAAGATTCATATGAGACGTTAACAATAGGCCATATATCAAGTGTCTTATGAACTTCTTCTCCTATAATTATTGTAATTTTAACTGCTTTAGAGTTTTAAGTTTTTTTGTTATTAAAAATAACATCATGATTTATAATTAATTTATTAATTTTATGATAATAAAGTATATAACCTTTTGTCTCATTTCTCTACCCTACATATATTGATTTAACATTTTGGTCATCAAGTTTGTTTCCCATACAAATATTATCTTTATTTATAATCTTAGGTAAATTAAGTTCCATATTCTTCTGATTTAATAAGTCTAGTCTATCATAATTCAAATGATTATATATTTTATGTCATAATATCAATTCATCAATAACAGTAGTAGTGAATACAAGTAAGAAAAAAAAATTCAAAACTAATAAGAAAAATATTTTATTTTTTATCATCCTTATAGGTGTTATTAATTTTTATTTTTATCATAAATTAAATTTTTATCATAAAAAATAATATAATATTTTTCTCATCAATTGTCATATATTTATGAAATTTTATTTTAAACTAGGAATAAACATTACTTCATAAATAAATTTTTTACTAGATTTGATGTTCATTCATTTTCCTTCCACTTGAACCTTTTTCTATATTATACACATATATAATATACTTATATCTTTATCTTCTTCTATAGTAATATAAATCATATCAAATTTTAGAGATAAAATTTATAAAACTTTTTCTAATACTATTTGTTCTTTTAGGTTTTCCTCACAAGATCACATATGATTTATAATAGAAGACTTTTGAGAAAATACTAATAAATAATAGTTTTAAAGTCACGTCAAAAAATTTGAAACTTTAAATTTTTTACCTCATCTATGCTTCAAAAAATATACTTTTTAATATTTTCAGACTTATGTTAATATTTGTGCTGACATGATTCAAAAAAATAAGAACTTGTCTATTGCTTGTTAGGCTCTTACATATTTTTATATTTTTTTATTTATTTGATTTTTTTATCTTTGATAATATTAGGATCCTATAGATCATACTCAACAAAATTATTTTCTATCACATTTTATAATCTTTATGAAATAAATAGAATTTTAGTTTAATGATCTAAAACTAATTATTTTTATCTTTAAAGATTGATAGAAGCTGATTAGAAATACTTCAATATTTGTCTTTTTTTTTCTCTGGATCTACTAGTTTTTCTCTTTATTAATTGATATATTTCTATTGGTCATCTTCGAATGTACCACACCTATTGACTTTTTGTATAATTTTGAGGAGAAAAAAAAAAGAAGATAATAGAAGGAATGAGAAATACTTTCCAATTTGTAACGGTTTTAGATTTATTTAAGAATACTTATTTATATTAGTCAAAAAATAAAATATATATATTTTTTAAACTATCATAACTCAACAAACTCTCATCATCCTCATCTATTTATTTTAAATTAAATTAAAATGTTCTTTTTTTACTTTATCTCATTTTACTTATTTAAATTAATCTTATCTTATGTGACTAGAAATTTTTGTATTTATTTCGAGGTTAAATTTCTTCATGCATACTCTCAAAGTTTGCATGCTCCTCCTCAGTGCCCTTTTTTTTTTAATCTACTGCTCTTATGAGATTTCAGGTAACTTATCAAAGGGAGTAGAATAGCAATAAAGTATTTGCATTCGGATGTCTCACGCACACACAGAAATATATATATATAACGATGATGATAATAAGAGGAATTATTATTATTGAATCAACCGAATAGTCTTTCTCCCGGGCGTTCAGATCCGACATGCTTGGCGCATTCTAATGCGGGTCGGGTATGCAGATCTGACGTGCATCGAGCCTTCCAATCCGGGTCGGGTTTGCGGATGGAGGTCGTGAAGTCAGTCTACCAAGTCAACGGCAGCCTCAGGGGAAGTCGCACACGGAGCGAACGCGGGCAACCTATAACTAGTTGGTCCGAAACATCGGATCTCCGGGAGCTCCCCGGCCTTCAAGCTCTCTCCTCGCTTCCTCTTCCTGCGCTCGTAGAACACGAACAGTTCGAGTGGCAACACGCGATGCCCGGAGGAAGTTGCGAGCGAAGAAGACGCAGCCTCTCCTTCTCTTTATAGGCCTCCCGTCCAAAGCCAACACAGAACACGAAAGCCAAATCTTCCCCTCCCCCCCCCCCCCCACCCCACCCCCCCACCCCCCCCGTGCCTCCTCGTCTTCCGCCCTCTCAACATATGGACTAGTGAAGGTCTCATCCCTCGTTGAGATCGAGCAACGAGTTGCTCACTTGCAGAAAAGAAAGAAAGAGAGGGTGGGAGATCGAGTAATAATAATAAGCAGGAAGGACGATGTCGCGCATTGCGCTCTTCGTGTTCCTCTCACTTCTTGGCCTGTCCTCGGTTGGCGCCGAGGACCCGTACCTCTTCTTTACGTGGAACGTCACCTACGGCACTATCTCCCCTCTCGGTGTCCCTCAGCAGGGAATATTCATCAATGGCCAGTTCCCCGGTCCCAACATCAACTCCACCACCAACAACAACATCGTCCTCAATGTCTTCAACAACCTGGATGAGCCCTTCCTCTTGACATGGTTTGTCCCCTCTCCTCGTGCATATCTAAGCTCGATCGGTAGTCTCGAAAACCAGTTCACGTTCTTCACTATCTGCGCAGGAACGGAATCCAGCAGAGGAAGAACTCGTGGCAGGACGGCATGCCGGGAACCAACTGCCCCATCGCTCCCGGCAAGAACTTCACCTACCACTTCCAGGTGAAGGACCAGATCGGGAGCTTCTTCTACTTCCCCTCGACGGGCATGCACCGGGCCGCCGGGGCCTTCGGCGGCCTCCGTATCAACAGCCGCCTCCTCATCCCTGTGCCCTTCGCAGACCCTGCGGATGATTACACGGTCCTCATCGGCGACTGGTACACCAAGAGCCACAAGGCCCTAACGGGGCTTCTCGATGCTGGGCGCAGCATCGGCAACCCTGCCGGGGTCCTCATCAATGGACTCACCGGCAAGGACAATGCGCCACTCTTCACCATGGAGGCCGGGAAGACGTACCGTTATCGCATCTGCAACGTCGGCTTGAAGGTGTCGCTCAACTTCCGGATTCAGTCTCACCTGATGAAGCTGGTGGAGATGGACGGATCGCACACCGTGCAGAACGACTACGAGTCCCTGGACGTCCACGTCGGGCAGTGTCTCTCCGTGCTCGTCACGGCCAACCAGGAGGCCAAGGACTACTACATGGTCGCTTCCACGCGCTTCACCAAGTACTCACTAGCCGCCACCGGCATCATCCGTTACGCCGGCTCCGTCGTCCCACCGTCGCCCGAGCTGCCGAAGGCACCCGTCGGCTGGGCCTGGTCCTTCAACCAGTGGCGGTCGTTCCGATGGAACCTCACGGCCAGCGCCGCCCGGCCCAACCCCCAGGGCTCCTACCACTACGGAGGCATCAACATCACCCGAACCATTAGGCTCTCCAGCTCCGTCGGGCTCGTCAACGGTAAGCGCCGCTTCGCGCTTAACGGCGTGTCGCATGTGGACTCCCCCACCCCGCCCAAGCTCGCCGAGTACTACAGCATCGCCGACAACGTGTTCAAGTACGACAGCATCAGCGACGATCCACCGGTAACCAACGCCCCCATCACGGTCGCACCGAACGTCTTGAGAGCCACCTTCAGGGACTACATCGAGATCATCCTTGAGAATCCCGAGAGGAGCATCCAGTGCTACCATTTGGACGGCTACTCCTTCTTCGCCGTCGGGTAAAGCAATGCTACCTCTCACACCGAAGCTTGTTCTCTTACGGCAAAGTGGCAGCCAATGAACTCGGTATATGACGTGTTGCCTGCAGGATGGGGCACGGGAAGTGGACGCCGGCGAGTCGGAGGACCTACAACCTGCTGGACGCGGTGAGCCGGCACACAATACAGGTGTACCCGAGGTCGTGGTCGGCGATCATGCTTACGTTCGACAACGCCGGGATGTGGAGCTTGCGGTCCGAGATGTGGGAGAGGCACTACCTGGGTCAGCAGCTCTACGTCAGCGTGGTGTCGCCAGCGAGGTCCCTGAGGGATGAGTACAACATGCCCGACAACGCGCTGCTCTGCGGCGACGTCGCCAGCCTCCCGAAGCCGCCATCCTACGTCTAATGTGTAATATGTAATGATGTACAGCAATCCAAGAGGCAAGGTGTGGGGGGGAGGGAGGGGGGGGGGGGTGGGGGGTGAGTGATGGGGGGGATAAATGATGAAGCAAGAAGAGACCCGAGAGACCGAATGCCTGCTGCGACTGCTGTTGCTGCTTTTTTCTAATGCTACATCGGCAGCAGGACTCTCTGTATCGTTCTCAGGTTATGTATGATATATAAGTGGATTGCTATTTTACCAAAGGATCTTGATTTTTTTCTTTTTTACCGATGGTATTTCTCAGAAAATGATAGCTTTGCCAGCAGAGGATTATGTTCTTCGGATTGATGACAACAATGGCTGCCTATTCATAAGAATTCGTACAGAATACTCCTACCCTTTGTATACGCACTTCACTCTTTCCCTCTTCTCTCACGGAAGAAACACGATCATATTTGATATAAAATTATGATAAAAACAGATATAAAAATAATATTATTTTATTCCTTATATTATTTGAGGACAATAAAAACAGATATAAAACACTATCATTAACTCTAGCATCCTAACAATAATAATCAATATACAATCATATATTAGCTCTATTACAAAATTGAACACAAAATAAAAATTTGTTAATCTTGACCGAAGACTATTACTGCACTCAACTGGTCTCAAATAAATATTATGACTACATTGATTGCTTATCTAAGCAATTGAATTGTTGACTCTAATAAGTCTCACTATATCACTCCTAATTTATATAATTTATTCATCCATAACAATTATAGAGACAATGCATATATCATCATTGGTGATGATAATAGAATCACTATTAATCACACTAGTTCCATAACATTTAATTTATATACTAATACTTTTACATTTAAAGATGTTTTGTATCTATCTCATATTAAAAAAATATTATTATTTTTTATTTTTATAAATAAAATAATATCTTTATTGAGTTCTTTCCTAGTTGGTTTCTTATAGTATAAGGGCATCCTTAGTCTGAAGCCAGAATAAAGATAATATCTATGAGTGACCATCAGCTTCACAAATCACCCAACCAATCACTTTTACCTAGTTGCTGCTCTAATTGATATATAGCATTAGCCCCTTGGCCATCCACCATCCTCCATTCAATAATTACTTTCTCATTACTCTTTTCCAACTTCTAAATCAAGTAAAATTATAACGCATTATGATATTTATCTTAGTAATAAGAGTCATAGACTACCTTTTGAAACATCTTTCATATCTTACTCCAAACCATTTAAAATTATCTAAATAATGTTTAGGGCCCTACTTCAACAACTTACTTTCATTATTTTAGATTTTATGTTATTTTTATATATTTCTTTACTAAATATCCTATACCTCATATAAGGTAACATCAAGATCTAAGCGTTGCATCTCCATTGAGTATTCTCTTGACTATGATGCTTTTTGGTGCTATTATCCTCAAACTCAAGAGGACTTTGTATCGTGTCATTTATTTTTGTTGAGTCCAACTGAACTTATTGAACTCAATTATTACTCAAGCTCAAAAATATCTATACTAGCATAAAGCCATATGTGAAGAATACAATATCCTACTCCTTAATGTCACATGGATCCATGTACTATTTTATTGTACACAAAATATCATTGGATATGAGTGGATCTTCCGAATTAAGTAGAATTTAGAAGACCCTATTGCTAGATATAAAGCATGTCCAGTGGCCAAAGAGTTTAACGATCAAGTGTTGATTTCATAGAAACATTCAGTCCAATTATAAAATTGATGATAATCTAAATTATCTTGAGTTTGGCTATCACTCAAGCTAGCATATATGTCAACTAGATATCAATAATGCATTCTTATAGGGGGGGCCTTCACTTAAGATGTGCCTACACAGTAACTACTTGACTTTATCCACTCTAAATATCCAAGCTATATTTGAAAACTATGAAAAGTTATTTATAAACTAAAAAAATCTCTAAGAGCCTAGTATACCAAACTTACTCATTTTTGACGTTGGTCGGCTTTATCAATTCCAAGTCTAACACATTATTTCTACGATAACAAAAGGGAAATTATATATATATATATATATAATAATAATCCAGATAATAATCCCATAATGGTCAAACAATTTATTAAGTAATTAATAGATCAATTTTCCATTAAGAATCTAGAAACCTTAAGCTATTTTTTGGGAGTGGAAGAAACAATATTCATATCTTCTAACATTTTCTATTTCAAAAGAAAATGCATTCAACATATATTATAGAACATGTAGAATGTCAAAGAAGTCATACTTTTTACTATTGAATTATTTAAATTATATAATAATCTTACTACGAATCCCACATAGTATCGATAAGTATTTAGTTACTTGCAATATTTATCTTTCACATGTCTAGACACCTCATATGTAGTCAAACAATCATCACAATTTATACATCCACCCTCCACTAAATAATAGTCTACACTAAAACGTGTCATGTGATATCTCAAAGGGGCTCTTAACCATATACTTTTTCTTTGTAAACACTCATCAAATTATCTTTGTGCTTTCGTTGATGTTGATTGAGCAGGCAACACGAGTGAAATAAAATCTATGTCAGCTTACATTGTCTTTCTTCAACCAAATATAATCAATTGGAGTTCTAAAAAATAGAATATAATCATAAGATTCATCATTGAAGTTGAACACTGAGCCATCGCCACCACCAATGCAGAACTCAATTAGGCAACCAATCTGCTACACAAACTACCTCCAATCCACTCCTACAATATATTATGATAATGTTGGTGCGACCTACCTATATGTTAATTCAGTATTCCACTCACGTATGAAACATATTGCCATCGATTTTTATTTTATTAGAGATTAAATAATTATGTTCTCATATTCATACTTTAAACCAATTAGCATACTTCCTCATAAAGTTTCTCACTTGTATGATATTTCAATTATATCTAATAGGGTATATCCTGGCTCACCATTCTACGAGGGTCACCAGACCGCTATGATGGAGCCAGCTCGACACCCCCAAGTTAGACTGCCATGGTAGAGCTAGTTGGGCACCCCCTAAGTCAGCTATGATCATGACCTCGGGACAAGTCATCGCTTCGTCTTGGCGTCCGAGAAGCATGGTAAGGTGTGACGCTACCTAGACAGTGTCAGCGGATATATCGTCGTTCTGTTCCATCATTCGAGAAGCATGACAAGGTGCGATGCAACCCAGACGACATCGACGCACAAAGTATGATCTAGCTCTCCTAAGGCGCCATCACACACTAATGACCACGTAACGATGACGCCGACAGACATTAAACATCCTCGTACGATAACCCCACGATAGGAGGTATAGAAGCCACCCTGATGAACAATATAGATAAGGGAAAAAAAGCACATTTTACTACTACGATATTTTTCCTAGAGCTCCGGCTTTCACTAACTTGACCATCGGAGGGGTTGAGTCGAAGAGCCCCCCCTTCCGACTTTGGATTTTGTGCAAGACACAATGACTTGGGAGGAGAAGAGGCGATTGTCGTTCGTATTATATGACCCTGACACGAAGATCTTGTGACCAAGCCTCTCTTAAATTCTCGTTCACTAGCCCGGAGCTATCGGCTGACGCTCTTGCACACTCAAATATGACCAAACCGTGTTGACCTCTTGCACACTCATAAGAACGTCAACAGCCATCCAACCCCGAGGAACACCTCAGGGAGGAGACCATAGTCAAACACCTTATTCTCGGTCTCGGAGGGCAGGCTCGTTTCCCTCTCTCTCTAGATTGGAATGCTCCATCTCAGACCCCAGGTAGGTACAGAAGATTGTTCAATGACTTGAGGCTTTCTCCCCCTGATGGTGGGGGGGGGGGGGGCGTTGAATCAGTGCAAGATTAATAATGCTCATTTTAAAAACCTTGCTTTTGAAAAGCGAAGAAGAAGAGTGGAAGCTTCTTTTTTATATTTTGTTAAAACCAATCAAAAGTTGATTTAGAAAAAGTTAAAGATTGAAGCCTCTATTTAGCTATCAAGTGATTAAGAGCAATCAAAGTAAAATGTAAAGCAAATAAGAAAGACTCATAGTTATAGTGGTTCGGCCTCAACTTGGCCTATGTTCACTCTCGAGTCCTCTTCCCCGAGGTCCATCGGCGTTCACTATCAATCTTCTTTGGGTGAAGATCAAACCCTTATTACTTCCTCTCTCCTTTTACCAGGATTATGAGATGAACCTTACAAACTTACAAGGGAGACTTACAAGAAATTCACTTCTTTCCCTTACTCCCTTACCTCTTTTCTTTTTCTTACAATTTAGCACACAATTTTCTCACAGAATTTTTAGCCCTTTTTCATTATCTAAATGCAAGAAAACGTGAGATATTTATAGACCAAATTGGTTTCAGAATTTGGAGCTAAAAATTCAAACGTATCCAAAAAATCAAGTATGGGTGGTACAACCGTCGGCATTAGCGGTACAATTGCTAAAAGCTGCTTGGAAACCTAAGCGCCAGTGGTACAACCGTCAGCTTGGGTGGTACAATTTTTGACAACTGCTCGGAAACCTGGGCGATGATAGTACAATCATCGAAACAACCAAAAAAATGATTCCATTTACTTTTTCAATTTCGACTTGTACCTTTCATTGACCACTTTCCAAGTCAACTAATTAAGCTCTACAAGAGCTCAATCCACTCTCCATAGTGAATCTGGTTTGTCTCACTTGAGTTAATTTGGATTCCTTCCAAATCTAACTCAAGTAGGATTCAAACCATAAATGATGCTAACTACGACTTAATTACAATCAACATGGTCAACAAGTCCAATAAGACCTTCCTAACTCCTAGCAAGCTTTTCGGCTACCCCCGATGATTTTTCGGCGTGTCTCTCAGTATTCTTCTGGCGAACTCCCTGACGCCATCCTGGCAAGCTCCCGATCTCTTTCCGTAAGCTCCCGGTGAACTCCCGACAAGCTTTCAATACTCTCAGCTAGCTTCCGACGAACTCCTGTTGATCCCTTCGGTGAGCTCTCGACGTACTCCTAGCGGCTTTCCTACTGCATCGTCTTAACCCCAACCCGATGCCTGGACTTGACTTTGGTCAAATCTCTTATTGTAATTTTCTCTCTGTCGTAGTTAATCCTGCATCAATCATCTCTAACACACTTATTAGATTAATAATCTATCAGTTGATTTCATCATCAAAATCTGAGATTCAATAATCTCCCCCCTTTTTATGACGACAATCAATTGATGACAGGAGTTAAACTTTACTCCCCCTAAATCCATGTCATGATTCAAATAAGAACAACTTAAATTCAAGAGAATCATATATCCTTGAATTCAAGTATCATATTATCTATTCAAATCTTGAAATGATATACCATGAATTTCAAAATTATCAAATCATACATGATGCATGATATTTATTTTAACCAATCATGAATCATCAAATTTTCAAGAATATTCCAAGAATTTCAGACAAAATTTCCTTATTTCAAATTAGGATATAACATTAATTTTAACATTATGCATCAATCATACATTAAGTTGAAATTCTCTTCCTTAAGTTATCAATTAGTTCTCCCCTTTTATTTATCAACAAAAATAGGAGAAATATTCATTTTTTCAGTTTTCTACATGTGTCATTAATATGTCATCTCCCCTCTTTGTCATCAACAAAAAGGTGAAATATTAGAGCAAATGATTTTAAGGCACATGTGTCATTGTTCCCCCTTAGTAAAATAGGATATGGGCAATAATTTTCTCATGAATTTTTTTTTTTTGACATGTATGTATCATTTTTATGTCATCAATTCGCTATTTCTCCCCCTTTGTCATCATCAAAAAAAGGTGAAATAACAAGCAAGTAATTTCATAATACATAAACTCATCACGTATCAAAGTTTTCATTTTTTTACAAAATAAATTTTGCATTGCTCCCCCTTAATAAAATAGGATAAAAACCTAATTTTCTTATGAAAATTTCTCTTCCCTTTCTTTGAATAATAAAGAAGAAACAAGGGCGGGTAGTAAAAATCATCATATCACAAAAATAAAACTTAATCTTTTAAATTTTAAAATCCAAAGTTCAAAACTACATATTTAATTTAATTAATTTCATTTCAAACAGAAGTATCAAATCAAGCAATTCAAGCATTCTCATGGTTTAGCATTCCTAGCTCTCAACCTCAATCTTATATATGCAAATTTCAAAATAATTATTTTAAAGATGAGCTAAAATTTTCAAGAAATCCAAGATCCACTCATGCATTCATCTTATATAGAACTTCAAACAAAATAGCAAATCAAAAAATAGTAAATCATGTTTTTTGAATATCATCTTATGTAAATTTTGATAAAAAGCTAAATTATAAATCATTTTGCATGCACTTAAAAAATTATAATTTTCCTCTAAGCAAATTGTTTCTCATTAAATAATATAAGATTCATCATATCAAATTTCTTCTAATCATATTGATAATTTTATCTCCCCTTTTTTTATTGTCAAAAAAGGATTATGATGATATATTTTTTTATGACCATAAGCACAAAGGGATCATGTCATTAGAGATGAAAGATCAAATCATAAGTACCAAAAGATATGATTCTTTTAGTAAATCTTTCTCCCCTTTTTTTAATAAAAATGAATCTTAGGGGATTATGTAATCTTAAATCTTAAGACATATAATTCATTTAGATAATTTTTCTTAATAAGCTGAAAGAATGATCTTGATAAAAAGTTTCAACTTATAATTATCAAGATCATAAATCTTCTTTTTTATTTAAAGAAGAAATCATAGAGATCAAGCATGATTCCCTTAAAGGGTAAGTCAAGTTAAGAAATCAAGGGATGTTCATGATAAAACAACTCTCACATAATTTACAACTTATCACAATTTTGAGACATATTAATTTAGTGATAAGGTGTACTAAGAAGGAAGTCATAGATAATCATGTCATGAAAGATATTAACATCAAAAGACATTCAAAAGATATGATTTAATTTAATAAATCTTCTCTTAGATGACAAAATAGAATATTATGATATTAAATAATAAGAAGGATATTGATTCATATAGAAGTATCAAGTTATAAATATTGAGAAGTCAAGATCAAATCTTTTCTTTAGTAAGTTGCAAAGGAGACATAGGAGATCAAGATCATGGTTCATAATGAAAAAAATATCATGTTATACGAAGATCTCAAATTATAATTTTTAAGTTGTCAAGATTATGATAAATTATTGGATAGTTTCATTAATCTCTTTTAAAAAATTATTTAAAAATATATCCAAAATAATCATAAAAAATCACCTTTATAGAAAATATCAATAAAGGCAACATTGATGGTTTTTCAAAAATAGCTAAAGTTATCTAATTCATAGTTTAAGAGATTTAACAATAATAGTATATTTTATCTCTTGTAGAAGGATTGATAGGATAAAAATTATTCATAAAGAATTATCCTTCTTTTAGTTATTTCATGTGATTTATTAAAAATAATTTTCAAATCAATGAATTATAGTTTAAGGCCAAAAACCAAATTTCATTTTAGAAGGAATCATCAAGGTCATTATTATAATACATCAAAATGATAAAACTTCTTCAAAGCAAAAAATTCAACCTATCTCAATTTCAACTTTTTAAATGAGTCTAACTCTTTACATATAGTGCAAGGAGTGACAAACTCATTTCTAAATTTTTATTTATTCCTTGTTCAAATTCAAAGGTAATCTATCATTTAATAACACACATTTAACAGATAACTATTCAACCATTTAAATTAATTATTCAACAATAATATTTATAAGCTAACTTAGTCAAAAACACCATAATATTTAAGTCATTCAACAATAGCATTTGCATTTAAATCAGCAAATATTCAAGCCAATAATTTTGAACCTAGCATTCAATCATCATCAAAATCTCATTTTCATAAATTTCAATGTAAATATATTTTTTAATAACTAAGGTTCTTTAGTTCTAGTTCATTTTCATACTAGTATGCTTTAGCTATGCATTATCAAGATTAATTATATAATCATAAACTATTTTGAATAAAAAAGATTTGTTATAATAGAAACAAAGATCATTAAGTTTCAAATATCTTGATTCAAATAATTTTCCTTATTTTTAACATTTTGGCTAGAGAGCTTGTTCAGTGAGTTAGATTTCAAGTCAAATGACTTGAGCATCCACTTTCAAAATATTATTTGGTACTTCCAACCTTGTTAGGAGACAAATTTACAAGAAAGATTTAGGTACCCATTTTACATTGTGTCCTACGTGAAGAACTTTGTCTTTCTTATCTAATAATTTTTTATTATTTGTTGTTCCCTTAGGAACTCAAACTAATTTGTGAGGACTATAATTTTTAAATGGACATTTGTAGGCTTTATATCCTAATTTTTCATAAAAAATATATTTAACTTTTGATAGTAAATTTAAAGTGGGTCCTTTAACAAAAATGATTGGCTTTTGTGGAATATTACCAACAAAGTGTTGAATCTCGAATTTTGATGATGAAATCAATTAATGAGTTTTATGATCTAACTTGTGTGCTAAAGAAAATGATGCAGGATTAACTATGATAGTAAAGGGCAGTACAATCAGATGTTGGGTCGGAGTCAAGTTCGAGCATCGGGTTGAGGTTCGGGCGATGCAATGGGAGCTCGCCGAGAGTTCGCCGGAGGTCGACCGAGGTTCGAACGATGTTGTCAGGAGCTCGTTGAGAACTCACTAGAAGTTTGTCAGGAAGTTCATCGGGAGTTTGCCGATAGGTTGTCGGGAGCTCGCCGGGTGTTCGCGGGAAGAATGCTGGAAGTTCGAAGGAAATCGGGAGCTCGCTGGGGGTTCATCAGAAGGATGTCAGGAGTTCGTCAAAAAGATGATCGAACAATAAAGATTACACGTTAAGTGTCATAGTTAGCATTATAATGAGAGTTAGTTTTACTAACTCAATTAAGAGGCCATTATGCCTTAATTGAGGTTGATTTAGACTCATTATAAAAGTCATTTCAGTAACCCAAGGTCAAATAAGGCACGGTCTTCGAAGATACGGTCTCTAATATAACACAGTCTTCGAAGGTGTGTCAGGCAATTGAACTGCCCAGACACAGTCTCCTAGACTATCAGGCGGTTGAACTGCCCAGAACACAGTATTTGAGACTAGCACCTCGGGAACACTTAAAAATTGATTTTTGACTCTACTTTTAAAGTCATTTGGGGCTTATAAATACTGTACATTTTCTTGGTGGTGAATCAGCAAGAATAAGAGTGAAAAACTTATGAAAACATTGTTGTAATCCCTTGAGAGCTCCCCTCATTTGTTGTTGTGTAGTTTTTGTTTAAGGAAGAGCTGAGATAATTGTAAAGGTTATCTCCCGAAACTTTAAAAGGAGAACAAAGCTGTAAAAGGAGTGTTTGATCTTTGCCCATTGAAAAAGATCATGAGTAAAAGCCGAATCAAGAGTGGACGTAGGTCAAGGGGACCGAACCACTATAAAATCGATTTGCTTCCTCTTCTTTGCTCTTATATTCATTGCTTAATTGTCTACTATCTTTACTTGCACTCTTACAAATATCTCTATGCTTAAACGTATCTCTACGCTTAAATATATCTCTATGCTTAAACGCATCTTTACGCTTAAACACATTTTTGATATGATTTTTATTGAGTGATTATTTAAATCGAAGTGAAATTTCTATAAGCACTATGTTGACAATCCTAACAATTAGTATCAGAGCCATGTTTCTCTCTATTTGGCTTAAAATCCAAAAGAGATGACTTTTGTTGGCAATCAAAAGAGACTTTCTATCACATGTCCTCATATGTTGAATGAGACAGACTACACATCTTGAAAAATTCGAATGTGCATCCTTTTGATTTCGATAGATTTTGATTTATGGTGTATTATTAAAAAAGTTTCAAAAGTCATCCAATCCAATAAATGATTGGAATGATTATGAAAAATAAATATTTTCTTTAAATGCCAAGGCTATGAATGCCTTATATTGTGCTCTCAATGAAGATGAATTTGATCAGATTTTCTCTTGTGATTCGGCTTTTGAGATTTGGCATACATTAGAATTAACACATGAAAGCACACTAAATCTAAATGAATTATTAAATAAAATATCTTACAAAAATGAACAAGAAGAATACCTTCCTAAGAGTAAGAAAAATTTGAGATTGAGAACCCAATAACACCTTCCAAAGGACTGGAAGGAATTAGAACTAAAGAGAACACATGACTCCTCGAGTGAAATCTCGAGTGATGCGAACTTTGAATATTTGACAAATGAACCGGATAAATTAATCAACATGAACCATAAAAAAATGATTTAAAGATGGATAAAACTTCTTGCTATAAACATAAGAAGCCGAGACGCTCCAAAGATGAAGAACACAATCAGGAAGAAGTGAAATATCTCGCGCTCGTGGCCAACCACGATGAGATAAATAACCCACCCGAAAACTCTTTACTTTTAATGAGTTATTACTTTCTTTTCATAAGCTTTATGATGAATTTAGAAAGATTAGCAAATCCTATAAATTACTTAAGATAGAGCATGCATCGTTAGTTAGTAAACTTGATGAAATGTATAAAATAGCACTATCACATAATACATGCACCAAACATGAAACCTTGCATGATACTTTACCATTACACAATTTTTGCTCTAAATGTGAAACACTAAATAGTATTAAAGAAGAATATATCATGCTTAAGACTACATTAAAAAAATTTAAAATTTGAAACAAATCTCTAAATATGATCTTTGTCAATAAGGGTCATATTAATAGAAGAAATAGTATAGACTTTATTAGTAACATTCAACAAAAGCCAACTATTTTTGTCAAGGACCTACCTTAAATTTACCATCGAAAATTAAATATAATTTTTATGGTAGATTACGACATATGACTTATAAATGTCCATTCAAAAACTTTAGTCCTCACAAATTAGTTTGAGTTCCTAAGGGAACAACAAATAACCAAAACCATTAGATAAAAAAGATAAATTTCTTCATATAGGTTTTAATGTAAAATGGGTACCTAAATCTTTCTTATAAGTTTGTCACCAAACTAAGACTAGAAGCAAAATGGAATGATATCTTGTGGATGCTCAAGCCATTTGACTTGAGATCCAACTTACTTATCAAGCTTCCTAGCTAAAATGTAAAAAATAAGGAAAATTATTTGAATTAAGATGTTTGAAGCTTAATAATCTTTGTTTCTATTATAACAAATCCTTTTATTAAAAATAGTTATCATTATACAATTAATCTTGATGATGCATAGCTAGACCATATAAGTATTAAAATGAACTAGAACCAAAGAACCATAGTTATTGAAAAATATGTTGAAATTTACATAAATGAGATTTTAATGATGATTGAATAATAAGTTCAAAATCATTGGTTTGAATATTTAGAAAAGCTGTTGTTGAATGACCTAAATGTTATGAATGATTGATGGCTGAATAGTTGTATGATTTGAATGTTATATTAGATAGACTTGAAATAAATAAAAATTTTTGAAATGAGTTTGTCAACTCTTTGCACTATGTGTAAAGAGTTAGACTCATTTATGGAATTGAGATTGGTTAAATTTTTGCTTTGAAGATGTTTTATCATTTTGATGTGTTATTGTAATGGCCTTGATAATGTTGAAGAAGTAACTTGAAATATAGGTTGTATGATTAAATGATAGAATTTGAGCATAGAACGTTATAAAAAAAGAAAGAAAAATCATGCTTCACTGTCTAGTATTTTTGAAAATTAAAAATACATTTAATAAGAATGAAATGAACATAGTAACTCACTTTAAAAATTATTGGAATTAGAATAAATCAAAGTTTTTTGTTTGAAAATGTTTTATGATTTCTTTTGGGAATGATTCTTGATTTTTAGTTTTAAAAGGTTAAAAATATTTTACTTAATTTATATGATCTTGATGATTTCTTTTTAGATGAAACTAGAATTTAAATGACAATCAATGCATGAATTTGGCATAAAAGGTGAAGGAATTTCTGTATAAAACAAATCACATGGATTGAAATAACTAAAAAGAGGAAAAGCTTTTCTTTGAAAATTTCTCAATCAAGATAGTAAGAGATAAAGTTTTATGATAATTGTTGAATCTATTGAACTACAAAAGTGATATTGATAATTGAAATTTGAATGAGATTTTTTTGTTCAAATCATGAACTTTCTCATTATTTTTGACTTGAGGCATCTTATATGTGAATCATTTTTTTTTACTTTCTATAATTTTTTTAATCAAAGATGAGACTTATGATCTTATAACTTGATATTTTCATTAAGAACTATGATCTTGATAACTTAAAATTTTCTATATATAAATAAAAAAAAAATTATCTTATGCAACGTACCATGAAAGGGTCTTATTATGATCTTGACATCTTGAAAATCATAATTTGAGAACTTTATATAAATCAAGATTATTCACTAGGACTTTTTTATTTCATTAAAGAAAACTATCTATATGAAACAAGATCCTTCTTATTATTTGATCTCATAAATTTTTTTTTTTTGACCTAAAAGAAAATCTGTCAAATTAAATTATATCTTTTGGTATTCATGATTTGATATTAATATCCTTCATAATATGATTCATTTATGACTTCCTTATATTCATATATGGTATATCACCAAATTAATATTTCTTAAATTTATAATGAGTTGAAAATTGAATGATTTTCTTTAAACTTCTCATTGACTTATCCTTTATGAAAATTATCTTTAATCTCTATGATTTCTTCTTTCTAATAAAAAGAAGAGATTTATGATCTTAACTACTATAATTTGAGATTTTTAATCAAGATCATTCTTTCATTTTATTAAGAAGAATTATTTGAATGAATTATATGTATTAAAATTTATGTCAAATGAATCAAGATTATTTACTCTCCTATGACTCATTTTCATTATTTACAATGACCAAGGGGGATATAAAATTGCTATCTTGCAATAATATCATTAAATGAGCAACAATTTGCTTGAAGAAAATTAGATATGAAAAACCTTCTAAATGCATGACTTGCTATCATGACTTTGGGGATTTCTTGATATTTATATGAGATGATATGAGTAGCTCTTATATTTTTCTCATATTTCTCAACTTTTTGAGCTATCCTTTGAAATTGTTTCACTTGATTCTTTATTCTTGACATTTACAAAAGAAAAAAATGTAAGTTAAAATTCTCTTATGATAAGACTCATGAGGTCTCTTTCAATACTTAGATTCTTGGATTCATGAATATTTTCAAATATATATGTCCTCTTAATAATTTATTTTATTTTGGGATACTTGATTTTTGGATCTCTGACACTCCCTCCCCCTTTTTCTTCTTCTATTTTATTTACAAAGGGGAAGAAAATAATTTGATACGAAATGGATTAAACTATATTTTTTTACTAAGGGGGAGAATGGATTAGATTTCTTTCTTTGTGTAATAAATATTTATGATAAATGTGTTAACATATGTATTGAACACTTAGTATTCAAATGTGTGATGAATATTTTTCCTTTTTGATAACAAGGAAAAATGATATGATTGATGACATATGATAAATGTCGTGTTTGAAATTTTATCATATATTGAATATTTGTTTTGAATAATTGTTTAGAAAAGTTATGTTGAACATTTCTCTTTTTTTTATGACAAAAGTAGGAGAGATGGTATTTTGATGACAAATGATAAATAGTATGTTTGAATATTTTTGATAAATATTAAAAAATAATCATGTTTAAATGATATATATTTGTGATAAATGTTTAAATATGAATTGAGCATTTCTCCTTTTGTTGATGACAAAGGGGAGAAATGATATAAATGATAACATACGAGAGATATTTTTACATCTTTGAAATAGTTGAAATGAATGCTATATCGTAATTGATGACATGATTATATTGTGAATATAATAATTAAAATTTTTATGTGATACCAAGAAAATGAATGCTTTGAAAATTTTATAATGTATGGTATCATGAATGGTTCAATTATGAAGATACTATACTTGAATTCAAAAGTGATGGGTTCTTTTGAATTAAAGTTTGTTGTATTTTTCCTATGACATATACATAGGGGGAGTTATGGTTAACTCGGTCATCAATTGGTTGTCATCATCAAAAAGGGGGAGATTGTTTAATCTCATATTTTGATGATGAAATCAATTGATGGGTTCTATGATCTAACTTATGTGCTAAAGAAAATGATGCATGATTAACTGTGACAGTTAAGGGCGGTACAATCAGATGTTGGGCCGGAGTCAAGCTCAAACATCGGGCTAAGGTTCGGATAATGCAATAGGAGTTCGTCGGAGATCAGCCGAGGTTCAGACGATGTTGTCGGGAGCTCATCAAGAACTCACCAGAAGTTTATCGGGAAGTTCGTCGGGAGTTCGTCGACAAGTTGTCGGAAGCTCGTCGGATGTTCACCGGAAGAATGCTAGAAGTTCGTTGGGAGTTTGCTGAAGGAAATCAGGAGCTTGCCGGGGGTTCATCGCAAGGATGCCAGGAGTTCGCCGAAGAGATGATCGAACAACAAAGATTGTATGTTAAGTGTCATAGTTAGTATCATAATGAGAGTTAGTTTTACTAACTCAATTAAGAGGCTATTAGGCCTTAATTGGGGTTGATTTGGACTCATTATAAAAGTCATTTCAGTAATCCAAGGTCAGATAAGGCACAGTCTCCAAGATGACACAGTCTTCGAAGGTGTGTCAAGCAGTTGAACCCCCTAGACTAGGGGGTTGAACCGCCCAAACATAGTCTCCTAGACTATCAGGCGACTGAACCGCCCAGAACACAATCTCTCAGACTGTGTCAGGTGGCTGAACTGCCCAAAATGCAATCTTCAAGACTAACACCTTGGGAACACTTAAAAATTAATTTTTGGCTACACTTTTGAAGCCATTTGGGGCCTATAAATATCCCACATTTTCTTGCTAGTGAATCAGCAAGAATCAAGAGTGAAAAAGTTATGAAAACATTATTGTAATCCTTTGAGAGCTCCCCTCATTTCTTCTTGTGCAGTTTTTGTTTAAGGGAGAGCTGAGATAATTGTAAAGGTTATCTCCTAAACCTGTAAAAGGAGAATAGAGTTATAAGATGGGTGTTTGATCTTTGCCTATTGAAAAAAATTAGGAGTTGAAGCCAGTGGTCTTAAGTGAAGAGGAATCAGGAGTGGACGTAGGTCAAAGGGACCGAACCACTATAAAATTGGTTTGCTTCCTCTTCTTTGCTCTTTATGTTCATTGCTTAATTATCTACTACATTTACTTGCACTCTTACAAATATCTCTATGCTTAAACGCATATTTACGCTTAAACTTATTTTTCGATATGGTTTTTATTGAGTATTTAAATCAAAGTGAAATTTTTATAAGCACTAATTCACCCCCCCGGTCCTCTTAGTGCCGCTTTGATACTAACACAAAGCCTATTCCTTTTCTCCTATTAACATGACCCTTATTGGCAATGGTCATGTTAAGGGATTTATTCCCTATTTCAAATTTTTTTAATGTATATTTTAGCATGACATTTTCCTTTTCAATATTTTCTAGTGTTTCACATTTAGAGTAAAGATTGTGTAATGGTAAAGTATCATGTATTTGATCAAATCTACTAACTAAAAAACTATATTCTTTTTTAAGTGACTTATAAAATTTACTAATTTTTCTAAGTTCATCAAATAATTCATGAAACATATTTAGTAATTCAGTAAAGGAAATATTTAAAGACTCACTTACCTCGTTGTCGATTGCCATAAGTGCGAGATTGTCCACTTCTTCTTGATTGTGCTCTTCATCTTTGAAGCGCCTTGGCTTCTTGCGTTCAACAAGAGGTTTTGTGCATCTTAAGATCATTTTTATGGTTCATGCTCATTAATTTATCTGGTTCATTTGTCAAGGGTTCAAAGTTCTCATCACTGGAGAATTCACTCGAAGAGACATGTTCTCTTTAGTTCAAATTCCTTCATATTCTTTGGAAGGTGTTCTTGAGTTCTCAATGTCAAATTCTTCCTATTCTTTGGAATGTATTCTTCTTGTTCATTTTTGTAAGACATTTTATTTAATGATTCATTTAGATTAAGTGTGCTTTTATGTGTCAATTCTAAAATATGCTAAATCTCAAAAGCTGAATCATAAGAAGAAATATGATCAAATTCATTCTTATCAATTGTATAAAATAAGGCATTCATAATATTTGCATTCAACGATAAAGTTTTCTTTTCAAATTCGTTCTGTTTATTCATGGGCTTAGAAGATTTCTCAAAACCATTTTCTATAATATGCCATAAATCAAAATCTATAGAAATTAAGAAAATTCTCATTCTAGTTTTCTAGTAAGTATAATTCAACCCATTGAACATGGGTGGACATGCAATAGAATGTTCCTCATTCATGCCGAAAGAAGTCATTTACTCACTTGGGTTTTTAGTCCAATGAGTAGCACTTGGCTCTAATACTAACTGTTAGAATCAATTAGCACTAAGACGAGGGGTGGGGGGTGAACTAGTATAAGATTAATAATGCTCGTTTTAAAAACCCTGCTTTTGAAAAGTCAAGAAGAAGAGTGGAAGCTTCTTTTTTATATTTCGTTAAAACAATCAAAAGCCGATTTAGAAAAAATGAAGAGATTGAAGTTCATATCTAACTATCAAGTGATTAAGAGTAATCAAAGTAAAATATAAAGCAAATAAGAAAGACTCACAGTTATAATGGTTCGGCCTCAACCTGGCCTATGTCTACTCCCGAGTCCTCTTCCCCGAGGTCCACTAACGTTCACTATCAATATTCTTTGGTGAAGATCAAACCCTTACAACTTTCTCTCTCCTTTTACCAGGGTTAGGAGTTGAACCTTACAAACTTACAAGGGAGACTTACAAAAAAATCACTTCTTTCCTTCACTCTCTTTCCCCTTTTCTTTTTTTTTACAATTTAGCATAATTTTCTCATAAAATTTTCAGTCCCTTTTCATTGTCAAAATGTAAAAAAACTTGGGATATTTATAGACCCCAATTGGCTTCAGAATTTGGAGCCAAAATTCAAACGTATCTGAAAAAATTAGGTACGGGCGATACAACAGTCGAAAGCTGCTTGGAAACCTGGGCGTTGGTGGTACAATCGTCGGAAAACCCGAAAAAATGATTCCCTTCACTTTTCTAATTTCAACTTGTACCTTTCATTGATCACGTCCTAGGTCAACCAATTGAGCTCGACCTGAGCTCAGTCCACTTGCCATAGTGGACCTGGTTTGTCTTACTTGAGTTAATTTGGATTCCATCTAATTCAAACTCAAATAGGACTCAAACCACAAATGATGCTAACTATGACTTAATTATAATCAACATGGCCAACAAGTCCAATAAGACCTTCCTAACTCCTGACAAACTTTTTAACTACCCCCAACGATCTTCTGGCGAGTCTCTCGGTCTTCTTCCGGCGAACTCTCTAATGCCATCCTAGCAAGCTCCCAATCTCCTCCGGTAAGCGAACTCCTGGCAAGCTTCGATACCTCGGCCAGCTTCCGACGAACTCCCAACAAGCCTCTAATCCCTTTAGTAAGCTCTCAATGTACTCCTGGCGAAATCCCTACTGCATCATCCTAACCCCGACCTGATGCCCAGACTTGACTTTGGTCAAACCTCTGATTGTAATTTTCTCTTTGTTGTAGTTAATCCTGCATCAATCATCTCGAACACACTTGTTAGATTAATAACTCATCAATTGATTTCATCATTAAAATCTCTACTGCCTTCCTTAGCCTCATGTAACAGGTCTATACCTTAACTAGAATGATTCAGTCCATTATTTCTCTTATTCCTCAAATGAGCCTCCTTCCCAGCTCGCCTTGCATATTGCACTATCATCATTAGTGCCCCAACCAAATCTCTTTCGGGCATCCCCCGCGTCCCAACCAATTCCCCTTCAAGCACTATCAGATCCATTGACTGCCGACAGGCTAGCCCGAGAAAGCTGCTAGTCGGACGAAGAGTCGTTCGGAACTAGACAACCTCCACCTGAACATAGGACTTTGGAGGTCCGTTCGACTCCCCCGGGTCGCCTTGAGCCAAACACTTTATCGTCTGACTCTTTAGACTCATTCAGGGCCCAACTATGCCAAGTCAACCATTGATTGGATGAAGTCCAAAAAGAGTTCCACAGGTCAAAGGAAGAATGCAGAGAAAGCTCTATCAGGGGATCCCCTTTCACCTAGGAAATTCAAGACAAGCAATCCCCCCTAGCATTGACCTACCCACATTGGAGGCCTACGACTGGAGCTCTGACCCAACAAAGCATGTCGCCTCCTTCCGGGCCCAGATGGCCTGTGTGACACAGCCGATGCATTGATGTGTCAAGCCTTCCCGACTACCCTCCGAGGCCTCGTTTGGATGTGGTATAGTCGACCAAAACCCCTTTCGATCTCGTCCTTTGACCAGCTAGCAAGAGAATTTTGAAAGCCAAGCCAAAGCCATTCGCGACGGCACTCTCGGCTTGAGCCAAAAAGACGAAGAACCCCTCTCTCATTTCATCTCACGCTTTGAAATCCAGGTTATACCCGATGCTCATCCCTCTTTGATATACAAGCGTTCTTAATGGGGTTACGACCGTCCAGATTTTTTTGGTCGTTGATCGAGCAACCGCCAGCACCCCTGCCCGAGATGCTCCAATGTGTCAGCCAGTACATGGCCATTGAGGTGTTGGTTGCAGGAAAACGCGAGGATCACAAGAGGCCCCACACAGAGAAACCCCGATGGCAGCCTTTGGAGGTCCTGAGAAGGTGACCTGATCGGTCGAACCATCGTAACCGAGGCCACTCCCGTCTCCTCTGAACTCGACCAAGACGGAGATATTTCTCCATATTAAAGAAAAGAACTCTTGAGAATGTCCAACCCCATGAAGATTTCGCGAGTGCTCAGGGACCAAGCAAAGTATTGTTGTTTCCGCTAAGACTATGGCCATGACACGGAGGGTCATGACCTCTGAAATCAGATCGAGGAGCCCATACGCAAGGGACATCTCGGGCGCTACATCAAGAGGCCCCAAGAGCCTTCCCCACACCCCTAGGGGCTAGTGGAAAAATAGGTTGACGTCATTGTTGGGGAGCCGACGTCCGGTGGGAACAGCACATCAGGACGGAAGGCTTACGCTTGGGCCATCGTGGAGAAATGCCCACATCAAATCGACGAGCCGCAGATCACCTTTGAAATGGGAGATGAAGAGTATCTCGACCTTAGTCTCGGCCAGTCCCTTGTCGATCAGTCTCGGCCAGTCCATTACTGATTAGTCTCGGCTAGTCCATTACCGACTTAGTCTCTCTCGGTCAATCCCTTGCTGACCAGTCTCGGCCAGTCCTTGCCAACTCAGCCTCGGTCAGTCCCTTGTCAATCAGTCTCAGCTAGTCAATTGTCAATTAGTCTCGGCCAAACCCTTGTTGATCAATCTTGGCTAGTCCATTGCCGACTTATTCTCAACCGATACATTATCAATCAGCCTCAGCCAGTCCATTACTAACTTAGTCTCAACTAGTCCCTTGTCAATCAATCTCGGTTAGTCCTTACCGACTTAGCCTTATCCAATTCATTGCCCACTCAATCTCGACCAGTCCTTGTCGACTCAGTCTCAACCACTCATTGTCGACTCAGCCTCGACCAGTCGCTTGTCGATCAGTCTCGCCAGTCCATTCCCGACTTAGTCTCGGCTAGTCCCTTGTCGACTCAGCCTCGACTGGTCCTTTGCCAATAAGTCTCAGCCAGTCCTTCCTGACTCAGCCTTGGCCAGTCCTTTCCGACTCAGCCTTGGCCAGTCACTTGTCGATCAATCTCATCCAGTCCATTACCAATCAGTTTCAGCCAGTCTATTGTCGACTTAGTCTCAACCAATCCCTTGTTGATCAGTCACGGCAAGTCCTTGTTGACTCAGCCTCGGCCTGTCCCTTGTCGATCAATCTCGGCCAGTCCATTGCCAACTCAGTCTCAGCCAGTCTCTTGCCAACTCAGCCTCAACCAGTCCCTTACCGATCAGTCTTGACTAGTTCATTATCAATCAGTCTCGGCCAGTGCTTGCTGACTCTACCTCAGCCAATCCCTTGTCGATCAGTCTCGGCTAGTCCTTGCCGACTCTGCCTCAGCCAGTCCCTTGAGGATCAGTCTCGGCTAGTCCATTCCCGACTTAGTCTTGGCCAGTACATTGATGATCAGTCTCGACCAGTCCATTGTTGACTTAGTCTCAACCAGTCCCTTATCGATTAGTCTCGGCTAGTCCTTGTCGACTCAGCCACAGCTAGTCTCTTGTCGATCAGTCTCGGCCAATCCCTTATTGATAAGTCTCGGTCAGTCTATTACAGACTTAGCCAGTCTCTTGTCGATCAATTGTAGCCAATCCTTGCCGACTCAACCTCAACTAGTCCCTTGCCGATCAATCTCGGCCAGTCCATTGCCGACTTAGTCTCGGCCAGTCCCTTGTCAATCAGTCTCGGCTAGTCCCTTGCCGATCAGCCTCGACCAGTCCTTACTAACTCAACCTCAGCCAGTCCCTTGCCGATCAATCACTGCCAGTCCATTGTCCACTTAGTCTCGGCTAGTCCCTTGCCGATCAGTCTCGACCAATCCATTGCCGACTTAGTCTCGGCTAGTCCCTTGCCGACCCAATCTCAGCTAATCCATCATCGACTCCGCCTCGGCCAGTTCATTAACGAGCAGTCTCGGTCAGTCCTTGCCAATTCTGCCTCAGCCAATCCCTTGCCGATCAGTATTGGCCAGTCCATTATCGACTTAGTTGATCAGTCTCGACTAGTACTTATCGACTCAGCCTTAGCCAGTCCCTTGTCAATCAGTCTTGACCAGTCCATTGCCGACTCAATATTGGCCAATCCCTTGCCAACCAGTCTCGGCTAGTCCCTTGCCAATCAATCTCGGTCAGTCCATTTCCAACTTAGTTTCAGCCAGCCCCTTGTCGATTAGTCATGGTCAGTCCCTTGTCGATTAGTCTCGACTAGTCCATTACCGACTCAATCTCGACCAATCCCTTGTTGATCAATCTTGGCCAGTCCATTGCCAACTTAATCTTGGTTAGTCCCTTGTCGACTTAGTCTCGGCCAGTCTGTTACCGACCCAGTCTCAGTCGGCCATCATGCCTCATCTGACAAAATCCATAGGCACCAAGACAAGATCAACGAATGAGCAAACTCCCACCACGACCCGCACCTCTCGATTCTCTCGAGACATGACTCCTTGGGGGTGAGAGAATGATAGGGCATATCCTGGCCCGCCATTCCGCGAGGGTCGCCATACTACCATGATGGAGCTAGCTCAATAACCCCAATTGAGACCACCATGTTGGAGCCAGATAGGCACCCCCAAGTCAGCTCCGATCGTGACCTCGGGGCAAGTCGCCGCTTCGTCCTAGCATCCGAGAAGCATGGTAAGGCTCGATGTTGCCCGAATGGCGTCAGCGGACAAGTCGTCGGTCTGTTCCACCATCTGAGAAGCACGACAGGGTACGACGTACCCCAAACGATGTCGACGCCCAAAATATGATCCAGCTCTCCTGAGGCACCAGCACTCATTAACGCCCTTGTACAATGACGTCTGCAATCATTAAACATCCTCATATGACGACCCAATAACAGGAGATATAAAAGCCGCCCTGATGAACAATATAGAGAGGGAGAAAAAAACACACTCAACTACTACGATCTTTCTCTTGGAGCTCCGACTCTAGCCTTTGTGCAGGATGCGACGACTCGGGAGGAGTCGATCGTCTTGTGTATCACGAGATGCTGACATGGAGATTCCACAACTAAGCCTCTCTTAAAGTTTTGTTCACTAGCCCAGAGCTAATGACAGACACTCTTACTCACTTGGATCGGACCCCCGGCCACAGCATAAAGCATGTTAACAACATCATTCTAAAATTGACATCTTAACATAAACTCACTGAGAACAATAGAATATCATAACAAATATGAAATATCATCTGTTAAAAAATCATAATAATAAAAACATACATGCAATGACATCAATTTTTTACATTCTCAGTCAATTTATAGATTTGATTGTTTAATTTAATTAAGTAATTTAAGTATATAATTAAAAGAAACTTCCTCAAAATTAATAAGTATCACCTGGATGAATAAAATTATTATCAATAAGTTTTTCTATATTTTACAAAGATGACGGATGAATTAGGAACATTAGTATTAGGAGGTTTACAGATCTACCACATCAAAACTCATCAGTGCCGTTGGATTCTAATCCAATGGTATGGGAGAGATTACTTATCAGATTACAAAGAAGAATAAAACGGAGGGAGGAGAAGAGGTGCATCATGGGCCGTTGGTCAGGCGCCCCAGACGGTGATGCTCTGCATCATATGCTTGAACTCCCCGAAATCCACCCGGCCGTCGGAATTCTGATCGACGGAGCAGATCATCTCTTGCACCCGCACGATGCTCCGCCCCTCCGCCAGCCCCAGCTTGACGAGCACGGCCTGCAGCTCCGACGCGGAGATGAAGCCGTCCCCGTCCTCGTCGAACACCCGGAACGCCTCCCTCATGTCCTCCTCTCCCTCCCCATGGATCTCATCGATGGAGTCGGAGGCGCCGAAGAGGGAGTCGCCGAGGGCGCGGTGGAGGGCCTCGAACTCCTCGAAGGCGAGGCCGGCGCGGCCGGGCGGGATGTAGGCGGCGACGGTTGGCCGGAGCTCGTCGGGGCTGGCGCCGAGGCCAAGGCGATCGAGGGCGAGTGCCAGCTCCTCGACGGTGATCTCCCCGTCGCCGTTGTGGTCGAAGAGGTCGAAGACGCGGCGGAGGCGAAGGGCGTTGAGGCTCTCGGAACGAAGCCGGAAGGACGGCGTCGGCTGGCGGATGTCAGCTTTGGCCCCTTCCTTCATGGCTACTTCGCGAAAGATTACGGTGGGATGAGTCTTGGGGGAAGCGAGGGAGAGAGAAGCTGATGGCGGTGATAGTGGCGGTGGATCACCATAAATAGAACCTACCTATTCGTTTGATAAATTTACTTTTGCTATTTTAATTAATTAATTAAGGGCTTTTAAATGGATTACATGTAAGACGATACTTGGAATTCTAACTCCACAGAGAAAAAGTCCCTTGTTGGTTGGCATGACAAATCCAACATTGGCGGCTTGTCCACCTTTTTGACATTTGACAATTTCTACCCCAATTCTTCTAGATACTACAATTTGGACGCCAACTCTTTCAAGAAAACTAACTATATCTGCGTGTGGTTGACCGGCCGTTGGCTTCCTTTATTAAGCATCCTAATGGATGGCCAAATAGTTGTTGGCAATTGCTGCTCGCAGTGTGTGTTATTTGTCCACAAATATCAATTGCGATATTTACTTCCTTCATTCATGAATTATTATTGGCAAGTACAAAAGTCCAATAGCTACATCAGCTTTTCACATAATTATTATCAAAAAAGAAAATTTATAAGATAATTACTAGATGAATAATATTATTTTATATCAAAACGTTGAGATGAATATATAAAATTATTAAAAAAATAACAAATATTTTTATTTATGAATAATTAAGTATCATTTAAGATGGTACGAATATATGTTTAAGAGAGATGATAGTTAGAAGAGAAAAGATAAATAAAAATTGAAGTACTCGAAATATAATTAAACATATGATCTCTCTACAAGTCTCAATTGTAATAAAAAAAAAAAAAAAAACAAAACCATATAATTGTATCCATCGCGAACTTTCTCCTACTCTGCTAAAAATTCTTCTGTAGTTGGCACACACACACACACACACCCCCCATTACAATGATATGGGTATCTCTCGTCGATGCAGCGAGTTAGAACAGCTGATAGGTCAAGCTCGTCGAACCATCCGCGTATGACCGGAGGGCTGCCGGCCGTCTAATTTGTGCCCTGCAAAGGGGGCACGTTCGTCCGCTCACAAACCTGAAATTAAAAAAAAAATAAAAAAAAAAGTGTGACGTCGTCCATTAAATAACCACATCCTTTGCTGCTACAAAGCACTTGTCCGAAAGAGAGAGAAGTCCATAGACTTGTTGAAAACCAATAAACGTAGCACATCCAAAAGGAAAGAGAAAAAAAAAAGAGAGAGAGAGAGATGCGGACGCATCTCTGCCTCAGGAAGCACTTGTATAGATAGGACGATAGCATGCATGGTAAGGTGATCGATCATAGGGGAGGTGGACGCATTACCATCGAGAGATGCAGTCGTCGCAGAATACGTGTTGGCAATGAAGCACGATGGAAGAACGCATTCTTTCGAGGCAAATGGCACAAAGATCACCGGCTGCATTCACCTGCATCAGTTTCAGGACAAGTGAATGCATGACTATTTGCAAGAGTTTGTGATCACAACGCCCAAACCGGTGGGACTAATTTCCCTTGTTTTGTATCTCTTCCCTGTCAAGTAGAGAGGCTGTCAATCAAAAGCAAACTCGAATCCAACAGCTAATTACGTGCCGTGCCTTATGGGCATGCCAGAATCGATGTCTCCAAATGAGAACAACAACATGAACCAATTCGTGGCAGCGGGGACTAAACATACCATACATAAATCTACTGAAATAAAAGGACAGAAGGAAGTTGGCTTTCTACCTCGCGACGAAGCATTCGGAAACGAACGAACCACAAATACACAAACAGCAGTTTCAGCTGATCGGTGGAGGAGAAGAACTTTTTTAAGGTTTTACCTGTTCAGTCGTCGCGTAAGACCGATCATCTCCTTCGTTTCTTGATAGTGCCTTCAGTGCAGCAAAGGCTAACTGAACCTGAAACCATTGAGTTGATGATATGAAAGAAGGCCTGAGCCTCGGAATAAAGGTATTTACATAAGCTTGCGCAGATTTGCATCACCCTACGGCGGGTGAGCTCTTCCCCACAAACAAAGAGAAGAGGATACTCGAAAGAGCAGGAGAACATACTTTCTCCGAAGCCGATGTCAACTTGAAGACGAGGTAGAGCCCGGCGGTGAGGTACGAAAACCGGATTCCATGGTCCTTGTTCAGGAAGAAGCGATACCAAACGGGAGTTGGCAACAAAAAACGATACAGCAGCAGCAAGTATTCGACGACCGTCAATGTCTTCCCCTGGTGAAGAGATAAGCGACCATATTAAGTATTCTTTATCGGCAGCCGATGATATGTCCTGCAGACAGTCGGAAATCCGCTTTCTTGCCTGAACCTCAATTCCTTCACCTGCGCTCGTCGAGTATCGTATAAGATAAAAGATCTAATGCAGAAGCCTCTTAACTTGGGTTTTTTTTTTTTTTTTTTTTTTTTTTTGAACCTTTGAAGAAACTTTCTCCTTCTCTTGCAACAACTGTTATAGGTGTACAGGTATGGGAGAGTATCCTCTCCTACTGAAATGGTTCTTCCCATAAGAAAAGGATTCTACCGGGCAAAAAGGATAGGATTTCCTGCTCGACCCCAGTTCGGGTGTTGTGTCTGATACCTCTCAATTCTCTGATTTTGCATTCTCTTCAACAAGCATATGAACAAGATAGAGAGATAGATAGATAGATAGATAGATAGATAGATAAAAGAGCTAAGGGTGTGGCGTATGTGATGTATAGATTTATATAAGATTCAAAGTAATATAAGTTCATAGCTGTGTCTCGAAAGCTAGATTTGACTGTAATACTTGAATATGTATTGTAGTTAAAAATAAAGAAATCAGTGAATACTTTTAATCTTGGACTTGGTTGGGCGTTTGGACCTCAAATCTATCTGTTTCGTGATCGACTTCTATTGGTGAAACAAGAATCAATCCTACAATAGATTGAAAAGAAAATTGAGAAAGATTCCTTAGAGATGAGAGATATTTTATAGAGAGCTTGATGGACTCACGAGAGGAGAGATGAGAGAGATATATATTGATTGATTCACACTTCTATTATATTTCTTAGTAAAGAGAGGTGTCGTCGGTGTCAGGTTAGCGTTCAGTCGCCAATATATGTTTATCTAAAACAGAAGCCTACAAGATAAAAGATAAGATAGACTGCCGGGCAGATAGAAAGAAGCAAACCGAGAAGGAGTAGGGAAGAAAGCAAAGACACATTACCTGCATGCCATGATCGTTGTCTCTACCGCTTGTGTAACACATCAACACCAAACACTTGACAGCCATCCCAACTTGGCGTACCATCGTGTCTAAAAAGTGAACATTAACAAGTCCCATGAATGAGATCTTTCGATTACGAAGAAAACAGACACATGAATGAATTTAAATTGACTAGGATATTTCATTCTAAAACAATAAAATAAAATAAAATAAAATAATAAACAAAAGGATACGAAAAATCAAACAAGAAAAAAATTGAGTACCATTGACGACGATGATGAACAAGGCATGCCAAAAGCCCAGAGTTCCCTTTGGAGAAATCATGGCCAGAGGGTATAGAAGGTCATCGTTCCTGTACCACCGGTACACTCCGTATACATGAATCATGAAGACCAGCGTGATCCCAACAAGCGCGTACATTCTTCTCCCCCCCTACACAGCACCAGTGAGATTTTGCAGGTCCATCTCAAATGGAAAATGACATTGCAAATGTCGAGTTATCTACTCTTTTGTAAAGAAATGAAGTCTCATGAACTTGATTCTTAACGCGTTGATATGACCCAAGTGGATCGAGAAAAATAAATTATAGCAAGTAAGCAAACCTCTAAAGCAGTCTGTGCCCTCAGAACGTCATTGGATTTAACCATCACCCCAGCGATCCAGATCGGGCCGAAGAGATCTGTCAGGTCCCATGCAAAAACCAACGCAGGTGTGAAGTTAGATAGAGAACGAGTAAAAGTTTTTGTTGGGCTGATGGTTCATCAGAAATCATACAAGGCTCCATTATCGAATAGGATAGAGTTAGGAGACGAGACGATGAATCTATCTAACCTATGTTAGTTTCACTTAGATACTCCCCATGGATAACATGAATGACGCGTACCTTTAAAATGTTGACTGATGAAGACCAGCAAAACCAACAACGAGAATGGCAGCACGCGTTCGATCCACCTCGCTAAATCCTGTACCTCGGATCTCTGGAGCAGTGCGTTTATAACATTATCTGCTGTATCATCGAACTCACTCTCGGTGTTCGTACTACCGGCGGACGAGGCAGGTGTCGGCATAGAAGCCGCCTCTCGAGCCACATCGTCACTTCCCGACGAGGAACCAGGCATCGGGCTCCCAACGCCAACACCGTCACCATCAGAACTTCCCGAAACCGCGCTCCGCCCGTCCCGAGAGTCCGACCAGTCCATCCCTACCGAGAGGCCATCGTCGCTGCTAGCAGGGGTGGTGGACCCATCGATCCTGCCGGAATAATGGCCTCGTAGCTGACCCCTGACGGAGCTATCGCTCTCCGAATGGCTCGGCCTCGCCAACGAGGCTCCCAGGCGCTCCAGAGTGGCCGAAAGCCGCGCCTCGATGAAACGGGAGGGCGGGAAGCGAAGGCGGTACCTGCTAGAGGTGGAGGACTCGCTTCCGTTGCGATCAGAGCTTTCGCGGGAGGTCTGCATCATCGGAACCCAAAATTGGACCCCGAAGATCCTCCCTCAATAGGCGACGGCGACCTCCAAGAAATCGGGGTTCCGATGAACCCGGACGGGATTTCGGGTGACGCTAACCTCGATCGAGCACGACGGGGGTAGGGGAGGACAGAGATCTTTATAGAACGACGACGACGACGCCGCTGACGAAGAAGAATGGAGTTGGTGATGTCATGTCCTCCTGATATGACTAATACCGCAAAGGGAATGAATTATATATAGTTCATGAATTGAGAATCGGAGGTTTTATTGTGATTCATAAAATAATTACATCTCATACTTCAAAGATTTTTCTTAAATCATTTACGTTCTTCCATTTACGTAAAATCCTAAAATGATCAATCGTCTCCATGGATGCTCAACTCCAATCCTCTCGATCTCTGACTTATAAAAATAATGAAATGACCTAACAAGAAAAGGAAGAAAATTTTAATGATGGTAAATAATAATGTGTTGAATAAATAATTACCATTTATAAAAAAATAGTTATCTTATAAATAAACAAAATATCAACAAATATATATATATATATATATATATATATATATATATATATATATATATATATATATAATATGAATAGAGAAATCATGCATCGGCATCGATGGTAGTGAATTAATGGCGAATAGGATATCAAAATAAACTTGTCAGGCGATACAAGTTATCAAACACCAATGTGTCGGACATAACATACGCATTATTAAGTCATGCATCAATAAAATATGAATTTTTCCAAACGAAGTAACAAGTAATGAGAAATCAAAGGAAGGTCGTGCATCTCTACGTATTTATTTTTCCTTTTGTTTCTTATTCCTTTTTTTTCTCTCTTTTCTTTTTCTTCCTTCGGCTGGTTATTTTATCCTTTTTTAATCCTTCGATATTTGTAATTACATTTGCATCTCTAATAAGTCCAAATATGTTTCTTTATAATAACAACTCAAAAATTATTGTCACGTCCTCGTAATATATAAAAATAATCGACTCTTATATAAATACTCAAAATAGAATTGATCCAATGCTCTCCCAAGCCTTGTCTAACCCCAATCATGTTGTGATTCAAAACATAATAAAATATAATCGATTCCCTTGATAAATCATGTTGTGATTCAAGACATAGTAAAATAAACATAAATGTCCTGTAAAAAAAAAAATTGCATGATAGCACATAACAATGTGTTGAATAAGTAAATATAATATGAAAAATTCAATTTTATTATACATAAACATAGTGTCAACAAAAATAAACAAGGGACTATAAATTTATGACTGGTGTATATATATTAAAATTGTTTAGTAATATAATATATATGTAATACATTGATTATTGTACTGTTCGATATGGTATAGGGTGGATGTATGTACTAATCCATCGATTAACTATGGTACATGAACCAATCTATTTTGGATAGTACACAAGTAAAAAATAGATTGATGAAGGTGTTTGATACGCTTAAAGGTCAAAATTTTGACTTATTAAAGGTCAAACATTGACCATCGTACCTATGTATCATTTGATACGATTAAAATTTGATCACGATCGATTGATAAAGGTCAAAAACAATCAAATTTGACTTATTAATATTGGTAAAAAAATTATCGTTTATCGACATAATATGTCGTGTGAGCACTTTTCCTTCTACTTCTTTTTTTTTTTCTCTTTATCCGTTTATCGAATCGATGGACATATAAAGAAACGACATAATATTCGTTTATCGAATCGATGGACATATAGAAACGAGAAAAAAAAAATTCACAGCAAGACCAGATACCTTACTCCCTTGTTTTTCTCCTCCTTTTCTTCCTTCTACTTTTTTTTTTTTTTTCTCTTTATCCCTCTTGATAAAAATTCACCTTTTACATACGAATTCTTACCAAAAAATGTTACTTTTCCTTTTGTTTTTTTTCTTTATCCCTCTCGATAAACATTCACTGAATTCTTACCCGAAGTGTTATTATTATCATTCAACCCTTTTTCAGTAATCCATATACTGTCTGTCATATTTACCGACGCTCGATGAGGAGGATGTACATACACATATTTAATTCTTGTATGTCTTCTGACCCATCGCAGAAATCGTTTCACGATCATCGTAGAATCCCCAGATTAATTATATGTTCCACATAAATAAATAAAATAAATAATCACAAGAAAATTCACAGAAAAAGACACTATGGTTTCTACAGAACGACAGGAATACCATATACAGACCCGCAATTGGAACTGCGCCGTTCTCGCACGATGTGCACATCGTCGTCATCATTTCCGATCAACGGACGGCGAACAAAAAACCAACTGAGGTTGCGACAAACAGAATACGGTCTTCAGCTTTACCTAAGATTTCCATCACAACAAAACTCCCAAGAGATCCAATAATTTACTTATTAGGCATGGAACCCAATTACGGCAAAAGCCGCCAAAAGGAAACCTACTCCATGTAGGACCTACTCTCTCACGCAAACATCCATCATATTAAGCACACGCTATATAAGCTAAGAGGCGCTACCAACATCCTCCACAAGACAATCTAAGAAGCTTCTACAGCTGCAGGAGGTAAGAAAGCTCTTCCAGGTCGTCGGCCAGCAAGCGGCCCATGCCATCCGAGTAGCTGCACCACCAGAGATCAATGGGAACATTATTTAGGATAAAACATCATGAATAAATGCTCAACGTACAAATATCTTTCTCTAATATTATGCGAGTCCAAAGGAGACTTGCATGTTCAAAAGGTGACACACACAAAGTTATACAGAAGAATAAATAAACAAAGAGAAAACTTAGCCAAGCCAGTGCTACCGATTGCGAAAATGGGTTTGATGTCGAACAGAGGTCAGACCGGCCAAGCCAATTTTTGCCGGTCCAGATGAAAGTTGCAAACCTCCTTTGTTGTCTCGAGGCCAACTCACTAGAGAATCAATCTTGAACCGACTTTCAACAAGAACCAGACAAAAACCAGCCTGAAGCCTCCAGTCCAAGATACACAAGGACATTAAGAGAAATAGATTTCTCTGTCCTACCATCCTCCACTCTTTTTTTTAATTCCCTCCTAATTTCTGTCCTCTTTTCCATTGTTTTTCTTCTCTCCTAGTAGTCACCAGTTTAACATGCAAGCATTTCAGTCTGTATCGATCAATGGTTGGCTTAAGCACACCTTTGACCAGAATTGCAGTCCTCGACTAATCAAGTCAACATCATGAACTAGCAATGGCTCCAGAGGGGACAGACTTATCTGCTTGATAGTTAACTATACCTTAAGCAGTTATACTTCACATTTCATATGGTTGTGGAGGAAAGAGAAATGCATGAGACGAATAAGTTTGGTAAATGAGATATATCAACAAACAACACAAAATATGATTGGTGTGTCAGTTGGCATGTCGACCAAAAAGAACTACAAATGACAATAATGTTAAAAAGGTCACAGGAGCCAAAGCAGTCTAGCAATCACCAACATACCTTGGCATTGACACCATCTGGGGCGATTCTGTTCTCAGTCTTCCACTTCATATAGTCGGCTCGGGTAAATTTAGTAAAGCCCCTGATATGTACTTGTATGTCAGAATCCATGAAAGCATATGTTACATAGGAGTTCACAGAATAGGAAATGAAAAACAAAGCCCCAAAAGTAAATGGCACATATACTGAAAATTCTAACACTCAAACGTAGATCTATGCATTTCAATACCAAGTGATCCCAATAGAAAAAAATATTTTTGCTTGTAGTCCGACATTGAGTCTGAAAAATGTTAAGAGCGTAGATGCATTTGTTTTGCATACTAATTTTAACTGAGAAGTTTCCGACATACCACTTTCCACTGACAATTATCTTCTGACGGCCAGGGAACTTGAATTTGGCACGCCGTAAAGCTTCTTGTGCATTGCTGCTATTGCTATCCTTGCAACGAACAGACAGAAGAACCTGACCAATGTTCACTCTGGCACATGTTCCTTGTGGTTTCCCAAAGGCACCTCTCATCCCAGTCTGGAGCCTATCAGCTCCAGCACAGGAAAGCATCTTATTAATACGCAGAACATGGAATGGATGCACCCTGACTCTCAAGTGGAAAGCATCCTTCCCAGCAAACTTTGTCATATACTTGTTGCATGCAATGCGTGCAGCTTCAAGAGCCTCACTAGATACATTCTCCTTCTCCCAGCTAACCAGGTGAACACAGAAGGGAAACTCATCAACTCCTTTCTTCTTCATTCCAACATCATAGATCCTGATCTTAGGGTCTGGAACACCACGGCAGTATCTTGACTTCGGATATGGCTTATTCTTAATCTGACGATAACATCTCGCAGGACCTGTATGGACGACCATCAAAGCAAATCATATTTAAACCCAAGAAAAAAAGAAAGTCGTTAATTCTGAAGGAATATTGGTATAACAATAAGATACTTAAGCTCTCTGTACCAACAAGTCTACATATGGTAAATATGACAACCAATTTCTTTGATAAAAACCATTCATCTATAGAATTGTCATTGCAAGTTCAAATATTTGTCTCTATAATTAAAAATAGACTCGATTCAAAAAAGCAAATACACTAATTATACCGTTTTTGCTAGTTTAATCTCTGCAAGCTATAAAATGACAACAACCATGGTCTGTAAAATATGATGTTCAAAATCAATGAATTAGGTCAACCCTAGGAAAGTGCATGCTTTCATCGAAATGTAAAAGTTGTGATTCCATCAAGTCAATAAGAAACTTGGAATCTATGATCCATTCCACCGACTTTTCTTGACAAGCCACGATGTATTAAGTCGGAAAATAACATACAGACTACGATCCTAGACAAAAATTGAAACGAACGATACATTTAGCAACAAATATAGGAAATGTTATACAACAGCCATAATCAAATCTAATTAAAAGCTAATATGAAAAAAAAAAGGGATAAGAAGCGATCATAATCATCATTCAAAGAAGAAGCATCTATAAGCAGAACGGATGGAAACACACTAAATTAACCGGACCAAAATATCAGATCAAGTGGCTAACATGTTAGAACCAATAAAATCGATTCAACTACCCTTAACGAAATCCCAAATAGCGCATTTCATCTAGTTCCACCCCATGTTCTCCGTGTCCAATACGTGCGATCACTTGGATCGAAGTAGCATGCAGCAACGTTCGACAAAATCGAACCCGAAATAGAGATTAGTAGGAAGAAAAAGATCGACTTACGTCTCCCCATGGTCGCGCCGGAGGCAAAGAAGCAATCACCAGAAACCCTAGAGCACCGAAACGAGGGCCTCTACCTCTATATATATATATAGAGAGAGAGAGAGAGGTAGGAGAGGTTCGAAACGCGGAAACCGTAGACACGCGGATGGTGAGAAACGTGGACCAAAGGCCGCCTCAATTGATGGCCGGCTTAGTTCGGCTGCTGGTAACGTGGTCTTGAGGCGGTCGGGTTTGAACAGGGCAGTCAATCGTGGACCCGCGATGGCGTGCACGGTTGTCCGATGGGACCATTGCTTACACTCGTGGTGTTCAGGCGTGTGCGCATGCGTCACCCCCACGTGGCGAATCACGTGGTTCAGAAATAGAAGCAAACCCTTTTCCTACCCTTAGTTACTAACGTCACGAATAGTGGGGCCCTTCTGCACCTTCTCTCCACCCTCTTTCATATCGACATGGGTAAGTTCCATAGCGTCGACTGCAGTTTTCCAGACATCGGAAATCTTCAACAGGAGCGAGCAATACACAGAAATGTTGTTCTTTGACTTCCAATAATATTACTCAAGAGACACTCGTCGTCTTCACAGCATATACAGCAGGATACAAGTTCTAAATGAAGCTTGTTGTCCTTTGCGACCGAGGCAATGACCATGCAGCAAAGTCTGACTCAACAATCAACAGCGGAGAACATACACAGTCTTCGAACATGTTATACCTTCTGCTTCAGGACATGACGCAGCTGAATCTTTTGGCTCCCCATCAGTTTTGCCTTTAAACTGTGCCTCTGATTGCTTCGCGGCCGTTCGGTGCACCCTTTTGCCGGACACAAACCAGCTTCTCCCAGTCCGGTACCGGGAGATAGGGTGGTGTTATTGGACGGCCTGCCGCCGGTTGTGCGCTCGATCGAGAGTTCCTCGCATACCTCGTCATGGTACGAGGCTAGAGTTCCATTAGATAGAGTCCGGTTAGACAACCTGCCAGGTTTCACCTCATCCGATGTTCTCAAGAGGTCGTCAACGACATCGTGTGCCGACGAACTCCATAGCTTACACATCGAAGAAGATGCCATCATCACGTTTCTTGATTTTGCATTTGCGGAGGAGACCTCAATGGTTTCTTGGTTTACTTTGTCTTGTCTGTTCTCCTTGGACCCGGTTTCGCTGACCGAAGCATAGCTTTCTTTGCAGCAATCATCGACGGAGGGTTCGATCCCAACATGCGAGTCGCTTGAACCTCGCTCCTCAGCACGAGTCGCTTTCTCCCGATCACCCTCATCCTCTACATCATCCTTGCTATCCACCGACTCACCTGAGGCATGGGTTTCAGGGCTACGACCAGAGCAAGGTTTGATGTCCCTCTCATGGGTTTCCTGTTTTGGTTGGAGTTCTTCAAAGACCGCATGGATGTCTTCTGAAGCAGGTGGCGGCTGGTACGAGAATTCTATCATCCCTTGGGTATTTACGAGGTCCACTTTTTGTTTAAGCAGCTCTGCCTCTCGCACCAATGCAAAGTCGGAGTGTGCAGCTGCGCTCGTAGACAAAAATGCTTCCAACTCCGCTCGCAGTTCCCTCAGCTGTGAATATTTCTCCTCGAGAGTCAGCTTTGCCTCCATTAGCTTCATCTGAACCCTTTCTTCGCGCCATACCTCCGCCATCTGCAGCATCTGCTTATCGTCTTCAGCTTCTTCTCGGATCCTCGACGCTTCCATCTTCAGCGTTCCGATCTCAGCTTTGTCTTCCCCCATCTCTTTCCCAAGCTCATCACAGACCTCCTCAACAAGCACGCGAGCTTGGCGTTCTTTCTCACAGTCACGCAGGAGCTGCTTCGCGGTTAGTTTGGCTGCAGCAACCTCATCGATCAGCCTGGCACGAACGATCTCTGTCCTTTGTCGCTTTTTCTTCTCCCTGTGGAGATCAGCTTTCATCGCCTCGATCATGGCCCCGACCTTTTCGTGCTCCCTGCTTCGCCATGACGCTTTCTCCTCAGCAGCCCTTCTCAAGAATCGATCCAGCTCTTTCTTTTCCGACCTCCGTTGGGTCTCGAGTTCAGTGATGCCGGCACGAGCTCTTTCCAGCTGCGTCTGAAGGGAATTAACGAATGCATCTGTGTTCAATTCCCGAGCTTCAAGAAGCTTCAGTTGACCATAGAACCGGAAGACCTCCGACGATGTCATCGAGCTCTCAGGATCCCATTTGGTTGCCTTCTCCGTTGCAGAATTAGGAAAACCAGCGAGCTGTTTTACATGGATGATACAAACAAAAATCATATCTCCGGAAGAAAAAAAAAAAACCAAAAAAGAGAGAGAAGGGTTAGGAATTCAACCAGTCTTACAGAACGAAGATATACCTTATGAACATTGCCGTATCTTGGACTTAGAACCGAGACTGGACCGACAGATCCATTCTTTTTATTCTTGTTGGTTTGCAGGTCAGTGCCAAGGGGATCACAAAGCAGCCGATCGTGTTGATGCTGAAGAACGGACTGCAAAGTCAAAAGGAGAGAAGCAGAACAGTGAACATCAAACATTTTTCAAGCATCCGAAGTGCCGATCAAAATGTTTGTCATCGAATCATATTGCAGATTTGACGAAGATAGCAAGAATCCAAGAACAAATTGGTACACGAAAGACCCACCAACCCCTTCAAGCATCAAGAATGGCAGCAAACCATTTTATTCTCCGTCTGAGGGGATCTTGAAAAGATGCTAAAGATCGGAGGTTTTTGAACGTGAACGAGCAAGAAAAAAAAAAAAAAAGGAGACTTTTGTGACAAGTATGGCATCAATATGTGAGCCTCTAACGAAGAATGAAGCCACCTTCCACTGCAGAAAAAGGAGGTCTAAAGTGGAATCTTGATCCTGGCATACCTCAAGACCCGGAGGAGGTTGTCGGTTGCCATTGCCATCACGCAGAAGCTGCAAGTGCCAGATCCCAGCTGCGAGCTTCCTCGCCGACACGCGCGGAGGCCCAGCTCCGGGGCGGACATCGCCGACCTTGTTGGCGGGCTTCGGCGGGAGGGTCACCTGGAACTTCCACCGAACAAATGGGGTGCCGAGGCCGCTCCTCCTCCCGCCGGCAGCGGTGCCGCCCTTTCTTAGGCGAGTCCCGACTGCGGCGCCGGCGAACGCGGAGTTGCGGACGCGGCAGCCGGGGTGGGGCTGCCGTGCCTGGCGAAGACCAGTGTCGTTGGCAGCGGCGGAGGTCGGCATCGTCACAAGCACGTCACTCCGATCGCAACAGAGAGAGAGAGAGCGAGAGAGAGAGGGAGCAGAGTGATTCGGCAACAGGGGCAGCGATGCGACGGCGCTGTTGGAAACGCCTATCCAAATATACATATTAATTCTTGGAGGGAAATTACTCAATTGTCCAAATTGCCAGAAAATTAAAAAATTGCATTGTTAAATCAGACGTATGTAATATTTTATAATCCTTCATTTAAAAAAAAAAATGCTTTCTGTTATAATAAAATGTTTGAAATTTCATCGTCTCCTGCCGGCTCTAACTCTAATGCAGCTGCAGCTGCTGCTGGTATCATAAAGTAATAATATATCATGTCCATCCAAACCGTGTCCCAAGAAATATTTTGGTTATTAATTCGAGCTTAAAGATACGTTGATGGATGATGAACCAGCTCCCCGGGTGCATTCACGGAGTCCAGGTTCAATATCATGTACCACAAAAATGGGTATTAAGTGTGCAGGGCGTGTACGTCACACGATCGAGGGCTATTTATGGAATTAGATCTCCGGTTTGCGGCGTACGTGTCGGGCTGGAACCAGCTGGAACGGCTGTTTGCTACAGCGGGTGGAGGGTGGGGTTTAAAATGGCGTCGAGGGGAGCGGGAAGAGGAATCCGAGGTGGAGGCAGGTGTGTGGCCACGTCGTCACGTGACACCGAGCTACGCGACGAGGATGGCACGTCGTGCGCCCGGGACCCACCGCCATCGATGGGACAACTCCCACGAGAAACCAACGCGCGACAGACACCTCATGTAGCTGTTGCCGAGATGACGACCATGGCGTAGCCTAAGATGGGTCCCAGTGTCGGCCCAATAGGAAGGCAGGGGTTAACTGTGATTTCTGCCTGTGGGTGGTCACGTGAATGGGACTAGAGAACTCCAAAACAGGCTCTCTTTTCTTTTCCCATAATTTTTCTTCTAATTTTGTTATCGTACTTTATAAGTGGAGTACATAAGATTATTAATATTATCTTAAGACTAGAGAGAGAAAGATATCTGATTCGAGGTCATCTAATCGATGGTTCGAGATATGGGTATGGGCTATTCTTTATCTCTTGATTATCGGTGCCATGTATAAAGGTTAGAGTCGAGCGAAAGCATCCCCGACTTCATCACTCTGATGCTTAAAGTTAGTCGTAATCGGAGCTATGAGAGAAGGAAATAAATATAAGATCGTAGCGTGAATATCGAGGGTCTCATATCGTGTTGTTTCTGGGGATGGCTCTTATACTTGTAGTTATAGGTAGAAACGTGATGGTTTAATGATCATCGACGTTAGCGTACATAGATGTTTAAGCTTACTGACGCCTTAGGCGATCGATTCGTACTCCAAAACAGGCTCTCTTTTATTTTCCCATAATTTTTTTAAATTTTGTTATCGTACTTTATAAGTGGAGTACATAAGATTATTAATATTATCTTAAGACTAGAGAGAAAGATATCTGATTCGAGGTCGTGTAATCGATGGTTTATCTCTTGATTACTGGTGCCCTGTACAAAGGTTAGAGTCAAGCGAAAGGATCCCCGAATTCATCACTCTGATGCTTAAAGTTAATCGTACTCGGAGCTATGAGAGAAGGAAATAAATATAAGATCGTAGCATGAATATCGAGGGTCTCCACCTCGTGTTATTTCTGGGGATGGGCTCTTATACTTGTAGTCATAGGTAGAAACGTGATGGTTAAATGATCATCGACGTTAGCGTACATAGATGTTTAATGCTTATTGACGCCTTAGGTGATCGATTTGTACTCTAAACGTAAATGTCGGTTGAACTATTAGATGATGCTCCTTATTTTTTGAGTAACGAGATACGAGATAGTGTGTCTCTTACTTGTCATAGGGCCCACGTTGATGCAGGAAGCTACTCGAATGGGTGATAGGGTTGTCTTACCCCGGATTTGTAGCATTAAATTGGTTTGACACACCATGTTGACTTTGTTGTGACGCCCTAAGGGCAATTGAAAATGAAGTGCCTGGATATAGCATATCACATAGTAATAATAAAATAGTTTAGATCACGAAAATAGGGTAAGGATACGTAGTACAAACGTCAGCATGGTCAACCGCACCCTGGTTGGTTGGAGGAGTTATGGTCAAGGGAGTCGATTTATAGAGAGAGTGGCGCCAAATGATCCACACGAAAGACCAATCACTTGGTATTAAACACGTTAACAATGTGTTGTTTCGTTGCAGGGCATGATGCATCGAATACGTACGTCAAGGTTCCCTTATCAAGGCGAATTCAAACTTGTACCAGGAGAAATCAACGTATCCTCCCTTCAAACTTCTGTTTTGATTCCATGCATTCACAACATGATCGAGGCTTCCCGTCAACCTCCAGCAGCCTACGGTCCATATCCAACGGCGGCCAAACTCACGTTGGTCTTCATGGAGGCTGTTAGCAGTTCTGACTCTTTCTTCTCCTCGGACTGAGATCTTATCCGACAAAGCTTCTCTTTCTTCCCCTCCTATATAGTACTTGACATGCAACGCGATGGACATAAGAGAAGTTAGAGCCAAGCGATACGGAACAAACGAAGAAGAAGAAGAGACGAAAGATGGGGAATTGCCTTAACCACCAACCTGCAATGACATGGGTTGACGAGGAGGGCTGTGACATGATGGGTTCCGGCAGTCCTCCTCGCCGCGATGATCGAGTGGCGAAGATGGCATTAGAGAAGCTCAGACAAAAGTCATTACTGAGACGAGAGCATGGAGGTGCATCTCCTTCCCTGGTTAAGATCAGGATCACAAAGAAGCAGTGGGAGGAACTGATGTCACGTGCTGACATGCAGGGAGTGGATGTCCACCGAGTGCTAAGCCGTATCATGGGCAGAAGTCGATCGGATCTCGAGGGCCGAGGACGGCAATGGAGACCGAGCCTGCGGAGCATACCGGAAGATGCAGAGTCCGAGGTCAACAATATCGGTTCCAGATAAAAAAAAAAAAAAACTTCATCCCCATGCAAATATATACATATACACACACATTAATCTTTCACGTTCAAGTTTTGGCTCTTTTTTTTTTTTTATTTCCCCTTCTTATTCTTTCTTTAGTAACAAGAAAGGTCTGTCAATGTTGTTCATTAGCAGCTTTTGTGAATCTAATGCTGCCATTCATTTTGTATCTTCACCTAAAAGAAGAAGAAGAAGAAGAAAAAAAAAAAGGTTGCTGCATCTCATGAGCTTGAGCGTGGTACTAAGAAAATTTCTGTGGAAGGATGTGACGACGATTTGGAAGATGACGATGAGATGAGCAGACAAGATAGATGTAGTAAAACAATCCCTAAAACTCTAAAAAAATTCAAGAAACTCATGCATGAGCAAAATGGGAAAGAAGTTATTGGTCTCGTCGCTGTTCATGGACGAATGCTATATATAAATCCAGGAGCTAAAAGTAGAAGGAAAAAAAAAAAGCAGTACAGATTCGCGGATTGGGAGGACAGGAACCTGCAGGTCCTCGGACACACCGTGAAAGAAGCATGCAAAGAGAGGAGGAGGGTATGCGATGTCGGTTGACGACTCCATGTTTCCCATGAACGACCGACGGTACTTCACGGGCACAGTGGCTGAGACACCGCCAAAAGCAACATCGTAATACACATCCGGATTCACGTAACTGATGGGTCTCGGTTCAAATAAATCCATGTGTGATGTCATTTTGATTGTAATAATATTTTTTTTAATAAAAAGGTATCGTAAGAAATTTAATGATCCTTCAAGATGGTTAAATATATATATAAATATGTCACATGTCAGTGAGACAAGTGACAAGATTTCCGCGCGCGCTCTCTCTCTCTCTCAGTCTCTCGTACGCGCATGAAGAAGGCGGACGGACATGCAAGTAGTAATATGGAGAAGGAAAGGGATTTCTTCTCTTATCCTTGATATAAGGGCAGAGATGTGAGTCAGCTTAAAGATGGGTCGAGAGCCTTATTTAAAAACAAGCGGTCTGGATGAGTTATGTTAGTGGGCGTTCACGAATATTGCTGACCCCCATTAAAAATGAGACCCGATAGGTCGTCCTGCCTTTGGATTTAAGAGTGGATGGTGGGAGATTTGAGATCCTTCCATTAGAGACCGAGTGTATTCAGCTCAATCCCTCGTTACTCTTTTTGTTTTGGACGGCGGTAGGTCGTCACCGTCCTTTGATGCTAACTACATTTACACAAAAAAAAAACAAAAAAACCAAAGAAGAGCAAGAAAGTAATGAAATTGAAAATGTGGAAGAAATTTTCTAACCACGTTTAGACTTACAGGGAGGGCATTGGACAAGCACAGTCAGCATCATTTCCTCCAGTAGAAAATGAGCTCATCTGAAGATCTTAGAATGATTCACAATAGTGCACATTAAAAGCATTTAAGAATTTCTCAAACCCAATATGGTTAAGCCACCACTAAGAAGACCAAAACAGAAGCATTGGGCGCTCTAAACTAAGTTTGTTCACCCCATGCAGCAACTTCCACTGGTTCCGGGACATGCTTTGTCTTGGGAATTCGCCTTCCAACCCGAGAGCTCTCTCACCCGGCTGAGTTCTCATGTAATAATACATATTCCCGGCTGCAGACACATATATTTATTAGCACACTTTTAGATAAATTATCTGAAGTAGATCCATTTTTTTTTTTTTTTACAGGTTTCAAGCAATGATATTTGGGTCTAACAAACAAACACACTTGCAATAAAATAACTTTGGAATTCAAGTCCGACAACATGTGTACATCTAGTGATCATTGTTTGGGCTTATAGTGAGTGCATAAAGAACTGACAAGATTAATATCAACATTTAATAATTGGAGATCTAAAATGAGTTCAATGCTTAAGCAAAGAGAAAGGAATGCATGCACGCATGCATGTCCTAGGTAACAAAGTAAACTGTTGCAAAACCACAAGTTATACCTGCTATTACCAAACTTAATTGTATCCTTTTCAAAAAGCTCATAATACCGTTGCGGCTCAATGCGATTATCCTGCACAAGATACCAAAATTAACACACAAAACACACAGAGACAAGAGAGAGAGAGAGAGAGAGAGAGAGAGAGAGAGAGAGAGAGAGAATTGGACTTGGTTATGTAATGTTTTGAACAAATGAAAAAAACGAAAGTAGTAGTAAACTCTTACATTTATAAAAGTCCCATTTGTACTCCCAAGGTCCATCAGATACGGCCTAATAGTTTACACATCCGATGATCAATATATGATGCCATTATACCCAAAAATATTATCAGCAATGAAGAAAGTGTCAAAAGATGCAGCTAGTAAAAATCAACCTAATTTTTTCACCATATTACCTTACTTGATTTGATATTAAACCATCTGGTTCCTCCTTCTCTACAAGCCTGAAAAGAGAAACTATGTGGATTCAAGAGATCTCATGGCATCATCAAATAATAAAATCAAGCAAAAATCTAACCTATACTGAATAACAGCATGCTGTTTGCTACAAGATGGATGATATGTCGGAATGTCTGACACTCTCCTTTCTCTACCAAAAAGGTAGCAACTTTGTCGGTGCAAATAAAGAGGCTCTGTTGATCAGACAAGTCCTTAGCAATTTATGTTCAACAGAATAGCACTATGAACTAAACAAATTTAACAAACCAGAAGTCTAGAACATGAACCCAAATTACAAATATTGCTAAAAAGCAAAGATAAAAGTCTTTTCAAACTTCAAGGCCTCCAGGACTAGGCAATAAGTATTATAAACAACAGAAGTTACAGTAACAAAAAGTCAGTTTATATGCACATACAGTAGCAACAGCATATTAAACAAGGAACATGACTGGACAATCATAAGAGTTTAAACCTTTTGAATGGTCAATCCAGCCTTGAAAAGAGTTGACTTTCATATTACATTCTCATTTCTTTAAAGTATCGTTAAGAGAATTCTGTGAATCAGATTTCATGGACGTGAATTACATTCAACAAAGAAAATGTCTTTTCATTTGACTTTTAGAACAAAAGTGGATGGTTTTAACAAGTTATGGCTGCAGCAACATTATGCCACAATTGAAATGGAGCAAAGCATAGCAGAAACAGTGGGGAATAGATGAGATGAGTCACATGGCCGTAGTTGGAGATGGATTGGGTGCACTTAAGGATTGGAAAAAGTTTGAAGCATGGGAAATTATTGTATTTACCAGCAGTGTGAAAGGACTAACATAGGAACTTTGAGAATGTGAATTTAGATATTCAAATTTTCTGGAAAGAATACTTTAAAGGCCATAAATTGATTCAGAGCAGCTTATGTCTGGTTTCATAACTCAGATCCACTGATTATCCATAATGAAATAAACATACCATATGTTGCTTTTACATCCTAGATATATCTCAGATACACTTCAAGATTAACTTGGAACTGGCACTCACCATGGCCTGACACTTCATGCACTTCTCCCAATTGTTTGAACCACTGCTCAATTAACCCCTCAAGAGTACTACTAGAGATTCATACTTATATTAGGATAATCATTTCTCTGATCAAATTCAAATTCAGTAGCAATATCAGTGTTAAGAAAAAATCATCTTATGCCTTCAGGTACCAAACAAGCAATTTCAACCATCACAATCAAATTTCACACATAGATCTGCTACTATTCCTGCTTTCCTGGAAGTAGGTAAATGAATAAAGTAAGATCATAAAATATCAGAATAACTATCCTCACTTAATTCAGGGATTCAACGACAATTGTTGCTTCAACATTTTTTTTTTCTCAACAAGGTTCCAGTGTCCATCAGAACAACTTGCTTAGAAAAACGCAGAACAGACAAGTTAGTATAATTGGGAAGGAACCTGAAAGGCAGCAAAATGTTCCAAGGGTAAAAGGAAAAGACAAGGAAAACCCAATGATTTAAAAAGCATTAGGTGCCAAAAAAGGCCAAGATCCCAAAATGCTCGAGGCGCTTGCCTAGGTGCTAACCCGAGTGAAGCGAGACGCTCTGACAGTGGAACTTTCGGATGGGGAGAAAAGAATTGTTAAGAGGGGGAGAAAAAGTCATCGACACTGGAACTTTCGGACGACGACAACGACAGTGGAGGAAACTGCAAACAACAACGACGACGAAAGCTACAGACAACAACGTTGTGGGCGGAGAAAGCTTCAGAGGTGTCTGTCGGTGGCGAAGGAAGTTGCGGTCCTCTCCCTCGCCAATGGAAGGAGCTGCACACGAAAGCAGCAACGGTGACAGAAGGAAGCTACGAACGACGACTAGGCCGTCGAACCGATCCGTCGACAATAGAGGAAGCCACGGTCCATTGCGTCTGCAACGGAGGTAGCGGTAGAAAATGTCGGCAACGAAGGCAAAAGCTATGCTAGGGTTGATGGCTCACAGTTGCGCGGGGTGGGGGTGGCTTTTACGAGTAAGAAAGTGGCTAGTTGGTTCAATCGAACCAACCAGCCATAGCTGAACCAAACCAAACCAAATATAAAAGTTTGGTTCGATTGCTTCATTTGAACCAAGCGCTCGCCCGAGGCACCCGACGCATAGGTTCAGGCAAGCGCCTCACTGTAGCACGCCGCTTGGTTCACCCTTGAGGAGCTCGGGCTAAGCGAACGCATGGGCACCTATTTAAACTGTAGGGAAAACCTATACATGAAACATGATATGAAAATTCAGAATTAAAAGATACCCTCCAGACTTGAACTAATAAAATAGTTAATCATTGCTTTGGAAAGTAACTGAAAAACAGATGACTAAATAGTCAATCATTGCTTTGGAAACTAGTTTGATAAATTTCATTTAACTTGAAAACAGATGGATAGTCATGCACATTCCGATCGAAGTGAGCATTAGATTCATAAGTAGATTGATATAAACCGAAATTACCATTGAGCACTTCCCCAGCCTTGAAAACATATAATCTCCATCTTACATCTGGCTTGCGAGCATCCGATGGTTCATTGAATAGCAAAGTCACACCTAACATTCAAAAAGAGATTGACAAATATGTATGTCGAATAGAATGTGAGTTAGCATACAATAGTCTACATACACCAAGGAAATAGTTGATGCAGGCAAACATCTCCTTTTTATGTTTTAAGAAAAAAGATGAAGGCATAATTTTTGAGGATCCAAATCAAAAATCGAGAATTCAAGTTTAAATTAGAAATCAGTCTAACAATGAAATAATCACCTCTAACTCGATTAGTCTCCTCGGCAAGCTTCCCAGACAGCTCAAATGATGGTTTTTGCTACATTAAAAAAATAATTAAACATGTAAATGATTGTTCAGAATGACCAAGCACTGGGAGTAATGCACAAGATTAGCAACCAATATGATACAAAGCATGGGGACATATGACGAAAAGACCCAAGATAAAAGATAATTGACAGCGAATGTTTCCCACAAGGGTGTCATCAAACTACATGGAGAAAAGTCAACAGTCAACAGCAAGAAAAGATCTACTTGCATGAGAAAGTAAGATGGGTTAAACTTATCACAGGCCCCCAAAATCCAGAACAAGATAAAATTAATAAAACAAGTTTATGTTCATATTGCAGCAAGTTTATCTTCATATCATGACAAGCCTTGTCTGATGCAAGTAAAGGTCCCCTAGAGTTCACCAACGTACAGGTTAATCCAAAGTACCACAGACTAATGCACTCTATGAAGTAGCATGAATATGACTGCAAATGAAGATGATGACCTTTTCTTTTGCTTCCAGGGCCTGCTCAGCTGCCTTCATCTTTGCAACCGAATCACTTTCATCTCCCCTGTAAGAAAACTTTTCCCTGAATCAAGTGCCAAAACTGTGGATGCTCCGTGTAGCAGAACAAATATGTGGTATTCACTATTAAGCTAATCCATGTATGAAGCTATAACCAATAACTAAAGAAAAATATTTAAGCAATCTCCAACAAATACAAACAATAAAGATGTTGTGATAGAGGGAGGTCTCATCAGTTGAACTAGATACTGACCAATCGTATTCATCCGTCTTCGGTTTTATCCCCACCTGAAATGAAATGGCTAAGAACATAAAGTGCGGGTATTGGAAAGAAATTTCTATACTGATTTATACATAAATGAAATAACATAAACTACATAGCATGATTTATGAACTGACTTTTAAATAAACTATGAAAATGAGTAGCATAAATCTATAGATAACATACAGACATTAGCAAAGGGAAAAATAAGTGTCATAAGAAAGCCTTAGTTCAGTTCCATTAAAGATACATCGAATGTAATGAATCTCTCAAACAATATTACAGGCCAGGGGCCCGGATAGACATAAGAATGATATATGGTTGAAGCATCCGTTTTTAAATGTGTGTGTCCAATATGTTGCCAGGTCCATAGTGCAAAGATAGTTGAACTCAAGAGACTAAAAACATGGTTTGCATGAAGTACAAGAGGCCACCATTACCTGAAAATTGTGCTATATGAAAACGAGAAATAATTATAATGCAACACTGCTGTAGTTCATCCAAAACTCTTAAAAGGAAAGGGTGATTTACAGTATGTAAAAAACTAAAGACTACAAAATATGGACAATTGCATACAACCAGTGATTATAGCATGAAACAAGCATTTAAACACAAATTTAGCATTCCAGATACACTGCATTGATCCTACGAATTTCTGCATATATCGCCTCATGCTAAGCATCATTAAATACTAACATCATCACAGCCAGAAGTATATGATTGTTAACTCATCATGTCAACAGTCTTGAGACTCAAAAGTATGTGGTATACACTTAATAAGAATGCAACCAACTGGTGCATATAGCAACTCAATAGGGTAAATAACAAGGCTGGCAGTTAAAACAAAATTGAAGAACAAGGAGAAGATATCACCAGACACCTCATCACGTGCCCCAGCCTTGGGAGGTCTGGTAGGGGAGCGGGAACTGTATCTGCTCCTACGGCTTCGTCCCTCTGGGGAATCTGAATGATCACGCCTTGAAGATTTTGATGGAACACTATCATTCTTCTCTCTTGATGATTTACTATGCCTTGAAATATCATCGATCTCCCCTCGTTCTCTGTACCTCCCCTTATCATGATCTTCCCTGCCTGAATGCCTCCTGAGCTCTCTATCTGCTAACTTCTCAGGCTCCCGTTCAGCATGAGCTCGTTTTAAGCGTTTGGTTCGTGGTGATGGTGAGCGTGGGGCACTACCCTTGACCGGTGAATGTTGCCGCTCACGTTTAGGCGACCTAGCACGATCATGCGCATTTTCTTTGACCGGAGAGCGAGCCCTATTAGTTCTAGCCGGTGACCTAGCTCTAGGAGAGCTCTTCCGAGGAGCAGGCGATCTTTCTCTTCGAGGAGAGATCCTCCTACGAGGGGAACGACGATCTCTAACGGGAGAAGTAGACCTATCAGATGAGACCCGCCGTTTATGTTCCCGACGTTCCACTGCTGGAGCCATCGTTGCCACATAGAAGCCACAACTCCTGCCAATATATTGGTTCGAGCGCGAGATCATTTAAGCCCAAAAATCCCTGTTTAAATTGCACGACCAAAACCCTAATCGAAAACCATCGAACGAGGAGAAAAAGCAAGAGAAACTTCAGAAAACACGAAGCCATGAAACTCATGCTCGCATCTTCACCACATTACTGCGCAACCAGTTGGGTCATACCGAAAAATGAGAACAAACATCGCGGCAATCCGAAATGGGAGTAAGAGAGGGAAAACATCAGCAATGGACAAGAACAAGGGGATTTCAGAAAAAAGACTCACCTGCAAGCGGCGGGAGTGGGAGAGGACGAAACCCTAGACGACGAGGAAGTGTTGGGATTGGAGAAGGGTCGCCATGGGAGAAGGCGCTCGAAGCTCCTGCAACAAAATGGATCGGGGAGGGATGAGGTTAAAAACAACGGCGAGAGATGGGTGAGTGAATCCATACGATAAATAAGTCGGATCCCTAAGTATTTGGGCCGTATACGAAGCCCAAAACTCTGGCCTATCAATAAGCCAACGGAAACGTGCAGCATAAATTCTTGCCTCAGCGTACGCTTGCATTCATAACCGAGGGTCCACATGGGGCCCGTCTCGGCCATCCAATGAAACTGAGGTGGCATTTATACAACAAAATGATATTATAAACTCAATTTATTTTACTATACTATCTCTCACGATTCCGTCGTAGCGCAACGAACGGTTCAAATTCATGTCTTTAATATTTTTATTTTTATATCTTTTAAAAATTATATTAAAATTAAAAAATATAATATTTTATCACTGAAAAAAAATTATATATATGATATTTTTATAAAATAAAATTAAATTAAAATTATAGAAGATGATATATAATTAACCCAATATGTTTCAAGGAAGAAGGGGTTTATATATGAACATCAAAACAAAACTATCAGTCTTCGAGCGCACTAGTAATACAATTCAAAATACTTATCATGATATCAGACTAGTAATATAAGTCAAAATGAATAATTTGTATTTTTTAATACACATTCTTTATTTGCGCTTGGAGGTGAATTGCCTCTTAAAAATAGCTGCAGCTTGTACTGTTGGAAGACGCCGGCCGACGTGATGTCGTGCCCGTTCCACAAGATCTCGCCGGCGCACGGACGGGAGAACCCGGCGAGCAGACGGAGGAAGGCCGTCTTCCCGAAGCCATTGGCGCCGGCCAGAACGAGGGTGGAGCCATTGATGTTTCGGAGGACCGTCCGAGCGTCACGCGTGCAGGAGACGTTGTCAAGGAGGATCCGAGGCGGGGGAGGTCTGAGCAGGGGCATCTGCTGCAACCGGAAGAGAGATTGCTGTAGACCAGAACCACGATTTGATATATATATGCTGTCACAAAAAGCTACATCACTAGATGATCTCAGAAAGAGCACGGGTAAAAGAACTATTAGTCGCATCTTGAGTTTGAGTTGCAAGAACGTATTTTTAAGAGAACGTACATCTTCGATTAGCTCGTTAAACGTGATATTTGGTTCATCAATCTGATTTAGCGTGTAACTCTAAAGAATTCAAGCGTCAACATCAAAACTATGGTAGATTAATAAACATAAGTGATATGGCATATCATAGTCCATTCCACGATAGTTGTCAGACCATCATGATGGAACTAGCTGGGCACCCCAGTTAGCTCGGACCGTGACTTCGGGACAGGTCATCGCTCCATCCCGCCATCCAAGAAGCATGCTAAGGTGTGACGCAGTCCAAGTGGCATTAGCGAACAAGTCGTCAGTCAATCCCACCATCCGAGAAGCACGACAGGGCGCAACACAGCCCATACAACATCGACGCCCAAGTATAGTCTGGCTCTGCTAACCATCAAGCATTAACACCCACGTACAATAGGATCGTCTATCATTAAACATTCTCGTATGACGATCCCCCCGGCATGAGGTATAAAAGCCACATTGGTGAATGATATCAAGGGATCTAGACACACACATTCGATTACCATGATCTTTCTCATTGAGATCCGACTCTTGCTAACTTGACCATCAGAGAGGTCAAGTCGAAGGGCCTAGACACACACATTTAGCACTAGAAGGAGAGCCAATGTCGCAAGAGCACCAGCAGTCGGCTAACCTCGGGGAGCACCCAAGGGAAGAAACTTATGTCGCGCACCCGATCCTCGGCCTCGGAGGACTAGCCTCTCTCCCTCTCTCTCTGGATGGGAACGTTCCATCCTAGACCTGGAGCATGTACTGAAGACTGTTCAATGACCTGAGCTCTCTCCCCCCGGGAGTGGTACAACACAACCCATCATCTCACCAGAGGCATTCCTCAACCTCACACAACAAGTTAAGACCGTAACCAAAATGATTCAGTCTATCATTCCTTTCATTCCCTAAGCGAGCCTCCTCCCCCAGCTCGTCTCGCAGACTATGCTATCGCGGGCACCATCACTAGTGCCCCAACTAAATCTCTTTCGAGTGCCCCTTGCGTCCTCACAGATTCCTCTTCAAGCACAATAGAATTTGTCGGCGCTTGATAGGCCAACCCGAGAAGGCTGCCACCCAGATGAAGAGTCGTTTGGAACTAGATGAGCTCCGCCCAAACATGGGACTTAGGAGGCTCGTCCAGCACCTCTGAACCATACTGAGCCGGACACCTTGTCGTTTGATTCTTGGCCTAGCTGCACTAGATCAACCGTCGATTGGACAAAGTCCAGAGAGAGTTCTACATATCAAAAGAAGAACATGGAGAAAGCTCTCTTGGGGGATCCCCTTGAATCTAGGAACTTGAAGATAAGCTGATCCCCCCAAGCTTACGCCTGCCCACGTTAGAGGCCTACAACTAAGGCTTAGACCCGGCAGAGCATGCGCCACCGCCTTTTGGGACCAGATGGTCCTGTACAACACATCCGATGGGTTAATGTATTAAGCATTTCCGACTACCCTTTGCGGCTCCGCAAGAATGTGGTATAGTTGTCTGAAAACCCTTTTAGTCTTGTCCTTTGACTAGCTAACAAGAGAATTTAGGTTCAACTTCTTGGCTAGCACCAAGTTGAAACCGTCTGTGGCAGCGCTCCTCGGCCTAAGCTAAAAAGACGAAGAGCCCCTCTCCCACTTCATCTCATGCTTCGCCATGAAAATCAGGGTGGTACTCGACACTCATCCCTATTTGATTATGCAAGTGTTCTTAATGGGGCTGCATCCATCCAACTTTTTCTGGTCATTGATCGAGTGACCGCTAGCGACCATGCCCGAGATGCTCCAGCGTGCCAACCAGTACACAGCCGCCAAGGCGCTGGTTGTAGGGAAACGCGAGGATCACAAGAGACCCCACGCAGAGAAACCCCGAGGGTAGCCTTTAGAGGCCCCGAGAAGGCAACCCGATCGACCAAAGCCATTCTACCCAAGATTGCTCCCATCTCCCCTGAACTCAACCAGGATGGAGATCTTTCTCCATATCAAAGAAGAGGGACTCATGAGAACGCCCAACCCCATGAAGAGTCCCCGAGAGCTTAAGGACCAGGCGAAGTATTACTGATTCCACCGAGACTATGACCACGACATCGAGGAATGTCACAACCACCGTAATCAGATCGAAGAGCTTATACGTAAGGGGTATCTCGGGTGCTACTCCAAGAGGCCTCAAGAGCCTTCCCCCCGCCGCCAAGGGCGAGTTGAGAAGTAGATAGATGTCATCATTGGGGGACTGGCGTCTGGTGGGGACAACACATTAGGACGAAAGCCTTACGTCTGAGCTATTGTGGAAAAACACCCTTGTTAGACCAACGAACCGCTGATTGCCTTTGAAACAGGGGATGCAATGTACCATGACCATGACGACGCATTGGTGTTCTCAGTCAGCATCACTAACGCACAAGTAAAAAGGGTCATGGTCAACACCGACAGCTCGGTTGATGTCTTGTACCTCAAAGCCTTCAAGAAGCTCAGGCTGACCACCGTCGACCTATCACCAATGAGCTCCACCCTCATTGGGTTTATGGGTGACTCTATCACCCCCCTCAAGACGACCATCCTACCCATCACCCTCGGGCAGGAACCCCAGTCGAAGACCATGATGGTCACTTTCATGGTGGTCAACTTGTTGTCAGCATACAACGTCAAGCTTGGTCAATCGACCCTCAATAAGCTAAGTGCAGTTGTCTTCACCTACCATCGACCAGAGCAGGGATCGAGGAAGTCCTCTTGACAAACATCGACCCGATCAGGTCGTGAAGATCAGATCTACACTCTTGGAGAAGGACCAAGTTCAACTTATTGATTTCCTGGTTAGGAACGCTGATGTTTTTTGCCTGTCACCTAAGGACATATCGGGCATCGACCCCAAAGTCACGGAACACCACCTCAGCATTCCCCCTGGGGCATGGCCAGTAAAGTAAAGGCCTCATAAGTTTACTACAGACCGACTAAGGGCGATCAACAATGAGGTAGATCGCCTGATGGAGGTAGGATTCATAGCTGAGGCCAAATACCCTTAGTGGCTCTCCTATGTAGTCATTGTCAAGAAATTTAATTGAAGTTGAAGGATGTGCATTGATTACACCGATTTCAATCAAGCATGCCCGAAAGACTGCTACCCCTTCTCCTCACATTCATGGATGAGTTCTCGGACTATCAGTAGTAGACTCACTGATAGGGGAGTCTACTACTACAAGGTAATGCCATTCGATCATAAAAATGTTGATGTAACGTATCAAATAATGGTGAACCAAATGTTCAAGCACCACGCTGGGAAGAACATTAAGGTATACGTCGACAACATGATCATGAAGAGCAAAGTTGTCGGGACCCACCTACCGGATCTCGTTAAGACATTCCAGACCCTCAAAAAATTTAGGATGTGGCTCAACCCCACCAACTACATCTTCGGAGTTAGTTAAGGAAAGTTCCTCGGTTTCATAATTCACTAGAGGGGTATTGACATGAACCTAGAAAAGGTCCATTCTATAACCACGATGTAACCTCTCCGGACAATCAAGGAGACACAACAACTCACTGGGAGGCTGGTCGCCATTAGCCGGCTCTTGTCCTGATCCGGGGATAAGTGTCTCTTTTTTTTTCGAGTGCTAAAGCACGCCAAGGATTTTCAGTGGAACTTCGAGTGCCAGGACGCCTTTGAGGAGTTAAAGGCGCATCTTGTTCGACTACTGTAACTCACCATAGTGAGCCTGAGTGAACCACTCAGCCAATACATGATTGCCTCTGAGCACGCGGTTAGCTCGGTCCTAGTCCGAGAAGAATCAGGCACATAATGGCCCGTCTACTACTCCAGCCATGTCTTAAACGGGCTCGAGGAGCAATACCCTCCCATCCAAAAGCTGGTCCTAGCCTTAGTATAGGTAGTTAGGAAGCTATGCCCCTAATTTCAATCCTACACTATAAAGTGGTAACTGACTAGCTCCGACTAGCTCCTTCATCATATTCTCTCTAACATTGATCCCTCAGGATGAATGCTTCGATGGTCGATCGAGCTTGGAGAATTTGATGTCTAGTATGTCTTAAGGACGACGATCAATGACACAAGAGTGCCTACTTTGCTACATTCAACTTAAATAAATCTTGTTGATCCCATGGTATTATTCTCTACTACTCACAATGCTTGTTTCGTAGCCTTTTATCCAAACTTCTCAAATATGACAGCTCATGAGCATTTTTCACTAGAGAAAGTTAAAGCAACTTCTTTGATATGTAGTTTGGAAGGTAGAAAGTTAAATATATTCAAGATGCTTTTCTTCATAACCAAGTAGTGCATTAAAGGGGTTAGTTAGCAGATGTAAAATACTTAATTTTGTAGTTCCTTAAGCATTAAGGGTTGTTTCATGTACTAGTACTTATTTTGGTATTTTAGGGTTAGAAGAAGGTTAGCACTTAATTTGTATTGGCAGAAGCTCTTTGGAGTCTCTCTAAAAATGTACATCTCTTGGATGCTTCCTTGAATGATGAGTCTTTTGATTCAATTATGTATCTTTGTTTAATTTCCTTAAGGTGGTGAATTTTTTGTATTCTCTTGTGACATTAAACTTGGTGTGAGCTATTTTTACCTATTTTTGTAAGTTCTATCCTGCATTTGTTCTTTTCTAATCCAAATATTTTTAACAAATACAACTTTACATCCTGTTGTTTGTTTTCTCAAACTCCACTCTGTCTTCTCCCCTTTCCCGATATTAGTTTGGTATCAGAGCTAAAGGCTAAAGATCATGACAAGGCAGAATGAATAAAATGTAGTTGGTTAAGGTAGTGGCCACGAAGATGATGTTGAATCCTTGAGGTTATAGCTACAAAATTACGAGACAATGTACAAGAAAAAAAATGAAATCATTGAAGAACTTCAGAGTAGAAATAATTAACATGAAAATGATGGCTAAAAGTTTGGTTATGATGATGATACACCTTCTTACCCAAAGGAATTTAAAAGATTTAATGCAAGGTGTGGAGACCAAGACGTGTGGCAGAACAAATACAACTTAAAGTTAGACATTTCAGAGTTTGAAGGTAGAATCAATGTTTATGACTTTATTGATTGACTTAATACGGTGGAAAGAATATTCGATTTTCATGAACTACTAGAACAAAAGGAAATAAAGCTTGTGGCGCTTAAACTCAGAAGGAATGCTTCTTTTTGGTGGAAAAACCTAAAGAAGCAAAGAGAATATGAGAGGAAGAGTAAGATCGTGACATAAGAGAAAATGAAAATGGAATTAAAAAGAATATATTTACATGGCAACTATAGGCAAGAGATCTTTCTCAAAATCTATAAAAAAGATTCTTGATACTAGTCGAAAGATGATTATACAAAAGAAGAAAATTCTAAGCCTACTCTCCAAAGCAAAATGGTGTCGTAGGTACAAGACAAGGGTGAAAGATCAGCTAGTAGCAAACAACCACCTAATTCGTCTACACCAAGTGGCCAAAAATGATTTGAATGTCATGGTTTTGGGCATATTGTTTGAGATTGTTCAAATAGAAGGATTGTTACGTTTGTTGAAGAACATAGTGATAAAGAAGGAAATGAAGCTAACGATGAACCAAAATATGATATTGATGAGAAAGATATTACTTATGTTGATCATGATTTATCTTTTATATCCTATGATGAATGCAAGGGTAAATTAAAAGGGTGGTCATGTTTTGGCTATAGTAGTAGTAAAGGAGAATGAACAACACAAGGAGCCACTAACAATCATGGAACCAATCCTGAAGCAGTTCCAAGATGTTGTATCGGAAGAGATCTCACATAACCTTCCACCTTTGACAGACAACCAACATAACATTCATCTTATTCCGAGGGCCAATCCTATAGATCCTTTAGATTTAGTTGAGAACGAACAACACAATAAGCCACCAACAATCATGGAACTAATCCTAGATGAGTTCTATATGTTGTACCGGAGGAGATCCCACATAACCTTCCACCTTTGAGAGACAGCCATCATCACGTTGATCTTGTTATGAGAGCCAATTCTATAGATCCTTTGGATTTGGTTTCTCATTCTACAACTAAGCAATTAAGTATAATTACTGATGAGAGGGCTAAGCAAATAAAGAAGTTGCATGAAAAAGTTAAAGCAATTAGTAAAAATCAAAATGGGAGGTACATACAAGCTGCCAATAAATACAGAAAGCATAAAGAGTTTAATATAAGTGATTTAATCTAGATTTATCTAATGAAGGAGAGGTTACCACAAGACAAATTTGGGATATTGAAACCAAAGACTAATGGTCCAACAATATGCTTAAGAGAATTGATAAGAATCCTTGTGAGATCAAGCTACCTAAAGACTATGGGGTATTCTCAACATTCAATATGATTGATTTTAGTCCTTATCATATGGTTGAAACAAATGAGGACTTGAGAACAAGTCTTTTTCAACCAGGGAAGATTGACACGAGAGTGCCTATTTTGCTACAGTCAACTCAAGTAAATCTTGTTAATCCTATGGTATTATTCTCTATAACTAACAATGCTTGTCTTATAGCCTTTTATCCAAACCTCTCAAATATGACAGCTCATGCACATTTTCACTAGAGAAAGTTAAAATAGCTTCATTAATAGGTAGTTTAGAAGGTAGAAAGTTAAAACTATTTAAGATACTTTTCTTCATGACCAAGGAATGCAGTAAATGTGTTAGTTAGCAGATATAAAGTACTTAATTTTATAGTTCCCTATGCATGAAGGGTTGTTTCATGCACTAGTACTTATTTTGGTGTTTTAGGATTATAAGAAGTTTATCACCTGATTTGTATTGGCAAAAGCTCTTTGGAGTCTCTCTAAAACTTTGTATCTCTTGGATGCTTCCTTGAGTAGTGAGTCTTTGAATTCAGTTTTGTATCCTTATTTAATTTTCTTGAGGTGGTGAAATTTTTATATCCTCTTGTGATATTAAAGTTGGTGGTGAGCTATTTTTACCTATTTTATGTAAGTTCTATCTTGTGTTTGTTCTTTTTCAATCTAAAGAAATTTCAATAAATACAACTCTGCATCCTATTGTTTATTTTCTCGAACTCTATTATATCTTTTCCCCTTTCCCGGTATCAATCAAGGCACAGGCCCTTGCAGATTACTTCTCCAAGTTGACCCCCACCTCAACCAACAGCCACGGGACTACTGAGTAAGAGTGGACCCTGTTCGTGGATGGGTCAGCTAACACCGAAAGGTGTAGAGTAGTCCTTGTGCTGAAGGGACCTGATGGCCAGTTGCATTAGCGCGTGCTCCACTTCGAGTTCAAGGTTACTAACAATGAGGCCAAGTATGAAACCCTACTATATGAGCTACGCTTGGTCTTGGAACTAGGTGCAAAAGAACTCAAGGTCTTTAGCGACTCATAGCTGATGGTCGGTCACATCAACATGGACTACGAGGCCTGGGACTTGATTATGATAAAATACTTGGCCGAGGTGAGACGTTTAACCAATAACTTCCAGCGTCTGATCAGGGTTCCCCAAGAGGAGAAAATTCAAGCTGACACGCTGGCCAAGGAGGCATCAACACGAGGGGGCAGGAGCTATCCCTTGGATGTAGAAGTGATCACTACTATTGTTGAGGTTACTCCTAATTGGATGGAGGACATCCTCTGATATAAGAAGGATGGGACACTCCCAACCGACCCGACCGTCGCTCAACGATTAAGGCATATACAATCCCGCTATTGCAAGGTCAGTGGTCGACTCTACATAGGTTGCTCAGCTTGCCCCTCCTTTGGTGCCTCACTCTTGCAGAAGCAAAAATGGTGTTGGTCGAAATCCATAAAGGCATCTATGGAGAACACATCGTCACTCGAACCCTGAAATTCAAGACCATCAGACAGGGCTACTATTGGTCGACCATGTGTCAGGATGTCATGGACTATGTGCAGCAATGCCTACAGTACCAGAAGCATGCTCGGGTGCACCACCAACCTGTAGTTCCCCTAACTCCTATCGACTATGCGTGGCCCTTTGCACAGTGGGGGATGGACCTCCTTGGCCCCTTCCCTCCAACCTTTGGACAATGAAGGTTTATCATAGTCGCCGTCAACTACTTTATAAAATGGGTCGAAGCTGAACCCTTGGCGTTTATAATAGAGAAGCAAGTCCAAAAATTTGTGTGGAAGAATATCATCACCCAGTACGGCATCCCGAGGGCCATCATCATTGACAATGAAACCCAATTCAACAACACAAGGTTCAAAGAGTTTCGCACAACATACGAAATCCATCTAAAGTTTAGCTCGGTAACATACCCTTAGACTAATGGCTTGGCCGAAGTGACCAACCGGGCAATACTAGAAGGTCTCAAGAAAAGGGTCGGTGAAGCACAAGGGATGTGGGTTGACAAGCTCACCAACATCTTGTGGGCATCACAAACCACCCCGAAGATTGCCACGGGCGAATCCCCCTATAGCCTAGCATTCGAGACTGAGGCGGTGCTCCCACCCGAAGTGGTCATCCCAAACCTCCGGGTCGAAAACTATGAGGAAGGCACATCAGAAGAAGGCCTTAGAGTGAATCTCGTCCAAATATAAAAGCGGAGGGCCAATGCACATTTACAAGCTTTGGCATACAAAAATATCGTTGCAACACTCTACAATCGATGGGTCCATCCCCAACCCATCAAGACGAGAGATTTGGTATTGCGAAAGGCCGAAGTTAGTGACCCAACCTGTTCCCAAGGAAAGCTAGCCCCAAGTTGGGAGGAGCCCTATCAGGTCACTAACATTGTCTGAGATGGAACTGATAGAACCCCAGGGTTCTATCATAGAGGAAGAGGGGATAAACGATCTCTTCAAGGGGATCGAGCCTCCTAAATCTCTTTGAGGGGATATGCCTCCTAGGATTATTGCCTATTGGCCAAAATAATTCTTCTTTTATTGATTGATCATAAAAGAGTTTATAGCCTTATTTATAAGGTTCTGCCAAGAATCCTTCTAGGCTTCGACTCAGAGTCCCACTAAACTTGGACTCTTAACTAACTGATAAACTCTTAACTGAAAATAATAACTGACTCTATCCTAACCGAAAATAAATGTCAAATCTAACCAACTCATAATTGACTTGATGGGTCTCACCTGACCTACAATTTACTCTGACTAAACAAACTAACACGATTTAGCCTGAATTAATTATGAATATATGGACATGACTTAGCTAGGGTCCTAACAGACCCATCCACTTCAAATCAGTCTTGTCCTCAAGGCTGAGCAGTATCAGATTTCTGGAGCACTTCAATATTTACCACGCAATATAACTCTTTAATCAATTTAGTAGGGTCTCCACTTGGTGTAAGCAATTGTTTGATCTTCTTATACAATTGCCATTGTAGTCTTCTGAAGAACTATTTTCATCTAATGGCTAGTGATAGTACCATGTCTTCTTTTGAGGATCGTCACTTTGTAGTCTTCATGGGGCATAAAAAAGAAATCGACAAGTAATTATTTTACCTTTGAGTACTTGTTATCACAAATTATGATTCATCCATTAGCAATCTCATCTTCGAAACCTTCGTGATCAGACTCCATATTGTCAATTTTTTATCCTCCTTAGTTGGTTCAATTGTCAGAAGTTTGTCAAAACCTTCATGATCGGACTTTACACTGTTAGCTTTTTATTCTTCTTTCGTTGGCTCAATCGTTAAAAGCTGCTTTTGTTTACGATCGTCTATGTTGACTACTGAAGTCCTCTTTTGTTGATTTTTTTGTCCATAGAAGCTTTTGTTTCGGTGAGTGTCCGCATTGATTTTTTCTTCATGTATGCTAGCGAATAATATGGCTGCTATTATAGTGCGGGGATGATGAGCTTTAATTTTACACCAAATCTCGAGATTAAGTCCCTTAATAAATTTTCCCACAAATTGTATCTTGGACCAATCTCGGGTTTGGTTTGATAGGTGCTTAAATTTGCTCTGGTACTCCTGTATTGTGAAAGTTTGATGGATTTTGGCAAGTTATATATTAATGTTCTTGTACTCCGATCGTCCGAAGCGAATCAGGAGCTCTCTCTTGAACTATTCCTATAAAGGGACTCCATGATAAGTCTCATACAAATCATACCACTGGATCGTATCACCTTCAAGTTGAGTGGAAGCTATCTCCACTATGGATTCCTCCGGAGTCTTGTCAAAATTAAAAAACTTTTTAGCACATGAGATCCAACCGATTAGGTCTCTATCTTCCCATCTGGGAAACTCCTCCCTCTTGCGTGAGTATCCTGTGTCCTGCCGATGATCATACTTTTCAAATCAACTTCTTCTGAATTCATGGAGGAGTTCTTACAATCTATCTTCTATGTGGGCCTCGGAGGCTTTAAACCTTATGTCTAGTGCATCATCCATAACCATCGCATTAGTAATGTCATATTTGGTGTGGCTACAAAGGAATAAGAGAGCAACAACGAGTGATGTGGGAGAGGGTGATCTTGGTGGCAGAGGAGGGAAAGGCAGCAGCCAGCGATCTCAGTGGCAGAGGAGGGCATGGCTGGGAGCGGCTGTGTAGCAGCAGATGGGTGACCAGTGTTGCAAGAGGGTAGTGTCGGTGGCAGAGGCGACTGAGGCTGCAATTGAAGAGGAGGAAAGGAAGATGGCGGTTGGGGCTGCAACGATGGGGCAACGACGCAACATTGGTTGATGGAGGCATGGCAGTGGCGAGGGCTGCAAGTAGAAGGCAACAGTAGAGTGAGGAGGAAGAAGGGACAGTAAAGATGGCAATGATATCAAGCGATGGGGAGGAGAAGGGAGATGGCAGGGGCAGCGGCCAAGATGGCTGTGGCAACGGGAAGCAGGTGAGGAAGAGAGGTGGCCGACGACATATGAGGGAGGAGAGGAAGACAATAGTGGCAAGGGTAGTGCCGCTACCAAGGGCTAGCCAGAGGCAGATGAGGAGATGACAGAGACTACTATAGAGGAGGGTGTGGCTGCGGTTGATGCAGGGGAGGCAACGGTTGTGTGGCAGCTACGAGGGTTGTGGCGAGGGCTACGAGTGGTGGCTTTGTGTGGTCGAGGAGGACAATGATAGCCGACGGGGAGAGGTAGTAAGCACGTTGGCGTTTGGGGTGGCTGCTGCGACAGGGGAGATAGGGAAGGCAGCAGGGTCCGACACGCAGCGGGGTCAGACGAGGGGAGAGGAAGCAGGGGAGCAGTAGGGTGGCTTGGTGTAGGTGGCAGCGACGATGGCAACAATCAGGCGAGCAAGGACTGCACTCGATAGAGGATGGGGGAGCAAGAAGGCAGCAATGACGGTGAGCGTTGGGTGTGGTAGGGGGCAGCGACAGAGGGCTGGTCGGTGGTAGTAGCAATGGTGACACTGCCAGTAGAGGAGGAGAGGAAGATGGTGGATAGGCTACAGGGGGCAGAGGTCTGGAGACGGTAGTGTTGCAAGAGGGCAGTGATAGCAGTGGGAGGAAGATGATAGCTGGGCAATGAAGAGGAGGGGTGGAACAGAGGTGGCCGATGGCAATGGCATGGAGGAGAAGGTAGCAGCGACAAGGGAGGAAGAGGGTCCGACGAGGGGACCTCGGTGGCAGAGGGCACGATTGTGGCAGTGGCAGCAGGGGAGGGGATGAAGAGGGTTGGCCGGTGACAGGAGCAGGTGCGATAGAGGAGGGCTTAGCTGTGGCAGAGGTAGCTGCGATAGAGGAGGGATTGGCTGCGGCAAAGGTGACTGGGAAGAGAAGGAGGCAGCGGCCAGTGGCGGGTAGTAGCGGCGGTTGGTGACCGGAGCTGGCAGGTATGGCTGGCTGTTGGTTACGGCTGCAGGTGGACTGCGACAGCGAGAAGCAGAGGAACTGCGGGTGACGTTTCAGTCTTCTTCTTTTCTCTCTTATTTCCCCTTCTTTCTTTCTTTCTTTTTTAATTATTACTGCATAAAACTACAAGAAGGTGATTGCAATCTAGGATTAGATGGCAGCGATGACAATAGCAGGATATGGAAGATGACGATGACAATGGTTGTGACGATTGCAGATGGCAAAGGAAGCGGGGATGGTGTGGATGATGAATGGCAGTAGCAAAAGTGCGTAGGAACGCTTACCGATTAATATAACCCTAGGGTTCTATCGTAGAGGAAGAGGGGATCAGACCTCCTAGATCATTTTGAGAGAATCTACCTCCTAGGGTTTTTCCCTATTGGCCAAAACAATTCTTCTTTTATTATTTGATCATAAAAGAGTTTACTATCTTATTTATAGGGCTCTGCCAAGAGTCCTTCCAGGCTTGGACTTAGAGTCCCACTAAACTTGGACTCTTAAGTAACTGATAAACTTCTAACTGAAAATAGTAACTGACTCCATCCTAACCGAAAATAAAAACTAACTCTAATTGAATTGATGGGTCTCACCCGACCTATAACTGACTCTGACTGAACAAATTAACATGACTCAGCTTGAATTAATTATGAATATATGGACCCAACTTAGCTAGGGTAATAACAGGAACCTTTTGACTGGCTACCCGAGAAGGAGTCACATTGCCTAGAACGTGGCATGTATCCAACTTGAAGAAATTCTATGCCTAAGTTGTGGCTTTGGGAGCCTTCCTGTAGACATGTAGAGGGAAAGACACAAGCAATAGGTCGGGATGCGAAGAAAGAAAAAAAAAACTAGCCAGATAGGTCGTCAATCCGAAAGGAAACCTCTTTTGATTAAAGGAAGGAAGATTACATTATTCATGTGGACGGGATTTTACAGCCCAAGACATATCTCGACCACCATTCCAGATGTAATGTGTCTCAACAAATAACTTATCAAATATCAAATATAGTACCAGATACCAAATGTTTGGTCGAACTCGAGCGGACATGAGATATACACCGATAAACAACTTGTCAAATATCAGATGCAATATTAGGTACAAAGTGTTTGAGCAAACCTGACCGAACATGGAGTACATACCGACGAATGACTTAGCAATGACAAACACAAGGCATTCGATCGAACTCAGCCAGAAAGACAAGTTAGGAGACAAATGCAGAAGGTTGAAAGAAAGAGTTTTTATTAACAACAAAACAAGCGCTAGTGACTTTACCGAGGGGCTCCTATATCGCTGGAGGATCGCTATCATCGAATAGGACCTCCACCTCCATCGGCACGTTGTCATCCTCTGAGAGAGTGGCATAGGGGTCCTCCTCGATCTCCAGCTGTGAGTACCTCATCCGGAAGCGGGCTAGGGCAACCCTGTACCTATATTTGTAGCTAACCCGGTCCATCTTCTCGAAACCAGATTTGAAGCTGGGGGTTTCCTTGTATTAGGTAATGGTCGCTGGGGCTCTCTCGGGGACCGTGCTCTACTCCATGGCAAGGGAGCTCTCAACCTTCTCTAGTGCAGACCAAGCCATCACCAAAGACTGCTCAGCCTCTCGAGTCCTGGATCGGGCAGCATCCACTGGGTGGATCTTCAGGACTTGGATCCACCCTCAAGCCTTCGTCTCTTGGTGTTGGGACTCCTTTGCCCACTGGGTGGCCTCATTGGCCCGAGCCTCAGTAGCTGCTAACGCAACTGGGCTGGCCTCATCCTTAAGCTTCTAGACCTCAGCCTGAAGCTCATCAATTATTCGGGAGAGCTTGTCAATGACTCTCTCAGAGTCATGCATCTTGTTGATCAACCCCATGGAGAAATGGTGGTGCTGCGAGAACACCATGTCAACAACAGAGCTAGGAGAATATACGGAAGAAGGTAAATGAGAGGGGACTCACAGTGACCAAATTCTTAGCGGCGTTGTCAAGCAGTGTCTTTGAAGGAGTGGTGTAGATCTCTTTCACGAGTGGGGGGAAGAGGACCCCTTGACAGAACAGCTAGGTGTCGGCTCCGTCAGCCCACACCTTGCTTCGAGGGGTCAGCGTGGCCCAATGAGTTTCGAGCGGACCCTCCCTGGACATCTCTGGAAGATCAGCTATCTCTTGGGCAAGAAAGGGCTTGTTATGAGAATGAGCCCTAACCCTATAGAGGTATCTCATGGACCGGGGCCATGATATGGTCTTATCCCTCCGTCTACTGCTCCCCTCCCTGTGAAGGTCCTCCGAGGGAGTCGCCTTCTTGGGATTAACCACGGGCGAGGCATCTTTGTGAGGTCCTCCTTGCTCATAAGCACCTTCATTTTCTTGGTGGGGGGATATGCCCATGGGTGGCACTCACCTCGACAACAAGGTCAGTCGACGACTGAGAAGGTTCGAGGCATGGGGCTTGGCTCACAAATGATCGTTTCATCCCCTTTAGATTCATATCTACAAAACAAAGCATTTGATTAATACACGACCGAGATTCGGGGCAAACAACAATAAGTAGCAAATGATGAAAATGAGATGAGTCATACCTATAAGACTCCACCAGCCAAGCCTCCTTCATGGACTTGATGGCTTTTAAAGAGGAAAGGATCCCCCCTCAAGTGCACCACCTGCTCCGCCTCGACCTTTGTCAAAAGGGGAGGGGAGTTGTCGACATCCCGACTAATCCATTTCAGGCCGAAGCCCCATCCCCTGAAGGCACTCATGAAGAAGAAGCGGGACTTTCATCCCTTATTATTAGAAGGGGCATCACACACGCGAAACCCACTCCTAGAGATAGATAATAACTCCCTCACCCCTTGCCAAGGTAAAAATAGTCCAAAAATAAGGTTAGTGTCGGGTCGATTCCAGCCACCTGTCACTCCCCAATAAAAACTATCATAAAGCAAGGAGTTTGACACTCTTTGGGAGGGAGAAACTGATAGGAACCCCTAGGGTTCTATCATGGATGGAGATAGAAAAGGAGGGATAAACGAACACTTTGAGGGGATCAAGCCTCCTTGATCTCTATAGGGGACCTCCTTGATCTCTATAAGAGATTGACCCTCCTAGGGTTTTGGCCAATAGGCTAAAACAATAGTTTATTCATTAATTGATTAAAAAGAAATAGTTATAATACTATTTATAGAGTTCTACCGAGAGTCTCTATGGACTTTGACTCTTCCACCTAAAGTTTTCTAGAACTTGGACTCCTAATTAAATAATAAAAATTAAATAAACTACTAGCCGACTCAACCAAACTAATAACTGACTCGACTGGAACGACCAACATGACTCAACCATGAAATAGATGTGAATCCGACCATGTCAAGATCCTATTAGATCGCTCTCTTCAAATCAACCTTGTTCTCAAGTCCTAGCAGCATCAAATTCTTGGAGCACTTCAATATATTATCGTGCATCACAACCCTTTGAAAAATTTAGGGTCTCCAATTGGTGTAAGCAATAGGTCAACCTTCTGGTGTAGTCGTCATTGTAGTCTTTTGAAGAATCCTCTCCATCTGGTAGCTAGTGGGAGTTCTATATATTCCTTTGAGGATCTCCACTTTGAAGTCTTCCAAGGGTATCAAAAAGAAACCCACAAGTACTTTCTGGCCTTGCATGATCAACTTTATCTTTGAACACTTGTTGTCGCAAGTTAAAATTAGTCCATCCGCTACATTTACTTCAAACTTGTCATATTCCTCAATATGGTAGGCTAATTGGGCATCAACCTTTCTTATCCATAAAGTTATTAGTGCTACATGTATTGATCAAGATTGTCTCTGGTTGATGCTTAAAGAATCCTACAACTTTCATGGGTTGCGGGTTGGCATAGCCGGCTAGGGCATGTACGGTATTGGTGATCAGTTCTACCTCCTCATCTATATCCACATCTTTAAAGTTGGGGTACACATCTTCAACTTCTAGTTCCTCCTCAATAGGTTCGATCATAAGAAGCTGACCCTGTTTACATCAGTATTCGTTACTCCATTTTTCATCACAATGCCAACACAAATCCTTTAGTGATCTTTCCTTGAGTTCCTCTCCAGTTAGTTTTCAGGTGTCTAGGTTTTGGCTAGAAATAGATGGGATGGGCCGGTTTGCTAATCATCTATGGGTTGTCATTTATTTCGATGATACTCTTTGTTGATTTTTTCCTCATGCACACATGCAAAAGAGATCACAATGATCATAGTGCAGGGTTGGCGAGCTTTGACTTCACACTGAATGTCTGGATTAAGTCATTCGATAAATGTTCCCTCCAATTGTCGTGCAGGCCCATCTTTGACTTGATTTTGATAGTTGTTCAAATCTGCTATGTTATTCTTACACTGTGGAAGTATGACGGATTGTGGTGAGCTGCTCATCAACATTCTCATACTCATATGGTCCAAAGCAATCATGAAGTCATCTCTTGAATTGCTCCCATGAGGGAACCCCATAACAGGTTTTGTACTAGTCATATCATTGGATTACATCACCATTAAGCTGATTTGAAATTACTTCTACATCAGATTCTTTTGGAGTTCTATGGAAGTGAAAGAACTTTTCAGCCCGTGAGATCTAACTAGTCGGATCTCCATCTTACCATCTTGGAGATTCCACATTCACGCATGGGTAATTAGTGCCATATCCTAGGTTCCTTTTTTTTTAATCTCCAGATCGGTTCACTGTGAGACTTGAACCTTCATCCTGTTGAAATTTGTTGGGGTTCTTTGATAGACTTCTTTTGAATTTGTTAAAGAGTTCTTGTAGTCTATTTTTTGTTCGGGCTTCGAAGGCTTCAAATCTTGCTTCCATTGAACCATCAGTAGCCATCTCAAAAGATTGTAGATCAGTAATGTTCAACTTATATTTCTGATATTATATTAAGGATATCAACACTGTCCTACTTGGTGTTTGCTGCTATGATGCTGGTGGTCAGAAGGGTGGTGGTGTGGTGATATTACAAGGATAAAGTCATCGAGGCTGCGATGGCTACTACCAAGGCTGGAGGGCAATGATATGTGGGAAGAATTCGCTGCTGTGATATGCTAAAGGGCAGCGGTGTGCAGGCAGCAAGTATATCGCTACTATGGTCTGCTGAAGGCAGTGTTGATCGCTGCAGCATATCACTGGGGGATGTGCATCGACTGAGGAGGGTGAGGCTATGGTGGACAGGGGAAGGCAGTAACAACGATGGTGGTTGGGCTACAGCGATGTAAAACAAGAAGGCAAAGAGATGGCAACGATGATAGTTATGGTTGGCAGAGCAAGGAGAGGGCAGCAGGATATTATTGGTGACGACGACGATGGCAAAGAGGAGTAGCAATGGTGAGGACGACGATTGCTATCGATGGCGACAATGAGTAGGGGAGGGACAACGGTGGTGGTCAGTGGTAGCGGCTAAAGAGGGCAACAGTAAGCATGGGAAGCAGAGACGATGGTTACACTATAGCCTTCTCCATAAGCAAAGGCTAGGAGATGGCAACAGCAATGGTAGAGGGAAAAGGTAGGATGATGGCAGCATTGGGGGAGAAAGATCGTTGTTGCCGACAGTTGGGAGGCAATGACGGTGGCTGAAGGCGGTCGCTGTGGTCGCTGAGGAGTGATCGCTCGACAAGGAAGGGGGGCAAGTGAGGAGACAGTGAGAGGGGCAGCGACGCTGCTGGTGTAGGTGGAGAAGAAGGCAGCAGCAACGACGACGACGGCTGCATGGGCTACAGGGGGAGTTGGGCGACAGTTAGATGTCGTGGTTGCAGTGCTCTTCCTTCCTTCTTCTTCTTCTTTTTTTTTTTTTTTTTTTGCAATCTAATGTTTAGATGACAACAATAGTTGCAGGTGGCGACAGTAGTTGCAAATGGCAAGGTCGACAGTGAGGATGATGAGAAGTTACCGCGAGAGCGTTGAGGATTGTTACTCTGATACTAATTAATAGGAACCCCCAGGGTTCTATCATGGATGAAGATAAAAAAAGGGGGATAAACGATCACTTCGAGGGGATCGAGCCTCCTTGATCTCTATAGGAGATTAGTCCTCTTAGGGTTTTGGCTAATAGGCTAAAATAATAGTTTATTCATTGATTGATTAAAAAGAAATAGTTATAGCCCTATTTGTAGAGTTCTTCCGAGAGTCCCTTTGGAATTGGACTCTTTCACCTAGAGTTTTTTTAGAACTTGGACTCCTAATTAAGTAATAAAAATTAAATAAACTCCTAGCTGACTCAACCAAACTCATAACTGATTCGATTGGACCGACCAACATGACCCAATCATGAAATAGATGTGAACCCGACCCTGTCAGGGTCCTATCAGAAACCCTCCAGTGATGGAGGCACAACATCACTAGCGGATGCAGGGGAAACCTTAGCACCGCCTCGAGGGCGTCAACTGACAATCCAAATTCGTTTATAAACGGATCAAACGGTCGATGGTCGACTTCTGGCACATACAATCATACTCATCGAAAATGTGGTACCTAGTGCTAATGTGGGGCAAGAAAGATTCGGATATGACCTAATCTTCGTCGTGCTCCTGAAGCATAGCCTCCAAGGCTTTGGAAGCCTTCTCACTACTCGACGATAAGGGAGACATGGCAAAAGAGACATAGAAAAGCAAAGAAGCAAAGAAGCAAAGAAGCAAAGAGAACAAAGGATGCAAAGACTCAACTACTAAGGAACCGAAGACGACTATAGGAGGCAAACAGAGACGGGCACGAAAACAAAAGAGGGGCAAGCAAAGGGCGGGGAGCAATAAGCCCTTCCTGCCATATAGACGAGGCTTATAAAGATGAACAAAGGCGGACAGGTCGAGGCAACCTTTCAATCAAAAGGACACCATCGAGGTGATTGACACATTGCCCGAGGTAACCCTTCGCCTTTCCAATGGGGAAACAACGCGACCCCTAGATCCTGAGGGGATTCGTAATAAATGGGTTCGGATACCCTCAAGAAATCACTTGGAGAAAGGCGACCCACCTACAGAACTGCCCACTCATGGTGCGACAGCTCAACACCTCATCATCATAAGAAGACACTTCACTTGGAAAGGAACGAGACGCACCAGCAATCATCGTAGTTCAAATTTCCCGCTCAAAAGGACCAACACAATTGCCGACCATTCTTGGCCAGTCTTTATCGACTTAGTCGTGGCCAGTCCCATGTCGACCAGTCTCGACCAGTCCTCGTCGATCAATCTCATTCAGCCATTGTCGACTTAGTCTTGGCCAGTCCATTGTCGACCAGCCTCGCGACTTAGTCTCGGCCAGTCCCTTGTCGACTAGTTTCAACTAATCATTGTCGACTCAATCTCGGCCAATCTATTATTGATCAGTCTCGACCAGTCCATTCCCGACCAGTCTCGATTAGTCCTTGTTGACTCAGTCTGGACCAGCCCCTTGTCGATCAGTCTCAGCCAATCCTTACCGACTTAGTCTCAACCAGTCTATTACCGACTCAGTCTCGGCTAGTCCCTTGCCAATCAATCTTGGCCAATCCCTGTCGATCAATCTCGGCCAGTCCTTGTCGACTCAATTTCGGCCAGTACATTACCAACCAGTTTCAACCAGTCCATTGTTGACTAGTCTCGGCCAGTCTATTGCCAACTCAGTCTCGGCAAGTCCCTTGCCGACTAATCTCAGCCAGTCCTTACCGACTCAATCTCGGCCAATACATTGTCGACCAGTCCATTGTCGACTCAGTTTTGGCTAGTCCATTACTGACTCAATCTCGACTAATCCTTGTTGACTCAGTCTCGGCTAGTCCCTTACGAATCAATCTTGGCCAATCCCTTGACGACCAGTCTCGACTAGTCTTTGCCGACTTAGTCTCGACTAGTCCATTATCGAACCAATCATGATGTTTTTGTTGTCAACCTGGCCTTAGTCGTTCTATCGCCGACCTAGTCCCGATCGACCCACCATGCCTCATTTGACAAAATCCACAAGCACCAAGACAAGACCAACGGATAGGCAAACTCTCACCCCGAGTCATGCCTCTTGATCCTCTCGTGGCATGACTCCTTTAGGGGGGAGAGAATGATATGCCATATCTTGGCCCATTCCATGAAGGTCGCTAGACTACCACGATGGAGCTAGCTGGGCACCCCCAAGTCAATTCGGACTGTGACGTCGAGATAGGTCGCCGCTCCATCTTGCCATCCGAGAAGCATGGTAAGGTATGATGCAGCCTAGGCGGTGTCAGCGGATAAGTCATGATCCGTTCCACCATCCAAGAAGCACGACAGAGGCACAACACACCCCAGATGGCATCAATGCCTAAAGTATGGTCCAACTCTCTTGAGGCGCCAGCACGCATTAACGCCCATGTACGGTACCACTACCAGTCATTAAACATCCTCGTATAATGACCCCCCAGTATGAGGTACAAAAGTCACCCCGATAAACAGTATCGAGAGACCTAGACACACAATTGACTACCACGATCTTTCTCCTTGAGCTTTAGCTCTCGCTAACTTGACCATCGGAGGGGCTGAGTCGAAGGGCCCCCCCTCGCTCGACTTCGACCTTTGTGCAGGGCTCGACGACTTGGGAGGAAGAGGAGAAGGTAATCATATTACACGTCATAGAACCTCGGAGTGGAGATCTTGCGACCAAATCTCTCATGTGTTGGGCAGATGACCCAGATTTAGCCCATAGTGGGCTTTAGTGAAGCCCATAGCCCTAACCTTGATTTTTGTTAACCAAAACCCTAGTTGTGGTGGCTAGGGTTGAGGAAAAGTGAGCAGTGCAACTGCAAACGTGGGAGAGAGAAAGGTAGTAGTAGATTAGCAATAGAGGGCAGAAAATAAGAGATTTAGGAAAGGGAAGAAGACAAGGATAGAGAAAGATTATTCTCAATCATCCAAACAGTATTCTCATCTCAAGTTAGATCAGATATGTAGTAGATTCTTACTATGATCACTTGATGAGGTTTTGGATATTGTGCATAGTAATATAGTCCTTGTATCCTTGTCATTCTCTTGTGATTATTGCTTGGGCTTGGGCAAGAAGCTTTGAGATTTATACATTCATTATTTTTATAATGGATTTTCTCTAGCTTGCCCCGTGATTTTTATCCTTCAAGTTGGAGGGGTTTTTCATGTAAATCTTGGTGTTCATTTGATTATGATTTCTGTTTGATTCAGCTATATGTGATGACTTGCTAGTATTTATTCGTATATAAAGTATTTATCTTTTTATATCCCATCAACTAGTATTAGAGCAAGGTTTAGTGATATTTAATCTTTTGTATTTGAACATAGAGACCAATAATGTTTCTTGCATAATTAGTTTGAACGGAAACAATTGAATGATATGAAAATCAAGAATGAAAGATATTTTGTATTGCAAAGACTTGTATGTACCTTTGTAAGGGGATAGTACAAAGCCCACAATTATGACAGATGATGAGTGAAAGAGATTAGACCAAAAAATGGTTGGATTCATTTGACAATGGCTTTATGTTAGTGTCTTTCACCATGTTTCTACTGAAAGTTCTGTATACTCTCTTTGGAAAAAGTTGGAAGGTGTTTATGAAAGAAAAAATGGCTAGCAACAAAGCTTTCTTGATTAGAAAACTTATGAACCTGAAATATAAAGAGGGCACTTCTATTGCTGAGCATATGAATAAAATACAAAGTATTACTAACCAGTTATCATCTATGAAAATGTCTCTTGATAATGAGTTGTAGACATTGTTACTTCTCAGTTAATTGCTAGAAAGTTGGGATACACTAGTGGTTTCCCTTAGTAATTCTGCACCAGATGGTATTGTCACCACGAGTCAAGTAACGAGTAGTTTGTTGAATGAGGAGTTGATAAGAAAGAATTTAGCAACTTCTCATATTGATTCACAGACACTTATCTCAGAGAACAAAAGAAGGTCAAAGTCAAATGATAAAAGTGGTTCACGCTTGGGTAGAAGCAAATCAAGATTAAAAAAAAATATTATTTGCTATAATTATGGTGAGAAAGGACATCACAAGAATCAACGCAAGCAACCTAAGAAGAACAAGAAAAATGGGAAAGAAGTTGAGCCTACAAAGTCAAAAGAGAATATCATAGCTATAGTGCAGGGTAGTGATTATTTGATTTTGTCTACTTCTGATAATATTTTTTCTTATGTCTGTCAGGATCTCAAGTGGATAATTGATACATGTGCTTCTTATCATGCTACACCATGGAGGAAATGTTTTGCTACCTATAAGTTTGAAAATTTTGGTGTTGTTAAGATGAGCAATTATGACATAACAGACATCATTGGTATGAGTGATATAACATAAAGACCAACCTTGGCTATAAGTTGGTGCTTAAGGATGTTAGACATGTGGTTGATTTAAAGTTATGGTGACCAGTTGAATGCTACAAAGAAAGACTTCAGCATGGAATTGTGGCATAGGCGACTGGGACACATGAGCGAGAAGGGACTGCAAGTTCTTTCTAAGAGAAAGGTATTGTTAGACCTCAGAGGTACACGTCTGAACTCTTATATTGATTATTTGGTTGGCAAACAATATAGAGTTTTTTTATTAGTTCTACTTTATCTAGAAAAATATATGTCCTGGATTGTGTCTATATAGATGTATGTGGTCCTTTGAGAACAAAAACTCTTGGTGGATCTATTAATGTTCCTAGCATTAGTGGTACACTTTATTTTATCACTTTTATAGATTATTTTTCAGGAAAGTTTGGGCCTATGCTATGAAGATAAAAGATCAGGTTATTAGTGTCTTCAAGGAGTTTCATGTCAAAGTTGAAAGGGAGATAGAAAGACAATTGAAATGCATAAGACCATATAATGGTGATGAGTACACATGATTGTTTAATGATTATTGTAGGTCACATGACATCCAGCATGAGTTGACAGTTCCTGGTACGTCTCAACATAATGTAATTACAGAGAGGATGAATTGTACCATCATAAAAAAGATCAGATGTATGCTTTCAAAGGCCAAGCTACCTAAAAGGTTTTGCGATGAGGCTTTGAGGACTGTAGTTAATGTGATCAACTTGTCACTAGTACAACTATAGATGATGATGTTGTAGAGCATGTATGGTCAGAAAAATATGTCTCCTATAGGCATTTAAGAGTGTTTGGTTGTCATGCATTTGTACATATTCTAGACAATAAGAGATCCAAGCTAGATGGTAAGATAAAAGAATGTATTTTTCTTGGCTACTCACATGATCAATTTGCTTACAGGCTTCGAGATCCGAAAAAGCAGAATGTATTCAGAAGCAGAGATATCTTCTTTGAGGATCAAACCCTTGAGGATTTGAAGAAAGAGGCACAAACCAAGACTTATATAGAAGGATTAGTAGATTGTGTCCTAGTTATTCTTCTAGTACATCAGGGTGATGGGGGAGATGTACAGGATGATATTGTAGAGCCTAATGTTGATATACCTACAGGACATGTTGAGCAAGAAGAATAAAGGGAGCAAGTTCCCACAGAACCTCAGTTGAGAAGATCTTCTAGACCACGTTAACCTTCCAGAAGATACTCTACAGATGAGTATGTGATGCTTACTGATGCAAGTGAACTAGAGAGTTACCAGGAAGTAATTGAAAGTGAGAAGAAAAAGAAATAATTTTTTGCTATGCAGGAAGAAATAGATTCTCTACAGAAGAATCACACATATGATTTGGTGCAACTACCAAATGGAAGTAAGGCATTGAAGAATAAGTGAGTTTTCAGGTTAAAGACTCAAGAATATTGTTCTCAACTAAAGTACAAAACTAAATTGGTTGCGAAAGGCTTTGGTCAAAAGAAATGTATTGACTTTGAAGAGATTTTTTCTCTTGTTGTTAAAATATCTTTTATCCATATTGCTCTTGGTATTGTTGCTAACTTGAACTTGGAGGTTGAGCAGTTGGATGTGAAGACAGCTTTCCTTCATGGTGATTTGAAGGAGGAAATTTATATGGAGCAACCAGAAGACTTCAAAGTCAAAGGTAAAAAAAATCTTGTCTACAAGTTGAAGAAGAGCTTGTATGGGCTGAAGCAAGCTCTAAGACAGTGGTATAAAATGTTTGATTTATTTATGGTTAAAAATGGATACAAAAGAATAGTTTCATATCATTATGTGTACATCAAACGGTTTGGTGATGATTTTGTTATTCTCTTACTTTATGTTGATGACATGTTTATTCTTGGAAAAGATATGTCTACAATTGATAGGTTGAAAAAGGAATTGAGTGAGTCTTTTGCAATGAAGGATATGGGCCATCAAAGCAAATACTGGGCATGCAGATTTCTCATATGACAGAAAAAATAAGAAGATTTGGTTATCACAGAAGAAATACATTGAGAAAATATTGGATATGTTCAATATGAGCAATGCAAAGCCAGTTGGTTCTCCTCTTTCATGTCACTTCAAGTTGTGCTCAAATCAGAGTTTGTCAAGTGACGAGGAGAAGGAGAAAAATGTAAAAGGTTTATTATGCTTCAGTAGTTAGAAGTTTAATACACGCGATGATATGTATGAGGCGGACATCGCATATACAGTGAGTGTTGCTAGCAGATTTCTTGCAAATCCAGACAAAGAGCATTGGACAATAGTGAAGTGGATCTTTAGATATCTTAGAGGAAGCTCTAAAGTTTATCTAAGCTTTGGATGTGGACCATCTATATTGATAGGTTAAACAGATGCAGATATGACAAGAGATAAAGGCACAAGGAAGTCCACATCAGGTTTTGTACTTACTTTTGCAGGGGAACTGTGTCATTGTAATTCAGATTATAAAGGTGTATTGCTTTCTCAACCACAAAGGCATAATATATTACTACTATAGAGGTTTGTAAAAAAATATTATGGATAAAAGAATTCTTACAAAAATTGGGCTGAAACAGAAAAACTATGTGGTGTATTGTGACAACTAAAATGTCATCTATTTGTGTAAGAACCTAATATTTCATTCCAAGTCAAAGCATATAGATGTCAGATATCACTATATCAGAAGTGTGCTTGAAGAAAAATAATTGAAGCTTAAGAAAATTCGCATTGATGATAATAGGACAGACATGTTGACAAAGAATTTACTGAAAGAAAGACGAGATATGTCGACAGCTGGTCGATATGACTTCACATTGAGGAGTCATGAGATAGCCTCCCTTATAGGCTGAAGGGGAAGATTGTTGGGTAGATGACTCAGATTCAGCCCATAGTGGGTTTTGGTGAAGCCCACGGCCCTAACCTTGATTTCTCTTAACTAAAATCCTAGTTTTAGTGTCTAGGGTTGACGAAAAGTAAGCAGTGACGGTTGCAAACATGGGAGAGAGAAAGGTAGTAGCAGATTGGCAGTAGAGGACAGAAAATAAGAGATCCAGGAAAGGGAAGAAGACAAAGATAGAGAAAGATTATTCTTAAGGATTCTTACTATAATCACTTGAGGAGGCTTACTAGTATTTGTTCGTAGACAAAACTTTTACATTTTTATATCCCATCATCATGAATTCCCGTTCACTGTCTTGGAATCGCGATCGATGCTCTTGCACACTCGGATCGGACGAAACCGTGCTGACTCATCGGCCACAACGTAAAGCAAACAAGAAGAAATAAACCGCATTTGAATCCTAAAATGAAGTTATCGGAGTAACAAGAAGCGAACTTTAATCACCCGACAAGAATAAGACACTGCAAAACTAATATCCCTACATCTGCGATCCAAAATTTAGTAAAGAAATCGATTGGATCCAAGACACAAGACTAAGGGGAGTCGTTAAGTCTCACAGTTCCTGTTGCTCCCGGCACAGCGACAGCGGAGCTCCTGCCGTTGTACCTATTCCAGAGAGGCTGCTCACCACCACGGAACTGCCGCAGAGAGCTGCAGTTCCGCCTGCAGGTACCGGAGCTCGCCGTTGGCCACTTAGAGTGAAGGATACATGAGAAATCAAGGAACCAGCAGAACCAAACAATTAGGGCTTCTGTTTGAGTTTTTTCTTTTTTTAATGTTCTTTTACGAATTCATTCCTACAATGTTCAAAATGACATATTTACCCTTATCATGATTTATTATTAACTAATTTGATTAAGAAAATAAATATCTAAATACCTCTGATATTTTTGTGATCCAAATGATTTTCTTTAATAACAATATACTTTAGATTTTTAACTATCAACAAAGAGATTTTCAATTAATAAAAAATTCTGATAATAGTATGCTCACATGTTTTTAGATTTTCACACAGGGATATACTTACGTGTGATTATATATGTTAAGCTTAACTTTAGAATGATGACCATGAAATTATTTATATTGAAAATATATATCGAAAAAATATAAATATGAATATAAATATAAATCAACTAAAAGAAGTAGGTTCCTTCAATTTTAACTGCTCAATAAAAATGATTATTATTATTAATTTTATAAATCTCTAAAAGCAAATTGCTTGAGGAGAAAAAGGAGAATTCAAATAAGCGTAAAATATCTTAAAAATTACATGACTTCAGTGTCCAGTTTTACTATTGCATAATAATAATAATTATTTTTCGGATGAAAAGGAGGAGAAAAATAATGAGAAAAAAAACACTAAAAAAAAATTCACTTACAAAACCTTCAAATTTGTCTTTGGCACTGCTGCTATGGTTTTCTTAATGTCGCCTCAAGTTTATCCGAGATAAAGACAAGTTTTGCATCTAAGATTTGTATTAACATTATTCTTACTCCTGAGTTGTCATAAGCAAACCTTGGGTCTCAGTGTTTCGTAACCTCTACACGTATAATTAATTGGATATATCCCTCCATGACAGATTCTAATACATCGGAGTAGCCCCAAGTTCATAATATCTTTATTGCAGATGCAGAATGATCCCTTTTCTGAAAGAAAAAGATGAAACCCCATCTTGTTTCTTTTCGTGATAACAAGACAAGGAACAGGAAAATCTCACATTCAAAAAAGACTTGGAACAAAACAAGGTTAAATTGAAATGAAGAATCAAGCAGCTACACAAGAGCACACTAACAAGGAAATACCAATTGCAGAAGCCAGTAGAGGATGATCAAAACAGAGAAGAGCACCAAAATATTAAATAGCACAAAAGTCTGAGTCATGACAGAACCCAGCAGCAAAACTAGCCTTCAATTATGATGCATTACCGCATCAACTTCAATAGAAACATCCTCAAGTGCCAAGGAAATAGAGCAATATCTTATACTTATGCAATTGCCCTTTCTATGTTGAAGGCACAATATATCAGCACATATATCACCTAATAAAAATTATCTTAAGTACAACATCTGCTAAATCAGCTGCTTTTAGCAATTCATACAGGATCTACAGCAGTTGACTCTCCTCCTATCAAGTCAATTCTGCCAATTATACATACGCATGGTTATTAACATGCAGTCCATTTCTTATCCTTTATATTCCATATGTTCTCTCCCACTCCTACCGATAAGCAAAGAGCCAAATCTATCTTATAATTAAGAATTGAAGGTATTTGCAGACAAATAAAAAGAGGCCTCTTTGTATCTTATACTCATCCATGATAAAGACATCAGAATGGTTCCTGCGGTTGTGGTGATGGTTTTTAGCCCCAAAATGAAAGCCAACTAAATAAACAGTGGTTGGAACGTCGTATCGTCCACAGAAACCCATGAGATACGATGGCATTTAGTTGTTGAGGAAAAAGAATGAACTTTTGAATTCTAACAAACAGTTGGCAGGTAAGGTTTATAACATTGACCTGTTCCTTGCTTTGCGCAGGGCCCAATGTCAGGCGCATTAACTGCGCAAACGCGCCTTTCCGGTGGACGTACGTGGACATAGTACAGAGAAATACCATATTGATAACCCAAGTCATTTTGACAAACACATACAAGGCAGACTTAAGAGGGCTCAAATCACCGATGGACCCTTCGTCGCCATCTCAGCAACTCAAACAATACATCAAAACGAAGCAAGCGTCAAGACACTCGAGGATTCATACCCAGGGAAAAGTCCGCGAAGCAACCGACGAAGCCTCCTGGGAATCAACGCCCTCATTGTTAAGCACCGTCAGCTAGCCCATACCTACTCACGCGTCCACCTCAAATGTTGCCGTCATCCGGGGGAAAAGTTTCCGAGACGTAGTACTGTGGCTTACTCGGCTCCTACCTTCTTCTTTGTTGGATAAAACGTCTGGGGCCCAGTCAGGTCACCCGCCCACGAATGAGAACAAGAAGCTTCTCGATTGGGTGAGGTGCGTAGGCTTAAATTTAGATGGCCTGCCGAAAACGATGGAACCGTGTGTCCTACGTCTGCTATATCATCCGTCCAAGTGTGCGGTGGCGATTACGAAGAATCGTCTGCGGTAACCAAACCGGGGGCTGTTCTTACACAAGGAAATTGCTATAAAGGAGGCTCCCGGGCTCCCAATCTCGGACGCACTTATTCTCATCCGCCGAAGAAGCTTTTCAAGTCTCCTTTCTCCTCACCCAAGGTATATTTTCTTCCTTACTGCCTTTTAATTTTGGTTAAGTTTTGTGATTTTTTTTTGTTTGTTTTTCTTCTCTTTCTTTTGAGTATTGTTCTTGTATTCTCGGGTTTTGATGTACATCGTTTCTTTTCTGATGTTTAACTCTGTTCTCGTCGACAAGATTTTTCGTTTCCTTGTAATTTCTTTTACGGATCTGGTCATCTATCTTGAAACTTCGAGATGCATCTTTGGATCGATCCCCCTGTGTGTCTGATCTATTAAACATGGTCCTCTCCCTTCTTGATTTGGAGAGGTCGCTTTATTTTTTTAGTTCGATTTCTCGTGTTTTCTTACATGATGTTGGGTTGTCGGTTTGATCTATGTCGGTTTTCATCTGTTTTATTCGGTTGGATGCTGATTCCTCTTTTGTGTTCCGTTCAGATGCAGATCTTCGTGAAAACCCTCACTGGCAAGACCATCACCCTAGAGGTGGAATCCTCCGACACCATCGACAATGTCAAGGCCAAGATCCAAGACAAGGAGGGGATCCCCCCCGACCAGCAGCGGCTCATCTTCGCCGGTAAGCAGCTCGAAGACGGCCGCACCTTGGCCGACTACAACATTCAGAAGGAGTCCACCCTCCACCTCGTGCTCCGTCTTCGTGGTGGTATGCAGATCTTTGTGAAGACTCTCACCGGCAAGACCATCACCCTCGAAGTTGAGAGCTCGGACACGATCGACAATGTTAAGGCCAAGATCCAGGACAAGGAGGGCATCCCTCCGGACCAGCAGAGGCTGATCTTCGCCGGTAAGCAGCTCGAGGATGGCCGCACCTTGGCCGACTACAACATTCAGAAGGAGTCCACCCTCCACCTCGTGCTCCGTCTTCGTGGTGGTATGCAGATCTTTGTGAAGACTCTCACCGGCAAGACCATCACCCTCGAAGTTGAGAGCTCGGACACGATCGACAATGTTAAGGCCAAGATCCAGGACAAGGAGGGCATCCCTCCGGACCAGCAGCGGCTCATCTTCGCCGGTAAGCAGCTCGAAGACGGCCGCACCTTGGCCGACTACAACATTCAGAAGGAGTCCACCCTCCACCTCGTGCTCCGTCTTCGTGGTGGTATGCAGATCTTTGTGAAGACTCTCACCGGCAAGACCATCACCCTCGAGGTTGAGAGCTCGGACACGATCGACAATGTTAAGGCCAAGATCCAGGACAAGGAGGGCATCCCTCCGGACCAGCAGAGGCTGATCTTCGCCGGTAAGCAGCTCGAGGACGGCCGCACCTTGGCCGACTACAACATTCAGAAGGAGTCCACCCTCCACCTCGTGCTCCGTCTTCGTGGTGGTATGCAGATCTTTGTGAAGACTCTCACCGGCAAGACCATCACCCTGGAGGTTGAGAGCTCTGACACGATCGACAACGTTAAGGCAAAGATCCAGGACAAGGAGGGTATTCCACCGGACCAGCAGAGGCTTATCTTTGCTGGCAAGCAGCTTGAGGACGGTCGCACCCTAGCCGATTACAACATCCAGAAGGAGTCCACCCTTCACCTGGTGCTCCGCCTCCGTGGTGGCCAGTGATCTAATTAATGCCCTGCTTATCCTCCGCCGCCGCCGCTGCATCGTCCTGTAGTCTCAAGTGATCTGTGTCTGTTGGTCTGCACTGGGTTGAAGTCTGCGCAAGTGTTCTTACGGCTATGTTCGACGTCATGTCTTTGTGTTCGGTGTTTGTCGTTGGTTCTATAATAATCTTCCGTCACGATATGCGATGCCACTTATGCTAATATGACAGCCTTTGATGCTTTAAATAATTGCCTTGTGGTTTTGTCTATAGTGAACCGTTTTATGTTTGATTTGTTTTTGTTGAATCTATAACTATGCCTGTAATTATGTGTTTTGTCTTACAGTATATATGTTTGCTTTACATCTAGTATTTAGTACTTGCGCTCCATAATCTTCAGATTGTTGTATGCATCTAACTGGTTCAATATGGTTTCTTCTGGCGTAGCGTCACCATGAGAAGCTGTTTGTTTATTGCCAAACGACAGCCTCTGGCTTCCAGGGTGTGCAAAAGGTGAAACAGCAGCTATTTTTATCAGTCACAAAAGAGAATACTCCCTGATTAATAAGAATGATTGCTGAAAGAGCAGAGTTGATGTTTCGAGTTTAGGAATTTAAAATCCCTAATCTCACGGTTGCAAGGTTGGAATCCAGCATCCCAATGAATCGAATGTAACAGAGCAAGTGCTTCCAAAAGGCCTGTTGTATAGAACAGCAAGCAAAGTGTTTGGGGTATTTTAACTAAATGAATCAGATGGATAAAACAGCAAAGTGGTTGTGAGGATGGGAATCAAAGCTATTGCTGAGATTTATGCCGTGGTGGATGAGTCACGATTGAATCGTTATGCCCGTATGCATAAGATCATTGATGTCAGATTGAGAGGATAGGGGAGCTTGGTCTAGTTCGGAGAATTCTATCATGGATGGAGATAGAACATAAGAATAAACGATCTCTTCGAGCGGATCAGACCTCCTTAATCTCTATAGGGTATCGGACTTCCTAGGATTCTGCATATTAGCTAAGAGTTTATACCATTATTTATAGTGCTTTGCCAAGAGTTTCTCTAGGCTTGGACTTAGAGTCTCACTAAACTTTGACCCTTAACTAACTAATAGAAATCAAAGAAACTCCTAACTGAAAATAATAACCGACTCCACCCTAACTGAAGATAATAACCAACTCATAACTGACTTGATTGGGCTCACCCGACCTATAACTGACTCCGACTGACAGATCAACATGACTCAACTTAGATTTATTATGAATTGATGGACCCGACCCTATTAGGGTTTTATCGGACTCGCTCTCTTCAAATTAGCTTTGTCATCAAGGCTGAGCAGCATCAAACTTCGGGAGTACTCCAGTCCTGGATATTTGTCACACATCACAATCCTTTGATCAATCAAATAGGGTCTCCACTTGGTGTAAGCAATGAGTCGATATTCTGGTGCAGTAGTCATTGTTGTCTTCTGAGGATCCCTTTTCATCTGATGGCTAGTGGTGGTACCATATCTTCCTTTAAGGATCACTACTTCGAAGTCTTCCTGAGATATCAAAAAGAAATCGACAAGTAGTTATTTGTCCTATATAATCAGTTTTACCTTTGAGCACCTATTATTATAAATTAGGATTCGCCCATTAGCAATATTGTCTTCGAATTTGGCTTAACCTTTGTGATTGGACTCCACATTATCATTTTTTGTTTCCTCTTTAGTTGGCTCAACCGTCAGAAACTACTCTTGTTTGCGATTGTCTATGTTGACCACCTTGAAGTCCTATCTATTGAATCATCTGTTTCGATAAGTGTTCACATTGATTTTTTCCTTTATGCACGCTGGCGAATGATATGGCTGTTATCATGGTGCGGGGATGACGAGCTTTAACTTTGTACTAAATCTTGGGATTAAGTCCCTCAATAAATTTTCTCACCAATTGTATCTTGGACTAATCTTGGGTTTGGTTTGACAAGCACTCAAATATGCTCTAGTACTCCTGTACTGTGGAAGTCTAATGGATTTTGGTGAGCTGTCCATTAATATTCATGTACTTCGACGATCTAAAGTGAATCATGAGTTCTCTCTTGAACAGTCCTCACGAAGGGACTTCGTGATAGGTCTCATGCAAATCATACCACTAGATCGCGTCTCCTTCAAGTTGAATAGAGGCTATCTCCACCATGGATTCCCCCGGAGTCCTGTGAAAAAAAAAAAAATTCAGCACGTGAGATCTAGTCGATTGGGTCCCCATCTTCCCATTTGGGAAACTCTATGCATGGGTATCCTATGTGTTGCCCTTGATCATATTTATCAAATTTGTTCCCTTTAAGATCGGAACTTTCAGTATGTTGAGATTTAACAGGGTTCTCTAATAGACTTCTTTTAAACATATTGAAGATTTATTGCAATGCTTCAAATTTTACATCCATCGGTGTTTGCTGCTATGACACTAGTGGTCAGAAGGCAGTGACGACGACACGGTTGAAGCTGTAGAGGAGCAGGTTTTCATAGATTGAGGGTGATAGCAGCGGGGGTGTTGCAGAGCGGTGGCCGCGACTGATGTGGGAGAAGATGTTGGAGCAGGGAAGAGACAAGAGAAGAAAGAGGGTAGCGACGACAACAGCGAGGGCTGTGATAGTGGAGGATGACGATAGCGTGGGCAGTTGGCGGTTGATGGAAGTAGAGGAGGGTGTGGCTACAGTTATGATTGAGGAGGAGGAAGGTAGTAGCATGGGGAGCGAGCGGTAGTAGCAAGATGGTAGGGGAGCAGCTATGGAATCACAATAGGAACGCCGATGATCACTGCTTTGATACCAATTAATAGAATCCCATATGATTCTATTGTTGCTTTAATACCAATTGATAGAACCCCGAAGGTTTCTATCGATGCTTTGATACCAATTAATAGAACCCACAAGGTTTCTATCGATGCTCTGATACCGATTGATAGAACCCCGTAGGATTCTATCGATGCTCTGATACCAATTGCTAGAACCCCGCAAGATTCTATCATGGATGGAGATGAAATAGGGGGATAAACGATCACCTCGAGGGGATTAGGCCTTATTGTTCTCCATAGGGGATCAACCCTCTTGGGGTTCTGTCTATTGGCTAAAATACATACTTCTTCATTGATTTTCTTAATAAAAGAGTTTACACCATTATTTATAGTGCTATGTCAAAAGTCCCTCTAGGCTTGGACTCAGAGTCCCATTGAACTTGGATTCGTAACTAACTGATAGAAGTCTAATAAACTCCTAACTGAAAATAATAACCGACTCCACCCTAACTGAAGATAATAACCAACTCTAACCAAATCATAACTGACTCGATTAGGCTCACCCGACCCATAACTGAATCTGACTGACAGACCAACATGACTCAACTTGAATTTATTATGAATTGATGGACTCGACCCTATTAGGGTCCTCCTATCAGTGGGACCTACAAAAAGGTCTCGGTCGGAGTGGTATGTGCCGATGCAGCCCCTCAGATGACAAAATTAGCTATCGGGGTGTGAAAGCTAAAAACCGAGGTGTTTAGAGAGTCCGAGAGTTTGAGAGTTTTTTTTTTCCTCCGATAGCTGATTTAGCGATTGGAGGGGCCACGTTGGGCACACCACCCTGACCGAGCTGTGCTGACTCCTCGACCACGGTATAAATTCTAGCAATATTTTAGTGTAAGGAGGGCCCGATGTCGCAAGAACGCTCACTGCCTAGCAACCTCGGGGAAGAAGCCTCTGTTGCTCAACAGGTTCCCGGGGTCGGAGGATAGCCCTTTTCTAACATATACCCCAAGTCATTACTAGAGGCTATTCAACAACCCAGGCTCTCTCCCCCGGTGTTCAATCTCGGGCTCACCGTCGTCTCCGTTGAAGCTTTCCTCGGGCTCACTCATCAGGTGCAAACCTAGGTCAGGATGATCTAGACAATCATCCCCCACATCCCTTAGTTAGCACAATAAGAAATACCCTAGCAAACACCCCCAAATGCGCAATCGAAACCCCCCGCTTGGGAGGGATGACCCTAGTCCCACGATGACTCGATGATGAGGACTCACAACCCTCTCCGGAACTTCCCTCGAGACCTCCCGGGACACTGCCAATCGATCGACGCCTGCTACCAGCACCCCCAGTCTACGCAAGCCAGATACCCTCTCCTCTGACTCGATCGACTCCCTCAGAGCGTAATTGCACCTGATGAACCAATGCTTGGATGATGCAGAAGGAATTCGTTAAGTCCAAAGAGGAGCTCAGGGAGAGCTCCATGGCCGGATCAATCTTCATCCTGGAGATCTAGGATAGGCCAATTCTATAAAATTTCTGACTTCCAGCGCTCGAAGTGTATGACGGCAACTCCGACTCGACGGAACACGTCATGGCATTCCGAGCACAGATGGCGCTCTATAGCACTTCGGACGCACTAATGTGCTGAGTGTTCTCGACGACTCGGTGGGGGCTTGCTCGAATGTGGTACGGTCACCTAAGGCCCTCTTCAATCTTCTATTTTGAACAACATGCCAAAGAATTCGAGCTGAACTTCCTAACTAATGCTCGGCCTAAACCGACCGCCACATCCCTTCTCTGGGAGCCAAAAATACGATGAAGCCTTAGCCTAGTTCGTCGTACGCTTCACAACTGAGATTCGAGGGATCCATAATGCCTATCCCTTATTGGTAATACAAGCTTTCCTGATCAACCTGCGACCATCTCGATTTTTCTAGTCGTTGGTCAAGCGCCTACCCATAACAGTGCGCAAGATGCTCCAAAGGGTAAACCAATACATCACAATCAAGGCACTGGTGGTAGGAAATTGTGAAGATTAGAAGCGATCCCATATCGAGTCATCCCGAGGCCAACCCTCGGGATCCTCAAGAAGAAGGGTGGACAGGCCCGAGCCGTCACTCCCGAGGTTGCCACAAATTCCCCTCAACTCCACTTAGACCGAGATTTTCCTCTAGATTCGGGAAAAAGGGCTCTTCAAGGTGCCCAACTCAATGAAGACCCGTCCGAAGGAGTGGGATCGACGACAGTACTATCATTTTTATCGTAATTACGGTCACAACATTGAGGAATGCCATGACCTAAGTAAAGAACTAAATTTAAGACCTCATCCATCGAGGACACCTCAGCTATTGGGAAACCTTAGTGGGAGCATCACATGTGCAGTGAAAAATAAAACAAAAAACTGATTTCCCACGTATATCAAAACGTTGTGCAAAAGATTGGGGCCACGAGAAAAACGTAAAAATAAAAAAATTATGTTATGTGAGATATTGATTTTACCTAGGGAGATGGTATATCACTGTATTTTCAGATCCGGATGGAGAGGATGAAGGAGGCCAAGCGTCCTCTCTAGTGATATCCACATGATGGATCTCTATAGCAAACTCCTCCAATCTGATCTCGCAACTCTTGTGCAGATGGAGGGAGGAGAATAAGAGGGGGAGGCCAAAGCTGTAGCCTATCAACTATGAGTCTCCCCTCCTATTAATAGAGAGCCACAAAAAATAAAACCCTAGGGCTCTTGCCTTAGTGCATATTGGATCTTCATCCAATAACCCACTAACCTTGCATTATTAGATCTCTATCCAATAATCTCCTTAGGCCTCTAATTGGGCCTTAAGCAAGGAGTCCATCAGCATAAGGTCTCATCTAATAAGAATAGGGGCTAATTGGATCTCCATCCAATCCTCTATTCGCTGAAGCATCCACCATATGTGTGTGACCGACCCTCTAGGCCCGATACCGAGTTGGTCGTGAGTCGCTCCCATCCGAACTCCTTCTGATATAGTAAATTATTATCTCCATAATAATTCACTCAACTCATCGACTATGGACGTACTAGGCCACTACGCCATAGTCCCCATATGGTACAACGGGATCAAATCCATCAGACCTGTTTGTCCATAGTTACCGTGTATCTATAATCCCTCATCTAACTAATATCTCAGAGACCGTATATTGGATATAGTACTGTCAGGTCACATACAAAATCAATTTGTCTTGCTCTAATCGAATTCTACTAGAAAACTCTTTCTCTCTCAATCCGAATGACCCTGGCTAGAGATTTGTCTGAGCAAACACATATGGGATATTCCTCTCATGATACCGAGAGTGGAAGATCATTTATTGACACTCAATTGCCTTCGTAAGGTTGGCTATTAATCCCGATAACCAATTGTACCAGATTTGAAACTTTCCAAACCTGTAAGTCTAGTGTAAAAAAAAGGAGTACTCATACAAGACATCCTTGGTGTCTCAAGTCAAAGGACCAGATACATAACTGGGACTATGAAATCATTGTTTGACATTAGGTATCATTAACCATACATCATTTTATAAGCGGATCAATCAGTGAACTCATTCTCCAATGAGCACCTGTACTATATCCTTAGTGTCTCCACACAAGTGGCTATGAAACCAGTCGCCTCTATCATATGGATGGGTATATAGTACATCGGTTTGTCCGGTTATCTCGATGTCCCTTTCGAGTAACCTATGACCGAGATTATTCAGGATCCGTATTTAAAGGTAAATCAATCTCATTATCGTGATCTCATCACGATCCAATTTCCATTGCATAGAACCAATGACATCACAATATATATGCAACAAATAATATAATATGAGAATATACTAATAATAATCATAAGAAAAAAGATCACACAGCGTGTCACACATGCCATCACTCACGTGATTGGCTTGTTGGACACCTGTAACCAGCAATCTCCCACTTGACCTAAAGCCAATCACTTATGTGTCTGATCTCCATCAGACCCTTGTGATGCTCAAATACAATCTGAGCTAATCGCTATGTCAGTGGATCTGCAATGTTATCTTTGGATGAAACTCTTTTCATTGTTATACCTTTATGGGTCATGATCGCTCTAATCAGATGGAACATCCTCAGAATAATTCTGATGAGACCTGGGTTCCCTTGCTAGAGCTATCACCCTGTCGTTGTTGCAATATATGGGAATCAACTCCATGCTGCTTGGTACGACTTCTATATCATGATGAACTTCTTCATCCATACCCCTTCTTTTGCTGCTTCTGCTGTAGTAATGTATTCTGCCTCTGTGGTCAAGTTAGCATTAGTATCTTGCTTGGAACTCTTTCAGCTTACTGCTCCTCCATTCAGGGTAAAAAAATACCTTAAGTTTGACTTGCTATCATCAATGTCAGACTGAAAACTCAAGTCCGTTTAGCCCTCAGCTTGGAGGCTACCTCCTCCATATACCAGTAAAAGATCCTTAGTTCTTCTCAAGTACTTAATGTTACACTTTACTGCCTTCCAGTGTTCTAAACCTGGAGCTATCTAATACCTGCTCGTGACACTCAGAACATGTACTATATCAGGCCTGATACATAGCATAACATACATGATAGACCCTATCGCTAAGGCTTAGGGTATTCTATCCATGTCTGCACTTTCTTCAGGAGTCTTTGAGGATATACTCCTAGAAAGTGATATTCCATGTCTCATCGGTAGAAGACATCTTTTGGAATTCTTCATGCCAAACCTTTTGATAATGGAGTCTATGTACCTAGATTGGGACAATCCGAACATCATCTTAGATCTATCTCTATAGATATGGAATCCCCAAAATATAGGATGCTTCCCCTAAGTCTTTCATGAAAAAGTTTCCAGAGAGCCAAGTCTTTACTGTGAAGAGCATTCCTACATCATTCCCAATGATTAGGATGTCATCCATATATAATACCAAGAAAGTGATTAGCACTTTCACTTACCTTTCTGTACACACGAGGCTCATCTTCATTCTTAACGAAGTCATAAGATCTGATCATCTAATCAAATCTTATGTTCCAACTTCGGGAAGCTTGCTTTAGTCCATAAATAAACTTGACCAACCTGCACACTTTATCTGGACTCTTTCTGGATATGAATCCTTCTGACTGTATCATATACACCTCCTCCTCGAGGTTGTCAATGAGGAATATCGTTTTGATATCCATCTACCAGATCTCATAGTTATAGTGTACTACAATGACCAAAAGAATTCTAATAGACTTAAGCATGGCTACAGGTGAAAAGGTTTCATCATAGTCAACTCCTTGTCTTTGATAATATCCTTTAGCTACTAGCCTTGCCTTATAGGTCTCCACTTTTTCATCTACTCCGTTCTTCTTTTTGAAGATCCACTTGCAACCGATGGGTACGATACCCTCAAGTGCATCCAGAAGGTTCAAAACCTTGTTAGAGTACATTGAATCCATTTCAGAATTCATGATTTCTTGCCACTTCCCAGAGTCTATACTAATAATAGCCTCATCATAGGTCTGAGGATCAACATCATGAGAGTCATCTCCATTGATATGTCCCACATATCTTTCAAGAGGGTGAGATACTCTGCTAGACCTACGTAAAGTTAGAATTTGTGTGTTAAAAGGTACCTGAACATACTCGGGCTTTGGAATAGTGCTTGAGCTAGGTTCTCCAACCTCGCTCAATTATATCTCACTCCTATTGTTTCTACCAAGAATGTGTTCCTTCTCAAGGAAAATAACTCTCTTAGCAATAAAGACTTTTCGGTCCTCAGGATAATAGAAATAATACCCCAAAGTCTCCTTAGGGTATCCCACGAACGTGCACCGTTCTATCCTTGATTCTAACTTGTCAAGGTTGTGTCTTCTAACATGGTCAAGACAACCCCAAATCTTAACCACCTTAAGATCGAGCTTATTTCCTTTCCATATCTCATATAGTGTAGATACTACCAACTTTGATGGAACTCTATTCAGAAGGTAAGTTGCGATCTCTAGGGCGTATCCTCAGAACGAGACGAGTAGGTTAACAAAACTCATCATGGATCGCACCATGTCTAACAGCGTATGATTCCTCCTTTCTGATACACCATTGAGCTGAGGTGTATAAGGAGGTGTCCACTGGGATAGAAACTCATTGTTCCTGAGGAAATGGGTGAACTCCATACTCAAGTGCTCTTCTCCTCGATCTGATCAAAGAGTCTTAATACTCTTTCAAATCTGGTTCTCGACTTCATTCTTATATTCTCTGAATTTCTCAAAGGTCTTAGATTTATACTTCATCATGTACATGTGTTCATACCAGAGAAATCATCAGTGAATGTAATAAAGTGTGAGTAACCACCTATATCCTGAGTTGACATGAGACCATATACATCACTTTGTATGAGTTCTAATAACTCAGTGGCTCTTTCTCCAGTTCCACTAAAAGGAGAGTTGATCATCTTCCCACGAAGGCAAGGTTCGTAAGTTGCATATAACTCATAGTCAAATGGATCTAAATATCCATCTTTCAACAACTTTTAAATCCTTCCCTCGTATATATGACCTAGCCTACAATGCTATAGGTATGCATTGTTCACCTCATCTCTTTGCCTCTTAGACATTTATATTCATGATGTGTGGAGAAGTGTCTAACACATATAAGCCATTTATCAATGTCCCTCTAGTGATGATCTCATCATCCATAATTATTGAACAATTATTGTTCTAAAAAACTAATTCATATCCGCTAATTATCAAATAAGAGATGGATATAATATTTTTTTATAATAAAGGAAACAAAATAGCATACATCTAATGCAATGATACTCCATCAGGCACATGTAGGGTGATCTCCCCAATGCTAACTGTAGCAACTCTTACTCCATTGCTCATCTTGAGGTCCATCTTACCTCTAGCCAATCTCCTAGGTCTTGCTAGAAACTGAAGCTTCTCAAAGCTTTTGTTTCGCCTTATCTGCGAGGTAGTCCTTACAGTTCCTCTTCCAATGCTCGTCTTAGCCGCAGTGGAAGCATTATCCTTTGTCCTTTGTTGGATATTTCTTGGCAACCTTTGCCTTACCCGGCTTTCTTTGCCCTTGTCTTTCTTAAGGGACTTACTAGCCTTTCTTTTCCTATTGGTCTCACCAATATAGAGAACTGACTTCTCTTTCTTGATGGTACTCCCAGCTTCTCTCAACATATTGAGGAGCTCAGGAAGAGTCACTTCAAACTTGTTCATATTAAAGTCAATAATGAACTGTGAAAAAGAATCTGGTAGGGACTGAAGTATAAGATCAACACACAGGTTATCCTCTAGAACTATCTTTATACTTCACAAAGCGAGCGATCTCATCCTCGCTTGTCCTTTCTTCCGGCATGAGAACAATCGTGTTAAGGACATATATGATTTTCTTTTTCGTGAGACAATTCTCAAATTGTGGAGCCTTTGGACCAATGAGGCAGTTGGCATCAAGTATGCCACATAAGGGTTTTGCAAGTGACAAACAAGATATAGCATAAATAAATAACATGCAGACTTTACAGAAAATACTAATTAAGATATGGACTTCTATCTTAATGTACTCCCACTATTTTCCTAGTGGATCACGTGACACCCTCGACATGTGAGATATAAGTCTCCGGTAGACTCCTAGTGGGGATCGAGATCCAATCGGCATCTTAGTGCAACCTCGAGGGACTCGACCAATTATACTAAGCCCAAAAGGTAGGCAACTCTTGCTAATCACAACTCCTTGTGATTTCCGTCATATTCGGCCTCCGAATCATCATGGTCTCGACTGCTTGACCAACCATGAAGTTTAGTTAAGTCATCACCATCGTTACAAGATGAGTCTGATTCGATAGATATGCTCTCGACTGCTCAACCAAGTCATACCATATCCTCAGGTCACCGGTGACATCTATATATCATAGGCAAAAACTTGATCACGTAAATAGGTGAGCCTCGAGTGACTCGACCAACTCAACCTATGTCATGATTTAATTTCTTCCTATAACGATGAAAGGCCACGTGGGTCAATCTTATTACCTCACGCTTACCGACTTAATATTAATGTAGGAGGGTTTTTTTTATTTTGTATCGGTCTCCTAATATGTCGTGTCACATACATACATATTTAATATATATCTACATCATATGTAAATATATATACATATATCTAGTAGGTGTATAACACATTATATATGCAAGCCACACCGGATGATCATGAGCCGTCACCTAAAATGATTAAGCCCGAGCCAATGGGCCTAATCACTCACAATAGGATCTGTGTATGCATCGGTGCATCTCCATGCCCTATGATTGTTGATCTCGTCATCATCGATTCCGTTGGATCCTCGTCGCATCCATATGTCGTGATCTCCCACCACTGTATCGTGGGTCCCGCTGTCACCTCCATGCTCCCGCTGCATCTCTCTATGTAATTACAGATAATCATAGGTATGCAGGCCTAACAATAAAAGAGAAAAATGGAGGCTCGCTGACCCCAATAATAATAATTATTATTATTATAATTATTATTATTATAATTATTATTATTATAATTACACATATCACAATACATGGCTCATGATTATCCATCCACATCATACATCACATATACATCACATCATATGTAGGATTACTAGATATATAATAATTAATTAAACTATTTAATTAATTATTTTTTGGAAATCAGGATATGTTCAAAATTTCTAAATTATCAAGGGTATTTTTATAATTATGGATGAGAGAATAGTCCTTAGAATTTTTAGATTTATTGAGGGTATTTTAAAAATTTTGTACACAAGGACAATCCCCGAAATTCCTTAAATTCAGAGGGGTAGGATCATCCTTTTCATAAAAGGATTGCCTAACCCCTCTTGCCCCCTCTACATTGCCACTGTCGCCCCTGCGCAGACGGTGGCTGCCCTTGCCCACCGGCAGCCGTTGCCCCTGCTGGCGGCAGCCCTAGCCACTGGCGGTCGCTCCTTGCGGGCGCTATACAACCGACCGCCCTTGCAGGCACCGCGCTACAAGTGGTTGTGCCCGCGGGCGATCATTGCCCCATTGCAGGGGGCCTTAGGCACAGTCGATTGCCCCTTTGTAGGGGGCCTTGGCCACAGTCGGCCGCCCCCTTGCAGGTGGGCAGGCTGTGGCCGACTGCCCCTGCAGGGGGCCTAGCCATGGCCAGCCACCCCTGCAGATGGCCTAGCCATGGCCTGTTGCCCCTTGTCCTCGCTGCATTTGCTGCAAAAACATAGCAAGAATGCATATAATGATTCTATGCGATTCAATCTCATCACATGCAGTTTAAAACCAATATTTCACACGAAAATCTTGGTTTTGATACCACTGTTAGGAAACATTAGTGGGAGCATCACATGCGCAGCAGAAAGAAAAATAAAAAATCAGTTTCCCACATAGATCAAATCATCGTGTAAAAGATTGGAGTCGCGAGAAAAATAAAAAAATTGCGATGCGTGAGAGATTGATTTTACCTAGGGAGATCGTATATCTCTGTATTTCTAGATCCGGATGGAGAGGATGAGGGAGGTCGAGTGTCCTCCTCTTTAGCGGTATCCACATGATGGATCTTTGCAACAAAACTCCTTCAATCTGATCTCGCAACTCTTGCATAGAGGGATGGAGGAGAATAAGAGGGGGAGGCCAAAGCTGTAGCCTATCAACTATGAGTCTCCCCTCCTATTAATAGAGAGCCACCAAAAAACCCTAAGGCTCCTACCTCAGTGGGAATTGGATCTCTATCCAATAACTCACTAACCTTGCATTATTGGATCTCTATCCTGCTAGTTACAGGTGCCCTGCAAGCCAATTATGTGAGTAATGGCACGTGTGACACACTGCGTAATCTTTTTGCTTATGATTAATATTGACATATTCTCACATTATACTATTTGTTAGATATATATTGTGATGTCATTGGTTCTGTGCAATGGGAATCGGATCGTAATGAGATCACAATAATGAGATCGATTCATATTTAAACACAGATCCTAAATAATCTCGGTCATAGGTTACTCAAGAGGAACATTGAGATAACTGGATAGATCGGTGTACTATATACCCATCCATATGATGGAGGTGGTTGGTCTCATAGCCACTTGTGTGGAGACACTAAGGATATAGTACAGGTGCTCATTAGACAATGAGTTCACTGATTGATCCGCTTATGGAATACTATATGGTTAATGATACCTAATGTCAGATATCGATTTCATAGTCCCAGTTGTGTATCTGGTCCTTAGACTTGAGACACCAAGGATGCTTTGTATGAGTACTCATTTCTTTGACGCCAAACTTATAGGTTTGGGAAGTTCCAGATCTGATACAACTGGTTATCATGATTGGTAGCCAACCTTATGAAGGCAATTGAGTGTCAATAGAGGATCATCCACTCTCGGTATCAAGAGGAATATCTCATATATGCTTGCTCAGACAAATCCCTGGCCAGGGTTATTCGGATTGAGAGAGGAGTTCTCCGATATAATCTGAATAGAGCAAGACAAACTGATTTCGTATATGACATGATAGTACTATGTCCAATAAACGATCTCTAGGATATTATCTAGATGAGGGATTATAGATACATGGTAACTGTGGATAGACAAGTCTGACGGATTCGATCCCCCTATATCGTTTGGGGACTACGGCGTAGTGGCCTAGTACATCGTTAGTCGATGAGTCGAGTGAATTATTAGGAGGATAATAATTCACTATATCAGAAGGAGTTCTGATGGGAGTGACTCACGACCAGCTCGGTATCGGGTCTAGAGGGTCACACACATATGGTGGATGCTTCAGCGAATAGCGGATTGGATAAAGATCCAATTAGCCCCTATTCTCATTAGATGAGACCCTATGAAGATCCAATGCCACATCGGGTTATAAACTGCTCTCATTCATGACGCATTCTCGGCTTATAACCAAATCCAAATGGCTCCCAAGAATCAGGAGAATACGACCATCATCACACACCGAGGCATCTACTACTACAAGGCAATGTCGTTCGACCTAAAGAATGCTGGGGCCACTTACCAGAGAATGGTCAATCATATCTTCAAGGACCAGATCAAAAGAAATATGGAGGTCTATGTCGACAATATGATCATCAAGAGCAGGCTCGCCCACACCCACCTCCCTCTGACCATGAGAGAGCTATGTGAGATAGATGGGCGAGCGAGTGAAGACAAGTATTTTGTCGCTCGGATGACTGATTTGCTGGGAGCCGGGGCCAAGGGCCCGCTTAAGGCGCATTGGTCTGACCTCCTAGCCTCGGCTCAATTTTGGATCGACGAGCTGATTGCGGTCGAATTCGCAAGGGGGGTGTTGCACCTGGCCCTCGCCAAGCAGTTATATGGAGCTTCTTCCAAGGAGCTTGTCGACGGACCAGCTAAGTCACCAATTTGGGTAAGTGCACTTCCTTTCCATCAGTTGCATTTTCAATTTCTGACCTTTTTCTTTGCTCCTCGATAGGGTTTCCACTTATCCATCACGATGATCACCCACACCCACCTCTCGGACCTTGCCGAGATGTTTCAGACAGTCAGTTCGGACACGTCAGCCCCGAAGACCCCGTCAACACCTGGGATCCATGTCACCTCGGCCAAGTCGACTTTCCAAGCGCCTCGGGGTCACCAATCCACATCGACAGTCCACGTCAGCACCTGACACAGTGCCGCCAACTTGGTACAGTGTCAGCCGAGCTAACACAGTGCTAGACTGTCGGGCACGGATCCTGTCAACCGAGGCTCCGAGAATCGACGACGGCAGCGCATGGCGCAGGACTATACCTTCAAGCCGACCGAGGACATCGATGACATTGATTGTCTCGGTACGACCTCCCCTCGACCCGTAGGTATAAATACCCCTACTATAGGCGTTAGGGAAACGAGAAAAAAACTCTCCGACTCTCTCAACACCTCGGTTTTTAGCTTTCACACCTTGATAGTTGATTTAGCCATCAGAGGGGTCGTGTCGGGTACACCACGTCGACTAAGGCTTTTTTGTAGGTCCCATCCGAGGATTCGAGAGGCACTCCAATTGAAGTTCCAACCCGAGGTACCACCGTGGAGCACTTCTTCGAACCCGACTGAGCTCCCCTATCCTCTTAATTCGACGCAAACGATCTTATGCACGCGGATAGAACCGAGCTCCTCCGCCTAAACATAAATCCGAGCAACAAAAGCAAGTGTTCTAAAAATCCCACGACATAACTATGTATGTATCTGTGAGGTCTAAGAATATGATGTAATGGGGAAAATTTCCGACCACATGAATGAGGATGCCAATTGCCAGGAATTAAAAGAAATGACTGTCCGTTACATTTGTCATTGCATATGTCGCTGTGGAAACGTCTACGACCAGAGGGTGGCAGCAGCCTAACTTATCAGATTATAATTTAGCTCTGTGGTCGTAGTCAAATTAATTTTGTCGTAGCTGTGTGCCACATTTTTCGGATCTAAATCCTTCCCAGTCTCGTCCTGTTGACCAACCAATTGTTCAGGAAATAATAACATAAAAAGGAGGATGAAACGTGACCTCCTGTGTTCCATCGTATCTATCAGCCCCTCTTGCCACGCTGGCAAGAAACATACATCTCAACGAAACTTTCTGGTGAGGTAATTTTATATACCATATTGCAGATGTCATATACATATACACACACAAACGAAACCTTGGAGTTGCCAATTGATTTGCCTGTCTCATCAGCAGTAACATGCGCAGTGGTTGCGAGAACACGCATAAGCAAACCATCAGTTCATGGCGACTTGCAACTCAGTCAAGCTCCGCCACCTGTGACACTGTTTGGAGTTCATACTCCAGACCGACGACTTCGCACCGGTCATGGAAGTTCGCCATAAACACGTCCATGACAACCACAAAGATGCCTTCTCAGAACCTTCCCTCTTCTCTTGAGCTCTATTTAATTCCCTCCTTTGCTGCCTTCCCTCCCATCTATCTCCTTCCACAAAGATGACCATTCCGAGAGCCATTGTCGCAGTTGCAGTCATGGCAGCCATCGCTGGGCTTGCAAACGCCACGAACTTCGACGTCAGCTGGGATCTCAGCACCAACTACACCCAGTGGGTCTCCGGCAAGACTTTTCTCGCCGGCGACACCTTAAGTGAGTTGTCCTCCTCACCTTGTCCCCCTCTTCAATGCACGAGCCGCAGCTCGTTGATCGCTCGTCGTCCATTGCAGCGTTCAGCTACACGTCGAGCCACGACGTGGTTGAAGTCAGGAGCTCCGCCTACGCCACCTGCAACGCGACCAGTCCGGTGTCGAAGAGCGCCACCGGCAACACCCTCGTCGCTCTAGGCGCCCCCGGAAAGCGGTACTTCATTTGTGGAATCGCCGGCCACTGCACCAGGGGCATGAAGATCGAGGTCGACGTGGTAACCGCAAGCTCGCCGCCGCCCGGATCCTCTCCCTCCCCCAGTGTCTCTCCGGCTGCTCCGACACCGCCGGCTTCGCACCCGCCCGCCCCTAGCACCGCGCCACGCAGCACGACTCGCACGACGGCGAAGGTTGCTCTGGCAGTCGTGCTGATGATGGTCTTGGCCCTCTGATAGCACATATTGCATCATTCATCTGTTCTGATCACAGTTACTTCTTTGATTAATTTCCTATTGGATATCACTCTACAACTCAATCATGCTCACAGTCCTGCGGCATTATATTGGGTATTTGTGTTTCTTGAAATCCCCGAGAAAAAAAGTAGATTATTTTCCCTTCATTTTGTCTTTCGGATTGAAACCAGAAAATTTCGCGATCCATGCCAAGTGGTGTCACTACATGTAGATGACGTAGTTGAATCAGAACAATGTAGAGGCAACGTTAAGTAGCATGGTTTGACCATCCTCCCTAATCTTCGACGTGGTTGCCACTACCTGTGCAGGACGGTAAACTTAATCTGACAAGCATATTCTGTTCTACACCGGGATGCAATCAAAAGTCAGTCGGAGATACTATGGAGGAAAGTATCATCATTCACCTATCTTAATTTCTTTCCAGCAGAATCATCAATGAGTGGATTGAGTCCCCCGTCCGCAGGAGTTGACCTTCTCATGCAAACTGTACGACGAAATCAAACTTTGATCGTCCAACGAGCAATTTCTTTGCAGGCAGATGTCTCTCTCAGAGTGCTTAATTCTGATCTATAAATTGAAATAGTTCATGTCCATGTGAGTCTTCTGATATCGGCAATGGTGCATGTGTGTGTATGTGGCAAACACAGTACAAGATTTCACAGCTCCCACCTGTTCAAAGGATGAGTAGTTTACTGATACTGTAAAATATTTGGCCAAGCATCCCTAAACACGGCAGCCCCCGAGCTGTACCAATCGTCTAAGATCTCGGGAGATGATGTTAGTATCCCGAGCCATACCAACCGCCCAGGATCCCGGGAGACGACACCGACATCTTGAGCTTTAGTTTAGGCCCTAGCTGGGATGACATAGACCATCATCCCCCATATCCTCCAACTAGCACAGCAGGCGGCACCACCCCAACAAGCCTCTCCGATAACCCAGCCCAGCTTCTTTGTTGCATCGGAGATGCACCCAGCCGTTTCGCAACCCGATACCGGGAGCCTTCGCCCTCATGCTCCCGATAGCCCAGCCTCGAGATCACTTTTTGGTTGGGGGAAGAGGAATACCCCAACCATTATGATGTCTTAGTGATCTCAGCAAGAATTGCCAATGCCTAAGTGAAAAGAATCATGGTGGACACCGAAAGTTTGACTGACATCCTGTACCTTGATGCCTTCCAAAAACTCGGCTTAATGGAGAAGGATCTGGTCCCCGTGACCTCGACACTCACCGAATTCATTGGAGACTTCATCTCCCCTCTCGGCACCACCACTCTTCCAGTCACTGTCGGGGAGGAGCCAAGATTAAAAACCATGATGGTCACATTCGTGGTGGTCGAGTTGACTTCGGCTTACAATGCTATCCTCGGTCGATCGACCCTCAACAAATTAAGGGCAGTTGTCTCCACCTACTACCGTATGATGAAATTCCCGACCTGGGTGGGGGTCAGAGAAATAAGAAGCGATCCTCAAGAATCTAGACAGTGCTACCTGATAGCAACCACTCTACTCAAAAGGTCAAAACTCAAGCCACCGATGACCGACCCTTGGGAATCCACAAAGTTTCGCCCCAGCTTGAGCCCACCAAGTAGATAATGGAGGTTCTCCTCGATCAAGTCCGACTAGACAAAGTCGTGAAGATCGGCTCGGTGCTTCCCGAAGGCAAACAAATCTAGCTCATCTAATCTCTAAGGTAGAACGTGGATATCTTCGCTTGGTCCCCAAGAGATACGCTAAGGATCAATCTCGAAGTGGTGCAGCATCACTTGAACGTCTCACCCGAGACGTGCCTAATAAAGCAGAAGCCTCGAAGGTTTGCACTCGATCGACAAAAGGCAATCGACAACAAAGTGGATCAGCTAATGGAAGCAGGCTTTATCACTGAGGTCAAGTATGCCCGTTGGCTGTCCAATGTAGTACTCATCAAAAAACCTAATGGAAGTTGGAGATTGTGTGTTGACTATACCAATCTTAATCGAGCTTGCCCTAAAGACTGTTATCCCTCCCGAGGATCGACCAATTGGTAAATGTCACTTTGGGATATGAGCTACTCACATTCATGGATGCTTTCTCAGGCTACAACCAAATCCAAATGCACCCCAAAGACTGAGAAGATACCACTTTCATCACCCACTAAGGGATTTACTTCTACAAGGTGACGCCCTTTGGCTTGAAGAACGTCGGGGCAATGTATCAAAGGATGGTCAATCAGATGTTTAAGTACCAGATCGGGAGAAACATGAAGGTGTATGTTGATGACATTATCATCAAAAGCAAGCTCGGCAACAATCATCTTACAGATTTGGCCAAGACCTTCCAGTTGCTCAGGAAATTTCAAATGCGACTCAACCCCGCCAAGTGCATCATCGAAGTCAATACAGGCAAGTTCCTCAGCTTCATCATGTTAGGAATTTTAGGATCAGCATCACATGCACAACGGAAGCAAATAGAAATCCCAGATTCCCGAAGTTAATCATTTTGCCATTGTGCGATGATTGATATACAAAAATTTCGTAAAACCTCAGAAAAACTACATAAAACAAACTGATGTGTTACCTGAAGCGATTGTATCTCTGAAACTTCTAGATCTGATAGGGATGTCGAAGGAACACTCGGGTGATCCTCTCTAGCAATATCCACACAGTAGCCGTAGCGACAACATCTCAGCAGCGGGATCAACCTCTCCACATTCTCAGCAAGGAGGAGGAGAAAGCACTAAGGAGAAATAGGAAGCTAAACCTCTGATGTTCTAGCCTATGAACACAGGGTGCCCCTTATTTATAGAGGTAAAAAGCATATTCCTGATGCTGCTCTAATGTCATTCACATTGGATGTTTATCTATACGGTATATTCATGACATATTCTTTGGAATATTCATGATATATTCCTGAAATATTTATGGTATATTCCTAGGCACATTCCTGAAATATTCTTGGATCTTATGGTATATTCCTGGAATATTATATATGTTATTCATGCTGGATCTTATCCAGATTGTATTTCATCCAATCTTTATCCGCATCAGGATCCCTACGAATATCTCATATCCGCACCTCTACCTCTCGTAATATCTACTATATGTGTGTGGCCCTCTAGGACCGATACCGAGCTGGCCATGAGTCGTAACCATCAGAACTCCTTATGATCTAGTGAATTATTATCCCCATAATAATTCACTCGACTCATCGACTATGATCGTACTAGGCCACTACGCCATAGTTCCCAGATGGTACGGGGGGATCAAATCCATTGGACATTTCTGTCCATAGTTATCATGTAACTATAGTCCTTCATCTAACTAATATCTCAGAAACCGTATATTGGGTATGGATACTGTCAGGCCATATATGGAATCCTTCTATATCTCGCTCTAATCGAATTCTCCCGGAGAACTCATTCTCTCTCAATTCGAATGACCCTGGTCAGAGATTTTTATCTGAGCAAGCACATGGGATATTCCTCTCATGATATCGGAGAGTGGATGATCCTTTGTTGATACATAATTGTCTTCGTATGGTTAGCTACCAATCTCGATAACCGATTGTACCAGATCTGAATCCTTTCCAAACCTGTAAGACTGGTGTCAAAGAAATGAGTACCCATACAAGACATCTTTGGTGTCTTAAGTCTAAGTACCATATACACAACTAGGACTATGGAATTACTGTCTGACATTAGATATCATTATCTATACAGTATTCCATAAGTGGATCAATCAGTGAACTCATTCTCCAACGAGCACCTGCACTGTATCTCTAGTGTCTCCACACAAGCGACTTTGAGACTAGCCGCCTCCATTATATGGACAAGTATATAACACACTGGTCTATCTGGTTATCTCGATGTCCCTCTCGAGTAACTTTCAACCAGGATAATTTATAATCTATGTTTAAAGGTGAATTAGTCTCATTATCATGGTCTCATCATGATCTGATTCCTATTGCACAAAACTAAGGATATCACAATATATAGAAATATATAATGTGAGAATATACCAATAATAAGCAAAGAGATTACTGTAATATATTACAAGTATCATCACTCATGTAATTTTCTTGTAGGGCACTTATAACTAGCAATCTCCCACTTGACCGAAAGTCAATCACCTACATGTCTGATCCCCATCAAACATTTGTGAGACTCAAATACAATATGAGGTAATGGGTTGGTCATTTGATATGCAATGTTATATTCAGATGTAACTCTTTTCAATACTACATCTCCTCGGCCTACGATCTCTCTAATCAAATTGAACCTCCTCAGAACGTGCTTAAACTTCTGATGTGACTTGGGTTCCTTTGCCTGAGCGATCGCCCGTTATTGTCGCAATATATAGGGATCAGTTTCATGCTACTCGAAACAACTCCCAGATCCGTGATGAACTTCTTCATCCATACCCATTCTTTTGCAGCTTCTGCTACAGTAATATATTCCACCTTAATGGTTGAGTCAGCAGTAGTATCTTGCTTGGAACTCTTCCAACTTACTGCTGCTCCATCCAAGGTAAATATATACCCTGAATTAGACTTGCTATCATCAACATCAGATTGAAAACTCGAGTCTGTGTAGCCTTCAGCCTAGAGGCTACCTCATCCATATACTAGTAAAAGATTCTTTGTTCTTCTTAAGTACTTAAGGATACATTTTACTGCTTTCCAGTGCTCCAAGCTTGGATCTGTCTGATACCTGCTTGTGACACTCAGAGCATATGTTATATCAGGCCTGGTAGATAGCATGACATACATAATAGAACCTATGGCTGAAGCATAGGGTATCCTATCCATGTTTGTCCTTTCTTCAGGAGTCTTTGGGGACATACTCCTGAAGAGTGACATCCATGTCTCATTGATATGAGTCATCTTTTGAAATTTTTCATGCCAAATTTTTTAACAATGGAATCTATGTACCTGGACTGGGACAAGCCGAGCATCCTATTGGATCTATCTCTATAGATCTGAATCCCCAATATATAGAATGCTTCCCCTAAGTCCTTCATGGAGAAGTGTCGAGATAGCCAAGCCTTAACTATAGAGAGCATTCCTACATCATTCTCAATGATTAGGATGTCATCCACATATAATACCACAAAGGTCATAGCACTCTCACTTACCTTTCTGTACACACATGGATCATCTTCGTTCTTAACAAAGTCAAAAGATCTGATTGCCTCATCAAATCTTAAGTTCCAACTTCGGGAAGCCTGCTTTAATCCATAAATGGACTTAAGCAATTTGCATACTTTATTTGGACTTTTGTTGGACACAAATCTCTTAGGCTTTGTCATATACACTTCCTTTGTGAGGTTGCCATTGAGGAATACAGTTTTCACGTCCATCTGCCAAATTTCATAATCATAGTATGCTACAATAGCTAATAGAATTCTGATGGATTTTAGCACGACTATATGTGAGAAGGTTTCTTCATAGTCAACACCTTGCCTTTGATGATACCTTTTGCCACTAGCCTTGCTTTATAGGTCTCCACCTTTCCATCTACTCCGATCTTCTTCTTAAAGATCTATTTGCAACTATGGGTACAATACCCTCAGGTGCATCAACAAGGTTTCAAACCTTATTTGAGCACATTGAATCCATTTTAGAATTCATAGCTTCTTGCCACTTTTCAGAGTCTATGCTCATAATAGCCTTATAATAGGTCTGAGGATCAGCATTCTGAGTGTCCTCTCCGTTGATATGTCTCACATATCTTTCAGAAGGATGTGACACTCTACTAGACCTACGCAAAGCTGAAACTTGTGTGTCCGGTACTTGAACAGATTTAGTCTCTAGAACAGTGCTTAAGCTAGGTTCTCTAACCTTGCTCAACTCTATCTTCCACTATCCCTACCAAGTATATGTTCTTTTTCAAGGAACACTGCCCTCTCGACAACAAAGACTTTTGGTTTTCAGAATGATAGAAGTAATACCCACAAGTCTCCTTGGGATAACCCATAAATTTACATCATTCTATCTTTGTTTCCAACTTATCGGGATTGTATCTTTTAATGTGGGCAGGGCAGCCCCAAATCTTAAATACCTTAAGAACAAACTTCTTTCCTTTCCATATCTTACATGGCATAGACACTATCAATTTAGATGGAACTCTGTTCAGAAGGTAAGCTGCGGTATCTAGGGCATATCCCTAGAATGAAATGGGTAAGTTGGCAAAACTCATCATGGACCGCTTCATGTTTAATAGCGCGTCATTCCTTCTTTTTGATACAAAATTAAGCTGGGATGTATAAGGATGTGTCCATGAGATAGTATTTTATTATCCTTGAGGAATTGGGTGAACTCTGTGTTGGTTATAGGTGTCTTACAAGTCAATCATGTGAGTGATGACATGTGTGACACACTACGCGATCTTTTTACTTATGATTAATATTGGCATATTAGCATATATATTGTGATGTCGCTGGTTCTGTGCAATAGGAATCAGATCTTGATAAGATCATGATAATGAGATTGATTCACCTTTAAACACAGATCCTAAATAATCTCGGTCATAGGTTACTTGAGAGGGGCATAGAGATAACTAGACAAATCGATGTACTATATACCCGTTCATATGATGAAGGTGGTTGATCTCATAACCATTTGTGTGGAGATACTAAGGATATAGTACATGTGCTCATTAGAGAATGAGTTATTGATTGATCCGCTTATCGAATGTTGTATGATTGATGATACCTAATGTCAAACAGCGATTCCATAGGCCCAAATATGTATCTGGTCCTTTGACTTGAGACACGAAGGATGCCTTGTATGAGTACTCCTTTCTTTGATGCCAGACTTCTAGGTTTGGAAAGTTTCAGATATGGTACAACTGGTTAGCAGAATTGGTAGTCAACCTTATGAAGGCAATTGAGTGTCAATAAAGAATCAACCACTCTCGGTATCGTGAGAGGAATATCTTGTATGTGCTTGCTTAGACAAATCCCTAACCAGGGTTATTCGGATTAAAAGAGAAAGAGTTCTCCGGTAGAATCCGGTTAGAGCAAGACAAACTAATTTCATATGTGACATGACAGTACCAAGTCCAATATACGATCTTTGGGATATTAGTTGATGATGGATTATAGATACACGATAATTATGGATAAATAGGTCCGATGGATTTGATCCCCCTGTACCGTTTGGGGACTATGACGTAGTGGCTTAGTATGTCTATAGTCGATAAGTCGAGTGAATTATTATGAGGATAATAATTCACTATATCAAAAGGAGTTCTGATGGGAGTGACTCACGGTCAGCTCGATATTGGGCCTAGAGGGTCACACACATATGGTGGATGTTTCAGCGAATAGAGGTTTGGATGGAGATCCAATTAGCCCCTATTCTTATTAAATGAGACCCTATGCTGATGGGCTCCTTGCTTAAGGCCTAAGGAGATTATTGAATAGAGATCCACTAATACAATATTAGTGGGTTATTGGATGAAGATCCAATACCGACTAAGGCAGGAGCCCTAGGGTTTTTGGTGGCTCTCTATAAATAGGAAGGGAGACTCATAGTTGATAGGCTGCAGCTTTGGCCTCCCCCTCCTATTCTCCTCCCTCCCTCTGCGTAAGAGTTACGAGATCAGATTGGAGGAATTTCATTACAGAGATATATCGTGTGGATACCGCTAGAGAGGAGGACGCTTGACCTCCTTCATCCTCTCCATCCGAATCTGGAAATGCAGGGATATATGATCTCCCTAGGTAAAATTAATCTCTCACGCATTGCGATTTTTTGATTTTCGTATTTTTCTCGTGACCTCAATTTTTTGCACGATGATTTGATCTGCGTAAGAAACTGATTTTTTGTTTTGATTTTCGCTGCGCATGTGATGCTCCCGCTAAGGTTTCCCAACACTATATACTCGAGTATTCTCCTCCTTGATATGATATAAGAGTCTTAATACTCTTTGCAGTTTAGTTTTCTACTTCATTCTTATATTCTTTGAATTTCTCAAAGGTCTCGAATTTGTGGTTCATCAAGTACACATATCCATATCTTGAGAAATCATCAGTGAATGTAATGAAGTAGGAGTATCCACCTATGGCCTGAGTTGACATAGGACTACATACATCACTATGTACGAGTTCTAGTAACTCAGTGGCTCTCTCTCTCTAGTTCCACTAAAAGGAGAGTTAGTCATTTTTCCTTGAAGGCAAGGCTCACAAGTTGTATATGACTCATAATCAAATGGATCCAAGTATCCATCTTTAAACAACTTTTGAATCATTCCCTCATGGATATGACCTTGCCTATAATGCCACAGGTATGTTGTGTTCACTTCATCTCTCTTCCTCTTGGACATGTATGCATGATATGTTTAGCAGTGTCTAGCATAAACAAACCATTATGTAATATCCCTCGGATAAACACATCATCCTTTATAATTGAACAACCATTATTCTCAAAAACCAGTTTATAACCATTTAATGTTAAACAAATGGATATAACGTTTTTGATAATATATGGGGCATAATAACATGCATCTAATATAATAATAGCTCCACCAGGTAGATGTAAAACGACCTCGCCGACGGTCACAGCAGCAACTCTTGCCTCGTTGCCCATCTTGAGATTCATCTCACCTTTAGCCAATCTCCTAGGCTTTATCGGAAGCTGCAACGAATTGCAAATGTGATCAGCACTCCCGGTATCTAATACCCATGTGTTATCACAAAAAATCTGACATATGGAGACTTATCATGAATGTACATGAAGCTTCTGTTTTGCCTTATCTGTAAGATACTCGCAGTTTCTCTTTCAATGCTCACTTTTTCCGCAGTTGAAGCACTGTCCTTTATCCTTTATTAGGTCTCTCTTGGCAACTTTTGCCTTACCCTCTAGGACACATGCGATTTTCTTCGTAGTGAGAACTATTCTCAAATTATAGAATCAATCAGCAAAGTTTGGAACAGTGAGGTGATTGGCATCAAGTATGCCACGTAGGGAGTCTGTAGGCGACATGTTTCTGACAAACAAGAGATGTAGCATAAATAAATAACTTACAGACTTTGAAAAAAGAAAATAATCAAGATATGGATTTTTATCTTGATATGCTCCCACTATTTCTATCGAATCATGCGACACCCTCAACAAATGAAACAGAAGTCCTCGGTAGACTTTTAGTGGGGATCAAGATCCAATTGACATTTTAGTATGACCTCGAGAGACTCGACCAATCACACTAAGCCCAAAAGGTAGGCAACTCTTGCCAATCACAACTCCTTGTGACTCCCATCCTGATTCGAAGACCCTCGCCTGCTCATTCGAGCTGCTCAAGGTTAAACACTCACTGTAAGACAGCATCCAGAATACCTCTGCACCCCTACAAAACCCTTGCATCATCCAAGAAGGAACCCAAGGTGAGCCTACACCTTTGGCTAAGAATCTACTGGGCTGACTCAACTATCGACGGTACTCATGACACCATCAGCAAGTATCAACTATAAATATATTTTTTTTCTTTAATTGTTAAACATACTTTATTTGAGTCCTACAACACTTGATCTTAAGTTAGAGTAGCCCGATGAAGATAATATTTTTTAATGAAGACTTAGAAGAAGATATCTACATAGCACACCAATAAGGGTTTGAGGAAAAAGAGAGTAGAATATAGTATCTGAATCTCAAGCACATTGAATTACAACTAACCCTCATTTAGTTATATGATTTGTAATGCCTATGCTATATAAATATGATAAATTACATTATCATGTTTTTAGCTTTTAAATTTGAAATAAATGATTTCCAAAATATATTATTAACAATGTTTTACAAAATGTTTGTTGAGAATGCATAAACATCAATCTTCACTTTAAGTATATTTTATAGCAAAAAGGTATAGTCCTTTAGGGCAACAAGCCAAAGTATACCGACGGAGTTGAATATAAGATTATGTTATGATAATAATAATTCATATAGTAGCTAGAAGTTGTCAATGAATTTTAATCTTAAGGCTTAAATGAATTTGACCATGATTAAAGTAGAGAAGTTTAAGTTTTAAACATTATATCTATGGAGGATATTAGGCATGAATATAGTAGTGAAAAATTAAATGATAATACAAATCAAAGAGGAGGGTGATACTGAAATTATTAAGATACATACGTAAGATTGAAGGATGAGTTTAGATAAAAATATCATATTTGTCAAACTTAATTGGACTTAATTGAAGTTGTTACAACCTTATAATTATATTAGTAAGAGAAAAAGAACCTTGAAATAAGGTCCAATAAAATTAAATCATAGACCTCCAACTCATCTATTTTAAGAACTTGATAGCTCATGATCCTTTCTATTATTCTTTAATCATTCTCTTAGTTTTTTTTATGGAGGTTACGAAACTCCAGCTCTAAGAAAAGTTGAGGTAAAAGAAACCCAATTCTTCCCTTACTATACCTATGACTTTGATTTTACAAATTATGGATTGAATTTTTTAGCTACTTTTGAGTAGGCTTCAAATTAATATTTAACTTTTGAATATATTTTGTATAAATATTTATATTCTAAAATCTTTAGTATAACTTTAGTCTGCGGTTGGTGTATAGAGTTATGAGTGTCCCAATCTAAAAGACTCAAAATCTATTGTTTTATGAGTAGAGATTTTATTCAAGCTAAATTGATCTCCTTAGGGATATAATTAGACTATGTCCTTTTGATATATTTTAAAAAGTTTTATTAGGATTTTGTGAGATTTGGAATCGAGTGAATACCACCGCATCAAAATATGACATTTATAAATTCGGATAGTCACAACCCAATTTCAACATAATAGAATAAGGGTTATTAGTTGAATTATGAGGATAGTCTAGTCTTCAAAAATGATTTTATTTTAAGCTAAATTAGTGTGTATTTAGTTTTATATGTCTCCTAGTTTCCTATAAAATTTCATGATAATTCAAGATCATTTAGCCAGCTTGAATAGTAAAATAAAATTCTCTCACAGAATTATACGATGGTTTGATTGATACTAACTACTTCATTTGATTATGGAATAAATTATTAAAAAATTAATGGTAGAATTTTAATAATTTTTAAGTTGAGTATAGTTTATTTTATCAATTTTTTCATAAATTGTTACCCCTTAGTATACTCGATTACTAAAAAAATATGATTTTTCACTAGCATCTTTATTTTGAGTTAAATCAAGTAAGATATAAGTTTAATTTACTATAAAATAATGATCATATAAATTATCATATTCATAATGTATCTTAAAAAATATGTTTCGAATGATATGATTGTTATGAGCTATCCATGAATTAAATATGTATGTACATATTTTATAAGAATAAAAATACATGAATTACAGTGAAAATATATTGTATGTATGTATATATATAATGATATGTGATGTGGGAGTGCATATGATTTCTATGATGTGTGGTGTGGGAGTGCACGAGTATGTTACATCATGTGATACATATATATGTTATAATATATGGGGTGAAAGTGTATGTATGTATTATGACGTATGATGTAGAAGGGTATGTATATGCTAAAATATGTGATGCGCGGGTACATATATATGTTATGACATAAGGTGTGTAATTGCATGTATATATTATGATATGAGATGTAGAAGTTTATGAATTTGCTATGTTTTCTATATATCCATATAAATTTTATCTTGTATTTTGCATATGCTATTTTGTAGGGTTATGCTGGTTAAGAAAGTAAAAGGATGAGGTATTTACCCTCATGTATCTTATGTCTATGATTTTGAAATATTATATAATTGACATGACACATGCTCACATAAATAAAGCTATAATAACGTATACTTAGTGATTACTCATTATATATTCTATTTTAGAGGTAAAAACAATAGTATCCCACCCTAGTGATTGAGTCCAAAAGTGAGTATAGGCGAGCCCATACTAGTGCCAATTATGGACGATGACCTCTGGGTATTTATATGTGTATAACTCTTGGACATATTGTGTTGCTATGTTTTCTTTTGATTAGAGGTTGTAACTATGTACCAGGTGAACCTTATCATCTTGTTTAGTAAATTAGTATGTTGTACCTTTAAAATTGCTACTTTTTCGCTACACTTTTATTGATAATAGTAAAAAGAACTAAAAAGTGACATCCTACTTCATGTAGGGTATGGATGAGACAAGAAATAGAGTGTTAAAAAAAATTATGTTTGCTTAATAAAAAGTCCATATATGGCCTCAAATAGTCTCCAAGTTAAGGGCATAAACTATTTGATAGTTTATGCTTGATTCTGGATATAGTAGATCACATAGCTGCACATATCTAAAAAGAAAAAGTAATTTCATAATGTATTTAATATTGTATGTTGATGATATACTTGTTATTGCAAGAGACAAGTTTGAAATAGACAAACTTAAGAATTTGGTTAAGGGGAAAAGAATACTTCGCATGAAGATTAGTTTTAATAGATTTGCCAAGAAGCTATACTTAATCCCAAGAGATGTACATAAGGAAAATGGTGGAAAGATTCTGTATTCAATCTTCAAAGATCATTCATACTCCACAAGTTACACACTTTCCATCGTACAAGTCCTTAAGTCGCCAAGATGTGAAAGAAGCATAAGAAATGAAAAGGATTTCTTATGCAAGTGCAGTGGATAGTTTGATTTAACGCCATAGTATGAATTTGCTTGATACATGAAAAACCTAGGAAGGGCTCATTTGGGAGCTATTAAATCGGTTCTTCAGTACCTTTTGGGAATCCGAATGACTTGTTTAATTTTTAGGTGAACTAATATCTTGTTTTAGAGTTTTTCAAATTTTAATTATGCTTGGGTTCTCGATAAAAGGAGATCAATTACTCCCTACGACTTCACCATAGTGAGTTGGAAAGCGGAGCTCCAATCTAATGTTATGTTTTCAACCATAAAATACATGATAATAACTAAAGCAATAAATGATGTAATTTGGTTAAAAAATTTGATAAAAGAATTTTACAAATAAAATAAGATGTCATCAGTCTTAATAACAGCTAGAGCATATTTTTTCTATTCAAAGATGAGATGTACCATGATAAAACCAAATATATATTCGTGAAGTGCCGGCTAAAAAGAAATTTTTTTTCACAAAATTGATATAACCGGACGGACATGCTGACAAAGCCACTTTCTTGACTAAATTTGAGTTTCAAAGCTGAACCGACACCATTTTTTTTTTTTTTTTTTTTTTTTTTGGGGTCAAGGAGGAGAATTTATGGGACTAATTCAAATTGGGTCAAAGTCAGGGTCAACCAGAGGTGAAGCGAACTAGTTCCTCCTTGAACCGATTCAACCTGCATGAGAAACCCTCACGCACATCAACCCTCGATGCTGCCGCTACCTTCCTCTTCACCACGTAGTCCCCACCATTGCCCATGTGCCTGCACTCATGTCGCTGCCCACGATGCTCCCCGATGAGGTCTTCATCACTGCAGTAGCCCGCATGTTGCTCACGATGCTCCCCGATGAGGTATTCATCACTGCAGTAGCCCGCATGTTGCTCGCTGCGGACCGCCCACCTGCAGCTTTGGAGGAACGACGGAAGCTAAAGATCTTCGATGTTATAATGGTTATCTTATGCTTTTGTTTAGGTTTATAATTTGATCTTTTTTTTTTTAATATTTATATCTGATGATCTGATGGTGGCTCTGTATTTGTAGGATCAAATCCCTTGAATGTGAAAGCTTCATTTTTATTTTCTTTCTCTTGGCTTTCTTCACATCATCATAAACTTCTACCAACCCTGCATATGTACTTTTATTATTGTCCTTGGAGTTTAGAGTTTCACCCATTTTCTGTACATGTATGTCATCAACATTATGACCTGCATCAACTGAGATAGTTTGCATAGATCCAATTTGATCTTCGTAAAACTTTTTCTACTACAATTTGATCTTTTATATTTTTACCATAAGACCTCATTTGATTTACAATAGAATAAACTTTTGAGAAGAAAACAACAATCGATTCTGAATCTTTCATTATAAGAGTCTCAAATTCACGTCGAAGAATTTGAAGCTTTGAAATTTTTATCTTTTCTGTGCCTCCAAACACATTTTTTAGTATTTTACAAGCTTCTGTTGATGTTACTGCCATCATGATTCTGAGAAATAGGGAATCATCTATTGCTTGTTGTAGCATGTAAAGGACTCTTGCATCTTTTTGTATATTTTCTTTCATATGGTTTTTTTTATCTTTTGTAATACTAGGATCTTGGATAACATACTGAATAAAACTATCTTCTACCAAATTCCACAATCCTTGTGAAATAAGCAAAGTTTTTATTTTAATAACCAAAAACTAATAATTACCACCTTTGAGGATAAGAAAAAGTTGATTAGGAACACTTACTTTTGACTAATAAGCAAAGTTTTTTTTTGATCTACTAGTCTTCCATTCCTTTTGACTGATATGATATACTCCTTTTAATTTTCTTTCAATTAGATTTTATTCATATGATAGAATATCGAGTTAAAGAAATTGGATCCTTGCTGAGCTTTCTCTGGATAAATACAATACTTATCTATCCATAGGTATAAAGTATGGACTATTATATAGTTCCCGTTGTTCCCATTGAGCCAATGACTATTCATGATTACATATGATTACATATTAAATCAATTCGATTGCGGTTTGAAATTAAATTAAATTCTAAATTAGAAACAAATACTACTGTAGTAAGAGTCTAGTAAAAGTCATGTAAGTATAGTAAGTATATAAGTGGAAGAAAGTAGCATAAGGAAAGTAGTAAGCGGAAGAAAGTAGCATAATCAAGAGTATACAAACAAGGGCCAGGCCTAAGGGAACTCCTATCCTAATCAATAAGAGAGAGGCAAGGTAACCATCAACAATAAGAGAAAAAGGTGGGCAAGGGAATCAATAAGGCTTAACCGAGTATACACGAGTTATTGACCCATCAATTCTGTTAGTGTTATAAAATGAACCAAGAGCACCTATTTATATTGATTAAAAGATAAAATACAGATATTTTAAAACACTAAAAAATCTATCACATCTAAATAAATCTTATCCTCATCTAACTAGATTTAGATTTAAATCTTTATCTAATTCTAACTACTTAACTTTATATTAACTACTTACATTATTTCCAACAAATCCCACCAAAATTTCTCATCTCCGACATTCAGTAGCTTATCTTCATCCTCGGTCAACAAAAATAATTTTATATTGTTCTATTTTATGATATTTAAGCTATGTTTTGGATTTTCTCTAGGAAAGTCTCATTGAGACTTCCCTATTGCTATACGATTCAATTTATTTATTTGATTTTTTTATAAATGTAGAAAGAATGTTCATGTCGTTAATTTGAATTACATAATTTTTTTATTTATATATTTTATCATTTAATTTTTTTGTCAATTCAATCTATATCTTATGACTTTGTAAATGTTGGTGAACCTTACGTCGTGGTCGAGGAGTCAACACGACTTGGTTCAATCCGAGTGCGCAAAGTCATCCGCGTGGGTCATTTGGTGATTGACACATGGTCAGGATGGTCATTCCGTAATGTGCTATCTCCGCTCCACGGTTTTGTTCCTGCAAGATGGCCTAAGTCGGGAGGTGTGTGCCTGACGTGGCCCCTCCGATGATAGGGTCAGTTGACTATAATGAGTAAGAGGGTTTAGGGTGGTTCACTTTCAACCCTTGGGGCTGGTTAGGAGATCGGCTTTTATACCTGTTGCTGGGGGTCTATCGTACATGGCCTATTAGAGGTGACTACTTCCTTGGTCGGCTCGGTCATACGAACCGTGAGGTGCGGCATGGACTTTTGCGATCTCGGGTGATTGGCCATGCTCTAGATGTTGGTACCCTTCCGAGATCTCGGGCAGGTGATACAGTTCATGATGTAAGTGCTGATCTCCGTGATCTTGAGCGATTGGTATGGCTCGGGATGTCGATGTTGTCTCCCGAGATCTTGGGCGACTAGTATGGCTCGGGATGTCGGTGTCGTCTCCTGAGATCTCAGGCAGTTGGTACAGCTCGGGATGTAATCACCATCTCTCAAGATCTCAAGCGACTGGTACGGCTCAGGATGTCGATACCGTCTCTCGGGATCTTAGGTAGTTGGTACGGCTCGGGGGCTAACGTGTTTCAGGATGCTTAGCAATGGGGGTTGATCTATATTTTACCCTATCATTCCCTCCCCCCACCCCAAAGAAGCACTCTTGGGGCTCCTTAGGGAGGGGCCTGAGGTAGGCCTTCAGTGTCTTCTTTGGTTCAATTTTTTGATCTTGAGGGTTCTTTAGTGAGCGCCCTTACTCGGGTTTGTAGGAAGTGATTGGGGCACATTGCATGTCTCGAGTAAATGACTGGTCGAGGAGCGAAACTCGGGCAAAGATTGAGTATGACCGGCCGAGCAACTGAACTCAGGCAAAGACTAAATATGACTACCCTAAGCAACTAAACTTGGGCAAAGATTCAATATGACTGGTTGAGCAACTGAACTCGGGCAAAGACTGAATATGATTGGTTGAGCAACTGAACTTGGACAAAGACTAAATATGATTGGCCGATCAACTGAACTCGGGCAAAGAATGAATATGACTGGCCGAGCAATCGAACTCGGGCAATGACTGCATATGACTAGCCGAGCAACCAAACTCAGGCAAGATTGAATATGACTAGCTGAGGAGCCGAACTTGGGCTAAGACTGAATATGACTAGTCGAGCAATTGAACTTGGGCAAAGACTGAATATGATTGGCCGAGCAATCGAACTAGGGCAAAGACTAAATATAACTGGCCGAGCAACTGATCTCGACAAAGACTTTATATGACTAGTCGAGCAATTAAACTCAGGCAAAGACTACATATGACTGGTCGAGCAACTGAACTCAAGCAAAGACTGAATATGATTGGCCGAGGAGTCAAACTCGGGCAAAGACTGAATATGATTGGTCGAGCAACTAGACTCAAGTAAAGACTGAATATGACTAACTGAGCAACTGAACTCGGGCAAAGACTGTATATGACTGGTTGAGCAACTGAACTCGTGCAAAGATTATATATGACTGGCAGAGCAACCGAACTCAGGCAAAACCTATATAACTGGTCGAGCAACTAAACTCAGACAAAGACTAAATATGACTGGCCGAGCAACCAAACTCGGGCAAAGACTACATATAACTAGCCGAGCAATCAAACTCACGCAAAGACTGCATATGACTAGTCGAGCAACTGAACTCAGACAAAGACTAAATATGACTAGCTGAGGAGCCAAACTTGGGCAAAGACTGAATATATGACTAGTTAAGTAACTGAACTCGGGCAAAGATTGCATATAACTAGCTAAGCAATTGAACTCGAGCAACGACTGCAAATGACTGGCCGAGCAATCGAACTCAGGCAAAGACTGAATAAAATTGGTCGAGCAACTGAACTCAGGCAAAGACTGAATATGACTGGCCGAGCAATCGTACTCTGGCAAAGACTGCATATAATTGGCCGAGCAACTGAACTCAGGCAAAAACTGAATATGACTAGTCGAGCAACCGAACTCGGGCAAAGACTGCATATGACTGGCTGAGCAACTGAACTCAGGCGAAAACTAAATATGACTAGCTGAGGAAGGCCTTGGATGCATTTGTTACCTTGACACGTTGTTTTATCGTGGAGCTTAGTGGCTTGTCACTATTGTCTTGTTGCCTTGGAAGTCATGTGCATTGGTTATCGCATCCTAACATCACGCTCGATTGCATCAGCTGGCGACAGATTTCTGATGCGATTTATCAACGATCGCATTATGACATTGAGATCTCCCTGTGACTCTTGTAGGCTGTGCAATGTGCGGGGTTGTACGACATGTGTCAAGTATGTCATTTGTTGGCGGGAGAAAATGAGGTGCTCATTTAATGCGGTTGTTGGCTTCCCTAGGTAGCTATGATAATGATGGTGTGCTGGCTTCCATAGGTAGCCATGATGATGAAAGTGCACTGAGTTGTTTCCCTTCTTCGGGAAGACGAAACGTCGCAAGGCTCAAAGGTAGCTCCTTATAAACTCCTTTGCCTCTTGGGAGAGGCCTTACTTTGTTTATTTCGTCCACTTCGTACCTCCCTCGAGCTCTCTCGTCTCCTTAGTCCTTGGTTTTTCAATCCTTTGAGTACTTCTTCAATCAGGTCGAGATGTCTTCCTCCTCGTGCTCCTTTAGTTCCTCATCCCCCCTGGTCATAGAGAGTTCCTCGGATAGCCCCGAGGTAGAGAATGTGAGCTCGTCCTTGAGAGGAATGTGCCCAATGGATGTGAAGGCCTATAGGGCCTTAGAGGTTATAAGCTCGTGTCATGATTTTGACTCGGTCCTGACATAAGAGTTAATGGCTCTGCTCCAAGATTGCTATAGTATCTCGTGTGAGTACGAGCTGCATCTTCTGCAGCCCGGGCAATGCCCATTTGACTTGTTTTTAAACTAGCTTGACCCATCTTTTTTGGCCTTCTAGTATCGCCCGATCTGTTACCTTTGCCAGACCGTTAGTCTGGGGATGAGCAACCAAACTGAACCTTAACTGGATTCTATAGTTCTGGCAGATCGACTTGAATTTTAGGTTATTGAATTGAGTCCTGTTGTCGGTAATGATAGCTTTCAGGATACCGAATATGGTGATGATGTTCTTCTAAATGAATCCCTCTACCTGCCTTTCGGTTATTGACACTAAAGGCTCAACCTCGACCCACTTAGTGAAGTAATCGATGCCAACTATCAGGAATTTTCATTGTCCGAGGGCGGGGTGAAAAGGACCGAGGAGGTCCATTCCCCACTGCGCAAAAGGCCACGCACAATTGATCGGGTCAGGGGGACTACTAGTTGATGTTGTATCCGAGTGTGTTTTTGACACTATGGGCACTACTGCACATAAGTGTCAACATCTCGGTGCATGATCAGCCAGTATTATCCCTACCTGAGGATCTTGAAAGCCAGGGTTCGGCTCCTGATGTGCTCCTCACATATACTCTCATGAACCTCGACCAAAACTATTTTGGCCTTCGAGGGTGTAAAACAGCGGAGCAGATGTTGGCTGAATGCCCTTCTATAGAGTTGTCCATTGATTTCACAGTACCAAGCTTGAGTTCGTCGGAATCACAGGGCTACTACTCGGTCGGTTGGTAGCGTCCTATCTCTCTTGTACCTGAGGATCTCATCTATCCAGGTGGATGTGACTTCCATTGTTCCTTTGTCTGAGATTGCGATGGTCAAGCAGAGAAGCTTCTAGATTGCTGGTGGTCATTTCTTCGAGCTACACATTGAGGCGAGTCTTGCCAACGCATCAACCTATGTGTTTTGTTCCTGAGGCACTCTTGTAATTGAGAAGCGTTAGAAGCGACTGATGAACCAACGCGCTTCTGCTCAGTACTTGGCCATGGTTACTTCCCGAGCTTTACAATCTCCGCTGACCTGGCCTGCGACCAACTGTGAGCCAGTAAAGGTTTCAATTTCCTCCACCTGTAGCTCCACGGCCAAGAGCAGCTCGAATAGCTACACCTCATACACGGCTTCATTATTGGTGGCTTTGAACTCGAGACAAAGATATGTTTGTATAGTTGGTCGGCAGGTCCTCTTAGGACGAGGCCCACTCCTCTCTCAGAGTTGGTCGACCCGTCAATGTGCAAGATTCATGTCCTTTCTTATTGGGGGTTATCTTCTATGGACGGGTCAGCTCTGAGATGAAATCAACATAGCTTGAGCTTTGACGACTATGCACGGACGTATTGGATATCAAATTCTTCGAGCTCGACTAACCACTTGAGCATTCGTCCCGACATGTCGAACTTGGAGAGGATCTGACGGAGCAGCTGGTCAATCACTACCTTTATGGTATGAACCTGGAAGTATGGACACAGCTTCCTTGCCACTTGTACCAAGGCTAATGCTAACTTCTCAATTGGGGGGTAGCACTCCTCGGGTCCATTTAAATATGGTTGGAGTAATAAATGGGTCGTTGTCTCTCATTTTCTTCTTTGATCAGGATCGGGCTAGCCGCATGTTCGAAGGTCGCGAGGTATAAGCTGAGGGGTTCTTTCGGTGCGATCGAGGCGAGCTGAGGTAGATGAGCAAGGTGTGACTTTAGCTTTTGAAGGCTTCTTCACACTCGGGGGTCCACTCGAAATCTTTGGTATGCTTTAGTGCTTGGAGAAGGGAAGGCACTTGTCTCCCGACTGAGAGATGAACCGGCAAAGAGCGGCTAACCTTTTGTGAGGTGCTGAACTTCTTTTATTGACTGAGGTGATTGTATCTCAGTTATGGCTTAGACCTTCTCAGGGTTTGCATCAATTTCTCGTTGGTGTCTGATGTACTAGTTATAGATGCCCTACAAGCCAATCACATGAGTGATGGTACCTGTAATATGTTGCAGTAATCTCTTTACTTATTATTGACATATTCTTACATTATATATTTCTATATATTGTGATATCCCTGGTTCTGTGCAATGAGAATCAGATCATGATGAGATCATGATAATGAGACTGATTCAACTTTAAAAACAAATCATAAATTATTCTAGTTGTAGGTTACTCGAGAGGGACATCGAGATAACTAGATAGACCAGTGTGTTGTATACTCGTTCATATGATGGAGGTGGCTGGTATCATAGTTGCTTGTGTGGAGACACTAGAGATACAATGTAGGTGCTCATCGGAGAATGAGTTCACTGATTGATCCGCTTCTGGAATATTATATGGATAATGATATCTAATGTCAGATAGCAATTCCGTAGTCTTACTTGTGTACCTAGTCCTTAGACTTGAGACACCAAAAATGTCTTGTATGAGTACTCATTTATTTGATGCTAGTCTTACAGGTTTGGAAAGGATTCAGATATGTTACAACTAGTTAGCGGGATTGGTAGCCAATCATACGAAGACAATTGTGTGTCAACAAAGGATCATTCACTCTCCAATATCATGGGAGGAATATCCCATGTGCTCGCTTAGACAAAAATCTCTGGCCAGGGTCGTTCGGATTGAGAGAGAAAGAGTTCTCCGGGAGAATCCGATTAGAGCGAGACATAGAAAGATTATGTATATAGTCTGACAGTATCTATGCCCAATATATGATTTCTAGGATATTAGTTGGATGAAGGACTATATGTACATGGTAACTGTGGATGGAAAGGTTTGATGGATTTGATCCCCTTGTACCGTCTGGGAACTATGGCGTAGTGGCCTAATACGATCATGGTCAATGAGTCGAGTGAATTATTATGAAGATAATAATTTACTAGATCAGAAGGATTTCTGATGGTTATGACTCACGGCCAGCTCGGTATCGGGCCTAGAGGGTCACACACATATAGTAGACGTTGCGACAAGTAAAGGAGCGAATATGAGATATTCACAGGGATCCTGATGCGGATAAAGATTGGATGAGATAATGTCATATAGAATATTTCAAGAATATACCATTTGGGTAAGATCCAAGAATATTCTAGGAATATACCATGAATATTTTAGAAATATATCATGAATATTCCAAAGAATATGTCATGAATATATCATATGGGTAAACATCCAATGGCATCAGGAATATGCCATTTAGATAAATATCTAATGTGAACGGTATTACAGCATCAAGAATATGTTTTTTACCTCTATAAATAAGGGGCACCCTGTGTTCATAGGCTAGAACATTAGAGGTTTAGCTTCCTATTTCTCCTCATTGCTTTCTCCTCCTCCTTACTGAGAGTGTGGAGAGGTTGATCCCGCTGCTAAGATGTTGTCGTTGCGGCTACTGTGTGGATATCGCTAGAGAGGGTCATGCGAGTGTTCCTTCGACATCTCTATCAGATCTAAAAGATTCAGAGATTCAATCTCTTCAGGTAACACATCAATTTGTTTTATGCAGTTTTTTCGAGGTTTTATGGAATTTTTGTATACTAATCATCGCACAATGACAAAATGATCAACTTCGGTAATCTGGGATTTCTATTTGCTTCTGCTGCGCATGTGATGCCGATCATAGAATTCCCAATAGTGGTATCAGATCAAGGTTCATCATGTGATGATTGGCTTTATAAACTATATATGATGTGTTCGTTTGCGTGAAAGTTGTTTTACATAGCTTTTATCACGTTTCGATGTAATTTCTAGCTTCAAAAGCACCTTATTGTCGCTTGTTGAAAGTTGTTTTGAAGCATTTTTTTCGACATCAAAAGTGTTGATGCAAAAGACACAACAACTATTGTTGTGCGGTGGATCGGTCGAAAGTTGGTGCAGAAGTTGTCAGTTGCCGAAAATCGACGCGCATAAGAGTTGCGGCAAAGCGATTTGTCCGTAAAACTCTGCAAAAACAACGTAAAGGCACTCTGCGCACAAACGGGACTGCAGGCACAATTCCAGGCACAAGATGTTTATGGACTAAATTGTGTATACCATTCTCGTTTAACGGATCTGTAAACCTATAATTAAGTTGTAATTACATGTAGAGGCACACAAAAGCCTAGAAGTGTTAGCGGGACACTTAAGGCTAATTACGATGCATGGAGATGTGTTAAGGTGCCAACAAATCTGATGGAAAATGAGATAGATAATCACAGGGCATACTCCTGATTCCTCTTCACTTGAGGCTACCGACTTCCACTCCTGATCTTTTTCAATGGGTGAAGATCAAACACCCCTCTTACAGCTCTATTCTCTTTTTACATGTTTAGGAGATACCCTTTAGAATTCTCTCAGCTCTCTCTTAACCAAAATCTTCACAAGAAATGAGGGGGAGCTCTCAAGGAATTACAGTAGCATTTTCACAAGTTTTTTGCTCTTTTTTTCTTTCTTGCTTTTAGCAAGAATGGGTGGGGTATTTATAGACCCCAAATTGCTTCAAAAGTGGAGCCAAAATTTAAATTCTAAGTGTTCCCAAGGTGTTGGTCTCGAAGACTATGTTCTGGGCGATTCAATCGCCTAACACAGTATGGGAGGTTGTGTTTAAGCGGTTCAGCCGCCTAATACATCTTCGAAGACTATATCATCTTGGAGATCGTGTCTTCGAAGATCGTGTCTTATCTTACCTTGGGTTATTGAAATGACTTTTATAATAAGTTTAAATTATCCCTAATTAAGGGCCTCTTAATCAAGTTAGTAAAACTAACTCTCATTATGATGCTAACTATGACACTCAATGTATAATCTTCATTGTCTGATCGTCTCTTCAGTGAACTCTCAGCATACTTCCGATGAACCCCCGACGAGCTCCCGATCTCCTTCAGGAACTCCCAATGAACTTCCAGCATTCTTCTGGCAAACTCCCAACGAGCTCCCGACAACCTGTCAGTGAACTCCCGATGAACTTCATGACAAACTTCTGGTGAGATCTCAGCGAGCTCCTGACAACATTGTCCGAACCTCGGTCGACCTCCGGCAAGCTCCCATTGCATCGTTTGAATCTTGGCCCGATGCTCGAACTTGAATGCTACCCAACATCTGATTGTATTGCCCTTTACTGTCACTGTTAATCTTGCATCACTTTCTTTCACACACAAGTAAGATCATAAAATCCATCAATTGATTTCATCATCAAAATCCGAGATTTAACAATCTCCCCCTTTTTGATGATGACAACCAATTGATGACGGGAGTTACCTGTAACTCCCCCTATGTATATGTCATAGGGTAAACAAAACAAACTTGAATTCAAAAGCACCATCACTTTTAAATTCAAGTATTTTGATAATTTTTTATAATTTAGCCATACATATCATACATGACAAAATTTTCAAACATTCATCTTCCTGGTATCACATGATAAATAATTTCAATTGATATGTTTCACATAATAAATATTTTAAACATCTACTTTATGTCATTAATCATGATACCATAAATGATAAAAATTTAAAAGTATCCATCTACTTGGTATCACATGAACATTAAATACATATTTCTTTTACGTCATCAATTATGTCATTTCTCCCCCTTTGTCATCGACAAAAAGGAGAAATGTGCAATTCATATTTGAATATTTATCACAAATATTCATCATTTGAACTTATTATACTAGAACATTTATCACAAATAGCCATTATTTGAATATTTATCATTTTTAAATATTTATCATAAATATTCAAACATATCATTCATCATTTATCATCAATATTCCGTTTCTCCACCTTTTGTCATAAAAAACGAGATATGTTCAACATACCTTTTCTAAACAAATGTTCAAAACAATCAAAACAAATGTTCATTATATAGTAAGATTTCAAACAAAACATTTATCATATATCATTAATCATGTTCTTTCTCTTCCTATGTTATCAACAAAAAGGAGAAATATTTATCACATATTTGAAAACTAAGTGTTCAATACATATGTCAACATATTTATCATAAATATTCATTACATGATGAAAGAAATCTAGTTCATTTCTCCCCCTTAGTAAAATAAGAAGATAATTAGAATAGATTTTAATATATTTTGTATCAAATTGTTTTATTCCCTTTTGTAAATAAAATAGAAGAATAAGAAGGGGAGGGGGGTGTCAAATATGTGGTATACATATTCAGAACTATCAAAAAGTTTACCCCAACTCGGAGTATCCCAACTTGGAGTAAGTCTTTGATAGTTCTGGTCGCCTCTGGGATTGTACCATCTTCTCCATCACTTTTGTCGCCTACTCCCCTGAGTAGAAAAGGTACAGTACCACGTACTGCCTATTTCGTTCCTTGGTCGAGCACTCCAGCATCAACCCGAAGTCCCTCGCTTTCGGCTATCTTGATGAGAAGCCCATCGATATCGGTCTTATGAAGTTCCTTAGCCTCTGCCCTTCCACCCTATCTTGGTACTTGGAGTTTGCCTCTATATTTTCTACCTCCTCGGTCCCTTTTACGACCAATGCTCTCCCTCCATGAGAGCAACAGATCGATGACTCCACGGAAGTCTCGCCTCTGCGGTATCATGGTGGGATCATGTTGTTCCATGGGTTCTTCATTCTGATGGGGCAGACTTATCTTGTATGGTGCCAAAGACGAAGGGAGCTTCGAGGCACATGCACCTTACCTCAGAGATGCATTTGACGAAGTAACTAAGGTGATTTAACTTGTAGAGGCAAAGTTGGGATCAAGAGACCTTAGCAAGGGGCAAGAGGACACAAAGGTGGGTACTCTTGAAGAATATTCCACAGTGTTGTCATTCGAGTTGTTAGGAACAAGTGGTGCATAGTGGAGATTGTGCTGGTAGGGGATAGAGGCCCAGGATCCAAATAATGATGCACCAATTCTAGCGAAGTCAGGGGACTTCAGGAGCTACTAAGCGATGGACTGTCCTAGAGCTATGCTTCGTCCAGGTGTGACCCAAGAGTTGGTGTACGAAGGTGAATTGCCAAGAGAGCGAACAAAAAAAAATGGAGATGACAGAGGCCTACAATGTGTTGACAGAGGCCACACATGGAGAAGTCGTAGTCCGAGTTCATCACACGAGAATCTGTATGTAATGGAGATGTCACCAGGAGGCGACATGGTGCAGCGGATCATGGTGGAATAGTTCGTGACAATGCAACAGAGGCGATCATGTCCCGTGAGGGATAGGATCATGCAGAGGTATGATCAGGAGCTGCTGGGAGCTCCACTTCGGTGAACAATGCAATGGCAAGAAGGCCTATGGATTTAAGGATTGAATATCGTAGTACCGCAGAGGTGGGTCTTCGTGTGTGCATCAGAGCTTGTATTGGATGAAAGCCTTGGTCATCAACATATGAGGGTTGTATACCATCGAGGAAGAAGTCCAAGTGCAAGTACCAGTGAGTCCCATAGAGGGAGACATGATCATGTTAATGATTAGGAGCTGCTGGGAGCTCCACTTCAGTGAATAATGCAATGGCAAGAAGGGCTGTGGATTCAAGGGGTGAATGTCATGGTACCGTAGAGGTGGGTCTTTCGTGTGTGCGCATCGAAGCTTGCATCAGATGAAAGCCTTGGTGATCAGCATATGGGGGTTGTGTACCACCGAGGGAGGAGTCAGATTACAAGTACCAGTGAGTCCTATGGAGGGGACTTGATTATACAAAGGTATGATCGGAGCGGCTTGTCACGAACAGACGTCGCTCAACCATTCGTTGTTTTTTATTGCTTGTATATATGTTTGGCAGCTTGTTTTACCTTGAGTTTATGTGTTTTTACCTCAGAAATGTGAGCGAAAGTAGTGTAGAAGGCTACAGAACGGTCGTTCACTGCACAGAGCCAAAACAGCCCTGTTTTTGGGTCTTTTTCGTGTGCCACGACAACCTTCCTGAGCGATGCGAAATGTCAGCCATTTCAGCACCTTGGAACCCCCCAGGTGGCACCGAGCTGGATGGGGCTCCGGGTATATGTCGGGCGTAGGCGTTCATCAGCAATTGAACTTGTCTTGCGTCCGATACCTTGGGAACCGTCATTTGCGGACTTGCGACCGTTCCTACAACCCTCCAAAGTCCTATTTCGCTCTCTTTCTCTCTTTTCTCAACTGCATTCAAGGTGTTCGATAAATTGCTTGTATAGCTTTCCGCTTTACGAGACACTGGGACGTATCCGTCGCACGCTTCTAAACTAATCAACTTCTTCTTTGCAAGTCCTACGGGACCTTAAGAGGTTGTAAGAGGGCTGACCCTGTGCGGACAGATAACGCTTTGGGCGTTTCATGACTTAGGCAATCCCAGTTAAGTCCAGAATAGTGGGCAAGGTTGCTTCACGACTTAGGCAATTTCAGCTAAGTCCTCGGGAGGGCCGCAAGGGTGTCGCACGACTTAGGCAAATTCAGCTAAGTCTGTGACAGTGTGGTATCAGAGCAGGCAAGCAATTCATACGAATAGCGAAGAAGATTCGTAATTTCACCATGGTGAGACATCGTGGTGAATCGAGCAATATGGGGCAAGCGGGACCCTTGCTCCAAGCAGCCGCAGGTGGGCTGCAAGTGCAAACTCGCTCGTAAACTGCTTGAGATGCTTATGAGGAGTGCGGCAGTGAACAAGACGAGCGTGAAGTTGGGTATTCTCCATGAGTGGAGGAGGCGCCATCTGGAGCGCCAACCGGGAAGAAGGGCCACAAAGAGAGACTTACAATGGCGGAAACCTGCCTCGATGTTCTTGAAGCGAGCGTGGAGGAACTCTACCAAGGCCAAGGAAGGCTACTTGGGGTAGAGAGCTTGCAAGAAGAAGTTGAAACTCGGATCGAGAATGTTGAATCCCTGATTGATCAACTGACAGAGGACACCAAAGATTATGTACGACATCTACATGAAGTTGTGGCGGAACTCACGGCTAAGATGATGGTGTTAACAAGGACTCTTGATGCGGGAGGGAACAACACCCGCGGTGCGCCACCACAACACTTCAGAGCACCAGAGCCGCAGTGCTACGGAGGTGCTAGGGATGCCAAAGAGCTTAAAAATTTCTTGTTTGACATGGAACAGTATTTTCGTGCTACAAGGCTCGACTCTGAAGAAACCAAAGTTGCTATAGCAATAATGTATCTTAATGAGGATGCAAAACTTTGGTGGTGAACCCGTTGAGAAGAGATCCAACAAGGCCGGTGTCGAGTGGATACATGGGGAGACTTGAAGCGAGAGTTGAGAACTCAGTTCTTGCCCGAGAACACTGAGTTTGTCACAAGAAGGAAACTGAGACAACTCCGCCAGAGTACAACAATCCGAGACTATGTGAAACAATTTTCAGCACTGATGCTGGATATTCGGGACATGTCTAAGAAAGACAAGCTATTCAGCTTCCTCGATGGCTTGGAGCCATGGGCACAACAAGAACTACATCAAAGGAATATCACCGACATAGCCGGGCCAATTGCAGCCGCGGAAAGGCTAACTGACTTTGTTTCTTCGGAGGATTCGAGAAAGAAGAAACACTCTTCGGGAAATCGCCCATCTAAATACTCTCGAGCGAAGGAGTCTGGGGGCGAGCAAAAGAAGAAGAATTTTCACAAGGGACCGGGCTCAAGAGGTAGAGTCCCAAAGTCTAGTGATGCTTCAATTGGGCAAGGCAAAGTATTTCTCCAAACTCGACCTTCGGTCGGGGTATTGGCAGGTGCGCATTGCAGAAGGTGTTCAGGCAAAGACTACCTGTGTGACCAGGTATGGAGCATTCGAGTTCTTGGTGATGCCTTTCGGCTTAATCAATGCTCCAGCCACATTCTGCACTCTAATGAACCAGCTGTTCAAGGAGTATCTGGACAAGTTTGTGGTCGTCTACTTAGACGATATCATCGTCTATAGCCAAACACTTGAGGAGCATGTTGGACATCTCCGAACAATTTTCAAAGTTCTCAAGGAGAACACCTTGTTCGTGAAGAGGGAAAAGTGCTATTTCGCCCAAACGGAGATTTTATTCATGGGGCATCGAATCGGCAATGGTTCCATCCGAATGGGCCAGTCAAAGGTGCAAGCTATGGCGGACTGGCGAACACCAAAGAAGGTGCCAGAGTTGAGATCCTTCCTTGGGTTCGTCAACTATTATCGGCGCTTCATAGCGGGGTATTCGAAGCGCGCAGCTCCGTTGATGGAGTTGCTAAAGAAGGAGCAGTCCTGGAGATGGTCGGACAAATGTGAGGTGGCATTTCAAGACCTAAAGACTACTGTGTTGGAGGAACCTGTATTCAGATTACCGGACTATGGAAAGTCTTTTGAAGTCCATACAGATGCTTTTGATTTTGCTATTGGAGGAGTTCTTATGGAGGAGGGTCATCTGGTGGCCTACGAGAGTCGCAAGCTCAACGAGACCGAGCGGCGATATCCTGTGCATGAGAAGGAGATGACAGCGGTGGTCCACTGTCTACGAGTGTGGCGACACTACCTTCTGGGAGCACCATTTGTGCTAAGGACAGACAATGTCGCATTGAGTTACTTCCAAACTCAAAAGAAACTCTCCCCAAAGCAAGCACGATGGCAGAACTTCTTGGCTGAGTTCGACATGGTAATGGAGTACAAGCCCGGAAAAGTGAATGTCGTGGCCGATGCATTGAGTCAGAAAATGGAGCTAGTGAATGCTATACAGTTAGAGGGCGGAGGCCAAGCAAGTCAATTGCGCTCCAACTTCCTTTCCATGATCAGAGATGGACTATACCGAGATCCTCAGGCAATAACTCTAATGCTACTCATCAAAGAGGGCAAGGCACGATGATTTTGGGTCCAAGAGGGACTCATCTATACCAAGGGGAACAGAGTTTATGTCCCGCGAGCGGATAACTTGAGGCGTGAACTCCTGAAAGAGTGTCACGATTCCCTTTGGGCTGGACATCCGGGTATCCACCGAACAATGGTTCTCGTGGAGAGGGCCTTCTATTGGCCGAAGATGGGGACAGATGTGGAGGAATATGTTCGAACATGCCTTACTTGTCAACAGGACAAGGTAGAACAGCAGAAGCCAGTGGGACTTTTGGAGCCGCTGCCCGTACCAGAAAGACCTTGGGAGAGCATTTTCTTGGACTTCATATCAAGCTTGCCAGCAGTAGGGGGACTTGGATCGATACTCGTGGTAGTTGATCGGTTTTCGAAGTATGCAACATTCATTGCTGCACCCCTACATTGCTCAGCGGAGGAGGTGGCTAAGTTGATGATGAAGAATGTGGTGAAGTTTTGGGGAGTCCCACACAACATCATTAGTGATCGAGATTCTCGGTTCTTGGGACGATTCTGGACCGAGTTGTTCAAGTTGTTGGGATCTAAATTATACTTCTCCATAAGCCTCCACCCCCAAACGGATAGCTAAACAGAAAGAATTAACTCGCTCTTGGAGCGATACCTTCGGCACTATGTAAGTGCCAACCAACGAGATTGGGTGAAGTTGTTGGACATAGCCCAATTCTCCTATAACTTGCAGCGGAGCTCTGATCCAACAAGAGCCCATTTGAGATTATTACGGGACAACAGCCATCAACTCTTCACACCCTGATTATTGGATATACATGGAGTAGCCCATCAGCCTATCACTATGCAAAGGAATGGCATCGCAATGCAGATATTGCGCGGGCTTACTTGGAGAAGGCGGCCAAGAAGATGAAGAAGTGGGCAGACTTGGGGAGGCGACCACAAGAGTTTAAAGTGGGCGACATGGTGTTGGTGAAGCTCCAACCAGCATCACTCCAGTTCTTTAGGCACAGAGTGCACAAAGGATTGGTGCGCAAATATGAAGGGCATTTCCCAATCATCAGCAGAGTAGGCAATGTCTCATACAAGTTGCAACTGCCAGCATAGTTCAGAATTCATAATGTCTTCCATGTGAGCAACTTGAAAGCCTACCACTCAGATCTGCGAGATGATTCTTGAAATATTCCAACTCGACTACCCCCCACCAGAGCCTCTTATGAGAAGCAAATTGAGACTATTCTAGCGGATCGTAAGATAAAGGTACCCAATGAAGCACCGCAAATTGAGTACTTGGTGAAGTGGCAAAAGCTTCCTCAAACAGAAGCCAGTTGGGAGCCAGAAGATGCCCTACGACATGAAGAAGCTCGCATCAAAGCCTACCAACAAGCGTCGATGAGGGCGTCGACAGTTTAAATGGGGGAGAATGTCACGAACGAACGTCGCTCAACCGTTCGTTGCTTTTTCTTGCTTGTACATCTGTTTGGCAGCTTGTTTTGCCTTGAGTTTGTGTTTTTACCTAAGAAATGTGAGCGAAAGTAGTGTAGAAGGCTGCAGAACGGTCGTTCGCTGCACAGAGCCAAAACAGCCTAAAACAGCCCTGTTTTTTGGGTCTTTTTCGTGTGCCACAGCAACCTTCCTGAGCGGTATGAAATGTCAGTCATTTCAGCACCTTGGAACCCCTCGGGTGGCACCGGGCTGGATGGGGCTCCGGGTATATGTCAAGCGTTCATCAGCAATTGAACTTGTCTTGCGTCCGATAATTTGGGAACCGTCGTTTGCGGACTTGCGACCGTTCCTACAACCCTCCAAAGTCCTATTTCGCTCTCTTTCTCTCTTTTCTCAGCTGCACTCAAGGTGTTCGATAAATTGCTTGTATAGCTTTCCACTTTATGAGATGCCGGGACGTGTCTGTCGCTCGCTTCTAAACTAATCAACTTCTTCTTTGCAGGTCCTACGGGACCTTAAGAGGTTGTAAGAGGGCTGACCCTGTGCGGACAGATAACACTTTGGGCGTTTCATGACTTAGGCAATCCTAGCTAAGTCCAGAACAGTGGGCAAGGTTGATTCACGACTTAGGCAATTTCAGCTAAGTCTCCGGGTGGGCCGCAAGGGTGCCGCACAGCTTAGGAAAATTCAGCTAAGTCCGTGACAGGCTGGAGAGTTAGACTGCTTCAATGCTCACATTCGCTTAAGAGAGCCCGGCAAGTCAGAGGACAAGGTCGAGTAAGCGAACGTTGCTACCAAGGAAGCTAAAGAGAACAGAATTAGCACGAGCCATGCAACAAGATGGTGGAGGCCATGCATGAGAGTTGCAGTCTATCTTTCCATCGACCAAGAAGAATTGCTAGGAGGATACAGTGGTGTTGAAGCAGGTGGTCGAAAGGGGCGAGGGAGCGACGATGAGTCCAGTGGGGCTCAGCTACCCAAAAGCAAAGCATCAGTTAAAATTGAGGTGGACTCGGAGGAGCACCACAGTGCCGCAGAGGCGGATCTACCAATCACGAAGGAAGGAATGCAAATGCAAGGTAACGGATAGTAGGGCTATGGGCTTGATAGCACCATGGTACCGCAGAGGCGGGACTTCCATAGAGTCATAGATCCCTTGCTCTCATAGAGGGAGAGTATTGGTCATAAAAGGGACCGAGGAGGTAGAAAATATAGAGGCAAACTCCAAGTACCAAGACATGGCGGAAGGGCAGAGGCCAAGGAACTTTATAAGACCGATGTCGATGGGCTTCTCATCAAGATAGCCGAAAGCGAGGGACTTCGGGTTGATGCATGAGTGCTCGACCAAGGAATGAAGTAGGCAGTACATGGTATTATACCTTTTCTACTCAGAGGAGTAGGCGATAAAAGTGATGGAGAAGACGGTACAATCCCAAAGGTGACCAGAACTATCAAAGACTTACTCCAAGTTGGGGGACTCTGAGTTGGGGTAAACTTTTTGCTCTTTTCGGGCAAAACTTCTTACATTCTAGAAGTTCAGTGGTAGTGGGAAGGCGAATCACAGTAGCTAACTCAATGCAATGAGTGCAAACACTTCTAGTGCTTCAGAAGTATGAGCAAAGAGCGGACGAATTAGTAATCAGCTCAATGCATGAAGTACAAACTCGAGCAGGCAGGCGAAATCAAGTAACCTTTGCCTTCTCAACTCAAGAGAATGGGCGAAACTGAGTACCCCATTTCTCTTAACTCGAGGAGGTGAGCGAAGCCAATGAACATTGTCTTCTCAACTACTAAGAAAATGGGTGAAGTCGAGTATCCCAATTCTCTTACCTATCCAGCAGAGGAGCTCTGTATAAGTTCAGTGGCCCTTCAAAGAAAGCTTATGGAAGACAATAGTTGTCAAATCCTCATAATTGGTGATCAGTACTACTGAAAGTAGATTGTCTGCTTCATTTTCCAATTGAATGCTAATCGAAAGCGGGAGTGATGCGAACCTACTTGGAAGTGACAATTAAACGTGGAAGAAGGATCAATGGGCAAACATTGTGGAGGAAGGATCTCAAAAACCTTAAAGTCTGTGAGGCGATGCTTGTCAAAGTTTCAACAAGCATCCACCCAGTTCAAGCAACATGAGTATACTACGATACTGGTGTATAATAAGGCAGGTCTTTTCCTTCATTAGAAGGATCCATGAGAACCAACAACGATCAGCATAACTCAGCTAACCCCACACCAGATTCAGTCATTGGTGAGTTGAAGCAACATGGCGGATCAGAGTTCGACTACTTAACAACAACGGCAGAGAGCGACTGGGAGCCAAAGGGGCATGTTGCAGCCAAAGTAGAAGATTGAAGATTCAGTAAAATGCAAGGAGATGCAGCGTCTACAGTAGCTTCGACGAGGACGTCGAAGGAATAAGTGGGGGAGAATGTCACGGACAACAAGGTGTTCGATGAAATGCTCATGTTTGTCTGTCCTTCGGTTTGTGTACATACCTTGTACAGCAAGTAGCGGGCTTGTAGTAGGTTTAACAACCATAGTTTGGTTTACTTTGTGGCTGATTTTAGCTTGTAAATATGAGTGTGTCTTGTAAGCACTTGTGGAGACTTCGATCTGTAATGGACAATTATCCTTTGTGTGCAACCTCTCTGAATTTGTAATGTCCATGGGTGCAATTTGTATCTGGCTTTATAAAGTGTTTGCTTGAGCAGTTGCTTGTGGATTCCGTTGGAATTGCTTCTTCTGGCTTGTTTTTTCTTTTGTAAGTCTAAGGAGCCCTAAGAGATCTCGGGGAAGACTGACCTTTGTGGACCGACACACATGGGTGCCGCACGGCTTAGGCAAAATTAGCTAAGCCCATGACATATTCATGAATCCAAGAATCAAAGTATTGAAAGAGAGCTCAAAAGTCGAGAAAAATCAAAGAAAAATATAAAAGTTACTCATTGCATTTAAAATATCATCTCATATAAATATAAGTTCAAGAAATCCGAAAAGTAACATGATAGTAAATCATGCATTTGGAAGATTTAAAATCATCTCATGTAGATTTTAATAAAAAGCTCAATTTACAAAAATCAAGGAATCCAAAAAATATGATAGCAAATCACGCTCAATTTGTAAATCATGCATTTACCATCTAAGCAAATTGTTCATCATTTAATAATTTTGTTGCAAGATAGCAATCTTATCATATCTAATTCTCTTCTTTGTTTATCATATCTAATTTAATTATTCCTCATTCAATGTTGGAAGATTTATCATATCCAATTCTCTTCGTTGTTGCAAGATAATAATTTTATCTCCCCCTTGGTCATTGTCAAAAAGAAGAAAAGAATGCAACAATACATAATTAATTTTCAAGACATTAACAAATAAATATAAAGGGGTTATAATGAAAATCGTATGAAAGATCAATTCACAAGTACCAAAAGACATGATTTATTTTAATAAATCTTCCCCTTTTTGTAAATAACAAAAATGTGTCTTAGGAGAATAAATAATCTTGATTCATCCAAGATAAATCTTAAGGCTTATAAATCATTTAGATATTTCTTTAATAAAATAGAAGAACAATCTTAATTAAAAATCTAAAATTATTATTGTTAAGATCCTAAATCTTCTTTTTATTAAAAAGAAGAAATCATAAAGATTAAAGATAATTCCCATAAAGGATAAGCCAAGAAGTCAAGGGAAAGTTCATAAAAAAAAATTATTTAATTTTTGACTCATCACAAATCTAAGAAATATTAATTTGATGATAAGGTATACCATTCATGAATAAATAAATCATGTTATGAATGATACTAGTATCAAGTCATGAATATAAAAATAGATGATTTAATTTGATAAATTTCTTTTTAGTTTTAAAAAATATTTAATATTAAATAATAAGGAGGATCTTATTTCATATAGATAATTTTCTTTAACAGAACTAAAGAATCCTAGTGAATGATCTTGATTTATATAAAGATATCAAATTATTATTTTTAAGATGTCAACATCAGGATAAAGCCTTTTCTATGGTAAATTACATAGGAGAAAAGATAAAAGATCTTGATTCATATACAGAAAATTTTAAGTTATCAAGATCATAATTCTTAATGAAAATACAAGTTATAAGATCATAAGTCTCCTCTTGGTAAAGAGAAAATTATAGAAAAAAAAAGTTGATTCCCATAAAAGATGCCTCAAGTCAAAAAATAATCATGGGAAAGTTTATGATTTTGTTGGGAAAACAAATCTCATTCAAATTTTAATTATCAAAATCATTTTTATAGTCTAAGAGATTCAACAATAGTAGTATCAATTTATCTCTTACTGAAAACTTGATTGAGAAGTTTTCAAAGAAAAACTTTCTCTTTTTAGTTGTTTCATGTTATTTGTTTCAAGAATGCTTTTCAAATCAATAAATTATCTTTTAAGACTGAAAACTAAACTTCATTCTAGAATAAATCATCAAGGTCATTATTATAACTCATCAAAATAATAACACATCTTCAAAACAAAAAATTTAGCCTATCTCAATTAAGACTTTTAAATATGACAAACTCATTTATAAATTTTTATATATTCTATATTCAAGTTTAAAATTAATCTATCATTCAATTATATAACTAACTTTAGATCAACATATAGCCCATCTAATATTTCAATCATTCAAGCCAATAATTTTTAATCTATAATCAAAATCTCTCATTTTTTTATAAATTTCAACTTAGATAATTTTGCATTAAAATTAACTAAAGTTTCTTTGTTCTAATTTTAGCATGCTTCTAACTATGCATCATCAAGATTAGTTATATAATGATGAACTATTTTTAATAAAAAATTATTATAATCGAAACAAGGATCATTAAGTTTCAATCATCTTGATTCAAATAATTTTCCTTATTTTTATTATTTTGGCTAGTGAGCATGATAAATGAATTAGATCTCAAGTCATGTGACATGAGCATCCACTATTAAGATGCTATTCCTTTTGCTCTTAACCTTGTTAGTAGATAATTCTACAATATTGGGGTTTTGGTTTAGGTATCCATTTGAGTTTGAGTCCTTCATGAAAGGTTTTTCATATTTTTTCTAATAGCTTAAGGTTGTTTATGGTTCCTTTAGGAACCCAAATTAATTTATGTGGACTATATTTTCTAAATGAACACTTGTAAGTTGTGTCCTAATCTACCACAAAAGTTTCATTTAACTTTTGGTGGCAAGTTTAGAGTGGGTCCTTTAATGAAGATAGTTGGCTTTTGTTGAGTATTGTCAACAAAGCCTATACTTTCTTTCCTATAAACATGACCCTTATTTGTAAGGACCATGTTTAGGGATTTATTCCCTATTTTAAATTTTTTGAAAGTTTGTTTTAACATGATATTTTCCTTTTTAACTTCTTCTAATGTTTCATATTTAGAGCAAGAGTTGTGTGATGGTGATATATCATGCATTTCTTCAAGTTTACAAATTAATGATGTATGTTATTTCGTAAGCAGTTTATAGGATTTACTAACTATTCTAAATTTATTATAAAGCTCATAAAAAATATTTGATAATAATCAAAAGTAAATGAGACATTGGAGAAATCACTTACCTCATTGTTGATGGTCATAAGCATGAGATTCTCCATTTCTTCTTGATTGTGCTCTTCATCTTTGGAGTGCCTCAACTTCTTGCGTTCATAGCAAGATGTTTCATCCAATTTAAGTTCATTTTATGATTTTTGTTCATTAATTTATCTAATTTATTTATCAAAGGTTTAAGGTTCTCATCACTCGAGATTTCAATTGAGGAGTCATATGTTATTCTCAGTTCAAATTCTTTCATATTCTATGGAAGGTATTATTCTTGTTCATTTTTGTAAGTCGTTTCATTCATTGATTCATTTAATTTAAATGTGCTTTCATGTGTAATTTTTAATGTATGTCAAATATCAAAATTTGAATCACAATAAGAAACCCAATTAAATTCATTCTTATCAAGTGTACAAAATAAAGCGTTCATCGCTTTAGCATTCAAAGAGAAAGTCTTCTTTTCCAAATCGTTCCATTCATTCATCAGTTTGGAAGACTTTTTAAAATCACTTTCAACAATATGCCATAATTCAAAATCCATAGAAGGTAGAAAAATTCTCATTCAAGTTTTCCAATACGTGTAATCCATCTCATTGAATATAGGATGACGAGTAATAGAAAGTCCCACTTGATTGCGGACAAAAGCCATCTCTCCTGGATTTTAAGCCAAATAGAGAGAAACGTGGCTTTGATACCAACTGTTAGGATCGAGTTGGCACTAGGGGGGTGAATTTATGCTAAGTGAAAAACTTCGATTTGAAAAATTTCTCATTGGAAGAAAATCGATATTAAAAGTACTTTAACTTAGAACTAGTTAATAAACAATGAAATCCAAGGGCAATAGTAATGAAAGGTAAGAAAGAGATGCACACCAGATTTTTATAGTGGTTCGGTCCTCTTGACCTATGTCCACTCCTGATTCCTCTTCACTCCTGATCTTTTTTAATAAGCAAAGATCAAACACCCCGCTTACAGCTCTATTCTCCTTTTACAGGTTCAGGAGATTACCTTTACAATTCTCTCAGCTCTCCATTAAATAAAATCTACACAAGAAGAAATGACGGGGAGCTCTTAAGGAATTACAATAGCTTTTCATAAGTTTTTCGCTCTTTTTTTTCTTGCTTTTAGCAAGAATGGGTGGGGGTACTTATATGCCCCAAATTGCTTCAAAAGTGGAGCCAAAATTTAAATTCTAAGTGTTTCTGAGGTGCTGGTCTCGAAGACTATGTTCTGGACGGTTTAGTCGTTTGACACAGTCTGGGAGGCTATGTTTGGGCGGTTCAGCCACTTGACACAATCTGGGAGACTGTGTCTGGGCTGTTCAACTACCCAGTCTGGGCGGGTCAACTGCCTGACACATCTTCGAAGACTGTGTCATTTTGGAGACCGTGTCTTCGAAGACCGTGGCTTATCTGACCTTGGGTTACTGAAATGACTTTTATAATAAGTCCAAATTTGCCCTAATTAAGGCCTGATGACCTTTTAATTGAGTTAATAAAACTAACTCTCATTATGATGTTAACTATGACACTCAATGTATAATCTTCATCGTCTTATCGTCTCTTTGGTGAACTCCCGACATCCTTCTGATGAACCCCCGGTGAGCTCCCAATTTCCTTCGGTGAACTCCTAACGAACTTCCAGCATTCTTTCAGCGAACTCCCGGCGAGGTCCCAACAACCTGTTGGCGAACTCCCGACAAACTTCTCGATAAACTTATGGTGAGTTCTCGGCGAGCTCACATTGCATCGTCTGAATCTCGGCCCGATGCTCGAACTTGACTTCGACCCAACATCTAATTGTATTGCCCTTTATTGTCGCAGTTAATCCTACATCACTTTCTTTAACACACAAGTTAGATCATAAAACTCATCAATTGATTTCATCATCAAAATCCGAGATTCAACAGTTCTGTGAAGGGTTCTGCCTTCCGTTGATGCTCTGGAGGCCTGGTTGTGCCTTCCTCGACCCCCCTGTAGCATTGCCTTCTTGACTTTTTTATGAATTTCTCTATCTCAATTGACAGTTAACTCCTAACGCTTCATAAGGATCCTCCCCAAGGTGTGCAATGATGCAAAGGTGGCACCATCCTATGGGCTATTTCGCTAGTGCTTCTGCTTGAGCCAGGGCCCGAGCAGCTACTACTTATCTCCCCGTATGGGATTCAAGATCAAATGAGCGAGCTCCTGCACAAGAGGTGGTGGAGCCGCTTCTTTATTATTGATGGAAGCGAAGACTGAGGCTTCCTTATGGTGTGGGCAGCACATACTATGGATAATGCCTTGACCCTCCTTTCTTCGGATGAGACTGAGGCCCTGGAGAAGATACAAGTGCTCTTCTCCAACGAAGCTATAGAGCATAAGGAGGAAGCTCGCTCGGTGGAAACCACCCCTGCCCCTTGTCCTCCAAGTAGGGTTTGTGCCCTTTATGTTGCCAGTTTTCCTTCACCCATTTCTTGACCTTTGCCTTATGATCTCTTGTCAGGTGTGGACCTCTCAGGAGGAAGAGATGGTGCCACTCTACTTTCTCTGTTAAGCCTAGCGAAGGGCTGTCAACAGGCAAGCGTCTGTCATGGGTGCAGGGTTCCTCTCGCCACTCATCTATTGGGACTCCTTAGGGCTCTTGTTTGTTTAATGGGGATCCAGAAACCCTAGCGAGGATTTTGCCTTCCTCGGGATCCTTCGAAGAGGAGATGGGCCTACGCCCCCACGAAGGGCGTCAGGTGGTTCTCGCTGCACCCCCAGTGTCTCTGCCAACAAGGGGTTGCCACCTGCGGTTATGGAGTCGGTCTCTGCTCCAGCCCCCACATCGTTTGTGGGAGCAGAAGTCCCACAGAAACTGCTCCCCATTTCTCAAGCAGGGCCCCTCTTGAGGGGTCCTGATCCTACTGCTTCTCTAGGGTCTGAACTAGTCCTAGAGCCACTTGAAGAGGCTACCTATGAGTAGCTGACACCCTCACCTTCAATAGCTTCGCTACTTGGGGTTGAGGCTCCATGTGCATAGCCATCTAAAAAAGAGGGTCCTTCCCCTCCCTAGCCCTTGGCGGGGTTGGGCCCGAGTGGAGATTCTTTGGACAACGGCCAGGGTCCACATGCTATGGTGCTGCGACATGAAGGGGTGGTTGGTTCCTCGAATGGTCTACCAATGACTCCTCCTGCTTCGGGGCCTTCCATTACCCCGATTGCTTATGAACACTCGATTGCATCATTAGGGGCATCGTCGGCCCAATAACTATGGGAGGAGGCTAAAGCAGTTATTGCTTTCTGTCGGGGGTCGTGCAACCTAGCCCTGGGGAAGTTGGTGCACCTTTGCCCTTCAGAGATGTTGGAAGATCTATGCTCCTGCCATGAAGTCCTGGTAAAGATTTTCTGAAGACGTCCTCTACCCTCCTTATGTCTTGTTGAACACATTGCTCCTGTCTTTATGTAGCAGCACGACTACATGATGGTGTTGGTCGACCGTCTACAGGACGCAAGAGCATTGATTGGTTAACTATCCAGAGATATTGGTGCCCTACGAACTCAAGTGGGGTGGCTTTAGGAAGAGAGGAAGGCGACGGAAGCTCAAGCTCCTGAGTTGTCCTCATAACTTGCCTAAGCTCGCCTTCGCGCTTAGGAACTGGAGCAGCACCTAACCGAGGTGCATGTGGAGACAGACTCCTAGCTCCACGAGTTGGATTTGAAACTTAATCTGGCTCTCCGCCTCGTCGAGGAGGCCGAAGCACGAGCAAAAGAGGCACGTAATGAGGTAGCCATAGCCGAAGACATGGCTGCCGAGAGTGCTACGAAATACGGGCAGAAGGTTGAGACCCTTCGCCGCGAATTGAAGGATGCCTACTAGCAGCTAGCCAACATCATCGAGGAGGTCAGACAGCTAAAGGAATGATTGTTGACCAGCTCAGACGAGTTGGCGACTACACACCTAGCTGCGAATTAGGCCAAGTCTTAGGAGGAGGAGCGGAGCTATGTAGCGAAGCGGGAAAGGAGCACTATGGCCTCTTACAAGGAGTCCAAGGGGTTCTGTTGTTACCTTGTGCGTGCTAGCTAGGTCGCTTATTAATTTGGATACCAGATTGCCCTCAGGCGCTTTAAGGCACAGTATCCTAAGCTATAGGTTGATGAGGATACATTCACAAAACTCCCCTCGGATGCTAAAGTGCTTGCTCCTACAAAAGTCCATTTTGACGATCACCCAGCCAACCCTCCAGCTTTGCCTCCGCCTTCCTAAAGTCGTTGGGTTCCGACGACCCTTTTTTCGCTTGCTTCTTTTTATAACTTCACCTTGGGGTGTCCCTATTTGTTATCAGAAGTTCTTTTTAAATCAGCAAAGATTTCCTTTCCAAGTGATTGGTTTTATCATAAGCAATGTTTAGAGGCCCATTATCTTGTCACTTCGTGGGGCAAAAAGCCCTTAACCCTTGGAACACGTCTCCTGAGGGGCTCCCTGATCCTGATTCCCTCCTTCCTAAGTGAAGACACAACTCTGAGAAGGTTAGGTGTAGGACACAGGACCACAACACTATGAATGCTTAACCCTTAGTGTTGAGGCATGGCGGTGCTCCCGTTAAGGCCGAGGCGGGTTTACCTCTACCCTACATGGAAGAGAATCTCCGGAAGAGAAATGAAGAGCACGTTTTTGCTTCCTTGGAAGGGTAACTGAAATGGTGATGCCCGCGATGTCCGACCCTCCTTCTAACTCCAAAATGATGGTATCATGAGTATCATCGACAGTTGAGTCGGCCAAGTAGGTTCTCTGTCGAAGGTGAAGTGTAACACCCTGATTAGTCACATCGAAAGTGGGTAAGATTAAGATTGACTTATAAGGGTTTGATGAATATACTACTATCAACTTCAGTTTAAGCATTTTGGCTAGTGGTTTAGGCCAAACGAAGTTGATAGGCTAGTTAACCCATCAAACTTGGGTCGTGACATTTTGGTATTAGAGCCGACCTAGTATTTGGGCATGGTGAGGGGGCTCGAGTAGGAAAGGATTACCCATGGATGGAGTTAGGACTCGTTATGATGTGGAGCCACTACTGGGCTATGCTTCACATGTACCATGCTAGGGTTTGATCTGGGTTATGTTGGACCTTAACGAGGACGTCACCCTATGGCTCCTTCTTGGATAACACAAGGGTTTGTAGGGGTTCGGAGGCATTTTGAATGTTATCCATTGGCAGGTGTTTGACATTGAGCAACTTGAATGAGCAAGCGAGGATCTTCCGAGTCAACGGGTCCTTGCTCCCAAGATAGGATAGCCTTGGCATCCACCAATGCTAAGCAGACAACCTTGCATGCTAGTTTGGTGCCGGGATTACTTGGTGTGGCCCCTTCAATGCTCAAGTCAACAAAGGGGAAGATGCAATGACATAAGCTATATATAGAGAGTGGAAGGGTGTAGTGTACGTGCCCACCTACCCCCCTTGGCGTAAGCTGGGGGTTCCTTTTAAACCTGGTCTGTAGGCTTTCCTCACCGGTTAGCCAGAGGCTAGTGGCCTAACAAGTGTTAATGATGTGGAGTTCTGCTTAAGTGTCAATCTTCATGGCAAATGAGCTGACGGGTACCATATTTGCCCCTATTATTTGCCCCCATTATAAGGGTGTCCTCCAAAATCTTTCTCTGGAGGGTGCACTGTTGTGTTTATACCCTGAATGGATCCTCTGCAGGGGTGCTAAGAGTGTATTATTTTGAGTGTACGACTAGGGGTAACACGAAGGCTCGGCCTTGGTGTAACCTTTTGAGATTTACACTGAGGTGCTTGGTTCGGGAGAAAGTCTTTTTTTAACTCTTACTTATCTAAGGTTCGACCCTTGGTTCATCGAGTTTACAACTAGGGGGGGCGCGGAAGCTCGACCTAGGTATAGGTCTAGGCCTTTGACACCGAGTACATAGCTAGGGGAGCATAGATGCTCAACCTATATACAACCCTCAGCCTTTGACACTGAGTTAACGGCTAAGGGGAGCACGGAGGCTCAACCTGAGTGCTCGACTAGGTGCATGACTTCGATCGTGGTGAGGCAACTACGAGTCATCGAGGCTAGGCTAGGGCTTAGCGGTAATTTAATGTGCATGAGATTCAAGTAGTACATTCTTAGTCTTTTTTTCGTTAAACCCTTTTTGGCTACAATATATAGATATCTTCTTCCATGTTTTCATTAAAAAAACTATTGTCTTCTTATCTAGCTACTCTAACTTAAGATTGAGTGTTGCTACCTAGGTCAGCAGGACTCAAATAAAAGTATGTTTAACAACTATAAAAAAATATTTTTATAATTAATACATGCTATATAACTATATCACTTCGCCACCAAGAAAGTCTTGTAACTACGGCTTCCTTGATCTTAAAATATTTCAGTTGGGTAGAGGTTTCACCAATTTTCAAGTATAACAATGATTGGAACTCCTTTGTCATCGCCTAATGACACTTCTTCGAGTTCGGACTTCTATGAGTGTCCTAGTATGAAGTTGGCTCCTTTGCACTCAATAACTCCTCAGCAATTGTGAGTGCATAAGTCCTTTGCACTCTATGAGTTTGGACTACTATGGGTATCTATGACGTTCGTATAGCTCGAATATGTTATTTGACATGGTTAGTTGAGGCAATGCTACAGTGGTGATTCTCCTTGGTCTGTTGTAGTTCTTCCTCCTCTGTTTCATCTTCCGGATATGTAGGGATGACGATAAGTTATTTAGGTATTGGGGATGGTTTTGGAATCAAAACTTATTCAACTGAAGTTATAGCGTTTGCAACCTCCTCATCTTTTAAAAGTAGCATTTGTTCATCAAAGTTAGCATCCCTACGTATTTTTTATTTGTGAGTCATTACACACCAGACTTTAATACCTTTTACCCATAAGAGATAATTAAGAAAATACAGCATTTTGATCTAAGGTTCTATTTTACCATCATTCACCCTTACATATATTTTATAATAAAAAATTCATAAATATGAATAAAAAGTATAATATTCACTCAACTTTTCTTATGGTGTCTTAAACTTAATGACAGATGATAGTAGTCTATTTATTAGGTAGCCTCAGAATGACTTTAGAAGCTTAGTTTTTAATATCATGCATCAAGATGGTATGGTTTACTCTCTACTATCCTACTATATTGTAAAGTGTGAGGTATCTTATGGTGACAAATGATTCCTTCCTTAGCACAGTAATTATTAAATTTGCACAGTATAACCTTTGCTTTGCTTGAGGGTCATCTTTCTTATCATGATACAACGTTGCTAATTTGGCCTAAACTTCTATTATTATTTGTTCTGCAATAACCTCCTAAAGTGCTTTGTTAGATATACACATGAATTCTTTGATCAACTTGATCGTATTCTTAAGTTTTTCTTTTATTAAAATAGCATTCACCTTCATCGTCCACAAAGATTAGTTGCTGTTTTGGTCCAATTTTTTGATCTCGTAACTCATGCTCATCACCTAGCAACTTGGCTATGTTACCATTTGTTGAAAGGATTAGTAGGTTAAGAAGCCATGGAATATAAATGAGTTGGTGAATAAAATCAAATGATAATATACAAAATAAACCCAAGCGATTTAACATGATTCGGATTAGACATAAATGTCATTCGTACCTCTACTAAGAGAAGAAAAAAAAGACTTAAAGAGGAAAAAAATACTTAATAAAAATTTTGAACTGTATAGGGATAGAGGAGTTATAACACGATGATGACTTCCCCGAAGAAAATAAAAAAAATTTACCTAAATATAATAAAATAAAATTTATATAATTATTCTTGTTGACCAAAGTTGACACGATGACCAATCAACTTTCTCTTCTTTGCGGTTGCTGCCAAGTGCACAGTGGCTAACCAGCGACGAAGATCGACGATCGAATGTCAAAAACAAGGAGGATAAGAAACTTCGATCTGATTTGGGTAGAGAAGTGGGACTTCATATAGCCTTTTCACGTCTTCCTTCTCCCTTCCTCACGTCTTCTTCCCCACTTCTCCTTTCTCTCTTCTTCTCATGCTTTCCTTCTCTCTGTCTTCTGTCGTTCCCCCAAAGCTCCATTTATATGAGCGAGGGAAGGTGGAGGGCTCACTGCCCGCGAGCCGAGCGGCGCGACTGCAGGTAGGCGACTGCAGCGATGAAGACCGCAGCGGGTAGCATCGTGGGCGACGGCACGAGTGCAAGCACGCGGGCGACGATGGCGGCCTCACGATGAGGAAGGTACGGACGGCACAAGGGTGAGGGTTTCTCACGTAGGTTGGATCGGTTCAGTGAAGAACCCATCCGATTCACCTCCGATTGACTGAGCATGGACCTTGACCCAGTTTGAATCGGTCCCCACATCACCAAATTTTGAAAGCTTGAATGGTAGCTCATTCTACCGGTGGGGAATCCAAACTGTTCCGCAAAGGAGCTTTTGTTGGATACTTGATGAGATTAAAAGTGGCGTGCTTGAAGAGAAAAAAGATGATGTGTTCCCTTTACTTTTGGCAGGATCGGTTTGACTTGATAGGTTCTTTAGGAAATTTATTATAAATTCTATTACTTCATCCGTTCGATAGAGGTCCACATTGTAGAGTATGCTCCTTCATAACTCATCAGTTCTTAAATCATTTTGCCATTGTCTAATCGTTAAGAACTTATCTTATGACCATATTTTTCCAAACTCTCTTAAGATTATTCTAAGAAGTCCATTATCTTAATAACTAAACTCAATAGAACCTTAATATTCCATCAAAGTGAGGAATTAAACACTTTGAGTTCATGTGGATGTCAAGCGTACAAATCAAATTTGTTGGATTAGGTCACTCCTATATAGAGAAACCCCAACCATTGATATTTTGACCTACGTATTTAAACCCATTAGAGTTTTTTTTTTTTTTTAGTCACTCAAGACATAACTCAAGTTTTTGCAATCGTCATTTTATAGGGAGAAGGTTTTGGATTTTTCTAAAAGTCATCCAACCACATTTCTCTGGCGATTAGATGGTGAGCTTTTGTTGGACTGTACTAATTTTTTATGGAGATATTTTAGACTCATTGATCTTCATGTGATCTAGTTTGAAGTTCGTCCCGTCTTGATTTCTTGAGCATCAGTAATTTACTAATTATTATATCACTAATTAGTTTTCTTTGTCTCCTTGTTGAGCAATATTCAACAGTTGGATTTGACTAAAATTTTGTTAACAAGCATAAGTCTTCTGGTTATACATTTTGAACAATGAATATCAGGCTTGGAGGTACTTAAGTATCTATTTTTGATGTTTCAATGAAGATTATACTATTAATTTTTTAATTCGGATAGTTTCATCTTATTCAGAATTTAAGCTGTCAATTTTTGTTTGATTTAGAAGATTTTTGGTGAGCATAAACTAGTGTTTCTTAAATCTGAAGGGTGGAGATTGTATTTGGATATGGTAAACAATTTTTGATCTTAACAATAGCTACCCTATATTATTCATATCTTTGTTTGACGCCTATTTGAGTTGTAAGTTTTGAATCTATTTTGAAACAAATATGTGTGCAGATAGATCTTTGTTGCTATGAATAATATTTGCATAGTAAACTTTTTTATTTGGATCAGGAGGGTCTAGTAGTTTTTATCCTTCACATTGCTGGTGTTAATTATTAATTGCTCATATATTCAAGATATTGAAAAATTATTAATAATTAATTATCTATATTTAATTATTAATAACATATTAATACAAGTGAAAAAATATTTTTAATAAATAATTATCTATATCCTCATGTGTTTTTTTCTATCTGTTTTTCCCAACACATATCTCCGGCTAACGTTCGTGTATGTGGTGGTACGGTTTCACGTTGTTAGCTGCCACTGAGTTCATCAAATGATTGGATTCATGGATTATAAGAATTCCAATTTAGAGGCCCTGTTGGTGCATCTGCTCTTGCGTCAGAAATAACCGTTGGTGTTTTGGGAGTGACGAAGAAGCAGCCTTTGAACGGTGGTTTGATTTTACTGTGGCTTTGTTGGTGAACACCCAACGTGATGACCTACCTGCACTCCCTACGTCATATTTAAGGCCATGCAAGAGACCGAGAGGTGCACTGTACTCGAATTGATTGATTGCTTGCTTGCCTCAAAGAAGAGATCCACATGACAAGCCAGGAACAGAAGACTGCCTGCGTCACCGGCGGCAATGGGTTCATCGCGTCGACGGTCATCAAGCAGTTGCTGGAGAAGGGCTACGCTGTCAACGTCACCGTCAGGGATCCAGGTTTTCTCTATGGTTAACAAAGAAAGCGACATGGCCGGCCCAGTGTTTGATCGTTTGTCTTGTGTTTGAGCAGAGAATGTGTCCAAGGTTGGTCACCTGAAGCAGCTGCGGAGTCTCGGCAGGTTGACCATTTTCCGAGCGGATCTGTCGGAGGAGGGCAGCTTCGATGCGGCGATGAGCGGCTGCCACTACGTTTTCCTCGTCGCAGCTCCGGTGAACATGGCGGCCGAGGACGCTGAGGTCGTCCCTCAACCACTCGATCACGAGACTGCTGCGTGTGTTTTTGCTGCTCAACAGTTGTTTACGTCTTCTTCTGATTTCGATGTCAGAATGAGCTGATCAAACCCGCAATCCAAGGAACCCTGAACTTGTTGAGATCATGCGTTAAGGCCAAGACGGTCAAGCGCGTCGTCCTGACGTCGTCGGCGGCCAGCGTCTCCATCAACAAGCTCAAAGGAACTGGTCTGGTGATGGATGAGGATGCCTGGTCGGACCTCACATACTTAACGTCCGAGAAGCCCCCTGGTTGGGTAAGCCATCGCATGTTGCTCGAACCTTGCTCGATCTCACCTCACGTTATCAAGCAGCAGCACCACCGTGCAGGGATATGCGGTCTCCAAGGTGCTGGCGGAGAAGGAAGCATCCAAGTTTGCACTAGAGAACGGCATAGATCTCGTGACGATGATCCCATCCCTGACGATTGGCCCTGCGCTGGGCGCAGAGCTCAATCTGAGCTTAATACTCGGCGTGTCTTTGCTATCAGGTAAGGAAGAGCGAAGCGGAAGAGACGGTGAATCGGAGAAACTGGTATGAGAACTCGGCCTTAATTTTGGTGTCCACAGGCAACGAAGAGCTGATCAATGGCTTCAGAGTCATGCAAACCCTCTCCGGTTCCATCTCGTTCACCCACGTCGAGGACATTTGCAGGGCTCACATCTTTGTTGCGGAGACTGAATCGGCTTCCGGCCGCTACCTCTGCTGCTCCGTCAACACGAGTCTGCCGGAGCTTGCCAAGTTCCTCTCAGAACGATACCCTCGGTACAAGGTCCCTACAGAGTAAGCAATACTCTGCAGTCACGGCAATCAAAAAGCGTACTCTTGAAATCCAATTGCTAACTGTGTGGTGGCACGAAATCAATCGCAGTTTCTCTGACTTGCCCGAGAAGCCCAAGCTGATGCTGTCTTCGGAGAAGCTCGTCAAAGCAGGGTTTGAGTTCAAGTACAAGCAACTGGAAGACATCTACGACGAGACTGTTCAGTTTGCAGAGGCTGTAGGACTGCTGCAGCCGAAGTCGAAAGGGTCTGCGTAGTAAGTAACTCGAGAGGCAACTCAAATAAAAAGCCATGCTTGGTATGTATGGTAGACGTGTTTTTTTTCTTCTTTTTTTTTTTAACCCTCCGAACCGGGCAGTGTCGTCGTCGGTCTTCTTCCAAGGCCATGTTGTTCTCAAGATGAAGCCCAGCGGTGAGAATGTTGTTGTGACTCCTATTATGCTATCTTTCAATTAATAATCCTCAAAATTTGCACAGAAATCTTCTGGCGCAGTGAATCAATACGCAGACTAATGAAATCATGCAAACGATATGACAAACTTATCTTATCTATGATAAATCTGCCAAGGGAACATGAGGCATGTGTTAAATCCAAAGGAAGCAATTTTAATTGCTACCCGTTGAAAAGATGAGATCTTGTGACCCAACTTGATGGGGTCAAGCTCTGGAAAAGTAGTGGTTTCGAGACATGTCTGATATAGGACTGACGAACCATATCAAATTGTGATCTACCAAAAACATTGCGTATTAAAACCCATCTTCTGAGCTAAGCATCCCCAGCACAGAATAAATGAGATTGGCAGCAATCGCAGAGAAGAAAGAACAGTGTGTCACCATAACCAAGAATGCTACGAAAGAAACCAAGCGACTACTAAATCTATCTGGGTTTTTTTTTTTTTTTTTTGGAAAAATTCTTTTTCTTTGGGCTTTTCCTTAGAGATGCCCTTCTTTTCAGATTTTTCCGATAGAGTCCTTTTTTTTTTTGTGTGTGTCTAATTCTGAATATACGTTTTCTTTGATAGTTAGCTACTCTTTTTTTTCCTATCGTTTCCTATGGATTGAACCATAGGATAAATAAACACGCCGTTCTCGATTATAGTATTCTTTTACTATGTTATAGTGTTCTATTGTAACTCGGTACAAAAACACTATAAATGAGTTTTTTTTAGATCTATTGGTATACCAAATATAATAATCATAAGTATTTTTTTCTAATATTTTTTCAACTATAGTGTTTTGTAATATGTTTATAGTGTTTTTTAAAATATGTCAAAAACACTGTAAAAATCAAATTATTTGAATGTTTATTTTTTAAACGATAAATGAAGGATCATAACTATTTTTATTAATATATTTTGAGCCGAAGTCCCTAATGTTACCGTGTTTTGTAATAGGGTCATAATATTTTTTGAAAGTATACCAAAAACATTATAATTATGTTCAAAATTATTATAACAGTTGAGTTATTTGATTGTTTATTTTCTTAAACAAAAAACTATAAGGTTCATAAGTATTTTAGAAAGCACTGCATCCTTATTACAAAACGTTGCAACTCGAAGGAAATTGACTCTAAATGTATTAAGATAGTATTTATGAATTTCTATTAAAAATATATATTTATAATAATTTAATTTTTATATGAGTAACAATGTTTTTCAATATGACTGTATTGTTTTTGACACGTTTTCCAAAAAAAAAAACTGTAACAAAGGAAAATGGATCTAGAAAATATTAGAAAAATATTTGCTTATTTATCATTATAAAAGATATTAAAAATACTCATTATTCTTATACGAGGAATGGGAATTAACGTCAATAAAACTCAATTACGTTGTTTTTTTTTATTGAATTACAGTGTCTTCAGCAATACAAAAAAATACTATAACATATAAAAAAATTATATTATATCTAAAAGTAAAACAAAACATATTTTCCATCGCCCCCACCTATTTATTAGATTTCTCATCCCAAACCATCTTTTTATCATAAGCAGACTTGAATTATATCTGAACGATGAGATGCATTACTATACCATTCAATATGGACCAATACGTATCAATTGACATTGACAGTACATTAATATATCTTAGTGTATAGTTTATCGATACACTCAGTATAATTTAATACATACCTTATCGATAATTGATCTTTATTTAAAATATATATAAATTTAATATAAATTATAATATTTTATGGGTTTATATAAATAAAAATGTATCCATATATTAGTCTGCATGATAATATATATATATATATATATATATATATATATATATATATATATATATATATATCCACAAGATTTGGAGGGTTAATATGGAAATTATCGATGTATATCTACCGCCGCTCTCTGTCTTCGACCTCTCAAAACTCCCAATTTTTGAAGCGGAAGCATGAAGCGGGGGTACGACGAAACCCCCTCCACCTCCTTTGGCCCGCCTAAATCCAAGCTCAGATTCGATTCCTACGGTAGTCCCACCCAGGATTTGACTTGCCCCCTTGTGTTTTCCCCGCCCGATTTTATTCGCCGTCATCTGCCCCGCAAATTAGGGTTCTTGATTGGGTTTTCGACCCTCGTTTTGCAGGTGAATCCCGTGCTGTGGAGGATAAGAGCTTCGAGAATGCCCGAAGAGTGGCGGATCATTACAGTGCGAGGTCGAATCAGACGCTGGAGGAGCGCGAGGCGAGCCCCATCATCCACTTGAAGAAGCTTAACAATTGGGTGCGCTATGGCTTGCTTTTGCCATTTTTTCACATCTATCTGGTGGAAAGCTCTCGCGGTCGTTTCCTTGTGGTTGATGGTGTTCTTGTTCCACATTCATCTTTGGTCCATTGGATTAGGATGGGGCTTTAGGGTGGTTTCTTTCACTCTTCTGAATGTACGTATTGATTGGTTGATGCACTTGTTCATCGATCAGCATATTTCTGATTGATACTGGTTGTCGAAGAAGGAATGCATTTTCTTAGGAGGTAATACTTCTACTTAGAAGTCATGTTTTTAGCATCTTCTCAGGGCCAACATTGTGTTAAATTGATTATAAGGCAAATGATGTTTTTATGCATTTGTTCTGATGGGCGATCCAGTTATGATAATATCTTCTTGGCAGCTGCCTTCTCCTGATTGACTTCTTCATGTTGATCCTCAATATTATTGATTTGTCTCCCAAAATATCTATATTACTGATATTTTTGTCCATATTTGATGCACAGATTAAAAGTGTCCTCATTCACCTGTATGCTCGCCCAAAAGATGCTGTTCTTGATATCGCTTGTGGGAAGGTTAGTAGCATGAATGTTTGCGACAGTTACTGCATATATACCATGCTACCTACCAATAGTCCACAAATGTTCCGCTTGTTCGCATTTTGTGTATTCACTATTTATCTAGCTTATTTCTGGTTGCTCAACTTATTTAGATGTTGCTGTCATGCTAAATTTTCAGTGTTCTGTATCCTAGTTCATGCTAACCTTTGTTGCCCTTTTAGGGTGGTGACTTGATCAAATGGGACAAAGCAAAAATTGGATATTACGTGGGTGTGGATATAGCAGAGGGCTCTGTAAGTGCTTCCATATTGTTTTCACGATCATAATTCTCCATACTGCATTGGTACAACATCCTATTTTCTAAGGTAATGAGTTATCTGATGCTGTAGTTCCTCAGGTATTCTACAGAAAATATGCATCTTTATACTCATGCCATTTGCATCCATGTTCTTTTACAGCAGTTGGAAATGAATTGCTGATTAAAATGTTAATTGTCATTCTATGTTTAAAAAACATAATTTGGTGCATGCTTGAGAGGGGGATTGTGCAAGGACAGAGGAGAGGATAAAACTTTTGAGTCCCAATTGAGAATCAGCTTCACAAGTCTATTTTGTTCAGACTCAAACATTTAAGTCCCAATTGAGGATCAGCTCCATTTATCATGATTTATTTCTTGCCATGTCACTCCTTGAGGAAATGGCACCACATAAACTGGAAAACATGCCTACCAATGTTCCTTCTTGTTATTCCTAAATAAAATTTTCATTCTCCACTCCCTTTATCATTATCTTTTGTCTAAATTGACTTACTTTGCTGTTGTGGCATGTTTATTGTCTTCGTTAGACATGTCTGAACTACATATATTATATTTTTTTCATTTATTGTTGGATAGTGCTACACTTAAATTTCCATAGGCCAGCCATCTTTTTGCAGTCATGTGCAACAGAAACCTTACAACTGATCAGATGTCATTTAGCTCTTGCATATTTTGATCAAGTTTCAGATAATAATATTTTTAATATTTCTCTGAGATGCATTCAGATACGAGACTGTCAGATTCGATATAATGGAGATTTAGACCAGCAACAACGCAGGAAGAAGTTCAGTTTCCCTGCACGCCTAATTTGTGCTGATTGTTACGAGGTAATGAAGTTTCTATCCTCATCATTAGTTGAAGTATGAAAGCTTGAGATAAGATGCTTTCTCTTCTTTTATTTTGGCATCTGACTAGTAGGATGGAGGTTAGATTAATTTTTGGTTTTCTTGTGAATTGTCTTCTATATGGTTTTCTTGTGATGTGACTGCTGCGTAAGTATTTTTTTGACAAAAACGGTCATGTATTACTGAACTTCAGAGACATCCAATAGATGTCCTCATTCCCCAAAATAAGATAAACTGTGAACCCAACCAAGGCTGGCCTCCCTGTGTGCTACAGTTCTAGGTTCTGTTAATTTATCTGAACCCCACAACAGTCACCCCGTTCGCAAGATGTCTAATTACAAAAATTACAGCTTAAGAGTCCATGGAGTCCCTTGTACACCATTTACACTGTTATTTATATCTAAAGCATCTGACTGGACTTCAATACTCTCAATCTGGAGTTGATGAGCCTTCTTCAATCCTTCTAACATTGTTTGAAACTGAGCCATCTACTATTGCATCAGTATATTTCCAGTTCTTCATTCTCTTATACTAGCAGTTGCTTACAAAAAATTATCAAGCTTAGATTATTTTTTGTTTGGTACTCATATGTTATATATTGATTCTATGCATATACTATGAGCTTCTACTGTATAAAATTTGCAGAACTAGTAGTTCATGATGGCCAACTGTGACTTTTTGTCCCCTTGATTTCAGGTTCGCTTAGACAAGTATTTGTGTGATGATGCACCATTTGATATTTGCAGCTGCCAGGTGACTAGTTTGATGCATTTAGAGCTGCATGAGTTTTCTTCAAGAAATCTGGACTATAGTCTTATACATATTTCAATATTTCTGATTTTGACGAATTCTGCTATGAGTTTTGTGTAGCATATTACCCATAACAGAAAGTGAACTTGACACTTCCTATGTGAGAATAAGTTGCTTATATGATTATTAAATGGTTTTATGAACTATGTCAGTTTGCTTTACACTACTCATGGTCAACTGAAGCACGTGCAAGGCAAGCATTGGCGAATGTATCTGCATTGCTTCGGCCTGGTGGAACTTTTATTGGGACAATGCCTAATGCAAATGTGATTATCAAAAGGCTCAGGGAAGGTATTCAGATTTTAGCACCTTATTTCAATTTTTTTGGGAACTCCTAATTTTTCATGTTGCTTTGTTATTTGCAATTTTTCTATACCAGAGTAGTTTGCCTATTTCATTTTGTTCTGCTGTAATGGTGAATAAGATTTTTTTGGAAATACTAACGAGACCTGCTTGGCTGATGCTTGAACTTGGATTTTTTAAACTGTTTTGGCTAAAATAATACTTATTAATCAACAAATGTAGTACCTTCTGAAAATTTATTCTATCAGTCCCTCTTCGTTTAAGAAATGAATGAAGCTTTTTATTAAATTCATTTGGAATAGGAATTTGATTAATTTGTAACATTTGTTTTGACGAGATTCATAAATGGCAATGTGAATTACAACTTTTATCTATTGGGAAGGATATGTAATGGGATTTTTAAGCATTTGGATGGTGCTATGCAGCTTGCACATGTGCAACTAAGTTCATTCTGAAAGAGAAAATTTTAAGACACATTTCCCTGCTTTCATTTATCACAAATTAATTTCATCTTATAACCAGTACAGAAACAAATATGTAGAGTGTTTAACAAATTAACTGTCTTCTTGAAGTACAAGATCATTTGGGGGTGTGTGTGTGTGTGTCTATCTATCTATCTATATATATAGGTGGTTAAAAACATACCAAAAAAGATGTTGGAGGTTAGACATAACAGAGCACAGATGCCATTTTAATTTCGCATTATGTGTTTTTTATGTTTCTCTTCTGTCCTGTGTCCATAGTAGTAAATCATATACGGTATAACCTTCTTGGATCTTCCATTTATGGTTTATCTCTTGCTTTGCAATCAGCTGAAGGATTAGAATTTGGGAACAGTGTTTATTGGATAAGCTTTGATGAAGAATATTCTTCCAAGGTTAGCTAGCTCTTCCTCTGTAGCTCCAATCCTTTATTGATTGCTTTTCTAAAATTCAGTTGTTCATTAAGTATATTATTTTGTAACAAGTGTTAGTAGTAACATTGAACCCTTTGACATGGTTCAGAAATTCAAACCATCTAGCACATTTGGAATCAAGTACAAGTTTCATTTAGAGGTAAGGAAAAGGCCAGAATTTTCTCTCTGCTCTACCCCACTTTCAGTAAATGCTTTGTTTATGGTTTTCTGCTACATTGTGCATCTGTAGTTGACAACCGAACCAAGCGTCTAACTCTGAAGTCCTTTGACTGTGTTATAAGGCATTATGTTATCTTCTGTTGTTATTATGCCATGACACCTTTGTTTAGAAGTGCTTCTATGAGTTCCGTTTCTCTGAAATCATAAACTTGGATTGAATTAGTATGACTTCTTTTGCAACTAATTGTTTTATGAGTAATAGGTTTCACCTTTCAGTTAATTCTTTTGAGTCATTGGTGGATATAAAAGCACAACCAAATGCGGGCATATTACTATAATTCAGTTAAATAATGCCATTTAAGATGTATGGTCAAGCCATCTTAAAAAAATATATATGGTCAAGCTGTGATATTAGTTATTTTCAGACTTTCTGTTCATTTGATGTTTCAGTTAACAAGCTTTTACTGCAAATTGCTCATGTACCTGACTGAATTAAATGTCATGCAGGATGCTGTTGATTGTCCTGAGTGGATTGTTCCATTTCATGTCTTCAAATGCTTAGCAGAAGAGGTACTAGTCGATCCTCCTTCCAGAACTTGGTTTTCTGTTGGATAATATACTCTGTTGAGTTTACTTAATGTATGTCATATGAGCCAGTTAATTTGTTTTTGCAATTTGTTTCTGTTCGTGTTTGACTTGGCAATGACATCTATTTCTATGAGTCATTTTGTTTATTTCAGAATAGGAGTCACTAGTGCATTTTGTTTTATGTTTGTTTGCATATTGCCAAATTTACATCATTTATATGCATATTAAGTTGTCAGCATTTAACAAAAAGTAACCTGTGAGCCAGTTCTCCATGTTTGACATATCTATTTTAATTTGGCCTGCGAACATGTACTGACATATCCTCATCTTGAAGTTACACCTACCACATGGGTCTTGTTAATTTGACCTGGTGATACAGTAGTTGATTGCTTAATTTTTGTTAGTTACATAAAATGACTCATCTATTTTGTAATTTGTTCTACACCGCACCTTTTGTTTGTGTAACCAACCTAGACTTTATGCAAGAAACATTCCCCATGAATGAGCAAAGTGGGACCACGGTGGTAAGGACCAGCGTGCAGGTGAGATTATAGTTCCATTTGCATGCATGTCTGCACAATCTGTCCATATTTCTGTTTCCATGTCCAAAGTACAATGTAAAATTATGTCTTTAAAATTCTTTATTCAGCTATTTTTTGGTTCTCACCGGCAAGTGCTGACAATGTGTTTTTGTTCAACCATGTTTATCTTGTTGCATGGACATTCATGGTCTTTTATTTTGTTCTTTGCAACTGATTCTCAAATTCTTTAGTTTCTTTTTATTGCACAGTATGATCTGGAGCTCATTTTTGTGAAAAACTCACATGAGTTTGTTAACGAGTTTTTTAAAAAGCCTGAGTTTGTTGACCTCATGCGAAGACTCGGTGCCCTAGGCGATGGAAATCAGGATCAAAGTAAGATCTTTTATTCTGTGAACCTATTAGACCTCATTCTGATGTCTCTTGCCTAAACATCCACACATGCAGGTGCATTATCTCCGGACGAGTGGGATGTAGCATACCTCTACTTGGCATTTGTGTTGAGGAAGGTAACCAACAAGCAACGGTCCACATGTTTACTTTTGGTTCGAATTGGATCACATTATTAGGGTGACTCTTTTGCAGAGAGGTCAGCAGAGTTCAAGTCGGAGGAACAGCAACATCAATAAAGGGAAAATGTACATATCAGAGGATGACATTGAGTTCATCGGTAGCTGAGTTTTCTTTTGTTTTGGCAGGATGGTGCTCTAGTTGGTGCTATCATACAAAGAGAGTTGGGGTCTACATGACATTACTCGTGGGGCTAACAAATAAAAGAGCAAGCAGGATAAGATTCATAGTGCAAGTTTGATAAATTGATGATGAAATTTTCTTTCTGGTGTACTAGCAGACTAATTACTTTTTTTTTTTTGTTACAAAGAAAAAAATTAGCATCTTCGTTGTTCCAAAAACTGATTGTAAAACCAGAGTTTGCTAACAGATAGATCTGTCTTCTTAAATTGCTGTAGGTGAAGTAAATCTTGACTTGTTTAGTTGTAAAGGATGATCAGCAAGCTCTTGTGACTTAAGGAAATATATTGTTGGTATCCTCCATTTTTTTAGCTTCTTTGCAGCAATGCTCGTGATGGGACGGATAGGACCGAACACAAGCTATAATGATCACACAAGGTCTACATCTAGTCCTTTACATCCAATTTGATCAATCAAATCATTTTGATTGACAACCTGTCCAAGTACCCCATATCTATTATGACCACATGACTATGTCTTCTGCCCGCCATCAAGAACAAGAGTATATATTGCAACCCAATCGGTTAATGTGGTCGTTGAACATTTGCATGGTACTTTGTAGTTTAATCTTTCATGACCAACTACTTCTCAAAGAGAAATAATATGTCAGCTAAGATAGTTAAAAAATTGACCTTTGAAAATTACTATCGAGTGTCTCTCGACTGAGATTGTTTTGTCAGACTTGTCTATCAAAGAATAATGTTGCCAGGTCAAAAAAAAAAAAAAAAAAATTCTCAAGATCCATTGATGGATGACATGGTAGAAATTCGACATTTTGAAGATGATGTAGACGTCTCTCAGGAACGGCAAGCAAAGATTTCATTGCCGACATTTTGGGTCCCAATCATGTGGCTATTGAAATGTCTACCTCCTGATGAGTTGGAATCCTCATGAACACCGGAGATCGACGCGATGCGAGCTCGAGGAAGACTTGATTGAAACGCGTGTGGTCGAGAGGTTGAGTCGCGCTCTCTGCGAGCAGTGACCAGCTGTTGCATGGCAACATGAAGCCGACGATGATGACGCACATCGAGACGGATATAACTCATGTCGAGATAAATGTTTTGGACTCACCGAGCGAGGGTTTAGTCTCCAAAACTTAGGTAACCTTCTCCTTCTTTTTCACGTCTACACTATGCATTTTCTGCAGACGAAAATGACCGCATATAGTTGCCTCTCTGTAGTCATTGAGAGAACAGTTCGGAGTACTACTACCTCTGCACACACAGCCCCTGTTGCAGCTTCTGCGTCAACTGCTATGTGCGTCGGAGGACTCATTATAGTGTGGTTCATACGTGCTGGTGAGATGTAACAGCACGGTTAAGCTATTTGGTTATGGAGTAACAACACACACACACACAGATTGGTCATATATGGTATTTCGATCTACCAATCATCCAACCATTCTTTCGGCTTATCTCAATTATGCAGACATCGAGTTGTGACAACAAGGGAATGCCGAATTCCCCTTTCTTTCTGTCATAGTTCGTTGTTATGTCTTTGCATCTGTTTCTTTTTCCTGACATCTCCGTATGCTAAATCCAGTTGTATTCTCATGTCATTGACAGAGACACTGCGTCGCTTTCTCTCGTGACCTCGAATCTACTCGGATCGCTCAGCATCCATAGTCGCAGAAAGCCACCAATCGTTCCACTGTCCTCTTCCACGACGTGAAGAACCCTGCTGATTCCCACCTTATATAAGGCCACGACTCCAAGATTCTAAAAGCCACTCGGTCAGTAGCTTTGAGCTCCCTTGGAGCCATGACTCCATCGCTTCTATTCTTCATCTTCGTTCTCGAGCTCATTCTCGGTCAGGTACTGGCTCGGCTGACGCCGGCGGAGACACCGTCCTTGAGCGTGAGTCCAGATAGAGGGGAGCCGGGGCTACTTTCGCCGGCGGCGCTTCGACTCGCGCAGCGCCACCGGACGCCGGATAAGTCGATCGCAGGAGCCGAAGTTATTCTTGGAGGGTTCGCCACTGTAGTCTTCGGTGCCATCTTCGCTTATATTCGGGTGACTAGGAAGAGAAGCTCCGATACCAAAGCCTGAGCTGCATATAACAATGATTGTTCGCATGTATATATATATATATATATATATATATATGGGAGAGAGAGAGAGAGAGAGAGAGAGAGTGTGCGTGTGTGCAGTGTAGATCTTTTTGTATTCTTTCAATGGAAAGTTTTAGAGAGAGAGATTCCGTTCATCATGCTATGATCTTTTTCTTAAACTGTGAAAGCATTCTGAGATGACCAGAACCCTTATCTTATTAATCATTCCGAGATCTAAACCACGCTGTCTCTTGGTTTTAGCTCACCAGCTATACATGACAGGTACATCTATGAGAGAGAGGCCACATTCTCCATGGTTGGCTGGGAAGAACAAGTACATAGTATCTGTCTTTGCATGTGTCTGCAATTACTCAAAAACCATCGATGTCTACGTGCATTCCTCCTCATGGGGGCTACTTCTTTGCACAGTGAACATAATACAGCTGGAAGACTGACTATTCTCATAGCATTTCTCATGAACACAAATTAGAATTTACTCACTATTGTATCATACAAGAACAGCATCCAAGAGATGTGTGATGATATATGTTGCTACATCACTACTGCGGTCTACGTTTTCTTGGCAATACATACGTTCGAGGAGGAACGACTAGTGACGTGGGAGCCATTCCGGAGTGCATGTTGAGACCCAGTTCATAAAAGTCAACCCCGGGGATGAGCTTCTCGTGATTCATGCCGTGTCTTAAGGTGGAAAAAGAATGTACTAGTGAAGGGAGGAGGAAGAAGCTTGCAGGCTAAAACACATAAAGCATGGTTTAGATTAAAACAGAATTCGCTCTTTTAATCTATCTCACACATCCCTTGTTTTTTTGCAGCCTAAAACACATGAAAGCATAGTATATATATAGAGATACTCATATTAGTTATATGAGATATATAGAATAAGATAGAGCCCAATAGAAAATGTTTAGATTAACGTTGCTTCAATATTCAAATCCCACAATTTAGTTATTAGATTTTCTGATCGCAAAGTAATATTGCAAAATCGAATATAAAGAATTCAATACTGAAAAACATGTATTTTATTATATAATTATTCTAAAGATTGTGAGTAATATATTTAATAATGTTGCAAAAATATTATAAGTACGTAAGTTTGTTACAATAAAAGAGGGATTAGGGGAGAGAATTATGTTTCAGAGATATCATCATATTTTAGAAAAAGATTTAAACGTTAATCTAAACTGATTCTGTTGGATTGTATCTTATCCTATAGATCTCATTTCATTCTCTCTCTCTTACTGAAGTATCTATATATACACTATGCTTTCATATATTTTAAGTTGTAAGTTTGTTTCGAACTTCTCCACTCATACTCACTATTATCATTAGAAACTTCTGGTTTCGAATTAAATGGCCGGAGGTGTAGTTATAGCGTCTAGTATATCTAAAGTTTATCCAGGGAAGATGACATTATATGTTTTTGTCACTTGTCTTGTAGCCTCTTCTGGTGGTCTTATCTTTGGTTATGATATTGGAATTTCTGGTAACTTCTTTTATCCTTTGATATATCTATGTTCTTTCAATTTAGCATAATAACTTTGTTTTTTTTGTTACTCGAGCATAGGAGGGATCACATCTATGGATACTTTTCTTCAAAAGTTTTTTCCTAAGGTCTACTATAAAGAGAAGCATACATTGAGCAACAATCAGTACTGTGAGTTTAATAGCCAACTCCTGACGACCTTTACGTCTTCGCTTTACTTGGCTGCGTTGGTTGCCTCTTTTCTCGCCTCCGCCGTCACGAGGACCTTCGGAAGAAGGATTTCTATGTTGGGCGGAGGAATCATTTTCCTTGGCGGCGCTGCAATCAATGGTGGCGCTAAGGATGTGGCTATGCTTATCATAGGTCGCATCCTTCTTGGTATTGGCATTGGATTCGCTAACCAGGTAAAGCTTTCTTGATCGATCAAGCTAATAATTAATCCATCGAGCTCTTTTGATATTGTTATTTCGTGGAACAGTCTGTTCCGCTTTACCTCTCGGAGATGGCTCCGGCAAAGCTTCGTGGCATGCTCAAGCTAATAATTAATCTGTCGTGCTCTTTTGATCTTGTTATTTTGTGGAACAGTTTGTTCCGCTCTACCTCTCGGAGATGGCTTCGGCAAAGCTCCGTGGCAATCTCAATATTGCCTTTCATCTTATGATCATCATCGGCAACTTGATGAATTATTCCACCAATAAGATCGAGGGCGGGTGGGGATGGGGCCTCGGCTTGGGTCTTGTTGTTGTACCAGCCATCTGATTGAGTACATCTTCTTGTGTTCTTTCAATGGAAGCTTTTAGAGATAGAGAGGTTCTGTTCATAATGTATCATGTTTTTCTTAAACTGTTAAAGCATTCTGGGATGACCAGATTCCTTTTCTTATTAATCATTACCAGATATGAACCACGCTGTCTTACCACATTAGAATTTATAGAATACACATTAGAATTTATTCACTATTTCATCCTACAAGCACTGCATCCAAGAGATATGATGATATATATTGCCTCTATCTTCTCGTACAATGTCTATCACACATCTCTCGTTTCTTACAACCTAAAACACATGAAAGCATAGTGTATATATATAGTCAAAATTTGCTATTGTAATCTCGATCACATCTCTCGTTCTTTAGTAAGTTGCCGTTATAATTTATAATAGTTTGTAAAATTAATGGAGATTTACATTCCTTAGTAAGTCTTTGTCAGTAACTCCCATCTGGCACTAAAATAGAATATTCCACAACATTAGACTTTAAAAATACTTTAAAATTTCTAAAAATAAAAAATCACAGGGAATAAAGACAAATTTGTTAAAACCCAAAACAACATATGACAATGACATCCCTCACTTCCCATGGTTCATCCAAGCTGCCCCACCACCTCATCCAGCCGGCATGCTTCCCATGGTCAAATCAACAGCACATTTTCAAAAAGAGCACATAAAATAGGCTAAAATAAGATACTATAAAATGCACAGTATCTACAGTAGTAGTAAGACATCAAACAAACAGAACAAATAAATTTCCTCTAATATACTGACTCTTCATCATCATCTTCATCGGCCTCCTTATTTGCCTTTTGCTTGGCAGCAGACACATTTGGCTTTCCTGCTGTGGACTTGGGTTGCTCATCCTTTACATTAGTCTTGCCTGAAAATTTAAAAAGAAACACCATCAAAACCATCGAGATATGGAACATAAATGAAATTAATATAAAATAACTTAAGCAAACTCAAAATCGCATCATTTACAATATGCTCAAGTCGCTCTCTAGAAGTCAAACAGAGTAGCAAATGCTTTTGTTAGGAAACATAAAATGATGAAAAATACAACTGAGGTTAGCATAACAAGTCGTTACCATCAAAGTCAAGAAATGGGGGGCCAAAAATCAAAATCCAGGTCAAAGAAATCGATAGCAGCAAGAATATGTTTATAAAGTGCAAGACATATGAGAATTGGACTGAAGTTAGTAGGTAAATTAGCTTCCTAATGGAAAATAATAAAGGATATTCATTCATCTCCCTCCAATGCAACAGTTTTGTAGCCGCATAAGTAGACACTTGAGAATTCTTTGAGTTGTGAGATATCTCAAATTCTTTCTCAAATACCAAATCATATTGAATTTGAACACATTTGCCTGCAGAGAGTGTTCCCAGTACAAAAAATTGCATAAAATGATAAACACGATTAATAATGGAAATGGAAAGAGAACATTGGCTGCACTGAAAACAAAGCTAGGACTTGCAGAGAAATATCATAAAAAACCAAAGGGTTTCAGAGAATAATAATCATTAAAGTTCTAGCCAAGAAAATTTGAGCTGAGTTTATTCTTTTTTTTTCTTCCACCGATGCTAAAGGTGGTGACAACACTCAGAATATTTATGGTATAAAAACGAAACAATTATGAACCTATCATGACATCAAGAAAGTTTATAAGAAGTAGGTCCCGCATTGGTTTCACCAGTACATTCACAGTGCACTATCCAGCCAGATGTGACTGCTTATCGCCATTAGAACACCAACACTTTTTAGTAAACGAGGTAAAAAACAAAAGGAATAAACACTTCATAATCCCCCCATCACGAAACTAAAGATAAGAACCTCCCTCATTAAACTATCTTTTGTAACCAATTTACAATAACCCACTGCAAGACTAAACTGCATGAGATGCATAAACATCGACCATGTAACGGATACTATCACATTGCTTTTAATCATTACTTAGAATGTTCTCGAGCAGCAATGCTCGGCCACTCTGATTCTCGAGCAACAGTCAGTACTCGACCAGTTTAATTCCGAGCAATCGTGCTTGGCTTTCCCAACACCCAAGCAACAGTCTCGGCCAGTTCAATTCCCGAGCAGCGGTGCTTGGCTAGTCCAATTCCCGAGCGATAGCACTCGGCCAGTTCAATTCCCGAGCAATAGTGCTCGGCCAGTCCAAGTTCCCGAGCAACAGTGCTCAAACAGTTTGATTCCCAAGCAACAGTGCTCGGCTAGTCCAAATTCCCGAGTAGTAGTGCAACACCAGTCCAATTCATGAGCAGCAGTGCTCGGCCAGTTCAATTCCCGAGCAGCGGTGCTTGGCTAGTCCAATTCCCAAGCGATAGCACTCGGCCAGTTCAATTCCCGAGCAATAGTGCTCGGCCAGTCCAAGTTCCCGAGCAACAGTGCTCAAACAGTTTGATTCCCAAGCAACAGTGCTCGGCTAGTCCAAATTCCCGAGTAGTAGTGCAACACCAGTCCAATTCATGAGCAGCAGTGCTCGGCCAGTTCAATTCCCGAGCAGCAGTGCTCGGCCAGTTCAATTCCCGAGCAGCAGTGCTCGACCAGTCCAGTTCCCAAACATCAATGCTCGGCTAGTTCAGTTCCCGAGCATCGGTCCTCGGCCAGTTCAGTTCCCGAGCTACAGAGCTCGGCTAGTCCAATTCACACACAAGCAATGCCCGACCAGTCTAACTTCCACAACAAACAACGATCGACCAACCCGATGAGAACCATAGATCATCACCGTGGCAGATACCCGAAGGGACTTTGTTGGCATTGCAATGAACTTTGGAGCTGCAACGGAGAGTTCGCCTAAATCCAAGAGGAACGGTTGAACCAAGATGCTCAGAGGAAGAGAATCACTCATAGACTAGAAGCATATAAACCTCCCTCTGCTCCCAACCATTCTTCACTGTTAAAAAAATTGACGAGAGAAGAGTTACGTGACAGATCGGCGAAAGACCTTTGTTGGCATTGCAATGAACTTTGGAGCTGCAACCATCGCTACAAAAAGGTGGAGCTTTTCATGAAAAAATCTATTGAAGAATCTAAAGAAGAGGTCCAGGAACTTGAGGAGGAGAACACAAAGGAAGAACCGCAGTCGACCGATTGCATGACTTACGATTTAGCTGACTAGACAAACCCGCAAGCAGCAAAAGTTGAAGAATCTCTTAAGCCGTAGTCTGTCACCGTCCTCATCAAGACTAGGAGCACCAATAACTTTATAAACATCAAAGTTGTTGCCCAATTAGTGCTCCAAAATGAAGATTGCAGTAGGTTTGACGTTGAGGTCGCCGACGACCTAATTTTAAAGTGCGACCAAAGATGCCTGCGGGTGAAATTATTACGATAGGACCAAGAGATACTTGCTGATTTCTTCCTCCATCTTAATGATTATGAGGCTGTGCTCAACATCAAATGGCTGACTATGCTAGGTGATATTTCATGAATCTTTTTAAATTTATCATGAAATTTTTTAGCCACGAGAAACTGGAGATCCTACGCGGGAAACGCGGGACTGACATAACGACGATTTGCACGCAACAAACGAAGAAAGTTTTGAAGTGAATAGTGGCTTCCTAATGCAATTTCAGCAGCACTCTGTGGGGGAGCCAATAAAAATTGAAGACCCAAACATTCTCTAATTGCTTGCTGAATGTTTAGACATTTTCGTCGAACCATGCAACCTAATTTCTACCTGCCGACATGATCATCGAATTCTGATTCTCCCGAGGAAACCAGTAGCAAACACTCAGCCATGTTGTTATTCTCACCTTCAGAAAGCTGAAATATAGAGGATTGAAGAAGAGATGCTGGAAACAGGGGTCATTCAGCCAAGTTACAGCCCCTACTCTTCGCCGATGCTAGCTTTACCTGACTCTAACAAAGTGTTTATTATTGACGCATCGGGAGCTAGAAATTGCATGCATGATAAGAACCTCCCACATTAAACTATCTTTTGTAACCAATTTACAATAACCCACTGCAAGACTAAACTGCATGAGATGCATAAACATCGACCATGTAACGGATACTATCACATTGCTATTAATCATTACTGAGAATGTTCTCGAGCATCAATGCTCGGCTACTCTGATTCTCGAGCAACAGTCAATACTCGACCAGTTTAATTCTGAGCAATCGTGCTTGGCTTTTCCAACACCCGAGCAACAGTCTCGGCCAGTTCAATTCCCGAGCAGCGGTGCTTGGCTAGTCCAATTCCCGAGCGATAGCACTCGGCCAGTTCAATTCCCGAGCAGCAGTGCTCGACCAGTCCAATTCCCAAACATCAATGCTCGGCTAGTTCAGTTCCCGAGCATCAGTCCTCGGCCAGTTCAGTTCCCGAGCTACAGAGCTCGGCTAGTCCAATTCACACACAAGCAATGCCCGAGCAATCGTGCTTGGCTTTTCCAACACCCGAGCAACAGTCTCGGCCAGTTCAATTCCCGAGCAGCGGTGCTTGGCTAGTCCAATTCCCGAGCGATAGCACTCGGCCAGTTCAATTCCCGAGCAATAGTGCTCGGCCTATCCAAGTTCCGGAGCAACAGTGCTCAAACAGTTTGATTCCCAAGCAACAGTGCTCGGCTAGTCCAAATTCCCGAGTAGTAGTGCAACACCAGTCCAATTCATGAGTAGCAGTGCTCGAACAGTTCAATTCCCGAGCAGCAGTGCTCGACCAGTCCAGTTCCCAAACATCAATGCTCGGCTAGTTCAGTTCCCGAGCATCGGTCCTCGGCCAGTTCAGTTCCCGAGCTACAGAGCTCGACTAGTCCAATTCACACACAAGCAACGCGCGACCAGTCTAACTTCCACAACAAACAACGATCGACCAACCCGATGAGAACCATAGATCATCACCGTGGCAGATACCCGAAGGGACTTTAATAAACAAAAGACAAGTATAAGGTGAGCCACAATAAAAACCCTCTTCAAGGCCCCTCTTCGAGGAAACCTGGAACAGATCTTCCGGAAGGGTGGGGGAGGGAGAATGATATGGCAAATAATGGATGGACTCATCACACACCACATCCTCAACTGATTCAGCATGATTTCAATCGACACCTAGTGCGAGTATGACAGATCAGGTGCAGGTATGACCGACCTGGTATAGTCCGGCCAGCCTAGCGCAATTATGGCCGACTCAACATAGGTATGGCCGAGATGGCACAAGTATGGCTGACCTTGCGCAGTTATGATCGACCTACTGCAAGAGCAACGTAAACCGTGCGCACGACTTTATCAGGTCAAATGCAGGTTCGAACCATATTGGCACATACAACATTACAATAAAGGACGTCAGCAACATTAAAGATGTCAAGCACGTACGACCTCCGACAAGTAGGTATATAAGCTACATCTGAAGTTGTGCGGGAGGGACTCCTGGCTCTCGCTTGCAACATTCTAAAAATACTCTATCTAGATTGATCCTCGGTCATGGGTACTGACTTGATCATCGTAGGGGCCATCTCGAACACTCCACCCCGATGTGGCCTTTATGCAAGGACCTTCGGTCGACCTGAGGTGAATCCTAAAGTAAATGTTACCGACCCGAGCGAGGCCAGGAGCACACAACCTCATACTTTCCCCAAGTTCTGCTCCTTGCTCCTCTTGGAAGTTGATGTGAATGAGTTTTGACACACGGGTGGGACTGTCATGCTTACTCAGCGGATAAAGCATAAAGTTTTACAAGACTTGTCTATCAAAGAATAATGTTGCCTGGTCAAAAAAAAAAAAAAAAATATCTCAAGATCCATTGATGGATGACATGGTAGAAATTCGACATTTTGGAGATGATGTAGACGTCTCTCAGGAATGGCAAGCAAAGATTTCATTGCCGACATTTTGGGTCCTAATCATGTGGCTATTGAAATGTCTACTCCTGATGAGTTGGAATCCTCATGAACACCGGAGATCGACGCGATGCGAGCTCGAGGAAGACTTGATTGAAACGCGAGTGGTCGAGAGGTTGAGACGCGCTCTCTACGAGCAGTGACCAGCTGTTGCATGGCAACATGAAGCCGACGATGATGACGCACATCGAGACAGATATAACTCATGTCGAGATAAATGTTTTAGACTCACCGAGCGAGGGTTTAGTCTCCAAAACTTAGGTAACCTTCTCCTTCTTTTTCACGTCTACACTGCATTTTCTACAGACGAAAATGACCGCATATAGTTGCCTTTCTGTAGTCATTGAGAGAACAGTTCGGAGTACTACTACCTCTGCACACACAGCCCCTGTTGCAGCTTCCGCGTCAACTGCTATGTGCGTCGGAGGACTCATTATAGTGTGGTTCATACGTGCTGGTGAGATGTAACAGCACGGTTAAGCTATTTGGTTATGGAGTAACAACACACACACAGATTGGTCGTATGGTATTTCGATCTACCAATCATCCAACCATTCTTTCGGCTTATCTCAATTATGCAGACATCGAGTTGTGACAACAAGGGAATGTCGAATTCCCCTTTCTTTTTGTCATAGTTCGTTCTTATGTTTTTGCATATGTTTCTTTTTACTGACATCTCCACATGCTAAATCCAGTTGTATTCTCATGTCATTGACAAAGACACTGCGTCGCTTTCTCTCGTGACCTCGAATCTACTCGGATTGCTCACCATAGTCGCAGAAAGCCACCAATCGTTCCACTGTCCAAGATTCCCACCTTATATAAGGCCACGACTCCAAGATTCTAAAAGCCACCTGGTTAGTAGCTTTGAGCTCCCTTGGCCAGCCATGGCTCGATCTCTTCTATTCTTCATCTTCGTTCTTGTTTGGGTTGCCCCGCAACGTGGGATGGCAGGTCACCCGATGAGATTTCCCGTGTATGCTAGACCGCCTTCGTGGATTTAGTGACATGGCAGCTTCGCTCCTTCCTCTGGGCGGCCTCCTTTTCGGACGTCGCGAGGTCTTGCAGAAGACCTGAGCCGAGCTGTTTGGGCTCGGTCGAGTCCCTCCGATGCTCAAGTAAGGGGTCGGCTCCTTTGGATCGAGAAAAAAATCCCCTTCTGGGTGGCATGGGGAGTGAACATTTATACCTGCATGGACGAGGTGGTCCTACGAGGGTCATCGTTACTACAGGACCTGACAGGTCATCAACCGCCTGTCGCCGTGGGCGCCGTACATTGGTCGACTGCTGCGCTAGCCCTGACACACTGCCGGTTACTAGTGGCCAGGGGATTCTGTTAGTCGGTCGGCCACTACGCTAGCCCTGACACGTCGCATGTTGCTAGTGGCCAAGGGGTACTGTTCGTCGATCGGCCACTGCGCCTGCCCTGACACGCCGCTTGTTGCCTGCGGCCTGAGAGTGCTGTTCGCCGGTCGGCTACTGTGCCTGCCCTGACACTCCGCTTGTTGCAGGTTGAGGGAGCCGGTCAGGCATGTCGGTTCTGCTGCGCCGTCCGTTGACAGGGGGATGGTTGGTCGGCCGTTGGGCCGTCAGAGGGTACCCTGAGGTCAGGTCGGGTGGGAGACGCTGGGTCGACGTGGCTGAGTCGTGACGTGGCCGAGATGTGGATGCTACATTGCTTGCCATGTTAGACTCGACCATTATTGGTATTCTCTCCCCCCCACAGGAATCCTTTTCGTTGTTTCTTTGTAGGGCGCGTCTGCAAGGGTCATGTTGGGGCTTGAGTCGCGACGAGAAGGATTTGCACGAAGCTTTTGGCCTTTTGGGGTATGTTGCAAGGAGGTCGTTCGACTTAGGCGTCGCGGGCTTGTGGTGCTTGGCCGTGGCCGGGGGGCGTTGATGGGGGTGTGTTGCAGCTGAAGACGACCGAGGGACGTGCCTCGGGCGTGACTGGGTTAAAGATGGGCGAGGCGCGCCTTGGGTATGACCGGACTAATGATGGCCGAGAGTTACGCCTCGGGCGCGATTGGACTAACGATGGCCGAGAGGCACGTCTAAAGCACTATTGGACCGACGATGGTCGAGAGGCATGTCTTGGGCATGATTGGACTGACGATGGCTGAGGGGCACGTCTCGGGCACGATTGGACTGATGATGGCCGAGAGGCACGTCTCGGGCACGATCGGACTGACGATGGCCTAGAGGCACATCTCGGGCACGATTGGACTGACGATGGCCGAGAGGCATGTCTCGGGCACGATTGGATTGACGATGGCCGAGAGACACGTCTCGGGCTTGACTGGACTAATGATGGTCGAGAGGCACGTCTCAAGCTTGTTGGATTAACGGTGGTCGAGAGGCACGTCTCGGGCACGATGGGACTGACGATGGCAGAGAGGCACGTCTCGGGCATGACTGGACTAATGATGGCCGAGAGGCACGTCTCGGGCGCGATCGGACTAACGATGGTCGAGAGGCACGTCTCGGGCACGATTGGACTGACGAAGGCCGAGAGGCACGTCTCAGGCACGATTGGACTGACGATGGTCAAGAGGCACGTCTCGGGCACGATTGGACTGATGATGGCCGAGAGGCACGTCTCAGGCACGATAAGACTGACGATGGCTGAGAGGCACGTCTCGGGCACGATTGGATTGACGATGGCCGAGAGGCACGTCTCGGGCACAACTAGACTGATGATGGCCGAGAAGCATGTCTCGGGCACGATTGGACTGACGATAGCTGAGAGGCACGAGATCACCCGCGGGCATGTCACACATGGCCAACAAACATGCATCTCGCCTACAGCTAGCGTGCGCGCACATGGATCTGCGCCCTGGCCCATCGCGTGCCGTGCCCGTGGTTTTGGCGGTGGGTGGTTATGGCCGTTTAGGGATGACGTGGTCCTATATTTATTGATACGATGGGCTATGACAGACTCTTGGGGGTGGTGTTCTCTCTCTACCTTGGGCATATGAATCGTCGTTTGGTGGCTATATAATCGTGTCGCCCACAACCAGAGACCTTACTTGCTCTCTTGAACCCTTCTTATTTTCGTCTCGGCCTCTTGCAGTTCCCCTTCTCCTCTAAACAGGTCGGATGTCCTCCTCGGGTTCGTCTAGTGTTAGGGTCATCCCTTCCGCCAGTTCGGAGGGGACACGATCGGAAGGTCGGGCGACTAACGTCTCGGGATCGTTGCATTCAGGATACCTTCCCCGAAGGACGCCCGATCACGAAGGGACTTGGAGGCCATGAAGTCCTGTCACGACATCACCTCGGCCATAAGTGAGGAGGCTCTTGAGTCCATCCGGGAGTGTTACAGCATTCTCGAGGGCTACGTGCTTTGGGCCCCTTCGCCCGAGCAGCGACCCTACCAACCCCAGCCTTCCGAGATAAGCATCTCGGTAGATGTGTTGGAAGCTGGCTTGCGCTTCCCTCTGCATTCCACTATAGTCAAATGCCTTAGGTGGTGGAGGATTTCTCCCAATCAAATGGCGCCCAACTCATGGCGCTACCTTATTGCGTTCTTAGGCGAGTGTTAGGGGGCTGGTATTGTTCCTAGCCGAACTCAATTTTTCGCTTGTTTTCGCCTTTGTAAGAGTCGGGGAGGTTATTACTTGACGGCTCGGGCCGGCTTCAAGGTTAGTGGTGCATCGACCAACAACAAGGGTTGGAAGGCCAGGTATTTCTTCGTCAGTGGTCCAAGTTAGGGTTTTAGGGCCGACTGTTCCATCCACCCGATTAGCAATGTCCCCCCTTTGTTATCCAAGGAGGAGTCCGTTGCTGTCAACAGGTTCAGGGGAATCCTTCCCCTTTCCTGGCAATTCGGGATATGACCGAGAGGTGGCTGGTAGAGGTCAGGCTTAGTCCAGCTTCTCGGGGTATACTTGTATTCTAACGTTTCTTGTCAAGCGCAGCCGCCAATCAGATTCTAACTTGTTGCTCGGTATGTAGGCACTATGGATCGGAATATGTTGCAGAAGAAGTCCTGGATGCCAAGGGGGAAGGGCACCCCTGCGGTTGATCCCGAGAGCGCTCAGCTGGAGGTGGAAGTCACACACGCGGGGGCTTCGGGGAAGTGATCCGCGGGGGGTTCGACTCCCGATCCAACTGCCACTGGCCGACCCGGAAAGCAGGTCAAGATAGCGGTGAGAAGACACAAGGCTCATCGCGACGAAGGGAGCTCACACTAGGCAGATTGGGAAAGGGAACCGGAGGTCTCGGTAGGAGACGCTTCTCCGACCTACCACCGATAAGTCGATGAGGGACTTGTGCGGCATGCGGATTCAGGAGGACGATGAGGGCTACTACGTCCTCCAAATGGCTGACTGGGCCCCCAAGGACTCGAGTCAGCGATGTGGGCTTGGTGGCCGAACCTGTCCTACCAGTCCCGAGTCTGGGATGACTCCGATGCGGCCTCGGAGTTTGATCGGGGGGTACTGCACCGACGCTGGCTAAGGACCTATACACCTTGCTGTCAAAGGTCCTTATTGCCCGAGCAGCAAAGCAGATCGTGCTGGTAGGTTTCGTGTCTAGCTTTGACGTTATTGCTTGCTAACTTTTCCTATACCGACCATCTTTTCTATTTTCGCAGGGTCACCATTATCAGATGGCCCTCCTGGACAGGGTGCATGACTCGGGTCGTTTAGTGACCCATATGGGGAACCGGGCATCCCTTCTCAAGGCGGAACTCGAGAAACTAAGGTCAGAAAGGAACCCTGAGCAACTGGCTTTGGCCAGGCAGCTAGTGGACGAACTGGAGGCGGACAACACCAAGTTGAAATCGGAGTTGGACGAGTCGAGAGGCCGGTTGGACGAGGCTGACAAGGAGCTGACCAAGCTCCGGGAAGGACTGGTGGAGAACCAATGTCAGCTAAAGGAGCAAAAAGCTTACCGTCGCAAAGCCGACGATGACCTGTTGAAGCTGATGAGGGAGAACGAGTCCCTCAAGGCCGAGCTGTCGGGCAAGAGCATCAGCGACTACAAGCAGTCGGTCGGGTTTGGATGGGGGCTGCGGCGTATAGGACAAGTGTCCTACAAATATGGGTATCAGGTTGCCTTGGCCCCCTTCCAAGCCTGGTACCCCGACTTGGGTTGCTCATCCTTTACATTAGTCTTGCCTGAAAATTTAAAAAGAAACACCATCAAAACCATCGAGATATGGAACATAAATGAAATTAATATAAAATAACTTAAGCAAACTCAAAATCGCATCATTTACAATATGCTCAAGTCGCTCTCTAGAAGTCAAACAGAGTAGCAAATGCTTTTGTTAGGAAACATAAAATGATGAAAAATACAACTGAGGTTAGCATAACAAGTCGTTACCATCAAAGTCAAGAAATGGGGGGCCAAAAATCAAAATCCAGGTCAAAGAAATCGATAGCAGCAAGAATATGTTTATAAAGTGCAAGACATATGAGAATTGGACTGAAGTTAGTAGGTAAATTAGCTTCCCAATGGAAAATAATAAAGGATATTTATTCATCTCCCTCCAATGCAACAGTTTTGTAGCCGCATAAGTAGACACTTGAGAATTCTTTGAGTTGTGAGATATCTCAAATTCTTTCTCAAATACCAAATCATATTGAATTTGAACACATTTGCCTGCAGAGAGTGTTCCCAGTACAAAAAATTGCATAAAATGATAAACACGATTAATAATGGAAATGGAAAGAGAACATTGGCTGCACTGAAAACAAAGCTAGGACTTGCAGAGAAATATCATAAAAAACCAAAGGGGTTTCAGAGAATAATAATCATTAAAGTTCTAGCCAAGAAAATTTGAGCTGAGTTTATTCTTTTTTTTTTCCACCGATGCTAAAGGTGGTGACAACACTCAGAATATTTATGGTATAAAAACGAAACAATTATGAACCTATCATGACATCAAGAAAGTTTATAAGAAGTAGGTCCCGCATTGGTTTCACCTGTACATTCACAGTGCACTATCCAGCCAGATGTGACTGCTTATCGCCATTAGATCACCAACACTTTTTAGTAAACGAGGTAACCAAAAATAAAAATAAAACAGGAATAAACACTTCATAATCCCCCCATCACGAAACTAAAGATAAGAACCTCCCTCATTAAACTATCTTTTGTAACCAATTTACAATAACCCACTGCAAGACTAAACTGCATGAGATGCATAAACATCGACCATGTAACGGATACTATCACATTGCTATTAGAATGTTCCAAAAAAAAGCTATATTCTTGAGCGGATTAATCATAAATGCTTTATGATGTATCTTTGGTGCATATAGCTTTCCCGTGCAGACCTCTTTCTGTGTTCATTCGAAGCATCACATAATTCGTCAAAGTCCACCGTCAAAAGTGGCATGCAGAAAATAATGACCTCTAGTTGTAAGATTATATGTGATCTTTTATAATTGAATAAGTTATATTATGAGATTAATTGGATTCTAATAAGAGATATTAGTTAATATTAAATAAAATCTATATTATATTGGGATGTTTTAGGAGAAGGGATCTAGATCTATTCTAGATACAGATCGACATCTCAGTGATATTCAGATCCGGTAGGTGGTGGGGTGCTCTTGAATATCTGATTGGATTTTATTTAAATTATATTTAAAAATATGCATCGAAAATAGATATAATATTATTTGATTTCAATCCTGACATAACATTTTTTCGCATAATAGTTTGCATAATTATAGTTTTTTTACTAACAATTGGCATCAGAGCCTAGGTTTTTGAGATAAAAAATATTAGATCTATTATTTTTTATTTACGATGCGTTGATCTGAATATCTTATCGATTTGTATATCTGTTAAGTTCAATTGTTTGCTTGCGAACGATTTTGATGGTTGCTGTGCATCGTGGAAAAGACGCAGCAATCTCGTTGCGTTTTGATAGCGACCGTGCGCTGGGTCGGTCACGTGTAGGCGGCAGCCGCACGCGGGTCTGCCACAAGCGGCTGACCGCAGCCGCATCAAGAGGCGATCGTGCAAGCGACGATCTCGCGCGCCAGCGACCGCGTCCCAGCCGTCAGCGGCATGCAAAACGCATGTGTCGGTCGCACAAGCGGCGGCGGCAGTAGGGGAAGAAAATAGGGTTAGGGTTTTTTTTTTCTTCAATGAAAGTAAAATTACAGTTTTGCCATTCTGCTGAAATTATGATTTTATCATTCGACTGAAATTATAATTTTGCCTTCAGCATAAATCACATTTTTATCATTATGCTAAAATTACAGTTTTGTCATTTAGTCAAAATTACAGTTTTATCCTTCTGCCAAAATATGATTATTTATGATTTTACCCTTTCTGTATTTTCTTAATCCTATAATATTTCTACTCTTCTGTAATTCTTTTTAAATCCTTTTAGAATTACAGTTCTACCATTATAAAATTGAGAAATTATGATTTATTTTTTCAATTATGAAATTGATCAATATATAATTTAATAAAATTTAATCATGATTATATTTTGTTTATTCATTGATTAGATTTTATTTTGATTAAATTAGAATTAATGGATCTTGATCAATTTTGTTATTTTGATCAATTTATATAATTGAACTTATGGGCTTCTCCAATTAAATAAAATTAATTAGTTTAATTAAAAAATTATAAATTATTGTTTCTTTATAGTTTTCTCATCTGAATTATTAATTGCATGTGTTAAATACAATTATTGTTTCTTGGATATTTATTCAGTTATTCACATGCATATGTTGAGAATTGTGAAATAATATTTATTTTGAACATGAAGGCATGATTTATGTATTATCATGATTACAACTATCATATGAGTTTTTCTCCGCTGATTAAGTGTTCAATAATTATTATGGTTGTTATTCTATTATTGAACTATTTCAGCATAAATTAGTTAAAATAAACTTGATGAATATTATTTGTAATTCATCTCCTTAAGTTATCCTGACCGGTAGCTGCCAAAGTAGCCTGAGATGGTAAGCTTATAGGATATGAAATACAATTAAAGTCTTATCATTCATAGGATAATTTAATTTATATTTTATATTATTGCATTGGTCTTGTAATCACAAAAGTGGCTTAGATCAATGATTTATAAAATTACATTAAGGAACAAGTCCTCGATGACATTAAAGAAATAATATTCAAAAATTACATACATAATTATGAGATTTAGATAATTTCAAAGGATAATCTATTTCAAATAATTATGTAATGGGGTATGATGATACTGTTTTGGATATCCTTACAGTTTAGAATTGTATACTCAAATGTATCAAAACTATTTCACAAGGATAATATCAGCCCTCCATAAATGATCTTGAGTGAACACTAGATATGTCAATATTTTTACCCAAATGTTAAATATTGATGATATCAATAGTTCATCATATTTTGGTAAACTCAAAGCATTAATGTTATTTTATGTTATGCAGTAGTATTCTCATCCATACATTCTAATGCTTCTAGTGTCCCTGTATTCTCTGGATCAAATTATTCAGAATGGTTAGAGTATGTGCAATTTACATTAGGCATATTAGATCTTGATTTGGCATTGCTTCTTAAAAAGCCCACAGAATTAACTAATGAAAGTACTGTGGAACAAGTCAATAAAATGAAGGCTTGGAAAAGATATGATAGGCTCAGTTTAATGTTCATAAGAATGACAATTGTAAATAATATAAAGACTTCATTACTGGTTGTAACTAGCGAACGTGAATATTTAAAAATTATTGAAGATAGATTTAAATCCGCTGATAAGTCATTGGCTGACACATTAATGAAAGAACTGACTGCAGCTCAATATGATGGTACTCGAGGAATTCAGGATCACATCCTCAATATGATTGACAAAGCTACAAAACTTAAGGGAATGAATGTTGATGAATCTTTCCTTATGCAATTCATTCTTAATTCTCTTCCTTCTCAGTTTGGCCCATTCAAGATTCACTACAATACAAATAAGGATAAGTGGGACTTGAATGAGTTAACTAGTATGTATGTTCAAGAAGAATTAAGATTAAGGCAGGAAAGTTCGCCTAAATCCAAGAGGAACGACTGAACCAAGATGCTCCAGTGGGTTTTTTTTTCTTCAATGAAAGTAAAATTACAGTTTTGCCAGTTCCCGAGCGATAGCACTTGGCCAGTTCAATTCCCGAGCAATAGTGCTCGACCAGTCCAAGTTCCCGAGCAACAGTGCTCGGCCTATCCAAGTTCCGGAGCACCAGTGCTCAAACAGTTCGATTCCCAAGCAACAGTGCTCGGCTAGTCCAAATTCCCGAGCAGTCATGCTCCACCAGTCCAATTCACAAGCATTACTTCTCGGCCAGTTCAATTCCCGAGCAGCAGTGCTGGACCAATCCAATTCCCAAACATCAATGCTCGGCTAGTTCAGTTCCCGAGCATCAGTCCTCGGCCAATTCAGTTCCCGAGCTACAGAGCTCGGCTAGTCCAATTCACACACAAGCAATGCCCGAGCAATCGTGCTTGGCTTTTCCAACACCCGAGCAATAGTCTCGGCCAGTTCAATTCCCGAGCAGCGGTGCTTGGCTAGTCCAATTCCCGAGCGATAGCACTCGGCCAGTTCAATTCCCGAGCAATAGTGCTCGGCCTATCCAAGTTCCGGAGCAACAGTGCTCAAACAGTTTGAGTCCCAAGCAACAGTGCTCGGCTAGTCCAAATTCCCGAGTAGTAGTGCAACACCAGTCCAATTCATGAGCAGCAGTGCTCGACCAGTTCAATTCCTGAGCAGCAGTGCTCGACCAGTCCAGTTCCCAAACATCAATGCTCGGCTAGTTCAGTTCCCAAGCATCGGTCCTCGGCCAGTTCAGTTCCCGAGCTACAGAGCTCGGCTAGTCCAATTCACACACAAGCAACGCCCGACCAGTCTAACTTCCACAACAAACAACGATCGACCAACCCGATGAGAACCATAGATCATCACCGTGGCAGATACCCGAAGGGACTTTAATAAACAAAAGACAAGTATAAGGTGAGCCACAATAAAAACCCTCTTCAAGGCCCCTCTTCGAGGAAACCTGGAAAAGATCTTCCGAAAGGGTGGGGGAAGGAGAATGATATGGCAAATAATGGATGGACTCATCACACACCACATCCTCAGCTGATTCAGTACGATTTCAATCGACACCTAGTGCGAGTATGACAGATCAGGTGCAGGTATGGCCGACCTGGTATAGTCCGGCCAGCCTAGCGCAATTATGGCCGACTCAGCATAGGTATGGCCGAGATGGCACAAGTATGGCTGACCTTGCGCAGTTATGATCGACCTACCGCAAGAGCAACGTAAACCCTGCGCACGACTTTATCAGGTCAAATGCAGGTTCGAACCATATTGGCACATACAACATTACAATAAAGGACGTCAGCAACATTAAAGATGTCAGGTACGTACGACCTCCGACAAGTAGGTATAAAAGCTACATCTGAAGTTGTGCGGGAGGGACTCCTGGCTCTCGCTTGCAACATTCTAAAAATACTCTATCTAGATTGATCCTCGGTCACGGGTACTGACTTGATCATTGTAGGGGCCATCTCGAACACTCCACCCCGACGTGGCCTTTATGCAAGGACCTTCGGTCGACCTGAGGTGAATCCTAAAGTAAATGTTACTGACCCGAGCGAGGCCAGGAGCACACAACCTCATACTTTCCCCAAGTTCTGCTCCTTGCTCCTCTTGGAAGTTGATGTGAATGAGTTTTGACACACGGGTGGGACTGTCATGCTTACTCAGCGGATAAAACATAAAGTTTTACAAGACTTGTCTATCAAAGAATAATGTTGCCAGGTCAAAAAAAAAAAAAAAAAAAATCTCAAGATCCATTGATGGATGACATGGTAGAAATTCGACATTTTGGAGATGATGTAGTCGTCTCTCAGGAACGGCAAGCAAAGATTTCATTGCCGACATTTTGGGTCCCAATCATGTGGCTATTGAAATGTCTACTCCTGATGAGTTGGAATCCTCATGAACACCGGAGATCGACGCGATGCGAGCTCGAGGAAGACTTGATTGAAACGCGTGTGGTCGAGAGGTTGAGACGCGCTCTCTGCGAGCAGTGACCAGCTGTTGCATGGCAACATGAAGCCGACGATGATGACGCACATCGAGACGGATATAACTCATGTCGAGATAAATGTTTTGGACTCACCGAGCGAGGGTTTAGTCTCCAAAACTTAGGTAACCTTCTCCTTCTTTTTCACGTCTACACTATGCATTTTCTGCAGACGAAAATGACCGCATATAGTTGCCTCTCTGTAGTCATTGAGAGAACAGTTCGGAGTACTACTACCTCTGCACACACAGCCCCTGTCGCAGCTTCTGCGTCAACTGCTATGTGCGTCGGAGGACTCATTATAGTGTGGTTCATACGTGCTGGTGAGATGTAACAGCACGGTTAAGCTATTTGGTTATGGAGTAACAACACACACACACACAGATTGGTCATATGGTATTTCGATCTACCAATCATCCAACCATTCTTTCGGCTTATCTCAATTATGCAGACATCGAGTTGTGACAACAAGGGAATGCCGAATTCCCCTTTCTTTCTGTCATAGTTCGTTCTTATGTCTTTGCATCTGTTTCTTTTTCCTGACATCTCCGTATGCTAAATCCAGTTGTATTCTCATGTCATTGACAGAGACACTGCGTCGCTTTCTCTCGTGACCTCGAATCTACTCGGATCGCTCAGCATCCATAGTCGCAGAAAGCCACCAATCGTTCCACTGTCCTCTTCCACGACGTGAAGAACCCTGCTGATTCCCACCTTATATAAGGCCACGACTCCAAGATTCTAAAAGCCACTCGGTCAGTAGCTTTGAGCTCCCTTGGAGCCATGACTCCATCGCTTCTATTCTTCATCTTCGTTCTCGAGCTCATTCTCGGTCAGGTACTGGCTCGGCTGACGCCGGCGGAGACACCGTCCTTGAGCGTGAGTCCAGATAGAGGGGAGCCGGGGCTACTTTCGCCGGCGGCGCTTCGACTCGTGCAGCGCCACCGGACGCCGGATAAGTCGATCGCAGGAGCCGAAGTTATTCTTGGAGGGTTCGCCACTGTAGTCTTCGGTGCCATCTTCGCTTATATTCGGGTGACTAGGAAGAGAAGCTCCGATACCAAAGCCTGAGCTGCATATAACAATGATTGTTCGCATGTATATATATATATATATATATATATATATATATATATGGGAGAGAGAGAGAGAGAGAGAGAGAGAGAGAGAGAGAGAGAGAGAGAGAGAGAGAGAGAGAGAGAGAGAGAGAGAGAGAGAGTGTGTGTGTGCAGTGTAGATCTTTTTGTATTCTTTCAATGGAAAGTTTTAGAGAGAGAGATTCCGTTCATCATGGTATGATCTTTTTCTTAAACTGTGAAAGCATTCTGAGATGACCAGAACCCTTATCTTATTAATCATTCCGAGATCTAAACCACGCTGTCTCTTGGTTTTAGCTCACCAGCTATACAAGACAGGTACATCTATGAGAGAGAGGCCACATTCTCCATGGTTGGCTGGGAAGAACAAGTACATAGTATCTGTCTTTGCATGTGTCTGCAATTACTCAAAAACCATCGATGTCTACGTGCATTCCTCCTCATGGGGGCTACTTCTTTGCACAGTCAACATAATACAGCTGGAAGACTGACTATTCTCATAGCATTTCTCATGAACACAAATTAGAATTTACTCACTGTTGTATCATACAAGAACAGCATCCAAGAGATGTATGATGATATATGTTGCCACATCACTACTGCGGTCTACGTTTTCTTGGCAATACATACGTTCGAGGAGGAACGACTAGTGACGTGGGAGCCATTTCGGAGTGCATGTTGAGACCCAGTTCATAAAAGTCAACCCAGGGGGATGAGCTTCTCGTGATTCATGCCGTGTCTTAAGGTGGAAAAAGAATGTACTAGTGAAGGGAGGAGGAAGAAGCTTGCAGGCTAAAACACATAAAGCATGGTTTAGATTAAAACAGAATTCGCTCACACATCCCTTGTTTTTTTGCAGCCTAAAACACATGAAAGCATAGTATATATATAGAGATACTCATATTAGTTATATGAGATGTATAGAATAAGATAGAGCCCAATAGAAAATGTTTAGATTAACGTTGCTTCAATATTCAAATCTATTATATTTTTGTAAAATATGATGATTTTCTTCTCTACTTTAATCTCTCTCACATTCTCTCTTTTTTTTTGCAGGCTAAAACATATGAAAGCATAGTGTATATATAGAGATGTTTAAATATGCATGATATTATATTTCTCTAAAAGATGATGATATCTTTAAAACAGAATTCGCTCCTTTGATTTCTTTCTATTTTCTTAGGGATTCAAGTAAAAAAAATTATAGAAAATCTCATTTTATATCTTTATCATTTCCTTGGCTTTGCTCACATCTAGATATTTATATTGTATAGACGGTCGAAATAAGAAATAGGAACAAAGCCCTCTCTCATTTACTCTCTTTGCTAAATGCAATATTTAGAATAGATAAATGATCAAAATGAGAAATAAAAACAAAACCCACAATTTAGTTATTAGATTTTCTGATCGCAAAGTAATATTGCAAAATCGAATATAAAGAATTCAATACTGAAAAACATGTATTTTATTATATAATTATTCTAAAGATTGTGAGTAATATATTTAATAATGTTGCAAAAATATTATAAGGACGTAAGTTTGTTACAATAAAAGAGGGATTAGAGGAGAGAATTATGTTTGAGAGATATCATCATATTTTAGAAAAAGATTTAAACGTTAATCTAAACTGATTCTGTTGGATTGTATCTTATCCTATAGATCTCATTTCATTCTCTCTCTCTCTTACTGAAGTATCTATATATACACTATGCTTTCATATATTTTAAGTTGTAAGTTTGTTTCTTTCTTCTCCACTCATACTCACTATTATCATTAGAAACTTCTGGTATCGAATTAAATGGCCGGAGGTGTAGTTATAGCGTCTAGTATATCTAAAGTTTATCCAGGGAAGATGACATTATATGTTTTTGTCACTTGTCTTGTAGCCTCTTCTGGTGGTCTTCTTTTATCCTTTGATATATCTATGTTCTTCCAATTTAGTATAATAATTTTGTTTTTCTTGTTACTCGAGCATAGGAGGGATCACATCTATGGATACTTTTCTTCAAAAAAAATTTCCTAAGGTCTACTATAAAGAGAAGCATACATTGAGCAACAATCAGTACTGTGAGTTTAATAGCCAACTCCTGACGACCTTTACGTCTTCGCTTTATCTGGCTGTGTTGGTTGCCTCTTTTCTCGCCTCCGCCGTCACGAGGACCTTTGGAAGAAGGATTTCTATGTTGGGCGGAGGAATCATTTTCCTTGGTGGCGTTGCAATCAATGGTGGTGCTAAGGATGTGGCTATGCTTATCATAGGTCGCATCCTTCTTGGTATTGGCATTGGATTCGCCAACCAGGTAAAGCTTTCTTGATCGATCAAGCTAATAATTAATCTATCGAGCTCTTCTGATATTGTTATTTCGTGGAACAGTCTGTTCCGCTCTACCTCTCGGAGATGGCTCCGGCAAAGCTCCGTGGCATGCTCAATATTGCCTTTCAGCTTATGATCATTATCGGCAATTTCATCGCCAATTTGGTGAATTATTCCACCAATAAGATCGAGGGTGGGTGGGGATGGCGGCTTGGTCTGGGTCTTGCTGCTGTGCCAGCCATCATCATCACCGTTGGTTCCCTCTTCCTTCCTGATACCCCCAACTCGCTGATCGAGCATGGTCACAATGAGCAAGCCATGTCTATGCTTCGGAAGATCCGTGGAACCGATGACATCAAAGCCGAGTATGACGACCTCGTGGTGGCCAGCAAAGACTCCCAACTCGTCAAGCATCCGTGGAGCACCTTGTTGCAGAGAAAATACAGGCCGCAACTGTGCATGTCCTTATTAATCCCCAGCTTCCAGCAGCTCACTGGCATCAACGTCGTCATGTTCTACGCTCCCGTCTTGTTCAAGACTCTCGGTTTCGGTAACGACGCCTCCTTGATGTCCGCCGTCATTTCGGGATTGGTGAATGTCATTGCCACCTTCGTTTCGATCATCACCGTTGACAAAGTTGGCCGTCGTGTTCTCTTTCTCCAGGGTGGTGTTCAGATGGTGATCTCTCAGGTAAGGCAACCTTTTTTTTTCGAGCAATCCGTGATCAGCCTTCTCATACTTACTATCTGTTTATGGCCGTGTCCGTGTCGTGGATCAGATCCTTGTGGGGACACTGATTGGGATCAAGTTCGGCACAACCGGGCAGGGAGAGATACCAAAGACGTACGCCATATTCGTGGTCGTCTGCATCTGCGTCTTCGTCTCAGCCTTCGCCTAGTCTTGGGGTCCCCTGGGATGGCTCGTGCCCAGCGAGATCTTCCCGTTGGAGATCAGATCAGCCGCACAGAGTATCAATGTATCAGTGAATATGTTTTTTACATTTGTGGTGGCGCAGATCTTCCTATCATTGCTCTGCCACCTCAAGTTTGGGCTCTTCTACTTTTTTGCTGCATGGGAGGTGGCCATGACCGTCTTCATCGCCTTGTTCCTTCCTGAGACCAAAAACATACCGATCGAAGAGATGGGTTTGGTGTGGAAGAAGCATTGGTTTTGGTCTAGATATGTCAACGATGATACCGATGTCTAGGTGGCACGAAGAAACTGATGGTAAATAGTGGATGGAGTTTGTAATTTGGTTTAGTTAATCGTCTGCCGTAATAATTTGTAAATAATGGAGTGCTGTAATAATTTATAAATAGTGGAGTTTTGTTTTCGTTTAATAATCTGGGTATTTGAAGAGTTACCACATTTCTGACATAATTGATGTGAATGAGTTTTGACACACGGGTGGGACTGTCATGCTTACTCAGGGGATAAAGCATAAAGTTTTACAAGACTTGTCTATCAAAGAATAATGTTGCCAGGTCAAAAAAAAAAAAATTCTCAAGATCCATTGATGGATGACATGGTAGAAATTCGACATTTTGGAGATGATGTAGACGTCTCTCAGGAACGGCAAGCAAAGATTTCATTGCCGACATTTTGGGTCCCAATCATGTGGCTATTGAAATGTCTACTCCTGATGAGTTGGAATCCTCATGAACACCGGAGATCGACGCGATGCGAGCTCGAGGAAGACTTGATTGAAACGCGAGTGGTCGAGAGGTTGAGACGCGCTCTCTGCGAGCAGTGACCAGCTGTTGCATGGCAACATGAAGCCGACGATGATGACACACATCGAGACAGATATAACTCATGTCGAGATAAATGTTTTGGACTCACCGAGCGAGGGTTTAGTCTCCAAAACTTAGGTAACCTTCTCCTTCTTTTCCACGTCTACACTATGCATTTTCTACAGACGAAAATGACCGCATATAGTTGCCTCTCTGTAGTCATTGAGAGAACAGTTTGGAGTACTACTACCTCTGCACACACAGCCCCTGTTGCAGCTTCTGTGTCAACTGCTATGTGCGTCAGAGGACTCATTATAGTGTGGTTCATACGTGCTGCTGAGATGTAACAGCACGGTTAAGCTATTTGGTTATGGAGTAAATACACACACACAGATTGGTCATATGGTATTTCGATCTACCAATCATCCAACCATTCTTTCGGCTTATCTCAATTATGCAGACATCAAGTTGTGACAACAAGGGAATGCCGAATTCCCCTTTCTTTCTGTCATAGTTCGTTCTTTTGTCTTTGCATCTGTTTCTTTTTCCTGACATCTCCACATGCTAAATCCAGTTGTATTCTCATGTCATTGACAAAGACACTACGTCGCTTTCTCTCGTGACCTCGAATCTACTCGGATTGCTCACCATAGTCGCAGAAAGCCACCAATCGTTCCACTGTCCTCTTCCATGACATGAAGAACCCCGCTGATTCCCACCTTATATAAGGCCACGACTCCAAGATTCTAAAAGCCACCTGGTCAGTAGCTTTGAGCTCCCTTGGCCAGCCATGGCTCGATCTCTTCTATTCTTCATCTTTGTTCTTGTTTGGGTCGCCCCGCAACGTGGGATGGCAGGTCACTCGATGAGATTTCTCGTGTATGCTAGATCGCCTTCGTGGATTTAGTGACGTGGCAGCTTCGCTCCTTCCTCCGGGCGGCCTCCTTTTCGGACGTCGTGAGGTCCTGCAGAAGACCCGAGCCGAGCTGTTTGGGCTCGGTCGAGTCCCTCCGATGCTCAAGTAAGGGGTCGGCTCCTTTGGATCGAGAAAAAAAATCCCCTTCTGGTGGCATGGGGAGTGAACATTTATACCTGCATGGACAAGGTGGTCGTACGAGGGTCATCGTTACTATAGGACCTGACAGGTCATCAACCGCCTGTCGCCGTGGGCGCCGTACATTGGTCGATTGCTGTGCTAGCCCTGACACACTGCCGGTTAATAGTGGCTAGGGGATTCTGTTAGTCGGTCGGCCACTGCGCTAGCCCTGACACGTTGCATGTTGCTAGTGGCCAAGGGGTACTGTTCTCCGATTGGCCACTACGCATGCCCTGACACGTCGCTTGTTGCATGCGGCCTGAGAGTGCTGTTCGCCGGTCGGCTACTGTGCCTGCCCTGACACTCCGCTTGTTGCAGGTTGAGGGAGCTGGTCAGGCATGTCGGTTCTGCTGCGCCGTCCGTTGGCAGGGGGATGGTTGGTCGGCCGTTGGGCCGTCAGAGGGTACCCCGAGGTCAGGTCGGGTGGGAGACGCTGGGTCGACGTGGCTGAGTCGTGACGTGGCCGAGATGTAGATGCTATGTTGCTTGCCATGTTAGACTCGACCATTATTGGTATTCTCTACCCCCCACAGGAATCCTTTTCGTTGTTTCTTGATAGGGCTCGTCTGCAAGGGTCATGTTGGGGCTTGAGTCGCGACGAGAAGGATTTGCACGAAGCTTTTGGACTTTTGGGGTATGTTGCAAGGAGGTCGTTCGACTTAGGTGTCGCGGGCTTATGGTGCCTGGCCGTGGCCGGGGGGGGGGGGGGGGGGGCGTTGATGGGAGTGTGTTGCAGCTGAAGACGACCGAGGGACGTGCCTCGGGCGTGACTGGGTTAAAGATGGGCGAGGCGCGCCTCAGGTATGACCAGACTAATGATGGCCGAGAGTTACGCCTCGGGCGCGATTGGACTAACGATGGCCGAGAGGCACATCTCAAGCACTATTGGACCGACGATGGTCGAGAGGCATGTCTTGGGCATGATTGGACTGACGATGGCTGAGGGGCATGTCTCGGGCACGATTGGACTGATGATGGCCGAGAGGCACGTCTCGGGCATGATCGGACTGACGATGGCCTAGAGGCACATCTCGGGCACAATTGGACTGACGATGGTCGAGAGGCACGTCTCGGGCACGATTGGATTGACGATGGCTGAGAGACACGTCTCGGGCATGACTGGATTGATGATGGCCGAGAGGCACGTCTCAAGTGTGTTGGACTAACGATGGCCGAGAGGCACGTCTCGGGCACGATGGGATTGATGATGGCAGAGAGGCACGTCTCGGGCATGACTGGACTAATGATGGCCGAGAGGCACGTCTCGGGCGCGATCGGACTAACGATGGTCGAGAGGCATGTCTCGGGCACGATTGGACTGACGAAGGCCGAGAGGCACGTCTCAGGCACGATTGGACTGACGATGGTCAAGAGGCACGTCTCGGGCACGATTGGACTGATGATGGCCGAGAGGCACGTCTCAGGCACGATCAGACTGACGATGGCTGAGAGGCACGTCTCGGGCACGATTGGATTGACGATGGCCGAGAGGCACGTCTCGGGCACAACTAGACTGATGGTGGCCGAGAAGCATGTCTCGGGCACGATTGGACTGACGATAGCTGAGAGGCACGAGATCACCCGCGGGTATGTCACACATGGCCAACAAACATGCGTCTCGCCTATAGCTAGCGTGCGCGCACACGGATCTGCGCCCTGGCCCATCGCGTGTCGTGCCCGTGGTTTTGGCGGTGGGTGGTTACGACCGTTAAGGGATGACGTGGTCCTGTATTTATTGATACGATGGGCTCTGACGGACTCTTGGGGGTGGTGTTCTCTCTCTACCTTGGGCATACGAATCGTCGTTTGGTGGCTATATAATCGTGTCGCGCACAGCTAGAGACCTTACTTGCTCTCTTGAACCCTTCTTATTTTCGTCTCGGCCTCTTGCAGTTCCCCTTCTCCCGTCTCCCCTTCTCCTCCAAACAGGTCGGATGTCCTCCTCGGGTTCGTCTAGTGTTAGGGTCGTCCCTTCCGCAAGTTCGGAGGGGACACGATCGGATGGTCGGGCGACTAGCATCTCGGGATCGTCGCATTCAGGATACCTTCCCCGAAGGACGCCCGATTGCGAAGGGACTTGGAGGCTATGAAGTCTTGTCACGACATCACCTCGGCCATAAGTGAGGAGGCTCTCGAGTCCATCCGGGAGTGTTACAACATTGTCGAGGGCTACGTGCTTCGGTCCCCTTCGCCCGAGCAGCGACCCTACCAACCCCAGCCTTCCGAGATAAGCATCTCGGTAGATGCGTTGGAAGCTGGCTTGCGCTTCCCTCTGCATTCCACTATAGTTAAATGCCTTAGGTGGTGGAGGATTTCTCCCAGTCAGATGGCGCCCAACTCATGGCGCTACCTTATTGCGTTCTTAGGCGAGTGTTAGGGGGCTGGTATTGTTCCTAGCCGAACTCAATTTTTCGCTTGTTTTCGCCTTTGTAAGAGTCGGGGAGGTTATTACTTGACGGCTCGGGCCGGCTTCAAGGTTAGTGGTGCATCGACCAACAACAAGGGTTGGAAGGCCAGGTATTTCTTCGTCAGTGGTCCAAGTTAGGGTTTTAGGGCCGACTGTTCCATCCACCCGATTAGCAATGTCCCCCCTTTGTTATCCAAGGAGGAGTCTGTTGCTGTCAATAGGTTGAGGGGAATCCTTCCCCTTTCCTGGCAATTCGGGATATGACCGAGAGGTGGCTGGTAGAGGTCAGGCTTAGTCCAGCTTCTCGGGGTATACCTGTATTCTAACGGTTCTCGTCAAGTGCAGCCGCCAATCGGATTCTAACTTGTTGCTCGGTATGTAGGCACTATGGATCTGAATATGTTGCAGAAGAAGCCCTGGATGCCAAGGGGGAAGGGCACCCCTGCGGTTGATCCTGAGAGCGCTCAGCCGGAGGTGGAAGTTACACACACGGGGGCTTCGGGGAAGTGATCCGCGGGGGGTTCGACTCCCGATCCAACTACCACTGGCCGACCCGGAAAGCATGTCAAGATAGCGATGAGAAGACACAAGGCTCATCGCGACGAAGGGAGCTCACACCGGGTAGATCGGGAAAGGGAACCGGAGGTCTCGGTAGGAGACGCTTCTCTGACCTACCACCGATAAGTCGATGAGGTACTTGTGCGACATGCGGATTCACGAGGACGATGAGGGCTACTACGTCCTCCAGATGGCTGACTGGGCCCCCAAGGACTCGAGTCAGCGATGTGGGCTTGGTGGCCGAACCTGTCCTACCAGTCCCGAGTCTGGGATGACTCTGATGCAGCCTCGGAGTTTGATCGGGGGGTACTGCACCGACGCTGGCTAAGGACCTGTACACCTTGCTGTCAGAGGTCCTTATTGCCCGAGCAGCAAAGCAGATCGTGCTGGTAGGTTGCGTGTCTAGCTTTGACGTTATTGCTTGCTAACTTTTCCTATACCGACCATCTTTTCTATTTTCGCAGGGTCACCATTATCAGATGGCCCTCCTGGACAGGGTGCATGACTCGGGTCGTTTAGTGACCCATATGGAGAACCAGGTGTCCCTTCTCAAGGCGGAACTTGAGAAACTAAGGTCGGAAAAGAATCCCGAGCAACTGGCTCTGGCCAGGCAGCGAGTGGACGAACTGGAGGCAGACAACGCCAAGATGAAATCAGAGTTGGACGAGTCGAGAGGCCGGTTGGACGAGGCTGACAAGGAGCTGAACAAGCTCCGGGAATGCATATGTTGTTTTGATCAATTTATTTAATTGAACTTATGGGCTTCTCCAATTAAATAGAATTAATTAGTTTAATTAAAAAATTATAAATTATTGTTTCTTTATAGTTTTCTCATATGAATTATTAATTGCATGTGTTAAATACAATTATTGTTTCTTGGATATTTATTCAGTTATTCACATGCATATGTTGAGAATTATGAAATAATATTTATTTTTAACATTAAGGCATGATTTATGTATTATCATGATTACAACTATCATATGTTTTTTTTCCGCTGATTAAGTGTTCAATAATTATTATGGTTGTTATTCTATTATTGAACTATTTCAGCATAAATTAGTTAAAATAAACTTGATGAATATTATTTGTAATTCATCTCCTTAAGTTATCCTGACCGGTAGCTGCCAAAGTAGCCTGAGATGGTAAGCTTATAGGATATGAAATACAATTAAAGTCTTATCATTCATAGGATAATTTAATTTATATTTTATATTACTGCATTGGTCTTGTAATCACCAAAGTGGCCTAGATCAATGATTTATAAAATTACATTAAGGAACAAGTCCTCGATGACATTAAAGAAATAATATTCAAAAATTACATACATAATTAGGAGATTTAGATAATTTCAAAGGATAATCTATTTCAAATAATTATGTAATGTGGTAGGATGATACTGTTTTGGATATACTTACAGTTTAGAATTGTATACTCAAATGTAGCAAAACTATTTCACAAGGATAATATCAGCCCTCCATAAATGATCTTGAGTGAACACTTGATATGTCAATATTTTTACCCAAATGTTAAATATTGATGATATCAATAGTTCATCATATTTTGGTAAACTCAAAGCATTAATGTTATTTTATGTTCTGCAGTAGTATTCTCATCCATACATTCTAATGCTTCTAGTGTCCCTGTATTCTCTTGATCAAATTATTCAGAATGGTTAGAGTATGTGCAATTTACATTAGGCATATTAGATCTTGATTTGACATTGCTTGTTAAAAAGCCCACAGAATTAACTAATGAAAGTATTGTGGAACAAGTCAATAAAATGAAGGCTTGGAAAAGATATGATAGGCTCAGTTTAACGTTCATAAGAATGACAATTGTAAAAAATATAAAGACTTCATTACTGGTTGTAACTAGCGAACGTGAATATTTAAAAATTATTGAAGACAGATTTAAATCCGCTGATAAGTCATTGGCTGACACATTAATGAAAGAACTGACTGCAGCTCAATATGATGGTACTCGAGGAATTCAGGATCACATCCTCAATATGATTGACAAAGCTACAAAACTTAAGGGGAATGAATGTTGATGAATCTTTCCTTATGCAATTCATTCTTAATTCTCTTCCTTCTCAGTTTGTCCCATTCAAGATTCACTACAATACAAATAAGGATAAGTGGGACTTGAATGAGTTAACTAATATGTATGTTCAAGAAGAATTAAGATTAAGGCAGGAAAGTTCGCCTAAATCCAAGAGGAACGACTGAACCAAGATGCTCAGAGAAAGAGAATCACTCATAGACTAGAAGCATATAAACCTCCCTATGCTCCCAACCATTCTTCACTGTTAAAAAAATTGACGAGAGAAGAGTTACGTGACAGATCGGCGAAAGGCCTTTGTAGGCATTGCAATGAACTTTGGAGCTGCAACCATCGCTACAAAAAGGGGGAGCTTTTCATGAAAAAATCTATTGAAGAATCTGAAGAAGAGGTCGAAGAACTTGAGGAGGAGAACACAAAGGAAGAACCGCAGTCGATCGATTGCATGACTTACGATTTAGTTGACTAGACAAACCCGCAAGCAGCAAAAGTTGAAGAATCTCTTAAGCCGTAGTCTGTCACCGTCCTCATCAAGACTAGGAGCACCAATAACTTTATAAACATCAAAGTTGTTGCCCAATTAGTGCTCCAAAATGAAGATTGCAGTAGGTTTGACGTTGAGGTCGCCGACGACCTAATTTTAAAGTGCGACCAAAGATGCCTGCGGGTGAAATTATTACGATAGGACCAAAAGATACTTACTGATTTCTTCCTCCATCTTAATGATTATTAGGCTATGCTCAACATCAAATGGCTCACTATGCTAGGTGATATTTCATGATTTTTTTTAAATTTATCATGAAATTTTTTAGCCATGAGAAACTGGAGATCCTACGCGGGAAACGCGGGAGTGACATAATGACGATTTGCACGCAACAAACGAAGAAAGTTTTGAACAAAGTGAATAGTGGCTTCCTAATGCAATTTCAACAGCACTCTGTGGGGGAGCCAATAAAAATTGAAGACCCAAACATTCTTTAATTGCTTGCTGAATGTTTAGACATTTTCGTCGAACCATGCAACCTACTTTCTACCTGCCGACATGATCATCGAATTCTGATTCTCCCGAGGAAACCAGTAGCAAACACTCAGCCATGTTGTTATTCTCACCTTCAGAAAGGTGAAATATAGAGGATTGAAGAAGAGATGCTGGAAGCAGGGGTCACTCGGCCAAGTTACAGCCCCTACTCTTCGCCGATGCTAGCTTTACCCGACTCTAACAAAGTGTTTATTATTGACGCATCGGGAGCTAGAAATTGCAAGCATGATAAGAACCTCCCACATTAAACTATCTTTTGTAACCAATTTACAATAACCCACTGCAAGACTAAACTGCATGAGATGCATAAACATCGACCATGTAACGGATACTATCACATTGCTATTAATCATTACTGAGAATGTTCTCGAGCATCAATGCTCGGCTACACTGATTCTCGAGCAACAGTCAGTACTCGACCAGTTTAATTCCGAGCAATCGTGCTTGGCTTTTCCAACACCCGAGCAACAGTCTCGGCCAGTTCAATTCCCGAGCAGTGGTGCTTGGCTAGTCCAATTCCCGAGCGATAGCACTCGGCCAGTTCAATTCCCAAGCAATAGTGCTCGGCCAGTCCAAGTTCCCGAGCAATAGTGCTTGGCCTATCCAAGTTCCGGAGCACCAGTGCTCAAACAGTTCGATTCCCAAGCAACAATGCTCGGCTAGTCCAAATTCCGGAGCAGTAATGCTCGACCAGTCCAATTCACAAGCAGCAGTTCTCGGCCAGTTCAATTCCCGAGCAGCAGTGCTCGACCAGTCCAATTCCCAAACATCAATGCTCGGTTAGTTCAGTTCCCGAGCATCAGTCCTCGGCCAGTTCAGTTCCCGAGCTACAGAGCTCGGCTAGTCCAATTCACACACAAGCAATGCCCAAGCAATCGTGCTTGGCTTTTCCAACACCCGAGCAACAGTCTCGGCCAGTTCAATTCCCGAGCAGCGGTGCTTGGCTAGTCCAATTCCCGAGCGATAGCAATCGGCCAGTTCAATTCCCGAGCAATAGTGCTCGGCCTATCCAAGTTCCGGAGCAACAGTGCTCAAACAGTTTGATTCCCAAGCAACAGTGCTCGGCTAGTCCAAATTCCCGAGTAGTAGTGCAACACCAGTCCAATTCATGAGCAGCAGTGCTCGGCCAGTTCAATTCCCGAGCAGCAATGCTCGATCAGTCCAGTTCCCAAACATCAATGCTCGGCTAGTTCAGTTCCCGAGCATCGGTCCTCGGCCAGTTCAGTTCCCGAGCTACAGAGCTCGGCTAGTCCAATTCACACACAAGCAACGCCCGACCAGTCTAACTTCCACAACAAACAACGATCGACCAACCCGATGAGAACCATAGATCATCACCGTGGCAGATACCCGAAGGGACTTTAATAAACAAAAGACAAGTATAAGGTGAGCCACAATAAAAACCCTCTTCAAGGCCCCTCTTCGAGGAAACCTGGAAAAGATCTTTCGGAAGGGTGGGGGAGGGAGAATGATATGGCAAATAATGGATGGACTCATCACACACCACATCCTCAACTGATTCAGTATGATTTCAATCGACACCTAGTGCGAGTATGACAGATCAGGTGCAGGTATGGCCGACCTGGTATAGTCCGGCCAGCCTAGCGCAATTATGGCCGACTCAGCATAGGTATGGCCGAGATGGCACAAGTATGACTGACCTTGCGAAGTTATGATCGACCTACTGCAAGAGCAACGTAAACCCTGTGCACGACTTTATCAGGTCAAATGCAGGTTCGAACCATATTGGCACATAGAACATTACAATAAAGGACGTCAGCAACATTAAAGATGTCAGGTACGTACGACCTCCGACAAGTAGGTATAAAAGCTACATCTGAAGTTGTGCGGGAGGGACTCCTGGCTCTCGCTTGCAACATTCTAAAAATACTCTATCTAGATTGATCCTCGGTCACGGGTACTGACTTGATCATCGTGGGGGCCATCTCGAACACTCCACCCCGACGTGGCCTTTATGCAAGGACCTTCGGTCGACCTGAGGTGAAACCTAAAGTAAATGTTACCGACCCGAGCGAGGCCAGGAGCACACAACCTCATACTTTCCCCAAGTTCTGCTCCTTGCTCCTCTTGGAAGTTGATGTGAATGAGTTTTGACACACGGGTGGGACGGTCATGCTTACTCAGCGGATAAAGCATAAAGTTTTACAAGACTTGTCTATCAAAGAATAATGTTGCCTGGTCAAAAAAAAAAAAAAAAAAAAAATCTCAAGATCCATTGATTGATGACATGGTAGAAATTCGACATTTTGGAGATGATGTAGACGTCTCTCAGGAACGGCAAGCAATGATTTCATTGTCGACATTTTGGGTCCCAATCATGTGGCTATTGAAATGTCTACTCCTGATGAGTTGGAATCCTCATGAACACCGGAGATCGACGCGATGCGAGCTCGAGGAAGACTTGATTGAAACGCGAGTGGTCGAGAGGTTGAGACGCGCTCTCTACGAGCAGTGACCAGCTGTTGCATGGCAACATGAAGCCGACGATGATGACGCACATCGAGACAGAAATAACTCATGTCGAGATAAATGTTTTAGACTCACCGAGCGAGGGTTTAGTCTCCAAAACTTAGGTAACCTTCTCCTTCTTTTTCACATCTACACTATGCATTTTCTACAGACGAAAATGACCGCATATAGTTGCCTCTCTGTAGTCATTGAGAGAACAGTTCGGAGTACTACTACCTCTGCACATACAGCCCCTGTTGCAGCTTCCGCGTCAACTGCTATGTGCGTCGGAGGACTCATTATAGTGTGGTTCATACGTGCTGGTGAGATGTAACAGCACGGTTAAGCTATTTGGTTATAGAGTAACAACACACACACAGATTGGTCATATGGTATTTCGATCTACCAATCATCCAACCATTCTTTCGGCTTATCTCAATTATGCAGACATCGAGTTGTGACAACAAGGGAATGCCGAATTCCCCTTTCTTTCTGTCATAGTTCGTTCTTATGTTTTTGCATCTGTTTCTTTTTACTGACATCTCCACATGCTAAATCCAGTTGTATTCTCATGTCATTGACAAAGACACTGCGTCGCTTTCTCTCGTGACCTCGAATCTACTCGGATTGCTCACCATAGTCGCAGAAAGCCACCAATCGTTCCACTGTCCTCTTCCATGACATGAAGAACCCCGCTGATTCCCACCTTATATAAGGCCACGACTCCAAGATTCTAAAAGCCACCTGGTCAGTAGCTTTGAGCTCCCTTGGCCAGCCATGGCTCGATCTCTTCTATTCTTCATCTTTGTTCTTGTTTGGGTCGCCCCGCAACGTGGGATGGCAGGTCACTCGATGAGATTTCTCGTGTATGCTAGATCGCCTTCGTGGATTTAGTGACGTGGCAGCTTCGCTCCTTCCTCCGGGCGGCCTCCTTTTCGGACGTCGTGAGGTCCTGCAGAAGACCCGAGCCGAGCTGTTTGGGCTCGGTCGAGTCCCTCCGATGCTCACGTAAGGGGTCGGCTCCTTTGGATCGAGAAAAAAATCCCCTTCTGGTGGCATGGGGAGTGAACATTTATACCTGCATGGACAAGGTGGTCGTACGAGGGTCATCGTTACTATAGGACCTGACAGGTCATCAACCGCCTGTCGCCGTGGGCGCCGTACATTGGTCGATTGCTGCGCTAGCCCTGACACACTGCCGGTTAATAGTGGCTAGGGGATTCTGTTAGTCGGTCGGCCACTGCGCTAGCCCTGACACGTTGCATGTTGCTAGTGGCCAAGGGGTACTGTTCTCCGATTGGCCACTACGCATGCCCTGACACGTCGCTTGTTGCATGCGGCCTGAGAGTGCTGTTCGCCGGTCGGCTACTGTGCCTGCCCTGACACTCCGCTTGTTGCAGGTTGAGGGAGCTGGTCAGGCATGTCGGTTCTGCTGCGCCGTCCGTTGGCAGGGGGATGGTTGGTCGGCCGTTGGGCCGTCAGAGGGTACCCCGAGGTCAGGTCGGGTGGGAGACGCTGGGTCGACGTGGCTGAGTCGTGACGTGGCCGAGATGTAGATGCTATGTTGCTTGCCATGTTAGACTCGACCATTATTGGTATTCTCTACCCCCCACAGGAATCCTTTTCGTTGTTTCTTGATAGGGCTCGTCTGCAAGGGTCATGTTGGGGCTTGAGTCGCGACGAGAAGGATTTGCACGAAGCTTTTGGACTTTTGGGGTATGTTGCAAGGAGGTCGTTCGACTTAGGTGTCGCGGGCTTATGGTGCCTGGCCGTGGCCGGGGGGGGGGGGGGGCGTTGATGGGAGTGTGTTGCAGCTGAAGACGACCGAGGGACGTGCCTCGGGCGTGACTGGGTTAAAGATGGGCGAGGCGCGCCTCAGGTATGACCAGACTAATGATGGCCGAGAGTTACGCCTCGGGCGCGATTGGACTAACGATGGCCGAGAGGCACATCTCAAGCACTATTGGACCGACGATGGTCGAGAGGCATGTCTTGGGCATGATTGGACTGACGATGGCTGAGGGGCATGTCTCGGGCACGATTGGACTGATGATGGCCGAGAGGCACGTCTCGGGCATGATCGGACTGACGATGGCCTAGAGGCACATCTCGGGCACAATTGGACTGACGATGGTCGAGAGGCACGTCTCGGGCACGATTGGATTGACGATGGCTGAGAGACACGTCTCGGGCATGACTGGATTGATGATGGCCGAGAGGCACGTCTCAAGTGTGTTGGACTAACGATGGCCGAGAGGCACGTCTCGGGCACGATGGGATTGATGATGGCAGAGAGGCACGTCTCGGGCATGACTGGACTAATGATGGCCGAGAGGCACGTCTCGGGCGCGATCGGACTAACGATGGTCGAGAGGCATGTCTCGGGCACGATTGGACTGACGAAGGCCGAGAGGCACGTCTCAGGCACGATTGGACTGACGATGGTCAAGAGGCACGTCTCGGGCACGATTGGACTGATGATGGCCGAGAGGCACGTCTCAGGCACGATCAGACTGACGATGGCTGAGAGGCACGTCTCGGGCACGATTGGATTGACGATGGCCGAGAGGCACGTCTCGGGCACAACTAGACTGATGGTGGCCGAGAAGCATGTCTCGGGCACGATTGGACTGACGATAGCTGAGAGGCACGAGATCACCCGCGGGTATGTCACACATGGCCAACAAACATGCGTCTCGCCTATAGCTAGCGTGCGCGCACACGGATCTGCGCCCTGGCCCATCGCGTGTCGTGCCCGTGGTTTTGGCGGTGGGTGGTTACGACCGTTAAGGGATGACGTGGTCCTGTATTTATTGATACGATGGGCTCTGACGGACTCTTGGGGGTGGTGTTCTCTCTCTACCTTGGGCATACGAATCGTCGTTTGGTGGCTATATAATCGTGTCGCGCACAGCTAGAGACCTTACTTGCTCTCTTGAACCCTTCTTATTTTCGTCTCGGCCTCTTGCAGTTCCCCTTCTCCCGTCTCCCCTTCTCCTCCAAACAGGTCGGATGTCCTCCTCGGGTTCGTCTAGTGTTAGGGTCGTCCCTTCCGCAAGTTCGGAGGGGACACGATCGGATGGTCGGGCGACTAGCATCTCGGGATCGTCGCATTCAGGATACCTTCCCCGAAGGACGCCCGATTGCGAAGGGACTTGGAGGCTATGAAGTCTTGTCACGACATCACCTCGGCCATAAGTGAGGAGGCTCTCGAGTCCATCCGGGAGTGTTACAACATTGTCGAGGGCTACGTGCTTCGGTCCCCTTCGCCCGAGCAGCGACCCTACCAACCCCAGCCTTCCGAGATAAGCATCTCGGTAGATGCGTTGGAAGCTGGCTTGCGCTTCCCTCTGCATTCCACTATAGTTAAATGCCTTAGGTGGTGGAGGATTTCTCCCAGTCAGATGGCGCCCAACTCATGGCGCTACCTTATTGCGTTCTTAGGCGAGTGTTAGGGGGCTGGTATTGTTCCTAGCCGAACTCAATTTTTCGCTTGTTTTCGCCTTTGTAAGAGTCGGGGAGGTTATTACTTGACGGCTCGGGCCGGCTTCAAGGTTAGTGGTGCATCGACCAACAACAAGGGTTGGAAGGCCAGGTATTTCTTCGTCAGTGGTCCAAGTTAGGGTTTTAGGGCCGACTGTTCCATCCACCCGATTAGCAATGTCCCCCCTTTGTTATCCAAGGAGGAGTCTGTTGCTGTCAATAGGTTGAGGGGAATCCTTCCCCTTTCCTGGCAATTCGGGATATGACCGAGAGGTGGCTGGTAGAGGTCAGGCTTAGTCCAGCTTCTCGGGGTATACCTGTATTCTAACGGTTCTCGTCAAGTGCAGCCGCCAATCGGATTCTAACTTGTTGCTCGGTATGTAGGCACTATGGATCTGAATATGTTGCAGAAGAAGCCCTGGATGCCAAGGGGGAAGGGCACCCCTGCGGTTGATCCTGAGAGCGCTCAGCCGGAGGTGGAAGTTACACACACGGGGGCTTCGGGGAAGTGATCCGCGGGGGGTTCGACTCCCGATCCAACTACCACTGGCCGACCCGGAAAGCATGTCAAGATAGCGATGAGAAGACACAAGGCTCATCGCGACGAAGGGAGCTCACACCGGGTAGATCGGGAAAGGGAACCGGAGGTCTCGGTAGGAGACGCTTCTCTGACCTACCACCGATAAGTCGATGAGGTACTTGTGCGACATGCGGATTCACGAGGACGATGAGGGCTACTACGTCCTCCAGATGGCTGACTGGGCCCCCAAGGACTCGAGTCAGCGATGTGGGCTTGGTGGCCGAACCTGTCCTACCAGTCCCGAGTCTGGGATGACTCTGATGCAGCCTCGGAGTTTGATCGGGGGGTACTGCACCGACGCTGGCTAAGGACCTGTACACCTTGCTGTCAGAGGTCCTTATTGCCCGAGCAGCAAAGCAGATCGTGCTGGTAGGTTGCGTGTCTAGCTTTGACGTTATTGCTTGCTAACTTTTCCTATACCGACCATCTTTTCTATTTTCGCAGGGTCACCATTATCAGATGGCCCTCCTGGACAGGGTGCATGACTCGGGTCGTTTAGTGACCCATATGGAGAACCAGGTGTCCCTTCTCAAGGCGGAACTTGAGAAACTAAGGTCGGAAAAGAACCCCGAGCAACTGGCTCTGGCCAGGCAGCGAGTGGACGAACTGGAGGCAGACAACGCCAAGATGAAATCAGAGTTGGACGAGTCGAGAGGCCGGTTGGACGAGGCTGACAAGGAGCTGAACAAGCTCCGGGAATGCATATGTTGTTTTGATCAATTTATTTAATTGAACTTATGGGCTTCTCCAATTAAATAGAATTAATTAGTTTAATTAAAAAATTATAAATTATTGTTTCTTTATAGTTTTCTCATATGAATTATTAATTGCATGTGTTAAATACAATTATTGTTTCTTGGATATTTATTCAGTTATTCACATGCATATGTTGAGAATTATGAAATAATATTTATTTTTAACATTAAGGCATGATTTATGTATTATCATGATTACAACTATCATATGTTTTTTTTTCGCTGATTAAGTGTTCAATAATTATTATGGTTGTTATTCTATTATTGAACTATTTCAGCATAAATTAGTTAAAATAAACTTGATGAATATTATTTGTAATTCATCTCCTTAAGTTATCCTGACCGGTAGCTGCCAAAGTAGCCTGAGATGGTAAGCTTATAGGATATGAAATACAATTAAAGTCTTATCATTCATAGGATAATTTAATTTATATTTTATATTACTGCATTGGTCTTGTAATCACCAAAGTGGCCTAGATCAATGATTTATAAAATTACATTAAGGAACAAGTCCTCGATGACATTAAAGAAATAATATTCAAAAATTACATACATAATTAGGAGATTTAGATAATTTCAAAGGATAATCTATTTCAAATAATTATGTAATGTGGTAGGATGATACTGTTTTGGATATACTTACAGTTTAGAATTGTATACTCAAATGTAGCAAAACTATTTCACAAGGATAATATCAGCCCTCCATAAATGATCTTGAGTGAACACTTGATATGTCAATATTTTTACCCAAATGTTAAATATTGATGATATCAATAGTTCATCATATTTTGGTAAACTCAAAGCATTAATGTTATTTTATGTTCTGCAGTAGTATTCTCATCCATACATTCTAATGCTTCTAGTGTCCCTGTATTCTCTTGATCAAATTATTCAGAATGGTTAGAGTATGTGCAATTTACATTAGGCATATTAGATCTTGATTTGACATTGCTTGTTAAAAAGCCCACAGAATTAACTAATGAAAGTATTGTGGAACAAGTCAATAAAATGAAGGCTTGGAAAAGATATGATAGGCTCAGTTTAACGTTCATAAGAATGACAATTGTAAAAAATATAAAGACTTCATTACTGGTTGTAACTAGCGAACGTGAATATTTAAAAATTATTGAAGACAGATTTAAATCCGCTGATAAGTCATTGGCTGACACATTAATGAAAGAACTGACTGCAGCTCAATATGATGGTACTCGAGGAATTCAGGATCACATCCTCAATATGATTGACAAAGCTACAAAACTTAAGGGGAATGAATGTTGATGAATCTTTCCTTATGCAATTCATTCTTAATTCTCTTCCTTCTCAGTTTGTCCCATTCAAGATTCACTACAATACAAATAAGGATAAGTGGGACTTGAATGAGTTAACTAATATGTATGTTCAAGAATAATTAAGATTAAGGCAGGAAAGTTCGCCTAAATCCAAGAGGAACGACTGAACCAAGATGCTCAGAGAAAGAGAATCACTCATAGACTAGAAGCATATAAACCTCCCTATGCTCCCAACCATTCTTCACTGTTAAAAAAATTGACGAGAGAAGAGTTACGTGACAGATCGGCGAAAGGCCTTTGTAGGCATTGCAATGAACTTTGGAGCTGCAACCATCGCTACAAAAAGGGGGAGCTTTTCATGAAAAAATCTATTGAAGAATCTGAAGAAGAGGTCGAAGAACTTGAGGAGAACACAAAGGAAGAACCGCAGTCGATCGATTGCATGACTTACGATTTAGTTGACTAGACAAACCCGCAAGCAGCAAAAGTTGAAGAATCTCTTAAGCCGTAGTCTGTCACCGTCCTCATCAAGACTAGGAGCACCAATAACTTTATAAACATCAAAGTTGTTGCCCAATTAGTGCTCCAAAATGAAGATTGCAGTAGGTTTGACGTTGAGGTCGCCGACGACCTAATTTTAAAGTGCGACCAAAGATGCCTGCGGGTGAAATTATTACGATAGGACCAAAAGATACTTGCTGATTTCTTCCTCCATCTTAATGATTATTAGGCTATGCTCAACATCAAATGGCTCACTATGCTAGGTGATATTTCATGATTTTTTTTAAATTTATCATGAAATTTTTTAGCCATGAGAAACTGGAGATCCTACGCGGGAAACGCGGGAGTGACATAATGACGATTTGCACGCAACAAACGAAGAAAGTTTTGAACAAAGTGAATAGTGGCTTCCTAATGCAATTTCAACAGCACTCTGTGGGGGAGCCAATAAAAATTGAAGACCCAAACATTCTTTAATTGCTTGCTGAATGTTTAGACATTTTCGTCGAACCATGCAACCTACTTTCTACCTGCCGACATGATCATCGAATTCTGATTCTCCCGAGGAAACCAGTAGCAAACACTCAGCCATGTTGTTATTCTCACCTTCAGAAAGGTGAAATATAGAGGATTGAAGAAGAGATGCTGGAAGCAGGGGTCATTCGGCCAAGTTACAGCCCCTACTCTTCGCCGATGCTAGCTTTACCCGACTCTAACAAAGTGTTTATTATTGACGCATCGGGAGCTAGAAATTGCAAGCATGATAAGAACCTCCCACATTAAACTATCTTTTGTAACCAATTTACAATAACCCACTGCAAGACTAAACTGCATGAGATGCATAAACATCGACCATGTAACGGATACTATCACATTGCTATTAATCATTACTGAGAATGTTCTCGAGCATCAATGCTCGGCTACTCTGATTCTCGAGCAACAGTCAGTACTCGACCAGTTTAATTCCGAGCAATCGTGCTTGGCTTTTCCAACACCCGAGCAACAGTCTCGGCCAGTTCAATTCCCGAGCAGTGGTGCTTGGCTAGTCCAATTCCCGAGCGATAGCACTCGGCCAGTTCAATTCCCGAGCAATAGTGCTCGGCCAGTCCAAGTTCCCGAGCAATAGTGCTTGGCCTATCCAAGTTCCGGAGCACCAGTGCTCAAACAGTTCGATTCCCAAGCAACAATGCTCGGCTAGTCCAAATTCCGGAGCAGTAATGCTCGACCAGTCCAATTCACAAGCAGCAGTTCTCGGCCAGTTCAATTCCCGAGCAGCAGTGCTCGACCAGTCCAATTCCCAAACATCAATGCTCGGTTAGTTCAGTTCCCGAGCATCAGTCCTCGGCCAGTTCAGTTCCCGAGCTACAGAGCTCGGCTAGTCCAATTCACACACAAGCAATGCCCAAGCAATCGTGCTTGGCTTTTCCAACACCCGAGCAACAGTCTCGGCCAGTTCAATTCCCGAGCAGCGGTGCTTGGCTAGTCCAATTCCCGAGCGATAGCAATCGGCCAGTTCAATTCCCGAGCAATAGTGCTCGGCCTATCCAAGTTCCGGAGCAACAGTGCTCAAACAGTTTGATTCCCAAGCAACAGTGCTCGGCTAGTCCAAATTCCCGAGTAGTAGTGCAACACCAGTCCAATTCATGAGCAGCAGTGCTCGGCCAGTTCAATTCCCGAGCAGCAATGCTCGATCAGTCCAGTTCCCAAACATCAATGCTCGGCTAGTTCAGTTCCCGAGCATCGGTCCTCGGCCAGTTCAGTTCCCGAGCTACAGAGCTCGGCTAGTCCAATTCACACACAAGCAACGCCCGACCAGTCTAACTTCCACAACAAACAACGATCGACCAACCCGATGAGAACCATAGATCATCACCGTGGCAGATACCCGAAGGGACTTTAATAAACAAAAGACAAGTATAAGGTGAGCCACAATAAAAACCCTCTTCAAGGCCCCTCTTCGAGGAAACCTGGAAAAGATCTTTCGGAAGGGTGGGGGAGGGAGAATGATATGGCAAATAATGGATGGACTCATCACACACCACATCCTCAACTGATTCAGTATGATTTCAATCGACACCTAGTGCGAGTATGACAGATCAGGTGCAGGTATGGCCGACCTGGTATAGTCCGGCCAGCCTAGCGCAATTATGGCCGACTCAGCATAGGTATGGCCGAGATGGCACAAGTATGACTGACCTTGCGAAGTTATGATCGACCTACTGCAAGAGCAACGTAAACCCTGTGCATGACTTTATCAGGTCAAATGCAGGTTCGAACCATATTGGCACATAGAACATTACAATAAAGGACGTCAGCAACATTAAAGATGTCAGGTACGTACGACCTCCGACAAGTAGGTATAAAAGCTACATCTGAAGTTGTGCGGGAGGGACTCCTGGCTCTCGCTTGCAACATTCTAAAAATACTCTATCTAGATTGATCCTCGGTCACGGGTACTGACTTGATCATCGTGGGGGCCATCTCGAACACTCCACCCCGACGTGGCCTTTATGCAAGGACCTTCGGTCGACCTGAGGTGAAACCTAAAGTAAATGTTACCGACCCGAGCGAGGCCAGGAGCACACAACCTCATACTTTCCCCAAGTTCTGCTCCTTGCTCCTCTTGGAAGTTGATGTGAATGAGTTTTGACACACGGGTGGGACTGTCATGCTTACTCAGCGGATAAAGCATAAAGTTTTACAAGACTTGTCTATCAAAGAATAATGTTGCCTGGTCAAAAAAAAAAAAAAAAAAAAAAATCTCAAGATCCATTGATTGATGACATGGTAGAAATTCGACATTTTGGAGATGATGTAGACGTCTCTCAGGAACGGCAAGCAATGATTTCATTGTCGACATTTTGGGTCCCAATCATGTGGCTATTGAAATGTCTACTCCTGATGAGTTGGAATCCTCATGAACACTGGAGATCGACGCGATGCGAGCTCGAGGAAGACTTGATTGAAACGCGAGTGGTCGAGAGGTTGAGACGCGCTCTCTACGAGCAGTGACCAGCTGTTGCATGGCAACATGAAGCCGACGATGATGACGCACATCGAGACAGAAATAACTCATGTCGAGATAAATGTTTTAGACTCACCGAGCGAGGGTTTAGTCTCCAAAACTTAGGTAACCTTCTCCTTCTTTTTCACATCTACACTATGCATTTTCTACAGACGAAAATGACCGCATATAGTTGCCTCTCTGTAGTCATTGAGAGAACAGTTCGGAGTACTACTACCTCTGCACATACAGCCCCTGTTGCAGCTTCCGCGTCAACTGCTATGTGCGTCGGAGGACTCATTATAGTGTGGTTCATACGTGCTGGTGAGATGTAACAGCACGGTTAAGCTATTTGGTTATAGAGTAACAACACACACACAGATTGGTCATATGGTATTTCGATCTACCAATCATCCAACCATTCTTTCGGCTTATCTCAATTATGCAGACATCGAGTTGTGACAACAAGGGAATGCCGAATTCCCCTTTCTTTCTGTCATAGTTCGTTCTTATGTTTTTGCATCTGTTTCTTTTTACTGACATCTCCACATGCTAAATCCAGTTGTATTCTCATGTCATTGACAAAGACACTGCGTCGCTTTCTCTCGTGACCTCGAATCTACTCGGATTGCTCACCATAGTCGCAGAAAGCCACCAATCGTTCCACTGTCCTCTTCCATGACATGAAGAACCCCGCTGATTCCCACCTTATATAAGGCCACGACTCCAAGATTCTAAAAGCCACCTGGTCAGTAGCTTTGAGCTCCCTTGGCCAGCCATGGCTCGATCTCTTCTATTCTTCATCTTTGTTCTTGTTTGGGTCGCCCCGCAACGTGGGATGGCAGGTCACTCGATGAGATTTCTCGTGTATGCTAGATCGCCTTCGTGGATTTAGTGACGTGGCAGCTTCGCTCCTTCCTCCGGGCGGCCTCCTTTTCGGACGTCGTGAGGTCCTGCAGAAGACCCGAGCCGAGCTGTTTGGGCTCGGTCGAGTCCCTCCGATGCTCACGTAAGGGGTCGGCTCCTTTGGATCGAGAAAAAAATCCCCTTCTGGTGGCATGGGGAGTGAACATTTATACCTGCATGGACAAGGTGGTCGTACGAGGGTCATCGTTACTATAGGACCTGACAGGTCATCAACCGCCTGTCGCCGTGGGCGCCGTACATTGGTCGATTGCTGCGCTAGCCCTGACACACTGCCGGTTAATAGTGGCTAGGGGATTCTGTTAGTCGGTCGGCCACTGCGCTAGCCCTGACACGTTGCATGTTGCTAGTGGCCAAGGGGTACTGTTCTCCGATTGGCCACTACGCATGCCCTGACACGTCGCTTGTTGCATGCGGCCTGAGAGTGCTGTTCGCCGGTCGGCTACTGTGCCTGCCCTGACACTCCGCTTGTTGCAGGTTGAGGGAGCTGGTCAGGCATGTCGGTTCTGCTGCGCCGTCCGTTGGCAGGGGGATGGTTGGTCGGTCGTTGGGCCGTCAGAGGGTACCCCGAGGTCAGGTCGGGTGGGAGACGCTGGGTCGACGTGGCTGAGTCGTGACGTGGCCGAGATGTAGATGCTATGTTGCTTGCCATGTTAGACTCGACCATTATTGGTATTCTCTACCCCCCACAGGAATCCTTTTCGTTGTTTCTTGATAGGGCTCGTCTGCAAGGGTCATGTTGGGGCTTGAGTCGCGACGAGAAGGATTTGCACGAAGCTTTTGGACTTTTGGGGTATGTTGCAAGGAGGTCGTTCGACTTAGGTGTCGTGGGCTTATGGTGCCTGGCCGTGGCCGGGGGGGGGGGGGGGGCGTTGATGGGAGTGTGTTGCAGCTGAAGACGACCGAGGGACGTGCCTCGGGCGTGACTGGGTTAAAGATGGGCGAGGCGCGCCTCAGGTATGACCAGACTAATGATGGCCGAGAGTTACGCCTCGGGCGCGATTGGACTAACGATGGCCGAGAGGCACATCTCAAGCACTATTGGACCGACGATGGTCGAGAGGCATGTCTTGGGCATGATTGGACTGACGATGGCTGAGGGGCATGTCTCGGGCACGATTGGACTGATGATGGCCGAGAGGCACGTCTCGGGCATGATCGGACTGACGATGGCCTAGAGGCACATCTCGGGCACAATTGGACTGACGATGGTCGAGAGGCACGTCTCGGGCACGATTGGATTGACGATGGCTGAGAGACACGTCTCGGGCATGACTGGATTGATGATGGCCGAGAGGCACGTCTCAAGTGTGTTGGACTAACGATGGCCGAGAGGCACGTCTCGGGCACGATGGGATTGATGATGGCAGAGAGGCACGTCTCGGGCATGACTGGACTAATGATGGCCGAGAGGCACGTCTCGGGCGCGATCGGACTAACGATGGTCGAGAGGCATGTCTCGGGCACGATTGGACTGACGAAGGCCGAGAGGCACGTCTCAGGCACGATTGGACTGACGATGGTCAAGAGGCACGTCTCGGGCACGATTGGACTGATGATGGCCGAGAGGCACGTCTCAGGCACGATCAGACTGACGATGGCTGAGAGGCACGTCTCGGGCACGATTGGATTGACGATGGCCGAGAGGCACGTCTCGGGCACAACTAGACTGATGGTGGCCGAGAAGCATGTCTCGGGCACGATTGGACTGACGATAGCTGAGAGGCACGAGATCACCCGCGGGTATGTCACACATGGCCAACAAACATGCGTCTCGCCTATAGCTAGCGTGCGCGCACACGGATCTGCGCCCTGGCCCATCGCGTGTCGTGCCCGTGGTTTTGGCGGTGGGTGGTTATGGCCGTTTAGGGATGACGTGGTCCTGTATTTATTGATACGATGGGCTATGACGGACTCTTGGGGGTGGTGTTCTCTCTCTACCTTGGGCATATGAATCGTCGCTTGGTGGCTATATAATCGTGTCGCCCACAGCCAGAGACCTTACTTGCTCTCTTGAACCCTTCTTATTTTCGTCTCGGCCTCTTGCAGTTCCCCTTCTCCTCCAAACAGGTCGGATGTCCTCCTCGGGTTCGTCTAGTGTTAGGGTCGTCCCTTCCGCCAGTTCGGAGGGGACACGATCGGAAGGTCGGGCGACTAGTGTCTCGGGATCGTTGCATTCAGGATACGTTCCCCGAAGGACGCCCGATCGCAAAGGGACTTGGAGGCCATGAAGTCCTGTCACGACATCACCTCGGCCATAAGTGAGGAGGCTCTTGAGTCCATCCGGGAGTGTTACAGCATTCTCGAGGGCTACGTGCTTCAGACCCCTTCGCCCGAGCAGCGACCCTACCAACCCCAGCCTTCCGAGATAAGCATCTCGGTAGATGCGTTGGAAGCTGGCTTGCGCTTCCCTCTGCATTCCACTATAGTCATATGCCTTAGGTGGTGGAGGATTTCTCCCAGTCAGATGGCGCCCAACTCATGGCGCTACCTTATTGCGTTCTTAGGCGAGTGCTAGGGGGCTGGTATTGTTCCTAGCCGAACTCAATTTTTCGCTTGTTTTCGCCTTTGTAAGAGTCGGGGAGGTTATTCCTTGACGGCTCAGGCTGGCTTCAAGGTTAGTGGTGCATCGACCAACAACAAGGGTTGGAAGGCCAGGTATTTCTTCGTCAGTGGTCCAAGTTAGGGTTTTAGGGCCGACTGTTTCATCCACCCGATTAGCAATGTCCCCCCTTTGTTATCCAAGGAGGAGTCCGTTGCTGTCAACAGGTTGAGGGGAATCCTTCCCCTTTCCTGGCAATTTGGGATATGACCGAGAGGTGGCTGGTAGAGTTCAGGCTTAGTCCAGCTTCTCGGGGTATACTTGTATTCTAACGTTTCTCGTCAAGTGCAGCCGCCAATCGGATTCTAACTTGTTGCTCGGTATGTAGGCACTATGGATCGGAATATGTTGCAGAAGAATCCCTAGATGCCAAGGGGGAAGGGCACCCCTGCGGTTGATCCCGAGAGCGCTCAGCCGGAGGTGGAAGTCACACACGCGGGGGCTTCGGGGAAGTGATCCGCGGGGGGTTCGACTCCCGATCCAACTGCCACTGGCCGACCCGGAAAGCAGGTCAAGATAGCGGTGAGAAGACACAAGGCTCATCGCGATGAAGGGAGCTCACACCAGGCAGATTGGGAAAGGGAACCGGAGGTCTCGGTAGGAGACGCTTCTCCGACCTACCACCGATAAGTCAATGAGGGACTTGTGCAGCATGCGGATTCAGGAGGACGATGAGGGCTACTAAGTCCTCCAGATGGCTGACTGGGCCCCCAAGGAATCGAGTCAGTGATGTGGGCTTGGTGGTCGAACCTGTCCTACCAGTCCCGAGTCTGGGATGACTCCGATGCGGCCTCGGAGTTTGATCGGGGGGTACTGTACCGACGCTGGCTAAGGACCTATACACCTTGCTGTCAAAGGTCCTTATTGCCCGAGCAGCAAAGCAGATCGTGTTGGTAGGTTTCGTGTCTAGCTTTGACGTTATTGCTTGCTAACTTTTCCTATACCGACCATCTTTTCTATTTTCGCAAGGTCACCATTATCAGATGGCCCTCCTGGACAGGGTGCATGACTCGGGTCGTTTAGTGACCCATATGGGGAACCGGGCATCCCTTCTCAAGGCGGAACTCGAGAAACTAAGGTCAGAAAGGAACCCTGAGCAACTGGCTTTGGCCAGGCAGCTAGTGGACGAACTGGAGGCGGACAACACCTAGTTGAAATCGGAGTTGGACGAGTCGAGAGGCCGGTTGGACGAGGCTGACAAGGAGCTGACCAAGCTCCGGGAAGGACTGGTGGAGAGCCAATGTCAGCTAAAGGAGCAAAACGCTTACCGTCGCAAAGTCGACGATGACCTGTTGAAGCTGATGAGGGAGAACGAGTCCCTCAAGGCCGAGCTGTCGGGCAAGAGCATCAGCGACTACAAGCAGTCGGTCAGGTTCGGATGGGGGCTGCGGCGTATAGGACAAGTGTCCTACAAATATGGGTATCAGGTTGCCTTGGCCCCCTTCCAAGCCTGGTACCCCCGACTTGGAGATTGATAATGATCCGTTCACCAAGTGACCTGAGGACAGCTCGGTGCCGATGGAGACCCATCAAGAGTTCGACGACTCTGTCCCCCCCCCCCCCCCCCCCTCGAGGATTGCTTCGGTGCGTTTCTCCTCTAAGAGATCCAGGTTCTCGCGTAGCTGTGCATCGAAGGCACCTTCGTAATGCTCAACCCTGAGCATCGGGAAGACCATCTCGGGCGGTAAGATTGCCTCGGTCCCGAAGGCTAGGCTGAAAGGGGATTCTGCAGTTGGTGTTTTTGGGGTTGTTCTCGAAGCCCACAAGATGTTGGGTAACTCGTCGGCCCAGGCCCCTTATGCGCTGGTGACCCTCTTCTTTAGACCTTCTCGGTTGGCTCGGTTCGTGACCTCAGCAAGCCCATTGGCCTGGGGGTGAGCAATTGAGCTGAACTTGAGTTGGATATTGAAGCCTCGACAGAAATATTTGAACTTTTGATTGTTGAATTGCGTCCCGTTTTCTGTGATTATAACTCTGGGTAGGTCGAATCTGGTGATGATATTTTTCCAAACGAAGTTCTCGACCTACTTTTCTGTGATTGAAGCCAACGGTTCGGCTTCAACCCACTTGGTGAAGTAGTCGACCCTTACGATAATAAATTTGCGTTGTCCCGGGGCGGGAAGGGAAAGGGCCGAGCAGGTCCATTCCTCGTTGGGCGAATGGCCAGGGCGTCTCAGACGTCGCCATGGGTGTTGCCAGCTGATGTGGCACATGAGCGTGGCATTGGCATTGCTCACTTATGTACGTAGGTCTGGGCATCCCTATGCATGGTCGGCCAGTAGTAGCCCTGCTTGAGAATTTTGTGTGCGAGTGTGCGTGTCACGCCCCCCCCCCCCCCCCTTCGAGAGGTGTGACCATGCCATAAATTGATAATTTTAGACGCAACATAATTTATCCAGGATCCAATCAAACATTTGAGGATACTAAAAAAACTTGGGCAGTTTATAATCATACATCACATCACTTGGTGAGTTATAACTAACTCCACTGAACACGCAGTAATCTAGAGCCAGAACAAGGCAGAAAGGTCAGAACTGTAATCAATTTTTCGATTCAAGTTTTGGAAGCTTTGGAACCCACAAAACAGATTTCAGATTTTACAGCAATTTATTTTGGAATGCAAGGCAAAACAACAATGATAAAGAAATAGGATAGAACACTTGACTTTGATCTAAAATGAATGGATTTTGAGCAAACAACACCCTAAGTAAGCCCCAAATCAATGTTTGTTTCCTCCTCTTCCTTCTCTCTTTATTTTTATTTTTTTGTTGTTTTCTTTTCCGCACCGACTCAAGTCTTCTCAGGTCTTCTTAAGGAATGAAGAGGCGGTGGAGATGCAGAGGCAGTGGAGATTTTTATGTAGAGGCGGTGGAGATTTGCTGTGTAGTGTATTTTGCACTTTAGTCCTTCTATTATTAATATTTACGAGTAGGTCCTTTGGATTTTACAAACATGTCCTCAAATTTTTATAACTAAGTCTTAGCAATAACATAAACTATATTTCTTCACAAACGAGGGATGTTATAGTGTGGGCCCTGATGTGTTCCCCACACACCCCCTCATGCACCTCGGCGAGGGTCGTCTGTGCTTCACTCGGTCGGAGGCATCAGAGTAGGGGTTGGCTGAATCCTCTCTTGTAGAGGCAGCCTTTGATAATGCAATACCAAGATGCTAATCGCTTTACCTGACGTGCCTCAGTTTGCTCCTTGGGCAATATGCCATCTTCCTTGAACTAGAGTAGTTGGTCGAGCCAACATTCTTCTATCTCAACTGCCGCCACATCAGGCGAACTGATGGAAGGTCGGGCGAGCTTAGTGAGCCGAGCGATTTTCGTGCAGGGGCTTTGGTCTGAAGCGAGCTTAGCTAAGGCGTCGACGCGTGTATTTTCGGTCCGGGGTACTTTGGCGATGGAGAAATGTTGGAAGATGCTGATTAGTCACCGTGCCTTGGCAAGGTACTTTGCCATGTTGGACTCAACCATTATTGGCCCCATCGGTTCTCAAGCTCATTCTCAGTCAGGCAGTGGCTCGGCTGACGTCGGCGGAGACACTGTCCTTGAGCGTGAGTTAGATAGAGGGGAGCCAGGGCTACTTTCGCTGGCGGTGCTTCGACTCGCGCAACGCCATCGGACGCCGGATAAGTCGATCGCAGGAGCCGAAGTTATTCTTGGAGGGTTCGCCACTGTAGTCTTCGGTGCCATCTTCGCTTATATTCGGGTCACTAGTAAGAGAAGCTCCGATACCAAAGCTTGAGCGGCATATAACAATGATTGTTCGTATGTGTATATATATATATATATATATATATATATAGGGGAGAGAGAGAGAGAGAGAGAGGGAACTTGTGCAGTGATCTGGTTGAGTAGATCTTTTTGTGTTCTTTCAATGGAAACTTTTAGAGAGAGAGATTCCGTTCATCATGGTATGATCTTTTTCTTATACTGTGAAAGCATTCTGAGATGACCAGATCCCTTTTCTTATTAATCACTCCGAGATCTAAACCACGCTGTCTCTTGGTTTTAGCTCACCAGCTATACATGACCGGTGCATCTATGAGAGAGAGGCCACATCCTCCATGGTTGGCTGGGAAGAACAAGTACATAGTATCTGTCTTTGCATGTCTTCAATTACTCAAAAACGATCGATGTCTACGTGCATTCCTCCTCATGGGGGTTACTTCTTTGTACAGTGAACATCATACAGCTAAAACTGGACCCACCAACCCCCCCCCCCCCCCCCTCGGAAACTTCCATATCTTTAATGATGGAAGACTGACTATTCTCATAGCATTTCTCAATTAGAATTTACTCACTATTGTATCCTACAAGCACAGCATCCAAGAGATGTATGATATATGTTGCCACATCACTGCTGCGGTCTGCCTATATTGTTTTCTTGGCAATACATACGTTCGAGGGGAACGACTAGTGACGTGGGAGCCATTCCGGAGTGCATGTTGAGACCCAGTTCATAAAAGTCAACCCCGGGGATGAGCTTCTCGTGATTCATGCCGTGTCTTAAGGTGGAAAGAGAATGTACTAGTGAAGGGAGGAGGAAGAAGCTTGCAGGCTAAAACACATAAAGCATGGTTAGATTATTACAGAATTCGCTCTTTTAATCTATCTCACACATCCCTCGTTTTTGGCAGCCTAAAACACATGAAAGCATAGTGTATATATAGAGATACTCAAATTAGTTATATGAGATGTATAGAATAAGATAGACACACGTCCTTGCAAAAATATTATAAGGACGTGTGTTTGTTACAAGAAAAGAGGGATTAGGGGAGCGAATTCTGTTTGAGATATATCATCATTCTCTCTTACTCAAGTATCTATATATACACTATGCTTTCATGTATTTTTAATTAGAAGTTTTCTTCCCTCTTTCTCGGCGGTGCAGTTATAGCATCTAGTACATGTAAAGTTTATCTAAGGAAGATAACCTTATATGTTTTTGTCACTTGTCTTGTAGCCTCTTCTGATGGTCTTATTATCTTTGGTTATGATATTGGAATTTCTGGTAACTTCTTTTATCCTTTGATATATCTACGTTCTTCCAATCTAGCATAATAACTTTGTTTTTCTTGTTACTCGAGCAGGAGAGATCACATTTATGAATACATTTCTTCAAAAGTTTTTTCCTAAGGTCTATTATAAAGAGAAGCATACACTGAGTAGCAACCAGTACTATGAGTTCAATAGCCAGCTCCTAACGACCTTCACGTCTTCGCTTTACCTGACTGAGTTGGTTGCCTCTTTCCTTGCCTCTGTCGTCACGAGGACTTTTGGAAGAAGGATCTTCATGTTGGGCGGAGGAATCATTTTCCTTGGCGGTGCTGTAATCAATGACGGCACTAAGGACGTGGTTATGTTTATCATAGGTTGCATATTTCTTGATCGATCAAGCTAATAATTAATCTGTCGTGCTCTTTTGATCTTGTTATTTTGTGGAACAGTTTGTTCCGCTCTACCTCTCGGATATGGCTTCGGCAAAGCTCCGTGGCAATCTCAATATTGCCTTTCATCTTATGATCATCATCGGCAACTTGATAAATTATTCCACCAATAAGATCGAGGGCGGGTGGGGATGGGGCCTCGGCCTGGGTCTTGTTGTTGTACCAGCCATTTGATTGAGTACATCTTCTTGTGTTCTTTCAATGGAAGCTTTTAGAGATAGAGAGGTTCTGTTCATAATGTATCATATTTTTCTTAAACTGTTGGAAGGCCTGGTATTTCTTCGTTAGCGGTCCAAGTTGGCGTTTTAGGGCCGACTGGTCCATCCACCCGATTAGCAATGTCCCCCCTTTGTTATTCGAGGAGGAGTCCATTGCTATCAACAGGTTGAGGGGAATCCTTTCCCTTTCCCAGGCAATTCAGGATATGACCGAGAGGTGGCTGGTAGAGGTCAGACTCAGTCCAGCTTCTCGGGGTATACCTGTATTCTAACTGTTCTCGTCAAGCACATCCGCCAACTAGATTCTAACTTGTTGCTCGGTATGCAGGCACTATGGATCTGAATATGTTGCAAAAGAAGTCCCGGATGCCAGGGGGGAAGGGGGCCCCTACCGTTAATCCCGAGAGCGCTTAGCCACAGGTGGAAGTCACACATGCGGGGGCTAAGGGGAAGTGATCCGCAGGGGTTCGACTCCTGATCCAACTGCCACTGGCCGACCCGGAAAGTAGGTCAAGATAGCAGTGAGAAGACACAAGGCTCATCACGACGAAGGGATCTCACGCCGGGCAGATCGGGAAAGGGAACCGGAGGTCTCGGTAGGAGACGCTTCTCCGACCTACCACCGACAAGTCGATGAGGGACTTGTGCGGCATGCAGATTCGGGAGGACGATGAGGGCTACTACGTCCTCCAGATGGCTGACTGGGCCCCCAAGGACTCGAGTCAGCGATGCGGGCATGGTGGCCGAACTGTCCTACCAGTCCCGAGTCTGGGATGACTCCGATGCGGCCTCGGAGTTTGATCGGGGGTACTGCACCGACGCTGGCTAAGGACCTATACACCTTGCTGTCAGAGGTCCTTATTGCCCGAGCAGCAAAGCAGATCATGCTGGTAGATTGTGTGTCTAGCTTTGACGTTATTGCTTGCTAACTTTTCCTATACCGACCATCTTTTCTATTTTCGCAGGGTCACCATTATCAGATAGCCCTCCTGGACAGGGTGCATGACTCGAGTCGGTTAGTGACCCATATGGGGAACCAGGCGTCCCTTCTCAAGGCGGAACTTGAGAAACTAAGGTCGGAAAGGAACCCCGAGCAACTGGCTCTGGCCAGGCAGCGAGTGGACGAACTGGAGGCAGACAACGCCAAGATGAAATCGGAGTTGGACGAGTCGAGAGGCCGGTTGGACGAGGCCGACAAGGAGCTGAACAAGCTCCGGGAAGGACTGGTGGAGAGCCAACGTCAGCTAAAGGAGCAAAAAGCTGACAGTCGCAAAGCCGACGATGAGCTGTTGAAGCTGATGAGGGAGAACGAGTCCCTCAAGGCCGTGCTGTCGGGCAAGAGCATCAGCGACTACAAGCAGTCGGTCGGGTTCGGATGGGGGCTGCGGCGTATAGGACAAGTGTCCTACAAATATGGGTATCGGGTTGCCTTGGCCCGCTTCCAAGCCTGGTACCCCCGACTTGGAGATTGATAATGACCCGTTCACCGAGCGACCCGAGGACAGCTCGGTGCCGATGGAGACCCATCAAAAGTTCGACGACTCTGTCCCCCCCCCCCCCCCGAGGATAAACTGAGGGTTCTGTAGCTTTGGGGGTCTTAGGGGACTGGTTTGTTTGACTCGGGATTTGTCCCGGGTCGGTACTATAACTGACAAATTTTGTAATCGAACATTTTGCTTACTACAAATGATCATGGACATTTTGGTCAATTTACTGCAAAATAGACATTTTGGTCGGGTGAACATTCCCAATCTATGTGTAGAACTTCTTTAAATTGGACATGTGCTAGGTCCTCGACAATTGTCTGCTATCGAGGTTTGCGAGGACGTAAGTACCCTCTCGAATCACTTTGATGACTCGGTACGGACCTTCCTATGTAGGCGCTAATTTACCCCGAGTTTGGGTCGGATCACTCACCTCGGCTCTACGCAGAATGAGGTCGCCTTGGGCCACTTGCCGAGGGCATACTCTGCTGTTGTAGAGTAAGGAGACGACCTTCTTAAATGTAAGTTCGCGAAGGTGTGCTTTGGTGCGTTTCTCCTCTAAGAGATCCAGGTTCTCGCGTAGCTGTGCATCGGAGGTGGCGCCTTCGTAATGCTCAACCCTGAGCATCGGGAAGATCATCTCGGGCGGTAAGATTGCCTCGGTCCTGAAGGCTAGGCTGAAAGAGGATTCTGCAGTTGGTGTTTTTGGGGTTGTTCTCAAAGCCCACAAGATGCTGGGTAACTCGTCGGCCCAGGCCCCTTGTGCGCTGGTGACCCTCTTCTTTAGACCTTCTAGGATGGCTCGGTTCGTGACCTCAGCAAGCCCATTGGCCTGGGGGTGAGCAATCGAGCTGAACTTGAGCTGGATATTGAAGTCTCGACAGAAATATTTGAACTTTTGATTGTTGAATTGCGTCCTGTTGTCTGTGATTATAACTCTGGGTAGGTCGAATCTGGTGATGATATTTTTCCAAACGAAGTTCTCGACCTACTTTTCTGTGATCGAAGCCAGCGGTTCGGCTTCAACCCACTTGGTGAAGTAGTCGACCCTTACGATAATAAATTTACGTTGTCCCGGGGCGGGAAGGGAAAGGGCAGAGCAGGTCCATTCCCCATTGGGCGAATGGCCAGGGCGTCTCAGACGTCACCATGGGTGTTGCCGGCTGATGTGGCACATGAGCATGGCATTGGCATTGCTCACTTTTGTACGTAGGTCTGGGCATCCCTACGCATGGTCGGCCAGTAGTAGCCCTGCCTGAGAATTTTGTGTGCGAGTGTTCGGGCCCCGATGTGTTCGCGACACACCCCCTCATGCACCTCGACGAGGGTCGTCTGTGCTTCGCTCGGTCGGGGGCATCAGAGCAGGGGTTGGCTGAATCCTTTCTTGTAGAGGCGGCCTTTGATAATGCAATACCAAGATGCTAATCGCTTTACCTGACGTGCCTCAGTTTGCTCCTTGGGCAATATGCCATCTTCCTTGAACTAGAGTAGTTGGTCGAGCCAACATTCTTCTATCTCAACTGCCGCCACATCAGGCGAACTGATGGAAGGTCGGGCGAGCTTAGTGAGCCGAGCGATTTTCGGGCAGGGGCTTTGGTATGAAGCGAGCTTAGCTAAGGCGTCGACGCGTGTATTTTCGGTCCGGGGTACTTTGGCGATGGAGAAATGTTGGAAGATGCTGATTAGTCACCGTGCCTTGGCAAGGTACTTTGCCATGTTGGACTCGACCATTATTGGCCCCATCAGTTCTCAAGCTCATTCTCAGTCAGGCAGTGGCTCGGCTGATGCCGGCGGAGACACTGTCCTTGAGCGTGAGTTAGATAGAGGGGAGCCAGGGCTACTTTTGCTGGCGGTTCTTCGACTCGCGCAACGCCATCGGACGCCGGATAAGTCGATTGCAGGAGCCGAAGTTATTCTTGGAGGGTTCGCCACTGTAGTCTTCGGTGCCATCTTGGCTTATATTCGGGTCACTAGTAAGAGAAGCTCCGATACCAAAGCCTGAGCGGCATATAACAATGTTTGTTCGTATGTATATAATATATATATATATATATATATATATATATATATATATATATATATATATATATATATATATATATATATATATATATATATATATATATATATATATACGTGCATTCGTCCTCACGGGGGCTGTTTCTTTGCACATTGACCATCATACAGCTAAAACATCATGTTCTTATAGAATTCCCAGTACAAAAAATTGCATAAAATGATAAACACGATTAATAATGGAAATGGAAAGAGAACATTGGCTGAACTGAAAACAAAGCTAGGACTTGCAGAGAATATCATAAAAAACCAAAGGGGTTTCAGAGAATAATAATCATTAAAGTTCTAGCCAAGAAAATTTGAGCTGAGTTTATTCTTTTTTTTTTTCCACCGATGCTAAAGGTGGTGACAACACTCAGAATATTTATGGTATAAAAACGAAACAATTATGAACCTATCATGACACCAAGAAAGTTTATAAGAAGTAGGTCCCGCATTGGTTTCACCAGTACATTCACAGTGCACTATCCAGCCAGATGTGACTGCTTATCGCCATTAGAACACCAACACTTTTTAGTAAACGAGGTAACCAAAAATAAAAATAAAACAGGAATAAACACTTCATAATCCCCCCATCACGAAACTAAAGATAAGAACCTCCCTCATTAAACTATCTTTTGTAACCAATTTACAATAACCCACTGCAAGACTAAACTGCATGAGATGCATAAACATCGACCATGTAACGGATACTATCACATTGCTATTAGAATGTTCCAAAAAAAAGCTATATTCTTTTGCGGATTAATCATAAATGCTTTATGATGTATCTTTGGTGCATATAGCTTTCCCGTGCAGACCTCTTTCTGTGTTCATTCGAAGCATCACATAATTCGTCAAAGTCCACCGTCAAAAGTGGCATGCAGAAAATACTGACCTCTAGTTGTAAGATTATATGTGATCTTTTATAATTGAATAAGTTATATTATGAGATTAATTGGATTCTAATAAGAGATATTAGTTAATATTAAATAAAATCTATATTATATTAGGATGTTTTAGGAGAAGGGATCTAGATCTATTCTAGATACAGATCGACATCTCATTGATATTCAGATCCGGTAGGTGGTGGGTGCTCTTGAATATTTGATTGGATTTTATTTAAATTATATTTAAAAATATACATCGAAAATAGATATAATATTATTTGATTTCAATCCTGACATAACATTTTTTCGCATAATAGTTTGCATAATTATAGTTTTTATACTAACAATTGGCATCAGAGCCTAGGTTTTTTAGATAAAAAATATTAGATCTATTATTTTTATTTACGATGCGTTGATCTGAATATCTTATCGATTTGTATATCTGTTAAGTTCAATTGTTTGCTTGCGAACGATTTTGATGGTTGCTGTGCATCGTGGAAAAGACGCAGCAATCTCGTTGCGTTTTGATAGCGGTCGTGCGCTGGGTCGGTCGCGTGTAGGCGGCAGCCGCACGCGGGTCTGCCACAAGCGGCTGACCGCAGCCGCATCAAGAGGTGATCATGCAAGCAGCGATCTCGCGCGTCAGCGATCGCGTCCCAGCCGTCGGCGGCACGCAGAACGCATGTGCCGATCGCACAAGCGGCGGCGGCAGTAGGGGAAGAAAATAGGGTTAGGGTTTTTTTTTTCTTCAATGAAAGTAAAATTACAGTTTTGCCAGTTCCCGAGCGATAGCACTCGGCCAGTTCAATTCCCGAGCAATAGTGCTCGGCCAGTCCAAGTTCCCGAGCAACAGTGCTCGGCCTATCCAAGTTCCGGAGCACCAGTGCTCAAACAGTTTGATTCCCAAGCAATAGTGCTCGGCTAGTCCAAATTCCCGAGCAGTAATGCTCCACCAGTCCAATTCACAAGAAGCAGTTCTCGGCCAGTTCAATTCCCAAGCAGCAGTGCTCAACCAGTCCAATTCCCAAACATTAATGCTCGGCTAGTTCAGTTCCCGAGCATCAGTCCTCGGCCAGTTCAGTTCCCGAGCTTCAGAGCTCGGCTAGTCCAATTCACACACAAGCAATGCCCGAGCAATCGTGCTTGGCTTTTCCAACACCCGAGCAACAGTCTCGGCCAGTTCAATTACCGAGCAGCGGTGCTTGGCTAGTCCAATTCCCGAGCGATAGCACTCGGCTAGTTCAATTCCCGAGCAATAGTGCTCGGCCTATCCAAGTTTTGGAGCAACAGTGCTCAAACAGTTTGATTCCCAAGCAACAGTGCTTGGCTAGTCCAAATTCCCGAGTAGTAGTGCAACACCAGTCCAATTCATGAGTAGTAGTGCTCGGCCAGTTCAATTCCCGAGCAGCAGTGCTCGACCAGTCCAGTTCCCAAACATCAATGCTCGGCTAGTTCAGTTCCCGAGCATCGGTCCTCGGCCAGTTCAGTTCCCGAGCTACAGAACTCGGCTAGTCCAATTCACACACAAGCAACGCCCGACCAGTCTAACTTCCACAACAAACAACGATCGACCAACCCAATGAGAACCATAGATCATCACCGTGGCAGATACCCGAAAGGACTTTAATAAAGAAAAGACAAGTATAAGGTGAGCCACAATAAAAACCCTCTTCAAGGCCCCTCTTCGAGGAAACCTGGAAAAGATATTCAGGAAGGGTGGGGGAGGGAGAATGATATGGCAAATAATGGATGGACTCGTCACACACCACATCCTCAGCTGATTCAGCACGATTTCAATCGACACCTAGTGCGAGTATGACAGATCAGGTGCAGGTATGGCCGACTTGGTATAGTCCGGCCAGCCTAGCGCAATTATGGCCGACTCAGCATAGGTATGGCCGAGATGGCACAAGTATGGCTGACCTTGCGCAGTTATGATCGACCTACTGCAAGAGCAACGTAAACCCTGCGCACGACTTTATCAGGTCAAATGCAGGTTCGAACCATATTGGCACATAGAACATTATAATAAAGGACGTCAGCAACATTAAAGATGTCAGGTACGTACGACCTCCGACAAGTAGGTATAAAAGCTACATCTGAAGTTGTGCGGGAGGGACTCCTGGCTCTCGCTTGCAACATTCTAAAAATACTCTATCTAGATTGATCCTCGGTCACGGGTACTGACTTGATCATCGTAGGGGCCATCTCGAACACTCCACCCCGACGTGGCCTTTATGCAAGGACCTTCGGTCGACCTGAGGTGAATCCAAAAGTAAATGTTACCGACCCGAGCGAGGCCAGGAGCACACAACCTCATACTTTCCCCAAGTTCTGCTCCTTGCTCCTCTTGGAAGTTGATGTGAATGAGTTTTGACACACGGGTGGGACTGTCATGCTTACTCAGCGGATAAAGCATAAAGTTTTACAAGACTTGTCTATCAAAGAATAATGTTGCTAGGTCAAAAAAAAAAAAAATCTCAAGATCCATTGATGGATGACATGGTAGAAATTCGACATTTTGGAGATGATGTAGACGTCTCTCAGGAACGGCAAGCAAAGATTTCATTGCCGACATTTTGGGTCCCAATCATGTGGCTATTGAAATGTCTACTCCTGATGAGTTGGAATCCTCATGAACACCGGAGATCGACGCGATGCGAGCTCGAGGAAGACTTGATTGAAACGCGAGTGGTCGAGAGGTTGAGACGCGCTCTCTGCGAGCAGTGACCAACTGTTGCATGGCAACATGAAGCCGACGATGATGACACACATCGAGACAGATATAACTCATGTCGAGATAAATGTTTTGGACTCACCGAGCGAGGGTTTAGTCTCCAAAACTTAGGTAACCTTCTCCTTCTTTTCCACGTCTACACTATGCATTTTCTACAGACGAAAATGACCGCATATAGTTGCCTCTATGTAGTCATTGAGAGAACAGTTCGGAGTACTACTACCTCTGCACACACAGCCCCTGTTGCAGCTTCTGCGTCACCTGCTATGTGCGTTGGAGGACTCATTATAGTGTGGTTCATACGTGCTGGTGAGATGTAACAGCACGGTTAAGCTATTTGGTTATGGAGTAAATACACACACACAGATTGGTCATATGGTATTTCGATCTACCAATCATCCAACCATTCTTTCGGCTTATCTCAATTATGCAGACATCGAGTTGTGACAACAAGGGAATGCCGAATTCCCCTTTCTTTCTGTCATAGTTCGTTCTTTTGTCTTTGCATCTGTTTCTTTTTCCTGACATCTCCACATGCTAAATCCAGTTGTATTCTCATGTCATTGACAAAGACACTGCGTCGCTTTCTCTCGTGACCTCGAATCTACTCGGATTGCTCACCATAGTCGCAGAAAGCCACCAATCGTTCCACTGTCCTCTTCCACGACATGAAGAACCCCGCTGATTCCCACCTTATATAAGGCCACGACTCCACGATTCTAAAAGCCACCTGGTCAGTAGCTTTGAGCTCCCTTGGCCAGCCATGGCTCGATCTCTTCTATTCTTCATCTTTGTTCTTGTTTGGGTCGCCCCGCAACGTGGGATGGCAGGTCACCCGATGAGATTTCCCGTGTATGCTAGATCGCCTTCGTGGATTTAGTGACGTGGCAGCTTCGCTCCTTCCTCCGGGCGGCCTCCTTTTCGGACGTCGCGAGGTCCTCCAAAAGACCCGAGCCGAGCTGTTTGGGCTCGGTCGAGTCCCTCCGATGCTCAAGTAAGGGGTCGGCTCCTTTGGATCGAGAAAAAAATCCCCTTCTGGTGGCATGGGGAGTGAACATTTATACCTGCATGGACGAGGTGGTCGTACGAGGGTCATCGTTACTACAGGACCTGACAGGTCATCAACTGCCTATCGCCGTGGGCACCGTACATTGGTCGATTGCTGCGCTAGCCCTGACACACTGCCGGTTAATAGTGGCCAGGGGATTCTGTTAGTCGGTCGGCCACTGCGCTAGCCCGGACATGTTGCATGTTGCTAGTGGCCAAGGGGTACTGTTCTCCAATCGGCCACTACGCCTGCCCTGACACGACGCTTGTTGCATGCGGCCTGAGAGTGCTGTTCGCCGGTCGACTACTGTGCCTGCCCTGACACTCCGCTTATTGCAGGTTGAGGGAGCAGGTCAGGCATGTCGGTTCTGCTGCGCCGTCCGTTGGCAGGGGGATGGTTGGTCGTCCGTTGGGCCGTCAGAGGGTACCCCGAGGTCAGGTCGGGTGGGAGACGCTGGGTCGACGTGGCTGAGTCATGACGTGGCCGAGATGTAGATGCTACGTTGCTTGCCATGTTAGACTCGACCATTATTGGTATTCTCTACCCCCCACAGGAATCCTTTTCGTTGTTTCTTAATAGGGCGCGTCTGCAAGGGTCATGTTGGGGCTTGAGTCGCAACGAGAAGGATTTGCACAAAGCTTTTGGCCTTTTGGGGTATGTTGCAAGGAGGTCGTTCGACTTAGGCGTCGCGGGCTTGTGGTGCCTGGCCGTGGCCGGGGGGCGTTGATGGGGGTGTGTTGCAGCTGAAGACGACCGAGGGACGGGCCTCAGGCGTGACTGGGTTAAAGATGGGCTAGGTGCACCTCAGGTATGACCGGACTAATGATGGCCGAGAGTTACGCCTCGGGCGCGATTGGACTAACGATGGCCGAGAGGCACGTCTCAAGCACTATTGGACCGACGATGGTCGAGAGGCATGTCTTGGGCATGATTGGACTGATGATGGCTGAGGGGCATGTCTCGGGCATGATTGGACTGATGATGGCCGAGAGGCACGTCTCGGGCATGATCGGACTGACGATGGCCTAGAGGCACATCTCGGGCACAATTGGACTGACGATGGTCGAGAGGCACGTCTCGGGCACGATTGGATTGACGATGGCTGAGAGACACGTCTCGGGCATGACTGGATTGATGATGGCCGAGAGGCACGTCTCAAGCGTGTTGGACTAACGATGGCCGAGAGGCACGTCTCGGGCACGTTGGGATTGACGATGGCAGAGAGGCACGTCTCGGGCATGACTGGACTAATGATGGCCGAGAGGCACGTCTCGGGCGCGATCGGACTAACGATGGTCGAGAGGCACATCTCGGGCACGATTGGACTGATGAAGGCCGAGAGGCATGTCTCAGGCACAATTGGACTGACGATGGTCAAGAGGCACGTCTCGGGCACGATTGGACTGATGATGGCCGAGAGGCACGTCTCAGGCACGATCAGACTGACGATGGCTGAGAGGCACGTCTCGGGCACGATTGGATTGACGATGGCCGAGAGGCACGTCTCGGGCACAACTAGACTGATGATGGCCGAGAAGCATGTCTCGGGCAAGATTGGACTGACGATAGCTGAGAGGCACGAGATCACCCGCGGGCATGTCACACATGGCCAACAAACATGCGTCTCGCCTACAACTACCGTGCAAGCACACGGATCTGCGCCCTGGCCCATCGCGTGTCGTGCCCGTGGTTTTGGCGGTGGGTGGTTACGACCGTTTAGGGATGACGTGGTCCTGTATTTATTGATACAATGGGCTCTGACGGACTCTTGGGGGTGGTGTTCTCTCTCTACCTTGGGCATATGAATCGTCATTTGGTGACTATATAATCGTGTCGCCCACAGCTAGAGACCTTACTTGCTCTCTTGAACCCTTCTTATTTTCGTCTCGGCCTCTTGCAGTTCCCCTTCTCCCGTCTCCCCTTCTCCTCCAAACAGGTCGGATGTCCTCCTCGGGTTCGTCTAGTGTTAGGGTCGTCCCTTCCGCTAGTTCGGAGGGGACACGATCGGAAGGTCGGGCGACTAGCGTCTCGGGATCGTCGCATTCAGGATACCTTCCCCGAAGGACGCCCGATTGCGAAGGGACTTGGAGGCCATGAAGTCCTGTCACGACATCACCTCGGCCATAAGTGAGGAGGCTCTCGAGTCCATCCGGGAGTGTTACAACATTCTCGAGGGCTACGTGCTTCGGGCCCCTTCGCCCGAGCAGCGACCCTACCAACCCCAGCCTTCCGAGATAAGCATCTCGGTAGATGCGTTGGAAGCTGGCTTGCGCTTCCCTCTGCATTCCACTATAGTCAAATGCCTTAGGTGGTGGAGGATTTCTCCCAGTCAGATGGCGCCCAACTCATGGCGCTACCTTATTGCGTTCTTAGGCGAGTGTTAGGGGGCTGGTATTGTTCCTAGCCGAACTTAATTTTTCGCTTGTTTTCGCCTTTGTAAGAGTCGGGGAGGTTATTACTTGACGGCTCGGGCTGACTTCAAGGTTAGTGGTGCATCGACCAACAACAAGGGTTGGAAGGCCAGGTATTTCTTCGTCAGTGGTCCAAGTTAGGGTTTTAGGGCCGACTGTTCCATCCACCCGATTAGCAATGTCCCCCCTTTGTTATCCAAGTAGGAGTCTGTTGCTGTCAATAGGTTGAGGGGAATCCTTCCCCTTTCCTGGCAATTCGGGATATGACCGAGAGGTGGCTGGTAGAGGTCAGGCTTAGTCCAGCTTCTCGGGGTATACCTGTATTCTAACGGTTCTCGTCAAGTGCAGCCGCCAATCGGATTCTAACTTGTTGCTCGGTATGTAGGCACTATGGATCTGAATATGTTGTAGAAGAAGCCCTGGATGCCAAGGGGGAAGGGTACCCCTGCGGTTGATCCTGAGAGCGCTCAGCCGGAGGTGGAAGTTACACACGCGGGGGCTTCGGGGAAGTGATCCGCGGGGGGTTCGACTCCCGATCCAACTGCCACTGGCCGACCCGGAAAGTAGGTCAAGATAGCGGTGAGAAGACACAAGGCTCATCGCGACGAAGGGAGCTCACACCGGGCAGATCGGGAAAGGGAACCGGAGGTCTCGGTAGGAGACGCTTCTCCGACCTACCACCGATAAGTCGATGAGGGACTTGTGCGGCATGCGGATTCAGGAGGACGATGAGGGCTACTACGTCCTCTAGATGGCTGACTGGGCCCCCAAGGACTCGAGTCAGCAATGTGGGCTTGGTGGCCGAACCTGTCCTACCAGTCCCGAGTCTGGGATGACTCTGATGCGGCCTCGGAGTTTGATCGGGGGGTACTGCACCGACGCTGGCTAAGGACCTATACACCTTGCTGTCAGAGGTCCTTATTGCCCGAGCAGCAAAGCAGATCGTGCTGGTAGGTTGCGTGTCTAGCTTTTACGTTATTGCTTGCTAACTTTTCCTATACCGACCATCTTTTCTATTTTCGCAGGGTCACCATTATCAGATGGCCCTCCTGGACAGGGTGCATGACTCGGGTCGTTTAGTGACCCATATGGGGAACCAGGCGTCCCTTCTCAAGGCGGAACTCGAGAAACTAAGGTCGGAAAAGAACCCCGAGCAACTGGCTCTGGCCAGGCAGCGAGTGGACGAACTGGAGGCAGACGACGCCAAGATGAAATCAGAGTTGGACGAGTCGAGAGGCCGGTTGGACGAGGCTGACAAGGAGCTGAACAAGCTCCGGGAATGCATATGTTGTTTTGATCAATTTATTTAATTGAACTTATGGGCTTCTCCAATTAAATAGAATTAATTAGTTTAATTAAAATAATAATAAATTATTATTTCTTTATAGTTTTCTCATATGAATTATTAATTGCATGTGTTAAATACAATTATTGTTTCTTGGATATTTATTCAGTTATTCACATGCATATGTTGAGAATTGTGAAATAATATTTATTTTTAACATTAAGGCATGATTTATGTATTATCATGATTACAACTATCATATGAGTTTTTTTTCCGCTGATTAAGTGTTCAATAATTATTATGGTTGTTATTCTATTATTGAACTATTTCAGCATAAATTAGTTAAAATAAACTTGATGAATATTATTTGTAATTCATCTCCTTAAGTTATCCTGACCGGTAGCTGCCAAAGTAGCCTGAGATGGTAAGCTTATAGGATATGAAATACAATTAAAGTCTTATCATTCATAGGATAATTTAATTTATATTTTATATTACTGCATTGGTCTTGTAATCACCAAAGTGGCCTAGATCAATGATTTATAAAATTACATTAAGGAACAAGTCCTCGATGACATTAAAGAAATAATATTCAAAAATTACATACATAATTAGGAGATTTAGATAATTTCAAAGGATAATCTATTTCAAATAATTATGTAATGGGGTAGGATGATACTGTTTTGGATATACTTACAGTTTAGAATTGTATACTCAAATGTAGCAAAACTATTTCACAAGGATAATATCAGCCCTCCATAAATGATCTTGAGTGAACACTAGATATGTCAATATTTTTACCCAAAGGTTAAATATTGATGATATCAATAGTTCATCATATTTTGGTAAACTCAAAGCATTAATGTTATTTTATGTTCTGCAGTAGTATTCTCATCCATACATTCTAATGCTTCTAGTGTCCCTGTATTCTCTTGATCAAATTATTCAGAATGGTTAGAGTATGTGCAATTTACATTAGGCATATTAGATCTTGATTTGACATTGCTTGTTAAAAAGCCAACAGAATTAACTAATGAAAGTACTGTGGAACAAGTCAATAAAATGAAGGCTTGGAAAAGATATGATAGGCTCAGTTTAACGTTCATAAGAATGACAATTGTAAATAATATAAAGACTTCATTACTGGTTGTAACTAGCGAACGTGAATATTTAAAAATTATTGAAGACAGATTTAAATCCGCTGATAAGTCATTAGCTGACACATTAATGAAAGAACTGACTGCAGCTCAATATGATGGTACTCGAGGAATTCAGGATCACATCCTCAATATGATTGACAAAGCTACAAAACTTAAGGGGAATGAATGTTGATGAATCTTTCCTTATGCAATTCATTCTTAATTCTCTTCCTTCTCAGTTTGGCCCATTCAAGATTCACTACAATACAAATAAGGATAAGTGGGACTTGAATGAGTTAACTAGTATGTATGTTCAAGAAGAATTAAGATTAAGGCAGGAAAGTTCGCCTAAATCCAAGAGGAACGGCTGAACCAAGATGCTCAGAGAAAGAGAATCACTCATAGACTAGAAGCATATAAACCTCCCTATGCTCCCAACCATTCTTCACTGTTAAAAAAATTGACGAGAGAAGAGTTACGTGACAGATCGGCGAAAGGCCTTTGTTGGCATTGCAATGAACTTTGGAGCTGCAACCATCGCTACAAAAAGGGGGAGCTTTTCATGAAAAAATCTATTGAAGAATCTGAAGAAGAGGTCCAGGAACTTGAGGAGGAGAACACAAAGGAAGAACCGCAGTCGATCGATTGCATGACTTACGATTTAGCTGACTAGACAAACCCGCAAGCAACAAAAGTTGAAGAATCTCTTAAGCCATAGTCTGTCACCATCCTCATCAGGACTAGGAGCACCAATAACTTTATAAACATCAAAGTTGTTGCCCAATTAGTGCTCCAAAATGAAGATTGCAGTAGGTTTGACGTTGAGGTCGCCGACGACCTAAGATGCCTGCGGGTGAAATTATTACGATAGGACCAAAAGATACTTGCTGATTTCTTCCTCCATCTTAATGATTATGAGGCTGTGCTCAACATCAAATGGCTGACTATGCTAGGTGATATTTCATGAATTTTTTTAAATTTATCATGAAATTTTTTAGCCATGAGAAACTGGAGATCCTACGCGGGAAACGCGGGAGTGACATAATGACGATTTGCACGCAACAAACGAAGAAAGTTTTGAACAAAGTGAATAGTGGCTTCCTAATGCAATTTCAGCAGCACTCTGTGGGGGAGCCAATAAAAATTGAAGACCCAAACATTCTCTAATTGCTTGCTGAATGTTTAGACATTTTCGTCGAACCATGCAACCTACTTTCTACCTGCCGACATGATCATCGAATTCTGATTCTCCCGAGGAAACCAGTAGCAAACACTCAGCCATGTTGTTATTCTCACCTTCAGAAAGGTGAAATATAGAGTATTGAAGAAGAGATGTTGGAAACAGGGGTCATTCGGCCAAGTTACAGCCCCTACTCTTCGACGATGCTAGCTTTACCCGACTCTAACAAAGTGTTTATTATTGACGCATCGGGAGCTAGAAATTGCATGCATGATAAGAACCTCCCACATTAAACTATCTTTTGTAACCAATTTACAATAACCCACTGCAAGACTAAACTGCATGAGATGCATAAACATCGACCATGTAACGGATACTATCACATTGCTATTAATCATTACTGAGAATGTTCTCGAGCATCAATGCTCGGCTACTCTGATTCTCGAGCAACAGTCAGTACTCGACCAGTTTAATTTCGAGCAATCGCGCTTGGCTTTTCCAACACCCGAGCAACAGTCTCGGCCAGTTCAATTCCCGAGCAGGGGTGCTTGGCTAGTCCAATTCCCGAGCGATAGCACTCGGCCAGTTCAATTCCCGAGCAATAGTGCTCGGCCAGTCCAAGTTCCCGAGCAATAGTGCTCGGCCTATCCAAGTTGCGGAGCACCAGTGCTCAAACAGTTTGATTCCCAAGCAACAATGCTCGGCTAGTCCAAATTCCGGAGCAGTAATGCTCCGCCAGTCCAATTCACAAGCAGCAGTTCTCAGCCAGTTCAATTCCCGAGTAGCAGTGCTCGACCAGTCCAATTCCCAAACATCAATGCTCGGCTAGTTCAGTTCCCGAGCATCAGTCCTCGGCCAGTTCAGTTCCCGAGCTATAGAGCTCGGCTAATCCAATTCACACACAAGCAACGCCCGACCAGTCTAACTTCCACAACAAACAACGATCGACCAACCCGATGAGAACCATAGATCATCACCGTGGCAGATACCCGAAGGGACTTTAATAAACAAAAGACAAGTATAAGGTGAGCCACAATAAAAACCCTCTTCAAGGCCCCTCTTCGAGGAAACCTGGAAAAGATCTTCCGGAAGGGTGGGGGAGGGAGAATGATATGGCAAATAATGGATGGACTCATCACACACCACATCCTCAGCTGATTCAGCACGATTTCAATCGACACCTAGTGCGAGTATGACAGATCAGGTGCAGGTATGGCCGACCTGGTATAGTCCGGCCAGCCTAGCGCAATTATGGCCGACTCAGCATAGGTATGGCCGAGATGGCACAAGTATGGCTGACCTTGCACAGTTATGATCGACCTACCGCAAGAGCAACGTAAACCCTACGCACGACTTCATCAGGTACAAATGCAGGTTCGAACCATATTGGCACATAGAACATTACAATAAAGGACGTCAGCAACATTAAAGATGTCAGGTATGTACGACCTCTGACAGGCAGGTATAAAAGCTACCCCTGAAGTTGTGCGGGAGGGACTCTTGGCTCTCGCTTGAAACATTCTAAAAATACTCTATCTAAATTGATCCTCGATCAGGGGTACTCACTTGATCATCGTAGGGGCCACCTCGAACACTCCACCCCGACGTGGCCTTTATGCAAGGACCTTCGGTCGACCTGAGTTGAATCCTAAAGTAAATGTTACCGACCCGAGCGAGGCCAGGAGCACACAACCTCATACTTTCCCCAAGTTCCGCTCCTTGCTCCTCTTGGAAGTTGATGCGAATGAGTTTACACACACGGGTGGGACCACCATGCTTACTCAGCGGATAAAGTTTTACAAGACTTGTCTATCAAATAATAATGTTGCCAGGTCAAAAAAAAAGAAAAAATTTCTCAAGATCCATTGGTGGATGACATGGTAGAAATTTGACATTTTGGAGATGATGTAGACGTCTCTCAGGAACGGCAAGCAAAGATTTCATTGCCGACATTTTGGGTCCCAATCATGTGGCTATTGAAATGTCTACTCCTGATGAGTTGGAATCCTCATGAACACCGGAAATCGACGCGATGCGAGCTCGAGGAAGACTTGATTGAAACGCGAGTGGTCGAGAGGTTGAGACGTGCTCTCTGCGAGAAGTGACCAGCTGTTGCATGGCAACATGAAGCCGACGATGACGACGCACATCGAGACAGATATAACTCATGTCGAGATAAAAGCTTTGGACTCACCGAGCGAGGTTTTAGTCTCCAAAACTTAGGTAACCTTCTCCTTCTTTTTCACGTCTACACTATCGATTTTCTGCAGACGAAAATGACCGCATATAGTTGCCTCTTTGTAGTCATTCAGAGAACAGTTCGGAGTACTACTACCTCTGCACACACAGCCCCTGTCGCATCTTCTGCGTCAACTGCTATGTGCATCGGAGGACTAATTATAGTGTGGTTCATATGTGCTGGTGAGATGTAACAGCACAGTTAAGCTATTTGGTTATGGAGTAACAACACACAGATTGATCATATGGGATTTCGATCTACCAATCATCCAACCATTCTTTCGGCTTATCTCAATTATGCAAACATCGAGTTGTGATAACAAGGGAATGCCGAATTCCTCTTTCTTTCTATCATAGTTCGTTCTTATGTCTTTGCATCTGTTTCTTTTTCTTGACGTCTCCGTATGCTAAATCCAGTTGTATTCTCATGTCATTGACAAAGACACTGCGTCACTTTCTCTCGTGACCTCGAATCTACTTGGATTGCTCACCATAGTCACAAAAAACCACCAATCATTCCACTGTCCTCTTCCACGAAGTGAAGAACCCTGCTGATTCTCACCTTATATAAGGCCACGACTCCAAGATTCTAAAAGCCACCCGATCAGTAGCTTTGAGCTCCCTTGGCCAGCCATGGCTCGATCGCTTATATTCTTCATCTTCGTTCTTGTTGGGGTCGCCCCGCAACGTGTGATGATAGGTCACCCCGATGAGAGTTCCCTTGTATGCTAGATCGCCTCCGTGGATTTAGTGATGTGGCAACTTCGCTCCTTCCTCCGGGTGGCCTCCTTCTCGGACGTCGCGAGGTCCTGCTGAAAACCCGAGCCGAGCTATTTAGGCTTGGCCGAGTCCCTTCGATGCTCAAGTCAGGGGTCGACTCCTTTGGATAGGGAAAAAATCCCCTTCTGGTGGCATGGGGAGTGAACATTTATACCTGCATGGATGAGGTGGTCGTACGAGGGTCACGTCGTTACTACAGGACCTGACAGGTCATCAACCGCCTGTCGTCGGTCGCGCAGTACACTGGTCGGCTGCTGCGCTAGCCCTGACACGCCGTCGGTTACTAGTGGCCAGGGGATTCTGTTCACCGGTCGGCCACTGCGCTAGCCCTGACACGCCGCATGTCACCAGCGACCAGGGGGTACTGTTCGTCGGTCGACCACTGTGCCTGCACTGACACGCCGCCTATTGCCTGCGGCTTGGGAGTGCTGTTCGTCGGTCGGCTACTGTGCCTGCCCTGACACTCCGCTTGTTGCAGGTTGAGGGGAACGGTCAGGTACGTCGATTCTGCTGCGCCGTCTGTTGGCAGGGGGATGGTTGGTCGGGCGCAGGGCCGTCAGAGGGTACCCCGAGGTCCGGTTGGGAGGGAGACAATGGTTCGACGTGGCTGAGTCATGACATGGCCGAGATGTGGATGCTACGTTGCTTGCCATGTTGGACTCGACCATTATTGGCCCCATTATTCTCTCTCTCCCCCCCCCCCCCCCACAGGAATCCTTTTCGTTGTTTCTTTATAGGGCGCGTCTGCAAGGGTCATGTTGGGGCTTGAGTCGCGACGAAAAGGATTTGCACGAAGCTTTTGGCCTTTTGGGGTATGTTGCAAGGAGGTCGTTCGACTTAGGCGTCGCATGCTTGTGGTGCCTGGCCGTGGTCGGGGGGCATTGATGGGGGTGTGTTGCAGCTGAAGACGACCAAGGGACGTGCCTCAGGCGTGACTGGGTTAAAGATGGGCGAGGCGCGCCTCGGGTATGACTGGACTGATGATGGCTGAGAGTTATGCCTCGAGCGCGATTGGACTAACGATGGCCGAGAGGCACGTCTCGAGCACTATTGGACCGATGATGGCCGAGAGGCACGTCTCGGGCACCATAGGACTGACGATGGCCGAGAGGCACATCTTGGGCACGATTGGACTGATGATGGCCGAGAGGGACGATCAGACTGACGATGGCCTAGAGGCACATCTCAGGCACGATTGGAATGACGATGGCCGAGAGGCAGGTCTCGGGCATGACTGGACTGATGATGGCCGAGAGGCACGTCTCAAGCACGATCGGACTAACGATGGCCGAGAGGCACGTCTCGGGCACGATTGGACTGACGATGGCAGAGAGGCACGTCTCGGGCATGACTGGACTGATGATGGCCGAGTGGCACGTCTCGAGCGCGACCAGACTAACGATGGCCGAGAGGCACGTCTCGAGCACGATTGGACTGACGAAGGCCGAGAGGCACGTCTCGGACACGATTGGACTGACGATGGTCAAGAAGCACGTCTCGGGCATTATTGGACTGATGATAGCCGAGAGATACATCTCAGGCACGATCAGACTAACGATGGCTGAGAGGCACGTCTTGGGCACGATTGGATTGACGATGGCTGAGAGGCACGTCTTGGGCATGATTGGACTGACGACAGCTGAGAGGCATGAGATCACCCGCAGGCATGTCACACATGGCCAGCAAACATGCGTCTTGCCTAGAGCTAGCATGCGCGCGCGGATCTGTGCCCTGGCCCTCACGTGACGTGCCCGTGGTTTTGTCGGCGGGTGGTTATGGCCGTTTACGGCTGACGTGGTCCTGTATTTATTGATACGATGGGCTATGACGAACTCTTGGGGGCGGTGTTCTCTCTCTACCTCGGGCATATGAATCTCGTTTGGTGGCTATATAATCGTGTCGCCCATAGCCAAAGACCTTACTTTCTCTCTTGAACCCTTCTTGTTTTCGTCTCGGCTTCTTGCTGTTCCCCTTCTCCCGTCTCCCCTTCTCCTCCAAATAGGTAAGATGTCCTCCTCGGGTTCGTCTAGTGTTAGGGTCATCCCTTCCTCCAATTTGGAAGGGACACAATCAGAAGGTTGGGCGACTAGCGTCTCGGAATCGTTGCATTCGGGGATACCTTCCCCGGAGGGCACCCAGTCGCGAAGGGACTTGGAGGCCATGAAGTCCTGTCATGACATCACCTCGGCCATAAGTGAGGAGGCTCTTGAGTCCATCCGGGAGTGTTACAGCATTCTCGAGGGCTACGTGCTTCGGGCCCCTTCGCCCTAGCGCGATTGGACTAACGATGGCCGAGAGGCACGTCTCGAGCACTATTGGACCGATGATGGCCGAGAGGCAGGTCTCGAGCACTATTGGACCGATGATGGCCGAGAGGCACGTCTCGGGCATGATTGGACTGACGATGGCCGAGGGGCACGTCTTGGGCATGATTGGACTGATGATTGCCGAGAGGCACGTCTCAGGCACGATCGGACTGACGATGGCCTAAAGGCACATCTCGGGCACGATTGGACTGATGATGGCTGAGAGGCACGTCTCGGGCATGACTGGACTGATGATGGCCGAGAGGCACGTCTCAAGGACGATCGGACTAACGATGGTCGAGAGGCACGTCTCGGGCACGATTGGACTGACAATGGCGGAGAGGCACGTCTCAGGCATGACTGGACTGATGATGGCTGAGAGGCACGTCTCGGGCGCGACCGGACTAACGATGGCCGAGAGGCACGTCTCAAACACGATTGGACTAATGAAGGCCGAGAGGCACGTCTCAAACACGATTGGACTGACGATGGTCAACAGGCATGTCTCGGGCATGATTGGACTGATGATGGCTGAGAGGCACATCTCAGGCACGATCAAACTGACGATGGCTGAGACGCACGTCTATGGCAGAACTAGACTAATGATGGCCGAGAGGCACGTCTCGGGCACGATTGGACTGACGACAGCTAAGAGGCACGAGATCACCCACGGGCATGTCACATATGGCCAGCAAACATACGTCTTGCTTAGAGCTAGCATGCGTGCGCGCGGATCTGCGCCCTGGCCCTCACGTGCTGTGCCCGTGGTTTTGGCGGCGGGTGGTTATGGCCGTTTAGGGCTGACGTGGTCCTGTATTTATTGATACGATGGGCTATGACGAACTCTTGGGGGCGGTGTTCTCTCTCTACCTCGGGCATATGAATCTCGTTTGGTGGCTATATAATTGTGTCGCCCATAGCCAGAGACCTTACATGCTCTCTTGAACCCTTCTTGTTTTCGTCTCGGCTTCTTGCAGTTCCCCTTTTCCCGTCTCCCCTTCTCCTCCAAATAGGTAAGATGTCCTCCTCGGGTTCGTCTAGTGTTAGGGTCGTCCCTTCCACCAGTTTGGAAGGGACACGATCGGAAGGTTGGGCGACTAGCGTCTCGGAATCGTTGCATTCGGGGATACCTTCCCCGGAGGGCACCCAGTCGCGAAGGGACTTGGAGGCCATGAAGTCCTGTCATGACATCACCTCGGCCATAAGTGAGGAGGCTCTTGAGTCCATCCGGGAGTGTTACAGCATTCCCGAGGGCTACATGCTTCAGGCCCCTTCGCACGAGCAGCGACCCTACCAACCCCAGCCATCCGAGATAAGCATCTCGGTAGATGCGTTGGAAGCTGGCTTGCACTTCCCTCTATATTCTACTATAGTCGAATGCCTTAGGTGGTGGAGGATTTCTCCCAGTCAGATGGCGCCCAACTTATGGCGCTACCTTATTGCGTTCTTAGGCGAGTGTAAGGGGGCTGGTATTATTCCCAACCGAACTCTATTTTTCGCTTGTTTTCGCCTTTGTAAGAGTCGGGGAGGTTATTACTTGATAGCTCGGGCCGGCTTCAAGGTTAGTGGTGCACCGACCGACAAAAAGGGTTGGAAGGCCTGGTATTTCTTCGTCAGCGGTCCAAGTTGGCGTTTTAGGGTCGACTGGTCCATCCACCCGATTAGCAATGTCCCCCCTTTGTTATCCGAGGAGGAGTCCATTGCTATCAACAGGTTGAGGGGAATCCTTTCCCTTTCCCAAGCAATTCAGGATATGACCGAGAGGTGGCTGGTAGAGGTCAGACTCAGTCCAGCTTCTCGAGGTATACCTGTATTCTAACAATTCTCGTCAAGCACATCCGCCAACTAGATTCTAACTTGTTGCTCGGTATGCAGGCACTATGGATCTGAATATGTTGCAAAAGAAGCCCCGGATGCCAGGGGGGAAGGGGGCCCCTGCCGTTGATCCCGAGAGCGCTCAGCCGGAGGTGGAAGTCACACATGCGGGGGCTTCGGGGAAGCGATCCGTAGGGGTTCGACTCCAGAGCCAACTGCCACTGGCCGACCCGAAAAGCAGGTCAAGATAACAGTGAGAAGATACAAGGCTCATCGCGACGAAGGGAGCTCACGCCGGACAGATTGGGAAAGGGAACCGGAGTGCCATATCTGTCTACGTGCATTCGTCCTCATGGGGGCTGTTTCTTTGCACATTGACCATCATACAGCTAAAACATCATGTTCTTATAGAATTTATAGAATACACATTAGAATTTATTCACTATTTCATCCTACAAGCACTGCATCCAAGAGATATGATGATATATATTGCCTCTATCTTCTCGTACAATGTCTATCACACATCTCTCGTTTCTTACAACCTAAAACACATGAAAGCATAGTGTATATATATAGTCAAAATTTGCTATTGTAATCTCGATCACATCTCTCGTTCTTTAGTAAGTTGCCGTTATAATTTATAATAGTTTGTAAAATTAATGGAGATTTACATTCCTTAGTAAGTCTTTGTCAGTAACTCCCATCTGGCACTAAAATAGAATATTCCACAACATTAGACTTTAAAAATACTTTAAAATTTCTAAAAATAAAAAATCACAGGGAATAAAGACAAATTTGTTAAAACCCAAAACAACATATGACAATGACATCCCTCACTTCCCATGGTTCATCCAAGCTGCCCCACCACCTCATCCAGCCGGCATGCTTCCCATGGTCAAATCAACAGCACATTTTCAAAAAGAGCACATAAAATAGGCTAAAATAAGATACTATAAAATGCACAGTATCTACAGTAGTAGTAAGACATCAAACAAACAGAACAAATAAATTTCCTCTAATATACTGACTCTTCATCATCATCTTCATCGGCCTCCTTATTTGCCTTTTGCTTGGCAGCAGACACATTTGGCTTTCCTGCTGTGGACTTGGGTTGCTCATCCTTTACATTAGTCTTGCCTGAAAATTTAAAAAGAAACACCATCAAAACCATCGAGATATGGAACATAAATGAAATTAATATAAAATAACTTAAGCAAACTCAAAATCGCATCATTTACAATATGCTCAAGTCGCTCTCTAGAAGTCAAACAGAGTAGCAAATGCTTTTGTTAGGAAACATAAAATGATGAAAAATACAACTGAGGTTAGCATAACAAGTCGTTACCATCAAAGTCAAGAAATGGGGGGCCAAAAATCAAAATCCAGGTCAAAGAAATCGATAGCAGCAAGAATATGTTTATAAAGTGCAAGACATATGAGAATTGGACTGAAGTTAGTAGGTAAATTAGCTTCCCAATGGAAAATAATAAAGGATATTCATTCATCTCCCTCCAATGCAACAGTTTTGTAGCCGCATAAGTAGACACTTGAGAATTCTTTGAGTTGTGAGATATCTCAATTTCTTTCTCAAATACCAAATCATATTGAATTTGAACACATTTGCCTGCAGAGAGTGTTCCCAGTACAAAAAATTGCATAAAATGATAAACACGATTAATAATGGAAATGGAAAGAGAACATTGGCTGCACTGAAAACAAAGCTAGGACTTGCAGAGAAATATCATAAAAAACCAAAGGGGTTTCAGAGAATAATAATCATTAAAGTTCTAGCCAAGAAAATTTGAGCTGAGTTTATTCTTTTTTTTCCACCGATGCTAAAGGTGGTGACAACACTCAGAATATTTATGGTCAGCGATCGCATCCCAGCCGTCGGCGGCACGCAGAACGCATGTGCCGATCGCACAAGCGGCGGCGGCAGTAGGGGAAGAAAATAGGGTTAGGGTTTTTTTTTTCTTCAATGAAAGTAAAATTACAGTTTTGCCAGTTCCCGAGCAATAGCACTCGGCCAGTTTAATTCCCGAGCAATAGTGCTCGGCCAGTCCAAGTTCCCGAGCAATAGTGCTCGGCCTATCCAAGTTCCGGAGCACCAGTGCTCAAACAGTTCGATTCCCAAGCAACAGTGCTCGGCTAGTCCAAATTCCCGAGCAGTATTGCTCCACCAGTCCAATTCACAAGCAGCAGTTCTCGGCCAGTTCAATTCCCGAGCAGCAGTGCTCGACCAGTCCAGTTCCCAAACATCAATGCTCGGCTAGTTCAGTTCCCGAGCATCAGTCCTCGGCCAGTTCAGTTCCCGAGCTACAGAGCTCGGCTAGTCCAATTCACACACAAGCAATGCCCGAGCAATCGTGCTTGGCTTTTCCAACAGCCAGCAATAGTCTCGGCCAGTTCAATTCCAAAGCAGCGGTGCTTGGCTAGTCCAATTCCCGACCGATAGCACTCGGTCAATTCAATTCCCGAGCAATAGTGCTCGGCCTATCCAAGTTCCGGAGCAACAGTGCTCAAACAATTTGATTCCCAAGCAACAGTGCTCGGCTAGTCCAAATTCCCGAGCAGTAGTGCAACACCAGTCCAATTCATGAGCAGCAGTGCTCGGCCAGTTCAATTCCCGAGTAGCAGTGCTCGACCAGTCCAGTTCCCAAACATCAATGCTCGGCTAGTTCAGTTCCCGAGCATCGGTCCTCGGCCAGTTCAATTCCCTAGCTGCAGTGCTCGGCTAGTCCAATTCCCCCACAAGCAACGCCCGACCAGTCTAACTTCCACAATAAACAACAGCCGACCAACCCGATGAGAACCATAGACCATCACCATGGCAGATACCCAAAGGGACTTTAATAAACAAAAGACAAGTATAAGGTGAGCCACAATAAAAACCCTCTTCAAGGCCCCTCTTCGAGAAAACCTGGAAAAGATCTTCTGGAAGGGTGGGGGAGGGAGAATGATATGGCAAATAATGGATGGACTCATCACACAACACATCCTCAACTGATTCAGCACGATTTCAATCGACACCTAGTGCGAGTACGACCGATCAGTTGCAGGTATGGTCGACCTGGTATAGTCCAGCCAGCCTGGCACAGTTATGGCCGACTCAGCATAGGTGTGGCCAACCTGGCACAAGTATGGCTGACCTTGCGCAGTTATGATCGACCTACCGCAAGAGCAACGTAAACCGTGCGCACGACTTCATCAGGTACAAATACCGGTTCGAACCATATTGGCACATACAACATTACAATAAAGGACGTCAGCAACATTAAAGATGTCAGGTACGTACGACCTCCGACAAGTAGGTATAAAAGCTACATCTGAAGTTGTGCGGGAGGGACTCCTGGCTCTCGCTTGCAACATTCTAAAAATACTCTGTCTAGATTGATCCTCGATCACGGGTACTAACTTGATCATCGTATGGGTCATCTCGAACACTCCACCCCGACGTGGCCTTTATGCAAGGACCTTCGGTCGACCTGAGGTGATTCCTAAAGTAAATGTTACCGACCCGAGCGAGGCCAGGAGCACACAACCTCATACTTTCCCCAAGTTCTGCTCCTTGCTCCTCTTGGAAGTTGATGTGAATGAGTTTTGACACACGGGTGGGACTGTCATGCTTACTCAGCAGATAAAGCATAAAGTTTTACAAGACTTGTCTATCAAAGAATAATGTTGCCAGGTCAAAAAAAAAAAAATCTCAAGATCCATTGGTGGATGACATGGTAGAAATTCGACATTTTGGAGATGATGTAGACGTCTCTCAGGAACGGCAAGCAAAGATTTCATTGCCGACATTTTGGGTCCCAATCATGTGGCTATTGAAATGTCTACTCTTGATGAGTTGGAATCCTCATGAACACTGGAGATCGACGCGATGCGAGCTCGAGGAAGACTTGATTGAAACGCGAGTGGTCGAGAGGTTGAGACGCGCTCTCTGCGAGAAGTGACCAGCTGTTGCATGGCAACATGAAGCCGACGATGATGACGCACATCGAGACGGATATAACTCATGTCGAGATAAAAGTTTTGGACTCACCGAGCGAGGTTTTGGTCTCCAAAACTTAGGTAAGCTTCTTCTTTTTCACGTCTGCACTATGCATTTTCTGCAGACGAAAATGACCGCATATAGTTGCCTCTCTGTAGTCATTGAGAGAACAGTTCGGAGTACTACTACCTCTGCACACACAGCCCCTGTCGCAGCTTCTGCGTCAACTGCTATATGCGTCGGAGGACTCATTATAGTGTGGTTCATACGTGCTGGTGAGATGTAACAGCACGGTTAAGCTATTTGGTTATGGAGTAACAACACACACACACAGATTGGTCGTATGGTATTTCGATCTACCAATCATCCATCCATTCTTTCGGCTTATCTCAATTATGCAGACATCGAGTTGTGACAACAAGGGAATGCCGAATTCCCCTTTCTTTCTATCATAGTTCGTTCTTATGTTTTTGCATATGTTTCTTTTTACTGACATCTCCACATGCTAAATCCAGTTGTATTCTCATGTCATTGACAAAGACACTGCGTCGCTTTCTCTCGTGACCTCGAATCTACTCGGATTGCTCACCATAGTCGCAGAAAGCCACCAATCGTTCCACTGTCCAAGATTCCCACCTTATATAAGGCCACGACTCCAAGATTCTACACTATGCATTTTCTATAGACGAAAATGACCGCATATAGTTGCCTTTCTGTAGTCATTGAGAGAACAGTTCGGAGTACTACTACCTCTGCACACACAGCCCCTGTTGCAGCTTCCGCGTCAACTGCTATGTGCGTCAGAGGACTCATTATAGTGTGGTTCATACATGCTGGTGAGATGTAACAGCACGGTTAAGCTATTTGGTTATGGAGTAACAACACACACACAGATTGGTCGTATGGTATTTCGATCTACCAATCATCCAACCATTCTTTCGGCTTATCTCAATTATGCAGACATCGAGTTGTGACAACAAGGGAATGCCGAATTCCCCTTTCTTTCTGTCATAGTTCGTTCTTATGTCTTTGCATCTGTTTCTTTTTCCTGACATCTCCGTATGCTAAATCCAGTTGTATTCTCATGTCATTGACAGAGACACTGCGTCGCTTTCTCTCGTGACCTCGAATCTACTCGGATCGCTCACCATCCATAGTCGCAGAAAGCCACCAATCGTTCCACTGTCCTCTTCCACGACGTGAAGAACCCTGCTGATTCCCACCTTATATAAGGCCACGACTCCAAGATTCTAAAAGCCACCCGGTCAGTAGATTTGAGCTCCCTTGGCCAGCCATGGCTCCATCGCTTCTATTCTTCATCTTCGTTCTTGTTGGGGTCGCCCCGCAACGTGGGATGGCAGGTCACCCCGATGAGAGTTCCCGTGTATGCTAGATCGCCTCCGTGGATTTAGTGATGTGGCAACTTCGCTCCTTCCTCCAGGCGGCCTCCTTCTCAGACGTCGCGAGGTCCTGTTGAAAACCTGAGCCGAGCTATTTAGGCTTGGCCGAGTCCCTTCGATGCTCAAGTCAGGGGTCGACTCCTTTGGATCGGGAAAAAATCCCCTTCTAGTGGCATGGGGAGTGAACATTTATACCTGCATGGATGAGGTGGTCGTACGAGGGTCACGTCATTACTACAGGACCTGATAGGTCATCAACCGCTTGTCGCCGAGGGCGTAGTACACTGGTCGGCTGCTGCGCTAGCCCTGACACGCCGCCGGTTACTAGTGGCCAGGGGATTCTGTTCACCGGTTGGCCACTGCGATAGCCCTGACACGCCGCATGTCACCAGCGGCCAGGGGGTACTGTTCGTCGGTCGACCACTGCGCCTGCACTGACACACCACCTGTTGTCGGCGGCCTGGGAGTGTTGTTCGTCGGTCGGCTGTTGTGCCTGCCCTGACACTCCGCTTGTTACAGGTTGAGGGGGCCGGTCAGGTACGTCGATTCTGCTGCGCCGTCCGTTGGCAGGGGGATGGTTGGTCGACCGCAGGGCCGTCAGAGGGTACCCCGAGGTCAGGTTGGGTGGGAGACGCTAGTTCGACGTGGCTGAGTCGTGACATGGCCGAGATGTGGATGCTATGTTGCTTGCCATGTTGGACTCGACCATTATTGGCCCCATCATTCTCTCCCCCCCCACAGGAATCCTTTTCGTTGTTTCTTTATAGGGCGCGTCTGCAAGGGTCATGTTGAGGCTTGAGTCGCGACGAAAAGGATTTGCACGAAGCTTTGGGCCTTTTGGGGTATGTTGCAAGGAGGTCGTTCGACTTAGGCGTCGCATGCTTGTGGTGCCTGGCCGTGGCCGGGGGGCATTGATGGGGGTGTGTTGCAGCTGAGGAGGGCCAAGGGACGTGCCTCGGGCGTGACTGGGTTAAAGATGGGCAAGGCGCGCCTCTGGTATGACTGGACTGATGATGGCTGAGAGTTATGCCTCGAGCGCGATTGGACTAACGATGGTCGAGAGGCACGTCTCGAGCACTATTGGACCGATGATGGCCGAGAGGCACGTCTCGGGCACGATAGGACTAACGATGGCCGAGAGGCACGTCTCGGGCACGATAGGACTAACGATGGCCGAGAGGCACGTCTTGGGCACGATTGGACTAATGATGGCCGAGAGGCACGTCTCAGGCACGATCGGACTGACGATGGCCTAGAGGCACATCTCGGGCACGATTGGACTGACGATGGCCGAGAGGCACGTCTCGGGCATGACTGGACTGATGATGGCCGAGAGGCACGTCTCAAGCATGATTGGACTAACGATGGCCGAGAGGCACGTCTCGGGCACGATTGGACTGACGATGGTGGAGAGGCATGTCTCGGGCATGACTGGACTGATGATGGCCGAGAGGCACGTCTCGGGCGCGACCGGACTAACGATGGCCGAGAGGCACGTCTCGGGCACGATTGGACTGACGAAGGCCGAGAGGCACGTCTCAGACACGATTGGACCGATGATGGTCAAGAGACACGTCTTGGGCATGATTGGACTGATGATAGCCGAGAGGCACATCTCAGGCACGATCAGACTGACGATGGCTGAGAGGCACGTCTTGGGCACGATTGGATTGACGATGGCCAAGAGGCATGTCTCGGGCAGAACTAGACTGATGATGGCCGAGAGGCACGTCTCAAGCGTGTTGGACTAACGATGGCCGAGAGGTGCGTCTCGGGCACGATTGGACTGACGATGGCAGAGAGGCACGTCTCGGGCATGACTGGACTGATGATGGCCGAGAGACACATCTCGGGCGCGATCGGACTAACGATGGTCGAGAGGCACGTCTTGGGCACGATTGGACTGACGAAGGCCGAGAGGCACGTCTCAGGCATGATTGGACTGACGATGGTCAAGAGGCACGTCTTGGGCACGATTGGACTGATGATGGCCGAGAGGCACATCTCAGGCACGATTAGACTAACGATGGCTGAGAGGCATGTCTCGGGCACGATTGGATTGACGATGGCCGAGAGGCACGTCTCGGGCACAACTAGACTGATGATGGCCGAGAAGCACGTCTCGGGCACGATTGGACTGACGACAGCTGAGAGGCACGAGATCACCCGCGAGCATGTCACACATGGCCAGCAAACATGCGTCTCGCCTACAACTAGTGTGCGCGCACACGGATCTGCGCCCTGGCCCATCGCGTGCCATGCCCGTGGTTTTGGCGGTGGGTGGTTATGGCTGTTTAGGGCTGATGTGGTAATGTATTTATTGATACGATCGGCTATGACGGACTCTTGGGGGCGGTGTTCTCTCTCTACCTTGGGCATACGAATCGTCGTTTGGTGGCTATATAATCGTGTCGCCCACAGCCAGAGACCTTACTTGCTCTCTTGAACCCTTCTTATTTTCGTCTCGGCCTCTTGCAGTTCCCCTTCTCCCATCTCCCCTTCTCCTCCAAACAGGTCGGATGTCCTCCTCGGGTTCGTCTAGTGTTAGGGTCGTCCCTTCCGCTAGTTCGGAAGGGACACGATCGGAAGGTCGGGCGACTAGCGTCTCGGGATCGTCGCATTCAGGATACCTTCCCCGAAGGACGCCCGATCGCGAAGGGACTTCGAGGCCATGAAGTCCTGTCATGACATCACCTCGGCCATAAGTGAGGAGGCTCTCGAGTCCATCCGGGAGTGTTACAGCATTCCCGAGGGCTACGTGCTTCGGGCCCCTTCGCCCGAGCAGCGACCCTACCAACCCCAGCCTTCCGAGATAAGCATCCCGGTAGGTGTGTTGGAAGCTGGCTTGCGCTTCCCTTTGCATTCCACTATAGTCAAATGCCTTAGGTGGTGGAGGATTTCTCCCAGTCAGATGGCGCCCAACTCATGGCGCTACCTTATTGCGTTCTTAGGCGAGTGTCAGGGAGCTGGTCTTGTTCCTAGCCGAACTCTATTTTTCGCTTGTTTTCGCCTTTGTAAGAGTCGGGGAGATTATTACTTGACGGCTCGGGCCGGCTTCAAGGTTAGTGGTGCATCGACCAACAACAAGGGTTGGAAGGCCTGGTATTTCTTCGTCAGTGGCCCAAGTTAGGGTTTTAGGGCCGACTGTTCCATCCACCCGATTAGCAATGTCCCCTCTTTGTTATCCGAGGAGGAGTCCGTTGCTGTCAATAGGTTGAGGGGAATCCTTCCCCTTTCCTGGCAATTCGGGATATGACCGAGAGGTGGCTGGTAGAGGTCAGGCTTAGTCCAGCTTCTCGGGGTATACCTGTATTCTAACAGTTCTCGTCAAGCGCAGCCGCCAATCAGATTCTAACTTGTTGCTCGGTATGTAGGCACTATGGATCTGAATATGTTGCAGAAGAAGCCTTGGATGCCAGGGGGAAGGGCACCCCTGCGGTTGATCCCGAGAGCGCTCAGCCGGAGGTGGAAGTCACACACGCGAGGGCTTCGGGGAAGCGATCCGCGGGGGGTTCGACTCCCGATCCAACTGCCACTGGCCGACCCGGAAAGCAAGTCAAGATAGCGGTGAGAAGACACAAGGCTCATCGCGACGAAGGGAGCTCACACCGGGTAGATCGGGAAAGGGAACCGGAGGTCTCGGTAGGAGACGCTTCTCCGACCTACCAGCGATAAGTCGATGAGGGACTTGTGCGGCATGCGGATTCAGGAGGACGATGAGGGCTACTACGTCCTCCAGATGGCTGACTGGGCCCCCAAGGACTCGAGTCAGCGATGTGGGCTTGGTGGCCGAACCTGTCCTACCAGTCCCAAGTCTGGGATGACTCCGATGCGGCCTCGGAGTTTGATCGGGGGGGACTACACCGACGCTGGCTAAGGACCTATACAACTTACTGTCAGAGGTCCTTATTGCCCGAGCAGCAAAGCAGATCGTGCTGGTAGGTTGCGTGTCTAGCTTTGACGTTATTGCTTGCTAACTTTTCCTATACCGACCATATTTTCTATTTTCGCAGGGTCACCATTATCAGATGGCCCTCCTGGATAGGGTGCATGACTCGGGTCGTTTAGTGACCCATATGGGGAACTGGGCATCCCTTTTCAAGGCGGAACTTGAGAAACTAAGGTCGGAAAGGAACCCTGAGCAACTGGCTTTGGTCAAGCAGCTAGTGGACGAACTAGAGGCGGACAACACCAAGTTGAAATCGGAGTTGGACGAGTCGAGAGGCCAGTTGGACGAGGCCGACAAGGAGCTGAACAAGCTCTGGGAAGGACTGGTGGAGAGCCAATGTCAGCTAAAGGAGCAAAAAGCTGACCGTTGCAAAGCCGACGATGAGCTGTTGAAGCTGATGAGGGAGAACGAGTCCATTAAGGCCGAGCTGCCGGGCAAGAGCATCAGCGACTACAAGCAGTCGGTCGGGTTCGGATGGGGGCTGCGGCGTATGGGACAAGTGTCCTACAAATATGGGTATCAGGTTGCCTTGGCCTGCTTCCAAGCCCGGTACCCCGACTTGGAGATTGATAACTACCTGTTCACCGAGCGACTTGAGGACAACTCGGTGCCGATGGAGACCCATCAAGAGTTTGATGACTCTGTCCCCCCCGAGGATTAACTGAGGGTTTTGTAGCTTTGGGGGTCTGAGGGGACTAGTTTGTTTGACCTCGGGATTTGTCCCGGGTCGGTACTATAACTGACAAATTTTGTAACCGAACATTTTGCTTACTACAAATGATCATGGACATTTTGGTCGGTCGAACATTCGATTTACTGCAAAATAGACATTTTGGTCGGTCGAACATTCCTAATCTATGTATAGAACTTCTTTAAATTAGACATGTGCAAGGTCCTCGGCAATTGTCTACCATCGAGGTTCGCGAGGACGTAAGTACCCTCTCGAATCACTTTGACGACTCGGTACAGACCTTCCTATGTAGGCGCTAATTTACCTCGAGTTTGGGTCGAATCACTCACTTCGGCTCTACGCAGGACGAGGTCGCTTGGGGCCACTTGCCGAGGGCGTACTCTGCTGTTGTAGAGTAAGGCGACAGCCTTCTTGTATGTAAGTTCGCGAAGGTGTGCTTCAGTGCGTTTCTCCTCTAAGAGATCCAGGTTCTCACATAGCTGTGCATCGGAGGTGGGGCCTTCGTAATGCTCAACCCTGAGCATCGGGAAGACCATCTTGGGCAGTAAGATTGCCTCGGTCCCGAAGGCTAGACTGAAAGGGGATTCTATGGTTGGTGTTTTTGGGGGTTGTTCTTGAAGCCCACAAGATGCTGGGTAACTCGTTGGCCCAGGGCCCTTGTGCACTAGTGACCCTCTTCTTTAGACCTTCTAGGATGGCTCGGTTCGTGACCTCAGCGAGCCCATTTGCTTGGGGGTGAGCAACCGAGCTGAACTTGAGTTGGATATTGAAGCCTTGGTAGAAATATTTGAACTTTTGATTGTTGAATTGCGTCCCGTTGTCTGTGATTATAACTCTAGGTATGTCGAATCTGGTGATGATATTTTTCCAAACGAAGTTCTCGACTTGCTTTTCTGTGATCGAAGCTAGCGGTTCGGCTTCAACCCACTTGGTGAAGTAGTCGACCCCTACGATAATAAATTTGCGTTGTCCCGGGGTGGGAAGGGAAAGGGACGAGCAGGTCCATTCCCCATTGGGCGAATGGCCATGGCGTCTCAAACGTCGCCATGGGAGTTGTCGGCTGATGTGGCACATGAGCGTGGCATTGGCATTGCTCACACTTCTGTACGTAGGTCTGGGCATCCCTACGCATGGTCGGCCAGTAGTAGCCCTGCCTAAGAATTTTTTGTGCGAGTGTGCGGGCCCCGATGTGTTCCCCACACACCCCCTCATGCACCTCAGCGAGGGTCATCTGTGCTTCACTCGGTCGGAGGCATCGGAGCAGGGGTTGGCTGAATCCGCTCTTGTAGAGGCGGCGTTGATTATGCAATACTAGGATGCTAATCGCTTTACCTAACGCGCCTCAGTTTGCTCCTTGGGCAATATGCCATCTTCCTTGAACCGGAGTAGTTGGTCGAGCCAACATTCTTCTATCTCAACTGCCGCCACGTCGGGCGAACTGATGGAAGGTCGGGCGAGCATAGTGAGCCGAGTGGTTTTCGTGTAGGGGCTTTGGTCTGAAGCGAGCTTAGCTAAGGCGTCGGTGCGTGTATTTTCGGTCCGGGGTACTTTGGAGATGGAGAAATGTTGGAAGATTCTAATTAGTCCTCGTGCCTTGGCAATGTACTTTGCCATGTTGGACTCGACCATTATTGGCCCCATCAGTTCTCGAGCTCATTCTCGGTCAGGCAGTGGCTCGGCAGAGACACCATCCTTGAGCGTGAGTCCAGATAGAGGGGAGCCAGGGCTACTTTCGTCGGTGGCGCTTCGACTCGCGTAGCACCGCCGGACACCTGATAAGTCGATCGCAGGAGCCGAAGTTATTCTTGGAGGGTTCGCCACTGTAGTCTTCGGTGCCATCTTCGCTTATATTCGGGTCACCAGGAAGAGAAGCTCCGATACCAAAGCCTGAGCTGCATATAACAATGATTGTTCGCATGTATATATATATATATATATATATATATATATATATATATATATATATATATATATAGGGGAGAGAGAGAGAGAGAGTGTGTGTGTGTGTACAGTGTAGATCTTTTTGTATTCTTTCAATGGAAAATTTTAGAGAGAGAGATTCCGTTCATCATGGTATGATCTTTTTCTTAAACTGTGAAAGCATTCTGAGATGACCAGAACCCTTATCTTATTAATCATTCCGAGATCAAACCACGCTGTCTCTTGGTTTTAGCTCACCAGCTATACATGACAGGTACATCTATGAGAGAGAGGCCACATTCTACATGGTTGGCTGGGAAGAACAAGTACATAGTATCTGTCTTTGCATGTGTCTGCAATTACTCAAAAACCATCGATGTCTACGTGCATTCCTCTCATGGGGGCTACTTCTTTGCACAGTGAACATAATACAGCTGGAAGACTGACTATTCTCATAGCATTTCTCATGAACACAAATTAGAATTTACTCACTATTGTATCATACAAGAACAGCATCCAAGAGATGTGTGATGATATATGTTGCCACATCACTACTGCGGTCTACGTTTTCTTGGCAATACATACGTTCGAGGAGGAACGACTAGTGACGTGGGAGCCATTCCGGAGTGCATGTTGAGACCCAGTTCATAAAAGTCAACCCCGGGGATGAGCTTCTCGTGATTCATGCCGTGTCTTAAGGTGGAAAGAGAATGTACTGGTGAAGGGAGGAGGAAGAAGCTTGCAGGCTAAAACACATAAAGCATGGTTTAGATTAAAACAGAATTCGCTCTTTTAATCTATCTCACACATCCCTTGTTTTTTTGCAGTCTAAAACACATGAAAGCATAGTATATATATAGAGATACTCATATTAGTTATATGAGATGTATAGAATAAGACAGAGCCCAATAGAAAATGTTTAGATTAACGTTGCTTCAATATTCAAATCTATTATATTTTTGTAAAATATGATGATTTTCTTCTCTACTTTAATCTCTCTCACATTCTCTCTTTTTTTTTTTTTGCAGGCTAAAACATATGAAAGCATAGTGTATATATAGAGATATTCAAATATGCATGATATTATATTTCTCTAAAAGATGATGATATATTTAAAACAGAATTCGCCCCTTTGATCTCTTTCTATTTTCTTAGGGATTCAAGTAAAAAAAAATATAGAAAATCTCATTTTATATCTTTATCATTTCCTTGGCTTTGCTCACATCTAGATATTTATATTGTATATAGACGGTCAAAATAAGAAATAGGAACAAAGCCCTCTCTCATTTACTCTTTTTGCTAAATGCAATATTTAGGATAGATAAATGATCAAAATGAGAAATAAAAACAAAACCCACAATTTAGTTATTAGATTTTCTTATCGCAAAGTAATATTGCAAAATCGAATATAAAGAATTCAATACTGAAAAACATGTATTTTATTATATAATTATTCTAAAGATTGTGAGTAATATATTTAATAATGTTGCAAAAATATTATAAGGACGTAAGTTTGTTACAATAAAAGAGGGATTAGGGGAGAGAATTATGTTTGAGAGATATCATCATATTTTAGAAACATATAAAATTATATAGATTTAAACGTTAATCTAAACTGATTCTGTTGGATTGTATCTTATCCTATAGATCTCATTTCATTCTCTCTCTCTTACTGAAGTATCTATATATACACCTTTCATATATTTTAAGTTGTAAGTTTGTTTCTCTCTTCTCCACTCATATTCACTATTATCATTAGAAACTTCTGGTTTCGAATTAAATGGCCGGAGGTGTAGTTATAGCGTCTAGTATGTCTAAAGTTTATCCAGGGAAGATGACATTATATGTTTTTGTCACTTGTCTTGTAGCCTCTTCTGGTGGTCTTATCTTTGGTTATGATATTGGAATTTCTGGTAATTTTTTTTATTCTTTGATATATCTATGTTTTTTGAATCTAGCATAATAATTTTGTTTTTCTTGTTACTCGAGCATAGGAGGGATCACATCTATGGATACGTTTCTTCAAAAGTTTTTTCCTAAGGTTTATTATAAAGAGAAGCATACATTGAGTAACAATCAGTATTGTGAGTTTAATAGTCAGCTCCTGACGACCTTCACGTCTTCGCTTTACCTGGCTGCGTTGGTTGCCTCTTTTCTCGCCTCCGCTGTCACGAGGACCTTCGGAAGAAGGATTTCTATGTTGGGTGGAGGAATCATTTTTCTTGGTGGTGCTGCAATCAATGGTGGCGCTAAGGATGTGGCTATGCTTATCATAGGTCGCATCCTTCTTGGTATTGGCATTGGATTCGCCAACCAGGTAAAGCTTTCTTGATCGATCAAGCTAATAATTAATCCATCGAGCTCTTCTGATATTGTTATTTCGTGGAACAGTCTGTTCCGCTTTACCTCTCGGAGATGGCTCCGGCAAAGCTCCGTGGCATGCTCAATATTGCCTTTCAGCTTATGATTACTATCGGCAATTTCATCGCCAATTTGGTGAATTATTCCACCAATAAGATCGAGGGTGGGTGGGGATGGCGCCTTGGCCTGGGTCTTGCTGCTGTGCCAGCCATCATCATCACCGTTGGTTCCCTCTTCCTTCCTGATACCCCCAACTCGCTGATCGAGCGTGGTCACAATGAGCAAGCCATGTCTATGCTTCGGAAGATCCGTGGAACCGATGACATCAAAGCCGAGTACGACGACCTCGTCGTGGCCAGCAAAGACTCCCAACTCGTCAAGCATCCGTGGAGCACCCTGTTGCAGAGAAAATACAGGCCGCAGCTGTGCATGTCCTTATTAATCCCCAGCTTCCAGCAGCTCACTGGCATCAACGTCGTCATGTTCTACGCTCCCGTCTTGTTCAAGACTCTCGGTTTCGGTAACGACGCCTCCTTGATGTCCGCCGTCATTTCGGGATTGGTGAATGTCATTGCCACCTTCGTTTCGATCATCACCGTTGACAAAGTTGGCCGTCGTGTTCTCTTTCTCCAGGGTGGTGTTCAGATGGTGATCTCTCAGGTAAGGCAACCTTTTTTTTTCGAGCAATCCGTGGTCAGCCTTCTCATACTTACTATTTGTTTATGGCTGTGTCCGTGTCGTGGATCAGATCCTTGTGGGGACACTGATTGGGATCAAGTTCGGCACAACCGGGCAGGGAGAGATACCAAAGACGTACGCCATATTCGTGGTCGTCTGCATCTGCGTCTTCGTCTCAGCCTTCGCCTGGTCTTGGGGTCCCCTGGGATGGCTCGTGCCCAGCGAGATCTTCCCGCTGGAGATCAGATCAGCCGCACAGAGTATCAATGTATCAGTGAATATGTTTTTCACATTCGTGGTGGCACAGATCTTCCTATCATTGCTCTGCCACCTCAAGTTTGGGCTCTTCTACTTTTTTGCTGCATGGGAGGTGGCCATGACCGTCTTCATCGCCTTGTTCCTTCCTGAGACCAAAAACATACCCATCGAAGAGATGGGTTTGGTGTGGAAGAAGCATTGGTTTTGGTCTAGATATGTCAACGATGATACCGATGTCTAGGTGGCACGAAGAAACTGATGGTAAATAGTGGATGGAGTTTGTAGTTTGGTTTAGTTAATCGTCTGCCGTAATAATTTGTAAATAATGGAGTGCTGTAATAATTTATAAATAGTGGAGTTTTGTTTTCGTTTAATAATCTGGGTATTTGAAGAGTTACCACATTTCTGACATAATTGATCGGTTCTCATCTCCAAATCCTATCGTCATAAATCAAACAATAGTTAGCTAATAACAAGATATCAATAACTCACAGCTGGCACTTAAATAGAATACTTAATTTTTCTAAAAAATTACACTGAATTAACGGCAAGTCTAAAAGCACAGGGAATAAAAGACAAATTTGCTAAAGTAAGTAAATCCTGGAAGGGAAGAAGAATTAGAGACATATGTTTCACCTGAATCACTGATTTCCTCTAATGTTTAATGTTTTGACGGTCGACGCACAGACCTCATCATCATCGGATTCATCTGTCCAACATGCCAACATTCCTCGAAGCATTGGTTCTGGTCTAGATATGTCAACGATGATACCGACATTGAAGTGGCACGAAGAAACTGATGGTGAAGTTATACCATCTAGTACATCTAAAGTTTATCCAGGAAAGATAACTTTATATGTTTTTTGTCACTTGTTTTGACGATAGAAAGATGTCATGTTCTTCCGCCTCTATCTTCTCGTACAATGTTTATCACACATCTCTCGTTTCTTATAACTTAAAACACATGAAAGCATAGTGTGTATATATAGAGTCTAAATTTGCTCTTTCAATCTCTATCACACATCTCGTGTTTCTTGAAAGGTAAAACATGAAAGCATAGTGTATATATAGGGTTATATATACAGTTAGATATATGAGATGGATAAAATCATAGTGTAGAGCTCCATCCAACCTTTAATATGTAAATCTGCAAGGTAATATTGCAAAATCGAACATAAAGAATTCAATACTGAAAAATATATGTTTTATTATATAATTATTAAATTTCTGTTCCTTTTTATAAAAAATCGAGTCCAAAAAATTATTTATATATATATATATATATATGATTAAATTTAATAATTTTGCAAAAATATTATAAAAACGTGCATTCTTCTGCGTTTGTTGCAGGAAACGAGATGAGAGAGATTAAGAGATCTAAACTGATTCTATCCTATAGATCTCATCATCTGTTAGTGAAGTATCTAATCTGTTGTGCTGTTCTGATTTTGTTATAATTTATAATAGTGTTTGTAATTAATGGAGATTTACTTTCCTTAGTAAGTCTTTGTCAGTAACTCCCATCTGGCACTAAAATAGAATATTACACAACATTAGACTTCAAAAATACTTGAAAATTTCTAAAATGTTACACTGAATCAACGGCGAATTCCAAATCACAGGGAATAAAGACAAATTTGTTAAAACCAAAACAACGTATGACAATGACATCCCTCACTTCCCATGGTTCATCCAAGCTGCCCCACCACCTCATCCAGCCGGCATGCTTCCCATGGTCAAATCAACAGCACATTTTCAAAAAGAGCATATAAAATAGCCTAAAATAAAATACTATAAAAATGCACAGTATCTACGGTAGTAAGACATCAAACAAACAGAACAAATAAATTTCCTCTAATATACTGACTCTTCATCATCTTCATCGGCCTCCTTATTTGCCTTTTGCTTGGCAGCAGACACATTTGGTTTTCCTGCTGTGGACTTGGGTTGCTCATCCTTTACATTAGTCTTGCCTAAAAATTTAAAAAGAAACACCATCAAAACCATGGAGATATGGAACATAAATGAAATTAATATAAAATAACTTAAGCAAACTCAAAATCGCATCATTTACAATATGCTCAAGTCGCTCTCTAGAAGTCAAATAAATGCTTTTGTTAGGAAACATAAAATGATGAAAAATACAACTGAGGTTGTTCATAAAGTCAAGAAATGGGGGCCAAAAATCAAAATCCAGGTCAAAGAAATCGATAGCAGCAAGAATATGTTTATAAAGTGCAAGACATATGAGAATTGGACTGAAGTCGTAGGTAAATTAGCTTCCCAATCGAAAATAATAAAGGATATTCATCTCCCTCCAATGCAACAGTTTTGTAGCCGCATAAGTAGACACTTGAGAATTCTTTGAGTTGTGAGATATCTCAATTTCTTTCTCAAATACCAAATCATATTGAATTTGAACACATTTGCCTGCAGAGAGTGTTCCCAGTACAAAAAATTGCATAAAATGATAAACACAATTAATAATGGAAATGGAAAGAGAACATTGGCTGAACTGAAAACAAAGCTAGGACTTGCAGAGAAATATCATAAAAAACCAAAGAGGTTTCAGAGAATAATAATCATTAAAGTTCTAGCCAAGAAAATTTGAGCTGAGTTTATTCTTTTTTTTTCCACCGATGCTAAAGGTGGTGACAACACTCAGAATATTTATGGTATAAAAACAAAACAATTATGAACCTATCATGACATCAAGAAAGTTTATAAGAAGTACGTCCCGCATTGGTTTCACCAGTACATTCACAGTGCACTATCCAGCCAGATGTGACTGCTTATCGCCATTAGAACACCAACGCTTTTTAGTAAACGAGGTAAACAAAAAAAAAGGAATAAACACTTCATAATCCCCCATCACGAAACTAAAGATAAGAACCTCCCTCATTTGCCCTCCAGCATCCAAGGGACACTACCATTTCATTAGGTATATGCAAAACAAGAATGTGACTGTAAACTATCTTTTGTAACCAATTTACAATAACCCACTGCAAGACTAAACTGCATGAGATGCATAAACATCGACCATGTAACCGATACTATCACATTGCAATTAATCATTACTGAGAATGTTCTCGAGCAGCAATGCTCGGCTACTCTGATTCTCGAGCAACAGTCAGTACTCGACCAGTTTAATTCCGAGCAATCGTGCTTGGCTTTTCCAACACCCGAGCAACAGTCTCGGCCAGTTCAATTCCCGAGCAACGGTGCTTGGCTAATCCAATTCCCGAGCAATAGCACTCGGCCAGTTCAATTCCCGAGCAATAGTGCTCGGCCAGTCCAAGTTCCCGAGCAATAGTGCTCGACCTATCCAAGTTCCGAAGCACCAGTGCTCAAACAGTTCGATTCCCAAGCAACAGTGCTCGGCTAGTCCAAATTCCCGAGCAGTATTGCTCCACCAGTCCAATTCACAAGCAGCAGTTCTCGGCTAGTTCAATTCCCGAGCAGCAGTGCTCGACCAGTCCAATTCCCAAACATCAATGCTCGGCTAGTTCAGTTCCCGAGCATCAGTCCTCGGCCAGTTCATTTCCCAAGCTACAGAGCTCGGCTAGTCCAATTCACACACAAGCAATGCCCGAGCAATCGTGCTTGGCTTTTCCAACAATCGAGCAATAGTCTCGGCCAGTTCAATTCCCAAGCAGCGGTGCTTGGCTAGTCCAATTCCCGACCGATAGCACTCGGCCAGTTCAATTCCCGAGCAATAGTGCTCGGCCTATCCAAGTTCCGGAGCAACAGTGCTCGGCTAGTCCAAATTCCCGAGTAGTAGTGCAACACCAGTCCAATTCATGAGCAGCCGTGCTTGACCAGTTCAATTCCCGAGCAGCAGTGCTCGACCATTCCAGTTCCCAAACATCAATGCTCGGCTAGTTTAGTTCCCGAGCATCGTTCCTCGGCCAGTTCAGTTCCCGAGCTACAGAGCTCGACTACTCCAATTCACACACAAGCAACGCCCGACCAATCTAACTTCCACAACAAACAACGATCGACCAACCCGATGAGAACCATAGATCATCACCGTGGCAGATACCCGAAGGGACTTTAATAAAGAAGAGACAAGTATAAGGTGAGCCACAATAAAAACCCTCTTCAAGGCCCCTCTTCGAGGAAACCTGGAAAAGATCTTCCGAAAGGGTGGGGGAGGGAGAATGATATGGCAAATAATGGATGGACTCATCACACACCACATCCTTAGCTGATCCAACACGATTTCAATCGACACCTAGTGCGAGTACGACCGATCAGGTGCAGGTATGGTCGACCTGGTATTGTCCGGCCAGCCTGGCACAGTTATGGCCGACTTGGCACAAGTATGGCTGACCTTGCGCAGTTATGATCGACCTACCGCAAGAGCAACGTAAACCCTGCGCACGACTTCATCTAGTACAAATGCAGGTTCGAACCATATTGGCACATACAACATTACAATAAAGGACGTCAGCAACATTAAAGATGTCAGGTCGTACGAGCTCTGACAGGCAAGTATAAAAGCTAACCCTGAAGTTGTGCGGGAGGGACTCTTGGCTCTCGCTTGAAAAATTCTAAAAATACTCTATCTAAATTGATCCTCGGTCAGGGGTACTGACTTGATCATCGTAGGGGCCACCTCGAACACTCCACCCCGACGTGGCCTTTATGCAAGGACCTTCGGTCGACCTGAGTTGAATCCTAAAGTAAATGTTACCGACCCGAGCGAGGCCAGGAGCACACAACCTCATACTTTCCCCAAGTTCCGCTCCTTGCTCCTCTTGGAAGTTAATGCGAATGAGTTTACACACACGGGTGAGACCACCCTTCTTACTCAGCGGATAAAGTTTTACTAGACTTGTCTATCAAATAATAATGTTGCCAGGTCAAAAAAAAAAAAAATTCTCAAGATCCATTGGTGGATGACATGGTAGAAATTCGACATTTTGGAGATGATGTAGACGTCTCTCAGGAACGGCAAGCAAATATTTCATTGCCGACATTTTGGGTCCCAATCATGTGGCTATTGAAATGTCTACTCCTGATGAGTTGGAATCCTCAAGAACACCGGAAGTGACCAGCTGTTGCATGGCAACATGAAGCCGACGATGATGATGCACATCGAGACAGATATAACTCATGTCGTGATAAAAGTTTTGGACTCACCGAGCGAGGTTTTGGTCTCCAAAACTTAGGTAACCTTCTCCTTCTTTTTCACGTCTACACTATGCATTTTCTGCAGACGAAAATGACCGCATATAGTTGCCTCTCTGTAGTCATTGAGAGAACAGTTCGGAGTACTACTACCTATGCACACACAGCCCCTGTCGCAGCTTCTGCGTCAACTGCTATGTGCGTCGGAGGACTCATAGTGTGGTTCATACGTGCTGGTGAGATGTAACAGCACGGTTAAGCTATTTGGTTATGGAGTAACAACACACACAGATTGATCATATGGGATTTCGATCTACCAATCATCCAACCATTCTTTCGGCTTATCTCAATTATGCAGACATCGAGTTGTGATAACAAGGGAATGCTGAATTCCTCTTTCTTTCTATCATAGTTCGTTCTTATGTCTTTGCATCTGTTTCTTTTTCTTGACATCTCCGTAGGCTAAATCCAGTTGTATTCTCATGTCATTGACAAAGACACTGAGTCGCTTTCTCTCACCTCGAATCTACTCGGATTGCTCACCATCCATAGTCGCAGAAAGCCACCAATCGTTCCACTGTCCTCTTCAACGACGTGAAGAACCCTGCTGATTCTCACCTTATATAAGGCTATGACTCCAAGATTCTAAAAGCCACCCGGTCAGTAGCTTTGAGCTCCCTTGGCCAGCCATGGCTCGATCGCTTCTATTCTTCATCTTCGTTCTTGTTGGGGTCGCCCCGCAATGTGGGATGGCAGGTCACCCCGATGAGAGTTCCCTGTATGCTAGATCGCCTCCGTGGATTTAGTGATGTGGCAACTTCGCTCCTTCCTCCAGAACGGCCTCCTTCTCGGACATCGCGAGGTCCTGCTGAAAACCTGAGCCGAGCTATTTAGGCTTGGCCGAGTCCCTTCGATGCTCAAGTCAGGGGTCGACTCCTTTGGATCGGGAAAAAATCCCCTTGTAGTGGCATGGGGATGACTGGACCGACGATGGCCGAGAGGCGCGTCTCGGGCATGACTGGATTGATGATGGCCAAGAGGCACGTCTCAAGCACGATCGAACTAGTCTCGGGCACGATTGGACTGACGATGGCGGAGAGGCATGTCTTGGGCGCGACCGGACTAACGATGGCCGAGAGGCACGTCTCGGGCACTATTGGACTGACGAAGGCCGAGAGGCACGTCTCGAACACGATTGGACTAACGATGGTCAAGAGGCACGTCTTGGGCACGATTGGACTGATGATAGCCGAGATGCACATCTCAGGCACGATCAGACTGACGATGGCTGAGAGGCACGTCTTGGGCACGATTGGATTGACGATGGCCGAGAGGCACGTCTCGGGCAGAACTAGACTGATGATGGCCGAGAGGCACGTTTCAGGCACAATTGGACTGACGACAGCTGAGAGGCACGACATCACCCGCGGGCATGTCACACATGGCCAACAAACATGCGTCTTGCCTAGAGCTAGCTTGCGCGCGCGCGGATCTGCGCCCTGTCCCTCACGTGTCGTGCCCGTGGTTTTGGCGGCGGGTGGTTATGGTCGTTTAGGGCTGACATGGTCCTGTATTTATTGATACGATTGGCTATGACAGACTCTTGGGGGTGGTGTTCTCTCTCTACCTCGGGCATACAAATCTCGTTTGGTGGCTATATAATCGTTGTCGCCCATAGCCAGAGACCTTACTCGCTCTCTTGAACCCTTCTTGTTTTCGTCTCGGCTTCTTGCAGTTCCCCTTCTCCCGTCTCCCCTTCTCCTCCAAATAGGTCAGATGTCCTCCTCGGGTTCGTCTAGTGTTAGGGTCATCCCTTCCGCCAGTTTGGAAGGGACACAATCGGAAGGTTGGGCAACTAGCGTCTCGGGATCGTTGCATTTGGGGATACCTTCCCCGGAGGACGCCCGGTCGCGAAGGGACTTGGAGGCCATGAAGTCCTGTCATGACATCACCTTGGCCATAAGTGAGGAGGCTCTTGAGTCCATCCGGGAGTGTTACAGCATTCCCGAGGGCTACGTGCTTCGGGCCCCTTCGCTCGAGCAGCGACCCTACCAACCCCAGCCTTCCAAGATAAGCATCTCGGTAGATGCGTTGGAAGTTGGCTTGCACTTCCCTCTATATTCCACTATAGTCGAATGCCTTAGGTGGTGGAGGATTTCTCCCAGTCAGATGGCGCCCAACTCATGGCGCTACCTTATTGCGTTCTTAGGAGAGTGTCAGGGGGCTAGTATTGTTCCCAACCGAACTCTATTTTTCGCTTGTTTTCACCTTTGTAAGAGTCGGGGAGGTTATTACTTGATAGCTCGGGCCGGCTTCAAGGTTAGTGGTGCACCGACCAACAACAAGGGTTGGAAGGCTTGGTATTTCTTTGTCAGCGATCCAAGTTGGCATTTTAGGGCCGACTGGTCCATCCACCCGATTAGCAATGTCCCCCCTTTGTTATCCAAGGAGGAGACCATTGCTGTCAACAGGTTGAGGGGAATCCTTTCCCTTTCCCAGGCAATTCGGGATATGACCGAGAGGTGGCTGGTAGAGGTCAGGCTCAGTCCAGCTTCTCGGGGTATACCTGTATTCTAACGGTTCTCGTCAAGCACAGCCGCCAACTAGATTCTAACTTGTTGCTCGGTATGCAGGCACTATGGATATGAATATGTTGCAAAAGAAGCCCCGGATGCCAGGGGGGAAGGGGGCCCCTGCCGTTGATCCCGAGAGCGCTCAGCCGGAGGTGGAAGTCACACATGCGGGGGCTTCGGGGAAGCGATCCGTAGGGGTTCGACTCCTGATCCAACTGCCACTGGCCGACCCGAAAAGCAGGTCAAGATAACAGTGAGAAGACACAAGGCTCATCGTGACGAAGGGAGCTCACGCCGGGCAGATCGGGAAAGGGAACCGGAGGTCTCGGTAGGGGATGCTTCTCCGACCTACCACCGACAAGTTGATGAGGGACTTGTGCGGCATGCGGATTCGGGAGGACGATGGGGGCTACTACGTCCTCCAGATGGCTGACTGGGCCCCCAAGGACTCGAGTCAGCGATGCGGGCTTGGTGGCTGAACTGTCCTACCAGTCCCGAGTCTAGGATGACTCCGATGCGGCCTCGGAGTTTGATCGGGAGGTAATGCACCGACGCTGGCTAAGGACCTATACACCTTGCCGTCAGAGGTCCTTATTGCCCGAGCAGCAAAGCAGATCGTGCTGGTAGGTTGCATGTCTAGCTTTGACGTTATTGATTACTAACTTTTCCTATACCGACCATCTTTTCTATTTTCGCAGGGTCACCATTATCAGATAGCCCTCCTGGACAGGGTGCATGACTCGGGTCGTTTAGTGACCCATATGGGGAATCAGGCATCCCTTCTTAAGGCGGAACTCGAGAAATTAAGGTCGAAAAGGAACCCCGAGCAACTGGCTCTGGCCAGGCAGCGAGTGGTCGAACTGGAGGCAGACAACGCCAAGATGAAATCGGAGTTGGACGAGTCGAGATGCTGGTTGGACGAGGCCGACAAGGAGCTGAACAAGCTCTGGGAAGGACTAGTGGAGAGCCAACGTCAGCTAAAGGAGCAAAAAGCTGACCATCGCAAAGCCGACGATGAGCTGTTGAAACTGATGAGGGAGAACGAGTCCCTCAAGGCCGAGCTGTCGGGCAAGAGCATCAGCAACTACAAGCAGTCGATCGGGTTCGGATGGGGGCTGCGGCGTATAGGACAAGTGTCCTACAAATATGGGTATCGGGTTGCCTTGGCCCGCTTCCAAGCCTGGTACCCCCGACTTGGAGATTGATAATGACCCATTCTCCGAGCGACCTGAGGACAGCTCGGTGCCGATGGAGACCCATCAAGAGTTCGACGACTCTGTCCCCCCCCGAGGATTAACTGAGGGTTCTGTAGCTTTGGGGGTCTGAGGGTTGACTCGGGATTTGTCCCGAGTCGGTACTATAACTGACAAATTTTGTAACCGAACATTTTGCTTACTACAAATGATCATGGACATTTTGGTCAATTTACTACAAAATAGACATTTTGGTCGGGTGAACATTCCTAATCTATGTGTAGAACTTCTTTATATTGGACATGTGCCAGGTCCTCGACAATTGTCTGCCATCGAGGTTTGCGAGGACGTAAGTACCCTCTCGAATCACTTTGACGATTCAGTACAGACCTTCCTATGTAGGCGCTAATTTTCCCCGAGTTTGGGTCGGATCACTCACCTCGGCTCTACGCAGAATGAGGTCGCCTAGGGCCACTCGCCGAGGGCATACTCTGCTGTTGTAGAGTAAGGCGACAACCTTCTTAAATGTAAGTTCGCGAAGGTGTGCTTCGGTGCGTTTCTCCTCTAAGAGATCCAGGTTCTCGCGTAGCTGTGCATCGGAGGCGCTGCCTTCGTAATGCTCAACCCTGAGCATCAGGAAGACCATCTCGGGCGGTAAGATTGCCTCGGTCCCGAAGGCTAGGCTGAAAGGGGATTCTACAGTTGGTGTTTTTGGGGTTGTTCTCAAAGCCCACAAGATGTTGGGTAACTCGTCGGCCCAGGCCCCTTGTGCGCTGGTGACCCTCTTCTTTAGACCTTCTAGGATGGCTCGGTTCGTGACCTCAGCAAGCCCATTGGCCTGGGGGTGAGCAATCGAGCTGAACTTGAGCTGGATATTGAAGCCTCGACAGAAATATTTGAACTTTTGATTGTTGAATTGCGTCCCGATGTCTGTGATTAAAACTCTGGGTAGGTCGAATCTGGTGATGATATTTTTCCAAACGAAGTTCTCGACCTACTTTTCTGTGATCGAAGCCAGCGGTTCGGCTTCAACCCACTTGGTGAAGTAGTCGACCCTTACGATAATAAATTTGCGTTGTCCCGGGGTGGGAAGGGAAAGGGCCAAGCAGGTCCATTCCCCATTGGGCGAATGGCCAGGGCGTCTCAGACGTCACCATGGTAGTTGCCGGCTGATGTGGCACATGAGCGTGGCATTGGCATTGCTCACTTCTGTACGTAGGTTTGGGCATCCCTACGCATGGTCGGCCAGTAGTAGCCCTGCCTGAGAATTTTGTGTGCGAGTGTGCGGGCCCCGATGTGTTCCCCACACACCCCCTCATGCACCTCGACGAGGGTCATCTATGCTTCGCTCGGTCGGAGGCATCAGAGCAGGGGTTGGCTGAATCCTCTCCTGTAGAGGCGGCCATTGATAATGCAATACCAAGATGCTAATCGCTTTACCTGATGTGCCTCAGTTTGCTCCTTGGGCAATATGCCATCTTCCTTGAACTAGAGTAGTTGGTCGAGCCAACATTCTTCTATCTCAACTACCGCCACATCAGGCAAACTGATGGAAGGTCGGGCGAGCTTAGTGAGCCAAGCGATTTTCGTGCAGGGGCTTTGGTTTGAAGCGAGCTTAGCTAAGGCGTCGACCCGTGTATTTTCGGTCCGGGGTACTTTGGCGATGGAGAAATGTTGGAAGATGCTGATTAGTCACCGTGCCTTGGCAAGGTACTTTGCCATGTTGGACTCGACCATTATTGGCCCCATCAGTTCTCAAGTTCATTCTCAGTCAGGCAGTGGCTTGGCTGACGCCGACGGAGACACTGTCCTTGAGCATGAGTTAGATAGAGGGGAGCCAGGGCTACTTTCGCTGGCGGTGCTTTGACTCGCGCAGCACCACCGGACGCCGGATAAGTCGATTGCAGGAGCCGAAGTTATTCTTGGAGGGTTCGCCATTGTAGTCTTCGGTGCCATCTTCGCTTATATTCGGGTCACTAGTAAGAGAAGCTCTGATACCAAAGCCTGAGCCGTATATAACAATGATTGTTGGTATGTATATATATATATATATATATATATATATATATCTTTTTGTGTTCTTTCAATGGAAGCTTTTAGAGAGAGAGATTCCGTTCATTATGGTATGATATTTTTCTTAAACTGTGAAAGCATTCTGAGTGACCAGATCCCTTTTCTTATTAATCACTACGAGATCTAAACCACGCTGTCTCTTGGTTTTAGCTCACCAGCTATACATGACCGGTACATCTATGAGAGAGAAGCCACATCCTCCATGGTTGGCTGGCAAGAACAAGTACATAGTATCTGTCTTTGCATGTCTTCAATTACTCAAAAACCATCGATGTCTACGTGCATTCCTCCTCATGGGGGTTACTTCTTTGCACAGTGAACATCATACCCCCCCCTGGAAACTTCCATATCTTTAATGATGGAAGACTGACTATTCTCATAGCATTTCTCATGAACATAAATTAGAATTTACTCACTATTGTATCCTACAAGCACAGCATCCAAGAGATGTATGATATATGTTGCCACATCACTGCTGCGGTCTGCCTATATTGTTTTCTTGGCAATACATACGTTCGAGGAGGAACGACTAGTGACGTGGGAGCCATTCCGGAGTGCATGTTGAGACCCAGTTCATAAAAGTCAACCCCGGGGATGAGCTTCTCGTGATTCATGCCGTGTCTTAAGGTGGAAAGAGAATGTACTGGTGAAGGGAGGAGGAAGAAGCTTGCAGGCTAAAACACATAAAGCATGGTTAGATTAAATAAGAATTCGCTCTTTTAATCTATCTCACACATCCCTCGTTTTTTGCAGCCTAAAACACATGAAAGCATAGTGTATATATAGAGATACTCAAATTAGTTAAATGAGATGTATAGAATAAGATACACACACGTCCTTGCAAAAATATTATAAGGACGTGTGTTTGTTACGAGAAAAGAGGGATTAAGGGAGAGAATTCTGTTTGAGATATATCATCATATTTTAGGAAAATATAATATTAAATAGATTTAAACGTAATCTAAACTGATTCAGTTGGACTGTCTCTTATCCTATATATCTCATTCTCTATTACTGAAGTATCTATATATACACTATGCTTTCATGTATTTTTAATTAGAAGTTTTCTTCCATCTTTCTACGTGGTGCAATTATAGCGTCTACTATATGTAAAGTTTATCAAAGGAAGTTAATCTTATATGTTTCCGTCACTTGTCATGTAACCTCTTCTGATGATCTTATCTTTAGTTATGATATTGGAATTTCTGGTAACTTCTTTTATCCTTTGATATATCTACGTTCTTCCAATCTAGCATAATAACTTTGTTTTTCTTGTTACTCGAGCAGGAGGGATCACATTTATGGATATGTTTCTTCAAAAGGTTTTTCCTAAGGTCTACTATAAAGAGAAGCATACACTGAGCAACAACCAGTACTGTGAGTTCAATAGCCAGCTCCTGATGACCTTCACGTCTTTGCTTTACCTGACTGAGTTGGTTGCCTCTTTCCTTGCCTCTGTCGTCACGAGGACTTTTGGAAGAAGGATCTTCATGTTGGGCGGAGGAATCATTTTCCTTGGCGGTGCTGTAATCAATGACGGCACTAAGGACGTGGTTATGTTTATCATAGGTTGCATATTTCTTGGTATTGGTGTTGGATTTGCCAACCAAGTAAAGCTTTCTTGATCGATCAAGCTAATAATTAATCTGTCGTGCTCTTTTGATCTTGTTATTTTGTGGAACAGTTTGTTCCGCTCTACCTCTCGGAGATGGCTTCGCCAAAGCTCCGTGGCAATCTCAATATTGCCTTTCATCTTATGATCATCATCGGCAACTTGATGAATTATTCCACCAATAAGATCGAGGGCGGGTGGGGATGGGTCTTGTTGTTGTACCAGCCATCTGATTGAGTACATCTTCTTGTGTTCTTTCAATGGAAGCTTTTAGAGATAGAGAGGTTCTGTTCATAATGTATTTAAAGCATTCTGGGATGATCAGATTCCTTTTCTTATTAATCATTCCCAGATATGAATCACGCTATCTTACCACCATCATGTTCTTATAGAATTTCTAGAATACACATTAGAATTTATTCACTATTTCATCCTACAAGCACTGCATCCAAGAGATATGATGATATATATTGCCTCTATCTTCTCGTACAATGTCTATCACACATCTCTCGTTTCTTACAACCTAAAACACATGAAAGCATAGTGTATATATATAGTCAAAATTTGCTATTGTAATCTCGATCACATCTCTCGTTCTTTAGTAAGTTGCCGTTATAATTTATAATAGTTTGTAAAATTAATGGAGATTTACATTCCTTAGTAAGTCTTTGTCAGTAACTCCCATCTGGCACTAAAATAGAATATTCCACAACATTAGACTTTAAAAATACTTTAAAATTTCTAAAAATAAAAAATCACAGGGAATAAAGACAAATTTGTTAAAACCCAAAACAACATATGACAATGACATCCCTCACTTCCCATGGTTCATCCAAGCTGCCCCACCACCTCATCCAGCCGGCATGCTTCCCATGGTCAAATCAACAGCACATTTTCAAAAAGAGCATATAAAATAGCCTAAAATAAAATACTATAAAAATGCACAGTATCTACGGTAGTAAGACATCAAACAAACAGAACAAATAAATTTCCTCTAATATACTGACTCTTCATCATCTTCATCGGCCTCCTTATTTGCCTTTTGCTTGGCAGCAGACACATTTGGCTTTCCTGCTGTGGACTTGGGTTGCTCATCCTTTACATTAGTCTTGCCTAAAAATTTAAAAAGAAACACCATCAAAACCATGGAGATATGGAACATAAATGAAATTAATATAAAATAACTTAAGCAAACTCAAAATCGCATCATTTACAATATGCTCAAGTCGCTCTCTAGAAGTCAAATAAATGCTTTTGTTAGGAAACATAAAATGATGAAAAATACAACTGAGGTTGTTCATAAAGTCAAGAAATGGGGGCCAAAAATCAAAATCCAGGTCAAAGAAATCGATAGCAGCAAGAATATGTTTATAAAGTGCAAGACATATGAGAATTGGACTGAAGTCGTAGGTAAATTAGCTTCCCAATCGAAAATAATAAAGGATATTCATCTCCCTCCAATGCAACAGTTTTGTAGCCGCATAAGTAGACACTTGAGAATTCTTTGAGTTGTGAGATATCTCAATTTCTTTCTCAAATACCAAATCATATTGAATTTCAACACATTTGCCTGCAGAGAGTGTTCCCAGTACAAAAAATTGCATAAAATGATAAACACGATTAATAATGGAAATGGAAAGAGAACATTGGCTGAACTGAAAACAAAGCTAGGACTTGCAGAGAAATATCATAAAAAACCAAAGAGGTTTCAGAGAATAATAATCATTAAAGTTCTAGCCAAGAAAATTTGAGCTGAGTTTATTCTTTTTTTTTCCACCGATGCTAAAGGTGGTGACAACACTCAGAATATTTATGGTATAAAAACAAAACAATTATGAACCTATCATGACATCAAGAAAGTTTATAAGAAGTACGTCCCGCATTGGTTTCACCAGTACATTCACAGTGCACTATCCAGCCAGATGTGACTGCTTATCGCCATTAGAACACCAACGCTTTTTAGTAAACTAGGTAAACAAAAAAAAAGGAATAAACACTTCATAATCCCCCATCACGAAACTAAAGATAAGAACCTCCCTCATTTGCCCTCCAGCATCCAAGGGACACTACCATTTCATTAGGTATATGCAAAACAAGAATGTGACTGTAAACTATCTTTTGTAACCAATTTACAATAACCCACTGCAAGACTAAACTGCATGAGATGCATAAACATCGACCATGTAACCGATACTATCACATTGCTATTAATCATTACTGAGAATGTTCTCGAGCAGTAATGCTCGGCTACTCTGATTCTCGAGCAACAGTCAGTACTCGACCAGTTTAATTCCGAGCAATCGTGCTTGGCTTTTCCAACACCCGAGCAACAGTCTCGGCTATTTCAATTCCCGAGCAACGGTGCTTGGCTAATCCAATTCCCGAGCAATAGCACTCGGCCAGTTCAATTCCCGAGCAATAGTGCTCGGCCAGTCCAAGTTCCCGAGCAATAGTGCTCGACCTATCCAAGTTCCGAAGCACCAGTGCTCAAACAGTTCGATTCCCAAGCAACAGTGCTCGGCTAGTCCAAATTCCCGAGCAGTATTGCTCCACCAGTCCAATTCACAAGCAGCAGTTCTCGGCCAGTTCAATTCCCGAGCAGCAGTGCTTGACCAGTCCAATTCCCAAACATCAATGCTCGGCTAGTTCAGTTCCCGAGCATCAGTCCTCGGCCAGTTCATTTCCCGAGCTACAGAGCTCGGCTAGTCCAATTCACACACAAGCAATGCCCGAGCAATCGTGCTTGGCTTTTCCAACAACCGAGCAATAGTCTCGGCCAGTTCAATTCCCAAGCAGCGGTGCTTGGCTAGTCCAATTCCCGATCGATAGCACTCGGCCAGTTCAATTCCCGAGCAATAGTGCTCGGCCTATCCAAGTTTCGGAGCAACAGTGCTCAAACAGTTTGATTCCCGAGCAACAGTGCTCGGCTAGTCCAAATTCCCGAGTAGTAGTGCAACACCAGTCCAATTCATGAGCAGCAGTGCTCGACCAGTTCAATTCCCGAGCAGCAGTTCTCGACCATTCCAGTTCCCAAACATCAATGCTCGGCTAGTTTAGTTCTCGAGCATCGGTCCTCGGCCAGTTCAGTTCCCGAGCTACAGAGCTCGGCTAGTACAATTCACACACAAGCAACGCCCGACCAATCTAACTTCCATAACAAACAACGATCGACCAACCCGATGAGAACCATAGATCATCACCGTGGCAGATACCCGAAGGGACTTTAATAAACAAAAGACAAGTATAAGGTGAGCCACAATAAAAACCCTCTTCAAGGCCCCTCTTCGAGGAAACCTGGAAAAGATCTTCCGAAAGGGTGGGGGAGGGAGAATGATATGGCAAATAATGGATGGACTCATCACACACCACATCCTCAGCTGATCCAGCACGATTTCAATCGACACCTAGTGCGAGTACGACCGATCAGGTGCAGGTATGGCCGACCTGGTATTGTTCGGCCAGCCTGGCACAGTTATGGCCGACCTGGCACAAGTATGGCTGACCTTGCGCAGTTATGATCGACCTACCGCAAGAGCAACGTAAACCCTGTGCACGACTCCATCAGGTACAAATGCAGGTTCGAACCATATTGGCACAAACAACATTACAATAAAGGGCGTCAACAACATTAAAGATGTCAGGTCGTACGAGCTCTGACAGGCAAGTATAAAAGCTAACCCTGAAGTTGTGCGGGAGGGACTCTTGGCTCTCGCTTGAAACATTCTAAAAATACTCTATCTAAATTGATCCTCGGTCAAGGGTACTGACTTGATCATCGTAGGGTCCACCTCGAACACTCCACCCCGACGTGGCCTTTATGCAAGGACCTTCGGTCGACCTGAGTTGAATCCTAAAGTAAATGTTACCGACCCGAGCGAGGCCAAGAGCACACAACCTCATACTTTCCCCAAGTTCCGCTCCTTGCTCCTCTTGGAAGTTAATGCGAATGAGTTTACACACACGGGTGGGACCACCCTTCTTACTCAGCGGATAAAGTTTTACTAGACTTGTCTATCAAATAATAATGTTGCCAGGTCAAAAAAAAAAAAAATTCTCAAGATCCATTGGTGGATGACATGGTAGAAATTCGACATTTTGGAGATGATGTAGACGTCTCTCAGGAACGGCAAGCAAATATTTCATTGCCGACATTTTGGGTCCCAATCATGTGGCTATTGAAATGTCTACTCCTGATGAGTTGGAATCCTCAAGAACACCGGAGATCGACGCGATGCGAGCTCGAGGAAGACTTGATTGAAACGCGAGTGGTCGAGAGGTTGAGACGCGCTCTCTGCGAGAAGTGACCAGCTGTTGCTTGGCAACATGAAGCCGACGATGATGACGCACATCGAGACGGATATAACTCATGTCGTGATAAAAGTTTTGGACTCACCGAGCGAGGTTTTGGTCTCCAAAACTTAGGTAACCTTCTCCTTCTTTTTCACGTCTACATTATGCATTTTCTGCAGACGAAAATGACCGCATATAGTTGCCTCTCTGTAGTCATTGAGAGAACAGTTCGGAGTACTACTACCTCTGCACACACAGCCCCTGTCGCAGCTTCTGCATCAACTGCTATGTGCGTCGGAGGACTCATAGTGTGGTTCATACGTGCTGGTGAGATGTAACAGCACGGTTAAGCTATTTGGTTATGGAGTAACAACACACACAGATTGATCATATGGGATTTCGATCTACCAATCATCCAACCATTCTTTCGGCTTATCTCAATTATGCAGACATCGAGTTGTGATAACAAGGGAATGCAGAATTCCTCTTTCTTTCTATCATAGTTCATTCTTATGTCTTTGCATCTGTTTCTTTTTCTTGACATCTTCGTATGCTAAATCCAGTTGTATTCTCATGTCATTGACAAAGACACAGCGTCGCTTTCTCTCGTGACCTCGAATCTACTCGGATCGCTCACCATCCATAGTCGCAGAAAGCCACCAATCGTTCCACTGTCCTCTTCCCTCACGTGTCGTGCCCGTGGTTTTGGCGGCGGGTGGTTATGGTCGTTTAGGGCTGACGTGGTCCTGTATTTATTGATACGATTGGCTATGACGGACTCTTGGGGGCGGTGTTCTCTCTCTACCTCGGGCATACGAATCTCGTTTGGTGGCTATATAATCGTTGTCGCCCATAGCCAGAGACCTTACTTGCTCTCTTGAACCCTTCTTGTTTTCGTCTCGGCTTCTTGCAGTTCCCCTTCTCCCGTCTCCCCTTCTCCTCCAAATAGGTCAGATGTCCTCCTCGGGTTCGTCTAGTGTTAGGGTCGTCCCTTCCGCCAGTTTGGAAGGGACACAATCGGAAGGTTGGGCAACTAGCGTCTCGGGATCGTTGCATTCGGGGATACCTTCCCCGGAGGACGCCCGGTCGCGAAGGGACTTGGAGGCCATGAAGTTCTGTCATTACATCACCTCGGCCATAACTGAGGAGGCTCTTGAGTCCATCCGGGAGTGTTACAGCATTCCCGAGGGCTACGTGCTTCGGGCCCCTTCGCTCGAGCAGCGACCCTACCAACCCCAGCCTTCCAAGATAAGCATCTCGGTAGATGCATTGGAAGTTGGCTTGCACTTCCCTCTATATTCCACTATAGTCGAATGCCTTAGGTGGTGGAGGATTTCTCCCAGTCAGATGGCGCCCAACTCATCGGGCTACCTTATTGCGTTCTTAGGAGAGTGTCAGGGGGATGGTATTGTTCCCAATTGAACTCTATTTTTCGCTTGTTTTCACCTTTGTAAGAGTCGGGGAGGTTATTACTTGACAGCTCGGGCCGGCTTCAAGGTTAGTGGTGCACCGACCAACAACAAGGGTTGGGAGGCTTGGTATTTCTTCGTCAGCGATCCAAGTTGGCGTTTTAGGGCCGACTGGTCCATCCACCCGATTAGCAATGTCCCCCCTTTGTTATCCGAGGAGGAGTCCATTGCTGTCAACAGGTTGAGGGGAATCCTTTCCCTTTCCCAAGCAATTCGGAATATGACCGAGAGGTGGCTGGTAGAGGTCAGGCTCAGTCCAGCTTCTCGGGGTATACCTGTATTCTAACGGTTCTCGTCAAGCACAGTCGCCAACTAGATTCTAACTTGTTGCTCGGTATGCAGGCACTATAGATCTGAATATGTTGCAAAACAAGCCCCGGATGCCAGGGGGGAAGGGGGCCCCTGCCGTTGATCCCGAGAGCGCTAAGCCGGAGGTGGAAGTCACACATGCGGGGGCTTCGGGGAAGCGATCCGTAGGGGTTCGACTCCAGAGCCAACTGCCACTGGCCGACCCGAAAAGCAGGTCAAGATAACAGTGAGAAGATACAAGGCTCATCGCGACGAAGGGAGCTCACGCCGGACAGATTGGGAAAGGGAACCGGAGGTCTCGGTAGGGGACGCTTCTCCGACCTACCACCGACAGGTCAATGAGGGACTTGGGCGGCATGCGGATTCGGGAGGACGATGAGGGCTACTACGTCCTCCAGATGGCTGACTGGGCCCCCAAGGACTCGAGTCAGCGATGCGGGCTTGGTGGCTGAACTGTCCTACCAGTCCCGAGTCTAGGATGACTCCGATGCGGCCTCGGAGTTTGATCGGGAGGTAATGCACCGACGCTGGCTAAGGACCTATACACCTTGCCGTCAGAGGTCCTTATTGCCCGAGCAGCAAAGCAGATCGTGCTGGTAGGTTGCATGTCTAGCTTTGACGTTATTGATTACTAACTTTTCCTATACCGACCATCTTTTCTATTTTCGAGGGTCACCATTATCAGATAGCCCTCCTGGACAGGGTGCATGACTCGGGTCGTTTAGTGACCCATATGGGGAATCGGGCGTCCCTTCTCAAGGCGGAACTCGAGAAATTAAAGTCGAAAAGGAACCCCGAGCAACTGGCTCTGGCCAGGCAGCGAGTGGACGAACTGGAGGCAGACAACGCCAAGATGAAATCGGAGTTGGACGAGTCGATAGGCCGGTTGGACGAGGCCGACAAGGAGCTGAACAAGCTCCGGGAAGTACTGGTGGAGAGCCAACGTCAGCTAAAGGAGCAAAAAGCTGACCGTCGCAAAGCCGACGATGAGCTGTTGAAGCTGATGAGGGAGAACGAGTCCCTCAAGGCCGAGCTGTCGGGCAAGAGCATCAGCAACTACAAGCAGTCGATCGGGTTCAGATGGGGGCTGCGGCGTATAGGACAAGTGTCCTACAAATATGGGTATCGGGTTGCCTTGGCCCGGTTCCAAGCCTGGTACCCCGTCTTGGAGATTGATAACGACCCATTCACCGAGCGACCTGAGGACAGCTCGGTGCCGATGGAGACCCATCAAGAGTTCGACGACTCTGTCCCCCCCCCCCCCCGAGGATTAACTGATGGTTCTGTAGCTTTGGGGGTCTGAGGGGACCGGTTTGTTTGACTCAGGATTTGTCCCGGGTCGGTACTATAACTGACAAATTTTGTAACCGAACATTTTGCTTACTACAAATGATCATGGACATTTTGGTCAATTTACTACAAAATAGACATTTTGGTCGGGTGAACATTCCTAATCTATGTGTAGAACTTCTTTAAATTGGACATGTGCCAGGTCCTCGACAATTGTCTGCCATCGAGGTTTCTGAGGACGTAAGTACCCTCTCGAATCACTTTGACGATTAGGTACAAACCTTCCTATGGAGGCGCTAATTTTCCCCGAGTTTGGGTCGGATCACTCACCTCGGCTCTACGCTGAATGAGGTCGCCTGGGGCCACTTGCCGAGGGCATACTCTGCTGTTGTAGAGTAAGGCGACAACCTTCTTAAATGTAAGTTCGTGAAGGTGTGCTTCGGTGCGTTTCTCCTCGAAGAGATCCAGGTTCTCGCGTAGCTGTGCATCGAAGGTGCCGCCTTCGTAATGCTCAACCCTGAGCATCGGGAAGACCATCTCGGGCGGTAAGATTGCCTCGGTCCTGAAGGCTAGGCTGAAAGAGGATTCTGCAGTTGGTGTTTTTGGGGTTGTTCTCAAAGCCCACAAGATGCTGGGTAACTCGTCGGCCCAGGCCCCTTGTGCGCTGGTGACCCTCTTCTTTAGACCTTCTAGGATGGCTCGGTTCGTGACCTCAGCAAGCCCATTGGCCTGGGGGTGAGCAATCGAGCTGAACTTGAGCTGGATATTGAAGTCTCGACAGAAATATTTGAACTTTTGATTGTTGAATTGCGTCCTGTTGTCTGTGATTATAACTCTGGGTAGGTCGAATCTGGTGATGATATTTTTCCAAACGAAGTTCTCGACCTACTTTTCTGTGATCGAAGCCAGCGGTTCGGCTTCAACCCACTTGGTGAAGTAGTCGACCCTTACGATAATAAATTTACGTTGTCCCGGGGCGGGAAGGGAAAGGGCAGAGCAGGTCCATTCCCCATTGGGCGAATGGCCAGGGCGTCTCAGACGTCACCATGGGAGTTGCCGGCTGATGTGGCACATGAGCGTGGCATTGGCATTGCTCACTTCTGTACGTAGGTCTGGGCATCCCTACGCTTGGTCGGCCAGTAGTAGCCCTGCCTGAGAATTTTGTGTGCGAGTGTGCGGGCCTCGATGTGTTCCCCACACACCCCCTCATGCACCTCGGCGAGGGTCGTCTATGCTTCGCTCGGTCGGAGGCATCAGAGCAGGGGTTGGCTGAATCCTCTCCTGTAGAGGCGGCCATTGATAATGCAATACCAAGATGCTAATCGCTTTACCTGACGTGCCTCAGTTTGCTCCTTGGGCAATATGCCATCTTCCTTGAACTAGAGTAGTTGGTCGAGGCAACATTCTTCTATCTCAATTGCCGCCACATCAGGCAAATTGATGGAAGGTCGGGCGAGCTTAGTGAGCCAAGTGATTTTCGTGCAGGGGCTTTGGTTTGAAGCGAGCTTAGCTAAGGCGTCGACGCGTGTATTTTCGGTACGGGGTACTTTGGCGATGGAGAAATGTTGGAAGATGCTCATTAGTCACCGTGCCTTGGCAAGGTACTTTGCCATGTTGGACTCGACCATTATTGGCCCCATCAGTTCTCAAGTTCATTCTCAGTCAGGCAGTGGCTCGGTTGACGCCGACGGAGACACTGTCCTTGAGCGTGAGTTAGATAGAGGGGAGCCAGGGCTACTTTCGTTGGCGGTGCTTTGACTCGCGCAGCACCACCGGACGCCGGATAAGTCGATTGCAGGAGCCGAAGTTATTCTTGGAGGGTTCGCCATTGTAGTCTTCGGTGCCATCTTCGCTTATATTTGGGTCACTAGTAAGAGAAGCTCTGATACCAAAGCCTGAGCGGCATATAACAATGATTGTTCGTATGTATATATATATATATATATATATATATATATATATATATATATATATATATATATATATATATATAGGAGAGAGAGAGAAAGAGGGAACTTGTGCAGTGATTTGGTCGAGTAGATCTTTTTGTGTTCTTTCAATGGAAACTTTTAGAGAGAGAGATTCCGTTCATCATGGTATGATCTTTTTCTTAAACTGTGAAAGCATTCTGAGATGACCAGATCCCTTTTCTTATTAATCACTCCGAGATCTAAACCACGCTGTCTCTTGGTTTTAGCTCACCAGCTATACATGACCGGTACATCTATGAGAGAGAGGCCACATCCTCCCTGGTTGGCTGGGAAGAACAAGTACATAGTATCTGTCTTTGCATGTGTCTGCAATTACTCAAAAACCATCTATGTCTACGTGCATTCCTCCTCATGGGGGCTACTTCTTTGCACAGTGAACATAATACAGCTGGAAGACTGACTATTCTCATAGCATTTCTCATGAACACAAATTAGAATTTACTCACTATTGTATCATACAAGAACAGCATCCAAGAGATGTATGATGATATATGTTGCCACATCACTACTGCGGTCTACGTTTTCTTGGCAATACATACGTCCGAGGAGGAACGACTAGTGACGTGGGAGCCATTTCGGAGTGCATGTTGAGACCCAGTTCATAAAAGTCAACCCCGGGGATGAGCTTCTCGTGATTCATGCCGTGTCTTAAGGTGGAAAAAGAATGTACTAGTGAAGGGAGGAGGAAGAAGCTTGCAGGCTAAAACACATAAAGCATGGTTTAGATTAAAACAGAATTAGCTCGTTTAATCTATCTCACACATCCCTTGTTTTTTTGCAGCCTAAAACACATGAAAGCATAGTATATATATAGAGATACTCATATTAGTTATGTGAGATGTATAAAATAAGATAGAGCCCAATAGAAAATGTTTAGATTAACGTTGCTTCAATATTCAAATCTATTATATTTTTGTAAAATATGATGATTTTCTTCTCTACTTTAATCTCTCTCACATTCTCTCTTTTTTTTTTGTAGGCTAAAACATATGAAAGCATAGTGTATATATAGAGATGTTCAAATCTGCATGATATTATATTTCTCTAAAAGATGATGATATCTTTAAAATAGAATTGGCTCCTTTGATCTCTTTCTATTTTCTTTGGGATTCAAGTAAAAAAAATTATAGAAAATCTCATTTTATATCTTTATCATTTCCTTGCTTTGCTCACATCAGCTTTTAGATATTTAGATTGTATAGACGGTCGAAATAAGAAATAGGAACAAAGCCCTCTCTCATTTACTCTTTTTGCTAAATGCAATATTTAGAATAGATAAATGATCAAAATGAGAAATAAAAACAAAACCCACAATTTAGTTATTAGATTTTCTGATCGCAAAGTAATATTGCAAAATCGAATATAAAGAATTCAATACTGAAAAACATGTATTTTATTATATAATTATTCTAAAGATTGTGAGTAATATATTTAATAATGTTGCAAAAATATTAGAAGGACGTAAGTTTGTTACAATAAAAGAGGGATTAGGGGAGAGAATTATGTATCTTATCCTATAGATCTCATTTCATTCTCTCTCTCTTACTGAAGTATCTATTTATACACTATGCATTCATATATTTTAAATTGTAAGTTTGTTTCTCTCTTCTCCACTCATATTTACTATTATTATTAGAAACTTCTGGTTTCGAATTAAATGGCCGGAGGTGTAGTTATAGCGTCTAGTATATCTAAAGTTTATCCAGGGAAGATGACATTATATGTTTTTGTCACTTATCTTGTAGCCTCTTCTGGTGGTCTTATTTTTGGTTATGATATTGAAATTTCTGGTAATTTTTTTATTCTTTGATATATATCCGTTTTTCGAATCTAGCATAATAATTTTGTGTTTCTTGTTACTCGAGCATAGGAGGGATCACATCTATGGATACGTTTCTTCAAAAGTTTTTTCCTAAGGTCTATTATAAAGAGAAGCATACATTGAGTAACAATCAGTATTGTGAGTTCAATAGCCAGCTCCTGACGACCTTCACGTCTTCGCTTTACCTGGCTGCGTTGGTTGCCTCTTTTCTCGCCTCTGCCGTCACGAGGACCTTCGGAAGAAGGATTTCTATGTTGGGCGGAGGAATCATTTTTCTTGGTGGTGCTGCAATCAATGGTGGCGCTAAGGATGTGGCTATGCTTATCATAGGTCGCATCCTTCTTGGTATTGGCATTGGATTCGCCAACCAGGTAAAGCTTTCTTGATCGATCAAGCTAATAATTAATCCATCGAGCTCTTCTGATATTGTTATTTCGTGGAACAGTCTGTTCCGCTTTACCTCTCGGAGATGGCTCCGGCAAAGCTCTGTGGCATGCTCAATATTGCCTTTCAGCTTATGATTACTATCGGCAATTTCATCGCCAATTTGGTGAATTATTCCACCAATAAGATCGAGGGTGGGTGGGGATGGCGCCTTGGCCTGGGTCTTGCTGCTGTGCCATCCATCATCATCACCGTTGGTTCCCTCTTCCTTCCTGATACCCCCAACTCGCTGATCGAGCGTGGTCACAATGAGCAAGCCATGTCTATGCTTCGGAAGATCCGTGGAACCGATGACATCAAAGCCAAGTACGACGACCTCGTCGTGGCCAGCAAAGACTCCCAACTCGTCAAGCATCCGTGGAGCACCCTGTTGCAGAGAAAATACAGGCCGCAGCTGTGCATGTCCTTATTAATCCCCAGCTTCTAGCAGCTCACTGGCATCAACGTCGTCATGTTCTACGCTCCCGTCTTGTTCAAGACTCTCGGTTTCGGTAACGACGCCTCCTTGATGTCCGCCGTCATTTCGGGATTGGTGAATGTCATTGCCACCTTCGTTTCGATCATCACCGTTGACAAAGTTGGCCGTCGTGTTCTCTTTCTCCAGGGTGGTGTTCAGATGGTGATCTCTCAGGTAAGGCAACCTTTTTTTTTTCGAGCAATCCGTGATCAGCCTTCTTATACTTACTATCTGTTTATGGCCGTGTCCGTGTCGTGGATCAGATCCTTGTGGGGACACTGATTGGGATCAAGTTCGGCACAACCGGGCAGGGAGAGATACCAAAGACGTACGCCATATTCGTGGTCGTCTGCATCTGCGTCTTCGTCTCAGCCTTCGCCTAGTCTTGGGGTCCCCTGGGATGGCTCGTGCCCAGCGAGATCTTCCCGCTGGAGATCAGATCAGCCGCACAGAGTATCAATGTATCAGTGAATATGTTTTTTACATTTGTGGTGGCGCAGATCTTCCTATCATTGCTCTGCCACCTCAAGTTTGGGCTCTTCTACTTTTTTGCTGCATGGGAGGTGGCCATGACCGTCTTCATCGCCTTGTTCCTTCCTGAGACCAAAAACATACCGATCGAAGAGATGGGTTTGGTGTGGAAGAAGCATTGGTTTTGGTCTAGATATGTCAACGATGATACCGATGTCTAGGTGGCACGAAGAAACTGATGGTAAATAGTGGATGGAGTTTGTAATTTGGTTTAGTTAATCGTCTGCCGTAATAATTTGTAAATAATGGAGTGCTGTAATAATTTATAAATAGTGGAGTTTTGTTTTCGTTTAATAATCTGGGTATTTGAAAAGTTACCACATTTCTGACATAATTGATCGGTTCTCATCTCCAAATCCTATCGTCATAAATCAAACAATAGCTAGTTAATAATAATATATCAATAACTCACATCTGGCACTTAAATGGAATACTGGAAAATTTTTCTAAACAATTACATCTAAAGTTTACCCAGGAAAGATGACTTTATAGAGATTGAAAGATGTTGTTCTTCAGCCTCTATCTTCTCGTACAATGTTTATCACACATCTCTTGTTTCTTACAACCTAAAACACATGAAAGCATAGTGTTTAAATTTGCTCTTTCAATTTCTATCACACATCTCGTGTTTCTTGAAAGGTAAAACATGAAAGCATAGTGTATATATATAGTCAAAATTTGCTCCTTTAATCTCTATCACACATCTCTTCGTTCTTTGCAACGCTAAAACACATGAAGTATAATGTTAGATATATGAGATGGATAAAAGCAAGTGTAGAGCCTCATCCAACCTTTAATATGTAAAAAGGTAATATTGCAAAATCGAACATAAAGAATTCAATATTGAAAAATATATGTTTTATTATATAATTATTAAATTTCTGTTCCTTTTTATAAAAAATCGAGTCCAAGAAATTATATATATATATATATATATATATATATATATATATATATATGATTAAATTTAATAATTTTGCAAAAATATTGTAAAAACGTGCATTCTTCTGCGTTTGTTGCAGGAAACGAGATGAGAGAGATTAAGAGATCTAAACTGATTCTATCCTATAGATCTCATCATCTGTTAGTGAAGTATCTAATCTGTTGTGCTGTTCTGATTTTGTTATAATTTATAATAGTGTTTGTAATTAATGGAGATTTACTTTCCTTAGTAAGTCTTTGTCAGTAACTCCCATCTGGCACTAAAATAGAATATTACACAACATTGGCAGCAGACACATTTGGCTTTCCTGCTGTGGACTTGGGTTGCTCATCCTTTACATTAGTCTTGCCTGAAAATTTAAAAAGAAACACCATCAAAACCATCGAGATATGGAACATAAATGAAATTAATATAAAATAACTTAAGCAAACTCAAAATCGCATCATTTACAATATGCTCAAGTCGCTCTCTAGAAGTCAAACAGAGTAGCAAATGCTTTTGTTAGGAAACATAAAATGATGAAAAATACAACTGAGGTTAGCATAACAAGTCGTTACCATCAAAGTCAAGAAATGGGGGGCCAAAAATCAAAATCCAGGTCAAAGAAATCGATAGCAGCAAGAATATGTTTATAAAGTGCAAGACATATGAGAATTGGACTGAAGTTAGTAGGTAAATTAGCTTCCCAATGGAAAATAATAAAGGATATTCATCTCCCTCCAATGCAACAGTTTTGTAGCCGCATAAGTAGACACTTGAGAATTCTTTGAGTTGTGAGATATCTCAATTTCTTTCTCAAATACCAAATCATATTGAATTTGAACACATTTGTCTGCAGAGAGTGTTCCCAGTACAAAAAATTGCATAAAATGATAAACACGATTAATAATGGAAATGGAAAGAGAACATTGGCTGCACTGAAAACAAAGCTAGGACTTGCAGAGAAATATCATAAAAAACCAAAGGGGTTTCAGAGATAATAATCATTAAAGTTCTAGCCAAGAAAATTTGAGCTGAGTTTATTCTTTTTTTTTCCACCGATGCTAAAGGTGGTGACAACACTCAGTATATTTATGGTCAGCGATCGCGTCCCAGCCGTCGGCGGCACGCAGAACGCATGTGCCGATCGCACAAGCGGCGGCGGCAGTAGGGGAAGAAAATAGGGTTAGGGTTTTTTTTTTTTCTTCAATGAAAGTAAAATTACAGTTTTGCCAGTTCCCGAGCAATAGCACTCGGCCAGTTCAATTCCCGAGCAATAGTGCTCGGCCAGTCCAAGTTCCCGAGCAATAGTGCTCGGCCTATCCAAGTTCCGGAGCACCAGTGCTCAAACAGTTCGATTCCCAAGCAACAGTGCTCGGCTAGTCCAAATTCCCGAGCAGTATTGCTCCACCAGTCCAATTCACAAGCAGTAGTTCTCGGCCAGTTCAATTCCCGAGCAGCAGTGCTCGACCAGTCCATTTCCCAAACATCAATGCTCGGCTAGTTCAGTTCCCGAGCATCAGTCCTCGGCCAGTTCAGTTCCCGAGCTACAGAGCTCGGCTAGTCCAATTCACACACAAGCAATGCCCGAGCAATCGTGCTTGGCTTTTCCAACAGCCAGCAATAGTCTCGGCCAGTTTAATTCCCAAGCAGCGGTGCTTGGCTAGTCCAATTCCCGAACGATAGCACTCGGTCAGTTCAATTCCCGAGCAATAGTGCTCGGCCTATCCAAGTTCCGGAGCAAACAGTGCTCAAACAATTTGATTCCCAAGCAACAGTGCTCGGCTAGTCCAAATTCCCGAGCAGTAGTGCAACACCAGTCCAATTCATGAGCAGCAGTGCTCGGCCAGTTCAATTCCCGAGTAGCAGTGCTCGACCAGTCCAGTTCCCAAACATCAATGCTCGGCTAGTTCAGTTCCCGAGCATCGGTCCTCGGCCAGTTCAATTCCCTAGCTGCAGTGCTCGGTTAGTCCAATTTCCACACAAGCAACGCCCGACCAGTCTAACTTCCATAATAAACAACAGCCGACCAACCCAATGAGAACCATAGATCATCACCGTGGCAGATACCCGAAGGGACTTTAATAAACAAAAGACAAGTATAAGGTGAGCCACAATAAAAACCCTCTTCAAGGCCCCTCTTCGAGGAAACCTGGAAAAGATCTTCCGGAAGTGTGGGGGAGGGAGAATGATATGGCAAATAATGGATGGACTCGTCACACACCACATCCTCAGCTGATTCAGCACGATTTCAATCGACACCTAGTGCGAGTATGACAGATCAGGTGCAGGTATGACCGACCTGGTATAGTCCGACCAGCCTAGCGCAATTATGGCCGACTCAGCATAGGTATGGCCAAGATGGCACAAGTATGGCTGACCTTGCGCAGTTATGATCGACCTACCGCAAGAGCAACGTAAACCCTGCGCACGACTTTATCAGGTCAAATGCAGGTTCGAACCATATTGGCACATACAACATTACAATAAAGGACGTCAGCAACATTAAAGATGTCAGGTACGTACGACCTCCGACAAGTAGGTATAAAAGCTACATCTGAAGTTGTGCGGGAGGGACTCCTGGCTCTCGCTTGCAACATTCTAAAAATACTCTGTCTAGATTGATCCTCAGTCACGGGTACTGACTTGATCATCGTAGGGGCCATCTCGAACACTCCACCCCGACGTGGCCTTTATGCAAGGACCTTCGGTCGACCTGAGGTGAATCCTAAAGTAAATGTTACCGACCCGAGCGAGGCCAGGAGCACACAACCTCATACTTTCCCCAAGTTCTGCTCCTTGCTCCTCTTGGAAGTTGATGTGAATGAGTTTTGACACACGGGTGGGACTGTCATGCTTACTCAGCGGATAAAGCATAAAGTTTTACAAGACTTGTCTATCAAAGAATAATGTTGCCAGGTCAAAAAAAAAAAAATTCTCAAGATCCATTAATGGATGACATGGTAGAAATTCGACATTTTGGAGATGATGTAGACGTCTCTCAGGAACGGCAAGCAAAGATTTCATTGCCGACATTTTGGGTCCCAATCATGTGGCTATTGAAATGTCTACTCCTGATGAGTTGGAATCCTCATGAACACCGGAGATCGACGCGATGCGAGCTCGAGGAAGACTTGATTGAAACGCGAGTGGTCGAGAGGTTGAGACACGCTCTCTGCGAGCAGTGACCCGCTGTTGCATGGCAACATGAAGCCGACGATGATGACACACATCGAGACAGATATAACTCATGTCGAGATAAATGTTTTGGACTCACCGAGCGAGGGTTTAGTCTCCAAAACTTAGGTAACCTTCTCCTTCTTTTCCACGTCTACACTATGCATTTTCTACAGACGAAAATGACCGCATATAGTTGCCTCTCTGTAGTCATTGAGAGAACAGTTTGGAGTACTACTACCTCTGCACACACAGCCCCTGTTGCAGCTTCTGTGTCAACTGCTATGTGCGTCAGAGGACTCATTATAGTGTGGTTCATACGTGCTGCTGAGATGTAACAGCACGGTTAAGCTATTTGGTTATGGAGTAAATACACACACACAGATTGGTCATATGGTATTTCGATCTACCAATCATCCAACCATTCTTTCGGCTTATCTCAATTATGCAGACATCAAGTTGTGACAACAAGGGAATGCCGAATTCCCCTTTCTTTCTGTCATAGTTCGTTCTTTTGTCTTTGCATCTGTTTCTTTTTCCTGACATCTCCACATGCTAAATCCAGTTGTATTCTCATGTCATTGACAAAGACACTACGTCGCTTTCTCTCGTGACCTCGAATCTACTCGGATTGCTCACCATAGTCGCAGAAAGCCACCAATCGTTCCACTGTCCTCTTCCATGACATGAAGAACCCCGCTGATTCCCACCTTATATAAGGCCACGACTCCAAGATTCTAAAAGCCACCTGGTCAGTAGCTTTGAGCTCCCTTGGCCAGCCATGGCTCGATCTCTTCTATTCTTCATCTTTGTTCTTGTTTGGGTCGCCCCGCAACGTGGGATGGCAGGTCACTCGATGAGATTTCCCGTGTATGCTAGATCGCCTTCGTGGATTTAGTGACGTGGCAGCTTCGCTCCTTCCTCCGGGCGGCCTCCTTTTCGGACGTCGTGAGGTCCTGCAGAAGACCCGAGCCGAGCTGTTTGGGCTCGGTCGAGTCCCTCCGATGCTCAAGTAAGGGGTCGGCTCCTTTGGATCGAGAAAAAAATCCCCTTCTGGTGGCATGGGGAGTGAACATTTATACCTGCATGGACAAGGTGGTCGTACGAGGGTCATCGTTACTATAGGACCTGACAGGTCATCAACCGCCTGTCGCCGTGGGCGCCGTACATTGGTCGATTGCTGCGCTAGCCCTGACACACTGCCGGTTAATAGTGGCTAGGGGATTCTGTTAGTCGGTCGGCCACTGCGCTAGCCCTGACACGTTGCATGTTGCTAGTGGCCAAGGGGTACTGTTCTCCGATTGGCCACTACGCATGCCCTGACACGTCGCTTGTTGCATGCGGCCTGAGAGTGCTGTTCGCCGGTCGGCTACTGTGCCTGCCCTGACACTCCGCTTGTTGCAGGTTGAGGGAGCTGGTCAGGCATGTCGGTTCTGCTGCGCCGTCCGTTGGCAGGGGGATGGTTGGTCGGCCGTTGGGCCATCAGAGGGTACCCCGAGGTCAGGTCGGGTGGGAGACGCTGGGTCGACGTGGCTGAGTCGTGACGTGGCCGAGATGTAGATGCTATGTTGCTTGCCATGTTAGACTCGACCATTATTGGTATTCTCTACCCCCCACAGGAATCCTTTTCATTGTTTCTTGATAGGGCTCGTCTGCAAGGGTCATGTTGGGGCTTGAGTCGCGACGAGAAGGATTTGCACGAAGCTTTTGGACTTTTGGGGTATGTTGCAAGGAGGTCGTTCGACTTAGGCGTCGCGGGCTTATGGTGCCTGGCCGTGGCCGGGGGGGGGGGGGGGGGGGGGGGGGGGGGGGGGGGGCGTTGATGGGAGTGTGTTGCAGCTGAAGACGACCGAGGGACGTGCCTCGGGCGTGACTGGGTTAAAGATGGGCGAGGCGCGCCTCAGGTATGACCAGACTAATGATGGCCGAGAGTTACGCCTCGGGCGCGATTGGACTAACGATGGCCGAGAGGCACATCTCAAGCACTATTGGACCGACGATGGTCGAGAGGCATGTCTTGGGCATGATTGGACTGACGATGGCTGAGGGGCATGTCTCGGGCACGATTGGACTGATGATGGCCGAGAGGCACGTCTCGGGCATGATCGGACTGACGATGGCCTAGAGGCACATCTCGGGCACAATTGGACTGACGATGGTCGAGAGGCACGTCTCGGGCACGATTGGATTGACGATGGCTGAGAGACACGTCTCGGGCATGACTGGATTGATGATGGCCGAGAGGCACGTCTCAAGTGTGTTGGACTAACGATGGCCGAGAGGCACGTCTCGGGCACGATGGGATTGATGATGGCAGAGAGGCACGTCTCGGGCATGACTGGACTAATGATGGCCGAGAGGCACGTCTCGGGCGCGATCGGACTAACGATGGTCGAGAGGCACGTCTTGGGCACGATTGGACTGACGAAGGCCGAGAGGCACGTCTCAGGCACGATTGGACTGACGATGGTCAAGAGGCACGTCTCGGGCACGATTGGACTGATGATGGCCGAGAGGCACGTCTCAGGCACAATCAGACTGACGATGGCTGAGAGGCACGTCTCGGGCACGATTGGATTGACGATGGCCGAGAGGCACGTCTCGGGCACAACTAGACTGATGATGGCCGAGAAGCATGTCTCGGGCACGATTGGACTGACGATAGCTGAGAGGCACGAGATCACCCGCGGGCATGTCACACATGGCCAACAAACATGCGTCTCGCCTACAACTAGCGTGCGCGCACACGAATCTGCGCCCTGGCCCATCGCGTGCCGTGCCCGTGGTTTTGGCGGTGGGTGGTTACGACCGTTAAGGGATGACGTGGTCCTGTATTTATTGATACGATGGGCTCTGACGGACTCTTGGGGGTGGTGTTCTCTCTCTACCTTGGGCATACGAATCGTCGTTTGGTGGCTATATAATCGTGTCGCGCACAGCTAGAGACCTTACTTGCTCTCTTGAACCCTTCTTATTTTCGTCTCGGCCTCTTGCAGTTCCCCTTCTCCCGTCTCCCCTTCTCCTCCAAACAGGTCGGATGTCCTCCTCGGGTTCGTCTAGTGTTAGGATCGTCCCTTCCGCTAGTTCGGAGGGGACACGATCGGATGGTCGGGCGACTAGCATCTCGGGATCGTCGCATTCAGGATACCTTCCCCGAAGGACGCCCGATTGCGAAGGGACTTGGAGGCTATGAAGTCCTGTCACGACATCACCTCGGCCATAAGTGAGGAGGCTCTCGAGTCCATCCGGGAGTGTTACAACATTCTCGAGGGCTACGTGCTTCGGTCCCCTTCGCCCGAGCAGCGACCCTACCAACCCCAGCCTTCCGAGATAAGCATCTCGGTAGATGCGTTGGAAGCTGGCTTGCGCTTCCCTCTGCATTCCACTATAGTTAAATGCCTTAGGTGGTGGAGGATTTCTCCCAGTCAGATGGCGCCCAACTCATGGCGCTACCTTATTGCGTTCTTAGGCGAGTGTTAGGGGGCTGGTATTGTTCCTAGCCGAACTCAATTTTTCGCTTGTTTTCGCCTTTGTAAGAGTCGGGGAGGTTATTACTTGACGGCTCGGGCCGACTTCAAGGTTAGTGGTGCATCGACCAACAACAAGGGTTGGAAGGCCAGGTATTTCTTCGTCAGTGGTCCAAGTTAGGGTTTTAGGGCCGACTGTTCCATCCACCCGATTAGCAATGTCCCCCCTTTGTTATCCAAGGAGGAGTCTGTTGCTGTCAATAGGTTGAGGGGAATCCTTCCCCTTTCCTGGCAATTCGGGATATGACCGAGAGGTGGCTGGTAGAGGTCAGGCTTAGTCCAACTTCTCGGGGTATACCTGTATTCTAACGGTTCTCGTCAAGTGCAGTCGCCAATCGGATTCTAACTTGTTGCTCGGTATGTAGGCACTATGGATCTGAATATGTTGCAGAAGAAGCCCTGGATGCCAAGGGGGAAGGGCACCCCTGCGGTTGATCCTGAGAGCGCTCAGCCGGAGGTGGAAGTTACACACACGGGGGCTTCGGGGAAGTGATCCGCGGGGGGTTCGACTCCCTTTCCAACTACCACTGGCCGACCCGGAAAGCACGTCAAGATAGCGATGAGAAGACACAAGGCTCATCGCGACGAAGGGAGCTCACACCGGGCAGATCGGGAAAGGGAACCGGAGGTCTCGGTAGGAGACCCTTCTCTGACCTACCACCGATAAGTCGATGAGGTACTTGTGCGACATGCGGATTCACGAGGACGATGAGGGCTACTACGTCCTCCAGATGGCTGACTGGGCCCCCAAGGACTCGAGTAAGCGATGTGGGCTTGGTGGCCGAACCTGTCCTACCAGTCCCGAGTCTGGGATGACTCTGATGCAGCCTCGGAGTTTGATCGGGGGGTACTGCACCGACGCTGGCTAAGGACCTATACACCTTGCTGTCAGAGGTCCTTATTGCCCGAGCAGCAAAGCAGATCGTGCTGGTAGGTTGCGTGTCTAGCTTTGACGTTATTGCTTGCTAACTTTTCCTATACCGACCATCTTTTCTATTTTCGCAGGGTCACCATTATCAGATGGCCCTCCTGGACAGGGTGCATGACTCGGGTCGTTTAGTGACCCATATGGAGAACCAGGTGTCCCTTCTCAAGGCGGAACTTGAGAAACTAAGGTCGGAAAAGAACCCCGAGCAACTGGCTCTGGCCAGGCAGCGAGTGGACGAACTGGAGGCAGACAACGCCAAGATGAAATCAGAGTTGGACGAGTCGAGAGGCCGGTTGGACGAGGCTGACAAGGAGCTGAACAAGCTCCGGGAATGCATATGTTGTTTTGATCAATTTATTTAATTGAACTTATGGGCTTCTCCAATTAAATAGAATTAATTAGTTTAATTAAAAAATTATAAATTATTGTTTCTTTATAGTTTTCTCATATGAATTATTAATTGCATGTGTTAAATACAATTATTGTTTCTTGGATATTTATTCAGTTATTCACATGCATATGTTGAGAATTATGAAATAATATTTATTTTTAGCATTAAGGCATGATTTATGTATTATCATGATTACAACTATCATATGTTTTTTTTCCGCTGATTCACATGCATATGTTGAGAATTATGAAATAATATTTATTTTTAACATTAAGGCATGATTTATGTATTATCATGATTACAACTATCATATGTTTTTTTTCCGCTGATTAAGTGTTCAATAATTATTATGGTTGTTATTCTATTATTGAACTATTTCAGCATAAATTAGTTAAAATAAACTTGATGAATATTATTTGTAATTCATCTCCTTAAGTTATCCTGACCGGTAGCTGCCAAAGTAGCCTGAGATGGTAAGCTTATAGGATATGAAATACAATTAAAGTCTTATCATTCATAGGATAATTTAATTTATATTTTATATTACTGCATTGGTCTTGTAATCACCAAAGTGGCCTAGATCAATGATTTATAAAATTACATTAAGGAACAATCCTCGATGACATTAAAGAAATAATATTCAAAAATTACATACATAATTAAGAGATTTAGATAATTTCAAAGGATAATCTATTTCAAATAATTATGTAATGGGGTAGGATGATACTGTTTTGGATATACTTACAGTTTAGAATTGTATACTCAAATGTAGCAAAACTATTTCACAAGGATAATATCAGCCCTCCATAAATGATCTTGAGTGAACACTTGATATGTCAATATTTTTACCCAAATGTTAAATATTGATGATATCAATAGTTCATCATATTTTGGTAAACTCAAAGCATTAATGTTATTTTATGTTCTGTAGTAGTATTCTCATCCATACATTCTAATGCTTCTAGTGTCCCTGTATTCTCTTGATCAAATTATTCAGAATGGTTAGAGTATGTGCAATTTACATTAGGCATATTAGATCTTGATTTGACATTGCTTGTTAAAAAGCCCACAGAATTAACTAATGAAAGTATTGTGGAACAAGTCAATAAAATGAAGGCTTGGAAAAGATATGATAGGCTCAGTTTAACGTTCATAAGAATGACAATTGTAAATAATATAAAGACTTCATTACTGGTTGTAACTAGCGAACGTGAATATTTAAAAATTATTGAAGACAGATTTAAATCCGCTGATAAGTCATTGGCTGACACATTAATGAAAGAACTGACTGCAGCTCAATATGATGGTACTCGAGGAATTCAGGATCACATCCTCAATATGATTGACAAAGCTACAAAACTTAAGGGGAATGAATGTTGATGAATCTTTCCTTATGCAATTCATTCTTAATTCTCTTCCTTCTCAGTTTGTCCCATTCAAGATTCACTACAATACAAATAAGGATAAGTGGGACTTGAATGAGTTAACTAATATGTATGTTCAAGAAGAATTAAGATTAAGGCAGGAAAGTTCGCCTAAATCCAAGAGGAACGGCTGAACCAAGATGCTCAGAGAAAGAGAATCACTCATAGACTAGAAGCATATAAACCTCCCTATGCTCCCAACCATTCTTCACTATTAAAAAAATTGACGAGAGAAGAGTTACGTGACAGATCGGCGAAAGGCCTTTGTAGGCATTGCAATGAACTTTGGAGCTGCAACCATCGCTACAAAAAGGGGGAGCTTTTCATGAAAAAATCTATTGAAGAATCTGAAGAAGAGGTCGAAGAACTTGAGGAGGAGAACACAAAGGAAGAACCGCAGTCGATCGATTGCATGACTTACGATTTAGTTGACTAGACAAACCCGCAAGCAGCAAAAGTTGAAGAATCTCTTAAGCCGTAGTCTGTCACCGTCCTCATCAAGACTAGGAGCACCAATAACTTTATAAACATCAAAGTTGTTGCCCAATTAGTGCTCCAAAATGAAGATTGCAGTAGGTTTGACGTTGAGGTCGCCGACGACCTAATTTTAAAGTGCGACCAAAGATGCCTGCGGGTGAAATTATTACGATAGGACCAAAAGATACTTGCTGATTTCTTCCTCCATCTTAATGATTATTAGGCTATGCTCAACATCAAATGGCTGACTATGCTAGGTGATATTTCATGATTTTTTTTAAATTTATCATGAAATTTTTTAGCCATGAGAAACTGGAGATCCTACGCGGGAAACGCGGGGAGTGACATAATGACGATTTGCACGCAACAAACGAAGAAAGTTTTGAACAAAGTGAATAGTGGCTTCATAATGCAATTTCAACAGCACTCTGTGGGGGAGCCAATAAAAATAGAAGACCCAAACATTCTTTAATTGCTTGCTGAATGTTTAGACATTTTCGTCGAACCATGCAACCTACTTTCTACCTGCCGACATGATCATCGAATTCTGATTCTCCCGAGGAAACCAGTAGCAAACACTCAGCCATGTTGTTATTCTCACCTTCAGAAAGGTGAAATATAGAGGATTGAAGAAGAGATGCTGGAAGCAGGGGTCATTCGGCCAAGTTACAGCCCCTACTCTTCGCCGATGCTAGCTTTACCCGACTCTAACAAAGTGTTTATTATTGACGCATCGGGAGCTAGAAATTGCATGCATGATAAGAACCTCCCACATTAAACTATCTTTTGTAACCAATTTACAATAACCCACTGCAAGACTAAACTGCATGAGATGCATAAACATCGACCATGTAACGGATACTATCACATTGCTATTAATCATTACTGAGAATGTTCTCGAGCATCAATGCTCGGCTACTCTGATTCTCGAGCAACAGTCAGTACTCGACCAGTTTAATTCCGAGCAATCGTGCTTGGCTTTTCCAACACCCGAGCAACAATCTCGGCCAGTTCAATTCCCGAGCAGTGGTGCTTGGCTAGTCCAATTCCCGAGCGATAGCACTCGGCCAGTTCAATTCCCGAGCAATAGTGCTCGGCCAGTCCAAGTTCCCGAGCAATAGTGCTTGGCCTATCCAAGTTCCGGAGCACCAGTGCTCAAACAGTTCAATTCCCAAGCAACAATGCTCGGCTAGTCCAAATTCCGGAGCAGTAATGCTCCACCAGTCCAATTCACAAGCAGCAGTTCTCGGCCAGTTCAATTCCCGAGCAGCAGTGCTCGACCAGTCCAATTCCCAAACATCAATGCTTGGCTAGTTCAGTTCCCGAGCATCAGTCCTCGGCCAGTTCAGTTCCCAAGCTACAGAGCTCGGCTAGTCCAATTCACACACAAGCAATGCCCAAGCAATCGTGCTTGGCTTTTCCAACACCCGAGCAACAGTCTCGGCCAGTTCAATTCCCGAGCAGCGGTGCTTGGCTAGTCCAATTCCCGAGCGATAGCACTCGGCCAGTTCAATTCCCGAGCAATAGTGCTCGGCCTATCCAAGTTCCGGAGCAACAGTGCTCAAACAGTTTGATTCCCAAGCAACAGTGCTCGGGTAGTCCAAATTCCCGAGTAGTAGTGCAACACCAGTCCAATTCATGAGCAGCAGTGCTCGGCCAGTTCAATTCCCGAGCAGCAATGCTCGACCAGTCCAGTTCCCAAACATCAATGCTCGGCTAGTTCAGTTCCCGAGCATCGGTCCTCGGCCAGTTCAGTTCCCGAGCTACAGAGCTCGGCTAGTCCAATTCACACACAAGCAACGCCCGACCAGTCTAACTTCCACAACAAACAACGATCGACCAACCCGATGAGAACCATAGATCATCACCGTGGCAGATACCCGAAGGGACTTTAATAAACAAAAGACAAGTATAAGGTGAGCCACAATAAAAACCCTCTTCAAGGCCCCTCTTCGAGGAAACCTGGAAAAGATCTTTCGGAAGGGTGGGGGAGGGAGAATGATATGGCAAATAATGGATGGACTCATCACACACCACATCCTCAACTGATTCAGTATGATTTCAATCGACACCTAGTGCGAGTATGACAGATCAGGTGCAGGTATGGCCGACCTGGTATAGTCCGGCCAGCCTAGCGCAATTATGGCCGACTCAGCATAGGTATGGCCAAGATGGCACAAGTATGGCTGACCTTGCGCAGTTATGATCGACCTACCGCAAGAGCAACGTAAACCCTGCGCACGACTTTATCAGGTCAAATGCAGGTTCGAACCATATTGGCACATACAACATTACAATAAAGGACGTCAGCAACATTAAAGATGTCAGGTACGTACGACCTCCGACAAGTAGGTATAAAAGCTACATCTGAAGTTGTGCGGGAGGGACTCCTGGCTCTCGCTTGCAACATTCTAAAAATACTCTGTCTAGATTGATCCTCAGTCACGGGTACTGACTTGATCATCGTAGGGGCCATCTCGAACACTCCACCCCGACGTGGCCTTTATGCAAGGACCTTCGGTCGACCTGAGGTGAATCCTAAAGTAAATGTTACCGACCCGAGCGAGGCCAGGAGCACACAACCTCATACTTTCCCCAAGTTCTGCTCCTTGCTCCTCTTGGAAGTTGATGTGAATGAGTTTTGACACACGGGTGGGACTGTCATGCTTACTCAGCGGATAAAGCATAAAGTTTTACAAGACTTGTCTATCAAAGAATAATGTTGCCTGGTCAAAAAAAAAAAAAAAAAAAAATCTCAAGATCCATTGATGGATGACATGGTAGAAATTCGACATTTTGGAGATGATGTAGATGTCTCTCAGGAACGGCAAGCAATGATTTCATTGTCGACATTTTGGGTCCCAATCATGTGGCTATTGAAATGTCTACTCCTGATGAGTTGGAATCCTCATGAACACTGGAGATCGACGCGATGCGAGCTCGAGGAAGACTTGATTGAAACGCGAGTGGTCGAGAGGTTGAGACGCGCTCTCTACGAGCAGTGACCAGCTGTTGCATGGCAACATGAAGCCGACGATGATGACGCACATCGAGACAGATATAACTCATGTCGAGATAAATGTTTTAGACTCACCGAGCGAGGGTTTAGTCTCCAAAACTTAGGTAACCTTCTCCTTCTTTTTCACATCTACACTATGCATTTTCTATAGACGAAAATGACCGCATATAGAGTTGCCTCTCTGTAGTCATTGAGAGAACAGTTCGGAGTACTACTACCTCTGCACATACAGCCCCTGTTGCAGCTTCCGCGTCAACTGCTATGTGCGTCGGAGGACTCATTATAGTGTGGTTCATACGTGCTGGTGAGATGTAACAGCACGGTTAAGCTATTTGGTTATGGAGTAACAACACACACATAGATTGGTCATATGGTATTTCGATCTACCAATCATCCAACCATTCTTTCGGCTTATCTCAATTATGCAGACATCGAGTTGTGACAACAAGGGAATGCCGAATTCCCCTTTCTTTCTGTCATAGTTCGTTCTTATGTTTTTGCATCTGTTTCTTTTTACTGACATCTCCACATGCTAAATCCAGTTGTATTCTCATGTCATTGACAAAGACACTGCGTCGCTTTCTCTCGTGACCTCGAATCTACTCGGATTGCTCACCATAGTCGCAGAAAGCCACCAATCGTTCCACTGTCCAAGATTCCCACCTTATATAAGGCCACGACTCCAAGATTCTAAAAGCCACCTGGTTAGTAGCTTTGAGCTCCCTTGGCCAGCCATGGCTCGATCTCTTCTATTCTTCATCTTTGTTCTTGTTTGGGTCGCCCCGCAACGTGGGATGGCAGGTCACCCGATGAGATTTCCCGTGTATGCTAGATCGCTTTCGTGGATTTAGTGACGTGGCAGCTTCGCTCCTTCCTCCGGGCGGCCTCCTTTTCGGATGTCGCGAGGTCTTGCAGAAGACCTGAGCCGAGCTGTTTGGGCTCGGTCGAGTCCCTCCGATGCTCAAGTAAGGGGTTGGCTCCTTTGGATCGAGAAAAAAATCCCCTTCTAGTGGCATGGGGAGTGAACATTTATACCTGCATGGACGAGGTGGTCGTACGAGGGTCATCGTTACTACAGGACCTGACAGGTCATCAACCGCCTGTCGCCGTGGGCGGCGTACATTGGTCGACTGCTGCGCTAGCCCTGACACACTGCCGGTTACTAGTGGCCAGGGGATTCTGTTAGTCGGTCGGCCACTGCGCTAGCCCTGACACGTCGCATGTTGCTAGTGGCCAAGGGGTACTGTTCGCCGGTCGGCTACTATGCCTGCCCTGACACTCCGCTTGTTGCAGGTTGAGGGAGCCGGTCAGGCATGTCGGTTCTGCTGCGCCGTCCGTTGGCAGGGGGATGGTTGGTCGGCCGTTGGGCCGTCAGAGGGTACCCTGAGGTCAGGTCGGGTGGGAGACGCTGGGTCGACGTGGCTGAGTCGTGACGTGGCCGAGATGTGGATGCTACGTTGCTTGCCATGTTAGACTCGACCATTATTGGTATTCTCTCCCCCCCACAGGAATCCTTTTCGTTGTTTCTTTATAGGGCGCGTCTGCAAGGGTCATGTTGGGGCTTGAGTCGCGACGAGAAGGATTTGCACGAAGCTTTTGGCCTTTTGGGGTATGTTGCAAGGAGGTCGTTCGACTTAGGCATCGCGGGCTTGTGGTGCCTGGCCGTGGCCGGGGGGCGTTGATGGGGGTGTGTTGCAGCTGAAGACGACCGAGGGACGTGCCTCGGGCGTGACTGGGTTAAAGATGGGCGAGGCGCGCCTTGGGTATGACCGGACTAATGATGGCCGAGAGTTACGCCTCGGGCGCGATTGGACTAACGATGGCCGAGAGACACGTCTCAAGCACTATTGGACCGACGATGGTCGAGAGGCATGTCTTGGGCATGATTGGACTGACGATGGCTGAGGGGCACGTCTCGGGCACGATTGGACTGATGATAGCCGAGAGGCACGTCTCGAGCACGATCGGACTGACGATGGCCTAGAGGCACATCTCGGGCACGATTGGACTGACGATGGTCGAGAGGCACGTCTCGGGCACGATTGGATTGACGATGGCCGAGAGACACGTCTCGGGCATGACTGGACTGATGATGGCCGAGAGGTACGTCTCAAGCGTGTTGGACTAACGATGGCCGAGAGGCACGTCTCGGGCACGATGGGACTGACGATGGCAGAGAGGCACGTCTCGGGCATGACTGGACTAATGATGGCCGAGAGGCACGTCTCGGGCACGATGGGACTGACGATGGCAGAGAGGCACGTCTCGGGCATGACTGGACTAATGATGGCCGAGAGGCACGTCTCAGGCACGATTGGACTGACGATGGTCAAGAGGCACGTCTCGGGCACGATTGGACTGATGATGGCCGAGAGGCACGTCTCAGGCACGATCAGACTGACGATGGCTGAGAGGCACGTCTCGGGCACCTAGTGTCCGAGGGGACATCTCGAGCACGATCGGACTGACGATGGCCTAGAGGCACATCTCGGGCACGATTGGACTGACGATGGTCGAGAGGCACGTCTCGGGCACGATTGGATTGACGATGGCCGAGAGACACGTCTCGGGCATGACTGGACTGATGATGGCCGAGAGGTACGTCTCAAGCGTGTTGGACTAACGATGGCCGAGAGGCACGTCTCGGGCACGATGGGACTGATGATGGCCGCCAGTTCGGAGGGGACACGATCGGAAGGTCGGGCGACTAGTGTCTCGGGATCGTTGCATTCAGGATACGTTCCCCGAAGGACGCCCGATCGCAAAGGGACTTGGAGGCCATGAAGTCCTGTCACGACATCACCTCGGCCATAAGTGAGGAGGCTCTTGAGTTCATCCGGGAGTGTTACAGCATTCTCGAGGGCTACGTGCTTCAGACCCCTTCGCCCGAGCAGCGACCCTACCAACCCCAGCCTTCCGAGATAAGCATCTCGGTAGATGCGTTGGAAGCTGGCTTGCGCTTCCCTCTGCATTCCACTATAGTCAAATGCCTTAGGTGGTGGAGGATTTATCCCAGTCAGATGGCGCCCAACTCATGGCGCTACCTTATTGCGTTCTTAGGCGAGTGCTAGGGGGCTGGTATTGTTCCTAGCCGAACTCAATTTTTCGCTTGTTTTCGCCTTTGTAAGAGTCGGGGAGGTTATTACTTGACGGCTCAGGCTGGCTTCAAGGTTAGTGGTGCATCGACCAACAACAAGGGTTGGAAGGCCAGGTATTTCTTCGTCAGTGGTCCAAGTTAGGGTTTTAGGGCCGACTGTTTCATCCACCCGATTAACAATGTCCCCCCTTTGTTATCCAAGGAGGAGTCCGTTGCTGTCAACAGGTTGAGGGGAATCCTTCCCCTTTCCTGGCAATTTGGGATATGACCGAGAGGTGGCTGGTAGAGGTCAGGCTTAGTCCAGCTTCTCGGGGTATACTTGTATTCTAACGTTTCTCGTCAAGTGCAGCCGCCAATCGGATTCTAACTTGTTGCTCGGTATGTAGGCACTATGGATCGGAATATGTTGCAGAAGAAGCCCTGGATGCCAAGGGGGAAGGGCACCCCTGCGGTTGATCCCGAGAGCGCTCAGCCGGAGGTGGAAGTCACACACGCGGGGGCTTCGGGGAAGTGATCCGCGGGGGGTTCGACTCCCGATCCAACTGCCACTGGCCGACCCGGAAAGCAGGTCAAGATAGCGGTGAGAAGACACAAGGCTCATCGCGATGAAGGGAGCTCACACCAGGCATATTGGGAAAGGGAACCGGAGGTCTTGGTAGGAGACGCTTCTCCGACCTACCACCGATAAGTCAATGAGGGACTTGTGCAGCATGCGGATTCAGGAGGACGATGAGGGCTACTACGTCCTCCAGATGGCTGACTGGGCCTCCAAGGAATCGAGTCAGCGATGTGGGTTTGGTGGTCGAACCTGTCCTACCAGTCCCGAGTCTGGGATGACTCCGATGCGGCCTTGGAGTTTGATCGGGGGGTACTGTACCGACGCTGGCTAAGGACCTATACACCTTGCTGTCAAAGGTCCTTATTGCCCGAGCAGCAAAGCAGATCGTGCTGGTAGGTTTCGTGTCTAGCTTTGACGTTATTGCTTGCTAACTTTTCCTATACCGACCATCATTTCTATTTTCGCAAGGTCACCATTATCAGATGGCCCTCCTGGACAGGGTGCATGACTCGGGTCGTTTAGTGACCCATATGGGGAACCGGGCATCCCTTCTCAAGGCGGAACTCGAGAAACTAAGGTCAGAAAGGAACCCTGAGCAACTGGCTTTGGCCAGGCAGCTAGTGGACGAACTGGAGGCGGACAACACCTAGTTGAAATCGGAGTTGGACGAGTCGAGAGGCCGGTTGGACGAGGCTGACAAGGAGCTGACCAAGCTCCGGGAAGGACTGGTGGAGAGCCAATGTCAGCTAAAGGAGCAAAACGCTTACCGTCGCAAAGTCGACGATGACCTGTTGAAGCTGATGAGGGAGAACGAGTCCCTCAAGGCCGAGCTGTCGGGCAAGAGCATCAGCGACTACAAGCAGTCGGTCGGGTTCGGATGGGGGCTGCGACGTATAGGACAAGTGTCCTACAAATATGGGTATCAGGTTGCCTTGGCCCCCTTCCAAGCCTGGTACCCCCGACTTGGAGATTGATAATGATCCGTTCACCAAGTGACCTGAGGACAGCTCGGTGCCGATGGAGACCCATCAAGAGTTCGACGACTCTGTCCCCCCCCCCCCCCCCCCCCCCCCCCCCCCCTCGAGGATTGCTTCGGTGCGTTTCTCCTCTAAGAGATCCAGGTTCTCGCGTAGCTGTGCATCGAAGGCACCTTCGTAATGCTCAACCCAGAGCATCGGGAAGACCATCTCGGGCGGTAAGATTGCCTCGGTCCCGAAGGCTAGGCTGAAAGGGGATTCTGCAGTTGGTGTTTTTGGGGTTGTTCTCGAAGCCCACAAGATGCTGGGTAACTCGTCGGCCCAGGCCCCTTGTGCGCTGGTGACCCTCTTCTTTAGACCTTCTCGGATGGCTCGGTTCGTGACCTCAGCAAGCCCATTGGCCTGGGGGTGAGCAATTGAGCTGAACTTGAGTTGGATATTGAAGCCTCGACAAAAATATTTGAACTTTTGATTGTTGAATTGCGTCCCGTTTTCTGTGATTATAACTCTGGGTAGGTCGAATCTGGTGATGATATTTTTCCAAACGAAGTTCTCGACCTACTTTTCTGTGATTGAAGCCAACGGTTCGGCTTCAACCCACTTGGTGAAGTAGTCGACCCTTACGATAATAAATTTGCGTTGTCCCGGGGCGGGAAGGGAAAGGGCCGAGCAGGTCCATTCCTCGTTGGGCGAATGGCCAGGGCGTCTCAGACGTCGCCATGGGAGTTGCCGGCTGATGTGGCACATGAGCGTGGCATTGGCATTGCTCACTTATGTACGTAGGTCTGGGCATCCCTATGCATGGTCGGCCAGTAGTAGCCCTGCTTGAGAATTTTGTGTGCGAGTGTGCGTGTCACGCCCCCCCCCCCCTTCGAGAGGTGTGACCATGCCATAAATTGATAATTTTAGACGCAACATAATTTATCCAGGATCCAATCAAACATTTGAGGATACTAAAAAAACTTGGGCAGTTTATAATCATACATCACATCACTTGGTGAGTTATAACTAACTCCACTGAACACGCAGTAATCTAGAGCCAGAACAAGGCAGAAAGGTCAGAACTATAATCAATTTTTCGATTCAAGTTTTGGAAGCTTTGGAACCCACAAAACAGATTTCAGATTTTACAGCAATTTATTTTGGAATGCAAGGCAAAACAACAATGATAAAGAAATATGATAGAACACTTGCCTTTGATCTAAAATGAATGGATTTTGAGCAAACAACACCCTAAGTAAGCCCCAAATCAATGTTTGTTTCCTCCTCTTCCTTCTCTCTTTATTTTTATTTTTTTGTTGTTTTCTTTTCCGCACCGACTCAAGTCTTCTCAGGTCTTCTTAAGGAATGAAGAGGCGGTGGAGATGCAGAGGCAGTGGAGATTTTTATGTAGAGGCGGTGGAGATTTGCTGTGTAGTGTATTTTGCACTTTAGTCCTTCTATTATTAATATTTACGAGTAGGTCCTTTGGATTTTACAAACATGTCCTCAAATTTTTATAACTAAGTCTTAGCAATAACATAAACTATATTTCTTCACAAACGAGGGATGTTATAGTGCGGGCCCTGATGTGTTCCCCACACACCCCCTCATGCACCTCGGCGAGGGTCGTCTGTGCTTCACTCGGTCGGAGGCATCAGAGTAGGGGTTGGCTGAATCCTCTCTTGTAGAGGCAGCCTTTGATAATGCAATACCAAGATGCTAATCGCTTTACCTGACGTGCCTCAGTTTGCTCCTTGGGCAATATGCCATCTTCCTTGAACTAGAGTAGTTGGTCGAGCCAACATTCTTCTATCTCAACTGCCGCCACATCAGGCGAACTGATGGAAGGTCGGGCGAGCTTAGTGAGCCGAGCGATTTTCGTGCAGGGGCTTTGGTCTGAAGCGAGCTTAGCTAAGGCGTCGACGCGTGTATTTTCGGTCCGGGGTACTTTGGCGATGGAGAAATGTTGGAAGATGCTGATTAGTCACCGTGCCTTGGCAAGGTACTTTGCCATGTTGGACTCAACCATTATTGGCCCCATCGGTTCTCAAGCTCATTCTCAGTCAGGCAGTGGCTCGGCTGACGTCGGCGGAGACACTGTCCTTGAGCGTGAGTTAGATAGAGGGGAGCCAGGGCTACTTTCGCTGGCGGTGCTTCGACTCGCGCAACGCCATCGGACGCCGGATAAGTCGATCGCAGGAGCCGAAGTTATTCTTGGAGGGTTCGCCACTGTAGTCTTCGGTGCCATCTTGGCTTATATTCGGGTCACTAGTAAGAGAAGCTCCGATACCAAAGCTTGAGCGGCATATAACAATGATTGTTCGTATGTGTATATATATATATATATATATATATATATATATATATATATAGGGGAGAGAGAGAGAGAGAGAGAGGGAACTTGTGCAGTGATCTGGTTGAGTAGATCTTTTTGTGTTCTTTCAATGGAAACTTTTAGAGAGAGAGATTCCGTTCATCATGGTATGATCTTTTTCTTATACTGTGAAAGCATTCTGAGATGACCAGATCCCTTTTCTTATTAATCACTCCGAGATCTAAACCACGCTGTCTCTTGGTTTTAGCTCACCAGCTATACATGACCGGTGCATCTATGAGAGAGAGGCCACATCCTCCATGGTTGGCTGGGAAGAACAAGTACATAGTATCTGTCTTTGCATGTCTTCAATTACTCAAAAACGATCGATGTCTACGTGCATTCCTCCTCATGGGGGTTACTTCTTTGTACAGTGAACATCATACAGCTAAAACTGGACCCACCAACCCCCCCCCCCCCCCTCGGAAACTTCCATATCTTTAATGATGGAAGACTGACTATTCTCATAGCATTTCTCAATTAGAATTTACTCACTATTGTATCCTACAAGCACAGCATCCAAGAGATGTATGATATATGTTGCCACATCACTGCTGCGGTCTGCCTATATTGTTTTCTTGGCAATACATACGTTCGAGGGGAACGACTAGTGACGTGGGAGCCATTCCGGAGTGCATGTTGAGACCCAGTTCATAAAAGTCAACCCCGGGGATGAGCTTCTCGTGATTCATGCCGTGTCTTAAGGTGGAAAGAGAATGTACTAGTGAAGGGAGGAGGAAGAAGCTTGCAGGCTAAAACACATAAAGCATGGTTAGATTATTACAGAATTCGCTCTTTTAATCTATCTCACACATCCCTCGTTTTTGGCAGCCTAAAACACATGAAAGCATAGTGTATATATAGAGATACTCAAATTAGTTATATGAGATGTATAGAATAAGATAGACACACGTCCTTGCAAAAATATTATAAGGACGTGTGTTTGTTACAAGAAAAGAGGGATTAGGGGAGCGAATTCTGTTTGAGATATATCATCATTCTCTCTTACTCAAGTATCTATATATACACTATGCTTTCATGTATTTTTAATTAGAAGTTTTCTTCCCTCTTTCTCGGCGGTGCAGTTATAGCATCTAGTACATGTAAAGTTTATCTAAGGAAGATAACCTTATATGTTTTTGTCACTTGTCTTGTAGCCTCTTCTGATGGTCTTATTATCTTTGGTTATGATATTGGAATTTCTGGTAACTTCTTTTATCCTTTGATATATCTACGTTCTTCCAATCTAGCATAATAACTTTGTTTTTCTTGTTACTCGAGCAGGAGGGATCACATTTATGAATACATTTCTTCAAAAGTTTTTTCCTAAGGTCTATTATAAAGAGAAGCATACACTGAGTAGCAACCAGTACTATGAGTTCAATAGCCAGCTCCTAACGACCTTCACGTCTTCTTGCCTCTTTCCTTGCCTCTGTCGTCACGAGGACTTTTGGAAGAAGGATCTTCATGTTGGGCGGAGGAATCATTTTCCTTGGCGGTGCTGTAATCAATGACGGCACTAAGGACGTGGTTATGTTTATCATAGGTTGCATATTTCTTGATCGATCAAGCTAATAATTAATCTGTCGTGCTCTTTTGATCTTGTTATTTTGTGGAACAGTTTGTTCCGCTCTACCTCTCAGATATGGCTTCGGCAAAGCTCCGTGGCAATCTCAATATTGCCTTTCATCTTATGATCATCATCGGCAACTTGATAAATTATTCCACCAATAAGATCGAGGGCGGGTGGGGATGGGGCCTCGGCCTGGGTCTTGTTGTTGTACCAGCCATTTGATTGAGTACATCTTCTTGTGTTCTTTCAATGGAAGCTTTTAGAGATAGAGAGGTTCTGTTCATAATGTATCATATTTTTCTTAAACTGTTGGAAGGCCTGGTATTTCTTCGTCAGCGGTCCAAGTTGGCGTTTTAGGGCCGACTGGTCCATCCACCCGATTAGCAATGTCCCCCCTTTGTTATTCGAGGAGGAGTCCATTGCTATCAACAGGTTGAGGGGAATCCTTTCCCTTTCCCAGGCAATTCAGGATATGACCGAGAGGTGGCTGGTAGAGGTCAGACTCAGTCCAGCTTCTCGGGGTATACCTGTATTCTAACTGTTCTCGTCAAGCACATCCGCCAACTAGATTCTAACTTGTTGCTCGGTATGCAGGCACTATGGATCTGAATATGTTGCAAAAGAAGTCCCGGATGCCAGGGGGGAAGGGGGCCCCTACCGTTAATCCCGAGAGCGCTTAGCCACAGGTGGAAGTCACACATGCGGGGGCTTCGGGGAAGTGATCCGCAGGGGTTCGACTCCTGATCCAACTGCCACTGGCCGACCCGGAAAGTAGGTCAAGATAGCAGTGAGAAGACACAAGGCTCATCACGACGAAGGGATCTCACGCCGGGCAGATCGGGAAAGGGAACCAGAGGTCTCGGTAGGAGACGCTTCTCCGACCTACCACCGACAAGTCGATGAGGGACTTGTGCGGCATGCAGATTTGGGAGGACGATGAGGGCTACTACGTCCTCCAGATGGCTGACTGGGCCCCCAAGGACTCGAGTCAGCGATGCGGGCATGGTGGCCGAACTGTCCTACCAGTCCCGAGTCTGGGATGACTCCGATGCGGCCTCGGAGTTTGATCGGGGGTACTGCACCGACGCTGGCTAAGGACCTATACACCTTGCCGTCAGAGGTCCTTATTGCCCGAGCAGCAAAGCAGATCATGCTGGTAGATTGTGTGTCTAGCTTTGACGTTATTGCTTGCTAACTTTTCCTATACCGACCATCTTTTCTATTTTCGCAGGGTCACCATTATCAGATAGCCCTCCTGGACAGGGTGCATGACTCGAGTCGGTTAGTGACCCATATGGGGAACCAGGCGTCCCTTCTCAAGGCGGAACTTGAGAAACTAAGGTCGGAAAGGAACCCCGAGCAACTGGCTCTGGCCAGGCAGCGAGTGGACGAACTGGAGGCAGACAACGCCAAGATGAAATCGGAGTTGGACGAGTCGAGAGGCCGGTTGGACGAGGCCGACAAGGAGCTGAACAAGCTCCGGGAAGGACTGGTGGAGAGCCAACGTCAGCTAAAGGAGCAAAAAGCTGACAGTCGCAAAGCCGACGATGAGCTGTTGAAGCTGATGAGGGAGAACGAGTCCCTCAAGGCCGTGCTGTCGGGCAAGAGCATCAGCGACTACAAGCAGTCGGTCGGGTTCGGATGGGGGCTGCGGCGTATAGGACAAGTGTCCTACAAATATGGGTATCGGGTTGCCTTGGCCCGCTTCCAAGCCTGGTACCCCGACTTGGAGATTGATAATGACCCGTTCACCGAGCGACCCGAGGACAGCTCGGTGCCGATGGAGACCCATCAAAAGTTCGACGACTCTGTCCCCCCCCCCCCCCGAGGATAAACTGAGGGTTCTGTAGCTTTGGGGGTCTTAGGGGACTGGTTTGTTTGACTCGGGATTTGTCCCGGGTCGGTACTATAACTGACAAATTTTGTAATCGAACATTTTGCTTACTACAAATGATCATGGACATTTTGGTCAATTTACTGCAAAATAGACATTTTGGTCGGGTGAACATTCCCAATCTATGTGTAGAACTTCTTTAAATTGGACATGTGCTAGGTCCTCGACAATTGTCTGCCATCGAGGTTTGCGAGGACGTAAGTACCCTCTCGAATCACTTTGATGACTCGGTACGGACCTTCCTATGTAGGCGCTAATTTACCCCGAGTTTGGGTCGGATCACTCACCTCGGCTCTACGCAGAATGAGGTCGCCTTGGGCCACTTGCCGAGGGCATACTCTGCTGTTGTAGAGTAAGGAGACGACCTTCTTAAATGTAAGTTCGCGAAGGTGTGCTTTGGTGCATTTCTCCTCTAAGAGATCCAGGTTCTCGCGTAGCTGTGCATCGGAGGTGGCGCCTTCGTAATGCTCAACCCTGAGCATCGGGAAGACCATCTCGGGCGGTAAGATTGCCTCGGTCCCGAAGGCTAGGCTGAAAGGGGATTCTGCAGTTGGTGTTTTTGGGGTTGTTCTCGAAGCCCACAAGATGCTGGGTAACTCGTCGGCCAAGCCCCCTTGTGCGCTGGTGACCCTCTTCTTTAGACCTTCTAGGATGGCTCGGTTCGTGACCTCAGCAAGTCCATTGGCCTGGGGGTGAGCAATCGAGCTGAACTTGAGCTGGATATTGAAGCCTCAACACAAATATTTGAACTTTTGATTGTTGAATTGCGTCCCATTTTCTGTGATTATAACTCTGGGTAGGTCGAATCTAGTGATGATGTTTTTCCAAACGAAGTTCTTGACCTACTTTTCTGTGATTGAAGCCAGCGGTTCGGCTTCAACCCACTTGGTGAAGTAGTCGACCCTTACGATAATAAATTTGCGTTGTCCCGGGCGGGAAGGGAAAGGGCCGAGCAGGTCCATTCCCCGTTGGGCGAATGGCCAGGGCGTCTCAGACGTCGCCATGGGTGTTGCCGGCTGATGTGGCACATGAGCATGGCATTGGCATTGCTCACTTTTGTACGTAGGTCTGGGCATCCCTACGCATGGTCGGCCAGTAGTAGCCCTGCCTGAGAATTTTGTGTGCGAGTGTTCGGGCCCCGATGTGTTCGCGACACACCCCCTCATGCACCTCGACGAGGGTCGTCTGTGCTTCGCTCGGTCGGGGGCATCAGAGCAGGGGTTGGCTGAATCCTTTCTTGTAGAGGCGGCCTTTGATAATGCAATACCAAGATGCTAATCGCTTTACCTAACGTGCCTCAGTTTGCTCCTTGGGCAATATGCCATCTTCCTTGAACTAGAGTAGTTGGTCGAGCCAACATTCTTCTATCTCAACTGCCGCCACATCAGGCGAACTGATGGAAGGTCGGGCGAGCTTAGTGAGCCGAGCGATTTTCGGGCAGGGGCTTTGGTATGAAGCGAGCTTAGCTAAGGCGTCGACGCGTGTATTTTCGGTCCGGGGTACTTTGGCGATGGAGAAATGTTGGAAGATGCTGATTAGTCACCGTGCCTTGGCAAGGTACTTTGCCATGTTGGACTCGACCATTATTGGCCCCATCAGTTCTCAAGCTCATTCTCAGTCAGGCAGTGGCTCGGGTGACGCCGGCGGAGACACTGTCCTTGAGCGTGAGTTAGATAGAGGGGAGCCAGGGCTACTTTTGCTGGCGGTTCTTCGACTCGCGCAACGCCATCGGACGCCGGATAAGTCGATTGCAGGAGCCGAAGTTATTCTTGGAGGGTTCGCCACTGTAGTCTTCGGTGCCATCTTGGCTTATATTCGGGTCACTAGTAAGAGAAGCTCCGATACCAAAGCCTGAGCGGCATATAATAATGTTTGTTCGTATGTATATAATATATATATATATATATATATATATATATATATATATATATATATATATATATATATATATATATATATATATACGTGCATTCGTCCTCACGGGGGCTGTTTCTTTGCACATTGACCATCATACAGCTAAAACATCATGTTCTTATAGAATTCCCAGTACAAAAAATTGCATAAAATGATAAACACGATTAATAATGGAAATGGAAAGAGAACATTGGCTGAACTGAAAACAAAGCTAGGACTTGCAGAGAATATCATAAAAAACCAATGGGGTTTCAGAGAATAATAATCATTAAAGTTCTAGCCAAGAAAATTTGAGCTGAGTTTATTCTTTTTTTTTTTCCACCGATGCTAAAGGTGGTGACAACACTCAGAATATTTATGGTATAAAAACGAAACAATTATGAACCTATCATGACATCAAGAAAGTTTATAAGAAGTAATCCCGCATTGGTTTCACCAGTACATTCACAGTGCACTATCCAGCCAGATGTGACTGCTTATCGCCATTAGAACACCAACACTTTTTAGTAAACGAGGTAACCAAAAATAAAAATAAAACAGGAATAAACACTTCATAATCCCCCCATCACGAAACTAAAGATAAGAACCTCCCTCATTAAACTATCTTTTGTAACCAATTTACAATAACCCACTGCAAGACTAAACTGCATGAGATGCATAAACATCGACCATGTAACGGATACTATCACATTGCTATTAGAATGTTCCAAAAAAAAGCTATATTCTTGAGCGGATTAATCATAAATGCTTTATGATGTATCTTTGGTGCATATAGCTTTCCCGTGCAGACCTCTTTCTGTGTTCATTCGAAGCATCACATAATTCGTCAAAGTCCACCGTCAAAAGTGGCATGCAGAAAATACTGACCTCTAGTTGTAAGATTATATGTGATCTTTTATAATTGAATAAGTTATATTATGAGATTAATTGGATTCTAATAAGAGATATTAGTTAATATTAAATAAAATCTATATTATATTAGGATGTTTTAGGAGAAGGGATCTAGATCTATTCTAGATACAGATCGACATCTCATTGATATTCAGATCCGGTAGGTGGTGGGTGCTCTTGAATATTTGATTGGATTTTATTTAAATTATATTTAAAAATATACATCGAAAATAGATATAATATTATTTGATTTCAATCCTGACATAACATTTTTTCGCATAATAGTTTGCATAATTATAGTTTTTATACTAACAATTGGCATCAGAGCCTAGGTTTTTTAGATAAAAAATATTAGATCTATTATTTTTATTTACGATGCGTTGATCTGAATATCTTATCGATTTGTATATCTGTTAAGTTCAATTGTTTGCTTGCGAACGATTTTGATGGTTGCTGTGCATCGTGGAAAAGACGCAGCAATCTTGTTACGTTTTGATAGCGGCCGTGCGCTGGGTCGGTCCCATGTAGGCGGCAGCCGCACGCGGGTCTGCCACAAGCGGCTGACCGCAGCCGCATCAAGAGGCAATCGTGCTAGCGGCGATCTCGCGCGCCCGCGACTGCGTCCCAGCCGTCGGCGGCACGCATGTGCCGGTCGCACAAGCGGCGGCGGCAGTAGGGGAAAAAAATAGGGTTAGGGTTTTTTTTTTCTTCAATGAAAGTAAAATTACAGTTTTGCCATTCTACTGAAATTATGATTTTATCATTCGACTGAAATTATAATTTTGCCTTCAGCAGAAATCACATTTTTACCATTATGCTAAAATTACAGTTTTGTCATTTAGTCAAAATTACAGTTTTATCCTTCTGCCAAAATATGATTATTTATGATTTTACCGTTTCTGTATTTTCTTAATCCTATAATATTTCTGCCCTTCTGTAATTCTTTTTAAATCCTTTTAGAATTACAGTTCTACCATTATAAAATTGAGAAATTATGATTTATTTTTTCAATTATGAAATTGATCAATATATAATTTAATAAAATTTAATCATGATTATATTTTGATTATTCATTGATTAGATTTTATTTTGATCAAATTAGAATTAATGGATCTTGATCAATTTTGATGGCAGGTGTGATGGCAGGTCACCCCGATGAGAGTTCCCGTGTGATGGCAGGTCAATTTTATTTTGATCAATTTCAACGTGTGACGGCAGGTCACCCCGATGAGAGTTCCCGTGTATGCTAGATCGCCTCCGTGGATTTAGTGATGTGGCAACTTCGCTCCTTCCTCCGAGCGGCCTCCTTCTCGGATGTCGCGAGGTCCTGCTGAAAACCCGAGCCGGGCTATTTAGGCTTGGTCGAGTCCCTTCGATGCTTAGGTCAGGGGTCGACTCCTTTGGATCGGGAAAAAATCCCCTTCTAGTGGCATGGGGAGTGAACATTTATACCTGCATGGATGAGGTGGTCGTACGAGGGTCACGTCGTTACTATAGGAATGACAGGACATCAACCGCCTGTCGCCGGGGGCGCAGTACACTGGTCGGCTGCTGCGCTAGCCCTGACACGCCGTCGGTTACTAGTGGCTAGGGGATTCTGTTCACCGGTCGGCCACTGCGCTAGCCCTGACACGCCGCATGTCACCAGCGACCAGGGGGTACTGTTCGCCGGTCAACCACTGCGCCTGCACTGACACGCCGCCTATTGCCTGCGGCCTGGGAGTGCTGTTCGCCGGTCGGCTACTATGCCTGCCCTAACACTCCGCTTGTTGCAGGTTGAGGGGAACGGTCAGGTACGTCGGTTCTGCTGCGCCGTCCGTTGGCCGGGGGACGGTTGGTTGGCCGCAGGGCCGTCAGAGGGTACCCTGAGGTCAGGTTGGGTGGGAGACGCTGGTTCGACGTGGCTGAGTCATGACATGGCCGAGATGTGGATGCTACGTTGCTTGCCATGTTGGACTCGACCATTATTGGCCCCATCATTCTCTCCCCCCCCACAGGAATCCTTTTCGTTGTTTCTTTATAGGGCGCGTCTGCAAGGGTCATGTTGGGGCTTGAGTCACGACGAAAAGGATTTGCACGAAGCTTTTGGCATTTTGGGGTATGTTGCAAGGAGGTCGTTCGACTTCGGCGTCGCATGCTTGTGGTGCCTGGCCGTGGCCGGGGGGCATTGATGGGGGTGTGTTACAGCTGAAGACGGCCAAGGGACGTGCCTCAGGCGTGACTGGGTTAAAGATGGGCGAGGCGCGCCTCGGGTATGACTCGATCGATGATGGCTGAGAGTTATGCCTCGAGCGCGATTGGACTAACGATGGCCGAGAGGCACGTCTCGAGCACTATTGGACCGATGATGGCCGAGAGGCACGTCTCGGGCACGATAGGACTGACGATGGCCGAGAGGCACGTCTTGGGCATGATTGGACTGATGATGGCCGAGAGGGACGATCAGACTTACGATGGCCTAGAGGCACATCTCAGGCACGATTGGACTGACGATGGCCGAGAGGCAGGTCTCGGGCATGACTGGACTGATGATGGCCGAGAGGCACGTCTCAAGCACGATCGGACTAACGATGGCCGAGAGGCACGTCTCGGGCACGATTGCACTGACGATGGCGGAGAGGCACGTCTCGGGCATGATTGGACGATGATGGCCGAGAGGCAAGTCTCGGGCGCGACTGGACTAACGATGGCCGAGAGGCACGTCTCGGGCACGATTGGCTGACGAAGGCCGAGAGGCACGTCTCGGACACGATTGGACTGACGATGGTCAAGAGGCACGTCTCGGGCACGATTTGACTGATGATAGCCGAGAGATACATCTCAGGCACGATGAGACTGACGATGGCTGAGAGGCACGTCTTGGGCACGATTGGATTGACGATGGCCGAGAGGCACGTCTCGGGCACGATTGGACTGACGACAACTGAGAGGCACGAGATCACCCTTGGGCATGTCACACATGGCTAGCAAACATGCGTCTTGCTTAGAGCTAGCATGCGCGCGCGGATCTGCGCCCTGGCCCTCACGTGCCGTGCCCGTGGTTTTGGCGACGGGTGGTTATGGCCGTTTAGGGCTGACGTGGTCCTGTATTTATTGATACGATGGGCTATGACAGACTCTTGGGGGTGGTGTTCTCTCTCTACCTCGGGCATACGAATCTCGTTTGGTGGCTATATAATCGTGTCGCCCATAGCCAGAGCTCTTGCTCTCTTGAACCCTTCTTGTTTTCGTCTCGGCTTCTTGTAGTTCCCCTTCTCCCGTCTCCCCTTCTCCTCCAAATAGGTCAGATGTCCTCCTCGGGTTCGTCTAGTGTTAGGGTCGTCCCTTCCGCCAGTTTGGAAGGGACACAATTGGAAGGTTGGGCGACTAGCGTCTCGGGATCGTTGCATTCGGGGATACCTTCCCCGGAGGACGCCCGGTCGCGAAGGGACTTGGAGGCCATGAAGTCCTATCATGACATCACCTCGGCCATAAGTGAGGAGGCTCTTGAGTCCATCCGGGAGTGTTACAGCATTCCCGAGGGCTACGTGCTCGAGCCCCTTCGCCCGAGCGCGATTGGACTAACGATGGCCGAGAGGCACGTCTCGAGCACTATTGGACCGATGATGGCCGAGAGGCACGTCTCGGGCACGATTGGACTAACGATGGCCGAGAGGCACGTCTTGAGCACTATTGGACCGATGATGGCCGAGAGGCACGTCTCGAGCACTATTGGACTAACGATGGCCGAGAGGCACGTCTCGGGCACGATTGGACTGACGATGGCCGAGTGGCACGTCTTGGGCATGATTGGACTGATGATGGCCTAAAGGAACATCTCGGGTATGATTGGACTGACGATGGCCGAGAGGCACGTCTCGGGCATGACTGGACTGATGATGGCCGAGAGGCACGTCTCAAGTACGATCGGACTAACAATGGCCGAGAGGCACGTCTCAAGCACGATTGGACTAACGATGGGGGAGAGGCACGTCTCGGGCATGACTAATGATGGCTGAGAGGCACGTCTCGGGCAGAACTAGACTAATGATGGCCGAGAGGCACGTCTCGGGCACGATTGGACTGACGATAGCTAAGAGGCACGAGATCACCCACGGGCATGTCACACATGGCCAGCAAACATGCGTCTTGCTTAGAGCTAGCATGCGTGCGCACGGATTTGCACCCTGGCCCTCACGTGTCGTGCCCGTGGTTTTGGCGGCGGGTAGTTATGGCCGTTTAGGGCTGACGTGGTCCTGTATTTATTGATACGATGGGCTATGACGTACTCTTGGGGGCGGTGTTCTCTCTCTACCTCGGGTATATGAATCTCGTTTGGTGGCTATATAATCGTGTCGCTCATAGCCAGAGACCTTACTTGCTCTCTTGAACCCTTCTTGTTTTCGTCTCGGCTTCTTGTAGTTCCCCTTTTCCCGTCTCCCCTTCTCCTCCAAATAGGTCAGATGTCCTCCTCGGGTTCGTCTAGTGTTAGGGTCGTCCCTTCCACCAGTTTGGAAGGGACACGATCGGAAGGTTGGGTGACTAGCATCTCGGAATCGTTGCATTCGGGGATACCTTCCCCGGAGGACGCCCGGTCACGAAGGGACTTGGAGGCCATGAAGTCCTGTCATGACATCACCTCGGCCATAAGTGAGGAGGCTCTTGAGTCCATCCGGGAGTGTTACAGCATTCCCGAGGGCTACGTGCTTCGGGCCCCTTCGCCCGAGCAGCGACCCTACCAACCCGAGCCTTCCGAGATAAGCATCTCGGTAGATGCGTTGGAAGCTGGCTTGCACTTCCCTCTATATTCCACTATAGTCGAATGCCTTAGGTGGTGGAGGATTTCTCCCAGTCAGATGGCGCCCAACTCATGGCGCTACCTTATTGCGTTCTTAGGCAAGTGTCAGGGGGCTGGTATTGTTCCCAACTGAACTCAATTTTTCGCTTGTTTTCGCCTTTGTAAGAGTCGGGGAGGTTATTACTTGACGGCTCGGGCCGGCTTCAAGGTTAGTGGTGCACCGACCAACAACAAGGAGGAGTCCATTGCTATCAACAGGTTGAGGGGAATCCTTTCCCTTTCCCACGAAATTCAGGATATGACCGAGAGGTGGCTGGTAGAGGTCAGACTCAGTCCAGCTTCTCGGGGTATACCTGTACTCTAACGGTTCTCGTCAAGCACATCCGCCAACTAGATTCTAACTTGTTGCTCGGTATGCAGGCACTATGGATCTGAATATGTTGCAAAAGAAGTCCCGGATGCCAGGGGGGAAGGGGGCCCCTACCGTTAATCCCGAGAGCGCTTAGCCACAGGTGGAAGTCACACATGCGGGGGCTTCGGGGAAGCGATCCGCAGGGGTTCGACTCCTGATCCAACTGCCACTGGCCGACCCGGAAAGTAGGTCAAGATAGCAGTGAGAAGACACAAGGCTCATCACGATGAAGGGATCTCACGCCGGGCAGATCGGGAAAGGGAACCGGAGGTCTCGGTAGGGGACGCTTCTCCGACCTACCACCGACAAGTCGATGAGGGACTTGTGCGGCATGCAGATTCGGGAGGACGATAAGGGCTACTACGTCCTCCAGATGGCTGACTGGGCCCCCAAGGACTCGAGTCAGCGATGCGGGCTTGGTGGCCGAACTGTCCTACCAGTCCCGAGTCTGGGATGACTCCGATGCGGCCTCGGAGTTTGATCGGGGGTACTGCACCGACGTTGGCTAAGGACCTATACACCTTGCCGTCAGAGGTCCTTATTGCCCGAGCAGCAAAGCAGATCATGCTGGTAGATTGTGTGTCTAGCTTTGACGTTATTGCTTGCTAACTTTTCCTATACCGACCATCTTTTCTATTTTCGCAGGGTCACCATTATCAGATAGCCCTCCTGGACAGGGTGCATGACTCGAGTCGGTTAGTGACCCATATGGGGAACCAGGCGTCCCTTCTCAAGGCGGAACTCGAGAAACTAAGGTCGGAAAGGAACCCCGAGCAACTGGCTCTGGCCAGGCAGCGAGTGGACGAACTGGAGGCAGACAACGCCAAGATGAAATCGGAGTTGGACGAGTCGACAGGCCGGATGGACGAGGCCGACAAGGAGCTGAACATGCTCCAGGAAGGACTGGTGGAGAGCCAACGTCAGCTAAAGGAGCAAAAAGCTGACCGTCGCAAAGCCGACGATGAGCTGTTGAAGCTGATGAGGGAGAACGAGTCCCTCAAGGCCGTGCTGTCGGGCAAGAGCATCAGCGACTACAAGCAGTCGGTCGGGTTCGGATGGGGGCTGCGGCGTATAGGACAAGTGTCCTACAAATATGGGTATCGGGTTGCCTTGGCCCGCTTCCAAGCCTGGTACCCCAACTTGGAGATTGATAATGACCCGTTCACCGAGCGACCTGAGGACAGCTCGTTGCCGATGGAGACCCATCAAAAGTTCGACGACTCTGTCCCCCCCCCCCCCCCCCGAGGATTAACGGAGGGTTCTGTAGCTTTGGGGGTCTGAGGGGACTGGTTTGTTTGACTGGGGATGTGTCCCGGGTCGGTACTATAACTGACAAATTTTGTAATCGAACATTTTGCTTACTACAAATGATCATGGACATTTTGGTCAATTTACTGCAAAATAGACATTTTGGTCGGGTGAACATTCCCAATCTATGTGTAGAACTTCTTTAAATTGGACATGTGCTAGGTCCTCGACAATTGTCTGCCATCGAGGTTTGCGAGGACGTAAGTACCCTCTCGAATCACTTTGATGACTCGGTACGGACCTTCCTATGTAGGCGCTAATTTACCCCGAGTTTGGGTCGGATCACTCACCTCGGCTCTACGCAGAATGAGGTCGCCTTGGGCCACTTGCCGAGGGCATACTCTGCTGTTGTAGAGTAAGGAGACGACCTTCTTAAATGTAAGTTCGCGAAGGTGTGCTTTGGTGCGTTTCTCCTCTAAGAGATCCAGGTTCTCGCGTAGCTGTGGATCGGAGGTGGCGCCTTCGTAATGCTCAACCCTGAGCATCGGGACGACCATCTCGGGCGGTAAGATTGCCTCGGTCCCGAAGGCTAGGCTGAAAGGGGATTCTGCTGTTGGTGTTTTTGGGGTTGTTCTCGAAGCCCACAAGATGCTGGGTAACTCGTCGGCCAAGCCCCCTTGTGCGCTGGTGACCCTCTTCTTTAGACCTTCTAGGATGGCTCGGTTCGTGACCTTAGCAAGTCCATTGGCCTGGGGGTGAGCAATCGAGCTGAACTTGAGCTGGATATTGAAGCCTCGACAGAAATATTTGAACTTTTGATTGTTGAATTGCGTCCCATTTTCTGTGATTATAACTCTGGGTAGGTCGAATCTAGTGATGATGTTTTTCCAAACGAAGTTCTTGACCTACTTTTCTGTGATTGAAGCCAGCGGTTCGACTTCAACCCACTTGGTGAAGTAGTCGACCCTTACGATAATAAATTTGCGTTGTCCCGGGGCGGGAAGGGAAAGGGCCGAGCAGGTCCATTCCCCGTTGGGCGAATGGCCAGGGCGTCTCAGACGTCGCCATGGGTGTTGCCGGCTGATGTGGCACATGAGCGTGGCATTGGCATTGCTCACTTTTGTACGTAGGTCTGGGCATCCCTACGCATGGTCGGCCAGTAGTAGCCCTGCCTGAGAATTTTGTGTGCAAGTGTTCGGGCCCCAATGTGTTCGCGACACACCCCCTCATGCACCTCGACGAGGGTCGTCTGTGCTTCGCTCGGTCGGGGGCATCAGAGCAGGGGTTGGCTGAATCCTTTCTTGTAGAGGCGGCCTTTGATAATGCAATACCAAGATGCTAATCGCTTTACCTGACGTGCCTCAGTTTGCTCCTTGGGCAATATGCCATCTTCCTTGAACTAGAGTAGTTGGTCGAGCCAACATTCTTCTATCTCAACTGCCGCCACATCAGGCGAACTGATGGAAGGTCGGGTGAGCTTAGTGAGCCGAGCGATTTTCGGGCAGGGGCTTTGGTATGAAGCGAGCTTAGCTAAGGCGTCGACGCGTGTATTTTCGGTCCGGGGTACTTTGGCGATGGAGAAATGTTGGAAGATGCTGATTAGTCACCGTGCCTTGGCAATGTACTTTGCCATGTTGGACTCGACCATTATTGGCCCCATCAGTTCCCAAGCTCATTCTCAGTCAGGCAGTGGCTCGGCTGACGCCGACGGAGACACTGTCCTTGAGCGTGAGTTAGATAGAGGGGAGCCAGGGCTACTTTTGCTGGCGGTTCTTCGACTCGCGCAACGCCATCGGACGCCGGATAAGTCGATTGCAGGAGCCGAAGTTATTCTTGGAGGGTTCGCCACTGTAGTCTTCGGTGCCATCTTGGCTTATATTCGGGTCACTAGTAAGAGAAGCTCCGATACCAAAGCCTGAGCGGCAATAACAATGTTCGTATGTATATAATATATATATATATATATATATATATATATACGTGCATTTGTCCTCACGGGGGCTCTTTCTTTGCACATTGACCATCATACAGCTAAAACATCATGTTCTTATAGAATTCCCAGTACAAAAAATTGCATAAAATGATAAACACGATTAATAATGGAAATGGAAAGAGAACATTGGCTGAACTGAAAACAAAGCTAGGACTTGCAGAGAATATCATAAAAAACCAATGGGGTTTCAGAGAATAATAATCATTAAAGTTCTAGCCAAGAAAATTTGAGCTGAGTTTATTCTTTTTTTTTTTCCACCGATGCTAAAGGTGGTGACAACACTCAGAATATTTATGGTATAAAAACGAAACAATTATGAACCTATCATGACATCAAGAAAGTTTATAAGAAGTAATCCCGCATTGGTTTCACCAGTACATTCACAGTGCACTATCCAGCCAGATGTGACTGCTTATCGCCATTAGAACACCAACACTTTTTAGTAAACGAGGTAACCAAAAATAAAAATAAAACAGGAATAAACACTTCATAATCCCCCCATCACGAAACTAAAGATAAGAACCTCCCTCATTAAACTATCTTTTGTAACCAATTTACAATAACCCACTGCAAGACTAAACTGCATGAGATGCATAAACATCGACCATGTAACGGATACTATCACATTGCTATTAGAATGTTCCAAAAAAAAGCTATATTCTTGAGCGGATTAATCATAAATGCTTTATGATGTATCTTTGGTGCATATAGCTTTCCCGTGCAGACCTCTTTCTGTGTTCATTCGAAGCATCACATAATTCGTCAAAGTCCACCGTCAAAAGTGGCATGCAGAAAATACTGACCTCTAGTTGTAAGATTATATGTGATCTTTTATAATTGAATAAGTTATATTATGAGATTAATTGGATTCTAATCAGAGATATTAGTTAATATTAAATAAAATCTATATTATATTAGGATGTTTTAGGAGAAGAGATCTAGATCTATTCTAGATACAGATCGACATCTCAGTGATATTCAGATCCGGTAGGTGGTGGGTGCTCTTGAATATCTGATTGGATTTTATTTAAATTATATTTAAAAATATGCATCGAAAATAGATATAATATTATTTGATTTCAATCTTGACATAACATTTTTTCGCATAATAGTTTGCATAATTATAGTTTTTATACTAACAATTGGCATCATAGCCTAGGTTTTTTAGATAAAAAATATTAGATCTATTATTTTTATTTACGATGCGTTGATCTGAATATCTTATCGATTTGTATATCTGTTAAGTTCAATTGTTTGCTTGCGAACGATTTTGATGGTTGCTATACATCGTGGAAAAGACGCAGCAATCTCGTTGCGTTTTGATAGCGGCCGTGCGCTGGGTCGGTCGCGTGTAGGCGGCAGCCGCACGCGGGTCTGCCACAAGCGGCTGACCGCAGCCGCATCAAGAGGTGATCGTGCAAGCAGCGATCTCGCGCGTCAGCGATCGCGTCCCAGCCGTCGGCGGCACGCAGAACGCATGTGCCGATCGCACAAGCGGCGGCGGCAGTAGGGGAAGAAAATAGGGTTAGGGTTTTTTTTTTCTTCAATGAAAGTAAAATTACAGTTTTGCCAGTTCCCGAGCGATAGCACTCGGCCAGTTCAATTCCCGAGCAATAGTGCTCGGCTAGTCCAAGTTCCCGAGCAACAGTGCTCGGCCTATCCAAGTTCCGGAGCACCAGTGCTCAAACAGTTCGATTCCCAAGCAATAGTGCTCGGCTAGTCCAAATTCCCGAGCAGTAATGCTCCACCAGTCCAATTCACAAGAAGCAGTTCTCGGCCAGTTCAATTCCCAAGCAGCAGTGCTCGACCAGTCCAATTCCCAAACATTAATGCTCGGCTAGTTCAGTTCCCGAGCATCAGTCCTCGGCCAGTTCAGTTCCCGAGCTTCAGAGCTCGGCTAGTCCAATTCACACACAAGCAATGCCCGAGCAATCGTGCTTGGCTTTTCCAACACCCGAGCAACAGTCTCGGCCAGTTCAATTACCGAGCAGCGGTGCTTGGCTAGTCCAATTCCCGAGCGATAGCACTCGGCTAGTTCAATTCCCGAGCAATAGTGCTCAGCCTATCCAAGTTTCGGAGCAACAGTGCTCAAACAGTTTGATTCCCAAGCAACAGTGCTTGGCTAGTCCAAATTCCCGAGTAGTAGTGCAACACCAGTCCAATTCATGAGTAGTAGTGCTCGGCCAGTTCAATTCCCGAGCAGCAGTGCTCGACCAGTCCAGTTCCCAAACATCAATGCTCGGCTAGTTCAGTTCCCGAGCATCGGTCCTCGGCCAGTTCAGTTCCCGAGCTACAGAACTCGGCTAGTCCAATTCACACACAAGCAACGCCCGACCAGTCTAACTTCCACAACAAACAACGATCGACCAACCCAATGAGAACCATAGATCATCACCGTGGCAGATACCCGAAGGGACTTTAATAAAGAAAAGACAAGTATAAGGTGAGCCACAATAAAAACCCTCTTCAAGGCCCCTCTTCGAGGAAACCTGGAAAAGATATTCAGGAAGGGTGGGGGAGGGAGAATGATATGGCAAATAATGGATGGACTCGTCACACACCACATCCTCAGCTGATTCAGCACGATTTCAATCGACACCTAGTGCGAGTATGACAGATCAGGTGCAGGTATGGCCGACCTGGTATAGTCCGGCCAGCCTAGCGCAATTATGGCCGACTCAGCATAGGTATGGCCGAGATGGCACAAGTATGGCTGACCTTGCGCAGTTATGATCGACCTACTGCAAGAGCAACGTAAACCCTGCGCACGACTTTATCAGGTCAAATGCAGGTTCGAACCATATTGGCACATAGAACATTATAATAAAGGACGTCAGCAACATTAAAGATGTCAGGTACGTACGACCTCCGACAAGTAGGTATAAAAGCTACATCTGAAGTTGTGCGGGAGGGACTCCTGGCTCTCGCTTGCAACATTCTAAAAATACTCTATCTAGATTGATCCTCGGTCACGGGTACTGACTTGATCATCGTAGGGGCCATCTCGAACACTCCACCCCGACGTGGCCTTTATGCAAGGACCTTCGGTCGACCTGAGGTGAATCCTAAAGTAAATGTTACCGACCCGAGCGAGGCCAGGAGCACACAACCTCATACTTTCCCCAAGTTCTGCTCCTTGCTCCTCTTGGAAGTTGATGTGAATGAGTTTTGACACACGGGTGGGACTGTCATGCTTACTAAGCGGATAAAGCATAAAGTTTTACAAGACTTGTCTATCAAAGAATAATGTTGCCAGGTCAAAAAAAAAAAAAAATCTCAAGATCCATTGATGGATGACATGGTAGAAATTTGACATTTTGGAGATGATGTAGACGTCTCTCAGGAACGGCAAGCAAAGATTTCATTGCCGACATTTTGGGTCCCAATCTTGTGGCTATTGAAATGTCTACTCCTGATGAGTTGGAATCCTCATGAACACCGGAGATCGACGCGATGCGAGCTCGAGGAAGACTTGATTGAAACGCGAGTGGTCGATAGGTTGAGACGCGCTCTCTGCGAGCAGTGACCAGCTGTTGCATGGCAACATGAAGCCGACGATGATGACACACATCGAGACAGATATAACTCATGTCGAGATAAATGTTTTGGACTCACCAAGCGAGGGTTTAGTCTCCAAAACTTAGGTAACCTTCTCCTTCTTTTCCACGTCTACACTATGCATTTTCTACAGACGAAAATGACCGCATATAGTTGCCTCTCTGTAGTCATTGAGAGAACAGTTCGGAGTACTACTACCTCTGCACACACAGCCCCTGTTGCAGCTTCTGCGTCACCAGCTATGTGCGTTGGAGGACTCATTATAGTGTGGTTCATACGTGCTGGTGAGATGTAACAGCACGGTTAAGCTATTTGGTTATGGAGTAAATACACACACACAGATTGGTCATATGGTATTTCGATCTACCAATCATCCAACCATTCTTTCGGCTTATCTCAATTATGCAGACATCGAGTTGTGACAACAAGGGAATGCCGAATTCCCCTTTCTTTCTGTCATAGTTCGTTCTTTTGTCTTTGCATCTGTTTCTTTTTCCTGACATCTCCACATGCTAAATCCAGTTGTATTCTCATGTCATTGACAAAGACACTGCGTCGCTTTCTCTCGTGACCTCGAATCTACTCGGATTGCTCACCATAGTCGCAGAAAGCCACCAATCGTTCCACTGTCCTCTTCCACGACATGAAGAACCCCGCTGATTCCCACCTTATATAAGGCCACGACTCCAAGATTCTAAAAGCCACCTGGTCAGTAGCTTTGAGCTCCCTTGGCCAGCCATGGCTCGATCTCTTCTATTCTTCATCTTTGTTCTTGTTTGGGTCGCCCCGCAACGTGGGATGACAGGTCACCCGATGAGATTTCCCGTGTATGCTAGATCGCCTTCGTGGATTTAGTGACGTGGCAGCTTCGCTCCTTCCTCCGGGCGGCCTCCTTTTCGGACGTCGCGAGGTCCTCCAAAAGACCCGAGCCGAGCTGTTTGGGCTCGGTCGAGTCCCTCCGATGCTCAAGTAAGGGGTCGGCTCCTTTGGATCGAGAAAAAAATCCCCTTCTGGTGGCATGGGGAGTGAACATTTATACCTGCATGGACGAGGTGGTCGTACGAGGGTCATCGTTACTACAGGACCTGACAGGTCATCAACTGCCTATCGCCGTGGGCACCGTACATTGGTCGATTGCTGCGCTAGCCCTGACACACTGCCGGTTAATAGTGGCCAGGGGATTCTGTTAGTCGGTCGGCCACTGCGCTAGCCCGGACATGTTGCTAGTGGCCAAGGGGTACTGTTCTCCGATCGGCCACTACGCCTGCCCTGACACGCTGCTTGTTGCATGCGGCCTGAGAGTGTTGTTCGCCGGTCGACTACTGTGCCTGCCCTGACACTCCGCTTGTTGCAGGTTGAGGGAGCTGGTCAGGCATGTCGGTTCTGCTGCGCCGTCCGTTGGCAGGGGGATGGTTGGTCGGCCGTTGGGCCGTCAGAGGGTACCCCGAGGTCAGGTCGGGTGGGAGACGCTGGGTCGACGTGGCTGAGTCATGACGTGGCCGAGATGTAGATGCTACGTTGCTTGCCATGTTAGACTCGACCATTATTGGTATTCTCTACCCCCCACAGGAATCCTTTTCGTTGTTTCTTGATAGGGCGCGTCTGCAAGGGTCATGTTGGGGCTTGAGTCGCAACGAGAAGGATTTGCACAAAGCTTTTGGCCTTTTGGGGTATGTTGCAAGGAGGTCGTTCGACTTAGGCGTCGCGGGCTTGTGGTGCCTGGTCGTGGCCGGGGGGCGTTGATGGGGGTGTGTTGCAGCTGAAGACGACCGAGGGACGGGCCTCAGGCGTGACTGGGTTAAAGATGGGCGAGGTGCACCTCAGGTATGACTGGACTAATGATGGCCGAGAGTTACGCCTCGGGCGCGATTGGACTAATGATGGCCGAGAGGCACGTCTCAAGCACTATTGGACCGACGATGGTCGAGAGGCATGTCTTGGGCATGATTGGACTGATGATGGCTGAGGGGCATGTCTCGGGCACGATTGGACTGATGATGGCCGAGAGGCACGTCTCGGGCATGATCGGACTGACGATGGCCTAGAGGCACATCTCGGGCACAATTGGACTGACGATGGTCGAGAGGCACGTCTCGGGCACGATTGGATTGACGATGGCTGAGAGACACGTCTCGGGCATGACTGGATTGATGATGGCCGAGAGGCACGTCTCAAGCGTGTTGGACTAACGATGGCCGAGAGGCACGTCTCGGGCACGATGGGATTGACGATGGCAGAGAGGCACGTCTCGGGCATGACTGGACTAATGATGGCCGAGAGGCACGTCTCGGGCGCGATCGGACTAACGATGGTCGAGAGGCACATCTCGGGCACGATTGGACTGATGAAGGCCGAGAGGCATGTCTCAGGCACGATTGGACTGACGATGGTCAAGAGGCACGTCTCGGGCACGATTGGACTGATGATGGCCGAGAGGCACGTCTCAGGCACAATCAGACTGACGATGGCTGAGAGGCACGTCTCGGGCACGATTGGATTGACGATGGCCGAGAGGCACGTCTCGGGCACAACTAGACTGATGATGGCCGAGAAGCATGTCTCGGGCAAGATTGGACTGACGATAGCTGAGAGGCACGAGATCACCCGCGGGCATGTCACACATGGCCAACAAACATGCGTCTCGCCTACAACTACCGTGCAAGCACACGGATCTGCGCCCTGGCCCATCGCGTGTCGTGCCCGTGGTTTTGGCGGTGGGTGGTTACGACCGTTTAGGGATGACGTGGTCCTGTATTTATTGATACAATGGGCTCTGACGGACTCTTGGGGGTGGTGTTCTCTCTCTACCTTGGGCATATGAATCGTCATTTGGTGACTATATAATCGTGTCGCCCACAGCTAGAGACCTTACTTGCTCTCTTGAACCCTTCTTATTTTCGTCTCGGCCTCTTGCAGTTCCCCTTCTCCCGTCTCCCCTTCTCCTCCAAACAGGTCGGATGTCCTCCTCGGGTTCGTCTAGTGTTAGGGTCGTCCCTTCCGCTAGTTCGGAGGGGACACCATCGGAAGGTCGGGCGACTAGCGTCTCGGGATCGTCGCATTCAGGATACCTTCCCCGAAGGACGCCCGATTGCGAAGGGACTTGGAGGCCATGAAGTCCTGTCACGACATCACCTCGGCCATAAGTGAGGAGGCTCTCGAGTCCATCCGGGAGTGTTACAGCATTCTCGAGGGCTACGTGCTTCGGGCCCCTTCGCCCGAGCAGCGACCCTACCAACCCCAGCCTTCCGAGATAAGCATCTCGGTAGATGCGTTGGAAGCTGGCTTGCGCTTCCCTCTGCATTCCACTATAGTCAAATGCCTTAGGTGGTGGAGGATTTCTCCCAGTCAGATGGCGCCCAACTCATGGCGCTACCTTATTGCGTTCTTAGGCGAGTGTTAGGGGGCTGGTATTGTTCCTAGCCGAACTTAATTTTTCGCTTGTTTTCGCCTTTGTAAGAGTCGGCGAGGTTATTACTTGACGGCTCGGGCTGACTTCAAGGTTAGTGGTGCATCGACCAACAACAAGGGTTGGAAGGCCAGGTATTTCTTCGTCAGTGGTCCAAGTTAGGGTTTTAGGGCCGACTGTTCCATCCACCCGATTAGCAATGTCCCCCTTTTGTTATCCAAGGAGGAGTCTGTTGCTGTCAATAGGTTGAGGGGAATCCTTCCCCTTTCCTGGCAATTCGGGATATGACCGAGAGGTGGCTGGTAGAGGTCAGGCTTAGTCCAGCTTCTCGGGGTATACCTGTATTCTAACGGTTCTCGTCAAGTGCAGCCGCCAATCGGATTCTAACTTGTTGCTCGGTATGTAGGCACTATGGATCTGAATATGTTGTAGAAGAAGCCCTGGATGCCAAGGGGGAAGGGTACCCCTGCGGTTGATCCTGAGAGCGCTCAGCCGGAGGTGGAAGTTACACACGCGGGGGCTTCGGGGAAGTGATCCGCGGGGGGTTTGACTCCCGATCCAACTGCCACTGGCCGACCCGGAAAGCAGGTCAAGATAGCGGTGAGAAGACACAAGGCTCATCGCGACGAAGGGAGCTCACACCGGGCAGATCGGGAAAGGGAACCGGAGGTCTCGGTAGGAGACGCTTCTCCTACCTACCACCGATAAGTCGATGAGGGACTTGTGCGGCATGCGGATTCAGGAGGACGATGAGGGCTACTACGTCCTCTAGATGGCTGACTGGGCCCCCAAGGACTCGAGTCAGCGATGTGGGCTTGGTGGCCGAACCTGTCCTACCAGTCCCGAGTCTGGGATGACTCTGATGCGGCCTCGGAGTTTGATCGGGGGGTACTGCACCGACGCTGGCTAAGGACCTATACACCTTGCTGTCAGAGGTCCTTATTGCCCGAGCAGCAAAGCAGATCGTGCTGGTAGGTTGCGTGTCTAGCTTTTACGTTATTGCTTGCTAACTTTTCCTATACCGACCATCTTTTCTATTTTCGCAGGGTCACCATTATCAGATGGCCCTCCTGGACAGGGTGCATGACTCGGGTCGTTTAGTGACCCATATGGGGAACCAGGCGTCCCTTCTCAAGTCGGAACTCGAGAAACTAAGGTCGGAAAAGAACCCCGAGCAACTGGCTCTGGCCAGGCAGCGAGTGGACGAACTGGAGGCAGACGACGCCAAGATGAAATCAGAGTTGGACGAGTCGAAAGGCCGGTTGGACGAGGCTGACAAGGAGCTGAACAAGCTCCGGGAATGCATATGTTGTTTTGATCAATTTATTTAATTGAACTTATGGGCTTCTCCAATTAAATAGAATTAATTAGTTTAATTAAAAAATAATAAATTATTATTTCTTTATAGTTTTCTCATGTGAATTATTAATTGCATGTGTTAAATACAATTATTGTTTCTTGGATATTTATTCAGTTATTCACATGCATATGTTGAGAATTGTGAAATAATATTTATTTTTAACATTAAGGCATGATTTATGTATTATCATGATTACAACTATCATATGAGTTTTTTTTCCGCTGATTAAGTGTTCAATAATTATTATGGTTGTTATTCTATTATTGAACTATTTCAGCATAAATTAGTTAAAATAAACTTGATGAATATTATTTGTAATTCATCTCCTTAAGTTATCCTGACCGGTAGCTGCCAAAGTAGCCTGAGATGGTAAGCTTATAGGATATGAAATACAATTAAAGTCTTATCATTCATAGGATAATTTAATTTATATTTTATATTACTGCATTGGTCTTGTAATCACCAAAGTGGCCTAGATCAATGATTTATAAAATTACATTAAGGAACAAGTCCTCGATGACATTAAAGAAATAATATTCAAAAATTACATACATAATTAGGAGATTTAGATAATTTCAAAGGATAATCTATTTCAAATAATTATGTAATGGGGTAGGATGATACTGTTTTGGATATACTTACAGTTTAGAATTGTATACTCAAATGTAGCAAAACTATTTCACAAGGATAATATCAGCCCTCCATAAATGATATTGAGTGAACACTAGATATGTCAATATTTTTACCCAAAGGTTAAATATTGATGATATCAATAGTTCATCATATTTTGGTAAACTCAAAGTATTAATGTTATTTTATGTTCTACAGTAGTATTCTCATCCATACATTCTAATGCTTCTAGTGTCCCTGTATTCTCTTGATCAAATTATTCAGAATGGTTAGAGTATGTGCAATTTACATTAGGCATATTAGATCTTGATTTGACATTGCTTGTTAAAAAGCCAACAGAATTAACTAATGAAAGTACTGTGGAACAAGTCAATAAAATGAAGGCTTGGAAAAGATATGATAGGCTTAGTTTAACGTTCATAAGAATGACAATTGTAAATAATATAAAGACTTCATTACTGGTTGTAACTAGCGAACGTGAATATTTAAAAATTATTGAAGACAGATTTAAATCCGCTGATAAGTCATTAGCTAACACATTAATGAAAGAACTGACTGCAGCTCAATATGATGGTACTCGAGGAATTCAGGATCACATCCTCAATATGATTGACAAAGCTACAAAACTTAAGGGGAATGAATGTTGATGAATCTTTCCTTATGCAATTCATTCTTAATTCTCTTCCTTCTCAGTTTGGCCCATTCAAGATTCACTACAATACAAATAAGGATAAGTGGGACTTGAATGAGTTAACTAGTATGTATGTTCAAGAAGAATTAAGATTAAGGCAGGAAAGTTCGCCTAAATCCAAGAGGAACGGCTGAACCAAGATGCTCAGAGAAAGAGAATCACTCATAGACTAGAAGCATATAAACCTCCCTATGCTCCCAACCATTCTTCACTGTTAAAAAAATTGACGAGAGAAGAGTTACGTGACAGATCGGCGAAAGGCCTTTGTTGGCATTGCAATGAACTTTGGAGCTGCAACCATCGCTACAAAAAGGGGGAGCTTTTCATGAAAAAATCTATTGAAGAATCTGAAGAAGAGGTCCAGGAACTTGAGGAGGAGAACACAAAGGAAGAACCGCAGTCGATCGATTGCATGACTTACGATTTAGCTGACTAGACAAACCCGCAAGCAACAAAAGTTGAAGAATCTCTTAAGCCATAGTCTGTCACCATCCTCATCAGGACTAGGAGCACCAATAACTTTATAAACATCAAAGTTGTTGCCCAATTAGTGCTCCAAAATGAAGATTGCAGTAGGTTTGACGTTGAGGTCGCCGACGACCTAATTTTAAAGTGCGACCAAAGATGCCTGCGGGTGAAATTATTACGATAGGACCAAAAGATACTTGCTGATTTCTTCCTCCATCTTAATGATTATGAGGCTGTGCTCAACATCAAATGGCTGACTATGCTAGGTGAGATTTCATGAATTTTTTTAAATTTATCATGAAATTTTTTAGCCATGAGAAACTGGAGATCCTACGCGGGAAACACGGGAGTGACATAATAACGATTTGCACGCAACAAACGAAGAAAGTTTTGAACAAAGTGAATAGTGGCTTCCTAATGCAATTTCAGCAGCACTCTGTGGGGGAGCCAATAAAAATTGAAGACCCAAACATTCTCTAATTGCTTGCTGAATGTTTAGACATTTTCGTCGAACCATGCAACCTACTTTCTACCTGCCGACATGATCATCGAATTCTGATTCTCCCGAGGAAACCAGTAGCAAACACTCAGCCATGTTGTTATTCTCACCTTCAGAAAGGTGAAATATAGAGGATTGAAGAAGAGATGTTGGAAACAGGGGTCATTCGGCCAAGTTACAGCCCCTACTCTTCGACGATGCTAGCTTTACCCGACTCTAACAAAGTGTTTATTATTGACGCATCGGGAGCTAGAAATTGCATGCATGATAAGAACCTCCCACATTAAACTATCTTTTGTAACCAATTTACAATAACCCACTGCAAGACTAAACTGCATGAGATGCATAAACATCGACCATGTAACGGATACTATCACATTGCTATTAATCATTACTGAGAATGTTCTCGAGCATCAATGCTCGGCTACTCTGATTCTCGAGCAACAGTCAGTACTCGACCAGTTTAATTTCGAGCAATCGCGCTTGGCTTTTCCAACACCCGAGAAACAGTCTCGGCCAGTTCAATTCCCGAGCAGCGGTGCTTGGCTAGTCCAATTCCCGAGCGATAGCACTCGGCCAGTTCAATTCCCGAGCAATAGTGCTCGGCCAGTCCAAGTTCCCGAGCAATAGTGCTCGGCCTATCTAAGTTGCGGAGCACCAGTGCTCAAACAGTTTGATTCCCAAGCAACAATGCTCGGCTAGTCCAAATTCCGGAGCAGTAATGCTCCGCCAGTCCAATTCACAAGCAGCAGTTCTCAGCCAGTTCAATTCCCGAGTTGCAGTGCTCGACCAGTCCAATTCCCAAACATCAATGCTCGGCTAGTTCAGTTCCCGAGCATCAGTCCTCGGCCAGTTCAGTTCCCGAGCTATAGAGCTCGGCTAATCCAATTCACACACAAGCAACGCCCGACCAGTCTAACTTCCACAACAAACAACGATCGACCAACCCGATGAGAACCATAGATCATCACCGTGGCAGATACCCGAAGGGACTTTAATAAACAAAAGACAAGTATAAGGTGAGCCACAATAAAAACCCTCTTCAAGGCCCCTCTTCGAGGAAACCTGGAAAAGATCTTCCGAAAGGGTGGGGGAGGGAGAATGATATGGCAAATAATGGATGGACTCATCACACACCACATCCTCAGCTGATTCAGCACGATTTCAATCGACACCTAGTGCGAGTATGACAGATCAGGTGCAGGTATGGCCGACCTGGTATAGTCCGGCCAGCCTAGCGCAATTATGGCCGACTCAGCATAGGTATGGCCGAGATGGCACAAGTATGGCTGACCTTGCACAGTTATGATCGACCTACCGCAAGAGCAACGTAAACCCTACGCACGACTTCATCAGGTACAAATGCAGGTTCGAACCATATTGGCACATAGAACATTACAATAAAGGACGTCAGCAACATTAAAGATGCCAGGTACGTACGACCTCTGACAGGCAGGTATAAAAGCTACCCCTGAAGTTGTGCGGGAGGGACTCTTGGCTCTCGCTTGAAACATTCTAAAAATACTCTATCTAAATTGATCCTCGATCAGGGGTACTCACTTGATCATCGTAGGGGCCACCTCGAACACTCCACCCCGACGTGGCCTTTATGCAAGGACCTTCGGTCGACCTGAGTTGAATCCTAAAGTAAATGTTACCGACCCGAGCGAGGCCAGGAGCACACAACCTCATACTTTCCCCAAGTTCCGCTCCTTGCTCCTCTTGGAAGTTGATGCGAATGAGTTTACACACACGGGTGGGACCACCATGCTTACTCAGCGGATAAAGTTTTACAAGACTTGTCTATCAAAGAATAATGTTGCCAGGTCAAAAAAAAAAAAATCTCAAGATCCATTGGTGGATGACATGGTAGAAATTCGACATTTTGGAGATGATGTAGACGTCTCTCAGGAACGGCAAGCAAAGATTTCATTGCCGACATTTTGGGTCCCAATCATGTGGCTATTGAAATGTCTACTCTTGATGAGTTGGAATCCTCATGAACACTGGAGATCGACGCGATGCGAGCTCGAGGAAGACTTGATTGAAACGCGAGTGGTCGAGAGGTTGAGACGCGCTCTCTGCGAGAAGTGACCAGCTGTTGCATGGCAACATGAAGCCGACGATGATGACGCACATCGAGACGGATATAACTCATGTCGAGATAAAAGTTTTGGACTCACCGAGCGAGGTTTTGGTCTCCAAAACTTAGGTAAGCTTCTTCTTTTTCACGTCTGCACTATGCATTTTCTGCAGACGAAAATGACCGCATATAGTTGCCTCTCTGTAGTCATTGAGAGAACAGTTCGGAGTACTACTACCTCTGCACACACAGCCCCTGTCGCAGCTTCTGCGTCAACTGCTATATGCGTCGGAGGACTCATTATAGTGTGGTTCATACGTGCTGGTGAGATGTAACAGCACGGTTAAGCTATTTGGTTATGGAGTAACAACACACACACACAGATTGGTCGTATGGTATTTCGATCTACCAATCATCCATCCATTCTTTCGGCTTATCTCAATTATGCAGACATCGAGTTGTGACAACAAGGGAATGCCGAATTCCCCTTTCTTTCTGTCATAGTTCGTTCTTATGTTTTTGCATATGTTTCTTTTTACTGACATCTCCACATGCTAAATCCAGTTGTATTCTCATGTCATTGACAAAGACACTGCGTCGCTTTCTCTCGTGACCTCGAATCTACTCGGATTGCTCACCATAGTCGCAGAAAGCCACCAATCGTTCCACTGTCCAAGATTCCCACCTTATATAAGGCCACGACTCCAAGATTCTACACTATGCATTTTCTACAGACGAAAATGACCGCATATAGTTGCCTTTCTGTAGTCATTGAGAGAACAGTTCGGAGTACTACTACCTCTGCACACACAGCCCCTGTTGCAGCTTCCGCGTCAACTGCTATGTGCGTCAGAGGACTCATTATAGTGTGGTTCATACATGCTGGTGAGATGTAACAGCACGGTTAAGCTATTTGGTTATGGAGTAACAACACACACACAGATTGGTCGTATGGTATTTCGATCTACCAATCATCCAACCATTCTTTCGGCTTATCTCAATTATGCAGACATCGAGTTGTGACAACAAGGGAATGCCGAATTCCCCTTTCTTTCTGTCATAGTTCGTTCTTATGTCTTTGCATCTGTTTCTTTTTCCTGACATCTCCGTATGCTAAATCCAGTTGTATTCTCATGTCATTGACAGAGACACTGCGTCGCTTTCTCTCGTGACCTCGAATCTACTCGGATCGCTCACCATCCATAGTCGCAGAAAGCCACCAATCGTTCCACTGTCCTCTTCCACGACGTGAAGAACCCTGCTGATTCCCACCTTATATAAGGCCACGACTCCAAGATTCTAAAAGCCACCCGGTCAGTAGATTTGAGCTCCCTTGGCCAGCCATGGCTCCATCGCTTCTATTCTTCATCTTCGTTCTTGTTGGGGTCGCCCCGCAACGTGGGATGGCAGGTCACCCCGATGAGAGTTCCCGTGTATGCTAGATCGCCTCCGTGGATTTAGTGATGTGGCAACTTCGCTCCTTCCTCCAGGCGGCCTCCTTCTCAGACGTCGCGAGGTCCTGTTGAAAACCTGAGCCGAGCTATTTAGGCTTGGCCGAGTCCCTTCGATGCTCAAGTCAGGGGTCGACTCCTTTGGATCGGGAAAAAATCCCCTTCTAGTGGCATGGGGAGTGAACATTTATACCTGCATGGATGAGGTGGTCGTACGAGGGTCACGTCATTACTACAGGACCTGATAGGTCATCAACCGCCTGTCGCCGAGGGCGTAGTACACTGGTCGGCTGCTGCGCTAGCCCTGACACGCCGCCGGTTACTAGTGGCCAGGGGATTCTGTTCACCGGTTGGCCACTGCGATAGCCCTGACACGCCGCATGTCACCAGCGGCCAGGGGGTACTGTTCGTCGGTCGACCACTGCGCCTGCACTGACACACCACCTGTTGTCGGCGGCCTGGGAGTGTTGTTCGCCGGTCGGCTGTTGTGCCTGCCCTGACACTCCGCTTGTTACAGGTTGAGGGGGCCGGTCAGGTACGTCGATTCTGCTGCGCCGTCCGTTGGCAGGGGGATGGTTGGTCGACCGCAGGGCCGTCAGAGGGTACCCCGAGGTCAGGTTGGGTGGGAGACGTTAGTTCGACGTGGCTGAGTCGTGACATGGCCGAGATGTGGATGCTATGTTGCTTGCCATGTTGGACTCGACCATTATTGGCCCCATCATTCTCTCCCCCCCCCCCCCCCCCCCCCCCCACAGGAATCCTTTTCGTTGTTTCTTTATAGGGCGCGTCTGCAAGGGTCATGTTGGGGCTTGAGTCGCGACGAAAAGGATTTGCACGAAGCTTTGGGCCTTTTGGGGTATGTTGCAAGGAGGTCGTTCGACTTAGGCGTCGCATGCTTGTGGTGCCTGGCCGTGGCCGGGGGGCATTGATGGGGGTGTGTTGCAGCTGAAGAGGGCCAAGGGACGTGCCTCGGGCGTGACTGGGTTAAAGATGGGCAAGGCGCGCCTCTGGTATGACTGGACTGATGATGGCTGAGAGTTATGCCTCGAGCGCGATTGGACTAACGATGGTCGAGAGGCACGTCTCGAGCACTATTGGACCGATGATGGCCGAGAGGCACGTCTCGGGCACGATAGGACTAACGATGGCCGAGAGGCACGTCTCGGGCACGATAGGACTAACGATGGCCGAGAGGCACGTCTTGGGCACGATTGGACTAATGATGGCCGAGAGGCACGTCTCAGGCACGATCGGACTGACGATGGCCTAGAGGCACATCTCGGGCACGATTGGACTGACGATGGCCGAGAGGCACGTCTCGGGCATGACTGGACTGATGATGGCCGAGAGGCACGTCTCAAGCATGATTGGACTAACGATGGCCGAGAGGCACGTCTCGGGCACGATTGGACTGACGATGGTGGAGAGGCATGTCTCGGGCATGACTGGACTGATGATGGCCGAGAGGCACATCTCGGGCGCGACCGGACTAACGATGGCCGAGAGGCACGTCTCGGGCACGATTGGACTGACGAAGGCCGAGAGGCACGTCTCAGACACGATTGGACCGATGATGGTCAAGAGACACGTCTTGGGCATGATTGGACTGATGATAGCTGAGAGGCACATCTCAGGCACGATCAGACTGACGATGGCTGAGAGGCACGTCTTGGGCACGATTGGATTGACGATGGCCAAGAGGCATGTCTCGGGCAGAACTAGACTGATGATGGCCGAGAGGCACGTCTCAAGCGTGTTGGACTAACGATGGCCGAGAGGTGCGTCTCGGGCACGATTGGACTGACGATGGCAGAGAGGCACGTCTCGGGCATGACTGGACTGATGATGGCCGAGAGACACATCTCGGGCGCGATCGGACTAACGATGGTCGAGAGGCACGTCTTGGGCACGATTGGATTGACGAAGGCCGAGAGGCACGTCTCAGGCATGATTGGACTGACGATGGTCAAGAGGCACGTCTTGGGCACGATTGGACTGATGATGGCCGAGAGGCACATCTCAGGCACGATTAGACTAACGATGGCTGAGAGGCATGTCTCGGGCACGATTGGATTGACGATGGCCGAGAGGCACGTCTCGGGCACAACTAGACTGATGATGGCCGAGAAGCACGTCTCGGGCACGATTGGACTGACGACAGCTGAGAGGCACGAGATCACCCGCGAGCATGTCACACATGGCCAGCAAACATGCGTCTCGCCTACAACTAGTGTGCGCGCACACGGATCTGCGCCCTGGCCCATCGCGTGCCATGCCCGTGGTTTTGGCGGTGGGTGGTTATGGCCGTTTAGGGCTGATGTGGTAATGTATTTATTGATACGATCGGCTATGACGGACTCTTGGGGGCGGTGTTCTCTCTCTACCTTGGGCATACGAATCGTCGTTTGGTGGCTATATAATCGTGTCGCCCACAGCCAGAGACCTTACTTGCTCTCTTGAACCCTTCTTATTTTCGTCTCGGCCTCTTGCAGTTCCCCTTCTCCCATCTCCCCTTCTCCTCCAAACAGGTCGGATGTCCTCCTCGGGTTCGTCTAGTGTTAGGGTCGTCCCTTCCACTAGTTCGGAAGGGACACGATCGGAAGGTCGGGCGACTAGCGTCTCGGGATCGTCGCATTCAGGATACCTTCCCCGAAGGACGCCCGATCGCGAAGGGACTTCGAGGCCATGAAGTCCTGTCATGACATCACCTCGGCCATAAGTGAGGAGGCTCTCGAGTCCATCCGGGAGTGTTACAGCATTCCCGAGGGCTACGTGCTTCGGGCCCCTTCGCCCGAGCAGCGACCCTACCAACCCCAGCCTTCCGAGATAAGCATCCCGGTAGGTGTGTTGGAAGCTGGCTTGCGCTTCCCTTTGCATTCCACTATAGTCAAATGCCTTAGGTGGTGGAGGATTTCTCCCAGTCAGATGGCGCCCAACTCATGGCGCTACCTTATTGCGTTCTTAGGCGAGTGTCAGGGAGCTGGTCTTGTTCCTAGCCGAACTCTATTTTTCGCTTGTTTTCGCCTTTGTAAGAGTCGGGGAGATTATTACTTGACGGCTCGGGCCAGCTTCAAGGTTAGTGGTGCATCGACCAACAACAAGGGTTGGAAGGCCTGGTATTTCTTCGTCAGTGGCCCAAGTTAGGGTTTTAGGGCCGACTGTTCCATCCACCCGATTAGCAATGTCCCCTCTTTGTTATCCGAGGAGGAGTCCGTTGCTGTCAATAGGTTGAGGGGAATCCTTCCCCTTTCCTGGCAATTCGGGATATGACCGAGAGGTGGCTGGTAGAGGTCAGGCTTAGTCCAGCTTCTCGGGGTATACCTGTATTCTAACAGTTCTCGTCAAGCGCAGCCGCCAATCAGATTCTAACTTATTGCTCGGTATGTAGGCACTATGGATCTGAATATGTTGCAGAAGAAGCCTTGGATGCCAGGGGGAAGGGCACCCCTGCGGTTGATCCCGAGAGCGCTCAGCCGGAGGTGGAAGTCACACACGCGAGGGCTTCGGGGAAGCGATCCGCGGGGGGTTCGACTCCCGATCCAACTGCCACTGGCCGACCCGGAAAGCAAGTCAAGATAGCGGTGAGAAGACACAAGGCTCATCGCGACGAAGGGAGCTCACACCGGGTAGATCGGGAAAGGGAACCGGAGGTCTCGGTAGGAGACGCTTCTCCGACCTACCACCGATAAGTCGATGAGGGACTTGTGCGGCATGCGGATTCAGGAGGACGATGAGGGCTACTACGTCCTCCAGATGGCTGACTGGGCCCCCAAGGACTCGAGTCAGCGATGTGGGCTTGGTGGCCGAACCTGTCCTACCAGTCCCAAGTCTGGGATGACTCCGATGCGGCCTCGGAGTTTGATCGGGGGGGACTACACCGACGCTGGCTAAGGACCTATACAACTTATTGTCAAAGGTCCTTATTGCCCGAGCAGCAAAGCAGATCGTGCTGGTAGGTTGCGTGTCTAGCTTTGACGTTATTGCTTGCTAACTTTTCCTATACCGACCATCTTTTCTATTTTCGCAGGGTCACCATTATCAGATGGCCCTCCTGGACAGGGTGCATGACTCGGGTCGTTTAGTGACCCATATGGGGAACTGGGCATCCCTTTTCAAGGCGGAACTTGAGAAACTAAGGTCGGAAAGGAACCCTGAGCAACTGGCTTTGGTCAAGCAGCTAGTGGACGAACTAGAGGCGGACAACACCAAGTTGAAATCGGAGTTGGACGAGTCGAGAGGCCAGTTGGACGAGGCCGACAAGGAGCTGAACAAGCTCTGGGAAGGACTGGTGGAGAGCCAATGTCAGCTAAAGGAGCAAAAAGCTGACCGTTGCAAAGCCGACGATGAGCTGTTGAAGCTGATGAGGGAGAACGAGTCCATTAAGGCCGAGCTGCCGGGCAAGAGCATCAGCGACTACAAGCAGTCGGTCGGGTTCGGATGGGGGCTGCGGCGTATGGGACAAGTGTCCTACAAATATGGGTATCAGGTTGCCTTGGCCCGCTTCCAAGCCCGGTACCCCGACTTGGAGATTGATAACTACCTGTTCACCGAGCGACTTGAGGACAACTCGGTGCCGATGGAGACCCATCAAGAGTTTGATGACTCTGTCCCCCCCGAGGATTAACTGAGGGTTTTGTAGCTTTGGGGGTCTGAGGGGACTAGTTTGTTTGACCTCGGGATCTGTCTCGGGTCGGTACTATAACTAACAAATTTTGTAACCGAACATTTTGCTTACTACAAATGATCATGGACATTTTGGTCGGTCGAACATTCGATTTACTGCAAAATAGACATTTTGGTCGGTCGAACATTCCTAATCTATGTATAGAACTTCTTTAAATTAGACATGTGCAAGGTCCTCGGCAATTGTCTACCATCGAGGTTCGCGAGGACGTAAGTACCCTCTCGAATCACTTTGACGACTCGGTACAGACCTTCCTATGTAGGCGCTAATTTACCTCGAGTTTGGGTCGAATCACTCACTTCGGCTCTACGCAGGACGAGGTCGCTTGGGGCCACTTGCCGAGGGCGTACTCTGCTGTTGTAGAGTAAGGCGACAGCCTTCTTGTATGTAAGTTCGCGAAGGTGTGCTTCAGTGCGTTTCTCCTCTAAGAGATCCAGGTTCTCACATAGCTGTGCATCGGAGGTGGGGCCTTCGTAATGCTCAACCCTGAGCATCGGGAAGACCATCTTGGGCAGTAAGATTGCCTCGGTCCCGAAGGCTAGACTGAAAGGGGATTCTATGGTTGGTGTTTTTGGGGGTTGTTCTTGAAGCCCACAAGATGCTGGGTAACTCGTTGGCCCAGGGCCCTTGTGCACTAGTGACCCTCTTCTTTAGACCTTCTAGGATGGCTCGGTTCGTGACCTCAGCGAGCCCATTTGCTTGGGGGTGAGCAACCGAGCTGAACTTGAGTTGGATATTGAAGCCTTGGTAGAAATATTTGAACTTTTGATTGTTGAATTGCGTCCCGTTGTCTGTGATTATAACTCTAGGTATGTCGAATCTGGTGATGATATTTTTCCAAACGAAGTTCTCGACTTGCTTTTCTGTGATCGAAGCTAGCGGTTCGGCTTCAACCCACTTGGTGAAGTAGTCGACCCCTACGATAATAAATTTGCGTTGTCCCGGGGTGGGAAGGGAAAGGGACGAGCAGGTCCATTCCCCATTGGGCGAATGGCCAGGGCGTCTCAAACGTCGCCATGGGAGTTGTCGGCTGATGTGGCACATGAGCGTGGCATTGGCATTGCTCACACTTCTGTACGTAGGTCTGGGCATCCCTACGCATGGTCGGCCAGTAGTAGCCCTGCCTAAGAATTTTTTGTGTGAGTGTGCGGGCCCCGATGTGTTCCCCACACACCCCCTCATGCACCTCAGCGAGGGTCGTCTGTGCTTCACTCGGTCGGAGGCATTGGAGCAGGGGTTGGCTGAATCCGCTCTTGTAGAGGCGGCGTTGATTATGCAATACTAGGATGCTAATCGCTTTACCTAACGCGCCTCAGTTTGCTCCTTGGGCAATATGCCATCTTCCTTGAACCGGAGTAGTTGGTCGAGCCAACATTCTTCTATCTCAACTGCCGCCACGTCGGGCGAACTGATGGAAGGTCGGGCGAGCATAGTGAGCCGAGTGGTTTTCGTGCAGGGGCTTTGGTCTGAAGCGAGCTTAGCTAAGGCGTCGGTGCGTGTATTTTCGGTCCGGGGTACTTTGGAGATGGAGAAATGTTGGAAGATTCTAATTAGTCCTCGTGCCTTGGCAATGTACTTTGCCATGTTGGACTCGACCATTATTGGCCCCATCAGTTCTCGAGCTCATTCTCGGTCAGGCAGTGGCTCGGCAGAGACACCATCCTTGAGCGTGAGTCCAGATAGAGGGGAGCCAGGGCTACTTTCGTCGGCGGCGCTTCGACTCGCGTAGCACCGCCGGACACCTGATAAGTCGATCGCAGGAGCCGAAGTTATTCTTGGAGGGTTCGCCACTGTAGTCTTCGGTGCCATCTTCGCTTATATTCGGGTCACCAGGAAGAGAAGCTCCGATACCAAAGCCTGAGCTGCATATAACAATGATTGTTCGCATGTATATATATATATATATATATATATAGGGGAGAGAGAGAGAGAGTGTGTGTGTGTGTACAGTGTAGATCTTTTTGTATTCTTTCAATGGAAAATTTTAGAGAGAGAGATTCCGTTCATCATGGTATGATCTTTTTCTTAAACTGTGAAAGCATTCTGAGATGACCAGAACCCTTATCTTATTAATCATTCCGAGATCAAACCACGCTGTCTCTTGGTTTTAGCTCACCAGCTATACATGACAGGTACATCTATGAGAGAGAGGCCACATTCTACATGGTTGGCTGGGAAGAACAAGTACATAGTATCTGTCTTTGCATGTGTCTGCAATTACTCAAAAACCATCGATGTCTACGTGCATTCCTCTCATGGGGGCTACTTCTTTGCACAGTGAACATAATACAGCTGGAAGACTGACTATTCTCATAGCATTTCTCATGAACACAAATTAGAATTTACTCACTATTGTATCATACAAGAACAGCATCCAAGAGATGTGTGATGATATATGTTGCCACATCACTACTGCGGTCTACGTTTTCTTGGCAATACATACGTTCGAGGAGGAACGACTAGTGACGTGGGAGCCATTCCGGAGTGCATGTTGAGACCCAGTTCATAAAAGTCAACCCCGGGGATGAGCTTCTCGTGATTCATGCCGTGTCTTAAGGTGGAAAGAGAATGTACTGGTGAAGGGAGGAGGAAGAAGCTTGCAGGCTAAAACACATAAAGCATGGTTTAGATTAAAACAGAATTCGCTCTTTTAATCTATCTCACACATCCCTTGTTTTTTTGCAGTCTAAAACACATGAAAGCATAGTATATATATAGAGATACTCATATTAGTTATATGAGATGTATAGAATAAGACAGAGCCCAATAGAAAATGTTTAGATTAACGTTGCTTCAATATTCAAATCTATTATATTTTTGTAAAATATGATGATTTTCTTCTCTACTTTAATCTCTCTCACATTCTCTCTTTTTTTTTTTTGCAGGCTAAAACATATGAAAGCATAGTGTATATATAGAGATATTCAAATATGCATGATATTATATTTCTCTAAAAGATGATGATATCTTTAAAACAGAATTCGCTCCTTTGATCTCTTTCTATTTTCTTAGGGATTCAAGTAAAAAAAAATATAGAAAATCTCATTTTATATCTTTATCATTTCCTTGGCTTTGCTCACATCTAGATATTTATATTGTATATAGACGGTCAAAATAAGAAATAGGAACAAAGCCCTCTCTCATTTACTCTTTTTGCTAAATGCAATATTTAGGATAGATAAATGATCAAAATGAGAAATAAAAACAAAACCCACAATTTAGTTATTAGATTTTCTTATCGCAAAGTAATATTGCAAAATCGAATATAAAGAATTCAATACTGAAAAACATGTATTTTATTATATAATTATTCTAAAGATTGTGAGTAATATATTTAATAATGTTGCAAAAATATTATAAGGACGTAAGTTTGTTACAATAAAAGAGGGATTAGGGGAGAGAATTATGTTTGAGAGATATCATCATATTTTAGAAAAATATAAAATTATATAGATTTAAACGTTAATCTAAACTGATTCTGTTGGATTGTATCTTATCCTATAGATCTCATTTCATTTTCTCTCTCTTACTGAAGTATCTATATATACACCTTTCATATATTTTAAGTTGTAAGTTTGTTTCTCTCTTCTCCACTCATATTCACTATTATCATTAGAAACTTCTGGTTTCGAATTAAATGGCCGGAGGTGTAGTTATAGCGTCTAGTATATCTAAAGTTTATCCAGGGAAGATGACATTATATGTTTTTGTCACTTGTCTTGTAGCCTCTTCTGGTGGTCTTATCTTTGGTTATGATATTGGAATTTCTGGTAATTTTTTTTATTTTTTGATATATCTCCGTTTTTTGAATCTAGCATAATAATTTTGTTTTTCTTGTTACTCGAGCATAGGAGGGATCACATCTATGGATACGTTTCTTCAAAAGTTTTTTCCTAAGGTTTATTATAAAGAGAAGCATACATTGAGTAACAATCAGTATTGTGAGTTTAATAGTCAGCTCCTGACGACCTTCACGTCTTCGCTTTACCTGGCTGCGTTGGTTGCCTCTTTTCTCGCCTCCGCTGTCACGAGGACCTTCGGAAGAAGGATTTCTATGTTGGGCGGAGGAATCATTTTTCTTGGTGGTGCTGCAATCAATGGTGGCGCTAAGGATGTGGCTATGCTTATCATAGGTCGCATCCTTCTTGGTATTGGCATTGGATTCGCCAACCAGGTAAAGCTTTCTTGATCGATCAAGCTAATAATTAATCCATCGAACTCTTCTGATATTGTTATTTCGTGGAACAGTCTGTTCCGCTTTACCTCTCGGAGATGGCTCCGGCAAAGCTCCGTGGCATGCTCAATATTGCCTTTCAGCTTATGATTACTATCGGCAATTTCATCGCCAATTTGGTGAATTATTCCACCAATAAGATCGAGGGTGGGTGGGGATGGCGCCTTGGCCTGGGTCTTGCTGCTGTGCCAGCCATCATCATCACCGTTGGTTCCCTCTTCCTTCCTGATACCCCCAACTCGCTGATCGAGCGTGGTCACAATGAGCAAGCCATGTCTATGCTTCGGAAGATCCGTGGAACCGATGACATCAAAGCCGAGTACGACGACCTCGTCGTGGCCAGCAAAGACTCCCAACTCGTCAAGCATCCGTGGAGCACCCTGTTGCAGAGAAAATACAGGCCGCAGCTGTGCATGTCCTTATTAATCCCCAGCTTCCAGCAGCTCACTGGCATCAACGTCGTCATGTTCTACGCTCCCGTCTTGTTCAAGACTCTCGGTTTCGGTAACGACGCCTCCTTGATGTCCGCCGTCATTTCGGGATTGGTGAATGTCATTGCCACCTTCGTTTCGATCATCACTGTTGACAAAGTTGGCCGTCGTGTTCTCTTTCTCCAGGGTGGTGTTCAGATGGTGATCTCTCAGGTAAGGCAACCTTTTTTTTTCGAGCAATCCGTGGTCAGCCTTCTCATACTTACTATTTGTTTATGGCTGTGTCCGTGTCGTGGATCAGATCCTTGTGGGGACACTGATTGGGATCAAGTTCGGCACAACCGGGCAGGGAGAGATACCAAAGACGTACGCCATATTCGTGGTCGTCTGCATCTGCGTCTTCGTCTCAGCCTTCGCCTGGTCTTGGGGTCCCCTGGGATGGCTCGTGCCCAGCGAGATCTTCCCGCTGGAGATCAGATCAGCCGCACAGAGTATCAATGTATCAGTGAATATGTTTTTCACATTCGTGGTGGCACAGATCTTCCTATCATTGCTCTGCCACCTCAAGTTTGGGCTCTTCTACTTTTTTGCTGCATGGGAGGTGGCCATGACCGTCTTCATCGCCTTGTTCCTTCCTGAGACCAAAAACATACCCATCGAAGAGATGGGTTTGGTGTGGAAGAAGCATTGGTTTTGGTCTAGATATGTCAACGATGATACCGATGTCTAGGTGGCACGAAGAAACTGATGGTAAATAGTGGATGGAGTTTGTAGTTTGGTTTAGTTAATCGTCTGCCGTAATAATTTGTAAATAATGGAGTGCTGTAATAATTTATAAATAGTGGAGTTTTGTTTTCGTTTAATAATCTGGGTATTTGAAGAGTTACCACATTTCTGACATAATTGATCGGTTCTCATCTCCAAATCCTATCGTCATAAATCAAACAATAGTTAGCTAATAACAAGATATCAATAACTCACAGCTGGCACTTAAATAGAATACTTAATTTTTCTAAAAAATTACACTGAATTAACGGCAAGTCCAAAAGCACAGGGAATAAAAGACAAATTTGCTAAAGTAAGTAAATCCTGGAAGGGAAGAAGAATTAGAGACATATGTTTCACCTGAATCACTGATTTCCTCTAATGTTTTGACGGTCGACGCACAGACCACATCATCATCGGATTCATCTGTCCAACATGCCAACATTCCTCGAAGCATTGGTTCTGGTCTAGATATGTCAACGATGATACCGACATTGAAGTGGCACGAAGAAACTGATGGTGAAGTTATACCATCTAGTACATCTAAAGTTTATCCAGGAAAGATAACTTTATATGTTTTTTGTCACTTGTTTTGACGATAGAAAGATGTCATGTTCTTCCGCCTCTATCTTCTCGTACAATGTTTATCACACATCTCTCGTTTCTTATAACTTAAAACACATGAAAGCATAGTGTGTATATATAGAGTCTAAATTTGCTCTTTCAATCTCTATCACACATCTCGTGTTTCTTGAAAGGTAAAACATGAAAGCATAGTGTATATATAGGGTTATATATACAGTTAGATATATGAGATGGATAAAATCATAGTGTAGAGCTCCATCCAACCTTTAATATGTAAATCTGCAAGGTAATATTGCAAAATCGAACATAAAGAATTCAATACTGAAAAATATATGTTTTATTATATAATTATTAAATTTCTGTTCCTTTTTATAAAAAATCGAGTCCAAAAAATTATTTATATATATATATATATATATATATATATATATATATATATATATATATATATGATTAAATTTAATAATTTTGCAAAAATATTATAAAAACGTGCATTCTTCTGCGTTTGTTGCAGGAAACGAGATGAGAGAGATTAAGAGATCTAAACTGATTCTATCCTATAGATCTCATCATCTGTTAGTGAAGTATCTAATCTGTTGTGCTGTTCTGATTTTGTTATAATTTATAATAGTGTTTGTAATTAATGGAGATTTACTTTCCTTAGTAAGTCTTTGTCAGTAACTCCCATCTGGCACTAAAATAGAATATTACACAACATTAGACTTCAAAAATACTTGAAAATTTCTAAAATGTTACACTGAATCAACGGCGAATTCCAAATCACAGGGAATAAAGACAAATTTGTTAAAACCAAAACAACGTATGACAATGACATCCCTCACTTCCCATGGTTCATCCAAGCTGCCCCACCACCTCATCCAGCCGGCATGCTTCCCATGGTCAAATCAACAGCACATTTTCAAAAAGAGCATATAAAATAGCCTAAAATAAAATACTATAAAAATGCACAGTATCTACGGTAGTAAGACATCAAACAAACAGAACAAATAAATTTCCTCTAATATACTGACTCTTCATCATCGTCTTCATCATCTTCATCGGCCTCCTTATTTGCCTTTTGCTTGGCAGCAGACACATTTGGTTTTCCTGCTGTGGACTTGGGTTGCTCATCCTTTACATTAGTCTTGCCTAAAAATTTAAAAAGAAACACCATCAAAACCATGGAGATATGGAACATAAATGAAATTAATATAAAATAACTTAAGCAAACTCAAAATCGCATCATTTACAATATGCTCAAGTCGCTCTCTAGAAGTCAAATAAATGCTTTTGTTAGGAAACATAAAATGATGAAAAATACAACTGAGGTTGTTCATAAAGTCAAGAAATGGGGGCCAAAAATCAAAATCCAGGTCAAAGAAATCGATAGCAGCAAGAATATGTTTATAAAGTGCAAGACATATGAGAATTGGACTGAAGTCGTAGGTAAATTAGCTTCCCAATCGAAAATAATAAAGGATATTCATCTCCCTCCAATGCAACAGTTTTGTAGCCGCATAAGTAGACACTTGAGAATTCTTTGAGTTGTGAGATATCTCAATTTCTTTCTCAAATACCAAATCATATTGAATTTGAACACATTTGCCTGCAGAGAGTGTTCCCAGTACAAAAAATTGCATAAAATGATAAACACAATTAATAATGGAAATGGAAAGAGAACATTGGCTGAACTGAAAACAAAGCTAGGACTTGCAGAGAAATATCATAAAAAACCAAAGAGGTTTCAGAGAATAATAATCATTAAAGTTCTAGCCAAGAAAATTTGAGCTGAGTTTATTCTTTTTTTTTCCACCGATGCTAAAGGTGGTGACAACACTCAGAATATTTATGGTATAAAAACAAAACAATTATGAACCTATCATGACATCAAGAAAGTTTATAAGAAGTACGTCCCGCATTGGTTTCACCAGTACATTCACAGTGCACTATCCAGCCAGATGTGACTGCTTATCGCCATTAGAACACCAACGCTTTTTAGTAAACGAGGTAAACAAAAAAAAAGGAATAAACACTTCATAATCCCCCATCACGAAACTAAAGATAAGAACCTCCCTCATTTGCCCTCCAGCATCCAAGGGACACTACCATTTCATTAGGTATATGCAAAACAAGAATGTGACTGTAAACTATCTTTTGTAACCAATTTACAATAACCCACTGCAAGACTAAACTGCATGAGATGCATAAACATCGACCATGTAACCGATACTATCACATTGCAATTAATCATTACTGAGAATGTTCTCGAGCAGCAATGCTCGGCTACTCTGATTCTCGAGCAACAGTCAGTACTCGACCAGTTTAATTCCGAGCAATCGTGCTTGGCTTTTCCAACACCCGAGCAACAGTCTCGGCCAGTTCAATTCCCGAGCAACGGTGCTTGGCTAATCCAATTCCCGAGCAATAGCACTCGGCCAGTTCAATTCCCGAGCAATAGTGCTCGGCCAGTCCAAGTTCCCGAGCAATAGTGCTCGACCTATCCAAGTTCCGAAGCACCAGTGCTCAAACAGTTCGATTCCCAAGCAACAGTGCTCGGCTAGTCCAAATTCCCGAGCAGTATTGCTCCACCAGTCCAATTCACAAGCAGCAGTTCTCGGCTAGTTCAATTCCCGAGCAGCAGTGCTCGACCAGTCCAATTCCCAAACATCAATGCTCGGCTAGTTCAGTTCCCGAGCATCAGTCCTCGGCCAGTTCATTTCCCAAGCTACAGAGCTCGGCTAGTCCAATTCACACACAAGCAATGCCCGAGCAATCGTGCTTGGCTTTTCCAACAATCGAGCAATAGTCTCGGCCAGTTCAATTCCCAAGCAGCGGTGCTTGGCTAGTCCAATTCCCGACCGATAGCACTCGGCCAGTTCAATTCCCGAGCAATAGTGCTCGGCCTATCCAAGTTCCGGAGCAACAGTGCTCGGCTAGTCCAAATTCCCGAGTAGTAGTGCAACACCAGTCCAATTCATGAGCAGCCGTGCTTGACCAGTTCAATTCCCGAGCAGCAGTGCTCGACCATTCCAGTTCCCAAACATCAATGCTCGGCTAGTTTAGTTCCCGAGCATCGTTCCTCGGCCAGTTCAGTTCCCGAGCTACAGAGCTCGACTACTCCAATTCACACACAAGCAACGCCCGACCAATCTAACTTCCACAACAAACAACGATCGACCAACCCGATGAGAACCATAGATCATCACCGTGGCAGATACCCGAAGGGACTTTAATAAAGAAGAGACAAGTATAAGGTGAGCCACAATAAAAACCCTCTTCAAGGCCCCTCTTCGAGGAAACCTGGAAAAGATCTTCCGAAAGGGTGGGGGAGGGAGAATGATATGGCAAATAATGGATGGACTCATCACACACCACATCCTTAGCTGATCCAACACGATTTCAATCGACACCTAGTGCGAGTACGACCGATCAGGTGCAGGTATGGTCGACCTGGTATTGTCCGGCCAGCCTGGCACAGTTATGGCCGACTTGGCACAAGTATGGCTGACCTTGCGCAGTTATGATCGACCTACCGCAAGAGCAACGTAAACCCTGCGCACGACTTCATCTAGTACAAATGCAGGTTCGAACCATATTGGCACATACAACATTACAATAAAGGACGTCAGCAACATTAAAGATGTCAGGTCGTACGAGCTCTGACAGGCAAGTATAAAAGCTAACCCTGAAGTTGTGCGGGAGGGACTCTTGGCTCTCGCTTGAAAAATTCTAAAAATACTCTATCTAAATTGATCCTCGGTCAGGGGTACTGACTTGATCATCGTAGGGGCCACCTCGAACACTCCACCCCGACGTGGCCTTTATGCAAGGACCTTCGGTCGACCTGAGTTGAATCCTAAAGTAAATGTTACCGACCCGAGCGAGGCCAGGAGCACACAACCTCATACTTTCCCCAAGTTCCGCTCCTTGCTCCTCTTGGAAGTTAATGCGAATGAGTTTACACACACGGGTGAGACCACCCTTCTTACTCAGCGGATAAAGTTTTACTAGACTTGTCTATCAAATAATAATGTTGCCAGGTCAAAAAAAAAAAAAATTCTCAAGATCCATTGGTGGATGACATGGTAGAAATTCGACATTTTGGAGATGATGTAGACGTCTCTCAGGAACGGCAAGCAAATATTTCATTGCCGACATTTTGGGTCCCAATCATGTGGCTATTGAAATGTCTACTCCTGATGAGTTGGAATCCTCAAGAACACCGGAAGTGACCAGCTGTTGCATGGCAACATGAAGCCGACGATGATGATGCACATCGAGACAGATATAACTCATGTCGTGATAAAAGTTTTGGACTCACCGAGCGAGGTTTTGGTCTCCAAAACTTAGGTAACCTTCTCCTTCTTTTTCACGTCTACACTATGCATTTTCTGCAGACGAAAATGACCGCATATAGTTGCCTCTCTGTAGTCATTGAGAGAACAGTTCGGAGTACTACTACCTATGCACACACAGCCCCTGTCGCAGCTTCTGCGTCAACTGCTATGTGCGTCGGAGGACTCATAGTGTGGTTCATACGTGCTGGTGAGATGTAACAGCACGGTTAAGCTATTTGGTTATGGAGTAACAACACACACAGATTGATCATATGGGATTTCGATCTACCAATCATCCAACCATTCTTTCGGCTTATCTCAATTATGCAGACATCGAGTTGTGATAACAAGGGAATGCTGAATTCCTCTTTCTTTCTATCATAGTTCGTTCTTATGTCTTTGCATCTGTTTCTTTTTCTTGACATCTCCGTAGGCTAAATCCAGTTGTATTCTCATGTCATTGACAAAGACACTGAGTCGCTTTCTCTCACCTCGAATCTACTCGGATTGCTCACCATCCATAGTCGCAGAAAGCCACCAATCGTTCCACTGTCCTCTTCAACGACGTGAAGAACCCTGCTGATTCTCACCTTATATAAGGCTATGACTCCAAGATTCTAAAAGCCACCCGGTCAGTAGCTTTGAGCTCCCTTGGCCAGCCATGGCTCGATCGCTTCTATTCTTCATCTTCGTTCTTGTTGGGGTCGCCCCGCAATGTGGGATGGCAGGTCACCCCGATGAGAGTTCCCTGTATGCTAGATCGCCTCCGTGGATTTAGTGATGTGGCAACTTCGCTCCTTCCTCCAGAACGGCCTCCTTCTCGGACATCGCGAGGTCCTGCTGAAAACCTGAGCCGAGCTATTTAGGCTTGGCCGAGTCCCTTCGATGCTCAAGTCAGGGGTCGACTCCTTTGGATCGGGAAAAAATCCCCTTGTAGTGGCATGGGGATGACTGGACCGACGATGGCCGAGAGGCGCGTCTCGGGCATGACTGGATTGATGATGGCCAAGAGGCACGTCTCAAGCACGATCGAACTAGTCTCGGGCACGATTGGACTGACGATGGCGGAGAGGCATGTCTTGGGCGCGACCGGACTAACGATGGCCGAGAGGCACGTCTCGGGCACTATTGGACTGACGAAGGCCGAGAGGCACGTCTCGAACACGATTGGACTAACGATGGTCAAGAGGCACGTCTTGGGCACGATTGGACTGATGATAGCCGAGATGCACATCTCAGGCACGATCAGACTGACGATGGCTGAGAGGCACGTCTTGGGCACGATTGGATTGACGATGGCCGAGAGGCACGTCTCGGGCAGAACTAGACTGATGATGGCCGAGAGGCACGTTTCAGGCACAATTGGACTGACGACAGCTGAGAGGCACGACATCACCCGCGGGCATGTCACACATGGCCAACAAACATGCGTCTTGCCTAGAGCTAGCTTGCGCGCGCGCGGATCTGCGCCCTGTCCCTCACGTGTCGTGCCCGTGGTTTTGGCGGCGGGTGGTTATGGTCGTTTAGGGCTGACATGGTCCTGTATTTATTGATACGATTGGCTATGACAGACTCTTGGGGGTGGTGTTCTCTCTCTACCTCGGGCATACAAATCTCGTTTGGTGGCTATATAATCGTTGTCGCCCATAGCCAGAGACCTTACTCGCTCTCTTGAACCCTTCTTGTTTTCGTCTCGGCTTCTTGCAGTTCCCCTTCTCCCGTCTCCCCTTCTCCTCCAAATAGGTCAGATGTCCTCCTCGGGTTCGTCTAGTGTTAGGGTCATCCCTTCCGCCAGTTTGGAAGGGACACAATCGGAAGGTTGGGCAACTAGCGTCTCGGGATCGTTGCATTTGGGGATACCTTCCCCGGAGGACGCCCGGTCGCGAAGGGACTTGGAGGCCATGAAGTCCTGTCATGACATCACCTTGGCCATAAGTGAGGAGGCTCTTGAGTCCATCCGGGAGTGTTACAGCATTCCCGAGGGCTACGTGCTTCGGGCCCCTTCGCTCGAGCAGCGACCCTACCAACCCCAGCCTTCCAAGATAAGCATCTCGGTAGATGCGTTGGAAGTTGGCTTGCACTTCCCTCTATATTCCACTATAGTCGAATGCCTTAGGTGGTGGAGGATTTCTCCCAGTCAGATGGCGCCCAACTCATGGCGCTACCTTATTGCGTTCTTAGGAGAGTGTCAGGGGGCTAGTATTGTTCCCAACCGAACTCTATTTTTCGCTTGTTTTCACCTTTGTAAGAGTCGGGGAGGTTATTACTTGATAGCTCGGGCCGGCTTCAAGGTTAGTGGTGCACCGACCAACAACAAGGGTTGGAAGGCTTGGTATTTCTTTGTCAGCGATCCAAGTTGGCGTTTTAGGGCCGACTGGTCCATCCACCCGATTAGCAATGTCCCCCCTTTGTTATCCAAGGAGGAGACCATTGCTGTCAACAGGTTGAGGGGAATCCTTTCCCTTTCCCAGGCAATTCAGGATATGACCGAGAGGTGGCTGGTAGAGGTCAGGCTCAGTCCAGCTTCTCGGGGTATACCTGTATTCTAACGGTTCTCGTCAAGCACAGCCGCCAACTAGATTCTAACTTGTTGCTCGGTATGCAGGCACTATGGATCTGAATATGTTGCAAAAGAAGCCCCGGATGCCAGGGGGGAAGGGGGCCCCTGCCGTTGATCCCGAGAGCTCTCAGCCGGAGGTGGAAGTCACACATGCGGGGGCTTCGGGGAAGCGATCCGTAGGGGTTCGACTCCTGATCCAACTGCCACTGGCCGACCCGAAAAGCAGGTCAAGATAACAGTGAGAAGACACAAGGCTCATCGCGACGAAGGGAGCTCACGCCGGGCAGATCGGGAAAGGGAACCGGAGGTCTCGGTAGGGGATGCTTCTCCGACCTACCACCGACAAGTCGATGAGGGACTTGTGCGGCATGCGGATTCGGGAGGACGATGGGGGCTACTACGTCCTCCAGATGGCTGACTGGGCCCCCAAGGACTCGAGTCAGCGATGCGGGCTTGGTGGCTGAACTGTCCTACCAGTCCCGAGTCTAGGATGACTCCGATGCGGCCTCGGAGTTTGATCGGGAGGTAATGCACCGACGCTGGCTAAGGACCTATACACCTTGCCGTCAGAGGTCCTTATTGCCCGAGCATCAAAGCAGATCGTGCTGGTAGGTTGCATGTCTAGCTTTGACGTTATTGATTACTAACTTTTCCTATACCGACCATCTTTTCTATTTTCGCAGGGTCACCATTATCAGATAGCCCTCCTGGACAGGGTCCATGACTCGGGTCGTTTAGTGACCCATATGGGGAATCGGGCGTCCCTTCTTAAGGCGGAACTCGAGAAATTAAGGTCGAAAAGGAACCCCGAGCAACTGGCTCTGGCCAGGCAGCGAGTGGACGAACTGGAGGCAGACAACGCCAAGATGAAATTGGAGTTGGACGAGTCGATAGGCCGGTTGGACGAGGCCGACAAGGAGCTGAACAAGCTCCGGGAAGTACTGGTGGAGAGCCAACGTCAGCTAAAGGAGCAAAAAGTTGACCGTCGCAAAGCCGACGATGAGCTGTTGAAGCTGATGAGGGAGAACGAGTCCCTCAAGGCCGAGCTGTCGGGCAAGAGCATCAACAACTACAAGCAGTCGATCGGGTTCAGATGGGGGCTGCGGCGTATAGGACAAGTGTCCTACAAATATGGGTATCGGGTTGCCTTGGCCCGCTTCCAAGCCTGGTACCCCCGTCTTGGAGATTGATAACGACCCATTCACCGAGCGACCTGAGGACAGCTCGGTGCCGATGGAGACCCATCAAGAGTTCGACGACTCTGTCCCCCCCCCCGAGGATTAACTGAGGGTTCTGTAGCTTTGGGGGTCTGAGGGGACCGGTTTGTTTGACTCGGGATTTGTCCCGGGTCGGTACTATAACTGACAAATTTTGTAACCGAACATTTTGCTTACTACAAATGATCATGGACATTTTGGTCAATTTACTACAAAATAGACATTTTGGTCGGGTGAACATTCCTAATCTATGTGTAGAACTTCTTTAAATTGGACATGTGCCAGGTCCTCGACAATTGTCTGCCATCGAGGTTTCTGAGGACGTAAGTACCCTCTCGAATCACTTTGACGATTAGGTACAAACCTTCCTATGGAGGCGCTAATTTTCCCCGAGTTTGGGTCGGATCACTCACCTCGGCTCTACGCTAAATGAGGTCGCCTGGGGCCACTCGCCGAGGGCATACTCTGCTGTTGTAGAGTAAGGCGACAACCTTCTTAAATGTAAGTTCGTGAAGGTGTGCTTCGGTGCGTTTCTCCTCTAAGAGATCCAGGTTCTCGCGTAGCTGTGCATCGGAGGCACCGCCTTCGTAATGCTCAACCCTGAGCATCAGGAAGACCATCTCGGGCGGTAAGATTGCCTCGGTCCCGAAGGCTAGGCTGAAAGGGGATTCTACAGTTGGTGTTTTCGGGGTTGTTCTCAAAGCCCACAAGATACTGGGTAACTCGTCGGCCCAGGCCCCTTGTGCACGTGTCGTGCCCGTGGTTTTGGCGGCGGGTGGTTATGGTCGTTTAGGGCTGACGTGGTCCTGTATTTATTGATACGATAGGCTATGACAGACTCTTGGGGGCGGTGTTCTCTCTCTACCTCGGGCATACGAATTTCGGGGTTGTTCTCAAAGCCCACAAGATGCTGGGCAACTCGTCGGCCCAGGCCCCTTGTGCACGTCTCGGGCACGATTGGACTGACGGCGGGTGGTTATGGTCGTTTAGGGCTGACGTGGTCCTGTATTTATTGATACGATTGGCTATGACGGACTCTTGGGGGCGGTGTTCTCTCTCTACCTCGGGCATACGAATCTCGTTTGGTGGCTATATAATCGTTTGGTGGCTATAGATGCGTTGGAAGTTGGCTCGCACTTCCCTCTATATTCCACTATAGTCGAATGCCTTAGGTGGTGGAGGATTTCTCCCAGTCAGATGGCGCCCAACTCATGGCGCTACCTTATTGCGTTCCTAGGAGAGTGTCAAGGGGCTGGTATTGTTCCCAACCGAACTCTATTTTTCGCTTGTTTTCACCTTTGTAAGAGTCGGGGAGGTTATTACTTGACAGCTCGGGCCGGCTTCAAGGTTAGTGGTGCACCGACCAACAACAAGGGTTGGAAGGCCTGGTATTTCTTCGTCAGCGATCCAAGTTGGCGTTTTAGGGCCGACTGGTCCATCCACCCGATTAGCAATGTCCCCCCTTTGTTATTCGAGGAGGAGTCCATTGCTGTCAACAGGTTGAGGGGAATCTTTTCCCTTTCCCAGGCAATTCGGGATATGACCGAGAGGTGGCTGGTAGAGGTCAGGCTCAGTCCAGCTTCTCGGGGTATACCTGTATTCTAACGGTTCTCGTCAAGCACAGCCGCCAACTAGATTCTAACTTATTGCTCGGTATGCAGGAACTATGGATATGAATATGTTGCAAAAGAAGCCCCGGATGCCAGGGGGGAAGGGGGCCCCTGCCGTTGATCTCGAGAGCGCTCAGCCGAAGGTGGAAGTCACACATGCGGGGGCTTCGGGGAAGCGATCCGTAGGGGTTCGACTCCTGATCCAACTACCACTGGCCGACCCGAAAAGCAGGTCAAGATAACAGTGAGAAGACACAAGGCTCATCGCGACGAAGGGAGCTCACGCCGGGCAGATCGGGAAAGGGAACCGGAGGTCTCGGTAGGGGACGCTTCTCCGACCTACCACCGACAAGTCGACGAGGGACTTATGCGGCATGCGGATTCGGGAGGACGATGAGGGCTACTACGTCCTCCAGATGGCTGACTGGGCCCCCAAGGACTCGAGTCAGCGATGCGGGCTTGGTGGCTGAACTGTCCTACCAGTCCCGAGTCTAGGATGACTCCGATGCGGCCTCGGAGTTTGATCGGGAGGTAATGCACCGACGCTGGCTAAGGACCTATACACCTTGCCGTCAGAGGTCCTTATTGCCCGAGCAGCAAAGCAGATCGTGCTGGTAGGTTGCATGTCTAGCTTTGACGTTATTGATTACTAACTTTTCCAATACCGACCATCTTTTCTATTTTCGCAGGGTCACCAATATCAAATAGCCCTCCTGGACAGGGTGCATGACTCGGGTGATTTATGACCCATATGGGGAATCGGGCGTCCCTTCTCAAGGCGGAACTTGAGAAATTAAGGTCGAAAAGGAACCCCGAGCAACTGGCTCTGGCCAGGCAGCGAGTGGACGAACTGGAGGCAGACAACGCCAAGATGAAATCGGAGTTGGACGAGTCGAGAGGCCGGTTGGACAAGAACGACAAGGAGCTGAACAAGCTCCGGGAAGGACTGGTGGAGAGCCAACATTAGCTAAAGGAGCAAAAAGCTGACCGTCGCATAGCCGACGATGAGCTGTTGAAGCTGATGAGGGAGAACGAGTCCCTCAAGGCCGAGCTGTCGGGCAAGAGCATCAGCAACTACAAGCAGTCGATCGGGTTCGGATGGAGGCTGCGGCGTATAGGACAAGTGTCCTACAAATATGGGTATCGGGTTGCCTTGGCCCGCTTCCAAGCCTGGTACCCCGACTTGGAGATTGATAATGACCCATTCTCCGAGCGACCTGAGGACAGCTCGGTGCCGATGGAGACCCATCAAGAGTTCGACGACTCTGTCCCCCCCCCCCCCCCCCGAGGATTAACTGAGGGTTCTGTAGCTTTGGGGGTCTGAGGGGACTGGTTTGTTTGACTCGGGATTTGTCCCGGGTCGGTACTATAACTGACAAATTTTGTAACCGAACATTTTGCTTACTACAAATGATCATGGACATTTTGGTCAATTTACTACAAAATAGACATTTTGGTCGGGTGAACATTCCTAATCTATGTGTAGAACTTCTTTATATTGGACATGTGCCAGGTCCTCGACAATTGTCTGCCATCGAGGTTTGCGAGGACGTAAGTACCCTCTCGAATCACTTTGACGATTCAGTACAGACCTTCCTATGTAGGCGCTAATTTTCCCCGAGTTTGGGTCGGATCACTCACCTCGGCTCTACGCAGAATGAGGTCGCCTAGGGCCACTCGCCGAGGGCATACTCTGCTGTTGTAGAGTAAGGCGACAACCTTCTTAAATGTAAGTTCGCGAAGGTGTGCTTCGGTGCGTTTCTCCTCTAAGAGATCCAGGTTCTCGCGTAGCTGTGCATCGGAGGCGCTGCCTTCGTAATGCTCAACCCTGAGCATCAGGAAGACCATCTCGGGCGGTAAGATTGCCTCGGTCCCGAAGGCTAGGCTGAAAGGGGATTCTACAGTTGGTGTTTTTGGGGTTGTTCTCAAAGCCCACAAGATGTTGGGTAACTCGTCGGCCCAGGCCCCTTGTGCGCTGGTGACCCTCTTCTTTAGACCTTCTAGGATGGCTCGGTTCGTGACCTCAGCAAGCCCATTGGCCTGGGGGTGAGCAATCGAGCTGAACTTGAGCTGGATATTGAAGCCTCGACAGAAATATTTGAACTTTTGATTGTTGAATTGCGTCCCGATGTCTGTGATTAAAACTCTGGGTAGGTCGAATCTGGTGATGATATTTTTCCAAACGAAGTTCTCGACTTACTTTTCTGTGATCGAAGCCAGCGGTTCGGCTTCAACCCACTTGGTGAAGTAGTCGACCCTTACGATAATAAATTTGCGTTGTCCCGGGGTTGGAAGGGAAAGGGCCAAGCAGGTCCATTCCCCATTGGGCGAATGGCCAGGGCGTCTCAGACGTCACCATGGGAGTTGCCGGCTGATGTGGCACATGAGCGTGGCATTGGCATTGCTCACTTCTGTACGTAGGTTTGGGCATCCCTACGCATGGTCAGCCAGTAGTAGCCCTGCCTGAGAATTTTGTGTGCGAGTGTGCGGGCCCCGATGTGTTCCCAACACACCCCCTCATGCACCTCGACGAGGGTCATCTATGCTTCGCTCGGTCGGAGGCATCAGAGCAGGGGTTGGTTGAATCCTCTCCTATAGAGGCGGCCATTGATAATGCAATACCAAGATGCTAATCGCTTTACCTGATGTGCCTCAGTTTGCTCCTTGGGCAATATGCCATCTTCCTTGAACTAGAGTAGTTGGTCGAGCCAACATTCTTCTATCTCAACTACCGCCACATCAGGCAAACTGATGGAAGGTCGGGCGAGCTTAGTGAGCCAAGCGATTTTCGTGCAGGGGCTTTGGTTTGAAGCGAGCTTAGCTAAGGCGTCGACCCGTGTATTTTCGGTCCGGGGTACTTTGGCGATGGAGAAATGTTGGAAGATGCTGATTAGTCACCGTGCCTTGGCAAGGTACTTTGCCATGTTGGACTCGACCATTATTGGCCCCATCAGTTCTCAAGTTCATTCTCAGTCAGGCAGTGGCTTGGCTGACGCCGACGGAGACACTGTCCTTGAGCATGAGTTAGATAGAGGGGAGCCAGGGCTACTTTCGCTGGCGGTGCTTTGACTCGCGCAGCACCACCGGACGCCGGATAAGTCGATTGCAGGAGCCGAAGTTATTCTTGGAGGGTTCGCCATTGTAGTCTTCGGTGCCATCTTCGCTTATATTCGGGTCACTAGTAAGAGAAGCTCTGATACCAAAGCCTGAGCCGTATATAACAATGATTGTTGGTATGTATATATATATATATATATATATATATATATATATATATATATATATATATATATATATATATATATATATATATATATATATATATATATATATATATCTTTTTGTGTTCTTTCAATGGAAACTTTTAGAGAGAGAGATTCCGTTCATTATGGTATGATATTTTTCTTAAACTGTGAAAGCATTCTGAGTGACCAGATCCCTTTTCTTATTAATCACTACGAGATCTAAACCACGCTGTCTCTTGGTTTTAGCTCACCAGCTATACATGACCGGTACATCTATGAGAGAGAAGCCACATCCTCCATGGTTGGCTGGCAAGAACAAGTACATAGTATCTGTCTTTGCATGTCTTCAATTACTCAAAAACCATCGATGTCTACGTGCATTCCTCCTCATGGGGGTTACTTCTTTGCACAGTGAACATCATACCCCCCCCTGGAAACTTCCATATCTTTAATGATGGAAGACTGACTATTCTCATAGCATTTCTCATGAACAAAAATTAGAATTTACTCACTATTGTATCCTACAAGCACAGCATCCAAGAGATGTATGATATATGTTGCCACATCACTGCTGCGGTCTGCCTATATTGTTTTCTTGGCAATACATACGTTCGAGGAGGAACGACTAGTGACGTGGGAGCCATTCCGGAGTGCATGTTGAGACCCAGTTCATAAAAGTCAACCCCGGGGATGAGCTTCTCGTGATTCATGCCGTGTCTTAAGGTGGAAAGAGAATGTACTGGTGAAGGGAGGAGGAAGAAGGTTGCAGGCTAAAACACATAAAGCATGGTTTGATTAAAACAGAATTCGCTCTTTTAATCTATCTCACACATCCCTAGTTTTTTGCAGCCTAAAACACATGAAAGCATAGTGTATATATAGAGATACTCAAATTAGTTAAATGAGATGTATAGAATAAGATAGACACACGTCCTTGCAAAAATATTATAAGGACGTGTGTTTGTTACAAGAAAAGAGGGATTAAGGGAGAGAATTCTGTTTGAGATATATCATCATATTTTAGAAAAATATAATATTAAATAGATTTAAACTTAATCTAAACTGATTCAGTTGGACTGTATCTTATCCTATATATCTCATTCTCTCTTACTGAAGTATCTATATATACACTATGCTTTCATGTATTTTTAATTAGAAGTTTTCTTCCTTTTTTTTATGTGGTGCAATTATAGCGTCTACTACATGTAAAGTTTATCAAAGGAAGATAATCTTATGTTTCTGTCACTTGTCTTGTAGCCTCTTCTGATGGTCTTATCTTTAGTTATGATATTGGAATTTCTGGTAACTTCTTTTATCCTTTGATATATCTACGTTCTTCTAATCTAGAATAATAACTTTGTTTTTCTTGTTACTCGAGCAGGAGGGATCACATTTATGGATATGTTTCGTCAGTCCAATCGTGCCCGAAACGTGCCTCTCGGCCATCATCAGTCTAGTTCTGCCCGAGACGTGCCTCTCGGCCATCGTCAATCCAATCGTGCCCAAGACGTGCCTCTCAGCCATCGTCAGTTTGATCGTGCCTGAGATGTGCATCTCGGCTATCATCGGTCCATTTCATTAGGTATATGCAAAACAAGAATGTGACTGTAAACTATCTTTTGTAACCAATTTACAATAACCCACTGCAAGACTAAACTGCATGAGATGCATAAACATCATTACCATGTAACCGATACTATCACATTGCAATTAATCATTACTGAGAATGTTCTCGAGCAGCAATGCTCGGCTACTCTGCTTCTCGAGCAACAGTCAGTACTCGACCAGTTTAATTCCGAGCAATCGTGCTTGGCTTTTCCAACACCCGAGCAACAATCTCAGCCAGTTCAATTCCCGAGCAACGGTGCTTGGCTAATCCAATTCCCGAGCAATAGCACTCGGCCAGTTCAATTCCCGAGCAATAGTGCTCGGACAGTCCAAGTTCCCGAGCAATAGTGCTCGACCTATCCAAGTTCCGAAGCACCAGTGCTCAAACAGTTCGATTCCCAAGCAACAGTGCTCGGCTAGTCCAAATTCCCGAGCAGTATTGCTCCACCAGTCCAATTCACAAGCAGCAGTTCTCGGCCAGTTCAATTCCCGAGCAGCAATGCTCGACCAGTCCAATTCCCAAACATCAATGCTCGGCTAGTTCAGTTCCCGAGCATCAGTCCTCGGCCAGTTCATTTCCCGAGCTACAGAGCTCAGCTAGTCCAATTCACACACAAGCAATGCCCGAGCAATCGTGCTTGGCTTTTCCAACAACCGAGCAATAGTCTCGGCCAGTTCAATTCCCGAGCAATAGTGCTCGGCCTATCCAAGTTTCGGAGCAACAGTGCTCAAACAGTTTGATTCCCGAGCAACAGTGCTCGGCTAGTCCAAATTCCCGAGTAGTAGTGCAACACCAGTCCAATTCATGAGCAGCAGTGCTCGACCAGTTCAATTCCCGAGCAGCAGTGCTCGACCATTCCAGTTCCCAAACATCAATGCTCGGCTAGTTTAGTTCCCGAGCATCGGTCCTCGGCCAGTTCAGTTCCCGAGCTACAGAGCTCGGCTACTCCAATTCACACACAAGCAACGCCCGACCAATCTAACTTCCACAACAAACAACGATCGACCAACCTGATGAGAACCATAGATCATCACCGTGGTAGATACCCGAAGGGACTTTAATAAATAAAAGACAAGTATAAGGTGAGCCACAATACAAACCCTCTTCAAGGCCCCTCTTCGAGGAAACCTGGAAAAGATCTTCCGGAAGGGTGGGGGAGGGAGAATGATATGGCAAATAATGGATGGACTCATCACACACCACATCCTTAGCTAATCCAGCATAATTTCAATCGACACCTAGTGCGAGTACGACCGATCAGGTGCAGGTATGGCCGGCCGAGTATAGTCCGGCCAACCTGGCACAGTTATGGCTGACTCAGCATAGGTATGGCCGACCTGGCACAAGTATGGCTGGCCTTGCGCAGTTATGATCGACCTACCGCAAGAGCAACGTAAACCCTGCGCACGACTTCATCAGGTACAAATACAGGTTCCAACCATATTGGCACATACAACATTACAATAAAGGACGTCAGCAACATTAAAGATGTCAGGTCGTACGAGCTCTGACAGGCAAGTATAAAAGCTAACCCTGAAGTTGTGCGCGAGGGACTCTTGGCTCTCGCTTGAAACATTCTAAAAATACTCTATCTAAATTGATCCTGGGTCAGGGGTACTGACTTGATCATCGTAGGGGCCACCTCGAACACTCCACCCCGACGTGGCCTTTATGCAAGGACCTTCGGTCGACCTGAGTTGAATCCTAAAGTAAATGTTACCGACTCGAGCGAGGCCAGGAGCACACAACCTCATACTTTCCCCAAGTTCCGCTCCTTGCTCCTCTTGGAAGTTAATGCGAATGAGTTTGCACGCACGGGTGGGACCACCCTTCTTACTCAGCGGATAAAGTTTTACTAGACTTGTCTATCAAATAATAATGTTGCCAGATCAAAAAAAAAAAAAATTCTCAAGATCCATTGGTGGATGACATGGTAGAAATTCGACATTTTGGAGATGATGTAGACATCTCTCAGGAACGGCAAGCAAAGATTTCATTGCCGACATTTTGGGTCCCAATCATGTGGCTATTGAAATGTCTACTCCTGATGAGTTGGAATCCTCAAGAACACCGGAGATCGACGCGATGCGAGCTCGAGGAAGACTTGATTGAAACACGAGTGGTCGAGAGGTTGAGACGCGCTCTCTGCGAGAAGTGACCAGCTGTTGCATGGCAACATGAAGCCGACGATGATGACGCACATCGAGACGGATATAACTCATGTCGTGATAAAATTTTTGGACTCACCGAGCGAGGTTTTGGTCTCCAAAACTTAGGTAACCTTCTCCTTCTTTTTCACGTCTACACTATGCATTTTCTGCAGACGAAAATGACCGCATATAGTTGCCTCTCTGTAGTCATTGAGAGAACAGTTCGGAGTACTACTACCTCTGCACACACAGCCCCTGTCGCAGCTTCTGCGTCAACTACTATGTGCGTCGGAGGACTCATAGTGTGGTTCATACATGCTGGTGAGATGTAACAGCACGGTTAAGCTATTTGGTTATGGAGTAACAACACACACAGATTGATCATATGGGATTTCGATCTACCAATCATCCAACCATTCTTTCGGCTTATCTCAATTATGCAGACATCGAGTTGTGATAACAAGGGAATGCCGAATTCCTCTTTCTTTCTATCATAGTTCGTTCTTATGTCTTTGCATCTGTTTCTTTTTCTTGACATCTCCGTATGCTAAATCCAGTTGTATTCTCATGTCATTGACAAAGACACTGCATCGCTTTCTCTCGTGACCTCGAATCTACTCGGATCGCTCACCATCCATAGTCGCAGAAAGCCAACAATTGTTCCAATGTCCTCTTCCACGATGTGAAGAACCCTGCTGATTCTCACCTTATATAAGGCCACGACTCCAAGATTCTAAAAGCCACCCGGTCAGTAGCTTTGAGCTCCCTTGGCCAGCCATGGCTTGATCGCTTCTATTCTTCGTCTTCGTTCTTGTTTGGGTCGCCCCGCAACGTGGGATGGCAGGTCACCCCGATGAGAGTTCCCGTGTATCCTAGATCGCCTCCGTGGATTTAGTGATGTGGCAACTTCGCTCCTTCTTCCAGGCGGCCTCCTTCTCGGACGTCGCGAGGTCCTGCTGAAAACCCGAGCCGAGCTATTTAGGCTTGGCTGAGGTGGTTGTACGAGGGTCACGTCGTTACTACAGGACCTGACAGGTCATCAACCGCCTGTCACCGGGGGCGTAGTACACTGGTCGGTTGCTGCGCTAGCCCTGACACGCCGCATGTCACCAGCGGCCAAGGGGTACTGTTCGCCGGTCGACCACTGCGCCTGCACTGACACACTGCCTGTTGCCTACGGCCTGGGAGTGCTGTTTGCCGATCGGCTACTGTGCCTGCCCTGACACTCCGCTTGTTACAGGTTGAGGGGGTCGGTCAGGTACGTCGATTCTGCTGCGCCGTCCGTTGGCAGGGGGATGGTTGGTCGACCGCAGGGCCGTTAGAGGGTACCCCGAGGTCAGGTTGGGTGGGAGACGTTGGTTCGACGTGGCTGAGTCGTGACATGGCCGAGATGTGGATGCTATGTTGCTTGCCATGTTGGACTCGACCATTATTGGCCCCATCATTTTCTCCCCCCCACAGGAATCCTTTTCGTTGTTTCTTTATAGGGCGCGTCTGCAAGGGTCATGTTGAGGCTTGAGTAACGACGAAAAGGATTTGCACGAAGCTTTTGGTCTTTTGGGGTATGTTGCAAGGAGGTCGTTCGACTTAGGCGTCGCATGCTTGTGGTGCTTGGCCATGGCCGGGGGGCATTGATGGGGGTGTGTTGCAGCTGAAGACGACCAAGGGACGTGCCTCGGGCGTGACTGGGTTAAAGATGGGCAAGGCGCACCTCGGGTATGACTGGACTAATGATGGCTGAGAGTTATGCCTCGAGCGCGATTGGACTAACGATGGCCGAGAGGCACGTCTCGAGCACTATTGGACCGATGATGGCCGAGAGGCACGTCTCGGGCACGATAGGACTAACGATGGCCGAGAGGCACGACTTGGGCACGATTAGACTAATGATGGCCGAGAGGCAAGTCTCAGGCACGATCGGACTGACGATGGCCTAGAGGCACATCTCGGGCACGATTGGATTGACGATGGCCGAGAGGCACGTCTCGGGCATGACTGGATTGATGATGGCCGAGAGGCACGTCTCAAGCACGATCGGACTAACGATGGCCGAGAGGCACGTCTCGGGCACGATTGGACTGACGATGGCGGAGAGGCATGTCTCGGGCATGACTGGACTGATGATGGCTGAGAGGCACGTCTCGGGCGCGACCGGACTAACGATGGCCGAGAGGCACGTCTCGGGCACGATTGGACTGACGAAGGCCGAGAGGCACGTCTCGGACACGATTGGACTGACGATGGTCAAGAGGCACGTCTTGGGCACGATTGGACTGATGATAGCCGAGAGGCACATCTCAGGCACGATCAGACTGACGATGGCTGAGAGGCACGTCTTGGGCACGATTGGATTGACGATGGCCGAGAGGCACGTCTTGGGCAGAACTAGACTGATGATGGCCGAGAGGCACGTTTCGGGCACGATTGGACTGACGACAGCTGAGAGGCACGACATCACCCGCGGGCATGTCACACATGGCCAGCAAACATGCGTCTTGCCTAGAGCTAGCTTGCGCGCGCGCGCGGATCCGCGCCCTGTCCCTCACGTGTCGTGCCAATGGTTTTGGTGGCGAGTGGTTATGGTCGTTTAGGGCTGACGTGGTCCAGTATTTATTGATACGATTGTCTATGACGGACTCTTGGGGGCGGTGTTCTCTCTCTACCTCGGGCATACGAATCTCGTTTGGTGGCTATATAATCGTTGTCGCCCATAGCCAGAGACCTTGCTTGCTCTCTTGAACCGTTCTTGTTTTCGTCTCGGCTTCTTGCAGTTCCCCTTCTCCCGTCTCCCCTTCTCCTCCAAATAGGTCAGATGTCCTCCTCGGGTTCGTCTAGTGTTAGGGTCGTCCCTTCCGCCAGTTTGGAAGGGACACAATCGAAAGGTTGGGCAACTAGCGTCTCGGGATCATTGCATTCGGGGATACCTTCCCCGGAGGACGCCCGGTCGTGAAGGGACTTGGAGGCCATGAAGTCCTGTCATGACATCACCTCAGCCATAAGTGAGGAGGCTCTTGAGTCCATCCGGGAGTGTTACAGCATTCCCGAGGGCTACGTGCTTCGGGCCCCTTCGCTCGAGCAGCGACCCTACCAACCCCAGCCTTCCAAGATAAGCATCTCGGTAGATGCGTTGGAAGTTGGCTTGCACTTCCCTCTATATTCAACTATAGTCGAATGCCTTAGGTGGTGGAGGATTTCTCCCAGTCAGATGGCGCCCAACTCATGGCGCTACCTTATTGCGTTCTTAGGAGAGTGTCAGGAGGCTGGTATTGTTCCCAACCGAACTCTATTTTTCGCTTGTTTTCACCTTTGTAAGAGTCGGGGAGGTTATTACTTGACAGCTCGGTCGGCTTCAAGGTTAGTGGTGCACCGACCAACAACAAGGGTTGGAAGGCTTGGTATTTCTTCGTCAGTGATCCAAGTTGGCATTTTAAGGCCGACTGGTCCATCTGCCCGATTAGCGTCCCCCCTTTGTTATCCGAGGAGGAGTCCATTGCTGTCAACAGGTTGAGGGGAATCCTTTCCCTTTCCCAGGCAATTCGGAATATGACCGAGAGGTGGCTGATAGAGGTCAAGCTCAGTCCAGCTTCTCGGGGTATACCTGTATTCTAACGGTTCTCGTCAAGCACAGCCGCCAACTAGATTCTAACTTGTTGCTCGGTATGCAGGCACTATGGATCTGAATATTGTGCAAAAGAAGCCCCGGATGCCAGGGGGAAGGGGGCCCCTGCCGTTGATCCCGAGAGCGCTCAGTCGGAGGTGGAAGTCACACATGCGGGGGCTTCGGGGGAAGCGATCCGTAGGGGTTCGACTCCTGATCCAACTGCCACTGGCCGACCCGAAAAGCAGGTCAAGATAACAGTGAGAAGACACAAGGCTCATCGCGACGAAGGGAGCTCACGCCAGGCAGATCGGGAAAGGGAACCGGAGGTCTCGGTAGGGGACGCTTCTCCGACCTACCACCGACAAGTCGATGAGGGACTTGTGCGGCATGCGAATTCGGGAGGACGATGAGGGCTACTACGTCCTCCAGATGGCTGACTGGGCCCCCAAGGACTCGAGTCAGCGATGCGGGCTTGGTGGCTGAACTGTCCTACCAGTCCCGAGTCTAGGATGACTCCGATGCGGCCTCGGAGTTTGATCGGGAGGTAATGCACCGACGCTGGCTAAGGACCTATACACCTTGTCGTCAGAGGTCCTTATTGCCCGAGCAGCAAAGCAGATCGTGCTGGTAGGTTGCATGTCTAGCTTTGACGTTATTGATTACTAACTTTTCCTATACCGACCATCTTTTCTATTTTCGCAGGGTCACCATTATCAAATAGCCCTCCTGGACAGGGTGCATGACTCGGGTCGTTTAGTGACCCATATGGGGAATCAGGCATCCCTTCTCAAGGCGGAACTCGAGAAATTAAGGTCGAAAAGGAACCCCGAGCAACTGGCTCTGGCCAGGCAGCGAGTGGATGAACTGGAGGTGGACAACGCCAAGATGAAATCGGAGTTGGACGAGTCGAGAGGTCGGTTGGACGAGGCCGACAAGGAGCTGAACAAGCTCCGGGAAGGACTGGTGGAGAGCCAACGTCAGCTAAAGGAGCAAAAAGCTGACCGTCGCAAAGCCGACGATGAGCTGTTGAAGCTGATGAGGGAGAACGAGTCCCTCAAGGCCGAGCTGTCGGGCAAGAGCATGAGCAACTACAAGCAGTCGATCGGGTTCGGATGGGGGCTGCAGCGTATAGGACAAGTGTCCTACAAATATGGGTATCGGGTTGCCTTGGCCCGCTTCCAAGCCTGGTACCCCGACTTGGAGATTGATAACGACCCATTCACCGAGCGACCTGAGGACAGCTCGGTGCCGATGGAGACCCATCAAGAGTTCAACGACTCTGTCCCTCCCCCCCCGAGGATTAACTGAGGGTTCTGTGCTTTGGGGGTCTGAGGGGACAGGTTTGTTTGACTCGAGAATTGTCCCGGGTCGATACTCTAACTGACAAATTTTGTAACCGAACATTTTGCTTACTACAAATGATCATGGACATTTTGGTCAATTTACTACAAAATAGACATTTTGGTCGGGTGAACATTCCTAATCTATGTGTTGAACTTCTTTAAATTGGACATGTGCCAGGTCCTCGACAATTGTCTACCATCGAGGTTTGCGAGGACGTAAGTACCCTCTCGAATCACTTTGACGACTCGGTACAGACCTTCCTATGTAGGCGCTAATTTTCCCCTAGTTTGGGTCGGATCACTCACCTCGGCTCTACGCTGAATGAGGTCGCCTGGGGCCACTTGCCGAGGGAATACTCTGTTGTTGTAGAGTAAGGCGACAGCCTTCTTAAATGTAAGTTCGCGAAGGTGTGCTTCGGTGCGTTTCTCCTCTAAGAGATCCAGGTTCTCGCGTAGCTGTGCATCGAAGGTGCCGCCTTCGTAATGCTCAACCCTGAGCATCGGGAAGACCATCTCGGGCGGTAAGATTGCCTCGGTCCTGAAGGCTAGGCTGAAAGAGGATTCTGCAGTTGGTGTTTTTGGGGTTGTTCTCAAAGCCCACAAGATGCTGGGTAACTCGTCGGCCCAGGCCCCTTGTGCGCTGGTGACCCTCTTCTTTAGACCTTCTAGGATGGCTCGGTTCGTGACCTCAGCAAGCCCATTGGCCTGGGGGTGAGCAATCGAGCTGAACTTGAGCTGGATATTGAAGCCTCGACAGAAATATTTGAACTTTTGATTGTTGAATTGCGTCCTGTTGTCTGTGATTATAACTCTGGGTAGGTCGAATCTGGTGATGATATTTTTCCAAACGAAGTTCTCGACCTACTTTTCTGTGATCGAAGCCAGCGGTTCGGCTTCAACCCACTTGGTGAAGTAGTCGACCCTTACGATAATAAATTTACGTTGTCCCGGGGCGGGAAGGGAAAGGGCAGAGCAGGTCCATTCCCCATTGGGCGAATGGCCAGGGCGTCTCAGACGTCACCATGGGAGTTGCCGGCTGATGTGGCACATGAGCGTGGCATTGGCATTGCTCACTTCTGTACGTAGGTCTGGGCATCCCTACGCTTGGTCGGCCAGTAGTAGCCCTGCCTGAGAATTTTGTGTGCGAGTGTGCGGGCCCCGATGTGTTCCCCACACACCCCCTCATGCACCTCGGCGAGGGTCGTCTATGCTTCGCTCGGTCGGAGGCATCAGAGCAGGGGTTGGCTGAATCCTCTCCTGTAGAGGCGGCCATTGATAATGCAATACCAAGATGCTAATCGCTTTACCTGACGTGCCTCAGTTTGCTCCTTGGGCAATATGCCATCTTCCTTGAACTAGAGTAGTTGGTCGAGGCAACATTCTTCTATCTCAATTGCCGCCACATCAGGCAAATTGATGGAAGGTCGGGCGAGCTTAGTGAGCCAAGTGATTTTCGTGCAGGGGCTTTGGTTTGAAGCGAGCTTAGCTAAGGCGTCGACGCGTGTATTTTCGGTACGGGGTACTTTGGCGATGGAGAAATGTTGGAAGATGCTCATTAGTCACCGTGCCTTGGCAAGGTACTTTGCCATGTTGGACTAGACCATTATTGGCCCCATCAGTTCTCAAGTTCATTCTCAGTCAGGCAGTGGCTCGGTTGACGCCGACGGAGACACTGTCCTTGAGCGTGAGTTAGATAGAGGGGAGCCAGGGCTACTTTCGTTGGCGGTGCTTTGACTCGCGCAGCACCACCGGACGCCGGATAAGTCGATTGCAGGAGCCGAAGTTATTCTTGGAGGGTTCGCCATTGTAGTCTTCGGTGCCATCTTCGCTTATATTCGGGTCACTAGTAAGAGAAGCTCTGATACCAAAGCCTGAGCGGCATATAACAATGATTGTTCGTATGTATGTATATATATATATATATATATATATATATATAGGAGAGAGAGAGAAAGAGGGAACTTGTGCAGTGATTTGGTTGAGTAGATCTTTTTGTGTTCTTTCAATGGAAACTTTTAGAGAGAGAGATTCCGTTCATCATGGTATGATCTTTTTCTTAAACTGTGAAAGCATTCTGAGATGACCAGATCCCTTTTCTTATTAATCACTCCGAGATCTAAACCACGCTGTCTCTTGGTTTTAGCTCACCAGCTATACATGACCGGTACATCTATGAGAGAGAGGCCACATCCTCCCTGGTTGGCTGGGAAGAACAAGTACATAGTATCTGTCTTTGCATGTGTCTGCAATTACTCAAAAACCATCTATGTCTACGTGCATTCCTCCTCATGGGGGCTACTTCTTTGCACAGTGAACATAATACAGCTGGAAGACTGACTATTCTCATAGCATTTCTCATGAACACAAATTAGAATTTACTCACTATTGTATCATACAAGAACAGCATCCAAGAGATGTATGATGATATATGTTGCCACATCACTACTGCAGTCTACGTTTTCTTGGCAATACATACGTCCGAGGAGGAACGACTAGTGACGTGGGAGCCATTTCGGAGTGCATGTTGAGACCCAGTTCATAAAAGTCAACCCCGGGGATGAGCTTCTCGTGATTCATGCCGTGTCTTAAGGTGGAAAAAGAATGTACTAGTGAAGGGAGGAGGAAGAAGCTTGCAGGCTAAAACACATAAAGCATGGTTTAGATTAAAACAGAATTAGCTCGTTTAATCTATCTCACACATCCCTTGTTTTTTTGCAGCCTAAAACACATGAAAGCATAGTATATATATAGAGATACTCATATTAGTTATGTGAGATGTATAAAATAAGATAGAGCCCAATAGAAAATGTTTAGATTAACGTTGCTTCAATATTCAAATCCCACAATTTAGTTATTAGATTTTCTGATCGCAAAGTAATATTGCAAAATCGAATATAAAGAATTCAATACTGAAAAACATGTATTTTATTATATAATTATTCTAAAGATTGTGAGTAATATATTTAATAATGTTGCAAAAATATTATAAGTACGTAAGTTTGTTACAATAAAAGAGGGATTAGGGGAGAGAATTATGTTTCAGAGATATCATCATATTTTAGAAAAAGATTTAAACGTTAATCTAAACTGATTCTGTTGGATTGTATCTTATCCTATAGATCTCATTTCATTCTCTCTCTCTTACTGAAGTATCTATATATACACTATGCTTTCATATATTTTAAGTTGTAAGTTTGTTTCGAACTTCTCCACTCATACTCACTATTATCATTAGAAACTTCTGGTTTCGAATTAAATGGCCGGAGGTGTAGTTATAGCGTCTAGTATATCTAAAGTTTATCCAGGGAAGATGACATTATATGTTTTTGTCACTTGTCTTGTAGCCTCTTCTGGTGGTCTTATCTTTGGTTATGATATTGGAATTTCTGGTAACTTCTTTTATCCTTTGATATATCTATGTTCTTTCAATTTAGCATAATAACTTTGTTTTTTTTGTTACTCGAGCATAGGAGGGATCACATCTATGGATACTTTTCTTCAAAAGTTTTTTCCTAAGGTCTACTATAAAGAGAAGCATACATTGAGCAACAATCAGTACTGTGAGTTTAATAGCCAACTCCTGACGACCTTTACGTCTTCGCTTTACTTGGCTGCGTTGGTTGCCTCTTTTCTCGCCTCCGCCGTCACGAGGACCTTCGGAAGAAGGATTTCTATGTTGGGTGGAGGAATCATTTTCCTTGGCGGCGCTGCAATCAATGGTGGCGCTAAGGATGTGGCTATGCTTATCATAGGTCGCATCCTTCTTGGTATTGGCATTGGATTCGCTAACCAGGTAAAGCTTTCTTGATCGATCAAGCTAATAATTAATCCATCGAGCTCTTTTGATATTGTTATTTCGTGGAACAGTCTGTTCCGCTTTACCTCTCGGAGATGGCTCCGGCAAAGCTTCGTGGCATGCTCAATATTGCCTTTCAGCTTATGATTACTATCGGCAATTTCATCGCCAATTTGGTGAATTATTCCACCAATAAGATCGAGGGTGGGTGGGGATGGCGCCTTGGCTTGGGTCTTGCTGCTGTGCCAGCCATCATCATCACCGTTGGTTCCCTCTTCCTTCCTGATACCCCCAACTCGCTGATCGAGCGTGGTCACAATGAGCAAGCCATGTCTATGCTTCGGAAGATCCGTGGAACCGATGACATCAAAGCCGAGTACGATGATCTCGTCGTGGCCAGCAAAGACTCCCAACTCGTCAAGCATCCGTGGAGCACCCTGTTGCAGAGAAAATACAGGCCGCAGCTGTGCATGTCCTTATTAATCCCCAGCTTCCAGCAGCTCACTGGCATCAACGTCGTCATGTTCTACGCTCCCGTCTTGTTCAAGACTCTCGGTTTCGGTAACGACGCCTCCTTGATGTCCGCCGTCATTTCGGGATTGGTGAATGTCATTGCCACCTTCGTTTCGATCATCACCGTTGACAAAGTTGGCCGTCGTGTTCTCTTTCTCCAGGGTGGTGTTCAGATGGTGATCTCTCAGGTAAGGCAACCTTTTTTTTTCGAGCAATCCGTGGTCAGCCTTCTCATACTTACTATCTGTTTATGGCCGTGTCCGTGTCGTGGATCAG